>OY776111.1:320044318-322616818 GCA_963675035.1 Allygus modestus
AAAGTTCTTTAAATTTTATGTATTGAAAAAAATCGTTGATTTAGTAGCTAGTTTTCATGAAATTTGACTCTGAAATCTATAATCGGCCGCCATTTTGAAATTTGATAAGTTTGATACAAAATATGTCTGTGCAGTTTTAATAACAAAAACTTAAATTTTACCAAGTTTTATAAAAATATCTCATAGGGTTTTTGAATTATTAATTATTCTCAAAAAAATACAAATGGCGGATTACGGCTAAACTAAGCCGAAATCGAAAAAAATGTCATTTTACATTAATTTCCGACTTGATATTGTATGTAGAATTTGGTTCTGCATAGTACGCTACGCACTTTTGTGACACCCGGTATATTTATCATGAAGGGTGTAACATGCTTTTTTTCATGTTACAAAATAAATAGATTTTCTGATGTAAGTAGAACAAAGTTTTGCTTGACTAGAATTTTGATTTTTATCATTAAATTCAATCTTCAATAAAGTTGTTCTGTTTAAATAAATATTCAATAAAACTAAATAAATGTTATCAGGGTTTGGTATAAATAAAGTTAGACAGTATTAATGAACTCTTCAAAACAACAAAACCCCTATTTTATTTACCTACAGTAGTTTAAAACGTAAGCGTCAGCGGTAAAACCATTTGAATTTCCCGCCGCGGCAAGCCCGCGTGTCGCGGCCTGCTCGCCACCGGTCATGCGCCGTAGTAACTTTCTCCCCTCCAGGCGCCTGGATACTGGAGTCCACACAGTCCTCGGGGCAGTCGGTGACTTGTGTTAGAAAGGCGATCATCTACACTTCTAAGGTAGGAATCTATCCTTATATTTTCTCTCGAGTTCTAGTATATGCTCAGCTGACCACTTGAGATATTATTAAATACTGTAATTTACCTAAGAAATTAGATATTCGGCTCTAGTTTAATAGCCAAATCTTGCTCCGCTTCTTTGTTTAGATCTTGCCGCTGTAATTTTTTTTACAGCTTTTCCAGTAAAATCAGAGTACTTATCTCAAGTATACAAATTACATTTTGGGTTACTAGTTTTTATTAAAATCTATAAATCTTTTAATTTACCTGACCTATTGTTAATTTCTAAAATATTTGGATTAGTGCATCCCTGAGCTGCTAAATTAAGTACTTGCTACTCACGCTCAAGGAATCTAGTTTAAATTAATTCTTTTCATTTAGCACTGACGCTAACATCTTTATTGCTAGTTGTCAATTCCCTCCTCTCTAGAATCCGATTTTTACTGACGCTGACGTTTTCCCACGTTAGTTTGTTAGCCTGGTCCTTATAATATCCAGACACTTTACTGACGCTAACGTTTTCCCACGTTAGTTGTCAGCCCGATCCTGATTACCTCCATTATTGTCTATTACTGACACTAACGTTTTCCCACGTTGGTTGTTAGCCCGATCCTGACTATTCCATGATTTTCTTTCTGACGCTAACGCCTCCCACGTTAGAAGTCAGCTCCCCTAACCTATAATATATGTTTCCTTGACACTAGCAGTTTCGTTGCATTTAGCGCTGCTTTACTGGGCGTAAAGAAGGTCAGGGTAAATTAAGTTGAATTAAGGTGATCTTTTAATAGCCTTAGTGGGGACAGGTTAGCTATCTGAGCGTATGACAAACTAACTACATAATTTTTGAGAGATAAGTCGCAGATTTAAATTTGAAACTGCATTAAAACCTCACTGCTATATACCTCTGCTGACACCATCCTTGTTGTTGGTAGTCAGACCCAATAATTTCCTTGTTAATCATTTTATTGTATTTCAGCTGATGGTATTTTTAGATTGTAAGCAATTAATTTGATTTATTCTGGTTTTAACTTAAACTCATAATAACAGTCCTAGTTTCCTGACACCAACCCTCCTTGTTGTTGGTTTGTCAGACCTAGTCCTTGTGACCTAGTTCTTTATCCCCATAAGAGCAGAGTTATTAACCTAGTGTTTTATAAAGTACCCCTCCCCTATTCCAAAGATCATAAATTGGCTCCACCTGTCGATGATGATGAGTGTTCTCAGAACCTAGCAAACTTGAGTGGCTCTTATGAGACTATTGCGACTCTGAATCGACAACAAAAACCCCTTCTCGAGTCGGGAGTATTTTTTTTAATTAACGTTTCCCATAACGCTATCAGTTGAAGCCGTATGTTACAAAAGAACTTCGGCTGTTGACACTGCCTACAGTAATAATGTTATTGTTCCCCCTTGTTCTCAAAACTGCAGGATAAAGGTATTTGGCCGTTTAGAGAATTTTGACCCCTGGAACTTTATTCTGGCAAATAAAAACCCAGCTAGACTGCCTATCCGGACCCTAGATTCCTACTTCCTTAACTCAAGGGAAAAACGACATCACAAAATGGCGCCCGAACAGGGACTCTGGGATTTGTTTACTCTATGAACGGGTACACTACTGTGCTTACTAGCTTGCTTGACTGCATTTCTATGTAATAAGTTGTTTGAGCTTACCTAACCGCAATTCGCTTTACTAAGTTATTTTGCTGCTTCTATACGCTTGGACAACTATGGATAGTTTTATTTTGTATCCCTTGAAGTATATAATTAAGCCCTGGCAATCACTCCTCTTTTTGGGGGTGCTAGAAAACGATCCCAAGTCAACGAATACATCTAAACATGTGACAAAACCTAGAACTACTGCTCCTACGGCAACGACAACAACAGCCACGACTACTCAAGTATCTTCAGCGGCGAAGTGTCCAACTACTATTCAGGTGACGACTACTTGCGTGGATCCTGTTACTACATCTCCTCCAGCGGTGACTACTATCCCTGAGTTGGCAATGGCGGTTTCACCTGCCTCCACTACTGGCACGATTCCTAAACCACGCAGTGCATCTACATACGAGCTATCTCAGTTTTCCCTGACCACTTCGGACTCACATCTCCGTCCCCCAGAGATGAGCCCTGAACTTCATTCCCCAAGTGAAAGCGACCCTAGAACTGGTTGGATATATTTACTTCGGCGGCATGAACTTGAATCGGAAATGAGTAAATTCCATCTTAGCATCGAAGGTAACGTGGATATTCTTAGAAGACGGTTCAGCGCATTTATACGTAGTGGTAAGAACACCGAGGAAAATCTAAGCAAGTCACTGGCGATGACTCATCTCACCCATCCCTTAGGCAACAACGTAAGCGAGGAAAGTAGAGGTGAAAATATCATGCCCGCATCGCACGGGGCTAACGTAACATTCTCTTTAGGAGCTCCCATCTCAACGACTTGTCAGCAGAATCTTCATAGCTACGAGGAATTAAGCATTCGGGAAATACTAGGCCTTCCATCCAATGCAAACTTTCGAGCCGTACAAGACCGCCTTGCAAGTCTAAGTCGAAATGACACTGCTAAATTCACTAAGACCCCTATGATCAGACCAGGTCTGCCCGAGACAGCTTTCCAAAGCTTAAATACCATGCCAACGCAACCCGGGTTTCCTCAGCAAGACGAATACAGAAGACCGAAATCACTGGGTGACGGGTATACCAATGTGTTTGACGACCGTAGGGATTCTTACCCAGAAATGCGGTCTTCTATAAAAACATCTACGATGGAAGTATCGCAGGTCTGTAATCAAGTTAGAAAGTGGGGCCTTAGATTTGACGGTAATCACGATCCAGTGTCTTTCATTGAACGCTTAGTCGAACTAGTTGACTCTTATGATATTCCTCCAGAAATGTTACTTAGATGTCTACCAGAGTTATTTAAAGGCGAAGCCCTATTCTGGTACAGAAATACGAAGTCCTCTTGGAACAATTATGATGAATTCCTCACAAGTTTTACTGAGCAGTACTTTCCGCCAGACTATTTAAGAAATCTCGATTTGGAAATCTCTCGAAGAACTCAGGGTGATTTTGAACCTGTTAGAAAATACACCGTAGCTCTTACTACACTGATGCGTCGCCGGGGAAACCTTTCACTCAATGACACGTTGAATAGATTATATTCTAACCTGAGACCAGAATATAAATTGATTATGCGAAGAGAAAACTTTCACTCCATCAGTGAATTTATCCAACAAGCTGAGGGATATGAAACTTATCTTCGGGAAAAGAAGAATTTTCGACCACCACCAAACCCATCTCAGGCGCTGGTACCAGAAACTGCCTACAGCTCGAAAAACCGAACTCATTACATGTATAAAGTAGATTCTGTTAGCAGCCCACGAAATCATCATACTCAGGGAAATCACTTAGGTCTCGAAGATACAACTAAATCTTTAATCTCTCCCGTTCAGGCAAACCAAGGTAGAGCCAGTTACTTGCCATCACAACCTAAGCCAACTACAAATCAACCTAGTACCACAACCGGAGAGGGGGCAGCTTCTCGCATACGTCCTCAAATCTCTTGCTGGAACTGTCGAAAAACTGATCATATAGTCAGAGAATGTCCTTCACCTAGGGTCGTCCGATGTTTTAACTGTGAAGAACCCGGACACACCTATAATGAATGCAAACGGCCTAAGAAACTCAGATGTGTAAATTGCAACACTGAAGGAATACGCACCGTACATTGCAAATGCTACTTGGGAAACGCCAATCGAGGCCGGATGTCTGGAGGTGTACCGAGCCTCGGAGTGAAAAATTTGCCTCCGAAGAGTGGAAACAATGGCTGGAAGTCATAAGGAACTTCGGTGTTAACAATTTCACCAAAGTGAAAGAGAGGGATATTCGCCTCTATCTACCAGTGTCTATCTATGGGAAAGTTTTCCAGGCCCTTCTGGATACCGGGTCAATAGCAACTCTTATAGGCGAAATCGTGGCTGCACACCTGATAAACCTTGGAAACGAGCCTTTAAAAACAGAGATGTCACTCAGTCTAGCAAATAACTCTCGCACCTCAGTCACTCATGCTTTTGAATTTGAGGGAGAAATCACAGGAAATACTTATACGATAAAAGCCCTGTATCTAGAGAACCTCACTTCTCCAATCATCATAGGAATGGATCTTATCACCTCTTTGAATTTAATACCGTTATGCAACCCCCAACTTAATGTGAATAGTAACTCTTGTACTCAAAGCACCCCATCGAGTGCGATTTCAACCTTGACCGAAGCTCAAAGCCAACGCCTAGAAACATTTTTGAAACATGAATTGGAATTATTCAAAGACATTCCGGGTAGAACAAATCTAGTAGAGCACAAGATTCGGCTAAAAACTGACACGCCGATTAAACAAAGATACTATCCGCGTAATCCGGCCATGCAGTCTGTGATAAATGAGGAAATAGATAGAATGCTAGTTGAAGATATCATTGAACCATCTACGAGCCCTTGGAGTTCCCCACTCGTCCTTATAAAGAAGCCTTCGGGAAAATACCGTGTGTGTGTAGACCTACGCAGAGTAAATCAGTGCTCAGAAAAAGATGCTTACCCTTTACCTCAGATTAATGCTATACTAGACAAGCTAAGAGAAGCGAAATATATATCTACTATTGACCTACGTAACGGCTATTGGCAGGTACCATTAGAGGAGAGCAGCCGACCTATTACAGCTTTTACCATTCCAGGCCGTGGATTATTTCAATGGAAGGTCATGTGTTTTGGTTTGCACTCTGCACCCGCCACTTTCCAACGACTGCTGGATCAAGTTATTGGCCCTGAATTCGAGCCCTACGCTTTCGCGTATCTAGATGACTTAATTATGGTTTCCAAGGACTTTGATCAACATTTAGACCTTCTCAAAGCAGTATTTCAACGGCTTCGTAATGCTGGTCTGCAAATTAATGTCGAGAAATGTAACTTTTGCCAACAGAAACTTAAGTATCTTGGGCACATAGTAGATGAGAACGGTATTAGTACAGATCCTGAAAAAGTTCAATCCATTGTGGACTTCCCGATCCCAAAATCGGTTAAAGGAGTGCGAAGCTTTCTTGGTCTTGCTTCGTGGTATAGAAAATTCGTTCCTGACTTTGCTCGAATATCTGCACCCTTAACCAAACTTCTAAAGAAGCATGGCAAAGAGGTATGGGGAGAAGCCCAAAATACAGCCTTTAAGGTTTTAAAGGAGAAACTGACTTCTGCGCCCATCTTAAGCTGTCCGGATTTCAGTAAGACCTTCGTTTTACAAGTTGACGCCTCAAACGATGGCCTCGGCGCAGCCCTCACCCAACGATCAGATAACCACGAGAGCGTAATCGCCTTTGCTAGCCGCCTCTTATCAGACAGTGAAAAGAAATTTTCTACTACAGAAAAGGAATGCCTCGCTCTTGTTTGGGCTACTCGAAAATTTAGACCCTACCTCGAAGGCTACAAGTTTATAGCAATTTCCGATCACCAAGCTCTAAAATGGTTGATGAGCCTCGAGAAGCCATCTGGTCGCTTGGCTCGTTGGATATTGGAATTACAACAGCTAGACTTCGATATTCAATACCGGAAGGGAGCTATGCATAAGGTTCCTGATGCTTTATCTCGTTATCCTACTTGCACTGATACTGATCAAAGGGAGGATGAGCGAGTACTATCTTGCGCAACTACAAACAATACAGGGAAGTCATCGGTAGAACTCGAATCCGAAACTACTAGCGCGGATACTTCAAGAAGCAATAAGTTGAATTGGTACGAGGAAATGTTCCGAAACCTTTCGAATGGTCTATCTCTTCCAAATTATAGGCTCCAAGATGGTAAGATGTTTCGAAAATTTAAAAACAAATCCAAGATCCTACAACCTTATGGAAAATGTGTGTCCCTCCTGATCTTCAGTTATTGGTGTTGAAAGAAACTCACGACGCTCCTACTTCAGGGCATATGGGTATGTTCAAGACTATCAAAAGAGTGGCAGAACGATATTACTGGCCGAGGTGGCGAAATACTGTCAAAGATTATGTCCGGAGATGCGAAGTTTGTCAGAAACATAAGGTGGAGCAGCGTAAACCCATAGGGAAAATGCATTTTCGTCAGCCGCAAGGACCTTGGTACACAGTAACGAGTGACTTAATTGGACCTCTTCCTCGCTCACGCAAAGGAAATAGATTCTTACTGGTCTGCCAGGATTATTTTACGAAGTGGGTCGAATTAGCACCTTTACCAAATGCTACAAGTCATCAAGTCTCTAGGAAATTCACCGATTTGATCCTTCTAAGATATGGAGTTCCCAAAGTTTTGCTAACTGATAATGGTTCTCAATACACTTCCAAACTTTTTGCTACCCTTACCGATTCCTGGAATATGAAACATCAGTTTACGGCCCCTTACGCCCCACAAGGCAACCCGACCGAGCGTGAGAATCGTGTGCTAAAAACCATGATCTCTCAATATGTACAAGGCGATCATCGTACTTGGGACCACCATCTAGAGGAGTTTCGTTTTGCAGTAAATACGGCAGTCCATGAGTCGACGGGATTCACCTCAGCGATGTTGAATCTATGCCGGGAGTTAAAACAGCCTAACTCTCTATGTGGATCTCTGACAGAGACCGGAAAGGAGCTTTCTACACAGAATAAGCACCAGCAACGACTCCAACTGATGTTGAAGCTGAAAGAAAAATGCCAGGCTAAACTTCAATCAGCTCATATTAGGCAAGCTCGTTACTACAAACTGCGCAGAAGAGAGAATCCTTACACTGTCGGTCATCGGGTACTAAAACGCACCCATGTTCTGTCATCGGCAGTTGATCACGTTGCAAGAAAACTTGCACCAAAATTCGAAGGCCCTTTCATCGTTCAATCAAAAATAGGGAAAAACATACTCCGGCTCCGAGACCCGTCTAGCAAAACCACTTGCGTAGCTCACGCAAAGGATCTTAAACCCTTCTTCTCCTAGGCACCTAGCATTCCTATATCCGCTAGTGTACCTTAATCTTCCCTGATGGATCCACGATCAAAATCCCCCGGCGGATCTTGCTTGGTTACTAGAAAAAAAAAAAAAAACTTATCCTGTGATGCAATTTTAAGGTCTACAAACGAGTGTGATTTTGTTATGTGATATAATTTTATTTTATTATTAACTGGAGCTGCCTCTCTCTAAATAAAAAAAATACAAAAAACCTGTTAAAGTGTAATACAGGAGCATCGTGTGATGAAGATTTACTTTTGTTTGATAAGACTGATTTAGTCAAATAATTAAATGCAATTTAATAATTTTGATTTTATTTATAAGAATAACTGAGATATTATTTTAAGTTCATTGAAGTCTGAAATTTAGTTCAATTTAGTTCGTTTTTATTATAATTAATCTAGTCTTTAGCCTTAAGATAGTGGAAAAAAAGGTGCATTTATTTGAATGAAGAATGTTTTATGTTACTTATTTTTGAGAGATACATTTACTTTGAGTTATTAAGAATTTTCCTTTTCTTTTCAATTGTTCCTATGCGTGGAAGCACCCCCCCCCATACCTTATCCGGTGGGACCACAAATCCTTACCTTATTCCCTAAACAAAAAAAATAGTATACGGTTTTTCTTTTCTCTTTTTTCTTTTGCCCAAATTACCGAGGGAGTGTAACATGCGTTTTTTCATGTTACAAAATAAATAGATTTTCTGATGTAAGTAGAACAAAGTTTTGCTTGACTAGAATTTTGATTTTTATCATTAAATTCAATCTTCAATAAAGTTGTTCTGTTTAAATAAATATTCAATAAAACTAAATAAATGTTATCAGGGTTTGGTATAAATAAAGTTAGACAGTATTAATGAACTCTTCAAAACAACAAAACCCCTATTTTATTTACCTACAGTAGTTTAAAACGTAAGCGTCAGCGGTAAAACCATTTGAATTTCCCGCCGCGGCAAGCCCGCGTGTCGCGGCCTGCTCGCCACCGGTCATGCGCCGTAGTAACTTTCTCCCCTCCAGGCGCCTGGATACTGGAGTCCACACAGTCCTCGGGGCAGTCGGTGACTTGTGTTAGAAAGGCGATCATCTACACTTCTAAGGTAGGAATCTATCCTTATATTTTCTCTCGAGTTCTAGTATATGCTCAGCTGACCACTTGAGATATTATTAAATACTGTAATTTACCTAAGAAATTGGATATTCGGCTCTAGTTTAATAGCCAAATCTTGCTCCGCTTCTTTGTTTAGATCTTGCCGCTGTAATTTTTTTTACAGCTTTTCCAGTAAAATCAGAGTACTTATCTCAAGTATACAAATTACATTTTGGGTTACTAGTTTTTATTAAAATCTATAAATCTTTTAATTTACCTGACCTATTGTTAATTTCTAAAATATTTGGATTAGTGCATCCCTGAGCTGCTAAATTAAGTACTTGCTACTCACGCTCAAGGAATCTAGTTTAAATTAATTCTTTTCATTTAGCACTGACGCTAACATCTTTATTGCTAGTTGTCAATTCCCTCCTCTCTAGAATCCGATTTTTACTGACGCTGACGTTTTCCCACGTTAGTTTGTTAGCCTGGTCCTTATAATATCCAGACACTTTACTGACGCTAACGTTTTCCCACGTTAGTTGTCAGCCCGATCCTGATTACCTCCATTATTGTCTATTACTGACACTAACGTTTTCCCACGTTGGTTGTTAGCCCGATCCTGACTATTCCATGATTTTCTTTCTGACGCTAACGCCTCCCACGTTAGAAGTCAGCTCCCCTAACCTATAATATATGTTTCCTTGACACTAGCAGTTTCGTTGCATTTAGCGCTGCTTTACTGGGCGTAAAGAAGGTCAGGGTAAATTAAGTTGAATTAAGGTGATCTTTTAATAGCCTTAGTGGGGACAGGTTAGCTATCTGAGCGTATGACAAACTAACTACATAATTTTTGAGAGATAAGTCGCAGATTTAAATTTGAAACTGCATTAAAACCTCACTGCTATATACCTCTGCTGACACCATCCTTGTTGTTGGTAGTCAGACCCAATAATTTCCTTGTTAATCATTTTATTGTATTTCAGCTGATGGTATTTTTAGATTGTAAGCAATTAATTTGATTTATTCTGGTTTTAACTTAAACTCATAATAACAGTCCTAGTTTCCTGACACCAACCCTCCTTGTTGTTGGTTTGTCAGACCTAGTCCTTGTGACCTAGTTCTTTATCCCCATAAGAGCAGAGTTATTAACCTAGTGTTTTATAAAGTACCCCTCCCCTATTCCAAAGATCATAAATTGGCTCCACCTGTCGATGATGATGAGTGTTCTCAGAACCTAGCAAACTTGAGTGGCTCTTATGAGACTATTGCGACTCTGAATCGACAACAAAAACCCCTTCTCGAGTCGGGAGTATTTTTTTTAATTAACGTTTCCCATAACGCTATCAGTTGAAGCCGTATGTTACAAAAGAACTTCGGCTGTTGACACTGCCTACAGTAATAATGTTATTGTTCCCCCTTGTTCTCAAAACTGCAGGATAAAGGTATTTGGCCGTTTAGAGAATTTTGACCCCTGGAACTTTATTCTGGCAAATAAAAACCCAGCTAGACTGCCTATCCGGACCCTAGATTCCTACTTCCTTAACTCAAGGGAAAAACGACATCACAAGGGCATACAGTTTACTCCACCCTCAAAGTTAGTTTCTAATAATTAATTAGACTGATATGAGTAATCTCAGTTGAATTCTGTGATTAAAAACTGGTGACACAATAAAATATAAATTATCAACAACAACAGATGCAACACGCAGACTATATATAAAAGGAAAATTAATCAAACAAAAATTGGAACACAATATCCACGATTCTGGGAGAATTGTATGTAGAATCTGTTCAGTATAGCACGCTACGCATTTTTGTGACACCCTGTATTATAAAATTAAAGCATTTAATCATTTTGTACACTCTTTTTGCAAATCATATGGTTATTTATATTGTTACATCATGCAAAATGATTGACTGGTCTTTGTATTCCTCTTCTGTTTGTAACTTGCAGCACTTATTACACATACTTGTAGTAGTTGCACCAACTTTTGTTCTTACAAGTAGTTTTCTAAAAAATAACTTGTTGAACTTGTAGGACAAATCGCTCAGGCTTCTGTTCTACACGCACTTCTCTTAACTAGATCGGATGGTAAAAACTCCAGACAATTTAATGGTGCGGAACATGTTACTATTATATGGCTCCCTTGCGTAATATTTACTGTAAACTTAGAAAATCATAATCTGCAATCAGAACACGATTGCAAACAGCATCTAGCGGCCGCACGCACCAAACTGATACTGTCATTGCTGCAATTAATCCTGATAATTACTGTGGAAATAAACATTCAGCCTCGGGCTATCACGACACTGCGGGAGTGGCGAAGGTGGAGCACTGCTGTGGATCTGGGCTGGGTTGGCACAACTGTCTTCGATTGTCAGATGACTACCTTGACTAACTTAAAATAAGTACCTGGGGGGCCGATCTTTGCTCGGGGGAAGGCCAGTCAGTTTGTTTAGATGACTCGGAGTAATATTTCACCATTTCCCCCTCCTGATAATCACATTTGTATAACTCATTTACCTCTTTTCTACATTTTTAAGGTCCCTCCAGTGGTTATTTATAGCTCAATGTCCCTTTGATTTATTTCTCTATTCTATATATGTAATCTTCACTCAAAACATTTAATCTCTGCTCTCAGGAAACCTCATGTTAATAATCAGTACCTGGGGGGCCGAGCTTTGCTCGGGGGAAGGCCAGTCGGTTTGTTTAGATGACTCGGAGTAATATTTCACCACTTCCCCTACTGATAATCAGATCTGTATAACTCATTTGCCTCTTTTCTACATTTTTAAGGTCCCTCCAGTTGTTATTTATAGCTCAATGTCCCTTTGATTGTTTTTACTACTCTATATATGTAATCTTCCCTCAAATCTTTTAATCTCTGCTGTCAGGAAACCACATGTTAATAAACATAAACAGCATGAGTATTACTTTGACAGTTCCCTGGTTGATAATGAACAGCTGTTACAATTTTTTTGTTTTGATTTGACACTCCATAAGCCCAATGTTAATTTTTTAACTTTTCATTTTGGTTTTTTTACATTATTTGATTTTTCTTGGGGATGAGGCCTGTCTAGAACTTATTTTTATCTCAGAAATTAGTTATTTCGAACAGTTGAAGGAAATCGTTGGAGCCGTTTTTGAGATCAGTCCCGCAAGCAAGCAAGCAAACATACAAGCAAACCTTACTCATATTAGAGTATAGGATAACTAGTGGCTTACAGGGGCTATAGCCCCTAACATACTGGTTTTGTGTAAGTAGATAAACACATCTGATCATTAGTTCATTTTGCTTACAAACACTGTAGTGATACTTCCATAAGAAAATCATTGGACCTTTGAAGTCCAGTGGGGCGTAGCCCACGTAATTTTTGACATTTCTGATATTTTTCCCACCGTCCTTGGCCCTCAAGCTTTAAAATTAATCGTCATAACATAACTTAACTTCTTCCTAGCTCGAGATATTTTGTGGGGACCAATTCGCTTACAGAATTAAATATATGGATATAGGCTTAATGAAGCGGTCCGTCTATTTGATAGGTTTTTGTATCATCAAATACAATCCTTCAGGTACATATATATATAAAAAATAGGTTGTCCTATATTTTTTCACCGCTCTACCACTACGATTTATGGCGCCGACATAGATTTAGGCGAATTTCAAAACCAATGTGGATATTTCTCGATGACTGTCTCAAGTCCTATTTCCATAGGACTAAATGAAATATTCTAAGGAGAAGTACATTGTAACGTTCCACGAAAATAAAATGGTCGGACAGATGGTAGAGGAATGGAATGGACTATTTCACAAATAGCTAAATCAGGAACATATTTTATAATATCATTTTATCTACTCCTTTTTGATGCGTGTACCCTTAAGAGGTACTGCAATATTCTTTTCTTAGTTTATAACTGCTTATCAAAAGTTTGGATCATATCGGAAGCGGAAGTAAAATGAACCCGAAATCATAAATGAAGAAATTCAATCGCAATTGAAGGCAGTGAGTGAGTCAATGAGCACACATTCCAGCACGTGAGTAATTGATCCACGTTACCTCATAGACGGGATAGTACGGTCCGCGTCTGAGGAGAAAGCCTGTTACACGTCGGATTAATTAGATATGGCTGCTACTGACTGATCTCCGATAACTGAAGACAGACCGAGTTCCGAGTAACAGCAGAGAACGTAACTTGCTCACCGTCACCTAGAGAGCAGCAGCCGCCGCGCCCTCCGCCTCCACCCGAGAAATTCCAAGAGGTTAGGTTGTGTGATATCACTGGCTTCCCAGAGGATAAAGACTTAAATTACTTCTCTAGGTTCAAAAGCGTTGAGATATTAGTCGTCGGTAATACCTTCCACTGTACAGACAACAAGAATTTTTATATTGATTAAATTTCACTTATGAGTTATTAATAATACCAGAAATGAAGACCAGACGAGTCTCCAACATATTGGACGTCCTACGCCTTTTTTAAGGGCCCTTTTTGTTAGGAAGGGGGTAATCTTAAAATACTGGTATTTTTAGGTTTAAGGTTAAGGTGTTTTTTTCTATGTTCTTGTTATGTTTCATTGATTGGGACTGGTTTTAAGTTGATAAAACCACTCCATACCATTATACAGGGTATTCAAAAAATATTATTACGACTTTCAGTTTATTCGAAATTTATTCATAAAGTAATACATTAGGTACAAACATTTACGATTAATGTACCTTAATACTTTACCTAAAAGCGTACAATTTAAAGTAAAAGTAAATTTTTCATTGCAAGGGTGACACAAGCAATTGGGGGAGGGTATCAATGTGCAATACAAACAACGACCTTAATGGGAGCGTATCCTCTCAAACTCGTCTCTCTCAAACCCGTACCACCACCCTAAGTCACTGGACCGTACTTATCAGGGTCTGCTGATGACACACCGCTGGTTAATGCTGACTGATCCGATCCTACTGGAACTAGTTCATAGTACAGGAATCTGATCTGAATCGCTACACTCAAAACAGTAGTAGTGTTTAATTAAAAACGTAAAGTTATTTTAGTTCATTTGTATGAGTTAATAAATACTTATATCTATTGTTTTCAAACAAAGATAAACATTCTAAACCTTAATTACGAATTTACTTTTCTAAATATCACATTCTGTACTCCCTTACGTAACTGTTTCTTGTACCGATAATACGGCTTAATGATTTAGTTCAATAGGCGGCGAAATCTTACTTCGTCATTTGTATATTGATATCTGAAGACGGGATCAGATTCCAGATAGCGAGACGTCGTGAAACTTGTTTTTACAATCAGTGATGGAAAATGTCTGCAATAATTTCTTAAATAACAAATCTAAACTAACTTTACATTTTTAATTAAACACTACTGTTTTACAGTGTAGCGATTTAGTTCAGGATCCTGTCCTACGAACTAGTTCCAGTAGGATCGAATCAGTCGGCAGTACGCAGCGATGTGACATCAGCTGAACCTCATTAGTACGGACCAGTGATTAAGGGTGGTGAGGGTGGTACGGGTTTGAGAGGGACGAGTTTGAGAGGTGACCAATGGGAGACGCAGTTAGACTGGAGCCCCCTCTTCAATAACCTGGAGTACTCTTTTTCCATAAGAATAACGTAGCAATGTTTAGCCGCTAGGGCGGAGCCATACGGACGTGGTCATAAAAAGCCTACCCACATATTATGGACCAATGGCAATCGGCTGGAATCACGCAAAACAACCGGAAAGAATACCATGTCAATTTAGCCAGGGACGGAGCCCTAAGGTTGGTGAGGGGACGTATCCAATGTTGGGGCATCATTCAAGACACGCGGCTTTGTAAAACAAATCCAAAGAATCATCACACGTCCAAACTGAACGACGGAAAGTGATAGAAGAAGCCAGTGAGGCGGAGCCCTCAGGTAGCCAAAATAATTATCCGAAAACTTTCAGTCCCCCAACAACGTGGTATGGTCCGGGAGCAGTTTTGAAAAGCCGTTTTTGAACCATCTGAACTTGGGGCGCAGCTCTGAGGTCTGGGGAAAAACAAAAATGGTATCTAAAATTGTAGTCCTCTACAACATGGTATGGTCCGGGAGCAGTTTTTAGGTGCTTTTAGCGAATTTCCCCTGTAGGGAAGAAGCTATTACCGTAGGTCTCATGGTGAGACTTAAGCCCGAGACCATGATAACTTTTCATTTTGAGGTCCCCAGATGCCAAAAACACCATTCGTTCAAATTTATATATATATATATATACAGTATATATATATATATATATATATATATATATATGTGTGTGTGTGTGTGTGTGTGTGTGTGTCCGTAAGCACGATAACTCTCGTAAAAAAGGTCCGATCTCAATGAAATTTGGTACAAATGTGTAAAGCACCATTTATTTGAATGAGTTCGAAAACCAGACGAATCGCACCATCCAAAGGGGGGTTTTTGGGGTGTTTTGTTTTAATGTTATTCTTAAGGAGAAAAAGAAAAATTGTATAAGTAGGGTGCTATGGCCGGTTCTGGACCACTTTAGCAAACTGAGGAGCCGAGGAGCCCCCCCCCCCCCCGGTGACGTCACCCCCCCCCGTGACGTCATCCCCCCCCGTGACGTCATCCCCCCCCGTGACGTCACCCCCCCCCCCGTCACGTGACCTGGTGGAAACCTAACATAGGCTGGCGAGCACAGGCGTGTGAGGAGGAATGAGGACCCCCCCCCCCCCCGTGACCTGGTGGAAACCTAACATAGGCTGGTGAGCACAGGCGTGTGAGGAGGAATGAGGACCCCCCCCCCCCCGTGGCCTGGTGGAAACCTAACATAGGCTGGCGACCACACCCACCTTTATTTTAACCTTGTTTACTCCTCTCTTGTCTTCAGTTAACGGTCGAGAGTCGCAGCACCATGTCCTCTGACAGCAGCAGCGATACTGAGCGAGTTGAAGTGAGTGTTGGTGAGGAGGGAAAGACTGTGAAAGTTAGGCGAGTGAGATACCAGTCTGCGTGGAGACCATTTGAACCTCGGTACGAGTGGAGGAAGCGTGTTCGACGTATTGACAAGAAGTTTACGGCAGAGTGCGTTCCGAGGATCCATTACGACTTGGAACAGTATGAGAGCGACCTGCTGTGGAGAGCGGAGCGGTACAAGAATATCCATACCTTTCCGCGTGATGATTATGAGATGTGGGTGGTAGAGGAGGGCAGAAGGTACCTCGCGGAGGACTATCCATTCGAGAAGGAGTACTGGGAATGGATCCGGTATGAACAGCAGTATTTACTATTGGTGAACGATTGGAACAGATACGGGGAACAGTTTGCAGTAAATCCTTTTTTGTAAAATTTATAAGAACTAAAATGAATATTAATTGAAGTAAATAGTTACACAAAGCCCTCCTCCACATGATGTCGCCATCCCCATTATACCTCGAGGCAAGCGCTTGTTTACTTGTGGTTTTCCTATGTTATTTAATGAGCGGTGCCTAATGATCCTCCTCAGTTTATCTGTGAATGTACTTGAGTGCTCATTTGTGTGCTCCTAACCAGTGACTTCTTCCTGCTTCGATTACCTTCATTAATTAAACGTAAGTAGAAATATTTTTATTAACTAAACCATTTTAAATTTTATTTCGGACGTACTCTCAACACTTTATTTACTAATGAAATTTAATTAAACCCTGTTTTAAAACAGCTCTTTATTAAATGTATTATGCCTTTCCAACGAATGTTAATTTCCAGTTAACTGATTTCGAACCTGACATTACAATGTTTGAGGCATACATAAATCAGTGAAGCTATTCTGAGCGTATCATGGTTGTTTCTTTTTAATATTTTATTTTTCATTCCTCTAGAACGTTATTAAGTATCCTTTGTTGTTGTAGATGAACAACCAACATTTGTGTGAGGTCTGTGGTCACACCTTCAGCCTTTTCAAAAACCTGAGGAGGCATGCAGAGTCTACCCACAACGACAGACGCCATGACTGTAACGTTTGTGGTAGACGATTTACAAGAAGGGACAACCTCAATCGGCACATTACTACTGCCCACCAACAGCCTGTGGAGGAGCTTCAAGGTTAGTAACTATAATCATGGCTACCTTTTTATAAAATGCTTCTCATAATTAATATTTAAAGAAATTGAAATTTTTAATTTTAAATTGGAATTTAAAAATTTACATAATAAACTGTGATAAGTGTAATCATGGCTACCTTTTTATAAAATGCTTCTCATAATTAATATTTAAAGAAATTGAAATTTTTAATTTTAAATTGGAATTTAAAAATTTACATAATAAACTGTGATAAGTGTTCATGCTTCACATAAGTGCCCCCCCCCCCTTCATGCTTCCTCTATCCTAACCTAACCAACCTAACCAACCAAGCAGGCCCCCCCCCTCATGCTTCCTCTATCCTAACCTAACCAACCTAACCAACCAAGCAGGCCCCCCCCCTTATGCTTCCTCTATCCTAACCTAACCAACCAAGCAGCAGCCCCCCCCCCGTCGTTTTATAAGTGTAGTAACTCTCGTTATATGTTGTAGACGGAGGAGCAGAGTTGGAGGCTCGGGCAGCCAGGTTCCGCTGCGCCTTCTGCGACAGGGACTTCATGCGCCGTCATAACCGGGACCGCCACCAGACGCGCAGCTGCCCTATCGCGTTGAACCTCATCCGAGACCACTTCGGGCCACCACCATCACCCATCGCGGAGCCACGGGAGCCTCAACCCGGACCGAGCGGGGAGCCTCAACCGGGACCCAGCAGGGAGCCACAACCGGGGCCCAGCAGGGAGCCGCAACCGGGGCCCAGCAGGGAGCCGCAACCGGGGCCCAGCAGGGAGCCACAACTGGGGTCTAGTGAGGAAGAGGAGGAGCCGATGGAGGGTGCCGGTCTCCCAGCGTTCCAGCTCGTGCATCGAGCCTTCCGCAGACGCCTCCTCACCTTTCGACTGTCCCAACCGATGGACGCCCTGCTGACAGTTGAGGAAGCGCTCGTCTTCCTGTTCCATGAGGTCTTTGATCTTTTGACTGACGTGAGGAGCAGGCATCCCAGCATCAAGGTAAACATGGTCCTGGAATGTGAGTTCACCAACATCCATGGGGCCACCTGCCTGCGCTCCTTCAACACGAAGAACGTCCCGCTGACCGAGGCCTCTGACTTGGGGGATTTCCTCTCCGCGACGTTCGACACGATCAAGAATAA
The DNA here is from genome assembly GCA_963675035.1 of Allygus modestus. Lineage (NCBI taxonomy): Eukaryota > Metazoa > Arthropoda > Insecta > Hemiptera > Cicadellidae > Allygus > Allygus modestus. Next base: position 320,062,375 of record OY776111.1, read on the forward strand.
GAAGGAGCAGTGCGAGTTGGTGGGCAGTGGATGGACCTACCTGCGCATACGTGACCTGGAGATCCGCGTGAATGAGTACATACCGCTCGGAGGCAGGGCGTTTATTCCGCTGCCAAAGGACATTGACGCCACGCACGCAGTCATCAATGTCCAAAACAACGATGACATGTGCTTCATGTACGCGATCCTGGGCGCCTTCGTCCCGGAGCATCAGCAGAGACCCACAAGGTACACCTTGGACATCATCGCCCGGTACGACTGGACCGACCTGCGCTTCCCCGTCACACTGAAGGACATCAAGGCTTTTGAGCGCAAGAACGCCATCAGCGTGAACGTGTATGGGATAGAGCGCGCGATGGTGGGGAGACGGCCTGGTGGAACACCTGAGTTCAAGAACAGGGTATACCCGTTGAAGATATGTAGGCGGGAGCTCCAAGACCATCGCGACCTGCTGTACGTGACAACTGAGGGTAACAGCCATTACGCGTTCATCAGGAACTTGAGCCGACTGGTCCGCCCTCAGCTCACCACCCATGACCACAGGATCTACATCTGCAAGAGGTGTTTTGCCTACTTTGACAACCGGCCCAACAAGCTCGGGTTGACGGGTGCTCAGCGCTTGGAGGAGCACAGGCGTTACTGTTACGCTAAGGCTCCTCTCCGCTTGGACATGCCAAAAAAGGAGAAGATCCGGTTCGCGCATCCCGAGTACACCCGGCGAGAGAGGTTCTGCATCTACGCGGACTTTGAGTGCTCCCTTCAGCCCGTCGCTGACGACCCTGCGGAACCACCACCCGGGACCAGACCTATGCGCATGCACGTCCCATACGCCTTTGCATACCAGATCATGGACTCGTTGGGGCTGGAGGAGTTTGAACCCCGGGTCTACTTCGGGGTCGACGCGTCCAAGGTGTTTATGGAGAGGCTCAAGATGGATGTGTTGATGCTGTGGGAGTTCTTGTTCAGCATGAGAGCTCTGCACCCTTCTCTGACCCGGCAGGAGATGGAAGAGTACCTGGCGGCGACTCGCTGCTACCTCTGCGGTGAGGAGTTCACCGAGCAGGACGTCAAGGTGCGGGACCACAACCACGCCCCACCTTACGAGTTCCGAGGAGCTGCGCACCGCTCGTGCAACCTACGGTACAGGGAGCAGCGGGTCATCAACTGCTATTTCCACAACCTGTCCAACTATGACGCTCACTTCATAGTGCGGGAGTTGGCCATTGACCCCGGCGATGTGGACGTGCTGGCGCACACGGAGGAGCGCTACATCGCTTTCACCAAGCGGTTCCACTTTGGCCAGCCCGGGGACAACCAACGACAGTCATCTTTCGCGGTGCGGTTCCTGGACACCTACAGGTTCTTGTCCATGAGCCTGGCCAACCTGGCGGCGGGGCTTCCCACGGATAAGATGCGTGAGACCAGGAAGCGGTTCCCCGACAACCGGCTCTTCGACCTGGTGCGCAGGAAGGGCGTGTTCCCCTACGACTTTGTCACGTCGTACGACACGTTGTACTCCACCAGACAGCTTCCTCCTCGGGCCGCGTTCAAAAACAGCATGACCCTGGAGGATATTAAGGAGGAGGAGTACGAGCACGCCCTCAACGTGTGGCGAGTCTTTGACTGCAACCACCTCAAGGACTATGCTGACAAGTACCTGCGCTGTGACATCGCCCTCCTCACCGATGTGTTCGAGCAGTTCCGCGACACCTCTTTGGCTGAGTATGGACTGGACCCTGCACACTACTACACCCTGCCCTCTTACGCCTGGGACGTCATGCTCAAGACCTGCGGCGTGGAGCTGGACACGCTACGGGACTTTGACATGTACCTCTTCGTGGAGCAAGGCATCAGAGGAGGTATCTCCCAGGCCATCACCCGCTACGCCAAGGCCAACCACGAGCGATGCCGCCCTGAGGACCGACGCCTCGACGAGCCGACACGCCACCTCCTGTACCTGGATGCCAATAACTTGTACGGCTGGGCCATGTCCCAGTACCTGCCCACCGGAGACTTCCAGTGGCTCAGCCGTGAGGAGATTGACGCCTTGGACATCGCCTCGTTGGACGCGGAAGCCGACCGGGGCTACATACTGGAGGTGGACCTCAACTACCCCGCCCGTCTCCACGACCTGCACAGGGACCTTCCCTACTGCTGTGAGACCAAGCGGCCTCCAATAGGCAAGTTCCCCAAGCTGGTGACCACCCTGGACAACAAGGAGCACTACATCTGCCACTACAGGATCCTGCAGCAGGCGCTGAACAACGGACTGGAGCTTGTGGCTGTGCACAGGGCCGTCTCGTTCCACCAGTCTCGATGGCTCGAGCCCTACATCCTGATGAACACCGAGCTGAGGAAGAAGGCCAAGACCAAGTTTGAGCAGGACTTTTTCAAGCTCATGAACAATGCGGTCTTCGGCAAGACCATCGAGAACGTGCGCAAGCGCCTGAACGTCAAGTTGGTCTGCACTCCGGAGAGGTTCAGCAAATACGTGGCCAAGTCCAACTTCCTGGACCGCACTTACTACACAGAGGACATAGCCCTCATCCATCTAGCCAGGGTGAACATCGTTCTGGACAAACCCATCTACATCGGCATGTCTGTCCTGGAGCTGAGCAAGTGGCTCATGTATGAGTTCTTGCGCAAGATGAAGGACCGCTACGGTGACCGCCTGACCGTAGACTACATGGACACGGACAGCTTCGTGTTTGACATCATCTCTCAGGACATCTACAGGGAGATGATGGAACACCTGGAGGACTTTGACACCAGCGCCTACCCCAGGTCCCACCCCTGCTACAGCCCCATCAACGCTAAAGTCATCGGCAAGTTCAAGGATGAGTGCGCTGGCAGATCCCTGTTTGAGTACCTCGGGCTTCGTTCCAAGCTTTACTTCATGGACATCGAGGACCCGAGCGAGGAGACGGGATCCAAGGCTCTCAAGCGCGCCAAGGGAGTCGCCAAGGGGGTCGTCAAGAACATCCTTACCCCCGACGACTACAGGGAATGCCTGTTCAACGAGGTGTTGAAGACCACCGTCAACACCCGGTTCCAGTCCCACCTGCACCGCGTCTTCACAGTCCAGGTGGAGAAACTTTCCCTGAGCCCGAAAGATGACAAGCGCTATGTCCTGGCGGATGGGATCCACACCTTGCCTTGGGGACACAAGGACATCCCACCACTGGCTGGAGGAGGAGGACGAGACCACCTCAATAACCAACAGCAACAGCAGCCAATGGAGGTGGATGAGGAGGAGGACGTTGATGAAGAGTTTCCTGTGTAGGCTTATGTTTATATGTAAATAGTATTTTTTAATTTATTTGTAAATAGCGTTTATAATTTATTTGTAAATAGTATTTGTAAGCAATTATATTGTAAAAGTTTTAGTTCACAGCAGATATCTGTGTTGTTATTACATCACCCGTATTTCCTCATTATATTTTCAAAATCATCAACATGTCCAAGTTATAACTTTTTTCAAATTAAAATAATTTAAAATGTAATTTATAAAATTTAATAATTTAAAATGTAATTTATAAAATTTAATAATTTAAAAAAAATTAAAAAAAAAAAAAATCGAGATATTGGACATGTACTTTTCTTAAATATTGAAGTAAGGACAAATGAACAACAAGTGATTGCAATATATCGTATTTATTTCAAAAACATAATAAGAATATACAAACACAATTAAAAAGAATAAAATAAAGTATCAGTAACGTAGTGGTGAGAAGATGGAGTGGAAGAGCCTGCGGACCAGAGCGTCGTTGACCGTGGGGGACGCCAGATCGAAGAGCTGCACGTAGTCACCAAGCGCCATACCGAGGACCGCCCGGCAGTACAGGTAGGTGAGGCAGTAGTGGCCGCAAACGGAAGTACCATAGCCCTGGAGTCGATACCTGTTGTAGACATAGCGGCGGCGCGAGTTGCGCCTCAGGAACCTCTGGTAGTCCGCCTGGTATGGGGACCTGCCGTAGCTGTCGAAGTATTCCAGCCGGTCCTCAGAGCAGTAGAATGCCACCCAGTGGTCTCCTCTCTCAGTGTGTGACATGGTGTTGGCCACTATGGCGGTCTGGGGTTGAACGGGTGAGTGAGGCAGACGGTCAGAGGCGCAGACCAGAACGCTCCTCAGTCCGGGGACTTGCGCCAGGCTCCTCTCGATCTGTGTGGTGTTCATCGTGGGCGGAAGCAGCAGCAACACTCTAGGGCTGACGAGTCCGACCTGTCATTGGCCATCAGCCAATCACGCAGGACGATACAGTTGTGCAGAGCGCAACGGTTGAGGGCGCTCTTATGGTGGCTGCAGCGCAGGGTCCGGCAGGAGGGTGGTCCGTTGAGGGACCCGCAACCCAGGTCGTCCATGTCCTGCACTGTGGTGGCGGCAGGCTCGACGATCAGGTGCCGCTGAACGAAAGTCCTCTTCTGCGACCCCTTGACGTAGACGATGGGGCGGTGGATGAAGCAGGCCCGCAGCTTGTCCAGCAGGGCGACATAGGCGATATCGCCCTGGTCCCACTCGAGCCCATGGCAGTGACGCGTGAGCCAGCCGCTCTCGCGCAGTTTCTCGCTGGTCAGGAGGTCTCGATTGAAGGGCGGACGAGCGATGTGATGCATGATTAGCGTGCCGGTAGTCACGTCCACCACGCAGACCTCCTTCAGCAAATAGTCGTTGTCGCTGTCCTTGAAGCACTGCATGTCCATCACCACGCTTCCATGATGGCAGCGCACTAGGCCGGTGGCGGTGGCGGTAGGCTCGTTGTAGATTGGTGGCGGCACGTCCATCTCGCGAGGTCGGCTGAACTGAGAGCGAGCGCGCACTGCCCCGGCCTTAAGTAGGTGGGAGGGCGGCGGCGGCAGCGGCGGAGGAGATAACCCGTTTTACCCTCCAAAGTCCACAGTCACGTTGCGGTGACGGTCCACCTCCACGACGTTGTCCAACTCGGCATACACTATGCAGTTGAACGCCTCCGCCAAGGCTTCGGAGAACCCAATCTCTATGCGCAGGTTACCGTTGCGCACCAGGTTCCAGTGGCTGGATTGAGAGGCTGCCATATCGGGTGTCAGATCAAACGCCATCAGGCAGTATCCGTAGGGGTACTCGTTGCGACTGACTTCGTTACCACAGTCTGAGAAATTGATGCCGGTGCCAGTGTACAGCGTGTGGTAGGCGAGCACGCACAACTCCTTACCGAACGTGTAATCCGGTTGAAGCGGCTTACATGGTACTTGCTCACCATCTATGTACAGCGCGAAGAAGTTCACGTGGCTGTGGGTGAAGTTGAACGGGTTCTTCTTGTAGTCCCCGTTGAACGCCTGATTGCTGACCAGGCCAACTATAATGCGTTTTGGCAGTTGACCCAGAAACACACTGTCCAGAGTCTTGCTGCTGATACCGGAGGGTAGCGTGAAGGATTTGACTTCCACGCGCGTAATGGGATATTTGGCTGTGCCCGACTCCAGCGTCCTGCTGTGAGCCAACAGCACGCTCGGGTTGATCTTACAGCGGCGCATAAACAGGTTGACTTCGGCGATGTCCACTTTGTAGTCTGTCACGGTTTTAGACATGATGGAGAATGAGTTCTTTGACCTGATCAGACGAAAGCGCATCTCCACACCGTTTAACATGAACTTCTCCTGGTTGCACAGGTCAACGTGCAGATGTCCGACCATGTCCACGTACCGGCTTCCCTTGATAAACTCTCTCCTTTTCTTGAGCCCGGTATAATTATCCTCCTCAGTATTGTCCATGTACCCGGCATAGTCCTCAAAGAACATCTCCGCGGTGAGGTGCGATGTCTTGGCATCACCACCATAGGACAACAGGTTCTCCAGGTAGGCGCGATAGGCGTACGTGTTGTTCTGAGGAGACACCAGTTTGTTGTTCAGGTACAGGTCCACTTGACTGAACAGCGAGTGCAGCCAGTTGTTAATCGGACCCACCTCTTTTATCGCTTGATCACCCGTTACAGCGCCTCCATCAGCCGTTCTAATGGTAGCCTTCACATGCAGTAGCGTCTGTGACAGATCCGTGTACTCGTCCCCATGACCCGGAACTATGAACTCAACGGGTGAGTCGTCTGTCAGGGAGGAGATGGGCTTGTACTGCACCCATTTACCACTCTCTATACTGGTCTGCGTGGGCGGTAGCGAGAACAGGTCCAACTCGGTCTTGACACACTCGCACGACTTCTGATGTAGAAACGCCATTATCCAAAAATGTCCCTCACGGTACTCCTGTTCTTCTTACGTCGCACAACGGTCTTGCTCCTCCTCTTCTTAGCGACACGTTTTGCAGGCTTCCTTTTTCTCTTGGGCGCAGCGCGCTTCTTCTTCCTAACTCCGAGGAGTTTAGCCAGAGACTGAGGGGTCACTCGCTGTACACGCCTCCTCTTATAGGTGCCACCACCACCACCGCTCAGCACGCGATCCAGTTTTTCATCAGCCTTACGTTTCAGCGACCCGGTAAACTGCCTGAGTCGGGCGTTGGCTGCGACTCGGGGGTTGGCTGTGCCCGCCGCCACGTCGCCCAAGAAGCCCACACCGGACCTCAGCGCCTCCTTGCCCAGCGCCGATGCGCCGGATCTGATCAACGGGACCACTGTACGCATCAGCCCGCCTAGGAAACTGCCGATGCCATGACCGCGTTGGAAAGCGGCTCCTCTGAATACCGTGGACACTCCATGTCCAGACTGCTGTTGGCGGTAGTACGCCAGATAGGGGTCGTTCAGGTTCATTGCTGCTGCTACTCTCTGCGCAGGTGAAGCTTCATGCACGTAGTCCCGAAGTGGAATGGCAGATGGCGTCCAACGCTGTCCCTTAAATCGATTTCCACACTATCGAAGGAGCTCTTCATCAGCGGCACGTAGTGAGGGTCGGTGAAATGCACGGTGATACTCGCACCGTAGATGTAGTTTTTTGCGTCGATGTTCACAATCTTTAACAAGGGCGCAACAGTGTCACCTACTAGCTGAGGTTCCACCAGGTCACAATACACGTACATGTGCGAAGGGATCCCGGCCAGTAAGTTGGGCGGTCTTATAGCTTTTCTATGTTTGATCAAATCCACATTGTGCACGTCATATCCCAACTGTAACGCTAGAGTGGGGCTAAATTCCAGTTGCTCCACAGTCTGGTCTATCGAGATCAATTCCACCTTCCCAATCTCTTTGTCATACTCAAACTGGCATTGGTATAAGTCCAATTTTGGAATGGCGTTGATGGCGTTGACCAGTTCATCGATGTCTTTATAGTTTCCAGCTTCCACCTTTACAGCGGTCAGTTCAGGCTTGCCGGTGTCATCCTTAGTGTAGAGATATACGCGAGCGTCCTCCCCCACTGTCACAAACGAGCATGGGTAATGGACCTCGACTAAAGCGACTTCCCATTCACCATCGCCACCCAATCGCACGACTGACGGTAGATGGGTGATGTAGTTAGCCACGGTGTTGTTTGGATAATAGTCCATTGAGCTGTTGCTGGGCAACGTCAGGTACAGCTGCCTGCGCTTTGTCGTCATAGCAGCTGTTGCACTTCAGATGCAGGTACCCACGAGTTGAAGTCCTCTCCGTAACCGACCCACTTGACCAAGTAGCGCTTACTGCGGCCTCGCCCTTTAGTGTCCAGTATTTTATCTATTTGGTACATACGGTCCGGGGCAACCGTTACCTTTTGCATCTCATGCTCGTAGAAGCGCCCTTCCAGCGGCGTCCCGTTCAGGTCTCGCAGCACGTACAATGGTAGAGGATGCGACCCGTATACGTGATCCACCACAAACAGCTCCTTACTCCAGTTGGTCTCGTAACCTTTGGCGAACGTGCCCTTCTCCTTGGCTATACGCACCGTGGCACCAGGCTCGAACCTGGGCTTGCGTCGCGGGATCGCCTTTCCATACATGTGACGCCACACCTTATACACCGTTTTTCCATCGCCGCTGTCCACGTCCACAGGTCGCAGACCACCACCCAGGCTCTTGTGCGGGCTGCGGTTGTAGGCATCCACAAGCCTGTCCAACACGTCGATGTAGCGATACGTGTTTTTGTAGGTTAGGTAGCGCCACATGCGGTTCTTGAGCGTGCGGTTGACTCGCTCCACCACCGCCGCCTTCACATCGGGGTTCTGCGTGGTGACGTATGTGACACCGTGACTCTTGAACACTCGCTTGGTAGCGGCCCCGGTGAACTCCGTCCCCTTGTCAGTCTGTAGACAGCGAGGAGTCGCCTCGGAGAATATCCTCTCGAACGCTGCCGCCACCTCTTGCCCGCTTTTCCTCCTCAGTGGTACCGCAAACAACCGCTTACTGAATACATCGATCACAGTCAGCAGGTAGTTGACCCCGTCGTTGTGCTGGCTGAGACCGCGCATGTCGTTCAGGTCCGCCTGCCACAGCTCCTGAGGCCCAAAAACGGCGTAGCGGTTGCGGGGAAACCGCTTGCGCGCAGGCTTGTGCAGCGTGTAGGTGTCCTGGGCACGCAGCCATTCCACCGCTCTGCGTTTCGGGAGGCGCGCGGCTCTGGCCAGAGCAGCCACCCCGCCGAGGGAACCGGGCTGGCTCGGGTCATAGTACAGCTTCTCCATTACGGTGAGAACGGCTCCCAGTTGTCCAATGACGATTCCTGGTCAGGTTCCTCGGTTATTATCCTTCTCCTGGCTGCCGGAAGTCGCGGTCTCAGGCGGTCTAGCATTGGTGTCAACCTCGGTGACAGGGGTGATGAGGAGGCCGTCGTGTCTCCCCAGGGGCTCGATGCAGTGTCCAGCCCCCCGTTTAGGTAACGCAACGCCGTGGGATTGCTCATGTATTCTTTAGGCACGTTCATGTTTTTCAAGGCGGTCATCACTTGTTGCCAACCGGTAGGCAATCGGTCCGCCCTTCGCGCTCTCACTATGCTGTGCGCGATGTCCACTATATTGGAATTGGGGACCTTCTCGTTGTTCACATACACCACCCCACTGGCGTCCCAGGCGATGGGGCTGCCTTGCTGGGTCATGAACCGCAACAAGTTGCGCGCCACCGACTTGTAGATTTTTGGGAATGATGCCAACACCCCCTCCTCCTCCGAGGTGCTAGACTCACGTTTCACGTGACTCGGACCTGCCTCTCCCTCCTCCTCCCCCTCGATGATTGACAGGCCTATGGGTTGACGTTTAGCCGCGGAAAAGTGCAGGAACCGCTGTAACACCTGTTGATATTGTTTCCATTTTTCCGTATCGTTCAGCCGCTTGTCGCTCAGTATGCGATGCATCTCAGCGTCCAGGCCGGCTGGCTTATTGGTACTGCCTGCTCCTCCTCCTCCTCTTGGTCCTGGTCCTTCTCGCAATCTCTCGATGAGCTCCTGCGGTACAACTACCATTTTCTTAGCGTGCTCCATTTTTTCAAATTACTTTCTGCATCAACACAGGTAACACCGCACTCAACAGCAAGGGCAGGAGGATCCCACCGCCCCGTTGTACAAGGTAGCGTCGCTTCTTGACCCAACCCTCACCGCGTTTCACCAGCCGTCTGAGCGCCTGTTTGTGCTTTCTCAACTTTCGTTTATGACAGGTGGTGAGCGGTACGTTCCCGCGTAACACGTTGTACGCACACTCACACACTGACCTGATACGGCTATTCTCGCACGCTTTTAACAGGGCCTTGCGTTCCTTGGGTGTAGCGTGCACCAGAGCAGTCAGCAGGGCTGTGTCTTTCTTCACGCGGTGTGACATGATGACTGACACTGGTGCGCGCTCAGCCTATTTATCACTTTTTCTTGGGCAGGTACACGTAGTTAACTGGATCGTCTGGGAAAACGGCTGAACGTACCCGCATCTCCTCGGGTGTAGACTGTTTCAAGTCTATCAGCAGATAGGCGTGAGGATCGCGCGTGGCGTCCGCATAAGCCTCCTCCACAAATTTGGGGTTCTCTGGGTATACTTGACGAGCCAAGTGTTTAATCTGAGCGCGGTCCCGGGGATTCTTGAAACACACTATGTAATGAGCGTTCAGCGATATGTCGCGCTGGCCCCTACCCTGATGAAACAGGTTTTGCGTGATGAAGAACACGCTCATGTTGCGGTGATGGGAGCCCTTGGTGAACAGGTCCGCCACGCCGGGGCCAGCCTCACGCATCATGTCATCGACGATAACCAGGGAGGGCTCGCTACCATCGTAGTCGTCCAGGTCGGGCAGGCCGGCTACGTAGCGCACAGTAGGGTCATCGGCTCCTCCTCCACCGCCGCTACCGCAGTGCCAGGTGATACGGGCGAAGCGCGTATCGCACATGCGGTCGGTATGCCCTATGAAGCGAGCCACAAAGTGCGACTTGCCGCTGCCCGAAGGTCCAGCTACGATGGCGGTGAACGGGTGTTTCCACCTCAAGTCCATGGTGGCTACTAACACAGCCACGCACCGCCTCGACTCTTATAATTAATTGAGTTTTTATATTTATTTTTTTATTTTTATATTTATTTTTTTTTATTTTAAATTAATAAGGATAAAGGAATAAGGATAAAGGAATAAAGTTTTTTTTTTTTATTTATTCAAACAAATTCCAGAAGAGCTCCTTTGCTGCCGGGGGGACCGCTCCTCTTGACCAAACTCATCCTCGACCCCACACCCACGTTGTACTGGCCGATGACATGGTCTCCCAAGACGGCCAAGTATCTACGAGGCATGTAGATCCTCAGCGGGTCGTCACCAGTTAGCCCCTCCAAAGTGGCCATTATAGCCTCACCATAAGGAGTATCCACCCGCTCAAATGACCGGATGGGGTAAATTATGTTGTCCCGTAGATCGGCTATGCGGGTATAACCCCCCGCCTTGCAGCTGTTGAGGGCTGACTTGAGGTCTCCTGTTTGGTCCATGCTGCTCGTTGAGTGTCTTGATGTGGAATGGTTGTGGCTCACCACCGAGTCGTATTATATAGGCTCACTGCGTCAACAAGTTGTTTACGTCATTGTGTGTGTTTTCCGGGTCGTTGTGGTGTTTACTTCTTGCGCTTTGGGATGACGCAATTGCCTCCAGCCTTACGTTTTCCCTCGCAAACTGTTGTGCAATCGCGGGTCTTACGCCAGGCGGGTAGTGGAGTCACGATCCTACTAACTCCGTTAATTTTAGGCACTCCGGTATCGCTATTAATCCACATATTTTCTAGTCTCGTTAACAGGTCCGTGAGGCATATGCAAATTTCATCGTCTCTATCCTCGTCCAAGTATAGGCCGCAACTATGCGTAGGGCGTCCGCCTTTGAATACTGACATCTTCAATAAAACGTTTCCTAAGTTGGTAGGGTTCTTTACTGTATATTGACATTCAGCATCGCTCCAACTGCATGATGGAGAATCGGTAGGTGTATTCCTGTCCACTGTCCATCCAACAACGGGCTTCTTGCTCCTCTTCTTAGTTATGGTAGGCGGTCTAGCATTCTCATCCATGGCATCAAGCTCCTCCATCAGAGAGCGGATGGTTCGATCCACCTCGGTTGCACTGTTGCTGCTGCTCATGGCGTCTCGGGCAAAACTGAGGCCGCGGTAGTGGACCTCAGGTTTATATACCGGCAGCGCGCGCAACCGGGTATGTCCCCGCCGAGCGGTGGCGGCCAAAGAGGGCGCGTCACGACAGCAAGCCGCTGAGCAATTCAAGGGTGCAACCTTGAGCGTCAGCAAACCGCTGAGTAATTCCTTCCTGGGCAACTCCTTCAGGACCGTCTCCCGACACGCGCCGCCAACCGCTCCCGGTCGGCGGGGGCTTTTTAAGCCGCATGTAGACCAACGGGGGGGGGGACCTTACATCCTCGCATACTCACTGCGCCTTTGCTGGTTTTGAATCTACCGGGGGGGGGGGACCTTACATCCTCGCATCCTCACTGCGCCTTTGCTGGTTTTGAATCTACCGGGGGGGGGGGGGGGACCATATAGTTTTTCATAAAGGAATATCGTTTATTTTTATAGTTTTTTTTTATAAAGGAAATTTTGTTTATTTATATTTATTCTTTATTTACAACTTTTTTATTATAATCTTTACCTAACCCCCGTTTACAATAACCTTTGCAAAGACCTGGTCGGATTCTAAAAGAAGTAAATTAATCACGCGTTGACAAGCAACATGCGGTTTATTGATGCCATCCAAAGCAGCTTGAACTTGTAGGCGTTTTTGTTCAGGCAACCGCTTCTTAATCCACATCCTGATGGACAATTCGGCAAAGTGACCCGTTGTGTAATACTTCACCGTCTGTAGGAATATCTCCGCATCGATTGACTCAATGTCTTCAATTGTAGATCTAACTGTAAATGGTTTTGTATGAAAATATTCACCTTCCAGTGACACATCAATTCCAACATTAAACATTTTGTTAGGTCTAGTCAGTGTAGGAGCTTGTGAGCAAATGATTCTAACATAAATAACTGGAGAACTCTCACTAATGAGATAACCTCAGGCAGTCACGTAGTCCTTACCAAAACATGTAATACTAGAAAATGATGGGGAAGGGAGTATTTTTTTTTTTTTTTTTTTTTCCTTTATTTTTTATTTTTTATTTTTTCTTTATTGAAAGAAGAAAAAGAATTTAGAGTGACTAGAGCCATCCCAAACTGTTTTTATGGTCATTGACTTTAAAATCACCAAAGTAGATAGGTAATCATTGTTTTGTGGCCAGTCCGCTTCCCAAGCACTCTTACCACAGCAAAAACAAGTGTGCTGCAAATTATTAGAGTCTGAAAAGCGATACACTTTAACAATTCTTGCAGGATACAGAACTCTATTACAATAATGCTCAGTGTACTGGCAGTAGCGGCATTGATAGACTCTCTTGCCATTGTTTCTATTATACAAGTCTAACACTTGAGGATCCGTTTCGGGGTTGTTAAGCACTAACACATGTTCCCGAACATACCCCTTGAGGCAAGATGCAACGTATCGCTGTATAGGCACTGGCAATTGTGCAATCCCCTGACACAGAATGTATTTATTCTTTCTTATTACAATACACGATTGCTGAGCTAGTGACAGTGGGTTGTTTGCTTCCATGACTAACTCAAGATTCAGACTGGTCAAGCACTTAGCTTGAGGAGTCTAGTAAGTAAACAAGTTATATAATGAGGGGTTTTCCTCCGTGAACATCAAGTCCACTAATGAGTAAACAAATTATTTAATGAAGGATTTTTCCTCCGTGAACAACAAGTCCACTAATGAGTAAACAGATTGAGTTTCTCTAAGTTTCAGTTTAAGTCAGAGAGTCAAACTATTGCCATCAATATGAACACTGATAATGTATGGGAGAGCAGTATTCCTGATGAGGACCTCATCAAGATCGTTGAGGGAATTGAAGAAAAGTATGCTAATAGCGTATGGGAAGGTAATATCCCTGATAAAGAACTCCTCGCTACCGTTGAGGTGATAGAAGAGGAATATGCTCTCCAACTGCGAAGGGAATATAAAACAATGTGGGAACGGATAACTACGTGTTGGTGCTCCCAACCTACATGTGATGAAGAATGGGAACAATATAATGCAGACTGGGAGAGTCTTCGTGCTCTTGAGATTGCAATGGAGGAGTTTCAAGCGAAAGAGAGGGCTGAGACTTCTTCACAAAAGTAATTTTAAGTTTTTAATTTATAATAAAGATGAAGAAAATAAAATTATAATTCATAAAAATAATAAAATAACATAAATAATGGAATGAGCGGGGGGGGTCGGGGGGGGGGTCGGGGGGGGGGGCTTGGTTGGTTAGGTTAGGATAGAGGAATCATGGGGGGGGGGGTCGGCACGGGGCTGATCCTCTCAATCCTCAACTAAACTTTGTCACTTTGTTTTTGTTTGTTGTGTAATTATTTTCTTTATTTATTTTGGATAAGGAAAAAGGAAATAGGTTTTTTTTTTTTTTATTTAATCTGAATCCGAGGAGTTTATATATACAACGTGGGGCCTCGGTTCCCCACTTGGTCCCGCCTCTGGCTCGGGCTCTGGCTCGGGCCTCGGTTCTCCACTCGGCCCCGCCTCTGGTTCGGGCTGCTGCTGCGGCTGCTGCTGCGGCTGCGGCTGCTGCTGCTGCTGCGGCTGCTGTGGTCTGCGCCGGAGCTGGGGTCTTGGGCGAGGCCGGTACTGTTGGAGGATCAACCCCCGGCGAATCTCGTGGTGGACCCTATTGGCCTCTGCCTCCTCCCGCCGCCGCTGTTGCTCGGCGAACTCTGGGGTCCACCATCCCCTCGGTACGGCTGACGGCTTGACGATAGCTGTAAATAACGAACCAACATTAATATTTTTTTTTTTTATGAGATTTATTGATATTATAATAATGAGATTTATTGATATTATAACAATGAGAAACTGAGGATTGCTACTCACCAACTGGTTTTCCCTCCTGTGTCCTGGGGATAGGAATCTGGGTGGGCGTCTGAGTGGCGGCATCACCACATCGCCTCGGGCCAGGAGCAGCCAGGGTGGAGGCGCACGTCTGGGTGGAGGCGCACCTCGTGGCAGCTGGAGCATCAGGAGCAGCAGGAGCAGCTGGAGCAGCGGCCGGGGCATCAGCGGGGGCAGCTGGAGCAGCTGCCGGGGCATATCGGTGGGTGGCAAGGTGCCGGGCCACCTTGTCTTTTCTGCCGAATTGCTTTCCGCAAATTCGGCAAGGGTACAGTGGCGAATCCACATGCGTCAGCATGTGCCGGCGCAAATGGTCGCTACGCGAGTAACGCTTGTCGCAATACATACAAGTGTACTCCATCGCGGCTGTAGTAAGAATGATTAAGACCTGGAGAAACCGGCGGGTGAAAGCGGAGGCGCGCGCGGTAAACATCACGTAGGCGATAAACAAGGAAAGCAAACGGCATGTATTGGAAAAATATGGGGGGGGGGTGTCCGGGTCGGGTCGGGGGGGGGGGGTGGGGGGGGTGTCCGGGTCGGGTCGGGGGGGGGGGGGTGTCCAAATGTGTTTACTAGGGAAGTTCCCCAACAATAACAAGTCCGATTTATCTCCTACACAAACAGGCTCTCGCTCAGTCGTTAAGCATGGCTGCTCCGTGGGAGGATGATATGACAGACTATGACTACGAGTTTGCACTTGAAAATGCAAATTTCGTAGATGAGTTGGAGCAAGAGGCTCTATTAGAACAAACATTTGCGCAGCAAATACGGGATCTGGAGCGGCCTCCTCCATCGCCTCAGCCTGGGCCTAGCGGGCTGCAGCGGCCTCCTCCTCCATCGCCTCAGCCCACACCGTCTCCATCACCGCCTCCATCACCGCCTCCATCGCCTCAGTCCGACTCGTCTGAGGACCCACCACCACCACCGAGGACTGCGAGACAAGTGTACCTGGAGCGACAGGCGCTTCAGGACGACGTTGACCAAGTGTGGGTGGTTGAGCCGCAGCACGAAACACATTGGCGATGGTACATGGCCGACATGGCCAGGCTGCGTGAACTAGATGAGGAATTGGACCGCTTGGAGGAACAAGAGGAGGCGGCCGATAACGAGGAATAGTTATAAGTTTTTGTTGATAAATAAATGATTCCTTTGTCAAAAAAAAAAAAAAAAAAAAAAAACAAACAAAAATAAAACAAAAATAAAATGCAATAAACAAAATGATAAAACTGGGATGATGGGGGGGGGTCGGGGGGGGGGTCGGGGGGGGGGGGTCGGGGGGGGGGGTCGGGGGGGGGGGGGGTTGGGTCGGCACAGGGCTGGTCCTCATCATCAGCTTGCTAAACTTGTCACTTTGTTTTTGTTGTTTGTTTGTTTTTTTTTTTGTTTTTTTTTTTGTTTTTTTTTTATAATTTTATTTCATTGATACAATACAATAAATGTGATGCTTAAATCTAAGATGATTCATGAATGTTATACAATATATGAATAATGAAAACTTACAATACAATAAATGTGATGCTTAAATCTAAGATGATTCATGAATGTTATACAATATATGAAGAATGAAAAACTTACAATACAATATAATGATAAGCTTAAACTAAAGGAATAACTTTAACCCAGAGGAGGGCCACCTCCTCATTTGCAATCAAGTTGTGGAGGCGTTGCTGCACCTCCTCCAGGTGACCGGGTTGGTTGGCGACGTATCGCCGCCTCATAAAATGATTGCGCCCGTCCGGGCCCAGGCACCCCCATCTCAAAATGACCAGTCGGTCAAAGACTGCAACCTCCACCAGGCCAATCACGTCCTGGATGACCTGGTGGTTCCACAAAGTGTATGTTACAGTCGACATTCTGCTTGTGGAATGAGCGTTAACGTGCGGAGGAGCAGTAAACATCCCGTAATGGGGGAAAAAACCGGTGACAAACAAGGAAAGTAAACAACACGGGGGGGGGGGTCCGGGTCGGGTTGGGTCGGGGGGGGGGGGTCCGGGTCGGGTTGGGTCGGGGGGGGGGGTGACGGGTGACGTCACGGGGGGGGGATGACGTCACGGGGGGGGGGGCTCCTCGGCTCCTCAGTTTGCTAAAGTGGTCCAGAACCGGCCATAGCACCCTACTTGTATATCTAACTTATTTATGAACATAAACTGACGAAATTTGGTATATGGCTTCATCTGGTTGGGAGTTATCGTTGTTTGCACAAAATACAAAATTTTCACGTATGGTCCCCGTAGCAGCAAACCTAGGTAATCGGTCCCATGTTATTCTTATGGAGAATAATTAAAATGTTATATATCGCTTACTTATAAATGTATATGAATGAAACTTGGTATGTGACTTTACTTAGATGAGTTCTAATGATTTTTGCATAAAAACCCATTATTTTGTTTTCCTTGTTGCAGCAAACCTGCATACTCATCCCCAATGTTATTCTTATGGAGAATAATTACTATTTTTAATATCGCTTGTTTGTGAATATATTTCTTATGAATCCTGTAGTGTTAATGTGTTATGTTATATATTCACTGGAAATTCGCTGAGTACGCAGGTTTGCTGCGACGGGGGTATTTTCGAAATCGCCTGGGACACAAACACACTACACACATACACAGACACACAACTACTTTAGTATCATAGATGTAAAAAGTACTGGAGCTTTTAAGCTGAAATTAAGTTGGAACGTAGCTTATTATATCAGATTAACAACTTAAGCCTACTCCCGTTCTGCAATCCTTTTAGGGCTCCACCCCTGACCATTAAAATACTTATTTAAACCATTTCGCACCTCCTACTGGACTGATGGATCTGAAACTCTGATGGACTGAGATATCTGATATTTCAAGGCAGGTACAGGTCTAGTCCTGACGAAATCACACTTTAGGGTTTCGCACCACTGGTATTTAATACACCAATGTTGACTATCAGACTGCAATTAATGAACCGATTGATCTGAAATTTGATAGGAAAATAGACAATACACCAGAATCAAACACACACGATCCCGCAATCCGAAGATTCTTTGGAGCTCCGCTCTGCTGGACTTAATTAATACTACTGTGTCTCAACCATCAAACACAAACTACTGAACCGATGGAGCTGAAATGTAGTAGGAGGACTGTTAATGCACCAGAAACAAAAGTGCTGCTTCGTTCTAAAAATCCCATGGCTTCCAAAATTGTGTTTACCATCGCCCCATATGTACTACCATACTGGACTGATGAAGCTGAAGTTCGGTAGGCATGTTTAATGCTAAAATGATTGGAGCTGAAATTCGGAAGAAAGGTAAGTACATTAAAATCTATTATATACTCTTATTGAAAATCTATTGGGGCTCCGCACTACTGGCATTCAAAACTTTTATGTTTTGAATTATTATCAATGTTACCCAATGATGATTTCATTTTAGTTTCTAGGGTAACAATATTTTTAACTACAGGAAAAGAAACGAGAACCAACGGAAAAAGTAAAGTGAATAAATACAAATGACGCGAACAATTAGGTGCTAGTTACAAATATTTTGTATTTCTTTTGTGACTTACTTTATTGTATGTACGATAATTTCAACATGTTTCGACTTTGTAAAACCCACCTAATAAAGCCGTTACATTCTAATAGGCGAAAGTCTATAACTAATAAACACCACGCAAGCAATAATCGTTAAATTGGTTTGATCCGTATTTCTATCTCTTATATAACCTACCAGTTCGAAGTTTCCAAGATTACTATGATTAAATTCAATCTTTTTCCATCTAACAACTACGTATCAGGAGCCGATATTTCAACAGCAATGAAATTTGAGTCGAAGTTATGAGATATGTCTTGGGTATCACTGAAGAAAGGACAATTAGCTCAGTACGTTGGTCCGTCTGCGTCCAGAGCTGCTCTCGCCATAAAACTGACCTACGCAATGTCGCTCGCTCTGTCTTATGAAACAACTGACCTCATTACTCTATGCGCACGTGTCACGTTCACCCGTTCAAGTCATAATGATCGCAATGTCGAACAATTCGTTTAAGAGGCGAGATTGGGAAAGTAGAGTAAATTGAAGCTGTAGAGTATATAGATTATTAAGGTTTTTGCTGCAGTGCTACCGTGGTTCAGTGTAAATACTAGGTGTACGCTCATTCTTCCCGTAAGAGGATGAACGAAGACTGAATTTTTAAAGATATGTAGGCAGGTACTGGATTGGTAACACTCTTCTGTTATCCGTTTTAACTCCACAACAGCAAGAACAGATAATTAATAAACCAAACATTTTACCAATGGAATGGTAACACCATTCCCATATCCGTTTTAACTCCACAACGGCAAGAACAGATAATTTAGGACTAATGTAAATAAAAAATACTACTGACTACTGGAGTGGTAACACCCTTCTCATATCCGTTTTAACACGACAGTACCTGGGGGGCCCAGCTTTGCTCGGGGGAGGGCCAATCAGTCAGTTTAGATGACTTGGAGTAATATTTCATCACTTTCCCCTACTGATGATCAGATTTGTGTAACTCATTTGCCTCTTTTCTACATTTTTAAGGTTCCTCCAGTTGCTATTTATAGCTCAATGTCCTTTTCATTTATTTTACTACTCTATATATATATAATCTTCACTCAAATCTTTTAATCTCTGTTCTCAGGAAACCACATGTTAATAATCATATTCAACATGAGTATTACTTTGACAGTTCCCTGGTTGATTATGAACAGCTGATAAAATTCTTTTGTGTTGATTTAAAACTCCATAAGCCCAATATTAATTTGTTTAACTTTTCATTTTATTTTTTTTACATTATTTGATTTTTCCTGGGGATGAGACCTGTCTAGAACTTATTTTTATCCCAGAAATTAGTTATTTTGAACATTTTAAGGAAATCGTTGGAGCCGTTTTTGAGATTAGTGTCGCAAGCAAGCAAACATACAAGCAAACCTTACTCATATTAGAGTATATGATACCTGGGGGCCGACATTTGCTCGGGGGAAGGCCATTCAGTTTGTTTAGATGACTTGGAGTTTATTTCACCCCTCCCCCCTACTGATAATCAGATTTGTATAACTCATTTGCCTCTTTTCTACATTTGTAAGGTCACTCCAGTTGTTATTTATAGCTCAATATCCCTTTGATTTATTTTACTACTCTATGTATGTAATCTTCTCTCAAATCTTTTAATCTCTGCTCTCAGGAAACCACATGTTAATAATCATAAACAACATGAGTTCCATGTGGTTCCATAAAATCAGATAATAAATCCTTTGAATGAAGATTACATGTAGAGTGGTCATATCCAGAATGACTCAAAGGTGCATTATAATAAGAACTGTTGTGACCTCAAAAATGCTCGTTAGTAGGGTACATGGTGAAAAACAACTCCAAGTCATAAACAAGATTGAACTTTCCCTAGCAAAGCTCAGTCCCAGGTAGTACTTAAACTATATGAGTATAACTTTGAGAGTTCGCTGAAAGATTTTGAACAGCTGTTATGACTCTTTTGCTTTTATTTGAATCTCCAAAAGCCCAATGTGATTTTTTCAATTTTCCATAGCGGCTTTTTACATTATTTGATTTTTTTGGGGGATGGGACATGTCTAGAACTTATTTTTAACCCAGATATCAGGTTTTACAACACAAGTAGTTGGAAGGACACATTAGTTATTTTTTAAGAAAATCGTTGGAGCCGTTTTTGAGATAAGAGTTGCAAGCAATCAACCAAGCAAGCGAGCATGCAAACCTTACTCATATTATAGTGTAGGATAGGATTGAGTCAAAATAATTCAGCATTTGTATTGATTGACTATAACATATTTTTACTCTTAGGCACATAGAATGTACACGAGACAGGGACAATGATTCTGGATTCTAGCATGTTTGAAGTTCTGCATACAGACGGCCAGGGCTGAATTTAGGTCTGTACAGGCTCTGGTCTACACCCTAAATGCAAGTGCGGGCCCTTACCAGCCCGGCCAACTTTCCTGTTTGATTTATATAATATAACCTACGCTTATATCAGGCTCTACAGATGGCGTTGTGCAGTTACTTAAATTTCAAATTGCTAAAATCCGTATTGCTGCCTAGTGTAAATTAACGTTGTCATGGCAAGATATTATTAAGTGATTTTCATTATCTAAATACATAAAACAAAGTCGGGATTGTATGTTAGTTATTTAGTTTCATCAAACAGCTGTTATAAGGATGATATCTAAACATACTTGAAAAGCATATAAACATATGTTTATTATAGACATAATAAATCTATTTGAATAGCAACTCATTTTCAATACCGAAGCAAGCTCTATATAAACATAGGCAAGTGAGCGTAGCTAACGAGCTCATCTTGAAAAAGAACGAGAATCTTTGACATAAAACAAATTCAGTGACATTAGGACAGAATAATGTCTGTCTGACCAGCTAGTAGTACTCAACCCGAACGCTGACCCGAACTCCCGAACGTTTACCCAAGGATCATCTTTCCTCCATAAATTTAACAAGGCAACTTTTAAAGCCAGCAAGGCGGAGCTCTAAGGTCGGGGTTAAAAGAAAATAACAACAATTTTTTGTATAATTGAAAATTTCCTAAAATTACTAAAAAAGGTGTAAATAACAACAAAGAAAATTTTCCTGTGCGGTGGAGGTCTATGGTTGAGTAGGGCGGCGTATCAAACGTGGGGACATCTTTCAGGAGATGCTGCTTTAACAAAATAAATCCAACGAATCATACGTTAAAATTAAAAGTTGGGAGTGATAGTAAAGGCAGAGCCCTGAGGGAAGAACAAAGAGGTATCCATAATATTTTGGTACCCAACAACGTAGTATATAGGTCTGGAGCAGTTTTGAGGAGCCGCTTTCGAAATCTTTGGATTTATTATTTGGGGGTTTATATTAGGTTTCTAATAAAATATACCACCTGATTTTTTAGAAAAATTTGGGTTCAGAAATTACAGGGCTTAAGAGATCCCAAACTTCAGTTTTTTTACCTTTCTTAGTACCATAAACTTTAAATATTTTTAGCAGGTTTCAACAGTTTTATCTCATTGCCATAAAAAGCTCTAAAAGATGAAAAATTAGTACTCCAATCCACACACGGTTAAATTAGTATTTCGTTAGTAGGCTATTCGGCTAATGGTTGTGGAGAATATTCCAATTTCCATTCAGCAGTAAACTAAGTATATTGTCCGATGTTATTCTTATAAGAAATAAAAAACATATATCTCTTGTATACTTATTAATTTTATTAAAACTTGGTGTGTTAGCATTGACCAATAGAGAATATTCGTCCCAGGACAACCTTAAAACTGGTCTATACCAGTTTGGATGCTGACATTGGGTACAGCAAATGAAATTGTCATTACATATGAAGTTTTTTGGATGTCCATTATGACAAACTTCCCTTTCACCTTTGGTCCCTCCACTTGCAGCGGCTCGGGGCGGAAACTCAGGGGTTGGTCCCCAACCTGAGAATGTATGGTCCCTGGCTGTTGTACATGGATACCCCATCCGTTGAGTTGGCCAGTTGGAGGGCAGAGCGGGTCCACATTGAGCCTGATCACAGCTGTCACAAGGCACGGGAGTTGGTACTCTGAAAGGCCAATTTGGCTGCCTGTCCCATCCCACCCTTTCCTTTCCTGCTATATCCTAACCTTCTGGTAACCTGCGCAAAATTCCCGCTTATGGAAAACGTGCCTATAGCTGCTATGCTGGGGTTTCCTAATCTGGCAACAATGAATAGAGAATATGCGGAATACGTTTCCATCTAACCATGGAGGGTGAGGTGGATCAATTAACCTCTTAAAACCACTGTGTGTACCTAGCAAATTAGATTAAACTGATTGCGTTTATTTGGTCACATGTCCTAGCTCCTGTTCACGCTTTTTTAAGACTCGGCCAATGACTAATATATTTTTGGTACCGGATGGTTTTCGACGAGTTTTAAATATATAACCTGAGAGAAAAGTTGCCAATAATTATTAGACCTATTAATTTCCAGCTCCAAAATCAGGGGGTTAAACATACAGAAATATACTTGTTTTAAACCCATTTAATGTAAAACAAGGTATTCAATGATTTATTTATATAACAGTATCTTATAAAATTCATATTTTAAATTTAAAAATGTTTACATCATTAATATATGTTAGTTTGAATTTAAATACACAAGCTACTGAAATCGCAGCACGAGAGATTTAAAAGCAAAATCCAACATCTACATTAATGACAATTTTTCAGGAGGGCAATCTGTCTACATCGTAATTAGTTGAACAATGTAGACGGTTGGGATTACGGAGTTTTGGACATCTTGATTGTTTATGAAAATCAATATTAACCACAGAAAATGCAAACAAATATAAACTGTAACCATACTATTTTACTGACCGGTAGATTACAAAACTTTAATCCCATGTCATTAGGTGACAGTGAGGCTTATTTGGTACATTACATGTAATAAAGATAGTTTGCACGTATGATAGTTTAGTAAGTCTGCCATCAAGTAATTTGTTCACAATGTAAAGAAACTACTATAGGTCTACAACACGCTTGATTATCAATCACAGTCAGTCGTATTACAGAGTTATACTGTCCCAGTAGTTCAAAAATTCCAAAACATATTGTATTAATTTATCATCACTAGTCCAAACACTTAGCTTTTACATCGAAGTTTTCCAGTAAAAAATAAACTGATAATAAATCTAAATAGATACAAGCATTGTTTTAAACACGATAAAACACTATTAATTTACATAACACTCACATTTTAAACTATTTCGAAATAAATAAAATTGATGGAACAAAACATAACCAAATCCATAGTTTTGGTTATGTTTACATTTGAGTAATTTATAAACAAATATGCAGTGTTTCCCCTCTACGGTAAAAATATGCCACGCACTGATACAAAACATCCCACTTTATCCCAGACTCTCCCTTATAGTATCCCTCGTCATATCCCACACTTTCCCACTGATTTGTTAAACATTGCAACACAATTAATGTTAAATATTATATGATTATTGAATAATGTATTAGTACAATATTTATACCGTTAGATAGAGCTTATTTAGATCTACTAATTACCTATAGGTATTAGCGAATTTCCCCTATAGGGAAGAAGCTATTACCGTAGTCGGCATGGTAAGACCTAGGCCCGGGACCATGATAATTTTTCGTTTTGAGGTCCCCAGACCCCAAAAACACCATTCGTTCGAAACTGTATATATATATATATATATATATATATATATATATATATATATATATATATATATATATGTGTGTGTGTCCGTGAGCACGATAACTCTCGTAAAAATTATCCGATTTTAATGAAATTTGGTATAAAAGTGTAAAGCAACATTTATGACTTTAAGTTCCAAAACCAGCCAGATCGCTCTATCCGAAGGGGTATTTTGGGGGGGTTTTGTACCCCAAAAATGGGTTTTTCGAATTTTTTACATATAATTTTGGAAATAGTCAAATTTTAGTTTCACCATTGGATTCAGATTAAAAAAACACACAATTTGGTATTTTGATCATTTCTCTACGTCAATTGGTTACCGAGATATTGAAAGTGCTAAACACAGTACGTTGTCTAATGTTATTCTTATGGAGGAAAATAAAAATTTTATATCTCACTTATTTATGAACTTATACTGACGAAACTTGGTATACGACTTCATCTGGTTGTGGACCATTGATATTTGCTCAAAAAACAATTTTTTACTAATGGCTCCCGTAGCAGCAAACCTGCGTACTCAGCCCTGTTATTCTTATGGAGAATAAGTAACGTGTTATCTCCCTTCATTATGAAAATAAATTAATGAAATTTGGTATATGGTTATACCAAATTTACCTACATGAGTTATGTTGATATTTGTATAAAATCCCATTTTTGGGGCTCCTTGCTTCAGCAAACCTGCATACTCAGCCGCCATTTTATTCTTATGGAGAATAATTAAAATGTCATAAATCGTTTATTTATTAATGTATATTGATGAAACTTGGTATGTGGCTTTATGTGGTATTAATATACATATATATATATATATATATATATATATATATATATGCATTGGAAATTCGCTGAGTACGCAGGTTTGCTGCTACGGGGGTATTTTACATTTTAGTACCTCAAAGGATTTTGAGCAATGCGACATAGGTTAAATGATACGGTGAATTAACTAAATTAAATAATTTATTTACGTGAGAGGTACTAATATTTTTAATGGTAGTACTAAAGAGTACGAAGTAGGTACTAAATAATAGCAAATAGTTTGCTTGTTAATTCCAACATGGCTCGGCCAGCGAAATTGACATGATTCAGTGTTCGTTCTGTGACGTTTATAAAATCATAATAGGTGCGGACAACGAGGTTAAAAATGGGAAACCCCGCAACTGCCAGTACGGCGAGAAAATCCACTAGAAGTGCTACTGCTAAGGTGCTCTGGTCGTAAGTTGTAAGCAAACTAGCAAACGTAATGCCGATTTCAAAAAAATCCCACTTTATCCCACAATCCCATTTTATCCCACAAGCAGTCAAAATATCCCATATAGGGGATAAAAATCCCTCAAGTGAAACACAAACAAATCCCAGCTGACATTTTAAAGACAACCATAGTCAATAGCTTACTACGAAAACCAATTCAACTACTGAATATCAAACATTAAAATTAGTTTTAATAATTATTAATAATCCAAAATAAAATACAAATGCTGCGTTAAAACATCCCTTTGGTATCCCAAATGACTCCTTCAAAATTTCATTAAGAAATGTTTTACAGTTATTTAGTATTTCGATAAAACACACACACACACACACACACACACACACACACACACACACACACACACACACACACACACTACACACACACACACACACACACACACACACACACACACACACACACACACACACACACACACACACGCGCGGCCACTGAAACTTCTTCATCAATACAGTGATTCACTTCGTTCATCAATTATGGTTCGTTGGTTTTAAATTAATGTGTAGCAGTAGTTGGATCATTTCTAAAAAACAGCCTTGCCCGTCCGACATACAACACTTGGAAAGTATTATTTTTTTTTTATTTAATCTGAAAAATAAACTGTGTACCTTAGCGAAGTTTTACCGGAAAAACTTGAAATTGTTCGTTGCTATTGCAAAACCTAAATAGTATTTTTTTGCCGCAATATGTCTATTTTTGTATTCCACAGCTTGTATACGACAGGATTTATTTTACAGTTGAAATGTTGTAAAGCTAAATTAGTCCATGCTGCCTTAAAGTACTTTCACCTCACTCAATCTCCGAAGCCTTGATGTTTAAGCGGTCCTTTCGCACACAGCCTAAACACAAAGTGACGAACATTGCGTGGAGAAAATCAATAGTTGCGAAAAACCAACGAGCAAGTGAAGTGAAATTGGCGGAGGACAATGGGTTGGCACTTAAATGAAAACTATACAAGCCGGTGGGCGTTTGACCCACATTGGCCTTTCACCGTCTCATTTGAGTATTTGTGTGACCTTTTAGGGCAACTACAAACACATCAATGTCGGCACTAGTCCCTCCTACAACCACAAACACAACACCACCGGGCTCCCAGGTATCTATGTCACTGTAAACATGTCATTGCCAGAGCTGCTTTGTTGGAACTGCCTCGGGGCACTACTTTAGAGCCTCCTCTGTTTCCATCACACTCCGTGTATAATCCGTTGTCCAAATTAGCTTCATCGCCGGGTCAAGTACGTAATCTACCCAATCCGGAGTCAAGGCACGAAGTTAGTTATGTCCCACGAAAGAGCCCTAATTAGATCTCTCGTTATGCGCCGCATTAGTCAATTCTGAGTACAATAGGAAGTTCGGGGTCACTAGTGTGAAAAGGTCTCGAGGGAACTGAGACTTACAAGACTCGGACTGAAAACATTACCTTGACTTTTAAATCTTAACATAAACTACTTACTCTAATTGCTGTGGTGTTTTTGAAGAGCTAAGCAAAACAATTTTAATAGGTCTGTCCCAAAAATAACTTTGAAACTGACGTTACATTTGTTTTATATTTGATTGAATTTAACATCATGTACAAATTCATACAGAATCAGGAGTTACTTTGAAAATAAGAGCTCCAACCACGTCCAGGTAATACCAAGCTGAAATATATTCATTCATGGTGACATACCCATCTTTATCTTTGTCATACAGGTGCATCTGTTTTTCCACGAGATCATCTAACACCATATCAGGTATTTCATCATGCTGTTGAATTAAGGACTGTCGAAGTTCATCTTTGCTTAAAAAGCCATCCTCGTTTTTATCCAAATCCTTGAACCTCTGTATTATATGGTCTTCAGGTGGGCTTCTTTGCTCAATGAATTTCACCAACGAATCTAAATCCACTGCACCTTTCTTATCTTTGTCCAAAGTTATCATCATAGTGTTGACAAGATGGTCCTTGTTTTTATAACCCATGAGAGCGATTATTCCATCTCCATATCCAAGAGTGGACAGCGTCCATTTTAAATCGTCTTCATTAATAAACCCATCTCTGTTTAGGTCCAACCGTTCAAATGTTTGTCTGTAGAACTCCTTAACACTTCTGGTGTGAAATTTACAGGATACGAAACTATGCGTTCTCAAACTCAATCTTTTTATACATTTTGGGGCGATTTTTGAAATGTCTTTGAGTACGCGAAACATCGCAAATATCTTTACATCACAGAACCTGGATGAAAGACAGGTTGCCTTTTTCTCAATTTAATCATACAGTTAAAATAGTTTTAATTCATAGGCTTTTACATTTATTAACCATTTTGCAAAAGCACAGCTTGAAAAACAATCTATGCCCATGATATTCTAGTTTTGTTTTCAAATGTACAGCTGAATTTGAAATTAATTTACTTTTCGACGAGTAGTTGTTTTCTTTTTTCAAATCGTACAATATATCTGTAGAAAGTAAAATAGCAAAAGACTGAGGTTATTTGTAGAAGAGGACCCTGCAGCAAATATATTAATTTCGTTTAATATGCTAGATTAATATTAATATTTAATATTATGTAATTATTATTTAACTTCGATCAATTCCGAGTTTAGTTGTGTACCTTTATTGTGGTTAGATTTTACGTAGGTATTATCATTTGTCTATAGAATCCTCGATAGTATGTTTTTGTGGCTACAAAATTACTTTTGAATTTAGTTAATTTCTTATTAGAGGAAATAAAAAATACATTGATTTTTACTTTAATTTTATTTGGTAGACAACTTTTTATTAACCTAATAGTTAACCTATTACCAATAATTTAATTTCAGACACTCACGAGCAGGTGGAGAGATGTTAAGGGACTGAAGTTAAGAGGTAAATGCAAAAATAGGGGGCATAAATTGCTATTAGAGCACTAACCTAACAACATACCCAAAAATAAATGATCGGGTATTAGAAAACTAACATACACTGTCTAACTTCAGTCATATTTTAATTGATAAATTCCTTTATATTTAACTAGTTGTTGTTAGACCGTCAAAAATGACGGGTTTAAAAGTTTATGAAATATTGCTCATTAATAAAGAAATCAAAACTGTTCTTTAACAACCTATATTTAAAAACGCCAGTTTTGGAATGCAAGCAATCAATTGGAAATACACCGCACCAAATTTAAAGGTGTTGTAATACAAACTCAACATACTGTATACCTTATAAAATATTCAAAACGTTCGCGCGGGTTCCCTGCGTGCTTGCAAAGAGGACGACGCGACGCTGCCTAATTAATAATAATCAAGGCACTAAGACGCAATATGGATACACAACTGTTTGAAATTTCAACAGGGACTGCGAAGGCGCTCTCCTTATGTTGTCCATTCCAAGGGAATCGTTGCTCTATTGGCTTTCCAACAGTTTTATTTGAAATGCTAATATAAAATAAATTCTCGAAAAACAAATTTAAAATTCAAATAATTAATCAAATTAATAAAACATTGATCTTAATAACTATTTAGCCGAATGAGTATATCTAATCTTTCTAAATATATTTATCTATCTAAATAAATATACAGCTCGAACCGCACGCGGTAGCTCAGAGATAGAGCGCTAGCCTCGCAAGTCAGCCGCGGTCAAGCGTAGGTTCAATCCCGGCTGACTGCTATGATAATTTTTCACGAGCGGTCACCACTGGCTTGCCCATGTGACTAATGCCACTCCGGTACCTCTCTGTCTGTAGATTACAGCACAGGCCTATTGGCCTATGGTGACGGGAAGTAGAGGTTTTATTTTAAAAAGAAAGAAGAGATGTGTATAACTTAATGATTTACTGACCAGGTATTCCAATTCCAGAGCACTTCTAGATGACCTAGGAATGTGATATACGGCATGCACGCAGCTTCTACGTTCAACCCGTGGGTACAATTGCCAAAACTATTTGAAATTATAACCCCTTCATAAAATACAAAATATTGGTAAATGTGAACATCTCAAAAATAAGCTCTTGGACAAAAGATTGGTCTTATCGAAAAACGGAGACCACCATGTGCCACGAATTTCTGACGATCTACTACGTTAGTCCTATGACGTTTTGCTGACGTTATGACGTTATCACTTTCTTCACCCTTAGGTACCGTTCAATTTTTCAATATTTAGCAATTTAGCTCAATTTAGTGGTTTTTAATTTTTTGTCGCTCTAATATAGTTTATATGGGCTTCAGGTACAATAATTTAAGTACTTGAAACAATTATGTTTGACTTATTTTTTTAATACAGTCTTGAAATAAAACGTTTTCTAACTTTATCAGAGGATAAAACTATCATAACAAACCATAAATATGATGCTTGCGGTGTATACAGGGGCATCTATAACTAATGCAAGCAAATTGGTAAGGGTTTCTCTCGATATGTGAGTACAACATACAAAAATACACAGACAAACACGGATGATTTAGAATAAACTTCAGTATTTTGATTGCTTAAGTGTTAAAATAATGGAAATTGGTCACATAACTCCTGAAGTATACCTCCTGTGATGTAACTTTGTGCAAATATTAGGCCTCTATAAGAACTGGAGAACGTATACTGTTAGCACTTTCGATATCTCGACAACGGACTGACGGAGAACGTATACTGTTAGCACTTTCGATATCTCGACAACGGACTGACGGAGAACGTATACTGTTAGCACTTTCGATATCTCGATAACGGACTGACGGAGAACGTATACTGTTAGCACTTTCGATATCTCGACTACGGAGTGACGGAGAACGTATACTGTTAGCACTTTCGATATCTCGACAACGGACCGACGGAGAACGTATACTGTTAGCACTTTCGATATCTCGACTACGGAGTGACGGAGAACGTATACTGTTAGCACTTTCGATATCTCGACAACGGACCGACGGAGAACGTATACTGTTAGCACTTTCGATATCTCGACTACGGAGTGACGGAGAACGTATACTGTTAGCACTTTCGATATCTCGACAACGGACTGACGGAGAACGTATACTGTTAGCACTTTCGATATCTCGACTACGGAGTGACGGAGAACGTATACTGTTAGCACTTTCGATATCTCGACTACGGAGTGACGGAGAACGTATACTGTTAGCACTTTCGATATCTCGACTACGGAGTGACGGAGAACGTATACTGTTAGCACTTTCGATATCTCGACTACGGAGTGATGGAAAACGTATACTGTTAGCACTTTCGATATCTCGACTACGGAGTGACGGAGAACGTATACTGTTAGCACTTTCGATATCTCGACTACGGAGTGACGGAAAACGTATACTGTTAGCACTTTCGATATCTCGACTACGGAGTGACGGAGAACGTATACTGTTAGCACTTTCAATATCTCGACTACGGAGTGACGGAAAACGTATACTGTTAGCACTTTCGATATCTCGACTACGGAGTGACGGAGAACGTATACTGTTAGCACTTTCGATATCTCGACTACGGAGTGACGGAGAACGTATACTGTTAGCACTTTCGATATCTCGACTACGGAGTGACGGAAAACGTATACTGTTAGCACTTTCGATATCTCGACAACGGACTGACGGAGAACGTATACTGTTAGCACTTTCGATATCTCGACTACGGAGTGACGGAGAACCAGGAGTTTAAAAACGATATATTTGTTATTTTGACGTAAGTTAGTTGGTAAAGTCATATATGAGGTTTTTAATCAAACTATTTGCAAGAAAACTAGTTCTTATTCCCCATGTTATCACTAGGTGTACGCTCATTCTTCCCGTAAGAGGATGAACGAAGACTGAATGTTTGAGATATAATTGAATAGACATGTTATACGTATATAGCTTTGTTACTTTCACCCTTTTTAGCCAAACATTTTTACAATAGGTCAACAAATATCTAGACCATATGCAACATATCTAAATAATTATAACTAGTGGCTTGAAGGGGCCATAGCCCCTAACCTTATTACAATGCTCTAACTAACCTGATTTCAATACATGTAAGTTCGTAAATAAAGTAGATACTCACATGTTTTAATGTAAACAAAGCAGACGTTATTAATTTCCTATGTTTTTCTTATGGGAGACGTTTTACATTATTTCTCGTTTGCTGGTAACTTTTAAGAAATACTGTTACTTTTCCCGAGTCCCTGGGACCGAGTCCTTTAATTTGAGCCGTCTCTCATTATCCTGTGTTTTTCCAAACTCTCACAATTTTGACTTAAAAATTTCGCTTACAGAATTATATATAACGATTTGTCTATATTGTAATCTGACAGAGTAAGATCACAAATGTGTGAATGTACAAGTACAAACACTAATGATTTCAACAGTATACTTGTATTTAAAAATATTTAGAGAAAATTTGAATTGATATATTTTAAAACTAAGGAGCTTTGGAAAGGTCCGCAAGTATATGTTTAGGTCTACTAAAATATGTTACAGCTTTAAAAGATACTTAAGAGACAAACGAAAAGATTTGAAGTACCAGCTATTATAATAATCACTCTAATATTATGAAGCTGGTCGTTTGTGAGTTTGTTTGTTTGTTTATTAGTTTGTGGCTCAATCCAATATAACTACTGAACGGATTGAGCTGAAATTTGGTATGAATATAGCTAATATCCTAAAATAACATATATGCCTATTCACGTTTTAAAATTCCTTTATGATTTAGCCCCAATGGCTACTAAATGCCCCATGTTAATCTAATGGGCATTAACATTTACTGGATTAGATGATAACTAAAACAGTGGTTGAAGTGGTTAGGAGTCAAGAAATTAAAACACAAATGGGAAGCTTTACAGCAGGCAGCACACAGAGCAAAAGAAATGCCAGAAGAACAGCAAGCTCAGCGGTAGGCTCAATTTGAGAGTAACTGAAATGACACTTTTAACATATCGGTAACAAACTGACGTAGAGTGATGATCAAAATAGAAAATTGTTTTTTAATCTGAATTCAATGGTGCAAACCTAAGTTTGGGTTTAAAAATAATTATATGTAAAAAGTTCGAAAAACCAATTTTTGGGGTACAAAATCCCCTTAAAATAGAGCGACCTGTCTGGTTTTCGAACTCATGAAAATAGATGCTGCTTTACACGTTTAAAGCAACTTTTATTAAGATCGGACCATTTTTACACAAATTTATCGTCCCTACGGACGCTTATATGTATATATATATATATATATATATATATATATATATATACAGATATATATATATTCATATATATATATATATATTTATATATGTATATATATATAAACATACATATATGAATTAAATTAAACGAAAATTGTTTTTGGGATCTGGGGGTCTCAAATTAAAAAATGATTATGGTCCCGGGCCTAGGTCTTACCATGCTGACTACGGTAATAGCTTCTTCCTATAGGGGAAATTTGCTAAAATGTTTCAAATCACCAACACCTCATGAAAACTCCATTGTTGTTTCAGCTTTACAATGTATACATCGAACTTGAAAAACAGTGATGTCTGAAATTATAAGTCAGACAGACCAAGAATAATCAGAGTAGTTACTCGCCCCCTCGGGCTCAAGCGGGGGGAGGGGAAGGGACAAACACCCCAAAAATAAATGCAACATTTAGAGAGGACAATGAGGCAATGAGGTCTGTCAGTCCAGGTAATATTGAAATAGTTATTTGAACTTTTTATTACTGGGGTGCTACGCCCCCCAGACCCCCCATTTTTATTGTACAGTAGCTTTATTTTTATTTAAAATTTATATACATACGGAACCTGAAGAATAATGAATTGTTTTTTAAATCCTTAACATTTAAAACACTGAAAAATGTCCTTCAAGCAACATACAGTAAGTATAACTACTCCACTCTCGGATGGGCCACACCACCTAGTTCCGACCTTTATATAGTAATTTCAAAAAATGTTAAAATACAAACATACAATTCATTTGGAGGACAATGACGTCCAGAATCCGCTAAGTCAGTCAGTCAGTCAGATCAATCAGTCAGACAAAGAACTACTGACTTAGTTATTTGAATGTACTTTGGTCTCACTGCGGGGCTGTGCCCCCAGGCCTACGTTTTTATTGTAAATTGTTTTGAACGCTTAAACATTGAAAAGGATAATACCCCCGTTGCAGCAAACCTGCGCCCTCAGCGAATTTCTAATGCATGCATATGTTTCTCACTACCACATAAAGCCACTTAACAAATTTCATAAAAATACATAAATAAATAAGTGATCAACCGCATTTTATTTATTCCCATAAGAATAACAATCGGGTTGAGTACGCAGGTATGCTACAAAAAAAAAAGAAATATGTTTTTGTGCAAATATCAATATACCTCAGCCAGGTGAAGCTACATACTAAGATTTATTAATTTATGTTTATAATTAAGGGATATATAAAACTTTACTTATTCTCCATAAGAATAACATTAGGGCTGAGTATGCAGGTTTTCTGCTACGGGGATAATCAACAAAAAATCAATTTAATGTGCAAATATCAGTATTCCACTACTACGTGAAGCCACATACCAAGTTTCATCAATATACATTCATAAATAATGGAGCTATCAAATTTTATTTATAAGGATAACATCGGACAATGTACTGTGTTTAGCACTTTGAATATCTCTGAAATGGTTGGACGTAGAATCACAATTTAAACACCAAAATGATTGCTATGTGGAGCTGAGATGATTGGTAAAAGCAAATGTGAAGTTTACATTAAAATTAATTGAGGAATAGCCAAAAACCTTTTTCCCATAAGATTAACACGGGATTTTATGAGCAAGTTTTTTTTTATTTTTTCCGCAACTACTTAACCTAGGTTAATAATTAAAAATACCATATTATTCTTTTTTTTAAGCTCTATAACATGGTCCAAACCAAAATTAAGTGTTTTAAAAATGTTAGGGTAAAAAATGCAAAAACCGATTTTTTTAAATTTAAAACCCCCATAAATCCCCGTTCCCATAGTTTGATTTTTCTGGTTTTCGAACTTAAAGTCATAAATGTCACTTTACATATTTGAGCCAAATTTCATCGAAATCGGACGTTTTTTACTTATGGCATTCACGGACACACACACACATATATATATAAATATATATAAATTTGAACGAATAGTGTTTTTTCATCTGGGGACCTCAAAACAAAAAGTTATCATGGTCTCGGGCTTAAGTCTTACCATGAGACTTCCGACCTTTTCATAGTAATTTCAAAAAATGCTAAAATACAAACATACAAATCATTTGGAGGACAATGACGACCAGAATCCGTTAATAGCTGCGGTAATAGCTTCTTCCCTATAGGGGAAATTCGCTAAAATTACGTTCTTTAAGCAGATTACTTCAAGGACAGTTACTCGTCCCAAGACCCTCTTTCCTATAATTATAACGTTTTGAAATTGTTGAGGGGGTGCAAAACAATACAGAATATTATGGGGAACAACGAGGTCCACATCATCCAATCAGTCAGGGCATTTTTTAGAGTACCGTAGTTATTTGAACTTTTTGGTCCACTGAAGGGCTATGCCACTGCCTATACCACAGCCGATGTTATTGTAACTTGAAAATTTTGTTTGAAAACAAAAAGGCTTATTGACATTTTTAGATTTATGAGCGAATCTAGTTGCTCGAATAGAGAAAAAATGTATCTGGTGATTATCCAACTCATATTTGGTTATAGAAATATAGATGGAAAGGCAGAGCCCTGAAAGGTAAGAAAAAGATTTATCCACAATAGTTTTGTACCCAACAACGTGGTGTATAGTTCTGATTCTGAAGCAGTTTTGAGAAGCCGAATACGAAATTTTGGATTTTTGATTTGGTGGTTCATATTAGGCCTCAAATAAAATGATACCACCTAAATTTTTAGACAAATTTGGGTTCAGAAATTAGAGGGCTTAAGAGGGCCGAGAAAATTAGTACTCCAAGCAACACATGGCTAAATTAGTATTTCATTAGTAGGCTATTCGGATAATGGTGTGGAGAAAATTTAAATTTTCACTCAGCAGTAAACTAACTAGGCTAACATTGTCCGATGTTATTCTTATAAGAAATAAAAAAACGCATTTCTCTTATATACTGATTAATTTTATTAAAACTTAGTATGTTGACCAATAATGACCAATGGAGGATATTTGGAATATGTTTCCATCTAACCCTGGAGGGGAAGGTGGAGCAATTACCCTCCTCAAACCACTGTGTGTACCTAGCAAATTAGTTTAAGTGATGGCAATTATTTTATCACAGGTCCTAACTATGGCCATTAGGCCTTTTCACGCTTTTTTATGACCCTGCCAATGAATTTAATATATTTTTGGCACCGGATGGTTTTCGACGAGTTTTAAATATATCACATGAGAGAAAAGTTGCCAATTATTATTGTTATTACCGGTATTATTAATTTCCCGCACCAAAATCAGGGGTTAAACATACATAAATATACTTTTTTTAACCCATTTAATGTAAAAAAGTATTAAATTGAATCTGTCTACAACGTAATTAGTCGGAAAATGTAGACAATTGGGATTACGGAGTTTTGGACATCTTGAATGTTTATGAAAATCAATATTCACCACAGAAAATGCATACAAATATAAACTGTTACCAGACTATTTTACTGACCGGTAGATTACAAAACTGTAATCCCATGTCATTAGGTGGCAGTGGGGCTTACTTGGTGTATTACATGTAATAAAGCTAGTTTGCATTTATGATCGTTTAGTAAGTCTGCTATAGATTAATTTGCTCACAATAAAAATAAACTAGTCAGACTTGTTACGGAGTTATACTGTCTCAGTAAAGCAATTCCAAAACTTATTTTATTAATTTATCATCACTCGTCCAAACACTTAGCTTTTACATCGAAGTTTTCTGGTAAAAAATAAACTAATAATGAATCTAAATAGATATAAGTATTGTTTAAAACACGACAAAACACGATTAATTTACATAACTCTTACTTTTTAAACAATTTCAAAATAAAGAAATTGGTGGAACAAAACATAACCTACTCCGTCATTAAAAACAATGTTTACATTTGTGTGATTTAATCAACAAAGATAAATCCCACTAATCCCAGCTGACATTTGAAAAACAACGATAGTAACCATAGCTTACTACGAAAACCAATTCAACTACTGAATAACAAACATTAAAATTAGTTTTAATAATTATTAATAATCCAAAATAAAATACAAATGCTGTGTTAAAATATCCCTTAGGTATCCCAAATGCCTCCTTCAAAATTTCATTACGAAATGTTTTTTAGTTATTTAGTATTTCAATAACACACACACAAACACGCGGGCACTGAACTTTCTTCATCAATCCAGTGATTCACTTCGTTCATCAATTAATATTAACATGGTGAATATTTTGAACAGGTTTAATGGATTTCTCTCCAACTCAACCTTGGTTAGTAACCAAAACAATTGTTAGTTTTATTCGCGCGACAAAACAGTCAAAGCCAAAATTGTGAGTTAAAAAACTTGTAGATGGAAAATCTAAACAAGTTGTTTTAAATCTATTTAAAACTTCTTCAAACTCTATTTCTGTAATCCAATCTCTCTGGTTTTCGAATACTGTTACGTATCCAGTAATATGTACACATTCAAGATTAGGTATTTACAGATTATGTATTTTCCAACAACTAATATTTATTGCAGCTAGGTTGATTAAAACCAACAGTTACTATGAACACAGGTCAAAGCATTTAAGTTCTGACTACAGTAATAGCGTACTTTCTGCAAAAATATATATTTTTTATTATAATTTTTAGAATTAACGCATAGAATGAACTTTTTGAATGAACACATGCATATATAAAATCGGAGTCAACCATCTTTATATTAATGTTGAAAATATTGAATTGTTTATTTTCTTTTAAATGGCAGGCACGGGCATGAGTGTTATTAGCGTTTAAACCAAACACTGCAACTTTTTTCGTCCGCCATTTTTATGACTTATCACAGGGGGCTGTGAACTTCTGGAAGAGTGTCTCTCGGCGGATATTGATAGCTAATGACTAGTCAACGAGCAACATTTGATGCCGGTTGTCAGCAGTAAAATATGTTCGTGCTAACTGCACAATGTTTTGAATTAGTTTTAAGGATGGAGGCGCTTCACAACATTGTTGCCTAGGGCACCAAAACCTCTTGCACCGGAACTGCCAGTACCGCATTTCCCACTAGGCAAAATAGGCACGTGCCCAGGGCGCAAAATTATAATGAAGGGGCGCAAAAGAGCAAAAATAAAAATAATCAACGTTGACTGCGGCTGCCGCGAGGCCCGATGATGTTTCTCTGGTGCGTCAAACGAAGAGGAAACGACACGCTGGCGCTGGGAGCGGTCAAACTTCAAATCCCAACCAAAATAAAAATTTATGAATGGCGTTATACTACGTTACAGCATGGTTGGACGTAGTTCTACAAAGTTCCAAAAGAAATCAGCTCAATCCAAAGTAACCGGTTTATGCCATCGGGACACATCTCGTCGTGTACGGCGGCGTTCTAATTACTGTCAGGATTTAATTGCGAGAAACTGATTTAGCGCTTCTACTAAACTACCATCACGAAGTTAAGAGTCTTCATCACCGGAAGTTGCCGGACGCCATATTGGTGTTTTGTTCTATAAGGCCAATGTTAACTTTGTGCCTCCGTTAGGCCAATGTTAACTTTGTGCCTCCGTTAGGCCAATGTTAGCTTTGTGCCTCCGTTACTCCTCACCTGATCGTCAAAAACAATTAATTTTTGTGTCCAATTAAAGGTTTCGTCGTCCTCTAGGGAATTGCAATAGTTGAATTTGGATTTTGTTACAAATTAATGAGAACATGTATAGTGTTTCAGTTCAAAATTAAACTATTTATTATGAAACTATGATACCCAAATTAAGGAATTCGACATTGTATTTCCTTAAAGGATGACGAAACCTTTAATTCGACACTATAATAAATTGCTAGTGAGGATCAGGTGAGGAGTTATGGTGGCACAAAGTTAAAATTGGCCTTATGTAACAAAACACCAAGATGGGGTCTAGAAACTTCCGGCGATGAAGACTCTTAAGGGTTTCATATCTTATACTATATAGTCCAGGGGCAAACTGCACATATTCAACTTCCGTGGAATTTTTTGTGAAGGGAATGTGCGACTATGTGGAATCTCTTTATTGCATACCAGATAGTGGTGTAGTACCGGGTGTTTACTTTCAAATTGCGCTGTTTGGTTTTTATTACGTCATAAATCCAAGATGGCCGCCATGTAAGACATCTATTCATTACATTCGAAATAACTCCTTCCAGAGTGCTCCTACGCAAAACCCTCTCAGAACGTTTTCTGTTGTGCATGACCCAAATGACAAATTCGGTTCTTACCAATTTTTTTATCGCACCGTTTATGAGTTATTTGGAAGTTTCAATACATCAAATATATTGCTCATATTTGGTCTCCATTCATATTAGCCCACCCAATAAAGGTTTTGAAGGGGAAAAATTAGGGTAATTTTACACCAATGATAGTCCACAACCAGAGAGAATATGTTTAAAGAGACCCCAAAAATTCCCCTGGAGCTACCCCCCCGCTCCCCTCTTAAAGGTTCAAAATGTCAATATTTACAAAATAAACTGATGCCAGCAGGATTGGTCTTCCAGAAGATCCACACACCATCCTCACTGTGGTGATATCCCTGGAACAGTATTCAAGAACCGGAGAGCAAGCAAGTCCATTTCTGACCCAAATGCAGGCTCTTGTGTTTGCAGAACTGCCACAAATGGTTCGGCCACCAGACGCACCCAAACCTGCAATTCTACCATTCCCGACCCACGGTTCTTGGATCAGTGCGACATCCACGGCTCTGTTAGCCGTGGTCACAGTAAAAACAGCCGTAGCTGCCTTACTATGTTGTAAGTTCGTCTGGACGAGGCTGATCATTGCCAGGGAGAGCCTTTTTTGCCCACGAAAGCACTCTGAAAGATGCCCTCGATAACCCTAGGAAGATCTGCCATCTCTATCCTTTAGAACCTGAGCACTTGGTTCATCTGTCGCTAGAACCAGGGTCTGGCTAAACTCCTCCTTCCTGCAACTGACAACTCTCCACACAGAAGTGTCAACTGTGGAATGTACTTGACGAACACATTTTGTTGAATCGATGTAGGACATTTCAACTTTTTGTTTGCGCGGTGATAGATGTGATGCAAACCATTTGTTCACTCGTCCTCTTATACCCATTCTATTAAGCTTGGAGAACTGAGTGATCAACCAGGTACAGTTTGCTCCTTGATAAATACCCTTTTTAATTGTTCAAATTAACAGATTAGTCATTTTCCCAGGAAATTAAAAACAAGTCCTTGTTAGGTTGGGCCTAAAATAACAATTGTAAATTTCTTTCGGCGAGGGGCATTGCTCGAATGAGGAGGGCGCCAACAGCTGTGCTCCTAGGGACAGTGGCTAAATGCAGCCCTGTCCTGTCTGTGACGTGATTACTTCATCGCCTTCACGGGAGGTTCATTATCGCTAATATCGTTCGTTACGATATCGATAAATTTCATTACTGATTGTGATTGTCCGTTTGTTGAATCAAAAAAATTTATAGAATGGAGCGTTGCCTGTCGCAAAATTTGAAATAACACCGTTGTTCATTGCTTGCTTGATGAATTGTAACTTTAACTTTGTTAGACATGCTACGGTCACAGGCATAATCCGAGGGTGGCAAGGGAGGGCAGTTGCCCCCCAAATAATTTGGAGGAAATAGTATTGTAATAAATGAAAAGTCACAATAATAACGATCACGACCATTTTTGCCCCTCCAATCAAAATACTAAAATTACGCATATGGCTACGGTAGCCCAGAGGATACACAGTATTAGATTCACGATCATGCTGTCCCGAGTTTAAATCTCACTACAATATAGACCTCGAATTATCCGGACCCGAATCCCGGTTTACTAGACGAGGTTGTCTGATAGGTACAGATTGTAAATTACAGTGAAAAGGAGATTTTTCTCCCGTGCTAGCGTATTCTAAGTCTCAGACGCAACCGCAATACATTAATGCACGCGTGAAGCAGGTTTCATAGAAACTGCAATTTAGAGTGAGCCACCGTACAGTCGCGCCGGTAGCGCAAGCGCGAGCGACCGGCAATTCGTGCCTTTTGTTATGACCGTTCAATCGCACGGCTATTCTGTTTTTCAGTCCTTCCGCGCAATTTCAAGCATCAATATTTAAGGCACTTAGGCACTAGTGTCCCAATCGTTATTTATGCGATGTTATAGTAACTTCTATATCTGGATTTTTCGCCATCCAGATCAATATTCCGCCATAATAGTCCAGATAATCTGAGGATTACTGCATTTCAGGTTATGAATTATTTTAAAATTTTACTTAATTTTGTTACACAAATCCATTTATTTCCAATAATTATGTTGCACAGCAAACAGCCACCATACATCGATCTGTCGATCTGTGGAGTTGCGTTGAGCCGCGTTTACACCGGAGTTAGCAACACGTGTGCCGGCCGGCAGAACAAGTATTTCATGTTTAAATGTGCGTATGCGTTGGTTTATAATATTTAATTTATGACAAAATATGTTTCTGAACTACAATAAAGGCATTTTTGTAAACCCTGATGATGGAACAAGAGTTCCGAAACATGTAGGAATGATCAACTGGAAATTGAACTGTTGACTTAAGACAACAAAAACCTATATCAATTAACATTTGTAAATAACATTTTAGAAAACACCTCAGAATTTGTTGGTAAAACATCATGTTATCAACAGAAATACCGTATTGGCAACACAAACTTTGCTATCCACCAAGTGTCGGTAAAATCTAGTAACAATCTTTGATCTTTTCAAATTTTGATAAGATTTGTAATCAACAAATGTTACCGAGCATTTTGGATGTTAGCAACTTTCACCCCCTTATTTCTTATACAGGTCCTGTCAATTCAGACGAGCTAGACGAGTTGTCAGGCGAGGCTATCTCTCAGTATGCCAGTGTTTTGTTTTTGGTCTACTATTTTTGTGTTTTGTACTCTTCGGCAATGGAGGAGGTGTTAAGTGAAACAGAGTGGAGTAAGGAGGCGGTGATCAAACATATCTAGTGATCGCAAATCACGTGTTGTGAGACAAAAATTGTGCGGAATTCAAAGATTGTGAGGCTAAAAATAACTGAAATTCCCTCGTGATGAAAGTAACAAAATCCGATGAGGTACAAACCATAATGGAAAACAAACTTATTGGACAATTCCAAAGGGAATGCAAGAAGTCATAAAAAGTGGGTCTGGAGCAGATTCAGGCAGTGAGAGCAGCACACATTTCTGGTACAAACAATTAAATTTTTGATTTTGAAATCTTAAACAAGTAACTTAAACTTGTGTAGGCCTACGAGTCTCCGATCGCTAAAAAACGCAAATGATAGTGCAAGTTTTTCCGTCACAGGAATTTATTTTCTAAATAGTGTTTCGTTTAGCGATCTTGTCTCCCTAAGATATTAGTATGGATTAAATCGCTGCTCGACATTCATATGTTTTTAAACTACCCTCACATCGCAGCTCTCCACACAAAGTATTGACGTAATCATTTTCTAGGTGTCTTAGCATATAACTGCCACTATACCTATCTCTTGCCTTCAGAGAATTTTTCAGCCAAAATCTCCTAGGTCACCTCAGTTTCACCAAAATAACACAGGCAGCTGCCGCGAGAACCACATCCTCTACACTCCACATTCTCCAAGCAATGTGATCTGGGTGGGGCCGGCGTGGCCGTGGGCGGGAAAACAATACATGGCAAAATAATAGTAAGACAAAGTCTCAAAACTAAATGTTACTAAAATAAAATAAACAAGCAACCGTTGGTAAAATGTTTTGATAACTCACCAAAATCCGACCGCCTGTAGAAGTGATAGGTGATAAAAGGCTTACCGTCCGGGAACCTTTTTTCTGTAGTATCGATGCCAGCGAAATTTTTTTTATGTTTTGATATAACAGTCCAAACCCTGGTATTTTTACTGTTTAATGTCGATCCCCTTAGGCGCTCTGCACACAAAAATACTGGTTTCCAACAAGAGTTGAGCAGCTTGTTTGTGATGAGATTACGGTTGTAGTTGTGTTGATAAACATCCGCACACTGTTGAAACTGAAATTGGGTTGTGGTAAGAGATAGAATGTAGTTCGCAGTTTTGTCCATAAAATGTTGTGTATTTTGTGTTTTAAATAATCTTGTACAATCTAAAATACTATGGCGACAGTGACAGCGACGAAAAAGCCGTTATTGTTTATAGGATATGGATTATGGATCACATATAGTTCTTACACTTCCAAGTTATTTTTAATATTTTCTAACTTTCTTAGGTAGACTAAATTCCCTAACCTTCCCATTATTTCTCAACACTGCAAATGTGTTTTGTATCTTAAGTATATGTTTGATTTTTATATATGTGAGAACATTTTTAAAGTAGACCTAGGCCTATGGATTTCCCCTTATACAACCTTCATTTTCCTGATTATTTCCAAGTTCATGTACTACTTGTACTAGCTGTTACCAGCAGGCTTCATCCTGCAAATGATTTATAAAAACTACGACCGTTGTGTGTGCCTCAATTCTATGGTTAGCCCGTCGAATCAAAAACAGCTGTTTGTATTTTTATCAGCTCAAAAAAATGAAGGTCCATAAGGAATACATGGGAATAGGGGTCTCTGATGGAGCCCTGAGGTCAGATCAGGATGAAAACCATTTAGTTTTCCTATTTAATGCCTGAACAACCCAAGGTTCGTAGAGCTTTCAGACCAGGTGTGCTGAGTCGATCTATTTAAGGTTTTCTACTTAACCGGAAGAGACCTCGTAAAAACAGCTGGAAGGTCACGTGATCACCAATCCAATCTGCAGTGTTGCTGGAAACACGATATTTATCGTACGGTTACCATATTTTCCTCATCAGTGTAATTAGAATTAGCATTGTTTAACTTCTTACATTCTATGTTAAGCTGTTATTTTATGAAACTAATATGTTGTTTTGATTTATTTGTATTATTATATTAATCGATTAAGGGTTTCAATTTTCTTTCTGTTTGTCCAGTGACAATTTAAAAATAGGTGTACCATTATTATACCCTTGAGATTGGCAACACTTTGTTGTTAGCGAATTTCCCCTATAGGGAAGAAGCTATTACCATAGTCGGCATGGTAAGACCTAGGCCCGGGACCATGATAACTTTTCGTTTTGAGGTCCCCAGACCCCAAAAACACCATTCTTTCGAAACTGTATATATATATATATATCTATATGTGTGTGTGTGTGTGTGTGTGTGTGTGTGTGTGTGTGTGTGTGTGTGTGTGTGTGTGTGTGTGTGTCCGTGAGCACGATAACTCTCGTAAAAATTATCCAATTTTGATGAAATTTGGTATAAACGAGTAAAGCAACATTTATGACTTTAAGTTCGAAAACCAGCCAGATCG
The DNA here is from genome assembly GCA_963675035.1 of Allygus modestus. Classification (NCBI taxonomy): domain Eukaryota; kingdom Metazoa; phylum Arthropoda; class Insecta; order Hemiptera; family Cicadellidae; genus Allygus; species Allygus modestus. The sequence continues at coordinate 320,105,598 of OY776111.1, forward strand.
CTCTATCCGAAGGGGAATTTTGGGGGGGTTTTGTATTCCAAAAATGGGTTTTTTGAATTTTTTACATATAATTTTGGAAAAAGTCAAACTTTGGTTTTTCCCATTGGATTCAGCTTAAAAAAACACACAATTTGGTATTTTGATCATTTCTCTACGTCAATTGGTTACCGAGATATTGAAAGTGCTAAACACAGTACATTGTCTAATGTTATTCTTATGGAGGAAAATGCAAATTTTATCCCGCTTATTTATGAACGTATACTGACGAAACTTGGTATACGGCATCATCTGGTTGTGGACCGTTGATATTTGCTCAAAAAAACAATTTTTTACCAAAGGCTCCCGTAGCAGCAAACCTGCGTACTCAACCCCATGTTATTCTTATGGAGAATAAGTAACGTGTTATCTGCCTTCATTATGAAAATAAATTAATGAAATTTGGTATGTGGCTTTACCTACATGAGTTATATTGATATTTGTGTGAAACCCCATTTTTGTATTCCTTGCTTCAGCAAACCTGCATACTCAGCCGCCATGTTATTCTAATGGAGAATAATTAAAATGTCATAAATCGTTTATTTATGAATGTATATTGATGAAACTTGGTATGTGGCTTTATGTAGTATTAAGATACATATCTATGAATTGGAAATTCTCTGAGTACGCAGGTTTGCTGCTACGGGGGTATTACTTTATGTTGTTGATTTATGAATCAGCTTGACGCCCTCGTAAGACATCTTTGCTGCGAACATTACTCTTCTGTAAATAAGCACACCTGGACTGAAAGCTCTACGAACCTTGTGAACAACTAGTGTACAAAATTGCAACTCTCTAGGTAAATGGGAAGTAGGAGAATTTGTGATGAGTGAGTGAGTCAGTCAGTGAGTGAGGGCTTTTATAGGTATAGCTTTTCAAATTGGCTCTGTTAGTTACTTACATTACGATTGATTGAAGTATATTATTATGCTAAAATTTTAACAATTACAATTTCTAATAAAAAATAATCACGTGGTTATTTTTTTATTTTATGGGATAAAGATTAATGGTTTTAATTATATAAGTATACATCCCTAAAAAGTTCTATAATTTGATGTTTGCTTTACTTATAGTACCAAATTTATTTTGCAAAGTACATTTAATAACGTAAAATTTGTGACAAGAGCAGGGCCAGATTTCTAAATAGGCTAAAAAGTCTAGAGCGGCAAAATTTAAGGGGCGGCACTACGGCAATTTTCTAAAAATTGAAAACATACATTTCGATTATATTAATAACAGAAATTTCTTTAGACGTATCTTTGATATGCAACGTATTCATTTACGGAAATGGAAATATGTTTACTCTTTTCATAGCATAATATGAATTTACTCCACATAATGTTGTAGCATATTTTTCATGTAGTGTGATTTGGTTTGCAAGGCGCAAGCACAGTAATTCGATCTGACAACACTGTAGTTCCAGTGTCACTAAAGAGGTTTATAGTATAACTGGAGGTAACACTGCTTCACTAATATTGTCGAAAAAGCGAGCCGATGATTTTGTCAGTTTGGTACACTGGTGAGGCAAATTTCTCGTTCCTTGAACTATCCTAACTGGTTGTTTTACTCCTATAAGTAAATCTACTCATGCAAATCACTGGAATAAAACTAATACAAGTTAAAGTAAATTCATTTTTTAGTTTGATTTATGTATCTAATCTTGCCGTGAAATATAATGAATTATGAGCAAATAAATAAATACAAGTTTATTGAGTTTCAAAATCATGGGTCATGGACTTGTTTGATTCACTTTGTCGACTTGTTCGATTTCAGCGAGTAGTTCTTTGCCTTACCAAAACTTGGCAAATAACGGCTCGCAATTTTGTTCATCATTGTTGTCTCCAGTATTACCAATAGAACTCCTTGCTACGCTGTCACAATAAACCTTCCTAACCTTTCTTGTTTACGTTTCGGTAAAACAGTGTGTAAATCGGTTATAAATACGTTAACTCCCGTGTGTACTGAAGTTGGTACACAGTAAACTGCCAAAGGGGACCGTGTGTACCAATGGTGGAACACGCTGAACTTTCACTGTGGACCGAGCGTACCAAATCTGGTCATATGCTGGGGTTCAATAAATTATGTGTGTACGCTCGTGGGTCACAGTTATCATTGTGTTAAATACATAAATGTGTTCATCTGGGTCCAGAGAAAAGATAAAATGGGCTAGGGTTGAGGTTATGTTTCACTTCTACTGTAAAATGTCAGCTGATTTAGTATTACTCTGGCGGGCTTTCATGTCCAAACGTGAATGTTTGTTACAGGAAAAGTCAGTGTTTATTTAGCCGTTTTAGTAAAAATGACAGGTTATGTTATCTTTATTTAATGAAAATGAGCAAAAGATTTTTAAGTGACAAATTTATTGAAGATGTAATGTTTGGATTACTGCTCTTTTTTTTGTACTCTTATATTTACTTTTCTATATCTTTACATCTTACAACTTTTATATTTTTATATACAAACTCAATGCAACATTATGTAACAATCTAATACAAATAATAACAAAATGGTTTCATAAATAAAATACCGGTAAATGTTACAAAAATCATTTGAGATATATTTTGACCGGGATTGAACATTTAAAACTTACGAAATGTCAAAATTGGTTGTGTACCACATATGGTACACACGGTCTCTCCGAGAAGGAATGCCAAATAAATAACTATAAACGGTGCCAGGGTCCGGTGTACCATATGACCGCCGCATAGCTACACAGCTAAAAAAATGCCTTGTATGTCGAAATCAATCAAAATTACCGCAGAGTATGTGTTTTACAATTACAAGGAATATAAATTAAGTGTTAACTCATTTTGGGCCAGGAGGTAATTTTTATCTTAATGGCCCGGGTCATATGGGAAGTCTAAGAAAAGGCGTCAGGGAGTTAGTGTTAAAAACTGTAATGTTTTTGTGTTCTGCTGCTCCTATGTAGTTATGATTGTGTCTGGTTTAAATTATTCAATTAAAGAAGATACAGTTCATAAAAATATGCGTAATAAATATTGTATTTGTATTTTTTTGCAATAAAGGTATTGTGTTTGTACAGTTATTAATGTTTGTATTATGGTAGTCTGTATAACATCTATCTATTTAATGTCAAAATATAAACCAGTAATGACCAATTTTTTGTGTCTGCGTAGGGATGTGGCGACCCCACCGCCCGGTGGCTTTTCCATTGCAGCTAGCCTCTCTGACTCCCTAATACTCTTCATCTGTGTCAGAGACTTTCCTATTGATCCGAGTTCTTTCCATTTAGGTACACACGGATCAGCTTTCTTCATCTTGCTATCTCCAACTTGCTTTTTACCCCAATTCTTACCTCCCCCTTCCTCTATCTCTATTACAGGCCAACCCAAGGTGTGATGTGGACCGTCCCGACGGGTGGATGGCACCAGGCCTTTTGCATGGTGTCACGAACGGTAACCGCAGGATACCAGGCGCCCTCCTGCAGTAAGCAGCCTTGCCCGGGCATGCGGAGCTCTGTCCGGGTCGACTTCACTTCCCTAGCTCCTCATGGGAACCACATGGACCGCCAACGGCAAACCAATCAATCAAAACCAAACCTCGAGGCAACTTTAGAAGTTGCCTGGTCCTCAATTCCACCAGCGATCTGCCCCATCAGGGCAGGTTACTCAACCTGAAATGAGTGCATCAGGAACACAGGAGGTTCCGATGCAATCCCATGAAGAGGCTATCAATAATGAGAAGGCTTCTGCAGATTTCAACATGGACGGTGTGAGCTCAATCACATCAGCCCCACTGGAGGGGGAGGATGAGCTTCTCAGAAGTCCAGAAACACCATAACCCACGGAGATGCTCGATGATGCCATATAGCAACTGAGCGGCCTGCGGTTGAAGAGACCGAACCTCACCACTGTCCAAAGAAGGGAGGTCATTCAGGCAAAACTTCTTGAGAGAGGTGAAGCTTTAGACCCAGCGAAGTTTCGGAGGGGTAACAAGAAAAAACAAAAAGACCAGAGGTGGGTGAAACTCCAGGCACTAATGTGTATCCAGAGACTGAGTCGAAGGCAGCTAAGCGCCCTAGAGGCAATATGGCCACCCCTCCCTCGACGGAAGGGCCTACAAAAAAGGTCAGGAGTGGAACTCACAGAAATCAAATCATGATGACCAAACTTTGAATCCAGGGACATCTAGCAAAGGAGTCTCTTACAGGGACATTTCCGCCACCAAAATGGCCATTGTCTTGGGAGGCTATCCTAAGGCTAAGCTTTCAGCAGAGCAAGGAGAAGTCGAAGACGCCATCATGGATGAGCTCCAACCCCTAGAGGATGGCTCCGCTCCATCGTTTGCAGGCACCTATATGGAAAAAGATGCCTTGATATAAACATCCTGCATCAACGAAGCAACCAAGCGTTAGCTGAGACACTTACCCCCAGACTACAAACTTATTGTTGGTCTGAGGAAAGACATCTTGAGGTCAACGAGGGTAGTCTTTAGAGCGCACCTGAAGCTTCTGAAGAAAACTCCAGAAAAGGTCCTCGAGATGCTCGATAAGCTAAACCCCACCCTGAAGATGAAGGAATGGAAGGTCCTGCCAGCTAAGCCAGACCCAAAAGGTTTACGGGTTCGTCTGTTTCCTGGATGAGGCCTGCTTCAACTCTGTTAGGTCAGCCAACTCTAGAGCCAACCTAGAACTCTGGCAAGTCTCAATTGTCTCAACAACAGTCAAAGACAATGCCCAGGGTCCTCCAGATCAACTTACATCACAGTAAAGCAGCCTCGGCTGATTTCTGCCAGTTCTTCCTCAGAGAGGGATTTGACCTGGCGCTGATTCAAGAACCATGACTTCACCAAGGAAGAGCCTGCAACCAAGGGTAGGTTGATTTACTGTACCTCTCTCAAAACTGTCAGAACATGCATACTTGTGAAGAAAGGCATGGATTGCCTAACCCACACTGAATTCTGTTCTAGAGATCTCACTGCGGTGTCTATAACCTGGAGTTATGAAGGCAAAGAATTGAGCACAATTGCAGGCTCGAACTTTTGGTGGAGTCATCCTGCACTGGTGGACGACAACTCCCCTTAGGTTGTGACACCAACGCCCATCACACAATCGGATGGGGAAGCACCGACACGAATCCAAGAGGTGAGGCTCTTCTTCAGTTTCTCATCTAAGAACCTTTGTCTGAAATGTCAGAAACCATCCGACGTTCGTTACACGAAATCGAAGTGAGGTTATTGACATTACATTTGCTCAGAAGCAGTCCTTAGGGTTATTGATAATTGGCACGTAAGCCATCAGGCCTCCTTGTCTGACCACAGGTACATCTGTTTTAACTTGCAAAGTGAAGGTGGCTTGCCCTGCTAACGAGATCCCAGGAGAATAGACTGGTCACTCTATAAGTCAGACCTCCTGTCTCAACTGGGATCATTAGGTAGGAGGGTCAGCTGCTTTGCAGACATGGACCAGATTGCTTCTGATCTTCAGAATGCAATTGTAAGCTGCTTTCAGGACAATTGTCCATTGCGGCGGGGTAAGAGTCACACTAATACTAAGTGGTGGACTGCTGGCCTTGACCGCAAAAGGATGGATGACAGGAAGCTTTACAACCAGCAAACGGAGCCGTACCTAGGAGCCATACTATAGGGCACTCACAGAATATAGCCTTGCAATCAAAAAAGCCAAAGAGACTGGAGACGGTTTACACAGGAGGTATACAGTCTCAGCGCAGCAGCAAGACTGCAGCATGTTTTAGCCTCAAGCCCAATTGGCCTCCTGGGATCCCTGGCTTTACCCAGATTTACGCCAATAACCATAGCTACTCTTGCCGTTTACCCAGATTTAAGCTGTTAACCATAACCACTCCCACCGTTTACCCAGGTTTACGCCGATAACCATTACCACTCCTGCCGTCTACCCAGATTTACGCCGCTAACCACAGCTATAGCAAGTTAATACATTGATACTATTCACGAAATCCGCCTATTACGAATTCCCGCTAAACCGAACAAGGTTCGGTCCCAATTAGTTTGGAATAGCGGGACTCTAAATGTATAGCTTGTTTGTGAATACATTTCTTAAGAATTCTGATAAGTGGCTTAATGTGTTACGTTATATTCATTTATTTTTTTATTTATTTGGACTTTACCTATCGCTTCTAGTGTTTAAAACTACACTACGTTTCGGGAGGTAAGGAAACTCCTCCCGTTATCAAGTGAACCCTACTTACATCTAAATATCAAATTCTTACACCTAGCTAACCTACATTTTTTTGGATTTTCTTAATCTTTTTCTTTTACATTTTAATTTACACTAACACAAAGATAACAAATATATATACAAAAATGAAATACAATACACTAACACAACATTTATATATACGAACAAATGGAAAACTGACAATACATTACCTGTTCTGCATCGTTGCCTCCAAGCTGACAGCAAACACGGGAAACTTCACTCTCACGTCAACCCACTACCAGACCACGCACTCGACTAGTGGCTGGCTATAGTGGAGGGGGGAGAGCCGTTACCCCCCACCTACCAACAGGGGCACGTGACGACACAGCTGTGGCTACCCACCCGTCTGTCGACGGGAACATGACACGGAAACCAAAAACTGCACGATTCCTCCTAAATTATGCTACACGGGCACCAGTACGATATTCTCATAGAGATTACCGCATGCATTATGAATCCTAGCAATACGATTTTACCACTTTAAAGACAATATTCCGTAGCGATTAAGCTCCACGCATAAAAATTCGCTGAATATTAATTTAATAACCACGCAATCATAATTAACGCTACAGATATTTTAAAAGTACCAACAAATCATAAAAATTGCGCTTAAAAATATTGGTCCAGTAACAATCTCCCGTATGTTCAATCCCAGGGCCAGTTTTGAGCCTTTAGACTTCTGCGCACTAATACGAACCTTAAATACCTCTAACAGCAGAACGGCTTGTCCTAATGTATTAATTTCAGTGTCAAAGTATATGTTTATGACTCCTAGCAATACGATTTTACCACTTTAAAGACAATATTCCGTAGCGATTAAGCTCCACGCATGAAAACTCGCTGAATATTAATTTAATAACCACGCAATCCTAATTAACGCTACAGATATTTTGAAAGTACCAAAAAATCATAAAAATTGCGCTTAAAAATATTAGTCCAGTAACAATTTCCCGTATGTTCAATCCCTGGGCCAGTTTTGAGCCATTAAACTTCTCCGCCATTATCCGGAGATTAAATAACTCTAACAGCAGAAGGGCTTCTCCAAATGTACTAATTTCAGTGTCAAAGTATATGTTTATGACTCCTAGCAATACGATTTTACCACTTTAAAGACAGTATTCAGTAGCGATTAAGCTCCACGCATGAAAACTCGCTGAATATTAATTTAATAACCACGCAATCATACTTGACGCTACAGATATTTTAAAAGTACCAACAAATCATAAAAATTGCACTTAAAAATATTGGTCCAGTAACAATTTTCCGTATGTTCAATCCCAGGGCCAGTTTTGAGCCTTTAGACTTCTGCGCGCTAATACGAAGATTAAATAGCTCTAACAGCAGAACGGCCTGTCCTAATGTATTAATTTCAGTGTCAAAGTATATGTTTATGAATCCTAGTAATACGATTTTACCACTTTAAAGACAATATTCCGTAGCGATTAAGCTCCACGCATAAAAACTCGCTGAATATTAATTTAATAACCACGCAATCATAATTAACGCTACAGATATTTTAAAAGTACCAACAAATCATAAAAATTGCGCTTAAAAATATTGGTCCAGTAACAATTTCCCGTATGTTCAATCCCAGGGCCAGTTTTGAGCCTTTAGACTTCTGCGCGCTAATACGAACCTTAAATAGCTCTAACAGCAGAACGGCTTGTCCTAATGTATTAATTTCAGTGTCAAAGTATATGTTTATGACTCCTAGCAATACGATTTTACCACTTTAAAGACAGTATTCAGTAGCGATTAAGCTCCACGCATGAAAACTCGCTGAATATTAATTTAATAACCACGCAATCATAATTAACGCTACAGATATTTTAAAAGTACCAACAAATCATAAAAATTGCGCTTAAAAATATTGGTCCGGTAACAATTTCCCGTAAGTTCAATCCCAGGGCCAGTTTTGAGCTTTTAGACTTCTGCGCGCTAATACGCAGATTAAATAGCTATAACAGCAGAACGGCTTGTCCTAATGTATTAATTTCAGTGTCAAAGTATATGTTTATGACTCCTAGCAATACGATTTTACCACTTTAAAGACAGTATTCAGTAGCGATTAAGCTCCACGCATGAAAACTCGCTGAATATTAATTTAATAACCACGCAATCATAATTAACGCTACAGATATTTTAAAAGTACCAACAAATCATAAAAATTGCACTTAAAAATATTGGTTCAGTAATAATCTCCCGTATGTTCAATCCCAGGGCCAGTTTTGAGCCTTTAGACTTCTGCGCGCTAATACGAAGATTAAATAGCTCTAACAGCAGAACGGCTTGTCCTAATGTATTAATTTCAGTGTCAAAGTATATGTTTATGACTCCTAGCAATACGATTTTACCACTTTAGAGACAGTATTCCGTAGCTATTAAGCTCCACGCATGAAAACTCAATGAATATCAAAATAATAACCACGCAAACATTATTAACGCTAAGGGTATTTTGAAAGTACCAAAAAATCATAAAAATTGCACTAAAAAATATCGGTGCGTAACATTTACCCGTATGTTCAATCCCAGGGCCGTATTCGAGCCGTTAAACTTCTGTGCGGAAATACGGAGATAAAATAACTCTAACTGCAAAACGGCTTGTCTAATTGTATTGATTCCGTTGTCAAACTATATGTTTATGACTCCTGGCAATAAGATTAAAACGACAGGCTCAAAAATTTAATTGATACTCTCCCCCTCCGTCCTAATCTTCTGTTACATAACAAACACCCCAATTTTAGCGCGCACTGAGCATGGCCAACTGGTTAGATGACGAGGGCCGATTTTAGGACCTACAGGGCCCCGGGCGTATTCAAAAATGGGACCCCCTAACATAAATACGAGCATGCATGTAAAAATGTTTGAATTCGATATACATTGATTGCGAATTATTTAACTTTTTTTATCAACATACTGCTGGATGTACGTTATTAAATCGTATTTCACACAGTATAGAGGGTAAAAACTCCTTCTTTCTGCATATTTTGGCTATAAAATCAATAACTATATGTTCAAAGTGAGGGTATTGCAGAGTATCATATCCATACTCAGGATGCATAAAGGTTTTAATCGCTCTGGTTAAATCCTAATTCAAAGATAACATTTTCCTTAAAGCGTTTGATATGGTGAACGATAAACTGCTCATAGAGAAACTTAACCATCTTGGCATTAGAGGAAGAACAATTGGTTGGGTTTCTTCGTTTCTCATTGGAAGATCACAGACTGTGGAGATCTCTTACATTGATAAGGGTGGTTTTCTTAATAAACATCATTCAGAGGAAATTATCGTCAGCTCCGAGGTTCCGCAAGGATCGGTCCTTGGACCAATCTTTTTTTATATTTAATTAGTTATATTGCCAGCAGTGTCCCTAGCGTTGATTTATGTTTGTTCGCTGACGTCACTTCCCTTAGTATTTCTAACAAATGTAGAAGCTTTCTTGAGATAGATTCTTTCATTAAGTGCAGTCAACTGTTACAGTGGTTCAGCAAAAGTAACCTTCTTGAAAATTCTGATAAAACACAGTTTATTGTTTTTAAATTTAAAGACCTTCGTGGAATATTTACTAAATCCACTGAGACGATTGGTGATACTGAAATTGAATCTAGTCAGCAACCAAACTTTTAGGGGCTTGTCATTGACTCCCGTCTTAATTTTTCTTTTCACATTGCTAAGGTTACGCTGAGCAGTTGTTTGTTTATCCTTTGTCGTTTGGCCTTTTTCAAATAGAGAAGTTCTGTTGTCACTTTATTATGGTTGTTTTCCCCCATATGGCCTACGGGGTAGCTATTTGGGGATTCGAAACGGAGAAGCATAAGTAAGTGTATCGTTGTCAAAAGAAAGCGCTTTGGTTGATTTTTTGAATGAAAAGGTCTGAATCTCATGCTGGGGACTTTTTTCTTGTAACAATATGCTGACATTCTCTAGCTTGTATATCTTGGAATGTTTAACATTTTTGGTAAAAAAACAATGAGATATTTCACTGTCGCAATCAAAATAAATACACGTTATAGCTTCAGAAATAATCTTTCCCTTTTCATTCCACGCACATTTTGAAAATAAAAATACTGTATCTAATAACATCTATAAAACTGTTCAACTCTTTGCCCATACACCTGAAACAGGAATAAGATGTTAGTAAATTTAGACGTCAGACAAAGATTTTTCTCATAAAAAAAGAATATTACAGTGTCCATGATTTTTTACAAAGACAAGTTTGTAACTTAATTTCAGATTTGTTTAGTTATTATTTCTGTTTGGTTATTGATTTTATTTTAAGCATTTACACAATGTAACAAATTGTGACTTGTTTTCTATGCTATGTATACAGAGTGTCTCAAAAGTCGACGACCATACTTCACAGGCTTGTTATATGCTATTTCCAACAAAAAAAATAATGTATTTTTTATCATATCCTTCATAATTTACGAGCTATTGATGTTTTTAAGACACTTTTGAGACACCCTGTATAGTCTAATGGCAGTAAAATGATTTTGATTTGATTTACCTTAAACTTTTTAAAATTTTCTTTTTGGAGATGCATTTGATAATAAAAAACACAAAAATATTCTTAAAGGTTTAAATATTTGGAAATGTATACAAAAGTAAGTTATAATGTATATGTTTGTACATTATTTTGTTGCTAAGTTTACTTGATGATGACACCATGAAATATTATCATTCGCTTTCGTATCTTCCTACGTTATTTTAAATTGGGTGTGGGGGCAATCTGATGATTCAGCGTTGTCAACAATGACAAGCATACGTCCCGTAACCCTCATCGAGACCAGGGCAGTGCTGATCGTTTTGAGTAAATTGGTTCAAAAAAAATACCTTTACCTTAAAAATATTCTCAAATCCAGATACATAACACGAAAAAATAATACAAAAAGAGGCTAAAATCTATTCTATCATTATTATTATTATTTTTACTATTAATTGTTTATCTAGTATAACCTTAAACACATAAGACTCCTCAGTGCCCTACGTTAACTGATGACTACGTTAGTAATGCTGATACTATTATTTAATCAATTTGTTTTTGGCTGTTCATTCCTAATATTTTATATTATATCATATTGAGTTGTGTGCAAGAAGAACAACATATTTAAGTTAAATCGGCTTGAATGGAATCTGCAAATTTTAAGTACGGCAAAGCATGGCAGATATTAAACAATTTATGGGGTTAGGGGACAGGCTCAACAATTGTAGCTCAATATCAAGGCAATGTATTGCAAATATACAATATCTACAATGTAAACTCAGTAAAATAAGGTGCTCTACAATACCGTCAGTAAGTTTATTTTAAATATTACCTAGCCTATTCCTGTTACTGGGTTAGGGCAAGTTTATCAAATCCGCAATCATTAATCATAATAATACAAATTAGTGAAAGACTTTGGGTTTGAAACTTAGTTTGAACGTGCATCTTTTGCAACTTAAAATTATTTTTATTACTGTCAACTAAGAAATAATAAAGTTTTTTCAGAACAAAAGGTATTAAATACCGACTTATCAAGGGGCTGTGGTAACGACATTTATCCATTTAAAGGACATTCGTCCTTTTACTGGAGGAATGAGCTAAATAAGGATTGAGAAATGAGCATGGTATTACTTAATACGGTACATAGTTAAAAACCAACATTTGTAGATATTGATGTGGGCATCAGATGGAACACGATTTTGCGATCTTTACAAAGAAACAAATATTAATTTTTAGATATAGATATTAATGACGGTCATGATTATCAATGTATACATAAGCCTACCCGACGGTCTCCGGTCTGCCGGGGTGGGGGACGAACCGTCCTGGGGCCCCCCGACCCCTGAGAGGTTGGAGGCTCTGTGCGATGGTGGTCCCTGTCTGGTGGACTTAGAGAAACGTCGGGTTAGAGGGCGAATCGTCCTGGGGTGTTGTCACCCACAGAGCCCGGGAGCTAGGTACGGTTCTCTCTCCCTTTCCGGAGCGAGGCAGACTGACCTCGTCCTACCATATTTCCCATCCCTTTTTTCCCTCCTTCCGGTGGCTGCACACTATCCCAAGGGAGACGTGCCTAGCCGGCTATGCTGGGGCCTCCTAATCACCCCAAAAACAAACAACAACATAAAGCCTATAAGTAGTGGCACACCATGTTATTTTATTTTAGTTTTCTCCCTTAGTTCAGAGGAGAATATGGTGCTGAGGTGTCCCTGGTAATTCAACTTGGTCCCGTCACGCACGCTACTGTTTACCTTTAAAACGTCAAAATGAGTACGTTTGTTTGTAAACAAATTAATAACAACAGATCCCTGTAAATATGTTTCAGCCAGCTGCTACACTTTGCACAATTAACTTTATCCGTAAACACATAAATCCGGTCCGAATAGAGTCAAATATGCGATTGTTACTCTTGTGTTGTGATGGGTGGGGGGGTGTGGGGCGGAGCTATCACTATAAATCGTTTTTTTTTCATAAGCGTGTCCCTAGTTATAGGGTTAATTATATTGTATTGAGTTGGAGGAGTTATTATTAATTTTATTATTATTTATTTTATTTTTATAGGTTTATAGTAAACCTAAAACTGCATATCAACATCTATCGTTCGTATCGCACGTATGAAAATAAGTGATTCCAAAAAAGGTCAAGTACACTGTGTGTGTAAAAATATCACTTAAAGAAACATAAAATATGAAAAGGTTTGAGTTACACGATAGTTTGGGAATCAATATTGTGTTAGTTCTCGTAGTGATATATTTTCCACTTATTCAAAAGCCGAAATCCGAGCACCAGTGAGGAGAATGGAGAATGCCTGCCTCTCTGGGCCTGTGGGCCCTAAGACGTCGTGTAACTCTATATTTTAACATACATTTTTTTAAACCACATAAATCTGTGGTATACCAGACCGCGTACACTTTTGTCGCCCGAGGCGCCCAAATCACCCAGCATCATATACCGTGAATGATGCCGTGGTATGTTAATCTTAACAGGATTTTGGTATGCATGTTTTCGTAACATTTCATTATCTGACCACCTCTAAATGATCATCGAGAATGTAGACATGCGTACATGAACCTACTCAAACATGCAAAGCCATTAATTAACACTTCCCTATTATCAAACAAGCCCCTACGACCACCAATGCTATCCTATGTTTTTCGTATTGGGTTTAAGTGGGGGTTATAACACATTTTTCTTGATAAGGGTATTACGTAAAAAAAAAACGATATAAGGTTGTTTTAATTAATTTAATACATTTTTAAGCTTTTTTTAACACATGCTTCGTTTAAATACACATCAACCTGTGAGTAAACTCATAAACGTAGGCCGTGAATGCATGTCTATGTTGCCTAATTCAGTTTTATTAGGTTTTTGGTGAGCCTGATTTCGTAACATTACATAATCTTAACACTTCTACGAGATCAACGGGAATCAATAAATGCGTACATAAACTTACCTCTAATAGGAAAAAATGAATACACGTTTCATTATTATCTAGCACGCTCCTATCACCAAAGGTTCGTACCCAATGCTTTTCTTATGGGAATTAAGTTGGGATTATAAAACACATTATTGCGTAAATAGTGTTACGTAGGACCTTCATTTTCAATTACAGTCTCTTTATCATCCTAAAGAACATACTTTGACTATAATAAGCTGAGTAATTTTTAAGTTATCGTACGGAAACACAGAATTAGGAAAGTGAATTCAATCTAGACTATATTCACATTTTTGATATTCCCTTCACATTGTTCGCTCAACAATAAACTGTAATAATAACAACAACCTGAAATTAAGTCAAACCATCTTGTAGCTGCATTAATTAAATCCCAGTCATAATCTACAATAAAACACACATATATGTTAAGGTAGCCTAATTTTAACTTTTAGAATTTTTTAAAGTAAAATAAAAATTACAAAATTTGAACCCCTAATAACTGATAGGTTGCTACCTGCAGCTAAATTACAAACGACTTATGGATAATAATTTATATCCGTCAAAGTAGTTGTGGTAACAACCTTGCAAAATCAGTCTCTTTTAATATACAGGGTTATCATAAAAGAATTGTGCTGTTTAGACTGCTTATAAAACAAATACCAGGCAAATTAGAAAATCCAGGTAGCACTGGATTCTATATAGCTCACATAGTTTTGTTTAAACTAACTGTAAAAACATATCTTTCATTATTAACATCGTGTTTTGTAACAAACCATTTATGATTAGGCTTCAAGTCACATTTCAAGGTGGTCCAATATCCTGGCCTCCTAGAAGCCCACACTTTACTCCATCCGATTTCTTTTTGGGAATGTGTGAAAAACTTTGTTTAAAAGACTAACAAAATTTCGTATTGGAGTTCAGTTAAGAGAAAGAAAAGAATTTGAGGCAGTATCCTCAGTAACAAGGGACATACTGCAATTTGCAAGGGTTTATACGTCTGCAAAGCCACAATTGGCGGTTATATTTAAATTTACTAGTCAACCATATGACATTGTTTCTTATGGGCATTTCATTAAAAGAATATTTTTTTATCGGTACCTTCTTTGATTTATTTGGTATGGAATATTAACGTGTGATTTTCACTCTATACCCTTACGTTTAGGAACCATTTTAACTAATCCACATGTCATGGGTTGAATCTTTCACATATGCTCACTCATAATGATTTGAAAGCTTATTCAAAATAAACTTAACATTTTAGCGTAGAATGGTAGTCTTTTTTAAAACTAAAATCAAGTTTGTAAAATATTTAAAACGTAAATTTAAATTATATCTTCGACATTACGTTCTACTCAAAATTACCTTTTCTTTAAAATATCTATAAAATGTATCGAGTGGTTCTTACATTATTATCGAGAAAAAAACACCAGTATATCTTATGATACATATGATAAACAATGTTTAACAATACCCAATTTCTACTCTTATGTAGTGTTCTGAAAGAAAACAACCCATCTTTAGCGAATCCCACATTTTGTAGTGTCAATGATGTAAGACAAAATAAGTGTAATAGGAGACTAATTACAAAATTACTAAAAATTTGGTATTTATATTTATGGTTAACTATAATTGTTCGATTTCAGTAATCACAACAGACATTTATAGAGAGAAATAGTGGTCCTTTGGTAAATTTTGAGGTCCTTAGAATATGAGAATGAAGAAGAAAATAAACCTTTCAATCATTCAAGAAATATTGAAGACAGGTAAAAAAGACATAGGAGATTAATCAGACAGTGAAGCAAGAAAATAAAATGATATACTGCTTTTGATTTATACATAAAAATGAAAACCTAAAGTATAACTAAAATATATGTTTATACACTTTAATGCATCCAACTAAAGCTTTACCATAATACTTGATTTTATTTGGAGGCCAAGCTTTGAATAAAAAAGGCGAATACATTGATGCGTTACCAAGTGAGTATTTCTTTTCACAGTTCAATGGTTGGTTTTTAGGAAGTTTTGTGATTCTTTCATTTTTTTAAACTCCATAAGCCCAATGTAAAAAATTGTTAACGAGCATCCTAGAAAAAACTAGATTAATGAATTGGTCAACCAATTTTTTGAGACCAAAACACTCGTTTTTAATGTTTAAGCTAAATCCTTCCACACAATTTCGAGATCTGTTTTGAATGCAGATATAGCTAGCATTGTGGTATGGTTGTGTAAGCGTAAAGAAAAAAACATATTATGCCTTATGTTTTCTCTTTATTATGAAACACTTAACAAATTATTTCCATTTTTCGAAATCTTTCAACAACATTGTTTATGATTGAACGAAAAGTGATATTTAAAAACAGATTGCGGCATTGGTTTCAGCATGGAAACAGTTGGAAAATAACAAAATTAAGAAATGAGGAAATAAAAAAGCGTCACAACCCCACCTTTACATTAAAAAATTATCTCTTTCTAATTTGGTGGCAGCAGAAATTATGTTTGTTCTAAATGAAGCAAATGCCACTCAACAATGATCGGTAGTACTACATGGTTATTATAATATGTAATGACGAGAGTAGGGGCATATTTTAAGGTTGGGGCATTTAAAATTAACTTCAAAATAATTTAGTAAAAATCACCTATTTAATGAGAATGAATAGCGACTTTCAAATCATCTGTGATTTTTGGCACAGTGTTTACCGTAAACAAATTTAATATGATGAGTCACAACCCCACCTTTACATTTGAAAAAAAAAAATGTAAATCAAATACAGTATGGTGGATTCAAATTTGTGGCTTCACATATGAACTAAGTCAAAATGAAGTATAAGTTGATCAAAATTGATTGGTGGTGGTCCGGAGTCGATTTCTTAAGAAATTTAAAAATAATTAGGGGAAGGGGGCTCATTTTAAACTCACCCTGTATTTATGTGTCGTTAACAAAATAACCCTCCAAAAAAAGACCCGATCTTTATGAAATTCGGTACAATGTTATTAAGCACTATTTATTTGAATAAGTTAGAAAAAAATACTTTTATTACTTTCGCGGTCTCATTGACGCGGTAAGCCGCTAAAAACTGTATAACGGTTAGAATAACCACAAAATGGTACTGAACCAATATTGTTCAACATATTTTTTTAATTTGTTTGGTATAGTAATAAATTGATATATCGTCAAATCTTAGCGAGTAAATTCAATGTTTTAAATTCTCCGAGTTTTCATGAATATAGCCTAAACATTTTGAAAGTTTGGAAATGGTTCCATTGGATTTTGTTGTTGACATATAAACTTTAGTATTCTGACGAACGGTTCCTTACTTCTTACTTGTGTGGTCTCATTAACACCGAAAGCTGCCAAAAATGGTATAACGGTTAGAATAATCTGAAAATATTACTGAACCAATATTGTTCAGCATATTTTTTATTTTTGTGAATAATTAAAAATAATCTATCATCAACTACATTATTTATAAGTTTTTTATTGATAAATAATTTTGTTCATTTTTCAACATTTATATCATAGTTAGCAAGTCTGAACCGATGTAGGGGTAAGTGACAGAAAGAATCGACGTTTAGGGTTATGTGTTTATCAATATTTATTATGGTGTGTACTGCTGGACACAAACCCCTGCGCAAGGATATGTGTCCGTACGTACACTCATTTAGGAGTGTAAAGGTAGCTTAAAGTAGACACTTTACACTCATTTAGAAGTGTCTGAAAATGTATATACATATATATATATATATATATATATATATATATATATATATATATTTGCTAACACAAACACTAACAAAGTCTTATGAAGGTATGTCCTAAAACGCTTACTTTTTTGTCCGTCCGTCTGTATGTGTTTTTAGTATAATAAATTAGATCTCAAAAATTTTTTTTTTAAGGTGTTAAATTAAAACTTGGTTTACGTATAACGACTAACAAAACCAACTTAGGTAGGGAGTCTCAAGGGGTAGGGGTTTCTCATTTTTACCATCTCAAAATGGCGGCATTTTGTTTTTGTTTTTAAAGATCCCCAAAAATATGGTATAAAGATTATTAAGATCGGATCAATAATAACCGAAAAAGTCTTTTCAACAACTATATGCAAATTTGCTACAGTTGCACATTTGCATGTAGTTATACCATTGATTTTGAATACTGAACAGATATTAACCCAAGACTGGTTAATTTTTGAAGCCAGGAAAATAGACCAGCTGGTCCACTAATCAGACAACTATAACTAATCAGATAACTGCAGCAAAAAGGGTTGTTATTTTTTTAGCAATGCATTCGGATATTTTTTTCTCCAGTAATTATGTTAGTACTCATAGAACAGAGTTTAACAATTATAAATTATAATATAGTAAAACCTCGGCTGTCAGGTGCTTCGGCGAGCTACAAGCTGATTGGCTCTGATCGTTGCGGCGAGCTCGCGTTTGATTGGCTCCGCTAAACGGGACCCGGCGAGAGACTACCGTTGCCACAACGCCGAATAGCCCCAATGGCTTGTCCCCTCAGTTTTCATTATGTTACAAAAACACAAAGCTAGAATCGATAGTTCATAATACGATAGTCGACATTTAACCAAATGATCCACCCATCGGTTGTGAACCGATATCCATTATATCCAATATATATATAAATATATATTTTTACTGTTTTAGATACACAATTTATACGTGTTTCAATATTCAGCTGATTCAGAAAGCTTGAAATTGTGATAAAATGGGTTTTAAAATGTTTTTTTAACAAACTAAATGAAATTGTATTATAAATGTAACAGATTGTGCAAGTATAAAGAGAATGATCTTTCTTTTTTCAAACCGTGTGTAAAACGGTTCAAGAAAGACCTCAAATGAACTGTTCAAAGACGTGCAAAGCTAAAATGTCACCCCTTGTTAAAATGCCTTAAGAACACTTTCAATGCCGTTTTTTAAATAGTTATTGACCAGATACCAAAATTTAAGGTCCATATTGCAAATACAGTATAGAGATTTCCCCCTTTCATTTGACACCACCTTTGTGTAAATTGGTCCTATGGAAGTATCACACATTCTTCAGGAAAATCTTTGATTTTGTATTTTAAATATAATGATAAGCCACAAAAACAAAGGTTAAAATCAGTCTTCTATACAAATCATAAAATCTCATAAAATATAAAAAGGGTTATATATATATATATAAATAAAATTGAGTTTTGTCTGTACATTGCTTGGAATTATGAAATGCTTGCATATTTTCACGTTTTATACCTAAGGGAAGCCAAAACAAGTTTTACCTCAATTTTTATCTGTCTATCTGTCTATCGGTAACGCTCAAGGACGGGTTTTTGTTCGCTTTTCACGGGAAAACGGGTGCACCGACTTTGATGATACGTTGTTTCTTTGTTCTATACATACGTGAAAAGGTTTCAAGGTACTTTAAACCGGCATACGCCATTTGGGGAAAGAATGGCGGCCGCTCAAAAACGTGATTTCGTGTGGTTTTGGTAGTGTTTTGTTCGCGTTTCACAAGCAAACGGTTGTACTGATTTCGGTGAAACTTTTTTTCTATGTTCTATATGTGCGTTAGAAGGTTTTAGGTTAATTGGATTTTTGTAAATCACTTTAGGACTCTGCCCCACAGGGTTTTAAAGATCCTATGTTATTCTAATGGACAAAGTATTTATTTATATTGAACCAGGTGATTACCTAAGAATAGTTATTTTATAAACAGATGTTGTAGTTCTTATTTAACAAGTTGAGTGAAGATTGGTGTGGCGGCCACGCTACATACCGCTTTACGCAAATTAGGGTTCTGTAAATTAAACACTCGTTTGTTTAATACTGAATTTATTGTTACTTGGTATAGTCAAATGTGAAACAATATATAAAACTGGATAAATGGATAAACTGGATGTAAATAGTTTAATCTAATCTTAATGGAATGTATCTTGTCAAAAGCAATGGATCTATATAGTCTAAATTGGATCGAATCTCGTTGTCACTCGGTTGACGCTAGACGGACGACTGAAGTGACTGAAGGGTTGAGGGCGAGGGCCTAAACAATGACCCCCTCCAACACCCCCACAATTGGCGTCAACAATTAGCAATAAATGACATAAGTATACAGAAAGGATATCTATATCATATATTTAAGTTTTGTCTGTAAATTGCTTGGAATTATGACATTTTTGCAACTTTTAGTGTTTTACTCCCTAGGGGAGCTAAAAAAAGTCTTATCTCAATTTCTGTCCTTCCGATAACGTTCAAGAACGTGTTTTTGTTCGCTTTTCACAGGAAAACAGGTGCACTGATTTTGATGAATCTTTGTTTCTTTGTTTTATACATTCGTGAGAAGGATTTAGGCTACTTTAAACTGTCATACCCTTTTTTTTAAATAATGGCTGCCGCTCAAAAACGTTTTCGTGCGGTTTTGATCGTGTTTGATCACTTTTCCCAGAGAAACGGGTGAACTGATTTAGATGAAACTTTGTTTTTATGTTCTAAACGTACGTTAGAAGATTATAAGCTACTTCAACATTTTGATTCACCTCATGGCTACACCCCACGGGATTTTCAAGATACCATCTTATGGTTATAGCCAAAGTATTTATTTATACTGAACCAGTTGATGACTTAAGGATATTTATTCCATAATCAGCTGTTGTAGTTTTAATTTAAAATGTTGAGTGAAGATTGATAATAAATAACAGAAGTATAAAGAGTGGACATATTATCGAAATCTATATTTTTCAGACACATTCACTCGCTCACATTGTGATCACTGTAACTAAAAAACGACAATGTCTAAGAAGGTGAAATTTTGCATAGCGGTTCCCCTTATTCTGCAGATGTAAAATAAGGCTATTTTTGAAATAAAATCATACCCGCCTCTGCCCTAATTTACTTTTATTGCTGGCAATCTTATGAGCATTAGTTCGGACCATTTAAGTTGAATTCGGTAGGAACATACCTAATATATCACAACAAACACAAGCCTATTCCCGTTAAGAACGTGTTTTAGTTCCCCACCCCCGAACCTTCAGAATAATTATTCTGAAGGTTATAATTAATCTTGCACCTGGTACTGGACTGATGGAGATGAAATTCGGTAGCAAAAAAACAGATAAAAAATACTTAAGGTCTCTGCCCCACTGACCTTTAATATCATCACAAACTACTCAACCAATAGAGCTGAAAGGTG
This sequence comes from Allygus modestus, assembly GCA_963675035.1. Lineage (NCBI taxonomy): Eukaryota > Metazoa > Arthropoda > Insecta > Hemiptera > Cicadellidae > Allygus > Allygus modestus. The sequence continues at coordinate 320,126,426 of OY776111.1, forward strand.
GTACAGTAAAACCCCGCTTAGTAGAAATAATAGGGGCGAGACCGAACCGGATACCCCATTTTTCCGGATAATCAACTGTTATTATTTTAAGGTTAATTTCGGATTAGTACTCATACATCTTGGAGTTTTCCCAATGTAAGTTTAAATAAATATTAAATAATAAAAAATGTACATTAAATAGGCTATTTCTTGAAATAATCAACAATCTTTTGCTGCACATTTTTAAAGCAGTTGCGGGCAGTCTTATCTCGCCATATTTTCAAATCAGCGAGTGTATCAAATTCGTGTGTTTCTATGCGTCTGATAGCTTTCAACTTATCACTAATGCTAATTACTACAAGTTTTCTCTTCGTAGACATCATGGAAATCGTTTTATGAATATCTACTGAACAAACTTATCATTCTGACAAATTACACAACATAACTACAACAGTAACTGCGTTGTCACCACATTCAGACTGATTGACTGATCCTTTAGAGTGATAATGAAATGCGGAAAATGCAGTATGGGTCAACCCCCCACCCCCTCGCGGGCGGATCAGGTATATGGCAAAACCCGTCAAAACAACCCCTAAGTTCAGTGACTGCCGCGACGGGTGGTCTCTTGGTGCGCTTTTGTTGTTGTTTCGTGAGGTTCCAGTGGGCAGGAAAGTCCCTGGCCCACTGTGGCTGTTTTAGGGCGCTTGGGCCCTCTTCAGCGCTAAACTTATTATACGCGCCGGTGGAATATGCTGGACTTATTCTCTCATTATTGACTATCCATTTATTGTAGACTATTCCGGTTAACCCGGGTTTCGGTTTAACAAGGTCCGGTTAAGCGGGGTTTTACTGTACTTTAAAGGACATCAGAAATAAAAACACGGCCCATAATGGGGAGTCATGGTGTTGTTCTCTAGAGATTTCATACAGATACTTTGTGTGCTTGGGTTATGGGGGTGACGAGATCTTTACCTCTCTAAATAGATCTTTTATGTAGCCAACTACTGAGTGTCTCAACTTAAAAGTAAATTTGAAAGTTATTTGGGATAAGATTAAGGGGTTAAGGAGTTTTATTAGGTTTTTTTAAAGTTGGGAACAGGACATTGGAAAACATGTTATCTCATAAACATCCCTCCTTCACTCTGTTCAATCAACGAATAACAGGAAATACTGATTGACAGTTTTTTTCCTGAGGTTCATAAACAGATTAATTTCGAAAGTGCCTTGTGCCATCCTCACGTCCACCAATGAACAAGCATAAGAGATAACACAAAGGTGATGTAGAATCAAGAATCGAGAATTTTTATTTGTCATGTAACTATACAAGTAGCATTGACAATGGTCTTTTGTTACAAATAAATAAGGTAAAAATACAGGATAAACTATTACATAAAAAGAAATAAAACAGTTAACAACTAAACAATACTTTTGTCAGTTAAAAACTCCTGGACACTGTAGTCCTCTTTAGATATTAAAAATTATTTTAAAATGATTTTAATTCTAGAGCGTATCCCTTCAAAAGCGAGGAACAGGTGTATCAATTTGTTAACACCGTCCTTTTAACCAGTAGCACGCCATTCACTACCTGACAGTGTCCCTGAACACAGTACCTGAATTATCTGCCAGTATGTTTCGTTAATTTTTATTTAATTATAATTAAAAATGTAAAATGTAATTTAAATATTGTAAAATTAATTCGGTTTTCATTCTTTTCAAAGCTGTGTACGGAGGACGGGTACACAGCTAGTATTACTTTAAAAGGTTGAGTAAATTTAATGTCTACAAAATAAACTATTCTTTGCCAAACAGTACGTTTAAAACACAGTTATGAAATTAAGCTGTGATAAACGGATGATTCACAACATTATTTTTAACTTGTGATCATTTTATGTTGGTATTACTGGGGAGTGCTAAGCCTACCAGGGAGTAAACTGTAAAAAAGAGTAAATAAACAATTCAGGGAGTGATATCCTCGATTCTGTGTATTAGGGAGTGCTATCCTGCTTTCAGTAAGTACAAATTGCAGGTTTAGCACTCCCAAACTTTACTCCCCAGCAGGGAGTAATATCCTGGAGTCAGTCGTGTAGGGAGTGTTATCCTGCAGTCTATAATGCTATATATATATATATATATATATATATATATATATATGCATTGGAAATTCGCTGAGTACGCAGGTTTGCTGCTACGGGGGTATTTTACATTTTAGTACCTCAAAGGATTTTGAGCAATGCGACATAGGTTAAATGATACGGTGAATTAACTAAATTAAATAATTTATTTACGTGAGAGGTACTAATATTTTTAATGGTAGTACTAAAGAGTACGAAGTAGGTACTAAATAATAGCAAATAGTTTGCTTGTTAATTCCAACATGGCTCGGCCAGCGAAATTGACATGATTCAGTGTTCGTTCTGTGACGTTTATAAAATCATAATAGGTGCGGACAACGAGGTTAAAAATGGGAAACCCCGCAACTGCCAGTACGGCGAGAAAATCCACTAGAAGTGCTACTGCTAAGGTGCTCTGGTCGTAAGTTGTAAGCAAACTAGCAAACGTAATGCCGATTTCAAAAAAATCCCACTTTATCCCACAATCCCATTTTATCCCACAAGCAGTCAAAATATCCCATATAGGGGATAAAAATCCCTCAAGTGAAACACAAACAAATCCCAGCTGACATTTTAAAGACAACCATAGTCAATAGCTTACTACGAAAACCAATTCAACTACTGAATATCAAACATTAAAATTAGTTTTAATAATTATTAATAATCCAAAATAAAATACAAATGCTGCGTTAAAACATCCCTTTGGTATCCCAAATGACTCCTTCAAAATTTCATTAAGAAATGTTTTACAGTTATTTAGTATTTCGATAAAACACACACACACACACACACACACACACACACACACACACACACACACACACACACACACACACACACACACACACACACACACACACACACACACACACGCGCGCGCGGCCACTGAAACTTCTTCATCAATACAGTGATTCACTTCGTTCATCAATTATGGTTCGTTGGTTTTAAATTAATGTGTAGCAGTAGTTGGATCATTTCTAAAAAACAGCCTTGCCCGTCCGACATACAACACTTGGAAAGTATTATTTTTTTTTTATTTAATCTGAAAAATAAACTGTGTACCTTAGCGAAGTTTTACCGGAAAAACTTGAAATTGTTCGTTGCTATTGCAAAACCTAAATAGTATTTTTTTGCCGCAATATGTCTATTTTTGTATTCCACAGCTTGTATACGACAGGATTTATTTTACAGTTGAAATGTTGTAAAGCTAAATTAGTCCATGCTGCCTTAAAGTACTTTCACCTCACTCAATCTCCGAAGCCTTGATGTTTAAGCGGTCCTTTCGCACACAGCCTAAACACAAAGTGACGAACATTGCGTGGAGAAAATCAATAGTTGCGAAAAACCAACGAGCAAGTGAAGTGAAATTGGCGGAGGACAATGGGTTGGCACTTAAATGAAAACTATACAAGCCGGTGGGCGTTTGACCCACATTGGCCTTTCACCGTCTCATTTGAGTATTTGTGTGACCTTTTAGGGCAACTACAAACACATCAATGTCGGCACTAGTCCCTCCTACAACCACAAACACAACACCACCGGGCTCCCAGGTATCTATGTCACTGTAAACATGTCATTGCCAGAGCTGCTTTGTTGGAACTGCCTCGGGGCACTACTTTAGAGCCTCCTCTGTTTCCATCACACTCCGTGTATAATCCGTTGTCCAAATTAGCTTCATCGCCGGGTCAAGTACGTAATCTACCCAATCCGGAGTCAAGGCACGAAGTTAGTTATGTCCCACGAAAGAGCCCTAATTAGATCTCTCGTTATGCGCCGCATTAGTCAATTCTGAGTACAATAGGAAGTTCGGGGTCACTAGTGTGAAAAGGTCTCGAGGGAACTGAGACTTACAAGACTCGGACTGAAAACATTACCTTGACTTTTAAATCTTAACATAAACTACTTACTCTAATTGCTGTGGTGTTTTTGAAGAGCTAAGCAAAACAATTTTAATAGGTCTGTCCCAAAAATAACTTTGAAACTGACGTTACATTTGTTTTATATTTGATTGAATTTAACATCATGTACAAATTCATACAGAATCAGGAGTTACTTTGAAAATAAGAGCTCCAACCACGTCCAGGTAATACCAAGCTGAAATATATTCATTCATGGTGACATACCCATCTTTATCTTTGTCATACAGGTGCATCTGTTTTTCCACGAGATCATCTAACACCATATCAGGTATTTCATCATGCTGTTGAATTAAGGACTGTCGAAGTTCATCTTTGCTTAAAAAGCCATCCTCGTTTTTATCCAAATCCTTGAACCTCTGTATTATATGGTCTTCAGGTGGGCTTCTTTGCTCAATGAATTTCACCAACGAATCTAAATCCACTGCACCTTTCTTATCTTTGTCCAAAGTTATCATCATAGTGTTGACAAGATGGTCCTTGTTTTTATAACCCATGAGAGCGATTATTCCATCTCCATATCCAAGAGTGGACAGCGTCCATTTTAAATCGTCTTCATTAATAAACCCATCTCTGTTTAGGTCCAACCGTTCAAATGTTTGTCTGTAGAACTCCTTAACACTTCTGGTGTGAAATTTACAGGATACGAAACTATGCGTTCTCAAACTCAATCTTTTTATACATTTTGGGGCGATTTTTGAAATGTCTTTGAGTACGCGAAACATCGCAAATATCTTTACATCACAGAACCTGGATGAAAGACAGGTTGCCTTTTTCTCAATTTAATCATACAGTTAAAATAGTTTTAATTCATAGGCTTTTACATTTATTAACCATTTTGCAAAAGCACAGCTTGAAAAACAATCTATGCCCATGATATTCTAGTTTTGTTTTCAAATGTACAGCTGAATTTGAAATTAATTTACTTTTCGACGAGTAGTTGTTTTCTTTTTTCAAATCGTACAATATATCTGTAGAAAGTAAAATAGCAAAAGACTGAGGTTATTTGTAGAAGAGGACCCTGCAGCAAATATATTAATTTCGTTTAATATGCTAGATTAATATTAATATTTAATATTATGTAATTATTATTTAACTTCGATCAATTCCGAGTTTAGTTGTGTACCTTTATTGTGGTTAGATTTTACGTAGGTATTATCATTTGTCTATAGAATCCTCGATAGTATGTTTTTGTGGCTACAAAATTACTTTTGAATTTAGTTAATTTCTTATTAGAGGAAATAAAAAATACATTGATTTTTACTTTAATTTTATTTGGTAGACAACTTTTTATTAACCTAATAGTTAACCTATTACCAATAATTTAATTTCAGACACTCACGAGCAGGTGGAGAGATGTTAAGGGACTGAAGTTAAGAGGTAAATGCAAAAATAGGGGGCATAAATTGCTATTAGAGCACTAACCTAACAACATACCCAAAAATAAATGATCGGGTATTAGAAAACTAACATACACTGTCTAACTTCAGTCATATTTTAATTGATAAATTCCTTTATATTTAACTAGTTGTTGTTAGACCGTCAAAAATGACGGGTTTAAAAGTTTATGAAATATTGCTCATTAATAAAGAAATCAAAACTGTTCTTTAACAACCTATATTTAAAAACGCCAGTTTTGGAATGCAAGCAATCAATTGGAAATACACCGCACCAAATTTAAAGGTGTTGTAATACAAACTCAACATACTGTATACCTTATAAAATATTCAAAACGTTCGCGCGGGTTCCCTGCGTGCTTGCAAAGAGGACGACGCGACGCTGCCTAATTAATAATAATCAAGGCACTAAGACGCAATATGGATACACAACTGTTTGAAATTGCAACAGGGACTGCGAAGGCGCTCTCCTTATGTTGTCCATTCCAAGGGAATCGTTGCTCTATTGGCTTTCCAACAGTTTTATTTGAAATGCTAATATAAAATAAACTCTCGAAAAACAAATTTAAAATTCAAATAATTAATCAAATTAATAAAACATTGATCTTAATAACTATTTAGCCGAATGAGTATATCTAATCTTTCTAAATATATTTATCTATCTAAATAAATATACAGCTCGAACCGCACGCGGTAGCTCAGAGATAGAGCGCTAGCCTCGCAAGTCAGCCGCGGTCAAGCGTAGGTTCAATCCCGGCTGACTGCTATGATAATTTTTCACGAGCGGTCACCACTGGCTTGCCCATGTGACTAATGCCACTCCGGTACCTCTCTGTCTGTAGATTACAGCACAGGCCTATTGGCCTATGGTGACGGGAAGTAGAGGTTTTATTTTAAAAAGAAAGAAGAGATGTGTATAACTTAATGATTTACTGACCAGGTATTCCAATTCCAGAGCACTTCTAGATGACCTAGGAATGTGATATACGGCATGCACGCAGCTTCTACGTTCAACCCGTGGGTACAATTGCCAAAACTATTTGAAATTATAACCCCTTCATAAAATACAAAATATTGGTAAATGTGAACATCTCAAAAATAAGCTCTTGGACAAAAGATTGGTCTTATCGAAAAACGGAGACCACCATGTGCCACGAATTTCTGACGATCTACTACGTTAGTCCTATGACGTTTTGCTGACGTTATGACGTTATCACTTTCTTCACCCTTAGGTACCGTTCAATTTTTCAATATTTAGCAATTTAGCTCAATTTAGTGGTTTTTAATTTTTTGTCGCTCTAATATAGTTTATATGGGCTTCAGGTACAATAATTTAAGTACTTGAAACAATTATGTTTGACTTATTTTTTTAATACAGTCTTGAAATAAAACGTTTTCTAACTTTATCAGAGGATAAAACTATCATAACAAACCATAAATATGATGCTTGCGGTGTATACAGGGGCATCTATAACTAATGCAAGCAAATTGGTAAGGGTTTCTCTCGATATGTGAGTACAACATACAAAAATACACAGACAAACACGGATGATTTAGAATAAACTTCAGTATTTTGATTGCTTAAGTGTTAAAATAATGGAAATTGGTCACATAACTCCTGAAGTATACCTCCTGTGATGTAACTTTGTGCAAATATTAGGCCTCTATAAGAACTGGAGAACGTATACTGTTAGCACTTTCGATATCTCGACAACGGACTGACAGAGAACGTATACTGTTAGCACTTTCGATATCTCGACAACGGACTGACGGAGAACGTATACTGTTAGCACTTTCGATATCTCGATAACGGACTGACGGAGAACGTATACTGTTAGCACTTTCGATATCTCGACTACGGAGTGACGGAGAACGTATACTGTTAGCACTTTCGATATCTCGACAACGGACCGACGGAGAACGTATACTGTTAGCACTTTCGATATCTCGACTACGGAGTGACGGAGAACGTATACTGTTAGCACTTTCGATATCTCGACAACGGACCGACGGAGAACGTATACTGTTAGCACTTTCGATATCTCGACTACGGAGTGACGGAGAACGTATACTGTTAGCACTTTCGATATCTCGACAACGGACTGACGGAGAACGTATACTGTTAGCACTTTCGATATCTCGACTACGGAGTGACGGAGAACGTATACTGTTAGCACTTTCGATATCTCGACTACGGAGTGACGGAGAACGTATACTGTTAGCACTTTCGATATCTCGACTACGGAGTGACGGAGAACGTATACTGTTAGCACTTTCGATATCTCGACTACGGAGTGATGGAAAACGTATACTGTTAGCACTTTCGATATCTCGACTACGGAGTGACGGAGAACGTATACTGTTAGCACTTTCGATATCTCGACTACGGAGTGACGGAAAACGTATACTGTTAGCACTTTCGATATCTCGACTACGGAGTGACGGAGAACGTATACTGTTAGCACTTTCAATATCTCGACTACGGAGTGACGGAAAACGTATACTGTTAGCACTTTCGATATCTCGACTACGGAGTGACGGAGAACGTATACTGTTAGCACTTTCGATATCTCGACTACGGAGTGACGGAGAACGTATACTGTTAGCACTTTCGATATCTCGACTACGGAGTGACGGAAAACGTATACTGTTAGCACTTTCGATATCTCGACAACGGACTGACGGAGAACGTATACTGTTAGCACTTTCGATATCTCTACTACGGAGTGACGGAGAACCAGGAGTTTAAAAACGATATATTTGTTATTTTGACGTAAGTTAGTTGGTAAAGTCATATATGAGGTTTTTAATCAAACTATTTGCAAGAAAACTAGTTCTTATTCCCCATGTTATCACTAGGTGTACGCTCATTCTTCCCGTAAGAGGATGAACGAAGACTGAATGTTTGAGATATAATTGAATAGACATGTTATACGTATATAGCTTTGTTACTTTCACCCTTTTTAGCCAAACATTTTTACAATAGGTCAACAAATATCTAGACCATATGCAACATATCTAAATAATTATAACTAGTGGCTTGAAGGGGCCATAGCCCCTAACCTTATTACAATGCTCTAACTAACCTGATTTCAATACATGTAAGTTCGTAAATAAAGTAGATACTCACATGTTTTAATGTAAACAAAGCAGACGTTATTAATTTCCTATGTTTTTCTTATGGGAGACGTTTTACATTATTTCTCGTTTGCTGGTAACTTTTAAGAAATACTGTTACTTTTCCCGAGTCCCTGGGACCGAGTCCTTTAATTTGAGCCGTCTCTCATTATCCTGTGTTTTTCCAAACTCTCACAATTTTGACTTAAAAATTTCGCTTACAGAATTATATATAACGATTTGTCTATATTGTAATCTGACAGAGTAAGATCACAAATGTGTGAATGTACAAGTACAAACACTAATGATTTCAACAGTATACTTGTATTTAAAAATATTTAGAGAAAATTTGAATTGATATATTTTAAAACTAAGGAGCTTTGGAAAGGTCCGCAAGTATATGTTTAGGTCTACTAAAATATGTTACAGCTTTAAAAGATACTTAAGAGACAAACGAAAAGATTTGAAGTACCAGCTATTATAATAATCACTCTAATATTATGAAGCTGGTCGTTTGTGAGTTTGTTTGTTTGTTTATTAGTTTGTGGCTCAATCCAATATAACTACTGAACGGATTGAGCTGAAATTTGGTATGAATATAGCTAATATCCTAAAATAACATATATGCCTATTCACGTTTTAAAATTCCTTTATGATTTAGCCCCAATGGCTACTAAATGCCCCATGTTAATCTAATGGGCATTAACATTTACTGGATTAGATGATAACTAAAACAGTGGTTGAAGTGGTTAGGAGTCAAGAAATTAAAACACAAATGGGAAGCTTTACAGCAGGCAGCACACAGAGCAAAAGAAATGCCAGAAGAACAGCAAGCTCAGCGGTAGGCTCAATTTGAGAGTAACTGAAATGACACTTTTAACATATCGGTAACAAACTGACGTAGAGTGATGATCAAAATAGAAAATTGTTTTTTAATCTGAATTCAATGGTGCAAACCTAAGTTTGGGTTTAAAAATAATTATATGTAAAAAGTTCGAAAAACCAATTTTTGGGGTACAAAATCCCCTTAAAATAGAGCGACCTGTCTGGTTTTCGAACTCATGAAAATAGATGCTGCTTTACACGTTTAAAGCAACTTTTATTAAGATCGGACCATTTTTACACAAATTTATCGTGCCTACGGACGCTTATATGTATATATATATATATATATATATATATATATACACAGATATATATATATTCATATATATATATATTTATATATGTATATATATATAAACATACATATATGAATTAAATTAAACGAAAATTGTTTTTGGGATCTGGGGGTCTCAAATTAAAAAATGATTATGGTCCCGGGCCTAGGTCTTACCATGCTGACTACGGTAATAGCTTCTTCCTATAGGGGAAATTTGCTAAAATGTTTCAAATCACCAACACCTCATGAAAACTCCATTGTTGTTTCAGCTTTACAATGTATACATCGAACTTGAAAAACAGTGATGTCTGAAATTATAAGTCAGACAGACCAAGAATAATCAGAGTAGTTACTCGCCCCCTCGGGCTCAAGCGGGGGGAGGGGAAGGGACAAACACCCCAAAAATAAATGCAACATTTAGAGAGGACAATGAGGCAATGAGGTCTGTCAGTCCAGGTAATATTGAAATAGTTATTTGAACTTTTTATTACTGGGGTGCTACGCCCCCCAGACCCCCCATTTTTATTGTACAGTAGCTTTATTTTTATTTAAAATTTATATACATACGGAACCTGAAGAATAATGAATTGTTTTTTAAATCCTTAACATTTAAAACACTGAAAAATGTCCTTCAAGCAACATACAGTAAGTATAACTACTCCACTCTCGGATGGGCCACACCACCTAGTTCCGACCTTTATATAGTAATTTCAAAAAATGTTAAAATACAAACATACAATTCATTTGGAGGACAATGACGTCCAGAATCCGCTAAGTCAGTCAGTCAGTCAGATCAATCAGTCAGACAAAGAACTACTGACTTAGTTATTTGAATGTACTTTGGTCTCACTGCGGGGCTGTGCCCCCAGGCCTACGTTTTTATTGTAAATTGTTTTGAACGCTTAAACATTGAAAAGGATAATACCCCCGTTGCAGCAAACCTGCGCCCTCAGCGAATTTCTAATGCATGCATATGTTTCTCACTACCACATAAAGCCACTTAACAAATTTCATAAAAATACATAAATAAATAAGTGATCAACCGCATTTTATTTATTCCCATAAGAATAACAATCGGGTTGAGTACGCAGGTATGCTACAAAAAAAAAAGAAATATGTTTTTGTGCAAATATCAATATACCTCAGCCAGGTGAAGCTACATACTAAGATTTATTAATTTATGTTTATAATTAAGGGATATATAAAACTTTACTTATTCTCCATAAGAATAACATTAGGGCTGAGTATGCAGGTTTTCTGCTACGGGGATAATCAACAAAAAATCAATTTAATGTGCAAATATCAGTATTCCACTACTACGTGAAGCCACATACCAAGTTTCATCAATATACATTCATAAATAATGGAGCTATCAAATTTTATTTATAAGGATAACATCGGACAATGTACTGTGTTTAGCACTTTGAATATCTCTGAAATGGTTGGACGTAGAATCACAATTTAAACACCAAAATGATTGCTATGTGGAGCTGAGATGATTGGTAAAAGCAAATGTGAAGTTTACATTAAAATTAATTGAGGAATAGCCAAAAACCTTTTTCCCATAAGATTAACACGGGATTTTATGAGCAAGTTTTTTTTTATTTTTTCCGCAACTACTTAACCTAGGTTAATAATTAAAAATACCATATTATTCTTTTTTTTAAGCTCTATAACATGGTCCAAACCAAAATTAAGTGTTTTAAAAATGTTAGGGTAAAAAATGCAAAAACCGATTTTTTTAAATTTAAAACCCCCATAAATCCCCGTTCCCATAGTTTGATTTTTCTGGTTTTCGAACTTAAAGTCATAAATGTCACTTTACATATTTGAGCCAAATTTCATCGAAATCGGACGTTTTTTACTTATGGCATTCACGGACACACACACACATATATATATAAATATATATAAATTTGAACGAATAGTGTTTTTTCATCTGGGGACCTCAAAACAAAAAGTTATCATGGTCTCGGGCTTAAGTCTTACCATGAGACTTCCGACCTTTTCATAGTAATTTCAAAAAATGCTAAAATACAAACATACAAATCATTTGGAGGACAATGACGACCAGAATCCGTTAATAGCTGCGGTAATAGCTTCTTCCCTATAGGGGAAATTCGCTAAAATTACGTTCTTTAAGCAGATTACTTCAAGGACAGTTACTCGTCCCAAGACCCTCTTTCCTATAATTATAACGTTTTGAAATTGTTGAGGGGGTGCAAAACAATACAGAATATTATGGGGAACAACGAGGTCCACATCATCCAATCAGTCAGGGCATTTTTTAGAGTACCGTAGTTATTTGAACTTTTTGGTCCACTGAAGGGCTATGCCACTGCCTATACCACAGCCGATGTTATTGTAACTTGAAAATTTTGTTTGAAAACAAAAAGGCTTATTGACATTTTTAGATTTATGAGCGAATCTAGTTGCTCGAATAGAGAAAAAATGTATCTGGTGATTATCCAACTCATATTTGGTTATAGAAATATAGATGGAAAGGCAGAGCCCTGAAAGGTAAGAAAAAGATTTATCCACAATAGTTTTGTACCCAACAACGTGGTGTATAGTTCTGATTCTGAAGCAGTTTTGAGAAGCCGAATACGAAATTTTGGATTTTTGATTTGGTGGTTCATATTAGGCCTCAAATAAAATGATACCACCTAAATTTTTAGACAAATTTGGGTTCAGAAATTAGAGGGCTTAAGAGGGCCGAGAAAATTAGTACTCCAAGCAACACATGGCTAAATTAGTATTTCATTAGTAGGCTATTCGGATAATGGTGTGGAGAAAATTTAAATTTTCACTCAGCAGTAAACTAACTAGGCTAACATTGTCCGATGTTATTCTTATAAGAAATAAAAAAACGCATTTCTCTTATATACTGATTAATTTTATTAAAACTTAGTATGTTGACCAATAATGACCAATGGAGGATATTTGGAATATGTTTCCATCTAACCCTGGAGGGGAAGGTGGAGCAATTACCCTCCTCAAACCACTGTGTGTACCTAGCAAATTAGTTTAAGTGATGGCAATTATTTTATCACAGGTCCTAACTATGGCCATTAGGCCTTTTCACGCTTTTTTATGACCCTGCCAATGAATTTAATATATTTTTGGCACCGGATGGTTTTCGACGAGTTTTAAATATATCACATGAGAGAAAAGTTGCCAATTATTATTGTTATTACCGGTATTATTAATTTCCCGCACCAAAATCAGGGGTTAAACATACATAAATATACTTTTTTTAACCCATTTAATGTAAAAAAGTATTAAATTGAATCTGTCTACAACGTAATTAGTCGGAAAATGTAGACAATTGGGATTACGGAGTTTTGGACATCTTGAATGTTTATGAAAATCAATATTCACCACAGAAAATGCATACAAATATAAACTGTTACCAGACTATTTTACTGACCGGTAGATTACAAAACTGTAATCCCATGTCATTAGGTGGCAGTGGGGCTTACTTGGTGTATTACATGTAATAAAGCTAGTTTGCATTTATGATCGTTTAGTAAGTCTGCTATAGATTAATTTGCTCACAATAAAAATAAACTAGTCAGACTTGTTACGGAGTTATACTGTCTCAGTAAAGCAATTCCAAAACTTATTTTATTAATTTATCATCACTCGTCCAAACACTTAGCTTTTACATCGAAGTTTTCTGGTAAAAAATAAACTAATAATGAATCTAAATAGATATAAGTATTGTTTAAAACACGACAAAACACGATTAATTTACATAACTCTTACTTTTTAAACAATTTCAAAATAAAGAAATTGGTGGAACAAAACATAACCTACTCCGTCATTAAAAACAATGTTTACATTTGTGTGATTTAATCAACAAAGATAAATCCCACTAATCCCAGCTGACATTTGAAAAACAACGATAGTAACCATAGCTTACTACGAAAACCAATTCAACTACTGAATAACAAACATTAAAATTAGTTTTAATAATTATTAATAATCCAAAATAAAATACAAATGCTGTGTTAAAATATCCCTTAGGTATCCCAAATGCCTCCTTCAAAATTTCATTACGAAATGTTTTTTAGTTATTTAGTATTTCAATAACACACACACAAACACGCGGGCACTGAACTTTCTTCATCAATCCAGTGATTCACTTCGTTCATCAATTAATATTAACATGGTGAATATTTTGAACAGGTTTAATGGATTTCTCTCCAACTCAACCTTGGTTAGTAACCAAAACAATTGTTAGTTTTATTCGCGCGACAAAACAGTCAAAGCCAAAATTGTGAGTTAAAAAACTTGTAGATGGAAAATCTAAACAAGTTGTTTTAAATCTATTTAAAACTTCTTCAAACTCTATTTCTGTAATCCAATCTCTCTGGTTTTCGAATACTGTTACGTATCCAGTAATATGTACACATTCAAGATTAGGTATTTACAGATTATGTATTTTCCAACAACTAATATTTATTGCAGCTAGGTTGATTAAAACCAACAGTTACTATGAACACAGGTCAAAGCATTTAAGTTCTGACTACAGTAATAGCGTACTTTCTGCAAAAATATATATTTTTTATTATAATTTTTAGAATTAACGCATAGAATGAACTTTTTGAATGAACACATGCATATATAAAATCGGAGTCAACCATCTTTATATTAATGTTGAAAATATTGAATTGTTTATTTTCTTTTAAATGGCAGGCACGGGCATGAGTGTTATTAGCGTTTAAACCAAACACTGCAACTTTTTTCGTCCGCCATTTTTATGACTTATCACAGGGGGCTGTGAACTTCTGGAAGAGTGTCTCTCGGCGGATATTGATAGCTAATGACTAGTCAACGAGCAACATTTGATGCCGGTTGTCAGCAGTAAAATATGTTCGTGCTAACTGCACAATGTTTTGAATTAGTTTTAAGGATGGAGGCGCTTCACAACATTGTTGCCTAGGGCACCAAAACCTCTTGCACCGGAACTGCCAGTACCGCATTTCCCACTAGGCAAAATAGGCACGTGCCCAGGGCGCAAAATTATAATGAAGGGGCGCAAAAGAGCAAAAATAAAAATAATCAACGTTGACTGCGGCTGCCGCGAGGCCCGATGATGTTTCTCTGGTGCGTCAAACGAAGAGGAAACGACACGCTGGCGCTGGGAGCGGTCAAACTTCAAATCCCAACCAAAATAAAAATTTATGAATGGCGTTATACTACGTTACAGCATGGTTGGACGTAGTTCTACAAAGTTCCAAAAGAAATCAGCTCAATCCAAAGTAACCGGTTTATGCCATCGGGACACATCTCGTCGTGTACGGCGGCGTTCTAATTACTGTCAGGATTTAATTGCGAGAAACTGATTTAGCGCTTCTACTAAACTACCATCACGAAGTTAAGAGTCTTCATCACCGGAAGTTGCCGGACGCCATATTGGTGTTTTGTTCTATAAGGCCAATGTTAACTTTGTGCCTCCGTTAGGCCAATGTTAACTTTGTGCCTCCGTTAGGCCAATGTTAGCTTTGTGCCTCCGTTACTCCTCACCTGATCGTCAAAAACAATTAATTTTTGTGTCCAATTAAAGGTTTCGTCGTCCTCTAGGGAATTGCAATAGTTGAATTTGGATTTTGTTACAAATTAATGAGAACATGTATAGTGTTTCAGTTCAAAATTAAACTATTTATTATGAAACTATGATACCCAAATTAAGGAATTCGACATTGTATTTCCTTAAAGGATGACGAAACCTTTAATTCGACACTATAATAAATTGCTAGTGAGGATCAGGTGAGGAGTTATGGTGGCACAAAGTTAAAATTGGCCTTATGTAACAAAACACCAAGATGGGGTCTAGAAACTTCCGGCGATGAAGACTCTTAAGGGTTTCATATCTTATACTATATAGTCCAGGGGCAAACTGCACATATTCAACTTCCGTGGAATTTTTTGTGAAGGGAATGTGCGACTATGTGGAATCTCTTTATTGCATACCAGATAGTGGTGTAGTACCGGGTGTTTACTTTCAAATTGCGCTGTTTGGTTTTTATTACGTCATAAATCCAAGATGGCCGCCATGTAAGACATCTATTCATTACATTCGAAATAACTCCTTCCAGAGTGCTCCTACGCAAAACCCTCTCAGAACGTTTTCTGTTGTGCATGACCCAAATGACAAATTCGGTTCTTACCAATTTTTTTATCGCACCGTTTATGAGTTATTTGGAAGTTTCAATACATCAAATATATTGCTCATATTTGGTCTCCATTCATATTAGCCCACCCAATAAAGGTTTTGAAGGGGAAAAATTAGGGTAATTTTACACCAATGATAGTCCACAACCAGAGAGAATATGTTTAAAGAGACCCCAAAAATTCCCCTGGAGCTACCCCCCCGCTCCCCTCTTAAAGGTTCAAAATGTCAATATTTACAAAATAAACTGATGCCAGCAGGATTGGTCTTCCAGAAGATCCACACACCATCCTCACTGTGGTGATATCCCTGGAACAGTATTCAAGAACCGGAGAGCAAGCAAGTCCATTTCTGACCCAAATGCAGGCTCTTGTGTTTGCAGAACTGCCACAAATGGTTCGGCCACCAGACGCACCCAAACCTGCAATTCTACCATTCCCGACCCACGGTTCTTGGATCAGTGCGACATCCACGGCTCTGTTAGCCGTGGTCACAGTAAAAACAGCCGTAGCTGCCTTACTATGTTGTAAGTTCGTCTGGACGAGGCTGATCATTGCCAGGGAGAGCCTTTTTTGCCCACGAAAGCACTCTGAAAGATGCCCTCGATAACCCTAGGAAGATCTGCCATCTCTATCCTTTAGAACCTGAGCACTTGGTTCATCTGTCGCTAGAACCAGGGTCTGGCTAAACTCCTCCTTCCTGCAACTGACAACTCTCCACACAGAAGTGTCAACTGTGGAATGTACTTGACGAACACATTTTGTTGAATCGATGTAGGACATTTCAACTTTTTGTTTGCGCGGTGATAGATGTGATGCAAACCATTTGTTCACTCGTCCTCTTATACCCATTCTATTAAGCTTGGAGAACTGAGTGATCAACCAGGTACAGTTTGCTCCTTGATAAATACCCTTTTTAATTGTTCAAATTAACAGATTAGTCATTTTCCCAGGAAATTAAAAACAAGTCCTTGTTAGGTTGGGCCTAAAATAACAATTGTAAATTTCTTTCGGCGAGGGGCATTGCTCGAATGAGGAGGGCGCCAACAGCTGTGCTCCTAGGGACAGTGGCTAAATGCAGCCCTGTCCTGTCTGTGACGTGATTACTTCATCGCCTTCACGGGAGGTTCATTATCGCTAATATCGTTCGTTACGATATCGATAAATTTCATTACTGATTGTGATTGTCCGTTTGTTGAATCAAAAAAATTTATAGAATGGAGCGTTGCCTGTCGCAAAATTTGAAATAACACCGTTGTTCATTGCTTGCTTGATGAATTGTAACTTTAACTTTGTTAGACATGCTACGGTCACAGGCATAATCCGAGGGTGGCAAGGGAGGGCAGTTGCCCCCCAAATAATTTGGAGGAAATAGTATTGTAATAAATGAAAAGTCACAATAATAACGATCACGACCATTTTTGCCCCTCCAATCAAAATACTAAAATTACGCATATGGCTACGGTAGCCCAGAGGATACACAGTATTAGATTCACGATCATGCTGTCCCGAGTTTAAATCTCACTACAATATAGACCTCGAATTATCCGGACCCGAATCCCGGTTTACTAGACGAGGTTGTCTGATAGGTACAGATTGTAAATTACAGTGAAAAGGAGATTTTTCTCCCGTGCTAGCGTATTCTAAGTCTCAGACGCAACCGCAATACATTAATGCACGCGTGAAGCAGGTTTCATAGAAACTGCAATTTAGAGTGAGCCACCGTACAGTCGCGCCGGTAGCGCAAGCGCGAGCGACCGGCAATTCGTGCCTTTTGTTATGACCGTTCAATCGCACGGCTATTCTGTTTTTCAGTCCTTCCGCGCAATTTCAAGCATCAATATTTAAGGCACTTAGGCACTAGTGTCCCAATCGTTATTTATGCGATGTTATAGTAACTTCTATATCTGGATTTTTCGCCATCCAGATCAATATTCCGCCATAATAGTCCAGATAATCTGAGGATTACTGCATTTCAGGTTATGAATTATTTTAAAATTTTACTTAATTTTGTTACACAAATCCATTTATTTCCAATAATTATGTTGCACAGCAAACAGCCACCATACATCGATCTGTCGATCTGTGGAGTTGCGTTGAGCCGCGTTTACACCGGAGTTAGCAACACGTGTGCCGGCCGGCAGAACAAGTATTTCATGTTTAAATGTGCGTATGCGTTGGTTTATAATATTTAATTTATGACAAAATATGTTTCTGAACTACAATAAAGGCATTTTTGTAAACCCTGATGATGGAACAAGAGTTCCGAAACATGTAGGAATGATCAACTGGAAATTGAACTGTTGACTTAAGACAACAAAAACCTATATCAATTAACATTTGTAAATAACATTTTAGAAAACACCTCAGAATTTGTTGGTAAAACATCATGTTATCAACAGAAATACCGTATTGGCAACACAAACTTTGCTATCCACCAAGTGTCGGTAAAATCTAGTAACAATCTTTGATCTTTTCAAATTTTGATAAGATTTGTAATCAACAAATGTTACCGAGCATTTTGGATGTTAGCAACTTTCACCCCCTTATTTCTTATACAGGTCCTGTCAATTCAGACGAGCTAGACGAGTTGTCAGGCGAGGCTATCTCTCAGTATGCCAGTGTTTTGTTTTTGGTCTACTATTTTTGTGTTTTGTACTCTTCGGCAATGGAGG
Source organism: Allygus modestus (assembly GCA_963675035.1). NCBI lineage: Eukaryota > Metazoa > Arthropoda > Insecta > Hemiptera > Cicadellidae > Allygus > Allygus modestus. The sequence goes on from OY776111.1 coordinate 320,144,960, forward strand.
AGGTGTTAAGTGAAACAGAGTGGAGTAAGGAGGCGGTGATCAAACATATCTAGTGATCGCAAATCACGTGTTGTGAGACAAAAATTGTGCGGAATTCAAAGATTGTGAGGCTAAAAATAACTGAAATTCCCTCGTGATGAAAGTAACAAAATCCGATGAGGTACAAACCATAATGGAAAACAAACTTATTGGACAATTCCAAAGGGAATGCAAGAAGTCATAAAAAGTGGGTCTGGAGCAGATTCAGGCAGTGAGAGCAGCACACATTTCTGGTACAAACAATTAAATTTTTGATTTTGAAATCTTAAACAAGTAACTTAAACTTGTGTAGGCCTACGAGTCTCCGATCGCTAAAAAACGCAAATGATAGTGCAAGTTTTTCCGTCACAGGAATTTATTTTCTAAATAGTGTTTCGTTTAGCGATCTTGTCTCCCTAAGATATTAGTATGGATTAAATCGCTGCTCGACATTCATATGTTTTTAAACTACCCTCACATCGCAGCTCTCCACACAAAGTATTGACGTAATCATTTTCTAGGTGTCTTAGCATATAACTGCCACTATACCTATCTCTTGCCTTCAGAGAATTTTTCAGCCAAAATCTCCTAGGTCACCTCAGTTTCACCAAAATAACACAGGCAGCTGCCGCGAGAACCACATCCTCTACACTCCACATTCTCCAAGCAATGTGATCTGGGTGGGGCCGGCGTGGCCGTGGGCGGGAAAACAATACATGGCAAAATAATAGTAAGACAAAGTCTCAAAACTAAATGTTACTAAAATAAAATAAACAAGCAACCGTTGGTAAAATGTTTTGATAACTCACCAAAATCCGACCGCCTGTAGAAGTGATAGGTGATAAAAGGCTTACCGTCCGGGAACCTTTTTTCTGTAGTATCGATGCCAGCGAAATTTTTTTTATGTTTTGATATAACAGTCCAAACCCTGGTATTTTTACTGTTTAATGTCGATCCCCTTAGGCGCTCTGCACACAAAAATACTGGTTTCCAACAAGAGTTGAGCAGCTTGTTTGTGATGAGATTACGGTTGTAGTTGTGTTGATAAACATCCGCACACTGTTGAAACTGAAATTGGGTTGTGGTAAGAGATAGAATGTAGTTCGCAGTTTTGTCCATAAAATGTTGTGTATTTTGTGTTTTAAATAATCTTGTACAATCTAAAATACTATGGCGACAGTGACAGCGACGAAAAAGCCGTTATTGTTTATAGGATATGGATTATGGATCACATATAGTTCTTACACTTCCAAGTTATTTTTAATATTTTCTAACTTTCTTAGGTAGACTAAATTCCCTAACCTTCCCATTATTTCTCAACACTGCAAATGTGTTTTGTATCTTAAGTATATGTTTGATTTTTATATATGTGAGAACATTTTTAAAGTAGACCTAGGCCTATGGATTTCCCCTTATACAACCTTCATTTTCCTGATTATTTCCAAGTTCATGTACTGCTTGTACTAGCTGTTACCAGCAGGCTTCATCCTGCAAATGATTTATAAAAACTACGACCGTTGTGTGTGCCTCAATTCTATGGTTAGCCCGTCGAATCAAAAACAGCTGTTTGTATTTTTATCAGCTCAAAAAAATGAAGGTCCATAAGGAATACATGGGAATAGGGGTCTCTGATGGAGCCCTGAGGTCAGATCAGGATGAAAACCATTTAGTTTTCCTATTTAATGCCTGAACAACCCAAGGTTCGTAGAGCTTTCAGACCAGGTGTGCTGAGTCGATCTATTTAAGGTTTTCTACTTAACCGGAAGAGACCTCGTAAAAACAGCTGGAAGGTCACGTGATCACCAATCCAATCTGCAGTGTTGCTGGAAACACGATATTTATCGTACGGTTACCATATTTTCCTCATCAGTGTAATTAGAATTAGCATTGTTTAACTTCTTACATTCTATGTTAAGCTGTTATTTTATGAAACTAATATGTTGTTTTGATTTATTTGTATTATTATATTAATCGATTAAGGGTTTCAATTTTCTTTCTGTTTGTCCAGTGACAATTTAAAAATAGGTGTACCATTATTATACCCTTGAGATTGGCAACACTTTGTTGTTAGCGAATTTCCCCTATAGGGAAGAAGCTATTACCATAGTCGGCATGGTAAGACCTAGGCCCGGGACCATGATAACTTTTCGTTTTGAGGTCCCCAGACCCCAAAAACACCATTCTTTCGAAACTGTATATATATATATATCTATATGTGTGTGTGTGTGTGTGTGTGTGTGTGTGTGTGTGTGTGTGTGTGTGTGTGTGTGTGTGTGTGTGTCCGTGAGCACGATAACTCTCGTAAAAATTATCCAATTTTGATGAAATTTGGTATAAACGAGTAAAGCAACATTTATGACTTTAAGTTCGAAAACCAGCCAGATCGCTCTATCCGAAGGGGAATTTTGGGGGGGTTTTGTATTCCAAAAATGGGTTTTTTGAATTTTTTACATATAATTTTGGAAAAAGTCAAACTTTGGTTTTTCCCATTGGATTCAGCTTAAAAAAACACACAATTTGGTATTTTGATCATTTCTCTACGTCAATTGGTTACCGAGATATTGAAAGTGCTAAACACAGTACATTGTCTAATGTTATTCTTATGGAGGAAAATGCAAATTTTATCCCGCTTATTTATGAACGTATACTGACGAAACTTGGTATACGGCATCATCTGGTTGTGGACCGTTGATATTTGCTCAAAAAAACAATTTTTTACCAAAGGCTCCCGTAGCAGCAAACCTGCGTACTCAACCCCATGTTATTCTTATGGAGAATAAGTAACGTGTTATCTGCCTTCATTATGAAAATAAATTAATGAAATTTGGTATGTGGCTTTACCTACATGAGTTATATTGATATTTGTGTGAAACCCCATTTTTGTATTCCTTGCTTCAGCAAACCTGCATACTCAGCCGCCATGTTATTCTAATGGAGAATAATTAAAATGTCATAAATCGTTTATTTATGAATGTATATTGATGAAACTTGGTATGTGGCTTTATGTAGTATTAAGATACATATCTATGAATTGGAAATTCTCTGAGTACGCAGGTTTGCTGCTACGGGGGTATTACTTTATGTTGTTGATTTATGAATCAGCTTGACGCCCTCGTAAGACATCTTTGCTGCGAACATTACTCTTCTGTAAATAAGCACACCTGGACTGAAAGCTCTACGAACCTTGTGAACAACTAGTGTACAAAATTGCAACTCTCTAGGTAAATGGGAAGTAGGAGAATTTGTGATGAGTGAGTGAGTCAGTCAGTGAGTGAGGGCTTTTATAGGTATAGCTTTTCAAATTGGCTCTGTTAGTTACTTACATTACGATTGATTGAAGTATATTATTATGCTAAAATTTTAACAATTACAATTTCTAATAAAAAATAATCACGTGGTTATTTTTTTATTTTATGGGATAAAGATTAATGGTTTTAATTATATAAGTATACATCCCTAAAAAGTTCTATAATTTGATGTTTGCTTTACTTATAGTACCAAATTTATTTTGCAAAGTACATTTAATAACGTAAAATTTGTGACAAGAGCAGGGCCAGATTTCTAAATAGGCTAAAAAGTCTAGAGCGGCAAAATTTAAGGGGCGGCACTACGGCAATTTTCTAAAAATTGAAAACATACATTTCGATTATATTAATAACAGAAATTTCTTTAGACGTATCTTTGATATGCAACGTATTCATTTACGGAAATGGAAATATGTTTACTCTTTTCATAGCATAATATGAATTTACTCCACATAATGTTGTAGCATATTTTTCATGTAGTGTGATTTGGTTTGCAAGGCGCAAGCACAGTAATTCGATCTGACAACACTGTAGTTCCAGTGTCACTAAAGAGGTTTATAGTATAACTGGAGGTAACACTGCTTCACTAATATTGTCGAAAAAGCGAGCCGATGATTTTGTCAGTTTGGTACACTGGTGAGGCAAATTTCTCGTTCCTTGAACTATCCTAACTGGTTGTTTTACTCCTATAAGTAAATCTACTCATGCAAATCACTGGAATAAAACTAATACAAGTTAAAGTAAATTCATTTTTTAGTTTGATTTATGTATCTAATCTTGCCGTGAAATATAATGAATTATGAGCAAATAAATAAATACAAGTTTATTGAGTTTCAAAATCATGGGTCATGGACTTGTTTGATTCACTTTGTCGACTTGTTCGATTTCAGCGAGTAGTTCTTTGCCTTACCAAAACTTGGCAAATAACGGCTCGCAATTTTGTTCATCATTGTTGTCTCCAGTATTACCAATAGAACTCCTTGCTACGCTGTCACAATAAACCTTCCTAACCTTTCTTGTTTACGTTTCGGTAAAACAGTGTGTAAATCGGTTATAAATACGTTAACTCCCGTGTGTACTGAAGTTGGTACACAGTAAACTGCCAAAGGGGACCGTGTGTACCAATGGTGGAACACGCTGAACTTTCACTGTGGACCGAGCGTACCAAATCTGGTCATATGCTGGGGTTCAATAAATTATGTGTGTACGCTCGTGGGTCACAGTTATCATTGTGTTAAATACATAAATGTGTTCATCTGGGTCCAGAGAAAAGATAAAATGGGCTAGGGTTGAGGTTATGTTTCACTTCTACTGTAAAATGTCAGCTGATTTAGTATTACTCTGGCGGGCTTTCATGTCCAAACGTGAATGTTTGTTACAGGAAAAGTCAGTGTTTATTTAGCCGTTTTAGTAAAAATGACAGGTTATGTTATCTTTATTTAATGAAAATGAGCAAAAGATTTTTAAGTGACAAATTTATTGAAGATGTAATGTTTGGATTACTGCTCTTTTTTTTGTACTCTTATATTTACTTTTCTATATCTTTACATCTTACAACTTTTATATTTTTATATACAAACTCAATGCAACATTATGTAACAATCTAATACAAATAATAACAAAATGGTTTCATAAATAAAATACCGGTAAATGTTACAAAAATCATTTGAGATATATTTTGACCGGGATTGAACATTTAAAACTTACGAAATGTCAAAATTGGTTGTGTACCACATATGGTACACACGGTCTCTCCGAGAAGGAATGCCAAATAAATAACTATAAACGGTGCCAGGGTCCGGTGTACCATATGACCGCCGCATAGCTACACAGCTAAAAAAATGCCTTGTATGTCGAAATCAATCAAAATTACCGCAGAGTATGTGTTTTACAATTACAAGGAATATAAATTAAGTGTTAACTCATTTTGGGCCAGGAGGTAATTTTTATCTTAATGGCCCGGGTCATATGGGAAGTCTAAGAAAAGGCGTCAGGGAGTTAGTGTTAAAAACTGTAATGTTTTTGTGTTCTGCTGCTCCTATGTAGTTATGATTGTGTCTGGTTTAAATTATTCAATTAAAGAAGATACAGTTCATAAAAATATGCGTAATAAATATTGTATTTGTATTTTTTTGCAATAAAGGTATTGTGTTTGTACAGTTATTAATGTTTGTATTATGGTAGTCTGTATAACATCTATCTATTTAATGTCAAAATATAAACCAGTAATGACCAATTTTTTGTGTCTGCGTAGGGATGTGGCGACCCCACCGCCCGGTGGCTTTTCCATTGCAGCTAGCCTCTCTGACTCCCTAATACTCTTCATCTGTGTCAGAGACTTTCCTATTGATCCGAGTTCTTTCCATTTAGGTACACACGGATCAGCTTTCTTCATCTTGCTATCTCCAACTTGCTTTTTACCCCAATTCTTACCTCCCCCTTCCTCTATCTCTATTACAGGCCAACCCAAGGTGTGATGTGGACCGTCCCGACGGGTGGATGGCACCAGGCCTTTTGCATGGTGTCACGAACGGTAACCGCAGGATACCAGGCGCCCTCCTGCAGTAAGCAGCCTTGCCCGGGCATGCGGAGCTCTGTCCGGGTCGACTTCACTTCCCTAGCTCCTCATGGGAACCACATGGACCGCCAACGGCAAACCAATCAATCAAAACCAAACCTCGAGGCAACTTTAGAAGTTGCCTGGTCCTCAATTCCACCAGCGATCTGCCCCATCAGGGCAGGTTACTCAACCTGAAATGAGTGCATCAGGAACACAGGAGGTTCCGATGCAATCCCATGAAGAGGCTATCAATAATGAGAAGGCTTCTGCAGATTTCAACATGGACGGTGTGAGCTCAATCACATCAGCCCCACTGGAGGGGGAGGATGAGCTTCTCAGAAGTCCAGAAACACCATAACCCACGGAGATGCTCGATGATGCCATATAGCAACTGAGCGGCCTGCGGTTGAAGAGACCGAACCTCACCACTGTCCAAAGAAGGGAGGTCATTCAGGCAAAACTTCTTGAGAGAGGTGAAGCTTAAGACCCAGCGAAGTTTCGGAGGGGTAACAAGAAAAAACAAAAAGACCAGAGGTGGGTGAAACTCCAGGCACTAATGTGTATCCAGAGACTGAGTCGAAGGCAGCTAAGCGCCCTAGAGGCAATATGGCCACCCCTCCCTCGACGGAAGGGCCTACAAAAAAGGTCAGGAGTGGAACTCACAGAAATCAAATCATGATGACCAAACTTTGAATCCAGGGACATCTAGCAAAGGAGTCTCTTACAGGGACATTTCCGCCACCAAAATGGCCATTGTCTTGGGAGGCTATCCTGAGGCTAAGCTTTCAGCAGAGCAAGGAGAAGTCGAAGACGCCATCATGGATGAGCTCCAACCCCTAGAGGATGGCTCCGCTCCATCGTTTGCAGGCACCTATATGGAAAAAGATGCCTTGATATAAACATCCTGCATCAACGAAGCAACCAAGCGTTAGCTGAGACACTTACCCCCAGACTACAAACTTATTGTTGGTCTGAGGAAAGACATCTTGAGGTCAACGAGGGTAGTCTTTAGAGCGCACCTGAAGCTTCTGAAGAAAACTCCAGAAAAGGTCCTCGAGATGCTCGATAAGCTAAACCCCACCCTGAAGATGAAGGAATGGAAGGTCCTGCCAGCTAAGCCAGACCCAAAAGGTTTACGGGTTCGTCTGTTTCCTGGATGAGGCCTGCTTCAACTCTGTTAGGTCAGCCAACTCTAGAGCCAACCTAGAACTCTGGCAAGTCTCAATTGTCTCAACAACAGTCAAAGACAATGCCCAGGGTCCTCCAGATCAACTTACATCACAGTAAAGCAGCCTCGGCTGATTTCTGCCAGTTCTTCCTCAGAGAGGGATTTGACCTGGCGCTGATTCAAGAACCATGACTTCACCAAGGAAGAGCCTGCAACCAAGGGTAGGTTGATTTACTGTACCTCTCTCAAAACTGTCAGAACATGCATACTTGTGAAGAAAGGCATGGATTGCCTAACCCACACTGAATTCTGTTCTAGAGATCTCACTGCGGTGTCTATAACCTGGAGTTATGAAGGCAAAGAATTGAGCACAATTGCAGGCTCGAACTTTTGGTGGAGTCATCCTGCACTGGTGGACGACAACTCCCCTTAGGTTGTGACACCAACGCCCATCACACAATCGGATGGGGAAGCACCGACACGAATCCAAGAGGTGAGGCTCTTCTTCAGTTTCTCATCTAAGAACCTTTGTCTGAAATGTCAGAAACCATCCGACGTTCGTTACACGAAATCGAAGTGAGGTTATTGACATTACATTTGCTCAGAAGCAGTCCTTAGGGTTATTGATAATTGGCACGTAAGCCATCAGGCCTCCTTGTCTGACCACAGGTACATCTGTTTTAACTTGCAAAGTGAAGGTGGCTTGCCCTGCTAACGAGATCCCAGGAGAATAGACTGGTCACTCTATAAGTCAGACCTCCTGTCTCAACTGGGATCATTAGGTAGGAGGGTCAGCTGCTTTGCAGACATGGACCAGATTGCTTCTGATCTTCAGAATGCAATTGTAAGCTGCTTTCAGGACAATTGTCCATTGCGGCGGGGTAAGAGTCACACTAATACTAAGTGGTGGACTGCTGGCCTTGACCGCAAAAGGATGGATGACAGGAAGCTTTACAACCAGCAAACGGAGCCGTACCTAGGAGCCATACTATAGGGCACTCACAGAATATAGCCTTGCAATCAAAAAAGCCAAAGAGACTGGAGACGGTTTACACAGGAGGTATACAGTCTCAGCGCAGCAGCAAGACTGCAGCATGTTTTAGCCTCAAGCCCAATTGGCCTCCTGGGATCCCTGGCTTTACCCAGATTTACGCCAATAACCATAGCTACTCTTGCCGTTTACCCAGATTTAAGCTGTTAACCATAACCACTCCCACCGTTTACCCAGGTTTACGCCGATAACCATTACCACTCCTGCCGTCTACCCAGATTTACGCCGCTAACCACAGCTATAGCAAGTTAATACATTGATACTATTCACGAAATCCGCCTATTACGAATTCCCGCTAAACCGAACAAGGTTCGGTCCCAATTAGTTTGGAATAGCGGGACTCTAAATGTATAGCTTGTTTGTGAATACATTTCTTAAGAATCCTGATAAGTGGCTTAATGTGTTACGTTATATTCATTTATTTTTTTATTTATTTGGACTTTACCTATCGCTTCTAGTGTTTAAAACTACACTACGTTTCGGGAGGTAAGGAAACTCCTCCCGTTATCAAGTGAACCCTACTTACATCTAAATATCAAATTCTTACACCTAGCTAACCTACATTTTTTTGGATTTTCTTAATCTTTTTCTTTTACATTTTAATTTACACTAACACAAAGATAACAAATATATATACAAAAATGAAATACAATACACTAACACAACATTTATATATACGAACAAATGGAAAACTGACAATACATTACCTGTTCTGCATCGTTGCCTCCAAGCTGACAGCAAACACGGGAAACTTCACTCTCACGTCAACCCACTACCAGACCACGCACTCGACTAGTGGCTGGCTATAGTGGAGGGGGGAGAGCCGTTACCCCCCACCTACCAACAGGGGCACGTGACGACACAGCTGTGGCTACCCACCCGTCTGTCGACGGGAACATGACACGGAAACCAAAAACTGCACGATTCCTCCTAAATTATGCTACACGGGCACCAGTACGATATTCTCATAGAGATTACCGCATGCCTCCAAGGTGAGCATTGGGAACTGGTCATGTAATCAGGTGGCCGTGTTTCCTCCAAGGGCGATCACGGACGCATGTGTCGTAGCCACATTGGATGGACTCTAGACGCGGGAGCAACTGGAACACAAGGAACTGGTGTATGTTTGTGGGGTGCTTTTTTACTGAAATGGTTTTTAATTAAGGGAACACATAGTGGCCCGACATCAATACTACTCTGACTTATCGGATTTTCATGTAATTTAATTAATGCCCCTTCAACAAACTTTCTTTTATAACAGTGAGACTCATGATGTATAATTTTTGCCTCGTCCCAACTAAATTTATGATCATTTTCCCAGGCGTGTTTTGCCAATTTATATTTTACTGTTTCACCATTTTTTGTGTTTCTTTTATGTTCGTTTATACAAACTTTTAGCGGCCTTTTAGTTTCTCCTATATATTCACCCTCACATTCACATTTGATACTGTAGATACAGTTTTTTGAGGCTTGTTTTGCAGGCTTGCTGCAACGATGCAGAACAGGTAATGTATTGTCCATTTGTTTTCCATTTGTTTGTATAATATATAAATGTTGTGTTAGTGTATTGCATTTGATTTTTTGAATATATATTTGTTATCTTAGTGTGTGTAAATTAAAATGTAAAAGAAAAATATTAAGAAAATCCAAAAAAATGTAGGTTAGTTAGGTGTAAGAATTTGACATTTAGATGTAAGTAGGGTTCACTTGATAAGGGTTTCCTTACCTCCCAAAACGTAGTGTAGTTTAAACACTAGAAGCGATAGGTAAAGACCTAATAAATAAAAAAATAAATTCAAATCCATCGCTATTATGAGTTTCGAAAATGCAGATGTTATATTCAATGGAAATTCGCTGAGTATGCTGGTTTGCTGCGACGGGAGTATTACATTTTTAGGGAATGACTCCCAAAAACCCAAATGCTTCCCAATGCCTCTCTTCCCCCCAAAAGATATTCTGGATACGACACTGTAGTAACCTTGAACCCTAAAATCTTCTCACAAAAAGAAAGATTTTGACTTCTCTGAGGTATAAATAACTCAACAATTAAATAATTCTAAGAGATATTCAGTAAAACGAAGATTTTGTGGTTTTACTTTTACAACTTTAACTTATAGAAAAAAGCAAACTTCATAGCGCATTTACACTTAAGAATGTAGATGGTAAAAATTTAAAACAAATCATGTACTACTATGAATCAAGGCAAATTTGTTAATAGATTAAACCGAAATCAGAAATAAGATATATAGTTTATCCAATAAAAGGATTATTATAAGTGTTAAATATTAACGTACGGTTGAAGAATAAATTTGTTAGCCCTGTTTCCTCTCCCTTTTTCCGATTGCAGCTGACAAATAATCATTTTACTTTAATTGACTTAGTTTTGATTAATATTTTTTAACCCTAGGACTGCCATTGCTCGATTAAAGCTAAATTGCTCGGTGCCCTAGCAATTTTTACCAATTTTCAGAGTTCTTTTTAACAATTTGCAGTGTCTAAACTACTTTTGATAACCCAGTCATATTCAAACTAGTTTTGTTCAGAAAAAGAAGAATATTTTTAATAAAATAAAATAAAACGAATCCCTGCTGATAGTTTTTTTGCAAAATCTGAAAAACTAAATGTTATAACATTTTTGAAATAATTTTCAAAAGTTGAGTCCTAGCATTTTCACACAGCTTTTTACAGACAATCAAATAAATGTGTTTCCTACGTGGAAATGTGTTTATCTGAAAAATATTATTTACCCGAATTACGGAAAGAATTACGGAAACCGGGGAAAATCAACAAACTTACGGTGTACATTTGACAAATAAAAATAAAATCATTATAAAAGTAACATACTAAAACTGTTATATTACTAAAGGTAACAATAAAGTTATTGGAAATACGTAATGCACTTTTGTACAAAGTAATAACTGTTTTTATGACTTTATATAAGTTGAAAACAAAATTTGAGTTTCGCCGAAAGGCAAAATTAGTTATTTGAAGCTATATGTAATTTTTGAACTCTATTATAATACAATAAGTGGTACATATATCTATAGTAAATATATTTCTGAGCAATATATATATATATTTATATACAGAAATATGAAAAAAATGGTTTTTGGACATAAATTTACAGCATAGCCGTAATTTCAGCAAAATCTGCTGACATTACTTCAAACTGTCGCTGTATCCAAACCTTAAAAGATAACCCTATCATATGCATACTCTCTTTGTTCACAAAAGAACAGAGAAATTGGCTAAAATAAAATAAATAAAATTGGGTAGATTTGTATGTAAAAAATTGAACATTTCCCCGAGGCGGCTTTTCATTGTGATCTGGAAAACACTCAACATTTTCAATAACGCAAATTTGAACATAAATAATAATATTTACCTGTTGTAATATGGATAAATATTACTAATAACTAGCACACTACACGACAATACACTTGACTATCACTAAAACACTAAGATTAGAAAATTCAATAGGACTACGGATTATAACCTAGCAGAAATGATCACGAATATTTACTATATTATTTACGTATCTCTACGAGTCACGTGACTCTCTATAGTAGAGGAAGGCGGTGCTACAAAGGGAAGAACTTTATCCTGGCTTCAAAGAGGTATGATTTACGTCACGCTAAATAAATTATTGATCTATTTATTTACTGATTTATAATTGTCAGAAAGTAGGACAATGGGGCAAATGATGGTCCTGACATAACAGCTGATTTCAAAAATTATTTCTCAGACTTTATGATGTCGTATGACAAATTTCTCTTTACGAAAAGAAAGAACAATTAATGTTGTTTCCAACTGTACCAACCGCTTCCTGTTTGGGCCAAAATACAGTCACTAAGATTTTTTTTAAAGAACGCGTGATTCACAAGATTTCGCCGCTTGCGAGTCGAAAATGTTTTGCGCGCTAAATTTTGTTCAAAGTATAATAGCAATTATATTGATCTGTTATTGCTACGAGGTTTGTTTATATATGAAAATGAAAGTTTAGAATCTTCTCTTGAAAATGGTATCAATATTATTACGTTTCTGGATCATTTTCAATGCATTATAAGTAGGGGTCTGCGGTGCACCGAAAAATCGGTACCGGTACGGTACAAAACGAATTACTGAATAAGGTTCGGTACCACTAACAGTGACGGTACTAAGTCAGCCTACAACTACAAAAATCAGTATTCACTGTTTATCAACCACATGTTTCCTTCAGTTTTATTCTTAACATCTTTTTCATCCGTTGACATTCCATTTAAACGACATTGAATTAAACCAAGTTCCTTTGCTCACGACAGCAACTTTCAACTTCGACCGGCATTCGCGAGTGTATAGGTTCACGATCACTAATGATGACGAGATGCCTTTATTGCATTGATAAAGCCGCCTCCACACACAGGCCGAATGTTTCGTCAAGTTGCATATGACTCGGCGAGTAATTTTATAATGTAAAAACATCGAGAATAACAGAGGTTAATAACAAACTACTAAGCATTTACACGGTCACGCTCGTCTTTGCTCACCTAGACTTGACCAGTGTATGGAGGCGGTATAAACGTAAACAAAAACCTACAACCAAATTTGTATGACATTTAATAATGTTTAAATCAAATTGAAGGATAAACACATAAATCTCAGTTGTTTTTTTATATTATCGAAATTATAACACCTTTTTGTGTTGTACATTGCCGATTATATAGCGGCCCCCTAACCTCAAATGAGTACTTGATACTACTTAAAATCGCCAAACATTCTAATCTATGATCGTGTGTTGCAGAGAGTGATAACATGCAGAAGATCTAGGTTGACACTTATTTTGATATGCAAAAGTAACTAGGAGTACGCACAAATATTCGCGTAATGGGATGAACAAACTCAGAAATGGTTGATGAAAGTTTCAGCTGTTAACGTAAGTTCTAACTGAAATTTCATCACAAAATATTAAATAAATAGCCCTGGGGACTCTGTAGGAAAATATCTACTTTTGTTTTGGTTAATTTTAGGTCATAGGATAAATCGATCATAATTATATTATATTAGAGGTGCAAATTCTTCAACAAAAAATAACACGGTAAGTTGCCTATGCAGTGAGGTACATTGGAAATTAGCTGAGTATGCAGGTTGGCTATGACGGGGGTATTTCATGTCATAAACTGACAAAAGATCACAGCTGGCAGAAGTAAATACGAAATAAATACGAAATGGCTGCTGCAATGTAGCGGATAAACTATTGACTCACTCACATTACTCACATTATAGGAGAACGTTATGTTTATTTGTAAAAACTTCTATTAGTTTTTTAATATAACAATTTTAAAATCCTTTGATAAATTGAATTAAACCATGTTAAACGGACAGTACTTTATTTATTTAATCATAAAACATATTAATAAAACCATTTTTTAGTAGTTTCTTATAATTACGAAACAATATTGTATTAGTATCTCGTACTTTAAAACCAGTAATTGTTGTCCAATGCTTTACCTTAAGGAAATTTTACAACTTTTAAATGTTAATTAAAAAAGGAAATTTTTACAACTTTTAAATGTTAATTTTAAAAAAATAACGAATGTGTTCAATTTTTGAACTGGAAGCTTGAAATTTACTGGAAAACGGTTGTGTAAAATCTGAAAATGGTACGTGCAGCCGTTTTCACGTTATTGCGTTCCGAACACACACGTCCACATACTGACGGACAACGAATCATTGTCTCTGCTATTACAAAGATTCCTTCACTTTGTTCTGTCATCAATAACATGTACACAAATCAAAAACACAAGTCGGGCTTATCATAACATTTTCCTAATCGGCATTATGACACTTCCAAACGTTTTATAGATGGAAATTAAACCAACCGAAAAAAATGTTTGAATTCAATATTAAATATGCCGTGAACGGTTTAGAAGAGTGTTTAGGTTAAATATTAGTTTTATTGCTAAAACGATTAATAAAAAAACAAATGTTTTACAAACACGACGGTTGTAACAAATAAAAAAGGTTAGCCTACATTGGTTCATAATTTTATGTCGTATTTCATAATTTTGGAAACTGCGTATTTCTTTCTCACATATTCATTTTCTAGGTATACTCTTTGTATGACGATGACGTTTGGACGTAATCACCACTTCCACTTAAAAGTGGTCGCGCATCGTCTTTTGGTAAAATGTTTTGAACAAGTTTTGTGATAGCCTTTAAAGTTTAACTATTTAAAACTAACAATGAGTGATTGTGATGTATTCTTGATGAACCGCCATCGCCGTTGACTTCTGATACGACAAGTAGGCTACAACTTCGACGTCTGCTGAGTATATCATCTGATTCCAATACAAATTCTTATCCTATTGTGTTTCTTGGTTACAAGATTGAAAAGTTGTTGGAGGCTATAATTTATAATTCATACAACCTGTATTCAATTATAATCAAAGGCTTACCTAAATACATTTTTATGTCTGCCAGTATGTTTTTCTTTTAAAATCTTTTTTCTGTATTTGTTCTGTTTGGTTTCTGAATACACTTAGGCTAAGATAAATTACGGCTGTTTTATTACCGCGTACCGTAGCGATTTTGTACCGAAAACCGAAGTACAAAAATATTTACTGTACCGCACCGTACCGACCTTAAATTTCTGGTACCGCAGACCCCTAATTATAAGCAGTTGAAAAAAATACCCAATCGTCCGAGTATCAGCCATAGGCCATCTGGCGCACACATGCAATGGCCGAGTACTTGGACAATGCAGTCCTAGGATTAACAATTGTTTTATGAATATGTGCTTTATTCATAAAACTCTCAGCTTAAGACATTTGATAGGCATGAGAAATTCAGAACAAAGTACAAGAACTAATTGGTGATAGGGGGGATGTAAGTATTCATGATAGGAAATAATCAGAAATTGATCTTCAACTGCACATCAACATTAGGCAAATTATTAGAGAGAGAGGTCTTATTTCTTGGTGAAAATAATACAAACAAGTATGAAAGCATGAACACAAAATAATATTTACTATACTTTTATGTTGCATTATATGTATGATAAAACAAAACTAACACATCAACAAATGTAGTTTGTGCTAGAGTTATTTAAGTTCTAAAAATACTGGTTCTAAATAAGTTGGTAAATTTTAGCAAAGAAATGTCTTGTATAGGCTAAATAAACCAGTTTTAACTTATTTATAAAACAGGATAAATCTCCGAGAGTAAAATTTGAACCATTCAGTTATTAAATTGTATACAACATATTTAGTGGATAACCATACAAAATTAACCATTTTTGAAATCTAAAAATTATCAAAATGGTGTTTATTGCAAGTTAAGGGCACCATAAGAAATAAGACATAACAGTAAAATATATTTAAGTACCCATTCTCATTTCTTTTTTTAGCAATTTTTCAATACTTTGTTTATTCAGACAGGACATATTTGTTCATGTTTTAAAACAACTTTCATTTGGAGTTCCAGACAAGATTTACAATAAAATTAACTATTTTTAAATGTTTGTAACAAAGAAAGTATAAAATCCGAAATTAACTAGTAGAATATGTGGCTTGATTTAAAATCGGTAATGACTTTTTACAATATATCATCTAAACAGATCACATTACTACAGCTTGATATCTAGATAATATTGATTTTTGCAATACAGGTATAGGCCTCGCCACCTTTAAGTTAAGGCAGCCCAAACTGGCCTGCAGGTATACGACCTGGGCCGCATCCTCCCCCTCGAGTGATCCTATTAGTGACGCTTCCGTGCACGCCCAAGTACAATTTTGATTTATTTTAAATTGTCTCAAAACATACGAGATCACGCTCTTATATAATTAACAGCGACACAACAAACATTTGTTTTTGTCCAATTCAAATCGGACATCTTACGCGGTTTTCATCAGATTACTAAAATACTTATGTAAATGGCGGAGTGACAACGTCTCCAGTAGCCTGCTTTTACCACTACATTTCTCTTCCTTTCACATGTTTAATTTAAATTACGCTAACAGACGACGTAAGTTTAACGAAATTAAAATCAGCTTATTTCTACACCGGATCTATATTTTGAAACGTGGTGAACCCCTAATGGAAAGCCGAAGAGTCATACTTTTACCAATAATAGGACCCCTTACACTGGATGAGACCATTTCCTGTCGACCAATATTGTTTTTTTATGACCATTTCTGTATCTAAATCGGCACCGTCATGTCGTCTTCGAAGACACCTGACCTGACCGGATTGGCTGAGACATATATTACCATTCATACCCATGGAAATGCAAGTGGACAGCATATTATGATTTTGACAGTATTTTGAAATCTCTTAACAAAATCTCCAAATTCCGCCTGACTGCCCAGCAGATCTCTCATTCAATTACTTGCATCCCAAAAATAGGCTACTTGAGGCATAGTGACTCATTTTGAGTATTTTAGTAATCTGATTAAAACCGCATAAGATGTCCGATTTGAATGGGACAAAAACAGAAATGTTTGTTATGTTGCTGTTAATGATCTCGTATGTTATGTGATAATTTAAAATAAATCAAAATTGTACTTGGGCGTGCACGGAAGCGTCACTAATAGGATTACTCACTCGAGGGGGAGGATGAGGCCCGGGTCGTATACCTGCAGACCAGCTTGGGCTGCCTCAACTTAAGGTGGCGGGGTTTACAATAACATCTTATTCGAAGCGCAGTTATTTACAATTGAATACATATTTACAAAACACAGGCCTTTTAATGGCACAGTATAACAAACCCTTATTTAGGTATATACATTACTTGCTACCTCCAAATTAATACAGTTCAGGATGACATATTCATAATAAGGAATAGGTGTTATTAAGAGAAATCATCACGGAAAAGGATAACTATCAGAACATAGGTACTGATTAATAAATTCTTCTCAAAATATGTTCATAATCAATAAACAAGAGTGAATATATTAAGAGGTAAAATTAGAATTGGTTATTTGCAAACACGAAACATGACAAGAAAAAACTAACCAGGATTAAAATGTGTATTTTAGCCATTCAAAGTTCAACCACGATGTAACAGTGAACTATCATTGAAATTAGAACTAAAGATTTTAGTAAAAGCTATTAATAACCGATCTTACTTTATGTGGCAAAAATAAAATATTAAACACTACATACATTCTATTCCTTTTTTTCAGTTTCCTACCACAACGACTGCAGTGTTTCCTAAGCTAGAATAACGAGTCAGCAAGTTAAAACAATTGATTATCAATTAATTTATAAAACTGTCCTAGACACGAGTAAAAAATAACAAAAAATCAAAAATCTTACAGTTACAAAAGTATTTTGGGCATGACACTGTACTGCTAGAATACCACAAAACTACGAACTACGTTTTAATGCAAGGTTAGAGAGAGGCAGAAACATTTAGTCTTCACGAACCAAATCAAGAACTGAAAATAAAACAGCATGTTTCTCAGTTTAGAGCGTTCAGGCGACAAGTTGTTTGATGTAGGCGAGTGGCTTGGGACCTTCCTCCAGCACGAGGGGCGACGTCTCCTTCAGTGCGAGTCGTTCGCGCAGCTCTTTCCACCTGGTGAGCATGACCGTGTACTCCGCCACTCCCTCCTGGTCCCCCAGCTTGTCGTACACATGGATCAGCCCACGATAGTCGTACTCCAGGCCAGAGTATGTGTCACTGTACAGCTGGAGGTCTGCAACACATCCATCGTATATGAGATTCGCAAAGCCGACTCAAGCTAAAATAAGTTTAGGGTACCTGTAGGTTTTTATGAGAATAAATTCTCTTGAATGTTACTTGGTTAGGTTGTGGATATTTATGTGCAAGGGCCATTTGAAAAGTAACATTTTGCTCACTGCGAGGTAGTGGCATCGTAATTCCACACTTGTCATTTGGCAGCTGTGGCAGCAAGATAAACATGTGATCACTGGATATTTTTCTGATCGGTGCCGAATTTGTTGTTCTTCCACGAGCAAAGTGTGTTAAAATAAATATTTTTCACAACCATTATTTTCAACTCAAAATTAATGGCACTATCCTCACTAAAAATATGCACAGTTAGATTTAAAGTACCGGTACGAAAAATCATTCAGAAGGGAGGCTATTTTTTAAATGGTCCTTGTTACGTATAAGATTTCTTTGGGAACCATGGTCATGCAATCGCCAATTTGGCAATGAGGCAACTATGATAAATGAAAACCTTGTTAGCTAATGAAAACGTTCGGTTTCGTTAAATTCAAACGCTATCGGCAGGGGCAAGTTCATTCAATGTCTACTCAGACCAGCACAGGATAAAATGTAACATAAACAACAGATTTCAAGTACTCACTTTACTGAACTAACTATAATGTATATTGAATAAACACAGTATGTTGTCTTGTGGGGATTTTAAATTGGAAAAGGCTGTTTTACATGTCTTGATGCAGTTTTATCGCCCCTATAATACCCCCCCATACCAACTGTTGAACCTGATGGATCCTCCCCTAACCTTATAATGCACAACACTACCATTCCAATAATGCATTTAATGCAATAATAATAATAATCCAATGCATCAGAACAGCCAAAGAATCAAATATTTTCCACTTTCCAAAAAGTGACACTATTATTTGTTGTTTTTAATATGGAAATTTGCTTCCCTAAAGTCAGCATGCTTCATTGAAGTGGTTTGCCGCTGATCTGGTCAACTACTCACTAATCCTGATAGACCGGAAGTAGAGCTGCTCGGCTTTGCGGTACTCCTGCATGTGGTAGTTGTAGAGGCTGGCCAGGTGGCCCACGGACAGCCCCACCTCGTAGTCCTCCGGCCCCACTAGCTTCTCCTTGATAGCGATGGCCTTCAGATGCATCTGCTCTGCCTCCTACATCAACAGTTCATACACGAGTTGAAAAGGTAGATTAGTTAGTAGAAGAAGGGTAAAATGTAAGTACTGAGGAAATAATCAAACTAACCGTGTTGTGGTCCGACAATCAATTTAATGACATCTTTTATGAACAAAAAGCAGGCCTAGCAACGGCGGAATATATCGTTCCTACTAGCAATCTTAAGTGAAACATTCTTGCATAACTTATAAAAAGATAAAATAACGACCAGTAATCACCATTGCAACAGATTAATGTATTGGTGGTAATACGCTGACAACGTATTGTGTTTATACAGAGGAAGTAAAAGACAGGCTACCAAATCTGAACATTACTTGAATTCTATACAGAACAACATATCATTCTAGTCTGAGAGTGGTAATAACAGAACCATCAACAATTTGGACCTATCAATAACAAATATAGATAACAAACAACAACCAATTTAGAACATATAGGAAACCCACACTGTCTGATCAGGTTATACATTCAACGTCTTATCACCCTCAAACACAAAAACGTTGAGCTTTTAACTCCATGATTCATAGACTAGTCAGCAAACCAATGAAAACACATAGTCAAATTGAAGAATTTAATACAATCACGTATATCACCCAACCGAATGCATACAAGCTTTACAAAAGAAAATTGAATAAAAATAATAACACCTGTCATATTTCACCTCAAGAATCTGGATATCAAAATATATGGTTCTGTTAGGTATTAAAATACCCCCATCGCAGCAAACCTGCATACTCAGCGAATTTCCAATGAATATATAAAATAACACACTAAAACACTTAACAGGATTCATGAGAAATATATTCACAAACAAGCGATATTTAAAATATTAATTATTCTCTATAATAATAACATTGGGGATGAGTACGCAGGTTTGCTGCAACAAGGAACACAAAATAATGGTTTTTATGCAAATATCAATAGAACTCATCTTAGTGAAAACACATACCAAGTTTCATCCATATACATTCATAAATAAGCGATATATAACATTTTAATTATTTTCCATAAGAATAACATGGGGACCAAGTACCTAGGTTTGCTGCTACGGGAACCATAGGCGAAAAAAATTTTTTGTGCAAACAACAATGAACCACAACCAGATGAAGCCATATACCAAATTTCGTCAGATTATGTTCATAAATAAGCGAGATATACAATTTTTATTTTTCCCCATAAGAATAACATTAGACAACGTACTGTGTTTAGCACTTTCAATATCTCAGTAACCAATTGACATAGAGCAATGATCAAAATACCAAATTGTTTGTTTTTTTATGCTGAATTTAATGGTTAAAAATTTTAATTTGATTTAAATAAAAATTACGTGTGAAAACCCCAAAAACCCATTTTTGGGGTACAAAACCCCCCTTCAGATGGTGAGATTCGTGTGGTTTTCGAACTCATTCAAATAAATGGTGCTTTACACATTTGTACCAAATTTTATTAAGATCAGACCTTTTTGACGAGAGTTATCGTGCTTACGGACACACACACACACACACACACACACACACACACACACACACACACACACACACACACACACACACACACACACACACACACACAAACACACACACACACACACACACATATATATATAAATTTGAACGAATGGTGTTTTTGGCATCTGGGGACCTTAAAATGAAAAGTTATCTTGGTCTTGGGCTTAAGTCTTATCATGAGACCTACGGTAATAGCTTCTTCCCTATAGGGGAAATTCACTAAAAGCACAGAAAATACAATCAGGTAAACACTTAGGTAAAATAATGAGTTCATACTTTTTAAATTTTAGAACAAGCTCAAAAATTATCAAGTTTAGTAATCTATAAAAAAATTGGTCGAAATGTAAGAGCTCTGGAGAATACAAGCTAACCTATGACAATTGTGATGTGTATTACATAGGGCAAACAGGCAACAAGGAACATACCAGTAGGTGGCAGGAAACATACCAGTAGGTGACAGGAAACATACCAGTAGGCAACAAGGAACATACCAGTAGGTGGCAGGAAACAAAAAAGGGGTAGTGTAAACAAATTAAATACAAGTATGCGGAACACTTAATTGAGAATGAGCATAAATTTCTTGACCAAAGCACAAATTTAAAGGTATTAGCCAGAGAGAAAAACAGGACAGCAGCTCAACGAACTGAAAGAGGTAGTCATTTATCAAGATTCAAAAAATTAAAAAAACGGGGAAAACATGTTGAATGAAAGGATCCACTCTGATACCAATCTGATATAAGAGAATATTATCAAAAGAACAGAGTGACAAGGATGGCAGATGACAACATCACAGGTCAGAGTCTAACTCGTTCAGGAGATCAAACTCCAACTCGTTCATCCCTTGAAATTAATCCAGGATATCTCTTATTACCTCAACTATAAACCATTAAAAACTCATCCATAAAAAATATTTACTATAGTAATTGCTAGAGTACTTGTCATTAGTGTTTGGATATTACTTTGGTTAAATTCAGAGCAAAATGTTGACATTTCACCTTAAAACGCCGCATGCTCTGGTAGAGACGGCCCAGGTTGCCATAGTGTTTGGCCGTTTGGACATTGTCTTCTCCGAATGAGAGTCGGGCTAGTCTAAGCGCATCTTTGTGCAGTTTTTCTGCTTCACTAAGCAACTCTGATTCTGTAACATCACAAATTTTAATTAATTCTGTGCTATTGTGTTTACAACGGGTAAATACAATATATCAGTTTAATAGCTAGAGTTTTTATTTTACACTCCAATAAAAACATTTATCAAACTTTAGCCGATTATTTAAAAATGCAGTAACCTTAACCCAAGTATGCAATAAACTCCTAAATGTGTAGAGTTCATAAATTTTCTGATTTTATTCGGCAGACTAAGTAAAAATATATAGCCTACCAGGGTTCCACATAAAATTGACTTAAACACTGCAATCACCTGAATGGTTACAATGTATTTTACTGGCAGGTCTCACAACAGAAACTCTAGTTTTACATTTAATCCAACCCTTTCTTCACAACACATATTATATTTGGTACTGTCAATAAGCAGTTTGAATTTACTTATATAGAATTCACAAAAGGTGCAAAGAAAGCCTGATATTGAAAACAGTTGCTAATTTAACAACAGGTAATCAACAGAATGTTGATTTTGTACCAGAAAATCGTAGACAAATGATAACAGGTTTCAAGAATTTACAAAATTGAAAACAGCTCTCAGTTCGCAACATTAGTTTTTCTTATACAAATTTAATTTTTATTTATTTAAAAAAAAGATTATAATCACAAAACAAAAAAATTTTCTTTAAATTAAATAAAATGAATAGCTTGTAGGGGATATAACCCCTACCCTAAACTTTTTAACTATGTGTGGATGCATCATTTACTGTTTAAATGCTAATGAAAACAAATCAGGATTAAAAATGAAAGTATTTTAACATGTAAACAAAGCAGATATTTATACCACATGTGGGTAATGTAATCAAAGCGTATTTTTTGCATTCCTCATGATTTTCTTATGGGTAAATTATGTTCTTATTTTGAGCTGACATGCAATTTTAAAAAAAATCATTATTTTTAGCCATGGTCCAACAACTTCAATTTGAGTCATCTCCCTTGAGCTTGCAATTTACCAAACGTCAAAATTTCCCTTTAAAAAGTTATCTTACAGAATTAGAAAATGTATACAGGTAGTGTAAAATGTTCCTCACTAGTAACAAATTTGTTGTTTTAAAAAGTCTCAGACTTTTTGAGTTTTTTTAAATGTATTTATTGCTACACTAATATGTGAAGGCACCAAAATTGTTCTCTGTGACATTTTATTTTATTTCATTTATTTTTAAACCTCAACTGCCCGTCACCATATAGGCTATTGACCTATGCGGTGAACTAAAGACAGCGAGGTACCGTAACGGCATTAGTCACATGGGCAAGCCAGTGGTGACCGCTCATGATCTTAGAGTCGGCTGGGACCGGGACATAAATATAAACTAGAATAGTTTTCTACACACTCATATACTTTTTGTAACGTAACCAAGCACTGAATTAACAGAGAAGTTGCAACACAACATACGTGACTCATGACTAGTCCCGGGGATGTTGTCAAGAGCAATCTCCTCCAGTATCAGGGCTTTGACCCTCTGAGCAGAAGCCAACATGAGATGCTCCTCTGGGAGGAGCTGCTTCATCAGTCTGATCGCCTTCTCTGCGTTCTCCCTGTCAAAATATCAAGTGTTGTTAACATCTCTAAGATAGCGAATTCCTACTTTGGAAAAGATGCTTTGTACAGCCTTAACAGAGTGAGACCGACTATTTCATTGCCAGTACAGATCTGTATTAATATTAACAGCCTGCATCGAAACTACCTGGAATCCCCTAGATTTAAATTAAATTATTTGGGGTACCATTGGTGGTATAAGGAACAAAAAATTTGCACTGGAAAATCTGTTCCTGTACAATGCAAAACAAATAACTCCCAAATTTCAATGTTAAATAACTCAAAGTGAAAAAATATTACAATATTCCTAGTTTATTTTCAAAATAAGCTATTAATAAATTTGTAAATAACTGTGAAAATTAACAAATTCTATATAGTTTTGACTCCTAAAAATTAACTTGAAATATACAGATATTTATTTAGCTACCCTTCACACTAGGGTAGGTGTTTTTAGGGTGTGGTGCACTGAAAAATTGGTAAAGGTAGTATATAACTGAGTAAGGTGAATCACCACGAAACCACAGTTATATTTCACTGGAGGCCTAGACCGAACATATTATATGAATATGATGATTAATTTTCTACACGAACAGGTTAAAGTAGCATATTGTTATTATTAATACAGTAGAAGCTCTGTTAACCGACCCCTACGGGACCGGGCCATAGTCGGATAACGAAAAAGGTCGGTTAAACCGAATAATACCGGAAAAAATCACAATAATTGTTAAAAAAAACTTATAAGGCATGGTGAACATATTGAGAGAAACGGACTGAATTTGACTTTCTGAAAAATATAATCAACCTGTTGTAACCTGAAAGTTATTTGCTGAACAATATCGTGAAATTGGCTGTCGCAGCGGAAGTTTGCCTATTCTTGGAAGACGGTCGGTTAATCCGACGGGCGGTTGATCCAAGGTCGGTTAAGAGAGCTTTCACTGTAGTGTTAAACATATGGAAAATATCATATTATTTTATCAAATAATATTTAATCCTAGAAATGTATACCCTTAAATACAAAATATCACCACTTATTACGTTATAGTGTGTTGCACGAGTGAAAAACCAGGCCGTCCATAAGACTAATGTTAATTTTAACATTGGGCTTATGGACAGCCTGGTTTTTCACTCGTGCAACGCACTGTACTTTAGTACAGGAAATATGATTCTTCATACATTAAAAGTGAACCGACAGTTAAAACATGGTTCACTTTGAAAATTAAATAAATAAGTTGACTGCGCTTATCAACACTCTGTTTTTATACTTTTTAAAATAGTTTTCCTGCTAAGAAAAAATATAAAATTGCATGTTTTGCATTTTTGCGAAGTTTGGAGTTGTTTGACATTCAAAACGGCACCTGATAACCAACATAGGTAATGTCAATGTATGATAACTAAATGGCTGATGTAACTAAATAGATGTAACGGAATAAATTGTTCTAAACTGTTCTTTTGTTAATTTTTCTGAAGAAACTAAGCTTGTAAGTGCCTTTCATACATTAATAATTTTTAATGTGTTTAATTGGCAGATTCTAAACACATTTGAATGAAACTTATTTCTCAAATCCATATTTCAAACGCTTTTTTTATAAAAATACATGTATAAAGTGAAATCTCCATTGCCAATTTATTAGGTGTTACATTACAAAACCCTATTACATAACAAGTCCAAATTTTTTAATCTAAATTTATCAAAAATCAGATCTAACTATAAAATATTGTTAGTATTAATTTCATTGGCATTTGATTTTAATATTTAATTAAGGGTGTTAAGGTTTTTTATTATAAAAGATGATAACTTAAACATGTTACTCTATGTAAAAATGATTCATCTTTATTTTTATAAACAAAAATATTTGTGTTGTCAGTAACATTTATATGTAACTAAATCTTACCTGGCAGTTCTAAACATGCCGGAGCTGTATTCATGCACGTAGAGAGCGTAGGCTAGATCCTCCTGGGCAACCGCAACATGCAGATTATAGCGGCCGTACAACGCTTTCTTGAGGGCCAGGGCTTCCTGTGAAGATTAAAACTATCAACTCTTTCTAGAGGCACTAGTGTGTGAAAATGAGGTTCTTGTCTTAGTGTGTTGAATTGAGGCTTAAAAAACACTTTTAACTGAAAAACCTTAATGTTCAGTACAGAGAAATCCCAATAAATCATGCACTGCCAACTCCCTTAAAACCTTTCTAACACAGTAGAGTCATAATTACCAGTCGTTACAATCCACCAAGAAACCATTTCTGTTTTGTCAAAGCATGATACCTTTATTCTTGCTTGGTTCCGCCCAACCTCTATACAGTCAGTGGTATAACTTACAGCCCCACCAATCCCATGCCACAGGGGGGCCGGGCGTTGGGTGGGCCTGAAGGCTTGGTGGGCCCTACAGCATTAGCGAACTCTAGGGGATAATATACCAAAAATATTTATTGTCTTTGCACCTAAAATATGTTTTTGGTATAATATTGTACCATCTGTTTATTGTATTAATTATGGCAACACTGGCCTGTCCACAGCTGGTACCAATGACTACCGCTCATTGGGATGACAGCAGGTTTAATTGCAACTAATCTGACCGGAGTTTAGTTTGATGCACGCCTAACCCTTGTTGTTATTCATTTTTGACATACCATTTTTCATGTATTCGGTTTTCTTGCTGTTTATGTTATGAATGTGTTTGTTTATCAAATAAATAATGAAGCTGTGGACCACAAAAAAGAAAAAAATAAGAAATATCAAGAAACCAAAGTCGCTAAAATTAGAAACATATACATATTGTTTGTACCAAATAAAATATAAAATAATGCTTCTAATGAAAATTTGGGATGTACACAATATTATGGTATTCATTCTCAAAGTTTTATTGTTTTCGGACAATGTTTCATTATGATTGTAGAGGCTATTGATAACAATGTTATTGGCAAATTCATTTAAAAACATTTTCTGTTCATTTAAAAACAGTCCATAGTAATTTCGGTCACAGTACAATGTTTCTTTTATCAAGGGGGCCCAAAGGACTTTTTGCAGGAGGATCAGGCCAAAAAGACTTTACACTACTGTATGCAATCAACTAATTTTCCGCTTATACTAATTTGTCCAACCCCCAATTAATTTTGATATTAATAATTCTATCGTACATCATGTTATTACACCTCAATGGTTTAGAAGTACAGAGATTCAAAAGAGGTTGCCAAGAAAAATGACTATAATATGAGACTAAACCATAGAACTTTTGATCCATAATACTTTAAAAAATAAAATATTTCATGCTAGTTTAGGTGCATTGGTTGAACAAAAGCTGATTAAACTTTGCACTCTTCAGGGTTATGCCAGGCATTTCAATAATATAAATTCACCACATAAGAACATAACATTTCATTGGCAGACAGTGATTTAACAAACATACCCAATGCATAAATATTATTGATATGTTATGTGTTATATGGAATAAGCATATATGGTGCAACAATAAAACAAAATTTGTGTAAAATAATGCTGCAGCAAAAGAGAGCCTTAAGAATTATAATGAACTTAGGGAGAAATGATTCTGTAAAACATGTTTTTAAAGAACTTAAAATATTCACTGTATTTAGTTTATATATTTTTGAAACAGTTATTTATGTAAAACAGTTTAGTACTTCTATATCTAAGAGTAAAGGACATTACAATACTCGTTATGGTAGAATAGTAGACCATCATAACTTGGAATTTTATAAAAAAAATACATCTTTTATTGGCAACAAATTCTTCAACCAATTACCAAAACATTTATCAACTGAATTTTTTTTTTAAATACATCTTTTATTGGCAACAAATTCCTCAACCAATTACCAAAACATTTATCAACTGAAAAATGTTTTTCAAAGTTTAAAAGGGTTCTGAAAGAATATTTGCTTAAGAGACCACTTTACTCATTGCAAGAGTTCACATCAGTCAAATGAATAATTTTTATTTGCTCACTATGTTTTAGTTATATAGATTGATAAGCTGTTATTTTACACTCCACAACTTAATTATTTATTGACTCTATTCCATGTATCCTGTACATTTTAATGAATAAAGAATGATTTGATTTGATGAGAAGATTTTAATTTAATTTTTGATACAATATTTGCTCAATTACATATTTTGATTCATTAATTTGGTATTATTATAAGCCTATCAAGAGATGACTTTCAAAAATTAAACCTGAGTATTCTTAACTCCCCAAGAGTTTAAACTTTGAACGTTTTCTGAATATTTACTAGTGACCACCTCTCAGGGGCAGAGATAAGAGCTATCTAGCAACAACAAAGTGTAAACATCCTTAAACCTAACACTGAACAGTTTATAATGTTTAATATAGACTTTCAACTATTTTCTTAGAATGCGTCCTGTTTCATTGTTTATTATAATCTGAGATAGTTAACTTTTTTATGATATTAAATTATTTAACATTTCATCTATTGTATTTATTTTAACTCAATGCTTGAATGTACGAAATCTGTACGACTTTTTAATGTTGCAAAGAATTAGAATAGTTCCCTAGTGCAATTTTATGGTGAGGTACAATACTGATGACTCGCTAGGCACTATTTCAAGCCTACCTAAATGTACAATGTACCCAAGTGTTCCAACAATGGAATAATGCATGCCTATCGACACGAAAAACAAGCAACCTTTTGCCATAAGCATTGTGTCATACAAATTCCAAGAATGTTTAAATATGTTTGCCACTGTCATCATTCTCTTGCCACGCCAAGTCTCAGCAAATACATCACCGAGTGACTTTGTTAATTTTAAAGACAGCTGTTTATTTAAAATGGGAATGGATAGTATTGCCAAGTTCAATTGACTACAGTGTATATTCCTATCTCTCAGTAGCTCTCTCATCGTTATTTAATTTTTGGACTTTTAATGACATTTTTAGGAAAATACGTGCCTTTCAGTGTCAATGATGACACCTTACAAAAATCTAGGAATTTTCGGGATTTCCGTAAACAGTAGACATCCTAAAAAGTCTCATTTTTCAAAATACTTACTGGATGTCACATGCAGGCCCCCCTCTTTATTTTTGAATGACTGTAAATTTTCCAAAAATCTTTGGTAAATGTTACTAGCATAAGTCAAAGTACCTTTTTAGGTGGTTAAGGGTGTCAAACCTCATCCCTAAATAGGGGTTGCTGGGGGTAGTTTTTATTTTTCAAATAGCAACCTCTAACAATTTGCATATCAATTGAAAGAAGGCAAAACAAATTAATGCCGCAAACTAGACCTCTCTATGTTTATTAAATCTAATGTTATGGCCAGCATAAAAATGTATTAATTTTGTCACTTGTATTGCTAAGTTTCCCCTCCTTAACATAAACCAGATATGAGGTGGAAAAATACAACTTTCCCTTGTTCAAACCTTTGAACAAAGACCTTTCAAAGTGAAAGAAAGTCATTTGAAAACTTTACTTAACTTTTGCAAAGATGTGAATGGAGGCCATTTGAGCATCTTATTTCTTTTTAATAATTTTAATTTTTTAAACTATGAACGACTTAAAATTATGAGCCAGACACTGACACTGAAAATTTCTCCTGACAACGGTCAGTCTAAAGCTAAACAAATTAATTATTAGCGTGGTTGTTAATTATTTTAGAGTTTGTGGTATTTTCAGGAGCGATAGTTAACAGATCAATAAGATGATACCATTTTGTACCATAAGTCTAGTTTGCGGCATTAATTTTCTTTTTTTACTCTCTTTAAAATGATATGCAACTTGTTAGGGCTTGCTAGTTGAAAAATCCTAGCACCCCTATTTAGGGATGAGTACTGAAACCCTTAACCATCTAAAAAAGTACTTTGACTTATGCTAGTATCATTTACTAAAGATTTTTGAAAATGTACAGTTGTTCAAAAATTAAGAGTGGGGGTGACCTTATGGGACACCCGGTATTTCAAAGTGTCACGTTCTAGACGTTTCACCAGGCCGTGCCCAATGGACTACTGGTGACCCAATTACCTCGTAGATAGCGACGCTCTGCTTGATACAGTCGTTGTTGAGCAGGTAGAACCCATAGTCCAGCAGAGTGTCCGCGAACTTGGGGTGTTCGGGGCCATAGATGTCCCTCGCCAGGTAGACCGCCTGCCTTACCAGCTCGCCCGCCTTAACAAACTCCCGCTTGACAATGCACGCTTTGCTGGCCTGGCTGAGAGCTTCTATCATCACCCGAGGAGAACAATGCTCGTTCAGCTCCCGGATAGCCTGTATGCTCCACTTGAACGCCTGTCAACAGCACAGTGACAATGCAAATATAATACCCCTGCTACAAAAACGTGTACTTAAAGAATTTCCAATGCAAATATAAATACCTCACTACCATATGAAGTATCTAACAATTTTCATCCCAATATATTCAATAACATCTGACTTATCCTCCATAGGAAAAACATTGGACTGATTACGCAAGTTTACTGCATCGGGGATGATTAAAATTGGGGTTTTTATGCAAATATGCAAGGCCTCAGCCACACACCAAGCGTCCTCCAAATATATTAAAAAATAAGGGAGATAACAACTATACTTATTCCCTATAAGAATATCATTGGTCATCATTGTCAATATCTGCTTACATAAGAAACGAGATGCAGGTTTTTGCTACTACAGGAGTATTTTATATTAAATTAATAGATTACAAACAGATGAAGCCACGTACCAAAAATATATTCACAAACTAGAATTGCTCAAACGTTAATTGGACTTTTCTATGTGCAAGATGGGCTAAGTAGGCCTATGCAAGTTTGCTGTACAAAAATGGGATTTTTATACAGTATACTCTCAGAAATCCGGACTATTGTATTGTATTGTGGATTGTACAGTTTTGTACTGTATTGTACAGTTAAGGATTTTCCAGACCTGATTAAAAACAATGTGATCATAAAGTCTGCCCACGAGGTTTGTAATTATATTAATTATAAGTTTACCAATGTCTCGAGGGACCATAATGTACACTCCAATCTTGATGATGCCTTGAAATACTTGAAAGCCTGTCCACACGTTTTACCCTCTTTTGAATTTAGATCAGTTAAGATCATAGATATTAAAGATATTGTAAGAGGTTTTAAGAACAAAAATTCTGCGGGATGGGATGATATACCATGTACAATTTTATAACAAGTTATCGATGTGGTAGCTAAGCCTCTCTGTTTAATAATTAATCAGTCTCTGTCTTGTGGTTACTTTCCAAGTCAGCTCAAATATGCTCAAGTAACGCCTGTATTTAAAAGAGGAGATGCACAAGATGTGGGTAACTACCGCCCAGTGTCTGTTTTACCGGTTATATCAAAGATTTTTGAAAAGGTTGTCGCCAATCAAATTATGTCCTTTTTTGAATCTCAAAATATTTTTTCTTTGGTACAATATGGGTTCAGGCCGAATCGAAACACTACAATGGCTGCTTCTAAGCTTGTTGAATCAGTCGCTCAGGCCTTGGACGAATCGCAGAGGATAACTGGTTTGTTCTGTGATTTGTCCAAGGCCTTTGACTGTGTAGTTCACAATATTTTATTGGCAAAATTACAATTTAAGTATAATTTTTCACAAAGGGCAATGATTTGGGTAGAATCATATTTAGAGAATCGCAGACAAAGAGTTATAATTAAAAGAAATTTAAACAA
Organism: Allygus modestus; assembly: GCA_963675035.1. NCBI lineage: Eukaryota > Metazoa > Arthropoda > Insecta > Hemiptera > Cicadellidae > Allygus > Allygus modestus. Next base: position 320,175,774 of record OY776111.1, read on the forward strand.
AACCTTCTCAGAATGGCGTGATATAAGTGTTGGGGTTCCTCAAGGACCTATATTAGGCCCGATTTTGTTTTTGATCTATATAAATGATCTTGATTGTTGCGTTAACTCAAACAATATTTTATATGCAGATGACACTACAGCCCTAGTTACTGGCACTAATTATTTACAGCTTCAATTAAACACTTTAAAAGTTTTAACAGATCTCTCCAACTGGTTTCATGCAAATGGCCTTAAACTCAATAGTAGTAAAACGGATGTGGTGCTCTTTAAATCCGCGCAAAGCAGTGTTTCAGATGTTGCATTTTTGGATTTGGATGGAAACAAAATGCCACCTAGTGTTCATACTAGTTTTTTTGGGATTTTTACTAGATTCTAACTTAAACTGGAAGAAACATTTAACCATGATCAGTAAAAAATTAAATAGTGCATGATTTCAAATGTTGGTTTTAAGGAGATTAAATGACCAGGATACAAGACTGGTTGTTTATTATTCTTATTTCTATTCTATTTTGCAATATGGAGTTGAACTATGGGGAACATCTACAGAAATTATGACAATATTTAAAATTCAGAAAAAAATATTAGGATCATGACTTTTTCAAATATTAGGACATCTTGCAAGCCCATCTTTAAACAATTAGGTTTGTCGACGCTGCGTAGTTTGTATATTTTTAGATCCTTGATTCTTCTTAAAGTTAATTTCTCGTCTGTCTTATCCAAACAGTATGAGCATAATTATAACACTAGAAACAAAAATGACCTGCAGTATCAAATACATCATTTAACTTTGTTTGAAAAAGCCCATGGTTATATGTGTAAAAGGCTTTACAACAAACTTCCCTCAGCCCTAAAATCTGATTTTGACACAGTTAGTTTCAATTCTAAGTTGAAATCTTTTTTGCTGAATAGATGTTATTATTCTGAGAATGAATATTTAAATGATAGTTTTTAAATTGAAGTCCGGAACTCAAATTCTAGGTTTCAATCTAATTATTTTTTAAATTAAGGTCTGTATCTGTGCAATCCCCTTTTTTCTCACTTTCCCTTTTATACTTTGCAGTCTTGTTTTTGGGTTGTTTATACAAGTTTTAGGTTATGTATATTAAGGTATATTAAGATATTGACAATGTCACCTGTTAAAATAGCTTTGCTGTTGTAAAACGTTTATGTGACAATAAAGAATTTTGATTTTGATTTTGTGGTGGACGGCCGGTCCGGATTTAGAGAAATCCGGATTTTTTGGAGGTTGACATGACCATCAATCCTGCCTTTATAGTGAACAATTATGACAATATGCGTTGATGTTTATGTGCTAATACAAGAGGAAGGTTTTTAGAAGAAAGCTAAAAACACTCTGTAATACCTCTATAAACCTCATTAATCTGTCACCAATGGGACCAGGAGCGTGGTCGGAACACAAAAATAATTGGATTATCAGAGGCACATTTATTAATTGAAAACGTGATAAAACTTTAGTTAACCCTTACAACTCTCATTATGGATACCCGGTTTTCCCCCCTGGATCTCATTTAATTTAAATAAAATTACAGATATTATGATATATGGCATAAACAGTAAAATTACTTCAAACAAATGAGTTTTATTTACAATGATTGTTAATATAGCTATGGTAACATAACAATATAGTGTTAAAAACACTTACTTTCAAAAAAGTTTGTGGTCTCTGAGGGTATGGTAACGCTGAAAACAATTTCCAGGATGTAATCCTGGCTTCTTCGTGCAGGTTTGGCAATAAAACTTGGTCTCCTTTCTTCCACCAGGCACCTTCCTGTTGCTGCAGACAGCACAATCCTTGGAGGTATTCTTTTCTTGAAGATAAATGAAGTGAGGAACTTTATTCAGCCTTTCTTCGGTGTCACTTGTCGAGGGTCTTCCGGTTTTTCGGTTTTTTCCAGGATTTCTCACATTACCTACAAGCTGGTGGATAAGGTTTTTCCTGTATTTCTTTTGCTCTAAATGGCCATTTTCAATACAGTAGAGGAGGTAGGAATTCACAGTAGAGACCTCCAACAACCAAAAAAACAGTTTTCGCCACCACTTTATGGACTTGCGACCAAAGCTGTAGCTGGATATGTAGTGGTCTGCAAGGTCGACACCTCCCATGTATCTGTTATACTCACATATAACAGTTGGTTTGACCACCTCCTCTAGCACCCTCCCTTTGGCTTTTCTTTCTACTACTTCAGAACTATTACCAGTACATGTACTCAGCATCAACACATAGCGTTTGTCTCGCCAGACGAGGCAATGAATTGAATCGTCGAGAGTGAACGATGCATACTCTTGTTGACCGAGATTCAATTCCTTTAGATGTTTTTTTTTTTGAGACCTCCAATGGTAAACGAGCCCTGTTTCCTTGAATAGTTCCTGTGAGATGAATATTCAATTTTTGTAACTCACAAGCAAGTTCCACGCTGTTGTAGAACCGGTCGATATAGAAAATAAATCCGCAGCCAGGATATGCTTCCAAAAGTTTATCTGCCACATATAGAACAGTTCTAGAAGTTACCAACAACTCAGGCCTAGGAAGCATATCTGTTGTTGCTTGTCCGTAGTAAGGAAGAAATGACCATATGTAGCCATTCCTTGCATCTGAGAGAACAAAAATCTTTAACCCCCATTTTGTAGGTTTGTCCTTGTTGTAAACCTTGAACTTGATTTTACCTTTGAACCCAACAGTGCTCTCATCAAATGACACATGATATGCCGGAACAAAATACTGCCTACACTTTTGATCAAGGTAGGCTACAACATTTTTCAACTTATCACCCCTTGATCGGTTTCTGGCGTCGGGGTTTGGCGGGCACAAGTGAAAGCCCCAAAATATCTGGTAAAACCTGTTCCGACTAAATACATCCTTGAAGAAGGGCTGCTTATCAAGCCACTCTTCTGAGAAATACTCTTGCAAAGAGCTTTTTTCATGAAGGTCCATATTTAAAATCACCCCTAGAAAGGCTTTAGTTTCATCTAGGGTAACTGGAGTCCAATCGTGCCAAATAGACCTCTTACGAAGTGGAGTCATTTTTTCGATTTTTGCTGCCGTATACCGATTAGTTTCACTTGTGATTTCTTGCAATAATTCCTCTGTCATATAGAGCTGAAAAAACTCTAACTCAGTAGTGGGTTTTTGGCCTGTAGGAGGAGGAACATAACCAGAAACTTTAGTAAAAGGTACAGGTGGGAAATCAGGTAAGTGTTGTTTTTGGTCGATAAATTTCCACTTAGGTCTGACTATTTTAGGTTTTTTTTTAGGCCTGCTAGGCTTAGGAGCTACTTTTCTTTTCTTACTGTTACCTTTGCTGTTACTAACAATTGGAACTTCATCAATTGCAGCACAATCAAGATGTGGGGCAGGACTACTAGGGCTATCAATGTTTTCAAGGTTAGGCCTAGGTGGTAGAGCATTACTGGGACCAGGACTGTCTAAATCTATAACACTTTCATCAAGTATGTTTTCATTGAATGAAATACCACTATTACTTACTACCAGTTCAATATCAGTCACATCCACACTAGTTTCATTATTTTCGCAATCACTGTCACTTTCATGTTCACTTTCAGCTATGCCAAAAACATCATTACGGCCGTCTTCGTCACTAGAAATATGGTTGTTTTCATCGTCAAAGATATTTTCGTCATCGGAAAGGATGTCAAGATAGTTATCAATATCTTCATCTTTCAATAAAGACATTATAAACAAATAAATAAAACGGAACAATCACAATCGAAGACAGTCATTACACAACATATGCAGAACTTGCGAACTCGGCCGGCAGCTGACATTAGCAGAAACAGACAGCCGGTTTATTTCGTATTCCTAGTTCCAAAGACCACCACCAAATAATTTCCAAAGAGGTATAAACATAAAGGAAGAATCGCTGAATCGAAACATCACAGCATCGAATCAATATTTGACCGAAACTCGCAACAAAGAATGTTAAAACACGATGTCGGCTCCCGGCCGACATGCGATAGGAACGGTGGATTGGTGATGTCGGCTGGTAGCCGACACGAGAGTCGAAAGGGTTAAAACAGAAAATATTGAAATGTATTTACATTTCTAAAGACTTAATATAACACTATGAATCATAAATAAAATATTCTGTGATAAAATCTGTCACCGGACTACTGATTAACATCGTCAGTGATGAGACATCGACAGGAGAAGACCTGAACGGAGCAGCATACCGGATACATACACAATAACAAACACCGATATCAGCATGGAAACACAAAGCGCCTGACAGTGCAAACTATATGACATTTGTTTGTACAATGCGGGAGACTCGCATGAAGACTGAAGGCACTAAACCGTGAAGTTCCATTTTTTGTTTTTATTTACAACAATAATTTTTTTTAAATTCAAGATTATTGGTCCGGATAAGTGGGAGTACTGGTAAGTGTAATCCGGATTTTTGGGAGAAAAATGTATATATATATATATCGCTTATTTATAAATGTATGCTAACGAAACTTGGTACCCTATATGGCTTCATCTGGTTCTAGTTTATTGCTTTTTGCACACAAAAAACAATTTTTTGCTGATGGTTCTCATAGCAGCGAACCTGGGCACTCAACCCCCATTAATTATTCACTATAATAATAACATTGGGACTGATTACGCAGCTTTGCTGCACAAGGATTACAAAAAATGGGTTTTTATGCAAATATCAATAGGTGTAGCCACATACCAAGTAGTATTAATTTTTCTTCATAGTTAAGAGAAACATAACATTGTAATTATTCTCCATACAAATAACATGGGAGTTGAGTGCCTAGGTTTGCTGCTAAGAGAATTATCGGCAATTTTTTTGCAAAAAATAATAAACTACAACCAGGTGAATTCATATGCAAAGTTTCGTCAGTATCTTTATATATAACTAGGCTTATCGTCATTGGAGGCTTTGCCCCATGCTTCGCTTCGCTCACTTGCATTCCTCAGTCAACTCAAGTTTAAATCAAACTCAACTATTGTAGTTCATTAACCAAAGAAAAACTACACAACAATGACCTTTGGTGAGCACATTAACATCTAACCATATCGGTTCGATATCGAAACATTTTACCAACCGGCTGCGTGTTCGTTTTATCGATTGAACTTCCGACTATGATGGTTGTTTCGAGGTGTATAAAAGCAAAAAATAAAGTGCTCACTCAATCAAAATCAATCAGATATAAATAAAAAGTTGTGGTACAATGTTAAATTGGAGTTCTACAAATGGATTTATGTGTAAAAATAACAAAAAATTATACTTCAGTTCACGACAAAATTATAGTAACCTAACCGCAGAGCGCTGGATGGTGGCTGTTCCTTGTGCAACATATTTGCAAATAAATGAATTTGTAAAAACAAAATAAAGTCAAATTAAACATAAATTGCAGACCTCAAAAAGTAAGCATCAACAGTAGGATTCAAACCCGTGACCACATGATCTTGAATCATCTGACAACATATCCACTGGGCTATACTGGGCTAAATTCATTCGATATAACAAACAATCGGTTGATTGCATTTTCCAATATCATACCAAACGATATTTGCGATTTGAACCTCCCGAGTAGGTGATAATGTGCTCACCTTGTTTTGTAACAGCTGATTTATATAAACCTCATGTGAGCAAATTAGTATCGCCTACTCGGGCGGTTTAATCAGCTGATACAAACATGTGGTATTATCCAAAGATACCAAGCTTTCATTATGCAACTTTCCAAAACTGTACTCATTTAAATTGGCCAAAATACTCAAAATTACCCCTTTTCTGATGAATAGCGGCTAAAGGGATGATCGGATCTTAAATCTGACAGATAATTTTTAGTTGGAAATTAAATTTTCTACAACTTTTGAATTTAACATTTTTTTCTATCTCTTACCGTTTTCGTACAAAACACGTTCAAAGTGGAAAAATTTAAAAAGTGGAATTTTCCCCGCCCCAAAAATGCCTCAAAAACTCAAAAATGTTAACCTTTGGCAATTTTTCTGGCAGTTTCTCGTTAAGAGCTTTAATTCAAGTATGATTTTGAGGGGGGTTAGATCACGGGAAGTGCCTCATAGTTTATGTCAGTGAGTGAGTGAACCCGTCTGGCTTTATATAAGTAGATTCTGTAAGCAAAATTTTTAAGTCAAAATTGTGGGAGTTTGGAAAAGTGCAGAATGATGGGAAATGGCTCAAATTAAAGGTCCCAGGGACTCGGGAAAAATAGCAGTATTTCAAAAAAGTTACCAGCAAACGAGAAACAACTTGGAGATTTAAAAACTGCTGATTTGTTTACATTACAACATGTGATTAAGTGTCAACTTTGTTTACGAACTGACATGTGCTCCTACTTGTATTATTTTACTTTCCTCAGCATGTAATTAGAGCAAGGTTAGGGGCTAATGCCCCTTCAAGCTACTAGTATATTTATAAACGAGTTTGCACGCAGCACGCTGACGTGAGGGAAGTGAATTTCCACATACAAACTTTTAAAACTCAAAATCCGTGTAAAAACATACATTTATTCCAATTTTTATTGAAATCTGAAAACATTGATTTTTTGGGTGTTCTGATGCTCCTGGTTTCATTTATCTGCAATGCTGAGAATACAATTTTGGGCATTATAATGTTAAGAGAAGGTCCAGGCAGGCTTGGCAGTAGGCGTGAGGTTACTGGGGATGATAAAAGTACACCAACAAATGAATAACGGGATTTTCTAATGTAAAACCCCCATAAGACAACGTACTGTATTTATTCTATACACATTCTCTTGAATAACTCGGTAAATAGTTCTGCTAGAATGACGAGAGAGGACTTAAACGTTTTGCCTCACTAATTCGCATCTATTTACATGCATTCATGTTACCCCCGGGGCTTTTCTGACCCTTTTTGGGCCCAAAAACTCTAAATTTGAACGATTAACTCTAGGACTGCCCTGGGCCGGATATCCGGCCCTCGCATGTGTGCGCTAGCTGCCCAGGGCAGCCATTTGCAAAACTGCTCGGTGCCCTAACATTTTTAGCAGAAAACGTACTGTGTTTAGCACTTTCAATATCTCGGTAACCGATTGACGTAGAGGAATGATCAAAATACCAAATTGTGTGTTTTCTTAAGCTGAATCCAATGGTAAAAATCAATATTTGACTTTTTCAAAAATTACATGTAAAAAATTTAAACATTTTTGGACAAAACCCCCCTAAAATACCCCTTCGGATGGAGCGATATGTCTGGTTTTCAAACTTAGTCATAAATGTTGCTTTACACGTTTATACCAAATTTCATCAAAATCGGATCATTTTTACGAGAGTTATCGTGCTCACGGACATATATATATATATAGTTTCGAACGAATGGTGTTTTTGGGGTCTGGGGACCTCAAAACGAAAAGTTATCATGGTCCCAGGTCTAGGTCTTACCATGCCGACTACGGTAATAGCTTCTTCCCTATAGGGGATATTCGCTAAAAATTGTATATCTCGTTTATTTATGAAAGTATACTGACGAAACTTGGTTTACGGCTTCGTCTCATTGTGGTCTATTGATATTTGCTCAAAAAACAATTGTTTGCCAAAGACTCCCGTAACAGCAAACCTGCGTATCAGCCCCCATGTTATTCTTTTGGAGAATAATTAAATGTTCTGTCTCCCTTAATTATGAACATAAATGATTAAAAACCGGTATACGACTTCACCTAGTTGAGTTCTATTGATATTAGCATAACAACCCTTTTTTTGTGTTCCTTGTTGCAGCAAACCTGCGTACTCAGCCCCAATGTTATTCTTATGGAGAATAATTAAAATGGCATATATTGCTTATTTGTGAATATATTGTTATGAAACTTGGTAAGTGGCTTTATGTAGTATTAAGACATTTATATCTCCATTGGAAATTTGCTGAGTATGCAAGTTTGCTGCGATGGGGGTATTTAAAGTATTGTATCTTAGTAAATAATAGACGTACTGAAGTCGTTATCGCCTCAAACTTAAGCAAATGGTATCCAGTATAATAAAGCATTGGGTAACACATTCTATCACAGGAATACTTTTGGAGATATTTAGCAAAACCTGAAAAAGTGTAAATATTTGACTGTTTTTTGACTATACACCAGTAGCACAGGTCTTTCGAAGCTGCAAACTTGGTTTCTTACTTGTAATATAGGTCCTAACAACATACTAAAAATTAGAACTATAGGTCCTTTTGCATGCAAGGACCCTTATTAATGTCTAACTTGACTTAACTATAAATAGTTTCTGTGTTAACAAAATAAAGAGTAAATTTGAAGTAAACTTCTTAAGCATTTTTTTCTGGTTCCTTAGGGTTTGAATTATCCAAATTCCACTATAATATAAACTTGTTATATATAAAAATGCATATGGTAATTTTTAATAAATAATTATTACTATTTTTCAATAGTGGTTTTTAGTTTTTGCAAGTATTTCCACTATGTTTACCCTCAGGATGCCCCCACAATTAAACCCCACTGTGTCCATTTCAATTGCAATTAACGAACTGGGAGTAAATAGAAGAAAATTCCCAAATTCCTATCACTTTGATACAGCCTGGATTTTTGTATATTCATAAGAAATCACAATAAACAACATCTGAACAATTAAAGATAGTTTACTCAGTGTAGATTAACTATCAATGAGTCAATGTCGACAACATTGTTATGTAAACAAAGTACCATCTTGTTCTCTGTTGCGTCTTGGGAACGTTTGTGTGAGACAACAAAATAAACCACAATTCAAATAAAAGTTGGAACATTAGATTGTTTTGAGTAAATTTTCTTTGAGATCATCAAGATTATTAAATCCAACGACGAATCCATTTTACTTTACTAAAATTGTTACTCAGTCCTCAACAAGAGAAGTCTACAAGAGAAGTCTACAACAAGAGGTGTACCTCGTCGTAGTTGCTCTTGAGGAAGGAGTGCAGCGAGAACTCGGAGTAGAGTCCGGCCAGGTTCATGGTCTCCCCTGCGCCAGACAGCTTTTCCACCAGCTCGGCCGCCATCTGGCGCGTCTGCTCCGCAGGCTCTATCATGGAGTACACCGCCTGGGCATGCAGCAGCCTAGAGGCATAGAGTACACTAGTGGTTACAAACAATACAGGGGAGTGTCTGCTCCGCGGGCTCTATCATGGAGTACACCACCTGCGCGTGCAGCAACCTGGAGGCATAGAGTACACAAACAATACAGTGGAGCTAGTTGAGAAACTACTGTAAACATTTGCCTTCATTGGTTAGAAAAAAAAGAAGTTGCATATCTTTTTGAGATCCGGAATTTTGTCTTAAGTGTAAACGAGTTTACACGCAGCACGCTGACGTGAGGGAAGTGAATTTTCGCATTAAAACCTTTAAAAGAATCTAATAAAGGGTTTAAAACAACACTAGTACCATTTCATTGGAAAATTTAGAAATTTAATTTTTTGGCTGTTCTGATGCTCCTGGTTATATTTAAATTCACTATTGGGATGTTAATGTTGTACATTATAAGGTTAGGAGGAGGTATAGTCAGGATAACTAGTTGGTATAGCGGTATTGGGGGTGATAAAACAACATCAAGATATGAAAAACAGCCTTTTCCAGTGTAAAATCCCCAGAAGACAACGTTTTGTGTTAAGACAATTAACATTTTCTTTAATAGGTAAATACTTGTGCTAGAATAATGAGGGAGGGCTTACAATTTTTGGCATTTTACGAAAAATGATTTGATATGCAACAATTTTACGTTCAAGGCTTTTCTGCTCCTTTTTGGGCCCAAAAACTCAAAATTTGAAAAATTAAAATCCCAAAAAAGGTAAGATTCCTACCAAATTTTAAGTAAATCGGACAACAATTGCGACTGCTAGACTTTATATGTAAATATATATATATATATATATATATATATATATATATATAAAACGTTTTTAACGACCCCACAAAACGTGTTTAGGCGGTCACATTAGGAACTTCTATGGTGGTCCCAGGCTTATGATTCACCAACTGCCTGACGCATACCTCAAAGGTCTGGTGTTGAGGGGTTGTTGTCCGTTTTGGGGGGGTCATGCTAATAGTTCACTTTTCCATAGGAAATTCACTAATAATACCTAGGACATCATAAAATTAAGTGAACCCAGGAAAAGCTGGATCAAAATTATTTTCGTCTTCAATCCAGTTTTGGTGTTTTCAAGTAGTACAGCATGTCTCGTGAGTTTGGCTTTTCTGTATTTTTTTCTGAAGTCTTGATAGTATTGATATAGTTCTCTGTTTTTGCTCTTTTTGAATTAGACCCAGCTTTACCTGGATATTTGCCAATAACTTTGTTATGTTCTAGGTATTATTTTGAATCTGAAGAAAGGGATAAATTATTTAGTACCTGGAGAAGGGGTCAAGTTTCAAATCCCGAGACTCATTTATAATCAGTGATGACAAATGTCCACAGTATTTTTTTATTTACCAAAAACTCAAAATCACGAAGAACGAATTTCAAACAAAGAACACGTACAGGTCAGAGTACAATTTCCAAAAAGTACTTTGAATTTTTTAGCTTGAATTTCACAGTCTTATATAAAAGGAAGCCTAGAGTATCTCAATGATGAACATCGGCAAACTAAATTATCAAAAGGAATGACTAATATTACTAAATCAAAGATGATCAGTTCATAAAATTGATGAAGCAACAAAAGGTATTTATCTTCCCCAACTCTTATCCTGCATAAGGCGAAGTACGTAATAGCTATTTTGCACTGTGTGAAAAATAAACTGAAGTAACGTTTGAGAGTAACCTTCTTTAAACAAGTACCTAAAGTATATTGAAATAAGTTGAAACCATATAAATTCTTACACAAGCACAAAACAAAATAGTTCTGTTTCAGATGTAATTATTAGACAAACAGTATGTTTCACTCTATATTCATCAGTTTTTGCGATTTTTAAAATAAAAAGCCCAAAAAATAGGATAAACTGAAGAAGCTATATAATCTATTTGTTTATATAAAGGTTGAACACACACACACACAATTCAAGATTAAAGGTAAAATTTTGAATTTTTTCTATACCTATATTTCTGCTGAACTTAAGTTCTTAGATGTATGGAATTTTTTGTATTTGGTATAAAATCTATGCCAGTCAAGTATACTGTTTCAATAACTCAATACCATCTATGTGCCATATAAAGCACTCTTATATAACTTCAGTTGTGTGAGTAAGACATTAAATAATCATTTAGTAAACATCACTGTTGTTAAGAAAAAGTTTTCAGTTAAATGATGATTAATGTTATGAAAAAATTAACAGTTTTCAATTTGCGCTACGTAAACAAATAACACAAAACAATCAACAGTGAACAATAATCTTTCATAACCAAGTGACATAATAAAGTCGCAACATAATATTATTTGTACTTAACTAATAATACAGTGGTATTAAATTCAGCTTGATAGGCCTATCTAACTTGATAGTTCTGAACAACATAAATATGCTTTATCAATACTGAATGAATATAAAACAAATTTATTTATGTGATATTATCTAGAAATGTTAAAAAATTTTATAATTAATGTAACATAAATATTTCTGAAAATAACAAAAGATTACATTTACCACAAAACAAAACTATTCTTCAGTTATTGTTGTAATAAAAGGTAATTTCATGAAATATCATGCAAACTATCCAACTGTGTAATTTCAGTATCCTTTTTATTAAACTAGCTGGTTGCCTGTTAGTTATAAGAAACTCTCAAGTAAAACCTGATCGTCTGACTCGATACATGATAGAAGAATAAAACAGTAAATCAAATCAGTGCAAAAGATGGAATATTCTCCCCATAATACTAACATTGGAGTTTTTATGGACTAGGGGGCAATCCATCTACAGTTGATGACGTAGGAGAGTGACACCACTGATAAGACGGCCTGGGGACATTGATAACACTGATAGCAGCTGACAAATAGCCTGATATGTGATCATTCAGAGGTCCAGGGCAAAGGGCACTAGTGTTTACTAAGGACTGACCACGACCACACTACACATGGAATATTTATTCAAAGTTACTTTTACTACAGACGTAGGCTAGTGATACATTAAAATCCTCCAATAGGATTAAATTGTAAAATTCCAGCACACAAACCAAGGTTTCTTCAAGGATGAAAATAAATTACAGTACACCATTTACCAGTATCCATAGTTTAAAAAAATATGTTATGGTTTAGGCCAGTAATTACAGTTGAAAAAGATAAAACTTCATCAAAGACAAAACACTCTTTTTATTTAGATTTTATTTTGATAAATAAGTACAGTTTTCTGGATATGTTGAGAAAATTTCAATTTTCTTCCAAATTGTTTTAGGCAAGATTCAAAGAACAGCTTTTACGCAAACTATCAAACTAACCTTTCTCAACAGATTGAAAATAAATAAATCAAATAACCATAAATCAAAACCATTCATGCCTAGATCAAGTAGGGTTATAGTCAGGAGTTAAGGAGTCACAAATCGCTTATCGCCTGTTAGCTAAGACCAAAGTATAAAAAAATCCTACAGATTTCCTTTAAGATCCTTAATGTTATAAATTATACGTGCCATCCTCATGGCATATCTGAATGGTAATTCTTATTGTGTGAAATAAAAAAGTAAATTACGAAGGTGAGTATAGGATGGACACATAAAAACAAACTGCCAAGATTTGAACAACTTGCAAACTGAATGTCTAAAGTCAAGCACTGAATATCATTGTACGAAAAGTTAACCAAAACCTATGAGATTCTTATTTCTACCTTTTAAAATTTAGATACAATTAAAAAGAATCTTTATTAATTATTTTGATACTGTTTTGATTCGGCGCTACCATCTATAAACTTGAATTCCGTCTAATAACTTTGGAATAAAATTGAAATTTTCTTAACAAATATAGACAAATGTTCTTATTTATAAAAATAAAATCTATAAAGTTAATCTAAGTTACCTAAAAAAGTTTTGATGTTTTTTTACATTTGAGATAGTTATTTTTATCAAGTAAATCATTAGAGGCAGGTCTAGTTTGTGGCATTCATTTTCATTTTCTAACCTCTTAAATACATTGATTGCAAGCTACTATAAATATAGTACCTCACCACTAGCCCGCCTCGCAGCCTACTATAACAGTAGCGCGCTCCCCTGCCAAACATTGCTTCAGTGTGAGCTGAGCACTTGACGAGAACGGACTATACGCTGTTTGCAGTTTAGATATAACTATGTGACATTTGTGGTGTAGGTTGGCACTAAAATTTCCCTCAATTCCCTCAACTATGGGACTGGGAAAACTGATTTTTTTGCCAATAAAATCCCTAGAAATGGCAATACTGACTGTCTACATCAACCTATCATGTGCTGCTATCTGTTGGCCCTTCTTAGAACTACGTTCAGCTATATTGTAATGTAGTACAGCGCCTTCGAGCGCTACAGCCTTTGGTTAGCCATGATTTAGAAATGTGACCCCAACCAGCAATTGGCGGGCCGCATTTTGCAAACGACCTGCTTCGGGGCAGCCGCAGCGAACGTGTTAAAATGATATGCAGCTTGTTAGCTGCTGTTATTTAAAAATTAAAAACTATCCCCAGCAACCCCAATTTAGGGATGAGGGTTGAAACCCTTAACTGCCTAGAAAAGTACTTTGACTTATGGTAGTAACATTTACCGAAGATTGTTTGAAAATGTACAGTTGTCCAAAAATTAAAAGGGGGGTCTTTATGGCACACCCGGTATATGTGACAATTATTGTCAATGCATTAAGTTACTGTACTGTAATGTCTAATGACAAATAAACTATTCTGATTCTGATTCTTGAAATACGTGATAAAACAATATTCTGAGAACAATTTTGGTAATCTGATTTTATAATCATCGCAAAGTTTAAGAGAAGATTTCATATTTGTATGGTGTTTTAGTTTAACCTATGGTTTGAATGCATCATTTAACCCAGAAAGTCATTAAGGAGTTTGTCACTATGTCTTGTAAATGTACATGCCAAAGAGGAAACAGCCGAGTGAAAGGGGCAGTGGAAACAAACGGCCCAAATGTAGATCACTGTACTATTCCATTGCATTACCAATGATAATGCACAGCTGTGGATGCCCTGGATACATCAATGCATCCTCAACCACCTGAGCAACCCGCTACTTATACTGTTACACGTCATCAAAACAACCTCACTGATTTGATTCACAATGTATTTACTTATAAGTATGTATTGATGGTTTCACTAATTTAACTTTTAACTAAAAATATGTATGAATTTAAAAAAATTATATTGATTATAAAGTGAACTTGCTTTCTAAAGGAGAAGCGACAAATGTAGAACATTTCTGCAGAAAAAGCACGAGTATCTAATAAATAAAAGAAAACAGACCAATTATTTTAATATATAAACCTTATTATCTAATATACGCTTATTATACAATTTAAGTTAACGTATTTTTATTTAGGTTTTCGCCCCAAACCAGCATTGAAATTTTGTTACTGTTCCCAAGTTTATTGTGCAATTCCTGTTATTGTCTATTCAGTTCCATCACAACGAAATATTAAAGTTAATAAGAATACGTAGTTGTTGCCGACCCCCAAATTCAACGAATACAATATTAAGGTTCAGTATTCGATGGTACCATGTAAGTATATTTTTTATTAGGTAATGGAATGGCCATAAGTGAATCTACTCATGCAAATCACTGGAATAAAAGTAATAAAAGTTTGAGTAAATTAATTTTGTCGTATGATTTATGTATCTAATCTTTCCGTGAAATATGATTAATTATGAGGAAATAAACAAATAGAAGTTTATTGAGTTTCAAATCACGGATAGGTACTTGTTTGATTCACTTAGTTGATTCGTTCGATTTCAGCGAGTAGTTCTTTGCCTAACCAAAATTTGGAAAGAACGGCTCGCAGTTTTGTTCTCCAGTGTTACCTCCAGTTATACAATAAACCTCCCTGCTTTAAGCCATCAGTCTATTTTTTAGTTTATTTTAGTAATACATTTTCATTCAGTGAGTTCGCAACACTGTTCTCGCAACAGCTGTTACAGACTGGCCGGCTAATGCAATCCTTTGTTATTGTCTCGCGTGCAGACAGTTTGTTTCTGATCGGTCAGTTGTTTACAAGCTATTGTGTGAAGTACAAGCTAATGATGTTTTGCACAATGTTTTGTATGCATTAGACTGGTTCGTATTATTTTTCAAAATTACATTCAGAGTGAATGATTGACGTACATAAAACACACTAATTTTGGTCACAAAACTTGCAAAAAATATTATTTTTATCATGAAAGTAAATATAATTTACTTTAACCATCAAATATACGTGGAAAAAATAAATATGACAAAATTTATTTTTTGATCCCAGACAAAAAATAAATAGCGTACAGAGTAGGGCTTCACCCCACAGTCGCCGCTTGGGAAGGGTTAATCAGCAATTTATATTGAGTTAAATTTAACTATCGCTAGATCTATTTTTAGCGAATTTCCCCTATAGGGAAGAAGCTATTACCGTAATACTCATTATAAGAGTTAAGCCCGAGACCACAATTACTTTTTGTTTTGAGGTCCCCATATGCCAAAAACAGTATTCGTTCAAATTTATATCCGTGAATGCAATAACTTGAGTAAAAAACTTCTGATTTCAATCAAATTTGGCTCAAATGTGTAAAGTGACATTCATGACTTTTAGTTTGAAAACCAGAAAAATCGGACCATGAGAAGAGGGGGTTTAAATTTTCGAAAAATCAGTTTTTTGCATTTTTCATAACAATATTTTTAAAATACTCAATTTTGGTTTTGACCATTTTACAGAGCTTTAAAAAACAAATAATATAGTATTTTTAATCATTAACCTAGGTTAAGTGGTTGCGGAGAAAATCCAAAAAAAAAACATTCTTCATAAAATTTCCCATGTTAATCTTATGGGAGAAAGGTTTTTGGCTTTTACTGAATACTTCACATTTGATTTTACCAATCAGTTCAGCTCTACAAAACAATCATTTTGGTGTTTAAATTTGTATTCTACGTCCAACTGTTGCAGAGATATTTTAAGTGCTGAACACAGTACGTTGACCAATGTTATCCAAATGGGAAAAATTTAAAAATTCATATCTCTATTATTTATGAATGCATATTGATGGAACTTGGTATGTGGCTTCATCTAGTACTGGTATATTGATATTCACACAAAAAACTAATTTTCTTTTGCTGTCCCCGTAGCAGTAAACCTGCATACTCAGCCCTTATGTTATTCTTATGGAGGATAAGTAAAGTTTTATATCTTCCTTAATTATAAACTTAAATTAATAAAACTTGTAAAACTAGTAGCTTCACCTAGTTAAGTTATATTGATAATTGCACAAAATCATATTTTCCATCTTTCTTGTTGCAGCAAACCTGCGAACTCAGCCTTTAATCTTATTCTCATGGAGAATACATAAAATGCTATATATCACTTATTGATTAATGTATTTTTATGAAACTTGGTAAGTGGCTTTGTGTGGTAGTGAGAAACATATACATGCATCGGAAATTCACTGAGTACGCAGGTTTGCTGTGACGGGGTATTTTGAATTACTCAGATCGCTTCATTCTTGTAAACAACCAGGCAGAGGGATCAAGGTAAACTTTTCTCCTACAAAAAAAATGAACAAGACCATAGTACATCATAATTGCCTCAACTGTCATCGGTAAAAATAACTCTTCCAGTCTGACACACGCCCTGGTAGAGAGTATGTAGTTCAGTGCTCTTCGAGCTGTGTTGGCAGTGTATATGCGTCTCACATTAATACTCTGTTCTCGGGACTTCTCAGTGCCCAATTTAAATCTTTCTCTTGACTTTGCAACTTCTTCATGGCCTCCTCAATCAGTTTACATTTTTAATTTTATTTAATGTATTAATTTTAATTTTGCTTGATTAATTATTGCAATCATTTCCCCTAAAAGTATTGAAAGTGCCTTATGGAAACTCCTTCTTCGTGACCATTACTGTGCAGGCTACTCAGAACTCTTTCACCGCGCTACCGCGTTGGGCATTACTCTTTGGTCTGTACTCTTTTGTACATTTAACAAATCTCAAGACTATTGGTTTAGGACTCCTAGGTGTACTGCAGGCAATTCCAGGGCCCAGGATGAACCAACACCACCGGAGTGCTGCCCGCCATTGGAGACATCCTCTTCTATTCTGTGTGAAAATGGTGAGTGACTAATTTTATATTGATCACCTTTGAAGTTGTCAATGTGACATCGGCAGCTTCCCCCAAAAAACAGTTTTCTGAAATTGAATTAAATGGATCAGGTGGTACCCCGTGTTTTTTATATATTTTTTTTTAAATAGCTCCTACCATTTCACAACTTTTTATGAAACCCTCTCAAATATTATTTACTACACTTTATTTAAATATTTGTATAAAGCAAATCTATATCAAAATACTTTCTTGGTATAATCGGATCGTTATTAACCTATATTTATTAATATAATATGAACAGATAAAATTATATAGTCTCGAGTTGAATGAACCCCCGTATTTGAGACCGCATTCTATTTCCTTCAATGCATAGAGCTTGCAGAAAAATTGGTTTCTCAGACTGGTAGTTTTAAAAATATTTACTTAAAAAAACTAGAGGAGGATATTAAACATAAATTGAATAAGGAGTTTACAAGAGGGTGTTAGGAGGGTAATTTAGCGTTGATAGTTTTAACCCAATAATGGTTTGACATAAACAAGAAAATAAAAATGACTGATGGTCTCTTAGTCCATCTTCTAATAAGGGTTAATGCTTTGTACATCTGATTAATTGCCTCATAAAACTTCACAACTTTTTCCCAAGAATATTCAATAGAGCAACTGAAGTTAACTGTGGAAACATTATATCGAACAGTCACCAATAGGTACTCACTTATGGCAACACTCTAGAGACTTGCGCCACATGGCAGGTTGGTCGGGGAGTGTGTTACACACGGACAGACAGGCAGACAAAACCCGCTCACTGTCATGGAACCAGCCTGCCTCGTTGAGAAACCCTCCTGTAAACAAGAGAATACATATTACTAATTGGAAGTTACAATAATATGTCACAGAAACACCTGCAGATCTAAATAGTTCCCAAAGTATGTACATATTAATCAGTCTCTGTTAATGTGATTGCAGTTGGTCTTTTTAGCTCATTGTCTGAGTTTAAATCGTTAGCTGCCGAGCCCAAAATACCACATTCCTCCCATATTGCCACACAGAACAAATGGACTAATTCCCAAAATCTTTTCAAAAACATCTAAAATATAGGCCACATGTACCATTTCAACAGATTTTATATGTAAATAATCATTAAAAAGTCTTAGGTCCGTTTGGACCAAAATGCAGATTTACGGTGTTTTTTTATTTGTATTTTTGCACTTAGGTCCATACGGACCGAAGGTACTTTACGCCTATCATTGTAAATTGAATTACTTTTTCCTTATATAACACAACATCAACGGTGACACATAAGCAGTGGCGGATCCAGCCAGGGGGCGCGGGGGGGCCTCAGAAAATGTTTAATTAATAGGTAATAGAGTGACGCTGTCTGTCGCTGTACTCGTTTTTGTTTTAAATATTTGCAATTAAATTATTTGCACCAACACGTCTTACCCACTGGGCGATGCTCTACAAAATGGAGACTCCCCTATAACGGGTCACTACGAATAGTTTTAACTGTACAATTATCATGGAATGTGTAGGCCAAGATGGAGAGCCCCGGTGGTAGGACGGTAAGGAAGCAAGTCGCAATAGAACGATACGTCCTTTATCTATGTGTGTTAAGTAACTTACTGCACCCAAAATGTTGTAAGATAAACTGTTGCCGATCGATACATAAAATTATGGAGTCACTGAGCTCCTAAAATCCGACAAACACAACTTACTAGCAGTGTTGCCGTTGTTGGCATGCATAATTACGCCAAATTGGCGGATTTGTTAGGTCTTGGGGTATTTTTTGGCGGATTCTTGGCGGATTTTACCGAAAGACATGGGGACTTTTCATCTTTTTGGGTTGTTTCATCAATCTGTGATTTATGCTGTGTTTTCAACTATATCTGACTGATTTGGGCTCTGTGGGCACTAAACGTGGCATCTCCTTCATTCGTAGCATCTGTACTGAACGAATCAAACAAATATATATTGGCCAGAAATCCTACAAACATATTTTTGTTCAATTACACTATGTCCATTAGTCACTATGTAATAAGTTATTTGTTATCCATGGGAATCCGTTCCGTTCGTCACGCCGTCATCGCTGTCGTGGGGTGGCATTCCACTTATTGCTTGTATGTTTGTTTTGTTCGTTTATGCAATAGTTAGTTCGATTGCTGTTTTGATGATTTACTTATTTTCTTGGTCTTATGTGATCGTCGTTTTAAGAATAGGGCGTGCTAAAAAACTAAACAATAATGTTCATGGAAACAATACAGTAGTTTCAAAATTAGCACAATAATACAAAAATTGCTAGCATTGTTGGGTGTTATCCAACGAGGTAAATCTATTTAGAGCTCTCGTCTGGGATGAAAAAAATGAAGCCTTCAAGCTGACCCCAATTTTCCTCAGGTAACCAATCAAATATTCTTTTCACAAGCTATGTGTTAGTCAGCTGACAAACATACAACTAGTGAAGGGAGGATTTGATAGGTTAGAGTAAGAAGCACGTAAGTTGGCACAAACAGAAATAAACAAACTATTACCTTTTTGCGAACGTTTGCATAAAATTCAGTCTTAAAAACATATTTTCCATATGTTTTGTTTCTTAATCGTGTTTTCAATGACAGCTGTTGTTGCAGTTGTACCTGCAATGTAAATTGTGACAGTTTTAAAGGCAATTACTTGCATTAAAACTTAGCAATTTGATTGCTGATAAACAATTTGTTTTGCAATTTATTTGTAAATAAACACTATCTGACAGCTTAAGGAAACTAAATAAGTAGCACATGTGGTTCAACCACGTTTGTAATGTGACTAGTATACAAAAAGTGGTTGAAATTAATAGTACACTCCTGTGCCAACTTGCGTGCCTCTTACTCTGCCATGGGAGCAGAGGGGCAAGATGGAGTGGTCCTCATGCAGGCTTTACTTTTTTACCCCAGACGAGAGCTCTATATGGATATAGTAGCTTCGTTGGTGTTATCTTTCATCAGTTTTCACTTCATCACACTCAATTTATACAATTTTATGTTCAGTTGCTTATAAAATAGGTAATATAGATTAATCAACTTTGGGGGATTTTTGGCGGATTTTCAGCAAGTCTGGGATTAAATGGGGATTTTCTTTATAAATCTGCCTTTGCGGATTCTTGGCGGATTATCATGTCCAGATGGGTGTAAAATGGGGGATTTTTAGTCCGGCGTTGGAGTAATTCGTTAATATCAGAGTGGCAACCCCGATTACTATCTGTAAGGTAAAGGCACCACAGCACCGGCCTAGAGACTTGGGCCGAGCATCCCTAAGGTAACGGCATCACAGCACCGGACTATTGCCTTTGGCTGCCCTAGGGGAACACACCGAGGCACTGGCCTGTGGCCTCGGCTGGGGCCGAGCATCCCACAGGTAGCGCAGCACACACCAGCCTATTTCCTTAGGCTACATTCTACCCCGCGCCATGTCACCCCTTAGGCTGCCCTAGTGGCACACACCGCAGCACCGGCCCTGCAGTCTTCCTCAATAATATTCTTCTTTTCTGAAACCTTTGCGTTCTACCTTAGCCTTTTTCTGCGCGTCGGTTTAGCCTTGAGTAGTGTGTGTGAGTAAATAATTTGGTATAAAATGTTTGTTTTTCGTGGTAGTAGTTATATAAAATGTGAATATTTATGTACCTACTGTTTATTGTATCAGTGGAATACATAAATATAACGCATTTAATTATGAATTAAGTGTTACAATGTGACGTTTTATTTGTTAGCATCACGAGTGAATTGAATTTAGCGAGTACTAACAACTACCTCCCGTCTGCGGGACGTTATCGTTTAGTGTGAGAAAACCAAAATTCTCAAGTACACCCCCCCTTAACAATTTCCTAGATCCGCCCCTCCCCTGCACATAAGCGATTTACAATAATATATAACTTCATAGTCTTGGTCAAGTCAAATAATATACCACAGTGTATTATCCAGTTTTAAATATTCAATTAATTTTGTTGGTCTTATGGTTTACATTAGACAACTAACTGTGTTTGTTTACTTCGAAAGTCAGTCAACGAGTGATCTTATAAGTTTTTGTCTCATTCTTAGTGGCTAGTCTATTGTTTGGCATCCGGTTGAAAGTTGAAGTAATTTATTCAAGAGATAAGATACGTCTTACTACAAAATGCTAAAACTTAAACTAATGGTTGTAAAAAGTCAAATGATGGCTCATTTTTTTCGTCTAACTATCACAGATTAAATAAAATGTCAATCATAGTTGTGTGGAGTTCCGTTCAAGAGATGCAAATAATACAATCACTGTTTATCAGTTTTATCAATTTTCCCGACTATTCAAAATGTTCAGTGTTTTCTATTCATTTTCCCGATTTTCCCAACTTTTTCGTCTGCTAGATATCCTGACATTTATTTGAAATCAATTTTGGAAGATCTACACAAGTAACGTTTTGTACACATGAGAAAATTTGACTTCATCAATTTTATAATCAAGGCAATATTCCTTACAATTACCTATATATAATCTTTTTTAATCATAATTCCTTATTAATATTTCTTTTATTTCAATTATGTAATATATTTCTCTGTTTTACAATTTTTTGTACTTTCACCTATTACAAGTATTTTTAACTCAAAATTTATACTAAGCCAGTAATTTTATACTCTGTTTTTATAATTTTATAATTAAACAAACATTTATAAGATTATTACTTATAAATGCAATGTTTAGTATATATACACCATTCCTTATATTTTGAAAATTACTCATTAGGTCCGAACGGACCTAATAAATTGTAAATATTTTCTTCTACTTTGAGTCGACAGTTTGCAGCCCTGGTTGAATCAACGAACCAAACCAATGAACGGCCAGTAGGCGTAGTCTACCTTGTATGCTGGAAGTTCAATGTTTTGCCGCTAGGTCGCTCTGGTGACTTTTTTGAACAAGTTTAGTAAAACCTTGCATTTGCAACTTCTTAGGTCCGAATGTGTCACTGTCACTGTTCGAGTGTCACTCGAAACATACCCCGTGTTAAGGTCCAATCGGAACTACGTGGCAGCTAATGTGTTAACCAAAAATTCTCAAATGTTCTAGACATTTGTATTTTATTCTTTAAATGCCAGAAAAAAACACTGCAAGGGACTCACAAAATAAAAACTCCAAAAAACCTTTACAATCTTATTTTGACTCTCAACTACATAAAAAAAATATTGGAGTAGAACCAAAAAATTATCTTATATGTTTACTACGTCACTCTCAAATTAATTTCATAAATTTATTTAATGTCAAATAGAATGACAATATTGTGCGAAAGAACCCAGATAAAGTTAAACAGAATTTAAAATTTTTACAAACCATTTTCAAATGCTTCTAAATTAAACTATGAATTAGATGAGTATTTTGTGCTCTTCGTCAAAAAGAATATTATTTTCTCATGAAAATTAATAATATGAATACAGTTTGTACTCGTGTAGTTTTGTAATACAGTGGAACCTCTATTAACCGTCACCTTCGGGACAGGGACTGTGACGGATAACTGAATAGACGGATAATAGAAACATCATAATATAAACGTGTACAGTAACTACATTTTAAAGTTGTTGGCAGAGAAATTAAAATGAACTGTGTACAAAAGGATTATGCTTCCCACTACATACATATTTATGTTGTTTGAAATAATATAATAGCACATACAGACGCTCAGACACTGCCGCACAGCGCAAATCCTGAGTCTAATAAATAGTAATATCCTCATAGACGGACGACGGATAACAGAGAGTGACGGTTTAAAGAGTGATAGTTGATCGAGGTTTTACTGTACTATAATAGCATATATTATATATATATATATATATATATATATATATATATATATATGCCCCTAAAATCATAGTCTGTATCCGCCCCTGCATATATGATGCTTATTTACTTGTTTTATGATTTTTTTCAGAAATGGACTTAATTTTTAAACATGTTATTTATATATAGTATATGATTTGTTGTTATTTTTTCAACAACAAATGTAATGACCTTGACATGTAACTAAAATTGTAATTTTGTCGGATTTGTCAGCCTATGGTCTATGAACTTTACATTTAATGGTAAGCTGTATCCGCTAAAGAAATATTGTAGCTAAATTTGTCTATAATCCAGGAAGGATATTGAATGACTTTATTATAAAGAAAAAAAAACATTCTTGACGAATAGAACAAATATACATACAAATTTATTTATTTAACCTCATTTCAAAAATATAGTTGGACTCCGATAACGATGACATTTAGAAGAGGAGGGGAGATCGAAGAAAAATTAACTAGGAGTATAGAAAAGATAATGAGCAAAGCTAATTGCCTGTTGGACACTTGCTGCGTCTACAAAATAATGACCGTCCTTGTGAATCCTCACTTCTATTACTGAAAGAGAGCTAAGAATAAAATAAGTTAGGATAATAGCAGTTACAATTGAACAAATGTAATACTTATTTTTTCCTTCATGCCTTTTGTCACTGTGCTATTAATTAATAATCCTGACTAATGATGCGGTCAATCTTTGTCAGTAACGAGGCTACAAATGACATCTCCCTCAGTCCACACTCACGATTCATTCACATTCTCATTAAAATAGCACTAATGTGTGTCAGCATCATTTACTGATACATAGTGATAAAGGAAATTTAGCTAAAAACCAATCTGCAGCTACACATAGTGATGGTTAGGGGTTAAATTAGAAAAATAATGTGTCATCCATTTGCTGATAATTGATTTTCTTCAATTAAAAATATTTCAAATGTATTTTATTAGTTTTGTTAAAATAAATAGCCTAGGATTTTTCAATCTCAAAAGAAACTTTTTATTTGAGCATTAACTTTAGATAAAAGCTGCAAGCTAATCTAGAAGCAATGACCTCAATACCTAAAGAGCATGTAAAAATAAATTCTGGCTTCACGATAGCCCAGATTAAACTCGAAGTTTGACATTTCCGTAAACAACTTGTTTTGCATACTTGCAATTAAAACAGGTTTTTGTTTCAATAGATGCAAAGAATAACAAAACGGTATTTTTCATGAATACTCCTTATTTTGTATAAATAAAACAGCATCAAAACAAGAATATTCTTAAAATGGCCAGGAATTACAAGCTTGTCATTTAATTATTAGTCTACAGAAATACATGTATGGCACACATATACAGTGGCATAGGCAGAAGTACTTTCCGGGATGGGGAATATATAGTTAACGGGGGAGGGGGAAGTGGTAAATGTACTCAGCAAATACTGAAAAGGTTTGTAAAAAGGTGCTAACGAAGGTTATTAGTACTTTTACACTGCAAACAAAATATCTTTGACAAAACTCTATAACTTATATCAATTTCAAAAATTAATCATCAAAACTAAATTAATTTTGTATAATCAACCATTACAGTAAAACATGGTCTAAGCTGTATTAAGTATGAATGAGTGTAAGAGTAGGAGTACGCTTAAATATTCACATAGTGGGATGAACAAACACAGAAATGGTAGATGAAATTTTCTGCTGTTAGCGTAAGTTCTAACCAAAATTTCATCACAAAAGATTAAATAAATAGCCCTAGGGACTCTGTAGAAAAATATCTACTTTTCTTTCGGTTAATTTTAGATCATAGGATAAATTGTTTTTTTGGTTAATTTTAGGTCATAGGATAAATTGCTCTCAATTATATTAAATTATATTACATTAGAGGCGCAAATTCTTCAATAAAAAATAACACAGAAAGTTGCCTATGCAGTGAGGTACATTGTAAATTAGCTGAGTACACAGGTTTGCTATGATGGGGTATTTAATATCACAAACTGACAAAAGAACACAGCTGGCAGAAGTAAATACGAAATAAATGGCTGCTGCAATCTGGCAGATAAACTATTAACTCACATTACTCACATTATAGGAGAACGTTACCTTTATTTGTAAAAACTTGTATTAGTTTTTTAATATATCAATTTTAAAAACCTTTGATAAATTGAATTAAATCATGTTAAACGGAGAGTACTTTATTTATTTAATCATAAAACATATGAATAAAACCATTTTTTAGTAGTTTCTTATAATTACGAAAAAATCTTATATATTATTTCTCTAGTCTGTTTCCTGTCAGTCTGTGAGATCTTCCTTATTCTTTTATAAAATTCCATGATTTACCCCTCATTTTAAAGCTAATTGTGCCGGCTAATGACGAAAAATAGACCCACGGGCTAAAAATGTACAGCTTCTCTGAAATTTGAATAATATGAAAGATAAATAAAGAGGTTTTGACAGGAGCGAAAATTTAAACAAAAAAAATCTGATCAGCTGACAAGATTTGGTTCGCAGTGCGGAATTCCGCCCTGGTCGGCTAGTATTGTATTAGTATCTCGTACTTTAAAACCATTAATTTGTATCCATTGCTCTACCTTATGGAATGTTACAACTTTTAAATGTTAATTAATAAAAAACTATTTAACGAATGTGTTCCATTTTTTAACTGGAATCGTGAAGTGTACTGGAAAACATTTGTGTAAAATCTGAAAACGATCCATGCAGCCGTTTTCATGTTATTGCATTACGAACACAAGGACACACAATGAGGATACACATGACAACACACCACGGACAACGAATCATTGTCTCTGCTAATACATATATTCCTTCACTGTGTTCCGTCATCTATTACTAAATAAACCATATCGGTACCTGTAATTCTTTATCAAACAATGCAAAAAGCCAAGGAACTTTTTTTCCTTTTTGCTTATCCAAGCAGGGCCTTGAATGAATGTGGTATAACATGGGCCTACCCACGAGCTCTTGTTCTTTGTTAATGGGGCAAGGGTTCCAAACTGCAAAATTGTCCTAACCCTGAGAGAAAATATGTTTAGCCAACCTTCACTAGAGAGCGAGTTGTTTCTTTTGCAGTTCATGAGCGTGTTGAACGTGAGTTGGACTCATTCGAACAAGCAGGCTAGGGTTATATCAAGTGACTGGGGTTCTTCAGACTTTGTGTGGATTATTAATGTGGAGTTAATGTCTATGTGTCTAAGTGTATGTGTGTGGATGTGGTACGGCTTCCACCAACTTCCCCATCAATCAAAGTGAAGATGTTCTAAGCAACCTTTGAAACTCAGCATACTTTTGCAAACTGGACTTGTATAAGGTCTACGTTCTTGTTACCACTTCCAAATAATTATATTTACAAACAATTTCAAAACCTATACAATAGGCTATTAATTTTTAAAAAAACTAGGGGAAAATGTCCAAAAACATGCATCTTTTATGGAACAAAAATAGGTTGTACATTAAACACCCCTAAGAGTAAAAAGGAAATGTTGACACTATTCTACATTTGTATAGTTGAATGCAAGCCTACTGGATAATTGTACAAATGCTTTTAATAGATGTATTTTAATTTTAGTATAGGTTATCTTAACGATTATGTTTACATAACTGTTACTTTTCTTTATTCATATGTGATCAAAATAAAACAAATAACTCTTTGTTTTTTCACATCCGCTTTGAAAAACAGCTTACACATAACCTGATAGAAATTTATAACTTTTCTTCTTACACCTGAGATTAAAATACAGTAGTAGGTTTCATTACAATGAGCAAAAGTGGTTGTTTTTGGTGCGCAAGCGTGTTTTGCGAGCGAGGCGAAGCCAAGCTTGGAAAAACGACCAAGCCAGAAAACACAATTTAGCTCCGTGTGATGAACAACGTTTTTTATCATACTCCACTTATAAGCCTTTGGTAGTTGAAAATTTTGACCAAAAATTAGGTGATTTTTATAGTTTGGAAGTTCAGATAGGATAACTTCACAATATTTACATTTATTTTATTTACAAACAAAATGTATAACACATGTTCGTTAACTGTGCATTATACAAACGTACAAAGGAACAATAACAATCTTTGAGGTTAGCGCACTGAAAAAATCCACAGCTGATTTTTCGGTGCCGTATTTTAAGGTATCAGAAATATGCGATTTTACGGACTAATTAGACCCAAAAATAGCCGCTTTTCGTGCAGTATGATGAAAAATACATCTTAACCTTGAGCATGTGTTAGTTTACAATCACATTTGATAGTTAAGTCTATAGCTGCTATAAGTTAAGCATCTAAAAGGATGTGGTTGTTCCAGTCATAATGAGAATTTAACGGCCAAACCTGACATCCTCAGGAGCAATAAAATCCTTGACTCTCAAGAATCTTCCTGTTTTATAACACTTTCCCTTCCCAAACCCGATAGAGCCAAGGTCAGGCAAAACTAGAAGTCCTAAAAGAGTTTTTAATATTTATGTAACTATTTTTAGTAGGTCATATATTTTATTTGTCTTGTGTTTTTATTTTGTCAATAACAAAAATTACACGGTTCTTGGATGTTTAAGTTGTGTTTCATCAACAGGATAGATTTTCATATCAACAGTACTGCAAACAAGAGCCCCCGACCAGTTCAAAGTCCCCATATAATAGCGATAGATTTTAACATAGGTCTAGTTTTACTACCCGCTAACAGACAAACCAAATTAACAATAATGTGCAGAGGGTTCATTCTGCTGACCTCAACATTGGGAGCTTGTAACGGTTAAAGAAACAGATTGGGTTAAGTTAGCAAAGTAGTGCGGAGTTGTGGGTAAAACAAAATGGCAGCGACAAATCAAAAATGTTCATTTGCGTTCTTCTCCAAAATAAATGATTTTGGAGGAAAACAAAATTATTCCATAACTCTATTACTTTTTAAGATAAAATATAACACAACTTTCATACAAAATAGTTAAATTTTCAAATTTTGATTGAAACATTTTTCACCCCAAATTTTTTAAAAAAGGGGCATTTTCAAAATGTTTAATATAGCAGGCCTAACAATAAACTGCCTCTCACATTCACATGGGCCATTGTTCTGTGTTTTAATGTGCTTTTTCTGATTTCAGTAATGATGGAAAATGTTAAAAAATAAACAACATTTCAACCAGAAAATGGATTTACAGTATTATATTTTAATTCATACAGTACAGTTACTTCTGCTGATAACCAGCAAACTCTGCCGATCACGCCAAAAAGGCTTATACACTGTACAACAATATTTTTAGAACCCTTTGACCGATGCCGGATTATTGAAGGTGCCGGACCATCGAATCAGATGCCGGATTAGCGGGCTTTTACTGTATTTTGAATGATTAACCTAGGTTAAGTGGTTGCAGAAAAATCAAAAAAAAACTTATTCATAAAATTCCCCATGTTAAACTTATGGGAAAAAGGTTTTTAGCTTTTCCTCTGTTAATTTTACTGAAAAACTCAACATTTGTTTTTACCAATAAGTTCAGCTCTACAAAATATTCATTTCGGAGTTTAAATTGTGATTCTACGTCCAACCATTGCAGAAATATTTAAAGTGCTAAACACAGTACGTTGTCCAAAGTTAATGAATTACTTACTAATGAATGTATATAGATGAAACTTAGTATGTGGCTTCAACTAGTACTAGTATATTGATTATTGCAAAACACATTTTTTTACTGTCCCCATAGCAGCAAACCTGTATACTCAGCCCTAATGTTATTCTTATAGACAATAAGTAAAGTTGTATATCTCCCTTAATTATGAACATAATCAGAATCAGAAATCAGAACATTTATTATCGTATAAACAATACAATTATTGCATTGACTTAATTAAAATTTACTCTAAGGTTAGTTACAATAATGAATATACAATAATATACTCATTTAGATAAAAATTCCAAAAGATGTATTACTATATTAGGCCTACGTTACTTCACAAGTGTTTTGACCTATCGATTTCAGAGAAATCTTCGACCTTATACAAACATTCAGTTAATGTTCTTAAAATATGTTAAAGGTAATACTTCAATTTCAAGTGGTAGAGAATTATATAGTTTAACTGCTGCTGTTTTTAGCGAATTTCCTCTATAGGGAAGAAGCTATTACCGTAGGTCTCATGGTAAGACTTAAGCGCGAGACCATGATAACTTTTCATTTTGAGGTCCCCAGATGCCAAAAACACCATTCGTTCAAATTTTTATATATGTATTTATATATATATATTTATAAAATAAAAATACAGTATATATGTGTGTCCGTAAGCACAATAACTCTCGTAAAAAAGGTCCGATCTTAATGAAATTTGGTACAAATGTGTAAAGTACCATTTATTTGAACGAGTTCGAAAACCAGATGAATCGCACCATCCGAAGGGGGGTTTTTGGGGGATTTTGTACCCCAAAAATGTGTTTTTTGGGGTTTTCATTTAATTTTAATTTAAATCAAACTTTAATTTATATTCAGCTTAAAAAAACAAACAATTTGGTATTTTGATCATTGCTCTACGTCAATTGGTTACCAAGATATTGAAAGTGCTAAACACAGAACGTTGTCTAATGTTATTCTTATGGAGAAAAAGAAAAATTGTATATCTCGCTTATTTATGAACATAAACTGGCGAAATTTGGTATATGGCTTGATCTGGTTATGGTTTATTGTTGTTTGCACAAAAAAACAATTTTTCGCCTATGGCTCCTGTAGCAGCAAACCTAGGTACTTGGTCCCCATGTTATTCTTATGGAAAATACTTAAAATGTTATATATCGCTTATTTATGAATGTATATGGATGAAACTTGGTATGTGACTTCACTAAGATGAGTTTTATTGATATTTGCATAAAAACCCATTATTTTGTGTTCCTTGTTGCAGCAGACCTGCGTACTCATCACCAATGTTATTCTTATGGAGTATAATTAATATTTTAAATATCGCTTGTTTGTGAATACATTTCTTATGAATCCTGTTAAGTGTTATAATGTGTTATGTTATATATTCATTGGAAATTCGCTGAGTATGCAGGTTTGCTGTAACGGGGGTATTTTTTCAATAAATTATTAAAACATGGTATGTAGCTAAATTACTTATTTATTTATGTCTTTTTTATTAAATTTGATAAGTGGCTCTATGTAGTAGTGGCAAACATATGCATGCATTGGAAATTCGCTGAGTATGCAGGTTTGCTGCGACGGGGGTATTTTTACTTATGTTCAAAATATTTTAACTCGTATAGCTAAAAAAATACCTTGATCCTTTATAGAATATTGATATTTTCAGGTTCCCCATTTTGTTTATTGAAATTGATTTTTTTATCAACTAATTACTATACAGTACTTTGAATTTAGTTGGATTTAGCATTGTTTTAATGGTACCCTTGGTAATCTATAATATTTGATAATCCGACAAGAAACTGGTCTCATATCTGTCGGATTATCAAGATTAAACTGTACTGTACTTTGTAACTCTCTAGGAAGAAATGGGCGCCTCCCTAGCCTAACGGTTCACGTCTAGGAATTTGGATCAAGGTAACATGGGTTTGATTCCCGGGATGAACCCTTGAACAGGTATAGGTTTGGACAGCTTTTAAATAAGGCTTCTGATTCAAATTCAGAATAACTTTTTTCATTCATTTGTCTAAAATGTATACAAAGCAAATAATGGTTTTGTTAGATGCTCGTTTTAAGTAATTGAAAGAAATACAATAATTTGAGCACTATACAGTAGACTTTATCTATTTTACGTAAACAAAAACATGACTTAACAACTGACCTAAAATAAATAGCTGATTCACGATGAATAAAACATATTGAACAAATCCATGTAACAACAGGTTTAGCAATCTCTTTTAAAGAAATACCTCCAGCGTAGATGAAGTAAAAACAAAAGCAACGATAATTTTTACTATTTAATGCTGAATTTTATTTGTAAGCCCAATAATCAAACTGCCAGTGCAATTTGTAAAAAGACACGGTAAGTAAAACAAAAACAAAAGGTTATATAAGTAAATTTGTACAATCATTTCAAATCACAACTTAGCAAAAAATATCTGTGTTGTATGCCATGAAATCAAAAATACAACAAATACAGAGTTCAATATCAAGGCTTGAACAAAAATAATCTGAAAACAATGAGCAGTCACCTTGAGTCAAACGGACAGACAGACAAAATGAACTTGACCCTTGCCAATCACTTTCAATACCAAACCGAAAGTGCTGTTACAAACTTACACGTTTTAAAATGTGCGATCACAAAATGAATAAACAATTTATAAAAAACTAAATATTTCAACAACAAAATATAGGTAGCACAATACTAAACTAAACTATAACCTATTTACCTCATTTCATTTTATAATCACAGACATTATCAGACTACAGAGAATAAATATTTTTTAGGAACTACTCAGCTTTTTCTCAATTAATATTTGTTTATGTTAATAAACAATTTTATTCAGATGCTTTTTGCAACACCAAAAATAAATTTTTCCTGCACGTTTCAGTTCAAAACCCACACTAAATTTTAAGTTGAGTTGTTGACGATATGATTCCACTCACTAAATTACTAGTCCATTTCTATAACACGAATTATCACTGATTAAGAAAACTATATTTAGCTAAATTTATAGGCTCTATAAAATTATGAATAAATTTCACCAATGAAAGGAGGAGTTTTTAATACCAGGAATGTAAACTAAAAATTATACACTACGTCTTTATTCTTTGCTGTGCTAAGACAAAATTAATATTGAGACAAATTTAATTTGTCTCAGTCTATTCAATTTGGAAAACCTTAGTGAATCACGGCATTTCCTAATAATTCATCAAATGAAATAGTCGTGGGTGATCTTTGTGAAAAGCAGATTATGAGCTTACAATAGATCCCAACTGACATTGTCAGAGGAGAGAGGAAATTAAGCGGGTTCAGGCAACAGGTCAGTTATGAGAAAAGCCTAAACTTAATAGGAATGAACTTAAAGAAGCTTTGGGTCAGATGGGTGTTATCCCGTAAGGAATATTACAAATGTACTTAATTCTTCTGCTAAAAAGCCGCTGCCTATATGTTTTTCATTAAATTCAACTTTCTTACACATTAATCTGTTCTTTACCCAACAGACTGTTGAACCCAATAGCCAGCGAATACTTAATTGTTTTAAAGTTTTAAACATTACGAAAAAAAAAACAAGCCTGTTTCCTTAATACAATCATCATATATAATGTATCCTTACTGCAATCCTATTGTCAATTCAATATAGAAGATAAAATATATAAATAGTTTCATTGTTACACGATCTTCAAGATGATATTTTGTAAATTGTAGATATAAAACTATCTAGCTTTCAAAACAGTTTAAACCATATTTTTGTTCACTTACTGGTTATTGAAATTCACTCACTAATCAGTAGTAGTGATAACTCGAACCTCAGGGGGAACGGGAAAAATTCGAGTTATCGAATATTTCGAAATATCGAGGTTCGACTTATCAAGGTGTTTTTCCACAGACTTTGACTTATTGAGGGTCATGGTAAAGCAATAATAGATGGGTCATGGAAGGGTAGAATTCTTACATCATTTCGTGCTTTGTATCATAAATAACTATACCGTATAATAATTATTACTAAAATTAAGAAGGATTTGAAAAATTTTGAATGTCTAAAATAAGCCTGGAAATATTCTGTAAAGCTTCTTTGGTTAAGGTATTAGAGGACGAAATACTTCCTTCAGTGAAAATATTGTAGAGTAGGAAGTAAACAAATAATGACTCACAGTTCGGTATTTTGGTATTGTTTTCCCCGCTCAACCACTTCCTGTCTATTTTCTAGACTTTTTTGCTCACTTCTTATCACCTGCCCAAAACAAATCCCTCCCTCTTACGGAAGTCAGTTCTGACCAATTGTGCATCAATTTAAATTTAGCTGGATATCGAATGTTCTGTAGGCTATTAAAATAATTTGCAAAATTAAAAGGGGACAAAACATGATAACAATTAAAATTTCAGAGCATTCTTGGAATTGGAATTAGGGTGAAGCAGTATGCCAATTAATCTTGTTTTAAAATTGTCGACAGTGTCTACTGGTGTTTCTAAACTTCCCAATGTCACTTTTTTATTTTTCGTGTCAACAGCCTCAAAAATCTTCAACTTTTCCTCATAGGGTAGAGTTTTGCCAACACGTTTTGCCAAACTACACACACTTAGTAAAAACACAACCTAAAAACTATCCAGAACCTCTAAACTCGTGCTAACTGACACCGGACACAAATCTAATCAAATCAAAACCATTTAAGAAAAATACATAATTTGCAACAACATGAAACTGTTCCTTATTTATGAAATGAAATCATCACATATGTGAAAACCGTGCGTGAGGATGAGTGTGTTAGATATGTGTGTTGCTCATCAATATAAATTTGTCAGTTTACCGACACCAGGAGCACCCAGAAAAAGATGTAGTGGGGAGGGAGGGTTGGAATTTCCGGCTGCAAATAAGTCACTGGAGGTTTGGTCAATGAACAACTTCGACTTATAGAGGTTCTCTAGTCAATACTTCGACTTGTAGAGGTACGGAGATTGTAATTATTCGAACTATAGAGGTTCTACAGCTAAAACTTCGACTTATAGAGGTGCGGCGTCAGGCTAAGAATTCTGCACAAATTCGAATTAGGGTGTTTCCTAATAACCCTTCGACTTATAGAGGTAAAATAATACAGCATTAGGTAGGCACGTTCAGGGGGAATGATAAAAATTCGAGTTATCAAGGAATTTAACTTATAGAGCTTCGAGTTATCGAGGTTCCACTGTATATCACCAAGTATCACATTATTCAGCCCCATTTACGACACACGTACAAACCCTGAGGGCAATGTAAGGTTCACCAATCGATTCTGAGCAAAATCTTAAAAGTTGATTTAAAGTTGTTTAAAGTTTATTTAATACAGGGACCCAGCTGCCATTTGTCTTTAGTATATTAATTAATAATGCATTCTAAGAACAAGTATAAATAGTGTAACAAGACTAGGGTTTACAGTGTTCCCCTTCACAACGTTAACAATTTACTTGCCTTAAATACACAAATTAAACTAAACAAACCAATCAGCCTGTTAAAATCAATGCAATATGATGGAATTCAGCTATAACGATAACCGGAAACAATAACTTGCTTTTAACCAGGAAAAACTATGCTATCAAAGCGACTCGACTCATGACCTTAGTAATGAGGGGTCTAACGGCCTATGAGGTCAGATCGCATCAACAGCTCTGTTGCATGCTTCGTTAACGGTATATTTATTTGATCACATTTACAAACATTACTGCCAAATATAATTCACTAAAACTGCCTGCACTACCCAGCAAAATGTAATTTTGTATGTTGGATTATTTTAAATAGATAATTTTTCTTTATTAGTACCATTCTTTAAGAAAATCGTTGTATTTTGAAGTGCTGTTAGATTTATGATAGGTAACTGAATTATAAATAAAGTTCTTGCTTATTAGGATAGGCCGTTTTAAGAAAATACCAAAAGAGTGACATGTTTTTATGTGGATTAATAAAAAAACATTTAACAGAGTCTATAGTAAATCTCAAGACAGATATAAATATGTTGCAAATTCACTGATTTTGGAGCTAATTTGTGTCTTTGAACAACCCATATGGAGACAGACTTTACTGAATTTGTTTATCTTAATACATAAAACTCAAATACCACCGACTTACTCACTCACTGACTTCTTACTCACTCATCACAAAATCCCAAAAACCACAGAACGGATTGCAATGAAATTTGGAACATACCTTCCTCTTGGGTGCTCACTAAGAAAGGGTTTTAAGAAATTCCCATAGGGCTCCGCCCCACGGGAAGTCAAAGTTCCAACCATGTGTTTTTCTTATGGACATTCACTTTAAGTTTGAGCTGATGAAAATACAAACAGCTGATCTTGATTCGTAGTAGTCCCACGGGATAACCACAAAATGCAGCACACACAACTGTCAGTTTTTATAAATTATTATTTGCGGGGCGAAGCCTGCGGGAACAGCTAGTTGTTTATATATGACACTCAACACACTTAACACTCGCTGCAGATGACATGATATCATTGAAACATAAGTTACCAACCCTAGACAGTATCTGTGTCATATTTTCATCATGATGCAAATTCAGTGGCGAATTTAGAAATAAATTTTGGGGCTTTCAGAATCAGTGTATATTTTTTCTAGTGCAGTACAGTTGCTATCTGAGTGTTCACTGTGTCCTGTCCTGTTATTACTATTTAGGTAGCTACTGTAATTATTATATTACCTCATTTACTCCAAATAAAATGTCTGATGCAAGATTCAAGATATTTACTACGGCAAGTAGCCTATATGTTTTAATATTGTCAATGAATTTAGAAACTAAATCAAATCAAAACTAACTTGAGAAACGTTTTGAATTTGGGCATATTTGCAAAATCATCTTACGTTAGTCTGCATAGAAATTAAAAGGAATATATGATAAATACCAAAAAACTACCAACAAAAAATATATGATGTATATAATACAAATTCTCAAACACTTGTCAAAAGTCACTGGTCTGCAGAAACAAACATGAAATTGCATGAAGACTGCTGTTGAGTATTTCAATCTATCAACAAAATAATTCGCTTGGCAGAAGTCAAACATAGCCTTATACAGTAGACTCTCAGAAATCCGGACTAATATGACAAACACTTTGCCTACTGATTACACTACCGTAACAAATGCGTTAAACAACATTCATCATTTATCCAATGCGAGCGAAAGACGCAGCATGTGCATCCTCCTGGTTAGTGGACAGGAGGCAAGTTCTGTGTATGTCAGATTGGTTCTTCAGCTTGCCGTAAGATTGTGTTTGGATGCTCTAACCAAGATTCTTAATAAATCCCGTAGCTTGTACCAGATGCGTGCATGATATTCTGTTTGTGTGTTTTGTTTGACAAATCAAACTGCCAGGTGACGTGAGGCCAGGACTCACAAGGGGGTACAAATAAATTATGGATAGCAAGTGTGAGACTCACCCAGGCTGATTCCGAGGTCGATGACGCTGATTTTCTGTGGCAAGGTGGAGAGTTCAGCCGTGGCTCTGATACGGTAACTATTGGAAAGCTCCTTGGCGACTTGTGTCCCATGGTCCATTAGGGTCTGGAAACAAATATATAACAGAGACCAGTGAATGCAACCCTGTTATAATAATACAACACGATTGGCATAACCATTCTATTCCTGAATTATGTAACCAGTAACCAGACATCTTACCGGTCATCAGGCCCTACCAGAGAATCGTTCTGACTGGGCCTGATGATGACCAGTGTAACTGGTTAAAATCTATCGCCTTGAACTATCCTTTGTCTACTTACTGTCTTGTATGCAAGTACAATATAAGTGTAGCCTAAATATATTCTTTAGTGCTGTGATATGTAGTTTATTTTACCCTGTTTACCTCTACATACATACCTCACGACCCCATGAAACAAACATCTTAACAGATTTCATCAAAATATGCTGATAAATAAATGAGATGCAACATTTTATTTCCAAAAGACAACATTGTGCTGAGTACGCAAGTTCGCTGCAACAAGGATAAAAAATAGGGTTTTTATCCTAAACTGTAATATGAGAAAGGTTTGCGTTCGTCCGTGCGTCCGTGCTTGCTTCTTTGCTTGCAACTCTGATCTCAAAAACGGCTCCAAAGATTTCCTTCAAATGTTGGAAAAAACTAATTTCTGGGATACAAATAAGTTCTAGACAGGTCTCATCCCCAAGAAAAATAAAATAATGTAAAAAAAAATAATAAAAAGTTAAAAAATTAACATTGGGCTTATGGAGTTTAAAAACCAAACAAAATAATTGTAACAGCTGTTCATAATCAACCAGAGAACTGTCAAAGTAATACTCGTGTTTTTTATAATTGTTAACATGTGGTTTCCTGAAATCAAAGACTAAAACTGTTGAGTGAAGATTGCATATATAGAGTGGTCATATTCAAAATAAATAAAAAGGACATTAAGCTATAAATAACAACTGGAGTGACCTTAAAATTGCAGAAAAGAGGCAAATGAGCTATAAAAATATGATAATCAGTTGGGGAAAGTGGTGAAATATTACTCCCAGTCTTCTAAACAAACTGACTGGCCTTCCCCGAGCAAAGCTCGGCCCCCAGATACTATAAATATTAACAGGCTACAACCACATGAAGTTACAGACCGAGTTTTATCATTTACCGGGTATAAAAAACTTCTCTAATTTTATAAATTTATTGTGATAAACGAACATCCTCTTTGTAGCAGTATAAGCTAAAGGTGAAAGATTTGTTGATGTAATTGACACATTTTTTTATTGTCCCTTTAAAATGGGGATTCAATTGGGGGCAACTAAAATTTGTAAAAAGTATAACTCCTTTAAGTGATTCCTTGTTTTAAAAAGCTATATACAAAAATGGTGTAAACTAGAGATAGTTACATTTTTTCCAACCAAAATGGTAGCCAGTCAAAATGCATGTGAAAACTTAATCTAAACCTTTAGGAAAGTAGTTCTTGGTTGAAATTTCACCCTCAGGGTCTAACCATATGAACAAAGAAATATTTTTTTGAGTTGTGGTATTACCTTAGTGGGAAAATAATGTTGGACATTTTTGGAAAATTTGGAGTGTACTCAAAAAATATATGATTTTGTTAAAAACGTTGTTACGTGTGGTTTGGTGATATGGTACCTAATGACACTAGGGGCAACAACTTTTTCTAAGAGGGTGCTCCAGTCATAAAACTTTCTGTCTTTCGGTGTGTGTGGTGTGTGTGGTGTGTGTGGTGTGTGGTGTGTGTGGTGTGTGTGGTGTGTGTGGTGTGTGTGTGGTGTGTGTGTGGTGTGTGTGGTGTGTGTGGTGTGTGTGGTGTGTGTGGTGTGTGTGGTGTGTGTGGTGTGTGTGGTGTGTGTGGTGTGTGTGGTGTGTGTGTGTGAAACTTGGTATAAACGTGTAAAGCAACATTTATGACTTTCAGTTCGAAAACCAGCCAGATCGCTCTATCCAAAGGGGGTTTTTGGGGGTTTTGTACCCCAAAAATGGGTTTTTTGGGGGGTTTTGTTTCCCAAAAATGGGTTTTTGAATTTTTTACATATAGTTTTTGAGATAGTCAAATTTTAGTTTTCACCATTGGATTCAGCTTAAAAAAACACACAATTTGGTATTTTGATCATTCCTCTACGTCAATTGTTTACTGAGATATTGAAAGTGCTAAACACAGTACGTTGTCTTGTTATTCTTATGCAGGAAAAGAAAATTTTGATATCTCGCTTATTTATGAACGTATACTGACGAAACTTCGTATACAGCTTCATCTCATTGTGGTTTATTGATATTTGCTCAAACAAATATTTTTTGCCAAAGGCTCCTATAGCAGCAAACCTGTGTACTCAGCCCCCCTGTTATTCTTATAGAGAATAATTAAATGCTCTGCCTCCCTTAATTATGAGCATAAATGAATACAACCTGGTATACGACTTCACCAAGTTGATTTATATTGATATTAGCATAAAAAAAACATTTTTTGTGTTCCTTGTTGTAGCAAACCTGTGTACTCAGCCCCAATGTTATTCTTATGGAGAATAATTAAAATTATATATATTGCTTATTTGTGAATATATTTTTATGACACTTGGTATGTGGCTTTATGTAGTATTAAGACATTTATATCTCCATTGGAAATTCGCTGAGTATGCAGGTTTGCTGCGACGGGGGTATTTTGTTTGTATTATCAACCTTGATGTAATTTCATTTTTTGTTGTGTTTTTGAAATTATTATATATTTTTAAAAAATAGGCCCGATTTTAAAAATTGCAAAACTTTGTAGAGTCTGTCAGACTGTTCTACTGGGCCGATTTTCATGATTAGTTTGTTAACTGATAATTATGTCTAGATATGTCATCGCCCATCCAAACCAACATATCGTCAATGGGCTTCACACTAGTAAATTGTGAACTATAGTGTGTGGATAAGTATTTCAATTAGACTAACCTTCCCACATTTTTGTGATCCCCAAAACTTAAACAAAATTGATAGTCCAGTCAATGGTGTTTAAAATAGCCTAATCCAGGAAAAAATTCCAGAACTTTTTTTCTCAATGGTTCTGTATGTTTTTTGGGGTGCTGAATTTGAAATTCATGTTTGCCACCTCGAGAAAGGCTTCACTGAAAAAATCATAAAAAACCTTAAATATTCTGCAATTTTTTTAGTTTTTGACTTATATCTTGAAAAATATGCGTTTTATCTAAAAATTAAAGAGGACAAAATTCCCTACAATTTCTATAATTGCATTTCTATAACAAAGAATGTAGGAAATACAGCATGTTGAAAAACGGTGACTTTTAGGCCAATCTGGCCAAAATGTGAGAAACGCCCTCTCACACACTCCTGTTCAGCGGCAACGTTCTAGTTTTACTAAGTCATTATAAAAACCCACTTTTTGAACGAATAAATTGCTTACAGCTGTATAATCAAGACTGGAGTTGAATAATTGCATTATCTCTTAATCAAATTACATTAGATTTAATGAAGCGTAATGGTAATAGTAAGCGTGATATAAGTTTGAATTAGAACAATAATTATAAGGTAAATTTATTTAACGTAATAGATTTTTAGTAGATTTTTCAGTCTTATATAGCATTAAAGGCTTGGTTAGAAGGTTATGATTGAACTCCCAATACATCCTAGAAAAATTCTTAAATAATTACATAACTGTTAACTGTTAAAATTAAATTTTTTTTTATATTTAATTATTTTTAATATTTCCCTTTATGGTTGATAACTGTAAACTGTCTTTGTTTAAATGTATTTTGTTAAGATTTAACTTTCGGAATTACACCAATTGTGATAAAAAACAAGTGTATTATTATTATTATTATATATATGAGTATTATTACTTTACTTATAAACTATCAAAAATTCATGTAGCAGTAAAATTAAAGGGAAAGTCTTCAACAGGATACAATTTATGACAAAGCCTTTTTAACCCTTTAAGTGCTATGGCCCGATATATCGTCTTTTAAATCTGTTATCAATAAACACTGTTACTGCTTCATAAGCGATTGTACCGTTAGGCGCTCAGTCTGCAGTCTGAGTCTGACATGTGGTGAAACCTGGTAGACACGAATTGAACTACCTCGTCCAGCGCCTAGTCTCTATAATGTCAACTGATCCACTGCAGCTGCTAGCCTGACCAGTGGCAGTGCGGTCTAAGGCATTACCTTCCCGGCCGGGGGTAACACTTGGATCGAGGGTTCGAATCCCGTCACAGTCGGTGGTTTTTATGTGCAACTCATGGAGAGTTCACCTGTCTGTGGCAGAGTTGAAGGGGAGGGCGGACCTTAAGCAAACGGTGGACGGCTCGGGTCCAAGATGACGGGATGGGTGGATTCTTTGTGAGTTCAGGTGTTTTGCTACTTTTTACCTATCCTTTACTGTGTGTGTCCAGCGGAAGCACGTTTTTATTAATTTTAACTGTTCAGGCGTTCAATATATTAAAAAAATCAACAAAACATAACGGATTCAACTACTCCTTTCAGAAGCTTAGCACTCAAAGGGTTAATATGACTTTACTATTGAAATCTTTGATTAGGCGTATTCGGTCACATTTTTTACTTTGGACCTGTTTAACAATAGCAGCTTCTGTTTCGACGATTGGACAGTTTTTTTTCTTTTTCTGGCTACATTTGTACCTCCCAAAACCATGTATCATAAGATGTTCTTGATGTTACCAATATATAGTGTTTCGAAGATTCTTAAAAAGGTGTACCTTGACTGTGTTTGGATGAGTACGGATATCACCTTTAATCTCACTGATCAATTCTTCATTGGTAAATTGACATTCCTCGACCATATTTTCAAGAAAACTGATAATACTTTGCATTACTGAATCTAACTTTACTTTGTAGGGTTTGCCTGCAACTTGTGTTCCTGTCTTTAGTCGCCATAGCAAATTATATTATGCTTCAGCAGCTACTAAGACAGTCGGTGGTTCTTAATGATATATGGAACTATAGCATGTCCAAAGACATCATATCTGTGTGAAACTGGCAATAGAATATCCCTAACATTTAAATCCCTCCAATACAGGGTATTTAAACCATGATGTCACTTTTCCCCTATTGTAAAGGGTATTTAAACTATGATGTCATAGCCCAGCTGTTACAGAAACAACAACATGGCTGCCGCTTCAGTATGACACATAACCTCAAAACTACTGTTCCCGCCTTTTAGCAGACAACTAACTCCCGCCATTACACATGTCTAACCTACGACAAGAGATAATATATACAATAATAATGACAACTATATATATATATATACACACACACACACAATTGAAAACATTATTTTAGTAGGCTTTGCTTACCAAGATTCTGCAAAAAGAAGACCACTCACAGAATATCGTAGGCTAGGGATTAGCATGATAGTGTTTATATCTCAAAAATAAATCACATGTCCGAAATGATTTTTTAAAGTTTATCATTTAGTGATGGATACTGACGGTTTATATGTGTATACAACACACTATACCTATTGCTATGTTGATGACTTCATTTAACATTACAAACTTGCACTCAAAACAAGTATCTACAGACTGAGCCTACCTACTACTAAAAAATCAAGACTTGGAAAGAACATTTTAGAATTTGTCGATCAATAACACTTGAATAAGGCATTAGCTTAAACAGTATTATTGTGGGAAACCTCCATTATACCGATTTGTATCCAATAATATCTGAGTTTTAAATATAATAAGCAACATTACTTAAAGGCCTGATCCCCAAAATTTGCATTAGTGAGCTAGATTCCTCATTGTTTTACATATTTCAATCCACAACACGTAAAAATGGCATACTTATAATGAGTAGTAGGGCAGGTAACATACTTATACAATGTAAAAGCTATTACCGTAACGGGTATTTAAAAAAATCATAAATGCGAACCATGCCTGGCCCCACTTCAAATTCAAGACATTTTTTAAGATTTTGTCGAGCAATAAGAGCTTAAATAGGTATAAAGGTATTCAGTATTCATGTGAATAATTGTGCTAGATCTTACATAACCGCTTTGAGGCACTAGCGATGGAGGAGGACGATGGTAATAAACAAAGTGTTGCTAGTCGAGAAATTAATAGAGAAGAATGTAATATGATTAATCCAAGCAAACAAGCTAAGAAAAAAATATTAATCTGTGCTGACAGTCATGGGAAAAATGTATCGTGGCATATAAATAATAAGCAGCAGACATATGATGCAGTGGGTTTCGTTAGACCGGGTGGACGATCTGAGCAGGTCTTAAATATGAACTTAGGTCAAGAAAACTTAGGAAAAGCAGATGTGTGTGTTGTCATAACAGGAACCAATGATGTTGCAAAAAATGAAGCTGACAAAGTAATAACCGAATTTAAAAAAGTGCTGGATGAAAATAAAAACACTAACTTTGTAGTAGTTGATGTTCCTAACAGATACGATTTAGCAGACTGGTCGTGTGTCAACCATGAAGTGAAAAAAACAAACAGTGATCTGAAGAGGCTGTGTGAAGGATATAGTAATGTGGTTATTGTGGAATCGAGTAAGGCAACTCGGCAACATCACACAAGACATGGTATGCACCTTAACGAAATCGGGAAAAGGTGGCTAGCTGAACAAATCTGTGAAGCAATATCAAAGTGTAACCAGAGTGAAACTGAGGGCACCTCTATCAATCTTCAACTACCAGTTCCAGAAAATACTACTAGTTTAACGAACAATGGGGACTTGGGAAACGCACCTACTACAGCAAAACGAAAACCCGCCTGAACAATGGAACATCTAATCAAGAAGGTATCACTACAAATGAAAATTGTCAGATGCAAAGTAATTTAAATAAACAAAATGTAAACAATTCACATCAGTTAAATCTGTTACATCTAAATGTTAGATCACTTAGAAAAAAAGTAGGATTGGTAGAATTGATATCAGATAGCCTTAATTGTAATATAATTTGCCTGAATGAGCATTGGTTAAACATGTGTGAAAAACTAATGTATTTGCCAGCAGGATTTGTAGTGGCTGATATGTATTGTAGGGAAGAACCCCCATTCAGGTGGGGGTTGTTCGATATTTGTTAAAGAAAACTTGGAGTTTGAAATAATCAATGTTAGTGACTTTAGTGAGGTGAGTGTTTTTGAGGTCGCTGCTATTGTTTTAACAAATTATAACACAGTTCTTGTTTGTATATATCGAACTCCTCAGTCTAATGTTAACTCTTTTTTTATTAGGTTAGACAGTTTTTTAAGCCATATTACAAGAAAATACGTTACAGAATATGATTTTATTATAACAGATGATTTTAATAAAAATATTTTGGACAACTCACAAGAATCTCAAAATTTTTTAAATCTTTTGAGGGCATACGATTTATATTGTTTGAACAAAAATCCTACTAGAGGATTAGCTTGCATTGACAACATTATTACTAATATGAAACAAAATGTAATTAAATGTGAAGTTTTTAAACCTCATATATCTGACCATGATCTGACCAAGTTACTATGCCAGATATTAAAGGAAAAATGGCAGGGCAATCAGAAAGATTTGTTGTCTTTTAAATATAGAATTCTTTCTGTAGAGGCTATTAATTCTCTTAAATGCCTTTTAATTAATACAGACTGGAGCTTTGTGTATAGTGACAATAACATTGAATTGCTTTTCTCAAACTTGATAGACTATCTAAGAATTTCCATAGAGCAATGTTGTGCAGTGAAAACAAAAAAATAAGGCAGGGTAAAACTAAGAAAACAAAAAAGTGGTATAATGATGAGTTGAGAATGATTAAAGATAGAGTAATCGTGTGGTATAATTTATATGTGCATTGTAGTGATGATGTTTTAGATGGGAAATTATATTTAAGAGAACGGTATAAGACAGAGAAAAAACACTATAGGTTTAAAATTAATGAGGCCAAAAAACTGTACAATAATAGATTTATTGAAAACTCTAAGAATAAGTGCAAAGCAGCTTGGAAGGTGGTCAAAGAGCAATCTGGTAAAGTCAATAAAAGTTGGGAATGTGTAATCAAATCAGATGATTTTAATAACTATTTCATTAATGCACCAGCAGAAATCAATACAAATTCACCTGTTGATGAATTAGGAGCACTGAATTATGTCCATAGATTCTTAAATAAAAGCATCGTAAAAGTACAAAGAAAAATATTAAACTGGAATACAATAACAGAACAACAAGTTAAAAATATTGTAAGTGGTTTGAGTACTTCTAGTAGTGAGGATCTGTATGGGCTGTCGAACAGGTTAATCAAAGAAATTATTGACATAATAATTAAACCTTTGGTATGTTTGTTTAATAGGGCTCTAGCTGAGGGTGTTTTTCCACAAGTGCTTAAATTTAT
Source organism: Allygus modestus (assembly GCA_963675035.1). Lineage (NCBI taxonomy): Eukaryota > Metazoa > Arthropoda > Insecta > Hemiptera > Cicadellidae > Allygus > Allygus modestus. The sequence continues at coordinate 320,220,178 of OY776111.1, forward strand.
AAAAGTAATCCCAATCTATAAAAAAGATAATAAGTCTGATCCATCAAGCTATAGGCCAGTATCTCTAATTCCGGTAGTAAGTAAGATCAATTATATAATTTCTTTGTGGATAATAGGTTACTATGTACTGAACAATATGGCTTTATTCCTGGATTAAATACAATTAAGGCTGTTGAAAATATTGTTAGCTACATTTTAAATGGTTTTGAAGGTAAAGAGGTAACATGTGCTACACTAATTGATCTGACAAAGGCATTTGATTGTGTTTCGCATACGATATTGCTAAAAAACTTCAATGTTATGGTTTGGAGGGCAAGGAAATTAGTTTACTGACATCCTATGTGTGTAACAGGAAACAGAAGGTAGTCCAAAATAATGACAGTTCTATTTTTTAGTTAATCAAATCTGGTGTTCTCAAGGATCAGTTTTGGGCCCTTTTTTGTTTTTAATTGCCATTAATGATTTTCCGAGTAATATACCATGCAGATCAGTATTGTATGCGGATGATACAACCTTGGTCCAGTCTGGTAAAGAAACTGTTAAATTACAAATAGATCAAAGTGTAGCATTGAATAGTGCGGAAAGTTGGTTTAAAATTAATCAGTTAAGTATAAATAAAAAAAAGACAGAATCTATTATTTTCTCCTTAACTGAACCATTTGAAATAGAATCGATTAAACTTCTTGGCCTACACTTAGACAGAACCTTAAAATGGGACGTGCATGTAGAGAATATGTGTACAAAGTTATCTAGAATTACTTACTTGTTGAGAAAATTTAAACTTAGTGTTAGTGATGATATGTTAATTAATGCATATTATGCATTTTTTCATTCCCAGATGGTATATGGGATAACGTTATGGGGAAACAGTATGAATGCTTACCAAATTTTCAAGTGGCAAAAGTATGCTTTAAGAATAATAAAGGGTTTAAATAACTGTGAATCTTGTTTCGCTATTTTTAAAGAACTGAATATAATGACATTTCCTTGCCTGTATATTTATTTCTGTTTGGTAAATGTCAAGGAGAATCTGCAAGACTATAGAATTAGATTGGATATTCATAACTATAACACCAGGAAAAAACATACCTTAGATATAAACACAGTTTGTCTTTCAAAATCGAACAATAGCACATTTTGCATGAAAATAAGACTATTTAATAAATTGCCACAATCAGCATACACTGTTAGTATTAATAGATTTAAAATATGCCTGAATAAATGGTTAAAAGAACAAATATTCTATAAGATTGATGATTATCTAAAAAAGGAAGATTCTAAGTTCAACAGAATTTTTGACGGCTGAAAGCAGATTAAAGGAAATGTAAATGTAATAGCTTTATTTATTTATTTATTTATGTGGTCACCATATGTCTATAATCAACCTATTTATTAATGAATGTCATAAATTGTATTCCTATTTATTAATTATTATTTATTATTTCTCTCTTACTGCGCATGTTTATTTATCTTGTGGTATATTGCTATTTCATAGGTATAGTACATTTTAAGAATGATAAAACTGTAATCAGATAATGTCGTAAGTGTTTTAGTTTGTGATAAGTGGACGAAATCTATTGCATCAATGTATGTCTAATGATCAATAAAATCTTGAATCTTGAATCTTGAATCTTGAATCATAATTGACATATTTCAATCCAGAATACATGAAAACACCATACTTATAATCAGTAGTAGTGCAGGTAAAATACTTATACTATAACCTTAACCTTAATTAACCGTTACCTTAACAGAAATTATAAAAACCAAAATAAATGTAAACCATAGGCTACCCAAAATCCAGGACCTTAATAAACAAAATGTAACTTTTTTTAGTTTTTGTCGAGCAATAAGAGCTGAAATAGGTATAAATGTATTAAGTAGTGATGTGGGTAACCTACCCCTATCATTATTTGCCCAATACTCTCTCAGTTTTTTTTTTTTTATAAACTTTAAGTTTTACCAACTTAAGGTCCACCACCAAAAAATGCATTATTGAGTTAAATCTCTCAATTTTTTACATAGTTCGATTAAGAACACATGAAAACAGCATACTTATGATAAAGTAGTGTGGGTAATATAATCATATTATATATATAATAATTATCATAACAATTATTTTAAAAAATATATAAAACATGTCTGGGCTTGCTCCAAATTCAGGACATGTGGAAACAAAAAATATTTTTTTTAAGTTTTTGTAGAGTAATGAGCTTAAAAAGGTATAAAGGTATTCAGTATTAATGTGGGTAAACTCCTCATACCACCATTTGACCAATACTCTCCTAGTTAATATTTGAATAAACTTTAACTTTTACCAATTTTAGGCCTATCTCGAAAATTTGAATAATTGTACTAGATCTTGCATTATTGACATATTTCAATCTAGAATACACGAAAACACCATACTTATAATCAGTAGTAGTGCAGGTAACATACTCATACTATTTAAAAGATGGTACCTTAACGGAAATTATAAAAACCAAAATAAATGTAAACCACATGCTACCCGAAATCCAGGACCTTAATAAACAAAATATAACTTTTTTAAAGATTTTGTCGAGCAATAAGAGCTGAAATAGGTATAGATGAATTAAGTAGTGATATGGGCAACCTACCCATATCATTATTTGCCCAATACTCTCTCTGTTTTTTTAAAATAAACTTTTAACTTTTACCAACTTGAAGCCCACCACCAAAAAATGCATTATTGAGTTAAATCTCTCATTTTTTACATAGTTCGATCCAGAACACATGAAAACGGCATACTTATTATAAGTATTAGTGTGCGTAATATAATCATATTATATATATAATAATTGCCATAACAATTATTTAAAAAAATGTATATAAGAGATGTCTGGGCTTGCTCCAAATTCAGGACATGTAGAAACAAAAAATATTTTTTTAAAGTTTTTGTCGAGCAATTAGAGCTTAAATAGGTATAAAGGTATTCAGTATTAATGTGGGTAACCTCCCCATACCACCATTTGACGAATACTCTCCTTGTTTTTATTTTAATAAACTTTAACTTTTACCAATTTTAGGTCTATCTCGAAAATTTGAATAATTGAGCTAGAGCGTTAATTATTGACATACTGTATTTCAATCCAGAATACATGAAAACACCATACTTATAATCAGTAGTCGTGCAGATAACATACTAATACTATTTAAAAGATGGTTCCTTAATGGAAATTATAAAAACCAAAATAAATGTAAACCACATGCTACCCGAAATCCAGGACCTTAATAAACAAAATATAACTTTTTTAAAGATTTTGTCGAGCAATAAGAGCTGAAATAGGTATAGATGAATTAAGTAGTGATGTGGGCAACCTACCCATATCATTATTTGCCCAATACTCTCTCAGTTGTTTTTTTTATAAACTTTTAACTTTTACCAACTGAAGTCCACCACCAAAAAATGCATTATTGAGTTAAATCTCTCATTTTTTACTTAGTTCGATCCAGAACACATGAAAACGGCATACTTATGATAAGTATTAGTGTGCGTAATATAATCATATTATATATACAGGGTGTTTCAAAAAGAATCATCCGATTTAGAAAAATCATAGCTATTCATCTGTGAATCCGATGTGCTCGAACAATGTACTGTTAGAAAGAGGAAGCTCTGGAGTTTAACGTCGTTTCCGCCAGGTAGCAGTAGCGCGCTTCTGTCAACGCCCAGCTCAGTAGTTGTCAAAATGGCGTCTGCACAACAGAAAGCGTTTTGTGTTATACGGTTTGCTAGATGCGAGTCTGTGATTTCCGTGCAACGTGAATTTCGTACCACATATGGTGTTGATCCTCCTACAGCCCAGAGCATAAGAAGATGGTATAAGCAATTTAGTGATACAGGCTGTCTCTGTAAAGGCAAATCATCAGGTCGTCCCCGTGTGTTCAATGAAGACTTGGAGCGCATCCGCCAGAGTTTCACCCGTAGCCCGCAAAAATCCACTCGCCGTGCTGGTAGGGAACTTAACATTCCTTCGACATCTGTATGGCGTGTTTTGCGCCGCCGTTTGCGTTTTAAACCGTACAGGATTCAATTACTACAAGCTTTGCATGAAGGTGACAAAGTACGACGTGTTCAGTTTTGTGAGTTTATCCAAAGCCAGATGGCAGTAGATGATGAGGAAAATGATGATCGAGATTTGGTATCACGCATAGTGTTTAGTGACGAGGCAACTTTCCATTTGAGTGGAAAAGTTAACCGCCACATGTGAGAATATGGGGGACCGAGCAACCACACCAAATTGTACAGCATGAGCGAGATTCTCCAAAAGTTAATGTTTTTTGTGCAATCTCACGGAATAAAGTGTATGGTCCCTTTTTCTTTGCTGAGAACACTGTTACGGGAATAACATATCTCGATATGTTAGAAAACTATTTCTTCCCTCAATTGGAATGTGATTCTGATGACTTCATATACCAACAGGACGGTGCCCCACCACACTGGAATCTTCATGTGAGAGAGTTTTTAAATGGTAGGCTTCCTCAAAGATGGATCGGCCGTACTGGACCTAATGATTCCGCGTCAAGTCACTGGCCTCCAAGGTCACCGGACCTTACTGTTTGTGATTTATTTTTGTGGGGGTTTGTAAAAGACAATGTTTATATCCCTCCCCTTCCAACAACATTGGTTGAACTGAAGAACCGCATTAGAGCAGCCATCGAATCCATCACTCAAGATATGCTAGCTAAGGTGTGGGACGAATTTGAATATCGTATAGACATATGCTGTGCATCTAAAGGGGGCCATATTGAGCACCTGTAAATGGTATGTAAAAAAACTTTATTAGTTGTCCTTTAATATGAAATTAACCTCATGTCCATATGATCATTAGTTTTGAAATTATAAACCTTTAAAATCGGATGATTCTTTTTGAAACACCCTGTATAATAATTACCATAACAATTATTTTAAAAAATGTATATAAGACATGTCTGGGCTTGCTCCAAATTCAGGACATGTAGAAACAAAAAATAATTTGTTTAAGCACTATATAACATTTTAATTATTCTCTATAAGAATAACATGGGAGCTGAGTAAGCAGGTTTGCTGCAACAAGGAACTAAAAAAATGGGTTTTTATGCAAATATCAATATAACTCAACAAGGTGAAGCCACATACCAAGTTTTATTAATTTATGTTCATAATTAAGGGAGTCATTACATTTTACTTATTCTCCATAAGAATAACATGGGGGCTGAGTACGCAGGTTCGCTGCTACGGGGATAATCAACAAAACATCAATTTTTTGTGCAAATATCAATATACCAGAACTACGTGACCCCACGTGCGAAGTTTCATCAATATACATTCATTAATAATGGAGATATCAAATTTTATTTATTCTCCATAAGGATAACATTGGACAACTTACTGTGTTTAGCACTTTGAATATCTCTGCAACGGTTGGACGTAGAATCACAATTTAAACACCAAAATGATTGTTTTGTGGAGCTGAGTTGATTGGTAAAAGCAAATGTGAAGTTTACATTAAAATTATCTTAGGAAAAGCCAAAAACCTTTTTCCCATAAGATTAACATAGGAGATTTTATGAGCAGGTTTTTTTGGATTTTATCCGCAACCACTTAACCTAGCTTAATAATTCAAAATACCATATTATTTGTTTTTTTAAGCTCTATAACATGGTCTAAACCAAAATTAAGTGTTTAAAAATGTTTAGGGTAAAAAATGCAAAAAACTGATTTTTGGAAATTCAAAACTTCCATAAACCCCCCTTCCCATAGCCCGATTTTTCTGGTTTTCGAACTTAAAGTCATAAATGTCACTTTACACATTTGAGCCAAATTTCATCGAAATCGGACGTTTTTTACTCAAGTTATCGCATTCACGGACACACACACATATATATATATATATATAAATTTGAATGAATAGTGTTTTACACCGCTACGCACTATTTCAGTTAGTCGCAGTGAGGGTGGATACGGCTTTTGTTGCAGACCTAAGATGTCGAATTACACGAGATGGTAAATTGATTGCAATAACCAGGCACCTATTTAAAACGGAGTATAAATCACCTGCTGGGATTACATTTCACAAGAGCACATTGTTTTAATTTAATTTAATATTCATATGAAGTGGTTAAAAAATATGCTTGCTTAGTAGTCATAAATTATATTGAATATTCCTATAATTTCTCTATGAAATCTAGTCCCTCTTCATCTATTAATGATTATTTTTGTGGTGGCCACAAAAAAACTAAAATTAAAGTACCAGTTATCTTATATATAATAAACAGTATTTTTATTTATGGACTAAAAGACACTTGGAGTAAATAAAATAATAAAATACACATTTTTACTATCGTTAACATTTTAAAATCATTACTTTTTTATTCGTAAATTTAAGGATTGTACAACCTTCTAAAAGTGTGCCGACTTTGCGAAAGATGTTTTAGAAGTACCAAACTAAAATAGTCTAAGTGAAAACAATATTCTCAATAAAATGTAAAACCGTGTACTTGGTCAATTTGTTAGTATGGTATGGATTTATTCCCCAAAATAATTTAAATTTTTCTGATAATGAGTAGGACGATTATAACTGTTGTTTAATGATCAAAATAATAGCTCATAAGTACTTTTCTGTATAATGATCCATCATTACAGTAATATTATTAATGAAGGTCTGAATACATATTAAGGTGAGACAACAATTGAATAAAACTGTAATTTCTTTGGGTAAATGAATATTGATTAATGTCTTAAAACTATTTGGACTAAGTTATTTAATACTCATAATCAGCTATAGTGACTTCGAGGATATTACAAACATATAAATAAGTAAATAAAAATCGTTATTACCCAAATATTTTTGTATTTACTGGTCCTTAAATGAAAACTATATCATTACTAATCCTAACTAAAATAAAATAACAAATAAATACAAAAACAACAACGTAGGTGGAAAACAAACACACTGCACTGCCTATATGGTCGGGCGCGTCGCAGCAGCGGACTGCGCGAAAGACAGTTTTGCCGCTTTATTATACCTCGATTTCTGAGGAAACCAAACGCTTTGGAAAGAAAAAGTAGGAATAAAAAATTAAATTTGTTTATTTATCTAAAACTTTTCCGCTGACAAAATGTCTCTGACCAAAAAATAAAAAACCTTTCCACAGAACAACTTTTTCAAGTCTGGTTTTGAAAACCAGAGCTACAAGTGTGTATTAAATTATTTGTATACCATTTAATAACATTATTATTAACTTTAAATTATTAACATCGTTATCCTCAGACTCTATACTATAAACATGCAAAATTTCAACAATATTGTTCACCTATTACTGTTGATACTGGCCGTGTATCGGTCGCGAAGTTTTACCGTGCATTGAGCTCGCGGATCGTAGATCTCAGGCTGTAAGCCAGACCAACATGGCTGATCTTGCCCCACTTTTAATGCACGGGGTATAAGCAATTGTCTTCTCTATTCTATTATGTGCTCGCTGGGTCCTACATACATGTTTTATAATTAAATAACGTACTATCCATTTAACATCAGTTAATTTAATTTATCAAAGGTTTTTGAAGTTTTTAGATTTAAAAAAAACTAATAGCAGTTGTTATAAATAAAGATAACGTTCTCCTATAATGTGAGTAATTTCAGTAGGTTAATAATTTATCCTCTATATTGCAGCAACCATTTATTTTGTCTTTACTTCTGTCACCTGTGTTCTTTTGTCAGTTTATGGTATTCACATACCCCCGTTATAGCAAACCTGCGTACTCGGCTAATTTCAAATTCAAAAATATATATATCACTCCATAGGAAAACTATTGTGTTATTTTTGTTAAAGAATTTGCTCTTCTAGTTTAATTAAATTTAGTATAATTTAGAACGATTCATCCTTTGACCTAAAATAAACCAAAATAAAAGTATAAATTTTCCTACAGAGTCCCCAGGATCAAAACTATTTATTTAATCTTTTGCGATGAAATTTTGGTTAGAACTTGGGTTAACAGTAGCAACTTTCATCTACCATTTCTGAGTTTGGTTATCCCTTTACGCGAATATTTGAGTGTACTCCTTGTGCTATTCACGTTTGACGTTTATGCTGAATGTAGATGCGTAGTTCGCTTCTGCTCGTGTTATTTCACGTGATTATTTAGCCTACATCATTAAATGACTTTCAGTTTCACCACATATTCCTCTCCCAAGTCCCAAGCGACTCGACGAACAGCGCAAATGTAAATGGTAACCAAAATAGTCAAAATGTGTTTTGACAGAAAGAAGCATTGGTAGATTTAACTCAATAATGCATTTTTTGGCGGTGAACTTCAAGTTGGTAAAACTTAAAAGTATATTTTTTTTTAAAACTGATAAAGTATTGGGCAAATGATGATATGGGTAGGTTGCCCACATCACTACTTAGTTCATTTATACCTATTTCAGCTCTTATTGCTCGACAAAATCTTTAAAAAAGTTATATTTTATTTCTTAAGGTCCTGGATTTCGGGTAGAATGTGGTTTACATTTATTTTGGTTTTTATAATTTCCGTTAAAGTACCATCTTTTAAATAGTATGAGTATGTTACCTGCACTACAACTGATTATAAGTATGGTGTTTTCAAGTATTCTGGATTGAAATATGTCAATAATGCAAGATCTAGCACAATTATTCAAATTTTCGAGATAGGCCTAAAATTGGTAAAAGTTAAAGTTTATTAAAATATAAACTAGGAGAGTATTGGTCAAATGGTGGTATGGAGAGGTTACCCACATTAATACTGATTACCTTTATACCTATTTAAGCTCTTATTGCTCGACAAAACTTAAAAAAAATTATTTTTTGTTTCTACATGTCCTGAATTTGGAGCAAGCCCAGACATGATTTATTTATTTTTTAAAATAATCGTTATGATAATTATTATATATATAATATGATTATATTATGCACACTAATACTTATCATAAGTATGCCGTTTTCATGTGTTCTGGATCGAACTATGTAAAAAATGAGAGATTTAACTCAATAATGCATTTTTTGGTGGTGGACTTCAAGTTGGTAAATGTTAAAAGTTTATTAAAAATAAAACTGAGAGAGTATTGGGCAAATAATGATATGGGTAGGTTACCCACATCACTACTTAATTCATTTATACCTATTTCAGCTCTTATTGCTCGACAAAATCTTTAAAAAAGTTATATTTTGTTTATTAAGGTCCTGGATTTCGGGTAGCATGTGGTTTACATTTATTTTGGTTTTTATAATTTCCATTAAGGTACCATCTTTTAAATAGTATTAGTATGTTACTTGCACGACTACTGATTATAAGTATGGTGTTTTCATGTATTCTGGATTGAAATACAGTATGTCAATAATTAACGCTCTAGCTCAATTATTCAAATTTTCGAGATAGGCCTAAAATTGGTAAAAGTTAAAGTTTATTAAAATAAAAACAAGGAGAGTATTGGTCAAATGGTGATATGGGGAGGTTACCCACATTAATACTGATTACCTTTATACCTATTTAAGCACTTATTACTCGACAAAAACTTTAAAAAAATTATTTTTTGTTTCTACATGTCCTGAATTTGGAGCAAGCCCAGACATGATTTATTTATTATTTTTAAATAATCGTTATGATAATTATTATATATATAATATGATTATATTATGCACACTAATACTTATCATAAGTATGCCGTTTTCATGTGTTCTGGATCGAACTATGTAAAAAATGAGAGATTTAACTCTATAATGCATTTTTTGGTGGTGGACTTCAGTTGGTAAATGTTAAAAGTTTATTAAAAATAAAACTGAGAGAGTATTGGGCAAATAATGATATGGGTAGGTTACCCACATCACTACTTAATTCATTTATACCTATTTCAGCTCTTATTGCTCGACAAAATCTTTAAAAAAGTTATATTTTGTTTATTAAGGTCCTGGATTTCGGGTAGCATGTGGTTTACATTTATTTTGGTTTTTATAATTTCCATTAAGGTACCATCTTTTAAATAGTATGAGTATGTTGCCTGCACGACTACTGATTATAAGTATGGTGTTTTCATGTATTCTGGATTGAAATACAGTATGTCAATAATGAACGCTCTAGCACAATTATTCAAATTTTCGAGATAGACCTAAAATTGGTAAAAGTTAAAGTTTATTAAAATAAAAACAAGGAGAGTATTGGTCAAATGGTGGTATGGGGAGGTTACCCACATTAATACTGAATACCTTTATACCTATTTAAGCTCTTATTGCTCGACAAAAACTTTAAAAAAATTATTTTTTGTTTCTACATGTCCTGAATTTGGAGCAAGCCCAGACATGATTTATTTATTTTTTAAAATAATCGTTATGATAATTATTATATATATAATATGATTATATTACCCACACTACTACTTATCATAAGTATGCTGTTTTCATGTGTTCTGGATCGAACTTTGTAAAAAATGAGAGATTTAACTCAATAATGCATTTTTTGGTGGTGGACTTCAAGTTCGTAAAACTTAAAATTTTATTAAAAAAAAAAACTGAGAGAGTATTGGGCAAATAATGATAGGGGTAGGTTACCCACATCACTACTTAATACATTTATACCTATTTCAGCTCTTATTGCTCGACAAAATCTAAAAAAAAGTTACATTTTGTTTATTAAGGTCCTGGATTTTGGGTAGCCTATGGTTTACATTTATTTTGGTTTTTATAATTTCCGTTAAGGTAACATCTTTTATATAGTATGAGTATGTTACCTGCACTACAACTGATTATAAGTATGGTGTTTTCATGTATTCTGGATTGAAATATGTCAATTATGTAAGATCTAGCACAATTATTCATATTATTCACATGATTACTGAATACCTTTATACCTATTTAAGCTCTTATTGCCCGACAAAATCTTAAAAAATGTCCTGAATTTGAAGTGGGGCCAGGCATGGTTCACATTTATGATTTTTTAAATACCCGTTACGGTAATAGCTTTTACATTGTATAAGTATGTTACCTGCACTACTACTGATTATAAGTATGCCATTTTTATGTGTTCTGGATTGAAATATGTAAAACAATGAGGGATCTAGCTCACTAATGCAAATTTTGGGGATCAGGCCTTTAAGTAATGTTGCTTATTATATTTAAAACTGAGATATTATTGGATACAAATCGGTATAATGGAGGTTTCCTACAATAATACCGTTTAAGCTAATGCCTTATTCAAGTGTTATTGATCGACAAATTCTAAAATGTTCTTTCCAAGTCTTGATTTTTTAGTAGTAGGTAGGCTCAGTCTGTAGATACTTGTTTAGAGTGCAAGTTTGTAATGTTAAATGAAGTCATCAACATAGCAATAGGTACAGTGTGTTGTATACACATATAAACTGTCAGTATCCATCATTAAATGATAAACTTTAAAAAATCATTTCGGACATCTGATTTATTTTTGAGATATAAACACCATCATGCTAATCCCTAGCCTACGATATTCTGTGAGTGGTCTTCTTTTTGCGGAATCTTGGTAAGCAAAGCCTACTAAAATAATGTTTTCAATTGTGTGTGTGTTTGTATATATATATATATATATATATATATATATATATATATATATATCAATTAATGATAATAGTTGTCATTATTATTGTATATATTATCTCTTGTCGTAGGTTAGACATGTGTAATGGCGGGAGTTAGTTGTCTGCTAAAAGGCGGGAACAGTAGTTTTGAGGTTATGTGTCATACTGAAGCGGCAGCCATGTTGTTGTTTCTGTAACAGCTGGGCTATGACATCATAGTTTAAATACCCTTTAAAACAGGGGAAAAGTGACATCATGGTTTAAATACTCTGTATTGGAGGGATTTAAATGGTAGGGGTATTCTATCCAGTTTCACACAGATAGACATCATTACAATTTGTCGTGAGTCCTCGAACAGTTTATCTGACAGCTAGTTTATTCACTTGGTAAACAATATTCAATATTCCAATATTTTATTTTAAGGAAGACTATTTCATTTACCATGGTACCATGGTCTGGTAGCATCTCCTTTGCACATACAAACCATCTGGCTTTTAACCAATACATTAGGTATACATTAGATTGACTAAGGTGATTCAGGGTTATTTTAGGATTTCTTCACATATATAATAGGAATAAGCAACACATTTCTCATTTATAAATTGCTTCCTATTGGCAAGTATTAAATGTGTCCATCGTATTATTCAATTTAGTGTGTTGCTTTTAAATACAATAACCCTACCAGTGGAGATGCCATTTACTTGCTCATTAAACGATTTCAACCCTTTTCTTTAACAAAAACTGTCTATGCCCCAAACTTTTCCACGTTTTATCGCAAATAATATAATCCGGACAAATCCCAAACATCATTTGAAAAACAAAACAAATAAAGACTGTACATTTATCTACCATATCAGGAAATATTAGAAGTAATTAAATATACACTAAATTATTGAAATTTTAACAGTTATGTAATTAATTATTTAAGAATGTTTTTTAGGAATTGCATGTGTGGAGTTCAACCATAACCTTTAATCTAGCCTTTAAATCTACATAAGACTGAAAGATCTATTTGTCAATTATATTAGGTAAAATAAATATACCGTATAATTATTTTTTATTCAAACTTATATATTACCATAACATTGCGCTTCATTAAATCTAATGAAATTTGATTAAGAGATATAATGTAATTATTCAACTCCAGTCTTGATTTCACAGTAGTTTGCTGAATATGCAATTTATTCGTTCAAAAAGTGGGTTTTTACCATGACTTAATAAAACTAGAATGTAGCCGCTGAACAGGAGTGTGTGAGAGGGCGTTTTGGGCCAGATTGGCCCAAAAGTCGCCGTTTTTCAACGCGCTGTATCTTCTACATTATTTATCATAGAAATGCAATTAATATAAAATGAAATTGTAGGGAATTTTGTCCTCTTTAATTTCGTACTCAACAGTCTTTCAGATAAAACACACATTTTTCAAGATATAAGTCAAAAACTAAAAAAGTGCAGAATATTTAAGGTTTTTTGTGATTTTCTCAGTGAAGCCGTCCTTTCTCGAGATGGCAAACATGAAATTTGAATTCAGCGCCCCAAAAAACATACAGAAAACCATTGAGAAAAAACTTCCGGTATTTTTTCTAAAAGTACCATTTGACTAGACTATAACTATTTATTTTAACTAAAATAAACAATAAATAACACACATAATATTATCCCCGGCTAGTCTAAAAGATGAGAAGTGATAACTAGAGATTATATGTTAAAAATCAAAACAAATTACATCAACTTCGGAGGATGCGCAGAATCATGCTACTGTACCTATAGTATTTGGCTATATTCTAAACGATGAGTTAGGCTAACTAATTTATCAAAATAATTCAGCAGTTTAATAAAACTTTAGATCTAAAATTTGAAGTTAAATTCATAGATTTTGATGGTAAATTGTACCATATTGCAAGTTTAAAACCCAAATTATATGTTAGTTGTTATTAAATATTGAATAACTGCCGCTCTCACAATAGTCTACTGAGTAATTACAGGTAGGGAAAACCAGTTCAAAAGTGTTTAGGTTGATAAATAAATTCAATTTACATACCTGGAAACTGCTAAGTAACTGGAGGCGTTTATTTGCAACCTTAAGCATTCTTGCAAAAACATCTAGATCACTGAATTCTACTCCTAATAGGCAGAGACGTTTCTCTTTATAAAACTGAAAACAAAACAAAAATATTATACTGGCTCTGCAAAAATGTTATACATAAGAGTGTTGGTAGAGGAATAAAGAAACTTAAATTCCTACCATACCATAAGCTGTGCATAACCTAAATTCCTACCATATCATAAGCTGTGATATTGTGCAGGCTGCATTGTCATTCCAGAAGTCATTTGATTCTTATATCTGTAACACCTATTCTTGCTTTTGTGCTATTTTTGTTGATGGATCAACAGCTGTTGAAAAATACAGATTTCAACTGATTAGCTACTGGTACTATTATTCCATTTGTTCACTCCCATTATCTTTTGGGTTTCGCCGCATGTCGTCACAAAATGTCTCTTCATAATTTGTACAAGTATATAGTAATTCTAGGACAAATAATGTTTCAAATTGCGTAAATTGAAACATTATTTTGTTTAGTTCTCATAAACATTTTATACAAGTTAGTATAGTCAAGTGCATTGTTTAAGACATTCAATAAAAAATACTTGTTATAATTATAATAGCGGGTATCGTAGAGTTACAAGAGAACAGGTATGCACCAAAACATTCATTCATGGAGAATCAGAGAAAACAAAATAAACACACCTGCAACTAATTTTAAAATAGGTACCTAAATAATAGTGCTTTTTGGTATCAGATATGTTATCAACATTTTTAAATAAAGTTAAATTATTAATAGTTGGGTCAATCTATACCAAATCAACCAGGGCTAGAACTGTTAGGGCCTAGGTCGTAAGATTTAGATAATTTTTGGATTATTTGTTGCATGTTATAAATACAAAGAAAAATACAACATTTCAGATTTACTGAACTTACCTACGGTTTTTTTGTTAAAAACTTTAAAAATTTCAATAAATCCAAAAAACATGTGCTGAAATTTTGTTTTGGCTATTTTCTTAAAAAATACTGTGGCTGGAAAGCTGGGGCAGGTACTGGTATCATATTCTTCAGTTATTTATGCTAAATATTTCAATACGTAGCGTTTTTTGGCATTTTGGTAACTAAGAAAATACCCCCGACGCAGCAAACCTGCGTACTCAGAGAATTTTCAATGCATTTATATGTTTCTCACTCCTACATAAAGCCACTTACAAAATTTCACAAAAATACATTAATAAATAAGTGATTTATAACATTTTATTTATTCTCTATAAGAATAACAATAGGACGGAGTACGCAGGTTTGCTGCAACGAGGAAGATAAGAAATGAGTTTTTATGCAATTATCAATATAACTCAACCAGGTGAAGCTACATTACTAAGTTTTATTAATTTATGTTCATAATTAAGGGAGATATAAAAATTTACATATTCTCCATAAGAATAACATAAGGGCTGAGTATGCAGGTTAGCTGCTACGGGGACGATCAACAACAATTTATTTTTTGTGCAAATATCAATATACCAGTACAACATGAAGCTATATACCAAGTTTCATCAATATACATTCATAAATAATCGAGATATCAAATATTATTTATTCTCCATAAGGGTAACATTGGACAACGTACAGTACTGTGTTTAGCACTTTGAATATCTCTGCAACGGTTGGACGTAAAATTACAATTTAACCACCAAAATGACTGTCTTGTGGAGCTGAAGTGATTGGTAAAAGCAAATGTTAAGATTCAAGTAAAATTAACTGAGGAAAAGCCAAAAAATTTTTTCCCATAAGATTAACATGGGAGATTTTATGAGCAGGTTTTTTTGGATTTTTTCTGCAACCACTTAACCTAGGTTAATAATTCAAAATACCGGTACCATATTATTTGTTTTTTTTTAGCTCTATAACATGGTCAAAACCAAAATTGTTTTAAAAATTTTAGGGTGAAAAATGCAAAAAGCTTATTTTTGGAAAATTGAAAACCCCCATAAACCCCCCTTCCCATGGTCCGATTTTTCTGGTTTTCGAACTTAAAGTCATAAATGTGACTTTACTCATTTGAGCGAAATTTCATCGAAATCAGACGTTTTTTACTCAAGTTATCGCATTCACAGACATATATATAAATTTGAGCGAATAGTGTTTTTGGCTTCTGGGGACCTCAAAAAAAAAATTATCATGGTCTCGGGCTTAAGTCTCACCATGAGACCTACGGTAATAGCTTCTTTCCTATAGGGGAAATTCGCTAAAAAGAGTAGGTAATCTGAAATGTTGTATTTTTTATATTTTAATACAAAAGTACAAATAACCCAAAAGTATCAACACCCAAAACCTAAAGGTTAAAGCCCTGGTTGATTTGGTATGAAGTGACCCAGTTACCATATGGCAACCAATGTCTAAGGGACTTTGCAGAGGAATTTATTTTATTTTTATTTTTTGCATTTCTGGATTTTTTCCTGAAGAAGTCTTATGCGTGTGTAAGGATGGCCAATTGATTCCGAATTTCTATATCATGTGCATAATAGTCTACTAATTTAGGTCCCGGTAATGTATACGCTATTTTGTATCACACATCATGACTGTTTCCAGAAGGCCTATTACAGGGTGAGTCCCACCCTACTTTTGTCTGCATTTATGAAGATAGGGTATGAACTTCTTGGACTCAAATCTTTTTCAAATGTAGGGTTGTGACCATAGAACTCAATAGATGCACCTGGAAAGCTCGAGCTAGATTCAAAAAGCGGCCCTCGAATCCAGCTGCTGTAGGTCAACCGCGGCAGTGTGACTGACTTCCGTGTTGTGCATGCTGTCGTTTTCATGCTTGTTTGTCGAAAATAAAAACTGTAATGAGAATGAAACTCAAGGACTATATTTGTAATTTGCATGATCTACGGAATCCTTCAGTATAAGTAGGTATCTATCTTAAGAGTTTTAGCGAATTTCCCCTGTATGAAAGAAGCTATTACCATAGTCGGTATGGTAAGACGTAGGCCCAGGACCAAGATAACTTTTCGTTTTGAGGTCCCCAGATGCCAAAAACCCCATTCGTTCAACAACAACGGGTGCGATAACTCTCGTAAAAATGGTCCGATTTTTATGAAATTTGGTACAAACATATAAAGCAACATTTATGACTTTAAATTCGAAAACCAGCCAGATCATTTTAACCAAAGGAGTATTTTGAGGGGGGGGTTTTGTACCCCAAAAATGTTATTTTTTTAGTTTTTACGTATGATATTTTAGGAAATCAAATTTTACTTTTCACCATTGAATTCAGCTTTAAAACGTAACAATTTGGTTATTTCTATCATTTCTCTACGGTATGCCAATTGGTTACAGAGATATTGAAAGTGCTAAACATAATACGTTGTCCAATGTTATTCTTATGGAGGATAAGAAAAATGCTATATCTCGCTTATTCATCAACTTATCCTGACGAAACTTGGTATATTGCTTCATACCGCTGTGGTCTATTAATAATTGCACGTAAAACTATTTTTTTGCCTATAGTTCCCGTATCAGCAAACCTGCGACCTCAGCCCCCATGTTATTCTTATGGAGAATAAGAAAAATTTTATCTCCCTTAATTATGATCATAAATAAATAAAACTTGGTATGTGGCTGCACCTAGTTGAGTTATATTGATATTTCTATAAAAACCCATTTTTGCGTTCCTGGTTACAGCAAACCTGCATACTCAGCCGCCATGTTATTCTTATAGAGAAAAATTAAAATGTCAAACAGTTTATTTATGAATGCATATTGATGAAACTTGATACCGGTATGTGGCTTTATGTGGCATTAAGATCGCATTGTGTGGTATATGCATTGCAGAGTACGCAGGTTTGCTGCTATGGGGGTATTTTAAATATTTAAATTTGCAACAATTAATACGATTTTGGATTTTTGAAAAGGTGACAAGAAAAAGATGCTACCCAAGCGTAAACTTACCGTAATTTATTTTTAGGTTAGGGACCATTCACATGTTACATAACACATTTTTTCGTCATTTCAGACCCCCTTCCCCTATTTAATGCACCATAACGCTTGACCATACCCCCCGCCACCTAACCTAACGCTAATTAGGGGCCTAACCTAATAAGTACCCATGTCAAACTCACCAACTAACCACCCGAACCTATTAATTGGCCTTATTATACCCCTAATTAGGTTAGGTTTGGCTGGTTTATCATAGGATTAATCGGAAATATAATCCCATCAAATATTATATCTAGGCCTAGATCAGGTTCTGTTTATTTAGTTAGGCTAAAAGTCGTGGCGTTTTTACACTAAGTTAAATCAACCGCTGTTAAAGATGTCACTCCTTAATCCGATAATTTGATCGGCAATGCAGTTTCAACGATACGATCATCGCACATCATATGAATAGTTGTTCTTGATGCTCTTTCAACATTGCGCGGTTAGTACTCCTGTCATGTGACGAATATCTCTTCTATTATTTTTATTCAAGATTCTTTATTGTTATAAAACACAAAAACAGTGCATGGACAAGCGTCAAGATTTGTATACTAAATATAAATAGGCCTATAGCCTAAAATACTTATTAACAGATTTAAAAAAATAGTCCATGCAATATTAGGCTCCCTACTGTGTTACCTACAAAAGTTGTGATAATTTGTGCAAGGTTATGTCATTACTTGCTTTAAAACTGTCGTATTTATATTGCAAGTCCACCATTACTCCCCTCCAATTGTTAGTTGCCAGCGAATATTTGAATCGTCCACACCTTAATATAATAAATTTTCTATGTTCATATTTTCAATCAAAACGATGTTTGCAATAAAAATTAGAATCATCTAAGGCAGTTGCAAGTATAATATGTCATTTTATGAGTAAAATTCCTGAAAATATACAATAACTTATATTCTATGTTTACCACATCATTAACATGTCATGTCATCTCATTGTCATGTTTATTTCATTTCTATTTTAAGTTTAATTGAAAGACATCCTAAAAAAGGAAACACAACAACTTTATGCTTTATGATGATAATATTTGTAATCCATAAAACAATCGACCTACCTAATCGATATACCGTACTGAACAATTTTGTTTGTTTTTTATATCGTTCCGTTTATGAAAGTGTACCCTTAACCCTCCGAGTAACCTTCGCCCGTTTTCGGGCGACTATTTTTGACCGCCGAGTGTCAGTCGCCCGCTATTGGGCGACTTTGCATGCCTCCAGTTTTATGTAATATTTCCGCATACGATTGAGCAATGATTCATACGATCCCGGGCAATGAGTATTCCAATGTGATTAGCGGATTCTAGGCTTCATTATGACTATACATGACCATCGTTCGTGCTATTTTTTCTATCATCTGTGTCTGAATTCCAAATGTCTGCGAATGTTTGTTGTTGTTGGTAATACAGGCTTTAACCCTTTGCGCTCGATTGGCCAGCAGTGCTGGCCACAGCTGTTTCTGAGTTAGCTCGTCATTGTTTTTGCAGCGCCGTGCCTCTCAGGTCGTACGGCCAGCACTGCTGGCCATGGCGGTTTCTCTGTCAGGTCGGCCAACATTCTGCCATCCCTGCTACGCCAGCTTGTATCAGTTTTTTTGTTTTGATCTGTAAGGTTTCACACATTAAAAACCCAAAATTAATGTTAAGTCCAATATTGTTATGTTTTATTGAAAGCTAATAAAATGACAAAAACAATGAAAATTAAAGTTTGCTAAGTACCGTAAAACATAATAAAATATGAAATGTTAAAAATGGACAAAATAATTACTGTTACTAGAGAGATATTTTTTTACAATTGCCTTTTCCTTATGAAACGGCTTTAAAGTCCTTCACTGTATGATATTTTTCAAAACACAGTCCAGCACAAAGTCCCGGTTGATTTTACACAATAATTCTATACTCTATTATGAGTAAGGTTTGCTTGTATGTTTGCTTGATTGCTTGCTTGCTTGTGACACTGATCTCAAAAACGGCTCTAACGATTTCCTTCAAATGTTGGAAATAACTAATTTCTGGGAAAAAAATAAGTTCTTGACAGGCCTCTTTCCCATTAAAAATCAAATAATGTAAAAAAACTAAAATGAAAAGTTAAAAAAATTAATATTGGGCTTATGGAGTTTCAAATCAAAACAAAAGAATTGTAACAGCTGTTCATAATCAATCAGGGAACTGTGAGGGAAAGTGGTGAGATATTACTCCAAGTCATCTAAACAAACTGACTGGCCTCCCCCGAGCAAAGCTCGGCCCCCCAGGTACTAAATCTTTCATGCTGATAAAAGTAAACAAACATCACAGTTTCAGTAAGAACAACATACTGACAGATGACGTTATTTTACAGCGAAAATGGCATTATAGTGCTGAAAACCTTGCAGGCTGAAATTTTAATGTGTTTTGTATCGGTGTATGCTCTCTGTTTAGTGGTGAAACCTGCCGGAGAAATACTAAAATATTTCAAATAAATTGCGTACACTGGCCACCTATGCTGGCCGGACGAGCTGAAGAGGAAATCAGTATTGTCCAGCACTGCTGGCCGTACGACCAGGAGAGGATTGTACTAGTAAAAACGACAACGAGCTGACATAGAACATGGCCGCGTTCAGCAGTGCTGGCCATTCGAGTCGAGAGGAACTTTCCTAAAATAGGTACCTTTGAGACCGCAAAGGGTTAATGCCTCCAGTTCTGTGTAATATTTCCGCGTACAACTGAGCGATCCCGGACAATGAGCATACCAATGTGATTAGCGGATTCTAGGCTTCATTATGACTATATATGACCACCGTTTGTACTATTTTTAGTATCATCTGTGACGGAATTCCAAACGTCTGCGATTGTTGTTGTTGTTTATGGTGAAATAGGCTTTAACACCTCCAGTTTTTAGGTTAGTTGACTTTTTAGACTTATTATTTAAGTAAAACTGTGCAAAACTATATATGTTCTTATTCCTCATTAAATTTTGAACAGAATGTATAACTTCATGTTCTTATTTAGTGGGAATAAAGTGGTTTTAAATGTGTGGGTACTGAACAAAACAAAATTTCTTTTCCTAATTTCTGGATTTGAACTGTTGCCAAGTTACTATAACATTAGGTATGAACATAAAAAGCTAAATTATTAGATAGCCTATTTAATAAGCTTTAAGAAAATGTACAACCTTATCTTACTTATTTGTTATAATTTATATATTATATAAATGTTTTGATAAAAGACTGCAAAATGGCCAATAATTGGTAGGCTTATTAAGGAATTTTCTAATGGGCACTCGGAGGGTTAATTAAGAGTCAGCAGACTAGATGATCCATCTAAGAAAATTTATGGAGCCTAGGCCTAGGCTTCTTTAATTTGCCTCTGACTCTCTCTCCATGGCCGTGACTCCCTGTTCCATTTAACATCTCTCACTATTCCCCATAAGTTGAGCCTCGACTAAAGGCATCACAAGGCAGTCAAGAAGACAACGGACAACACCCCGATCTTGATGACTGCAGTGAAGAGGACCTTGGTAAGTGGTAAATGGTAAAATATACCTTATTTTCTTCTAATAGCCAGCCTAGAATCAAGTGTTGGTAATTCATAAACTGTACATAAAATTACTAAACAATGAAAGAAAGAGACTTACCATATAATAAACATCAAACAGCATGTTTTCAGGTAATATTTTGAAATCTGGATCATTCTTAAAGCAGTTGTAAAAATCCATAATAGATCTAATACTTATGTCATACAAAGATAAAACAGGTACTGGGTTTGTCATTTTGTTTTTTAGCTAAAATTTAGTGGAACAAAGACACAACACTGCAATCACAAACAGAAGCACCACTTAACACTTCAAAACCCCATTTTGTAGCAGCTGCTAAATGTTCCAGGTTAATAAAATTCCTTCTTGCATTTACTATGTAACAGGATTTTACTATTATTATGCAACTATTCACAATGCTGTAACCCACTATCATGAAAAAACTGGTAAAGGCATCACTCCCAAGACCAAGACATTCCTGATCCTGAAATCCGAATTGTCTACTGTCTGTCTACACCTCGCCTGTTCTTCACTTGAGGCTTTTGGCTTTGTTTTTGCTTTTATGATTTTCTACTCAGCAGTAAAAAATATCCCACGAGCTGATACAAAAATCCCACTTTATCCCACACTTCACCTTGTAATATCCCTCTAAATATCCCACACATTCCCACTGATTTTTCAAACAGTACAACCATAGAATAAATAATACATATAATAATATACTATAATATAATAATATATATAATAATAATACATAATAATAAATAATAATGTATTATTTATTCTATGGTACAACATAGTAACACAGTTTATGTTAAATATTATATGATAGATAGAGCTTATTTAGATCTACTAACTACCTATATTTTACATTTTAGAACCTCAAAGGATTTTCAGTAACGCGATATAAATGCCATAAGGCTGGCAAGTGAACTAACTAAGTTAAATAATTTAGTTCCGTGAGAGGTAATAATATTTGTAAATGGTACTGTAGTACTAAAGAGTACTACATAGGTAATAATAACAGCAAATATTTTTCTTGTTAATTCCAACATGGCCAGGCCAGCGACATTCATTAGTGTGATTTAGTGTTCGTTCTTCGTTCTGTAACGTTTATAAAATAATAATTGGTGCAATAAAATAGGTAAAATAATAACGTGGGAAATTGGAAACTCCGCAACTACGAGAAACGACGAGAAAATCCACTAGACTAGAAGTGCTACTGCTAAGGTGGTCCGGTCATAAGCAAACTAGCAGACGTAATTCCGATTTCCAAAATATCCCACTTTATCCCACAATCCCATTTTATCCCACAAGCAATCAAAATATCCCATATATGGGATAAAAATCCCTCAAGTGGAAATACTGTTTTCTGTCTCACTGTCTGCCAATGTCAGAACCACTGCCAGCCAGTTTTATATTGAACAGCTGATTTACCCACTGCCTGTAATCCTTATATTATTACTTACTTATATTGGACTTTGTTATTGCATAAAGTTACATTGTCATGCCCTATGCAATGTTATCTATCTAGTAACCAGAAGATTTCTTGCAGTTTTTTTTAAATTATAGATCCTATACAAATTTGGTCACATTATATGATCATATCAGTCAGTGGTTCACAGCCTGAAATGTCAGCCATTTAAACATTAATTTGCAAACCGGGGCCGGATTAAGGGTCTGTAGGGGAACGCGAAACTCAACCCCCCCAACCGAAATCACCCAAAAAAAACTCGGACTGCCTATGATATTAAACTCCATAAAGTTCAAAACAGCAGAATGCGTAACTCAGGCAGAAAAGCCGGGGGTTGAATTGGGTCCAACTGGAACTCGGTCCGAACACACTGATGTAAGCTCCGCCATTTCTACGCTCATACTACGGCTTCCGCCTCATCATTGGAGCGCGATTCCACCGACCAGAGTGTTTTTATTAATAAACTCCTTAATACTATACTGCCATGATAAGCACAGATGTGGTAGGCTAACTGATTTTTACTCAAACTTGAGAAAAACGCAGTGAAAGGTTTATAACTTCGCCGTAGCCAAGGTTTTCAACTCAAGAAAAAAACATGTTAAATTAAAAACTGTTTTATGTAGATTTTGTCAAGTTTACTTTAGAATACATGATAGTTAATTACTTTATTAAAGCAGTTATATGCCCAGTGATCTTTTTTCTTCAATGAATTGCTAATTAAGCTAACATGTACTTATCTATACTTCATTCTGATTTATCTGCTAAAATGTGGTATCTAAACACTTTATACTCAAAACTGTACTTAGTGTTGCAATCGTCTTTTGCAAATCAGTTTTGTGGTGTAAGGGAGGTTTTCTAAGGGAGTTCATAGTAAAACTGCTGTATATCTATACTTATTTAATAGGCGAGCAGGTTTTTTGTGACAATCACTCCTCATAAACTACTGAAACGATTTTCATGTTTTTGGTGTCATTGGAAAGAGCCTAACGTTAAGTTGTGCAGGAAACATTTTTTATAGAGAAATAATTTATGAGTGAGGCCCTGGGCCCCTTAATGTTGAGTTTTAGCTAATTTCCCCTATAGAGAAGAAGCTATTACCGTAGGTGGCATGGTAAGACTTAAGCCTGAGACCATTATAACTTTTCGTTTTGAGGTCCCCAGATGCCAAAAACACTATTCATTCGTTCAAATTTTTATATATGTATGTATGTGTGTGTGTGCATGTGTGTGTGTGTGTGTGTGTGTGTGTGTGTGTGTGTGTGTGTGTGTGTGTGTGTGTGTGTGTGTGTGTGTGTGTCCGTTACCGCGATAACTTTTTAAAGAAGCACCCGATTTTGATGAAATTTGGCACAAATGTGGAGAGTAACATTCATGACTTTAAATTCGAAAACCAGATCGATCGCTCTCTATGGGAAGGGGGTTTTATGAGGGTTTAAAATTTTCCAAAAATCTGTTTTTTGAACGTTTTACTCTAAAATTTTAAAAACACTAGATTTTGGTTATAGCCATTTTATAGAGCTTAAAAAAAACAATTAAGTATTTTTAATCATTAAGCTAGGTTTAGTGGTTGTGGAGAAAAGTAAAAAAAGTGTCCATAAAATATCCCATGTTAATCTTATGAGAATACGCTTTTTAGATTTTCCTCAGATAATTTCACTAAAAACTCCACATTTCTTTCTACCAATCAGTTTATCCCTACAAATCAATCATTTTGGCGTTTTAATTGTTGTTTTACGTCCATCCGTTGCAGTGATATTCAAAGTGCTAAACACAGTACGTTGTCCAATGTTATCCTTATGGAGAATAAATAATACCCCCGTCGCAGCAAACCTGCATACTCAGCGAATTTCCAATGAATATATAACATAACACATAAAAACACTTAACAGGATTCATAAGAAATGTATTCACAAACAAGCGATATTTAAAATATTAATTATTCTCCATAAGAATAACATTGGGGATGAGTACGCAGGTTTGCTGCAACAAGGAACACAAAATAATGGGTTTTTATGCAAATATCAATAGAACTCATCTTAGTGAAGTCACATACCAAGTTTCATCCATATACATTCATAAATAAGCGATATATAACATTTTAAGTATTTTCCATAAGAATAACATGGGGAACAAGTACCTAGGTTTGCTGCTACAGGAACCATAGGCAAAAAATTGTTTTTTTGTGCAAACAACAATAAACCACAACCAGATCAAGCCATATACCAAATTTTGCCAGTTTATGTTCATAAATAAGCGAGATATACAATTTTTCTTTTTCTCCATAAGAATAACATTAGACAACGTACTGTGTTTAGCACTTTCAATATCTCGGTAACCAATTGACGTAGAGCAATGATCCAAATACCAAATTGTTTGTTTTTTTAAGCTGAATTCAATGGTATAAATTAAAATTTGATTTAAGTTAAAATTACATGTGAAAACCCCAAGAAACACATTTTTGGGGTACAAAACCCCTCTTCGGATGGTGTGATTCATCTGGTTTTCGAACTCGTTCAAATAAATGGTACTTTACACATTTGTACCAAATTTTATTAAGATCAGACCTTTTTTACGAGAGTTATCGTGCTTACGGACACATATATATATATAAATATATATATATATATACATATAAATATATATATACATATAAATATATATATATATATAAATATATATACATATAAATATATATATATATATATAAATATATATATATATATATACATATATAAAAATTTGAACGAATGGTGTTTTTGGCATCTGGGGACCTCAAAATGAAAAGTTATCATGGTCTCGGGCTTAAGTCTTACCATGAGACCTACGGTAATAGCTTCTTCCCTATAGGGGAAATTCGCTAAAATGTTATATTTCGATTATTTATGTATGCAAATAGATGAAACTTGGTATGTGGTTTCATCTAGTTGTGGAATATTGATATTAGCACAAAAAAAGTTTTTTATTTTTCCTGGTAGCAGCAAACCTGCATACTCGGCTCCCATCTTATTCATATGGAGAATAAGTAAAGTTTTATATCTCCCTTAGTTGTGAACCTAAATTAATAAAACTTGGTATGTAGCTTCACCTGGTTGAGTTGTATTGATAATTGCAAAAAACACATTTCTTATCCTCCTTGTTGCAGCAAACCTGCGTACTCAATTATAATGTTATTCTTATGGATAATAAATAAAATGATATATATCACTTACTGATTAATGCATTTTTATGAAACTTGTTAAGTGGCTCTAGGTAGTAGTGATACCCATATATATGAATTGGAAATTCGTTGAGTACGCAGGTTTGCTGCGGCGGGGGTATATATACTGTGTATATATATGTGTGTGTGTGTGTGTGTGTGTGTGTGTGTGTGTGTGTGTGTGTGAGTGTGTGTGTGTGTCCGATACCGCGAAAACTTTTGAAGGAAGCACCCGACTTTGATGAAATTTGGCACAAATGTGGAGAGTAACATTTATTACTTTAAATTCGAAAACCAGATCGTTTGGTCTATGGGAAGGGGGTTTTATGGGGGATTAAAATTTTCCAAAAATCTGTTTTTAGCGAATTTCCCCTATAGGGAAGAAGCTATTATCGTAGGTGGCATGGTAAGTCTTAAGCCCCAGACCATGATAACTTTTTGTTTTGAGGTCCTTAGATGCCAAAAACAATATTCGCTCAAATTTATATATATGTGTGTGTGTGTGTATATATATATATATATGTCCGTTACTGTGATAACTTTTAAAAGAAGCACCCGATTTTGATGAAATTTGGCACAAATGTGGAGAATAACATTTATGATTTTAGGTTCGAAAACCAGATCGATCGGTCTATGGGAAGGGGGTTTTATGGGGGTTTAAAATTTTCCAAAAATCTGTTTTTTGAACTTTTTACCCTAAAATTTTAAAAACACTAGATTTTGGTTATAGCCATTTTATAGAGCTTAAAAAAATTTAGTATTTTGAATCATTAAGCTAGGTTTAGTGGTTGTGGGGAAAATTAAAAAAATGTGTCCATAAAATTCCCATGTTAATCTTATGGGAATACGGTTTTAGATTTTCCTCAGATAATTTCACTAAAAACTCCACATTTCTTTCTACCAATCAGTTTAGCTCTACAAAACAATCATTTTGGCGTTTTAATTGTTGTTTATGTCCAACCGTTGCAGTGATATTCAAAGTGCTAAACACAGTACGTTGTCCAATGTTATCCTTTTGGAGAATAAATAAAATGTTATATTTTGATTATTTATGTATGTATATAGATGAAACTTGGTATGTGGCTTCATATAGTTGTGGTATATTGATATTAGCACAAAAAAAGTTTTTTTTTATTTTTCCCGGTAGCAGCAAACCTGCATACTCGGACCCCATGTTATTCATATGGAGAATAAGTAAATTTTTATATCTCCCTTAGTTGTGAACCTAAATTAATAAAACTTGGTATGTAGCTTCACTTGGTTCAGTTATATTGATTATTGTTAAAAATTCATTTCTTATCCTACTTGTTGCAGCAAACCTGGGTACTCAATTATAATGTTTTTCTTATAGATAATAAATAAAATGCTGTATATCACTTATTAATTAATGTATTTTTATGAAACTTGGTAAGTGGCTCTAGGTAGTAGTGATACTACCCATATATATGCATTGGAAATTCGCTGAGTACGCAGGTTTGCTGCGACGGGGGTATTTGAACTTTTTATCCTAAAATTTTAAAAACACTAGATTTTGGTTATAGCCATTTTATAGAGCTTAAAAAACAAACAATTTAGTATTTTGAATCATTAAGATAGGTTTAGTGGTTGTAGAGAAAAGTAAAAAAATGTGTCCATAAAATTTCCCATGTTAATCTTATGGGAATACGGTTTTTAGATTTTCCTCAGATAATTTCACTAAAAACTCCACATTTCTTTTTACTAATCAGTTTAGCTCTACAAACCAATCATTTTGGCGTTTTAATTGTTGTTTTACATCCAACCGTTGCAGTGATATTCAAAGTGCTAAACACAGTACGTTGTCCAATGTTATCCTTATGGAGAATAGATAAAATGTTATATTTTGATTATTTATGTATGCTTTTAGATGAAACTTGGTATGTGGCTTCATCTAGTTGTGGTATATTGATATTAGCACAAAAAAAGTTTTTTTATTTTTCCTGGTAGCAGCAAACCTGCATACTCGGCCCCCATCTTATTCATATGGAGAATAAGTAAAATTTTATATCTCCCTTAGTTGTGAACCTAAATTAATAAAACTTGGTATGTAGCTTCACCTGGTTGAGTTATATTGATAATTGCAAAAATCACATTTCTTATCTTCCTTGTTGCAGCAAACCTGCGTACTCAATTATAACGTTATTCTTATGGATAATAAATGAAATGCTATATATCACTTATTAATTAATGTATTTTTATGAAACTTGGTAAGTGGCTCTAGGTAGTAGTGATACCCATATATATGCATTGGAAATTCACTGAGTACGCAGGTTTGCTGCTACGAGAGCCTTTGGCAAACAATTATTTTTTTGAGCAACTATCAATAGATCATAACCAGATGAAGCCGAATACCAAGTTTCATTAGTATACGTTCATAAATAAGCAAGATATAACATTTTTCATTTCCTCCATAAGAATAACATTAGACAAAGTACTGTGTTTAGCACCTTCGATATCTCGGTAACCAATTGATGTAGAGGAATGATCAAAACACCAAATTGTGTGTTTTTTAAGCTAAATCCAATAGTAAAAACTAAAATTTGACTTCTTCAAAAATTATATGTAAAAAATTCAAAAAACCCATTTTTGGGGTACAAACCCCCCCTCCAAAATACCGCTTCGGATGGAGCGATTTGGCTGGTTTTCGAACTTAAAGTCATAAATGTTGATTTACACGTTTATACAAAATTTCATCAAAAGCAGATCATTTTTACGAGAGTTATCGTGCTCACGGACACACACACACACACACACACGCATATATATATATATATATATATGTATACAGTTTCGAACGAATGGTGTTTTTGGGGTCTGGGAACCTCAAAACGAAAATTTATCATGGTCCCAGGTCTAGGCCTTACCATGCCGACTACAGTAATAGTTTCTTCCCTATAAGGGAAATTCGCTGAAATGCTTAGATGGTGGCTTAATTGCGGTGCAAGAGCTTCGATTCATCACAAAATTCATATAAGTCGGACCAATATTTTTTGGCTGGCCGATATAGAGGAGAATTTTTATAACACATTAACATGGGCTATTATGGAAGTAACATATTCTAAAGTCATCCAGCATTAGCAAATACCCCCGTTGCAGCAAACCTGCATACTCAGCGAATTTCCAATGAATATATAACATAACACATTAAAACACTTAACAGGATTCATAAGAAATATATTCACAAACAAGCGATATTAAAAATTAATTAATCTCCATAAGAATAACATTGAGGATGAGTACGCAGGTTTGCTGCAACAAGGCACACAAAATAATGAATGGGTTTTTATACAAATATCAATAGAACTCATGTATGTGAACTCACATACCAAGTTTCATCCATATACATCCATAAATAAGCGATTTAACATTTTAAGTATTTTCTATAAGAATAACATGGGGACCGAGTACCTAGGTTTGCTGCTACAGGAACCATAGGCGAAAAATTGTTTTTTTGTGCAAACAACAATAAACCACAACCAGATGAAGCCATATACCAAATTTTGTCAGTTTATGTTCATAAATAACCCAGATATACAATTTTTCTTTTCCTCCATAAGAATAACATTAGACAACGTACAGTGTTTAGCACTTTCAATATCTCGGTAACCAATTGACGTAGAGCAATGATGAAAATACCAAATTGTTTGTTTTTTTAAGTTGAATTCAATGGTATAAATTAAAATTTGATTTAAATTAAAATTACATGTGAAAATCCCAAAAAACACATTTTTGGGGTACAAAATCCCCCAAAAACCCCCCTTTGGATGGTGCGATTCATCTGGTTTTCGAACTCGTTCAAATAAATGGTACTTTACACATTTGTACCAATTTTCATTAAGATCGGACCTTTTTTACGAGAGTTATCGTGCTTACGGACACATATATCTATATATATACATATATAAAAATGTTAACGAATGGTGTTTTTGGCATCTGGGGACCTCAAAATGAAAAGTTATCATGGTCTCGGGCTTAAGTCTTACCATGAGACCTACGGTAATAGCTTATAGGGGAAATTCGCTAAAACTAATACTAACGAAACAAAATGCTTAGTTGCTCAATGGCGGTCCAGGAGCTTTAATTTAAACCAGAATTATTGAAATAAATCCAGTAGTTTTGGCTGGTTGACTTACGGGGGAAAAGCTCGCAAACAATACGAGCTCTTATACAAGCAAAAAAGTCATTCATCTAGCAGTGCAAGAGCTTCAATTCAATACTAAAATTATATAAATCGGACCAATATACAGGATTTTTTATCGGTTTACAGGATTGTTTTAATTAATATGGGCTCTTATGGGAGTAAAAAGTTCAAAGTCATCTATAGCGCCAAGAAAAAGCATTTAAACAAACGAAAATGCTTAGTGTCTCAATATAATATAGCGGTTCAAGAACTTTGATTCAACACCAAAATTATAGAAATCGGTCTTCTAGTGGTTTCAATGGGTCGACTTACGCGACAAAAGCTTGCGTTGTGTTTTAAAGATATCGAAAAAATGTAAATTAAAACTTGTTATAATAGCAAACAAGTCATCGATGACTTACACTTGCGTTTGCACTCTTATAATAATTGCTTCGGAGTAATTCTATAATGACATTTTCTCTTTCCTAATCCTCTTGTTAACTATCATTAATAATGACATTGCCAGTAGTGCGTCAAGATCTAATTTGTGTCTGTTTGCTAACGACACGTCTCTGAATGTGGTCCCACACTTCATGCGAACATGCCCGAACATTCGGCCGGACTCCAAATGTTCGTAGTATTCGCAAGTGGGAGCGGCACGAACCTTTGAATACGGAGCGCTCGATAAGTCGGTTGGTTATATTCAATACTTGGTAAGGTGCAAATATAAAACATGTTTAGAAAAAAATATGTTGTGGATATATATATATATATATATATATATGTATATATATATATATATAGGATTTGAGGTGCTATTAACCAAATCTGCTCTTAATTATCCTGTTCTCATCTTCCAATTGACCAATTAGGAATACATTATACTAAAATATGACTGAAATAAGTTAATAATGGATAGTAAATATACAGGGTGTTTATAAAAAAACTTTACAACTTTAATGTTCTCCCATTCATGTTCCATGGGACATACAAGTTTCCTAATGCCACCACATGAAAGAGTGGCTCAAAAAGTTTTAATCAGCAGGCAGTTTAATCAGCTGATTCGTTTATATTGTTGTCTGGTAAACAAAAACTAGGTATACAATGCAGTTGTCTGCTTGCAATATTGAGCGAGCGAGTATTTATTTAATCAATAATTTTCAGAAATGTATCGACGAATCGATTTTTCCCTTGGATAATATTAATTTGCTAGATTACTCATAAGATAAACTAAATTATTTTAAAACAGTATAATTCACTTTGATAAAACTTATAATACTTTATAAACTTATTATTAGCATAAGGTGTAATTACAATACAATAATTCATGATTGAATAAGGGAACGTAGATGAGCCAGTTCTTGACGTTTTGTTGTCTAACCCGCATTGTTGTTGATCGCCCTAAAAAGGCGATCTGGTGGAAATCCTGGTTCAAGTATTCGTCCTTCAATTGGCCGAACCCGTGACACTGCTACATAAGTAAGACCCAGCGCAAACTCTGATGAACCAATATCAACTACAGCTTTATCAACGGTAATTCGCTGAGCCTTATGGACAGTTATGCCATAGGCAACTCGGAGAGGAAACTTCACGTACAAAGGTAAACAAACCACTAAAATAAACAAAACAACAATTTCACAGAAAACTACTGTATTTACAAACAGCTGATAGTAACAGTCTGCATTTAAATTTGATCCTTATAACAGCTGTATAATCAACACACAGTAAACAAACCAAATAAAATATTTCTCCTATTAAAATAACATGGTAACTTTAAAGGTAGGGCAGAACCCTTATGTCCGATTTGGACCATTTCAGATTTATACCTTCCCATAGATGGTTACTATGACCGAGCAAAATTTCGTGAGGATCACTCCAGCCGTTCAGGAGGAATACGTGTAAATAAAAAGCCAGAGTGTAGTATAGGAGCTCCGCTCAACAAATAATTGAAAAGGCTCATTAAAATCGCAATGGACGCTCATGCTAAAGTACAGTGTGTTAAAGCACATTGAAAGAAATTCTGATGTGGCTGTTCAATGGAAACTTTGATCAAGAAATAATTTTTTGGGGAACCCCAATTAGAATAATTGCAATAATGTGTATGCCAATAAGGTAAACATCAAAGAAGAACTGAGAGAACGAATCAGGGGAGCGTTTGCTGAAATCGATGATCATAGTTACTGATGTGATTGGGCCGAACTGAAATGTAGACTTGATTATTTTGCGTGCACATAATGGGAAACATATTGAAATTAGGTAAACTACTTAATATGTCACAAAACTTGAGAACATTTCTTATATTTTGGTTGTAATTTTATAACTTTACGTGAAAAAATTAAGGTTTTATGTTTGTTTGAAGTTGTAAAGTTTTTTTATAAACACCCTGTATTAACTGGATATATTAGCTGGATATATTAACTGGTTATTACATAAACTATAGCATAAACTATGGCTTGATTTTTATAGCAGTCCATTCGCAGGAAATCTGTACACTCAGTGCATTCCGATTACATTTTTGCAAAAATTGTTTTAGCAAATCCTTCGCCTTAATTTTACCATCTTTCAAATATTACCAGATTCATCTATTTTATGTATATTTCCCACTTCTCGCATAAAATAAATAAAATACAGTATAACAGTATTTTGTTGTGTTATAAGACAAATTTTATTCTATAATTTGCTGTTACAACAAGTAACATTTAAATAAAAAATTATTTAGCATTCTATCATGCGCAATACTCGGTGACCGCGACGGTGTCAGGACAGATGCGCGGACGGACATTTGAGCGTGTATAACTCTTTTAATCTACGGCTTTTTTGGCTCAGTCAGGACGTATATTTTGATCCACGGGCAAACCAGATAGAAAACGGAGTTGATAAAACGTTACACTTCCTCTCCCCAAATTCCCTCCTTCGTTATTGTCGTACATTATTGTTGCATTACTGTCGCTATGTGTGGAGTGTGTGGATAACAACAATACCTGCCCCAACTCACTTTTATGAATTTATTAAAATGTAGTATTTACAGCTTTTGCGTGAATTTTTTCTGGAAATACTGCTTTGCGGATTTTGCACACTGTGATCGCTGTTGAGATTCATAAAGTTCTGGATGATTACTTCTATGAAGGTTATTGCTACTCTAAACAAACAGCTGTTACAGTTTTCTTTGTTGACAAGTTGAATAATTCATTCAATTTGAGTGAAAAACAAGGAGTTATATTGGTAATACTGGAGACAACACTTATGAACAAAATTGCAAGCAGTTCTTTGCCAAATTTTGGTGAGGGAAATGAACTACTCACTGGAATCAAACGAGTCGATAAAGTGAATCAAATAAATCGTTATTCATGATTTGAAAATTAATAAACTTGTATTTGTTTATTTGCTGATAATTAATATATATTTGCTGATAATATTTGCTGATAATTAATGCTGATAATTTCACGGTAAGATAAGAAACAAAAAACAAACGAAAAAATTCATTTGTTCCAACTTTTATTACTTTTATTCCAGTGATTTGAATGAGTAGGTTTACTTATGGGAATTAAACAACTATTTAGGATAGTTCAAAGAACGAGAAATTTGCCTCACCAGTGTACCAGCCTAACAAAATCACCGACACGCTTTTTCGACAAAAATAGTGAAATAGTGTTACCTCCAGTTGTACAATAAACCTCCTAAGTGAAAAATTATACTTTCTGGTCGAGGTCATCCACTGTTAATCCTTTTTTTATTTGAAGGTTGCAATGATTTTTTGCATTGTCTGGGACTCCTCCAAGAGAAGTCTACCCACTAAACCCACCTCCCCCTTCCAAATTGGATGAGATAGAGGAGGGCAACCACAGAATTAGCGGGTGATGCCACGAAAATCCAACTTGCAGTAGTCTCCAGTTGTCTCCAGATGTACATACAGCTCAGCCTTGTACAGATCTCACTGATCTCATTGAGATCATCTCAACGCGCATCATCTTTACGTGTTGAAAACAGCTGATTTTGAAGCAGTATGACGAAACTTTATCAGAGTAAGAGGCACGCAAGTTGGCACAAACAGAAATAAACAAAGTATTACCTTTTGCGAACTTAGCATAAAATTCAATCTTGAAAACATACTTGACATGTGTTTTGTTTCTTGATCGTGTTTTCAAGCACCAGCTGTTGATGCAGTTGCTACTGCAAAGTTAAATGCGAAAGTTTTAAAGGCAATTACTTGCATTCAAACTGTATCAGTTTGTATTGCAATAAATGCATCCTTATTTATAAATTAACTATCCGTGTTAACTGCTTTTGACATAAATTTGTTTCTGGAATGATGATTTTACTTTAATTGTATGTTATTTTCTTTATAAGTAATTCAGTTTTTACTTCATAAGAACTAACAAAATTTCACAAACTAAACAACAACACAATTTATTTGTAAACAAACACCTTCTGACAGTGTGAGAAAATTGTAAACGAGCGGCACATGTGGTCCAACGATGTTTGTAATGTAACTAGTACACAAAAAGTGGTTGAAAGAATAATAGTACACTCGAGTGCCAACTTACGTGCCTCCTACTATACTACCATTATTTTGAATGTATAATCAATCAATGATACTACCTACCGTAATATAGGGGCCTATAGTGAACTTTTCCTCTAGATAGGTTTTTTATTCAACCCTTTTAAACCCACTGTCCTCTGTAAGAGGACATAACATTTATAATTTTTTGCATTACTCTGGTCATTGTTGAAAGCACTAAGGCCCTAAAAAACGTTGTCCTGTCGACGGGACATCTTGACAACATAAAAATCGCAACTTCAGCACATTCTATTGGATATTAGTAGAACTATGACAAAAAATACTGAGGCAGGACAAGAGCGTCGTAGCTTCATCGATTTCCCGGCATGATATGGATGACATATATATTTTATACATTACTATAAACTCAAATTTTTGAAACGTTTGTACATTATTTTGTACCTTAGTTATGTAGAAACAGATTTATAGAAGTATTTTGACTCAACAAACTTTAAAGGTGATAGATTTTTTGGATTTTGATGTCCTGTGGAGAGCAATGATTTAAAATATAAATACTCCCGTCGCAGCAAATCTGCATACTCAGCGAATTTCCAATGGAGATATAAATGTCTTAGTACTACATAAAACCACTTACCAAGTTTCATAAAAATATATTCATAAAAAAGCGATATATACAATTTTAATTATTCTCCATAAGAATAACATTGAGGCTGAGTACGCAGGTTTTCTGCAACCAGGAACACAAAAAATTGGTTTTTATGCTAATATCAATATAAATCAACTAGGTGAAGTCGTATACCAGTTTGTTGGATGATCGGAACGAAGTGGAGGAATCCTCATACTAGACTACACTCTCTATAGATTGGTCTGGGGAAATGACTTAGGTTGTTTGAACGGGAGACGAGAATCGATAAATTTTGGTATCGACTCATCCCTACTTTATACATTTTGAATCATGATTTTTCATCCAAGAAATGCAGAAAGGAGTTTTTATTGTCTGTACCGCATGAAATGCTATTTAATAAAGTCTATCCAGCAGAAAGTTGATAAAGCTATGGTTCCACAGACTGCAGAATTTTTGGCGAGCGGTGCGAAATTTCCGGCTGCAGAGATTACACCGCATAAAATCCAGAGACGTGGTTCCTGTGAATGCGTAAATGACGGTGCGGAAATTCAGTTGTGTCCAAACTAATGACGAGTATGGAGAGGAAGAGGATATCCATTTTGCCTTTGGTGCTTTATGATGACACAAGCAGGGTCATCCAGAGGTCATGTTTGGAGGGGTTGGACTGAAAGTTACCCCTCCCCCTCCCCCTCCCCCTGGATGGTCCCTGGCACCCCCAATATTTCTTTTAACTATACGAAATTATACAACGAATGAAAGTAAGTTAACATAATATATCAATAACATTGTTCTCAGGAAAAAAAGCAATCATAACTTTATAAACAAGCTAATCAAAAATTAATTTTAGTTCTTCTACGCCCGACCCTAAATTAAAATAACAACTATTTCGGCATTACACTTTTTTCTACGTCACATGTAGGCGTCTAAGAACAAGTAAGAAGCCTAAATAAACAATTTATTTTAGTAGTTACCCACACGAAAAACTATTTACAAAACGTATTTGAAATCTGCAATACTGAACTAAGCTTCGCGAAGATACAATGAGGAATGAGGCTGACAGCCAAGGTCAACTACTCGAAAATGAAAATGTCGTACCACATTTTAACAAAATAAAATACTTGGCATATGAGCTTCCGTTTGCACGCAATTTAATCTTTGTTTCCTTTTATTTCATAACATATAATTAGAGACAATTTTGCTTCTATCCTAGCCACTGTATATTTATTGCCTAGCAATGGATTACGCGGTTTTACAAAAAAATCAAACCTAACCTATAAACAAAACAGCTGACAGCAGACGGTAGGCAGGCGAAATCCAGTAAAAGATAACATCAAATACAATGGTAGCAACTTTTGCTGTGTGTGGCTAAAATCTACCTCCAATACCATGTTGAAAACACTGAATTTTCGGTCTGCCAACTGGCAAAACTGCAACAAATTCGCGATACTCGGAAATATCCGTGTTTTTATAAGACGCTTTTAGGTGAAAGACGTGGATGTAAGTAATGTGTTATGTACTAAAATTGAAAGATAAAATTTCACCTGTCTAATGGTATATATTTTATTCCATACATCAAATGTTTAGGTGCATTAGTTTGTATTTTAATATAATAGTGTAGACGGCAGCGACAAAATTTGACTCTCGGATACGAAAAAACCGGTTTCGGGAGGCTTTTGCTACTTACATTTTTATTCAGATTTTTCATTGTATGCCTGAGTAATAAAATAAAACACAATAATTCTTAGGTTTTGGGGGGGGGGGGGCGACCGCCCCTACCACCCCCCTTGAATCCGCCCCTGGACACTAGTGGCTTGAAGGGGCCATAGCCCCTAAACTTGCTCCAATACTCTGCCTTTTACATTCTGAGGGAAATAAAACAATATAATTAGGCGATAAAAAATATAAAACAATATTACATGTCAGTTCGTAAGTAAGGTAGACACTTAATCACATGTTTTAACGTAAACAAAGCAGACGTTTTCAAATTCCCACGCTTTTTTACGGGGTATGTTTTACATTATTTCTTGTTTGCTGGTAACTTTTTAGAAATACTGTTATTTTTCCCAAATCCCTGGGATCAAGACCTTTAATTTAAGCCGTCTCCCATCATCCTGCAATTTTCTAAACACCTGCAATTTGAACTTAAAAATTTTGCTTACAGAATTATAAATAAAAACTAGTGGCTTGAAGGGGCGATAGCCTTGCTCCAAGTAGAAATACATGTCAGATCATAAACAAAGAAGCAACTTAAATCACATTTTTTAATGTAAACAAATCAGACGTTTTTAAATCCTCATTCTTATGGGGGATGTTTTACACTATTTCTCATTTGCTGGTAACTTTGTAGAAATACTGCTATTTTTTCCCCCGAGTCCCTGGGACCAAGGTCTTTTTGAGCCCTCCCTATTATCCTGCGATTAGCCAAACTCCCACAATTTTGACTTAAATATTTCGTTTACAGAATTATATATAAAGATAAGTAGGAAGACATGTCAGTTCGTAAACAAAGAAGAAACTTAATCACATGCTCAAGTGTAAACAAAGTAGACATTTTTAAATCCCCATGCTTTTCTTATAGGGGATGTTTTACATTATTTCTCGTTTTCTGGTACCTTTTTGGAAATACTCCTATTTTCCCCGAGTCCCTGGGACCAAGGCCTTTTTGAGCCCTCTCCTATTAGCCTGCGATTAGCCAAACTCCCACAATTTTGACTTAAATATTTCGTTTACAGAATTATATATAAAGATAAGTAGGAACACATGTCAGTTCGTAAACAAAGAAGAAACTTAATCACATGCTCAAGTGTAAACAAAGTAGACATTTTTAAATCCCCATGCTTTTCTTATAGGGTATGATTTACATTATTTCTCATTTTCTGGTACCTTTTTGGAAATACTCCTATTTTTCCCAAGTCCCTGGGATCCCTGGGACCTTTAATTTGAGACCCCTACCATCATCCTGCGATTTGCCAAACTCCTACAATTTTGACTTAAAAATTTTGCTTACAGAATTATATATAAAGATTGATGAAGGTAAGATGTTTTTGATCTCTTGTCTTTATTAGTGATGTGGGCCAGGAAAATATCCAGTGGGTTGGTAAATAAAAATGGGTATCTACCCCAAGCCCTGGGTAAATACCTAAAATGTGGGTATTTATGATTTTGATAATATTTTGGGGATTTTTATTAGGTCCATTAAAATTTTCATGCTGTAAGAATTATTATTATAAAATAATCATAAGAACTGTTTTGAAGAGTGTAACATGGTTACCACTAAGCATGTAACTTCTGAACAAGATCGATACAAGTACCCGGGTATCACTTATATATGAATTTTAGGTATGTACCGCGACTTTTAAATACCGGGTATTTAAAATTACTAGTGCTAAATTGTATTGTGATCAGAGTGATATTTTTAAGAATCGGGACAGTGAAGGAGCTTACATCATACTCGTTCGTGGACAATTGGTAGACAGTGAAACAAAATGTATGGGCAGGAATTTTTAACAGTTAGTGGTGTAATTGACTTAAAAAAATAGTAAACATCGTCTTCTTTATGAAAAAAGTTTATCAACACTTATATTTGATGCACTAGGCATAATATAGTTACAACTGTTCAGTCACAATAATAGATGGCTTCTCTCCGCTGGCGGATTCCGGACTGGCACTGCTCTCAGACCAGTATCATTTGTCCGCCGTGCAGAACCAAACTTTCAGGGTGCGTAAACGCTCGTCAGTGGAACCAGGCAACAGGGAACTCTATTGAACCAGTGTCGTTAAAATTACGCAGCAGAAAGTTTCGCACCCACGCCAAAAATTCTGCAGTCTGTGGAACCATAGCTTAGCAAACCTTTTAAAGAGTTCCTAATTAATAATCAATGTGTATCGAATTGAAAAATATTTCTTTCATATATGCTAAATTTTGTTTGTTTTAAAATGTTATTAGTACAATGAGTTTTGTGATCAAACAATTACACGAGATTATTTTGTTTAGTTTATAAATTGGTACAGTTATTATATATTAAATTAATATAACAGTAGCTTATTGGATATAGGCTTAAGAAAGCTAAAACCGTACTAGATCTTGTAAGGAAAATTAATTACAATATTTTTATCTTGTGTGTTTTTAAAGTTTTGATAAAAATTAAAATTAGTTATTTATTTGCATATTTGGTGTATTTATTAAAGATTAGACTATTAAAAAATATGGATACATTACGAATAGAAAAATAACTTCTGTATGTACATACCACACATACATGTTTGTATTTATGTTAGGGCGACCTCATTTTCGTATACGCTCGGGGCCCCAGAGGTCCTAAAAACAGCCCTGTAGGATTAACTCTAGTGACACCTGTTGGGGCTTGTGAAAGCTATATAAAGCAGTAGCATCTCGCCCAGCCAATGACGGGACAGCTTTGACCAAACACAACCATAGCAACCAAACACGTGTTCTGCAGTGCCAGAAGCTTTTTGTTTACTGGTCACCGTATTTGAGGTGTCTGTATGTTTGTTTTCATTCGCTCATGGAAATTATGGTAAATGTGCATTAAAATACATTAAACTAGCCAGTAAATGCTAGCATTGTAAATGCCAGTTGAAATGTAAGTTGCTCGTTTTTATTTTGATCTTTCAATGTTTTGTTAAAATATCTGAGGTATTTAATGTTTATTTCCTGTTTTTTTTTTGGCAAACTGAGGAGATTGATTCCCATAATACGTTTTCACCATATGTAGCAGCTCCTGTTGCTTCTAGATTTGGCAACATTGCACCACAAAAGGTTCCGGTAGCTGTCACTTGGGCGCTACTATCAACCTTAAGATACTAGAAATAGACTGTATTACTATACAGTAGGGGTGTACGAGTAGTGATTTTTTTAATCGAGTCGAGTCGAGTAGTACCAATTATTTTCAAGTTTCGAGTATTTGCCATCAGTTGATAGTTTAAAATAGTGCAATAGAATTTGGATACCACCCTAGATTTGATAATCTAAACATGGTTTCTAACTAATACATGAGTAGCAATACAAAGTTTTGGCCAGTACAATCAAACTGGATTACGTATTGACAAAGAAAACACGGTATGACATTCGTTTCCGGCCGATGAAACAGGGCCTGGTTGTCATCTGGCCAATTTCACCTGGTCCAGACATCGCTTATAATCAATATTAAATGACAAAATCGTTAGTCACGGCCGAAATTACACGGTCCGACCATCGGCCAATTTTACATGATGCGATCGCCTTTTGCGGCCGTTAATACGTGTTTTAGCCGGTCGCGATTGCCTTTTGCGGCCGTTACTACGCGTTTTGGCCGGTTCCAATCGTTTGCGGTGGTCATTTTCGGCCGATTTTACGTTATACGATCGTCTTTTGCGGCCGTTACTACGCGTTGTGGCTGGTCGCAGTCGTTCGTGGTCGTCATTTTTGGCCGATTTTACGTGATGCGATTGCCTTTTGCGGCCGTTACTAGGCGTTTTGGCCGGTCGCAATCGTTAGCGATCGTCCGGAAATGGTTGGGAAATACTCTCTCGAACTTTCGAATAGTTTTCAAAACTTCGAGTCGAGTTCGAATATTAAAATACTCGGCCGAAAACTCAAAGTTTCGAGTACTCGCACACCCCTACTATACAATACAATTGACTCATTCTGTTGTGAATTAAAAAATAAGAGGGTGGTTCAGAAAGTAACGAACATTTGCTTACTGCCTAGCACAGCTCCCCCATCCCCGCAATTGCGTGTGTGGCAGTCCACTCACCTCCCAACCAAAGTATGAACCGAGTCTCAATGTTGTGCAGTCATGGGTCTTATTTCTACGATTCAAAATGGCGGCAGCAATCGAAAATCCTGCCAAATATGAGATATGCAGTGTTATTCGGTTTGTGAGTTAGACGGTATTGTCCAGACCTTATGGTGAATTTATAGTGAAAGTGCAAACAAATTTTCCAGTCGGGTTTTTAAGGGAAAAATGTTGCAACAGGTTTAATGAAAGAAAATCCATTGTGTACGACGAGGATCGGAGTGGCAAGTCATTGCTCGCTAAAGATGATTTGAAACAAAGACTTGGGGGAATATGTGAGGAAACAGCTGATAAAATCTTAAGCACATTACATCAATTTTAAGATTTTCCTTTTTGCACTTCCACCATAAAATTTCTTCGGTGTTTTTCTAAAAATTGTTATGGTCCTAGACATTTTTTAACTCACAAACCGAATAACACGGCGTATCTCATATTTGGTGGGATTTTCGATTGCCGCTGTCATTTTGAATCGCTGTAGAAATAAGACGTGTTGACCGCACAGTAACGAGACTCGGCTCACGCAGACTGCCACTCACGCAATCGCGGTGATGGGGGAGCTGTGCTAGGTGCAGTAAGCAAACGTTCTTTACTTTCTGTATGACCCTCGTATATTACACTGATACAAATTTACTAACCAATAACACAACTCTCACAGTACCCTAAACCTCAAGAGTTAGTAAGGAGTTAGTTTGGGGTAAGATTTTTCTTACTGAGGCAGAATTAATTTTTACTATAAATAGTGCTACGTCTGATCATATAACTTGTCAAAGTTAACACAAAAGTTCCAGGACATGATAATGAATAAAGGTAAACTGTGATATGAAACAGGAAAAACACTGTTTTTAATATTTAACTTTTGAGAAAAAATACTATCAATTCAGGAACTGTATAAAATGTAGTTAATGTACTGATTTTCAAAAGTTTCTAATGACTAAGCATGTTTTCCCTTAAATTTAAAAGTTTAAGTGAAATAGGTTAAAAACTAATATTAAAAAAGGACATCATTTTCAAGTCAACCCTTCCCCTCGCCGTAAACATCACCTCACAGTAATTTTGAATCCAAATCCTAATTTCATAAAACATAATTTCAGCACAGCCCCCACAAGGAAAATGATAAGCATTTTATAAGAAAAACTAAAGTTGGCCGCTATATTGGAAAAATGACAGGATTACAGTAGAGTCCCGCAAACTCGGCGTAATATGGACTGGAAGGGTGCCGAGTTTGTGAAATGCCGGGTATCGGGAACTAGGGTTAAAAATAAGAACAACACAATTTTTAAGCTTTTTAACACCCTTTTTTATTTATATTTATATTACAAATCAGTATTAAGCCATCAGGTGTAGTAAAACAAATCCTTGGTACTTTAGGAAATAAAAAATATTTATGCTGTATACACATATTGTACAGTAAAACATTACATACTTCTTTCTATATGTAAAAGACAAAAACACGTTCAATATCTACAGTACTGTACCAGAAAAACTCAGTACAGTTCAAATAAAAACTTACTTCAATTTTTGTAGAAAAAGTTTTTAATGCTCATTTGTTTCTCACACTGAATTCTGCGTTTTGCTGCTACATCTCGAAGTCGGCGAAGACACAATATGTCCATTGGTGAAGCTCCTTGCTGCTCAAAATATCATTAAGGCCCATCAACAGCTTTTAATCCGTCACTGTGGCTCATTTTTTGTTCTTCCTCAGTGTTATTTGGGTCTTCGTCGTCTTCTAATTCTTTTTCTTCAGGCTGTTCCTTTTCTTTCACCATGGTGATAATTTCGTCATCTGAAAGAGCATTCTCCGTGACATCTTGGTCCATCCATTCCTGTACATCACCATCACTGGAGTTTTCACAGCCGGGAATCTTATTTAATAGATCAACTATAGCAGAATCTTCCTCCTTTGGGACATCAGTAAACAAATTTCCTGAATGATCCAGAAGTTTTTCCAGGATCACACTAATGTTATTGGCTCCAACTCATCCCAAGACTCAGCAACCCATCCAATAACATCCAGCAAATCAACCTTTTTCAGCCTATTCGCTAGTTCTTGGCCTTCGTCAATCGCCGTCACTAGTGTTGGAAGAAGTTTTCGCCGATAGCTTTTTTCATAGCGGCTAGGACACCTTGGTCCATAAGCTGCCATAGTGCAGTCACAGTTGGCGGTAAAAATATCGTTTTTATGTTGCCATCAATTAACTCTTCAGCATCAGGGTGTGAGGAAGCGTTGTCCAGAATCAAAATGGCTTTCCTTTCCAGATTCTTTGATTTTAAAAACGTTTCTACAGATGGAACGAACTGTTTGTAAAACCAATTTTTGAAAATTGCTCCTTCCATCCAGGCATTAGATTGGTTTGTG
The DNA here is from genome assembly GCA_963675035.1 of Allygus modestus. NCBI lineage: Eukaryota > Metazoa > Arthropoda > Insecta > Hemiptera > Cicadellidae > Allygus > Allygus modestus. The sequence continues at coordinate 320,263,385 of OY776111.1, forward strand.
TACCAAACTGGAAGCTCATTCAAGTTTTTTATATTCTTGAAAGCACGTGGCTTTTTAGCTTTCCCAATTAAACAAAGCTTTAGCTTATGCTCACCAGTTGCGTTGCTACAGGCCATGACTGTGACCCTTTCTTTGCTTCTTTTGTACCCTGGAGCAGATTTCTCATGTTTTGAAGCCAAGCTCTTTTCGGGTAACTTAGTCCTGTCTCGTCACAATTGTAAATTTGCTCACCAGACAGTCCTTCACTTTCAATAAACTTTTGAAAGTTTTCCTTAAATTTCAGAACACTTTCATCGTTACCAGAAAGTTTTTTGCCACATATTGTTAGTTGCCTTACTCCATACCGCTTCTTCCATCGATCAAGCCAACCGATGCTAGCTACGAATGTTGTCTCGCTTTCTTTCTTTAGCTTTTCATACAGTTGAAGAGCTTTTTCCTGCAGTATGGGTCCTGATATCGGTGTCCCTTTTTCTCTTTGCTGTCGAAACCATAAATATAGAGCTTCACTAACCTCGTGAAATTCGCTTTCCTTCATGTTTTTCCTTTCTTTCAATGACTCAGTCCACATTCTCTTCAAACACCAAGACTCAATTTCAGCCCGCTTCTTTTTCCAATCACCAATCGTACTTCTTCCAACTCCAAAATCCAATGCAAAATATTTACACTTTCTCCTCTGTCCAGTCTTTTTAAAGCACTTAGTTTTTGTTCCATAGACAAATTAACTTGTTTTCTCTTCACTGAAGTCGGCATTTTATCAAACTTAAATTAACAAAAATAAAATAAAATAAACTAAAACATGTGCAATAACCTGAGTTAATAATCTCGAACACTACTGAACAAAATACACACGTCGCCACCACTGTTACTGATCGACTGAGCATGGAATGGCCGATGACATAAGGTGGCAGGTAAATGCGGAGTGGGGGATTAGAGCAGGGTGGGGGTGCATTCCTGGTGTTCCGGTGTACCAATCACGTAGTGGAGTGGGTCGCGGACAGTGACCTTGTACAGGTCTGCGTGCGCGGGATTTTCCGTAGCGTGCCTTACTCGCTCCGCGTTCCAGCCAACACTATTTCTGAGCCAGATGGTGGCCGAGTTATCCGGACTGCCGGGTTATCGAGTGCCGAGTTTGCGGGACTCTACTGTATTTTCGAAATTAATTGTATTTAAAACTGAGATTAATGATGTAAAGGGGGTCCCCCTTAAGAAGTTAGCTATCAAATAAAAAAGTTAGCTATTGGACTTCCTTAGTCTGAACACCCTGTATAAAACAATTGTTACTAATTGATAATTAACACACAGCACTAACTATTAAAGCTAGAGGCTTGAAATTTTCAGGGTGTGTCGCTTTGTACTCTAGAGGTATACTAAGAAAATGTTTTCTCCTCGGACAATAAGCCTCTGCCCCACAGACCTACAAAATTCCCTTGTTAATCTTAAAGATATAATATTTGTAATTAAGTTGAGTTAGCAGCCAATTAAAACATCGGTTATATATTGTCAATTTTACATTTGAGATCATTTAAAAGGTCCCCAGCTGAATGCAGTATTAGCAGCACATAAAAGTAGTTTTTAAGTTTTATTTTGTTTAAATTACAGTTTACACAGGCGAAGCTGATAGTCTGCTAGAGATTAATAATCGTTCAGGAGATAAGGATTAATGAGTAGAAGCCAATCAGCTTAAATATAAGCTTTATTCTGATAAATAAAGCTGGTACTGACTCTAGCTAGTTAACAATACCGGTGTTCAATACTATAACTTACAAATACACAAACTGTTTATAAATATGGTCAGGGAACTGGGTGTGGTAACAATAATTTACAAAGGTAAGTAAAGAGGGGGAGGGAAAGGGTTGTGGTGAGGGCGGGTGGTGGGGGGGTGAGATCGTTTGGCACATTGAAGTTCAGCCGAGGATCTTCAACCCGAACACATCTCAGAGTGTTCCTCCCAGGCATTAACCTTAAACAGAAACATAAAAACTGTTACAGTATTGTTACTAACAAACAATAAATGAAGGTTAGGTTTGCAGGAAAAAGCTCAAGGCTTGAATATTTCATTAATAGGAAAAATATAGTTTACAGCTTATGGAAGAACTGGTGAATGAAAGAACACATAATGTATAACACACAAGAAAAGGTCATATTTCGGCTATAACTTAATGAGAACTTTACCTTTTACTGTGTGTACATTATGTGTTCCTTCTATAAGATGAATTAGCTGTATCCTTTCACTTTCCCACTACTGAAAATAACAAACGTTTAACTATTATTTGCTCAACGATCTTAACAAAATAATTTTATGATTTAAATTTAATGACTTTTCTGAAATTTTTCAGTTTTTTCATTAGTTACAATTTTTTGTTATTGTTGTAATAGCAAACAAAATTGTACCTTATTTAGCGAGTAAATTTATTTTAAAGGTTTATAATTTTAATTTATAAGCTGTGCCCAACCGAATACAGCTTGTGGATCAGTTTTCAATGACAGTTTAACAAATTCACCGTGTAAACACATGAGTAACTTGTATTATCGTTCAATATTACAAATTGTTCTTGTTACTGAAGTCACATGAAGTTAAACTATCGAAAGGCCTATATTTTGTTCTTTAAATAACAGCATTATTATTTATTAACAGGAAACATTTTCCAAGAGCGTAATTTTTCATGGTACCATTATATTTCAATCTATTAGATGCATTTTCAATTATAATTTGAAAATACAGGATGTCTAGCAAAGTAAAAGAATAAATTTACTAACATGTCCCAAAATATTCCAGGTTCTGAAATAGTTTACCTGACGAAAGATCTTCATCAAAATTAAATTAAATCAAATTTTCTAGTTCTTATAGGAGGCACGTTTATTGTTTACTGTATTCCATACCTTTCAGAACCTAGAATCAGAAATAGGCATTCACAATTCGCATTTTTAATCAAGCACTTTGTTCAGTGTACGATGACAGATGCTAAACTTGAAAGCGAAATATGTTTTGACAAATTCCTTACTTTTCAACAAATTCCCTAACATTTCAAACGTTTAAAATTACCCAACTTTTCCTAGTTCTTCTGATTTCCAGACATTTTAATGTGACGGCCCAAAAATCCCTAGAATAATAAAAGCCATTATTACAACAATGTAATTAAATAATTACAGTTTTCCGTTCTATTTAATTAAATTTCTACCATCACTAAAATCTATAACTGGAAGAAGGAACAGCACTCTAACATTATTTTCTTATTTCATTTTGAGGGGTTAAGAAATTGAATTGTTTACTCATGGATCATTAATGACTTGTCAATGCTTGTAATGCCTAACAACCAATAAAGTATCTTATGTCTCATGTCTTATATATTTTAATGTAAGAACTGTAAAACTGCAGTCAGGGTAATGTAGTGTGCAGAGCTTTTTACAGTGAGGATATATAGGAGAGGCACTATATGTTTTCTTGAGTGTTTTTGTTAATTTGTGTTTTAAAGAAATAAATTGAAAACTTTTAGCTATGAATTGAAGTTCAAATTATAGGGCGACCGTGGTAAAAACTTGTGTTATTTTTTTTAACTAAAGGTGTAGATAGTCATTGATAACATGCAGGCTGTCACTCAATTAATGTCAATGGGGCCACTTGGGATTAATTTGAAAGTGTTCAATTCAATTCAATTCAAAATATCTTTATTCATCTTTTATGTACATAAATACATTGAATAGCGTCAGTACAGTGTGATAGTTCAATGTGATCCACAAATAACTATTCTCTGGTTCCAAATACTGCTTTAGGAAATAAAGGTTCTGTAAAATAGTGTTCACAATTTGCATATGACTGAAGGGCTTTATATACATTTTAAGTAAATTTTAAATCAAGTACATTATACAATTAAAAAATAAATAAAACAGAAAGCTATAGGCTAGTACAGTTTCAAACAGCATGTCGGCACAATGCACCACCAATCCTGAGGATTGAGATGGTCTGTTCCTTAAATTGTATGGCTGCATCTACTTTATTATCAGTTCTGAATATGAACAGAAATTATTTGCTGTTGTATTATTTAAAATGCCTAATACATGTACCTCCTCATCTGGGACTGAGCATTGTGAAGCCAGAGCTCCCATTTGCGGTGTGATGAATTAGATAATGAACCGGAGATTAGGAGTGAATATGATGATTTATGATTTAGTCCATTTACACTTAGTTCGAAATTTATACAGGAAAGTTCTAATTCTAAGCCATTCTTGTGCTGTCCTTGTGGATTGGGACACCGGAGGGTCTTCTTCGCTATGCAGTTACGGAGGGAGTGTATTATGTACCATTACTGTAACGGATTCTGCTGATGTGGACGAGAGTGATGGCCTAAGTATACTGATAAGCTAGTGGTTAGAAATAACATCATGGGTTTCTTTTTTTAATTATAATTCTCGATTGTGTGCTCTGCTCTAGCAATATACTTGCTAATGCATGGTGCTCTTGGTCAAGCCGTGAAGAAAATGAAAAATTATTGGAAGAAAAGGGGTTTGAAAATATTTGTGTTTTGTTTAGTTGTTTGAAAATGTAAACAGGGATGTAGAGTAAATAATGTTTTGCTTGTGCTATGGCAAGCTGTTCCATAGAAAGCCCAGCCTGTGCAGCGCAATTCACCTGTATAGCCGGCAAAACAAAGGTTGATGGTGGTGTGTTTACTAAGGGATGGTACGAGTAAACCAGCCGATGGTCTTCTGGGCCTGTTGTTATTGTCTGTTTAAGTTTTGTTTTGGGGGGAAATGCCCCATTGAAATTATGACATAGATTGGGCCTCCCTCAAGAAATAAAAAAATAAATATGTGTGTCGTAGCCACTGATGAGTCCAATATTGCCTGCCCGTGCAAACGGCAGCAGTATACTCATGTAGGACGGGTAACTTGGGTCCTGGTTCTTGATTCGTGGTCAATGATTAACGTGATGCGTTTGACCCATATAGAGGGGTTATTATTGGTGATGAGTTTAAAATTGCCTGCCCGTGCACAAGGTAGCCACACTCATGTCGGACCGGAATGTGAAGTTGTGATTCCTGACTTCTCTAAGTCAAATGCTTTCTATTGAAGAGACTGAAGCGATCGGTGTGATTTGATCACTGATGGATACAGGGTGGCTGCCTGATTTATCGGCAGCTCCTTGTATTCCAGCGACCATGGAAAAAAGGGTTTTTCCCCGAGGTTGATGGGTGTAACTTCAGAGCCCTGTAAGGTAACTCTGAACTGTTATGAGGATGGCGGAGAGATAAACGTGACCACCATGCAGTTGAGTAGAGTTGGAGTGATCTCCGAGGCGTATAAATGCGACGTTATTAGTGATGAATTTAAGGTGCCTACCCATATACACGGCAGCAACACTCATGTCGGTCAGATGAGTAAAGTTTTTGTCCCTGATTTGAAGTCAATGCTCTCTGACGAAGAGACCAAATTGATGAATATCGTTGAGAATGCCACCTTGAAGGTCCTGCAGGGACTAGATGACCAGCTTGCCACCTAAGCGTAAAGGGGTATTCTTTGGAGAGTACTTTCCAACACCTAAGAGTCCATTATGCTGTCGCCCACATGGTTTAGCAGGTCACGTGGGGCGGCCTTTCTGTTATTGTAGTAATCACAGTTGTCTTTGCAGGTTTGAGATGGAGAGTTCAGGTTGCCAACCTGCTCCGTGAACCCTGGGAGGCCGCATACAGCGCCTGCAGGCTGTGCAGACAGAGTCTCCACTTCAGAACCTCGGAGAGATGGTACCCTCCTGTCGAAATGGTACCAGAACGTGCACTGGAAGCAGAGCATGACAGCTCCACGAGCGCAACTCATGTCGAGCTGACCTTGCGGTAAAATGTGACGAGGAGTGATTTACCGGCCCAGGACAATCTCAGTAAGTGAAAAATATTTGAGGAATATAGACTTTCAACCGCGTTCGAGACGTTGTGTACTACACTGCGGAGGAGCAAGGGTTAACCCGTGTTGTGATGGCACGAGAACCCCTGGACTTGTCACCGTGGGAACGTGATTGCAGAAGGACTGGGGATCCCCCTCCGATTATTGTGTTATTATCGATGATTTTTGTGTCCCAATATGTGTTGTAGTGTGTTTCCGATAATTTGTGTAATAGATGTAGACTGGTAATGACAACCTTTTTATTTATTCTTTGGCACAATCCAACTAACACCAGTAACATATCCCCAAGAAGGGCAAAGAATTCGCTGGCCAACCTGGTGTCCACACAAAGGTAATGCTAGCACTCCCCACCCCTAATACCCCCTTCCTTTCAACTTACTGACTGGACTGTAGGCACCTGGGAGCCAGCCCGAATGAGTTTTCAACATTTAAAGCAAAGCGAAATTTACGTATAGTTAGTGTAGTCAGTCGAGAGTACTGCAGAGAATGCCTTGCTAAGGGATTTTCCGGACCCTGTCAGCAAGACAGTGATGTGTCACTACCAGGCCTACTGAACGTGAATTTGTGTTAAGAGTAGCTGGGCTGAGGTGACAATCCTTTTGTTCATTTTTTTTTTGTTGATTCTTGGTGTCAAAATGTTACTTGGTTATTTTGAGTTAAGTAGTGTAGGCATTGTAGCTTGGGAAAGAGTGTGTTGGGATAGTACATTTTCTGTTACTAGTATTCACATTTACGTTGGAAGATCCGTTACTACCGAAGGGGTGACAGAGTGAAAACCGGCCCAAAGTGAAAACCTATGCGGCTTCACCATAGCGGGCAAGTAGCGTTCTAAAATTGCCATAAAAGTACTGAACTCAATTACCCTCTTGCAAATTTTAAAATATAATAATTCATACCCTGCTCAGATACTATGTAAAACTAACCAATTGGTTCTAAATACACAAATTAATTCAGTGACGTATCTTCTAGCGATGGCATGGTAGATTTTTCAGGAGTCGACTAGAATACTCTTGTCACAGAGAGAGGGTGGGTTCATACCCCTCTAGTAAATACTTTTACTTCACCTTTAGCTGTGTGAAGCAATGAATAAATTCATGAGCAATGTACTCTGTAATGCTGTAATCATTTGTTTAGGTGGGAATGTGTGTCGTGTTTTTGTGTTTAACTTTAGGTAACTTTTGCCCTTGGGATATGTCCTTATTTTTTGAGGTGTTGTTTTGTTTGTTTAACTTTGACTTTTGAGATGTTTTGATTGTGATATTTTTTAGATATATTTTAATATTTTAGCTCTGTTGAGCCTTTGTAAAGGGAGAGGCGAATGCGGACCGGTGACATTCTAGGTTAAAAAAATATATATATATACATTTTTTTAAGTAAATTTTGCGGAGAGAGTTGAGGTTAGCTGCCCTGAGTTAGAAGTTTCCTGATCACCGACCAGCCAACGGTAGACGGTGGTGTACTCTCCAAACATTGAGAGAAGCTGGATTTGGCAATTTGCCAAGCTCATGCCGGCAATTGGCAATTTACCTCATGCTGGGGACAGCATGGTCTAATGGTGAGGGAAGTGTGACGGCCAAAAATCCCTAGACTAATAAAAGCCATTATTACAACACTGAAATTAAATAATTACAGTTTGCCGTTCCTATTTAATTAAATTTCTACCATCACTAAAATCTATAACTGGAAGAAGGTACAGCACTCTAACATTATTTTCATTGTTCCATTTTGAGGAGTTGGCTGGTACAAAATATAAAATTAACTACCAGACGACAGAATATTTCATTCCGAGCTAATCTCAATTCCGCCGCGCCTAGGAGGCAGGCCGGCCGTGGTGACAGTCGAGGAATGCACTGCGTCAGCGATTCAACGCTTGAGCTGGCCCTAAGTGCACGATCTCTGTGTCTCTTAGTTTGAATAATGGCGTAAGTAATCGTTTGGCTACATCACTAGTCGGTGAAGTCTCCCGTGACGTCACGTGCTAAACCGCGTCTGATTGGTCGGGCTGGGTTCAGCACCAGGAAGAAGGAACTGCCTCTCCCCAGTCCCCAAGAAATCACGATGTAGTTAGAATGCGTTCTGTTTGTCTCTCCCTGTTCAATTATTAATTGGCGTTTTCCAAATTTCAACCGTTGTCTTTTAATAAATTAACTTTTTTTTAACTTGTCAATTGTGAATTAAATTTAGTGGGTTGAATGAAAAGTATGTTTATTGTAAAAATGTTGTCTATTTGTTGTTACTATACCGCCACGCGGTAAAGCGGTGTCCACATGAACACTAACAATTTTTGAACACTTATCCCTTATTTTATAATGTATGGATTTTAATGGAGGTCGATCACCAATAGAGTGACAGTTATTCTCACCTCAGAGATCAATTCATTTTTGTTTTCCACATGGGTAGACCTCTAGCTAAGGAGAGTTCCAAACCAACAGAATGCAGCATTACCACACAGCTACACACTGACCCTAAACACAACATAAGTATGGTGCACCAACCTGACAGTCGCGACTGCAGTACCACTGATTACCGCAGCCGGCACACACAAACTGCGCGGCGCGCTGGTGGCAGCCCTGACACTGAGGGACGTTCTCAGGCAGCTCGCTCCCCGACCCCGCGGCCGCGCTGTCTCGCCCCTCATCTATCACCAGCCTGTCGCCGTCGCCCTCCTCGTCCTCATCTTGCTGTGGAAACCACAACAACCATCAACAGGTGATTAGAGCAAAATCAGGAAGAATCATGTATAGGGGATAGAACTTGATCAAGATTGTAAGGACAGTAAGCTTACATTAAATCAAATGAAGACCACTCCATCGACAGGAACAGAAAATACACAGAAGTTTTGATATATAGTAGAGTCCAGCTATTCCAAAAATCCGCCTATTCCGAACTCAAGTTTGGAAATTTCTTAAAATTACTTAAAAATAGGGGAAATGACGAAGTTAATTTTTTTCGTGAAAACTGCGCAATGAGACGCTATCCTGCAATCTGCATGGACATCGCAGGGCGAGTGACACGAAAATGACAAACTGCGTTTCTTGCGGGAGTGTCCTACGTGGCGGGGCAAGCGTGTGAAGCACGCGACGCTTGATTGCCTCAGTCACTTCGTCAGTCGCATCAGCCGAAGCAGTCTTGTGCAGCCCTTGCCTCAATCGCTAGATCGCTCACTTAGGACACAACCGCTGCTCGGTTGGATTGCTCGCCGCTCGCATCACTCATACCGCGTCGCCCACGCAAGACAGCGCCTGAGTCGTCGGTCACTGCATTTCCTTTCTGATTTTCACTAAGCCTGTTCACAAGTCGATCAATACTGTTTAGAGCTGACGTTAGCATATTAAAAACATCACCTGAACATTTAATATTTAATTGCCACTTACCACATTTTAAATTCCAAAGAAAGCTTTAATAGAAAAAGCGGCCAGTGACCATAAAATACAGTAGAGTCGTGCTAAACCGAACAGGGTTCAGTCCCAATTAGTTTGGAATAGCGGGACTCTACTGTATTTTATGGTCACTGGCCACTTTTTCTATTAAAGCTTTCTTTGTAATTTAAAAAGTGGTAAGCGACAATTAAATATTTCAAATTTAGTGAACATTTTTTAATCTATGGTGTGGACCTCATCTGACGGTAAGCCACTCCCAATTAACACTTAAAAAGAGTAAATGCAAGTTTTAACTTACAGGGTAGGACTATCAACTGTTGTAGATGGCTTGTCAAGTAATTTGGAAGTTGGGGAATCTTCCCACATCAATTTGCTTCTGTGCTATACTTCCATTGTGTTTCCATAACTCTGAATTTGTTGTTGGATGTGTTATACAGTTTATTTAGTATTTCCAGCAACTGGTTTAAAGTTAAAGTCACAAATGTTTATGTTTATGATCATTAAGCCAGGGAAAAACGTAGAAGTTTTTTACTCTTGGAGAGTTTGTGCGAGTGATAGGTGTAGTGAAAACGGCGCCGAGAGTCAGCTCGCCGATACTGTCTGAGAGTTGCGGGAGCTCTTTGAGAGTCACACCTTGGGAGTTGATACTTGTCGTGGGTACGGAAAAGTTGTCACCTGGAGAGTAGCTCGCCTCGCGTGTTGTTGAAAAGTGTCGGTGCTGCTGGAATAATGAATGTGGTGAAAAAAGTACAGTGAGAAGTAGAGAAAAAAGCGGAAAAATCATATTTAAAAATTAAAAAAGTTAAGGTTAGTTTGAAGAAAACCGGATATGTGTATATAAAGATCAATATAAGTTTATAGTACTAGCAAATTGGGAGCACCAGGTCAAGTTCCCTCGCACGCACACACCTTCACACTCACGGGCGCAAGGGATTAGGACCACTCTTCCTTCCAACCCTATGAGTCACCTAGTGTACTTCGGTCCATTGAACATTCATTCTGTTATAGGCCTACATAAATCCATTTCAAAATTAGTCATGTATATAGATACAATGCAAAATTTTATAAAAAAATATACCAAAAATAGTATGAATATTTTGTCTAGCAGACCTCAGAACACAATAAAATGACAGTTAACAAAGTATTGGATAATATGATTCATAAGCGTGAGTCATACGTTGTTTGTCATTTTTCTTGTTATTATGCAAAGAGTTCAAAAATACTAAGTCAAAATACAATTATAAATATAAATACCCCCGTAGCAGCAAACCTGCGTACTCAGCGAATTTCCCATGCATATATATGTATCTTAATACCACATAAAGCCACATACTAAGTTTCATCAATATACATTCATAAATAAACGATTTATGACATTTTAATTATTCTCCATAAGAATAACATGGCGGCTGAGTATGCAGGTTTGCTGAAGGAAGGAAAACAAAAAATGGGGTTTTATACAAATATCAATATAACTCATTTAGGTAAAGCCACATACCAAATTTCATTAATTTATTTTCATAATTAAGGGAGATAACACGTTACTTATTCTCCATAAGAATAACATGGGGCTGAGTATGCAGGTTTGCTGCTACGGGAGCCTTTGGCAAAAAAATTGGTTTTTTTTAGCAAATATCAATGGTCTACAACCAGATGAAGCCGTATACCAAGTTTCGTCAGTATACGTTCATAAATAAGCGAGATATAACATTTTTCTTTTCCTCCATAAGAATAACATTAGACAATGTACTGTGTTTAGCACTTTCAATATCTCGGTAACCAATTGACGTAGAGAAATGATCAAAATACCAAATTGTGTGTTTTTTTAAGCTGACTCCAATAGTAATAACTAAAATTTGAATCTTTCCAAAATTATATGTAAACAATTCAAAAAACCCATTTTTGGGATACAAAACCCCCCCAAAATACCCCTTCGGATAAAGCGATCTGGCTGGTTTTCGAACTTAAAGTCATAAATGTTGCTTTACACGTTTATACCAAATTTCATCAAAATCGGATAATTTTTACGAGAGTTATCGTGCTCACGGACACACACATATATATATATATATATATATATATATATATATATATATATATATATATATATATATATATATATATATATATATATATATATATATATATATATATATATACAGTTTTGAACGAATGGTGTTTTTGGGGTCTGGGGACCTCAAAACGAAAAGTTATCATGGTCCCGGGCCTAGGTCTTACCATGCCGACTACGGTAATAGCTTCTTCCCTATAGGGGAAATTCGCTAAAAAATATACTTGGATTGATAGTAGAAGACTTAATGAAGCGGAAATACGGCCGGTCCTAATCCCCTGCGCTTGTGTGTGTGCGGTCTGAGTGTGTGTGAGTGAACTACCTGGCCTCCATAGGTTTATGGGGAGCCGGTTGCCGGGTACGTAGCCACAGCGATGATTATTTACTTAAGAGTAATATTCGCAGCAAAGATGTCTTGCGATATCATCCAGCTGATGCATAAATCAACACCATAGTATAAGTGTTGCCAACCTGACAGGGGATAATAATGGTACAGCTATTTTTAAATTGTCACTGGACATGCAGAAAGAAAGTTTAAACCCATAATCCATTAATATAATAATACAAATAAATCTAAGAATAATTTGTTTGATAAAATAACAGCTGATAAAATTATGTATTTAGTTCAACAATGTTTATTTTGATTACAATGATAAGGAAAATATGGTACGCCAACAATAATATCGTGTTTCCAGCAACATTGCAGATTGGATTAGTGATTACGTGACCTTACAGCTTTTTTACGATGTCTCTTCCGGTTAGCCAGAAAACCTTAAATATACCAACTGCACAGACCCTACAAAGTATCTATGGACCTTGGTCACAACAAACCTTCGTAACCTCTCTTGTTTACGTTTCGGTAAAACAGTGTGTCAAGTGCCAATCGGTGATGAACAAGGAGGTTTATTGTATAACACTGCTTCAATATTTTTGTCGAAAAAGCGAGCCGGTGATTACTGTCATGTTGGTACACAGGTGAGGCAAATTTCTCATTCTTTGAACTATTCTGATTCGTTGTTTTATTCCTATAAGTGAATCTACTCATGCTAATCACTGGAGTAAAAGTAATACAAGTTGGAACAAATTCATTTTTTCGTTTGATTTATGAATCTACTCTTGTCGTGAAATATGATAAATTATGAACAAATAAACAAATACAAATTTATTAATGTCCAAATAATGAGTAGGTATTTGTTTGAATCACTTTATCGATTCTTTCAATTTCAGCGAGTAGTTCTTTGCCTCACCAAATTTGATAAAGAAAGGCTCGCAATTTCGTTCATCAGTGTTGCCTCCAGTATTACCAATAGAACTCCTTGGTGATGAAAAACGGTAATGTTTTTGTGTTCTGCTGGTCCTGTGTAGTTATGATTGTGTTGTGTTGTGGTTTTAGTTTTACTCTTCAGCAAAATTTAATTTGGATAACCGTATCTATCATTTGTTGTATAAAACGAATGTGTAATATGTATAATATAATAAAATGAGTCTATTAACTGTGAGTTTCTAAAAGGGGGGGCTGCAAATGAATTTAGTCTACAGGTGGCATACTCCTAAATCCGGCCCTGCAATTTAGTAACGAAGGAAACAATACCAAGTTTAGTTATATGTGATAAATAGTAACAGTAAATTTAGAAGTAAAGCTTACAATTTCTGACTTTGCCGGTAAGTGGGGGAGGGAGGAGCACAAGGAGAAAAACTGGGAATTTTGAAGACAGTAAGTCTGACCTACCATCTGCCCAAAATTCAGCTTCATGGGAATTATTAGTGAATTTCCTTTGGAAAGAGAACTATTAGCATGACCCGCACGGTGAAACTTAAGCCCGGGACCACCATAGAAGTTCCTAACGTGACCCCCTGAACACGTTTTGGGGGGTCGTTCAAAATTATATATATATATATATATATATATATATATGTGTGTGTATGCACTCTAGCGGTCACATTTTTTGTCCGATTTACTTCAAATTTGGTAGGGACATTCCTTTCTATAATCTGTTGGACAAGTTCGTTGGGCAAAACAATCGGAAAACTCTAAACCTATTTTTTGGGGATTAATCTTTCAAATTTCGAGTTTTTGGGCCCAAAAAGGGTCAGAAAAGCCCCATATGTAAACTTAATGCATGTAAAAAGATGGGGATTAGAGAGGCGAAAGTCTTAAGCCCTATCTCGTCATTCTAGCGTAAATATTTACCGAGTTATTAAAGAAAATGTGTATCGGCTAAACACAGTACGTTGTCTTATGGGGCTTTTACACTAGAAAAGCCTGTTATTCCTTTGTTAAAGTACTTGTATTATCCCCAGCAACCTCACGCCTACTTTTAAGCCTGTCTGGACCTTCTCCTAACCTTATAATGCGCAAATTGTATTCCCAGCTTTGCAAGTAAATGAAACCAGGAGTATCAGAACAGTCAAAAAAATCAATGTTTTCGGATTTCAATATAAATTGGACAAATATATGTTTTTACACTGATTTTGAGTTTTAAAAGTTTTTTTGTGGAAATTCACTTCCCTCACGTCAGCGTGCTGCGTGCGAACTCGTTTTTGATATCAGGTGATTGTTCCTTTCTCAGACTGGGCTAGGGGTCGAGCACACGACTGCAACCAAAAAAATACCGAGAGTGATCTGGTACACTCTGATACACTCTCACTGTTCTACGTGTATATATACTCTCTAAAGACTCTCAGACAGTTCCCTAGTATAGCACTAACAAAAAAAATATCAGACAGTAACTACAGTATTGGAGAAAATTCATTCATAGTGTAAATACACCTGCGAGTATCTTCTGAAACTATCAAATGTTTGAGGGTATAGAACTCTCACATGTACACCTAGCTTTAGAATTACAAAATTAGGTGTTTATTTCAATTACATTTTGTTTGTGTTTGGTTTTGTTGTTATTTCGTATTTAGTCACTAAGACCAGGTGTCAAGGTAATTAATGGAGAGTTTGACTGAACTGTTAATTATTTGATTAGATGGAAACAAATGGAAATTTTAAGGTGCCAGAGCCCATGACTTTTGATGGCAGTCTGAGTGACAACTGGAGGAAGTTTAGACAGAAATTTGAATTGCTTCTTTTAGTGACAACTGGAGGAAATACAATTCGAGAAAATATTTAAGTAACCCAGTTTTTGAATTTGATTGGTGATGAAGGCCTAGAAATATATAACTCATTTTATCTAGAGAAGAGTGGTATTATTTTAATTTTATGAAGAATAAATGTTTGGGAATGCAATACTACAAATGGTCCCAGAGCAAAATTTGATTTTATGGTTCTGAATGATAGTGATCCCCTCTTGGGTTTAAAGGACTGTGTCGTGCCTTACTTAATTAAATGTAATGGAAATGTAGACCCTAACTATACCAGTGTTTAGAAAAATTATAGCTTCCCAAAGACCCACCATTCTGAACATATTACCCTGGTAGAGCATTGCAGGAGAGTACCTTTCAAAATAAACTGGATATGTTGAAAATATAAATTATTAATTTATTATTATTATTGTTGGTGAAGCTGGTGTTAGGCCAAGTGAAGAATGCATGAAGGCTATAGTATATATGGAAACACCACAAGATACAAAATAAGTCATTACTTATTTTGTATCTTGTGGTGTCTCATTAGACTTTTAGTGATTCCAAAGTACCCTGCACCCTATAATCTGACCTAAGATCTAAGATTAACTAGCTAGGATATCAGCTGGTGTTGGAAGGAAAAACAAGAAAATTCATTCAATATTGATTTTTAAATTCTTCTTAATATCAAAATTTTTCATTACATCTGAGTAATTTGTATCTCCATTCTTCTAAGAACTCAGTTAACAGTCTTTGACACCAGAAGTTGCCAGACGCCATCTTGGATTTTTGTTCCATAAGACCAATGTTAACTTTGTGCCTTCATTACTCCTCACCCGGCCGTCATAAAACATTTGTTTGGGTATCAAAATAAACGTATAGTGGTTCTGAAGGGAATTACATGTTTGATTTCCTTAATTTGGGCATTATAGTTTCATAATAAATTGTTTTATTTTCAATTTTATTACTGAACATTTTCTTTTTAATTTGTAAAAAAAATCTAAATTCGAAATTATATATATCACTAGAGGATGAAGAAACCTTTAATTTGACACCAAATAAATTGTACGTGTCGAACAGGTGAGGAGTAACAGAGACTCAAAGTTAATATTGATCTTATGGAACAAAACTCTGAGATGGCGTCCAGCAACTTCCGGTGAAGAAGACTCTTAAGAGGGGGCTCAAGTCTTCTGCGTCTACCTGCTTCTCCCATAAGACCAATGTTAATTTTCAAAGTCTGTCTCTCCTCAACAGGTTATCCGAAATACATTATTTATGGTTCATTTTAAAGATCAAAAATATGTCTAGCGATTTCAGTAAGCAGAATTCCGTTATTATAAATTGTTCGCGCATAAAAAAATCGTAAATATTGAATATTTTGGAATTTTATTGATCGATTATTGTTTACAATATTGAAATTCTGCTTACTGAAATCGCTAGGTATATTTTTGCTCTTTAAAATGAGCCAAAAATCAATGATATCGAATAATCCGTTGAGGAGGGACGGGGTTTGAAAGTTAAAATTGGTCTTATGGGCGAAGCAGGTAGAAACACAAAATGTTTCGTGACTGGAGCCCTCTTAAGGTTATAAAACGGGTTCTCTTTCAAGTACCGTAAATCTTCAGCATTTTCTTTGGTTTGTTCGTGTTTGCTGATTCTCTAATGATTTTAGAAATTTCACCCAGGAATCTATTTCTCATATAAAATAAGTTATGTGGTTTTCTTCTTAAAATTTCCTTTATCTCGTCTTTCAACATTTGTTTTATTCCTGGTATTATAATTATTGTTATGAGTCTGCTTAGTTGCACAAGAGCAGTTTTTGGAACGCATTATGTCTGCTAATAGATTTATGATGATATGCGAGGTTGTTTTCGGTTGTAATAACCATTTCCGGAAACATGGAAATTGTAAATGAGCAGACCAGGGCAGCTTGCATAACCTTCTCTACAGACCGTTGGTCTTCTATGAACTCCAAACGTGTTCATGTCAAAATGTGTTAAAACCAAGAGATCTATTGGACATACTGTATGCAATCTGTTCTATGATTTGTATTGAAAATCGTTGTCAGTGATTTTATGAAATAATTAATAATATATACAATCTGATTGAAATTAATATTCAAAAGGCATTCTAAAAGGCTCTGACATTTCTGAGACTATATTCTTGTTCTATTTCTTCAAATATTTATATTACTTATTTATTAACTGTATTAGTATAACTATGTAGTTTTAAAATTTCTAAATTTCTGTTTTTTCAACATTGATACACAACATTTGTAGTTGTTATTAATTTCAATAAAGTATTGTTACTATTGTTATTATTAATTTGTTAGGTTTATAAACTAGTGAGGAAGATTTCTCGCTCCTACAGCTGCAGTGGTGGACTGTTCGGATATTGTACATGAACTGATTCATTCAAATCTCTTGATCAAAAATCACAAAAATATCAACCTTTTTAGTTTTATTTGTGTCTCTATTCTCAGTGTACTTTATTGATTAAATTTTAGCGTACAAACTCATGATTTGTTTGATTCAATTTGTTGACTTGTATGATTTAAGCAACTATATTTTCCTCACTAAAAAATGACGCCAGGATAGTGGGAGATGCACAAATATTGGATAGCAAATTTTTACATTGTTGCAAGCAGTGGCAAGCGTTCAGTGAACATTTTGGGAGAGCTAAATATTCTATCTTTATTCGGGAGAAGTGTGGGACAAGCTTTACCACTGGAAGTGTGGGACTTCCTTGGTTCACTGTGTTAATCAAGTTTATGATAACTGCATTTATTTCCTTGCTAAGCAACCGCCAGAAATCCTGTGCGTTGCACTGAACACGTTAAAGCTGCAAACATGTGTTAACTAAAAACAGCTCCATGTTTTAACTGAACCTGTTCTAGGAAATTACTAGGACAGGCAATTTTACAAGCCTTGGACCGATGTTTTGCTATGGTTTACATGTTTTGGTTTGGTTTACATAATCGATAATGGAACAAACATTTAAAATCAGTGTAAACCCTTTTAAAATGGTTATTTATACATAACTGCCATTGGAAGGTTTAACAACTTGTACTCACCAACATAACAACATCATCTTTGGTCTTATTTGATCCCGAAACGGGGGTGATTGTAATTTCATTACGATTCTTCTGCAACAAAAAAGTTTATATTTTTAGTAACTTTATTTTAACTTGAAAATATTACATATTTATACATAGGTACTACAATGATATTTTTATAAACATTGTTACTTGCATCTTGAAATTTCTAATATTCTACTAACTATAATGTACACTAATATATCTAAATTAGGGATGAGTCGATTCTCGATACCGATTCTCAATACTAACGATTCTTGGAAATTGGTATCGGTATCGAGATTCATTCGTTTAACCCTAGGAGTGGCCAATGGCCGAGATTCGGCCCTATTTTGTGCAGCCTACTGTGGCAGGGGCCGAGAATCGGCCATTCGGGACCGAAAATGTTGTAACGTAAAAAAACCACTAATAATCAACTCAAAAGTGAACAATATATATATCATTCGAAAGATAATATTCTGAACTTTCATTTTATTACATAAACAAACCCTGTAGCAGCTATACAACAATGTCACGACGATTAGAAATCAAATGAATTTTTGGCGCGATGCGATTCTAGCAGCCGATGCTAAGAAAATGTCAAAACACTACTTTTTTGAAATTACCCAGCTCGGGTAATTTTTGTCGTGGGAAGTTGCGGTTGGTACCAATGCACTGCTAAAGAGATGCGCTTTATTTTGGTATTGATGTTTTGAACGAAATATTGATTAGACAGAAAATATGATTTTTTGAAAACAGGTGTTTTCTGTGTTGTTGTACAATGGCAGATGGCCGAAAAAGGGCCATCAGGAAAATCGGATTTATATCTAGTGTAAGTTATATTTACTAGTCAAATAATATGTTATTTTGAAGAGGAAGAAATGTAGAGTAATTTAGTTTTGCCGTTGGCAGCACTGTTTTATTCTGAAAATCATCACCAAGGAATAGTTTCATTACGTTACATTTTTGCCTAATCGGCAACTGCGCAGCTGTTTGCTGTTTACGAAGTCTCAGTTAGTTTGTTTGGCTCGCTCCAAACTGTATTGTATTTGGTATCATTGTAAACAGCAGATTTCAGGCTTTCTTCTTATATCTGTCTCGATGTGTTGTGTTTTTGTTGACAACATGACATGACATTTGAAATATGCAATGTCGAAGTCCCAGTCCAAAATGGCGCGCTATGTTTGGCCGCTGTCAGTTGTGTAAGATTGTTTTAGTTATTTATTTAGCCAAATTTACGCAAAAATGGATTGTAGTGACATTCGGGGTGCTCTTGAATAAAGTATTAGTGACGTTGATGACGATTTAGAGGGTAATATAGGCAGTGATATTGAGATGATCGACTTTTGTGATGTTGCGTCGTAGGCTAGGCTAATTGGATTATTTACCTGGTAGTGGTGAGTTATATATTTATATGTATACTCCTATGTATTCTATGTATAACATGTTATATATTTCTATGTAGGGAATTGAATGTACTACAACATGATTATATTGCTTTGGGGGCAAAATATTAGACAAAAAGTTATATACTAAATACTGTGAAATATTTTTTTCCAAATACACAAAAATAGCAAAACATTCTTTTATTTACATTTATTTATAAGTGATAACAATTTTTTACCATCAACTTTATGACTTTTTTGGATTCCTTCCTTCCTTAGCTTTACAAATATGTATATATCATTATTAGTATATACATATATTACATGACTTATTTACAACACAACCTAACGCCGTACAGTTTACATATATTTCGGGTTTCCGTTTATAATTATATTGCACCCCTAAAACTTACAAAACAAATTATTTCCATACCATGTTATATATTTCTAAGTAGGGAATTAGATTGATTACAAAATGTATATAATGAATCTTCCATAAAAAATCAGTAGAAAAAATTTCACCGAGACTACTTTTGAAATTTCAAAAATAAAATTCTAATTGTTTTTCTTCTTTTCACTTTACTGAAAAAATTACCCTTCTAGATCTTTATCATTTTAGTATTTCTAAATTGCCCTGTTCTTCCTGATCAAAATGAATATAAGGTTGGCTAGGTTTACTTCTACGGTTGAATTTATACGAATTTTCAAAAAAATGTCTGCAAAATCGACAAATTTAGCCTGCCATTCCACACTTTAGCATTGGGCCACTCCTAGGGTTAATGTCGATACCGATACCATCGATACCCCCGCCGTTTATCCACGCTACGAAGTGCACGGGAAGGAACACTTCCGCCGTTTACCTGCGCTACAAAAGGCCCGGGGAGTGTTTGGGTCAGCGGCAAAAATCTTACCTTGGAGATAAGGAAGGAAGAGGGATGGGAGGGGAGTGGGGGGGTCCGGTTGAAAGCAACAAATCAAGTCAGCTGACCAACATTATTTCTTTGGGTCATTATCTTACAACCAATTTTTTCCCCATTATGAATTTATAATAAATAGTTGTTTTTCTATATTACTATAGAACACTAATGAAATTAACATTAAATTATGTACAAAATTGCATTAACAAATTGTATTAATAATTAATTACAAAATACTACTAAATAATTTTAAATGGTTACACAAATTTGTAACTGCTGTTAACAATAGTTTTAACAACTATAGTTACTGAAAAATCGTAGGTATCGATGGTATCAGTATCGAGAATCGATAATCTTGGTATCAACTCATCCCTAATCTAAATATTTTCAATTTCAACAAGCTGTTGTCTTAATCTTTGCGCAGGGATCTTGAGTCATAAAGCTACAGTCTGACCATTTAGGAACAAAGTGTATATAGCTAACGACCCTTTGCTCTCACAAGCATAGGCTGGACTGCCAGACAATGCTAAGGCTGCTAAGGCCAGGCTACCTGTCACCTCGATACCAACTCATGGATGGCACCTAGAATGCGATTATCATTTCTTATAATTCTACATTTGTTAAGATTATCAACATGCAGAAGAAATTCCACAGCAAAATTAGTCCAAACTCGACTATATTACTATGTTTGGAAAAACCGCAACTGTTAAAATATAAAATTATCCCTTTCTTTACAGTATTAAGGTCGAGTTTGGACTCATTCTCTTGGAATTTCATGTAAATGCCAATATAATCAAAACAAGGAATTTGAAAAAATCAATGGCATACTAGGCGCCTTGCTACGAATCGGTGGCGGGCCTAGCCTAGCCTAGGTGGCCAGCCTAGCCACTGTAGGGCGGTCCATCCCTGCGTGTGAGAGAGCGAAGGGTCACTAATCTGATTCACACTATCCCTAAACGGCCAGACTGTGGTTGATTTTTAAATGTTGTTCTATTTCCTTACACTTCGAGTCCAAATTCCATTCGGATTCCTCATGGAATTAGACTGACTGGCAGAACAATAAAGTGTTATTACCTTATATATAACTTCTGTTAGTTATAAAGTTACACTAATACTTATAACAAAACAGTTTTCCTTTAAGTGACTGGACTAAAGGTCATTAATGCAATAAATATGACTATGAAGTTGGTATTTTTACTTTTATGAACAATGGGAACAGGTCCTAATGACAAGTAAGCGTTTTATGTAGCTAAAACCTTATCACAGGTCCATATGATCATGGATAAATATCAGTAAATCTGTTTTCCTATGAAAAGTGGGAAAGACAGGCCCAAAAGCATACAACAAAGACAGGCTGAGGGGGCTCTAGTGGCAAAAGATTTATCGTTTGTATCTGCTTTCCTGTAACTTATTTTAAACAACAACAAAACTTAGTGATTCTACAAAGCACTAATTTGCCCATATTACAAACAGTTACCCCATGAAAAAATCACAAAAATTTAACTTTTTGGAATTATATTGAATGATTATTGTTTGTTATGTGATAATTCTGCTTACTGAATTCATTAAGAACTAATAGCCCGTCGCGGCTTCGCTCGCGACCACAGTACAATATTATTTTTGAGAAGTTAATTACAATCATTGTTAAAGCACCGGGGAAACCGAGCTTTGCTCGAGAAGCCAGTCAGTTTGTTCAACATGCCTAAAGTACTTCACGGTTCCTTTCCATATTTGCATTGATTATTTTCTTGTTTCTTATCATTTTGGACATGTCCGCTTTATATTCAATCTTCAGTTTTAATGGTTCTCACAATTTATACATAACCTAACCATGTATATTTAAAGCTATGTATACATTGGTTCTAATCACTATTCCCACAAAAATCACATTATACTTTACCAAATGAGTGTTTCTATTAGAATTCAATGGTTGCTTTTGAACAGCTGGTACGATTCTTTTGTTATTATTTACAAATCTTAACCATAACCCCGATGTTAGTGTTTTAAATAAAAACTGGGATGAGGCCTGATTAGAACACATTTATTAACCCATAAATTTTATAGTTCCCACATTTGGAGAGCCCTAAAGTAAAGCATTTTTGGAGCAGGAGTAGGCAAAGGTTTTATTCTGATGTATTAACTATCCTTCTGACAAATGTATGCGCAATCGGACCAGTTAACTACTAACGTCAGTGATGATTAAATTAAAATGTTAAAGGCCGACGGAGCAGATAAGTCTGTTTCTGTCTGATAGACCTGTTTCTGAATATTGTGCATCGCCTGTTGTATTTCTACCAAATGTTTGCTCTATCGGTCTAGTAAGTATATGTTTAACATGGAAATGTTGGCTATTGTTAGAGCCGAGCCTCATTGGAACGGGAATAAGCCCATTTTTTTTTTTGGATAGACCCACCTTCTTTCAAATATCTGCTCAATAACTCCTGTAGTTTGTTGTATTTATTGGTGGTGGACTTAAAAACTCATATAATATTTAATATTATAATCACAATGACTAACTAGATCAACTGAGCTTATTACCATGTTGCAAGGGATTATGTGTTCCGTAATGTTTCATTGCCGTGGCATTATTTTATAAGATTTAATATATCTTTTTACTAGTGATGGTCAAAACCAGAAATTTCAAATCTCGAAACCGAAACCAAAACTTAAAAAATCAAATCTCGAAACTCGAAAGTCAAATTCCAAAATCCTATTTACTTGCCTGGTTATGGTTATGAAAAATAAATCCAGTTACTCCAAATAAACCAGTTAACTTACTGTCATTCTCGAAGTATCCTAGAAAAATAATAGTTTCAGAACTACTAGTGAACCAATTATTTGTAGCTTAATTATAAACTTTGATTAGAGTTGTTCTTTCACAAATAAAAGATCAATAATCCACAAAAGGTGAAGGTAGATGACCGATGACAGTAGGCTTTTGACCTTCACATTATTAATGAACACTCGGCCGTGATTTATGTTAAAAAAACAACAATGACACAAAAAATCTCGGCAGTTTTGAGTTTTGATTCTCAAAACTCGCCGATAGAATCTCGAAACCGAAACTTTTCCAAAGTTTTGGTGGTTTTGAGATTCGAGTTTTGGTTTTGACACATCACTACTTTTTACAGTAGTAAAGCAGACGTGTTTCCACTGTTCTGTGACAAAAGATTGTTAGCTGACTAAATGCTCATTAGAACAAATATGGTGCATTCTGTAGTGAAAGGTTGAGTAACCTGTACCCTAGGATCTACTTTGTAGCAGTGCCGGAAAACGGGCATAGCCCTAATGACCTACTATGATTTAAAACATCCAAAGTTTCCTCCTCCACAAGAAAATGGGCAAAGTGTTTTATTTCATTCAGAGCAGTTTTTTGTTAATTTGAAACGCGTGGCTCATAAACAAACAGACGGATAAACAAAAATTTAAATATCTTCTCTGCACACAACATTTCACTGCTCAAAGTGATGTAGAAAATAAACTTATTTTATTTATATATATAAATAAGTTCCTTACCTGTAAAATCTGGAATTGCTAATAATCTGTCAATAAATATATTAATATCTGCAATTCAAATAAAATAACTCCCCATGTTAATCTTATGAGCGAAAAACAAACTTTGACGGCGGTCCGTGCCCTACAGATTGGAAATATAGAAACATGAAAACCTTTATGCACAACCACAAATCAGGGCAAATATTTTGGTACCTCAATCGTTAAAATCGGTGCAGAAATAACGGAGGAGATCTCTTAACAAAAATCGGCTTAGCGTATTAATATATAAAATTGGTTTTGCCTCATTTGATTTATATCAAACTCATTTTGAATTAAATATAAATAACAATTTTAGGCCCTAAGGAGCTTGTAAAAGAAGTGACCTACTCCCTTTCAGTGATATAAAATAGTTGTGAAAACAGGAGTTCCCTCCCATAAACGTCCGTGAAGTTGAGTTTACCACAGTCTTTAAACCCTCAATAATGTTAAGAGCACTTAATATGACAGTGCATGATGGGTTACATATTGCATGGGCCAGAGTTATAAAGAATACTCGAGACTTGCCAACCTAGGGTAAAAATGTCTTATTGTCAATATTAAAAATACATTATCTCCTTTTTTAGAGTAATTTAAATTAAATGGACTTAAAAAAAAAAACAATATTTACCTTAGAAGAAGATAGTATTTCCGAAATGTTGACTCCCCGCTGATGAGGGGGTGCATGATGGTGTGGCGGTCGGAAGGTGGGAGTGGGGGGCATAGGGGCAGCTGAAGTAGGAGTTCTCTCGGGGGCAGTGAGGAGTCGAGCGAGGGTAGGTGAAAACGTTGTGGCTCTAGGTCCTGGGGCTGATTTGGTCAAAATGCCATGCAGCAGAGAGGAATGAGGAGGAGGAGCGGGGGGAGAGTGGGGGGCTGGAACAGGGTGAAGCGTCACTTCAGGGTAGGGTGGGGGAGGAGGTGGAGGCTTGTTGGGCTGGGACATCTTGGCAAACTGAACAAGAGCGTCTTTGAAACTCAAGCCTCCAGAGCCTGGGCCTGATAGCATGTCTAAGTGGTGTCCGCTACGGGATGAGTCTGCACTGGATGGCCGTGAGTTTTCTTGCCCTGCAAAAATGAATAACAATTTTATTGCAAATGTGTGTCTATTGGCTTTTATTAGTGAATTTCCTATGGAAAAGTGAACTATTAGCATGACCCGCACGGTGAAGCCAAGGACAGTGGCGTAACTGCCGGGCTCGCATGTCCTGCAGTGCGGGGGGGCTCATGGGCCTAAGGAGCCCGCAAACCGAAGCGGTGGGGCCCGCGGGCCAAGGGTAAAAGCTCTGGTAGGCCCGCATAATGGGATGATATTATTATATTTTATTTTCAAAACATATCAAAATAGCAATAATGTTGATAAGTCAAACTTTAAGAATTAATTTATTTTTAGCCCTGTAATAGATCTTTCATTCTTTGTGATTAGTGTTTAATAAATTACACACTTTAAAACTGTAATAAGGGTAATTATTTTAATTTTCCTCAATTCTAATTACTTTAAAAGTAAACTTTAAATAGAGCTATTTTAACAAATATTTCATCATTTTGCATAACAATTTTAAAACTGTTGTTAGTAGTGTCAGTAAAGTTTTTGAACTGTTTTTTTTTAAGGTGAATCAGCATTAGGATAGTGATAAATGATAAATCGGGGACTTATGACAAGATCCTTTTCAAAACAACCGTAAACGCTATAGCGGTAATTTCACTCAAAACTGAATATAAATCCACTCCAAATACCTTTTCCACATTTTCACAGGAACAGAATTAATTGCTGACCTGGGTTCTGGACATCTGAATTTACATTTTGTTAACACTTGTCCGGCTTAATTTTTTGGTATTTTATACTACATTGACATGATGAAACTATTAAAACATTATAGCTAGCCTAAATGAGAACCTTTTGAGCGTTATTAAATCACTAAAACTTGATAAGAACTGACTGAAGTTATGGATTTGGGGGTTAGGAAACGTCTGGGTCAAGCAACCTTAACCCAGAATCTAGAATAATGGATAGGGATAGGGTGAAACTGTACGATTATGATAAATGGGGGGCCTGAAAATAATTTTGCGGGAGGGCCCAAGAAAATCAGTTACGCCACTGGCCCAGGACCACCAAGTTCCTAACGTGACCCCCTTAACGCGTTTTGGGGTATCGCTAAAAACTTTATATATGTATATATATATTTATTTATATATATATGTGTGTGTGTGTGTGTGTGTGTGTGTGTGTGTGTGTGTGTGTGTGTGTGTGTGTGTGTGTGTGTGTGTGTGTGTGTGTGTGTGTGTGTGTGTGTGTGTGTTCGCACTCTAGCGGTCACAATTTTTGTCCGATTTACTTGAAATTTGGTCGGAACCTTCGCTTCTGTAAACAGTTGGATAAGTTCGTTGGGCAAAACAATCGAACAACTCTAACCCCTTTTTTTGGAATTTTAATTTTTCAAATTTTGAGTTTTTTAACCCAAAAAGGGTCAGAAAAGCCCCGAATGTAACATTATTGTATATTAAATTATTGTACGTAAAATGCCAAAATTTTAAGCCTTCCCTCATAATTCTAGCACAAGAATGTACCGATTTATTAAAGAAAATGTTAATTGTCTTAACGTACTGTGTCTTACGGGGATTTTACACTGGAAAAGGCTGTTTTCAAATCTTGATGTAGTTTTATCACCCCAATACGCCTATACCAACTTGTTATCCTGACTGTACCTCCTCCTAACCCTATAATGTACAACAATGCCATCCTAATAGTCAATTTAAATATAACCAGGAGCATCAGAACAGCCAAAAATCAAATTTTTCAATTTTCTAAAAAATGTACCAGTGTTGTTTTAAACCATTTATTCGAGTTTTAAAGGTTGTATTGCGGAAATTCACTTTCCTCACGTCAGCGTGCTGCGTGCAATCTCGTTTATTTGTTTTGTATTAATGTTAAACCATTTTTTATGATTAATTCATTTAGTCCAGTCTATAATACCATGATATGTACTGAGTCTATGTAAAGGTTATTGGTTGATATGTGTTTTATCTTAGTTAATTATATATAAATAGACAGCAAGAAAAGTGTTTTTTTTATTTGCAGACAGCTACTGAATTCTTTACATTTAAAGTTTGAGCCGACTAGTTGGTGTATTATTAAATCTTTGCTGCTATACACTTCTCTTTCCGAACACTCAGCCATGATCAATAGTGAACACTTACCAATGAAAGGGGGGTTTTCCCTGACATGAGAGCCAGAGCCAAGAGCCATGTTAGCCATGCTCATGAGGGCGGGGCTGCCAGATATCCGGGTGGTGACTGCGGAGCCCCCGGTGTTGGGGCCTGACCCAGGGCCTGGGGCCCCTTCTGGCCCCCGCATCCTGCGACCCCTCCGCGGCACATTCTCTGGATGCCGGGACCTACCAAAAGATAACCTTTACAAATCTAGAATACATGGAGAATTGTTAAAAGTTAAAGCAACCAGTACCACAGCTTACTGATGCAGCTGGCAGCTACACTATGTTATTTGTCAAGTGCTAGTGAGAACAAGGGATTTTTTTGCAACAGAGATGTTACAACAGTAAACAAAATCAAGAAAATTGCTTATCTTTTAGGTATAATCAACAAACTTTCTTAATTTTCAAAATGCCATTTATTAATTTTCAAAATGATTGACATTAATGTGAGAAAAAATAAATATTGTCTCCTATAACTTTATATTAGTACAAGATTAAAATATACCCACGTCGCAGCAAACCTACGTACTCAGCGAATTTCCAATGCATATATATGGGTATCACTACTACCTAAAGCCACTTACCAAGTTTAACAAAAATACATTCATTAATACGTGATTTATAGCATTTGATTTATTCTCTATAAGAATAACATTATAATTGAGTACGCAGGTTTGCTGCAACAAGGAAGATAAGATATATGTTTTTTTGCAATTATCAATATAACTCAACCAGGTGAAGCTGCATACCAAGTTTTATTAATTTAGGTTAATAACAAAGGGAGATATTAAACTTTACTTATTCTCCATATGAATAACATGGGGCCGAGTATGCAGGTTTGCTGCTACCGGGAAAAATCAACAAAAACCATTTTTTTGTGCTAATATCAATATTCTACAACTAGTTGAAGCCACATACCAAGTTTCATCAATATACATACAGAAATAATCAAAATATAACATTTTATTCATTCTCCATAAGGATAACATTGGACAACGTACTGTGTTGAGCACTTTGAATATCACTGCAACGGTTGGACGTAAAACAACAATTAAAACGCCAAAATGATTGTTTTGTAGAGCTAAACTGATTGGTAGACAGAAATTTGGAGTTTTTAGGGAAATTATATGAGTAAAATCTAAAAACCATATT
Organism: Allygus modestus; assembly: GCA_963675035.1. Lineage (NCBI taxonomy): Eukaryota > Metazoa > Arthropoda > Insecta > Hemiptera > Cicadellidae > Allygus > Allygus modestus. The sequence goes on from OY776111.1 coordinate 320,291,070, forward strand.
CCCATAAGATTAACATGGGAAATTTTATGGACATATATTTTGACTTTTCTCCACAACCACTAAACCTAGCTTAATGATTAAAGAAACTAAATTGTTTGTTTTTTTAAGCTCTATAAAATGGCTATAACCAAAATCTAGTGTTTTTAAAATTTTAGGGTAAAAAGTTCAAAAAACTGATTTTTTGAAAATTTTAAACCCCCATAAAACCCCCTTCCCATAGACCGATCCATCTGGTTTTCGAACATAAAGTCATAAATATTACTCTCCACATTTGTGCCAAATTTCATAAAAATCGGGCGCTTCTTTCAAAATTTATCGCGGTAACGGACACATATATATATTAGAGAATCAAATTCACAGTAAGGGGCTACTATAATTTAAGTATAAAAACATGAAAATAACCATGAGTACCCTGTTGAATACATTTTTGTAAAGTGCAAGCATAATTAAAAAATGTATTCAACAGGGTACTCATGGTTATTTTCATGTTTTTATACTTATATATATATATATATATATATATATATATATATATATATATATATATAAATTTGAACGAATAGTGTTTTTGGCATCTGGGGACCTCAAAAAAAAAGTTATCATGGTCTCGGGCTTAAGGCTTACCATGAGACCTACGGTAATAGCTTCTTCCCTATAGGGGAAATTCGCTAATAACCAAATTAATGATTAAAATTAAAAACAATTTTTTTCAAAATTTAAGGATGAAATCTTTTGTTTTTTTAATTCATACAATATTAGTAATTATTAGGGGTGTGTGGGTAATGTTTTTTTTATTGAGTTAGGTTGAGTAGTGCCAATTATTCTCGTGTTTCAAGTATTTTCCATCAGCAATATATTGTTGTTGGTAATTACAAATAGTGTAATGGGATTTGGATACCACTCTAGATTTGATAGTCTGAACATGGTTCCTAACAGGCGAGGTCGAGGGAGTCATCCCCCCCTCCCCTAAAACCTCAGACCTTATGGTATTTTGACAATTTATATAATTTTTTCACTCATGACCCCCCTAAAACGATAGTCTGTATCCGCCCCTGGTTCCTAACTAATATAGAGTAGCAATAACAATTTTTGGCCAGCGCAATCAAACTGGATTATGTATTGACAAACAAAATAAGGTTTGGCAGTCATTTCCGGCTGTTAAAACAATCCGATTGTCATTTGGCCAATTCACTTGGTCTGGGTATCGCTTCTAATCAATGTACATGACAAAAATGTTATTTACAGTCGATATTACATGGTCCAGTTATCATATCAGACCAATATTAAGTGTCACAACATCAATTATGGCCAACATTAGGTGGTCCAGTCGTAACTTTTGGCCGATATTATGTTTTCTCTCATTATTTACAGCTGATTTTACGTGGTGCGATCACCTTTTGCATCCGTTATTACGCGATTTGGCAGGTCGTAATCGTTATATGTTGTCCGGAAATCGGTAGGAAATACTCGTTCAAACTTTAGAGTATATTACAATACTTTAAGTTGACTTGAGTATTGAAATACTTGGCCGAAATACTCAAAAATACTCACACACTCCTACTAATCATACATTTACCCACATTTTGCAGGGCAGTGAAATCAACATTAGTAATCAAAATTATCCATAGAAATATACTAGAAAAATAAAATATCAGTATAGAGAACAGACTGCTAAATGTTGCAATTTTTCATATTCTGGGTACCAACATGCACAAACGTTAAGTCACCCTCTTTTTTAAACTTACTTTTAATTATATGATTTAAAAAATAACATATAAAATATTTAACCTTTGAGTGAAAAATAATACCCTAATGTAACATATTGTACCAGCAGGTAAGGACAGAAAGAATCCAGTTATAAAGGGCCAGGCATAATCGTCTGTTGTCAAACAGATATTGCTATGAAGCAGAGTGGCACCCTACCCCCACGCCATCGGTCATTACCTCTGCCAGCATTAAATTCTTAGAAATAACTCAACCTAATCCAAATTTTATAAATTAAATGGCTGATAGCAATAATTGAAACGGGTAAGTTTAGATGAATAACGGGCCAAGTGAAGATGAATATCATAAAACGTGAATCACAATAACTATACAACGCTTGTTGGCTGTAGCTGTTCGGTCAATACAATAACAGAATCCAAAACAAACCAATATTAAAGTTTTTGGAAATTCACAGTAGTCATAGACCCATTTGTCAGTAATTTACGATGAGAAAGCCGAACGGAGGTTCTCAGATACGTTCCTCAGTGTGAAAATAGTTTTGACTTGTAAATGAAATTATCACCTTGTAATCAAAGGAGTATTATATTTGTATGCAAGTGTATATTTATATATTTTAAAATAGTTTTGATTGCTACTTTTATGATTACCTTGTAATTATAAGTATCCTAGCTGACCTGTTGCAGCTTTGCCCGCGTAAACTATGATAGTTGTGTGTGCTTCAATCTGTGATTAGCCCATGGAACTAATACGAATCAAGATCAGCTGTTTGAATTTTCATTAGCTCTAACCAAAGTGAATGTCCATAAGGAATACATGGTAACTTTGGGACCCAGCAGGGCGGAACACAGGGGGAATTTCGTAATACCGTTTCTTAGCAAGCACCTAGGGCCAAAAAGGAACCTATATGTCAAATTTTAACTCTGTAGGCCTGATAGTTATGGAGATTTCGTGATAGGTCAGTCAGTCAGTGGTATTTGGAGTTGATATATTAACCCATTAAGGTAGTAATTTTATTCTATTCGCAATAGCCTATAACGGGATTTGATTGGTGCTGCACTCTAGTAGCAAAATATGTAACTAATGACCGCGAGCGACTACGGTTCTATCCGCTAGGGGCGCGGACTGACTGAAAAACCTTAATATCGCCGCTAGGCCCTTGGTCGTGTTAGCTGAGTTGGCTACGTCGTGGAAACACCTTGGCCAGGTGTAGATACGATGTTTGTGGGTTCGATTCCCGCACACGACCAAACTGACCAGTCATGTAACTCACAATGAGTTAACCGGTCTGTGGCAACGTTGGTGGAGGGCCCAAGTAAAACAAACGGTGGCAGGCTTGCTTGGAAGTTTACGGGATCGGTTAATTCTTTGTGAGTTGCACATGGTCAATACTGATTTTGCTACTTTTTACTTATGCCTACTGTGTGTGTGCCAATGTGACTCTAAAAACTGAATGAAAACAGTATTTTAATGAAAATAAACCATTAATCCATTTAAAAACAAAAATTTCTTTTCTAATTCATAGGTTTAAAAAATGACAAGTAAGAAACGAGACCAGCTCGTATGTCTACGCCAATGGGTTAAAATTATATATAATTTTGTAAATGGATATTAAGGTTTATCAACCAGGGTTTAAGCTGCGGTCAAATTTGTTGCAAAATGCGACATGCACCACGAAAATGCAACAATATTTGGGCAGGCTGTCACTTTTTTGCTATAAAGAAAAGTATAAGCAATTTTTTTATTTTATTGTAGAAAATCTGGTTTTAACAATACAAATTGTATTAAAAGTCCGTGATCACGATTCACAACCAAAAAGATTAGAATGGTAGTTGGGATGTTGTACAGGCTTAACAATTGTTGGTTGGGGCAAATGTTGGTTGCATTACGTCACTTTACCGATCGCCTCTGAGCGAGTCCCTAGCTTTGAGACGAGCCTACATTACGTAAACAGTTGCTGTCGATTTCAACTGCGTACCGTGAAAACGGAACAGGCGAGTTACTGATATGACAGTTGTAGTGACAGTAGCTAACCCCCTAGCAGACGTCATGCGCTGTGACTCGGTTTGGCGCACACTCTGTAATAGCCGAGCGAATAGGCGAATGCGAGAATGTCGAGGGCTAGTTCGCCACCCGAACAGATGACTGCGCTCGCCTCGCCATCGCACTGATTCTTGTCGGCTTTTGTGATCGAGTCAAAGGAAACGAGCGGCAGGTCCTCCATACTTAGTGCCGCTCGCGGTCTCGACTCGCTGCAGAATGTGGACGGTTACATGAGCACGAGTCGCTCGAAATCGCAACGATCGGGCGAAAGTGTAGAGGTACATTAGCGAAAACAGACAACTCGAAATCGGAGATGCGCAAATGCGATCGCGATATGCTTTGAGGTTATGTTTCAGAGTGTGTAATGTTTGGGGTGTGTGTGTTTTAGTTGTTCTGGTGCCATATTAGGCCTATTCTATTGGAATGTTTAGTATATTTCCATTTCAGAATTTAATGGTTAAAATGGATAAGTTACCAAGAAAAGTAGACTCTGCTGAATTATATATTACTAGTAGCCTGTCTTGGCTTCGCTCGCGATCAAAACGCAATATTATACTGATATTCCCGTATAAATATTGTGTTACCGTTCCAAAGCCAACATGGCCTGCTGATTAACTGTGTTTACTCTATCCAGCTGATTGCTTAAAACTTATAGTTATTTCCCAATGTTAAGCTTATGGAAAAAACTCAACTTTAAGGGGCCCCAGGGCCTCACTCACAAATTATTTCTCTATAAAAAAGTTTCCTGCACAACTTCACGTTAGGCTCTTTCCAATGACACCAAAAACATGAAAATCGGTTCAGTAGTTTAGGAGGAGTGATTGTCACAAAAAACCTGCTCGCCTATTAAATAAGTATAGATTTAAATGTTAAACCTTAAAACAAATACAAGCAAAAAAACAACTTAAGACCAAAATACCCCCGTCGCAGCAAACCTGCGTATTCAGCAAATTTCCAATGCATAATATTTGTCTTAATACCACATAAAGCCGCATACCAAGTTTCATAAAAATATATTCACATATAAGTGATTTTAATTATTATCCATAAGAATAACATTGGTAATGAGTACGTAGGTTTGCTGAAACAAGGAACATAAACAATTGGTTTTTATGCAAATATAAATATAATTTAACTAGGCGAAGCCACGTACCAAGTTTCATCAATATTCAATCATAAATAAGCGCTTGATAACATTCTAGTTATTCTCCATAAGAATAACATGGGGGCTGAGTAAGCAGGTTTGCTGCAACAAGGAACAAAAAAATGAGTTTTTATGCAATTATCAATATAACTCAACCAAGTGAAGCTACATACCAAGTTTTATTAATTTATGTTCATAATTAAGGGAGTCATTACATTTTACTTATTCTCCAAAGAATAACATGGGGGCTGTGTATGCAGGTTTGCTGCTACAGGAATAATAAAAAAAATCAATTTTTTGTGCAAATATCAATATACCAGTACTACGTGAAGCCACATACCAAGTTTTAGCGAATTTCCCCTATAGGGAATTAGCGAATTTCCCCTAATTTCCCCTATAGGGAAGAAGCTATTACCGTAGGTCTCATGGTAAGATTTAAGCCCGAGACCATGACAAATTTTTTTTTTTAGGTCCCCAGATGACTAAAACACGATTCGTTCAAATTTATATATATGTATATATATATATATATCTATATATATATATATATATAGATATATATATATATATATGTGTGTGTGTCCGTGAATGCGATAACTTGAGTAAAAAACGTCCGATTTCGATGAAATTTGGCTCAAATGTGTAAAGTGACATTCATGACTTTAAGTTCGAAAACCAGAAAAATCGGGCCATGGGAAGGGGGTGTTTATGGGGGTTTTAAATTTTCCAAAAATCAGTTTTTTGCATTTTTTACCCTAAAATTTTTAAAACACTTAATTTTGGTTTAGACCATGTTATAGAGCTTAAAAAAACAAATAATATGGTATTTTGAATTATTAAGCTAGGTTAAGTGGTTGCGGAGAAAATCCAAAAAAACCTGCTCATAAAATCTCCTATGTTAATCTTATGGGAAAAAGGTTTTTGGCTTTTCCTAAGTTAATTTTGATGTAAACTTCACATTTGCTTTTACCAATCAATTCAGCTCCACAAAACAATCATTTTGGTGTTTAAATTGTGATTCTATGTCCAACCGTTGCAGAGATATTCAAAGTGCTAAACACAGTACGTTGTCCAATGTTATCCTTATGGAGAATAAATAAAATTTGATATCTCCATTATTAATGAATGAATATTGATGAAACTTGGCACGTGGGGTCACGTAGTACTGGTATATTGATATTTGCACAAAAAATTGATTTTTTGTTGATTATCCCCGTAGCAGCGAACCTGCGTACTCAGCCCCCATGTTATTCTTATGGAGAATAAGTAAAATGTAATGACTCCCTTAATTATGAACATAAATTAATACAACTTGCTATGTGGCTTCACCTTGTTGAGTTATAATGATATTTGCATAAAAACCCATTTTTTTAGTTCCTTGTTGCAGCAAACCTGCTTACTCATCTCCCATGTTATTCTTATGGAGAATAATTAAAATTGTATATATCGCTTATATATGAATATATTTTTATAAAACTTGGTATGCGGCTTTATATGGCATTAAGACATATATTATGCATTGGAAATTCGCTGAGTACGCAGGTTTGCTGCGACGGGGGTATTATCAACATACATTCATAAATAATCGAGATATCAAATTTTATTTATTCTCCATAAGGATAACATTGGACAACGTACTGTGTTTAGCACTTTGAATATCTCAGCAACGGTTGGGCGTAGAATCACAATTTAAACACCAAAATGATCGTTTTGTGGAACTGAACAGATTGGTAAAAGCAAATGTGAAGTTTACATTAAAATAAACTGAGGAAAAGCCAAAATCCTTTTTCCCATAAGATTAACATGGGAGATTTTATGAGTAGGTTTTTTGGATTTTCTCCGCAAACACTTAACCTAGGTTAATAATTCAAAATACTATATTATTTGTTTTTTTAAGCTCCATAACATGGTCAAAACCAAAATTAAGTTGTTCAAAAATTTTAGGGTGAAAAATGCAAAAAACTGATTTTTGAAAAATTTAAAACCCCCATAAACCCCCCTTTCCATGGTCCGATTGTTCTGGTTTTCGAACTTAAAGTCATGAATGTCATTTTACACATTTGAGCCAAATTTCATCGAAATCGGACGTTTTTTACTCAAGTTATCGCATTCACGGACACATATATATATATATATATATATAGATAGATACATATATACATATATATAAATCTGAACAAATAGTGTTTTTGTCATCTGGGGACCTCAAAACAAAAAATTATCATGGTCTCGGGCTTAAGTCTTACTATGAAACCTACGGTAATAGCTTCTTCCCTATAGGGGAAATTCGCTTAAATAGTACAATGACACACGATAAATATGCAAAAATGAAAATATGTTTGCTACAAGTCTCTAAGAGCTTGTCGCATTTTTGCTCAAAGAATTTTTTTCCCAGCTGAATCCCTGCTATCAACGCTTTGCTGCTATTGTATATAGAGCGAGCTGTTGGTTTTTTTAAGGAAAACACATTGATTTATACATATATAAAAGCAGCAAGCCTGTTTTCATCTTACCGTTTGTCCTCAAAACTGACGAGCCAAAAATCGGAGTGTCACAAAATTGGGATTAAAGTTTAGTGATATTCATTTTCAAGTTGCGTCCCTTATTACACTGGAAGCTCTCTTAACCGACCTCGGATCAATCGCCCGTCGGATTAACCGTCTGTTTTCCAAGAATAGACAAACTTCCCCCGCGGCAGCCGATTTCGCGATATTGTTCCGCAAGTAACCATCAGGTTACAACAGGTCGATTACATTTTTCCGTACAAAGTCAAATTCAGTCAGTTAATCTCAATATGTTTACCATACTTCACAAGTTTGATTGTTTTTAACAGGTATTGTAAATTTTTCCGGTATTATTCGGTTTAACCGACCTTTTTCATTATCTGACCATGGCCCGGACCCGTAGGAGTCGGTTAAGAGAGCTTATACTGTATATGCGATCAGCCATTCAATTTATAGAATTTGGATTAGGCTGAGTTATTTCTAAGAATTTAATGAAGGTAGAGGTAATGACAGCTAGCGTGGGGCAACATGACGGGTCAGCTTCACAACACTATAGCGATGTTTTGACAACAGAATATAGGCCTGGCCTGGCCTACCTCGACCCTTTCTCAGGGGAGATCCCAGCCAATACCATAAATGTTTGACTATACTGTATAATGAATAAGTTAAAATATGCTATAATTAACACTTTGCTCTCATTAAATTTATATTGCAAAATAAAACAAATAAATTAGCTAAACTAAAAATCTTGGTATAAACAGAACCCCAATAAGACCTCTTTGAAATCCCTTCACTGTTTTAGCACATTTTTTATAGTGTTTTATTTTACTCAACAAAATCGACAAAAATCATGTTTTAAATTAATGTTATATAACATTATATAATATCATGCGTTAGAAAAATTATAAACACAAACAAAAGACTATTTAATACATAAAACCTTAAAATAGATGATAAATCCAACTTCGTAAATAAAAGAATGTATTATAAGGGTTTCGATTCAACTAGAAAATTCAATTGGTGAGAATATGCCTATACAGCGGTTTATATTGTGTTTTTTTTATTACCGATGGTAGAGGTAATAATAAGGATAGAATGAATCACTGTTTCCCTATGTTACGCCATAACTTGAGAATGAGTGTACCAAATTTAATAATTCTTTTTTTGTTGTGTTCGTTAATGTCAGGACAAGGTTCTTATAAAAGAAAATTTTAATCCGACCTAAGGGCTCTGTATCACTGTAAATCTCTATAAATCCACTGGCCTTCAAAGTTCTCACAGATTTATACCACAGATACATACCGTCACAAACAATGAATTTAAAGGGTGATTGAACGTCAGGAGAGTAAGGATGCGACCTTGGGAGCCAACCCGCCTGTGCATATGGGGGCAATAGAACTGCCAGACTCGCGGGACTGCAATGACATCATGTTAGTGGTTCTGGGTCACGAGCAAAGCCATCATACGTAGAAGCGATGTAAAAAAGTGTCTTAACATTACAAATAGTACCCCTACCAAATAAAATTAATGGTATATAATTTTAAAACATTCTTTATAAACAAAATAATTTTTTTTTATCCAGTTAAATACTCATTGCATAGGCATTTTTCCAATAATATAAAATGTTGTTATTGTTTGGATTACTTTATGGGCTTCCCTAATGACCTTGCTCCAAAAATGCCTCACTAAATTCTGTCCCCTCATAAAAATCACTAAAAAATGTGATTTGAACTTTAACAAAAATTGGAACTTTAATTTGTTAACAAACACCCTTAAACAAGGGACTTGTTCAGTAGTGAACTGTTAGTGAAAAGAATATTTTTCTAGCTGAATTATAACATTAGGATACAAATTATATTTTTATGTTTAAGTGATTAGTTTGAAAGCTTAGTTTAGCCTCATAGATAGTTGGTAAACGTTACTACGCCTTACTCACATTTTGTCTACTTAAAGGGTAAACAATAAATAAATCGGACAATGGCTTTGTTAAATAAGATATTGTTCAGTTGTTAATCTCCATGAGTTTCAGAGCTAAAATGGATTTTTAAATCGATAAAGGTGGGGATGAAATATCTTAAACACATCAGCAGATGGTTAAACCATAAAATATTTTTTATTTGTATTCTAACATTGCAGATCACATTTGATATTTATCCAGGTTTATTATAATACTCGTGCAAATTGTGTATCACGCTATCTTGATTTGATTTGTAGTAGAATTGACCATACAAGAAATTATTATTATTTTTATTATTATTATTCCTAGCAAAAAATGTCCTAACCACCCAAAAAAATTTAAAATGTTTTAACTAAAATTTAAAAGTAAAAAAGCAAAAGAGCTTACTTTGAGTAATTTAATATATTACAATTTAATAAGAGCGGATGATTATTTGTATGTAGTGGGTAGGTTAGGACGGCATGTACCTATAGTCCGCGATGATGGATTTAACATCAAGGATTGGCCCTTGCCTTCCTTCTCCGACGATGGGTTCCTGCGGTCCTGGCTTGGGTAGGATGGGCCTCTGGGGCCGCAGGGGCATGCCGCGGGGCTCCGGTAGACGAGGGGGGCCCCGCCCGTAAGGGCCCGGACCTGACGAGACGATCGGCACCATCATCAGGCTCCCGTTATTGGTGGAGCTCGAAGAACTTGGCGGATGATGAGCGTTATTAATGTTGATAATTTTTGGCTGAAAAATAAATATCAATCCTGCAATTTGTAGATAATAATAAATTAACAATTATTACTATTATTCTATACATATTGTTAAGTAGTTAAAACCAAGTTACCTATGTTAGGGGCCGTGCATATATTACGTCACGCCTCCCCGGGGGGAGGTGTGGCACATCGTGACAGACCGTGACACGGGGGAAGAGGGGGTTAAGGGCTGCGTGACGTGTCACGATTAATGGCGTTAAAGCCTGTGAAATCGTCAGTTACAGTGACAAAATACCGTCCGCCATAATCCAATACTTAATAATTAATAAGTGTTGCGTGACAGGGGGGGAGGGGGGGTAATGAGCAACGTGACAGAGCGTGACCCAAGGCAAGAGGGAGTCAAAAAGGGCTGAATATAACATGACATAATTTGTGCATGCCCCCTTATGGGGATTCAGGGAATTCAAAACAAGATAAATGTTAAGTAATACAAATCCAACTTCTTATGGATATTCAGATGGAATAGATTGTATAGAAGATAAATATTTAGAATGCTCCTTATTCTAAATATTTCTCTTCTATACAATCTATTCCATCTGAATATCCATAAGAAGTTGGATTTTTATTACTCCATTTTTATAAGTCAGGCCTGTCTGAAGGAGTGCTCAGATGAGTGAAGTCCTAAAGACTTTACCTATAGCTCCATTTTAATCAAATGTTGTATGCAGGTATCTATGATATCTTAGTTTGTTCACAAAATTTAATTTTTTTGTATTAATGTTTTCTAACATAGTTAGTGACATAAACTATACCAAAACACAAGAAATATCGCTAATGATATGATTATGTTACTTTATGTAACTATGCAAATGGAAATGAAGGTTTAATGATAAAACTGTTACTATCACAAATCCATTGCTAAATTCTATGCAGAAACCTGCTAACTGTAGAGCCTGTATTGGTGTAGGCCTACAATCATGTTTCATATTATCCACATATTTAAAAAAATTCCTGCTGTTTGTTCACTCACTTCCTTAAGTTAATTCTTAACCGATTTTGATGATTCTTTTTTTATTACAAAGATAATTTCAAGTTCTAAGTCACTGTCGAGACAGAATTTTGATTTAGGCCCAGGACTCTACTCCACAGGACTTCCAATTTCCCATCTTATTCATATGGAGGAGAGTTTTATTGGGTTTATGTCACGAGTTTTTCCTCTTAATTTAATAAACAGCTGTTATAAGGATTATATCCACACATTTTTGTGGGGGAGCTACTCGTATATATAAAATATAAAGCATTTGACACTATACCTTGTTGCTGTTGTTGTTTGGAAGGTGTTCTTCCCTTATTCCGTTCTCTGCTAACACACTCGCTAATCTTCGCCTTCGCAAGAGCCTTTCCAACATCTCCTCTTTGAGTTTGCGCAGCCGCAAAATGCTGTAATTGTTGACATCTTTAAATTTAAGAGAGGAAACCTCAGGTGAGTCTAAAATACATTTGTCCATAGAACCATTTAATGTAGTTACCCAATTCAATAGAAAGTGTATATAAGAAGGAAATCGTTAAACAATTTAGGCAATCTAGGAACTGAAAGTTAAGATATATTCTGAGAATCTATAATAATAGCAGTGAACATTGTTCTAAATTACGAGGCGTGTTTTTAAAATAAGTACCAATTTTAAATTCCGATGTTGTAGCACTACTTTAAGCATTCCTGCATCCTGCGCTGTGTTCCTGCATCTATTGGCAAGCCTGGGACGCCACTACAGCAAAAATCAACCGTGTTTTTATTTGTTTGTGAGTATTCAAAATGGCGATGCCGATTGAGGACCCCGACGTCTGTGAAGTGGGCCAATGATTCAATTTATAGGTTTTAACGGTGTAAAAGCGGCTGAAATTCATTGACAGATTAGTGAAGTTGATGGCAAAAACATTATAAGCAATAGAATGGCATACAATCAGTTAGAACATTCCAAGATTACTGAAGATTTGGTGCATAAAGTTGATAAAAACGTGAGAGAGATCAGACGGTTTATGATTTTGTTGTTATTGTATGAGTTTCCTATAGTTTCAAAAAGTGTTCTTTATGTGATTGTGACCGAACAACTCCGTTATCGAAGTTGTGCTTATGCTTAAAAAGCGTTGACTGTGAGGTGCACAAAACCAAGCATTTGGGAAGTGCGTTAACTTCTCTTGAGCGGTTCGAGGTAGAAGATGATGAATTTTTTAAGCTAATCTGTCTCAAGCCACAAATCACTTCTTGACACTAGAGGTTTCTAAGACTTCCCTATGCACTTCGCTAATCTGCCAATGGATTTTAGCCACTTTCACACTGTTAACTCTTATAAATGAATCACAGCGTGTACCTCACAAATGTCGAGGTTCTCATTCGGCGGCGCCATTTTGAATGTAAAAAAAAAACATAAGCACGGTCGAATATTGCCGTCCCAGGCTTGCCAATAGGTGCAGATACACAGTGTAGGATGAAGGAATCAACCGCAGCTCTGCAACAGTAAAATTTAAAAACGATACTGACTTTAAAAACATGCCTCGTATTTTTAACTAAATTGTGATGATAAAGTGCAAGTGAGATTGTTATGGGTTTGGAAGTGTTTCAGAAGGAAGTATGTTTTTCTGTTTTATAGAGTTTAAAATGGAAGTGCTTTCAATTTCAAATTCAAAAAAGAAGGGTGAAACATATAATATAGGCCACAGTCCACAGTGAAACAAATAAAACCCAATTATAAACTTTCAAATTTTATTCAATATCAGGAACAATATAATTAATACTCCGTTACTAAAGACTATAAGGACTGATTATATGTGGCAAGTGCAATGACACATAATTTTACAATCACTAGCAATAACATGATGTCTTACAATAATTTTCAAACACAAAAAAAGTTCTGTTTGTGTTTTTGTGTGTAAAAATCTTGTTAACAAACCAAGCCCGTGGTGGTAATGTTAAAAATGTTCCATGTTGAGGCTTGTGAATCTTAATATATAAAAATGAATCCCTGTTTCCAATGCATAACTGTTACGCCACAACTTTAGAATGAGTGCACCAAATTGAATAATTCATTTTTTTTGTGTTCGTTATGTCAGGACAAGATTCTTATAAAAGACAATTTTTAATCCGACCTAAGGGCTCTGTCCCACTGGCCTTCAAAGTTCCCATTGATTTGATAAATGTTCAGTTAGTTACACCAAACAGCTATTAACAAGGATTATATCTAAACATACTTGAAAGGCATAAACATATGTTCTTTAGGTAAATAAAAAAACTACCTGAATGGCAACTCAAAATTATTTTTTCGACAGGCGAGTGAGCGAAGCGAACAAGCTCATCTTGAATATGAACGAGTCATCTTTAATGAGATTAGGACAGGACAACGTCTGTCAGGCCAGCTAGTAACAAATAAACCTAAAGTTCTGGATACTCACTATTTTGTTTATTATGTAATTTATTTTGGTTAAAATGAAATCATTCGCTACTACTATTATACAAAATTTCATATAGACTGTCCCAAATAAGTGGTGACTAGTTTTCTATCCTTAGACTGCTGCTGCACATTTTGGCACATCAAAAAGGACTGACGACAGATATTTGCAGCAGTCTTCTCTAACAATGTAGACGCTTGTTTAAAAATATCGCCTATTTTAAAAGTTTTAATCTCGTCATTCCACCTTCATATGTATATCTGGTGTGACTAAACTAGAGTCAATGTTTTTTTTCCAACGAGTTTTAACCAGTAAGCCAAATTTCACCTGTTCCATTCCAACTCCTTGGCCCGCAGCAGCTCCCCAAGGGCTCCGATCTCTCGCTGCAGCTTGTCAGCCGCTCGATTCATCTCCTCTACACTCTCCGTACACTCCTCCACGTACTCCCGGACTAGCCTAGCCACAACAAGTCAATCAGACAATCATCATACACTCCCTCTGGCTCCTTGGCCTGCAGCAGCCCCCCGAGGGCTTCGATCTCTCGCTGCAGCTTGTCAGCTGCTTAATTCATCTCCTCTACACTCTCCGTACACATCTCCAAGTACTCCCAGACTAGCCTGATTACAACAAGGCAATCAGACAACTATTATAACAAATTTTAAAATTTGATTTTTTTTAATATTCAAATTACCTCTCTCTTTCATCTTTTCCATCATCAGGTTCCAGTCTTGGCCTCTTACCCCCTCCATCACTTTTACTGCTGGAGTTTTCCCCCTCCCCCTCGACTTCGGCCAATGCCACATAGAGTATTTTTGAGTTAAAATTTAAAAAATCAACTATTATAACAAATTTTAAAATTTGATTTTTTTAAATATTCAAATTACCTCTCTCTTTCATCTTCTCCATCATCAGGTTCCAGTCTTGGCCTCTTACCCCCTCCATCACTTTCACTGCTGGAGTTTTCCCCCTCCCCCTCGACTTCGGCCAATGCCACACGCTTCCTACTCTGAAATAACATAGAAAGTTCAATAAGTACGGTACATCCGTAACAAGCTAACATGCACTAATGATGAGAATACTTTAACAATTATCATTGGAAACAAGGCCAACCAAACTATAATAAAATATAACAAGAAAAATAAATGCCATAGGACTGTATAAACAAACACTTAATATTTTTATTTATCTTCCATCCTTTATATTTCCCAAATACAATGTGGAGCTATAACTTTAGATGAATAGAATGAATAACAAAACAATAAAAAGTTCAAAGAAGGCTCATTCAGTGTCAGGGAGAGATCTCATCTCCGTAACCATTAATTTTCAATTTCAATCTCATTGACATCACATTTTCATAAACTAAATATAAATATGATTCTAAATTCAAATAATTATAAAGAAAATGTTGTCCTGTAATTTTTGTCTATAAATTAATCTATACCCTTTATACTGCATTCTATTACTGACACAGTGCATGAGGTGCAATATTAAAGATGACAGACTCACTTGAAAGCAGTGTTTCCATCTATTAAAATAAATACCACATATGTCCCTTGACTTTCGCCAAAAAGCACTATTCATCATCACACACAACAAATCAATCAGATACAAGAGTGATCCCTCACCCCACATCCTTAAAATCCAGCTATACTGAAGTTATATCCTCAGGTGATTTTCAAAACTGCCGCTTTAAAAACCACGTCATGACCTTATGCGAGACCAGAAGTAGTATATTTTTTAATACAACTGTATGTTTATTGGTTTTATAAAGGGTTTCACTTTCAAATTAAATTACAGTTTTAAAGAATGTACCTACTATTAAAAGTTAAAATTCTCTTTACTTTCATTTCACCTCTAACTATACCTCAATCCTTCATTGGGAAAAAAGTCTAAAAGTTTGGGAACCTCTGCACTGAGCTATAACCAATGTGACAAGTGTCCTCCAGTGAAATCACAAGAGGCCAGCGGCTGAGGTATCCAGATGCAAAGTCGCGGGTCAAGGGCAGGTTCTTCTTGATTGCAAAGCATTCAAGTACACTTGTCTTCTAGAGAGAACTGATCAGTTCTCTATGGTTTACATGACATTTTTATGATAGTAAATATTTGGGAGCTTAGTAAAAGTCTATGTGTTTGGGCAAAGTAAGGCACAAAGGAGGCTACCAACCTATGAAATGAAAAAAGAAAAGAGAATAATAATTAAATCATTACACAAAAAGAAGCTAGTTTTAAGTGGTAGGTGGACGTCAAATTTGTAAAATTCTTACCAAGTTATCCAAAAATGTTCAATCGGGTATCTGAGTAAGAACTATCAGGATAGTTCTACTTCACTAAAATGTTAAACAACCATAAACAGTAACATCTAAACCAATGCACATTTTTAATTTTGTTTTGTTGTAGTATAATAGTATTTATTGATAAGCCCTCTATTTGATAATTCTTTATAAAATCATGAAAATTATAAACTGTCATATACAAACGAACCTATGGGGAAATAAACGTCTAAAAAGTCAAAAGTGGCTCTTCTCCTTTACTCTTTACATAGCAGTTACAAAATTCCATAAAGAAACATGGCCGGCCAAAGGTTGATGATGAACAATCAAGTGACAAAGTCCACTACAAAAGTGTTTATTTCATCTGATACTCCCACCCACTTAGTGATGAGTTGCATGGCTTGGTCAAAGTTCGGTGGAATATGAGACGATCCTCAAGCATCTATTTCTCATTTTGCATTAGTGACTCTGTTTTGATTTAATAACACATGGAATAATCACAGATGAAATAATTGCAATAGATCCAGCCTTTACAAATGAACGCTATTGGTATTTGTATTACATCTGATTAAGCAATTCTAAAATACTAGCTGATGTACCCGTTCTTCGCACAGGTGTTTTCTTTACCTGTTCTTTAGTCAATACAATTTGAATTTTAGATAGCTTGAAACAGCTGTTCTTGCTTCTGCTCTTTAAGCTGTCAAAAGGAAGTATCCACAGCTGTTTGCATTGCAGTTTCTGAATGTTTACTTTATTCTGAAATGTAAACATTGAAACTTAGGACGTTCAAGGGGCGTAGCCCGAGGGTATTTTAAGGAAGTGAATAGGCCTATGTGTTGCATGGGTTCAAGATCTACCTATGTGTAAAGTTTCAGCCCAGTCGGTTCAGTAGTTTTTGCGTTCACTCGGAACATCAGACAGACAGACAGAAACCACGTGTTCTTTATAATATTATAGAATAGATAACTGTTGTATGTTATTGTATGTTCCTACCTTGTACAGTAAATAAACCTTTGTACATGTTTCAATAATTTTATTTACCATTGTTAATTTGTGTTTCGGTAATTCTCCAGTGTTACAATAAAGGATGTGTTTAATATGATATTGAAAAAGTTGATGATAACAAAGACACAGTTAAGAGATTCAAACAGAACAGTAATTTAAAATGTTTAAATTAATATTAAGTATTAAAAACATGAACTTTTAAAAGTGAAAAAAGTGATTTTTACTTTTAATATTAAATGAGCAACTTCCTTAAAGTCTTCTACAATGGCTAAGTTTGTGATTTAAAGAGTACAAGGCTCACTGACTCAATGCTAATTCTGCCAAATGCCAAGTATACCTCTAAATCAACAAAGTTGAAATTTAACACAATATTTCACTGACAAAAAAAAAGAAAAGTTAAATTACCGTAATGCTGTAGTTCTTTAACTTTAGCACTAAGCCCAATGATAAAGTTCAAACTTATGAGAGTTTTATTGGATCAGATAAACATTTTTTTATATAGTGCTGTTGTAAAACTACACAGAAGCAAAAGAACAGAGTAAATTCTGGCTTAAAGACGAGTTAGCGAAACATAGGGGAATGCAGTAACCTAAGCAAATTTACCTTCCAGGTTAATTTCATGTACAATCCAATATGTCCACCTTCAAAGGTCAAAGCTAAAAAGGGTAGGCTTATATTTGTTTTGTTTCATCAACAGTGGTAAATGATTGCAAGAACATATAAAGACTCAAAAATCACACTCTGTGATAAAGAGTTGATATGACCTAGAAACTATTTGCTTACCTTGTTTTATCTTATCTAAGGCTTTTCTAAGAACGCTCAAGGTTAGGTATTCATTTCTTAACCTCTCAAAATCTTAGAGAAAATAGATGAAATTGGCAGTATTCTTAGGAATTTCAGATCGTTTTATTATAGCCTAGGTAGGTAAGACAAACTATATTAAAAAAATTTAAAAATGCAGGTGTGTTATACTATAGCGTTATAATTTGATGACATATTTTTCTAAGTAAATAACTTTAGTCAGTTGACTAGGCCTTATAAAAATCACTTTATAAAAAAATAAAACAGAATTAACTTTTTCTCTATGAATTTGTTTTATTATTGCATAACTTGTGATTGTCCTTTTTATAAATAAATAAGCATTGAAAACCTGCCTACTTTTTATTTTGAGTTACAGTACAGTTAATATGATAAAGTAGCTGTGGAGAAAGTTGAAATTGTATTTTAACAAAATCTAAAGATCAACCACAAGTCTAAAGATTATGAAGCACTCTTGTCATAGTTATTTCACTTTCTTCTCAAATTTATAACAAAACTTATGATGAACCTCATATTCAGGAATATTTATACTGCATTTTCATAGCATTACATTACTTAATTGGAATCTGTTATTTATTTAAAAACCTACTAGAGAGAAAACAAACTGTTACATGCATGCATCCTGTTTTATACAAAATAATATATATCCAAATATCAAATGAAAATGAATGACAGTTATAATACAAGAATAAAGACATTGACACTCCAATATATAAAACATCTTTTTACCAAAAAGGCCCAGAATATATGGCAATCAAAATTTACAATAAATTACCAGATAAATTCCAAAAAATTAACGATCCAAACAAGTTTAAGAAAATGTTAAAAGAAGAACTTCTTTCAAAATGTTTATACAAGATTGAGGACTTTTTTCACAACTTCAGATTAATTTTAATTAGTATATATACAAGTAATTTTAATATTTATGTAATACTACAAACAAAAAATAAAAACCATATTTATGGCAATTGGGTTGTTGCGCCAATAAACAAATAAAGACATTTTAAGTGAAATGAGTATAGATCTATGTTTTTCTTTGTTATATCATATTTCAAATGGCCTACTACAAATGGTCTGATTATCGAAAGAGACTGGCGGAGCGGCCGCGCAGCGACTAAACATTATATTTTATAACCTCGTAGAAACGTAAAACACGTGGCTATCAATTTCCAATAAACGTTATATAAATAGTCAGTGGAACACGTTTATAGCACATTTTTGTCTTATTCTGATGAGTTTATACTGATAGTTATATTAAAAAAAAAACACAAATTGAGAAATTTGTAATTGTAATTCGTGTTTAAAAAATATATAACTATCAATATAAACTCACCGGAAAAAGAAAAAATATTTGAAAAATGTGCTGTAAACGTGTCCGACTATTTAAATCAAGTTTGTTGAATATTTCTAACCCTGTGTTTTACGTTTTTACGAGGTTATGAAATAGAATGTTTGGTCGCCGCGTGGGTGCTCCGCCAGTCACTTTTTGTATCGATAATCGGACTATTTTTTAGCTATGGTCCTAGCTTTAGTTGACAAGAGTAATTATAATGAATTTCCTAGATTAAGTGGTTGCGGATAAAATCCAAAAAAACTTGCACATAAAATCTCCCATGTTAATCTTAATGGAAAAAGGTTTTTGGCTTTTCCTCAGTTAATTTTAACGTAAACTTCACACTTGCTTTTACCAGCTCCACAAAACAATCATTTTGGTGTTTAAATTGTGATTCTACATCCAACCGCTGCAAAGATATTCAAAGTGGTAAACACAGTGCGTTGCCCAATGTTATCCTTATGGAGAATAAATAAAATTTGATATCTCGATTATTTATGAATGTATATTGATGAAACTTGGTATGTGGCTTCAATTAGTATTGGTATATTGATACTTGCACAAAAAATTGATTTTTTTTTACTATCCCCGTAGCAGAAAACCTGCATACTCAGCCCTAATGTTATTCTTATGTAGAATAAGTAAAGTTGTATATCTCCCTTAATTATGAACATAAATTAATAAATCTTAGTATGTAGCTTCACCTGGTTTCTTCTCTTTTTTTACAGCAAACCTATGTACTCAGCCCTAATGTTATTCTTCTGGAGAATAAATAAAATGCTATAGATCACTTATTTATTTATGTATTTTTATGAAACTTGGTAAGTGGCTTTATGTGGTAGTGAGAGGCTACTAATGAGGTATATGTATCTTTAATTTGCTCCCTTTAAGTCAGCCTGGTTTAATATAAGCCAATGCATGCATTGGAAAAAAGACACTCCGTTTTTTGCATTCATATTAGCCTAACCAGTAAGCAGGGGCTGATTCAGACTATCATTTTAGGGGGGGGGGGGGGTCATGAGGTTGTGAGTGAAAATCATAGTATGAGCGTAACATCTATAGTGCAATCATATAATTATTAATCTCTAAAAAAAGTGAAGCCTATATGGTGGCACCATTTTCCCCTCCGTTCCTACGGCAAAACAACTAACCACAACAACTAACCACGGACCATAAAATAACGTAATCTGCAATTTATGACAACAGTTTTCTATCAAGCAATAAAAAGGTTTTCCTGAACATCATATTTAAAAATTTGTGTGTTTAAGATTAAATCGTTTGAATCGTTAATGAATATGGAACCCAAGGAGAAAAACATTTACTTTTCAAATACAACTTTTATATAGCCTAAAACATATTTTCGATCAAATATTTGCTGGAGACCATTGTATTTTTTACAAACATATATTGTAGTGAGGCTTCACTTTTTCAACCCAGAAAAGAACTCTAAGATGTATTAACCTTGCTGGAATTGAATATGCATTTTCTTAGGGGGTTTGGCAGTCAAGGAAAACTCGAAAAACTTTCTACAGGGACCAGAATAAATGGCTGTGAAAAACATTAGCCAACATAAAGTTATTAGCCAATTAATTTCACGACTTTAATAAAAGAAGTTACGAATTTACTGAATTAATTGTATTACTTGTAATATATTTATGTAATTACTATTATTTCATATAATTAAAAAGTAATAATTATATTATTTCCTATAGTTAAAAAGTTAATAAACCACTAACCAATAAAATATTGTACAACTAACTTGACTCATATGAACAGTCAGTGGATGCAATATGCAATGACAACTTAGATTGAATGAAGAGAAAAGCCTTCAAGAAAAGGCCTAAAACCCCTCAAGCCATCCCTCATAGAAAATTAAATTTTAAATTGTACACCAACGCATTGACTATTGAAAAGAGATTACATTAGGTCTAACCTAAAAGTATGATGACTTTATGGTTATTATCAGGGAGGTTTATTGTATTGGTTATTACGATAGGAGGTCTATTGTTTATACAGGAGACAAGTAAAAAAAGTCATCAGTCGGTAAAGTTTAGTACATCTGTGATAAATAAATGAAATAATATCGTTCTTTGAACTGCAGTAATGACAGTAATGGATTCTTTTAAACGAGTCTGGTCATTCAAATCAGTGTAATAACAGTAGACCTACCAATCAAAATTCAAGTAATTTTTTTTGTATTGCTTCACGTATCTATTCTTGCAATGCAATAGAATCAACTATGAACTAATCAACAAATAAAATGCTACTAACCAATAGACCTCCTTTGTTATTGGTATATTTAAATTGTTATTTGGAGAGTTTAGGTTAACACCTGACTTGCAACATTGTGAGAGCTAGGGTCCCAATGGGTCATTCAGTGATCATGAGTGCTAAGCAGGGAGTTCTGTTGGTATTACTGGAGGTCACACTGATGAACAAAATTGCGAGCCATTCTTTCCAAATTTTGGTGAGGCAAAGAACTACTTGCTGAAATCGAACAACTCGAAAAAGTGAATCAAGCAAGTACCTATCCATGACTTGAAACTCAAAAAACTTGTATTAGTTTATTTCCTCATAATTTATCATATTTCATGACAAGAGCAGATGCAAGAATCAGACGAAAAAATCAATTTGTTCCAACTTTTACTACTTTTATTCCAGGGATTTGCATGAGTAGATTCACTTATGGGAATAAAACAACCAATCAGAATAGTTCAAAGAACGAGAAATTTGCCTCACCAGTATACCAACCTGACAAAATCACCAGCTCGCTTTTTCGACAAAAATAGAGAAGCAGTGTGCTAAGTCTTTGTCACTCATGAAGTACTAAAAACGGTCATAAGTGTTCCAAAAACGACCAACTGATGAAATGTAATTACCTTTACAGGGAACAATGTGTAAAATATGTAAAGGTCTGAGGCTTTTGGAGGGGGAGTCATGACCCACATGACCCCCCCTTGCATCCGCGCCTGCTAGTAGCCTAAATAATTAACATTTTCTCAAGGAAAACCCCTTTTTAAAGGTTGATGTTGATAACAACAAGGTTCAAGGTTTACAAAACCTTTCAATGTAATTTTAAACCTTAGAAGAAGGTTTGCGACAAGGTTATGCAGATTCTAGTTGACTGGCAACAAGATTTGCACTAAAGTTGTAATTACAAGGTTTATAATGTGGTTCATAAAGTTTCACACTTTACCAATTAATTTCCAATTAAATTAATTTATATCCCTTTCTGATTTCATGTGATCGTGTGTTGAACAGATTACCCACCTGAGCTGGAAAGTGGGCTAGTAAATATAATCTGTGATGATGGGATATTGATTGGATCCTATTGTAATTGTATATCTCTTCCTTGTTATAATTGAGTATCTAACATCCTGGAGTTTAATTGTTATCTTATCTATATGCTGATAATAAGTGTTTTATTTTTCATTGAGGAAAGATTAAATGGACACACCATATATAATGTAATATTGACCCACCTGACTGCTAGTGACGCTTTGCCGATCTTCCTCCTCACTGCATCCTCCGCTGCCCTCCTTCACCTCCTGCTCCTTCCCTTCCTTTACATCTTTAACTTCTTTCACCTCCTTCGTCTCTTTGGCATCGTCCTTCTCTTCTTTCACACTTTCCTCCTTAGTCCTACACTCCTCACTCACACTTTTTTCTGCACTGTCCCCGTTCACTGTAACACTTTGCTCCGTGGATTTTGCACTTTCACTGCAGTCAATTTTCTCTTCCTTGATGGTTCCGTTGACCATTGGCTCCACAGCTGCCGGCAATTCCGTCGGAGGCTCAGGAACCCCGGTCTCGGCCGAGGGTAGCTCTTCTTTGCCAAGTTTGAGCTCCATGATAGAGGTCTTGGACGTGATCAACTCGGGGGCACTTTCTGCGACCATCTCTGAAGACTTCTCACACTCTCCTTCCATTACATGCATCCTGTTCAGACTGCAACAAAAACAAAAAACAATCATTAGAAATGTAGTTGATTAAATATTATTATATTTAAGTTCAATTAATAACAACTCTTTAAATGTATGTTGGTCTAAGTTTAGGTGGGCCTATTAATTAAGTCTGCCAGGCATGCACAATGTCAAAGAATAAGTAACTAAAGTAATTGATGAGCATTTGTAATACAGTAGTTTCTGGTTATCAATTCAGCATATATTAGATAAATTATTTGTAATTATATTTTATTTTTACAATAAAAATACTTTAGACAATAGATTTTATTTTTGTAAAAATAAAATCGTCAATATAAGTAATAAAGTAGTTATAAATTACCAATCAAAGTACCTGGGGGCCGAGCTATGCTCAGAGAAGGTCAATCAGTTTGTTTAGATGGCTTGGAGTAATTTTTCCCCAAGTCCTCCCCGTGTCCTGAATTAGATTTCCTTAGGTCATTTGCCCCTTTTCTGCATGTTTAAGGTCACTTAAGTTGTTATTATAACTCAATGTAAACAACAACAGATCTTTTTATAAATAGTTTTCAAAAAAATATTTATTTGTTTTAATTGTAAAATCTCATAGGTCAGAAATAACAAACTTGAAACACAAACTGTGCTGTTTAGACCCTACAAACTGTTACTATGGATCTGATCTGATAGTTTTCATTTCAGTTTTGCAGCCAAGATTTCAAGAAACACGGGTTCATTCATTACTCCATGTTCCACATACACGTGACGGCCGCTTTTCCCACTGCCGCTGATATCCCATTATCAGTCTCTCAAGGACCTCGGCTGCAAGGTCATAACCCCCAGTTTTGCACATTTCTTTTGTTTCGCAAAATTCAAGGCCGAGTCCCCGTTGAAAGCTGGTGGTGACCTCGTTCTATAACCTCGGCTCGACGCACTACCCTTTCTTATTAATTCTCTGTCCTTCAATGGTTTCGATAGTGCGTAGTTTTTTCTTGAGGAGATTTCGGAGGTAGATAATAATTATGAAATAGATTTGTGCAAACCGAATAGTGTGTTAGCTATGCTAAACATAAATTTGCCTCTAAAAATAATTTAGCTTTAACTCAACCCTAAACCACATAACACGCCCAACCTGAAATTCAATCTTTTCACAGCCAAAGCTTTCCAAATCTGAGCCTTATCGCTCAAATCCTTCGCAATATCGACTTCGATTCGACGGCGGCGACGGTAGAGAATAGGAGAAAAGGATGTACGAGAGGGAGCCTAGCAAACTATCCTCTACTCACAAAGATTCTATATCCGGATCCGGGTATCAAGAGAAAATGGGGAGAGAGGGGTCCGGTCCGTTCGGCTTCCTTCCCCCACCCTGGTACTGTCACTGTCAGGAACCCGATACTCCCCTCCCCCCGCCACTTAATCCCACCCCATCATTTCCCGCAGGGTAAAGGTCAACTTTGCTCGATTCGTCGATAAAATTCCCAGTAAGGCAAAAAGGAAGTGGTAAAGTGTATTCGGAGGGTAAAGGGAAATGTCGAGTTGTTAAGTTTAACAAGTTTAAAATTTTACGAAGTCTAAAATAAAAACTTGTGATCCAAGGATAACCCCCACAATCAGTCATTTACTATAAAAATGATTACAGTTTAAGTAGGCTATTAAATTCTGCAAGACAAATGACTGCCGCGCATTAGTAAAACTAATATGGGGCATAAATTCACCTGTTATAGTTCTTTGTATTCTAAGAATCGAGTGAACGACAACCGAGTCAAAGGTGAACAACCGTAAGTGAGCTGCCGTAACCTAACCTATGATTTATCCTTATCAGCTGATTTAGTGGGTCGCTCAATCAGCTGTTGTATTAGTCAACGGAAAACCCATTTGCCAGTCTGGAAAAGAGGTTCTCTTTATTATGTATTCAACAATGATCAGGAGTGCTACCGTAACGGTTTGCTAGAACGTGTTTTTATATATAAAACGTAAAGCTTAATGATTTTTTGCAGATAGTGTAAATAACAATAACAAACGTATAATAATTTATTATAACTTCAAGATATTAATTACTGCACGTTTTTGAACAAATATGTTTTTAAGATTGCCATCGTAGTTGTTAGAACAGGACGCACGTTCGTTGGTCCAAACAGAAACGAGATCGCACGCAGCACGCTGACGTGAGGGAAGTGAATTTCCGCATTAAAACCTTAATACCCCCGTCGCAGCAAACCTGCACATTAAACAAATTTCCAATGCATGTATATATTTCTTACTACCACATAAAGCCATTTACCAAGTTTCATAAAAATACATTTATAAATAAGTGATCTATAGCATTTTATTTATTCTCCATAAGAATAACATTAGGGCTGAGTATGCAGGTTTGCTGCAACAAGAAATATAAGAAATGTGTTTTTATGCAATTATCAATATAACTCAACCAGGTGAAGCTACGTACCAAGTTTTAATCATTTATTTCATAATCAAGGGAGATATAAAACTTAACTTATTCTACATAAGAATAAGATTAGGGCTGAGTATGCAAGTTTGCTGCTATGGAGACAATCAACAAAAAAAACTTTTTTGTGCAAATGTCAATTTACCAGTACTAGTTGAAGCCACATACCAAGTTTCATCAATATACATGCATAAATAATCGAGATATAAAATTTTTATTATTCTCCATAAGGATAACATTGGACAACGTACTGTGTTTAGCACTTTGAATATCTCTGCATCGAATGGACGTAGAATCACAATTTAAACACCAAAATGATTGTTTTGTAGAGCTGAACCGATTGGTATTAGCAAATGCCATGTTTACAGTAAAATTAACTGTGGAAATGCTAAAAACCTTTTTCCCTTAAGATTAACATGGGAGATTTTATGAACACGTTCTTTGGATTCCTCCGCAACCACTTAACCCAGGTTAATAATTCAAAATACCATATTATTTGTTTTTTTGTTAGCTCCATAAAATGGTCAAAACCAAAATTGAGTGTTTTAAAAAATTTTGGGTAAAAAATTAAAAAATTTTGGAAAATGTAAAACCCCCATAAAACCCTCTTCTCGTGGTCCGATTTTTCTGGTTTTCATAAAGTCATGAAAGTCGCTTTACACATTTTATCCAAATTTCATCGAAATCGGACGTGTTTTACTCAAGTAATCGCATTCACGGACACATATATACATATAAATTTGAACGAGTATTGTTTTTGTCTTCTGGGGACCTCAAAACAAAAAGGTATCATGGTATCGGGCGAGTCTTACCAAAATACCTACGGTAATAGCTTCTTCCCTATAGGGGAAATTCGCTAATAAAGGGTTGAAAACAACACTAGTAACATTGTTTTGGAAACAATCATCAACGTTCATACCGTTCTGCTTTGATCTGAGAAAGTTAGTATTTGTTCTGCTAGAGTGCAGCATCAATTGATTTACTATTTACGTTTTTCAGCTGTGTTCTTTTGTCTGTTTATGTTATTTGATATACCCGTCACAGCAAACCTGCGTACTTATTGAATTTAAACTATCTTTATATATAACTAGCTGTTACCTGGCAGACGTTGTCATGCCTTTGACTAATACCAACTACAACCAATATCACCAAGATCACCTGTTCAAGTAAACATGTCATTAGCTTTTATGTAAACAACAATGTCTTTCCATAAGGTTTATATGGGAACCCTTTTGGGCCTCTTGGAAGGAACCCAATTGAGTTAGGACGATATGGATGGCTTAAAAACCTTCTCCGTGAAATTTTACATATATATATATATATATATATATATATATATATACCAAGTTTCATGGAAAACGGTCCAACGGTGTCCGAGTCCATAAACTTAAAATATATATACAAACCAACATCCTTTTTATAAATATAGATTCACTAATAGGATGCCAATATTGTACATTATAAAGTTAGAAGGAGGTATTTTCGGGATAACAATTTGGTATAGGGGTATGGGGGGGGGGTGATAACACGATATTAAGATATGAAAAACAGCCTTTTCCCCAGTGTAAAATCCTCATATGAAATAATGAAATGAAATAAAATGAAATAATGATTTATTCCACCCAAACCCACAACAATCAAACACATTAATTTTCTTGGAAAGACAACGTACTGTATTTCGAAAATTCAGATTTTGTTAATAACTCGGTAAGTACTTGTGCTAGAATGATGAGGGAGGGCTTAAAATCTTTAGCTTTTTACGTAAAATAAGTTAATGTGCAATAAGTGTACATTTGGGGCTATTTTGACCCTTTTTAAGCCCAACAACTCCTAATTTGAAAACTTCAAATCTCCAAAAAATGGGGTCAGAGTTTTCCGATTGTTTTGCCCAACTGATTATAAAAAATGTTTATACCAAGTTTGAAGTAAATCGGACAAAAATTGCGACCACTAGAGTGCAAACAACACACACACACACACATAAATATGTATATATAACGTTTTTAGAGACCCCTCAAAACGTGTTCAGGGGGTCACGTTAGAAACTTCTATGGTGGTTCCGGGCTTAAGTCTCACCGTGCGGGTCATGCTAATAGTTCACTTTTCCATAGGAAATTCACTGATAATAAAACCCACATTACTTTTACGGTAGTAGGTTTAAAAATCAGTTATAAAAACCATATCTATCTATATTATTAAAAGTATTTCTCGATTTTTCTTCGCAGCATATCGACACCTAGAAATTTATTTTTCTATACACCTTTGGTATTAAATTAAAGCTACTTCTCTCTAGATGTGCCTTTTTCGGGTTTCGAAAATATCCTATGACAAGCCTTCGTCCAGGAGGCTTTTGAAATTTCAGCGAATGTGCTACTATCTGTTGTTAAACCTGTGAACTTTTTCCAATTCGCATTTGTTTATAACAAAACATATGGTGATGATTTGATCGAGTTCTTAAGTTTGACCACAGAATGAAGCACTTGCATTTATTTATTTGATGAAACTGGTGTTTTCTCTAAAGTTATAAGTAAGTTGATTTTCAAATAGACTAATTCATTTAATTTATTGAAATATAGTTTTTTTTTAGGAAAAAAAATTCAATTTTGACCACGAAGAAAAGTACCGCTCATGTAAATCTGGGACATAGCCAGTTTGATTTCAATTTACTGTCTCTTATATGGTAGATGTTGAAAGCTGTTTTTATAATCAGATGGAAGAGTTTTTCCCCGAATACATAGGTTACAGAATTATCAATAATATTTAAAGTAAAAAGTTTTAATTTTATTAGTTCATAGTTTATCTAGACAATTTTAATATGTTTTTAAACTTGAAACTAAAATAGAATGTGTTTAAGTTTTATTTCATAATCTATGAAAAGACAGTCATTTTTGTAATAATTTGTATACGTTTTACCATGTATTAAATACCTTAACATCAGTAATTTTCCGTCATTTATCAGTTTATTATGCAAATTTTAGACATTTCATATAAGACAATGAAGTGAAGAGAATGAGTGATGTGTTCAACAATTTGTGTGTTCTAACTTTTCAAATATTTTATCATGAATTATATATACTTCGACATCAGTGTTTTTCTGGTTTCACATCAATATATAATAATCATTTTGTATCTAATATGTATTGAACTATATTCAGAGCGTTTTCGTGCTATTTTTGGGACACATGATTGATTTACTACTTTTAGGTTCAACCAAGTACGGTTCCTCAAAAGTTCAAAAAGATAAGTCACGAAGTGACGCTGGCTGCTAGTGGTTTAATTAAATACAGTACTGTTTTAATTAATAATGACATATTTAATTATATTATCGGTCATGTTGAATGAACATTCCTTTGACAAATACAGTCATATTTTACCACGCTGGAACAATGTTTGTAATGTGACTACCATCCAAAAAGTGATTAAATAATAGGGCCTACAGTACACAGCTGTTTGAACTTACTAGCCTCGTTCTCTACTCTCCTAGTACAATTGACAAACTTGAAAAACAGGTTAACATGGAAAAGGCGAATAAGAAATGTGCTTCATGTTGCTATTTTGAAGCATCCGAACCCAAATGATAACCATAACTTTTGACCGTATAATAACCCTGTAAGCCCCTTTGTTTTGCTGGAATTGGCAACTTCTTGGGTTGTAACTCCTCTTGGCCGTACGTTATAGGTCTATTGGTCTAGCGCGTCTCTCCACACCAGCCCTCCCGAATGGCATTTCCTGACGACATTCCATTGCCCCGACATTCCACGTGCTGAAGTGCACTTCATTCCGATATCCCATCGACTATTCGGAATCATTCGGCAAATTTCTAAAATTCACTTTCATTTCTCATTTCTTTGATGTAGTCAGTTATCGATTAAAAAAGGCAAGTAAAAAGGGAAAATTGAAATAAATGCCCAATTGAGCGTGATAATTTATTATAAAAATACATTTTACTATCAGTAAACATTTGAGTCAAATTAATGTTTTACATATTGAGTAGTACCTTTTGGCTTATATAGCTTATATAGGTTTCATCGACAGTTGAGCATGAATTATATTTTTGAAAGACTAGTGGCTTGAAGGGGCAACAACCCCTAACCTTACTCCAAGTAAGATCACATGTCAGATAAACAAAGTATAAACACTTAAATCACATGTTTTATCGTAATCAAAGCAGACGTTTTTAAATCCCCATGTTTATCTTATGGGGGATGCTTTACGTTATTTCTCGTTCGATGGTATAACTTTTTAGAAATACTGCTATTTTTCCCGAGTCCCTGGGATCAAGACCTTAACTTAAGCCGTCTCCCATCATCCTACGATTTGCCAAACTCCCACAATTTTGACTTACAAATTTCGCTTACAGAATCATATACTGTATAAAAACTATTATTTTATGTATTTATTATTAACTGTCTTATGATTGATTTGAATTAATGTTATCATTATGGCTTTATTATGATTTGCCTATGTCTGTCTCCCACCAGTGAATCCCAAAAGAAATAATAATAATAAGTTTCACCCGATTCGTTATACAAGTAGAGAAATAAAATTAGTTCACTTTTTATAATTCCTAAAACACAAATTATTTTGGCTGTCAGCTCACTAGCCAAGACGAATCATGTTCTATCTATTTGAAACAAGCTTCACTAATTTTTACTAGAATTTCAAGATAATTCCAGCCACGCTGATTAAATAAAAAATCCACTAATAAATTATTGTATTAGGATAGTTTAACGTAACGCCATGATACAGTTTAACGTTAACACACTATATGCACTTGAGACCAATGAGTCTGACCTTTGTGTGCTGTGATATCTGATATCGCAAACGACTGGCGGGGGATAAGGCATTCGAAAGTTTAAAAGCCAATAAGCCCTTTGCTCTTTAATAAGCCATTAAGCTTTTTATGATGTAAACGTAAACTATGTTTGTGGTTGTTTGTAAAGAGAGAAACTGTTACCTATAAAATAGTTGTTGTGTTTAGGTGTATTAAATTAAAAATTCTTCCACATTAGCTATGAAATCAGGCTCAATAACAACACGGAGAAAGTTTGACGAGGAAGGGCTAATTGATTGTAAATACTATTTACAATAAGCCATTTGCTCTTTAATAAGCCATTAAGCTTTTTATGATGTAAACGTAAACTATGTTTGTGGTTGTTTGTAAAGAGAGAAACTGTTACCTATAAAATAGTTGTTGTGTTTAGGTGTATTAAATTAAAAATTCTTCCACATTAGCTATGAAATCAGGCTCAATAACAACACGGAGAAAGTTTGACGAGGAAGGGCTAATTGATTGTAAATACTATTTACAATCAACAAATTGTAAACATTTACAGTATAAATATTATATAGTAAGCAAAGGAAACTAATGGAAAAAGTGTGATGCGTAAATAAAATTACCCAAGGTTTGCTTCTATAATATATAGACATCAACTATACAAATGGTCTTAAATTTCAATTATAAGCAAAATGCAGAGAGAAATGAGCGTAACGAATATTCATTGGTCAGAAAATGCAGCATTCTTTTATCAGATACATGTAAAACGTGGTACTTTAAAAGTTTGGGGTAATATGAAAAAACATATAACTTAGCAATGAGTTAAATTATTTTTGATTCGTTTATTATTGCTATATTATTATATTATTGTTATAATTTTATAGCTAAAAACCTAACTATTCCATCATCAAGCCTTTACAAATCATATATTCAAAAACACAACTGAACAAATTCCGTCATAAACATTTAAAGTGAAAACAATCAGACTACCATTAAAATAAAAAAATAATGATTTAGGTTTTGTTAACATATGGAATTTTTAAGGTTAATTTACAAGATAAATAGTGAATTTGGTAATTAAATAGCATGCACATCATACAATTAAACAAAGAAACGCAATCTGTAAATTATATTTTTGGCACCGGCGCAAACATTAAAAATTACAGTAAAAAATAGACTAATACAACAAATTATATTTTTAAAACTGTCTCATCGCAAATGTAAAAGCAACTTACCCGTGCTGATAGCTAACCAAAACCATGGACATGATGCAGCCCTCAACTCAAAATGCGGCTCGCGCCGGCCGGTAGCACAACTGCGTGCAGCCAAGGGGTTGGGGGCGGATTGTGGGGAAGGGGGGAATCCGAAATCGATGTCGGCGTCGCGGCGCATTGCACATGCGTCGGTGGCTCCCCATTGCAAACCCGGGCGTCGCCGTTGCGTCATGCTGTGACTCACATTGGTTGTTTAGGTTATAAATATATAAACAGCTGATTGTAATCACCACTGAACAATGCCCAATGCATACATTGTTGGGGTGGGCGGCGCCGGTGCAAAACAGGTGTAGGTGCATCAGCAACCATTTAATAGTATATTTCGCACCAAGGGCCGAAAGTGGGGTTTTGCTGGCCCGAGTTCGAGTTTCATGACCAAGACGAAGTCGAGGTCATAAATCGTTCGAGGGCTATGCAAACCTTTTCGGCAGAGGTGCGAACGCTATTTTTCACCATACTACAATAATTAGCGGGTTAAATGTGATCGGTCATAAAACAAGAGAGGCCTCATGCAAGCTCGGACTAAACACAGTTAAACAATAAACAAAACATCGACAGAACAATGTTTTGAATTTTACTGTTATTTTACCAGTGTTTCAACCAAATAACACAAAATAGTATGCACGTATTAACCAGGTAACGTCATGTACGCTTAAACACAAGTTGGCAACACTGGCTAAATAGATCAGCTGACTTTCGGCCCTTGGGCGGAAAACTACTTTCGGTATTCAAATGACGTTCCGAAAACAGGTGATTACAGCGAAGTGTGGTGAAAAATTCTTTGTTTTTAGTAGTAAATAAATCAATTGCAAATTTGTGGCTGGGATTTTGTTTGGGGGATGGAAGAAGGGTGATGCACACAACATGTAATCTCAAATTGTTTATCAAGTTATTTTATTTTTCATTACTCTACACACGAAAGTACACTTTCTAAACGTAAAATGAGCTAAGAAAATAGGTTATTCCCGCTACTGCACGGCAAAATTACATAACGTTAACTTTCTGTGCATTTGTGGTGCACGGAAAGTAACCGTTATGGGATTTTGCGGTGCAGACCGATCAGCTGTTACATTAGGCCGATCAGCTGTTGCATTATTTGCTGTTGCATTGATGTTCAAAACAAAGCGTTTCATCGCTTGGTAAATACTGACATTGTCAGTTAGGTTATAGTCGTTGTGACGGATTGTTTGAGTTATGTGCACTAATATTAATAATATTCCTGAAACTTTGATGAACAGAGCGGTAAGTGTAACTAAAGAATTACTGCTTGATGTGTCGCGTTTAAGATACGAAAACGAATACGATAAGCTTTGTGTTTGGTGTCGAAAAGAAAACATTAAACCTAGCCAGGTTAGTGATGACGTACTCCTAGTCTACATGTCAGAACTGTCGAAAACATTAAAACCAAGTACTTTGTGGAGCAAGTATTCAATGGTTATAAATGTCTTAAAAGTGAAAGAAAATCTTGGACATTTAAAATTCCCAAAAACAATTGCATTTTTAAAGAAAAAATCTATTGTTTTCAAACCTAAAAAGCTAATGTTTTTACATCTGATCAAGTTACTGAGTTCATGGTCAAAGCTCCCGACAATGAATGGTTGTTGAGTAAAGTAGTTTTGACGTTTGGCATCTTTGGAGCCCTTAGGCGAGATGATCTGTTACGCCTAAGCATAAATGACGTAAAAGATTGTGGCAATTTCATTAAGGTTATGTTAAGAGATGGCAAAACACATGCTAGTAGAAGTTTCATCATAACAGACGATGAATGTACGTACCAACCCTGCCAGCTAGTACGTAAATATTTATCTTTACGCCCATTAAAAATGACAAGCACAAAACTTTTTGTTGGCTTCAGGCAAGGTAAATGCGTAGCCCAACATGTCGGGACTCATACGATTTCTGGTGTTCCAAAAAAGGTCGCCCAGTACCTTAACCTAGAACAGCCAGAATCCAGAATCCTATACAGGTCATGCTATTCGACGCACATCCGCGTCAATGCTAGTCGAAGGAGGAGCTGATTTGCTCACACTTAAGAGACACGGAGGTTGGAGAAGTGCAAACGTTGCCGAAGGGTACATTGAGGGGTCCATAAATAGAAAAATTGATGTGTCAAAAAACTTTTTTCTAAACCAAGTACGTCAACCTCAAATCACAACAATTCCTCTTTGAATTCACTACCACTCAAAGACATTACTAGCAGTGATGAAGAGGGGAATCAGGTTTCCAAACACTATTTTACAATCGACGACGTTATTTCATCAGGAGAAGATACTGTGGAAAATAGCAATTTCATTCAAGTAAAAAACAAAGGTGATGGAATACACTCTGAAGTCAATGTTGCAGAAATGAAAAAAATCTAAAGCTACCACAAAAAATGATAAACATAAGTGAAAATCAAAATTACAACTTCAACATCAATTTTCATTTTCATGAATAATGATTTATCAACGTTTTAACTGTTGTTACTATGTAGTCATCAGAGGTTTCTTTGTTTATTTATTCATCATCTTGTTCTATAGTTAAGTTAATAAAGTTACTTTTTATCTATCCAAAATCAGTCATCAGAGTTTAAAAAGTTTCTTTATTTAATTATTCATCATCTTGTTTTATAGTTAAGTTAATAAAGTTACTTTTCATTTATCCAAAATCCTGTTTTTTTTCATCAAAATATTGGGCATGCAGTTATTAATAAGTGCACGGTAATAACTCATAACGCTGAGTTTCCGTGCGTATGTACCTCGACATAAGCACGGAAACTCAGCGTTATGAGTTCAGTTTTTTTCCTTGATACTAAGTTGAATAAACAAAAATATTCATGTTGTTTACAAGTTTTTCGATATCGTAATGAAAAATAATGTTCAATACTCGTCTCAAAAGTGCCATTGCGGGGCTCGATAGCTTTTTCCACGCTCGGCTTCGCCTCGCGCGTAAATGCAATCTCTCCCCGCAATAAGTCACTTTCGAGACTAGTAATGAAAACTACTATTTCCGCATTCACCTATATTTGTTTCACTTTCGTGTATCAGGCGTATTTGTCATGCTACCAAATTATATTTCAGTGAAAATTAAAAGTCTTCTAAAAGATTAAAATAATTTATAAATCTCTGATCAGAAACATTTGGCCTCTTGAATACATGTTTGGGAGCAACCAATCGCTCTTATTCTTTCTAGACGCGCTTCTTGAAAGTTTGAAAATCATGCTCCTTTAGGACTCTGCACAATGGGCTTTCAAAGTTCCAATGTTAAAATTAGTATTTTATTTATGTAGCCAATAATAATTTTAAATATAGGTGTGTGCGGTGTTAATGTTAATACCCCCGTCGCAGCAAACCTGCGTACTCAGCGAATTTCCAATGCAAAATATATGTCTTAATACCACATAAAGCCGCATAGATACCAAGTTTCATAAAAATAAATTCACAAATAAGTGATACTAGCAAACCATATGTTTGTATCATCTTTAATCCCAGCTGTTCTGCTTCTTGTGTTTTGATTTGCTATCCAATTTAATTTAAATGGGCCAAAACCGTACTTTGAGGGCTTCCCAAGGGTTTCTGGTTCCACGCACTGACTTGAGACCCCCAAAAGGCACATCTAGACGTTAAGGGATTTCAAACGACACGTAAATCATCAAAATCGACCCAGTAGTTTGGTCATAATCTTCTGCGCAAAAATCACCTTATTCTTTTAATATAATGATGATGATATCAAATTTGAATTAATCTCCATAAGAATAACATTGAGGATGAGTATGCAGGTTTGCTGCAATAAGGAACAACAACTATGGGGTTTCATGTAAATATCAATATTACTCAAGTGGGTGAAGCAATATACCAATTTTCATCAATATAAATTCATAAATAAACGATATTTTTTTATAACATTTTCATTATTCTCCATAAGAATAGCATGGGGGATTGAGTACGCAGGTTTGCTGCAACAAGGAACACAAAAAATGAGTTTTTATGCAAATATCAATAGAACTCAACTAGCTGTTTGAACCAACATACCAAGATTTATTAATTTATGTTCATAATTAAGGGGTACATTACATTTTACTTATTCTCCATAAGAATAACATGGGGGCTGAGGACGCAGGTTTGCTGCTACGGGAATTATCGGTAAAAATTGCGTTTGTTGTGAAAATAACAATAGACCACAACCACATGAAGCCATAAAGCAAGTTTCGTTAGTATACGTTTAAAATAAGCGAGCTATAATTTTTTCTTATTCTCCATAAGAATAGCATTGGACAAAGTACTGTGTTTAGCACTTTCAATATCTCTGTAACCAATTGACGTAGAGAAATTATCAAAACACCAAATTGAGTGTTTTTATAAGCTGAATCCAATTGCGAAAACTAAAATTTGACTATTTTAAAAAATTATACGTAAAAAGTTAAAAAAAAACATTTTTGGGGTACAAACCCCCCCCCCCCAAAATACCACTTTCGATGGGTCAATCTGTCTGGTTTTCGAACTTAAAGTCATAAATGATGCTTTACACGTTTGTACCAAATTTTATAAAAATCGGACCATTTTTACGAGAGTTATCTTGTATATATCCAGTTTCGAACGAATGGTGTTTTTGGGGTCTGGGGACCTCAAAACGAACAGTTATCATGGTCCCGGGCCTAGGTCTTACCATGCCGACTACGGTAATAGCTTCTTCCCTATAGGTGAAATTTACTAATAGTATGTAGGTGAAAATAATGGTATACATTTTCAGAAAACCTGGCTCAATATCTGCGAGAGGCCCGAGAGTTACAGTACATAAAGAGGACGAACGTGAGTGGGAAACGTGAGACATCCTATAACCGTAGGGATACATAATGTAGATAAAGAGTTGGTCAAAGTGTAAAAACAATTGTATATCATAAATTAAAAGCGGGATAAGTTTTTCTTCTTTATTTAAAATTGCTGGAATTGTCGATGAAATTTCCCTTTTTCCTACCTAACATATTTAAATCGGAAGCAGGAAGCGTAAAGGGGTAATAAACATTCTACTCGCTTCTTAATAAAGACGGTATAAGCAAAATATTAAGAAGAGGTGAACTATTGATCATTAACAGGTTGTTCTAGGAGAACAGCGAGCACAGTGGGGGTTTTCTTTCTTTTCTGGGTTTATAGCGAGCTTTTTGGGGGTCGTGTACAGTTGTGCGCTCACAGTCACAGACAACTCATTCTGTCTCACTCATGGCCCCGACCCCTGGCTTAAGGTAGTAGCCGTGTATTTATTAAATCTGAGACGAATTTACTAAAACTTAATATAAGTATCCCACACAAGTATGCAAATCTTTAAACAACATTTAGAATTTTTGAAATATTTTTAAACTGGTTACTTTTAGGGTAACCATGTATTTCAAAAATAGTGACCTGTTTTTATGGGTTTGAGACGACAATGCACAGTGATAGCAAACATTCTGGTATTAAATACAATCATTGCGGGTATTTTAAATAATACTTCACGTTATGATTATTAATAAAACATGGTTTGTACGCTTTAAAACTCCTATAACTTTAATTAATAAACGGTATCAGGAAACTGACACATACTTTCTCCCTTCTAGTCCAACTTTAATGATTAAATTACTTTTATATTTACTAAATATAGAAATAAAAAGCAGAGTCGAATGTACAGAAAATCTTGTAAACAAGTTGTTTTAAAAAACATCCACCCAAATCCCTGTTTTGCAGGCACTACAGAATCCATTGCTACAAACGTGGTTTTTGGAGGGGAAATGCCCCCTATTCCCCCCCAGGGTTGTTAAGGGACAACACTTCGAATCTCCTCTGTTGGTCAAAGCTAACTTGACAAGCATATCAAGTTTGAACGAAATTGATCAGTAAATAAGAGAGAAATAGTAACTTTTTTATTCTCCATAAGAATAACGTTGGACAACGTACTGCGTTTACCGCAAAATGAAAATTTAAATTTTCTCCGCAACCAGCAATCTTAGAATAGTAATTCAAGATTCTAAATTATTTAGTTTTTTGAGCTCTTTTTAATGGTGAGTAGTAATATTTGTTTATTTTTATATATATTTATTTTTTATGTAAAATCAAAAAAACTAAATTTTTATGTTTTAAGCCCTATAATTTCTAAACCCGAATGTTTACAGAAATTCGGGTGGTGTCATTGTGTTGGAAAACTCTACAAACGGCTAAACTTTAATTACAATCGTTCGAGCCGTTTTTGAGAAAT
The DNA here is from genome assembly GCA_963675035.1 of Allygus modestus. NCBI lineage: Eukaryota > Metazoa > Arthropoda > Insecta > Hemiptera > Cicadellidae > Allygus > Allygus modestus. The sequence continues at coordinate 320,328,628 of OY776111.1, forward strand.
TTTGATTTTTTTTATGTTTTTAGGCGGTTTTTGTTGGGATAATTACCCTAAAAAATCAAAAAAACAAAAAATTGAAAAATGCCTGCAGATAGCATGGATTAGTACCTACAAACCAAATTTCATAATAATCGGACCATTGGTGTGGGCTCTAGCTCTTTACACATACATACAGACAGACAGACACACAGACATCACGTAAAAATCACTTTTTTGGGTTCAGGGAACACCAAAATGAATATTTCCACTAAAACACAAATTCGAATATTTTGACGAAAACAATACTTTCTCCATAATAAGGGGAGAAAGTAAAAATTAAGAAGAATTTCAAAAAAGACAAATTTATTTCAATATATAGGCCTTACACTATTACAAAATATCAATACAAAAGTTATTTGAGTACTCTGGGGTAGAGCATTTGGCATATTTTATAAGGAAATATACAGACTTGCTAAACACACGAAATTTAAATCCCTCATAAGTTGGTTTCCCTTGGAACTGTATAAATTCTCTCATCGTACGTAAGCTTCACGCACTAACTGTATGTATCACTGAATGTGTATACACACCAAGGATAGCTATAATTCTTAATACTGTAAACAGAAACAATCGTTTCCCACCACCATCACGTGGTTGTTTAGGGATTTGTTGGGGGGGGGGGGTTCAATGGAAGGTGTGACCCCGGTTGCAAATAATGCGGTTAGTGAAAACACTCCTTGGGTAAAACATAAGTGGCGGATTTTAACTCGTACAGTTACAACGAGTTGTAACTCAAAATTTGCAACCACGGTGTATATAATCATAAAATATACTTCATGCAGCCCTAAAGATAAGGCCGATGTGAGTCGAATTGTGTGCCACGCTCACAGAAAAACCAATACCGCGTCAGATGGCATGTTTGTAAATGTTATACAGCGAAGTTATCAATGTGTTGGAGAAACGAATGTAGAGATGACCACACCGTCATCACTGTTTGGAGTGCAGCGATTCAGTTCGAATCAGGCGGCAGAATCCAGCGGCGTGTAATTATTTATTGTTGTTATGTTATATTTATACTTTGTAAACGTTGTAATCTTGCAAGTGATGTTGCTATATATGCTGAAGAACTGTAACTGTATTGGTGTTTACCGTTTAAATAAATAAATGAATAGATTAGCTGATCCTCATTGTGGTCGCGTGATTTAAAGCGGTGGTACGAGTTTAAGACGGTGCGAGTTTGAGAGGACACGAAACGACTCACTACAGTTAGGGGTCAACAAACTGACCCTTATAAAAAACCTGACCACTGTGCGTAAAACGCATACCCTCAAAAAATTAGGCGGTGATTTACATGTGAACAAGACCTTTCAAAATTGAGGGAACCCAATCGTATTTTGCTACGAAAAGGGGATTATCTGTGTATGAAAAATAGCTGGGTTTATAACTGAAAACAATAATCTCTTTATAGCTAGGTTTATAACTAAAAAAATAATCTCTTTATTTCAAGAATTCTCTTCTCATTTAGTGTTTGTGCAGGACACTTCGATTAATGAAAACTGTATTTTATGTTTACGAAGCCCATACAATGTATATTGTTTATGGCAAATAAAAATCTTGAATCTTTCTTTCTTTTGATACGGCAAAGAGGGGGGCTGATATAAAGGTAGTAGAATACCCACCCGGACTTAAAGTTAAAACTTTAAAAGGGCGCTCCAGTCAGGAAAATTTTCGCGTTTCTACCTGCTTCGCCCATAAGGCCAATGTTAACTTTCAAAGCCCGTTCCTTCTCAAAGGATTACTCGATATCGTTGATTTATGGCTCATTTTAAAGAGCAAAAATATACCTAGCGATTCCAGTAAGCAGAATTTCGATATCGCAAATACTAATCGATCAATAAAATTCCAAAATATTCAATATTTACGATTTTTTTATGCGCGAACTATTTGTGATAACGAAATTCTGCTTACTGAAATCGCTAGATATATTTTTGATTTGAAGCAGTTAGACGCAGAGGACTGGAGCCCCCTCTTAATGTAAAAATTCTGAGAGAAATCCGTGCAAAAAAATAAATACACCCTATGTGGGCTAAAATTAAAATTAAAAATGAAAGTCTAATTTAATGTTTCGCCCATGGAGAATCTCGCTACGGTGTTCGGACTCGAATGTCCATCCTCGCCAACTGTGTAGCGGCTTTAGGCGAGCCACGGGAGGTAGGGGGCGGTCTATTTTCGCGCCCGTCTGCTGCAGGTCCGCGGCCAAGGCTGAGCGACCTCGGGCAAAGGTCACGCTTGTGACCTCGCCGCCGCTTTTTGTGGTAACAAGTTACACTCTGGTCCACTTTGAGCCTTGGCGTGAAAATATCGGCGAGAAAACAACGGGAAATGTTGGAGCGGAGCTCAGAGCATGAAGCCATCTTTTATGCTAGTTAAGTGAATACTGTGGGTTACTCTGTGATAGTGTGATTACTCTAACGTCACCCAGCTCGTCACAGCCGTCGTCAAATATGTCAAATGACAAAGGTCACTTTGGAAATCAATTTGTTTTATCTATAATACAAGCTAATGAAGGAGAAATTGTTAATATCAAAAGTGAGGTGCGAATCTCTAGCTAATAACATTTAAAACAAATTAATTTAAAAGGGTAATTAATAATCCAGAGGTATTAAAATACAACCCAGAGGCCTTCCACGCGTACTTATGTTATAAAACAAAAAAATAATTTTTGAATACTAAAATAATAATTTTAAATTTTGTTTTAAATAAAGGGGTGTTGAAAATGCAATTAACTTTAGACTAAATTTTTCTTCAATTAATTATACACTTAAATCACAGACAAAGGAATATAAATATGGATTCGTTTATCTGTGCTTAAATGTTACTAAACATTTGCTAAGAAATTCCAAATAATTTACCAAATAATTGTTGCTGTTTGGAACTTCCTTTAGGGTTGTGAGACAATGTTGAAATTTCATAAAAACATGGGCTATATCGGAATGTTCTAATTGTTTGTACCTTTTGTACCACAAAAGAATATGTTGTATCCTTACCTTTGGAAGTTATATAGCCGATACAAAAGTCGGACTATATGTTTGTAAATACTAACAATAGAAGTCCTCTAGAATTGTAAATCAATTTTCATAATTTTCCACCCTTTTTGTTCGGTAAAAATAAATTTGAGGACCACTAAAATAATGGCTCTATAATAAAAACAAATTCGATTCATATATCTATTTTAGCGAATTTCCCCTATAGGGAAGAAGCTATTACCGTAGGTCTCATGGTAAGACTTAAGCCCCAGACCATGATAACTTTTTGTTTTGAGGTCCCCAGATGCCAAAAACACTATACGTTCAAATTTATATATATATATATATATATATATATATATATATATATATATGTGTGTGTGTGTCCGTTACCGCGATAACTTTTGAAAGGAACACCCGATTTTGATGAAATTTGGCAAAAATGTGGAGAGTAGCATTTATGACTTTAAGTTCGAAAACCAGATCGATCGCACTATGGGAAGGGGGTTTTATGGGGGTTTACAATTTTCCAAAAATCTGTTTTTTGCAAATTTGACCCCAAAATGTTAAAAACACTCAATTTTGGTTATAGCCATTTTATAGAGCTTAAAAAAACAAATAATTTAGTATTTTGAATCATTAACCTAGGTTAAGTGGTTGCGGAAAAAATCCAAAAAAACGTGTCCCATGTTAATCTTATGGGAAAAAGGTTTTTAGATTTTTCTCAGATAATTTTACTAAAAACTTCACATTTCTGTTTATTAATGTGTTTAGCTCAGCAAAACAAACATTTTGGTGTTTTAATCGTTGTTCTACGTATAACCGTTGCAGAGATATTCAAAGTGCTAAACACAGTACGTTGTCCAATGTTATCCTTATGGAGAATATATAAAATTATATATCTCGATTATTTTTGAATGTATATTGATGAAACTTGGTATGTGGCTTCAACTAGTTGTGGTATATTGATATTAGCACAAAAATAAGTTTTTTGTTGATAGTCCCCGTAGCAGCAAACCTGCATACTCGGCCCCCATGTTATTCATATGGAGAATAAGTAAAGTTGTATATCTCCCTTAATTATGAACCTAAATTAATATAACTAGGTATATAGCTTCACCTGGTTCAGTTATATTGATAATTGCAAAAAAAATATTACTTATCTTCCTCGTTGCAGCAAACCTGCGTCCTCAACCCTAATGTTATTCTTTTGGAGAATAAATAAAATTCTATTTATCAATTATTTATGGATGTATTTTTGTGAAACTTGGTAAGTAGCTCTATGTAGCAGTGAGTCACATATATATGCATTGGAAATTCGCTGAGTACGCAGGTTTGCTGCGACGGGGGTATTTGATTTTGTAAAAAAACACCAATACCTTAAAATGGAAAACAAACTATGATATAGCCTAATATTGCACTATTTTTAGACCATTTTGTACGACAGATTAAATTTTTAAAGACTTAAATAAGGGCTCTGAAATTGATATACGACCGGCTCGCAGATCTGCACTGCCCATAAAACATATGCCCACTAAATAAAAAAAATACGTCTTATTTTTGTACTTTCGTATCTTTTTGTACCAGAAAAATAAAATGTTCTACCCATTTCCTTTAGTAGCTATACATCAAAACAAAAGTCGAACTACAAGTATGCAATTAAAACACAAGTTCACTAAAATATAAAACCAATCATGTCAGATATTTCTAATTTTTGTACCACCAACAGACATTTTTGTAAAGCTAAAATAATGCTTGGCTAGCTCTAAAGGAAAACAAGGTCGGATCACAGCAGATTGTATTTACCATTAACAGAGCCGTTATTTGAGCGGTACAACAGGTTTAATTTGTATATAGTGCAAAAGACTACACAAATTAGTTTAATAAAATGGCAAAGTTATACATAGTTTTTCATTTGAAAGCACAGCACTTGTGTTTTTTACATGGACCTACGAGCCGACTTTGTTTTTTCCTAAAGTCATAATTTAAGTGGTACAAAAATGACCGTTGGTGGTATAAAAAAGTACAAAAATATGTCATAATTTTTTTTAAATTTTAGAGAGGACATATATTTTATTGTAGACATGTGAGCCAACTTTATTATAGTCTATTAATTACACAGTGTTACTTAATGTTTATTTGTAGCACATCACAAATGGTACAATAAAATGGCATGGTTTGTTTTCCATTAAAGTACTAGTGTTTTGTACATAGACCTGTGAGCCGACTTGATTTGTAATAAAAGAGCCATTAATTTAGTGGTAGGCTACACAAATTTATTTTGGTGGTACTGTACAAAAAGGTACAAAATTACGACTAACTAACATATATGCCTAACTGGGTTTTAATTTGTATCGATATGTGTTTTGGTGTAGACCTATAATGAGATTTGACCTATAATGACCTATAATATTACATATATGCCTAACTGGGTTTTAATTTGTATCGATATGAGATTGTTGAATTGGTTATAACTTTAAATGGAAATTGGTTACAATATCTTTAGCCGAACAAAATACTAGGCCTACAAAGTTCCAAAATAAGTTTAAACACGAAATTTCAACGTCGGTGATCACAACCCTATGGAGCTGAACCACTGAACTGTGGGACTCAAAAAACTCTATAGAGTAGTAATATGTAGTTATTGGAGTGACTCATAGTAAAAATGGAGATCTTAAGAGGACCCCTTTTGGACCCAAAAACACAAATTTCAAAATTTAAATCCCCCCAAAAAGGGGGTTAGTTTTCCGATTGTTTTCCAGTCATGAAACCTTTGGTGTTTCTACTTAGTACTTACGTCCCCAATAATACCAATGTTAACTTTCAAAGCCCATCCCTCCTCAACAGATTGTCCAAACCCGTAATTTATGGCTCATTTTAATGATAAAGAAATACATAACGATTTCAGTGAACATATTTTTTGATATATCAAAAATAGTTAAATAATCGTTCAATGAAACTCCAAAATATTCAATATTTACGATTTTTGATAACTATAATATGTGATATCAACATTTTGATGGCTGATTTCGCTAGGTATTTTTGTTTTCCGATCTTTAAAATGAATTATAAATTGACGATTTCGGATGATCCGATATGGAGGGACGGGCTTTGAAAGTTCAAATAGGCCAATAGGAGAAGAAGCGTCAGGTAGAAGCCGCTGACTGGAGCCCCCCTCTTTGGGGGGTGGGTTTGGTTTATCTCCTACGGAAGAGGGTTTACCATCTCTACTTACCTAGTTAGGGTAATTTACCTAGTTCTGGAAGACACAATTTATAAGGCAATAAATTTCCTTTCTGTTTTTTAGCGAATTTCCCCTATAGGGAAGAAGCTATTACCGTAGGTCTCATGGTAGACTTAAGCCCCAGACCATGATAAATTTTTGTTTTGAGGTCCCCAGATGCCAAAAACACTATTCGTTCAAATTTATATATACGATACATTGATGATATGTTCATGATATGGACAATTTGGTCGTGGTAAACTTGACGATTTCTTACAATCACTAAATAATTTTAGTAATTTGAAATTCACATGGACAATATCGACATCATCTGTAACGTTCCTAGATGTAAATGTATATCTAGATAAAGGGATTTTAAAAAGTTACATTAATGTGAAAAGTACGAATACTTTCCAGTACCTACATTACGACAGCTGCCATCCTCCTCACATGAAAAAATCCATCCCTAAAGGCCTGGCAAAAAGAGCAATAAATATATGTAGTGAAAGAAAACATATGGAAGACTATATTGACAACTTATTAGTAGCTTTTACCAAAAGGGGTTATCCGAGGAGGTTACTTAACTCTAAACTCAATATTAAAAGTTTAAAAGCGAAAAATCAATCAACTTTTGAGAATGAGGACCCCAAATTTATAACAACTTACCACCCTGGGTTATATAAACCTAATAATATTCTGAGAGTGGCTTATAATGTGTTACAACAATCAACATCTATAAATCTAATATTTAAAAGAACACCAAGAATAATATTTCGAAGACCACCTATACTAAAAGAAATTTTATCGAAGCCAAAACTTCCTCCTAAAGACAAACCGGCATTTCGAGAGCAAAAAAGTAAAGCAGAAGCGTGTAAAAAACCAAGATGCCTCGTATGCAAAATGCTGCCAAGCTCATCAACATTCTCAAGTGGCACGACAAATAAAACATACCCTATAAATAATAATCTGTCCTGTGACTCATCTAACATAGTTTACCAGGTAAAATGCAAGCAATGCTCGAAAGATTATATAGGCTCAACTGTGAATACGCTTAGAACCAGAGTTACAGGACACAGGTACAGGTATGCATTCAACCATGGTAAGATGGAACAACCATTGGTAAAGCACGCCGATTCCCACAAAGAGAGATTTGAAGACCTGTATAATATAACACCAATCCGGCAACTCAGTAAAGAATCCACAGTACAAGAGTTGAGATACATGGAACAGGCCCATCAAATGGTAATGAAGACAAAATTTCCTCATGGTCTAAACTTAAGATAGATCATGCCACAGTTGTTTTTAAAACCCAATTTACATATGATTTTTGTTTATATTTAATTTTTGTATTTTGTTAAATGTTATAGTTTTAATTTATACATTTTTTATATACTTTATTTTATACACCTGAAGACGCGGAAAGCGAAATATAGTGTGATGTTTAACTAATTTGTTCAGTTTCTCATTGATATAGATAGCTATATATATATATATATATATATATATATATATATATATATATATATATATATATATATATGTGTGTGTGTGTGTGTGTCCGTTACCGCGATAACTTTTGAAAGAAGCGCCTGATTTTGATGAAATTTGGCACAAATGTGGAGAGTAACATTTATGACTTTAAGTTCGAAAACCAGAAAAATCGGACAATGGGAAGGGGGGTTTATGGGGTTTTTAAATTTTCAAAAAATCAGTTTTTTGCATTTTTCACCCTCAAATTTTTAAAAAACTTAATTTTGATTTTTACCATGTTATAGAGCTTAAAAAAACAAATAATATGGTATTTTTAATTATTAACCTAGGTTAAGTGGTTGCGGAGAAAATCCAAAAAACGTACTCATAAAATCTCCCATGTTAATCTTACGGGAAAACAGTTTTTGGCTTTTCCTCAGTTTATTTTAATGTAAACTTCACATTTGCTTTTACTAATCTGTTCAGTTCCACAAAACAATCATTTTGGTGTTTACATTTTCATTCTACGCCCAACCGTTGCTGAGATATTCAAAGTGCTAAACACAGTACGTTGTCCAATGTTGTCCTTATGGAGAATAAATAAAATTCTATATCTTGATTATTTATGAATGTATGTTGATGAAACTTGTTATGTGGCTTCATGTAGTACTGGTATATTGATATTTGCACAAAAAATTGAGTTTTTGTTGATTATTCCCTTAGCAGCAAACCTGCGTACTCAACCCCCATGTTATTCTTATGAAGAATAAGTCAGATGTATTGAGTCCCTTAATTATGAACATAAATTAATAAAACTTGGTATGTAGCTTCACTTGGTTAAATTATATTGATAATTGCATAAAAACCCATTTTTTCCTTGTTGCAGCAAACCTGCTTACTCAGCCCCCATGTTATTCTTATGGAGAATCACTAAAATGTTACATAGCGCTTATTTATGATTGAATATTGATGAAACATGGTATGTGACTTCTCCTAGTTACATTCTATTTATATTTGCATAAAAACCAATTGTTTGTGTTCCTTATTTCAGCAAACCAACGTACTCATTAACAATGTTATTCTTATGGAGAATGATTAAAATCGCTTATATGGGAATATATTTTTATGAAACTTAGTATGCGGCTTTATGTGGTATTAAGACATATATTATGCATTGGAAATTCGCTCAGTATGCAGGTTTGCTGCGACGGAGCTATTTTGTATTGTATAATAACTAGTCTTTTGTTCCTAATGTACAAAAAGCCTCTGTGTCTATTTCCCTTTCTGGAATGTAAGTTTTCCCCGCTCCGAATCGCGCAAACAGTGACAACAGTGCAAGTAGAATTGTCGTGGTTGGCTGTCGCGCGACCTTGACACAGCGCTATCAGCCGTTATCAGTGTCGCCAAGGTCACTCTGCCACATTATCACAGGGCCTTATAGCGACTATGCCTATTGGCCGGGGAGAGGCCAAGGAAGGAAATTATTTGTTGAAATATGCGAAAGCTGCACAGTTTGTGGGCGGTTTAATCAATCAGAGCGATCCTGTTGATAACATTATTATTCTTTACTAGGCATATCGCCGTTGGGGGCTTCGCCCCCAAACCACCTTTTGGAGTTCGCTTAGCTCACTTACCTTCTTACCTTCCTCAGTTAACTCAAGTTTAAATCAAACTCAACTATTGTAGTTTATTAACCAACGAAAAACTACACAATGACCTTTGGTGAGCACATTAACACCTACAGAGGCGGTCCCATATCGGTTCGATATCGAAACATTTGACCAACCGGCTGCTTGTTAGTTTTATCGAATGAACTCTCGACTACGATGGTTGTTTCGAGGTGAATAAAAGCAAAAAATAAAGTGCTCACTCAATCAAAGTCAATCAGATATAAACACAAAATTGTGGTTACAATGTTAAATTGGAGTTCTACAGATGGATTTACGTGCAAAAAAAACCAACAAATTAGACTCCAGTTCACGACAGAATTATAGTAACCTAACCTAACCTAACCCCGCAGAGCGATGTATGGTGGCTGTTCGTTGTGCAAATTACAAATAAATGAAATTGTAAAAAACAAAATAAAGTCAAATTAAACAGAAATAAATTGCAGACCTCAAAAAGTAAGCAACAAAAGTCGGATTCAAACCCGTGACCACATGATCTTGAATCACCTGACAACAAATTTATCATTCGATAGAACAAACAATCGGTTGATTACATTTTCCAATATCGAAACAGACAATATTCGCGATATTGGACCTCCCGTGTAGGCGATAATGTAGTCACCTTATTTTGTAACAGCTGATTTATTTAAACCTTAAGTGAGTACATTAGTATCGCCTACACGGGTTTTTTTTAATCAGCTGATACAAACATTCATAGCATATCGAAGTTGACAAAGGCAATATAATTTTTACTTTCTCCCCCTATACATAGTATATGGAGAAAGTATTGTTTTCGTAAAAATTTTCGAATTTGAGTTGTTAGTGGAAATATTCGTTTTGGTGCTCCCTGAACCCAAAAAAGTGGTTTTTACGTGATGTCTGTCTGTGTGTGTGTATGTGTGTGTGTCCGTGTGTGTGTGTGTGTGTGTGTGTCCGTGTGTTTGTGTGTGTGTGTGTGTGTGTGTGTGTGTCTGTGTGGATGTGTACTGAGCTAGAGCCCTAACCAATGGGCCGATTTTGATGAAATTTGGTATGTAGGTACTAATTCACGATATCTCCAGGCGTTTTTTTCATTTTTTCGAATTTTTGATTTTTAAGGGTAATTATCCCCCAAAAACCACCAAAAAACATGAAAAATCCAAATTTCTCAAAAACGGCTCTAACGATTTTGATTAAATTTTAGTCGTTTGTAGAACTTTAGTTTTCCAACAAAACGACACCACCCGCATTCCTGTAAAAATTCGGGTTCAGAAATTACAGGACTTAAAACATCAAAAATTCAGTTTTTTGGATTTTTCATAAAAATACATAAATATAAAAAATATTACTATTCACCATTAAAAAGAACTCAAAAAACTAAATAATTTAGTATTTTGAATTACTATTCTACGATTGCTGGTTTCGGAGAAAATTGAAATTTTCATTTTGCGGTAAACGCAGTACGTTGTCCAATGTTATTCTTATGGAGAATAAAAAAATTACTATTTCTCTCTTATTTACTGATCAATTTCAATCAAACTTGATATGCTTGTCAAGTTAGCATTGACCAACAGAGGAAATTTGAAATATGTTGCCCCTTAATAACCCTGGGGGGAATAGGGGGCATTTCCCCTCTTAAAACCACGAGTGTAGCAATGGATTCTGTAGTGCCTCCAAAGCAGGGATTTGGGTGGATGTTTTTTAAAACAACTTGTTTACGAGATTTTCTGTACATTCGACCGTGCTTTGTATTCTATATTTAGTAAATAAAAAGTAATTTATCCATTAAAGTTGGGCTAAAAGGGAGAAAGTATGTGTCAGTTCCTGATACCGTTTATTGTTAACGGTGTTGATAGTTTATGATATCTGTAGGTGGGGCGGATTACAGTGTGGAAGGTCTCTTAAGCCTCTCACAAACCGAAAACATTCCGCAAACGTTGGCTGTCCCTGTCAAGCGGGCCAAGGACTCTTCAATCTATACTCAATTACACGTTCACCGTGCAGTACGCAGCGCCCATAAGCCATGTTATTTAAACGGTGGTCTCAGCGCTACTAACCGTTCCAAACACATCAACTCCCGGCACGCACTCCTGTTGTATAGGCCTACACTGAATTAATTATATTTTTAGTACGGTTAAGTCTTTGCAGTATATTTTGTTTTGTCCTAAACAAACTTTACTTTTTTGACTGAGAATAGTTTATTGAGCATGTATTAAAAACGTTTATCAGAACAATATAATGTACGTTAATTACATTTCTGTCACGTGTAAGTAATAAATTCGAAAAACATAACTCGGTGTTTATTTTTCAATGAGTAAAAAAAATAAGTGCCTTTATATAAATTAATAATGATAGTCACAAGACAATTGTTAAAATATTTTTTTAAATGTTACTCACGTTTATTGCTTTCCTGGATTTATTGCAACAAAGCGACTCCAGATTCAATGCTGACATTTGACGTTGTTGAGTTGTCTTCATTCTCACTGGACGAGCTTGTCGAATGCCCTGAGATTTGTATTATCAATGGCTCCACGTCATCTTGCAAACTGTCTATCTTCTACATATCCTGTTCAATTTTTTCCACGTGGTTGCAGCAATTTTGCCATTGCTCCGTTGTGACGGCCTTAAAGGCGTTTTCAATTAATGGCTCCATCAGCTTGACATTGTATGTTTTGTTATTTACAGCAACATGTCTTTTAACTTGGCTCCAGACTAACTCTATGGGATTTAATTCGCAGTGATAAGGAGGGAGTCTCAGAACTTCGAGTTTATGCGTCTTAGCCATCTCGTCGATAACGTTAAGACTAAACAAATGCTTGATTTTTTGCACCTCGGCGAGCAGTTCTTTCTTCAAGCTGTCCGGTGGAAATGCTACATTTTTACTTAATAACCAGTTCTTTAAGTCTTCTTTTTTGTTTTTGTGTTTGGTATTTTTTCAACCTTACGGCTATGGTACGGTGCATTATCAATCACAACAACAGTACCGGCTGGAACATTAGGGACTAATTGTTCTACAAACCATTTTTCGTATGTATCCCCATCCATTTCTGCGTGAAAATCGGCTGCTCCTTTTTTTGCTAAAAATACTAGCTGCGCTCCTTCAATAAAGCCACTTTGTCCTCCTGCATGTACAATTACAAAACGGGGACCTCGTTGAGTCGGGTCTTTCAATCCTGTCGTAAGCCCAGCTAAGAAAGCATCCTTCGGTGTTTTAATAGTTTTATCTTTCCATATTTTCGAGGTCGCTTGCCCAACATTCACCCAAGTTTCGTCCATAAAAACAATATTTCTCTTTTGTTGCCTAAACTTCCTCATTGATCTTAAGTATGAATGACGCCAAACAATCAAATCATCTCTTTCTAAAAGTAAAGACTGTCTTCTTCGTTTTTCAAAATAAAATCCATTTTCTTTAAGCAACCTCCACAGAGTAGTTCTTTTGAACTCGGGAAGATCTGGATCTTCTTTAACTTTTTCTAAAACTGCAGAAAGAGTTGGAGGTGTATTATTAGCGAAAAAAGAATGTACAATCTTTCGAATACTACTAACAACAAACCCATCATATTTCAACCTCCTACTTGTTTTGTATTCTACTTTACGCGGCGTTTTTCTTGGCGTCACAATGTTCCCTGTGGCCTCCTCTTTCCGAAACTTGTAAACAGAGCGCACACTGGTTAAAGTTGCTTCACTAGTTTTTTTCACCCAAAATGACACATTTTCTTCGGGAAAACCTTTTTGAAAGTATTTAAAAACATTCAATACAGTTCTACGGTCACCACTTTTAATAGGCTTTCCAGCAGATCTCGAAGCCATAACACAAAAACTATAAACGGATCAAATTTACACTAAGAATAAAAACTATAAACTTATTTTACGCAATGCAATTCCAGGTGATAAACACTCAAATTAGGAAAAAAATTATGTTTACTTAAGACTTATACGAAGCACGTCCACTAAGTCACGTTACTTCCACCACACTGATCAATAGTTTGGCTCAAGTTTACAGGTGGTCCGTCTTATCGGTAATCATTTTTTGTTATCGTTGTGTTCCGAGAATGCTATTCATAGGATTGTTTACGTCTCCGATAAGAGACAACACAGAACAGACACTGTTCCTTTCGTTCCCACGTTCATAGTAGAACTTATCTGCAAGAGAAGTGGCGGATAAATAGTGTATGTATACATTTTCAACTTAATAAAGCTGTAATATGTTTAATTTTTACAACAGCACAATGACGCATTTTTACATCTTTTAAATTTATATTAAAGACGCATGTAGGTTTCCTATTTCAATTATATTACTTTATTTCGCTGTATGTTGCTATAAAATCGGCGTGAATTAATTATTATTGTTTATATATTTTATCATATTTTCGTCACGTTTCATTTGTATTCTTTTACACTTTTGAAAAAAGCTGGTTAAAAATGACAATATATCGCGATATATAACATCACAAATAACTAAAACGCACATGTATAACCATGCGTACTGTTAGGGACAAAAAGTATAGAAATGTATTTCAACGCCTTCAAGAGGGTCGCTAGGACAGTGAACGCAACCGGCATTGCAACAAACACAATGTTTCTAGTAAAGCTATTAGGATATCTATCTCCCATTAGACCTGTACTGCACGGTGAACGTGGAATTGAGTATAGTGACGTCCTTCGCCGGCTACTACTGCCGACAGCCAACAGCCGCCGCAACTCAAGCCCAAGCACACAAGTGTTTAGTGAATTGATACGTGCTTGTTACATAGTCTTTGACTCACCAGCCGTGATCATTTGCTTCCTGCCACACGACTGTAGAGATGGGATTATGTAATTGTGATACGATATTTCGGCGTTAATAATGAGTGTAAATCGTTGGCGACAACTACCTCAGCTTTTGCCATACTACTGTCCCCCGATGTAAAATAAAGTAATTCTGACATAAGCAACCAGGTAATAATTTCAAACGTAAAATACAGCAGAACTGAGGTACATTTAAGTTTGGCTACCTTGTACAGTAATTTTAAACTGGCAAAAAAATTCGACCTTATAACACCGGGCAGGCTGTTAGGTCTCTCAAAAAAGGAGGTCCACAAACCACAGGCGCCAGAATGATCAAATATAATCAAAAGAGGTCTGATATTGTTTGTGAACATAACTTGTAATAATGGAAAGAGTGAATTCTGAAAACTATTTAAACCATCTGCCCATGCGCAGCTTGCGCATTGAAACACCTGTTATGTTATATAGTTGCACTTGTCGCTGTTAAATGGTACCTCCAGAAAGTACGTTGACAAATAAATGAGAATCGCCCATTAAATTAGCATTTTAATTGTTTTGAATTGCTTGTTAGTGAATTTCCTTTAGAAAGTAAACTATTAGCATGACCCGCACGGTGAAACTTAAGCCAGGGACCACCATAGAAGTTCCTAACGTGACCCCCTGAACACGTCTTGGGAGTCGTTCAAAATTATATATATATGTGTGTGTGTGTGTGTGTGTGTGTGTGTGTGTGTGTGTGTGTGTGTGTGTTGCACTCTAGCGGTCGCATTTTTTGTCCGATTTACTTAAAATTTGGCAGGGACGTTCCTTTCTGTAATCAGTTGGACAAGTTCGTTGGGCAAAACAATCGGAAAACTCTAAACCCCTTTTTTGGGGATTAATCTTTAAAATGTCGAGTTTTTGGACCCAACAAGGCTCAGAAAAGCCCCGGATGTAAAATTAATGCATGTAAAAAGATGGGTTAGTAAGGCGAAAGTTTTAAGCCCTATCTCGTCATTCTAGTATAAATATTTACCAAGTTATTAAAGAAAATGTGTTTCGACTTAACACAGTACGCTGACTTGTGGGGGTTTTACACTAGAAAAACCTGTTATTCCTTTGTTAGAGTACTTTATCATCCCCAACAACTCACGCCTACTTTCAAGCCTGTCTGGATCTTCTCCTAACATTATCATGCGCAAAATTGTATTACCAGCTTTGAAGGTAAATAAAACCAGGAGCATCAGAACAGCCAAAAAATCAGTGTTTTCAGATTTAAATAAAAATTGGAATAAATGTATGTTTTTACACTGATTTTGAGTTTTAAAAGTTTTTATGTGAAAATTCACTTCCCTCACGTCAGCGTGCTGCGTGCGAACTCGTTTATTTTTTGAGTTTAGCGGTGAAGGTAATCTTCAAAATAATGGCTTACTCGTTGGTTCCGATGAAGTATTAGGGCTAAGGGAGATATGGCGTACCGACAAAAATACAAAAATAAAAACTCTTGAGAAATAGTTAGGAGACTGTCTAGTTTAGTTACTACATTGATATTAAAATAACTACCGGCATATATTATCAGGGCAACGATGCGTCGTCACCGCACCGCTACCATTGACTATAATAGTCAATGCCGCTACATAAGCCCATGAAAGGGTAAGTAAATGAAGAACGCACAGGCACCGCAGGGTCTTCCATCTACATTTCAACCCTACAGCAATGCCAAATCCTAAACCGCTCCCCTCGTCTTTCTCCCCTTTAAAAAGATTAAAAACAATCGCCCCATCCTATTACAGCCTACCTGACACCACGCGAGCGCCCAGCGGCGGCGTAGGGCCAAGGGCCGACCCTTCGATCAATACTCCAGCCCTAAGCCCACTCTGCACGGCTCGTCCTGGAACTAGCGGTAGCGCAGTATGAACAAACAGATTTCGAGGAACGGCGATTCGTCGAATAACCAAGTGGAACCACATGACTGACAGTTCCGAGTAAACGATCGGCGAGACGGACGCCCCCCACACCACGGTATCTTGCCTCTGGCTAGAGCAGTTGACTTTTGAAACTTTTTAATTCTCTGGAAGCTGAAAATAACTTGGGGGATCAAAACCTAAAAAAATAACAGTTTGAGGAACTTAAATTTATAAAACCATACAATTAAGATAACAACTGGAAAATATTGAGGTAGGCCTACAACTGTATGTGTGATCCAACTACTAGCTTACAGTAAAGAGTAATATGAAATGCTACTGAAAAATAAAGAAACCGATCAATTACATACTTGTTAAGGACAATTACTACTGAACAATTTTATTTTCAGATACCGGCAAGTATTTTGTTGTTATAACAGTACAATCAAACATACGTTTACGATAAGACATTTAATTTTGCAATTAAAGTTTGTTGTTATGGAATTGACTCCTATAAGGAAGACGCTATTACCGTGTAGCCACAATGGTTAAAGCTAGGCCATCGAACTAGTTTATATAGTTCGATGAGCTAGGCCGGGTCCACGATAACTTTTCATTTTTAATTCCCCAAATCCCAATATACTATTCGTTTGAACCTAGTCAAAATAGCCCTATACGTAGATTAATTTTGTACCCCAAAAATGAGTCTTTTAATATTAGTAGTGAGTGTAGTGAGGTATCTTTATTCAATAGTTTTAGTCAGTTTTGAATATAGTTATCTGGTTAATTTATTTACAGCTGTTATGATTCTTTTGTTTTTATTTGAAACTTCATAAGCCCTATGATAATATATAAATTTTTCAAATGAGATTTTAACAATATTATATATTCGTCCTGGGGTTGAGGTTTTTACCAATCGATTTGTTATGTCCAAAAGCCCCTAATTCCAAAGTTTTAACACAATCTTTCCCCTGGATTCCGAGGTAAATCTTGCAAACAGACGAACTAACACAGACATTGCTCGTATAGGATAACCTTTTTACCTTCCACCATAAAACATTATAATAATTGCTACTAAAACATGTAATTTGGGAAAAGAGCATAATTTGCCAAACTTCACTATTTACATAGGTAGTACTTTATTTCTATTCAGAGCATATGGGCTACTAAATTATTTTCTAGACTCGAGGCAAAAACTTAATTGTGGGCCTCATTTAAATTTAGTCGTAGGTCAGAATATTGAATGACTGTGGTCGAAGAAGCGGTAAAGAAACATTCCCGACTGTAATGTTAACAAAGTACTCGCGCGATCGATTAAATCATAATGATTGTGGTATTGAAAAAAACCGATAAGCCACTGACTCAACCTCAGCTATCTGCTAAACTTACGAAGCACATTGATGTATTGTTGATAAGGATTCTTCAAGATAATGTTATCAGCAACGGGTCATTAGGCTCCCGGGTCTCCATTATAAGGATATTTTTTATTTAAAATACATTTTAACACTCTAATTCCCATGATAATACAACTTCTGCTCTCAATAACAAATGCTGATGTATGCATGTACGACAATGTGATCATACATTTTTTACGAGTGGTAAATAAGTGATTTGAGTCCAAAAGGATGGAGTTTTGTATTTTATGTAAATATTTGCTGGAATCAAATTAGTAGTGGTATATCCATAAATACAATACATTATAAATTTCCATGTAATTTTAATTTGGAATCTAACCCTTTTCAAGGCAAATTAGTGAATTTTGTTTATTACACTCATGCAATAAACAAATTACACGTACATAAACGCTAGTAATAAGAACCCTACCTTCAAACCCCATCCGAAATGACGCAGAAAAATAGTTATCCAATGGAGAGCACATCCCACGTGGTAAACTCACAAAAAATACAAAACGCACTTAACCGTGTTACGTTCACACCTAACCTCAAACTGCGAACGGAAACAGTCGTTGAATGAATCGCGACAGCTGTGGACCGTCTGGCGCGAACTGAGGGAGGGGCGCGAGGGGAAGTGGTGGGGGTTGCGCAGAAGGTCGGCCGAAGTTCGTTTCCTTCGGCGCAGCACAGCGTGTGACCTGACCTCTAAATGCCCTCTAAACCCCTCGACCAATGAGAGCAGGGGTGAACAATCTATTCCAGTCTAAAACGAACAGTGAACTACGCTCCCGCCGCAAATAGACATCCGAAGGTCTTTCGAGTTGCCTCACACAGACGCACGTGCAGACAAAATTAGGTCGCTGCAGTTTTAATCTCTGTATGCTTTGCGGGGTGGGAAACGCATGCGAAAACCGCCACCTCAGAGAAGCCGCGGAGAGGTGATGGGCGGGTGGTTGGGTGGTGATATTTTCGACCGGTTCCAGCCGAGATGCCTGCGATTGCTTCGCAGTTCGTTCTGCACTAGGGGGGGGCTTATACCAAACTGTCGCGCATTTGTGGGATCACCTAGCTGCCAAACCACCACTATCATTGGTGACGATTAGAAAAGGGTCAGCTCATCTCGCAAGATCCGGACTGCCTCGACCACTCGTCGGCCGTCGTCGGCTATTATTATAGTCGCAGCCAGGTAGCTTCGGATCTGAGAAAACGGGAATGTTATAGACCCAGCAATCCCTACAAATGCAGACATTCTTTAGGTCTATCGTGTTGGAAAGATGGTGGCTTCGCGCCAATAAAACAAACAAATGCAATGCGAGTGATTTATCTTTATCTTTCAACTTCCTACAATGATAAATCACAAAACTGTAATATTTGAATTGCCGCATACCAAACAAACTTATCATCTGGTTTAAGAAAATGTCAGAACAACATCAATAATTTTTTTGGATAACTAAATTCAAGGCAAACGCACTTACGAACCAATCGAGGACTACAGAATATTTGAACTATTTATCAAAATTATACCCCTATATGTTGGTAAATGCACACACGAAAACAACTGGAATTATTGATTGAGTGCTTGGAAAGCATTTGAACGTGAAAACGAGTTCGCACGCAGCACGAGGCACGTGAATTTCCGCATTAAAACCTTACAAAGATCAAATAAAGGGGTTTCAATTAACACTAGTAAAATTTGTTTAAATTTTAAAATGTTATTATTTAGCTGTTCTGATACTCCTGGTAATATTTAAATTCGCTATTGGGATATCAATGTTGTACGTTATAAAGTTAGAAGGAGGTATAGTCAGGATAACAAGTTGGTATAGGGGTATGGGGGGTGATAAAACTATATCAAGTTATGAAAACAGCCTTTCCCAGTATAAAAATCCCCATAAGACAACGCACTGTGAAAATAAAATTAACAGTTTCTTTAATAACTCGTTAGATACTTGTGCTAGAATGATGAGGGAGGGCTTAAAATCTTTGGCTTTTTACTTACAATAATTTAATGTCCAATAATTAAAACATTTGGGGCTTTTCTGACCCCTTTTGGGCCCAAAAACTCAAAACTTGAACAATTGAAATCCCCAAAAAATGGGGTTAGAGTTTTCCGACTGTTTTGCCAAACGAATTTATCCATCTGTTTACAGAAGGGGAGGTTCGTGCTCATTTTAAAGAGCTTTAAAAAATAGGCGAATGGTAGAGGTTGGAGGTCTGTAACGTGTTGCTATC
Organism: Allygus modestus; assembly: GCA_963675035.1. Taxonomy (NCBI): domain Eukaryota; kingdom Metazoa; phylum Arthropoda; class Insecta; order Hemiptera; family Cicadellidae; genus Allygus; species Allygus modestus. The sequence goes on from OY776111.1 coordinate 320,348,245, forward strand.
CAAAATGGCAGCTTGTCAAAGTTTTGAATACAACTCAATCTTGAAACCTGGTGTCTAAGACTTTTGGAGTTTTGATTTCACCTTTGGTAACTTAGAACTGAAACGACTCTTGAAGAAATGCTATTAAATGAAGAACTGGTCTCTTTTGGTAATACTTAAAATTTTGGGAACCCGCAAAAATGGGGGATTTTAGGGGCAACTCAAAATTTCCTAATTTAAACCCCTTTTGAATGTGTTAAATTTACTTTTAACTGTCGCCTAGGTTTAAAAATCTCTTTAAAATGAGGGGTTAAAACTATGAACTTCAAAAGTCTTGATCAAAAAAGACTTCTTGAACAACAAAGTCTCAGTTAAAAGGGGTTTAAATTTGAAAATTTTGAGTTGCCTCCAAATTCGCCCATTTTTGGGGGACACTCAAAATTTCCGATAACGTCAAAAGATACTTTGGGTTTAAGTTATTATCGTTCCCCAAAGGTGATTTGTTTGTTTTAACAAACAAACAAATTAAAGGTGAGAGACGGACCGTTTTTACACACTGTATATATATACAGGGTGTCTCTGAACTCTCTACCAACCTTTTCAGGTATTATTCCTGGACCATAGACAACCCAAATTATCATATTCAAAATTTCGAAAGCTCAAGAGTTACTCGTATAGCCGCCATTTTGTTTTTTTTTCACATAGGAAATTTTAATTCGAGAACGGCTAGTTATAATTAAATGAAATTTGGTATTTAGCTTTATTCCCTAAAGACCTAGTTACAGGAAAAAAATTATTTTGTTACAATCATTAATTTCAAAATGGCGGCTGCCTAAAAATTTCAAACGTAAATATCTTAAAAACCGCTCATAGTAAAAAAATACATTAATTACGTTTTATTTATAAAACTTAATTGCAAATCTAATGACACCAAATTTACGGAAATCGGTTCATAAATAACGGATAAAATCCATTTTTAAGATATTGCATTCTTGTCAATATCAACTGTTATCATGTGACATCGCTGCTAGTGAGCCACGTCGATCAGCTGTTTCAAGTATAATTCCACCAAACAGCTGATTAAAACATTAACCAGCTGTTATTAAGTTCATTTGCACCAATCACCTGATTGATACCCTTACGATTCCCAGGGTTAACTAATGCTTCAAATAAAACATAAAATATCAAAAATGGGTTAAAATTACAAAAAAATGGATTTATTTACATGAGATATGACTACAATTCTACAGTATTTACAAACGATGTTCAATATGCCCACCGCCAAGTCGATTGCACATCGTGAACCTAGATGTCATGGATTGCCGGACAGCTTCAAATTCATTTTATTCTTGGATGACCGCAGCCGCCTCTACAATTCTACCGATCAGGTCCAGTTCATTTTCCACAGGCGTTGAATAATCAAGTTCCTTCATTCTCCTCCAAACGTTGAAATCTAGGGGAGTAAGATCAGGTGATCGCGGAGGCCACGACACCGGTCCCCCGCGACCAACCCACTGCTGATTGTAATTTTGGTTGAGGAAATCTCTTACAATTTGCCCAAAGTGTGCAGGAGCACCATGTTCTGTAAGTCTGCCAAGGGGACGTTCTCCAGAATTTCTCGGAGTATGTCCCTCAGGAACACAAGATAGGTGGGGGAATTCAACCTATTTGGGAGAATGTAGGAGCCAATTAAATTATCCCCAAAAACTCCAGCCCAATCATTAACTGAGAAACGGTGTTGCTTGCTGGAAATAACAGTTTCGTGGGGATTTTCAGGAGCCCAAACATGGCTGTTCCTGGTATTGAAAATACCATCCTGGTTAAAACTGGATTCGTCTGTAAAAAGAACGGATTTCAAGAAATCTGGATCGTCCGCCAGTTTGTGCAGGAACCACCTGGAACAATCTACCCGACCTGGATAGTCTTGAGGTTCAAGGGCATGAACCTTTTGGAGATGATATGGGTACAAATTCTCTCCATTGAGTACCCTCCACACGGTGTCTTTGCCTGCCCCCATCTTATTACCCACAGCTCGAGTACTTGTTCGAGGGGTTTCTTCAAATTTACGAAGGACTTCCTCCTCACATTCAACTGTACGCACCTACTTCGCAGCACCAGTATCTGCCATACTCACATGTAACGTACCAGTTGCGTGGGACGATTGTGGACAGCAGTGAACGTTTTGGCAGCAGGACATTGTCTATTGGGGAAATAGTCGCTATACAACCTTCTCGCTTCATTTTCATTTCCAAATGCAGCTCCATAATAAAAATGCATATCGCAATACTCTGCAACACTATAATTAGCCATTTATCAATAAATATGAATACTGAATACGTTAACGCAGATTTTTATTAAAAAGCAGCACACTGATTAACAATAAGCAACATACAGGAAAAAGACACATTGTAACAGGAAACTGTAATAATTTTAACAATACATTGATCAATCAGCTGTTTAGTGGAATTATACTTGAAACAGCTGATCGACGTGGCTCACTAGGAGCGATGTCACATGATAACAGTTGATATTGACGAGAATGCAATATCTTAAAAATGGATTGTATCCGTTATTTATGAACCGATTTCCGTAAATTTGGTGTCATTAGATTTGCAATTAAATTCTCTAAATAAAACGTAATCAATGTAATTTTTTTACTATGAGCGGTTTTTAAGATATTTACGTTTGAAAGTTTTAGGCAGCCGCCATTTTGAAATTAATGATTATAAAAAATAATTTTTTTTCTGTAATTAGGTCTTTAGAGAGTAAAGCTAAATACCAAATTTCATTTAATTAATACTAGCCGTTCTCGAATTAAAATTTCCTATGTGAAAAAACAAAATGGCGGCTATACAAGTAACTTTTGAGCTTTCGAAATTTTGAATATGATATTTTGGCTTGTCTATGGTCCAGGAATAATACCTGAAAAGGTTGGTAGAGAGTTCAGAGACACCCTGTATATACTCAAAGTGTTTAGGGGGTCACCACCAAGATCGTCATGTCCGAGTTCGTCACATCTATGAAAATCAATGAGCCGTACTAATTAGGGTCGGCTGTCTACCTGCCCCGCCGGGTATGTCATGCCTCCTCCGCCCGAACAGGAACAACTTATCCTAGTCACAGATCACAAGAGAACGGTCAAATACAGTTCTGAATCTTTAAGCTCAAAGTTTACTGATGTTGGTTCTTCATGTAACTAAAAATTATACAAACTAACTCGTGACAAAATTGAAGACAAAATTGAAGTCATACGACTACTTCAAGGGCTTGGTATTCGTGCGGATAAAATAAATACTATAGTACAGCTGTCAGTTTAAATTTACCAAAGTTGTATTGTAGTTTTGATATGATATTTTCGCAATTACTTACTTAATAAACGGTATCAGGAAACTGACACATACTTTCTCCCTTTTAGCCCAACTTTAATGGATAAATTACTTTTTATTTACTAAATATAGAATACAAAGCACGGTCGAATGTACAGAAAATCTCGTAAACAAGTTGTTTTAAAAAACATCCACCCAAATCCCTGCTTTGGAGGCACTACAGAATCCATTGCTACACTCGTGGTTTTAAGAGGGGAAATGCCCCCTATTCCCCCCAGGGTTATTAAGGGGCAACATATTTCAAATTTCCTCTGTTGGTCAATGCTAACTTGACAAGCATATCAAGTTTGATTGAAATTGATCAGTAAATAAGAGAGAAATAGTAATTTTTGTATTCTCCATAAGAATAACATTGGACAACGTACTGCGTTTACCGCAAAATGAAAATTTCAATTTTCTCCGAAACCAGCAATCGTAGAATAGTAATTCAAAATACTAAATTATTTAGTTTTTTGAGTTCTTTTTAATGGTGAATAGTAATATTTTTTTATATTTATGTATTTTTATGAAAAATCCAAAAAACTTAATTTTTGATGTTTTAAGTCCTGTAATTTCTGAACCCGAATTTTTACAGGAATGCGGGTGGTGTCGTTTTGTTGGAAAACTAAAGTTCTACAAACGACTAAAATTTAATCAAAATCGTTTGAGCCGTTTTTGAGAAATTTGGATTTTTCATGTTTTTTGGTGGTTTTTGGGGGATAATTACCCTTAAAAATCAAAAATTCGAAAAAATGAAAAAAACGCCTGGAGATATCGTGAATTAGTACCTACATACCAAATTTCATCAAAATCGGCCCATTGGTTAGGGCTCTAGCTCTGTACACATCCACACAGACACACACACACACACACACACACACACACACGGACACACACACATACACACACACAGACAGACATCACGTAAAAACCACTTTTTTGGGTTCAGGGAGCACCAAAACGAATATTTCCACTAACAACTCAAATTCGAAAATTTTTACGAAAACAATACTTTCTCCATATACTATGTATAGGGGGAGAAAGTAAAAATATGTTAAATACATTCTTACAATTTAAGAATATAATAAATATAACAACCAAATCATATCATGGATAAAAGCTTAATTGAACTTATATTTAACACTTTTAACATTGCTCGGCGAAATGTACAGGCTAGTTGTAATTTTCAGCTACATGAAGAACCAGAATCAGTAAACTCTGAGCGTAAAGATTCAGAACGGTATTTGACCGTTCTCTTGTGATCTGTGACTAGGATAAGTTGTTCCCGTTCGGGCGGAGGAGGCATGACATACCCGGCGGGGCAGGTAGACGGCCGACCCTAATTAGTACGGCTCATTGATTTTCGTAGATGTGACGAACTCGGACATGACGATCTCGGTGGACACGGTTTAGGGGGCCACGATAGGAACTTCTATGGTGGTGGTCCCGGGCTTAAGTTTCACCGTGCGGGTCATGCTAATAGTTCACTTTACCATAGGAAAATCACTAATAACTGGCATAATAACATGGGTAAACCGGGAAAGCGCCAACGCTACCCAAGGTAGTCAGGTAATCGGGTAATCGGGCGGAAGATGGAATGTAAACAAATAATAAACGCTACTGATTCTTATTCTCATTTGGGATCTAAACTACTAGGACCTTTGGCGGACCACAAACGCCTGTGAAAGTTTTCATAAGTTTAAAAAACGCGTCCGTCTGCCCAGCCGAATATTTTCATATTTATCGACTACACGACTGAACGCGACCTGCCCCCCTGGGGGGCAATAACAATATCTGCAGGGCTACGACAGCACGACGTTGCCGAATCTCATTAGGGGCTCAGTCGTATATATACGTAGTCTACACCGAGCCCCCAGCCGCTAATACTCCGCGTCTACCTACGAGGCTGTCTTGAAGAAAACTTTATCCGTGCCACAACTGAGTTTCTAGTTCGACAATATTTACTCCTTCAAAATCACTTCACATAATTGTTTAAAACATCATAACTTACTCTGGAAAGCGTAAAACAATCGTTATTTCGTTCCTGATTTTACAAAAGGGCATATCTAATTTTTATTAACTTTTCAGGAGAGCAATTTGAAAAAAGGATGTCGTAATTCTATTACCCTACGATGAAAACACAACGCTCTATTTACTTGTGTTTTGGTATGTGTGTAGCTAAAGAGTGTGTCTTGGATTTCCAATCGTCATTTTAAAATTTGTTTCGATATTTTTATTCTAAGGAGTACGGGCCCCCCTCAAAGTTAATTGTTTGCCAATAAGATTAACATGGGGAATAATTTTATTTGAATTGCAGCTGTTACGAAAAATAAATTTATTGGCAGGTTATTATCAATCCCGGATGTTAGTAAGTAAGGAATGTATTTATCTATATAAAAAATAAGTATCCTTTCCACACAGCATTGATCAGAAAAAAGTTGCATGCTTGGATGTTTCAATTTGTATTAACAATTATTTTTATCTGTCTGTCCAGCCAGATGAGCCAGATTTGTTCCGCGTTTTACAAAAACAGACTGTATACAAATTAAATATAACATTTTGCCCATAATCGTATGAGGCAGGAAACGTTTAGGCTGTTTCACCTCATCTTACGTCCCTTAAGAGTTATGTCACTTGGGTCCGTCACTGCTCAAAAGTAGATCTTATGAGTCCAGGTTACTCAACCTGGCACTGCTAAATACACCATATTTAATTTTTTCTAATGACCATTAATCAGCTAATTATTTTGTACCACAGAACGGAGGAAACACGTGTACTTTACTACTCTGCAAAGTTAGGCCTATGCTAAACCATATAAAATAATAGTATGGTAGTGAAACGTTGGGTACGGAACATATACGCTCTTGCAACATGGTATTTTTCGTGTTCCTTGATGCAGCAAACCTGCGTACTTAGCTCCCATGTTATTCTTATGGAGAATAATTAAGTGTTATCTCACATAATAATGAACATAAATTAATAGAATTTGGTATATGGCTTTACCTACTTGCGCTATATTGATATTTGTACAAACCCCCATTTTTTGTGTTCCTTGCTTCAGCAAACCTGCAAACTCAGCCGCCATGTTATTCTTATGGAGAATAATTAAAATGTCATAAATCATTTATTTATGAATGTATATTGATGAAACTTGGTATGTGGCTCTATGTGGTATCAAGATACATATATATGCTTTGGAAATTCGCTGAGTACGCAGGTTTGCTGCTACGGGGTATTTAGTTTTCTTTTTATTACGTCTATTTTGTATATTTCTCATTTTAAGTAAGAGGTAAATACGATTACTCGGAATCACAAATAAGATTTAGTATAACAAACTATAATGGACAAGTTAAATATGATATAGTTCAAAGTAAACACACAAACCGCTAAAATATATTATCAGATTCAACAAATCCTAACGACAGCACAGACACGCGTCCGACTAGAGACAAGGTGGAACCTCGGATGAAGTGTAACTGACAAGTGGTCAGAAGGCAGAGGGTGAGGGACAGGGGTACAGGCAAAAAGGGCTTTGGATTTGTTTTATGAACAGCCCCGTGGCAGGTATATGGATGGCCCTGAGACACTACCAGGAACTCTCAATGAAATAGCAACTGCCCATAGTGTTGTGGATGAAGTAGAAAATAGCGTTTCAGGTTGACTGAATAACATAAAATTGCGATATTACACATTATTAATATAGGATAGCACTGGTTTTTATTTTCAAACAAACGTTTCTTTTAACTATAACTTATTATGTACACTAGTTGCTTGAAGGGGCCATAGCCCCTAACCTTGCTCCAATGTACTGCCTCTTCTGATTTAGTTTACTACTTACATGTCAGTTCGTAAGCAAAGTAGTCACTTAATCACATGTTTTAATGTAAACAAATCAGATGTTTTAACTCCCATGTTTTTATCATGGGGGATGTTTTACGTTATTTCTCGTTTGTTGGGAACTTTTTGGAAATACTGCTATTTTTCCCGAGTCCCTGAGATCGAACTAGAATTTGTTCCCATTTGGTCCCACCTTGAATTTGAGCCGTCTCCCATCGTCCTGCGATTTTTCAAACTCCCATAATTTGTACTTAAAAATTTCAGCTCGTAAACAAAGTAGACATTTAATCACATGTTGCAAAAAAACAGTCGATTTAAAATCCCCATGCTTTTATTATGGGGGATGTTTTACGTTATTTCTCGTTTTTTGGTAACTTTTTGGAAATACTACTATTTTCCCCGAGTCCCTGAGATCGAGACCTTTAGTTTGAGCCGTCTACCATCATCCTGCGATTTGCCAACTCCCACAACTTGTACTTATCAATTTCGCTTACAAAATTATATATTAAGATAAAAAGTCTCAGAGCGATTATCCGCTTCTACTGAACCAACCTAGCCGATGGGTTGAACGAGTAGAGACCAGAGATTTGAGCCGTCTCCCATCGTCCTGCGATTTTCCAAACTCCCACAATTTGTACTAAAAAATGTCACTTACAGAATTATATTTAAAGACTAGTGGCTTGAAGGGGCTAAAGCCGCTAACCTTGCTCCAATACTCCGCCTAATCTGATTTGAACACAAGTCAGCTCGTAAACAAAGTAGACATTTAATTACACGATGCAAAAAAATAGACGTTTTTAAATCCCCATGCTTTAATTATGGGAGATGTCTTACGTTATTTCTCATTTGTTGGTAACTTTTTGGAAATAATACTATTTTTTCCCGAGTCCCTGAGATCGACACCTTTAGTTTGAGCCGTCTCCCATCATCCTGCGATTTGTCAAACTCCCACAATTTGTACTTAAAAATGTCGCTTACAGAATTATATATAAAGATAAAATGCCTCAAAGCGATTATCCGTTTTTACTGGACCAACATAGCTGATTGGTTGACCAGAGATAAAAAACTCTCCGTTTTCGCAGTTCAAATTTCTTATGGATAACCTAAACTGTACCTCATATTTAAAAAAATACAGTGGATAAAGTGGTAACGTTCCAACTGATTCTTTGTCATTGCAAAAATGTATGCTCAATTTTGTCCCTGTGATGATTTAATGCAGGATTATTTTGTTTATAGATGTTTGTATATTTAATGTATTTTGTAACTGTTAAGATTACTTAAAGATTACTTATATTATTGTTTTTGAAAATGAACATGAACTCATGCAATTAAGTTTGCATTTATTCCTGTAGACCATGGAAAAAATAAGCAAATAAATAAGGGAGAGAAAATTTGAGTCAGTTTTCTGATTCATTTTATTTCCACTTCCGCGAAGAAAATTACAGTAGTATAAACTGTCATCAAATAGTAACCCGTAGAGTCTCAAGAGAGAAATATAGGCTACTTGACTGACAAAGCACAACCAATTCTACAGTTACATCTGGAGTCTGGCCGTCCTCGTTTCTCGAATCCAGCATCCCTGAGGGAAGTCCTCCCCCGCCCCTCATCTTGTGGTAGCGCCCAATGACCTTTTTAATTTTCCACCCTTCCAGTCGGTACCCCTCTCGCTTAACCTTTGTCGTTTGACTCGCTTGCATGAGTGTTTTCGTCCAAGCTTGGTTTTAATGTTAGTCAATTTAGATTTGTTATATAAGGATATTTGTTTTAACCAATAATCTGTATCGATGGATGATGTGATACTATCTGGAATGCATATAGAACTTTTACGAAACGTACGAAAAGTTAAATCTTGATGGTTTGGTGAAAACATTTTTCAAGGACTTGTGTAAGTAAATCCAACTTAGTATATTAAATATACCATATTCATCATTTGCCATTTAATAAAACACAATAAAATTATAAAATAGATGGAATTTGACCACCCCCCCCCCGCCTCCCGTAACACATGTCACCAATCTCCCCTGTACAGACCGTTAGGTTTCATCTTTCCTGAACTCTACCAAACTCTACTGAGATGAGCAAGAGGGGAAGTAAGGGACAGCCAGCGGCGGAGGGGGGAGCATTATAAAGCACTAAGGCAGCCTCTTATGTCAGTACGCTTAGCCCAGTTTGCCTGTTATATATAGGGGATCCTTCAACGAGTTGACGCAGTATATCATCTCAGGCTAGGCTGCAATCATGGAGTAATCATTACAACATTTTATACAAAAAAATATAAATATACTTAATATTTTGTAATACCTCTTAAGCTGCAGTCTGCAGGCAGACTGCGGACAGTGTGCGGAGTGCGGACTGCGGGTGCTCTAAATTCAGTAGAGAACGGTAGGAGAAGAAAAGAGACGCCGAGGAAGGGATGGGAAGGGGAGGGAAGGAAAAGAGAAACGCGAAACCAGCACAGGGTTCACTGACCCTTATCACATTGGATGTCGTCTGCTGCTTTTGAAGCGACAGCGAGCTGTGTGGGAGGGAAAGCCGGGGGAGGGAGAGGGGAAATGTTGTGGCAGCTCCTGATAATCCCAAATTTGCCATAAATATAAATTATCAAATGTATACATATATAAAATACCCCCGTCGCAGCAAACCTGCATACTCAGCGAATTTCCGATGCATACATAAATTTATACTACATAAAGCCACTTACCAAGTTTCATAAAAATATATTCACAAATAAGCGATGGCTACAGTTATAATTATTCTCCATAACAATAACATTTGGGTTGAGTACGCAAGTTGCTGCAAACAAGATACACAAAAAATAGTGTTTTATGCTAATATCAATATTACTCAACTAGGTGAAGCCATATACCAAGTTTTAGCGAATTTCCCCTATAGGGAAGAAGCTATTACCGTAGTCGTCATGGTAAGACCTAGGCCCGGGACCATGAAAACTTTTCGTTTTGAGGTCCCCAGACCCCAAAAACACCATTCGTTCGAAACTGTATATATATTTATGTGTGTGTCCGTGGGTTCGATAACTCTCGTAAAAATGGTCCGATTTTGATGAAATTTGGTACAAACGTCTAAAGCAACATTTATGACTTTAAGTTCGAAAACAAGCCAGGTCACTCCATCCAGAGGGATATTTTGGTGGGGTTGTGTACCCCATAATTTTTTTTAAGTTTTGACAAGTAATATTTAAAAAAGTCAAATTTTAGATCTCACCATTGGATTCAGCTTTAAAAAACACAAAATTTAGTGTTTTGATCATTTCTCTACGTCAATTGGTTACAGAGATATTGAAAGTGCTAAACACAGTACGTTGTCCAATGCTATTCTTATGGAGAATAAGAACAAATTTATATCTCGCTTATTTAAGAACGTATACTAACGAAAGTTGGTATACGGCTTCATCTGGTTGTGGTCTATTATTATTTGCCCAAAAGAGCAATTTTTACCGATAATTCCCGTAGCAGCAAACCTGTGTACTCAGTCCCCATGTGATTCTTATGGAGGATAAGTAAAATGTAATGTCTCCCTTAATTATGAACATAAATTAATAAAATTTGGTATGTGGCTTCACCTTGTTGAGTTATATTGATATTTGCATAAAAACTCATTTTCTGTTCCTTGTTGCAACAAACCTGCATACTCATCCCCCATGTAATTTTAATAGGGAATAATCAAAAGGGTATATATCGCTTATTTATGTATGTATATTGATGAAACTTGGTGTGTGGCTTCACCTAGTTGAGTTATATTGATATTTGAATGAAAACCCATATTTTGTGTTCCTTGTTGCAGCGGACCTGCTTACTCAGCCCCCATGTAATTTTTATGGAGAATAATTACAATATTATATGTTGCTTATTTATTAATGAACATTGATGAAACTTGGTATGAGGCTTTATCTAGTTGAATTCTATTTATGTTTTCATAAAAACCATTTTTTGTGTTCCTTGTTTCAGCAAACCTACGTACTCATTCCCAATTTTATTCTTATAGAGAGTAATTAAAATTGTATATATCGCTTTTTTGTGAATTTATTTTTATGAAACTTGGTATGCGGCTCAATGAGTAGGGTATATTGGACACTCCGACCCCAGGAGGGACAGGAGGGCCAGCCCCCCCCCCCGAGCCCCCCCCCCCCGAGGTCTCGTCTGTGACACTTTGCGAATTTTTTTTTTGCGAACTTTTTTGCAAACTTTTTTTGCGAATTTTTTTTTTTTGCGAATTTTTTTTTTGCGAATTTTTTTTGCGAATTTTTTTTTTGCGAATTTTTTTTTGAGAATTTTTTTTTGCGAATTTTTTTTTGCGAATTTTTTTTTGCGAATTTTTTTTTTGCGATTTTTTTTTTTGCGAATTTTTTTTTTTTGCGAATTTTTGTTGTTGCGAATCCTAACCTAACCTAACCTAACCCATCCTAACCTAACCTAACCTAACCTAACCTAACCTAACCCATCCTAACCTAACCTCGGATCAGATTTCTGATTGCAGATTCTTGTTCGTCTAGTCGAGCCGAGTCATTTGAGTACCCACATCGTACACTTTGGATGATGTTTACAAAAAAGGGGCCCGCACCACACTTTCGACCTTTTTTTTTGCATTTTTGGAATCTCCTCGTCAAGCCGAGTATTCTCAGTACCCACATGACATACTTTGGATAATTAATACAAGAGTTGATCAGGGTAACGCTACAACCAACAGAGCTAGCCCATCAGCGCTTGCGGTCAATTGAACTACCAGTGAATGCAAATTTTGAGGAGAATATAATTGCAATGCTTTGAACATATACTGCAAAGGGGGGTGTATCGATACACCCCCCTTCAAGTACTCTGCACCGAGGCAGACGTTCACACAAATAAGCGTCGCGTCCAGTCTACTGTCTGGGAATGCGGATGTTGTAATTTGATACCTCGACTGGAGGGTGCAGGTGTTCACACAAAAAACCGACAAGTCGAGACCTGTCTGGGAATGCGGATGCTGTAATTTGATACCTCGACGGGAAGACGGCTGATCCTTCTAGGAACCCATAATTAGAGACCACCTGCGTCTAATTCCGAGCAATAAATCACCAGTTGTCAAACACCCATGGTATCATTCTTGTTTTAGGCTTCAACAATTCCTGACGTATGGGGGAGCGAAAATCTCCCCCTAGCCCATTATGTGTTAGGGGGAGCGAAAATCTCCCCCTAGTAATTAAATCAACAGAACACCAGTTGTCACGGTCTCATTCTTGTTCTAGTCTTCAACAATTCCTGACGTATGGGGGAGCGAAAATCTCCCCCTAACCCATTATGTGTTAGGGGGAGCGAAAATCTCCCCCTAGTAATTAAATCAACAGAGCTAGCCCATCAGCGCCTGCGGACAATTGAACTACCAGTGAATGCAAATTTTTAGGAGAATATAATTGCAATGCTTTGAACATATACTGCAAAGGGGGGTGTATCGATACACCCCCCTTCAAGTACTCTGCACCGAGGCAGCTGTTCGCACAACCGACTGACGCGTCCAGTCTACTGTCTGGGAATGCGGATGTTGTAATTTGATACCTCGACTGGAGGGTGCAGGTGTTCACACAAAAAACCGACAAGTCGAGACCTGTCTGGGGTGCAGCTGCGCCCGACCCCAGGAGGGGCAGGAGGAGCAGGAGGAGCAGGAGGGGCAGGAGGGGCAGGAGGAGCGGGAGGAGCAGGAGGGGCAGGAGGAGCAGGAGGAGCAGGAGGAGCAGGAGGGGCAGGAGGAGCAGGAGGAGCAGGAGGGGCAGGAGGAGCAGGAGGAGCAGGAGGGGCAGGAGGAGCCCCCCCCCCTCCAACCGGGCAAGGTTTCGTCTGTGACACTTTTGCCAGCCAAGACGCCTGCGGACAATTGAACTACCAGTGAATGCAAATGCGGATGTTGTAATTTGATACCTCGACTGGAGGGTGCAGGTGTTCACACAAAAAACCGACAAGTCGAGACCTGTCTGGGGTGCAGCTGCGCCCGACCTCAGGAGGGCCAGGAGGGACAGGAGGAGCCCCCCCCCAGACGCCTGCACCAACACTTGGAAGAAAATCCTCCTACATTAGAAGGATTTCCTTCTGTTCCCTAACATGAAAAGCTTTTGTGGCCTTGAAAAAGGCCGATTATGATGGTGGGATCAGGTGGAGGCTAAGGTGTTGGAAAACGTTTATTTTTTACTGTTGAAAAACTTTGTTACTTCATCAGGGTGCAGTTCATCGGTCCGCCGATTCCACCACATTTCAACAAGCATCATGTACTTCTGCTCATGTTCAATGGCGTAGAAGTGCTCCTCTTCAATGGGGTAGAAATTCATCTTGTAGTCCATGTCACGCTGCCAATATTCCCACTCCAAGCCGTCCAGCGGGCAATGGTTCCACATGCTGTTGATTCCCCGTCGTCTGGAGTACAGAGCGTCGTCAAGATCTTGAGTAGTTGAATACATTTTTGGTTCATGAACGTACTTGAACTTTTTGTCAATGCGCCATAGCCTCTTCTTATGGAAATGCTTCAAGGTGCATTCATCGTCGTCTTTTCGGTTGTAGAATTCATCACCTTCGAAGTAATCATCTTCATCGTCAAACGGTCTCTTCTTATTATTGCTATTCATTGTCGTTTCCGCTGCAACACATACATCCTCCAACTCAACGTCTGTGATGTCACAATCCCACTCGATGTTGGCCATGATCTCTTCGTAGCTGTTGACGCTTCGAAACTCAAGACTAAACTAAACTTTACTGCTAGGGGCGGGCTGTGCGTCGTGGGATGATGGGCGCAGGTGTACAGACAAAAAACCGTCGCGTCACCCTACTGTCTGGGAATGCGGATGCTGTAATTTGATACCTCTACGGGAGGGCGCGGGTGTTCACACAAAAAACCGACGAGTCGAGACCTGTCTGGGAATGCGGATGCTGTAATTTGATACCCCGACAGGAGGGCGACCGACCCTTGCAGGAACCCATAATTATAGACCACCCGCGTCGAATTCCGAGCAATAGTACACCAGCTGTCAAACACCCACGGTCTCATTCTTGTTCTAGTCTTCAACAATTCCTGACGTATGGGGGAGCGAAAATCTCCCCCTAGTAATTAAATCAACAGAACACCAGTTGTCAAACACCCACGGTCTCATTCTTGTTCAGGAGTTTGAAGTGTGTGGCTGTGTAATAGTGTTGCTGTGTGACGTTCTGTCAGAGCGATCGCCCGACGTTTTGACCTAACCTACAAAATGAACCACTTAACCGCCTATGTGTTTAATGATCGGCCTTTGTCTGTACTGTTTGACAGCAGCGATAATCCATGGTTCAAAGCTAAGGATGTAGCTACAATATTGGGATACGCCAACCCTAAAGAAGCAATCAGAGTACATGTTAGAGAAAAATATCGCAAAACAATTCCTGAAGTATGGGGGAGCGAAAATCTCCCCCTAACCTATAACGAGAAACATTCAATCTTTCTTAACGAGCCGGGATTATATTCGTTACTTATGAAATCTAAAATGCCCATCGCCGAGAAGTTTCAAGATTGGATCTTTGAAGAAGTTTTGCCATCCATTAGAAAAAATGGTCAGTACAGACTTATAAACGAGAACCAACGGCTGCTACAATCACTTACAAAGTCGCTAACAAATAACCGAAAGCTAGATCAAACAAATTCCGAGTTTAAAACTACAAATGATATATTGTGTATGGAAAACCAATCCATGAATCAAACGCTGATCGAACAGACATCTAAAGTGGCAGTGTTGCCTGAAGATGTAAATCTGAAGCATATATTTTGTGTGATGATTAGGGAAACCCTTCTAGAGCAGTACGGAGTTTGTGAATACAAGTGCATTCGAACACAGAAGAGGAATTTCAAACAAGCCTTGAAAAAAGCAAAGGAAGAAGGATTTACAATGTGCTACTGTAGAGAAAATGTCCCCAACGGCATAAACATAGTGAATAAGGCTAAAGAAGTGATGAAGAGTTACGGCATGCACATTGACTGCAGATACAACAACATCCTAACCTCGCACAATTTCATTAATGTAGTTGAACATATCTTTGACAATGCATAGGTCTGCGCTTGTGGACTCGTTCCAGAACCTTCGACGCTAGTCAGGTAGCAACAGTCGATACGTGCTCCAAAGATGACCAGTGTGGATGACGCAAGAAAAGTAATCACCATATCAATGAACAAAATACGTTATAAACGTAACAACATCCGAGAAAGGCTCGCAATCAAGTTAGTGTTGGATAGAGCGAGAGATGTGTTTGAGAGAAAATATCATATGAAACAGCATACTTATGAAAAAAAAAACAAAAATATTGAATATCATGTGAAAGAATATAACTATGAAGAAAACAAAACAGACTGTTAAATTTAACGAGGAGCTAAATACACAGTACACTTACGAGCCCTGTGAGGATGTACAACAATTAACGTGGACTCAAATCGCATTAGATGAAATGAGATTCCGCAGACCGTTGGAACTGATGTTGGGTGAAAAAATCAAACATCTAACCTATTGCAACAAGATGTGTCACAGCGAGTGCATACAGTTTACTTCAAGGGTGAGCAGACGCACCACCAGTCCGTAGTACGGTAGAAGTCACACGGTAAGGACGTCAACATGGACGCTTACGTTTCTGCGGACGACTATATCAAATCGTTTATTCAGGAGATTGAGGTTATGAACAATAATGCTAGTGATCAGACATTGGAATCACCTCAGACGTCATCTGTAAAACCGATCACTGCCTGCAAGAGACGAAGGAGGCCAACTCTCATCGAAGTGGAAACCAAGAAACCAGGATGGGTGCTAAAACCAACAGATGATTGTCCCATAGTGTCATGGATGGAGGATGGGAATACTTTTGCTGTTCAAAACCCGGGAAACAAAGGACAAATTTTATTGAAAATGAAAATGTACGATGGTACAGATATGGTGTTCATGTGCAGTTTATTTTTGGACAAAGATGGTGAAATGCTCCAAAGTGTTAGACAAGTAGTTGATAAAGTGGAAAACATGTGGATCGATAAATCAACAGGAGTACCGAAAATTACAGGCTTAACTCAAACTGTTACACAACGCAGTGCAGTTTCGCAACCAACGTCGAAGAAGCGAGCTGTGAGGAAGAAACAACGAGTGTCGCCAGCAGTCAATTAAAGCATCAGCATTCCCAGACAGGAGGGCGACGCGTCGGTTTTTTGTGTGTGAACACCTGCGCCCGGCCAACTACTAGAGATGTCGAGCAGCAGCACTTTCAAGCTAGAGTTTCCGAGCGTGAACGGCACTGCAGCAACCGAGGACCTGAGAGCTACCCTCAACAACTGCAAGTCTGACTCTCCGCTCTACACCAGGATAGACGATCTCAGAGAGGAATGCGGCTATCTCATCACTGCGATGGAGCGAGCCACAACACCCTTTGGCGAGACGATCATCATGATCCTGGAGGGGCAGGTCGGGGACGACTTCTTTCTGCGAGTCTACCTGCCTAGGCGCTTCAACGAGGTCCTGAGCAACACCGACATCGAGCGCTACAACAGCGGGTTTGGAGAACGCCTTCGCTTGGTGAAGCGCAGCCCGAGGGGTTCCAATAGCAGATTCACACCTTTGGAGTTTATGTAAAGCAAGACTTGAAGATTATGTAAATACCTTTGTAAATTAGTTTTCGTAGTCAATACTTATAGTCACGTTCAGAACATAACCACTGTGTTATTTATTTCACTTAACCCCAAAAATGTCCTTTGGTAGTAAGTTTAAGAGCGTGAGTATGGTAACTGTGAGGTGTTTAGCTCATCAGCGTCATCATCAGAATCATCGATATTTGTACATAGATGTAACCCACCGCGTAATGCGATACAATTGATTGGAGCGCATCGTGTGTGAGCTGTCTTGTGATGGCGACATCGCACTGCGTTTGTAACAAAATAACGTGTACATTAACACGACGATCACTTTTCTTGCTTAAGTCACGATGGGCATTATGGCGTACGGGACGATTGGTAATAACAGCGTTTAAAGTAAACTGTGCACATTCGTTGTGATACGTCTTGTCACAGCACGTTAGATTTCACATTCTCACATTCAACATCAATTACAATTGTAGACGTAATCTCATTTCATCTGTTGTGATTTAAGTCCACGTTAACCGTTGTACATCCTCACGCGGCTCATAAGTGTAATGAGTATTTAGTATGACAATAAACTTCTCGAATGTTAGTACGTTAAATCGTAGCTTGTTCATTGACGCATCGATCCCTATTCTTGTTTCAGTCTCAATATGCATTATGGCGTACGTGCCAGATGGTACTAACAACGCTTGAAATAAACTGCACACATGTGTTGCGATACATCCAAACACAACAAGTTAGATGCATCATTCAATCATTCAGCATCAATTGAAATGTTATGCGTGGCATCATTCATCTGGTGTAATTTGAGGGAATAACTCGACTACGAACCTTTATCGTATGTTAGTTCGTTAACAACGTAAATTGTACATTAACACGACGATCACTTTTCTTGCTTAAGTCACGATGTGCATTATGGCGTACGGGACGATTGGTAATAACAGCGTTTAAAGTAAACTGTGCACATTCGTTGTGATACGTCTTGTCACAGCACGTTAGATTTCACATTCTCACATTCAACATCAATTACAATTGTAGACGTAATCTCATTTCATCTGTTGTGATTTAAGTCCACGTTAACCGTTGCACATCCTCACGAGGCTCGTAAGTGTAATGAGTATTTAGTATGACAATAAACTTCTCGAATGTTAGTACGTTAAATCGTAGCTTGTTCATTGACTCATCGATCCCTATTCTTGTTTCAGTCTCAATATGCATTATGGTGTACGTGCCAGATGGTACTAACAACGCTTGAAATAAACTGCACACATGTGTTGTGATACATCCAAACACAACAAGTTAGATGCATCATTCTAACATTCAGCATCAATTGAAATGTTATGCGTGATATCATTTCATCTGGTGTAATTTGAGGGAATAACTCGACTACGAACCTTTATCGTATGTTAGTTCGTTAACAACGTAACTTGTACATTGACGCATCGATCACTTTTCATGCTTAAGTCACAATGTGCATTATGATGTATGTGACGACTGGTAATAGCAATGCTTGAAGTAAACTGAGCACATGTGTTGCGATACGTCTTGTCACAGCAGGTTATATTGCTCATTTCCCCATTCAACATCAATTACAATTGTATGCGTAATCTCATTTCATCGGTTTTAATTCAAGTCCGCGTTAACTGTTGTACATCCTCACGCGGTTCGAAGTGTAACGAGCATTTAGTTTTACATTAAACTTCTCGTATGTCAATCCCAAGTAATCGGTGTTTGAAGAAGTTTGCCTTTCCCTCAAGAATTGTCACTAGCATTATAACATACGCGTTTAATAACCAGATCGCACTTGTAATATTTTTGTATACCGATAAAAATTCCAAGTAATCGAGGTTTGAAGAAGTTCGCACATTGATAAAAAAAAAAAAAAATCCAAGTAAACGATGTTTGAAGACGTTTGAGTTTTCGCCATCACACAAGTTCCAATCTTGAGTAATGTCAACCCAAGAAAATGAAAGCTAACAGCATCACGTAGTTGTGTTAAGTTACGATAGGTATAGTTAGGTTTATTAAGACTGTTTCCAGTTAGAAAGGGGAAACATGGAGAGACTTATCTCATCGTTAGGTTACGATAACCAGTGTAACGTTAGGTCCCTGCATAGAAATAGGAAACGTAGACAGTTGTATCTCATCCTTAGGTTATGTTATGCTCTGTTAAGTTAGGTTTGTGCTTATAGATAGGAAATATTGTCAGTAGTATCTCGTCGTTAGGTTAAGTCATGCTCTGTTAAGTTAGGTTTGTTGTTGAATATACAAAAAAAATCTGTACCTTAATGTCGGCGTGCGCATTATGATTATACCATTTTTAAATTGCGCACGCCGACATTAAGGTACAGATTTTTTTTTGTATATTCAACAACAAACCTAACTTAACAGAGCATGACTTAACCTAACGACGAGATACTACTGACAATATTTCCTATCTATAAGCACAAACCTAACTTAACAGAGCATAACATAACCTAAGGATGAGATACAACTGTCTACGTTTCCTATTTCTATGCAGGGACCTAACGTTACACTGGATATCGTAACCTAACGATGAGATAAGTCTCTCCATGTTTCCCCTTTCTAACTGGAAACAGTCTTAATAAACCTAACTATACCTATCGTAACTTAACACAACTACGTGATGCTGTTAGCTTTCATTTTCTTGGGTTGACATTACTCAAGATTGGAACTTGTGTGATGGCGAAAACTCAAACGTCTTCAAACATCGTTTACTTGGATTTTTTTTTTTTATCAATGTGCGAACTTCTTCAAACCTCGATTACTTGGAATTTTTATCGGTATACAAAAATATTACAAGTGCGATCTGGTTATTAAACGCGTATGTTATAATGCTAGTGACAATTCTTGAGGGAAAGGCAAACTTCTTCAAACACCGATTACTTGGGATTGACATACGAGAAGTTTAATGTAAAACTAAATGCTCGTTACACTTCGAACCGCGTGAGGATGTACAACAGTTAACGCGGACTTGAATTAAAACCGATGAAATGAGATTACGCATACAATTGTAATTGATGTTGAATGGGGAAATGAGCAATATAACCTGCTGTGACAAGACGTATCGCAACACATGTGCTCAGTTTACTTCAAGCATTGCTATTACCAGTCGTCACATACATCATAATGCACATTGTGACTTAAGCATGAAAAGTGATCGATGCGTCAATGTACAAGTTACGTTGTTAACGAACTAACATACGATAAAGGTTCGTAGTCGAGTTATTCCCTCAAATTACACCAGATGAAATGATATCACGCATAACATTTCAATTGATGCTGAATGTTAGAATGATGCATCTAACTTGTTGTGTTTGGATGTATCACAACACATGTGTGCAGTTTATTTCAAGCGTTGTTAGTACCATCTGGCACGTACACCATAATGCATATTGAGACTGAAACAAGAATAGGGATCGATGAGTCAATGAACAAGCTACGATTTAACGTACTAACATTCGAGAAGTTTATTGTCATACTAAATACTCATTACACTTACGAGCCTCGTGAGGATGTGCAACGGTTAACGTGGACTTAAATCACAACAGATGAAATGAGATTACGTCTACAATTGTAATTGATGTTGAATGTGAGAATGTGAAATCTAACGTGCTGTGACAAGACGTATCACAACGAATGTGCACAGTTTACTTTAAACGCTGTTATTACCAATCGTCCCGTACGCCATAATGCACATCGTGACTTAAGCAAGAAAAGTGATCGTCGTGTTAATGTACAATTTACGTTGTTAACGAACTAACATACGATAAAGGTTCGTAGTCGAGTTATTCCCTCAAATTACACCAGATGAATGATGCCACGCATAACATTTCAATTGATGCTGAATGATTGAATGATGCATCTAACTTGTTGTGTTTGGATGTATCGCAACACATGTGTGCAGTTTATTTCAAGCGTTGTTAGTACCATCTGGCACGTACGCCATAATGCATATTGAGACTGAAACAAGAATAGGGATCGATGCGTCAATGAACAAGCTACGATTTAACGTACTAACATTCGAGAAGTTTATTGTCATACTAAATACTCATTACACTTATGAGCCGCGTGAGGATGTACAACGGTTAACGTGGACTTAAATCACAACAGATGAAATGAGATTACGTCTACAATTGTAATTGATGTTGAATGTGAGAATGTGAAATCTAACGTGCTGTGACAAGACGTATCACAACGAATGTGCACAGTTTACTTTAAACGCTGTTATTACCAATCGTCCCGTACGCCATAATGCCCATCGTGACTTAAGCAAGAAAAGTGATCGTCGTGTTAATGTACACGTTATTTTGTTACAAACGCAGTGCGATGTCGCCATCACAAGACAGCTCACACACGATGCGCTCCAATCAATTGTATCGCATTACGCGGTGGGTTACATCTATGTACAAATATCGATGATTCTGATGATGACGCTGATGAGCTAAACACCTCACAGTTACCATACTCACGCTCTTAAACTTACTACCAAAGGACATTTTTGGGGTTAAGTGAAATAAATAACACAGTGGTTATGTTCTGAACGTGACTATAAGTATTGACTACGAAAACTAATTTACAAAGGTATTTACATAATCTTCAAGTCTTGCTTTACATAAACTCCAAAGGTGTGAATCTGCTATTGGAACCCCTCGGGCTGCGCTTCACCAAGCGAAGGCGTTCTCCAAACCCGCTGTTGTAGCGCTCGATGTCGGTGTTGCTCAGGACCTCGTTGAAGCGCCTAGGCAGGTAGACTCGCAGAAAGAAGTCGTCCCCGACCTGCCCCTCCAGGATCATGATGATCGTCTCGCCAAAGGGTGTTGTGGCTCGCTCCATCGCAGTGATGAGATAGCCGCATTCCTCTCTGAGATCGTCTATCCTGGTGTAGAGCGGAGAGTCAGACTTGCAGTTGTTGAGGGTAGCTCTCAGGTCCTCGGTTGCTGCAGTGCCGTTCACGCTCGGAAACTCTAGCTTGAAAGTGCTGCTGCTCGACATCTCTAGTAGTTGGCCGGGCGCAGGTGTTCACACACAAAAAACCGACGCGTCGCCCTCCTGTCTGGGAATGCTGATGCTTTAATTGACTGCTGGCGACACTCGTTGTTTCTTCCTCACAGCTCGCTTCTTCGACGTTGGTTGCGAAACTGCACTGCGTTGTGTAACAGTTTGAGTTAAGCCTGTAATTTTCGGTACTCCTGTTGATTTATCGATCCACATGTTTTCCACTTTATCAACTACTTGTCTAACACTTTGGAGCATTTCACCATCTTTGTCCAAAAATAAACTGCACATGAACACCATATCTGTACCATCGTACATTTTCATTTTCAATAAAATTTGTCCTTTGTTTCCCGGGTTTTGAACAGCAAAAGTATTCCCATCCTCCATCCATGACACTATGGGACAATCATCTGTTGGTTTTGGCACCCATCCTGGTTTCTTGGTTTCCACTTCGATGAGAGTTGGCCTCCTTCGTCTCTTGCAGGCAGTGATCGGTTTTACAGATGACGTCTGAGGTGATGCCAATGTCTGATCACTAGCATTATTGTTCATAACCTCAATCTCCTGAATAAACGATTTGATATAGTCGTCCGCAGAAACGTAAGCGTCCATGTTGACGTCCTTACCGTGTGACTTCTACCGTACTACGGACTGGTGGTGCGTCTGCTCACCCTTGAAGTAAACTGTATGCACTCGCTGTGACACATCTTGTTGCAATAGGTTAGATGTTTGATTTTTTCACCCAACATCAGTTCCAACGGTCTGCGGAATCTCATTTCATCTAATGCGATTTGAGTCCACGTTAATTGTTGTACATCCTCACAGGGCTCGTAAGTGTACTGTGTATTTAGCTCCTCGTTAAATTTAACAGTCTGTTTTGTTTTCTTCATAGTTATATTCTTTCACATGATATTCAATATTTTTTTTTTTTTTCATAAGTATGCTGTTTCATATGATATTTTCTCTCAAACACATCTCTCGCTCTATCCAACACTAACTTGATTGCGAGCCTTTCTCGGATGTTGTTACGTTTATAACGTATTTTGTTCATTGATATGGTGATTACTTTTCTTGCGTCATCCACACTGGTCATCTTTGGAGCACGTATCGACTGTTGCTACCTGACTAGCGTCGAAGGTTCTGGAACGAGTCCACAAGCGCAGACCTATGCATTGTCAAAGATATGTTCAACTACATTAATGAAATTGTGCGAGGTTAGGATGTTGTTGTATCTGCAGTCAATGTGCATGCCGTAACTCTTCATCACTTCTTTAGCCTTATTCACTATGTTTATGCCGTTGGGGACATTTTCTCTACAGTAGCACATTGTAAATCCTTCTTCCTTTGCTTTTTTCAAGGCTTGTTTGAAATTCCTCTTCTGTGTTCGAATGCACTTGTATTCACAAACTCCGTACTGCTCTAGAAGGGTTTCCCTAATCATCACACAAAATATATGCTTCAGATTTACATCTTCAGGCAACACTGCCACTTTAGATGTCTGTTCGATCAGCGTTTGATTCATGGATTGGTTTTCCATACACAATATATCATTTGTAGTTTTAAACTCGGAATTTGTTTGATCTAGCTTTCGGTTATTTGTTAGCGACTTTGTAAGTGATTGTAGCAGCCGTTGGTTCTCGTTTATAAGTCTGTACTGACCATTTTTTCTAATGGATGGCAAAACTTCTTCAAAGATCCAATCTTGAAACTTCTCGGCGATGGGCATTTTAGATTTCATAAGTAACGAATATAATCCCGGCTCGTTAAGAAAGATTGAATGTTTCTCGTTATAGGTTAGGGGGAGATTTTCGCTCCCCCATACTTCAGGAATTGTTTTGCGATATTTTTCTCTAACATGTACTCTGATTGCTTCTTTAGGGTTGGCGTATCCCAATATTGTAGCTACATCCTTAGCTTTGAACCATGGATTATCGCTGCTGTCAAACAGTACAGACAAAGGCCGATCATTAAACACATAGGCGGTTAAGTGGTTCATTTTGTAGGTTAGGTCAAAACGTCGGGCGATCGCTCTGACAGAACGTCACACAGCAACACTATTACACAGCCACACACTTCAAACTCCTGAACAAGAATGAGACCGTGGGTGTTTGACAACTGGTGTTCTGTTGATTTAATTACTAGGGGGAGATTTTCGCTCCCCCATACGTCAGGAATTGTTGAAGACTAGAACAAGAATGAGACCGTGGGTGTTTGACAGCTGGTGTACTATTGCTCGGAATTCGACGCGGGTGGTCTATAATTATGGGTTCCTGCAAGGGTCGGTCGCCCTCCTGTCGGGGTATCAAATTACAGCATCCGCATTCCCAGACAGGTCTCGACTCGTCGGTTTTTTGTGTGAACACCCGCGCCCTCCCGTAGAGGTATCAAATTACAGCATCCGCATTCCCAGACAGTAGGGTGACGCGACGGTTTTTTGTCTGTACACCTGCGCCCATCATCCCACGACGCACAGCCCGCCCCTAGCAGTAAAGTTTAGTTTAGTCTTGAGTTTCGAAGCGTCAACAGCTACGAAGAGATCATGGCCAACATCGAGTGGGATTGTGACATCACAGACGTTGAGTTGGAGGATGTATGTGTTGCAGCGGAAACGACAATGAATAGCAATAATAAGAAGAGACCGTTTGACGATGAAGATGATTACTTCGAAGGTGATGAATTCTACAACCGAAAAGACGACGATGAATGCACCTTGAAGCATTTCCATAAGAAGAGGCTATGGCGCATTGACAAAAAGTTCAAGTACGTTCATGAACCAAAAATGTATTCAACTACTCAAGATCTTGACGACGCTCTGTACTCCAGACGACGGGGAATCAACAGCATGTGGAACCATTGCCCGCTGGACGGCTTGGAGTGGGAATATTGGCAGCGTGACATGGACTACAAGATGAATTTCTACCCCATCGAAGAGGAGCACTTCTACGCCATTGAACATGAGCAGAAGTACATGATGCTTGTTGAAATGTGGTGGAATCGGCGGACCGATGAACTGCACCCTGATGAAGTAACAAAGTTTTTCAACAGTAAAAAATAAACGTTTTCCAACACCTTAGCCTCCACCTGATCCCACCATCATAATCGGCCTTTTTCAAGGCCACAAAAGCTTTTCATGTTAGGGAACAGAAGGAAATCCTTCTAATGTAGGAGGATTTTCTTCCAAGTGTTGGTGCAGGCGTCTGGGGGGGGGGCTCCTCCTGTCCCTCCTGGCCCTCCTGAGGTCGGGCGCAGCTGCACCCCAGACAGGTCTCGACTTGTCGGTTTTTTGTGTGAACACCTGCACCCTCCAGTCGAGGTATCAAATTACAACATCCGCATTTGCATTCACTGGTAGTTCAATTGTCCGCAGGCGTCTTGGCTGGCAAAAGTGTCACAGACGAAACCTTGCCCGGTTGGAGGGGGGGGCTCCTCCTGCCCCTCCTGCTCCTCCTGCTCCTCCTGCCCCTCCTGCTCCTCCTGCTCCTCCTGCCCCTCCTGCTCCTCCTGCTCCTCCTGCTCCTCCTGCCCCTCCTGCTCCTCCCGCTCCTCCTGCCCCTCCTGCCCCTCCTGCTCCTCCTGCTCCTCCTGCCCCTCCTGGGGTCGGGCGCAGCTGCACCCCAGACAGGTCTCGACTTGTCGGTTTTTTGTGTGAACACCTGCACCCTCCAGTCGAGGTATCAAATTACAACATCCGCATTCCCAGACAGTAGACTGGACGCGTCAGTCGGTTGTGCGAACAGCTGCCTCGGTGCAGAGTACTTGAAGGGGGGTGTATCGATACACCCCCCTTTGCAGTATATGTTCAAAGCATTGCAATTATATTCTCCTAAAAATTTGCATTCACTGGTAGTTCAATTGTCCGCAGGCGCTGATGGGCTAGCTCTGTTGATTTAATTACTAGGGGGAGATTTTCGCTCCCCCTAACACATAATGGGTTAGGGGGAGATTTTCGCTCCCCCATACGTCAGGAATTGTTGAAGACTAGAACAAGAATGAGACCGTGACAACTGGTGTTCTGTTGATTTAATTACTAGGGGGAGATTTTCGCTCCCCCTAACACATAATGGGCTAGGGGGAGATTTTCGCTCCCCCATACGTCAGGAATTGTTGAAGCCTAAAACAAGAATGATACCATGGGTGTTTGACAACTGGTGATTTATTGCTCGGAATTCGACGCAGGTGGTCTCTAATTATGGGTTCCTAGAAGGGTCAGCCGTCTTCCCGTCGAGGTATCAAATTACAGCATCCGCATTCCCAGACAGGTCTCGACTTGTCGGTTTTTTGTGTGAACACCTGCACCCTCCAGTCGAGGTATCAAATTACAACATCCGCATTCCCAGACAGTAGACTGGACGCGACGCTTATTTGTGTGAACGTCTGCCTCGGTGCAGAGTACTTGAAGGGGGGTGTATCGATACACCCCCCTTTGCAGTATATGTTCAAAGCATTGCAATTATATTCTCCTCAAAATTTGCATTCACTGGTAGTTCAATTGACCGCAAGCGCTGATGGGCTAGCTCTGTTGGTTGTAGCGTTACCCTGATCAACTCTTGTATTAATTATCCAAAGTATGTCATGTGGGTACTGAGAATACTCGGCTTGACGAGGAGATTCCAAAAATGCAAAAAAAAGGTCGAAAGTGTGGTGCGGGCCCCTTTTTTGTAAACATCATCCAAAGTGTACGATGTGGGTACTCAAATGACTCGGCTCGACTAGACGAACAAGAATCTGCAATCAGAAATCTGATCCGAGGTTAGGTTAGGATGGGTTAGGTTAGGTTAGGTTAGGTTAGGTTAGGTTAGGATGGGTTAGGTTAGGTTAGGTTAGGTTAGGTTAGGTTAGGTTAGGTTAGGATTCGCAACAACAACAAAAATTCGCAAAAAAAAAAAATTCGCAAAAAAAAAAAATCGCAAAAAAAAATTCGCAAAAAAAGTTTGCAAAAAAGTTCGCAAAAAAGTTCGCAAAAAAAAATTCGCAAAGTGTCACAGACGAGACCTCGGGGGGGGGGGCTCGGGGGGGGTGGCCCTCCTGTCCCTCCTGGGGTCGGAGTGTCCAATATACCCTACTTCAATGCGGTATTAAGACATATTTTATGCATTGGAAATTCGCTGAGTTCACACTCTGTTGCGACGAGGGTATTACATATTATTAATTTATGTTCATAACTAAGGGAGACATACCATTTTAATTATGTTCCAAAAGAATAACATGGGGGCTGAGTACGCAGGTTTGCTGCTACGGGAACTTTTGGCAACAATTTTTTTTAACAAATATCAATAGACCACAAACAGATGAAGCCTTATTCCAAGTTTCATCAGTATACGTTTATATAAGCATTTTCTTGTTCTCCATATGAATAACATTAGACAACGTACTGTGTTTAGCACTTTCAACATCTCAGTAACCAATTGATGTAGAAAAATGATCAAAACACCAAATTGTGTGTTTTTTAAAGCTTAATCCAATGGTATAGAATAAAATTTGACTATTTAAACAAATATATGTCAAAAATTCAAAAACCCATTTTCATGTCAAAAATTCAAAAAATTCAATAATTCAAAAACCCCCACAAAATACCCCTTGGGATAGTGCAATCTGGCTGGTTTTCGAACTTAGTCATAAATACACGTTTTATGACGTCGAAGTTTTACACGTTTACACCAAATTTCATGAAAATCTGACTTTTTAGCGAATTTCCCCTATAAGGGAAGAAGCTATTACCGTAGTCGGCATAGTAAGACCTAGGCCCGGGACCATGATAACTTTTCGTTTTGAGGTCCCCAGACCCCAAAAATACCATTCGTTCGAAACTATATATATATATATGTGTGTGTGTGTGTGTGTGTGTGTGTGTGTCCGTGAGCACGATAACTCTCGTAAAAATGATCCGATTTTGATTAAATTTGGTATAAACGTGTAAAGCAACATTAAGTTCGAAAACCAACCAGATCGCTCTATCCGAAGGGGCATTTTGAGGGGTTTCTAACCCCAAAAATGGGTTTTTGAACTTTTTACATATAATTTTTGAAATAGTCAAATATTAGTTTTTACCATTGAATTCAGCTTAAAAAAACACACAATTTGGTATTTTGATCATTCCTCTACGTCAATTGGTTACCGAGATATCGAAAGTGCTAAACACAGTACGTTGTCTAATGTTATTCTTATGGAGGAAAAGACAAATTCTATAGCTTGCTTATTTATGAACATATACTGACGAAACTTGGTATACGGCTTCATCTGGTTGTGGTCCATTGATATTTGCTCAAAAAAGCAATTTTTTCCAAAGGCTCCCGTAGCAGCAAACCTGTGTACTCACCCCACATGTTATTCTTATGGAGAATAATTAAATGCTATGTCTCTCTTAATTATGAACATAAATGAATAAAAACTGGTAGGATACAACTTCACCTAGTTATTTTCTATTGATATTAGCGTAAAAAAATTTATTGTGTTCCTTGTTGAAGCAAACCTGTGTACTCAGCCCCAATGTTATTCTTATGGAGAATAATTAAAATTGCATATATCGCTTAGTTGTGAATATATTTTTATGAAACTTGGTAAATGGCTTTATGTAGTATTGGTAGAGATGTTCCTTTCTGTAATCAGTTGGACAAGTTCGTTGGGCAAAAAAATCGGAAAACTCTAAACCCCTTTTTTGGAGAATTAATCTTTCAAATTTCGAGTTCTTGGGCCCAAAAAGGATCATAAAAGCCCCAGATGTAAGATCAATGCATTTAAAAAGATGGGAAGTAGAGAGGCGAGAGTTTTAAGCCCTCTTTCGTCATTCTAGCATAATTATTTACCGAGTTATTAAAGAAAATGTGTATCGACTAAACACAGTATGTTGTCTTATGGGTGTTTTACACTAGGGGAGACCGGGGATGAAAGTCAGACGGGTTGGTTGTCACAAAGCTCATAACTCTCATGAAAACCACTGTAAGCGCTAGTTTCGCTCATATTTTATTCCTTCCTTTAGTTTAGAAGTTGTCGTTGTGGAAAGTGGGTGTTTTCCTGTCGAATCGGCTGTTTTTTGGCGTTTTTTCTGATTTTTCTATGGGTGAGTAAATTATTTTGGGGTACAAAACCCTCCAAAAATACCCCTTCGGATAAAGCGATCTGGCTGGTTTTCGAACTTAAAGTCATAAATGTTGCTTTGCCAAATTTCATCAAAATCGGATAATTGTTACGAGAGTTATCGTGCTCACGGACACACACACACACACACACACACACACACACACACACACACACACACACACACACACACACACACACACACACACACACACACACATATATATATATATATATATATATATACATTTTCGAACGAATGCTAACGTAGGTTAGAAAGTTACGAATGCTTTATCAACGCTAAACGTAAGCTTAGAACGTAGATCATATATATATTAAAACACAAAATTAAAAATCTTTCGGAAGAACGTGTGAGACTTCCACTGGACCGATTGATACGCGGGTGGTGTCAAATGCAAGGGAATAACCCCTATATTTGCACATTTTACCTTTGGTATCTGGCCAGTAACGATTTAAAAAATGAAATTACAAGTTTTCTTATGGCGATTTAACATGGGGTAACATTTAAACTTTGTACTCCTTTGGTCAGTTCACTTGAGGTTTCCACTGAACCGTTTTACACGCGGTTTGTTTTAAATGAAAGATTGTTTCTTATTACTCTCTGTATTTGCAGAATCTACTTACATTTTTGAAATTATTTAGTTTATAATACAAACAAATAACTTTTTAAAACCTATTTTATCCCTATTTTAACTTTTTATAACCAGCTGATTATTAAAACATGTATATTGTGTATCGAAGAACAGACAAGTATCAAATGAAATTTGCTGGCTTATGGAAAAACATTAGTGGCCAGTATCTTTCAACGATACATATATTGTAATTACTGAAGTCGATTCAGGCTGACACAAAGAAGATAATATTTTTTCTCATTTGTTGCAATTATTACGGTATTAATTGACACAATCTACAATGTATACATAACCCTTTAAGTATTGAATCCCTTTTTATTAATTTTTAGTTTCCCTCCTTGAGCTGAGAGTAAACAATAGCGCTGATGTTCGTAGGCCTATTATTTATCCGTGGCTCCATGAGGAGCTTCATTCAACTTATGAAATATCAAAACAACGTTTGTTTTGTAAACAATACATGAAAAACAAATCCAACAATTGGCAAAGATTTCAGACCAGGCGACTGGATTTAATATGTCCGTAAACGCTATAAAACTATAAAATAAGCGGTGATTACATCGAATCCTGGGTATATCATGTTCGGGTGTGCAAAGAAAACCCCTCCAAGTTTGGCACGTGACATTCAAAAATTAGCTTTATTATAGAACAGCAAATCTAGCTGCTAAAATTCGAGAAAATGTTATTCCATTTTGGGAATATCCAGCTCATACCGTCTTATTAGTTTACATTGAGATGTCATTCCAGAAGTTTTCTTAAAACAGCTGATCTTTCTTCCTTAGTGCTTGTTAGTATCAACAGCTGTTCTTAAATGTTAAATTACATTTTATTCCTATTATTCCATCAGATTAACATTGGAACTTTGAAAGCCCAGGGGTCAAAGCCCTGAAGGTTGATGTCTTCCAAATCCCCAAAAGGCACATCTAGACGCCAAGGACATTCAAATAACACACCAGCCATAATTTTACCATAACACATCGAACCTAATAGTTTCGCTGGTAGTCCGTTCACGAAAATAGCCTTATTTTCTATCGAATTTCCCCTATAGGGAAGAATTAACGAATTTCCCCTCTAGGGAAGAAGCTACTACCGTAGTCGGCATGGTAAGACCTAGGCCCGGGACCATGATAACTTTTCGTTTTGAGGTCCCCAGACCCCAAAAACACGAATATATGTGTGTGTGTGTCGGTGAGCACGATAACTCGTTTGCACATGTTTATACCAAATTTTGATGAAATATGGTATAAACGTGTAAAGCAACATTTATGACTTTATAGGTTCGAATAACCAGCCAGATCGCTCCATCCGAAGGGGTATTTTGGGGGGTTTTGTACCCCAAAAATGTTTTTTTTTTGAATTTTGTACATATAATTTTTTAAATAGTCAAATTTTAATTTTTACCATTGGATTCAGCCTAAAAAACACACAATTTGGTATTTAGATCATTCCTCTACGTCAATTGGTTACCAAGATATTGAAAGTGCTAAACACAGTATACGTTGTCTAATGTTATTCTTATGGAGGAAAAGAAAAAAGTTATATCTTGCTTAATTATGAACTTATACTGACGAAACTTGGTATACGACTTCATCTGGTTGTGGTCTATTGATATTTGCTCAACAACATTTGTTTGCCGCAACAAACCTGCGTACTCAGCCCCAAGTTATTCTTATGGATAATAACTAAATACTATGTCTACCTTAATTATGAACATGAATTAATAAAAACTGGTATATGACTTCACCTAGTTGAGTTATATTGATATTAGCATAAAAACCCATTTTTTGTGTTCGTTGATACTGCGTACTCATCCCCAATGTTATTCTTATGGAGAATAATTAAAATTGTATAAATCGCTTATTTGTGAAAATATGTTTATGAAACTTGGCAAGTGGCTTTATGTAGTATTAAGACATTTATATCCCAATTGGAAATTCGCTGAGTATGCAGGTTTGCTGCCATGAGGGTATTTATTAGATTTATTAAACAGATTTTTTACAAAGGATGAAAAATTCCATATGCTGGAATGCTGCAATCTATGAGGATAATCAAGAACTACCTTAGAAAATTATTTGCAATGTATAAATAACCGAATAAGTAGGGACACGCTTATGGAAAAGCAATTTACAGTGTTAACTTTGCCCCCAAACACATATATAGTCACAATCGCATATTTGACTATTCAGACTGGATTTAAGTGTTTAAAGATACATAACTAGTAGAATGTACCGTACCCGTTCTTCGCACGGGTTAGAAAGGTAAGTTTGCTTGAAACAGCTGTTCTTGCTTCTGCTCTTTAAGCTGTCAAATGAAAGTGTCCTCAGCTGTTCGCATTACACTTTCTGAATGTTTAATTTCTTCTGAAATGTAAACATTGAGACTTAGGACGTTCATGGGGCGTCGCCCGAGGGGATTTTAAGGAAGTGAATAGGCCCATGTGTTGCATGGGTTCAAGATCTACCTTTGTGTAAAGTTTCTGCCCAGTCGGTTCAGTAGTTTTTGCGTTCACCCGGAACATCAGCAGACAGACGGACAGACAGGTAGACAGACAGTCAGAAACCACCTCTTCACAGATAATGTTAATTGTAAAAAATCTATCAGCTGGCTGAAATATATTGGCATGAATATGTCATTTATAAATTTGTTTACAAACAAATATACTCATTTTGCCATTTTAAAGGTAAACAGTAGCGCGCGTGACGGGACCAAGGGAATTGAATCGAATACAAGTGTACCATCAAATACTCACCCTTTTAAAATTGTATCCGTCGAATTTCGACGGGTCACCAACTAGTATAAAACAGCTTAAACAATTAATTACTCTACATACCTTGCTCCGGAACTATGAACGAACATTTTCTTTGTGTTCAATTTATTTTCTGACTGTTCCTTTCGCTTTAGGCGACTCAGGTAAAGTTGTCTGTAAAAGTTTTTCCTCAAGTACTTCAAATCCAGGGTCGTCAACTGGTCGAACATTTCTTTTGGTATCTGACTTATCTCCTTCCAAAATAAAGCTGCCGGATCCTCATTTAAATCTTCAGGGCATATTAAGTTTTTTGTAAAATTATTCACAATGGACCTTACAATATGGCGATAGGGTTCGTGATTGTGTTCATTTTTGAGCCGAAATCCCCCCTTTTCTCCGTTAACGAAGATTACTGCCTTGCATGATTTCTTGCAACAACGCCACTTTTCTCCCCTAAAGGTGGTTATGCTTTTACTGAATTTGTAACCATCTAACAGTTTTAATTCGCGTCCATTTTCACTCAAAATACTAGTCAGATCCATATTTGTAAAAATGTAGGCTATACTAGGCTAGTTTATGATTAAATACAAGTCCGGCTCACCGGATACGAGTAGATGTATGTAATGCACATCGCAAACCGGGGGAAAAGTACATTAATAACAAAACATTAATTCAGTAAAGTTTACTACCAAAATTCGTTAGCAATTCTGGACCCCTTACACGCAACAACGTAAGCGTTCAACTGACACAAAAAACTGTTTATTAAGGTAAAGTTAAAACGTGAAAACTCAATATTTACAACAAGAACCACCTCTCGCACTGTACGATAATACTCCGAACGGTATGATTCTGCCGGCCTTCGGAGAGAGCAGGTAGGGAGAGGTTAGGGCGGAGGATAGGGGAGGGGAGAATGGCGAACGGCGAACTGCGCCAGTGGTCAAGGGGAAGATGGAGGGGCTTTCGAACATTCCAAACTGACATAAGCTCCCTTATTCTCCCTTCGTCGTCAAAGCCCCAGCCGCCACGGAGAATGGTTTCGTTTGATCAGACCTCTACCTCCACAGGACAGCCATTATACAGTAAATATTTTAGTTTCTATCAATGTAAATATCGCTTAAAATATATTGCTAATGAATTGATTTCCGTAAACGTACCTTCATAATAAACAAGAACATGAACATGAAATGATATTCATTTCCTTGAAGATGGTAAGCGAGTTTTCGAAATAGATAAAATTTCAAAGGGAGTAGAATATAAGCGAATACTATACCAAATGTAAAACATTATAAAAATGCATTAAAACTTGTTCTGGCATATTTTAATGATTTTAAAGATGGTCGTAAGGTAGACAAATTCATAAAATTGCTTTTAATGTTGTTAGCATAGAAGTATTACCTATATAAAACTTAAAACCCTTAAAAAAACCTACAATAATTGCAAGCCTTACGAACGCACACATCGCCACATCTTGCCCCAGGGGTTTCTGTTTTCCTTATCCACGATTCTCCGGATTCTTCCGGAAGCGTGGTAACTTTCCTCTTCAACGGAGCCTCATAACAAATCTAAACTATTTATATTCGAAATGTTATTAAACTATTATGATTTGTGATGTTGATACTTTGCTGTCTTAAATCTCAAAGATCTTTGCTCTTTAAAAATGAGCCATAAATCATCAATATCGTTGAATCCGTTGATGAGGTTTAACAGTATTTGAAAGTTATCATTGGCCTTATGGGGAAGCAGGCAGAATAGACTAACGTTTGAACGTAATGACCGGAGAAGACCACTTTAAAGACCAATTTTATAGTCTGAAAACTCCTCCCTTACAGAACTAATATTTTATTATAACAGATTTTTTAGGAATTATGTTACTATGACCCGTGTTTTGGGTGCCAAGGACTAGCAGGTTAGGAGATAAATGAAATAAAAGATCCGGAAGTTCCACGAATACCCCAACGTTACAAGGCTACCGGTGCAGCTGTTGCCACCAAAAACCGCAAATGTCAGAATAAAGTAACTGCAGGCCTACCACTACAACAAGACGCCTGGATTTAACCCTATTTAGCTGTACATTTCACATTAGTTGGGTTTTACCAATTACTATTTTGTTTGTTAATTTCATCGCTCAGATTGCTTGATTTAATTAAATTACACGAAATCTTACCTTGGCAATCCAATAATTTGTATTGCACTTTCAAATATTGATTTCGATACCCTTAAAATACCATCATCAGCTAGGAATATGTGTCTTCCAAGCTAAAATCTAAAATGTGATCAGATTATTCATCTAAAAATATGGATGAATATATCTTTTATATATAATACAGTATATAAAATACATCATTTCGTATACTGTATTTGGAAATAGTATTTCAATGAGAAGTTTTAAAAGACAGCTTTTAAATGTATGTTTTGGTCTCTGTGAATGATGTGTATAAACAGTTTAAAAAATGCATCGAAATCTTCAGATGCATACGCAGATACATGTTGGTTCAGTTAATCCATAATCCTAACTGATGATGTAGATATTAAAGGAATAGTTGACATTATTGGATTACCAAAGTTAGATTTCTTATAGGTGCTCTTAAAAAAGTCATTGGTCTCATACAAATCGTATCAGAATAACGAAATCAGCTAAAAGCATGCGGGTTTCATAACTGTGTTCGGTGCATTATTAATCTTTTCATTACTAATATTTTCTACAGTTGGAACCCTGTGACTTCAGCGCGCGAGAGGAAGCGTTTTCGACCAGCACAAGAGGAGAAAAAATAAGAAAAAACGTTCTTTAGATGAAAACATGAATATATGTTATAGAATTTGTAGCAAAATAATTCCTTGCACAAGAATAAACTATGGTTTTTGTGGAACCTATCTATGTGGGTTAACTTAGGACAATGTAAAATTATAAAGTTGAACGATTTTACACACATTTACCACACTAAATGTGTTAAATACATAATTTAAAACTACACAAACAAATTTTAAAAATCATTTTTAATATTTTTTACAACAATTCGCCAAAACATACTATAGGCAGGCCGCACTATCAAAGCTATTACCAACATTTATACAGTTGATTTGTGATAGGTTGCAAATAAGATGTGAATAATTTCAATAATTTAGGTCGGTAAAATAAATAAATAAATACATAAATACATATATATACATATATAAATATATATATATATATATATATATATATATATATATATATATATATATGTACTGTATAATATACTGTATACATATATAAGTAAATAACTACTTTGTGATATAGATAATGCTATTAAAAAGTTAAATTCTGAATGAGTTCCCAGCGATAGAAACAGTATCGAACAGCACTGTACATTTATTGAATAATATTTGTTGCGCTTGTCTGATTAATTTATACTCGGAGGCAGCATTAGATATTAGATGTGTAAAATTGAATCGTTTAGAATGAGTTAATTTGTTTATGAATTTCCAGCCGTTCCGAATTAGCCGGCGCCGACCAAGTGGTTGTGGTGGTGTACGGCGGGCTGGTATCGTACTGCACGAGCGGCGCGGCGCCGACCAAGTAGTTGTGGTGGTGTACGGCGGGCTGGTATCGTACTGCACGAGCCGCACGGCGCCGACCAAGTGGTTGTGGTGGTGTATGGCGGGCTGGTATCGTACTGCACGAGCGGCACGGCGCCGACCAAGTGGTTGTGGTGGTGTATGGCGGGCTGGTATCGTACTGCACGAGCCGCGCGGCGCCGACCAAGTGGTTGTGGTGGTGTATGGCGGGCTGGTATCGTACTGCACGAGCGGTGCGGCGCCGACCAAGTGGTTGTGGTGATGTATGGCGGGCTGGTATCGTACTGCACGAGCCGCGTGGCGCCGACCAAGTGGTTGTGGTGGTGTATGGCGGGCTGGTATCGCACTGCACGAGCGGCACGGCGCCGACCAAGTGGTTGTGGTGGTGTATGGTGGGCTGGTATCGTACTGCACGAGCCGCGCGGCGCCGACCAAGTGGTTGTGGTGGTGTACGGCGGGCTGGTATCGTACTGCACGAGCCGCGCGGCACCGACCAAGTGGTTGTGGTGATGTATGGCGGGCTGGTATCGTACTTCACGAGCCGCGCGGCGCCGACCAAGTGGTTGTGGTGGTGTATGGCGGGCTGGTATCGTACTGCACGAGCGGCGCGGCGCCGACCAAGTGGTTGTGGTGGTGTGTGGCGGGCTGGTACCGTACTGCACGAGCCGCGCGGCGCCGACCAAGTGGTTGTGGTTGTGTATGGCGGGCTGGTATCGTACTGCACGAGCCGTGCGATGCCAACCAAGTGGTTGTGGTGGTGTATGGCGGGCTGGTATCGTACTGTACAAGCGGCGCGGCGCCGACCAAGTGGTTGTGGTGGTGTATGGCGGGCTGGTATCGTAC
Organism: Allygus modestus; assembly: GCA_963675035.1. NCBI lineage: Eukaryota > Metazoa > Arthropoda > Insecta > Hemiptera > Cicadellidae > Allygus > Allygus modestus. Next base: position 320,384,928 of record OY776111.1, read on the forward strand.
TGCACGAGCCGCGCGGCGCCGACCAAGTGGTTGTGGTGATGTATGGCGGGCTGGTATCGTACTGCACGAGCCGCGTGGCGCCGACCAAGTGGTTGTGGTGGTGTATGGCGGGCTGGTATCGTACTGCACGAGCGGCGCGGCGCCGACCAAGAGGTTGTGGTGGTGAATGGCGGGCTGGTATCGTACTGCACGAGCGGCGCGGCGCCGACCAAGTGGTTGTGGTGGTGTACGGCGGGCTGGTATCGTACTGCACAAGCGGCGTGGCGCCGACCAAGTGGTTGTGGTGGTGTATGGCGGGCTGGTATCGTACTGCACGAGCGGCGCGGCGCCGACCAAGTGGTTGTGGTGGTGTATGGCGGGCTGGTATCGTACTGCACTAGCGGCGCGGCGCCGACCAAGTGGTTGTGGTGGTGTATGGCGGGCTGGTATCGTACTGCACGAGCCGCGCGGCGCCGACCAAGTGGTTGTGGTGATGTATGGCGGGCTGGTATCGTACTGCACGAGCCGCGCGGCGCCGACCAAGTGGTTGTGGTGGTGTATGGCGGGCTGGTATCGTACTGCACGAGCCGTGCGGTGCCGACCAAGTGGTTGTGGTGGTGTATGGCGCGCTGGTATCGTACTGCACGAGCGGCGCGGCGCCGACCAAGTGGTTGTGGTGGTGTACGGCGGGCTGGTATCGTACTGCACGAGCGGCGCGGCGCCGACCAAGTTGTTGTGGTGGTGTATGGCGGGCTGGTATCGTACTGCACGAGCGGCGCGGTGCCGACCAAGTGGTTGTGGTGGTGTATGGCGGGCTGGTATCGTACTGCACTAGCGGCGCGGCGCCAACCAAGTGGTTGTGGTGATGTACGGCGGGCTGGTATCGTACTACACGAGCCGCGCGGCGCCGACCAAGTGGTTGTGGTGGTGTACGGCGGGCTGGTATCGTACTTCACGAGCCGCGCGGTGCCGACCAAGTGGTTGTGGTGGTGTACGGCGGGCTGGTATCGTACTGCACGAGCGGCGCGGCGCCGACCAAGTGGTTGTGGTGGTGTACGGTAGGCTGGTATCGTTCTGCACGAGCGGCGCGGCGCCGACCAAGTGGTTGTGGTGGTGTACGGCGGGCTGGTATCGTACTGCACGAGCGGCGCGCTATTTAGGGACACACTAGAAAAACTCTATCCAACTTCTTGTCTTTTACCAATAATAATCGCAGAAAACCCTTTCAACTGAAAAAAACTTTATATAGAGTTATATTATGAAAAATATTAATTGTTATGTCAACCTTTTGCACTAAAACTACCCAAGTTGTGACCTGTGGGTAAGGCATATACTCGCATATACATCATAATGTAATTTATTGTGTTGTTTACATTAATCGTAATTTCGCAGGAAATAACCAATTAGTTAAGGGTTACCATATTCTCCGAGTTGATAAAGAGGAGCCGTTGAAAGACGGATTAATAAATCACGAAAATACCTCCCCCCCAAAATTCAGTACTAAAGTCGGGTAATTAGATGTTTTAAATTTAAACTCATGTGTTTAGATTTTTCTTCAAACCACAAAATTAATCTGTGAGGGCTTTAAGCTGCCAATTTCATAAAAAGTACATCTTTTAGGTTTTGCAACTAATTAACATAATTCTGCGAATAATCAAACTATCTGCCGAATGCGGAACTTCTCAGGCAAAACCACTAACCTCACTCAGGACTCAGCTAGACATGCAGACGAGACGACAGCGGCGATAAAGACAGCGCGATGTCAAAACGTAAACAACGAATACGAACTGATTTAATTGAATAAGAACTAAAATTTACATTTTGTATAATAAAGTAATGGTTTTTGGGCGGAAAATAACGATTTTTTTCCTAACCTGAAGAAATATAAACTTAACCTTGAACGGGTGACAGCCCCTAACGTTGCTCTAAGTAGGAACACATGTCAGTTCGTGTTCGTAAACAAAGTAAACACTTAATCACATGTTTTAATGTAAACAAAGCACATGTTTTGAAATCCCCATGCTTTTCTTATGGGGTGTGTTTTACTTTCTTTATCGTTTGCTGGTAACATGTTGGAAATACTGTTATTTTTCCCCGAGTCCCTGGGATCAAGACCTTTAATAAAATGAGCCTCTCCCATCATCCTGCAATTTACCAAATTCCCACAATTTTGACTTAAAAATTTCGCTTACAGAGTTATATGTAAAGACTAGTGGCTTGAAGGGGCGATAGACCCTAACCTTGCTCCAAGCAGGAACACATTTCAGTTCGTAAACAAAGTAGACACTTAATCACATGTTTTAATGTAAACTAAGCAGGCGTTTTTAAATTCCCATGCTTTTCTTATGGGGGATGTTTTACGTTATTTCTCGTTTGCTGGCAACTCTTTAGAAATACTGCTATTTTTCCCGAGTCCCTGGGATCAATACCTTTAATTTCAACCCTCTCCCATTATCTCCCGTTTTGCTAAACTCCCACAATTTTGACTTACAAATTTCACTAACAGAATGATATAAAGACTAGCTGATTATCTGTGCTTCGCACAAAGAATTCAGGAAAGAACAGCTGATTAAAATTCCTACTGCAACTACATCTGTTTCTGGTCCATTAAACCTATTGCCCATAAGAATAACATGGGAACTTTAAAGTCCAACAATTATTCCATGACTTCTACAGAGAAATCACTTTAATTTGACATCCCAATCATCAGAATCGGTTCATAAATAAAAGAGTTTTGCTGTACACAATAAATTCCTTAGGGAATTAGTATAATAGATTATAAGACGATAAAAACGTGATTCCCGATATTCAGTTTTCTGCTTGTAAAACCCCGGACAAATAGTGGGTTTCTCAAAAATCCGCCCGGACGTTTTCGAATGATCCAAAAAGAGGACGGATGGTAATCCGGTAATCCTAAATTAGTTTACCTTTTTGTCGTTGGCAAAAGCATGTTATAAACACTTCCGCCAGCGTAAATGATGAATATCGGCTACAGCATCCCCAATTTCTTCATGAAACTATAATTTTAAAATTTCATCTTACAAAAAAATAATAAAAAAACAAGTTCCGGTATTCCCAACACTGCACAAACCCAGTAGACGGTGCGAGCGATGAACTCGTTTCGCGCATGCGCGTCAACTACTAGACAAAGAGGAAGAATTTAGGTCACCCCACCCTTCTGTGCTCTATGTCGCCGTGGCTCCTCTCCTCGCCTCACACCTGCCGCCGCGCGCCGCAGCGCTGCTTACTCTTTAGCTTCGGTTCCACGGTTCAGTGGCAGCTGAAAACCCGGTGTTCTGACTTCCCGGTGCAGGAAATATTTAAATACTGAGGGCGAAGCCCAAGGCGCAAAGTTAGTGTACTAAATGCATATTTACTTTATGTATTTTGTGAGAAAAATATAAAGCGGCAACTCTGCCACGGGATGTCGGCAGAACATACAATAATGAATAGTAAATAAAGTAGCCAATGCTTCTAGTGGAAAATGAAATTAGCAAATTTCCTATATAGGAACAGAGTTATTACTGTAGTGGCATGGTTAGTGGCCATATATTACGTAACGCACTTAAGGGGGGAGGGGTATGGCGTAGTGTTAACCTGTATTATGTGGGGGACGGGGTTGATCAATGTTACGTAACTCACACATATTAACCCTAAGAGCAAGCGCACTCCTGTATTGATACTGTTATAAATCTTTCAAAATTAAAAAAAATATCAAATTGAAATATAAATAAAGGTTACTGTTAGTTATATAAAAAATATTATCAAACTATTTTAATAACAGTAAAACTAAATACCCCCGTCGCAGCAAACCTGCATACCCAGCGGGGAGTTCTTCAACCCGGCACCAACCTTTATATGTTATAAAAAAAACACGTCGACCCGGCACTGGTCCTTTCACCGTCCGCCATGACAGTATGACAACCCGGCACCAGCCACCCCTCTTACCCATTCCACCTACACTACTCCCTCCCAACCCCTCCTTTCTCTTTTCTCTTCTCTTACTTAATCACCTCCCCTTTCCGTAAGGTGCCGTAGGTTCGCACTGTCCATGTCCTACCGATACCTCCCTTAAAATAATTGGGCACCGAGCTTTACTAAACGAAGGTGTGAGATGGCTTTAAAAATGAATGGGGCGAGCTTTGTAAAATGAAGGCGACGCTTTGTTAAATAGTTGGGGGTAGAGCTTTATTAAACAAACATATGCGAAAATGGCAGGAGCTTTGTAAAATGAAGGTAATCTCTCGCTGCAGATTTTAAGAAATTAGGGGACGAGCTTCACTAGACGATGGAATAGACAATAATAAAAGTTGTGGCCTTTTTTCCTACGAGAATAAATATTTAAACATTTATTTTAGAAATAGGTTTGCTAAGATATCTATTTTTTTATTCCTCGATGTTCAGAATAGACATGATGTATTTCTTGTCCGTTACCATCCTAGGCGGTGACAGACTTTTCAGCCCAGTTTGATATCCAGGGGATGAGATGTCTAGGGTTCGAGGGAGGGAAAGAAGAGAATGAGGGGTGTATGTTTGGTGTTGTGGAGGGGGAACCCAGCTCCACTACCTTTAAACTGCCTCGGTGCCGGGTTAAGTTGTGAAATTAGTAACGCCTGATTAACCTTATAGCGGTGGTCAGATTTGGTGCCGGGTAGACGTGCCGCCACTCAGCGAATTTCCAATGGAGATATAAATGTCTTAATACTTCATAAAGCCACTTACCAAGTTAACATAAAAATATATTCACAAATAAGCGATATATACAATTTTAATTATTCTCCATAAGAATAACATTGGGGCTGAGTACGCAGGTTTGCTGCAACAAGGAACACAAAAAATGGGTTTTTATGCTAATATCAATATAACTCAACTAGGTGAAGTCATATACCAGTTTTTATTCATTTATGTTTATAATTAAGGGAGACATAGCATTTTGTTATTATCCTTAAGAATAACATGGGGTTGAGTATGCAGGTTTGCTGCTACGCGAGCCTTTGGCTAAAAATTGTTTTTCGAGCAAATATCAACAGACCACAACCAGATGAAGCCGTATACCAAGTTTCGTCAGTATAAGTTCATAAATAAGCAAGATATAAAATTTGTCTTTTTCTCCATAAGAATAACATTATACAACGTACTGTGTTTAGCACTTTCAATATCTTGGGAACCAATTGACGTAGAGGAATGATCAAAATACCAAATTGTGTGTTTTTAAGCTGAATCGAATGGTAAAAACTAAAATTTGACTATTTCAAAAATTATATGTAAAAAATTAAAAAAAAATTGAGGTATAAGACCCCCCAAAATGCCCCTTCGGATAGAGCGATCTGGCTGGTTTTCGAACTTAAAGTCATAAATGTTGCTTTACACGTTTATAACAAATTTCATCAAAATCGGATCATTTTTCCGAGAGTTATCGTGCTCACGGACATGTGTATATATATATATATATATATATATATATATATAAAAACACACACACAGTTTCGAACGAATGGTGTTTTTGGGGTCTGGGGACCTCAAAACGAAAAGTTATCATGGTCCCGGGCCTAGGTCTTACCATGCCGACTACGGTAATAGCTTCTTTCCTATAGAAGAAATTCACTAACATGTTATGTATTTCTTCTAGCGAATTTCCCCTATATATATATATATATATATATATATATATATATATATATATATATATATATATATATATATAAGATATCTATTTTTTTATTCCTCGATGTTCAGAATAGACATGATGTATTTCTTGTCCGTTACCATCCTAGGCGGTGACAGACTTTTCAGCCCATATATATATATATATATATATATATATATATATGTCCATATATTTTCCATATATATATATATGTCCGTGAGCACGATAACTCTCGGAAAAATGATCCGATTTTGATGAAATTTGGTATAAACGTGTAAAGCAACATTTATGACTTTAAGTTCGAAAACCAGCGAGATCGCTCCATCCGAAGGGGTATTTTGGGGGGGTTTTGTACCCCAAAATGGGTTTTTTTGAAATTTTTACATATAATTTTCTAAATAGTCAAATTTTAGTTTTTTACTATTAAATTCAGCTTAAAAAAACATACAATTGGGTATTTTTATAATTCCTCTACGTCAATTAGTTACCGAGATATTGAAAGTGCTAAACACAGTACGTTGTCTAATGTTATTCTTATGGAGGAAAAGAAAAATTTTATATCTCGCTTATTTATGAACGTATAATGACGAAACTTGGTATACCGCTTCATCTGGTTGTGGTCTATTGATATTGGCTCAAAAAAATGTTTTGCCAAAGGCTGCCGTTGCAGTGAACCTGCGTACTCAGCCCCCATGTTATTCTTATGGAGAATAATTAAATGCTATATCTCTCTTAATTATGAACATAAATGAATAAAAAAACTGGTATACGACTTCACGTAGTTGATTTATATTGATATTATAAAAAACCCATTTCTTGTGTTCCTTGTTGCGTACTCAGCCCCAATGTTATTCTTATGGAGAATAATTTAAATTATACATATTGCTTATTTGTGAATATATATTTATGAAACTCACTGTGGCTTTATGTAGTATTAAGACATTTATATCTCCATTAGAAATTAACTGAGTAAGCAGGTTTGCTGGGACGGGGGTATTTTAAGTTGTTTTGTATTAATTATAAATTATATTTGTTACGTTTTAGCTGGGATGGTTTATTTTGTTGTTTATATCATTAGTAATAATCTTGTTTGTTCGTTTACATTTTGCTTTGAAAAATTTATTAAAAAGTGTTGTTAAAATAAATTAATTTAAAGTTTAATGATTCATTGAAATCCATGTTCCAAATTGCCAATAAAACGATGTTGAAAAGGTTTAAGATATTTTAGAGCCTACAACGATTGAGTTAGGTACCGGCAACACATTTGGGGGGGGGGGGGGTATGGTTAAGCGTTATGGTGTGTTACATGGGGAGAAATAAAAAATAAAAAAGTTACGTAATATTTGTATGGGGCCCCTTAGACCTAACTCGATAGCCCGATACACCACAAGCTTAGCATCAAAACCAGTTTAGTTTTGAGCCCCCCCAAAATGCCAAAAACAGTAAGTTCAAATGTATATAAACTCTATTCTCTATACTCTCTATTCTCTATACTCTCTATTCTCTATTCTCTATACACTGTACAGGGAGTTTTGAACTCTCTTCCAAAACTCCAGAAACCTGTTCCTGAGATAATCAAAAAATATAAGCAAATTGTTAAATATATAAGACCTATTTCGTTCCGTTTCCCGATTGTCTAAATTTCGTTTAATCCATACAGAATATCATTGGAGCCACTCGAGGTACTGTCTTGAAACTTGGCATGTGTATTAAAATATTTTAGGACTAAATTGGTATTTTATTTTGCGCACCTAGCATTACCGTTTCAAAATGGTGGCCATTTCAGTTTTGTAAAGCTTAATATCTTGAAAACGGATCACTGTTGAGAGATTTAACTTGTCTTTAGTACCATGATTAGCGCTGTTTCCTTTATTACTATTAACAGTAATACGCGTTTTACTGGATCTTTGGCGTTGGAAAAAGACACAACTTAAATGAGCGGTGATTTGTGGGGTAAAGAGCACCGCGTTATGTTTTAGGGAAATATAGTGACACGACATAGGGGGTAAACTGTGAACAAATTAGCCCTGCGCCATATATAGGTGATGTGTGGAGAATAAATCTCTGCGCGGTGTTATAGGTGCGAACTGTGGAGAATTGTATATGCAAATAGTATATAAATAAATAGGTTATATTGCTTTGACAAATTTTTGCATCAGCATTAAAAATAGTTTCTTAAAAAACTAAATATGGTAATTTTTAATACTGTAAATAAAACGCATTTGTTTTATTTTTCTTCTTGCTTCTTTTATAAACGGTTTCTTGCAAATATATATACTTCAGTGGTAATTTTGATTATTAACAAATGAATCCATTGTATAAGACGTTTTTTAGTAAGATAAGATTTAAATTCTCCAGGAGATAAATTTATAAACTGTTCAGGCGTTTTATTCAGTAATTGTATTCCATTGTATATTAGTAGACGTTTGTAAAATGTTTTTCTATGATGATTATAAAACCCTGCTCCCTGTTATAGGGTTGATCTGTCGAGAATAGCACCCTGCGCCAATGTATATGGGTAAACTGTGAATAAATTAGCGCTGTGCCATGATATAGGGGTAAAACGTGAATTAATTCGCCCTGCAATATGGTATAGAGGTGATCTGTCGAGAACATATACTTGCGTCATATTATATGCTCTGTGGAGAATAGAGCTCTGCGTCATGGTACATAGGGGTGATCTGTGGAGTAGAGCCCAGCGTCATGGTCCAAAGGTGAACTGTGGAGAGAAGAGCCACAGGGGTTGCACACAGGTAGCGTGGGGTATTACCGCAACTTTATATAGATAACACTCTTTTATTTATTTCAGCCTCCAAATGTGTTTGCAATCTGAACAACTCGTATGTCAGTTGTCTGTCACATTTGTTATATGTTTACAATCGGGGCCGATTTTGCCTTGTTCGCAATTAAAAGACTCGACAAAAGGGAGTGCCACTTCATCCGCAATCCAAATACATCCTCCGCTCTTTAAACAAGGACTACATTGACATAACCTCAATCCTGGCTCGGTGACTGAACAGCTTGCGTAAATGCAATGGAAAAATGCACATAAAGAGGTTAGAATGTCGGTGGATGGCCTCCGGTGGCTTCTCGGCCTTGAAAGTCGTAAAGAGAGTTAGGACCACAGGACCGCGTTGGACCGAGGTCACTCCAAGGCTGCAGATAGCAAGGACAGCTGGAGGAAAATGGTACCTCGCCAGGCGGCCCTGCTGTGCTAAGTCTTATCTCTGGTGTTCAAGGTAATATACACGTGGGTAGGTTGAGCTGTAGATTGCTGGATATGAAAAAAACTCTATAGAAAACTGGCACATAATTTCTCCCTTTTAGCCCTATTTTAATCATTATATTCCTTTACATTTAGTCTATGACTTATACAGCTACCTTATATTTCGGAGTTTACAACAACAAAAGTTCGGTATGCTCTACCTGCGTTAGTTAAAATCAGAAAATAAATAAAGGATCCCCCATCACAGAGCTACATCCAGGGCGCGAAGTCATAAATTTAATCTACTAAAATATAATACGAGCTCGCACGCAGCACGCTGACATGAGGGAAGTGAATTTCCGCATTAAAACCTTGAAAAGATCAAATAAAGGGTTTAAACCAACACTGGTTACATTTTTTTGAAAATTGAAAATTTTTAATTTTTGGCTGTTTTGATACTTCTGCTTATATTTAAATTCACTAATAGGATGTCAATAATGTTGTATGTTATAAAGTTAGAAGGAGGATTTGTTGGGAAAACAAGTTGGTATAGGGGTATGGGGAGTTAAAAAACTATATTAAGATATGAAAACAACCTTTTCCAGTGTAAAATCCCCATAAAACAACGCACTGTATTTTGACGATTAACATTTTCTTTAATAACTCGGTAAGTGTTTGTGGTAGAATGATGAGGGAGGGCTTAAAATCTTTGGATTTTTACTTACAACAATTTAATGTGCAATAAGTGTACGTTTGGGGCTTTTCTGGCCCTTTTTGGGCCAAAAAAACTCAAACTTTGAAAACTTACAATACCCCAAAAAAGGGGGTTAAAGTTTTCCGATTGTTTTGCCCAACGAACTTGTCCAACTGATTGTAAAAAGGAATATCTCTACCAAATTTGAAGTAAATCGGACAAAAATTGCGACCGCTAGAGTGCGAATACATATATATATATATATATATATATATATATATATCTTGTATATATATATAGCTTATATATATATACAGTTTTGAACGACCCCCCAAAACGTGTTCAGGGGGTCACGTTAGGAACTTCTATGGTGGTCCCGGGCTTAAGACTCACCGTGCGGGTCATGCTAATAGTTCACTTTTCCATAGGAAATTCACTAATAAAGTACGGTAGCATGCATAGAAAATCTTCTATAAAACTATTTCTCTATAAATGTCGACCCAAATCCCTTTTAATGTTGGAGGCACTACAGAGTCATTTGATAAATTCACAGTAGTTTTTAAGAGAGGAAATCCCCCCCACCCCGTGGTTAGTTGACATCATATTACGAATATTCTCAATATTGGCCAATGATAACTTAACTTGGATACCAGGGTTTTAATTAAGTTGACCAATAAGTGAGGGAGAAGTAATGTTTTGTATTCCCCAGCTAGGTGCGTTTACTGCTAGGTATGTATAAATTAAATTTAGTCCTTGATTATAAATTTAAAATACTAATTTATTTAGGTTTTTTAATGGGGATAAGTAAATTTATTTTAAAGCTTATGATTTTATGAAAATCCAGAAATTCATAATTTTGAAATGTTTTAAGCCCTTCAATTTCTTAACCCGAATTCTTCCAGGAATGTGGGTGGTTTGGTTTGATTACAAATAGGGGATGGTTACCCTTAAGGTAATTTTTGTTACATGTAGATGCCTGAATTAGAACCTATATACTAAATGTTATTAACATCGGGCCTATATTAGTGGGATCTCTACGGCCTGTAATCATCCATACTGATAGATAGCGAATTAAGAGGGCGTTGGAGAGCGGCCATGTTGGATTTTACCTCCATAAGAACAATGTTAAACTTAAAACCATATATCTTGCTTATTTATCAACATACGATTATGAAAGATGTCTCAAATTAAAGGTATTTTGAAGACGCAGGTGTTTGTCTCGCTATTTTCTAAATAAAATAATACATTTCCAAAAATATAGTAATTTAAAGTCTATATTTTTATACATATTTTGAAGTTTTTCCTAGTCATTAAAAAATTAAACTCCCAGCAAACACTAATAAAAACTTTATAAATATTCAAACAAAATTTATTCCAAATCAATAGGTCAAACAGTAACAAAAAAATATGCTTTTCAGTAAGGACATGTTTTGTGCGTTTTAACATTGAAATAGCCCGTAGCGCTAGGGTCAGCGACGATATTTCTTCTGCCTCCAACGTCCTCTTAAGACAGACATAAGCTCAAATACCCTCCTCGCAGCAAACCTGCGTACTCAGTGAATTTCCATTGAATATATAACACATTAAGCCACTTACCAGAATTCATAAGAAATATATTCACAAATAAAAGATATTTAAAATATGAATTATTCTCCATAAGAATAACATTGGGGATAAGTACGCAGGTTTGCTGCAAAAAGGAACAAAAAATAATGGGCTTTTAGGCAAATATCAATAGTATTCATCTAAGGGAAGTCACATATCATGTTTCATCCACATACATTCATAAATAAGCGAGATATAACATTTGAATTATTCTCCATAAGAATAACATGGGGACTAAGTATCTAGGTTTGCTGCTAAAGGAACCATAGGCGAAAAAGTGTTTTTTTGTGTTCAAACAACAACAAACCACAGCCAGATGAAGCCAATACCAAGTTTCGTCAGATAAGCGAGATATAAAATTTGTATTTTTCTCAATAAGAATAGCATTAGACAACGTACTGTGCTAACACGTAAGTGCTAAACACTTTCAATATCTCAGTAACCAATTGACGTAGAGCAATGATCAAAATGCCAAATTGTTTGTTTTTTAAAGCAGAATCCAATGGTGAAAACTAAAATTTGACTTCTTCCCAATAGGGGAAATTAGCTAAAACCACATTTTTGGGTTCAGAGTGCACCGAGACGAACATTTCTATCAATAACATAAAAATGAAAAACATCATCGAAAACAATAATTTCTAGAACCCATTAATCTATATCTATAAATGCCCCCGTCGCAGCAAACCTGCGTACTCAGCGAATTTCCAATGCATATATATGTGACTCACTACTACATAGAGCTATTGACCAAGTTTCACAAAAATACATTTATAAACAAGTGATATACAGCATTTTATTTATTCTCCATAAGAATAACATTAGGGTCGAGGACGCAGGTTTGCTGCAACAAGGAAGATAAGTAATGTGTTTTTTTTTTTGCAATTATCAATACAACTGAACCAGGTGAAGCTACATACCAAGTTCTCTTAATGTAGGTTCATAGTTAAGGGAGATATACAACTTTACTTATTCTCCATATGAATAAAATGGGGGCCGAGTATGCAGGTTTGCTGCTACGGGGACTATCAACAAAAAACTTGTTTTTGTGCTAATATCAATATACCACAACTAGTTGAAGCCACATACCAAGTTTCATCAATATGCATTCATAAATAATCAAGTTATAGAATTTTATTTATCCTCCATAAGGATAACATTGGACAACGTACTGTGTTTAGCACTTTGAATATCTCTGCAACGGTTGGACGTAGAACAACTATTAAAACACCAAAATGTTTGTTGTTGTTGAGCTAAACACATTAATAAACAGAAATGTGAAGTTTTTAGTAAAACTATCTGAGAAAAATCTAAAAACCTTTTAGATTAAGATTAACATGGGACACGTTTTTTGGATTTTCTCCGCAACCACTTAACCTAGGTTAATGATTCAAAATACTAAATTATTTTTCTTTTTAAGCTCTATAAAATGGCCGTAACCAAAATTGAGTGTTTTTAAGTGTTTGAGTGTTTTTTTGGGTCAAACTTGCAAAAAAGATTTTTGAAAAATTGTAAACCCCCATAAAACCCCCTCCCCATAGTGCGATCGATCTGGTTTTCGAACTAAAGTCATAAATGCTACTCTCCACATTTGTGCCAAATTTCGTAAAAATCGGGTGTTTCTTTCAAAAGTTATCGCGGTAACGGACACACACACACACACACACACACACACACACACACACACACACACACACACACACACACACATATATACATATATATAAATTTGAACGAATAGTGTTTTTGGCATCTGGGGACCTCAAAACGAAAAGTTATCATGGTCTCGGGCTTAAATCTTACCATGCCACCTACGGTAATAGCTTCTTCCCTATAGGGAAAAATTCGCTAATACGAAAAACCGATCATCACCCAGACCACTCCTCTATACATACAACCACGCAATTCGGCAAGTATACTCTTTCCATTGCGTAGGTAACCACTAAGAAAAGATTTTAAGTAATTCCCATAGGGCTCCGCCCCACGTGGAGTCAAAGTTCCACTGTCATTTGTATGGGCATTCTATAAATACGAAAAACCGATCATCTCCAAGCCAAACCTTTACACCTTCAACCACAAGATTTGGAAGTATACTCTTCCCATAAAGTAGATAACCACGACCCGTAGGGTTACGCCCCACGGAGACTCAAGGTTCCAATCCAGTATTATCAGAATGGACATTCTATAAATACGAAAACCCGGTCATTCCCCAGGCCAGGCCAGGATTTTAAGAAATTCCCATAGGGCTCCGCCCCAAGGGGAGTCAAAGTTCCAATCCAGTGTGATTCTTATGGGCATTCTATAAATATGAAAAACCGATCATCTCTCATGCCAATTATCTATACCTACATCCACGAAATTTGGCATATATCTATTTCCATAACGTATAGGTAACCACTAAGAAAGGATTTTAAGACATTCGCGTAGGACTCTGCCCCACGGGGACTTAAATTTCCAACTCAGAGTTATTTTATTGGACATTTTATAAATACGAAAACCGATCATTCCCTAGGCCAAACCTCTACAAGTACAATCACGAAATTTGGCATGGCCTACTCTTTCCATAACGTAGGTATAACCACCAAGAAAGGATTTTAAAATTTTCCCGTAGGGCTCCGCCCCACGGGCAGTCAAGGTTATATTCCAGTGTTATTCTTATGGACATTCACTCTGATTTGAGCTGATGAAAACTCATACAGCTGAATAACATGATTCGAAGTAATTCCACGGGTTATAACCACCGAATGCAGCACACACTACTGGTTTTATTCCCGGGTGAAACCGCGGGTATGATGGAAGGGATGGAAGCTAGTACAGTAGTATATAAACAAAGTAAAAAGGAAACCACACCTTTTATAACATACCACTTTCATAACATATATAGAAACAAGTAAACATGTTTTCAAAAGTTAATATAGGGTTATTACAAATGATGTTCCTGATTTTGATCATAAATATTACTTGTTAATTTGTTTTAAGACTATTTTAGTTGGTACCATTGGAAAGAAAAACTCATGAAGTTTAATTTACATTGGTTTGGGTGCATATATATCAGCTGTTGGAATAACTTTCTTGGACATTGTGACAGAATGGCTTCTTCCGCAATTAGAACAAGATTCTGCAAATTTCATTTTGCAATAGGATGGCGCGCCTCCACATTACCACTTGGATGTTAGGGCTGAACTTAACAATGTGCTACCTGAGAGATGGATCGGGCGCGGTGGTCCAAATGATGACACACTCCTGAACTGGTCTCCAAGATCTCCGGACATCACCCCCTGTGATTTTTTCTTGTGGGGATACATCAAATATAAGCTGTAAACACCACCATTACCAGATAGCATACCTGAGATCCAGCAACGGATTACCAATGCTATCGAAACAATCGATCAAGACACTCTTATCAAAGTATGGCAAGAGCTTGACTACAGGATTGACGTCTGTCGTATCACAAGGGCCATATCGAACATTTATAGTTCTGTGTACCTGTGACGAAACTTTTTGAGTTTGTCATAAATTGTAACCATTTTATTTCTTTGTATAACAAATAAAGCTATATTTTATGTACGCTTGAAATCATGGACATCATTTGTAATAACCCTGTATTTGTGTTGAAATGTCCAAACATTTCTGAAAATTTAAATATAGCTGTCAGTCTACAATATATAAGCTATGCATGTTTACGGTTTATTAAGAATTTAGGTAACTCTTTTGGTTTATTGAATTTCTCTACAAATGAACACAGTATGTATTGTTATTTGTACTCATTGATTGTTGTACTTTTTAAATTAAATGAATGCAATTATACTTCCTAATCTCTAAATAAGTTTTTGCACGACTTTAATTTTTATAATATTTTATTTTCAACAATACTTGTGTAGCAAAATTTTATATTATGATTCCATACGCAAAAACTAAGCAGGGTAAAAACATATGTTTTGTATCGATGTCAAGTGGACCGAGATGTTCAATCCTTTTCGGGATTGCCGAATCTGTATATAAGTGGAAGACAAAATCAAAACACTCGGTGCTATAACGTGTTCCAACCACAGTGCGTAACTTTCGAATGTATCTTTAATACGAAGTTTGTTGGAATAAAACGAAGTTATGAAACATCTCCATGGTTAAAATAATGCGAACACAATCTTGACAAATTGAATGGTTCAAATTATTAACCCGACATGATGAAAGTAATTTAAGCCGTGACCATATATGTTCACAACTAGCAATAAAACGCAAGACGCAGCAGTTAAAACTTTAACCAATTATTCCTTTAACCAATTATAATATGTCCCTTTCAATATCCCATGGCACAAACATTTCAGATTAAAATTAAATATCCATAACAAATTTTACCATGGTTGCAAGTACATTTTATAAACTTTTACATTCTCATAACAAAATCCAAGAAGCATTAACATCTGAATGACCTCGAAGACTCTTATCGCCAAGAGATATTAATAATTAACTACTATAACGATCTGTTGGCTGACGATATCTTGATGGCCTCTCACTGGATAATCATAATGGACAATATAAGTGTAAATTTCCTTTAAAACTGTAATTTATGCTGTTTTTAAATAAACACAATCTGCATTAGAAACGTCTGAACCTCCTTAGTAGATGTGAACTAGCAAAGAGGCGCCACTTCCGGCGCTTTTTCCCCATGTTATTCTTATGGGGAGCCGTTTTTGCGCCGACGCCAGCTCCCGCCTATACTAATAAGCCACAAGTTTCCGCACTGGCCTATATTAATACCCAACCCTTGCCTATATTAAATATATTGTCCCCATCCCTCCTCTATATTTTTTAAAATTAATTTTCAAATTCAGGCTAAAAAACTATCTTTAGTGTTTATGGTGTGATTTGTTTAAAACTTGGATATGTTATTGTCGTAGGCAAGTGTTTTAATAAATTACACTTACATTTCCCAAATTCACTATTACGGTCAAATTAAAAAATATTTTTGAAAAATACTGCCAATTGCCACCTTCTTTATTAACTGTCTGATTTGTCTTCAATTTGGATATGTTATTGTTCTAGGCAAGTGTTTTAATAAATTCCACTTACATATCCCAAATTCACTATTACGGTCAAATAAAAAAATATTTTTGAAAAATACTGCCAATTGCCAACTTCTTTATTAAATGTCCGATTTGTTTAAAATTTGGATATGCTATTGACCTAGGCAAGTGTTTTAATAAATTCCACTTACATATCCCAAATTCACCATTACGGTCAAATTAAAAAATATTTTTGAAAAATACAGCCAATTGCCAACTTCTTTATTTACTGTCCGATTTGTTTAAAATTTAGATATGTGATTGTCCTAGGCAAGTGTTTTAATAAATTCCACTTACATTTCCCAAATTCACTATTACAGTCAAATAAAAAAATATTTTTGAAAAATACTGCCAATTGCCAACTTCTTTATTTACTGTCCGATTTGTTTAAAATTTTGATATGTTATTGTCGTAGGCAAGTGTTTTAATAAATTACACTTACATTTCCCAAATTCACTATTACAGTCAAATTAAAAAATATTTTTGAAAAATACTGCCAATTGCCAACTTCTTTATTTACTGTCCGATTTGTTTAAAATTTGGATATGTTATTGTTGTAGGCTAATGTATATGCACCATCCACATTTTACAAATATTGCGGTTAAATTTGAAAAAAATTTGGAAAAATACTGCCAATTGGCAACTTCTTTATTTATGGTCTGATTTGTTTAAAATTTATATGTCATTATTCTAGGCTAGTGTATATGTACCATCCACATTTGACAAATTAACTATAATGGTCAAATTTAAAAAATATTTTGAAAAATATACTAACAATTTCAAACTTCTTTATTTACGGATATGTTATAGCTCTTATATAGGTAACAAGACCACACTACCACACGTTCCACCACCCCCTATAATACAGTATTTTGTCTTTTTGTTTGTTTATTTTGCTGTAATCCCAAAACTGACTTTGCTGTTTATTGTCCGATTTGCCTACACTTTGGATATTGTCCTAAGCATTTATTGTCTGATTTATTTTTGGATATGTTATAGCCCCCAACTATTATATCTAAAATTACAATATTATTTCCACCTATAATACAGTTGATGTGTTGTTTGTTTTGCCGCAACCTAAAAACTAACATTGGTATTTGTGTTTTTACAAAACTATATTTTGTAAATTACTACCAATAACTCCTTTATTTACTTTTCAACTTGTTATATCCCCTTATATCTAAATTTACCGTATATTATTTACCTTTTAGTGCTGTTTTGTCGTAACCAAACTTTGGATATGACTGCAATATATTACCGGCCATTGCATAAGTAAATACCCCATTTCCAAATTCACTATTACGGTTGGATTAAAAAAAATAAATACAAGCTTATTATATACATCCAGCTGATAAGTAATATATATCTACAATTATGGTCAGAACAAATTTTGGATATGTTTTAAGCCAATGCGAAAAATAAATTTTTAAAACCCAAAACAACTAAACACAAAACACTAATCTTTCTTTGTGCTTATCCAACTTAATTTTAATTTTGTAGTTAAAATCAAACTTCCCACATTCTAGCTCCCTTTCCAGCCAGTGGTTGGAGACATAAAGGTTACGAATATTTTCAAACTGTACAATATATCTTTTTCTACCCCTATGTTGGACTTGTTTAATAGCGCACCATATTCCAAATCCTCCAGTCTACTACATTCTTTAAATTTAACATTGCCTTTAATATCTTGCATCTCTATGTCTTCTTGTCCATTGTTACGGAAACTTTCTATTTTTGGAAAGGAATTGCCATAAAATGTTGCGGTTCCGTTAGTGTTAAAGCTTGCAAGTGGCTCGTTGGTAGGTAGATAAATAATGTCCAAATCACCACTGTATGGCAACACGCCTTGCCTATTCTTATTTATCTCTATAAATACAGTTTTACAGACACCTTTAACATAGTATACACCCCTCCATCCTTTTCTGCCAACACTCCCACAAACTTGTTTACTACAAACGCATACACTATATAATGTCCATAATGCTCTAGATCCTCGTCGCAGGAAGTAATCTTTTAATTTATCCTCTCTTTCCCTTCTTTAGCCAACTGTGCTTTGTATTCCTCTGCAACAGTATTTTCCACATATTCCAATGTCTTCTAATTCCAATTTCCTCTTTTTGGAACTCTAAGAAAGGCTTGGAAAGTGGCTCTATTTCTTTAATAGTGTATGGGTACAGTTTATTGGTCCGGCTTCTTAAAACGTAGGGAGTAAGGTTAGGACTTTAAGCCCAATTCTTCTAAATTGATGTGTTTAGGTATAGTGGAGAAAGGTGTATTTGATTTTGTAAAACATGTGCCCCCAGATTTGATGTAACACTTATGCTTTACACTTATGGCATCCTCCTCTATTACCTCTACATAGTTGGTAAACAGTTAAAGCTAAATGCAGATAGAGCATACTTTATTAACTTTTCCCTTTGATCTTTTGGCAGTTTTAGTTGTACTCCAGTTATCTTCCCCCAATATGCATCGTTAAACACTAAACAACAACTGTTTTGTAATTGATTGGCAACTTTCACCCACATCTTATGCAGAGGTACAGCATGGAGCATTTTGAAAGTACCGTTTGTTGTCTTCTATTAGACTTAAACAATCTCTTAAAGGTTCAAACCCTTTACCTCTACAATAGTTATAGATTGTTGCCTCTAACCTTGTTATTCCATTCTCTCTAGCTAGTTTAGACGAGAACGTTTCTTTTAGTCTCGCATCTGGACAGTTTACAAAGTTTATTATATGGTTTCCTATACTTTTAATTACTCCAGGGCTTGTAATCTGGCATATAAATTTATTATATATTTTTACCCTGCTATTAAACCATGTTAAACAGTCTTTACTAACATTATCTACAATAACATTATATCCATTCGCCCCTTGGTAGCAAAAGTTTTCTGTAAGATATTGGCACATTTCCTCCAGCCAAATCTAGTGTTATATCGAAATCCATAAGATAGTACATGGTTCCAGATCTTGCAGTATCTTTGGAAGATCTTCCAACAAATCCTTAATTTTAACATTTGCAAGCTCTATTTTATAGGGAATTGCTATAGGATCATCATACTTTTGTTTAATTTGGTCAATATCTTTCTTTATTATTTGTAACACACCCTCGCCTTGGGAGAATGGTAGTTTGGCCACAACACCATGTCGAGCTAAAGAGAACTTTTTAAATATTCCTCGTAAGTAGCTATTAAACGAGCCACATATTTCCTTCTTAACTTTAAATTTATTCCGAACATCCCCATCACAATCCGCAACATTGGTTATCTTAACTAACATTATGTTATCACAAAACGCATCCGTTATAGATGTTAAGTTATTTAATTTTGGTTCACCCTCGCAATAGTTTATATTACCTATGTCTGTAAGAAGGTTATTACGTAGATTTTCTAATAAAAACCATATACCGAATCTTTCGTTAGTAGGTTTAATAAATGGCTAACAGAGCACATTTCTTTTATACAAAAAAGTAGCGGAAACATGTAAACAGGACAGATTACACTATAGGCATATAGAGGTTGTAAATATATGGATATTGTATATAAACATAGGCGAGCGGTAAGTGTAACATGTACGTGGACACCCATATGCAAATATGGAATACCCACTATTAATATAATTCCAAATTCGACTAAATAAGTTTATAGTCTCAATATAACAAACATATTAACTAACGGTGCCATCCCGCATTAGTACCCAAATTGTCGAAATTCTATAATTCTATTCTTAGTCCTTGTATTAGGTTTTGTACTATTAAACCCTACATTCTTATCCTGTGCAGTAGAGTAATATATGTATTTAATACAGATACGCACATTCTACAAGACCTGTACATCTGTTGTATAAGCAGCAGAATAGACGTCTCATTGTGTTGTTGTAAAGTAAAACATAAATGTAAATTGTGCTGGATACAACCGGCCAGATATTAGACAGGAAATGTGTTGGAAGTGTATTGCCAAATAGTAAGACAAATCACATAGTGCAGCATGTAATCAATCCATTACTATTTAGACAGTATTGGTACAACATCCGATATATTAGCCAAACCCAGTCCAAACATTGTGTCCTCAAAATGTTATGATTGTGTTCAATTTGTTTATATTACATATATTTCTTACACAATTTACAAACTATTTTTGTGTCAGTTGACAGAACCTGTAAAGTTGTGTAAAATGGCTGTAAACCAGTATCTGTGCCTGTGTCGTAATGTGTTGGAGTGTGTCATTTATTGTGTCTCTGCATTTGTGTTGTTTTATAAACGTTAAATATTACTATGTCCTTATACTCTTACTATTTCTGTTACTATGATATTAATTTTTTACTGTTTGTTTTACAAGTTTGATTGTGGGTTTGGCTAATATATCAGATGTTGTACCAATACTGTCTAAATAGTAATGGATTGATTACGTGCTGCACTATGTGATTTGTCTTTGGCAATACACTTCCAACACATTTCCTGTCTAATATCTGGCCGGTTGTATCCAGCACAATTTATGTTTTACTTTACAACAACACAATGAGACGTCTATTCTGCTGCTTATACAACAGATGTATAGGTCTTGTAGAATGTGTGTATTAAATACATATATTACTCTACTGCACAGGATGTAGGGTTTAATAGTACAAAACCTAATACAAGGACTAAGAATAGAATTATAGAATTTCGACAATTTGGGTACTAATGTTAATATGTTAATTAAATTGAGACTATAAACTTATTTAGTCGAATTTGTGGGTATTCCATATTTGCATATGGGTGTCCACTTACATGTTACACTTACCGCTCGCCTATGTTTATATACAATATCCATATATTTACAACCTCTATATGCCTATAGTGTAATCTGTCCTGTTTACATGTTTCCGCTACTTTTTTTGTATAAAAGAAATGTACTCTGTTAGCCATTTATTGGGAAATTGTATTAAACCTACTAACGAAAGATTCGGTATATGGTTTTTATTAGAAAATCTACGTAATAACCTTCTTACAGACATAGGTAATATAAACTATTGCGAGGGCGAACCAAAATTAAATAACTTAACATCTATAACGGATGCGTTTTGTGATAACATAATGTTAGTTAAGATAACCAATGTTACGGATTGTGATGGGGACGTTCGGAATAAATTTAAAGTTAAGAAGGAAATATGTGGCTCGTTTAATAGCTACTTACGAGGAATATTTAAAAAGTTCTCTTTAGCTCGACATGGTGTTGTGGCCAAACTACCATTCTCCCAAAGCGAGGGTGTGTTACAAATAATAAAGAAAGATATTGACCAAATTAAACAAAAGTATGATGATCCTATAGCAATTCCCTATAAAATAGAGCTTGCAAATGTTAAAATTAAGGATTTGTTGGAAGATCTTCCAAAGATACTGCAAGATCTGGAAAAAGAAATGTACTATCTTATGGATTTCGATATAACACTAGATTTGGCTGGAGGAAATGTGCCAATATCTTACAGAAAACTTTTGCTACCAAGGGGCGAATGGATATAATGTTGTTGTAGATAATGTTAGTAAAGACTGTTTAACATGGTTCAATAGCAGGGTAAAAATATATAATAAATTTATATGCCAGATTACAAGCCCTGGAGTAGTTAAAAGTATAGGAAACCATATAATAAACTTTGTAAACTGTCCAGATGCAAGACTAAAAGAAACGTTCTCGTCTAAACTAGCTAGAGAGAATGGAATAACAAGGTTAGAGGCAACAATCTATTGTAGAGGTAAAGGGTTTGAACCTTTAAGAGATTGTTTAAGTCTAATAGAAGACAACAAACGGTACTTTCAAAATGCTCCATTCTATGCTGTACCTCTGCATAAGATGTGGGTGAAAGTTGCCAATCAATTACAAAACAGTTGTTGTTTAGTGTTTAACGATGCATATTGGGGGAAGATAACTGGAGTACAACTAAAACTGCCAAAAGATCAAAGGGAAAAGTTAATAAAGTATACTCTATCTGCATTTAGCTTTAACTGTTTACCAACTATGTAGAGGTAATAGAGGAGGATGCCATAAGTGTAAAGCATAAGTGTTACATCAAATCTGGGGGCACATGTTTTACAAAATCAAATACACCTTTCTCCACCTAAACACATCAATTTAGAAGAATTAGGCTTAAAGTCCTAACCTTACTCCCTACGTTTTAAGAAGCCGGACCAATAAACTGTACCCATACATTAAAGAAATAGAGCCGCTTTCCAAGCCTTTCTTAGAGAGGTGTTCCAAAAAGAGGAAATTGGAATTAGAAGACATTGGAATATGTGGAAAATACTGTTGCAGAGGAATACAAAGCACAGTTGGCTAAAGAACAAGAAAGAAGGGAAAGAGAGGATAAATTAAAAGATTGCTTCCTGCGACGAGGATCTAGAGCATTATGGACATTATATAGTGTATGTTATTTGTAGTAAACAAGTTTGTGGGAGTGTTGGCAGAAAAGGATGGACGGGTGTATACTATGTTAAAGGTGTCTGTAAAACTGTATTTATAGAGATAAATAAGAATAGGCAAGGCGTGTTGCCATACAGTGGTGATTTGGACATTATTTATCTACCTACCAACGAGCCACTTGCAAGCTTTAACACTAACGGAACCGCAACATTTTATGGCAATTCCAAAAATAGAAAGTTTCCGTAACGATGGACAAGAGGACATAGAGATGCAAGATATTAAAGGCAATGTTAAATTTAAAGAATGTAGTAGACTGGAGGATTTGGAATATGGTGCGCTATTAAACAAGTCCAACATAGGGGTAGAAAAAGATATATTGTACAGTTTGAAAATATTCGTAACCTTTATGTCTCCAACCACTGGCTGGAAAGGGAGCTAGAATGTGGGAAGTTTGATTTTAACTACAAAATTAAGTTGGATAAAATAAAGACTACTCCAAACAAGCACAAAGAAAGATTAGTGTTTTGTGTTTAGTTGTTTTGGGTTTTAAAAATTTATTTTTTGCATTGGCTTAAAACATATCCAAAATTTGTTCTGACCATAAATGTGGATATATATTACTTATCGGCTGGATGTATATAATAAGCTTGTATTTATTTTTTTTAATCCAACCGCAATAGTGAATTTGGAAATGGGGTATTTACTTATGCAATGGCCAGTAATATATTGCAGTCATATCCAAAGTTTGGTTACGACAAAACAACACTAAAAGGGACAAAATATATGGTAAATTTAGATATAAGGGGATATAACAAGTCGAAAAGTAAATAAAGGAGTTATTGGTAGTAATTTGCAAAATATAGTTTTGTAAAAACACAAATACCAATGTTAGTTTTTAGGTTGTGGCAAAACAAACAACTGTATTATAGGTGGAAATAATATTGTAATTTTAGATATAATAGTTGGGGGGGGGGCTATAACATATCCAAAAATAAATCAGACAATAAATGCTTAGGACAATATCCAAAGTGTAGGCAAATCGGACAATAAACAGCAAAGTCAGTTTTGGGATTACAGCAAAATAAACAAACAAAAAAGACAAAATACTGTATTATAGGAGGTAATGGAACGTGTGTTGGTGTGGTCTTGTTACCTATATAAGAGCTATAACATATCCGAAAATAAAGAAGTTTGAAATTGTTAGTATATTTTTCAAAATATTTTTTTAATTTGACCATTATAGTTAATTTGTCAAATGTGGATGGTACACATACACTAGCCTAGAATAGTGACATATATAAATTTTAAACAAATCGGACAGTAAATAAAGAAGTTGCCAATTGGCAGTATTTTTCCAAATTTTTTAAAATTTAACCGCAATGTTTGTAAAATATGGATGGTGCATATACACTAGCCTACAACAATAACATATCCAAATTTTAAACAAATCGGACAGTAAATAAAGAAGTTGGCAATTGGCAGTATTTTTCAAAAATATTTTTTAATTTGATCGTTATAGTGAATTTGGGAAATGTAAGTGGAATTTATTAAACCACTTGCCTAGGACAGTAACATATCCAAATTGCAGACAAATCGGACAGTAAATAAAGAAGTTGGCAATTGGCAGTATTTTTCAAAAATATTTTTTAATTTGACCGTAATAGTGAATTTGGGATATGTAAGTGGAATTTATTAAACCACTTGCCTAGGAAAATAACATATCCAAGTTTTAAACAAATCGGACAGTTAATAAAGAAGGTGGCAATTGGCAGTATTTTTCAAAAATAATTTTTAATTTGACCGTAATAGTGAATTTGGGAAATGTAAGTGTAATTTATTAAAACACTTGCCTAGAACAATAACATATCCAAATTTGAAATAAATTGGGCAGTAAATAAAGAAGGTGGCAATTGGCAGTATTTTTCAAAAATATTTTTTAATTTGATCGTTATGGTGAATTTGGGAAATGTAAGTGGAATTTATTAAACCACTTGCCTAGGACAGTAACATATCCAAATTGCAGACAAATCGGACAGTAAATAAAGAAGTTGGCAATTGGCAGTATTTTTCAAAAATATTTTTTAATTTGACCGTAATAGTGAATTTGGGATATGTAAGTGGAATTTATTAAACCACTTGCCTAGGAAAATAACATATCCAAGTTTTAAACAAATCGGACAGTTAATAAAGAAGGTGGCAATTGGCAGTATTTTTCAAAAATAATTTTTAATTTGACCGTAATAGTGAATTTGGGAAATGTAAGTGTAATTTATTAAAAAACTTGCCTACGACAATAACATATCCAAGTTTTAAACTAATCAGACCATAAACACTAAAGATAGTTTTTTAGAATTTGAAAATTAATTTTTAAAAAGAGGAGGGACAATATATTTAATATAGGCAAGGGTATATATATTTAGGCCTATATATTTAATATAGGCCAGCGCGGAAACTTGTGGCTTATTAGTATAGGCGGGAGCTGGCGTCGGCGCAAAAACGGCTCCCCATAAGAATAACATGGGGAAAAAGCGCCGGAAGTGGCGCCTCTTTGCTAGTTCACATCTACTCTCCTTATGCGAGTACGTAAAAAGAACAAAAATCCATGATTCCTTCTGGAACTATTTATGGGGAGGAAATTAGAAATACAAGATGTTCATAATATTAGCCCAAGCCTGAAAATGGCAAAAACAGTCTCAAAATCCCTACAAAAAATGCAACGCTAATGAGTCTCAAAATCCCCGAAAGCTAGGTACCTGTACTTGCACACGCACTCACGAGCCTAACGAACCTGGCCCTGGTTCGAACGCTGTGTGGGCACTCACTAGCCTAACGAACCTGGCCCTGGTTCGAACGCTGTGCGGGCACTCACGAGCCTAACGAACCTGGCCCTGGTTCGAACGCTGCGCACGCACTCACGAGCCTAAAGAACCTGGCCCTGGTTCGAACGCTGCGCACGCACTCACGAGCCTAACGAACCTGGCCCTGGTTCGAACGCTGCGCGGGCACTCACAAGCCTAACGAACCTGGCCCTGGTTCGAACGCTGTGCGGGCACTCACTAGCCTAACGAACCTGGCCCTGGTTCGAACGCTGTGCGGGCACTCACGAGCCTAACGAACCTGGCCCTGGTTCGAACGCTGTGCGGACACTCACGAGCCTAACGAACCTGGCCCTGGTTCGAACGCTGCGCACGCACTCACGAGCCTAAAGAACCTGGCCCTGGTTCGAACGCTGTGCGGGCACTCACTAGCCTAACGAACCTGGCCCTGGTTCGAACGCTGTGCGGGCACTCACGAGCCTAACGAACCTGGCCCTGGTTCGAACGCTGTGCGGGCACTCACGAGCCTAACGAACCTGGCCCTGGTTCGAACGCTGTGCGGGCACTCACGAGCCTAACGAACCTGGCCCTGGTTCGAACGCTGCGCACGCACTCACGAGCCTAACGAACCTGGCCCTGGTTCGAACGCTGCGCACGCACTCACGAGCCTAACGAACCTGGCCCTGGTTCGAACGCTGTGCGGGTATATAGATCATAGCTCTGATACATTTGAATGTAATCTTAACTTCAAATAAGTTATATTTCTTGAATCTTCGTTTCATTCCAAGAAAAAGAGTCCACGCATCATATAGTTACAATAAAATGAAGAATAATAAGAGTGTTTTTAGCGTACCCCATTTAAAAATAAAAACAAGGTTATTTTTCCCTGAATTACGGTACCAATGAACTTCGTGCATTTGTTGACGGTTTGACCACAGTGCAAGCCGCTTTCAAGACAAATACGGGTTCTGACAACCGTCGTGAGAAACTAAGTTGGCCACAGTGGCGGCCGGCTGCATGACGAGTTTCTGAGTCAGTGAGAAAATCGGAATAAGATGTTTTATTGTGATTTGGAATCAGGACGCGGATTGCCAACAATAATAAATCATGTTTTTTTTTTTTAAATTTCCCCCCTATAAAAAGTACATGGAAGAAATATTGTTTTTGTCATAACTTTCGAATTCAAATTATCGGTGGCAATATTATTTTTGGAGCTTTGAACCAATAAAGTAATAATTTTTGAGATGATGTTTCCCTGTCTGTAAATCTGCATGTCTGTGTAGATGTGCACAGACCTAGAGAGACTACATGTACCAATTGGCCGATTTTCATCAAATTTTGCGTGTAGGCACTAACTCACAGTATCTCCAGGTGTAAAAATATATTATTTTGATAGTTGATTTTAAAGGGTAACCATTTCCCCGCCCAGAAGGGAGAAAGTATATGTCAATTTTCTGATACCGTTTATTTCAACTCTCATTTGAAACTTGTGCTTTAATCCAAGTCACACTTTGGCCTAGTCGGCTTTCTAACCCCTGGGCTTTGTGTTTGTTTATTTCCCGCACGAATTAGCACCAATTCAACAATCCTCTTCCTGTCTAATTTAATTTTGTTGTTCTAAGATAAGAGTCTTGTCATGGATCCGCGTTTCTGAATTTTTAGCCGGAAGTGTTGGCTTTTGATTAATTTAAAAGAGTAAACTTATACCGGTGTAATATTATTATACCTATAACTATAGTGTACCAAACATTCTTTTAAATTTATTTTTTTCATATTTTTGATGTCACCTTTTTTTAGTAATGCACTTTAAACAGACAAGTTCCTTTCATTCTATATAAGTTACGCATTTCATTAAAACAACTCCAAGGAATGAGACCTAAAGACGAAATATGCATTCCTTAACATATTTCACCAATGAGTTTAGTTATGTATTCGGCAGCAAGCGGATTCCCGAAATTGGTGGATTTGGATGTGTTGCTGGCCTGGATTTTCTACCTGTTTCGGGGTTGGTGAATTTGGAAGTTGTGGTGACTCTTAACTGTATGCTAGTTAGCAGATAATACTTCAAATATTTATTTAATCGTACGGTTATTGTTTACACTACATTATTCATATGATTATAGTTGTAGTTTTTAAATACATTTTGTTCTGCTCAGTTAATTATCAGTTTTCAGTTTAATAAACGAAGTGTACATGCAAAATCAAATGCGTGAATTACTACTTATTACTTATTTATATATATTTCAAAACCCACTCCAGGCCACCACTTCACAATCGATGTCTTGACCGACCCTCAAACCATTGGTGAATTTGTATACGGCCGTCACAACGACATGGAGACACACTTTAACTTCGTGCGTTTACAATGATCCCTTGATACGGTATAAAGTATTTAATTATTTACTGTTTATCCATAAACAGGCGCAATTTTACATTCTACTACTTTTACCACGGGAATCATTCAAATAAATATATACCCGAATTTCACATTGAAAATTTGAAGGGCGATCCGATGTAAATTCCGCTCATTCAGCGGAAATATTTTGCGTAATTGAGTGGAGTAACAAAGAAACAAATATTCAGATTTGTTATACTAGTTGCATAATATAAACTACGAATACAAAACAAATAAGTAAATTAATGCATAAAAGAAGCATAAGGTATTTCATCGTTTTGGACGGTATCGTGCTCTGTATTACACACCTATACCGGTCGAGGGCCCGAAACACTTGTGACTCGTGAGCGCACATGCGGGCGTCGGGGATTTTGAGAATCGTTGACCAGGTAGCAACATGGTAGCAACCCATATAATTTAGGGTTGCTCTGGAATTTAGGGATTTTGAGACTTGGGGATTTTGAAACTTGGGGAATTTGAGACGACACGATAAATACGTTCGCATTGTTAAAAACAGAATCAAATACTTCCTATCGGCGAACAACAATAAAACAGAAAGTGAACTACAAATACCTGTTCCAGCTCAAAGCGAACAAATCCGCCTTCCCCGTAACTTCACAGCTGTCCATAAACTGTGTTATCGACACCTTGCTGAGACGCGTCTTCTGATAGTTCAACCCCTCCTGCGAGAACCTCCAAATTGCTAAACGCTCTCCACCGCGGTTTTTCTTGCGTCGATGTTTCATCTGAGAATGTTTTTTCACTGGGCGAACCATATTTATGAGATCACAAATGTATAAAGAGTAAGGTATATAACAAATTTATGTTTTAAGTTCAAATAATTATTTGAAGATAAATCACAGATTTTGCACACAGACTTATCATATATGGACACGGTCCTACACTGTTAACACTTTACTGGTAACTGATGGGGTGATGGGAAGCAGGAGGAATACTTGCCAAAAAAGAAAGTCAAATTCGTGGAAAGGGCGGCGGATTATGGTTTACAACCCCCAGCTAGCCCCTCGAACCCTGAATGTTACCGCCAAACGGAAAATACCCCCGTCGCAGCAAACCTGCGTACTTAGCGAATTTTCAGTGCATGTCTTTGTAACACATAAAGCCACTTACCAATATTCATAAATATATATTCACAAATAAGCGATACATAAAATACTAATTATTCTCCATAAGAATAACATTACGTATTGTTTGGGGACGAGTACGCAGGTTTGTAGCAAGATGAACACAACAAATGAGTTTTTATGCAAATATAAATATAACTCAACAAGGTGAATTCACATACCAAGTTTCATCCGTATACATTGTAATCGATATATAACATTTTAATTATTCGCCATAAGAAGAACATGGGGGTTAAGAACCCAGGTTTGCTGCTACAGGAACCATCGGCAAAAACTTGTTTTTTTGTGTGCAAAAAACAATAAACCACAACCAGTTGAAGCCATATACCAAGTTTCGTCAGCGTATGTTCATAAATAATTGAGATATACAAATTTTCTTTTTCTCCATAAGAATAACATTGACAACGTACTATGTTTAGCACGTTCAATATCTCAGCAACCAATTGACGTAGAACAATGATCAAAACACCAATTGTTTGTTTTTTACGCTGAATCAAATGGTGGAAACTAAAATTTGACTTTATCAAAGATTTTATGTAATATATATATATATATATATATATATATATATATATATATATATATATATAAAACAATTTTTGGGGTACAAAACTCCCCAAAATACCCCTTCGGATGGTCCGATCCGTCTGGTTTTCGAACGCGTTTCATTCATTCATTTTAGGTTTTCGACTCAAATTTCATTAAGGTCGGACCTTTTTTACGAGAGTTATCGTGCTTATGGTCACATATACATAAATAAATATATCTCGTGTATATAAAAATATACATGTATACAAATTTGAATGAATGGTGTTTAAGGCATCTGGGGGCCTCAAAACGAAAAGTTATCATGGTCTCGGGCTTAAGTCTTACCATGCTACCTACGGTAAAAACATCTTTCTTATCGGGGAAATTCGCTAAAACCTATTGCAGGGTTTCTCAGAATAATTATCTGAACAAAATTTCCAAATTTGACCAAATGATTATTCGAAAAACCCGTGATAGAGAAATAATTTAATTGTTTTATAAAGGTATGTGCTATATAGTACTTAGTAACTACCTAAAGATTATTGTACGATCAGCTGCGTCTTTAATTTATAATCCTGATGACTGATGATTACTATAGGTTGTCAAACTATAGAGATTTTCCTCCAAGTGATTCGAAAGGAATTTATTTTTCCCTCGGACCTCAAGGCTTCGTCCTACTGGCTGTCTAAGTTACTATGTTATTCTTATGGAACGAATATCTTATTGGGTTTGTGTCACATGTGCACGTGAGTTTGATCTAATTCATGTAAAGTAAAATATCCCACGCGCACCTTGCACATTGAAACGCCTGTTTTGAGTTAGTTGAACTTGTCGTTGTAAGATGGCGTCATCAGTACGTTGAAAAATAGGTAACTGACAAATAGACAAATAGGTAATATCCTTATATATTAATACACGGTTGAAACGTGATATTGCGTGCGTTCCTGAAATTCCACTGAGCGGGAAAGTCCCTGGCCCACTGTGGCTGTTTTAGGGCGCTTGGTCCCTCTTCAGCCGAACGTTACATTCTCACTGTTCTCAGTGACTACTGAACCGATGTATAAGATTTATGTGAGAAATTAAAGGGGATAATGTGTAGATGTGCCGAATTCCCTCATAATTTAGTTCGTTCTTAGGGCTTCGCGCCACAGCCCAAAAGTGCACAAAAGTTGCAATGTTAATTTTATGGAAGCACAGTAATCATTGAAATTGAGCATTTGACAGCTGTTGAAGTTAACAAAACACAGTAAATAAGCAAGTTCACCTATTTTAAACTAACTTTTGGAATGGCATCACAATTTAAACTGTTCGAATTCGAGCAACTGGATTAACTCGTTACCCATTAATTTCTCATTTGTATGGTTTTGAATTGTTTTTGATTTTCGCATTTAGTGATGAATATTCAACATTGTGGCCAAAGTGGGCGTGTGTGAGACTTATGTTGTGATTCGTCCGTTTGTGTGTGTTCCCCAGAGATAGTAATGATTCCTCCACGTGCTTTTCCAGCGAACCATGGGTGTAAACATGAAAACTCACTACTCGAGAAAATGTGCTGAACGCAGCCATCATATATCAAGCAAATGATTGAGTAGTAAACTGTGTTTAACGTAAACGCTTAACACCCTGGGTGGCATAATGAGAAGACACTTGGTCAAATGGGATGCATTATAAAACAATATATATTTCGTTGCACCTTTCTGGCCAGTCAACAGTATCACAGAGTATAACCAACTACAATAGATTGACCACATAGACTGTTGAACTGTAACGATCTCCACTCACCTTAGACTCAGGGCGTCCTCCTGTTCCCTCCGCTGCTTACTCGGCACCAACCCGAGGGCCAGGAGCACATCAAATGCGTGTCCGTACAGGAAGTTCTCCTCTTCTGTGGGGTCGATAGTCGGCAGGCGCTTCGGTTTGCGCTTGGGCTTCCGGCGCTTCAGAACAGGCGCTTGGGCTAAGTGCTTAGCCGTACGGGAGCGCAGGCGAACGCTCAGACTACGAGATCGCAAGGACACCCATGGCACGGTGGGCACGCGGGAGGTGCGGCGGAGCTTCGTGCATTGCGGCATTCTAGAGGAACATCCCGACACTGAGTCGGGTTCAGGTTCTGGAGAAACGTTCACTGAGGGGGCAGTAACGGAGGTCGAGTGAGTCCTTGGCGGAATTCAAGCTTTCAAAATGTATTTATTAAGACGTACTCAGTTTAGAAAGTCATACCACAGTTTTGGGTTCGATCTAAATTAAATTACATGTGAGTAATGCGTCCTTAGTTAGGTCCCGGAGTATTTTCTGTCAATCTAACTACTATACTGAAAGAAAAATAACCTGTTTTATTTAACAGCTTTTTAAATATGATTGAAAGAAACACTCAGATTGTTCGTATGTGCCTTAATTTTACAGCAATTAAAAAATTAAGTAGAACAAAACGATACAAACATTATTTATTCACCTTAAATCCTTAGTCATAATTATGTAGTAAAGTTATCAAGTGTCGATACAAAAATCTAGGTAGTCTGTTTTTAATATATAAATATGGAATTAATATTTCACTTTCAAATCCACCCCTATCCTTATGATTAGGTTTCTTCGTCACATCAACAATAAATTGAATTTATCCGAATACACTGACGCCTTGTCCATGCATGGTCACTTTCTCATAGCAAGAACATTTTGTTTAAATTTGTAACTGAGTCTTTGTAAAAAGATTTAGGGAACTTAAGGTTTCAAATAACTCCTGTTTCGTCCTTTTAATTACTGAATAGTAGGATTCATCTTAATGCCTGTCTGAAATGAATAAAATTCAATCACTACAATCAATAAAACATGCACCTTCAGTCTATATTGTATGCCGTGCTTCCATTTCATCAATGGGTTTAATTTAAGTTCAAGAGTTTGCTTCACAAGCGAAAAAAGTCACGTCGTGCCGATGCTCTATGGTTGCAACCCGGCCGGCGTGAACCCGAGAAACGCAAACGCGCTACTTTGCCATTATCCGTTGTGCGCGATATATTCCCGTTTGTGAGGTGCGGCTGCGTTACGGTTATCGTTATCAGGTAATGATAAGAGATAAGAGCAGTTGATAAACCGTCACCTGGAAACTCAAGCCGATAGCAGCTGCGATGACGCGGTGTGGGGCAAGGCTTCGGAAACATGCGAATGGGAAATCCTAAAAGACACTCAATAAATTACGTTACGTGTTGTTTGCTTTTCAACGAATGCCTATCCTTTGTCACACTGGCTCAAGTTTATCCTCAAATTTCTCTATTATACCTTCTTCACTTCATTATTTTCATTTCGTATTTTCGTTAAAGCTCCGGTCGATCTGTGTCGTCGCGTAAAAATACATATCATCATCATCATATATTTATTACAAATAACTGGAAAACTTTGTCGAGTCCGTCAAACCGTTCTATCGGGTCGATTTCCATGATTCTTTTTTTAAAGCATAGGTAATTACGCCAAGATATGTCATCACCCATCCAAACTAACATATCTTCAATGGACTTTACCCCGTGGCTCTTAAAGTTTCCATTTTAATCTTATGGAGGAAGTTTATTTACATCAGATGATTACTTAAAACATGTGTTTATCAACCAAGAGAGTTCATTTGATCCACCAAAGAATAATGTAGCACATAATACAAATACTTTATTTGCGGGTGTTTATATAGTCAAGAATGTATATGTAATCCATAGTTATTATTGTACGATTATAGGTTGAGATAATCTGCTATATGAGCTATAAGGTTTTTTGCGTATTTAAATATTAATATTTTATGTTTTCAGGTTTTTTTACTGTTAAATTTAAGGCTCGTTCAACAACTCCTGACCGATTGAAATTTAAAGCTTTCATAAAACACATGCACGATCGTCTAATTCATTAGGTTCCCTAATGATATTTTATTATTCTTTCTATAAAATGATATTTTATTTTACGTGCCTAGTATGTTACTGGATTCTCTCTGCAAACATGAAATATATTCCCATATAAATCAAGTGTGGGGTTTCTCGATGTGGGGTTTCCGTATGTTTGCACGTGTGCGTATGTGAGTAGGTGTGTATTTATATTTAGCTATATTGGTTTTAAACCTGACATTTTTAGAAATTGAAAATGAGCTTACAAATTCCATTACGACGATAGTATGGATTTTCTTAGGCATAGCAAGATAGGAATGAATACTCAGTCAGTCAACATTGGGATGGAAATCCTAAGTGATGGATTCTTCTTAAACTATGTTTATACGTATGAACTAAAAAGTGATTACTTTCTTTTAAAACACCAATCATAAGTAGGATGGTGATAATCTACTAAAGGCTATAGACTATAGTACTATATGCTAACTGTTTTAAGCAGATAAAAAGGTCATAATAGAAATAAAACCACAGCTGTTGACAGTAAATAAAAACCCTGCTGCTGAAATCTAGCGGGAACAATATTAGGTCTAACGATTTCAATGATAAGGAAAACACAACCTTAAAACTGATTAGTGTTCTCAGAGAAAAATTATACAACTTTCAGAGTAAGTTGTTAAATAGCATTTGAAAAAATTACCAGTAACCAAAAAGTATTTTTAGATTTGACCTTAAAAAATATGCATTATTTTAACTTGATTAGCCTTTACCCTTAAAGTCAAGGTGCAACATTGACTGATGCTGCAGACCAGCGCGGGTTCTCTAGTGTATATTATTTAAGATGAGGAAATATGATTTCTGCAGTGGTCCGCAACATCACTATTCGCGGCCACAATACAAATTGTAAAGCAACTAGGCATTATAAACAGGACTGAACAAAAAGAAATTTGAAACTTGAACATTATATGCCAATCCACATTTAACTTCAAAAGTATCAGCCTTACTTCCACCAATCGGCCTGGTAATCAGAATCAGCTGCTTTAATACATCGCTACCAGTGATATAGTGAGGACGATCTCCAATTAAAATCCCCAAGTTCTC
This sequence comes from Allygus modestus, assembly GCA_963675035.1. NCBI lineage: Eukaryota > Metazoa > Arthropoda > Insecta > Hemiptera > Cicadellidae > Allygus > Allygus modestus. The sequence continues at coordinate 320,419,349 of OY776111.1, forward strand.
GACATGTCAGGAAAAAAATTCAAAACTGTACTCAAAAGACTCGAGGCGCAGTCAAGGTACTGTATATATCACTAGGGGGCTGGTGGGAGATGTCCAATTGCACCGGTGGTCAGGGATCAGCCCCAAACTGATGTGTCCAGTTGCACCGGAGCCCCTTTTGGGGGGTGTTCCAATTGCACCGGCTGTCAATCTAAATTAAGACGATTTTTGTGTCCAGTTGCACCGGAGCCCCTTTTGGGGGGTGTTCCAATTGCACCGGCTGTCAATCTAAATTAAGACGATTTTTTTTATTCAACTAAGTATAAGACTAAAGGTTAAAATATAGAGGTTGTAGAAATAACTATTACATAAAAGAAAGTGCCAACCAGACCGGATGCCCAGTACAGTAGGTTAGGTTAGGTTAGGTTAGGTTAGGTTGGGTTAGGTTAGGTTAGGTTAGGTTAGGTTAGGTTGGGTTAGGTTAGGTTAGGTTAGGTTAGGTTAGAGTAAAGATGTTAGTGTTGCCACGGACAAACACAAAATTAAACATTAATTACATAGTTACCATATTTATTAGCTAGAACTTGCTGTGGTCTACCATTAGTATGTAGCAAGGAACCATCGGCAAGTGTTTGATAAAATATTCCATTACGAAATTGTTAAACACTTATAAACCTAGTTACAAATACATAAGAAAGCATGCCACTATGTTTGAAGATAAATGTAGTGGGGTGGGGAAGGGAGAAAGCCTTCCAATTGTACCGGCTCCTGCGGTCGAAGGAATTTGCAGCGGGGATAAGTGGGGTGGGTAGATTTTGACCACCGGTGCAATTCGACACTTTTCGGACGGAGGAATGTTTTGACCCTTGCAAATTCCATCGACCGCCGGTGCAATTGGATATCAGCCGGGCTGGTTTGGGTCGAGGCGCAGTGCAGGTGTTGTGCCAGAACTATGACAGACACCCTTCGAGGCAAAGTCAGTGTGTCCCAATGTAACTCTGACCCCGCCTTGCCTCTAAGATCCACGGTTCACCCCCAGCTCTCATATGGGTCCGGGTTCGTGGAATGCATGAGCACGGAAATTTTCCAGACAATCAAGTACGCAGCAACTTTGCACACATTAGCATGTTACTGCTAGTTTATTGATGCTATTGATTGATAACCTTATCAAACTGGGCCAAGGAGCTCGTCTCCTATTGGTGGAACGATGACCAATCAAAAACTGACATTCGATCTACGGTTATCTCCCTTTGTCATGTTTGTCCTCGGTTTCATTTTTTACCTTTGAGAAATTGTATGCAATATCAGTGAACTCGTTATTTGCGCTCATTGATAGTGTAAGTGATCAGGTGAGGTGTTTTAATTGCATAATGATTAACACTTTTCATTCGTAATTGTTTGTAGATATTATAGATAACGTTTGGCGAACAAAATAAATTAGCTTATTCTAGGTTTGATTCAAAGACAAAAGTGATAAATCTTAGAGAACTTGATCTAAAAAGATCACGAGACAAATATTCCCCATGCTCGCACTACTATCTTAAATACAATCAGTCGTGCATTTAGAAGTTCGATTATATATTTGTTGTGTCAACAGATTTATACTTGATTATATAAGAATAAATAACTTTCTAAATATCTTGATTCTAAATTTAAAAAGTAATATGACGTCTATAGCAATTACAAGTGAAATGCTCTATTTTATTTTGGTGACACTCCTGACATACAATTGTTATATGTCATGGTACATATATAATTCCCTCGTGAATCACTTTTCAGTTTACTAGATTTTCAGGCCACTATTTTACTTGGGTTTCTGCATACGAATACAATAATTATGATAGGATCAGTAAAACTGAATCATGTATCCATACCTCCAAACAATAAAAAATTCTAACTTTTAATTCCATCTTCATTTTTGAAACCTTGATGTTTGTAAAGCAAAATATAAGCATTTTTCAACGTCCTAACTTCCATCTCCGAATTCGCATTAACTTATCAATTCCTACACATAATTTTCTGAACTGTACTTTTTACTTTCTCCCTCTACATAGTATAAGGAGAAAGAATTGTTTTCGTCAAAATTTTCGAATTTGAGTTGTTAGCGGAAATATTCGTTTTGGTGCTCCCTGAACCCAAAAAAGTGGTTTTTACGTGATGTCTGTCTGTCCGTCCGTCCGTCCGTCCGTCCGTCCGCCCGCCCGCCCGCCCGCCCGCCCGCCCGCGTGCGTGCGCGCGTGCGTGTGTGTGTGTGTGTGTGTGTGTGTGTGTGTGTCTGTGTGGATGTGTACAGAGTTAGAACCCTAACCAATGGGCCGATTTTTAAGAAATTTGGTATGTAGGTACTAATCCACGATATCTCCAGGTGTTTTTTCATTTTTTAAAATTTTTGATTTGTAAGGGTAATTATCCCCCAAAATCCGCCAAAAAACATGAAAAATCAAAATTTCTCAAAAACGACTCTTGATTAAACTTTAGTCGTTTGTAGAACTTTAGTTTTCCAACAAAATGACACCATCCGCATTCCTGTAAAAATTCGGGTTCAGAAATTACAGGACTTAAAACATCCAAAATTAAGTTTTTTGGATTTTTCATAAAAATACGTAATTATAAAAAAATATTACTATTCACCATTAAAAATAGCTCAAAAAACTAAATAATTTAGTATTTTGAATTACTATTCTACAATTGCTGGTTTCGAAGAAAATTGAAATTTTCATTTAGCGGTAAACGCAGTACGTTGTCCAATGTTATTCTTATGGGGAATACAAAAATTACTATTTCTCTCTTATTTACTGATAAATGTCATTCAAATTTGATATGCTTGTCAATTTAGCATTGACCAAAAGAGGAAATTCGAAATATGTTGCCCCTTAATAACCCTGGGGGGGGGGAATAGGGGGCATTTCCCCTCTTAAAACCACGAGTGTAGCAATGGATTCTGTAGTGCTTCCAAAACAGGGATTTGGGTGGATGTTTTTAAAACAACTTGTTTACAAGAGTTTCTGTACATTCGACCGTGCTTTGTATTCTATATTTAGTAAATAAAAAGTAATTATTCATTAAAGTTGGGCTAAAAGGGAGAAAGTATGTGTCAGTTTCCTGATACCGTTTATTTCATATATATGTTTCATAATAACGTAATCCGAACACCCTGATATGTTTTTAATCAGTTACCGTACAACATAAAACAGGAAATCGATCTTGATAAATTTAAACTGAAAGCTATTATCTTTGACACAGGTCTACAAGGTAGATTAAGTTGGTTACGTCCCAAAATCCCCAAGCCTAAAATTGGTCAAAAACAGTCTCAAAATCCCCAAAAGAAAAATGTAAGCGCAATAGGTACGCTAATGATTCTCAAAATCGCCAGGAACTACTGGAGGTCCCTTTGTACGCGCACCACGAGCCTACGACCCGCGTATTGGTGCAGGTGGGAGGATACGCATTGCTCCCCCATGGCTGTGCTGGAATGCTTGTCCATATTTCTGTATCTGAATGTACCTATGTAAACCAAAGTCCGAATCAATGTCGTAGTGTTTAAAAATTAGTTATGTTTATATAAAATATAGCTCGTATTTACGATAAATAATTACAATTGTCTATACGAATAACGACTATTACAAGGATTCCTGTCGAGACTTTGCTTTTTAAAAACGTGTAATAGCCAAAAACTAATTCTGGCCTCATTTAACATTGTAAATACCACAATTGTCAAATTTAAATTCATCAACAGATGCGTTTTTGGCAAGAGAACAATCACAAACGAAGATTGATATGAAATTATATGAAATGAACACAAATTATGTGAAATGAGGGATGCAATATTTAAGTGCCGGGGCTTTAAGTACAGTCAGGGCAAAAATTGGGTTTGGTTATTTCACCACGACCAAGGGGGAGCAATAGTATGTTTTCGCTCGTTTAAATCTCACCGGTTTGGCAGGGGAGCAATCGGTGTGTCGCTGGATCTACTGGCCAGGGGGGAGCAATCCCTATGCAGCCGGTGCAGGTATATATGGCTTCATGATTCAGCTCATAGCTCTGATATTCATGAATTCAATCTTAACTTCAAGTAATTTATATTTATTTAATCTTCTTGTAACTACAAAATGACTCCACACAACGCATAGTTGTAATTAAACAAAATAAAAGTGTTTTTAGCGAATTTCCCCTATAGGAAAGAAGCTATTACCGTAGTCGGCATGGTAAGACCTAGGCCCGGGACCATGATAACTTTTCGTTTTGAGGTCCCAAGACCCCAAAAACACCATTCGTTCGAAACTGTATATATATATATATATATATATATATATATATATATATATATATATATATGTGTGTGTGTGTGTGTGTCCGTGAGCACGATAACTCTCGTAAAAATTATCCGATTTTGATGAAATTTGGTATAAACGTGTAAAGCAACATTTATGACTTTAAGTTCGAAAACCAGCCAGATCGCTCTATCCAAAGGGGTATTTTGGGGGGGTTTTGTACCCCAAAAATGGGTTTTTCAAATTTTGTACATATAATTTTGGAAATAGTAAAATTTTATTTTTTCCCATTGGATTCAGCTTAAAAAAACACACAATTTGGTATTTTGGTAATTTCTCTACGTCAATTGGTTACCGATATATTGAAAGTGCTAAACACAGTACGTTGTCTAATGTTATTCTTATGGAGAAAAATAAAAAATTTATATCTCGCTTATTTATGAACGTATTCTGACGAAACTTGGTATACAGCTTCATCTGGTTGTGGACCATTGATATTTGCTCAAAAAGACAGTTTTGTACCCAAGGCTCCCGTAGCAGCAAACCTGCGTACTCAGCCCCATGTTATTCTTATAGAGAATAAGTAACGTGTTATCTGCCTTCATTATGAAAATAAATTAATGAAATTTGGTATGTGGTACCACCTACATGAGTTATATTGATATTTGTATAAAACCCCATTTTTTGTATTCCTTGCTTCAGCAAACCTGCATACTCAGCTGCCATGTTATTCTTATGGAGAATAATTAAAATGTCATAAATCGTTTATTTATGAAACTTGGTATGTGGCTTTATGTGGTATATATGCATTGGAAATTCGCTGAGTACGCAGGTTTGCTGCTACGGGGGTATTTTTTATTATTTTTTATTCCTCATTTCAAAATAAACACGAGTTCGCACGAGGGAAGTGAATTTCCACTTAACAACTTTTAAAACTCAAAATCAGTGTAAAAACATACATTTATTCCAATTTTTATTAAAATCTGAAAACAGTGATTTTTTGGCTGTTGTGATGCTCCTGGTTTCATTTACCTGCAAAGCTGGGAATACAATTTTGCGCATTTTAATGTTATGAGAAGTCCAGTCAGGCTTGAAAGTAGGCGTGAGGTTGCTGGGGATGATAAAACTACTCTATCAAAGGAATAACAGGCTTTTCTGGTGTAAAACCCCCATAAGACAACGTACTGTGTTTAGTCGAAATACATTTTCTTTAATAACTCGGTAAATATGTATGCTAGAATGACGAGAGAGGGCTTAAAACTTTCGCCTCACTAATTCCCATCTTTGTAAATGCATTAATATTAAATACGGGGCTTTTCTGACCCTTTTGGGCCCAAAAACTCGAAATTTGAAAGATTAATCCCCAAAAAAGGGGTTTAGAGTTTTCCGATTGTTTTGCCCAACGAACTTGTCCAACTGATTACAAAAAGGAACGTCCCTACCAAATTTGAAGTAAATCGGACAAAAAATGCGACCGCTAGAGTGCTAACACACATGAGGACACGTTAGGAACTTCTATGGTGGTCCCGGGCTTAAGTTTCACCGTGCGAGACATGCTAATAGTTCACTTTCCAAAGGAAATTCACTAATAAGACTATTTTTACATCGCAATTACGGTACCAATGAACTTTGTATTAAAGAAAAATCTTTTTCATCCCCGCGCGAAAAACTATAGGCTGTATATCAATGTAAATTACCATCGAACTAACAGCACAACAAAAAAATAACAACAATCTTATACTTAATCTTCAATAAAGAATAGTAATATTGGTTACAATTTAATTTAAAATTATAAGACTCACCAATACTTTTTAAAATTTGTATATTTTGTTAAAATATACAAATAAAAAAATATTGGTGAGTATTATAATTTTAAATCAATCTTATACTTGTTCAAGTGTTTATTGCTCAAAATAAAAATCTTGCTTAACATCTTGTATTTGAATTAGTATTAAAAGGGAACTTACTTCATATTGCATTTGTTGTAAGTTCCATTACATACATGTACGTACAGGCGTGGAAAACGTGAGCTACCTTATTAATTAAAAGAAAAACCGCCCGCTTGAACATTTAGGAAAATAATTAGGAAAAAAGTTAAATGATTCTTAGTTATTTTTACTGCCGGGTATTCCCAAGGATAAGAATTCAATTGTTTACTACTGAAGTACATAATACAGTATACCATTATATTACGCGTACTGTAAGAATAAACATTCAATATAAAAGTCGTGGATGTTAATAATACAACCTGTAAGATTAGATATTAATACAATACAGATTGAAAAAGACTGAGTAAAGTTACGACATACAACGGCACTTAATGCAAGTCAAGGACATCCAAAATAACTACTGTAGTAGCTAAAGCTAAACAATGTCAGAAGTGGATTCATATTTCTGAGGTTTATTGTATGATCATTATTTGATTATAATTTTCCAAAGACTCCATAAACTGTAGGTATGCTCTAAACGTTAATTTGTATCCACACTGATTACTATCCAAATACATGTACGTTCTTAAACTGTGTATGCTTATTTTAAAGAACATTCATTAACTACTAAAGTTATGTCCCTTGTCAATAAATAAATAAATCAAATATTGTAATAAACCACCAATAAATAAATTCTTATGAAATAACAATTAATTATAGTTATTAGTTAAATGTTGTGAATTTACAACTGAAATTACATTTGTAGTATCTTGGTTGTCTTGGCAAAAGTAACTATTCAAATTAAATCGAAAAATACTGCTCACCGATTCAAGAAATAATCCCTTGGACCAAAAAACTCCACCACTGAAATGAACAACATTTTCAAGAAAATGTTAAACGGGATTGTTTTAAATTGAAAGACAAATAAGACTGACATTATAAATATAAAGAAAGGCTAATCACAAATTGAAGGTTTTGAATTTGATTGTGTACTGCTGAATTTGTAAAGAAAGGGAACGTTGTACGGTAATTTTGAAAACGAAATAGTTTTAAATTCCAGTTCTATTATTGTAAATCTGACAAATAAGATTAATAAAGTAGCAAACTCCCCTTATTTACAAACTGATACAAACATTTTGTTTTCAATTACATTTGGCCTTTATTAAACTATACATTTCAAACTGCACCATCAAACAAATTTCACAACAAAATTACATTGATTTAATTATTAGATCAACCATCAAAGAACCACTAGAGCTGCTATAAAAAATCTAAGTTCACTCTTCAAAATGTATTAAAGGATTGGGTTTAAAGAGAGATGCTCCTAAAAACTACCACACCATACCTCGTTGTACAGGAACAACAATATTTGTAATACGTCCCCCCTCCACCACAAATAACAAGCCTCCGTCAAAATTGCTAAAAATAAAAGAAAATACGTTTTCTAAAAGGCGCGAAAACAGCTCCTCAAACCTGCTCCTTGACCATACCACGTTGTTAGTATGGATACGTTTTTATTTTTCTGACCCCAGTGTTGGTTTTCTGGCTTGTTGTCATGTTATTTTTATGATGAAAATATTGTTCTTGGAGCGACGAAAGACACTCGATCTAGGAACTCTTCACAAAAAGGAAAATGATTTTCACGTTTCTAACAATCAAAATCTACAATAGTTTATATATTTTTTATAATGTCTAATTTGTCAAATTTTGTATTTAAGCATCTTTCGATGTGGAAGAAGGTGAACATTTATATAAATAAATTGTCTTTATATTTTAAAACCTTCAACAAAGCTAAATACTTATCACCTTAAGTATTTATACAATAGGGTTTAAGTGACTTTTTTAAATAAGGTGGAACTAGTTTTATTAAAATCAAATTAAAAGTGACAAGAGTCTGAAATAGAAAAATGAATTTTATGATCTAATTTGATACATTACGTGATAATGCCAACGTTTTCAAGTGTAAACTTGGTATACATGTGTAATTTAAAATTACAAAATTTAACAGACGATCAAGCCCCCTCTACAAGTGTCTCTAAACACAATAGGTCTCAATGTGGGAGGTTGTGAATCTGTTATTTATTCTCGCTAAATGCAGTATTTCCACGCAGAATATTTCATCATAAAACAAGTTTTTGGGAATTATTTATATTCTTCTCCAGTATCCACGCATCTCCAATTAGTTTTTATCGAAGAACATAAAAGTTATTTTGATTTATCAGTGTTTTCTAATAAAAAACAATTAATTGTTCTTCTGTTTTCTTATCAAGATCTTTCGATAAGATCAATTTAAATGTCTTAAACTCAATTGCTGGGTATATAACTATGATTTGTTTATTATTAAACGTATAAGTAAAGAATAAGATTAAAGTTAAGCTTGTACTCTTCTGTTCATGGAGACGGGTAATAATTGATTAATGATTGTTGCATACACATTGTATTGGTTTAAAAGTTAATCACCAAAATTATGTTACAGAAATCTAATAATGTAAAATACCCCCGTCGCAGCAAACCTGCGTACTCAGCGAATTTCCAATGCATATATATGTGACTCACTACTACATAGAGCTATTTACCAAGTTTCACAAAAATACATCCATAAATAAGTGATATATATAGCATTTTATTTATTCTCCATAAGAATAACATTAGGGTTGAGGACGCAGGTTTGCTGCAACGAGGAAGATAAGTAATGTGTTTTTTTTGCAATTATCAATACAACTGAACCAGGTGAAGCTACATACCGAGTTCTCTTAATCTAGGTTCATAATTAAGGGAGATATAAAACTTTACTTATTCTCCATATGAATAACATGGGGGCCGAATATGCAGGTTTGCTGCTACGGGGACTATCAACAGAAAACTTGTTTTTTGTGCTAATATCAATATACCACAACTATTTGAAGCCACATACCACGTTTCATCAATATACATTCATAAATAATCAAAATATAACATTTTATTCATTCTCCATAAGGATAACATTGGACAACGTACTGTGTTTAGCACTTTGAATATCACTGCAACGGTTGGACGTAAAACAACAATTAAAACGCCAAAATTATTGTTTTGTAGAGCTAAACTGATTGGTAGAAAGAAATGTGGAGTTTTTAATGAAATTATCTGAGTAAAATCTAAAAACCGTATTCCCATAAGATTAACATGGGAAATTTTATGGACACATATTTTGACTTTTCTCCACAACCACTAAACCTAGCTTAATGATTCAAAATACTAAATTGTTTGTTTTTTAAGCTTTATAAAATGGCTATAACAAAAATATAGTTTTTTTTAAATTTTAGGGTAAAAAGATAAAAAAACAGATTTTTGGAAAATTTTAAACCCCCATAAAACCCCCTTCCCATAAACCGATCGATCTGGTTTTCGAACTTAAAGTCATAAATATTACTCTCCACATTTTTGCCAAATTTCATAAAAACCGAGCGCTTCTTTCAAAAGTTATCGCGGTAACGGACACACACATATATATATAAATTTGAACGAATAGTGTTTTTGGCATCTAGGGACCTCAAAACAAAAAGTTATCATGGTCTCGGGCTTAAGTCTTACCATGAGACCTACGGTAATAGCCTCTTCCCTATATGGGAAATTCGCTAAAACAGAAATATAATAAGTTAACAGTGAAAAATAGTAAAAGTTAAGTTTGAATAAAAAATACATTTATTTTAGTGTTGTCTAAAAGGATCATATTATAAACCAAATGAAATAAAATGAAATATGTTTTGAATTAGATATACAAATGATGTACTAGATGTACGCATCAAAGTATTTTGCAAGTTCTTGCTATATTAAAATACCGTATAGCATATTTTAGAAAGAGTAACTCATTACTGTACTTTGGAGTCTATAAACAACATTGCTGTTCTAATCAACGTGTCATTTACAGCCGTGTGAACTCTACTTATGTCACGTAACTATAAAAAAATCAATCACTGCATAACTCCCTTTCCTCCTTAACTTGTAGGGTATATCTTCATGTCCAAACTCCATACTATTCAATATGGTTATTGAATTAGATGAAAACCCCTTGGGTAGTAAAGTCGACATAGTTTCAATTTCATGGGGTGTATCACGTTAGAAAAGGTGGATTTCAGTGACAACGATTTGTAAAAAAAGATTTATTGCATAATGTCGATGATTTCTCCTACAGGGATGTTCTGCGGTGAATTTCATGGTGTTTGTCGCGTTATAAAAGATTGATTTCATAATGACGAAGATTTATCCTAAAGGGAAGTTCTGCGGTGTAATTTCATGGGATTGTCTCGTTATAAAATATGGATTGCAATGACAAAATCTCTCCTACATTGATGTTTTGCGGTGTAATTTCAATGGGCTTATCATGTTATAAAAGATTGATTGCAATAAAAAAAATCTCCTACAGGGATGTTCTGCGATGTAATATCATGAGGTTTGTCACGTTATAAAAGATGTATTGCAAAGAGAAAATCTCTCCTACAGGGGTGTTCTGCGGTGTAATTTCATGGGGTTTGTCACGTTATAAAAGATGGATTGCAATGTCAAAATCTCTCCTACAGAGATGTTGTGTAGTGTGTAATGTCATAGGGTTTGTCACGTTATAACAAAAGGATTGCAATGACAAAATTACTCCTACAATTATGTTCTGCGGTGTAATTACATGAGGTTTGTCATGTAATAAAAGATTGATTGCATATGCCGAGGATGTCTCCTACAGGGATGTTCTGCGGTGTAATTTCATAGGTTTTGTCACGTTATAAAAGATGGATTGCAATGACAAAATATCCCCTACAGGGATGTTCTGCGGTGTAATTTCATAGGTTTTGTCACGTTATAAAAGATGGATTGCAATGACAAAATATCCCCTACAGGGATGTTCTGCGGTGTAATTTCAAAGGGGTTTTCACGTTATAAAACATGGATTGCAATGACAAAATATCTCCTACAGGGATGTTCTGCGGTGTAATTTCATAGGTTTTGTCACGTTATAAAAGATGGATTGCAATGACAAAATATCCCCTACAGGGATGTTCTGCGGTGTAATTTCAAAGGGGTTTTCACGTTATAAAACATGGATTGCAATGACAAAAATTCTCTTTCAGGGATGTTTCGCGGTGTAATTTCATGGGGTTTGTCACCTTATAAACGAATTCGCACGCAGCACGCTGACGTGAGAGAAGTGAATTTCCACATACAAAACTTTTTAATACTCAAACCCAGTGTAAAAACATACATTTATGCAATTTTATTAAAATCTGAAAATAATATTTTGGCTGTTCTGATGCTCCTGGTTTAATTTACCTGCAATGTTAGGAATACAATGTTGCGCATTATAAGGTTAGGAGAAGGTCCAGTCAGGCTTTAAAGTAGGCGCGAGGTGGCTGGGGAAGAAACAAATACACCAACAAATGAATAACATGCTTTTCTAATGTAAAAACCCATAAGACAACGTACTGTGTTTAGCCGATATACATTTTCTTTGAAAACTCGGTAAATATTTATGCTATAATGACGAGAGAGGGCTTAAAACTTTCGCTTCACTAATTCCCATCTTAATACATGCATTAACTGTACGTACGGGGCTTTTCTGACCCTTTTTGGCCCTAAAACCTCGAAATTTGAAAGAATAATCCCTAAAAAAGGGTTTTAGAGTTTTCCGATTGTTTTGCCCAACGAACTTGTCCAACTGAATACAGAAAGGAAGGTCCCTACCAAATTTTAAGTAAATCGGACACAAAATGCGACCGCTAGAGACCATATATGCATATATACATAATATATATATATATATATATATATATATATATATATATATATATATATATACATAAATGATCTTTATTTATATTTATATTTTCGTTCTTTAATTTTGTTAGATGTTATAGTTTTTATTCATACTTATTATGCTTTTAGCGAATTTCCCCTATAGGGAAGAAGCTGTTACCGTAGGTCTCATGGTAAGACTTAAGCCCGAGACCATGATAACTTTTCATTTTGAGGTCCCCAGATGCCAAAAACACCATTCGTTCAAATTTGTATATATGTGTGTGTATATATATATATATATATATATATATATATATATATATATATATATATGTGTGTGTCCGTAAGCACGTTAACTCTCGTAAAAAAGGTCCGATCTTAATGAAATTTGGTACAAATGTGTAAAGTACCATTTATTTGAACGAGTTCGAAAACCAGATGAATCGCACCATCCGAAGGGGGGTTTTTGGGGGGTTTTGTACCCCAAAAATGTGTTTTTTGGGGTTTTCACATGTAATTTTAATTTAAATCAAACTTTAATTTATACCATTAAATCCAGCTTAAAAAAACAAACAATTTGGTATTTTGATCATTGCTCTACGTCAATTGGTTACCGAGATATTGAAAGTGCTAAACACAGTACGTTGTCTAATGTTATTCTTATGGAGAAAAAGAAAAATTGTATATCTCGCTTATTTATGAACGTAAACTGGCAAAATTTGGTATATGGCTTTATTTGGTTGTGGTCTATTGATATTTGCACAAAAATCCATTTTTTGCCCGATAGTTCCCGTAGCAGCAAACCTGCATACTCAGCCCCATGTTATTCTTATGGAGAATAAGTAACGTGTTATCTCCTTTAATTATGAACATAAATTAATAGAACTTGGTATGTGGCTTTACCTAGTTGAGTTATAATGATATTTGTATAAAAATCCATTTTTAGCGTTCCTTATTTCAGCAAACCTGCATACTCAGCCGCCATGTTATTCTTATGGAGAATAATTAAAATGTCATAAATCGTTTATTTATGAATGTATATTGATGAAACTTGGTATGTGGCTTTATGTGGTATTAAGATAAACTAATATGCATTGGAAATTCGCTGAGTATGCAGGTTTGCTGCTACGGGGGTATTTATTTTATACACCTGAAGAAGCGAAATGCGAAATATAGTGTAATGTATTGAATTTTTCAGTTCCTTATTGAATTGTAGCTATATATATATATATATATATATATATATATATATATATATAATTTTGAACGACCCCAAAACGTGTTCAGGGGGTCACGTTAGGAACTTCTATGGTGATCCCGGGCTTAGGTTTCACCGTGCGGGTCATGCTAATCGTTCACTTTCCACAGGAAATTCACTAATGATGGATTGCAACGACAAAATATCTCCTACAGGGATGTTCTGCAGTGTGATTTCTCAGGCTTTGTCACGTTAAAAAAGATTGATTGAATTACAAAATCTCTCCTTCAGGGACGTTCTGTGGTGTCATTTCATAGGGATTGTCACGTTATAAAAGATGGATTGCAACGACAAAATCTCTTCTACAGGGACGTTCTATGGTGTAATTTCATGGGTTTGTTTACATTATAAAAGATGGATTGCAATGACAAAATCTCTCCTTCAGGGACGTTCTGCGGAGTAATCTCTGGGTTTGTTACGTTATAAAAGATGGATTGCAATGACAAAATCTCTTCTACAGGGACGTTCTATGGTGTAATTTCATGGGTTTGTTTACATTATAAAAGATGGATTGCAATGACAAAATTTCTCCTTCAGGGTTGTTCTGCGGTGTAATCTCATGGGGTTTGTCACGTTATAAAATATGGATTGCAATGACAAAATCTCTCCTAGAGGAATGTTCTGTGGTGTAATGTTATGGGTTTTGTCACGTTATAAAATATGGATTGCAATGACAAAATCTCTCCTAGAGGGATGTTCTGTGGTGTAATGTTATGGGTTTTGTCACGTTATAAAATATGGATTGCAATGACAAAATCTCTCCTAGAGGAATGTTCTGTGGTGTAATGTTATGGGTTTTGTCACGTTATAAAATATGGATTGCAATGACAAAATCTCTCCTAGAGGAATGTTCTGTGGTGTAATGTTATGGGTTTTGTCACGTTATAAAATATGGATTGCAATGACAAAATCTCTCCTAGAGGGATGTTCTGTGGTGTAATGTTATGGGGTTTGTCACGTTATAAAAGATGGATTGCAATGACAAAATCTCTCCTATAGGGGCGTGTGCGCTTTTTGCTCCGCGATTTAGGGTAATTTCAAAACCATATTTTGCTCCGGGGGTAGATCAGGTAAAAATCTGGGCCCTGGAAACACTTGTTTTGCTCCGCGAGGGGGAGAGTAGCTGACAACTATTGTGTGTCCAATTGTGTTAGTGTAGTCGATTTTATTCCTCGTTCCCCATGATACTATTAGGTTGCGATGAAATATTATTATTCATGATTATCATATTATTTATATTATAATAGTGTACTTTTAAATATAGAGAAAGTTAAAATTTGTAAAATTTGGCGCAATCAAATTAAGTATAGAAAATTATGTTACCAATTATGAAATATTCTTTGCAAAACCAAAGTAAGAAAACCATTTCGAGTGGTGCAAATTGTACATTCAGAATCAATTCAATTAGTTTTCAGGGTACTGATGTAATATTTGTACTGAACCAGTTTTTTGTAGGTTTATGTTAAGAAAGGAAGTGGCAATGGTTCTCGGGTGGATCGACGCTCGGGTTCGCAACATTTCCAGTGTTTTGAACACACAGGATTATAGGGCTTATCAATATATCCAAATTTAATGATTTTTGTAGGTTCTCCACGTGTTAGCTACCCTCCCCTTCGCGGCGCAAAAGAGGTGTTTCCAGTGGCCCCGATTTCTACCCGTTCTACCCCCGGAGCAAAATATGTGTTTTGAAATTACCCTAAATCACGGAGCAAAAGACGTGCAGCCCTACAGGGATGTTCTGCGGTGTAACTGCATGGGGTTTATCACGTTATAACAGATGGATTTCTATGACAACATTTCTCATACAGGGATGTTTGCGGTGTGGTGTTTATCTAGCTATGACGGATGTATTGTAATGAAAAACACGGGACACAGGGATGTTCTGCGTTGTGGTGTTTATCTAGCTATAACGGATGTATTGTAATGAAAAACACGGGACACAGGGATGTTCTGCGGTGTAGGCTGTCTGGCAAGTGTGCTAGGGTAAACTCTTCGACCTCGTAGCCATTGTTTCGCCAAGTTGCGCAACTAAACGCCCAAGGACGCCGATGTAGGTCGCCGCTCTGTCAGCACTGCAAGGACAAACTGATGGCTGCCTGAAGATATAAACCCTCGGTCTGATAATTTCGTTAACACCTGGTAATTTTTTCTTAAATGCTCGAAATCATATTTCGTATTATACTACCTTACAGAGGACGGAAATTCGTTTCCGTCATCATATTTATCATGAAGAACAAACTCAGTATTTCACCACAGTTGGCTGAGTTTATTATTCTTGTTTGTTGGACTACAACCATTGAATATACAGAGTTAGTGTATACTCGATGCTACAACACGAGGATAATGGGCTCAGTCGGTTTCATAATGTTTCAATAAAATTCTATTGTCTACTTCTAATATATGATATTTTTAGGTTCAATTGTATTTGTTTGGTTTTAACAGCTTTTCAATATAGTCTTCTGACCAAATACATAATATTAATATATTAATAATATTGAGAATTTAACGCTTACATGAGTTAAACGTATACTCAATGGTTAAACCTTAAAATCAAATGATACTTCGATTAAAATTGTTTCTGAATAGGTTATAGACACATCGAACAAGTTTAACTTACAGGTGAAAAAATTGTATTGGAGCTTATTTTCGTCATAAACCAGGCGTAGGGATGGTTTTTTAAAAGAGATTTCGTAAATACTTAAGTAAGTAACATTATGCAACCGATGATATATAATATGGTACACTTGGGAGTATTGCACATTAGCAGCAGGGGAAAGAAGAGAGGAAAGAGGCTGACACGACTTAAAATGGACATCAAGTTAATTAAAATATACTAGAGCACCTATTGATCGAAACCGCGAGCTAAAGCCCGTATATGGTTGAGGAAATCTAATTTTAAATTTGTTACTAATTTCAAATACGATAAAATCATTAGATCATCGCCATTCGTCCGGTGTAGGTACGTGTTTGAGAGTCTATAGTACGTGTAACAGATAAGCCACGTATTTTTCCTCTAAAACAAGTTGTTTTATTCATGCGATTAAGTAATACAAAAATGGATGGTTAAATAATTTGTTTATGTAGTTTGTATAATTTTATTAATAATATCATATTGAAGAAATATCAAAAAGGTATGCAAATTCTGAAAATATAGCTTTTACTGTATTTACACAAACCGCTTGTAGATTGGTCCAGTGAAAGTCTCAGACACTTTGTCCAAAGAACCACAAAAATGTGAAATTTTACCCCAACTTAGGTAGAGCTGTTAGAAAAGAATAGAATACTACCTTTCGTTTTTCAACTATTTATTGAAAAATAATATCCAATATAAAATCTGCAAGTATAGGAACATTTTTCTTTCGTTTATTGTGCAACCTCATGTGACCTGTACATTGTAGTTTAATGTGGGTGCAGTGGAAGTCTCAGGCCAACTGTCCAGAGAATTAACATTTGCGTTTTAAATATAAGGATAAAGTATCTGGTGCTATTTATAAATACAAGAATACTAATTGGTGAAGGTTAAATCTTCTTAATTTAATTGAAACTAGTAGCCTGCTGCGGCTTCGCTCGCGGTCACAGTACAATATTATTTTTGAGAAGTTAATTACAATCATTGTTAAAGCACCGGGGAAACCGAGCTTTGCTCGAGAAGCCAGTCAGTTTGTTCAACATGCCTAAAGTACTTCACGGTTCCTTTCCATATTTGCATTGCTTATTTCCTCGTTTCTTATCATTTTGGACATGTCCGCTTTATATTCAATTTTCAGTTTTTAATGGTTCTCACAATTTATACATAACCTAATCATGTATATTAAAAGCTATGAATACATTGGTTCTAATCACTATTCTCACAAAAATCACATGATACTTTACAAATTGAGTGTTTCTATTAGAATTCAATGGTAGCTTTTGAACTGCTGGTAAGATTATTTTGTTTTTATTTACAAATCTAAACCATAACAACCCCAACGCTAGTTTTCAATTAAAAACTGGGATGAGGCCTGATTATAACACATTTATTAACCCATAAGTTTTATAGTTACAACATTTGGAGAGCCCTAAAGTAAAGCATTTTTGGAGCAGGAGCATAGGCAAAGGTTTTTTCCTGATGTATTAACCATCCTTCTGACAAATGTATGCGCAGTCGGACCAGTTAACTACTAACGTCAGGAGAATTAAATTAAAATGTTAAAGGCCGACGGAGCAGATAAGTCTGTTTCTGCCTGATGGACCTGTTTCTGAATATTTTGCATCGCCTGTTGTCTTTCTACCAAATTTTTGCTCAATCGGTCTAGTAAGTATATGTTTAACATGGAAATGTTGACGGTCGTTAGGGCCGAACCTCATTGGAACGGGAATAAGCCCATATTTTTTTGGATGGACCCATCTTCTTTCAAATATCTGCTCAATAACTCCTGTAGTTTGTTGTACTTATTGGTTGTGGACTTAAAAACACATACAATATTTAACATTACAATCACAATGACTAGATAAATTGAGCTTATTACCATGTTGCAAGGGATTATGTGTTCCGTAATGTTTCATTGCCGTGGCGTTATTTTATACGGTTTAATATACCGTTGTACAGTAGTCAAGCAGACGTGTTTCCTCTGTTGTGTGACAAAAGATTGTTAGCTGACTAAATGCTCATTAGAACAAATATGGTGCATTCTGTAGTGAAAGGTTGAGTAACCTGTACACTTAAGATCTACTTTGTATCATTGCCGGACAAAGGGGCATATCCCTAATGACGTACTATGATCTAAAACAGCCAAAGTTTCCTCCTCCATACGAAAATGGGCAAAGTGTTTTGTTTCATTCATTGCAGTTTTTTTTTAAATTAATTAATTATTTTTTTAAATAAACAAACAGACGGATGAACAAATTTTAACACAGATTTTAATATTCTCTGCACACAACATTTCACTGCTCAAAACGATGTAGAAAACAAATTATTTTATTAAATATATAAATAAATTCCTTACGTGTAACATCTGGTATTGCTAATAATCTGTCAATAAATATATCAACAGCTGTAATTCAAATAAAATTATTCCCCATGTTAATATTATGGGCGAAAAACGAACTTTGAGGGCGGTCCGTGCCCTTCAGATTGAAAATATCTAAAAATGTAAACCTTTATGCACAACTAAAAATCAGGACGAATATTTTGGCACCTCAATCGTTAAAATCGGTTCAGAAATAACAGAGGAGTTCTCTTAACAAAAATCCTCTTAGTGTATTAATATATAAGATTGTTATTGACATCTACATTAGTTACGACAAGATTATACACCCCAAAGTAACGACCAAGATAACTGCTCGAGGGCCGAAGTGGATACTTCGTTAGGAATCCAAAGGCCTAAATCTTCGTTCTACCTGATGTCAATGCTAATCAATCGAAATCTGTTGATCTTAAGAAAGATTCAGCGAGACCAAATTCTTCTGTACGATCTATGTACATGTGGGGCCCACAGCACAAGATCGATCAGACCATCAGACTCTCTTATTGCATATTCTCTATCATGCTCCGTCATATTCCCCCGGCATGAATCTCTCTTTAAAGGACAGAACAATACATACAGTAAATAATATTTACTAACTGAAATGATTGTACGATGATATCTGATGAGAACTATTTGTACGTTTAAAAAGTATCTTCCCTACTATTGAATTTGTATTTTATTGCTGAAACTACAGCTGAATTACAAATCTTCAGCAGCAGCTTAGAAGTCTGTCTCATCGTAAAAATTGTACTGTTGTGCTTGGGTTGGGGACCAACCATAGTCATACAATTTTAAATACTAGTTGTCCTGTTGCTCGAATCCGAGCAAGTGCGAACCCAACGAAAGGTTTCTTTAATTGTAAACAAACATATCAAAACATCTGATAATAAAACGGATGATAAAATCGGAGAATAATGCGGATGACGTACTTTCAATCAACACGTAGTTTAGACTTCCGCCGTCGGATATAGCACCTCTCTTCCAAACATTCAGCCCTTTACTGTATTTATGTGATGCCATTTCTTAAAATTCTGAGACGTGTTGGTAAATCTACGTAAAAATGTCTAATTTGACCCCTCAAACGTTAAAATCCGTCCAGTCGTTATCGAGTTATGACTGTGAAGAAAAACCCCCGAGCGTATTAATATATAGGATTACAATTCCTACCCATTTAAAACTCCTAAATCTGCTAGCATAACAATATGTGTTAGCGCTCTGAGGCAGATTATAATATTGCCAAACGATTTTAAGCGCATAGTTTTGATTAATTCGTGATGTCTTAAATGCCATGTGAAAGGACCACTTCCGATCGCTTTATAACTTGTGGGGCGGGCATTAACTGCGCAAATTGACCTGAGTCAGGTAGTCAGGTAACCTGAATGCGCCAACTACTCAAGGGAGCCACCAGATACGTTCCATAACTGCACAAAGTAGCGGCCCTCTTTGACTGTAGAATGTGCACATCTTCTTTATTAAAGCATTCATGAGGTATTGTGTCTTTGTTAGCTAGGTACCACTTTTAATACCTCAAAGAGCTATAACCTAACAGTAATTATCGAAGTGCCTCAGATTGGAAGATATTATCTTCTCCACTTATAGGGATAAAGTATTTTGCTCCTGGTACCACACTAACGAATAGAGGAATAGTTGCCTAACAACACTAATCGGCTTTGTACTATACAAAGCCGATTCAAATTAGTCCATTCTTTTAGACACATGTCAGAAATAAAGTTTGTTGCAGAACAAATCAGAAACCTATTCCGTCCATTACACTGACCCAATAGGGAAGATGAAGCCCAGACCAGAACGGGGATTTGGTGAAACACAGAACACCTGTTTCTGCAGCTGGATAGCTGATCTCATTAAGTAAAGTAATAGTAATGGCATAGACTATACAAATAAGTTGGTATCAGGTGAAAGCTTTTCTTTCATAATTTACATAACCCAAGTCAATAGAGAGAAGTGAAATACTACAATTTTGAAAATGGGTGATTTTTTAGAGGTTTAGGCGTTTTCTTATAACATTCCTACTTCCAAGCTTTATAACTCATCTTCATAATACGAAATAAAACAATTATTAAGAGTTTTACTAACGCCAAGAATGTTAGGGAAGAGGGACGTCGGGTGACAAGCGAAAGCATTTCTCCAACTTTCCTAACGGGGCTTGATCGATCCCTTCACTCTTCAATTAGATCGATTTTCTTCCATCCTAGGGTTAAAAGCCTCAATTTTTCCTGTTAAGCCATTCTTTAAAAATTACTAACCCTTTAAACATAAAATAAACTCTCCTCCCAAAACACCTGCTCGATACATGTTTATAAGCCATTTTTGTATCAATAGTAATCTTTTTTTTGTATAAGCCCTCTTGTTATCCTGTCTTGATTCTTGAATCATAGCTCTGCCCCTCAATGACGACCGATTTCTAGCCCTCAAAAGGATGCCCAGATATATATCCCAACAACAACTAAACTACGTTGCATATTGACCTTACAACTAGCACTTAACAAGTAGTTATTCAACAATAAAATTTTTAAAACATAATATATGTTGCCTGAAACTCGTACGACGTTTTGCTGCAAATAATTCACCTGCAAATCCTCAAAAGTACTGTAGCCTAATTACTTAATGTCAGCTTCTTTAGAATGATGATGAGCGATTGCAGTGTTTCAAGTGTGCAGTGTGCTGTAATTACTTCAGCCCTCAATTGTTCGCGTCATCAGGATACAAAGTTTTGCATAACAAATTATTGATAAAAGTCAACAGAAGAAAATTTGATAGCTCGGTAACTTTATAAATTTCTCAATTAATTCACTGTTTAAGTGTCAAAACAACGCCATGAATGGATAAAATACGAGAAACAAACATAGGTCGATCTTAAGGATTGTTATCATTGCAATCTAAATAAAAAGTTTTGAAGATTTATTATAATGAATGAAAAATTAAACATTAAAATTGAATTTGTATATAATTCGAGGTGCATTAAATCTAGGAGTTCGTCAAATAGTCCAATATTCGTTAATATCACGGTTTAAGCATGAATCATAGATTACTGTGCAAAGTGAGGAATACAATTATGCAATCATAACTGCAGCAGTGGAGTGTAATGCTGCAAAATTAAAATGATCCAATAAATATTCCTAAAATTTCAAAACCTAAAGACGTTATGCAGTTCTTTTTACACATTCTCAACAAAATCCAACAGTTAATTAAATTAATGCTAATACCTATTTGTTGACAACTATGTGTTGTTTTCATTAAACACATTATAGATCGTTCTCTCGAAGAACCGGTTAGAGATTGAATGATTGACTTGTAAAATTAGATTAATTGAAATTTTGGCAAGTTCATTAATTTTAGTTAAAAAAATTATGCAAGTTACTTGACAATACGAATTTAATAAACATGCATACGAATAACAAAATATTAATGTATGCAGTATAAATCGTTATAAAATACAAACAAAAATGCCAGACAAGTGAGTCACAGGCCACAATGTCATTTACAGATAATAAAGTTCAAGGACGCACTACTCACGATGGTGAAAAAATCAAAACTGCAACATGAAAGCCAACACAAGCCTAACGCACTGGGTAGTGGGCTTTGTACGCACTACGGATCGTAAACCGGGTGAACCGGCAACCGGCTGCGCCGGACCGGCCCGGTTTTATTCACAAACAAACCAGAAATCGCGGGAAAATCGGGTGTTGATAGAGGAAAGGGCGCGACTGCGACTCGACTGGTCGCCGGCAGGCAGCGCTGACGTCAGATCTGCCGTCCTTGTTACTCAGTGACGTCACCCCTCCCCCCTCGCCGATAATCAGGGTCTCCCCTCTCACTCTATCCCGCTCCCCTCGCTACTGATTACTGCTGCATTTGTTCATCTATCTTCTGTCTCACTCATTTGTTTGCGGGGATCACTGCCCTCTTGAAATCAATCTTCTGGCATGTTATTTTTCGCAAAAATTAGGAGATCAATATGTTACATTTGGCATACCTTTAAATATACTAGAAATATAATTTCTAGTCCGAAACTTGATAAGCTATTTACAGTAATTGCAATAAAAGTGCTTTCGGATATTTTTATGAGTAATAAAAAACTAAGTCGAAAAAGCAAATAACTTACCATCTAATACTTCTATTGACGAGAGCAGTGGCAAGTTTCCTTTTATGATCAGCGAAGATTCCAAATTTCTTCCTTTTATACGATACATTGGATAATTCAGTGGTCGAGGAAAGGGAATCATCCAGATCACTACTGGAGACGATAGGAACTGCATAACTTGGGGAACTCGGAACACTCCTCGGGGTCTGAAAGCGGAAAACAGAGGAGGAAAACGGTTTTGTCGTGGATGAAGGGAGCTCTTGATTCTTCCAGGAGGGGTTTTGAATAGTGGAAGACGTGGCTTCAAAAACTTCTCGAGAAATAGGGACCGAGGGAACTTTGGGTATTTTTAAGATGTTGGAGGAGACGGTGGCAGACTGAGGAGAGCTAGAGGGAGAGAGGGTCATGACCTTGGCCCCCAGGTGATTGGGTGAGGGAGAAGGGGGAAGCAACACCAGCGTAGGGGTGGGGGTGGAGGGAGCAGCGTCCTGAGAGCTCGTCACCCGATGACCGGGAACGAACATCTTGGCCTGAAACAAACCAGGAACTTTAAATAGGATGGTTTGAGTTATGAACGGAAATGATTACCCAGACTACAGCAATAGGAAAGGCTAAAATTAAAATTGAGTAATTTCGTACGTAAGTGTAAGGGACAACATTTGTGCTGTAATTTATGCTGCGTGAATTGTAGATGAAAGCTCAGTCAATGTCCCTCTTTCAAACGAACTGTGGGAGTCGGCTTAGTTGGTACCATGGAGGAATCATATTACTTCCATGATTGCAACCATCCAAAATTAATTACTAAGGAAAAGAGTGTACAAATCACACTTTTGAATTTTGTATTTTAGGAGTGTAAAATTAATTTGATTTACGATATGACCAGGAATATATTTTTCAGTTATTGTTTTAACTGAAAATTGGCGTGTGTGCCCAAACAAATTCCTTCTAAAAGACGTGTTTTAAATGAACAATTTGTCATTACATATGTAGTTTTACCATGCCAACAGTGATTGCCTTAATTTTGTTAAAGGGAGGTAAGCCCAAGTACTAAATTTATTTAAACATGAACTGAAATGTATTTTTTCCAGAAATTCTAATCATTGAAATTGCTATGAATGACTTCCCTTCTCTATGAGTATGAGAAATCTCATAGCAAGATGATTTCGGATAATCTGTTGAGGAGGGACGTATATTATAGGAGCAGCTGTGTCCAAATTCACCAATGGTTGAAGGGCCGGGAAAAACATCCAAATTCACCTAACTCCGAAACAGGGAGAAAAAAAGGCCGTAAAAATATCCAAATCCACAAACTTTGTCCCCCGGGCAGTCGGGTTGCCGACTCCTGGGCCTTGTGTTTTGGTTATATATCCTGCATGAATGAGCGGTATGGAATTCTATTAATACACCGTGTACTACTATAGTTCTATGATGAGCACCTATTCAACAATCCTTCCCTTCCTGTCAAATTGAATTTTGTAGTTTTAAGATAAGAGTCTGTCATGAATCCGCGTTTCTGTGTTTTTGGTCGGAAAGTTTTTTTTTTAGTTAATTTAAAAGAGTAAACTTATGCCAACGTAATGTTATTATAGGCTATCCATAACTAGTGTATAACAAACATTCTGTTAAATCTAGTTTTAGCACATTTAAATTACTTCTTTAGCAATGCACCTAACCTGCTAGACCGTAACATACCGAATATTACTAGACCACTTCTTATGAGGTTTAATAACAATGTTGAGTTGTAGCCTAATATATGAGGTTGGGCTGTATGTGTTGTAATATATGTAAACAGTTGAAGACTATCTTATAGAAAATCCTAACTATTACTTTGCTATTCCTTTGTCTTACTGGCATTCTGAACCATAAGAATGTTTTAGAAGTAAGTCGTACTATACAAGAGTTCGTTTTTGTTGTCTATGAAAATCTATTATACTAATTCCCTAAGGAATTTCTTGTGTACAGCAAAACTATTATTTATGAACCGATTTTGATGATTGAGGTGTCAAATTAAAGGGATTTCTCTGTAGAAGTCATGGAATAACTTTTGTCTCCCTCAGTTCAATGTGCTTCGCTCCATGGTACTGTAAATTGTCCACGTTATTCTTATGAGCAATATGTTTAATAGATCAGAAACATATGTAGTTGCAGCAACAATTTTAATCAGCTGTTCATGCCTAATTCTTTGTGCGAAGCACGGGTAATCAGCTAGTTTAATAGTAAGTTACAATCTCATATGCAACTAAAATGTGATAAATATTTTAGAATTTTTATGCGATAACTATTTGTGACTTCAAAATATTATTTACTGAAATTGCCTACATGTTACGTAGGTCTAAATATTTTTTAGGAATTAGTAATAAATCTAATATTTCGGATTATCTGTTGAGGAGGGATGATATGTAAAACTTATCATTAGTCTTAATATAGAAAAGGGATAGTAATGTAAACTCTTCCGGGACTAGAGGACTATAAACTCGAAATCATTCCAGTTTAGTATAATTTATAAACCAAAAGGTGTTTTAGTAGGTGGTAGGGTATAGCATTGGAAGGTGGGGTAGCTACAGATGACATACTTTAGTTTTTATACTTTATTCAAATAAAAATCCGAACCTTGTGGAGAACAATCACGAAATATGTTGTGCTTGTATACCTTATTCTAACATAAATCTAACACTAGCTTTGAAATCCCCTCTCCAACTCATTACCCGGCATTGATTAATGACTAATTTATATGTGATTTATAAAAGTGCAGTGTTTTAATGAACCATATAATATCGTTCAATAAAATACCAGAGTTTTCGACTTGTTATGGGAAAAATATGTGTTATCATAACTCTGCTTACTGAAATTGCTAAGTTTTCTTCTTAAAAAATGAGTCATCAATAGCTAGTGCTTCAATAGCTTATATCAATAGCTTCGGATAATACATTAAGCTGTGGAGAAATAGAACTTAAATTAAATGTTTACTGTGGTCTTATGGCACAAGAAAATACATCAGTAGAAACTCGAATTGCTTGGGACAGTGCCCCCTCTAGTGAGAAAATATCGATATCAGGAACATTCCAGAAGTAAATAAAAACGAGTTTGCACGCAGCACGCTGACGTGAGGGAAGTGAATTTCCACATAAAAACTTTTAAAACTCCAATTCAGTGTAATAACATACATTTATTCCAATTTTGATTAAAACCTGAAAACAGTGATTTTTGTCTGTTCTGATGCTCCTGGTTTCATTTACCTGCAAAGCTGGGAATACAATTTTGTGCATTATAATGTTAGGAGAATGTCCAGACAGGCTTGAAAGTAGGCGTGAGGTTGATAACAGTACTCTAACAAAGGAATAACAGGCTTTTCTAGTGTAAAATCTCTATAAGACAACGTACTGTGTTTAGTCAATAAACATTTTCTTTAATAACTCGGTATATATTTATGCTAGAATGACGAGAGAGGGCTTAAAACTTTCCCTTCTCTAATCCCCATCTTTTTACATGCATTAATTTTACATATGGGGCTTTTCTGACCCTTTTTGGGGCCAAAAACTCGAAATTTGAAAGATTAATCCCCAAAAAATGGGTTTAGAGTTTTCCAATTGTTTTGCCCAACGAACTTGTCCAACAGATTATAGAAAGGAACGTCCCTACCAAATTTGAAGTAAATCGGACAAAAAATGTGACCGCTAGAGTGCATACACACACACACACACACACACATATATATATATATATATATATATATATATATATATATATATATGTCTAAATTAGATTTATAAAAAGAAAACCAAAAACCTTTCCTCAAAATTAAAAAACATATGATATTTTAGAAATAATTTAGCATGTTTTTATTTGATCAGCTTTACAAAAATTAATAAATTATGTTAGGTTAAGTCTAGCTTGAAAATGGCCTTAAAAGTGCCGAAACATGTAGCTTTATTAAAAGATTTTAAAAAGGGTACTCAGTTGAATTTTTATTTTCTAATATTTATATGTCTATATATATATATATGTATATATGTATATACATACATATATATAAATAAATAAATATATATATATATAAAATTTTGAACGACCCCCCAAAACGTGTTCAGGGGGTCACGTTAGGAACTTCTATGGTGGTCCCGGGCTTAAGTTTCACCGTGCGGGTCATGCTAATAGTTCACTTTCCAAAGGAAATTCACTAGCAAGAAAAATAATGTCCTGCAGGTCCCAGAATTCTATACAATAATAGCGTGTAGTGGCGACGTGTAACCACCTATTCCAAGTAAACTACTAAACGTAGAAAGGAAAAGGTTGGTGTCAATAGATTTCCTTTAGGCCAAGGACGATGAAAAAATACGATATACTAAATTTACTCAGTTATACGTTTGCAATCGGCAAAAAACACTGTTTTTTGCATTTTTCGCCATCCCCATGTTTAAGAAACCTGCAACCACCTATTCCGAATAAACTACTGAACGTAGAGAGGCCAGGTTGGTGTCAATACATTTCCCTTAGGCCAAGGATGATGAAAAAATACGATTTTCTAAATTTACTCAGTTATAATTTTGCAAGTGGCAAAAAACAAAATTTTATTTTGGCAATTTTTCATCAATCTTTTTGTTTACCGTACTGTGTGTTCCCATTCTCTTCTTTGCATCCAAATTCAATACGACAGCTGAGAAAAGTTAGCAAGTTGAGCAAGTGGTGTTTGTAAACAAAGCAGACAATCTTAATTAAAATTAGGTTTTTTAATTGAAATTGACAGGCAATAAACAACACAAATTATATGCTGTGTGGAAATAGAGTTTATAATACTTTAATATAGGATGGCCTACCGTTACACTTAGACGCATAAATGAGCGAAGCAACAGTTACAACGTTAAAGCGCGAGCAAAGAAGATCTACGGGGAAGAACGCTACATTTAGTAAACAAAATTAAAATAATGCAAACAAAACAGTGACAGTTTTTAACAGCTGTTTATTTAATTTAAATTAACTCAGTTAAAAACAAGTGACATAAACCCAATAAAATATTTCTTCCATTACAATTACATGGGAACTTTAAGACCTAGTGGGGCGTAACCTAATTTTGCAAATCTCTCTAAAGACAAACCTTCTCCTCGGTACCACCTAGCTACTGGACAAATTTCATATCAATCAGTAAAGCCATTACACTGTGATGCCGTTACAAAGAAGGGACAAAGTGAGGGAAAGAGAGCTTTGCTCAATAAAAGTGGCAGAAAAATTAATTTTGATTCAAATTCAGATTTAAGAATTCTATATTCTCTATTTAAATTTTCAATTTGTTTCCTTTAATGTTGCAGTAATAATTGTGTTTTATTACTGATAATATAACTAAAGATAAATTTGTTCCTTTGTTTAATCCTGGGTCACGGAAATTATTACGACAAAGCGGCATTATAGCAGTTCACATCTGGAATTGTAGTCTTTGTTGTTGTTGCAGTTTAGGCAGTTTATATAGTTTTGTGTAAATATGAACAAACTAAAGCTTTTTGTAAACTACGATGATGATAGCCATTATTGTTTCTAAAGTGATGCGAGTTGAATATGAGTATAAAATACCCCCATCGCAGCAAACCTGCGTACTCAGCGAATTTACAATGCATGCATATGTTTCTCACTACCACAAGCCACTTACCAAGTTTCATAAAAATACATAAATAAATAAGTGATCTATAGCATTTTATTTATTCTCTATAAGAATAACATAGGGCTGAGTACGCAGGTTTGCTACAACAAGGATCACAAAATAAGTGTTTTATGCAATTATCAATATAACTCAACCAGTTGAAGCTACATACTAAGTTTTATTAATTTATGTTCATAATTAAGGGAGATATAACATTTTACTTATTCTACATAAGAATAACATTAGGGCTGAGTATGCAGGTTTGCTGCTACTGGGATAATCAAGACAAAATCAATTGTTTGTGCAAATATCAATAGACCAGTTCTACGTGGAGCCACATACCAAATTTCATCAATCTACATTCATAAATAATCGAGATATCAAATTTTATTTATTCTCCATAAGGATAACATTGGACAACGTACTGTGTTTAGCACTTTGAATATCTCTGCAACGGTTGGACAGAATCACAATTTAAACACCAAAATGATTGTTTTGTAGAGCTGAATCGATTGGTAAAAGCAAATGTGAAGTTTACATTAAAATGAACTGAGGAAAAGCCAAAAACCTATTTCCCCATAAGATTTCATGAGCAGGTTTTTTGGATTTTCTCCGCAACCACTAAATCTAGGTTAATAATTTAAAATACTAAATTATTGGTTTTTTTAAGCTCTATAAAATCCTCAAAACCAAAATTGATGGTTTTAAAAGTTTTTGGGGTAATAAATGTAAAAAACTGATTTTTGGAAATTTAATTTTTAAACCCATACAAACCCCCCTTCACATGGTCCGATATTTCTGGTTTTCGAACTTAAAAGTCATGAATGTACACATTTGAGCCAAATTTCATCGAAATCGGTCGTTTTTTACTCAAGTTATCATGTTAACGGACACATATATATATGTATATATATATATATATATATATACAAATATATATATATATATAAATATATATATAAATAAATAAATATATATATATATATATATGTATGTATATATACATATATATAAATTTGAACGAATAGTGTTTTTAGCATCTGGGGACTTCAAAACAAAAAGTTATGGTCTCGGGCTTAAGTCTTACCATGAGACCTGAGGTAATAGCTTTTTCCCGATAGGGGAAATTCGCTAAAACCATGATTAAAGACACAAATACACGATTCAACAAACCGAAAATAGGGAGGGGGTTATTTGTTATGCTGATGATAAAATGCTAAGGTAAAAGTTGAGGCAATTTGTAAAATATTTGTTCAATATTTTTTAAAAATAAAAAAATCAGTTTGATTTCACAGGGTCGTTCTCTGGCTATACAAGATAGGGCCTACCTTCTTTGCTATATTGAATGAAACTGGGTGAAGTTAGATGAAACTATTGATTTTGAATACAGAATAGATGAACCGAGCTTATGGCCCACCTGTAACCTGAAAAATACACCATGAAAGTAGTGCTACACCATCTCAAGAGAAGGCGCTGGCAACCAGGGTTTCAGTTTGCAGGATTTTCGAAATTTACGCGGGATTAAAACGGGATGCTGAATAAAACATCAATATTTCTGATATCGCCGATCATAATGTGAAAATTGACCTGTTTGAGGTATAAATAATTAATGTCAGGTTGTTTACATGGTGTTAATTATTGTTGAGTTATATACGGTATTTGTTTCATCAAAACCCTTTATTTTTTTTGCTCAGCCTAGTTGGTTGCTTAGTTACCAATTTCCCGCAATACAGCAATATTTGCAAATATAAACATACAGAAGAGCTGGTAAAAGTAAATAAAAAACTATTTGATGCTGCAAGCGGGAAACATAATAATGTTCTCAGATCAACAGCGGGATGAAAAGGGATTTTTGAAGGAGATTAAACGGGATAAAACGGGATTTATTTTCCGAAGAACGGGGATTGATATATTTGTTTTGGCCAGCAGCTGATAGAGTGGGCTGATTAGTGGACCAGCTGATCAGTTTTTCTGGCTTCAAAAATTAACCAATCTTGTGATATCTATTCTGTATTCAAAATCAATGGGAATACATGGGAACTTTGCCGGGGACTCTGGCGGAGCCTTAAAGACAGATCAGGATGAAAGCAATTTAGTTTTCCTATTTTATAAATAATCAGTGTACAAAATGACAAATCTCTAGGTCAATAGGAAGTAGAAGAATTCGTGATGAGTGAGTGAGTGAGTCGGTCCCTCAGTAAATGAGGGCTCTTCCTTTTATAGGTATGTAAAATATACAATTCAACTGATTACTTTTCTTCCATAAGATTAAAATTAAAACTTCGAAGGCCTGGTAGGGCGTAGCCCTAAGGGCCGAGGTAAATTATAAGGAGTTTCTGCTCATCAGAACAATACCTTTCTAACGGTAAGCGTGAATTTCTCCTACGATGCACACAAGCTGAGAAAAAAGGAGGGACAGTTTTGAGCTTGCCTATTAATATAAAGAATGTTATTTACATTCTAAATAAAAACTAGAATTGTCCATGCACAGTTTGCGCGTTGAAACACCTGTTAGTTGAAGTTTTCGCTGTAAGATAGTGCCATCAGCACGTCGGCAAATAAATAAGTAAGAATCACCAATTATACTATCATATTTGTATGGTTTAAACTGTTAATTTTTTGCATGTAGTGGTGAAGGTTATCTTTAAAATGATGGTTAAATTCATTATTTTGATGGCGTATTAAGGGATATGGCTTACCTACAAAAAGGACCCTGGTAACACCCTTCTCTTATCCGTTTTAACTCCACATCAAACAAATTGAACCTGGGTGAGGGCGAGAGGGTGATGGAGGAGGGAAGGGAGAAGAGGGAATGAGTGGTTATTCGTGAGTTCAGATAATGACACTGGTTAAAATGCATTTATTTAACTGCTCATGCAGGATGTGGCAAAACATTCATGCAATCAGCCATCATTCGTATGTGCTGCTTTGTGTTTACGTACAATTATTTTTAGTCGAATTTCGGACTCTGGGCGATCGCTAGTAAAAATGATAGAAATCGGTCTAGTGGTTTCGGCAGGTCGACTAACGGGATAAAACCTTGCTTTGTATTTTAAATATATAAATTAATATTATTTGGAATTTCCTTTCACTTTCTACGTTAAAACTACACTAAAATTTAGGGAGGTAAGAATCTTATAATTTTTCCAGGTATCAATAATTTACATAAAACCCTACTTATACCAGACTTATATCCAACTAGTTAATAGTTTCCTTTAAAAGTTTCAGGTTTTAAACCCCTGACGTAACACTATAAAAGCAAAGACTTTAATCGCTGTGACTAAAACATTGTTTTCCTAGCTAAATGATCGACTCCCTTTTACGCAGCATTAATACCAAACATATCATCACACAAACTGTCCTACGGTTTCATACTTGAATTCCCTCCAAGCTGGAATGAGAAAATATGCGTTCGTCCTACCGAGATTGACCCAATGAATGCAAACCTTACAAGGTTTGTATTGATTGATTGACTGTACTAAAAACGGGCCTAGACACTATGAATTTGAGGAATATTTAGTGAGTTAAAGCATGTAGGAACTCTAACCCTACCTTTCCCTACCTTGTACGTTCCGCTATGACTCTCCAACACCGATGGTAATCGCCAATGTATGGTACTCAATATGTAGAAATTTACAAATAACATAAAGAACATATGAAACAATTGGATAAATGTTTAAAATTTGCACTTTTAAAAGATGCCATAGTTTAGTTTTACAAATAAAAAAAACCTTTTATATTTGCTGTATCGACTGTTAGTGTCAAAACAATTTGTAGTAGCTTGTAAAACAGCTCAATGATGTTGACCGAGGTGAAAAGGCCGCGAAAAGGGTCCTTCTATTGATTTCGTCTTGCTCAATGAGAGTAAAGCTGACAGTTTGTGCCAAATAATTGGCGTCATAATTTTGTTAACAACAAACATACATCTGTTAGGTCTTATATTTATTTAATAAACATATTGTTCTTGCAAACATTGTGTAAAAACTATTATAAATGATTAATGCAAAATTTATTTTTAGCAAATATAAGCTAACAACGTAACATTTAGAGTAATACAACATACTCATTGCTATTAAATAATTTTCACGCCTATTTTCACGTCCAACTATTTCACGACAGAATATTTATTCAAACTGTTTAACTAACTATCAGTTTGAAGATTTTTGTATGTAAAAAAACAAACATGCGGCTTTAAGTATAAAATAACTAGTACAGCTTGCATGCAATTTTAAAAACGCATGATTAGACAGGAAAAGGAAGTTATTGACTGCGAAAAAGAGCGCCTGACCGTAGTCAATTTTGCGTTTTGAATGTTGGCAATGCTTACCTCAATGTGCCGGGGAAACCTAGGCGGGGAATCGGAATCGGAATAAAAGTACCTTAACTACAAATAAACAGAACATGTTTTACGAACGAACGATAGCAAAGCTTGCTTCACTTGGGTTAGCTAAAGTACAATATCTCTCAAAACAGTAAAATATCCAGACGGAATCAGCTGGCGCTATATTGATCAACAATGCTTTAGTTGTTCAGTAATTCTACACTAGGAGCAGCACAATTGACACCTAGCGCGCAGTCTCACGGATTTTCTTGACACTATGTCTCCTTACTTCACCGAAAACCCAGTAGAATGCGCAGCGTGTACTATCAAAATATAAGCCGCCTCACCCTGAGAGATCATCGACCCCAAAACGAAGTTTAATCGTTGTGCTGTACGTGCGTTTTACCATTGATAATAAATCCATCGGAAGGATGTATCATATTGTATAATCAGTGGTTTTACACTCTCATAACAAAAATGGATTCTCTTCAAAATGATGGGAGATTATTCCGGCGTATCCAAAACCAACCAAAGTAAAAGTAAAGTTTTTAGTTTTGCAAAGGCATGTACAAATCGCTGAAAAATCTTAATAGATTTTACAGACCGACCTAATAGAGATTACGTACTTTCTGGAAAAAAAAAAACTTTCTTAATACAACTGTATATATATTGTATCCATTTTATTCTGTTAAACTCCTAAAAATAAACTTGTGATTTTGATAATTACTGTATTTTAAAACTGTACTGGAAGACCTTAAAGTAACAGGCATTTTCTTGTTATCGCTGAGGGCAACATTTCATATTATTTAATTTGTATGATTAAAATCACAGATAAACGACTCTAAAATTAACTTTGGTTGAACAGGTCTGTCTGTCTGGGTACGGATACATGTATGACATTATCATGTTTTATTTTACATTTGTGTGATAAAGTAATAATGAAATCCATTTATATTTATTTTAGTTTATTCTATCGTCATCTTTCTAGAGCGTCAGCACCACGCAGCTTTTTAACTATTCATTGTTGATTAGACTCTGATTCTAAACAGTTACATCGGAATCTATATCTATAAAAGGCAAAGCCCTGGCTGATTGACTGACTCACTCATCACTAATTAATTCTCCACTTTCCCATGTAGGTAGAGAGCTGACATTTTGTACACTGATTCTTTAGGCATAAAATAGGAAAACTAAATGGTTTTCATCCTGATCTGACCTTAGGGCTTAGGGCCTTAGGGCCTTAGGGCGCTAGAGATCCCGATAAAGTTCCCATGTATTCTTGATGGACATTCAATTTTATTTGAGCTGATGAAAATACAAACAGCTGATCTTGATTCGTAGTAGTTCCACAGGCTAACCACAGAATGCAGCACACACAACTGTAATAGTTTTTATAAATCATATGCGGGGCGAAGCCTGCGGGTATCAGCTAGTTATAGTATACATTTAAATTTCACAACATCTTAATTAACACAAATGATCGAATAAACACCATTAGAATTTACTTTTGAAATTCCCACGTAATCATTTCAAGGGCCTCGCTCCACATCTTCTCGATTCCGAATGATCCGGGCTTCAGAAGGGTTAAGAAATCTGACAGTGTTAGAAATAAACGGAGTATAAATTGTCGTTGATAACAGTTCTGTAGAACTTGCGTCAAATGGAAGGTGTTTCTCTAGTAGTCCCTGGTATCCTGGTAGTTGAGGTTTGTCCGCGACGACCGCGAGGACAGTGTTGCCACAAGTTTAATTTGAAAATTGTTTCTAGCGGCGCGGCGCGGCGCGGCGGCGGCGTTGAGTGCGATTGGTTTATGAACACTGTAAGGACATAGAGTGGAAATGAGAGGGAGAATAAGGTAAAGTTCGTACCACATTTTATCTGGGTCCAGAAAAACAACCAAATGTTTAATCATTTGTTTGCTATTTGCTTTATTTGCACACATTAAAGCTGTGACGTATATATATATATAACAGCTGTGAGACCCTCATCAACAATAAAAGGCATGTCATCGTTACAACGTCAGTCCTAGTTATAACATTCTTGCCGTTCTGGCATCCAAGCGGTACGCTGCGTAATATTGCTTGTTCCGTTCCCCTTATGATTTACTAAAATTTTACTCGACAGTGATACCAATATTAGTACACGAAAAGTTCAGACAAGTATAACTAACAAACAAAAAAGTTTATTGATGAAACTTTGGTTATAACTTAATTTTGCAATAGCATTAAAGATTCATTGAGTCACCAAGGGGCCATACACATATTACGTAATGCATTTTTTAATCAATTCAGACCCCCATCCCCCATCCCTCCAGACCCCATGTAACACACCATAACGCTTGACCATACCCCCCTTACCCCCCAATGTGTTGTTACTCAATCGTAGTAGGCTTTAAAACAGCTGAAACCTTTTAAAAATAATTTTATTAGCAATTTGGAATGTGGATTTCAATAAATCATTAAACTTTAGATGACTTTCTTTTAAAAACATTTTTTTAATAACTTATTTTAAAGAAAAGTGTATACAAACAAACAAGACTGTTACTTATAATGTAAACAAAATAAATGAACTATCTCAGCTAAAACGTAAGAAATGTAATTTATAACTAATTTCAATACAAAACAATTAAAAAAAATAAAATGTGGGTGGCACTGCGCAAAATCAATGGCAATATTGTATCAAGTCATGATTTTACACTCTAAATCAATACAAAACATAAGTAAGTGTAAAGCAATACAGAACTTACTCAAAACACGTTATGTACTTATTTTTAGTTTAACCGTTATTAAAATAGTATGACGGAAGTATCTTTTATAAAATAACTGTAACTTTGATTTAGATATAAATTTGATTATTTTTTAAATTTTTAAAGATTTATAATAGTATCAATATATACGGGAGTGCGCCAGCTCTTAGAGTTAATATGTTGTGAGTTTGATCCAACCCCCCCTCCCACATAACGCTACGCCACACCCCCTCCCCCTTAAGTGCGTTACGTAATATGTGTATGACCAATAGTGGAACGTGGTTTTTAGGGGGTGAGAAGGGGGTAATTTTATATAATCTATAAAGATATAAGGTCATGTGGAGAGTCGTTTTCAAGTGTTATCAACTCGGTGAACCAAAGGGCATCACATTAATAATAATTGAAACTTTTGTGAACAAAATTGCATTTGTGTCAGAAAGCATGCCAAAACTAATATTTAGGAGATTATATGATTATATCGATTCAAAAATAGTTCCATTAAATTGAGTACGTAGACAAATATTTAAAATTATAGAATACATGTGACAATCAATTATAATCATTCAATAATAGTCAGTGATAATAAATTATTTTACATTGCACTACCACCCTGCGTATACCATGCTTTACTAGGTTAACTATCTTATTAGGGTGGTTATATATATCAGTTTAAAAGTGGTTCCATTAAATTCAGCATTGGTTAATATATTGAATACGACTCCCACATGACCTTAAATCATTACCCAAAAATTATTTAAATTCTCCTTTTCTCCCCCTTAAAAACCACGTTCCATCAGTGGTATACTATCTTCATTCTTCCAAGAACTCAGCGGATTTGATGTTCGACTGGAAAAACAAAATTATAAACAGTTTCATCAATTAACTAACTGTTTAGCTATTTTTAATTTTTGCTATTTAACTATTGTACTATCAACAGAATAAATTAAACTCTTTATTCGATTTGCATTGTTTATGCACGAAACGAGTTTTTTTTATGAAAAACTGCGCACAAAATATGTCCCAGGAAGACAAGGATATTTTAAATCCAACCGATATTAAAGACAGTATTAAATAACAAAAACAAAGTACCTCTCCATAAAAATATAACTGGAAGTTTGAAATTCTAAATAATTGTTTAATGTTCCCATTAACAGTTTCACCTAGCATAGAAGGAGTATGCTTAATCTATGATAGAACTAACTACATTCGCAATGCGTTAATAACTTATTATAGACGGTTTCCACCTTCTCTTTGAGGTAGTTCAAACTTAAACTGGGTGATTTATACAAATTATCTTAAGCAAGGCATAATGAAATGCAAAAATAACGATTTAATATTTTTGGAATCGAAACATCAGAATCAAAAAAGTAACAACATAAATTTACATTTAGAGAGCATATCACTGAATATTGAAGTTGGTAGGCACACCAATAATAGGTAAAAGTACATAATTTTCGTAAGTCTTTTTTGTTATATTTACCGATTGATTGATTTCAAATGTTTTTCCATTTGGGTTTTTGCATTAAAAAGTATAATAGGAGGCTGTTTTATAGTATGAGATTTGTGTTTTCAAATTATAAACTAAATTTACTGTAAAATACACACATTACAGGACAAATTAATATAAGTCCACGAACACGAAATACCTATAAGCAGGAATCAAAATTTACTACAAATACCCGTTATGTTCTTAATTCACTTTGGAACAGTATATAGTGGTGGTGGCCATCTATTTATAATGTTTGAATTCCAATGTTTGTATCTTTCGAAACAAGTTTTAAAACACATTTAAAAATAGCTTCCCATATCAGACCAATTTGAGTTTCTTTATCCAACCAATATTACAACTCTGTATCTTTCTTTGTATTTGAACATATCTTTGTGAATATTTATTGCTCCACCTTACAAACCTGCCAGAGACATTGAGCTGAAGTTGGTTATCAGCTGTTGGGCTTTGAGGGATAGGAGATACAGTATAATGAAAGAGGATTTACGCTTTTGGATCAGTAAATTACTAAACAATGCATTCGAAACTGCAACAGGTTCATTAAAATTTGGTCTTCTTGAAGGCACAGATTGAGCGCAGATAATTTGTTAGCTTGGTAGATAGCCTACTATCTCTAAAAATATTTAGCCAGACACCGAACTTCAATTAGAAAATTTATTTAGACATTTATTTAGGCACTTTTTCTCATTATATACGTGTATTTCAAGATTAAAAACAATTCAAGAGAACATTTTTCTCTATAATTTTTTTAAATCTTGAATTATAGAGAAAAATGTTCTCCATTATTGTTTTTAATCTTGAAATACACGTATATATATAATACTGTCTATCATTACGCGAATCTATTCAAACTTGTACTATCTATTTTTAAAAGAAAGTATGTCTATCTGACCCAAATCATAACACCGGTTATAATAATTAAAATGCAATTCAATAGGTATTTTTTTAATACTATACTTTATTTATAAAAAAGCAATGTATTCATTTTCCCAAAGGCAATATTATGTCTAGTAAAAAACAACTAAATAATTTTCATAAATACCTAATTTTCATAAGATAGATAGCATTAAACATGTTAGTTCTCGGTGGAGACAGTGTGATAGTAAACAACATATAACTGCCACAACACTCAAGTTTGCCGGGAGGACCGATGGCTCTAGGTGTCGAAGAGAAGCAGTTCTCTCTCACTTTCAATCCAAAAGCCAGTTCGGAGGCAGAGCCCTTCAACAGGCCTACAATTACATCTCAGAGCCGGACTTTGTTCTCCTTTTATCCACTTTTACACACACAGCTTATCAATTATTGCAGTTTTACTAACGAATTCATCCCGACGCTTCACTGACAGACGCATCAACGTCTCGGGATAATTTAGTCATACAACAAATTATATTGTTAGCTTTAGCAGAGAATAAATGGCTGTAGATAATATTAAAATTACATTTGTTGAGTATTGAAGTGTATAGCACAAACTCGCTGGGGCTGGCTGAAAATACATTAAAAAATAAAATACCCCCGTCGCAGCAAACCTGCGTACTCAGCGAATTTCCAATGCTTATATAAGGGTATCACTACTACTTAGAGCCACTTACCATGTTTCATAAAAATACATTAATTAATAAGTGATATATAGCATTTTATTTATTATCCATAAGAATAACATTATAATTGAGTACGCAGGTTTGCTGCAACAAGGAAGATAAGAAATGTGTTTTTTTTGCAATTATCAATATAACTCAACCAGGTGAAGCTACATACCAAGTTTTATTAATTTAGGTTCACAACTAAGGGAGATATAAAACTTTACTTATTCTCCGTATGAATAACATGGGGGCAGAGTACAGGTTTGCTGCTACCGGGAAAAATAAAAAAACTTTTTTGTGCTAATATCAATATACCACAACTAGATGAAGCCACATACCAAGTTTCATCTATATACATACATAAATAATCGAAATATAACATTTTATTTATTCTCCATAAGGATAACATTGGACAACGTGCTGTGTTTAGCACTTTGAATATCACTGCAATGGTTGGACGTAAAACAACAATTAAAATGCCAAAATGATGGTTTTGTAGAGCTAAAGTGATTGGTAGAAAGAAATGTGGAGTTTTTAGTGAAATTATCTGAGGAAAATCTAAAAACCGTATTCCCATAAGATTAACATGGGAAATTTTATGGACACATTTTTGACTTTTCTCCACAACCACTAAACCTAGCTTAATAATTCAAAATACTATATTGATTCTTTTTTAAGTTCTATAAAATGGCTATAACCAAAATCTAGTGTTTTTAAAATTTTAGTATAAAAAGTTCAAAAAACATATTTTTTGGAAAACTTTAAACCCCCATAAAACCCCCTTCCCATAAACCGATCGATCTGGTTTTTAAACTTAAAGTCATAAATGTTACTCCCCACATTAAATTTGTGCCAAATTTCATCAAAATCTGGTGCTTCTTTCAAAAGTTATCGCGGTAACGGACACACACACACATATATATATATATATATATATATATATATATATATATATATACATATATATATAAATATATATATATAAATTTGAACGAATATTGTTTTTGGCATCTAGGGACCTCAAAACAAAAAGTTATCATGGTCTCGGGCTTAAGTCTTACCATGCCACCTACGGTAATAGCTTCTTTCCTATAGGGGAAATTCGCTAAAAGTGTCTTAGGACATTAGTCATCAAATCATCCAAGATCCATGTCTCGTGTTGGTAAGCGTAATATAAAGAAATAACCAAATATAAATACCCCCGTCACAGCAAACCTACGAGTAGGGGGCATAGGTACTCAGCGAAATTCCAATGCATGCATATGTTTCTCATTACCACGTAAATCAACTTCCCAAGTTTCATAAAAATACATGAATAGTTAAGTGATCTATAGGATTTTATTCATTCCCCCTAAGAATAATATTATAGGGCTGAGTAGGCAGGTTTGCTGCTATAAGGATCACCAAATTTGTTTTTTATGCAATTATCAATATAACTTAACCAGTTGAAGCTGCGTACCAAGTTTTATTAATTTATCATCATAATTAAAGGAGATACAAAACTTAACTTATTCTCCATAAGAATAACATTAGGGCTGAGTGTGCAGGTTTGCTACTACGGGGACAATCAACAAAAAAAATCAACTTTTTGTGCAAATATCAATATACCAGTACTACGTGAAGCCACATACCAAGTTTCATCAATATACACTCATAAATAATCAAGATATCAAATTTGATTTATTCTCCATAAGGATAACATTGGATAACGTACTGTGTTTAGCACTTTCCATATCTCTGCAACGGTTGGACTTAGAATCACCATATAAACACCAAAAGGATTGTTTTGTAGATACATATATACAAATTTGAACAGTCTTTGACATCTGGGGACCTCAAAAAAAAGTTATCATGGTCTCGGGATTAAGTCTTACCATGAGACCTACGGTATTAGTTTCTCCATTCAGGGGAAATCCGCTAAAAATAAAGATTTTAAATTTGTAAAGGTCGGAATGTACAGGTCAGATTGGTTCAGCCAGATAGATTATTAATATTGTATGAGATTTAATCTGGTAATTTGATTAGGTAGTTGATGAGTTCAATGGTCTTGTTCTGGCGGAATAAAAAGTCTGGTAAAACAATATATAATTTTTACATAAACTTATAAAGCGCAAAACTGAACTATTGTACTGTATATCTGTAAAGAAATTGTAATAAATTGAAAACGTAAATTGTGGGGTCAATTGCATTCTGTTTTCGGACTTCAACAAAGTCACTAATGAAATTACGCTAATATTTATTCCTTTGCATAACACCTTTGCATCAGCCTTAAGGATCGTTGGTGAAGCATTTGTAGTTTCGGTTATTTTGTATTCCATCATTGACATTATTCCTGGATCTAACTGTCAGCTTGAATTAAGCATAAAGTAGATGCTGGAGTTATTACGAACTATACAGGACCTCATGAGATATCACAAATAATGAATCGTAGTATTTGAAGTGGTATTATCACCGATTCATTGATTTCGTTGGCTTAGATAACTATTTGAGGCGTAACAAGATAGATGGTAATAAACAACATAAACCTACTCACATAATTAACCACGTCCCATACCATCCTCAGTTAGTCTAGTGTAATCATGAAATCCTAAAATATATTCTTCATTACCCTTTTTCATTTTTAAATCGTCTTGGAAGTATGTATTTGAAGTAACAGAAAATATCGTAGGTAAATGTTTTGGATCCATCCGGATTTACTATTTATTTTCCGATTTAATTTGCATTATATCCTAACAACATTTGTGCAATACTCTTCTCTATATTTTAAGAATCCTGAATTTGACTGCATGATCATGGCACGAGAATGTTTTCACTAGTAACCGATACGGAAACAAGCGCCAATCAAGGTTTAAAGGTCGGACATCGACGATTGATTAGAAAAATGGCGGCAGTGACGTCATAGATCGTCAAAGTGTCAATATTTAATCCAGAGAGAGACGGAAGATGGACAACACACCGCGCTCTCCCTCTCTCTCATGATCTCGTCTAATCTTTAAGAGGTTTAAAGCATGCCAGCACATACTGTAGTACGAAGCAACTATCGCGCTTCAGTAAAATGTCCTATTTTCGTATAAGCAAAGCGTAGTTATTATTTTGTAAACGAGTGAAGTAATACTACCTTATCATGTGTTTTCCATAAAGCCTAAGTCTAACGTAACAGACATTGCGGCAACAATTAGGGTATATGAGCTAAAACTGTGATTTTACCTACTCGTACTTCAAGAGGTCGCGACAGCATGATGACACGGCGACGTGCACTGCTGTGGTGTTCAACGGAAGGATTGTAAGTTGTATAAATGGTCAGTTCTGTAGCAACTGCCATTAAACCCTGTTTCATCCTTGACAAAACAATTTGGATTGGAAAACTTAAAATAAAGGTACAAAACTCATAAAATACCGATTTAGTGTCAGTTTAAAGCCAAGCAATATACTGGTAATCTCGGCATATAGGTTCAAAATCAAGTTACTACAGTAGTAAACTAAGTAGACTAGTTTCTGAGTATTTGAAATCCAAGATAATATTCTTAACTTTGGGGTGTGTTATAAACATTTATATATAAAAAAGTGTTTTAGAAGATAAATATGTCATTTTATTTAATTACAATATTTAGACAGCAATTACTTTCTAAACAGTGGTAGTGATTACAGTCAATTCTG
The DNA here is from genome assembly GCA_963675035.1 of Allygus modestus. Lineage (NCBI taxonomy): Eukaryota > Metazoa > Arthropoda > Insecta > Hemiptera > Cicadellidae > Allygus > Allygus modestus. The sequence goes on from OY776111.1 coordinate 320,461,096, forward strand.
GAATCTTTAAAGCCTCCGTAAAAAGGAATATACCTATTTTGATTTTAAGAGGTGCATTACCTGAGGGAAGATCATTGTAATTATTTGGGATTATTTATTTATTTATTCTATATTTATTTATCATCAACATGCCAGAGCATGAATTTTAAAGTTGATACAATTTTTTATAGCTATAAAATATAGTCTACTTAATTATGATTAAATTTACAATAATTTTGAAATTCTTCTTGATCTAACTTCTTTATCTTGGTAATTTGAGTTATGATTCCTTTAAAAACTCTTAGGTTGTAAAGTTCTAAGGTTGTAAAATGAATTTTCTATTAAATAAATCTTGAGCATTATTTTCAATTTTATCATGTTTGTGGATTCTCTTATGTGGTTCGGAATTCTTCTCGGGAAGTTATTTTCCATATAAGTAGTTTTTTTTCTTAAAGGTTTCTTTGTCATGTCTTTCAATATTTATTTTGTTTCTTGTATTATATTTGTGAACCATTTTATAATTTCTGCTGAATTATAATGTCCTCTCAAAATTACCTCGATTAACTTTGAGACTATGCTCTATTAGTAAACCCTGTATAACTCTAGGTCTAACTGATGACGATAATTTTTAAATCAGAAAAATTGAGGCAATGAAAAAGTAATCAAACAAATGAACAGCTGTCATTCAACAGTGAATTCTTTCTCTTAACTTAATATATTATCTTGAAATTAACACTTGTCACTGATATAACTTTCATAAAAACGCGAGGTAATATCGTGCCATCTCGCTGTTGTTGTGCGGGTCTTTGACGTGATCCCCCCACGTCCACGTCTCCCCATCACGCCGTTATTGTGCGGGTCTTTGATGTGATCCCCCACGTCCACATCTCCCCATCACGCCTTTGTTGTGCGGGTATTTGACGTGATCCCCCACGTCCACGTCTCCCCATCTCGCCGTTGTTGTGCGAGTCTTTGACGTGATCCCCCCACGTCCACGTCTCCCCAACTCGCCGTTGTTGTGCGAGTCTTTGACGTGATCCCCCACGTCCACGTCTCCCCATCACGCCGTTGTTGTGCGGGTCTTTGATGTGATCCCCCACAACCACGTCTCCCCATCACGCCTTTGTTGTGCGAGTCTTTGACGTGATCCCCCACGTCCACGTCTCCCCATCACGCCGTTGTTGTGCGGATCTTTGATGTGATCCCCCACGTCCACGTCTCCCCATCACGCCTTTGTTGTGCGGGTATTTTACGTGATCCCCCACGTCCACGTCTCCCCATCTCGCCATTTTTGTGCGGGTCTTTGAAGAGTTCCTCCACATCCACGTGTCCCCATCACGCCTTTGTTGTGCGGGTCTTTGACGTGATCCCCCACGTCCACGTCTCCCCATCAACACACCAGTGATCAGACCATGAGAGATTGCGGAAGGGTGACAATATTTATTTGAGGAACAAGTATCGAACAACGGCTTGTATCCCTAGGTTGAGGTAATTATTTTTAGTGAGCAGGCCAATACAAGCGACTAACTAATCTACGGAGAGTGCGGCAAAAACTGTAGTATTACAGAAACAATAAATATACTATGTTAAGGAATATACAGATCAAGTATTGTATGATTGTAAAACTGCATGGTGTGGATGCAATTTTAGGTTTGCGATAAGATCAGAATATTCTGCTTATGATCGTGTCGCTATTTGTGAGTTTAATCGCCTGAAAGAAACACTTAAATCCTATATAATAATAGGGTGTAGTGGCGACGTGTAACCACCTATTCCGAGAGAACTACTGGACGTAGAGAGGCCAGGTTGGTGTCAAAAGATGTCCCTAGGACCCAGAATGATGACAAAAATACGATATCATAAATTTACTCAGTTATAAGTTCGCAGTTGGCAAAAAACACTGTTTTTTTGGCCTTTTTTCGACATCCCCATGTATAAGGAACGTGTAACCACCTATTCAGAGCAAACTACTGAACCCACATAAAGAGGCCAGGTTGGTGTCAAAAGATGTCCCTTAGGCCCAGGATGATAAAAAATACGATATCCTACATTTATTAGTGAATTTCTTTTGGAAAATGAATTATTAGCATGACCCGCACGGTGAAACTTAAGCCCGGGATCACTATAGAAGTTCCTAACGTGACCCCCTGAACACGTTTTGGGGGGTCGTTCAAAATTTTACATATATATATATATATATATATATATATATATATATATATATATATATGTATGTATGTATATATATATCTGTGTTTGCACTCTAGCGGGTGCATTTTTTGTCCGATTTAGTTCAAATTTAGTAGGGACGTTCCTTTCAGTAATCAGTTGGACAAGTTCGTTGGGAAAAACAATCGGAAAACTCTAAACCCCTTTTTTGGGGATTAATCTTTCAAATTTCGAGTTTTTGGGCCCAAAAATGGTCAGAAAAGCCCCGTATGTAAGATTAATGCATGCAAAAAGATGGGAATTAGTGAGGCGAAAGTGTTAAGCCCTCTCTCGTCATTCTAGCATTCATATTTACCGAGTTATTAAAGAAAATGTGTTTCGACTAAACACAGTACTTTGTCTTATAGGGGTTTTACACTAGAAAAGCTTGTTATTCCTTTGTTAGAGTACTTTTATCATCCCCAGTAACCTCACGCCTACTTTCAAGCCTGTCTGGACCTTCTCTTAACATTATAATGCGCAAAATTGTATTCCCAGCTTTGCAGGAAAATGAAACCGGGAGCATCAGAATAGCCTAAAATCACTGTTTTCAGATTTAATAAATACTAGTAAACCTGTCGCGGCTTCGCTCACGATCATCATTTATAAATATTGTCTTACCGTTCCAAAGCCAACATGACCTGCTGATTAATTGTTTTTACTCTATCCAGCTGATTGCTTAAAACTTATAGTTATTTCCCAATGTTAAGATTATGGGGAAAAAACTAAACTTTAAAGGGCCCCAGGGCCTCACTCACAAATTATTTCTCTATAAAAAATGTTTCCTGCACAACTTCACGTTAGGCTCTTTCCAATGACACCAAGAACATGAAAATCGGTTCAGTAATTTAGGAGGAGTGATTGTCACAAAAAACCTGCTCGCCTATTAAATAAGTATAGATTGGAATAAATGTTTTTTTTTTACACTGATTTTGAGTTTTAAACGTTTTTATGTGGAAATTCACTTTCCTCAAGTCAGCGTGCTGCGTGCGAACTCATTTAGTTATAAGTTCCTAATTATTGGCAAAAAAACACTGTTTTATTTGGTCATATTTTATTTTCAATCATTTTGTTTACCGAGCCATGTGTTCCATACTTTCCATCCAAATTCAATACGACAGCTGAGTAAAGTTAAGGTTGTAATTGTAAACAAAGCAGACAAATATTCCTAAGTAGTTTTAGGTTTTTGGATTGAAATTTACAAGCAGTAAAGAACACAAATTCCAGGCTGAATGGGAATAGAATTTATAATACAGTACTGTATAAAAGTGTCAACAAAGTTCAATTCAGATTTATTTATTCTATATTTACTATGTATATTTCAGTTTTGTTTATTTTACTCTTGCGGCGAAATTTGGTTTTTTCACTGTGAATGGAACCAGAAGTTAATGATTTTCCTTTGATAAATCCTGGGTCTCAGTAGGGTAGCATTCTAGCGGTTCACTGATGGAATTGTAGTTTTTAGGCAGTTTTTAAAGTTTTGAGTAAAACAGTATTTAATCAAAAGCTTTTTTTAAATATCGATGATAGCCATTATACTCCTTAAAGTAGTATAGCGATTTGTGTTATGAGTATATAAAAAAAACATGACTAAGACACAAATACAGTAAAAATTAGGAGGTAAAAATGCGAAGGTAAAATTAACCACATATGTAATGTTTGTGACGGTTAAGACGATTGATATAATACAGTAAACAATATTTCAGTTACATATTTCAAGTTTAAATTCAAATTAAGTTTTTTTTAAATTAGTTAAATTTCGATTTAATGTGCTGACGTATTGGATAAAATTGGGAGAAACTGGATTAAACTCTGGTAAGAAATTTAACCCATTGACATACGAGCAGGTCTCGTTCCTTACTTGTAATTTTATTAACGTGTGAATTGGAGTATAAAATTGGTGTTTTTAAATGGATTAATGGCATATTTTAATTAAAATATTGTTTTCTTTCAGTTTAGAGAGTCGCATTGGCACACACACAAGTAGACATAAGTAAAAATTAGCAAAATCAGTGTTGACCATGTGCAAGTCTCAAAGAATTAACCGATCCCGTCAACTTCCAAGCAAGCCTGCCACCGTTAATTTTACTTGGGCCCTCCCACCAACGTTGCCACAGACCGGTTAACTCATTGAGAGTTGCACAACTGGTCAGTTTTATAAAATAGAATAAAATTACTACCTCAATGGGTTAATGCAATGGGTAAGAAAACTAAGGACTAAGGACCTATCCTATTAGCATTGAATACAATGTGGAATATTTTTCCACACAGTTTATGGCTAACTAGAATTTCCTGTGCCCATCTTGCGCATCCCGTTTTGAGAAGCGAAAATAGGAAATAGTTAAATAGTAAACAACCCTAAGACAGTCTGCCGTTAAATGTAATCCTTATAACAGCTGTTTATTTAATTTAATTGAATTACACATGTGACATAAACCAAATAAAACTCTTATTTATATGAATCACATGGGGACTTGGAAGTCCCATGGGGCCTAAATCGAAAATCTAAAGCCAGTTTGCACATATGCACACCTAGACGTGCGTTTTAGTGCATAATAAGTCGGGGTAAATCATAAATAAAAAAAAACCTTATTGTTTACAAAGTTTGCAGGTAGCGTATTAATAATATAGATAGATAAATTATGTCTTTTTATTGGTCTGTCTTTAGATAGTTTGTATGTTAGCAGATGAAATACAATTTAAATGTTGGCATTGACTATAAATACTGAAGGAGACATCCCATCCATATGGCCCAGCTGTCCCACTTTTAAGGTATGCTAGAATTTAAAATTAAAGTAGTTTGTTTGGGTCACCGACAGATTGTGCTGCTGTAAACTTTTTGTTTTAGTTATTTACGTTAACTTTTAAAATATCTCCACCCCATAAAGCAAGTGATAATCAACTTATGTTTGCTTCCTGACACACCAACTGTTGTATTATCCCCTCCTTGAGAGGATAAGTAATAGTTGACAGCAGTATACTCTGTTGGTGATTAGTGAGAAAACTATGTCCTTTTTCAATCCTGGCACACACAAAACTAGGGACACATTTTACAATGGTAATGAGAAGTCTACTTCAGTATTTATAGTCAATGACGTTGGTAAATGTGTAGACTGTATTTTATATCTTTTAGTTATAAAAGCAGTGAAAATAGTTAGGTTAATTTGTATTACAAATTTGAGCCCGATGAACAAACCTTTAAAAACTTAATAACATTTAACTGCAGTTTTTAAGAAACAACATTTTTCTTGAAGTGACACCAAAATGGGTTTGATTTAACATCCAAAAGTAAACTAACAACAAAGTTTAAACCAAACCATTTTTGGGCTATTGCATGCAGGCGTAAAATGCCTTTCGTAAAAAGACACTTTTTGAATTTAGACACGGTCTAATGAATATTTTAATATTCATTATAATGGGGCTTTATTACAATAATAGTTTAAATTTTGCACAACTGATTCCCATTTTGTTATATGCGATTAAAAACTAGCTTTTTTAATATCTGAGGCGGAAAAGAAAAAGGGACCTCTTCGCGGCAAAGTAAAAATTTCAGTACGGGCAGTGTTATCGATTGAGGTCAAAAATATCGATTTTTGGTTGTTTGCATTTTAATATGCTTCATTTCGTCCTTTAGCGGTTGAAATCGATTACAAAACTGTTGTAATCGAATAAAACATTCAAAATAATGATTAAAGTAATCGATGTCTAGCGTGAGAAAAGGTACCTCTTCGCGCTTATGGAGAAATAACATTGCCGCGAACAGGTCCCTTTTTAAAACAAATCAGATAGTTATGCAACACTTTGAAAACTGCACTCTGACGAATTCTAGCGGTGACGAGGTGAACTACTACGAGTTTATTGTAAATCTAGAACGTCTTCTGTTAATAAAATCCCTTTCTCGATCCCAACTACCTTTTCCGCGAAGAGGTCCCTTTTCTGAAATATCACTTTTCACGACATTCTTCAATAAAAACATTATTTTCTTGAAAACTACTGTGAGTTAAGACAAAAATAGGTGTTCCCATTACAGACGACATTTAGGGCTTTCTTTTGATACCAAAATCGTTGCTTAAATATGAAAAATATATGTTTATGCTTATTTGAAATTTTCAAATTGATTTTTCTCAAAAATAGCCCTTTTCTCTCACGTAATTTCAAAGTCCTATAACTTTAACAAAACAAATCGTAGACTCATGGGACTTGCGCCAAATTGTTAGGAATTAAATGAGGAATTCAAAAATATGACTAACTCAAAATCGAAAATGCGATGAGGTCTCTTTTTCCTTTCTGCCTCACATATACATTTTTAAGCCAATAAATTGATTTTATAACTAGTGAACAATACTTCTTTAGTTTGTTTAAGCCCGTAATTTTTACAGCCTAATAACAGCTAGTTAAATAATAATCAAAAATAAATAAAACACTTAGCATATTTTGAGTGTTTATTTACAGATGCTCTCTATTTAAAGTTATGGTATTAAATAAAATACATTTAGTTGTAAGCTTGCTTCCACTCTTTTTACTCTTTTCGTATTTGTTTGCCGTAGATATACATGATCTGTCTAACTATTTACAACCATCAACATTACATCTGAATAAAGGTGGATTGTTTAGATGAATGGGGAAATGATAAAACACAGGATTAATGTCAAGTTGATAAGGCCTTGGGGATAGAAATGAGAAGTTTAAACTGAAGTGAGCTGGAAGGGCAGTATTCCTTCGTGACACGTTATCTTCACTACAGTGAGTTTCACATTTCCTTGGGGCAAGTTAAATCGTGAGATTGAGCTATTCTATTATTGCCAACTACCAACTATACCTTTTTGCATGTTCCTTAGAGAAAAGTGTTAGTTATTTCAAAACCATAAGCTTTATAAATTAAAATGTATTAAGTCTCTCAAGAGGAATTTTCTCAAAAATATAATATTTTTCCTACAATGTTTTGTAAACATACTTTTGAATGTAAATAGTAAGTTTCACACTTCTTAGAAGCTTAAAGAATTGTAAACATAAGATCTTATCATGGCAACCCTTTTACTTTCTCCCCCTATACATAGTATATGGATAAAGTATTGTTTTCGACAAAATTTTCGAATTTGAGTTGTTAGTGGAAATATTCGTTTTGGTGCTCCCTGAACCCAAAAAGTGGTTTTTACGTAATGTCTCTGTGTGTGTGTGTGTGTGTGTGTGTGTGTGTGTGTGTGTGTGTGTGTGTGTGTGTGTGTGTGTGTGTGTGTGTGTGTGCGTGCGTGCGCGCGCGCGTTTGTGTGGGTGTCTGTGTGGATGTGTACAGAGCTAGAGCCCTAACCAATGAACCGGTTTTTATGAAATTTGGTATGTAGGTACTAATCCTCGATATCTCCAGATGTTTTTAATTTTTTTGAATTTTTGATTTTTAAGGATAATTATCCCCCAAAAATCGCCAAAAAACATGTAAAACCCAAATTTACCAAAAACGGCTCTAACGATTTTGTTTAAATTTTAGTGTTTTGTAGAGCTTTAGGTTTCCAACAAAATGACACCACCCGCACTTTAGGAAAAATTCTGGTTCAGAAATTACAGGACTTAACATCAAAAATTCAGTTTTTTGGATTTTTCATAAAAAATCATAATCGTTAAAACAGATTACTATTCACCATTAAAAAGAGCTCAAAAAACTAAATAAATTAGTATTCTTAATTACTATTCTACAATTCCTAGTTGCGGAGAAAATTGAAATTTTCATTTAGCAGTAAACGCAGTACGTTGCCCAATGTTATTCTTATACAAAAATAACTATTTCTCTCTTATTTACTGATAAATTTAATTAAAACTTGATATGCAGGTCAAGTTAGCATTGCCCAACAGAGGATGGTCAAAATATGTTGTCATTTAACCCTGGGGGACAAGGGGGCATTTCCCCTCTCAAAACCACTGTGTGTGGCAACGGAGTCTATAGTGCCTCCCAAAAAGGGATTTGGATGGATATTTCTGAAAACAACTATTTTAGACAATGTTCTGTACATTTATCTGTACTTCATATTCTATATTTAGTAAATAAAAATAGTTTTTTCATTAAAGTTTGGCTAAAAGGGAGATGTGTCAGTTTCCTGATACCGTTTATTTAAAATTAGTTTTAATACTTTCCTTCGAATGGTGATGAATGTTGCCATAACCTTTATTGGTAAATACATGTATGTCCCCTTTTTAGCAAATTTCCCCTATAGGGAAGAAGCTATTACCGCAGTCGGCATGGCAAGACCTAGGCCCGCGACCATCATAACTTTTCGTTTTGAGGTCTCCAGACCCCTAAAACACCATTATTTTGAAGCTGTATATATATATATATATATATATATATATATATATATATATAGTTTCAAATGAATGGTGTTCAAACGAATGGTATATATATGTGTGTCCGTGAGAACGATAACTCTCGTAAAAATGATCCGATTTTGTTGAAATTTGCTATAAACGAGTAAAGCAACATTTATGACTTTAAGTTCGAAAACCAGTCAGATCGCTCCATCCGGAGGGGCATTTTTTTTGGGGGGGGGATTGTACCCCAAAAATGTGTTTTTTGAAATTTTTACATATCATTTTTGAAATAGTCAAAATTTAATTTCTACCATTGGATTTAGCTTAAAAAACGCACAATTTGGTGTTTTAATCATTTCTCTTCGTCAATTCGTTACCAAGATGTTGAAAGTGCTAAACACAGTTCTAAATTAGTAAACACAAACACACTTGTAACAGTTTATTGCCCATATGTATATCCAAATTTAACTTATGGTGTTATTTTCTGAGGTAATTTAGTTAACTGTAGAAGATTATTTAGCTTACAAAAAAGATTATTAAAAAAATCAATAATGTGCCTTTTTTATCATCAACCAAGCCCAGTTTTAAATCATTACAGATTCTCACATTGCCATGTATTTATATTTATAATACTATTCTATTTATGAAAAAACACGATCAAAATTTGACTTTTCTTTCTAGCTTACATTCTTATGACACCAAATATAAACATATCATGGCATATCCTCCATACAAAACAACCTCATTTGAAAAATTATCGTATTACACTGGGATGCGCTTGACAAATAAATTACCCAATGAATTAAAAATTGAAATGTCTTTAAATAGTTTCAAAAATAAATTAAAAGAATATATATTAACAAATTGTTTTTATTCGATTGAAGAATATTTAAACTGTTTATAAATTTGATTTGTAATTTTTAAAAGTACATAGTTAGAGTTTTTAAAAGACAATTAACTGTAGGAAAAATGGTATTATAATTAAATTTACCTTTACTTTACATGTCATATTGTTAATTTGAATTATTATTTTGTATTTGTTTATATTAAGACCAAATTTATGTATTACTTACTTACCATTACCTGTCATATAAATATGATATTATGTGACTGACTGAATAAACAATAAACAATAAACAGTACGTTGTCTAATGTTATTCTTATGGAAGAAAAGAAAAACTTTATATCTCGCTTATTTATGAACGTATACTGACAAAACTTGGTATATGGCTTCATCTGGTTGTGGTCTATTGATATTTGCTCAAAAAAACAACTTTTGTCCAAAGGCTCCCGTAGCAGCAAACCTGCGAACTCAGCCCCATGTTATTTTTATGGATAATAATTAAATGCTATGTCTCTCTTAATTATGAACATAAATGAATAAAAACTGGTATATGACTTCACCTAGTTGAGTTATAGTGATATTAGCATAAAAATCCATTTTTTATGTTCGTTGATGCAGCAAACCTGCGTACTCAGCCCCAATGTTACTCTTAAGGAGAATAATTAAAATTGTATATATCGTTTATTTGTGAATATATTTTTATGAAAATTGGTAAGTGGCTGTATTTAGTATTAAGACATTTATATCTTCATTACAAATTCGCTGAGTATGCAGGTTTTCTGCGACGGAGGTATTTTATTTCTCCCCTTATACATAGCATTTGGTTAAAAGTATCGATTTCGCAAACTTACCCAAGTTTCGGCCATGTTACTTATACTCAAAGGAAGTTTAATATAATTTTTAGCTTAAATTATTCCACAGTTAGTGTACAACCAAATACACAAGAACTTTCCTTCACTTATGGAATATGTGAAAATGTATCAATGTAAAAACAATGACATACTGAGCAGTGATAACAACACTAACTTACTGTTGATTCAAACATAACAATTGTTGAGACTAACATTAATATCTGAGGGGCAATAGTTGACAAAACATTAACTCACTTAGCAGCAACACTACCGTACTGTAGATTCAATGTTAACAATTGTTGTGGCTAACACTAGCGTCTGAGGGCAATAGTTATCACAACATTAGCTAACCTAGCGCAGCAACACTACCTGACTGTAGATTCAATGTTAACAATTGTGGTGGCTACTCTATTATCTGAAGGTAATAGTTTGTTTGTTTTTTGTTTTTAGGCGGGATTTGGAGGCCCCGGCATAGCCGGCTAGGCATGTATCCCTTGGGATATTGTGCAGCCATCGGAAAGAGGAAAAAGAGGGATGGGAGAGGTGGTAGAAAGGGGTCAGTCTGCCTCGCTCCGGAAAGGTAGAGAGAACCCTACCTAGCTCCCGGGCTCTGTGGGTGACAGAAACCCTCTAACCCGACGACCTTCCAAGTCCACCAGACAGGGACCGATATCGCACAGATCCTAAAACCTCTCAGGGGTCGGGTGGCCCCAAGACGGTTCGTCCTCCAGCCCGGTAGACTGGAGACCGTCGGGTTAGGGGCCCTTCCTCCCAGACACCCGTCCCAGGCTGCTAGGAAGATCCACTACTCCCTCCAAGGACTTGGACTAGACTGGCACTGGCTCAACTGGGAGCAGTGTTGCCAGACGGGGTTTGCCGCAAACTACCCACAAAATCCCCGCGCGAGCTTCAAATACCCGAAAACCGGGTAATTTCTTGGAAATTGCCACATGATTACCCGGAAATTCACCAGTATACCCGAAATAATATCAGTTTTAGTAATCTTAGCGCTTAGTCAAGGCCGGATTTAGGAGCCATGGGCAGGCCCTTGTGTCCAGGTCCAAATTAGTGAATTTTTTCTTGCTTGTATCAGGCTTTTGAAAAGGGTTCGGTGTGGTGCGGGCCACTAGGCGCACGCCTAAACAGCCTATGCTTAATTCCGGCCATGCGCTTAGATTTTCTGGTGTTACTGGAGACGACACTCTTCAACAATAATACTCTAGATTTCCTGAAAGTTCAAAAGTTGGTACACTGGACAGAGGATGACAAACCGAACGATGAGTCATACAAATAATCGTTTGCTCATACCGTAGTTAGTCTATGGTATGAATAAACTATTTTGTTGCAGTTAACTGGAATTTCATTATTCGTTAATAATCATAGATTGATTATTTTTTATCGGGTGTTTTTCACCATATATGTATGTTTGAAAATAACAACCGGCTGGACCTTAATAAACGTTAACCGGATCAAAATAGTTAGATAGATTCAACGAGTTTAATGTATCTAGAGGTCTTGTATGGGGAAAAAATGAAGCCTTCATGTACTCTAAGGCCGCCTTCCCACTAGCTCGCAGCCAAAGCTTTATAGTTGGCCACTTGACCTATTGAAATTTAATTTAGCCTTACGGAACCCTTTACACTAGTGGGTCGCAGCCAGCCACCTCGGTGGCAATCAAATCATATATTTAAAAGTTAAATGTTAGTCAGCTAATAAATATGTAACTTGTGATTAGGGGATATGATTGTTTTACATGGGAGCAATGTTTACAGAGAGGCAAATGGCGTATAACCACGTATAGGCTACACTCTTTTACACGAAACGAGACTTTTATAAATATTAACCTCGTTGGGGTGATCAGAAATGTCCTCCTAACCATAGACTAAATTCCCTAATCTCCTTCGTCCAGCAATGTTCCCATTGCAACACGTGTTAATTTCCCAAGATAAAGTGAAGCCTATAAGGGGGCCGCCATATTCCCGACTATTTACAAACAATACCTACACCTCAATGTAGGGCCGGATTTAAGCATAGGCTACATAGGCGGACGCCTAAGGTCAAGATTTGTAAAAGAACATTATAATAATATTACAATTATTTATTTTTCAATGAACAAATAATGTACTAAAGTAATACATATATCCTTTGACAACAACAAATGCAACCGTATTTTTGAAACTCATAATAGCGATGGATTTGAATTTATTATTGATATATTTGGACTTTACCTATCACTTCTAGTGTTTAAAACTACACTACGTTTCGGGAGGTAAGAAAACTCCTCCCATTATCAAGTGAACCCTCCTTACATTTAAATATCAAGTTCTTACATCTAACTAACCTACTTTTTTATATTTTGTTATTTACACAAACACACAACTAACAAATACAGATACAAAAAATAAATAAAATACACTAACACAACATGTATATACACGAACAAATGTAAAACTGCCAATTCATTACCTGTTCTGCATCGTTGCCTCCAAGCTGACCGTAAAATAGAAAAACTGCACTCTCGCGTCCTCAAACTACCGCACCCCGCACTTAACTATCACAACCTCCCGAAGCGATAGGTAAAGTCCAAATAAATCAATAATAAAAACAAATGTAACACAACATTTAATCAAAGATACTGTTGACTATATTTATTATATTGTAGTTAAATGTTAAATGTATGTATATGTTAAATTGCTTGATTGTTTACCGCTGCCGTTTATATCAACTGTCACACAAAAATCTTAAATATCCGGTATTTCGGGTGAATCCCCGCAACTCGATTCCAAAATCCCCGGTTTTTTTTCATAATCCCCGCAAAATCCCCGCACGGCCATCAAAAGACCCGAAAACCGGGTAATTACCCGGTTTCTGGCAACACTGAACTGGGAGTCAAGCCCCCAGAAGAGACAAGGAGGAACCAAGGAAGGGACGTTGATCACACTGGGTAGCCAAAAGACATACCAATACTGTGACAGATTCATTTTGTTGTACCCAATGTCGACCTCTGTACTAGTTTAGACCAGTCAGAGAGCCGTCGATGGCCAGGGTAATAGATGCTGCAACATTTCCTAACTTAGCAGCAACTTTAACAATCCGCTTACTGTTGACTCAACATTAGTGACTAAAGTATCTGCAACTTTATTAAAGTAAACCTAACTTTATCAAAATCAACAGTAGCTTATACTATTTCACAACACAACTTAGCTATGGTTGTATAATAACCAAACTGTTGCGTTGAGGCAACATTAATAATGTATTGTCAACACTACAGTTTTTTTAGTGATTCTTAATCGCAGAAAAGTAGCTTTAAAACTTTAGCCTGTTTTCTTAAACATTTTATAATTTACGTTAATGGTGGAAACATTCGTTTTGATGCTACTTGAACCCAAAAAGTGGTTTATGTTTCGAAATGTTACCAGTCTCTCTATCTGCCTGTCTTTTTTATGTGTACTTGGAGATAACCAGACTGGGAGGTAACATTACCATTTGCCTGATTTCGAGAAAACTTGTTATGTGGGCACAGTTCCATGGCCCAGGTGTTTTTAACATCTGTTAGAAATTTGTTATTATAAAGGGTCATTATACACCAAAACCCGCAAAAATGCAAAAAAAAACAAACAACAGATAAACCCAAATCAATATTAATCTGTTCGTATGGATTTTGATTACTAATTGGTGTATTAATCGTGATCTCCAGCAAAGTGATACCACCAGCGTTTCCGGGAAATTTAGGTTTCGGATATTATGGGGCTTAAAAGCTTCAAAAATTCAGTTTCTGATTTTGCTTGACTGTATCCTGTATCCTACAAAAACTAAATATGTCTAGAATTATTATTCTACGAAAATAGTTTGTGGAGAAAATATATTTTTTTATTTGTTGGGTATACATAATTGTCTAATTATTGAGAAAACAATAAATTGCTCTAACTCTCCAACTTACCTTATTTTTTGAACCAGAATTGTTAAATCAACGAATTGGAATCTTAACAACGATCAGTTAAATCATTGTCTCCTTAAAATCCTGCTGGGAAAGAGGAAGGATTGTGGAATGGCCGTAAGTAGTCTTTAGATAGGAATGATTGTATGTATCAAAATACGAAGGTGTAGTGTTATGAATAATCTGTACAGTATTTATCTTTAGCCTTAGCTTATATTTAGGCTTAATGATAGTAACAAGAGGTAGAGATAGAGCAATGGGGGAAGTATGTGTCTTTTCTGATACAGTTTACCCTGGCACGTGAGAAGGAATCACGTGTTTATACACAAGAGTAGTAAATTTTTTCCTATTTCATTCCGAAATGTGAGAAATTCACTTGCTTGTGTGCAGTTGCAAAAAACATCACTGAAACCGACATAAATCAAGATTTGGAAAGAACCCAAAACGAGTGAATCAGGCAGCGCTCCAAACTGCAGACAAGCGAACATTAGAAAATCACACGCGGCAGAAAACATTCTCTGCATCAGTCAACTTCTTTCGAAGTTGTACATTTTGGCATGGATCGAATTTGGAAGTGTTAAAAAATTTACGTTATATAATTTAATTTCGCTAACTGTCGGTACAGCGAGCCAAGCAATTAAAACAAAAGTAAAAGTGTACAGAGTTTATTGATTCTCATACAAAAGTACAGTAGATATTGCTCGACAGTGTTGTCTAACTAACTGTAATCAATAGTTATAGACGTAGTGGTTCATCATTATTGGACTTGTTTCTATTATTGTGTTTCATGTCGCTAATAATAGTTTACCAAGGGACATAACACGTTTTGGCATTTCTTTCAAAGTTCACTTTTAATGAAAATTCAGCTCCTGCTTACAAACACAAATTTGGAATACCCTCTTCCAAATTTAGTTTGCTAGAGAAATGTGCGATAAAGTTACATTTTAAGATCATGTGTGCATTCCTCTCAATATCATTTAAAGGCCTTATTCAACGTTTCGTCTATATTACAATGGTCTTTCCTAAGGACAAATAATTGAAGAGTCACATCTTCCTATACAAACAGAACCATACTGTCCTTATCTTAACCTATTCCATGCCAAAAATTTAGTTTTATTTTTAATTTGTACAACTACGCTGCTATTGGTGGTATTAGGCCTAATATACGGTACATCAGACCATACCAACTCTATATTACTACAACCTCAAGTAATAGAGTATTAGCCCCTCGGGCTTGGGGGTTCAGAAAAGGCAAGTTATGAGGAATTTATATTGCCATTTTAGAATGTATATCATGTTGTTTTAATATATATAAGTTAAAATATAACTAATCTTTTAAGATATTTCGTGGTATAAAATATTAGGAATAGTTTACAGACTGTGAAAAATCACTATCATGCGACTTTTATTAGACGCCTTCATCTTAATACTCACTGATAACTTTACTTAGCTGTGCTGCGAACTGCCAATGGTGAATCAAAGGCGCTTTGCTGTCTATTCTGTGTTTCATCCAAAGTTCCACTCAAATAAATTGTAATTGAATAATTACAAAATCAAAACGATTCTAGAAAGTGTTTCGTTTGTAAGAAAATATTGTTAAGGAGTGTAAAATTTGTATAACAATAAACGAGCTGCTCCCCCGCAATATTTTGCGGGTATAATCCTTATAACAGCTATTTTTTTAATTAAGAAAAAACATACTGATGCAATTTTAAAACTCGGAATGTAACCAAAATAAAAGCGTAAACCAAATATTTAGCTTCACAGTGACTTAGAACTTTAAATTATCTTTTAAATAAAAAAAATAATCATACAAAACGGTTAAGCATTAACTTTACGAAGTGCAATAAAAGCAGCAATTTTTTAAAATATATAGATAGATGGTATAAGAATTTGTGTTAAGTGGCTTATCCTGTTTTGGATAGGTACCGCGAATTTCTGGATTGATTAGTAAAAATAATTGTTTCAGTACATAATAGGAGCGATTTTTGCGATTAAACATATATTATCCCTGTCAATTAAAACTATTAAAATCTTCGTGAAAAAATCTGTAATAATCTGTTATAAGTGATTTTAAATAATTTCATTAAATAAAAAAATGAAGTTTTGGTTGGACTGTAATTTTGATCTCCTCCACCACTGTTCACTTATCCACACAATTTGCTCACACTTACAAACAGTAATTTGGTACCATCGGATTTTCTTAGTTCCTTTCACTAAATGTTATAATTTATGCAGTGGCCCGCTACATGCTACATGTGTTATAATTTACGCAATGGCAGGCTTCTAGCTGGTCTCGTTGTAGATCAGTTGATAGACAGTTATAATGCAATTTGCATTATGTAAAATAAGATATAGTGCTCTACCACTTTACAGCAGAGAAAATACTTTAAACAAAGTTCACTCAAGCTATATTCACTCGCTACTCCTGCGACGGTGGCGTCTCATTTTAGAGCCAAAGTATCATATAATACTAAAACTATTTTTAAACGATTTTTTGCAAATAAAAAATAAAACTATTTACAATTTGTCGTTTAATTTAAATTAGTCCCAGGATTTAAGATAACCCAAAATAAAAATAAAATACAAATACCGTTACCTTATTTTTTTAGCATTAAAACAAGACTACTGTGGTTGTTATCAGAAATCATTGGACGGGGGGGGGTCCAATGATTGGGGGGGTGACTCGCTGTTCTTCTATCCACCCGTGAAAAAACTGCGTTGAAAATCAGCAGAAAGACAGTGAAAAATATAGTTTGATAGTTTTGGAGTAGTTCATTGGTAAAATATAAACCTTTCATCACGTCCACTGCTATAGAGAAGGTTCTTCACAGTAAAACCGTTTTAATTCATTCCCTACACAATTCACTCATTACTCTATTGAAATATTTATAATATTTAAAACACAAAAGTAGTTAAATTCAGAGAATTTATATTTGTGTGTCGTATTTTGTAGATTTTGTTGTCGTATTTTTAACTTGCACTAGATTCCATTGGAAAAGTAATGGAGTAGGCCTATACACATGTGTAACGAATCAACGTTGTTCATATTATATATTTCTTTGAAAAAATGCTCTTTTCGGGGAAAATGTACATGCGTATTAACAGTTTCATGAAAGGTTTACCAAGTATATGGGGCAACTTGCACTCTTGGCATTGGTATTGCGAGGAGAATAACCAAAACCCGTGCAGAACCTGGAATACGCGGGTTGTTGTTTTCTCGGTTACGCCCCAATTGTTACCCTCGTCGGGAGGGTGGAGCGAAGCGTTAGAGATCCTAAAGCAGCAATTCGACAGTTTACAGCCTTCAGCATGAGACATGAACGTTACGAGCGCATTAACATTAAGCCGATGGCCGCCCCGTCATAAAAGCCCAGTAAACAAGGTGCCGAGCGCGGCCGAACCTTGCCGAGCAGTTCCGAGATGAAACGGTGATGTGGGGGAACAAAGGATTATATTTCAATTCGGATCAATGCTAATCTAAAAACATTAAGTTGTTGATAAAAAATAATATCATATTTATAAGTTACATTGGTTAAATTACAATATGTAATTTTGCAAATTCTTGAGGACTTTACAGCTTAAGAATATTTTCGTCCACATGATTAAGTTATCATTAAGGGTAATAAAGAGCTGTAACATATTTTTAACAAAGGGGCACATCCCGGATTTTCGCCAAAGTGAATGTACTTTGATGTTATCGAACTGGGGCGCCGATCGGTAAGCCGAATACCAAGACCGAATGGGAGCTAATACACTAATTTTCAATCGGGTAACACAAATTGCGGTGTTTTAAACAAGACACTATAAATTACGTCTATGAAACTGTTAATATACATAAAATATAGTTCAAGGCAATCGATTTCGAACAGTCACACCAGTCATCATCAGGTCAAACAGGATAATGTTTATACTTTTGATTTTAAGTCGATTAACATCAACATCAGTATTTGGTTAAATGTTGAGCCGGATATAAGAATGGGGGATTGGGGGATCAGGGAAAATCTGTTTGGGGCATAAGTCTAACAGAACGTTTGGGGGAAATTAACGCAGAAATACGAATATAAACTAACTGAAGGCAAGTTAGGTGTGGGAAGGTATACAGAGAATATAAACTAGCCTGGTTGGTGACTGGGTTGGTGTTACAGATCACTGAACACCAATATAAACTAATGAAACTAAAGAAATAACTAGTGGAAGCAATTGCTGGATTTATCCAAAGGAAGGATCGATGATGCCAGATAAAAACTCGCCATAGCCAGCCAGCTTTGATGGGTCCCTACATATTGATATATAACTAACCTGTAATTGAATCTATTGAAATAATATTGCTGAATCACCTAAAAATACCTAATTAATAGTAAAAGATCCTCACAACCCAAACATATTGATCCTAAATACTACATTTGAATGCTTTTCCTGACGGCCAGAAGGCCCTGTATTGCCCATATTGGCAAAATCGTCCAGGGAGACGTGGCCTTGCACGGCACAATTTTGTTTACTATTTTTTTCGCCAAGCCATTTATAATGAGCCTCACAGATGCTGGCAGATTGATATTGATGAATATAAATAATAGTAAACAATCTATAATATTATAAAGAAGAGGTGGTTTCTGTCTGTCTGTCTGTCTGTCTGTCTGTCTGTCTGTCTGTCTGTCTGTCTGTCTAATGTTCCGGGTGAACGCAAAAACTACTTAACCGACTGGGCTGAAACTTTACACAAAGGTAGATCTTGAACCCATGCAACACATAGGCCTATTCACTTCCTTAAAATCCCCTCGGGCTACGCCCCGTGAACGTTCTAAGTTTCAATGTTTACATTTCATAAGAAAGTAAACATTCAGAAACTGTAATGCGAACAGCTGAGGGCACTTACATTTGACAGCTTAAAGAGCAGAAGCAAGAACAACAGCTGTTTCAAGCTAACTAAAATGCAATTTGCATTGACTATAGAACGGGTAAGGAAAACCCCTGTGCGAAGAACGTGTACATCAAAGTATATATAATATATTTATTTCAATATACTGTATAGTTAATCTATATAAATAAAATTAGAGTTTTGTCTGTACATTGCTTGGAATTATGAAACTGTTGCATATTTTCACGTTTTACACCCTAGGGAAACCAAAACAAATCTTATCTCAATTTATGTCTGTCTGTCTGTCTGCCGCTAACGCTCAAGGATGGGTTTTGTTCGCTTTTCACTGAAAAAACGGGTGCAGTGACATTAATGAAACTTAGTTTCTTTGTTCTATATATGCGTGAGAAGGTTTTAGGGCACTATAAACTGGCATACGCCTTTAAAAAAATAATGGCGGCCGCTCAAAAACATGATTTTGTGCGGTTTTGGTCATTTTTTGTTCGCTTTTCACAGGAAAACGGGTGCACCGATTTTTATGCAACTTTTTTCTATGTTCTATATGTGCGTTAGAAGGTTTTAGACTAATTGGATTGTTTTAAATTACCTTAGGACACTGCTCTATAAGGGTTTAAAGGTCCTATGCTATTCTTATGGACAAAGCATTTATTTATATTGAACCAGATGATGGCATAGTTATTCTAAAAATTGTTTTTTTAGTTATTTTTTAAAACGTTGAGTGAAGATTGGTAATAAATAACATAAGTGGATATATGATCTAAATCTATATTTGTCAGACTCATGCACTCACTGACATAGTGATCACTTTATCTAAGAAACGACAATGTCTATTGAAGATACAATTTTGGATGGTGGTTCGCCTTATGCTGCAGATTCACAATAAGAATACGTTTATAAAGTCCTATAGGGTTCTTCGCTAATTTACTTTTATGGCAATTTTATGAGTATTAGTATTTACTGGACCTTTGTAAGTTACATTTCGGTAGGAACATAACTAATTCATCAGAAAAAAACGCAAGCCTATTCCTGTTACAAAAATGTTCGCCCCCGGAATTTCAAAATACAATATTTTAACAATCTTGCACATACTCTTGGACTGATGGGTCTGAAATTCGGTAGGAATGTAGCTGATAGCTCAGTGCAGACATTTACCTACTCCAGACACAAATATACTCAAGGACTCTGGCCCAATGACCTTTAATATAAGCGTGTTTGTCATAACACACCAACTACCCAACCAGTAGAGCTGAAATTTGATGCCTTAAAGGAAATAAGAAACAACATCATGGGGAGTCACGGTGTTGATCTCTGGAGATTTCACACAGACCCTTTGTCGTAAGTGAGACATGAGTGAACGAGTCTACGCCTCTCTAAAAATATATTTTATTTAGCCGACCACTGAGCGTCTGAACTTAACAGTAAATATGAAAATGTATTTTTGAGAAGATTAAGGGGTTGAGCAGTTTTCTTACGCGCTTTTAAAAGTTGAGATTGGGACATTGAAAAACAAATTAAGTCTCAGAAACATCTATCCTTCACTCGGCATTATCGATGAATCACAGGATTTATTGACTGACAGTTTGTTACACCGAGGTTCATAAACAGTTTAATCTGGAAAGTGCCTGACTCTGTGATTGTGCCATCCTCACGTCCACCAATGAACAAGCAACGGAGATCAACACAAATGTGGGTCTATTCCAAAGGGAGGAACGAACATATACATTATTTAATACCGTTCATTTAACCTCGACCACTGTTAGAACAGTTCGTATATTGATTTACATTTATTTAAATCAAATCAAGTAGTCATATGTTTTTAAAACATATGATTTTTCCAAGTTTAAATTGTTTAATTACAATTATAATGAAAACAGGACCTGGCAAGAATGGTGATTTTAAAAGTGGTTTGTCAATGTTTTTAAAGTTTAATGTTTCGTTACATCACTATTAATTTATTGGAATGTAAAGATTAATGTATCAAAGTATTTAAAATGTTAAATTAAACAGGGTTAATATTTTGTTGTACTTGAGTTCTTTTATTTCTAAAATCGAATCCAAAGTGTTACGTGTACCGATTTGGAGTCGCAAAAACCACACCGTTCACTACCCGACAGAGTTCCTCGACTTGGCAACAGTACCCGAACTATCTGCCATAGTATATTTCGTTAACTTTAATTTAATTCTACTTTAAAAGTGTAAAATGTAATTTTAATATTGTAAAATTATATGGGTTGTTATTTTTTTTAGATAATCTACAATTTATATACAACCCGTACGAAGGACGGGTACACAGCTAGTAACAAATACAAGAGGAAGGAAGATGGACAAGATAATGCAACTTTGTAACACGAAAATAAATTATAACGGGACAGCAGGGGATAAATAGAAGAAGTAGTTACAACAAATAAAAAATACCCCCGTCGTAGCAAACCTGTGTATACTCAGGGAATATCCAATGCATAATCTATGTCTTAATACCACATAAAGCCGCATACCAAATTGCGTAAAAATATATTCATAAATAAGCGATATATATACAATTTGAATCATTCTCCATAAGAATAACATTGGGGATGAGTACGTAGTTTTGCTGAAACAAGGAACACAAACAATTGGTGTTTATGCAAATATAAATATAATTCAACTAGGTGAAGTCACATACCAAGTTTCATCAATATTAATTCATAAATAAGCGATAGGGTATATACAATTTTAATTATTCTCTATGAGAATAACAGCTGAGTAAGCGGGTTTGCTGCAACAAGGAACGCAAAGTATGGGGTTTCTGGCAAATATCAACTAGGTAATAACTCAACTAGGTGAAACCAATACCAAGTTTCAACAATATACATTCATAAATAAACGATATATACCATTTTATTTTTTCTCCATAAGATTAACATGGTGGATGGGTATGCAGGTTTGCTGCTACGGGAATAATCCTTAATTTTTTTTGCGAATAACAATAGACCACAACCAGACATGAAGCCATATATCAAGTTTCGTTATTATGCGTTCATAAATAAGCAAGATATAATTTTGTTCTTATTCTCCCTAAGAATAACATTGGACAACGTCCTGTGTTTAGCACTTTCAATATGTCTGTAACCAATGATACTGTGTTTAGCACTTTCAATATCTCTGTAACCAATTGACGTAGAGCAATGATCAAAACCCCAAATTGTGTGTTTTTAAAGCTGAATCCAATGGTGAAAACTTAAATTTGACTTTTAAAAATATTTCATGTAAAAACTTCAAAAAACCCATTTTTTGGGTACAAACCCCCTCAAAATACCTTTTTGGATGGGTCAATCTGCCTAGTTCCCGAACTGAGAGTCATAAATACTGCTTTACACGTTTGTACCAAATTTAATCAAAATCGGACCTTTTTTACGAGAGTTATCGCACTCACAAACACACACACACACACACACACACACACACACACACACACACACACACACACACACACACACACAATTATCTTTTGATAATTTTGGGTTTTCTTTAAAAAAAAAAAAAAATATATATATATATATATATATATATATATATATATATATATATACAGTTTCGAACGATTGGTGTTTTTGACCTCACAACGAAAAGTTATCATGGTCCCGGGCCTAGGTCTTACCATGCCGTCCACGGTAATAGGGGACAAATGGCAGACTTAAAGAAAATATGTTGCTCTTAGCGAATTTCCCCTATAGGGAAGAAGCTATTACTGTATAGTCGACATGGTAAGACTTAGGCCCGGGACCATGATAACTTTTCGTTTTGAGGCCCCCAGATGCCAACAACACTATTCGTTCAAATTCATATATGTCCGTAGGCACGATGACTTTCGTAAAAAAAGTCCTATCGTGATGAAAATCTTTATATATAATTCTGTAAGCGACATTTTTAAGTCAATTGTGGGTTATCGGCAAGTCGCAGGATGATGGGGGGGCTCAAACTATGGTCTCGATCCCAGGGACTTGGAAAAAATAGCAGTACTTCTGAAATGTTATCAGCATACGAGAAATAACGTAAAACATCCCCCATAAGAAAAGCATGGGGATTTAAAAACGACTGCTTGTTTACATTAAAACACCTGATTATGTGGATTACTTTTATCATAGAATAATTACGAACTTACATGTGTACCTACTTATATTGTTTTATTTTCCTCAGTATGTAAACAAATCAGATAAAGCAGAGTATTGGAACTCGGTTAGAGGCTTTGGCCCCTTCAAGCCACTAGTTTTGTATAAACGTGTAAGGCAGAACCTATTATCATGAGTTCGATAACCAGACAGATCGCATAAGGGGAGTTTTGGGGGGCCCGACAATTTTTTTGGTACTATTTACAAATAATTATTTTTAAATCCAAACTTTAGTTTACACTATTGAATTCAGCTTAAAAAAATTTGGTATTTTGATCATCGCTCTACGTCAATTTATTATCGAGATATTGAAAGTGCTAAACACAGTACCTTGTCCAATGTTAATGTTATGGAGAATAAGTAATATTTTATATATCACTTAATAATGAATATATATTAATGAAACTTGGCATGTGGCTTCATATGGTTAGGGTTTACTGATATTTACATACAAAATCCATTTTTTGTCGTCCCCATGGCAGCAAACCTGAGTACTCAGCAGCTATAATGTTATTCTTATGGAGAAAAAGAAACATGTGATATCTTGCTTGTTTATGAACATAAATTAGTAAAACTTGGCATGTTGCTTCATTTGGTGGTGGTCCATTGTTATTCACATAAAAATCCGATTTTTGTGGTCCTTGATGCAGCAAACCTGCATACTCAGTCCTATAACGTTTGTCTTATGGAGAATAAATAAAATGTCATATTTAGTTTATTTATGAATATGCTTTGATGAAAGTTGGTATTTGGCTTCAGGACGTAGGAAGTACCATTTGAAATTTGCTGAGTATGCAGGTTTGCTGCAACGGGGGTATTTATTATATTGTAAAACCCGATTCATTAACTAGTTGTTTTACATGCTAATACAAATATATTTCCCTTTTGCAACATTGAACTTCTTAAAACCTTCAACTTACAAACTTTCTAGTTGGAATAAAACATTTTTTAAACTAAACTACAGTTTTAGCGAATTTCCCCTATAGGGAAGAAGCTATTACCGTAGGTCTCATGATAAGACTTAAGCCCGAGACCATGATAACTTTTCATTTTGAGGTCCCCAGATGCCAAAAACACCATTCGTCCAAATTTTTATATATGTATATATATATATATATATATATGTGTCCGTAAGCACGATAACTCTCGTAAAAAAGGTCCGATCTTAATGAAATTTGGTACAAATGTGTGTGTGTACAAATGCACCATTTATTTGAACGAGTTCGAAAACCAGACGAATCGAACCATCCAAAGGGGGGTTTTGGGGGGTTTGTACCCCAAAAGTGGGGTTTTGGGGGTTTCCACATGTAATTTTTATTTAAATAAAATTTTATTTTTACCATTTAATTCAGCTTAAAAAAATAAACAATTTTGTATTTTTATCATTGCTCTACGTCAATTGGTTCCTGAGATATTGAAAGTGCTAAACACAGTACGTTGTCTAATGTTATTCTTATGGAGAAAAAGAAAAATTGTATATCTTGCTTATTTATGAACATAAACTGACAACATTTGGTATATGGCTTTATCTGGTTGGGTTTTATCGTTGTTTGCACAAAATACAAAATTTTCATGTATGGTTCCCGTAGCAGCAAACCTAGGTAATCGGTCCCCATGTTATTCTTATGGATAATAATTAAAATGTTATATATCGCTTACATATAAATGTACATGAATGAAACTTGATATTGACTTTACTTAGATGAGTTCTAATGATATTTGCATAAAAACCCATTATTTTGTGTTCCTTGTTGCAGCAAACCTGCGTAATCATCCCCAGTGTTATTCTTATGGAGAATAATTAATATTTTTAATATCGCTTGTTTGTGAATATATTTCTTATGAATCCTGTTAAGTGTTAATGTGTTATGTTATGTATTCATTGGAAATTCGCTCAGTATGCAGGATTGCTGCGACGGGGGTATTTTATATGTTATCGAATCGATAGAATTGTAACCGAATTACTTATTACTCGTCAGTTCGTGAGAGCTAAATGAAGAACAATCATTCGTGACTCACCTTTGTCTATTGTTGGCAACACTGGAGGGTGCCCTAAATGATGGTTTTAATGTATATTATTTATAAACTATGCTTCGCGACAAAAATCTAAAATACTCTAGTATCTAGTCCATCTGATGTATCGATTTTCCTTCTACACTTGAAAAAATAGCGTTAAAGAGATATAACGTGATTGAGGAATAATCTGCTCGATTTACTAATTGGAATTTTTACATGACAGTGATTAAGAACACTCGATGGAATAATTGTACAGATTCTGTCACTGACTCATATGATATAGAGGCAATATGACACCTCCCCCCCGTCAAACCCCACACCCGTCGCCCGTCGCCCGTCGTGTGATAGCAGCGTTGCCAGGGTTCGACGCTCAATCCAGTCATCCAACTATTGTTACTCGAACAGATAATCCACGTTCAATCCGATTATTACAACTGCTGATACTTCCAACTGAGACAATGGAATTGCCATTTCAGAAATATACATGATTATTATGAGTACGAAGAAAGGCATCACGCTTACATTTTCTGAAAAGTACGAAATACATTATGTTAAAATGTTAGTCGAAGTTTATTTTAACTATGAAACGTATCCATTATTAACATAAAACTTATTTCCATTTTCAGTCCAGTGCCTACTACACACATGAGTTCAATTGGTGTTTCACAAGCAACTTAGATATGAAGTTTACTAATGAAAACAGTACAAATGTATACTGTACCAGTACAGTACTGCTCCTGGTAGGAACAGTTTTGTACAATCTTTATAAACCATCACCGTAAGTAAGAACTAGTACTGTGCACAGAAATTGCGAATATAAGTGTAAGATAACACAACTCCCATGTTATTTTGTGACAGAACTAAAAATTAAAACTAGATAGTGTGTTCGATATATTTTCGAGTTGTATTTGTAGTTATTCAAACACTAAACAAATGTGGTGCAATATTTTTTAAATAATTTAAATTGTTCATATTAGATAGGTAAATAATGTTTATAACGTACTTAAAAGTAAAAAATCAATTTTTGTCGGTGCGAAACTCAAGCTTTTTGCCGCGACAATGACTAAGAATAGAAAACTGCGTTTCAATACTGCTCAGGTAGCAGTTTCGACCTTCCTCAGACATTTCATAATTTCAAGTTTTCAATTAAACCTAACACAGCACGCTTATCAGCCGTCTTTGAAACATGCAAGCGATAAAACACACAGCAATAAAGACACTACAAAAACATTGATCCAACCGTCCACACAGTCCTCGTCAGTCACTACTGAGCTATTAAAACATGACAATAGTGACAGACAGGAAGGGGGTTGGTGTACAAACCCAAGGCCATACCTTGCTGCTGTTACATTAGTGAGTGTTATACTGTCACACCCATTTTAGTGAACGAGCGTTTAGGCACGCGCGGTGTTCCATGCATCAAATATAAACAATGTTTTGTTATAAAGACAAGATGATCTGTGACAGATAACAGAGAGTGTCGGTTAAAAGAGTGGCAGTTGATCGAGGTTTTAGGATAAAAAACAGTATACCTATCACGTTTTGAATATGTTATGTACTTTTTTATTAGTAGCCGAATAACTTAAATACACTGTGTCCTATATTTCTAAGCAACCTGGCTCGCATGAAACTGTGGGATTTCCACCCGTCGAAACCTCTTCACTCTCTTTACGTCCGTTTTATCGCTCACGCAACGCGTGTACCCGAAATCAAAGCGGCAGTAAAGACGGCCAGTCAGTGTTGAAGAGAGAGGGCGCTATACGATATCGTTAAAGTGCGAGAGAGAGGGGAATAGACAGCGCTACAGGCCACAATGACCCCGTTATGTTTGTAGAAAGCCCAGTAGAAATGTGAGGAAAGTGTGCGAGTGCCACTTCCGTTGAGGGCCAAGGGTCAAGTCTTCAATTATGCATGGGAGAGCCCCAGGGGCGAGGCCCTTTGATAACGCTCTGACTGGGGGGGAAAAGAAAATTCGCATCTAAACGTAAAATACGTAATCCCAGAAAAATCGTGTTTGAGAGGGATTGATTTAAATGTTGAATGCTATTCGGAGATAAAGATTTACCGTCCCCACTTTTACAAAATATCAACCTTGTCTTCAGACAAAATATTCTAAAAAGTCAAAACATTTATATTATTTATTTAAAATGTTCTTAAAAATAATCAAAACATCCTACTATAAAAACTATTAATAATATGGTATTTCATTTTTATTAAAGATCCTTATGATTAGTAATTAATTTTATAACTCGAAAACATTGTGGAATGGTAAATTGGCTTGGTTTAATATCATATTGTTTTTAATTTATACATAATAGTTCTGTTGTCTCGTATTACATACTTTAACTGCATTACGCTGCAGCTATCGGAAAAGTGTTAGTTAACACTTAACAATTGATCACATATTCCACGTTGTTCAGTTTTAAAATGTTAGATACTGAAAGTTGTCTGGTACTAGAACTTAAAATATATTAAATAACATGATTTCTTATCAATTTAGAATTAAGATCAATAGTAATATTAAGTCTGTATTAATGATTGTTGTTTTTAATTGGAAACGTATTCTAATAATCAGTAAGAAAAGTGTCTTAAATATGAATAAATTCTTTAAGTTTAAGACATAGGTATGATAATTTAAAATTAGTTAAGCTCTTAGACAAAATCATATAATTTGTTTGCAAATAAAAATATATATTGAAATATAATAGACGATTATATTTATCTGGAGCAAGAATAATAAATTGATCACATTTTTAATGACAATATTCTTAAAATATTGTCAATACAAAAATTCTTTATACAAATAACACGTTTTGAAACTTGTTATTTGTAGAATTGATTTGGTTAGATGTTATCGGTAAGTCGGTGTTGGCAGCCTTGTGACGTGTTTGCACAGATGGTGCAGTTGTACGCAGGTTGGCAAGTATAGCATCCGAGAGCAGATGTATAGCTTGCTCAGCATTCTATATTACTGTATATTATACCAGATTGGGAGTAATTATTGCGTGGCTAACACCTTAACCTAAAATACGGCCTTAATTGATCATCTATTGTTAGTTTTTAAAGTTTACGTATTCCATAAAAATAACTTTTTTGCGATATTGTACTTGCTGCCTCATATTCAAGACTTGGAGCAAACAATTGCAGACCAGCAGAAGAAACAAACTCACACCCAACAATGATACTATTCACATATGCAGCTGCTTTTTGCATGTGGAGTTGGTTTACTATACACTTCTCTTTTCCGCCGTTTGTTCTTTTTACCCTTAAGGTTAGCACACTTTTCATGCTAATGTTGAAGGTTACACTAGATTAAATTATTATTTTCACTGACATGTTATGGAATTCCAAAATTCGAATCAAACTGGAAAGTCAGTACTGTATATGAATACACAAGTTAAACGTACTACGTTTCACTGAAAGAAATAGTTTCGTGAAAATAACCTTGGCTAAATAAACGTTTTCAAAAAATTTAAATAAATTACACAAATAGACCTCGTTGTTCGGAACAGAGCTAAACGTTGTTCACAAGTATAAAAATATACGGCTTATGTATATATATATATATATATATATATATATATATATATATATATGATTTTCTGTTTCAGTAGTTTCATATTGAGCTCATCATAAGGTGTGATAATAATTGAGTAACTGTTTCATTGGATCAATATCAATCTATTATAATCTATAATGCAATGAATAATCCAATTTATGATTCAATTGCTATTTTCTATACGTTTCTTTTTTACCGAAACTTAGAAATTGGTTCATAAATAACGAATGAGTTAGTTATGTTTAAAAATAATCTTCGCGGATTAATCATATATAGCCAATAAAACGTTCATAAATCAAATCTAGTTATTTAAAATCTATTTAACTGAAGTTCTGGTTATCATTTCATTGGCCTTGAAATAAAATATTATAATAATTACTAGACTAAACCTTATTGAGATAAAAAATATAAACATTTTGATCTAGCACAGTCAAATTGTTTTCATCTGCGTGTTTTAAACTGATTAAAAATAGAGTTAGTTTTTAGATTCGGCCCGTCGTCGGTATTTTTTTGTGTGCGTCCGTGCATAACTGTGTAGTTTATGAACGGATTTTGATATTTTTAGTCATGTTTTTTGGGGCTTAGTTCCCACATTAATTTCAAGCGGTTCCAATTTCAGATCTTCACTTCACACTTTCTAAGCCTTAAAAGTTCCGTAGTAAATCTTATGGAGGAATGGTAATTAACTGAGTTGTGAGAATAGTCAGATTATTTTTCGAATAATCGTACATATATAAGCGATATCACCTTTGGATAGTTTAAAAATACCTATTTTTTGACGACTTACAGCATTCGCCGATTAATTTTTGTTCACTACCTACCTGTTCTTTTGTCTAATCTTTTAAATGAAAGGGTTGTCGTAAAACTATACTCGTAAAGGTAGTAAATTCTAAACTTAAACTGGTCCCTCACCAAAAGATCTTTCCTAGACTCAAATCAACTGTTATAAATAATAAATATGAAACAAATAGTATTTCAATTGCACCTATAGAGATTTCGAGCGGTTTTTATTCTTATTGCATATTATTACTCCTTAGATTACCATAAGGCAAGATTCCGTATTCGTATAGCACGACCCGGACGGACTTTGAGCTCTAAATCACAATAGAAAGTGCGATGTTTATTATACGGAAACTTGCGGCGTCCTTGAGATTGTGAGAGAACGGCACAGCAAGAACGGGGTACTGTGCCTGTACCTGGTACTGTGCTGGGTATGAACCGCTGTGCGCTACCGGGATGTAACGGTTCGATAGTTACATGCTTTGAAAATCATTTCGCAAATCTCGTTTTGTTGTACGAAATTTTTTTCAGAAAAAGTCAGCTGCTCCAAAAACAGCTGAACTTAAAATTACTGAGCCGTGTGAGTACAGGGAGCGGTCTTGAGTGATAAACTGACATTGCAGAAACACACTTTATTTTTAGTGTCACCTAAAGCATAATTATTTTCATTATTAAGAAAATAAGGATTCAAACTGGTGTTTAGGAGTTTTCGAATGTGTTTCCATATTTGTTAGACTTAATGATCTATAACGGATTTGTTTGGAAACGTTACTTTTGTATAAAGCTCAATTATGCAGTGGCTCTATTTTAATATAAACGTGTATGGCAATTTGTACTATCAGTAGGTATAATCAGTGCAGTCGTATGAGTCTGCAGTATATGACATGGTAATACCAACTCAAAAACGCACTTAAGTTTTTTGGGTAATAATTTTTTTGGGTTATTTATTACGAGGTTATACAAATTAAAAGTTATTTTAATGTTAATGACTAATATTTTACTTTTGCTATCGTATTTTAAACCGGTTCCACGTTTGTTGAAATTCTGTTAATTGTGATAATAAATCTTGTAATAATGTTTACTCTTCAAACCTTACAAAAATGTTCAATGAACCAGCTACCTTTCAAATCAGGACCTATTCAATTGCGATCCCTCCACGAAATCTTTCAATAGATGTTTTCTTTTATTTACTAAGAGGGAACTTCCAAATTATAATCAGACCTTATAATTCTCCCCATTTGGCGCTTTAACATACGCCAGTTTCAATTTACGTGTGAATTTTAAAACTGCGGAGGGAGGCGTTATTTATGTAAAACTCATGGCAAATAATGGCCGCAAATTTCGCTCTACCAAAACATCAAATCACGATCACTTGCACCTGTGGGCGACGCGAATGTTCCCACACTTCCACTGTGGTGGTTTGACCAAGCAAAAGCTTCTCTTACTGTACTCTTATCTTTGTATTTACTGTACGTAGTACGTATAAATTTGTCTACAATGTTTGGTCCATACCAAACGCATGTGTTTCATTCGCCCAAAGCTCTGCTATATTCTATATCTTTGAATGGATGATTTGAACGGGGTGATTAGTTGTTATAAATATTGTGAAAGTATCTTAATATTTAATTTCGGAATCGAATCTATCCCCATGAAATGTCTCGAGCTAGGAAGAGAATACGAGTATGACGATTCATTTTAAAGCTTGAGGTCTAAGGACGGTGGGAAAATATCAAAAATGCCAAAAATTACCTGGGTTACACCCCTGATTTTAAAGATCCAATGATTTTCTTATGGAAATATCACTACAATGTTTTTATTAATAAGCAAACAATGTACTAATGATCAGCTGTGATTATTTATAATGTGATTTAAGGTTATGCTTTTTTATGTTTTAACATGTGTTACTTTCCTAACTAAAGAGTTATTATCCGGTCTACACGCTAAACTGCAAAGAGTGAAAACCCCGTTTATTTGATAGAATGAATTAGGTTTTCACTCCGAAAGAATGAATATTCACTCACATTAAATGGAAACGTTTCATCTTTTTAAAAAGAGTGAAAATTTCGTTAGTTTAAAGATGAGTTACTCACTCTTTCATTAGATGAGTATCTAATCGTCCTTTGAAAGAGTGACATCCACTCGTTTGTTCGAGAGCATTTCGTGGGAGTGGGGGAACCTCTGACCGGGAATAACAAGAGTTCCTCCATGTTAATTTTTTGATGTTTGGTCTTGGTTGAAGAACAAAGGATTTCAAGTCAAGTTAATGAAAACCAATTGTTTTAAAGTTATTTTCACTAGCTATTATAGTTTGTCTGACATATTTAATGGTGCTATATTCTGATTTAGTGTCAGTTATAGTAAAGTTGTACGATTACTTTTCAAATCCATAGTAAGCACTAATTTGAGTTAGTATAGAGTTAATTATAATTTACCTCAAATTAACACTCATATAAAATCTAAGTTAATATATTAGCCTATGATATTCCTTAATATAGTTTAAATTCTCCTTGAAAGCAGTAGGTTACATGTAGAAACCTTAAATGACCAGTAGTCGATAGTTGAAGTATTTTAGCGTCAACCATTATTCTATTATTATTCTATGTATTTGATTTTGAATTATAATACGGCACTGTTAGATATAACAGTTAAGCTAATATCTACTAGTGATGTTAACTATAAAACAATGGTCTTTTAATAACTTCCATCGATTCCTAACCAAAAAACCTGACCTAACCTAAAATGTATGCTTCCCAATCTGTTCACTTATTCAAATGATTGAGTTTAATGAACTTCACTCTTCTGTAGGGTGATAAGACCACATTTCACTCTTTCAGCGAGTGCATTCCATTCTTTCAAGGGTGCGCTCCACTCTTTCAAAGAGTGCGCTCTACTCTTTCAAGGAGAGCATTCTACGATTTTAACGAGTAGATTTCACTATTGAAGTAAACGGTTTCCACTCATTGACTGAGTGGGAATCTTTCACTCTTCCACAGGATGACAACATTTCACTTTTATAAAGAGTGAGTGTTCACTCTAAAAGAGTGGCTGGATTTTCTTTACCCCAAAGAGTGAAAATATCAGTAATTCTTTTCCTTTTAGAGAGTAGGCTGGTTACCAGCGCTAGTTACTAGCATATAGGAAAATCAAAATAAACAAATAAATACAAATATTGTAAGCTACTAGCTGTACAAGGTAAAACAAAAATATGTACAATCACTGGTGTTAATTTGAACCAGCTGATATTTAATTACAGTAAAAGGGCAGAATACCGGATATACTTGGCAATCTGCATTTAAAGGAGGTTTATTGGTAATAGGCCTACTTGAGACAACACTACGTAACAAAATTGGGTACCGCCGCCATTTTGTGGTGAGGAAAATGAACTAGTACGTATATGACAGTGTTGCTTTTTCGCCTGGCTTGAAAGGCTAAAATTGGTATTACATTTCCGCTTATCCCTGACTCTGGAAGTATTTGTGTTGCTTTTCGGATTATGTAAAATTATATAAAATACAACCTGCCGCCTAGCTCCAGGCAACAACCATGGTTCGAGCCTAAATAAATTTTAACATGTAACCTTCAGTGATAACATTTTCCACCATTTCAACCATTTTCTTATTGGGTAATTGAGTTATTGACGAGACATTTGTCTATCTGTTTAATAATGTTAGTCATGCCTATTATTAAACGAGTCATCAATCGTCTTCTAATAGACAATGATCATTAAATAATTTTAAATGTTCACATGTACAAGTTATTTCTATAGGATTAAAGGTGAGAAATAAAATTTGTTAGATTAGCCAGAATATTGGAAATGTCTAAAATGTATTTAAAAATATGTATTAATCCACTAGCAAATCTAGCGGATAAGGTCTTAATTATCACTTGTTTACAATACTGTTTAAATGTTGCTGAGATGGATAGCCTTCAGATCACAACAGATGGGTAGGTAATTCGATTAATAACTTTCGACTATCGTAGTATAGACTACCGCGACTATCGTATTATAGACTACCGATTCTAGCTCTTTGTTTTGTAGCATGATAAAAATAGATTTACGTGTAAAATATAACAACTTTTTCTGCAGTTCAAGACAAAATTATGGTAACCTAACCTGTCCTAACTCTGCAGAGCGCTGTACGGTGGCTCTTCGTTGTGAAACATATTACAAATTAATTAATTATGACCTATAACAAATATAAAGTCAACTTTAGCAACAAATCTAGACCTTAAAAGGTAAACGACAAAAATAAGACTTGAACCCGAACAAAATAATGTAAAATAAAATAAAAATGCAGATTCTAAAAACTATAATCAGCAAAAGTAGGATTCGAACCCGGGACCGTAAGTCCGATAGTGTATCCATTGATCAACACACATGGAGAACATTGGGAGAGTTACAATTTAACAAGCTGTGATTATGATGATAGTTGAGTAGTCGAATACGACAGTCGCTGTAGTCTATAATATGATAGTCGATGGTTAATCGAATGACCTACCCATCTGTTGTGAACTGAAGGCTATCCTGCTGGGATAGGATACATAAGCTAAATCACCTGATAATTGTTAATTTGCCACTACTAGCAACCAGCTTAATTGTGACCACTCGAACCTCTCTGTTTTGCTGGAACTAGCAACGGTTTATGTGGTCAGACTAGCTGTTTCCCCGCTTTTTACTAGCAGCTAACAACTAGCAGCTGGTAACCAGCCTAGTGTGACCCGGTCTCTAGCATGCAAACAGTGAATTAAAATAGAATATCCACGTATACAAAAAACAAATGTCATGGGTATAGCCCGTACAAGCCACAAGTTTTAGTTTATTTACCTTTGCTAAAAATACTGCTAAGACTGATAATATGCATAAGAATTTCTTCAGACATAGCTTTCAGATTTGCTTTATTGGTTAGTAATAAATACCATAATAATAGGTAGCAAGTTCGTTTGGCTATTAGTGACTATCAGTAAATAAAATATATTATTAAATGTATTAATAATAATAATAAGAAATCAAACGCATTAATACACATTCTTTTGTTATGTACTAATAAAACTGATTAATAATGTATTTTTGGGACGCTCATCTACAAAAAAACCAGCATGCATTTCATTTGTCGTGGGAAATAACCATGCCTTCCAGTCTCCATCATTATAATGTTCCATGGAAGCACGTTCGTCGTGTTGGTGTTCGTGTGATGCTTCTACATTAGGGTCTGCATGATCGCTCACATTAGAGCCCCTCAGATTCAATAAAACCAAACTTAAGGGAAATTTAAAAGTTTGTCTACTCTAAATGGATTAGTATATATAAGGTACAATCAGCACATTGTTACTTAATTTTGTGATTTACTTACCTGTTTTCAATTTACTTATACGTACTTGGATGTACTAAGCTAGACGCCTTACTTTATTTCGTTAAGTTACTTTAGTTTTGTATATAGTTATCATTAGAACTAAATTTGTAGGAAAATTACCACGGTGACTTCAATACGAATTCATTATTCACTTATTTTCCAATATATCCAAACTGTATAATTTATTTCAGGTTTTATTCACCTGGTTGAGATTGGCGGGATACTACTTTCTCTCCAAAAACCATACCCATAACGACTATTTGTGGTAAGATAGAGAAAAACTCCGTTTGAATGGTCAAGGAAAAGTAGACTTGAGTGCTCGAAATAAAAGTAAATAAGTTTCAGAACTTTTCTAAATATTCTTATTTATACGCAGTTATAAGATTTATACTAATTAAAACAGCTTGTAATGAGTATAATGGTTAACCCCTTTTTTCTAAAATTCCATTAAACTTACATTTTTTACAACAAGTTTATGTCGGAATATAGGCTACGTTTCGAAGTTAGTGATATGAGAGATGTCCAAGGCCAGTCAGTGCCAGTGGTGTAGTGGTCTAGACTCCAGAGCACACTTGACACCCACTTCACAGCTCTTCTGTTCTCTTCCGACTGTTTTGTTTCTTCAGCCTTGTTTCCAAACATGAGGTCCGTAATATAATCAAGAATCAGAATATTTACTGTCATAAACGTCACGGCATGAGCAAAAGTCAGAAAAATGTATTAACTTTACAGCATGGATAGTAATAAAAAATACAACACTTTCACAAGAACAACGTAAAAATAAATATATTATTCTTAAAGTACTTTTAAAACATAATGGTCCTATTGTTTGTTGCCAGCGAAAAAATCCTGGACACTGTAGTATT
This sequence comes from Allygus modestus, assembly GCA_963675035.1. Classification (NCBI taxonomy): domain Eukaryota; kingdom Metazoa; phylum Arthropoda; class Insecta; order Hemiptera; family Cicadellidae; genus Allygus; species Allygus modestus. The sequence continues at coordinate 320,496,814 of OY776111.1, forward strand.
CCTTTGACGCAAGAAACGATCTAAACCCCCTCCTGAATCTCATTTCATCTATCCATTTTTTATGGATAATGGTAAAGAGTTATCAAGTTTGACTATGATGTAAAATGACTGTTAAAAGAAAATGGGGTGTTGTGTTTGGGTATAGTTTGTTTGGAGGAATATCTAGAAAACGAAGAGGTATCCATAACGAGTTCATAAATGGTATATAGGTGGGAGTGAGATTATATATGTCATTAACACTTTTGTTTTGAATTTATAATTGATAATTATATATATATATATATATATATATATATATATATATATATATATATATAAATCCCACTCACATGGGAACTTTGGAGACCCGTAGAGTGGAGCCATATGATTACCTAAAATAGCCCTTCTTAGTGGTTACCTACGTTATGGAAGAGTATACTCTCCAAAGTTAGAATTTCTAGGTGTGGAGGGTTGGCCCCTAAGTTGATCGGTTTGTTTATAGGTATATAGATATACAAATATATATAGATATCCATAGTTAAACTTCCAATTGAGTCTAATAAAGAAACCCTAGAAACTATAAATCCTAATTGTCATCCTAAGGTCGTACACGAGAGTTTGTCGCAATCCCCTGCTCTCATAGTCCGCACCATTTTCCGCCGCGAGCGTCTCGTCGTCCTCTTGTTATTGGATAAAAGGGAATGTGATGAGACAAACTCAATTTTGTAATGATCCCCTCAAGGGTTCTGGTCAAAAAGGGCCTTTCTTCGCTCCGACAGCGTTGGGGAGGGAACTCATGCGGCATTTCCACCGAGTGCCGACTACGTAATTAGAACCCAGAGGCGACGACAAATACCTCAATGTAGCATTTTTACAGAATATATGTATAATTTCGAATGTTAACATTAGGCTTTAGATTAAATATTACCTTTCGTCTATTAGGGAATGTTTACAATCAGTAGAAAATATTAAAAGCAAATTTAAGAAAACATTTACTCATTACAAAAAGTAATATTCGTTTTTGATTTACATTATTTCTAGTTAAATTATAACGCTTAAGTTGACATTTCTTGTTAGAGGCACTAATTTTGCTTAACCTCAAGATATGTGATTTACCAACTAAAATCTGTATAGCCAAACGATTAAACACAGCCTTACGTAATACAGTTTAAGCTTCTAGTTTCAGAAAACAGTTATACATTAGATCTCTACATTATACATAGATCTTAAAATTATTAAATTTTAAATCTAAAAAATCTAACGAAGCATTTTGTTACCAATATACCATCTTTGGAAACGACTTTGGATGATATATACATCTTGATGTGTTCTAAGAGACAAGTTTTCAACAAGGAATCTCCAAAGGACCACCTCTCTAGGGAACGTGATGGACCGCCTCCAGGAACAAGAGGGGAGCCAGGCGACGTCCTTGAGGCACTCCTGCTGTTCCATATTCACCCTCGCTTGACCTCCGTCGATACCGTCATCTGCCTAATGTTGGGTCAAATCTTTAAACTTGATTTCTCTAGAGAGTCATGCCCATGGAGTATTAATTCTTCTTATTTCTGGAACACAAATGTCCTGCAATGGTTAAAGGTGTCAAGTATATGAATGTTTTTAGGGAATTATGTTACATAATCCTTACGTTGTAATTAATACGTTTTACGGATTTTATTACATTTTATTTATTGAATCATGACTTTATACCCAGAGCGCAAGTTAGCAAAGGTTTTAGTTAAACAATAAGTCCCTTCTTTTGTCTTACAGTGACGGGTTCACATGACGGTAACACATAAACTAACGACGAGTAATGATGACAACGCATACTGCTACTAATGAATCCACCTGGCCCAACCGGCGGTAATTTAGGTTTGAAACGTGCCTCTAACCTATGGCCCTATTTGCACGTTAGACGTTAGGTAACTATTATAGTAAATGTAGAATGAAATTAAATCATGATTAACAATTTAACACATTTCAGTGTAAGAGTATAGGCGGTACGATAAGTGGTATGATAAGCTACGTAAAGGAAATTCCATTAGTTAACATTGATCTAAATTACAAAAAAAGTACTGGTAGTCATCCAGATTTTCTCCAAAGCCATATCAATATGCCCGAGCTAGTTACATCTTTTGTCTAAGGTACAACTAACAGCCCCAATAAATAATACTGCTGAAGCTTAAAAAAGCACTGAGTCCTCGGATAAAAAATGATGGTACAAAGCGAAGCAATGGAATGGTAGCAATTTTCCTTCTGAACCCTTTTAATCACGTTTTGTGAAGAGTAATAGTCAAAATAAAACTTGTTATATAGAACAATTCACAGTTTGATGTAGTGGGCTTAGTATTATTGAAACGAAACAAAGTATTAGTTATCGTTGTATCTCGGTAAATGATTGACAGTGGTTTAATTAGAGTAAAAAGATTAACCTCTTCAGTAACCATATATGTAAGATGTTACGTAAAACAAATATATGTTACGTAAATTGAACTAATTTAGGCAAAACATCTTATCACCGGTAACATGTTACATCCGAGATGCGTTCTTACCAATACAGCAGTAAGTTTGGCATCTTAATAAACATATGTAATGTTAAATAACAAGAAAAAACAATTTGAAAGAACAACGAATTTGTTAAGCTAATTTTTGTTCATAAGTGCAATATAAACCATACGTGCAATATTTAACATTAGTATAATGTTCAATATTTTATACACTTGATAACATTTAGGAATTATCTTCCATAATGTATATACACAATTCTTGTATTTTTAATCCAACAGGAGTTCAAATTTAAATATGTAGGGTCAAGTCGAGTCATTTCAGCTAATATTTTCCAATGTTTTAAGTATAATTTGTCATGCAGAGGAAACTTAAAGTTGGTCCCATATTATACATCTAAATTGCTGGCCGAACGTTCGCCCGAAAGTTCACTGAATATTTGTCACAGCTTTAATATTTGCGCTATTTGGAATCCGTGCAGCTCTAGGCACACTGTATCAAAACGAGCATTGGGACGTGCTCGCGAATAGTCTGGGACCCACTTCACTTAAGTCGTATCTAATGTACTATTGGTACACTTTTGAATTTTTGCTAACGAAACCAATTCCTATCAGTAGCAAAAGATTACATTTACCGCTTATTGTTTCTCAGCGATGTTATTTATCACACAAATTTAAATCACGTTAAACGAAAAGATAAACAGAGTTTGCATGTTCTCAAGAAGGACAGAACATCGAGACAGATAACACATTAAACGCTTTCCAGAACGGTGTCTCCAGTAGGACATGTCTAATGCATTCCTGCATAGATAATGAGTAGTTAGCAGTGGAGTGCGACCCACGCTCGGCCACTTGTGCCTCTAGTTTACCCGAGTGGCTGTGTCTTCTACTAGCGTACCTAGAAAACATGCTCCTCCCCGTCACATCAAGTTGGAATAAATATGTGATAGTTTAAAAACACGCGCATGTAATATATAGCTTTATAAACTTGCTAAACTTCGATTTAACTCATTTCTTAAGTTTAATAATGAAAATATAAATCTCGAAAGAGCACAGAGTTTGAATTGCTTAGGGAATACGTGGATTTAAATATAATTACATCAGAAAATGAAAATAGAGAGAATGTGTAGTTTTAATACAGATTAGTGCTCCTGTTTGATTTTCAGTAACAGTAGGATCAAAATGTTGATTACTTGTGATTTTGATTTGTATTAATTTAAACAATTTTAGTTAGAGATTTTGAGTTTTCCCAGTAGGGCAACAATGGATACCTTGCGTGTACTAAGTATTGAATAAACCAAATTGTTACAGAAAAAATTGATATTATCATTATTATTCAACTAGCTGTTATTAGCCCGTCAAAAATGACGGGCTTAAAACACGAATCAAAGAGTTTTCATTAGAAATCAAATAAATGTAGTGGCTTCAAAATTGTTCTTTACAAATCTATTACTAAATATTTGTTAGTTATTTTAAACGCTAATTTTTAAATGCATGTAATCAAATGGGAAATCACCGTGCCAAATTGTAAGATGCTATTTAACAAAGCATATTGCATATTAAAATATTCACTAGTGGCTTACAGGGGCCCCTAACGTGTGGTTTTTGTGTAGGTAAGTGGATAATCACAGCTGATCATTAGTTCATTTTGCTTATTAATAAAAACACTGTAGTGATATTTCCATAAGAAAATCATTGGATCTTTGAAGTCCAGTGGGGCGCAGTCCACTTAATTTTTGCATTTCTGATATTTTTCCCACCGTACTTGGCCCTCAAGCTTTTAAAATGAATCGCCATAACCTAACTTAACTTTTTCCTAGCTCGAGATATTTCGTGGAACCGACTCAAATACGGAATTAAATATATATATTAGAATGTGTCAAAATTCTTTTTACGAAGGACTTATTACGCCTGCAAAAAAAAAATTGTCCAAAAGAAGAAATTGATGGTTTAGTTTAAACTTTGTTGTTAGTTTATTTAGTTTTGGATATTGAATCAGATGCAGATTTATGTAACATCAAACCAAATTCTGTTTCTTAAAAGCTGGAGTAAAATTGTATTAAATGTTTGAATGTTTTTTCTTTGGGCTCAAATATGCAATACAAATATGCTTTCCTTGTTTTTATAACCAAAAGATAAATACAGTGCACATATTTACCAACACTTAATTGTATTTCGTCTGCTTACATACAAACTATCAGACGAACAAAAAACACATAATTAGCTAACAAAGCAGAATAAATATGCATGTATTCAATGGTAATATTAGGATAGGTCCATAGTCCTTAGTATTCTTATCCCTTTTATCACAATTTCTTAACAGAGTTTCATCTATCTTCACCCAGTTTCATCCAATATAGCAAATAAGGTATGTTATATAGCCAGAGAATGACTCTGTTAAATCAAACTGAATTTTGGACTTAAAAATGGTTTATTTAACTATACAAATTGCCTTACCTTCGCATTTTATCATAAGCATAACAAATAACCCCTCCCCTCCCCCTATTTTCGCTTTGTTGAATTGTTTATTTGTGTCTTTAATCATGGTTTTTTATACTCATATTCAAATCGCACTTTAGAAAGAATAATGGCTATCATCACCATAGTTTACAAAAAGATTTTGATTATTCATGTTTACACAAAACTATAGAAACTGCAACAACAACAAAGACTACAATTCCAGATGTAAACTGCTATAAAGCCGCTTTGTCGTAATAATTGCCATGACCCAGGGTTAAACAAAGGAAAAATCTATCTTTAGTTATATTATCAGTAATAAAACACAATTATTACTGCAACATTAAAGGAAACAAATTATAAATTTATAAAGAGGATATAGAATTTTTAAATCTGAATTTGAATTACAATTCATTTTTCTGCCACTTTTATACAGTATTATAAACTCTATTTCTACTCAGCATATAATTTGTGTTGTTTATTGCCTGCCAATTTAAATTAAAAAACCTAATTCTAATTAAGATTGTCTGCTTTGTTTACAAACACAACTTGCTAACTTTACTCAGCTGTCGTATTGAATTTGGATGCAGAGGAGGGAAAGGGAACATGGCACAGTAAACAAAATGATTGATGAAAGATTGCCAAAATAAAAACTGTGTTTTTTGCCAATTGTAAACTTATAACTAAATTTAGGATATCGTATTTTTCATCATCCTTGGCCAAAGGAAAATCTATTGACACCAACCTGGCCTCTCTACGTTTAGTAGTTTACTTGAAATAGGTGGTTACACTATTATTATACACTAATACGCTACACGCTATTATTATATAGGATATCAGTTTTCTTAAGTGTTTGTAAAATACATCCGAAAGTAACTTCGTGTTGGACGGACAATAATTGTAATAGTCATTTCGTTTATATCATTTTTAGTGGTATAATTGTGACGCTATTACATTGAAGTATGTAATCTTCAGGAAGAGTATTCAATAATCATACTGGTATGATATAACATGAAACATGATTGTACCACCGTAATGCAATATTATTATTGAACGCGTTTAGTGGTGTAAATAAACATTATACGGTTAGATATTAATATTTTTACTTACTGAAATAGTAGTTGAAATGCTCTTCATATTCCCATTTCCATTTGGCTAGGACTTAGTCTACAGTTTTTACTATTTTAAACCCTCACAAGGACTAGAATGTTTGTAAATAACAAGTTAATTGGCTCCCTGGAGTGGCGTGGTTAGAGCTCCAAGGAGCAGCATACCGCGCCAGATGTAATTATAACACTGCATAATTACCACTGGTGTCTCATAAGCACAGCTGTAACTGATCTGATCATCGTTCATCCTATTAATTAATCTACAGATTAGGGACTTTTATTTGTTTATCAATTATCAAATATCTATAATAGATTCACTAACTATACTTAAAATCCTTTGAAGGTTTATGTTTTGTACAGGAGCATTCGATTTTATTTCATTAAATTAATTTTGGGTTTATAAAAAAAAAATTGTATTAAAATTTATTTTTAAATAGAAGAGTTCTGGAGATTATCCAAAGCTTGTCAAACAGCTTTTTTCCTCCTATACAGTAAATTTAAATTTAAAACCAGTAAAATTACATTTTAAGTTATTCTGTGGCATTTAAAACGCATTGAAGTTCATTACCCTAACGGAGCACTAATTTATTTATAAAACATAGAATTCGTTAAATGACAAGCGCTTTAACCCCCATGCAAAGAAAGACAAACGGTTACATAAGCGAAAACAGCATTAAGAGAAATGGGAATTTCAACAGAATTTCCGATATCTTTGATTTATGGCTCACTTTAAATAGAAAAAAAATACCTAGCGATTTCAGTGAACGAAGTTTTGATGTTATACATAGTAATCATTCTATACAATTCCATAATATTAAACAAATGTATGAGTGACCTACTTGTGATATAAACATTCTGTTCACCGAAATCACCTGGCATTTGTTGATCTTTAACATGAACGATAAACCAACGATTATACTTGTGCTTTCTCCCAAAAGCAAAACTGAGAGGGGAAAAGCAAAGCATTTAAACTTCTGCGACTTTATGGCATCCTTATTTATACTTTAGTACGTTATTCACTTAACATTCCCTACTTTATTGGGCCTTTTAATACTAACGAGTAACGATATGGCATTTTGAAGACGATAACGTACAAGTAATTAAAAATGTTACAATTCATAACGTTGTCAGCTTTCTCGTTTACTCTACATTCAAGTCCATCGTCGTTAAGAGTATGTCTAGTGCTGGGATCAAAAGCCATGTTGTAATGGAAAGTTTACATAGATTATCGATAATTTATTGTTTGGAAAAATTTCAGTCAAAACAGTGTTTGGGTCATCTAAACTTTAAAAATGTTTCCATTATCCTGAAGGTCACGCTAATCACTCAGTGGAAAATTCAGTTTGATGCTGTCTCATAATAATACTAATAATAATAGTTCGGAAAATACCTTTCAGAGTACCTGTTTTACCCAGTGAAATTTATTCAGAACCTGGTTTATGTGTAACTCTGCGACACGGAGCGGAGTGGGCGAAATTCAAACTAATTTAGTTTGATAAATGTTATTGTGACAGCTGGTAGTTTATAATGAGGTGCTATTCTGGTTAATGAGGTGCTGGTGTTAATATATGTAATTAAACGTAACGACTGTTAAATATGTTTGTTTACTTTTGGGGGTTGTATGTTTTATGTATTTCGAAAACTAATTTTAATCTGAATTCTTTTTCAAATATATATAATAATATATAGTATAATATATATACTAATCGTTTAACAGGTGTAATGTTCATAGCGCGTGGCGTGGTCCCGGATCCGATCTCAAGGTTCACTGCTCACCAATCACCAATGGATCTTAGCCGAACTGTGTAATGCAGTGAACCGATTAGTCGGAACCCAATCTTGCTGTACGTACAGCTACCTAGAAATAAAACATAAACTTACATCAATGAACCCAGTAGAACTGTCCCTGTAATATAAATCTCTCTTCACCAAAAGCCATGCGACATTTATTAATATTACAAATTACATTTAAATGTAACTCAACCTGGAATGAAACGTGGAAAGTTTTGTTAAACAAGAAGGATTTAAATATTTCCTTAAAGACAGATTATAACAGAATAATCTTCACGAGTGCAAGACGTAAACCGACGTCCCAGACCTCCGCTGCAGAGAAAGTCTCAACTGTCAACTTTCGTCCATTAGTAGCAGACAGATAATCTCCACCACTAACTCAGCCCCGGGTTCAACTACAGCATCTGGTTATTTTCCTTGGACACAGTCAGGACATAACTGTACTGTAGGAATGGTTTACACAAAGCCAGCTCCTTGTTTCTGAATAATTTGTATCTATCATATTTAATTAATAAACGAGATCGCACGCAGCACGCTGACATGAGGGAAGTGAATTTCCACATAAAAAACTTTTAAAACTCAAATTCAGTGTAAATACAAACAGTTATTCCAATTTTTATTAAAATCTGAAAACATCGATTTTTTGGCTGTTCTGATGCTCCTGGTTTCATTTACCTGCAATTCTAGGAATACAATGTTGCGCATTATAATGTTAGGAGAGGGTCCAGTCAGGCTTGAAAGTAGGAATGAGGTGGCTGGGGACGATAAAAGTAAGCCAAAAAATTAATAACAGGTTTGTCTAATGTAAAACCCCCATAAGACAACGTACTGTGTTTAGTCGATACACATTTTCTTTAATAACTCTGTAAATATTCATGCTAGAATGACGAGAAAGGGCTTAAAACATTCGCCTCACTAATTCCCATCTTTTTAAATGTATTAATTTTACATTTGGGGCTTTTATAACCCTTTTTGGGCCCAAAAACTCGAAATTTGAAAGATTAATTCCCAGAAAAGGGGTTTAGAGTTTTCCGATTGTTTTGCCCAACGAACTTGTCCAACTGATTATAGAAAGGAACGTCCCTACCAAATTTGAAGTAAATCGGACAAAAGATGCTACCGCTAGAGTGAATACACACACACACACACACATATATATATATATATATATATATAGAGAGAGAGAGAGAGAGAGAAAATGTTGAACGAACCCCCAAAACGTGTTCAGGGGGTCACGTTAGGAACTTCTATGGTGGTCCCGGGCTTAAGTTTCACCAGTGCGGTTCATGCTAATAATTCACTTTTCATAGGAAATTCACTAATAATCAAACGGTTAAACGAATGCCACCGTTGTGTGTTTTCACTTACTGGGTCCCTTGCAACTCTAAAAGGCTTTGCTGCGATAAGATGAAAACTACTTTGATCAATGAATTTAACTCAACAATAAGTAAATGAGTAAAATTATACAACGCAAAAATAGGTGTTAAAAAATAATAAAATCGATTATAGTGTCCCTAATATTTGCCTTGTTAGTGAAGATAAGACAGTTATTATTACCAAATTTGTTACATAGTGGTTCCTATGTTAGTGTTAACTCTTTTGTACCATCTTTTATATACATATTTACCGTTATATATGGGAATATAGTCTGCGATGATATATTTTAAAGTTATAAATACCAAACATGGTATCAAAAAGCTAATTATTTTAATTCCTGGAATTAACAATTCTCGCAAACCAATCGTTTGATTTTACTCATGTATCAGTTAAGAAAATTATTCAAAAATAGTTGCTAGAACGGAAGTTGCTAATCTTGCCATTTTAAGCAAATAACTTGAATCATATGTTTTAAACCTTTGGATTTTCTATTAAATTTGTTTATTACAAAAATTATATTAAATAGTATTTATTTCTGATTCATAGGAATTATTTTGGAATGAAAGAGTTGGCATTTTTGATTTCGGCATTGGTATGACACATTGAAAACTTCAAAGAGGAACGATAAGATGGAAACTACTTTGATCGATGAATTTAACTCAACAATAAGTAAATGAGTAAAATTATACAACGCAAAAATAGGTGTTAAAATAATAATAAATAATAATACATAATATGAATAAAGTAGAACTAGAAAAGAGCGATTGTTATTGAATTAGTCTGTAACAAACTCTAGTAAAATCAAATCAATTAAAATACAAAAATATAATTAGCAAAGTAATCTAATAAATAAATAACCCATTTTTTCTATCAAGATTTAAAATTTATACTTACACAGATATTATCATGTAATATATTATTATTATTACTTACAAATTACAAATATTTGCAATTTACAAATTGTGTTTCCTACCTTTTAAACATATTATTACTACACCTTTTGTTATGGTCGTTTTGTTTTACAAAAATATGAGATCACGTAACGTGCTTTAGGCTTATATTGTTTTACGCTACTTAATTATTTTCCATAATTAATTTTTTACCTAATTTTACACAACTTTTACAAAGTTTCACTGTTCAAAGTTACGAACTTCAATGTAAATTTCCAAAGTAAGAATATTGTAATTAATTAATTAATTATTTGATTACCTATGCATAGGTAGTTTATTGTGTATTATTTAATATAATTCGTATTATCAATGAAAAAAATAATTTTTGAGTTTGAACCTAGTTTGTAACTTACACATTTATATATACATTTTTTAAAATTCACGCTTAAACGTAATAAAAAAACTGCGATAAGTAATTAGTTAAGGGACGAAGTTATAACGAGACGGAACTGGAGGTTTTGTGTGCGGCTAACGACTTGGGGAACAAAAGTTTTTCAAATCTTTGTCCCCCAAACTCAATAAAAGCTGCCATTGTTCTGCCAATGCGGTGGCGAGCCTTTGTAGAATGGGAGAGCTCGGTTTAGAAAGAAACAAAATTGAAGTTATAGAAAAATGTAGACTGAAAACCAAGCCAACTACAACAGTTGACCAGGCTGTTACACAACAACTGTATTACCAGCCGTACAGTTGTTTTACAGACCTGTTATAAACTTAACCTACAGTTGTTATCAGTGGTTGACCATTAATTGGAAGTTATGAAACGAGTACAAGAAATAATTTGATAGCATATCCTGATTTAAATTCACTTACAGCACTTTTAATACTTAGACAGCATATTACAAAAATATATATATATTATTTTAATAATTGAGGAACTTGTAATGGGGATCGATTAGCATGTTAACTATTTTAACTGGCGATAAATTCATACTAATACATAATATGAATAAAGTAGAACTAGAAAAGAGCGATTGTTATTGAATTGGTCAGTTTCAATTCATTTGATGCTCCCTGACTTGCATTTCATGGAATTAATTTTTCATCCACGGTTAACTATTTTAAAGCCTTTTATTAAAACTATAATTAAAAGAAAAATATAGGTTTTAACAAAATTGCAACGGAATCGCTGTAGAACGTAGCCGATCTGTAACATTGTTTAAAATATATCACCTTTCTCTATTTTACCATACTCCGCCACGCTATGTCTAGATCTACTCCTAATATCCGCGATGCATTAGCTAGAAAATAGTGCAACATTCATGTTATAATGAACAACTCCTCTTCCTTTACCCATACCCGGTAACTGTAATCCGTCCGATTTCTTTAGAAGAACATCTGATTGGTCATATCTAAATCCAGCCGATATTCCGGCCAATCACCGGACCGCTCCGTTACCATCTGAAGTCTTCTAGTTCCATACAACAAAACTAAGGGAACATGACTTACTCATGCATTTTGTATTCTAATCATGCTACTGAATTCCTTCCTGAAGATCAATGGATTGTAATGGAAGAACCTTAACATAAAGTAAAACGACACAGGGTCTCACGCTTAGATGTGCCTAGTAAAACTTTCAGAAATATTCTTAGAACCTCAAAAGTGTAGTGCTTAGGTGAAGTTGAGAAAAATAACATTGGATCAAAGTGGTTGGCCATAATATAAGAGGTTGAAGGCGTAGCTGGCAACCCACTTCACCCCACATTTATTTTGAGAATCTTGATGATCAACAAGACAAACTTCGTTTGTGACGTTGATGTAGACTTCAATAGTATATGCTTGTCTCGACTCCATTGAATACAGGCGTACTCCAAGTTTCTGCATACAAATACAAATTTACAAATGTCGAGCCATATACATAACACACCCAGCAATAGTAGTACTGGTTCTAGGCCTGGTGAGTTGAGGGCAAACACAAATTTCAGCCGACGAGAATTTCAATATTGAACACCTGGTGATGTCTTTGAATTTTATATCCACTGAGACTTGTTCACTTCCTCAACTTTATTTTTGCATTAATCACTTAGTATGCCAAAACACAAACGATTAGTTGAGCTTAAACAAGAATATAAAACGGTACAATGATATCAGCAGCTTCTTTTATGATGAAGGAAGTTTTGTCATTAACCCCTAAAATTGTGCAGTTATTTCTTGGTAGGCCTATGAAGAACCTTCTCAACGAAGTTGTTGAAAGTAAAAAACTAAAGTGTCGTTTCCTAAAGAAAAAAAACACATTATTGTAGGGATTGATCTCAAACGATCCTTACTCTGTTCATAAACAATTGTCGATCAAATCTTCAGTAAATACCAATGAAATCGTCAAGAACTCCTAACAGCTCATGTTTTAACAAAGGTAATATAATTGATCCTTTCGTGTACCTTATTTCTATATTATTAAAAAAATTATTGATTTTTGTTCGGCGATTTTGGACCCCTAAAACAATTATTTTGTATACATGTTTGGTATCAATGAAAATCTCTTACTCTCTAGATGTGCCTTTTGGGGGTTTGAAATCAGAGCTTCACCCTGCAAGCTTTCAAAGGGGACACGCCATTGGGGCAATTCAGCGTTGGGGCAACGGTAGTCTCTCGCCGGGTCCCGTTTAGCGGAGTCAATCAAACGCGAGCTCGCCGCAACGATCAGAGCCAATCAGCTGTTAGCCCGCCGAAGCACCTGTTAGTCGAGGCTTTACTATATTTTCATTCATAATTTTTACACTCTGGCCTATGAGTACCAACATAAGTACTGGAGAAAAAAATCTCTAATTAGTTCGTCAAGAGAAAGTTTATTTTATTATTTTAAAACAATAGTGCGTTAAAAGTAGAACGAACATTAAGATAATAAACAAGTTAAAAGTATAGTAAACAGATGATTGTCATAAACAAAATATTACCTACATCAATACAATTCATCCATTAATCGATATGAGTAATTATATCATGTTATAACATTATTTTACCTGATAACCTTTTAATCACAGTTTGTAGTAAAGTGCCTTGTTTGAATTTGTTGTTTTATAATACTATTTACGTCATATAATGTACCAGGCATTATATGCATAGTTATGTATGTTAGCTATAAGTACAAGTAATGAAACGAAGCTAATCTGTTACCGACACCGAACGTTTTCATTGGCTAACAAGGTTTCCATTCATCATCGTTGCCCCAACGCCAAATTGGCCGAACGCATGGTTCCCCTTTCATTGTTTCAATGTTAATCTTATGGAGTTATATTTGATTTAGTTAGTCAGCTAATTATAATGTATATCTTATCTATTAATACGCTAAGCTGATGTTTGTTAAGAGAACTCCTCCGTTATTTCTGAACCGATTTTCACGAATGAGGTACCAAAATATTCGTGCTGATTCGTAGTTGTGCATAAAGCTTTTAAGTTTTTGATATTTTAAATCTGAAGGGCACGGGCAGCCCTCAAAGTTCGTTTTTGCCCATAATATTAACATGGGGAGTAATTTTATTTCAATTGCAGCTGTTAATACAGATGTTGCAGGTGAGGAATATATTTATCTATCTATAACATTAGTTTTTTTACATCGCTTTGAGCAGTGAAATGTCGTATACAGCGCAGATATTTACATTTGTGTTTAAAGTCTGTTTATCTGTCTGTCTGTTTATGAGCTATATTTGTCCCGCGTTTTACACAAAAATACTGTACTGACTGAAATAAAACATTTTGCCCATTTTCCTGTGGGGAGAAAACGTTTAAGCTGTTTTAAATCATAGCACGTCATTAGGGTTATGCCCCTTTGTGCGGCAATGCTACAAATTCGATCTTAAGGGTACAGGTTACTCAACCTTTCTCTACAGAATGCACCAAATTTGTCCTAATGAGCAACTAGTCAGCTAACAATATTTTATCATAGAACGGAGAAACACGGAGGAGAAAATACGCCTGCTTTACTACACTAACAAAGGTGTACTAATTATATATTAATATGCTAAGCAGATTTTTGTTAAGAGAACTTCTCCGTTATTTTTGAGCCGGTTTTAATGATTGAGGTACCAAAATATTTGCCCTGATTTATTACTGTGCATGAACGATTTTTTTCGATATTTTAATTTTTAAAGGCACGGGCCGCCCTCAAAGTTTGTTTTTTGTCCATAAGATTAACATGGGGAATAATTTGATTTGAATTGCATCTGTTAATACGTGATGAACAGTTTATTACCAATAACAGATATTACAAGTAAAAAATGTATTTATCTATAAAATAAGTTTGGTTTCTGAATCGCTTTGAGCAGTGAAATTTTGTATGCAGCGGGGATATTGAAATTTGTGTTACAATTTTATTATCTATCTGTTTATTTATAAACCAGACTTAGCCTGCGTTTAAAAAAAGACTGAACTGAATGAAATACAAATTTTGCCCATTTTCGTGTGGATCAGGAAACTTTTAGACTGTTTCAAATCATTACGTACGTCTTTAGGCCTTTGCCCATTGGCCAGTCACTGCTCCAAAGTAGATCTTATGGGTACAGGTTACTCAACCTTCCACAGTAGAATAAACCACGGAATGGAGGAAACACGTGCTTTAACTACTCCACAACGGTATACTAAACAATATAAAATAACGACACGGCATTGAAACATTAGGTAAGGAACACAAAGCCCTTGCTACATGGTATTTAAAGCTCAGTTTGTCTTGGTAGTTATTGTGATTGTAATGCTGAATTTGTTATGTATTTTAAGCACTACTACACAAACTACATGAGTTATTGAGTAGATATTTGGAAGAAGATGGGACCATCCTAATATGGGACCAATATGTGTACATAAATTTAATATATAGAACATTAGGTTATGTATAAATTTCTAGAACCATTAAGAATGAAGAATGAATATAAAGCAGACATGTCTAAAGTAAAAAAAAGTCAAATACGCTAAGCAAATATTTTGCCTTGGAGAGGAACCGTAAGTATAAAAGACAAGTACTCTAAGTATTTTGAAAAAAAAACAACAATAACAACTGACTGGCTTTTCGAGTAAAGCTCGGTCCCCAGGTGCTTTAACAAATGTAACTAACATTTCAAACATAACATTGTACTGTGATCGCGACGGGCTACTAGTGAAAGTTTATGGATTCGTACCCAATTTAAGTATGGATCTAGCACACTCTTGTTAAATCCATCTTAAATTTCCATCTAACATCCGATACAATATGACTGACAATCATATCGACAATTGACAATCAAAGTGAAAAGATAGAGTCAAAGGTCAAGAAGTGGCCTTAATTAATACTATCAGATTCTTATTCTTATCTCGTTTTGAGGATTCGGCAACGTGACACGCGGTAGAGTGATACTCTAGTACTGTACAAGTAGGGCACGACACGTTACACGCGACAGGTGGGCTGGTAGAAAGTCGCGAAAGTGCGGCCGCCACTGCTTCTGCAATCGGTATAATTACATTATGGTTCAGGCCTTTGACATCCTGCTCACGCTTATTTGAATTATTCAAAACAAAACAGGAATGCATGGTTTCGGATTAGTTTAACCCACATAAAATATTAAAACAGATTTACTTCATTATGTGAGAGTACTGTATCTGTTTTGTTCTATTAGGGAAAGTATGTAAAATACCTTGCACGGTTGTGAAAATAACTCTAACACCAATACTATTACATATCTAGCAACAAAAAATGGATAAAGCCAAGAATTCATGGATAAAAGTATCAAACACATAGAAAGACAAAGAGAAAGATGGCCGATTGGAGGAGAGGCAATAAATGAATAAAGATTTGTCAGTTTTATTTAAAAATTGGAAAGATGAAGTACCAGGTTGGTAACAAAACAAATAATAATGCTCTTAATATAATCACTAAGATTAAAACCAAAGAAGAAACACAAAATTAGTGACATATGTGAGAAATCTGGTATGGATAAAATGCATTGCTCATATTGCGAGAAAGTTTATACTGGCCAAACAGAGTGTACTTTTGAATCTCGATTCAGGAAACAAATACTGGATTTAAAAAGCAATAACAAAACGTCCTAGAGGTTTAATTTTGCTGAAATTTTGCTATGTACAGGTTATAAATTAAAAAACTTCAGGGAAAATAAGGACATTTTATGAGTTTTAATAAATAAAGGAAACATAAAGAACTCAAAAGAATAATGGCTGATAATAACTAATCATGTAGCCGCTAACAACCCCATATTGAGAATTTAATGAAAGTAGATAACAAATAAAGCCAACAATCTTTACTATAATTCAAAACATATTATTTTCGTGGACATAATTTGGCGTGTTTTGATTTGAACAGTTTTGCAAATATAAACATTATTCAGGTGTGATAGGTTAAGTTTGGTTTGAAAATGGCTTTAAATGTGCCAAACCTTATTTTTACATTAAAATATTTACAATATCCAATGCACAGTTGAATCTATATTTTTAAACACATAGAAGTTTAAAAACACGAAGTTACCATGGTCTTGAGTTTAAGTTTTACCATGACATGCAGGTAACTACGGTACATACAGGAAACTACGGTAGCTTCTCCCTTCTAGGGGAAAATATACGAGGAACCTGCTTTAATCATATATAAGTTGTAGATAATCCTCCATGCATCCCTTGAATATATATTGGGGGAAATAGAAGAAAATAAATAAACAATGAATCTATTCAGTTTTATTCAGATATCAAATCATGAACATTCTGCATCGTAGGGAGAGAGAATAGAGAATGATGTATTGATCCAATTCCCACTGGAGGGAGCCCATTACATTGAGCGTTTTAAAGTGGTTTTCATTTATTTATCTTGTTGCTTGATTATTTTCAAGTTGTTAGAATAAATTGTATTGACAAAGAGACTAATGTTATTGAACCTCTGATTTCCTGAAAACAAATTGTTTTACAATGCGTGAAATGAATAGTGTCACTAGTGTTCTAGTTTGGGCTGAATTACAATTAAAATAAGGATTGATATGCTAAAAATAGTTTGTCAGTTATTTTTGTAAGTTATTAAAGGAGTTTTGGTTGTCACGCCATTTTATCACGGACCCTTATGAGCTACGCGGTAGGGTCACTTATCTACAAGACGTAGAGATGCCCTAGGCAAGACAACTGTCCCTGTATCGATTTATCGTAACAAGAATCTTACATTATTCGGTGTTTTTACTGAAATAAACTAGTTCCATCAATAATTTTCATTTCGGTGTCTAAAGTTCATTAAACATACTCCGGATGATATTTGGACGAGCATTAGTTATTATTTGTTTGATATTATTTTATAGGTTATGCGTCGGGAGACTTGGCAACGCCGCCGCGGGGCTGTTGACCGTCACGCTATCTGTCATCATCAGATGCAACGACCACAACACTGCCGCGCCGCCGCACCCGCCGCGCCGCCACTTTGACATTTTACTATGGAGGTCGCCACTGCATTATTTGAACTCTCTTGTTCGATCTGACCACAACCTAATCACTACCCGAAGAAGCTTCTTCTTCAACCCATAGTACTTTTGTTGCGTTCATCGGTGAATAAATGTATCAGTTTCCCTTATGTATCACAAAAGTAATTAGCGTCATGAATTTAAACTTCACAACAAATAATACTTTTGTTAATAGATCTATTAATTGTTATTAGTTGTTTTACGAAATGTAGATCCCTTCAGTTTATCTTCAACACATTTGTTTGCTTTTCTTTGAAAACTGGACGGTAGGGGTAGCGAGGACTACAGCTTATACATAATGTATAAATAGATCTGAAGGAAAGCCCCCGGACAAACCTTGATCATGAAGAATAGGAAGGACAGGATCCTGACCAGAGAGCCAGTTGAAGACTACACTCGGCACCGCTAGAGACATTCCTCATATCCTTATTTATAGTACGATACTGTAACGTTATTTTTGTCAATGGATTGCGTCTTAAAACATAAGTATGAAAAATCATATTATAATTTGGAGAAATTTCAAATTTTCAATAAATGTATGTTTTTGTATGAATTTCATATCTTAAAACTGTAAAATTATGTCAACGATTTTGTAGGTTGGTCATCTTCATCTCAAAAACACTCCCGTAAAAAACTGCACTCTTGAGATTTAGCGAAACAAAACTACTTTAACAAACTTCGGTTTAGGGTAAATTAATAGATATCAAAATACGTGAATATCACCCCAGTTAAATTTCAATTGCTGACAGACACACATCTGAAAGTCACTCGAGTTGGAACACAGACCTTGCTTCACTTAGCTAAATTATACCTTTACCAATTGTGAGGTACTGTAAGTGAGGGTACTGTAATTTGATCACGCGACCACAGATCGAATATTTACAAGTTAATTTATTTTGAAGTGCGGCTGTGGGAGTTTTTGCAAGTATTTTTGTTTATTTTTTTATATGTTCATCTAAGTGATTCGAATTTTGTATATATTTTTAAACCTTGAAACCATTTTTCCATGTTTTTCTCAGGATCTATTTGGTTATAGAGTTAGTAGTTGCCGCCCGGAAAACGAAAATCCTTGTATACCAGAGCACACGAACGAGCATCTTCCACGGGTGGGGGACGAGATTGAAGCCTCCTATCATAGTTAGCCATTCGGAACAATACTGAAGTAATTCTAAAGAAAAACAGTAATCTTAGTACTTTTTAAATGTCTAAGCATGCTCAACTTTTAGTATAATTTGTTTAAAAATAAACCTGAATTCAGTTACATTTTGATACCTATATTTCAAGTTGGCATTGTGAAAATTTGAACCTGTTTTGCATGTAAACTGAAAAAAACTAACTTTGTTTAGTATTTTAGGCAACATTGTGACACCGCCTTAATTTAAACTAGGAAACGCGTTGCTCTAAATTGAGCAACGTTTTATAAAACACTAAATACACTGAATATATATATTGTCTTACATATCATATTCCCTTTATCCATGTCTTTTTACTAGACCACGACTATGGTCTTTAATATTACATCGGTCCTTATCCACAGAATGTTGAAAATGGGCAAAGTGACGTACTTTTCTTATTTACCTCCTTGGGCACTAAAACCACTTTCCCAGCCTCATAAAATAACATCGTTCAATTACTTTTACAATTCATTTGTTTATGTGTATTAATATTCAACTCTGATCATCTGTTCTTAACATTAAAACTTATACAGTGTACGGCATTGACAGCTGTCTTAGTGTGCAATTAATTTAACACAATTCCCATCATTAATCTTACGGATAAAGTTGGAAAGTTGAAGGCACCTACCTCATTGAGGGTTCTATCCAACAATACCAAACGCATCAAAATCAGTAAAAAACTTAAAAGTAAAAAAAAGAAAAAACACAAGCTAAGTAAATAAGTATGTATACGTTAACTATTAATGACATACCACTATTAGGTGGAAGGGGGAACTATAGGAAGGGATTTAGTGAGGTAAAAATAATGCACTCACCCATTTCCTAATCTCAGAAATAAAATGTATATTTCTATTTTAATTTAATATTTATTAAAATACGTTTACATATTGACGCAGTTGAGCCGCGTGTATCTAATAATGTTTGTCGCGCTATGCGAGTGCAGGGGGTTGTAACGCGTCCGGGGCAGCGGGCTGGAAAACGGGCGCTTCAGTGCGGAAACTGGAAACTACTATGCTCCTACGTCCCATCAGGCTAACTGCACAACGCTGCGATGTTTATACTCGCCATCACAAACTAGCTGAGCGACAAGCAATGATGTTATACTAGCTTTTCTGAAGGATATTTGTAGATATTTGTGTATATCATTAAGGTTTGTAAAATAACAATTTTGGTTTTTCACAAAAATGTTATCAGCCACCGGTCAAGAGGTTAGAGTGGACTTTGGTCAGTGAGGTTCTATTAGCAATATGGATTATTCCGCAGTCCGAAGGGATAGGATCCCACTATAAACTTACGTCAAAGCCTAAATTGCGCATTGATCGGGAAAGTGATATTTTTTTAAATTTGAACTAACATTTATCTATAATTGAGTCAATACTTATATTATAGAGTTATAGAAACATATTCCTTCCAACTAATGTGATTTATTCCATACCAATTTTAATAAAACTTATCCCCTTGTTTAATGATATCTATCCTACCTATCTTTAAATCATTGGTGGTCTAGTAAGTGAAATATCATCATGAGTTTTCAAACAAATTTACTTATTATATTGGCAATTTGGGCTCAGGGATAGCTTAAGATATTCACGGCTTCAATTCATTTCACTCTTAACTGCCAACTTAATAATAGATTGAATTAAGGTAAATGCTGCGCTGGTATTTTTGTTAGCGTTAAGATAGCTTTTGATACTGCAGACACCGAGCACTGAGCACTTACTTGCTGGCCATAGGCCATACTGTGCTTTTGGATAGACTGGAGGAGTGCACAATCAGTGGTTCTCCTCATACCTTGTGGGAATAACCTAGCATACCAAGCAACCTAGCATAAATGGGGTTATTAACGGACCAGGGGAATGTCCTGCATGGCACGATTCCAGGACTGAAGGTCCCAGGGTCGACCGATCAAGGGTTGGGTGTCAAATATTTTGACGAGGCTGGACTCTGCGGAAAGCATGTATACGGCATCAGGTATCCGCCTCCATCTCCTATGTCTAAATTAATTTTGCGTTTTACAGTTTTTCTATAACATTTCTGAGATCGAAACTTTAGTTTTGTCTACAAGTAAAACATCTATGTGATCAGAATTATGAAAATAGACTAACCACATATGAAGCATATTTTAAAACACACTATGAAATATGTAAGAATCTATACTTACATTTAATCTTACAGTTAATCTGGAAATGCATGTAATCAAAGGGGAAATCCACCGTGCCAAATGTGGAGATGTTATCAATAAATAAAAATATATGTTATTCGTACTTCCGTACCCTTTTCATTAGGTGTGTGGTAAAAAAAAACATTTTATTTCAATAACAATATAAACATATTTGATTCAGGCCTCCAATGAATAGTTTTAAAATCTACGGAAAAATATTTTGACTAGATGCGTAGAAAAAGGTAAGCTCTTTCACGATCGGCTAGGAACAGCAACTGCGAGCTATGACGTCACAAAAGGGAGAGTGACGTCATTCATTTTGAGTCAATCCAGTCCAATAAGCATTTTGAACAAAGAAAAATTAAAAATTCGTCACCGATTTTGTCTTTTGTTATATAGGGTGTCCCGTAAGTAAGTACAAAAACTTTGGGAATAGGTTATATGGGTCAAAATAAAAAGAAAATCAAGAATAATGTTTTTTCTAAAAACGCTTTGTTACCGATATATCCGCCATTTTCTATTTTTTCAATAACAATTTATATCTCAAAAACTATTAAATATTACTTTATGAAACTTGGAATAGTGTTTAAGGTAGAAATTAAATAATTGCAAAAAAATTTTGTTAAAAAATATTTTTCCGTTTCAAAATGGCGGCCATTTTAATTTTTAAAACTAAAATTACTAAAAAACAGCTGATTTTATGGAAAACATACAAGAACACTTTTCTTTAGTATTTTGAATTTTCTATCAAACGACACCAAGTTCAGAAGGATCGGGCAACGAATAGCTGAGAAATAACAATTTTTAGTTGATTTTTAGCTGATTGTCGCAGACAATGAGGAGAAGTTGCCAGGGTGCGCCTGGCCTGTACAACTAAAAATCGTTATTTCTCAGCTATTTGTTGCCCGATCCTTCTGAACTTGGTGTCGTTTGATAGAAAATTCAAAATACTAAAGAAAAGTGTTCTTGTATTTTTTCCATAAAATCAGCTGTTTTTTAGTAATTTTAGTTTGAAAAATTAAAATGGCCGCCATTTTGAAACGGAAAAATATTTTTTAATAACATTTTTTTTGCAATTATTTAATTTCTACCTTAAACACTACACCAAGTTTCATAAAGTAATATTTAATGGTTTTTGAGATATAAATTTTTATTGAAAAAATACAAAATGGCAGATATATCGGTAACAAAGCGTTTTTAGAAAAAAACATTATTCTTGATTTTCTTTTTATTTTGACCCATATAACCTATTCCTAAAGTTTTTGTACTTACTTACGGGACACCCTGTATAACCCTATCCTAACCTATAAATGTCAATGTTGGCTATCGTCTGACAGTCAAATTTGAACATTGTTTTTTTAAAATTAGGCTGCAGTTCACGACAAAATTATAATAACCTAACCTAATCTAACTCCGCAGAACGCTGTTTGGCGGCTGTTCGTTGTGCAACATAATTGCAAATAAATGGATTTGTACAGGCAAAATAAAGTAAAATTAATCATAAATGTCAGACCTCAAAAAGTAAACAACAAGAGTAAGATCCAACCCAGAACAAATTAAAGTAAATTTTTATACCTCAAAAGTGAACACCAATGGTGGATTTGAACCCGGGACCGCATAATCGTGAATCTGAAAAGATATCCACTGAGCTACCTTATCATGTCAAAATCCCTGAAAGTTAAAATTCATCATGTAGTGTTCTTACACCACAAATCCACACTCGTTTATGACTGCTTTTCGGACTGGATTGACTCAAAATTTATGACGTCACTCTCCCTTACGTCACGCCATGGCTCGCACCCATGTACTTTCCCTAGCCACTCGTAGCTCTTTCCAAAAGAAGATTCCTGATTCTTACTTATTCATGTAACCAAAATTATTAAAATAAGTGATCATATACATTTTAAGTCATGTTTCTATCAAATTATGTTAGGATAACTAAAGTAAATATATTACATACCTTCAGCCCCTCAGTTGTTTTAAATCCTCTTGATGAAAGAAATAAGTAATATTCCTCTCGTTAGAAACTCTATTTTAATCCCAAAATCTGTGTCCAAACGTAACACAGTATTGCATAGTATTGCAGTATTGCACAGTTACTAATTGCATAAGGTTCCATCTTATTTTTACCGCGCACGCTGAATGCCGCAGCGTATAATTGGTCAAGGCTTATTCGATTTAAGTTCGGAAGGATACTTTAATTTGGCCCAAGGTTGAGTCGCCCCACTTATAAATAAGTCAAGGGAATAGTCATTTGTGCCTCGGCCATCCGGCAAACCAGCTAGTTACTACTGTAATTACACTTCTTGTAAGTCATTGTTCTATTTATTAAAAATGTGTATATTACAGTAAAACATTTTTTTATCGAGAGGATGTTTTGATGCTACCTAGCCTGCCATACATAGATTGCAATATGTCTTATTATTGCCTAGTTTAAGCATACCCGAGTTGTCAACAAACAATTAATTACATATATTTCCAAAAGGAAAAGCTATAACAGTCCTGGGACTATAGATTTTCCTATGCTATGCACTAATACATCTTTTCTTTAAAGCAAATTCGCTAAATTGATGTAGTCATTTGGTAATAATTTTTAAGACCAAGCAAACATAAACGAATGTTATATACAAAGGTTATTTATTTAACTTATGATTACTAAACTTTATATTTGTTAATCCCTTTTAAATGTTATATGATTTAAAATTCCATCTATAGGGATATAACACCATACACTTTTGAACAAGACAACATATATACTATCATGCTATATAAAAACGTGTGAATTCATACGGATGAGAATAGCGGCGAAAGTTTCCTTCGTGATTCCCATAGAGCATCGATAAAAGGATGTTCTTAAAACTGGAAAAATTACATGTTGAATGATAGCCAATACCAGGAATTGCTAACTATAAATTGTAGACCTACTCACCGTCATGCTTTATGTGTCAAGTGAAGGTTTTAACAATATTTTACAAACAACTGACGAGATATTCATGGATCAACTAGATGTAGCATAACCTCATCTCTGCTGATGATGCAGCCTACTGTATTATGCTGTGAAACGCCTACAGATAAATAAATCTGGACTGGATTGCTGTGATTGACGGTGAGTAGGTCTACAAGAAAAATTACGTTCATCCACTAAATTTGTAATGCAGAATAAAATAATTCATATAGTTAATACAGTAGGTATTTATTTGTGCGTAGATTAAGTAAATTGTTTATATATATAAAAAGATTGATAGATAAAAATACCAATACAACAGATCCACGATTAACTGGAAAACTGTTGAAACCGTTCCATATACTCATTCTATTTACCCGATAATCGGTTGATATTCAAGGGCTAAAATCAATTAACTGTTAATATTTACTTTAAATGCATCTTAAAAATGTACATAGCCCTGTTGTGTAGTAAGAAGAGTTTCGTCAATAGGGGAATACATCTCAAAATCAAACTTTAAAACTATATTGAGGGAAAGGTGAAATATGTTTTAAGATATTCTTTACGAATCCTACTCCTGAGTTGTTTATGTTTATGATTCTTGTTGAGTTGTGTATGTTTTTAAGAATCTCTTCGCTTTAGGTATTGCACTATGTATCAGAATAGTATCTATGTAGAACTCATACGATGTTTCGTACTATGAAAGGCAACACATTTACTTAACTAATGTTTGTACGACCTCCCGGCTATAATGTAACAAATTAGTTTTTAAAATTGTATCAATTAAATGATAATTCTTATCCACCCGAGACTAGGCACACGATATGTCATCCCTATGGTGAGGCCAATGGCACCCATTAGCCGTTAGATATTTGCCATTAGACGTCTGAGCTGCCCAGTAATGGCCAATACGGCGTTCCATTCGAGCCTAATGGAGCAGTGAGGGAAGGCCTCACCTCACTGGGAGAGGCAGCATTGCCTCTGGACAAACACATGAAATGACAGTTATAATGGGACACAAACGTGCATGAGCGTGAGGAACGTACAGTCAGCAGGAGAGAAACACAGGAGCCTTTTAGATGAGATAAACACCCTAAATAGTTCCCAATGCCTACCCTTTTTACAGTAATTTTTTTGTAATATGTTCATTCTTTTTATTTTGCCGATGAACAATTTCAATGTTAATAGCTTTACTAGCTTCAAAAAGTTAATTGAAATGAATTGTATATTACTCTACATAAGTATACCAATTCATCCAACTACGAACAAATATATTTTTACACCTTTATTACAGCTGTAAATAGGCGTAATTCGGGGGTGGCAATAAGGGGGACAGTTTTCACCACAATAATTTGGAGAAAATATTATTGTAATATATGAAAGGCACAATAATCACGATCACGACCATGCTTGCCCCTCCAATCAAGATGCAGAAATTACGCGTATGCTTACTTTATTAGTGAATTTCCTTCGGAAAGTGAACTATTAGCATGACCCGCACGGTGAAACTTAAGCCTGGGACCACCATAGAAGTTCCTAACGAGACCCCCTGAACACGTTTTGGGGGGTCGTTCAAAATCATATATATATATATGTATGTATATATATATATATATATATGTGTTTGCACTCTATCGGTTATTAAAGAAAATGTATTTCGACTAAAGACAGTACTTTGTGTTATGGGGGTTTTACACTAAAAAAGCCTGCTACTCCTTTGTTAGAGTACTTTTATTATCCCTAGCAACCTCACGCCTACTTTCAAGCCTGACTGGACCTTCTCCTAACATTATAATGCGCAAAATTGTATTTCCTGCTTTGCAGGTACAGTAAATGAAACCAGGAGCATCAGAACAGCAAAAAAATCAATGTTTTCAGATTTCAATAAAAATTAGAATTCAAGTATGATTTTACCCTAATTTTGAGTTTTAAAAGTTTTTATGTGGAAATTCACTTCCCTCACGTCAGCGTGCTGCGTGCGAACTCGTTTGTAGGATACAAGCTGCAGATTCTAAGATATTATTAAACCTTATTATACAGGGTGTCTCACTAAGGTGTCTCAAACAGATTTCAGACGAACTAATTGACCTAGAAGGATGAAATAAAATGATTTCCCACTAAATCAACCCCAAGGAATAAAGTAAAAATATTTTTAGTTTGTTACAAATACAGGGTGTTCCAAAAACAGAGGGTTCGAATCTCGGATTTTCAAATATAATCATATGTCAAGTTATACATCATTATAAAGCTCTACACTAGACTAACATTTTGGCAAAAACAGAACTCACTTATCTTAATCAGTTTAGAAATGGAGGCCATTTTTTAAATATTGACATTTACGGAAAACCCTGTATCTGCTAAACCACAAGACATATGTTAGTTTTAGTTCAAAATTCTTACTCGATTTAAAATCAGCATTACCCTGATATGCTACATGGCAGCATCATAGTTTTTGGAATACCTTGTATTTATAACAAACTAAAAATATTCCTTTGGGTCGATTTAGTGGGAAACAATTTTATTTCCTCCTTCTAGGTCAATTGGTTCGTCTGTAATCGGTTTGAGACACCTTACGTGAGACACCCTGTATAAGTGTGGCTTAAATATGTTTACAAAAGTAAAACACCGTAACATAGATGAATTAAAAATGTTCTCCTATAACTATCCAGGAAGCCAACTACACAAAATCCTAGGTGATCTAAACGCAATTCAATCTGGATTCAATCAGATTTCCCATTTCAAAAAGAGAAACTGATGAAAAAAGTTAGATTAATATTTCAGAGCTGCAAGAGACGTAATCGTGGCTGATCCATCCATCAACCAACCCCCCTAAACCATCCCCTGCTCCAGCACTTGTATCATGCTCGGGGAGTGGTGGGTGCTGGGGTGAAATTTCAATCAGCTTTGTAATCAAGCCGATATCGCAGTATCGGATGTTAATTAAGTCAAAGGGAAAAGTAAATAGGCTGCAGTAAGGCTGGATGCGTGCAGTTTTACCCTCATTTGTTCTTCTTGGTTTCTAAGGATTTTTAAAATTTAAGCTTTCATTTGCTCATTTTGCTTTAAATATAATTTTATAAAACAAAAAAAATCAATCAATCAAAATATCTTTATTTCATAAAATGTAAAAATGTATTAATGAAATAGTGACATAATCAGTTTTCATAAAAATAGCTATTTTGACCATTTACTTTGTAAGAGGTAATACTGTTTAACAAATAATTATTGGCTGTATAAATTATACTATTTTAAAATATACTATAACTAACTTACAAAATCAAAACTATTGCAATTTAATTTATAATTTAGATATTACTGATTTAAAGAACAAAATTTTTTAATAAAATACAATACAGATTCAATTATATCTTTTTAGTGAATTAATAAATTCCTCTAATTCTTATCTAGTTTAATAATTTGTGGCATGCAGTGAAAAATGTATTTTTGTTAAAAGGGTTCTTCTTAATTTCGAGCTTGCTGTTCTTCCAAATCGTTGTGATATTTATGTAATGTTACATAAATGTACTGTATATCAACCTCATAAAACACTTTTGTTAAGACATAAATGTTATTTACTTATAAATGTACAAACTCAAACCGAATATTGTAAGTATATTTAATTCTGAAAAAATGTGTTTAACTGAGTCTGTTTGTTTCAAATTCAATATAATCCTTAGTACCCTTTTTTGTCGGAGTAATATTCTGCCCATATTTATTTTAGTTGTTGATCCATAGACACAAACACAGTAGGTGGGGGGAAGCTCAATTACACATCATATAGATGGTCCATCGACCCTCTGATATATTGAAAGAAATTTAAATATCTGAGGAAGGGTCTATGGCCCATCGAACCATTTATACAAATTTAGTTTTGTTTATAAAAGGGGTCGATGGACCATCGACCCAGTTTATATATTTCTCTAATGAAATAAAATAAGGCTCGATGTGCCATCGGCACCAAAATTATAAATATTAATATTATATTAAAAAAATAAGTAAAGGGTCAATTACACATCGAATAGATGGTCCATCGACCCGTTAAATCTTTAATATTATTATGTTTCATTTGGGGGTCGATGTACCATCTATATGATGTGTAATCGAACCATGCGTTTAACAATCTAATAATATAAAGTGTAGGGTCGATTACACATCAAATAGTTGGTACATCGACTCGTTAAAACATTAATCTAAATAACTTTGGTTTAGGGGTCGATGCACCATCCTATTTGATGTGTAATCGACCCTATGTCTTTATAATATGTTATTTTATGGATAGAGGGTCAATGGTCCATCAGACCGAAATATAATATTTTATCTTAATTTATAAAATGGTCTGATGGCCCATAGACCCGTTTATATTTTATTATATATTAAATTACATTTCCTATACGACTGATGGTCCATCGATCGTTTATGTTATTTCATTTATTTTATTCAAGGGTCGATGTACCATCTATTTGAAGCGTAATCGGTCCAACCCCTGAATTAAAACATAATAATTTGCTTTGAACACTTCAATGGTACATCACAATACCCTTCTCCTTATAGCGTAAAGACCGCTTGATGTTTTACAGATTACGAGGTTAACATGCACGTAACGGACATGCTGGGTTTACGTCTATAACAAATACCAGAAATTTGGTTTTCTCTACATGATCAACAATTCCATCTTAAATAAATATTGTGGGACTAAGAACAACAAGATCTGGGTTATTTATTTCGCGCTTGTTCTGTTAAACTTATAACATTTGATCTTTTAAATTTAGTATAAGATTTGGACTACTTAATAAATATCGTATTAATGATAGTATTAATGATAGGCTAATTAAGATGAGAGTTAAGGTTTCTCTAGGTAGCGATGACAATTTAAATTCGTATTATCTGCATAAAGACGTTCTTTATTGATCCCACCCTATACTATTCCAGGTAAACCCTTCGAGTAACATAGGTATAACAAGGGGCCTAGGATTGATTCCGGGGGACTCCATATTGTACTGTTAGGCTAGAGGGATATATTTCTTTATATGTAATTTTTAAATTATTTCTGGTATGATTTAATTTGAAGGTTTTTTACTTTTCGAAGGATATGATTTAAACCAGACAAATTATCTGTCAATGCTTTAATCCTTGCTCCATGAGTGCAAATATATTGGAATGTTGAGTGTAAAACGGAATTAAATTGAGAGATATTCTAGTATAAATTTACTGTAAACCGTTGTCTGTAAACACACTAGTGTAACATTCTACTAACACAGTGCTTTTCTGTGCTATCCTTAACAGTTACTGATATCCAATAGGAATATGACTTGTAAAATGACGTTCTTTTATTCATAGTTTCATACTGAACCTAAAACTTTAAGTTCTCAGTTTGTGTAAAAGCCGCAAGGTTCCATGCTTCTTACCTTTTTATAAAGTGACAACACTATGAAAACGTTGCTAGAAATTAATTGATATTCGTGAAAGTTTAAATAATTTCCAGTTTCCAAACATCGTATTTTGGTTTATTTTTATGTAACAATTGCTACTACATATTTAATATTTTCAAAACCTTATTAAAGAACCATGAAAACATGTTGAACCATAAAGTCTGTTTAGTATTTCTTACAAATTAAACTCTGGCTGAACTCTCGTGATACAATAGAAACTTTTTCATATGATATACACGATTATCAATAAAATACAACTTTAAATCGTATGACTTCCTGTCAACACCATATTGAAATATCTGTAACTCCAACATTTAACTTATACAACATCATCTCAATTAAAAATTCAATTCCAGCAATATATTTTTCCCACGTGGGAGGTACTATTCTTTCAAATCACTCGGCGTATTAGTACCCTGAGACAATATACGTAGCAACGGCCGTCACTAAAAAGCTCTCAAGGTCAGACGCATTAGTCTTATCTCCAGTCCTGATGGCTTCTGGTTCAGCTTTGCTGATAACAACTCCGAGATAAAGCGAGTGCTGGAACTGCCTTCAAGATTGATTGTAACAACAATAACAGGACTGAACTGAGCGAAGTATGCACCACAAGGGAATGAACTTGGGCCATTCTTGATTTTGATTTGTTAATTTCTAGATGATTCTCAATGGAAACCCCGTAACCCGAGACTGCAATAATGTTGTCTACAAAAATACTTGGAAACAAAAACCCGTGCTAGGAGGAAAGTGTTTTATACATATAAACCTGATTTTACTTTATAAGTGATCAATGACGTATTTGTAGTCTATTTTTTATTTAACTGTGTCGTTTAAATACATTTATAGCCTATTAACAAAGTTTACATTTTACATAACACAGTACTAGAATAGCTGTGTTTTAATCAGACAGTTTTTTGGGTTAGGTTTAAATTTGGTGTCATATAGACCATTTACGATGCAATATATTCATTATATTTTCCAGATTTAACATAACATTTATTTTCACGTTTAGGTGAACAAATAGATGTGGCGATCAAAAGAAACTACTGTCTATTGATCCTAAGATCATGATCTTGGTTCCAAAAGCCAATTACATGGGAATACTTCGGTAAATCAAATTTTCAACCACACAGCTTACAGCAATACGTTATTAACCGTTGCTCTCTGTTATATTATTTTCTAAGAATAAATTGTTAACAATGACACTTATGATAGCATCGACACATAGTTTCAAAAACTTGTATTTTTAATAGTTTATTACCGACCACATCTTCAACACTCCTGTAGAAACCAAGTAGCCTACCTTTTGTATGGAGAGGAGATTTGAAAAAGTTTTGGTCGAATGTACATTATAATGATGTGTTAAACCTTAACATTTTAAAACGTAAAACGCAGTGAGGATAGTTTATACTATGCAATCTAAACGAGAAGCAGAAGCAGACAGCGGGCGTACTGCTTTGTCACTCAACCTCTGGGATCAGGTGTCAAAGCCTTGACTGCGGTTGGGATACCCGAGACCGGGCAACGCGCGTGCTAAAACGAGGACAAAAAACCTTCCACAGAGATGAACAGAGGGCCGCTGACTTGCCCAAGACCGAGACTGAGCTTGCGTTCAGTCGCAAGAAGGAAGTGCCGTACAACATTTGCTACAGGTTATCAATTCCTTTTATGTAGGTAGAATTTATGATTAGTAATATGAACACACACATAATGAATTATTCTAGTTAACAATTTATATAAAAATAAGTGTTTTTAATACACTCACTGAGTAACACTAGAAAATAACTATCATATATATATATATATATATATATATATATATATATCATATATAATAAATTATCATACTATGACCACTCGGCACTCACACGGCGTAAGGCAACATTTTATGACTGATTTGAAATGATGTATATGCTCAATTGGAAATAGAGGTTGGAAAAAACACTTTAATGTTTCGAGCGAAATAGTACATTTTTGCAGGCTAGTTTAAAAGTTTTACATTGCTGAGCAGCTGGTAAAATGTGTCAGATTGATAGCCATTCAATGACACAATGAATGGCAAGCCAAGGGTAAAAACACAAACAGCGTGGCGTGGCGTCGCGTCGCGTTTAAAACAAAACCATAATAAGAAATGAGACAGTTTACACAGAGAGTCTAGGAGCGGAGCATGGCGTAGCGTGGCGTGGCGTTTCCACAAATCTGAGCGTGACAAAGGGGGGAGGGGGTCAAAAAGGGCTGAATATAGCGTGGCGTAATTTATGCATGGCCCCTTATATGAACATTAAATATTGGACATATATTATTTCAAATTGTGCTTTT
Organism: Allygus modestus; assembly: GCA_963675035.1. Classification (NCBI taxonomy): domain Eukaryota; kingdom Metazoa; phylum Arthropoda; class Insecta; order Hemiptera; family Cicadellidae; genus Allygus; species Allygus modestus. Next base: position 320,528,415 of record OY776111.1, read on the forward strand.
TTGTAGTTAAGCCATATTTCCTTTAATAAATCCTCGGAACGAATAACTGAGCTATCATTTTGGATATACTTTGACCATTAAATGTGTAAAATAAAGAATTAAGAACCATACAAATTATAACATAAATGGGCAATCCTCCCTTATTTTGAATGTACTGGTAGCACCATCTTAGAATGACACGTTCAAATAACTTAAAACAGGTGTCTCAATGGAAGTTGTAGGCTAGTACAACTAAAATGATAAAAAATATATTCACTAACAAGTCTTGCCAATAGGCCTATGCAAATAAAATAAAGTACAAAAGACACTCTCTTAACGACCCTCCATGGGACTGAGCCCTGGGTTGAATAGCTGAAAGGTCGGTTAAAACAAATAACACTTGGATAATTTGTCATATTAAGCACTAAAATTATAAAAGTCAAACAACAGTTAAAAACAGGGTATAAAAACAGGTACCAAGATGCAACTATGGAATACTTGCTAACTATGGAAACATATGATCGACTTGTGATCTGATCTTTTTTTACAGTGCAATATCAGGAATACGGCTGTGGCGGCAGATGTGAGTTAACTTATTTCCTGGAAATAAGAAGGCAGTTAATACGATGGAAGGTTAAAGCGAGGACGGTTAAGAGGGTATCTACTGTAATCAGATGAGCTCACAAAGTGTAATCAGGTGAGCTCTTACCTGATTTCAATGCTTCTACTGCTAACGAAGTGATTCAAACTGGAGTGTTTTATGCACGAAAACTACAGTGTCCATATCATAAAAAGTTTAAAAAAAGGAAGATGACCGTATTTCGCATCTTTTAAGCATCCGGAACTTACTGAATCACTTTCGTGTAACATTTTGTTAAATTATTTTTTACGAAGGTACCTTCGGAAAAATATTAGTTGCACTCTGCTAACAAGAATTAATGTTCGCACACACATTTAATAATAAATAGTATCAAGTTCAGTAGTAATACACTTCATACTCTAGCCAAATGTATTAGGTGAGCGACTCGCGTTGTAATTTAACATTGTAAATAATCAATTGGAATAACATGAGCGGATGCGGACTAAGTTACACATCTACTGACTCGCGTTCATCTTTGCTCGCCTAGACTCGGCCAAAGTGTGAAGATGGCATACAAATAAATTTTGAATACCCATTAACTAAATATTGTTATATAATTATTTATTTTCAAGTTCATGTGTTTTCAGCAAAATACAACTATTAATAAAACAGGTTATCCTTCAATGAAATATCCTGAATACTTTTATAGGATTTAATATACCGGTTCGTAAGCGATTGGTTTATTCTTTTAATATAGTTATCATTATTGCAAGACGTGTGTCATTCATACTGTATCGTCTTTGACAAATTGTATAATTTGTAGTTTACTGATTTCCTGTTATAAGCGACTTAAAGACCCTAAATTTGGAGCGGAAGTGATATCATGGCTGTAGTTTCCATTCTCAATAAAACATGCAACAGTACTGCAGGCAACAGTTCATTGTGCCAAACGCGTGCCCCTGAGCAGACTACATTGTGTTGGGAAATTAGGCTTACTTTTTCGCCCTTGTGGCAACAGGGTTTTTTAAAATGGAAAGTATAGCTAGTCTAACGTTGCTGCTCCCAGTTTGGGGACTTTTAATTTGCTTATAAGAGGAAATCAGTGAAACTCAAATGACACAATATGTCAAAGACGATACAATACAAGAAATACCCTTCTATTGATACACAACGTCTCAACAGTGACGCGATACCACTTCAGCCATATCACGAAATGTGACCATATATTGCACATCACTACTCCTTATTCCTCTCAAGTGGTGTACTGGTACCCATGTCAAAAATGTCATCAGTCATCAGCATATAGGCCTTTAGATACTATACACCTCAAATCAGTCCAGTTAAGTCTGTAAACAGTGTTTATACTGTATTTTCAATTCATTCAGATTACAAGTGTATTACAGTATACTAACAACTATCAAATGAATATTTGGATCTTTTCCGTTAATTTACCAGCACAACCTTTTTGGCTTTCCGTTTATTTGCTACCGTTCAAAATATTTTTTATTACTAAAGAAAATATCCCGCACACCTGTTAACGTACATTCTCTTTTTCCCTGTTTCTCTGAAATTCCTGGGAGTATTATCTTAACGCTTACCGATATCTGCTCCACACGCTCAGCGGGCAGTAGTATTCGGTCATCAAAGCACCCCACCATCGATGTTGCCAATTCAGAAGTTGCGTTAATTACTTTTAGAGAATTCAGAAGTTGAGATGTAACTTTTAGCGTTCACGGTATGTCGTGGTACTCAGGTATGGTCCCAGGGTCAAATCGGATTGTGTTCCTTTATTTTAATTATGTTTTACAGTAATTGTTTAACGTTACTTTGGTTTTTATGTACACCAAACGATTTGTAATAGCCTGTGTTGATTTAGTTATTTCGGAGTTTTCCAAACAATTTACAGGTATGGTTGGTTGGTGGGAATGTGTATGAGTGCTTAGACCTATGTTAAATATCTTACCGAACTCAACGTTACTTAACGTAATAAGCACACATGTCAAATCCACCAACCACACACTAGAATTTATTTCCATTTGCTTTTTACTCCTAATTAGGTTAGGTTTGAATGTGCTATCAGAACTAAGTAGGACTATGTGTATTCCAGTCGGGGATTTTTTACTTAATTATATAAAAATCCCATTAATTCGGTTTAGGTTAGTTAAGTTTGGTTACGTTTTATGTTTAGATATTGAATAGGGCCTATATACTACAAAATAAACATAGGCTACTTTAATTTTTTCGTCAGTGGTATCTAGTGCATTTAACAAAATTAAAAACCAAAAAAATCATGGTATTAAAGGAAAGGATCCGAATATTTGCTTTCATTAGATCGTTAAGAATAAGTATAGCCTATTAACGTTTGTTAAACAGCCAAAATTACCCATCACGAATAAACACACCAGATTGGAGAGAGGATTCTCTTGACTAATGCAGGGTGGTGTGAACTTTAAAATTCCAGGAGAACGGAAGGGTACACTTTGATAAGCGGATTAATACACAAAGCCGAATAAATTTATCGATATATTGATTAGATCGACTGTAAAATATTTTATCATCTGTATGTTAGTTATTACGTAATATTTGTTTTTTAGTTTGTTTTTAAAATAGACTTAAAATAAAAATGAAATAAACCTTACCTACATAAACAAAATAATTTATTTACAAAACATAAAACTAAAAAACTAAACAAATCTAAAAGGTTTCTAGTATATAGCTTTCTAGTATGCAGTAGCATGTCAAAGAACATACGATTTCCATAGATCCGTTAAATGGTTGTTCCCGAGAATACATATTTAAGTATTATTGGAATCAACGTTTCTCATCTGGACAAATTTCCAGACGATATCTTCCACATCTTTGAGACCGAACATAACCGAAACCATAACCGAATAACCTAAATAATAGCTATACCGTATCGAACAATTTCATTCTGTTTTTTTATATTATCGCTTCATCATTTATGAAAGTGTACCCGAACGTGGAAAGTTTCGGATAAACACTAACCTTATTTGTGAATTATACAGTAAAAAATCTTTCAGAAAAAAATAGGCTATGTTTAAGTTAATGGTCCAATACTTTCTATTTCAACCGGTTATGAATATACAACAGTTAAAACTGTTAACACACTGTTGTGGTCAGGATAAGATTAACGCGGTTTAAATAATCATAGAACTTTGTCATTTTTGTTAAAAAAGTGAAGCCTCACTGGAGGACATTTTTGTAAACAAAACATCTGGTCAAAGAGTAATAAAGACTAGCATATGTTGTGAAGAGGGGATTTGATTGGTTAACATATTTGTTGTAAGACCGGAGGGTATAGAGCGTCAAAATGACGGTCAGCATGTAAGCACAGTTTTTTACCCCCGACAAGACCTCTATATATATAAATCATTGGATACGATAGAATCTGTTATTTTAAAATAACGTAAGATAACCTAACCTAACACACTGTACAAGATGGGTCGTAAAAAAACAAACAATACTATTTCACCATCGGAGGTCACTCTTATCATTGACTTAGGCAAAAAATCAATACCTAAGTTATAAAATATAGAAAAAATGGCTAGGATAAACTAAAAATACCTGAAACTCATTCCGTTGTAATATCAAAATAAAATTATGACCCCTGTATAGTCCCGACCCAGACTTGCTTGCTACGTTGAGAAATACACGCGCTATTGGCTAAATACACGACTAATTCATGTTAGTTCATCTGATGAGATATTTGAATGGATATATATGCAAAATATACCATTTTATTTACGTATAAAATGAAACATTTAGAAAGCCATTTTATAAAAAATTCCTGAACTGATTTTTATTTTGAAAATTGTATTAATGTGAGATGATCATGAAAGATTTGATTGTAATTTTAAACCTAGATTTTTATACTCATAAGTTGCCAGTGGTATTGTTGAGTTGTCAAGTAGAAAATGTTTACATGATTAATTATTAAACTGTTTATAACTATCCATTTGAAATGTATAACCACTGTGTTTGTTCATAAAACATATATTAAAAATAAAGTGTCAAATATGTCGTCTTAATTTTGACTCTCTCCCTCTATACATAGTATGTGGAGAAAGTATTGTTTTCGGCAAAATTTTAGAATTTGAGTTATTGGTAGAAATATTTATTTTGAGGCTCCCTGAACCCAAAACAGTGTTTTTCAAGGTGACGTGTGTCTGTCTGTGTACATACCTAGAGACCACACGAATCTGCCGATTGGTATCAAATTTGATATACAGTATCTCAAGGACCTTTTCATTTTTAGTTTTTGAATTTTTTATTTTAAAAGGTAATTATCCCCCCAAAACGGCTACAAAACATGACAAATCGAAATTTCTGTGAAACGGCTACCTGATCTACTCCCATTTATCTGGTCCACGCGACATTTTCATTTTTAAATAAAAATTTCAGCGATAATAAATTTTAGTTTATACTTTGAAAACCCATATTGCAAAGTGTTTGACGCTCTTCCTTGACGCTGCTGCACCCGTCTGTGTGCGAGGTCCACGCTTCAACCACGCCATGCGACGCCCCGCCACGTCACGCTACGCCACGCGACGCCCCGCCACGTCACGCTACGCCACGCCACGCGACGCCACGCTGTCTGTGTGTTTTTACCCCAAGTTGGCAGACCAATATACATTTTAAATATCATGAATGAAAGTGTTCTGAGGTAAATTTACAATCCCGTATCAGACGTAAGCGTGAGCAAGGCATTATAATAGTGGCTTTGTGTCCCATTTGCTGGGGATTTTGTGAATCATCATCTAACCTTCTTCAAACACAGAATAATTTGATTTACATTGTTAATATAAAGGTTACATACTTTATCTTTCACATTTCTCTGTTTCAATTGATAGTCTTCTTCACCGAAGCTGCCGGACACCACCTTATGTTCAGAGTTTTTCTTGTTTAATGTAAGTCAAATGCTAGGAGTATTCCGATACAAACAAAAATGACCTGGCATGCGTGGAATTAATTGATAGGAAAGGGAAGTGCAAACTTTAGCCGATATGGGAACGCTTATCTAAAGAAAACCAACTCTTTACGAACAGTTTACAAGGAGGAGCCACAGAGAAGAAAAATATTTTTCTTTGTGTCCTTGGAGGAGCTGGAGAAAGTAAATAACTCAAGTTAAACACACAGCATAAAAATAGCAAAATTGTACCTCTTCCATATAGATTACATCGTGGTTCACAACTAACTGATGGTACTGTGCAAACATCGTATCGTGTGGACAGCACAGTTTGCTACGTTGTAATGCTCGATTTGTCATTAAAATCCCATCGTTATCATATATTGTATCGTGTAGCCGCCCTACACCTCATCTCATTATCCTGATCCTGATCACCACAAAACATTATTTTAGGTGCCAAGTCAAAGTAGTAGTGGCTCAATAGTGAGTTGCATTTTCGGTTTTTCAATCAATCAGTAAAATAATAGGAAGATGTTCATTAATAAAATTGTATATTAAAAGAGATACTTTAGAATTATAACGCCCAAATTTAGGAAATTGAAATTGTAACTCACTATAGAACCACTACACAACCACATATTTAAATGTATACCAAAAAAAATTGTGGCCATCGAGCGAGGCATATCGGAGTCACTAAGTTAACAGTTAACTTAGGATGTCCGTATGGGTCAAAACTCTAAGATGGCGTCCGCCAGCTTCCGTTTAGGAAGACTCTACACGGTACTTTGGCCATAAACGTAATGATATTATAAAAAGTCAAGACGTCATACACTCGATAAATAACTGTTTACTCGCCTATCGTGGACTCGTCATTCGATTGAAATGTACATCGTGTTGCATCGTGTCCTGTCTTGGATCAGGTCATATTTGAATCACTTTAGCCAATACTCGACTCGATTAAGCAACCTCCCTCCTCTCCGATTGAAATCGAGTAAAATAATGGTTTTTATACATAAATAATATTTTACCCAATTCGGCATACCTTTAATCACAACAACGATGCAAGAGACGATCTGGAGACGATGGTGTCGCTATGGCAGGAGATATAATCAGGTCAACTGTGGATATGAGCATTTCCGGTCTCGTTATGAGTTCATCCGCCCTGTCACAACTTCCGGTGCCGACCACTGGCTATTCAGCCTTCAGCCTCTCTGACCACACAATGTTGAGCTGTTCTGTAAAATAATACTTGCAAATATTTAAATGCAAACAATACTAAATAATTAGTAAAAAATATTCATTCCCATTTGTTAAGCTGGTTCACTGCACCTTTCATTTCCAACAGAGCAGGTCTGTAAAGTTAAATACTATGAATTCAAATATCTGAATGATCTGTTCTTAAGCTGCAAAATGTAAAATTATAATCGAAATCGGAATTCAGTAAGGAAGCAATTAATAATGCAGCTGCTTAGTTTGGCTTGGACGTATTTTGTACTTAAATGGGATTAGATGTTGGATCAAGGAATTAAGAGTCAAAACAGTTGTTTAGAAAATATTCATATCAATTTCACATATTGTTTTGCACCTTTGGTAACACTAATGCACAATCTTATGCTGAACAGTAAACTAGTTAGTAAATCCCTCCAAAAGATAATATTCAACAAATCACTGGGGTTTCACTATAAACTGCTTATTTTAGTACGATTATGAATTTTAAATAGCCCAAACATCAAACTACTTCATGAAGTTCCCTTTCAAACTTGAAACATCTCACTGAAGTCTTTTGTTCAATGTAATCAAATGAATTATAACTTATTATGTTTAAGTTTGTTTTAAACTTTTAACAAACAAATTTTATCCTCCGTAGAAATTTAAACAATCCTTTGGTGTTTGCTTATAAACTGGAAAACCACTGTAGCCCGATTTATAATTATTTACTTGCTTTGACCAGACAGTAATTTTCTTGTTTGGAACTAATTAATTGTTAGTTTAACAATTGTTTTTGTAGTAAGTAGTTATTGATGACATTCGATACTACTGGTGAAAAGAAAAACAATATACACCAGTAAAATACTATTTAGGGATTAACTCTTTACTGGATTTTATCTTTGTCAGTAATGGTGAAATGTCCCTTTTAATTTCTCCAATAACATTGGAGAAGCTGATAAACTTGAAACAGGCCAATAAACATACAAAAATGCTTGTTATGATTGAAAATCGACGCACAGCAAAAACTATCTATATCTAATTTCGTAAGCCCAAACTTGATAATGAAATTGTGAGTGAATGGAGGTCGTAGAAAGCTAGGAGAGGTCTCATTAAAAAGGTCTGGGCATGATATTTTGGGAAAAATGATTCATTTAAAAAAATTATATATATCAAATATTTGTTACGGGGTAAAACAATGTCCATTTTAATAGCATGGGGATTTAAAAACCTCTGCTTTGTTTGCATTAAAACATGTGATTAACTGTCCACTTTGTTAACTACCATGTGTTCCTACTTATATTGTTTTAATTTCCTCTGCATGTAAAAAAAATCAGACGAGACAGAGATTTGGTTCATGCCAATAGTTACAGCTATACCGTGCCAATTTGGTATAAACATGGGTTGTATATTTTTGGGGTTTACATAACCCCAAACTTAAGATATTCTACTCCAGGATTAAATAAGAACAATCTGACATCGTTGTTGCTTAATGGTGTGTACTGGTAAATATTCGCAATGGACATTTTATAAATTAAATTGACCCTTAGCTATATCAGCTACCGTATAAATAAAATAATACATAAATGGTTGGTCTTACTTTACTTTGGTGTATCTGGCCAAGCTGGGATGGAATGGTCTACGTCTGTATAGAAAATAAAACAATGGAATTACAATAGGTAAGGCTAACCTATTTAATACACATTGACATGAAAATAAAATAAAATGCGTATGAATGTTACGTTACAATGAGGTTTTTCTGTTAATAATAGCTTAGTTTCATTTTACTATTTACTATTTCATGCAACTCTTTAAGATTTCTTTTTAATCTGTGGTGAAACAATATTAGTTAATACATATGTAACAGTCAAAAGGTTATACAAATTCAAGGTAACAATGTTTAAACAATAATTAAATACAACCTACAACTTACAATTATCTACGTCATTCCCGTCAAAAGGCCACACCAATTCTGTTCTATTCTAACCGTCTAGTTTGAAATGACAGAGTTGCCACCTTACCAATATACTAACATAACATTTACTCTTTTGGTTTTGATTACCCTAATATAATTATATGTAATTAAATATTTTTTTATAAAAAAACATATCAGTATACAGCTAAATTGAAAATGTATTACTTAAACAGGTGTTTTTATCCGAGATAGTTTGCTGGTTCGCAACAGAATGCAGCAATGATAGCACATACATGTAGCTTTACGTTTAATTCTGTTTAAATTAAAGCTTATAGTGTTTGTGTATTCATTGCTAAAGCGGGTGAAGCCACGATGGTGCTGCTAGTTTAAACATAAGCTTTAAACATCAAGTTTAAACAAGTTTTTTTCTAAATTAAAGGTTTTAATCCATCTATAGACCTAATAATACCAGTTACACCAGGGTGATATAAATGAACATATAATGTTTAAATAACTGCCAAATAAAAACCATTGTCTGCAATCAGAAAAATACTAATAGAACCAAGCCCTGAGGGAATTTAAAATATTTTATGAATTTTGACACATAGGAATTATAACAAACATATCAATATGATACCCAATTTTGTTGTCAGGAAGACCCTTCAAATACCGTAACATCAAATTTGGGACGGTGGGTTTCCCTATTACTTGATTACATGTACTCCAAAATTAGCAGTTTGGATATAGATGGTGCAGTCTTCTTATAAATCCATCATTATTATATTGGTGTCCTAGTCAGAGCATTATACAATAATATTATATAATATTATAAAGTAGTATAATCTTCTAATATATAAAATTCTCGTGTCACAGTGTTTGTGGCTAAACTCCTCCGAAACGGCTTATGACATTTTGAGTGTATATTCGGTAGGTGTGAGAATAGACCGTAAGCTATTTTTCACAAAAATCCGACCTAAGGGCTGTGCCCCAATTGACTTAAAAGTTTCAACGTTAATCTTCTGGAAGAAAGATTTCTTTGATTTTATCAGATGATGTCTATAACTTAAAATATTGCAAACAGCTGTAAATCATTATGGAAATAAAAAACTACTTGAATGTCAACTCTCATAATGGAAATTAAAAAATACTTGAGTGGCAACTCAAACTCTTTTTTCGATAGGCGAGAGTAGGGGGTATTGGGTAACTCTGCGCGCTCCCCCCCCAATCTTAATGACCCCCCGATTTTATATTTTGCCCCCCCCATTTAAAATATTTGCCCCCCACCCTCCTTCCATCCACGATATATATATATATATATATATATATATATATATATATATATATATATATATATATATATTTCTTTTGCAATTTGAGACACCACGTGTCAGCATTACAGTTCCATGAATTCTCGCCGACCTGAGCGCACGTGTCCCTCCCTCCACCACCTTCTCCCACCAACCACTCCATCAACATTCTACCATAACAGTTTGTATCTAAACATACTTGAAAGGCATAAATATATGTTCATTATGTAAATAAAAAACCTACTTGAATGGCAACTCTCATAGTGGAAATATAAAAACTACTTGAATGGCAACTCAAACTCTTTTTTCGATAGGCGAGTGAGCGAAGCGAACGAGCTTAAATTGAAATGTACAAGTATTTGACATAAAACAAATTCAATGACATTAGGACAGGACAATGTTTGTCGGGACACCATTAACTCTCATAATGGAAATAACAAAACTACTTGAATGGCAACTCAAACTCTTTTTTCGATAGGCAAGAGTAGGGGGTATTGGGGAACTATGCGCTCCCCCCGCCCCCACCCAATCATACTGACCCCCTCCGATTTTATATTTTGGCCCCCCCCCGATTTTATATTTTTGACCCCCCACCCCGATTTTATATTTTGCTCCCTCCCTCCGATTTTATATTTTTGGCCCCCTCACCTCCCTCCCCGATATATATTGTTTTTGCAATTTGAGTCACCACGTGTCAGCATTACAGTTCCAGGATTTCTCGCCGACCTGAGCGCACGTGTCACTCCCTCCACCACCTTCCCCCACCACATTTTCCCACCACCACTCCAACAACATTCTACCATAACAGTTTATATCTAAACATACTTGAAAGGCCAAACTTGAAAGGTCATATATATTCATTATGTAAATAAAAAACCTACTAGAATGGCAACTCAAACTCTTTTTTCGATAGGCGAGTGAGCGAAGTGAACGAGCTTATATTGAAAATGAACGAGTATTTGACATAAAACAAATTCAATGACATTAAGACAGAACAACGTCTGTCTGGCCAGCTATCTGTGTTGAAAGGCATAAAAGGGAGATTGTAATTTAATTGAAAACTTTAACAGCTGTTGGTAATAATATTTCCATTACCTCTCTGATAATAAACGAGTTCCACGCAGCACGCTGACGTGAGGGAAGTTAATTTCCACATAAAAAACTATAAAAAATCAAAATCAGTTAAAAACATACATTTATTCCAATTTTTATTCAAATCTGAAAACATTGATTTTTGTGGCTGTTCTGATGCTCCTGGTTCTATTTACCTGCAATGCTGGGAATGTAATTTTGCGCATTATAAGGTTAGGAGAAGGTCCAGTCAGGCTTTAAAGTAGAAGTGAGGTTGTTGGGGATTATAAAAGTACACCAAAATTGATTAACAGGCTTTTCTAATGTAAAATCCCCATAAGACAACGTACTGTGTTTGGTCGATATAAATTGTCTTTAATAACTCGGTAAATATTTATGCTAGAATGACGAGAGAGGGCTTAAAAAGTTTCGCCACACTAATTTCCATCTTTTTAAATGCAATAATTTCCCATCTGGGGCTTTTATGACCCTATTTGGGCCCTAAAACTCGAAATTTGAAAGATTAATCCCCAAAAAAGGGGTTTAGAGTTTTCCGATTGTTTTCACCAACGAACTTGTCCAACTGATTATAGAAAGGAACGTCGCTACCAAATTTGAAGTAAATCGGACAAAAAATGCGACTGCTAGAGTGCATACACATAGATTTGTATGTATATATATATATATACATATATATATAAAATTTTGAACGAACCCCCAAAACGTGTTCAGGGGGTCACGTTAGGAACTTCTATGGCGGTCCCGGGCTTAAGTTTCACCGTGCGGGTCATGCTAATAGTTCACTTTCCAAAGGAAATTCACTAATAATCTGTCACTGTTGGTTGTTAAGCTGTGAATACATTATCAATAGAAATAATTTAAATGGCAAAACAACGTTTGCCGGGTCAGCTAGTATAGTATAATATTATACCGTATCCGTTATTCATACAATAATAGTACAAGTATTTGGTACGTATATTGTTCTTAATTCTAGTGCTGCTAGATATGTCATATATATGTCGTAATTCACAACGTTACGTTATAAGAATCAATTTTACCATATGATGTTGCACTATAAATAATTGATCATTTACAGATGATGTTTGTTTTCTCATGTTACGCAATGCTGTTTCATCCTTGACACTATTTGCCATGTCCACAATGAGGAAGGACATAAGGTCAGAGAATCGTTGTTGACGTTATGGATTATCACTTGGGTTCTAATGGATGAAAGAAGGCCTCAGAACACTTTTAGTGTATTGTTTTCCTTTCTAATCAGTGCGTAACCTAAAAACTCATATAAATTTGAGTCTAGTTAAAAAATGTAAATATTAATGTTAATAAGCGTAAAAACTGCTTAAATGTATCCAGAACAACTATCTTTGCGCTTTGATGGTTGATGTTACATAGAGTAGTAGTGTACTTTGATTACAATATTTTTAAAAGTGATCATTTCCCAAATTGGTAGAAACTGAGAATCCTACAGGAATCAGCTAGTTAAGGGGAGTATATAGTAATTAGAAATTTATTTTGGTTTTAATCTCTTTTCTTAGTCTGTTAAGTTTGAAATTTATTTGGAGAACCCTTTCCTTCCCTCATTTCCCCACGGGTTGTTATTTTTTGCTAAGATATAGTAGTTTGTTGTATATTCGCCGCGCTGGTAGAATATTTTTACGTTTTCAAAAGGACCGGTTCAAATCCTGATGTTTCTACTAACAAGCTACTACCATCAAGGGTCAATATATTTTTAGAAAGCATCATTAATAATAAATACCTCAATGACAAATGGTACTGGATCAGAATCGATTATGAGGTGAGCACTCAGCCCATAATTCTAATTGGGTACACTTACGCTACTCAACTAATCTTTACCGACACTATCTTTTTTTGATAATACGAGTATTTAAAACAATTCTCCTTCTTTACATTCCTGTAATATTTTTACTAGTTTTTGTTAGTTAGATTTACCCGTCATAAGGCATTCGGTAAATATATTAGCACATAAATATTTATTATCAACAAATCTATATTAAAAGAATATAATAATCAAGAAAACGTGAGTTCTTAGTCGAAAATTAAATGAATTTATTATATACCTCACGTTACATTCACACGTTTTCAAGACCATTTGTAAAAAGTACGACTACGGCCAATTTATAAGAGTTTTAATATATCTATGTGTCCGTCAGCAGACTGCTAGACTTGTAAATCAGACTGCAGACTGTAGACTGCAAATCTTGTAACATATATTCAGTAACACGTTCAAAAACAAAATGAAGCATTCAGTTTTATCATTTCTGCAATCAGTTATTGTTTTAGGAAAAAAAATCATTAAATACAGAAAGGACCAAAGTTAAACAACTTCAGGCAAAGACAAATACGGGTATATATAAAATGAACTTAGTATCATAAGAATTTGCAAAGTGTGTAAATGGCAAGAGAAGCGCAGTGAATGCACTGAGGTCAGCAAATGAGGCTAATAAGCCAAGAAACTGTATAGCTCATTTAAGATACGGTTAACTGAACCTTCAACTGTCCACCAATCACTGACCGAAGATTATGACAGAACTCTGGCATACATAAAGGTAAAGGTAGGTATACGGTTAAATTTGTGTATTTTATATGGCTCATAAATTCCAAACCCAATTAGAAACACAAAACCGTTATAGAGGTATGGTACCTTGTTACGGAGCATATACGATAAGGTTACCGCTACCCGCTACCTAACAGCCACCGACCGACTCCTATGCGACTACATGCGACAGCACTCTATGACCGTGGTTATGTCTTGTATTGTTAAGAGTGGTCTTCAGACTTCAGTGTCTTCCTGCTTCTCCCATAAGACCAATTCAAAAGCCCGTTCCTCCAAAACGAATAATCCTAAATCAATATATGATTTATGATCATTTTAATAAACCTAGTAAGTTTCATTGACCAGAATTTCTTTATCACGAATACTTCAACCGTGCAAATTCGTAAAAACAGCGTAATTTGGATTTTTTTGAACGATTACTATTTGTGATATTTACATTTAGAGCCCACCTTTAAGGAAATTTAAGATTTGTTTGGTTTCTCATCAACGTAACCTAACCACCGTTTAAGTAGGTACTCCATATCAATAAAACTTTGCTGGGGGGGGGGGGGGGAATTGGATATCGTCATAGTGCCAAAATAAGAGGCACAAGAATTAAGACGTTTGTCGTCAAATTCTGCATAATATACAGAACCCCCCCCCCCCCCTTTGCGTAGAGATTACTTTTCCTGTGAATTTTAATATTGGAAATGTTTATCAATGTACAGATAACCCAAAAGGGCGAAAGTGGTATCTATGTGCAATGTGCATACATATTTTGACTTTTGTTCTATGCTCGTTGTTACAGGAAATGATTTATGATGTGGTAGTTATAATGTAATGTAATGTTAAGTACCTAGACCGAGCGCCTTTCGACGCTCCAATAACAATATTTTCATCATAACATAGCAACTTTTTAAGGAAACTGGGGCGGACTCATGAGGTTGGACAAAAGTACCCATGTACTAACAACGTGCGATGGCCCAGAAGCAAATTTAAAGAGCCGTTTTCGAGCCTTTTAGATATCGTATTTTCATCATAAGTATAAAATGTTCACTTTCGAGGCCAGTGTAACAGAGCCCTGAGACTTTGGGAGGGGAAACGTATTCAAAATATTGTTGGTCTCCTACAACGTAGTATGATGTGCGAGTAGTTTTGAGGAGCCTTTTTCGCAATCAGCTGGAGTACTTCGTTATTAGTATAGCTATTTTCTCCATAAGAATAACATGTCAACGTTTTAGTTGGTGGAGTGGAGCCCTAAGTTTTGGATTGTAAAAAATGTATCCAATTTTTATATATCAATAAAAACTGGCTAAAATCAGCACCAAATATGTTAAGGATCAATGACAGTTACGCATAAAATCAGACAGAATAACATGTCATTTTTGCCAGTGGGCGAAGCCCTAAGGTTGGTGGGGGGGGGACATATTCAACGTTTATTCAAGAGAATCTAGTACTAGCAGAGACAAAGGTTCGTTGTCCGTCAATGTGTGTTCGTAAAACAATAACACACACTCACGCACACACTCACACGCACGCACCAACACTCACACAATTACTTTATTAGTATAGTTACTACTTCAAAACTTTTGTGATGTAGTATTTTTAAACTCCACGATCATACCAGATGTCCCATAAAGGTCCCCCCATTTAATTTTTAACGATTGTAAATTTTCAAACAGTGTGATAAATTTGCATGTGAATTTTCCATGAGGTGAATGGAAGCCTTGGCAAAAATAAAGAAGGTTTTCAAATAACTTTCTTGCACTTTAAATGGTATTTTTTCAAAGGTCTGGTCAAGGGAAAGTTGGATTGTCCCACTATGCATCTGATTTCTGGTAAGGAGGGGAATTTTAGCAGTATAAATAACAAAATTAATACATTTTTGCTGGCTATAACATTAGATTAAATAAAGAGAGGTCTAGTTTGCGGCATTCACTTTCTTTTTCGACCCTCTTTAAAATGATATGCAACTTGTTAGGGGTTGCTATTCGAAAAATAAAATCTGTCCCCAGCAACCCCTATTTAGGGGTGAGAGTTGAAACCCTTAACCACTTAAAAATTACTTTGACTTATGCTAGTAACATTTACTAAAGACTGTTTGAAATTTTACAGTCTTTCAAAAATTAAGAGGTGGATGGAATTTTATGGGACACCCGGTATATCATACTGTATAAAGTACTCTCATCAATAAGTATATTTGTGTATCAAAGATTTAAATGTAACACCTAAATTTGTTGTCTATAATTAATCATAAAGCATAATGGAGGTAACAGGTGTTTTTAATTCACGTTGTTAGTAATTCCTCCAACCACAAAGCCCCTCGAGGGGTGGTAGGGGAACGTCTGAAAAACTAATTATAAGATTATAGGTCCTGCTTTCTGTCATAAAATTCTGAAACTCGATAAAAGAACTCAGTCCACTAACCAACTTTTATAACCTTTCTCTCTTTCCTTTGATTTGATTCCTAAAACATTCTATCACGAACAGCTTTGCACCGAGAGCCCTTCTATATCGCCACCTTTCTTGGAGTTCATCGAGAACTTCTTAGCATAGTGAAAGTTATAACACTTAAACTTCAACCTTGGATGGCAAATGAATTATTGTTTAGAAAGCAAATTTCATAACAATACAATATGCTGCCACGCACGCGAATTCGCATGACAATTATAATTCACCAGCTGTTATCCGTCGCGGCTTCCCCCGCGATCATGGTATATCACTTTAATAAGTTGTCAGGTAATAAACATTATGCAGGACATAGACATAGGTAATAGACATTATGCAGGTAGAATATACTTTCAACATTTTGATTCATGAGTTTCAGAGGGTGTTTGAAAAGATTCATTCTGTAGTCTGACTTATCATCATTTGAAATTTCAGGTCAATCGCTAGACTAATAACATAGAAGTACCTGAACGGATGACAGCCTATTAAGATGTTTACCTAATGTCATCAAAATATTATCTCAATTGGTGTTGTACTTGGCACGCAATGGTCAATATAGGAGTTTTTAAGACCAGTGGGGTGTAACTTTTGCAAAACCTTATATTAAAAACATAACGTTTGATAACTTTTTATGCCGTCATATTTGGAGTTAATATCCAATCACGTGTTTAACACGTAATAGCCTTTTAATTAATTTAATGCATTTAGAAATCTAATAGTTAAAAAAATAATAATATGTTTGCATAAGATGTATTCGTTTAAAATATTGTACAGTAAACTGGCTGGTACCCGGCGCGTTGCTGCCGCAGAAGAGGCATTGAATTTGTTTTATGTCAAATACTCGTTCATTTTCTATATGAGCTCTTTTGCTACGCTCACTCGCCTATCAAAAAAAAGAGTTTGAGTTGCCATTTAAATATATTTTTTTAAATTTCCATTGAGAGAGTTGCCATTCAAGTAGGTTTTTTATTTCCATAATGATAAACAGCTGTTTACAATATTTTAAGTTATAGATATCATCTGATAAAATCAAAAGAAATCTTTCTTTCATAAGATTAACGTTGAAAATTTGAAGTCCAATGGGGCACTATCCTAATGTCCTAGGACTTCGGTTAATGGCCTATAACCTTCCCAGGGTTAACTTGTGTTACTATGCAAAATGTCAAAGCAATCGGATTAACGGTATGACAGCGCATAAAATACGAACGGACAGACGAACAAATATTGATTTGTATATATAAAAATAATGAAAAAAGTATGTAGTGTTGTGAAAGGTATAGGTTTAGGTATAAGGTGTAGGTTTGTTGGCATTGCAATTGTTAGTATTTCTTTGCGCACTAGAAATGTTTAATTTAAATTCTAAATACAACTTTTAACGCTGGAAGAATTTGAAGGATTTCAATATAAGAGACACAAAATTTAATTTATATTGAATGAAACAAACCGTCACACTTGCAGCCCATCCGCAGGCCTGTTGACGAGCACAGGTTACTTTATAAGACATTTCACCGTGGGAGTCCACCATGCCGGCTGTATAACGATCCGGCGTTGTAAACTTTACTGCTATTGTCATGCTACAAACTTCATTGCAGCAGCGATGGAAAATACTGATGATGTTTGTTACAGTAATTGCTTTCGTTGTTGCTTCTGCTGTTTAATGATAGAAAACCAGACTTATGTCCTACTTAAAGGAATGTTATTGAGTTAGCGAGTACCCTAAAACGTTGAACGACGGCTTTTGTACTATAGAGAATACTGAGGAAATATAAATATTAATATAAATATATATATATATATATATATATAAATATAAAAATACCTGGGGAAATATAAATGTAATAACAAAGCGATATATTTTTACCAGTGTAAGTAAAATTTGAACATAATTTTTAAACATTCTACGAAACAATCAAAATAAAACCAAACGTTTTGAATAAACTCAAAATATAATGCTATTTTTATCCAAGACTTGTGTGGCTCAAGGTTTAGCACAAATAGTTTAACAGCATCGCAAAGTTTTGACGTCAAACAATGAAATGGATTCGGGTGAAGCATTTAGTAAATATGTATAAAGACATGTTGTATCTTAAAAATAATTCGATTTTTGGATTAAAATTAACTGCTTTATAGTAACAACGTTATAATCTAAGTGAAGCTGATAAAAATGTCACAGGTGGTCCTTTGTGAGATGCACGAAATGTATGATGTCACTGGTAAGTTATAGAGTCACATGGAATACAAACTCCCTTTGGATAAAAAAATACTAGCAAATCCAGCTGCTCGCAATCGAGCAATTTAAATTGTGATTCCATTCCAGAAATTAGCTTACAACGGCTGATCTTACTTCTGTACTGTGTTTGCTACCTCCAACAGCTGTCAAATGCTCAATTTCAATGATTACCACTCTTCCGTTAGATTAACATTGCAACATTTGAAGGGCTGTGGGGTGGGAACAAACTTGAATTCTGAAGAATATTTGCGAGTCTATGCGTTATCCCCTTTAATTTGATTTACATCAATCTTGTAAATCGGTTAAGTAGTCACTGAGAAATTAGAGTTTCAACCGTGTATTATACAGGGTGTTGAAAAAAAACCTTCAAAACTTCGGGATATGATCACTTACATAAAAACTAAGAAAAATTTTCCTATTAACACATGTCCTCAAATGCTCGGTTTTCCGTATATCCGTCTGTATGTGTTTTTTACATGACCAATAATATCTCACGAACCACTAAACGTATAAACTTCAAACTTGGTACGTGGATGATTATTAACAAGACCTATTTAGGTATGTAGTATCAAGTTTATAATTTGTACCATTTCAAAATGGTGGCCATTTTTATGTTTTAAAGCTTAATATCTTAAAAACCGTAAATTTTACGAAAAAAATTAGAAGACACAAAAAAGTTGTGCAATTTTATCTTCTAAACAATGGTATACAAATGATTAAGATCGGGCCATAAATAACTGATTTATTGAAATTTGTTGAATAGAATACATGCTTATTTTGTAGCAATTATAGCAAATAAGCATGTATTCTGTTAAACAAATTGCAATAAATCAGTTATATTTTGTAGCAATTATAGCAAATAACCATGTTTTATATTAAACAAAT
Source organism: Allygus modestus (assembly GCA_963675035.1). Lineage (NCBI taxonomy): Eukaryota > Metazoa > Arthropoda > Insecta > Hemiptera > Cicadellidae > Allygus > Allygus modestus. The sequence continues at coordinate 320,547,535 of OY776111.1, forward strand.
TGCAATAAATCAGTTATTTATGACCTGATCTTAATAATTTTTATACCATTTTTAGAAGATAAAATTGCACAACTTTTTTGTGTCTTGTTAACGTTTTCGTAATACTACATACCTAAATAGGTCTTTTTAATAGTCATCCACGCACCAAGATTGAAGTTTATACGTTTAGTGGTTCGTGAGATATAATTAATTGGTCATGTAAAAAACGCATACAGACGGATATACGGAAAACCGAGCATTTTAAGACATGTGTTAATAGGAACTTTTTTCCTAGTTTTTATGTAAGTAATCATATGTCGAAGTCCTGAAGGGTTTTTTCAACACCCTGTTTATGATTGTGTATTAGGTTTTAAGGTTTTAAAAGTATAAAATAATAGTTGTAATGTGTATTATTCATACTTCCCGTGGGATTTGGCATACGACCTAGTGAGGTTGTGTCGTGTGACATCTCAACGTCGATTTATCCTATATCTAAACCTCCCGGTTTAAGCTCGGCCGTTTGTTTAGAGTTGTAAATAGACAGTATTGTCGCTTTAATAGTTTTGATTAGGTATTATTTTTGCAAGTAATGCAGTTATCTGAAGAACCATATATAATCTCACCGCATTTCCTATTGAACAGGTGTCATGTTTCGGTTTTATGTTGACAATATTTTACATATAGGCCAAATTATCTTCTGCTAAGTAATTTAGGCTTTTAATTTAGGTTATATACTAAAATATATAAATAAGAAAATTGTAGATTTATAATTAAAGGCCGGAATAAACTAACATAAACAGAACAGTCTGTGCTATTCAGAATTAATATGGGGTAATTTAAAACTTTTAAACACACATAAAGATCAGGAGAATATATTAGTTACCATATTATTAGCATACATGCGATTTGTATTTGTTACCGTGACCATAAATCTATTTGGAGAATTTGTTTATAGCCATATCATAAACAAATTAAGGATACTAACCATTATACCATTATAATTAAGGAAATGAAGACCCTTCGTATCAAGTCTACTTGTAAAGTGTATACGTTGTACCATACATACCATTAGATATGTACGAGCTCATCGCAAATCTGTTTGTTACCATTATTGTCAAAACCGATTTAGTTTGGATGGAATTATGTTTCCAGAATTACTCAGCAATTTTAATAGTCGGATGAAGTAAATTTCTAGAACGTCTGATCGGCATGCTGTCGACTCGATACGAGTACTAGTCGTCTACGCTGTCAGGTCGATTGTGACCACAAGTCACGTCAATCCGTTAGTCCACAATGTCGCCTCCAGCTATTGTGGCCGGACCAACTATTTTTCAATTTGAAATCTCTTGACACTACATAGAATAGGATATTTTGATTCCTCAAGTTGTACTCATTTCTACAAATACAGCTCATGAGTTACAAACAACAAATGACTTGATAGCGCTTAGTTACCTGATGCGCCCGCCGGGGTCGTAGGTCGCGGCCACATAACGACGATGGTGACCTCAATTACCGTTAATTGGGCCAATTAGGGACTCGTTAGCGTCGTTATTGATTGTAGTCGGCCACCGCCCGAGCTGCGGTGCGTTCGTTCGGGTGATGGATTGGGGAATTAACTAATGTGAAAAACTGGCAGTGACTCTGTAATAGGAAACAGTTCATACGGTAGTACTCCATATGAGTCATGTGAGTAATGTGGAGTGTTCATGTAAAATTACTTGTAGTCTAATTATAAAAAAATGTTTGGCCTGCCGTTTTGATTGACATGAAATATAACTCCTAGCCATTGAGCAAATTTTCCTAGAATCTAACTCGTACAAACGCCCACTGTGGGGAGATTAAGGAATAACTAATTGAGGAATGTCTTTTACATTTTACGTCAAGATGTAGGTGCAAAGGGCACAAGAACAATAAACAATTTCAGTTTTACGACTTTATAAATTTGTTCTACTGTACTCAATTACATGTCCATAAGTGTGTTTCTAGAATGTTGTCAATTGGTTGTTCAACAGTGGTTGTTGTGTGATTGGGAGGATTAGTAAACTGTATTTGAAATAAACCTTTTACAAAACCAATGTATTTATTTAAAAAATCTTTTTGATTTTAACGTGGAGTAAATTATTCAGAAGTGTAATGGGGACAAAGGTCCTTCAGTTGGAGCAATGAATATAAGGTTATAAAGTTATATACGGCTTATAAGGTTTGTATTCATTGGTTGTGGCTCCATCAACGACGTTCATTCGGAAGGAACAAGGAACAACACTTCCCGCATGACAATACACTGGTGCTCCTTATGAAAGACATTTTACCATTATAGATGATAACACCAAGTAATTTCCTACACACATTTCCTACACAAATTTCCTTTTAATTTCCTCTATAACCTACAGCGTATCTTATACAAAACTACTCCAGCCCTATATCAGCATCAGCAACAGCAACGCCACAATCTGAGAGCAGCGAGTTGAGTGTGTTTACTGCCGGCAACATCTGGGGCGGTCGTCACAGCCAGGCGCGGTTTATGGAGGCTTTTATAGAGGGAATGACGTGGGCTGGGAAAACCCTCGTTCCGTTTGCTTAGTTTACAATCAACATAAAATATATGTGCAATAATTCTAAAAGCTTTCCCATATTATTTCTTTTACAATCCATACTTAACTAGGTATACGTTCATTCTTCCACTACGAGGATGAATGAAGATTTAATTTGTAAAGGTGTACTTTAATAGACCTTTAACGTATATGATTTTGTTAACATGTATACCTTTTTTTGGCAAAACACATTTACAATAGGTCAACAAATATTGAGCCCATTTACAACATATCTAAATAACTATAGTTGTGATTATATTGTAATCTGACAAAAAAGCACACAAATGTACAAATACTTATGATTTCAAAAATTTACTTTTACTTCAAAGGGCTTAGAATAAATTTGTATTGCCATATTATAAAACTAAGAGCATCGAAAAAGTCCGCAAGCATACGTTAACGTCTACTGCAATATGTTGCAACCTTGCGGGGTTTTATTTGAAAATAGTCATTACATATAAAGTTAATATCATTTAAAAAAATAGAATAATAGTAAACTTAAACGAATCATAATTGCTAAGACCCTAAAGAGCAGGCAATATTTCTGTCTTACTAAAATATTTAAAATTTATTTCTAAGGGTTATAAACCCGTCGTTAATATAATTCTTGCAAATACTGTATAGCTCTGAGCCACACGGTAGGACAAGACATTACACTGACAGAAAGAGCTCAGTAATTCAGTTTTCTTCTGATACTTTAAAACTATCGGAAAACATAAAGTGCCGAATTTAATGTTTTTTTAATTGTGGGATTATATGGAGTGATATGAAAATGGTAATAAAATTAATCCTTATGCACATTTTTTCGATAACCCAGATTGTAATAGACCAAGGCACAAGAAAATTATAATTAAGATTTATCAAAGATAAGAACTCACTTTGTACATCCAATAAATTACTCTCTTTGATCATTCAGTAAACCTAGAAAAGCGCCTAATACTCGATTCTCTCCTGGGACTTAAAAACTAAAACACCCCCGTCACAGCAAACCTGCATACTCAGCGAATTTCCAATGAATATATAACACAACACATTAAAACACTTAACAGGATTCATAAGAAATATATTCACAAACAAGCGATATTTAAAATATTAATTATTCTCAATAAGAATAACATTGGGGATGAGTACGCAGGTTTGCTGCAACAAGGAACAAAATTATGGAATTATGCAAATCTATAGAACTCATATTAGTGAAGTCACACACCCAAGTTTCATCCATATAAATTCATAAATAAGCGATACATAACATTTTAATTATTTTCCATTAGAATAACATGGGGACCAAGTACCTAGGTTTGCTGCTGCGGGAACTATAGGCGAAAAATTATTTTTTTGTGCGAACAACAATGAACCATAACCAGATGAAGCCATATACCAAATTTCGTCAGTTTATGTTCATAAATAAGCGAGATATACAATTTTTCTTTTGCTTCATAAGAATAACATAGACAACGTACTGTGTTTAGCACTTTCAATATCTCAGTAACCAATTGACGTAGAGCAATGATAAAAATACCAAATTTTTTTGTTTTTTTATGCTGAATTCAATGGTAAAAATTGAAATTTGAATAAAATAAAAACTACATGTGGAAACCCCAAATACCCATTTTTGGGGTACAAAACCCCCCAAAACTCCCTTCGGATGGTGCGATTCGTCTGGTTTTCGAAGTCGTTTACATAAATGGTACTTTACACATTTGTACCAAATTTCATTATGATCGGACCTTTTTTACGAGAGTTATCGTGCTTACGGACACACACATATATATACAAATTTGAACTAATGGTGTTTTTGGCATCTGGTGACCTCAAAATGAAAAGTTATCATAGTCTCGGGCTTGAGTCTTATCATGAGACCTACAGTAATAGCTTCTTCCCCATAGGGGAAATTCGCTAAAACGCGTAGATATTATATTATTATTTGTGATGCAACGGCATTTGTCTTAGGAAGGTAGAATGCAGTTGATAGCTGTTAATTAATACTGTGCTATAAGAAATACAAATGTGGTTCCAACCTCTTTCGGTTTAGGCGTACCGCATTGAATCCATTTACTACATTTACATCTCTAAACACTATAAAAGTTTCACAAATAAATTCCTTATACTAACCTCCATTGATCATTTCATTATCCTTGCATTCTAATTTGTGCACCTAAACACCTACTACCCAATCATATATAATACACGGTTGAAACGCTAATTTCTCAGTGACTACTTAACCGATTTACAAGATTGATGTGTCAAATTAAAGGGGATAACGCATAGACTCGCAAATTGTCTTTAGAATTCACGTTTGTTCCCACCCCACAGCCCTTCAAATGTTGCAATGTTAATCTAACGGAAGAGTGGCAATAATTGAAATTGAGCATTTGACAGCTGTTGGAGGTAGCAAAACACAGTACAGAAGTAAGATCAGCCGTTTTAAGCTAATTTCTGGAATGGAATCACAATTTAAATTGCTCGATTGCGTGCAGCTGGATTTGCTAGTATTTTTTATCCAAAGGGAGTTTGTATTCCATGTTACTCTATAAGTTACTATTGACATCATACATTTCGTGCATCTCACAAAGGACCACCTGTGCATTTTTAACAGCTTGACTTAGATTATAACGCTGTTACTATAAAGCAATTAATTTTAATCAAAAAATCGAATTAATTTTAAGATAGAACATGACTTTATGTATATAAACATGCTAAATTATTACTAAATGCTTCACCCGAATGATAATCCATTTCACTGTTTGACGTCAAAACTTTGCGATGTTGTTAAACTATTTGTGCTAAACCTTGAGCCACTCACGTCTCGGATAAAAATAGCATTATCTTTTGAGTTTATTCAAAACTTTTGGTTTTATGTTGATTGTTACGAAGAATTTTTTAAAAATTATGTTCAATTTTTACTTACACTGGTAAAAATATATCGCATTGTTATCACACTTATATTTCCCCAGGTAAACCTCAGTATTCTCTACAGTACAAAAGCCGTCGTTCAACGTTTTAAGGCTACTCGCTAACTCAATAACATTCCTTTAAGTAGGACATAAGTCTGGTTTTCTATCATTAAACAGCAGAAGCAACAACGAAAGCAATTACTGTAACAAACATTATCAGTATTTTCCATCGCTGCTGCAATGAAGTTTGTAGCATGACAATAGCAGTAAAGTTTACAACGCCGGATCGTTATACAGCCGGCATGGTGGACTCCCACGGTGAAATGTCTTATAAAGAAACCTGTGCTCGTCAACAGGCCTGCGGATGGGCTGCAAGTGTGACGGTTTGTTTCATTCAATATAAGTTGAAGTTTGTGTCTCTTATATTGAAATCCTTCAAATCCTTCCAGCGTTAAAAGTTGTATTTAGGATAAAAACTAAACATGTCTAGTACTTTTTGCATTATTTACTATATCATATTTTAAACTAATACATCTTCTGTACGGATATTATTTTTTTAACTATTAGATTTCAAAATGCATTAAATTAATTAAAAGGGTATTACTTTATGTGTTAAATTTGTAACTGGGTATTAACTCCAAATATGATGGCATGAAAAGTTATCAAACCTTATGTTTTAACATAAGGTTTTGCAAAAGTTACACCTCACTGGTCTTCAAAATTCCTATATTGACCATTGCGTACCAAGTACAACACCAATTGAGATAATATTTCGATGACGTTAGGTAAACATCTTAGGCTGTCTTCCGTTCAGGTAGTTCTATGTTATTAGTCTATCGATTGACCTAAAATTTCAAATGATGATAAGTCAGACTACAGAATCAATCTTTTCAAACACCCACTGGAACTCATGAATCAAAATGTTCAAAGTATATTCTACCTGCATAATGTCTATTACCTGTGTCTATGTCCTGCATAATGTTTATTACCTGACAACTTATTAAAGTGATATACCATGATCGCGGGGGAAGCCGCGACGGATAACAGCTGGTGAATTATAATTGTCATGCGAATTCGCGTGCGTGGCATCATATTGTATGGTTATGAAATTTGCTTTCTAAACAATGATTCATTTGCTATCCAAGGTCGAAGTTTAAGTGTTATAACTTTCACTATGCTAAGAAGTTCTCGATGGACTCCAAGAAAGGTGGCGATATAGAAGGGCTGTCGGTGCAAAGCTGTTCGTGGTAGAATGTTTTAGGAATCAAATCAAAGGAAAGAGAGAAAGGTTATAAAAGTTGATTAGTGGACTGAGTTCTTTTATCGAGTTTCAGAATTTTACGACAGAAAGCAGGACCTATAATCTTATAATTAGTTTTTCAGACGTTCGCCCACCACCCCTCGAGGGGCTTTGTGGTTGGAGGAATTACTAACAACGTGAATTAAAAACACCTGTTACCTCCATTATGCTTTATGATTAATTATAGACAACACATTTTGCATTAGTTCGGACCTTTTAAGTTGAATTCGTAGGAACATACAACATACCTAATATATCAGAATAAACACAAGCCTATTCCCGTTAAGAACGTGATTTAAACCTTCAGAATACTTATTTAGCCACAGTTTTATGAACGTAATATGTCGTAATCAAGGTAAAAATTGCTAGGAACTTCTTTCTATATTCAACAATAATCCTTTGTCAAAGATTTTTCTAATAATCACGACTTAGAATACAAAACACAAAGAAATAAACTGTATGAAAATAACTATTATTCACCTCTTTATTTTGATACCAGGATCTTGACTGTAACATAAGTGATTGCTTAAAATATCCAAAGACTTAAAACTACTGGACCGCTCGCGCCCGTGGTGAAGGGAACCAAATTTCGGTCCGGCCGCGTTCGAGGTCGCGCCGCAAATGGTGGGCTACCGCGGCAGCGCTTAGCATGGGGGATATAGGGAAAAACATGACGCGCGCTCACTTGAATTGAATTTGCAGCCAGGGAAAATTGTTCATGGTTGAATGGCCTTCTGATCCGTATTCCTGAATAGTTTCTCGAATTTTTAATACCGAAAGTAAATATATTCGACCAGGGTTAGTTGCGTAAAAATAACAGAAAGTTGGGAGTTTTGTAAAATAATCTCCTTGATGGCTGATTCTTTCATATTTCCAGTCATATAAATTGATGTACGATCCACTAGGATTTAGGTGTTGTTCAATAATGATGTTTTGAAGTTTTTGGTACTGGAATGAATTTTTTATGAGCAGTAATATCGTTCTTTGGACTAGTGAAACTTTGAATTTTAGCATATAAACTTCGACGTTCGCCAAAAGTTGTAGATTGTATGAAAGTTAATTGGCCTATATCATAAAATTTTGTTGATGAATGAATACCAAGACAAATACTTTTTAATAGCAAATGTATTCTTAATAAACATTAATTACCAACATGGTTCGTTCACCCGTCCACGTATAGTATTAGGAACGATTACATAATGTTGCATTATTACAACATTTCGCTATTGAATAACAAAAAATTATCTTCAGTGTATGATAACAATTGATTATGATTTATTTAAGAGACGATACAAGTACAGTATAATAATAATGGGGTTAAGAGTATTTTGGAAGGCATAGGATTAAATGAAATGATTTTTCTCAAAATTAATTTGTATTTACTGATTAACTGTTACATTACACATTACAGTTGAATTGTAGAATGTTGTAAGATTACTTAGCAAAATACGACTAAAACAAAAGTCGTATAACTATGTATTTTATCAAAAAACTAGGTCATGTTGTAACACAGCATCACTGAGTTGAATTTAACAGCGCGGCACGGCGCCGGCGCGTCTTGGATAGAGCGCGGCGAAAGGTTTCAGCATCTGTCCAAACGAATTGTAGGTAAACCAACAACTTTACCGAAAAATGTTTGAAATAAAAGTTCTAGAGAAACTAATTATCTACAACTTTCCCGCTGGAAGTTTGTTTCTAACCTAAAAATAAAAAACTTCCTCGCTGAGTAACTTTTTCATGTCCCTCTTTAATAACACGTAAGAGTTTTTAATTATTAAAAATATTAAAAAACGGTAAAATAAAACAATATTTATACTGTCGGATTCCGTAGTTCACGTACACAAAGGATATATAAATTTCATTACAATTCAAACATGGCAGTGAAGTCCAGGAGCGTGTAAACGACAGCGCGTTCAACGCCAGAAACAGCTCTGAGCACACAGTGGCCCACCATTTCTGTTCCGCACAGACCTACGCGGACCGTTTTTAGCTCACTTAGCGATCTCTCCAGTAGTTTTACCTCGATGAAAATATCCTGCCCCTTTAAATTTCCCCAGTGGAGTTAAATATGTCTATATGAATGAATGAATGAATGAATAAAGTCCTTTATTTTACAATTAAACATTTTGATGCTAACAAGAACATAAACACTTGATTAAACAATGGTCCTATACCGTCTGTTTGTATGGCCACTCCTGTTTAACTCATTTGTAATTCTCTCAAAGTTCATAGTCAAGCAAATCTAAAAAAAACATAAACACTTCTTAAGGAAACAAAAATAAATACATTTTAGATATTCCAATAAATAAAATAAATACTCTTCCCCTGAAAACAGCTAAGTACAAACAAATAAGAATTGTAAACATGCTAATTGCTAATTTGCTGTACTCTTACAGAGACAAAAATAAATAATGAACTATATTGTTTAGTTAATAATCTATTATTCAGTATATATTTACACAAAATAATAATTGTTCGATAGTTATTTTTTAAAATTATTTATAATATTTAATAGCGTAGCATTAACATTATTCGTTTGTTTTGGTTTACTGTCAATATGTGTATACACGCCATTTGTATTCGTCCACTCTTATTCATAGTTCACATTCTTACAAAACCGCCGAGCTAAATCACTTGGGGCCACATTGCTGCCTATTGCTGACCCACGTCTGCAGAAGTGTGGGCGTCAGCTGAAGTTTATTGTAGTTTTTGCAAGGGCGGAAGTTTACTGCAGAATTATCCAGCCCTCGCAATCCTCCTTCCCTCCCAAAGCACGTTTTTAGGTCTCATGTTCTGCAAGGTTATCTGAGTAACAATCTTGCTAACGTTTTCCAGCACGATCGATTATCAACGACTTTGGGTCAAACTGAGTAGACAACTGGGTAGAAAAGTTAGTAAAAGTCAAACTACTTTTATTTGTGTAGCTTGGTTAGTAAAAGGAAGCAATGAAAGTTTGATTTATTTAGTGTAATTCTTCACTTAATGTTGGTCTGCCAGTTCATATAGATTTGTTACATATATATATATATATATATATATATATATATATATATATATATATATATATATCTTGTACCTCAAACCAGGATTTCTACTTTCTAGTCTTTGAGGACATATTTGTTTCTACAATCTCTTGCAATGTTTTAAAGATATTGTTTTATAATTGTATATGTATGAAGCAATGTATTTATTTATGTATACATTTGTTGTATGAAGATGTGAAACAAATAAAGTTCATTGTTCATTCATTCAAACATATTTGCAATCTTGATTATTTAGGTTAAAAAAAGGAAGAAGCCTAAGTCACATTACATCGGTCAGTTACATTGTGAAAAATATGAACACTGAACTTTTAGTCGTATTAGTTATTTCGTTTGCAGATCAGTCCGTTGCGTGGAACCTGTTGTGTAAAATTGTTTCAGATAAAGACGAAGAAATTATGGATCAGAAATAAGCACTGATAATAACCAATTATACATATTAATTCAAAGAAACATCCATATTGAAGAAGGATTAGTAGTGGTACAAAACTAGAATACTAATGTAATTGGTCTTGTTGATAAACTTTTGCAGATTAATGTTATTAATGTTCGTGAAAATAGTTTCTTTTCGATACTTCAAATTGATGTATAAATATTTCTGTAAATGAAACTATTAATCTAATATGGGCTCCTACGTTGTAGATTAGATACTGTTATTTAAATCAGATTGTAAAATAACTCGAAATTGTTTTGAATCAAAACTACTTTAGTTGCATCAGTATTGTCAGAGGGTTTTTACAGTATTACATAAATAAGTTCTGCAAACCTATGTATGTCAGATATGTGATTGACGAACTTGTAATTTTCAGGGAAACTGAAGAGTGGAAGAGGAAAAATTATGACATTATTTAATGTCTACCATACAACTTAAATTTTACAAGAGAAAACGAACCAAGCGGCAAGATAAGTTTCCTAAATCTTACACTAACAGGAAGAAATGATAAGCTGGAGAACGAAATTTATAGAAAACCTACTCAAATGTATACTACAACCAACATGTATGTTCATTCATCCTACCAGCTACAAGAACGCTGAATTTAGATCGATGCTATAGAGAACCTATAATTTATTGTCATTCTCTCACTGGGCCCGATGAAACAGTGTGGCATCGATAGCCCTACCATCTTTTATACAAGTTTACCGTCTAGAATGTAAATAGAGTGTACATATAAACATATTTTAACATGTTGTAAGGCTCCTTTATTAAATCCCGTAATTAATAAAAATTCGTACTACGCTAATCAAGAAGCTATGCTTAAACAGGATACAGTAAATAACGTCTCACAGCACAACAACATATATTTACACCTATACTTATACAAAAATATGTTTATTTCCTATTAAACCTATTAACATAGTATATTAAAATTAAAATTATTATAAGTATCCTAACCTAACCTAGTAATTATTATCCTTTTTATATTTATTAAATTACTACCTGTGTACCCGTCCTTTGTAGTATGGTCCTTTGTAGTACGGGTTGTAGTATGTCTAAATAATAGATGAATTTTATAAGAATAACAACCGAATTAATTTTACAATATTTCATTGGTGGACGTGAGGGTGGCACAAGGCACTTTCGAAATTAATCTGTTTATGAACCTCAGGGAAAAAACTGTCGATCAGTAGTTCCTGTTATCCATCGATTGAACAGAGTGGAGGAGGGATGTTTATGAGACCACATGTTTTCCAATGTCCTGTTCTCAACTTTTAAAAGGAGCTAATACAACCCCTCAACCCTTATCGAAAAATAATTTTCAAATTTACAGTTAAGTTGAGACACTCAGTAGTTGGATAAATAAAATATCTATTTAGGGAGGCATAGATCTCGTCCCCCATGACTCAAGCACACAAAGTGTCTCTATGAAATCTCTAGAGAGAAAAACACCATGACTCTCCATTATGGGCCATGTTGTTGTTGCTGATGTCCTTTTAGTACAAAGTTTTAGCTCTATTGGTTGAGTAGTTTGTGATGGTTATATTAAAGGTCAGTGGGGCAGATCCCTTAAGTATTTTTAATCTGTTTTTTTTTGCGACGGAATTTAATCTCCATCAGTCCAGTAGCAAGTGCAAGATTGTTAAAATAAGTATTCTGAAGGTTCGGGGGTGGGGCCCTAAATCACGTTCTTAACGGGAATAGGCTTGTGTTTATTCTGATGTATTAGGTATGTTGTATGTTCCTACGAATTCAACTTAAAAGGTCCGAACTAATGCACATAAGATTGCCAGTAATAAAAGTAAATTAGGTCAAAGCCGGGTATGATTTGTTTCAAACCTAGCTTTATTGTAGATCTGCAGAATAAGAGGAACCACTATGCAAAATTTCACCTTCTTAGACATAGTCGTTTTTTAGTTACAGTGATCACAATGTGAGCGAGTGAATGTGTCTGAAAAATATAGATTTAGATAATATGTCCACTCTGTATACTTCTGTTATTTATGTCACTCAACATTTTAAATGAGAACTACAACAGCTGTTATGGAATAAATATTCTTAAGTTATCAACTGGTTCAGTATAAATAAATGCTTTGTCCATAACCATAAGATGATATCTTGAAAATCCCGTGGGGTGTAGCCCTGAGGTGAGTTGAAAATGTTGAAGTAGCTTATAATCTTCTAACGTACGTATAGAACATTGAAAAAGTATTATCCAAATCAGTTCACCCGTTTCTCTGGGAAAAGCGAACGAACACGATCAAATCCGCGCGAAAACACGTTTTTGAGCGGCCGCCATTATTTTTCAAAAAGGCGTATGACAGTTTAAAGTAGCCGAAAACCTTCTCACGAATGTATAGAACAAAGAAACAAAGATTCATCAAAATCAATCCACCGGTTTTCCCGTGAAAACACGTTCTTGGGCGTTACCGAAGGACAGGCAGACGGATAGAAATTGAGATGACTTGTTTTGGCTCCCCTAGGGTGTAAAACACGAAAATATGCAAGAATGTCATAATTCAAAGGAATGTACAAACAAAACTTTAATATTTGTTCTATATATATCCTCTCTGTAAACTTATGTCATTTATTACCAATCTTCACACAACGTTTTAAATAAAAACTACAACATCTGGTTATAGAATAACTATTCTTAAGTTATCATCTGGTTCAATATAAATAAATATTTAGTCCATACGAATAACATAGAATCTTTAAAACCCCGTAGGGCAGAGTCCTAAGGTGATTTCCAAAAATTCAATCAACCTAAAACCTTCTAACGCACATATAGAACATAGAAAAAACGTTTCATCGAAATCAGTGCACCCGTTTCTCTGTGAAAAGCGAACAAAACGTGACCAAAACCGCACGAAATCACGTTTTTGAGGGCCGCCATTGTTTTTCCAAAAGGCATATGCCAGTTTAAAGTGGCCTAAAATCTTCTCACGCATGTATAGAACAAAGAAAAAAAGTTTCAGCAATGTCAGTGCACCCGTTTCCCCGTGAAAAGCGAACAAAAACCCGTCCTTGAGCGTTAACGACAGACAGACAGACATAAGTCATAAGTCATAAGTCATAAGTCATAAGTCATCTTTATTGTCACATAACATTTTACAATTTCTGGCTATGCCAGACAAAACAGGTGACATTGTCATGATACAATATTACTTAAACTAAATTATAACAAAAGTACACGTTAAGACGGTCTATCATTCAAAACTCATCTACACTGTAATAGTTTTTAATCAAAAAAAATTCAGTCACTTTGTCTTTGAAAGATTTTGATTCTATCAGTGATTTATAGTACACCGGTAAATTGTTGAATAATTTTTTCCCCATATAAGAAGGTGTTTTTTCTGAGAGATTAATTCTATGAATAGGATATTGAAAATCATTACGAAATCTAGTGTTATACATGTGATGATTATTTTCTCTAAAAAGTTTCTGAAAATTGGATTTTACATATAACAAACATTTAAGTATATATAGATTAGGGACAGTCTTTAAAAGTTTCTGAGCATCAGAAGTAACTCCCCATAGATCAATTCCATATTGCAAAATAGAGGAAAATAAAGCATGGTAAACCATCAGTCTTGTATTTAAATCTACTACATTCCTTAAAACAATCATTTGGAAACACACAGAATTTAATTTCTTACAAGTATTGTGAATATGGTTTCTCCAATTAAAACAACTGTCCATGTCAATACCAAGAAACTTTGCAGTGTTACCTACAGTGATATTTTCACTATCAAAATAAACAAAATCATCAAAATGTTCTCTAGACTGTACAGTTTGAAATTTTACTATTTGGGTTTTGATTTGATTCATTTTTAACCCGTTAATTTTGAACCATTTTGAAAGATCATGAAGGGCGTTATCTAAGGCTACTGTTAGTTCCTGACTGTTTCTTGATTTAATAATAGCCGTAGTATCATCAGCATACAATAATAAACTAGGTGAAACATTTTTGGATAAATCATTAATGTAGATTAAAAAAGTAAGGGCCCCAATATGGAGCCCTGGGGCACTCCCATTATAATTTGTTCCCATTCAGAAGTATATTTAATGTTGTCTTTTGTTATAACTGTTCTTTGATATCGGTCACTTAGATAAGATTCTAGCCAATAGACAACTGCCTCCGAAAAATTGTAAAAAGACAATTTACTTAGAAGAATTTTATGGTTTACACAATCAAAGGCCTTGGACAAGTCACAGAACACCCCAAGAGTGCTCTGTGACCCATCCAAGCCCCGTGTTATTGTATCTACAAATTGAGCCACAGCGGAAATGGAACTTCGTCCCTTTCTAAAACCAAACTGTTCATCCACCAATACCTTATTTAATTCAAGAAAATAAGATACCTGATTAAAAGCCGCTTTTTCAAAGATTTTGGAAAACGAAGGGAGAACCGAAACAGGTCGATAGTTATCCGGATTTTGTTTTGCACCCTTTTTAAATAATGGCGTTACTTCAGCAAACTTTTAGAATTTTGGAAATGTGCTACTTAAAAAAGATTGATTTACAATTATAGACAATGGCTCGGCCACAAAGTCAGTCACTTCTTTTATGATACTAACAGAAATCCCGTCCCAACCAGCAGTTTTCTTATTGTTCAATGACTTAATTATTCTAACAATTTGCTCGGGTGTAACAAAATTAAAGTTGAAATTTGAAAAATTGCATTTGATAGAGTTCTTTACAAATTCTATTGCCTTATACTGATCAAATTTAACCCCCATAACTTTTCCTGCCTCAATAAACTTAGAATTAAAATGATTAACAATACATCTACCGTCTGAAACCAAGTCACTGTTGATCACTACATCAGGGAAAGATTGGTTTGATTTTTTACAACCAAGCTCAGCTTTAACTACAGACCAAGCTGCTTTGCTCTTATTAGGAGCCTCTTCTATATAGCTACAGTTATACCTTTTTTTAGCTAGATTGCATACGGATCGAAACAATTTTTTATACAATTTGACATAGTTAGTAAAATTAACATCGACAGACTCCTTGGCTAATCTACTTAAAATTCTTTTCCTATGACTAGATATTTGTATTCCTAACGCAACCCACTTCTTTTCCGCTATTTTTATTTTGGTCTTCACTGGTTTAAAAGGAAAACATTCCTCAAATATCATTTGAAATAAGCCAAAGAAATTATCACAGTTGTGCTTAAGATCATGATTGTAATTAATACTCCATTGTACTTTACTTATGGAACTGATAAAGTTATTTACATTTTTTTTAGAAAAAATCCTATGTTTTAAAGAAGTTTTAAAATGCTTTTTCTTATCATCTACAGTTTCACATAGTGAAATAAACACAGATCTGAGGTCAGATAAACCAGTTTCAATATTCATACATGTTTTCATACCTATGGATTTTACTTTAAGAGTAATTATATTGTCTATGCAGGAATTCTTAGTAGGCGTAATTCTTGTTGGCGATTCAATATTAATACAAAAGCCAAAAATCTCTAATGTATCATAAATTGAGATAAGACTTTTTTGCCTTCCCTAGGGTGTAAAACGTTAAAATATGCAAACATTTCATAATTCCAAGCAATGTACAGACAAAACTCTAACTTTATTTATATAGATTATATTAAAATATATTTGAATAATGTTTAGTATTGTGACAAGCAATTTATTGTATATTGTTTAGTTGTAACAGCTCGTATCATGCTACTAAAAAAAAAAAAAAAATAAACATACTATAGAACGAGTGAAAACCTCGTAGACACCGGCTCTTGAAGATAAGGCCGCCCAAGACACGCCTCCGAAAGGTAATCGTTATTGGTAAACGCCCTAGAATTTTCAAAAAGATGATTTAAAAAATCATCCCCTCGATTTAGGCGAGGTCCTTATGGTTTTTTTTTCAGTATTACATATTCACCCTCTATGGATAACTTTCCCTGACTGACTGTATGAACAACTTTCGTGCCTGTGTGATTCTTGCACCAACGCAACGTGTGGGCAGTCTCTTGAACTGATTTCCCGTGAGAAAACTGATGGGAAGAGGCAACACGAACAGTATTAGCTCTTCAGAAACAAGAGAAAGTAACAAGTAATTTAAAAAAATCAATACGTTGTAACTAATGTTAAAATTAATTGATTTAAGCAGACAATTTTACTAAAAGATAAAAAGTAAATTTGAAACTTGCACTGTTGTGGTGTGTGTTTTTTTAAATTCTTTTACTGTTGTACTTTGGATTTTTATTATTGTACTTGTTAAACAAAATCTAATATTGATCTTGGAACTAAAATCAGTTTAATTTCCCATTATCAGTTCAAATATGGACTAATCGATACACAAATTTGTGATACACAAACTCTCCCTAATTCGTTTGGTAGTATACAATAGGCTACTTGAATTATTACTGTGCGATCAAGTTATATCTCAACTTCACGACCGAACAATAATGCTGCCATGTTGTTATAATATATATTCATATCATGGACCCTATCCGAATTGATCGATACTGTACCTAATGTATAGCCGGTATGGGGAAAACTAGAAAAAAAGTAATATCCTTTTTTCACCGGTTAAATTGAAAAATATAGGAAATATTTATACAGTGGATCAGTTTGTATTATGCGGAATTGTTATAGTTTTAATAAAAGTTTCTCAAAGTAAGGGAATTGGCGATAGAGAGTATAGTATTGCTGAAACGAGGAAGATAAAAAATTTGTATTTTTGCAATTATCAATATAACTCAACCAGGTGAAGCTACATACCAAGTTTTAGTAATTTAGGTTCATAACTATGGGAGATATACAACTTTACTTATTCTCCGTATGAATAACGTGGGGGCCGAGTATGCAGGTTTGCTGCTACGGGGAAAATAAACAAAAAATCTTTTTTGTGCAAATATCAATATACCACAACTAGTTGAAGCCACATACAAATTTTCATCAATATACATTCATAAATAAACGAGATATACAATTTTATTTATTCTCCATAAGGATAAAATTGGACAACGTACTGTGTTTAAGCACTTTGTTAATATCTCTGCAACGGTTGGACGTTAGAACAACAATTAAAACACCAAAATGATTGTTTTGTAGACCTAATCTATGTAGATTGGTAAGAAGAAATGTGAAGTTTTTAGTAAAATTATCTGAGGAAAATCCGAAAACCTTTTTCCTATAAGATTAACGTGGGAAATTTTATGAACGAGTTTTTTTACTTTTCTCTACAACCATTTAACCTAGGTTAATGATTCAAAATACGAAATTATTTGTTTTTTAAGCTCTATAAAATGGATATAACCCAAATTAAGTGTTTATAAAATTTTAGATGAAAAATTCAAAAAAGTTATTTTTAGAAAATTTAAATCTCTCTTCCCATAGTCCGATTGATCTGGTTTTCGAACTTAGTCATAAATGTTACTCTACACATTTGTGCCAAATTTCATCAAAATCGGGTGTTTCTTTCAAAAGTTATCGTGGTAACGGACACACACTCACACACACACACACACACACACACACACACACACACACACACACACACACACACACACACACACACACACACACACATATATATACATATATAAATTTGAACGAATAGTGTTTTTGGCATTCGCTAAAACTACCCCCAACAACCCTTAACAACCTAAAAAGGTACTTTGACTTCCGCTATTAATTAACAGGTGGGTGGGGGGCGGACATTTATGGGACACCCAGTATAATTTCTGCAACTATTGGTGACAACATTTCTCGAATTTTTCCGGCGTTTGCGAAATAAACATTCTAGGCGCCATAACTGTCTTTAATATTAACCTTTCAAAAACATTAAGGCCATGGTTAAAAGCGCATGTTATGTTTACAAACAATACACTTAAAAGGACAAATACGTGTATGGTTCGATTTTACGCTGTTAAAAAACCGAATGATCAAAGTTAAAATAAAGGAGAACAAATACCAGCTCTGAGGTGTAAGTGGCCTCTGAAACATCTTTTAGATGAATCGTAGGAAACTGTGTCTTGAGTTTATTTACAAGTCGAGATGTGAGTCTCGTTCGACACCTAGAGCCATCGGTCCTCCCAACCTATGGCAGTGCAGTCATGGTATATGTGCTGCTGCCGCCAAGCCGCACACCTCCGAGAACTAATCTTTTTCATATAGATTATCATAACAAATAATAACTTATCATTTATAATAAAAGTGTTTCTTATGAAATAACATTAAGCTGTTACGTATATGCTACACACTTTGAAACAGTTGTACACTATAATTCATTTTGCTTTAATTACTATTACCTGTTTTACTGAATTTGTTGTAATTTAACTTTAAGTACCTCTACATGTTAATTTTATTTGTATCAGTTATAAACGAATAAAACATATACATCCGGTTAAGTTTACAATCGATTTCATTACATATCAGTTAACTATTGAATCACAAATACTTTAGTATAAAATGCCGTAAAATATTCCATGAGTTTTTAACTTAAGTTTGTTCACTTATTTTAAATCACATCAATAATGTTATTGCAAGTAAAATAAGTACAAAAAATTACTGTTATTTTTAATGGGAAAAAAGAAAGTACTCAATACCCAATGTAATGTAATGTATTATATTATTTGAACTATGAGAGAAAATATTAAACTATAATTATTTATCAATTCTTTAGATATTTTGCCAATAAGCAACCATTTATACTGGTTATTTTATTACCGTTATACATTTTGATTAAATGGTTTAAAAATTACCTTTTTTATTTAAAAGAATTACATTCCGCTATGGAAAGCACTGTTCCACAGATGGAACTCAAATAGTTCAGAAGTACATGACGAACTTCTTAGACTGTTTGTTTTATTTCTACATTGTCCTAAAGGGAAAACATAAACGAGAACTGAACTTTATAAGCTGAAATAAAAAAAGAAAATCAGTCAAATCCAGACACATTCCTTTGGAGGCCCAGTATTCCATATACTCGATGGACAACCTTCCCTGACCCCAGAGTGATGACTTATGTTTTCGCCTCAACGTGTGGGCGGACTTTTATACTGATTTCCCATGGGGAAGGGGTGTGGATTGCAACACGAAACACAACACGTTATAGTGAAAGATTTTACAAAAAAGTCATACATTTTTAAACCTTTCAAAGTGCTGTTAAAGAATAAAACAGCTGTTATGAAATAACAACTGCAAACATCTCAGCGAATTATTTTAGATGTTAAAATAAGTTTTAGAGGAACTGTATCCAACTCAAATATAATTATGCACTTTACAATCACATTGTTATTAGTCGTCTCAAGATATAATAACAGATCCAAACTTATTCTATAATAAAATTAAATTGAAATTGAAAATCCTTTATTGCTCATTTGCTTTTTTAGATAAATTGTTAAAATTATAAGTATTTTGAATATTACTAAGAATTCCATATAAATAGGACTATAAAAACAAGACGTTATGATCCAGTAACTATCTCAAAAAGAATCATAAACGTTCCTTTGTAGTTTTAAGACTGATGCAGAATCGCCTGATAACGTTTTGTTCAGGGTATATATTCGTAGTAAATACATTAAGACTCATTGCAAATGTGTTATTATTACAGCCACTCTAATTGGGCGTCAGGGGACACGTCCCTTGAAAGAAGGAATTATATAGAATAATATTTAAATACACTGACTATTTATTACGTCAATCTCCTAATTATTACAAAAGTAAACTGTACATTCATATGGATTCCTTCTGTTCATTAGGATATGTTGTGTAAATATTTTTGGTAAAATTAAAATGTAAAACATTCTGAAACCCCAATTTGAATTCCTTAAATTGTGTTGTGAGTGATTTTTTCCGCAAAATCGGGGATTTTTTTTAGGGAATTTTTTCCTTTCAACGGGGATAAGTTGTACGACATGCCTAAGAGATGTGAGATATAATAAGTTAAAAGATTGTCCAGGTGTAAACCAAGGTGTGAATTCTGAAATATTCTTTAAACGACTTAAAAATCTGAGGGGTTCTCATAGGTTAGGCCACGTGCTTAGCTGAGCTGTACCAGCTTGGATTGTACCAATCAGTTGGTTGGCTAGTTCAAAAAATTTTTAAATCTCAATATGCAATTTATGTATTAACGCTCCTTTTCAAACAAGAATAGGATGAATTATAAATAATTATATTGCAAAATCATCAATCTTAAATGTATACAGTCATATAACTAATCAGTTACTTTTTTTGAGAACATTTAAATAAAATAACTCGGAGAAAGTAAATTTTAATTTTGGTATAATTTTCATTAAATAAGTAGCATGAAATCTGAAGATTTTAGATAAGTAATTAGTAACAGTAAACTATAAAATAAGAACAAAGATCGACGCTGTTAGCACCTATCATAAGAAGGGGGTTTAGAAGGGGGTAAGAAGGGGTAGTTTACACATTAATTTGATATTATATAACACATACAAGACGTTAAAAGATTATTTATATGTGTAAGAAAGAAAGATTATTTATTTACCAGATATTCATTCAGGACCAAGACAGACTCTCATTCGGACCGGCGCGGCGCACCGTCTTGTGGTGTTTAGTTACGTCCTTATTATAATTTGTATTTGTATCCATTTTAGCCCCTGAACTGTTTTTCATATGAAAATTTGGTTACATACCTTATCCAAA
Organism: Allygus modestus; assembly: GCA_963675035.1. NCBI lineage: Eukaryota > Metazoa > Arthropoda > Insecta > Hemiptera > Cicadellidae > Allygus > Allygus modestus. Next base: position 320,568,413 of record OY776111.1, read on the forward strand.
CCTTTGGTTTTATGTTAACTGTATGTCAACGGCAGGCATTCTGAGGATGGTTCCGTTGAAACATTAAAATTGTTGTTACATGATCAAATTTGAACTTTTATCGAAGAATATATGTAACAAAATTTTCACATGTCCTTGTATCTTAATTAAATTAATTTTGGGTTAGTTAATATTTTAATACGAAGTGATCTAAATATTAAGTTTTTTAAAAATGCTAGTGATATTTTCAATTATAAAGCCGAAAGTTTGTGAGTTTGTTTGTGGCTCGATCACGCTCCAACAACTCAGCCAACTGAGCTGATATTTGGTACGAAGATAGTTGTAAGAAGATATTCTCAAGACATATTCTCATTTTTTTTAACTTACAGGGCTCCACCCCATTTGCATTTAACATTTACTGAACCGTTGTAGTTTAAATTTAGTAGAAATAAAGCTGTTATACGAAACACTGACAGAGACCTACCCACTGACTTTAAATCATTTATGGCTCTGCCCTGCACCACTTCATACTTCCCATGTTACTCTTATGGACATTGGTATTTACTAAACCGTTGTGTAGATATGTGGCGTACCTGTTCCATTAAAGGCAGATAAATATATCTACCATTTAGTAAAAGTAAAACCCATTTAGGGCTCCGCTCTTCTGGCATTCAAAGTTCCCATGTGACATTATTAGTATGAACATTAGTTTTTACTCATCAGATTGACATAAAATTTGGTAGGGAGTTCAAATATACTAATATAAAATACAACATTACTTCCTGTTGAAAAATCCTATCCCCTGTTTTAGGGCTCCTACCCCGACTTTTAAAATTTTGTTGACTAACGTTAATAATCTGAATCTACTCCTGGACCAGTGGAGGTATAAGGATGAAACAAACTACATTTAAAACAGATTTTGATTTACTCACAGTCTAAAAATCCTTTTGAGCTCCGCTCCATTTGCCCTTACAGGTGAAATATTAATTCTACCGGCATCAATATTTATTGAAAGATTGAATTTGTATAGCAAGATAAGTAATAAAACCAGAATCATTAATAAGCTTACTTAATCCTATAAATCCTTTTTGGCTCTCACCCAAGCACTGGCATTCAAAGCCTGATTTTTTTCAATCTCTAAGCACCAATTACCTAACCTACGAGTATTTATCTGAAATTGAAATAAAGTTAGCTAAAACACTCAAGCGTCAAGCATCTTTAAGTGTAATAACGATTCAAAAATCATTTACGGCTTCGCCCCCTGGCTTTTAAATTACCATGATAGTCTTATAGAAATTTGTATTTATTGTCATTTAATGGACTGATTGACCAGAAATGTCATACAATTATAAGTCCTACTCCAGAATCAATAACCTTGATAACTCACGATGCCTCATGAACCAAAATTTTAAAAATATAATCGAATAGTTTTAACTGCACAACAACTTATTAACGTAATACTGAGATCGCGGGCAAAGCCGCAACGTTTAACAGCCAGTTTAGTTATGAATGTAGCAAGACCTTTTGGTTGCTAACGGAACTTTTTGTGTCCTTCATGAAACCTTGCCCATTTATTTTAAGCATTCGTTCTCATTTAGAAAATGTTATCAAAGTTAGAGACTATAAGACGATAAACTTATAAACCAGTAGGGTCGACTTCAATAGTAGTGTAGCCTAAGTCGCAACACATGATAACAATACTTGAGTCAACCTACATGGCTGAACATTGAGGAGGAGCGTTTAAATGTTTATTTTGTGGTATCATAAAATCAATGGCAGAGCCATCTGGGAGTGAAGTGAACAAACAACAAACACGCCGCCATCTTGGTGGACACATCTCTCCGGTAAACACGTCATTGTAGCTTGACCTTTACACCTTGCATTTGTCAACTATGTGTCACTGCCACGTGTCAGACTTGTCATTTTTATAGGACAGGGCCTTGATTGAACTTACAATTTAAGATTAAACCGTCAGAAATAGGTACGTGTTCATGTCGTAGAATCGCACATAATATAATCCAAGACTCATTTTTATAGGACAGGGCCTTGATTGAACTTACAATTTAAGATTAAACCGTCAGAAATAGGTACGTGTTCATGTCGGAGAATCGCACATAATATAATCCAAGACTCATTTTTATAGGACAGGGCCTTGATTGAACTTACAATTTAAGATTAAACCGTCAGAAATAGGTACGTGTTCATGTCGGAGAATCGCACATAATATAATCCAAGACTCATTTTTATAGGACAGGGCCTTGATTGAACTTACAATTTAAGATTAAACCGTCAGAAATAGGTACGTGTTCATGTCGGGGAATCGCACATAATATAATCCAAGACTTATTTTTAATCCAAAAGAGCTTAATTTTGAATTTTTGGGTAGTTTTTTCATTAATATTTGTCTGATACCTAGATCAGCTAGTTTTTTTTTATTATGCTAGATTACCTGCCTAATTGATTTCCTAGACTTGGTTGTAAAAGAAGTGGACAAATTAACTGGATTGCGTGCTAACCAACTGAAATGTCCCGCGTAAAGTAAAAACATGTTCTATGTATAGTCTTATCGGAGCACTACCAGTACGTGACAAGAATAAGACCGAATAGAAATGCTAAAGATCACGTCCGCCGCGCCGTACCATTAGTCATTGTTGCCACATAAACCACGGAGGGATTGAGTCAAATCAAATCACCTCATCTCATCAACCATGTTTAGTAATTAGTGAATTTTATGGTACGAGATTTGGAAAATATACGCTTCAAATGTAGTTAGAATAAATGTCCCTAAAACGTTTTTCATTGCAAAACAATGGGAGGATTAAAACCCAAACCTTGCATGAAGATCTCCTCGAAAAGCTGTTATGAAGTAGAGAAAATCACAATCAAAGATCCACTCGGCTACATGTGATGTTATATTCTTGTATTGGGTATTTTGAAAGACTCACATAGCCTAGAAAACAAACTTTTATTTTACAAGCTATTTTCAATCAATCAATCAACAGTTTTTTGAAATTGCAACTAAATATTTTGTGTATCAATGTTAAATGAACAGAAATTTAGAATTTGTTTAAACTACATAGTAATACAACTAACAAACAATGTAAATAATTGGGCCTATACAACATAAAAGAAGAATAATACAGTCTCAAAAATTCCAAAGTCTTGGTTACAATAAATGTTTATTTTAATCAGGTTGTTTATACTGATCATTATTTTATAATCAAGAGTGGTCTATGTTTTAAGACCCGTGATAAAATGAGTTTTTCTTAAAACTGTTTTTGTTATTTTAAAAACTTATTCGGTAATTTATTTAAAAAGAACATACCTGATTGTGATGGAAGATCAGAAAAAAATGTAGTCGTTGTGGCCGGAAGATATTAGAATTTCTAGTATTAAAATTATAAAAATCCTTTCCTAAAGTTTGTTCTCATTTAAATTTTGAATATGGTGGTTTAGAATATGTAAATGCATGACAGGGTTAAAGTTTAAAATACCTTAAACTTTTTTTCAATACTCTCTGAATATTAAATTGCCAATTATTCTAGACCTTTTTGAAGGATAAAGTCTTTTAAATTCCTTTTCATTACAGCTCCCCCAAAGAGTAATACCTCACTATATAGATGGATATATTAAACAATATTACGATATCAGCAGCATATTTGTATGGTAGTACTTTGATAGTTCTTGCAAAACATGATTGTTTAACGACACCTCAGAACCCAAAATATTTCAATGATCTGTCCGCAAGTAAGTCCTCTATACAAATATAAGGTCCTATGAAATTGGTATAGTCAACCTCTTTCAGAATTTTACCGCCTATCATTATGATCGGACACTCCTTTTCCTCAAGATTTCGGCGGCAGAAAAATTTAATAAAACTTGGTTTTGAATCGTTAGTTTTTAGATTAATTAAACCAAACAATTGAATACATGAATTTAAATCTTCATAAGCCGTAATTTATAATTCAGAAATTGACATTTCTGTTATACGGAGTGTTGTAACAACAGCATATTGAATAATCTTTTAAAATTCTACTGACTTCTTGCAATCATTAACATAGAGCAAAAATAAAAAGGATTCAAGTATAGAACCTTGCGTTACTCAAAATTTTATTAAACCTAACCTCGCCGATGAAGCAGGTCACCATGATAAAATTAATGATAACTTATTTCAACAAATTTTGCCCATTTCCCCGTAAAACCTGTTAATGTTTTGAGTGACGTAACTACGGTGTAACATTTTATAAAACCTCTCAGTTTCAATTATCATACTAAATAAATCAATAATCCAGGACAATCAGTAAGTATTATTTGCTTTTCAAAACTTGTTTTTATTTTCAGGTAAACCTTGAAAACTTACTTGTGCCATATCATCAGCTGAAATATCAAACAAAGTTTTACCACCAAAAATGTCGTTGAAAAATTAGCCCAGATGTCATATTTGAAAATATACATTTACGCTAAAGACGTTTCTGTTGATTTATAGAACTACTTGGTTTCCAAACTCTTTCCCCTTTTGCTTATCCACTCTAAATCCTTGCTTTAATATTTCATTCAATCCTTACTATATTCCTCTCAACAGTGTTGGATAGCAAAAACACCCAAACCTTGTAGGATAATTGTTAGCACTACCTCCTCAGTTGGAAATAACAAAAAAATGCAACTAAATAACTTTCTTTATCAATAAGTACTGCAAAATCCAAAATAAAATTAACTTAAAGTAAAGCAGATCAGTGCAACTAACAAGTAGACTAGAGCGGACTGGAGGTGAATGGCCGCCTGGAGTGAATGTACTTGCTCAAATGGTGGCTTGGGTTACCGCCATAGCTCAGTGGAAAGTTCAATGACCCCAGCTCATGAATACTGGGTGATTATTGGTAAATGTCAACGTACTCTATCCCGGGATAAAAACGTCTGGTAATGTACACCATGTGGCTCAGATAATTAAGGTTTGATTTTTAATTGTCAAGTGAACAAATATATAAACTCTGAAGGTATGCTGTTTTCGGAGATGTATTCACTTCTAAGTGATAAAGAGGACGGAACTAAATATGTTTAGGGTCTCAGGCCATTTCAAACCCCTAAAACTAATAGTGCAAGCCAAACAATGAACACAAATACAGTATTAAACATATTTGTAAGTTGAAGAATTAAAAATTCAAAGATTCTTTCAAATAGCAATCAAAATTTTCAAGTAATAATTTAATAAATTTTAAATTTACATTCAAAGTATTCAAGTAAGACAAATCTAAATTTTTTCAACCGCTAAATATTAAAGTAATATATATTAAAGCACATAATTACAGTATAAAGTCTCTAATCTCATTGACGTACAAGCTCTGATCGGCGGCAGCAAGAAATCACTCAGAGTAAGCTTCTTTTAAACAACCTTTACCCCAGCGGTATTTCCAAATGGCAAAACACTTCTTTAAATGTCGTGTGATTATTCTTTCCGCATTCCGATTTCTTCTTCGAAATGCCATGGCAAGTGAGGACTACGCTTAAAGTTTACTCGTTAACGCTCAGTTTAAAATTTAGTTTAAAATATTTAAGATATTGAATAAAACTATAAATGGCAGAAGAGTTTTCCGTAAAAAACAATCAAACAAATAGTAATTTTTAGAATCATACACAATGTTTAAAAACATCATTTTACTAAAATACCTGTACTATTGATCTGTTTAATTAAATAACAGATGAGATTAGTTATTGAAAAACTACTTTGAATAGTGGCAATCAAACTTATGCTTGTATTATTAAAGTGTTTCGAGTTTGCTTGTATACGCCTAATTAAGCTCAGAAACGTCTAACAAGTTTGTTAAATTATTTGTTTTGTGAAAATATCTTAACTTTGGAGTTTCCTTCAAAATTTAAAACGTAGTACTTAGGAATGGTTTTTGTTATGACGTAACAGGTAGTGTTAAGCTTTTTATGTGGTTATTTTGTAAAGAATACACATATCGCATTCATTGATCGAGTGACAACTGGAAAACCAAATTTAATTTCCTAAGTTTCAGTTTACACTATCAATGAATACGGTACTTGCATTTGAATTCGCATATGCTTTTTTGATGTAAGAGACACTATCGGTAAAATTATCAAACAAAATAAAAAATATGGTTATATAACATATTATACCTCTGTATGGTATTATAAAAAATCAAATTGAAATGCTTTTAACTCATTGACAATCCTGCGTAAAATATCAATAGATGCAAGATGGAAAGAAGCAAGTTTTGTTCAAGAAATCACCGGGGTGCCCCCACAAAGGCAACTAGAGTCAGCTGTTTTTGACGTTTGGAAATGCCGCATTTTGTAGTGACAGCTCAGCTGAGAACAAAAAAATCACCTCCGAAATGCGACCAGATGCGTTTCTAATTGGAGACGACGAGGGTAATAATTCAACAGGCACTAAGTATTTCAACATAACCTTAAATATCTTTAATGTGGATATTATTCTAATCTAATAATAGGTTATTTGAATTGAAATGGAAGATTATTTCCTTGACAATCTTTTTGATATTTAAAATCACATTAATTTTCTTATTTTATTCCTATTACTTGTCATTCAAGATGTTATTATAGTGAAACATGACTTAACAAAACTAAACCGTGCAGCGCACGTAAGCACGAACTCAGTTTTAGGCCTACATGTTGAAGATACGATGAAATTCAATTTTAATGTTTTGAGATGTAGATTTTTAGTTTTTTTTTTATTAGAAAAAGATGAGCAACTTATTTTGAAAGTTTCAATTTGCTAAATAAACATAATCATGTACACATTTCTTTATACGCTAAAGACAGCAATTGGTCAGAAATAACAAGCCGGAGTCTACGTAATGAAGTGGGAAGACGAAGCTTGTAATTGAAGGCGGGATGTACACGGGACAATCATCATTATCATATGATTACACGGGCATCTGCTGAATGGGCAATCATGGTTAGGCCGCGACCGTAGGCTGGGCTAGTTATGTAGCTGCGGGCTCAGTTGGTTAACAGTATGTCAAATAGGCACGTCAATGTTGTGAAGTACGTTGTTCACATATAAAAAAAAGAAAGACAAATAAAATAAAATAATAACCTTGTGAATATGCATAACTATTTAGTTTATTGATTATTGATAAATAATTAATAGAGAAACACGTGTTATATTTATTAGTATATAACCAAACATTTTTAATGGCATTAATATGTATGAAAACACGTTATGTGTTTGTGTAGCTAACTAAGGGATTCCAAATAAATTGAAAAATTAAAATTTGAGTAAGGAATTTCCTGGACTAACTAAATTAATTAACATTTATAAATATTCTAGTGAGTAAAGCAATTGAAGCTGCGCCTTATTTCATCAGTATAACGTCAGACTTCGTACCTCGACGACAGTTTCTAAATGTACGTTTCGGCTGTGAGATAAGGTTGTGTATTTCAGTGGTGGATGCACCATACATATAAATTAGAGACATGGATATTTATCACTACGCGACTGTGAGTCAAGTACAAGTTTCTAGTGGATGTAAATACAACACTGGCGTTTAGAATAGGCACACACTAATCAAGTTTGCTTGTTCAGAACAGACAGAGTGATACATACTCTGTGAATCCTGTGTTCGGTCGTTCTATCGGTCATGTCTTAATATTTTCTTACAATATTCATACACGATAATAAAATATTGCCTACAAACAGATTTGGCATTGAATAAATTTAGTTTTTCAGATTAATTTTTTCATAACAGTATCATTATCGTGAGACGATCTCATTTTCTATTTATTGGAATTACTTTCACGAGCGGAAATAGATCCCTAAAAAGTACTGTAGGGTTTTGTTTGATTTTAAACACGTTTTTACCTGTAGTGCAGGGTATGGAAAATAATCTCTTAGAATACGTAATTTTTAAAAGTTACCTTGAACTTACAAGTTCAAATCTCAACCTCCTTCTTCAAAAGAACTGCTCGTGCTTAATGTCGAGGAAATCTTGCTTACTAAATAAAAGAAAGAAAAGGCATAAACATTATGAATTAAATGACTAAAACCTTTCCAATGTACTTCATTCGAGCACCGTCCAGTTTTTACAATCTGACGATGCATAAAATGAATGATTACTAAATAATCAAAATACAAAATAATACAATCAAATATTTAAATTAAAATATAATAATTCAATAAAATTTCAAAGTATTACTTTCATATATCTTTTATTATTAATCTCATTAATGACTAATCAAGTAAGCCTTACAAATTTTGCTATTATAACCTCAACGTAACAAATATAATAACACACAAAAATATTTTCTGAGTGAAAAATGTAATTAATATAGGTGATTTCAGCAAATTGTTTGTTATTTAACTTCCTCTAGTAAAGTCAGAAATTATTCATTGGCGTTAAATGGAAATGTTGGGAAAAAGTTTCACTTGATTGTTTCTTTAAAATGCTGTTTTATTTTTCCTGTTTTGTTCATGCAATTTCCATAACATTGAAACTGCTGTAGGGCTTTTTACACAACACGTATAGCATTCGTTACACAACACGTACAGGCGCAGTAATACAAGTTTCATGACCATATATTGTTAACTTATATTTATCTGAGTACTTATATTTATCTTATTTATATATTTTTCTAGATGTTGGATACTGCTCGCTAGTCAAGCAAGACATATAAATCTACCTTACTTCAGAGGTTGCGGGAAACATGGACAAATGTAAATAAAACACTGAATGTGGACGCAATGATGTACTGTATTGGAGCAGTTGAAAATAAAATAAAAGTTAACTAATCACAGATAAGAAAAGGTTCACATAGTGGAGAATTCTGTGGGATTACGAGGCCAAGGACCAATCGTAGACGGACATGGAGAAGATGAGAACGGTCGAACGTACTAAGAGGGAACTACGTAATTGGAAGATGAAACGTAATGCGCAGAATGAAGGGTTATTATATGATTAGTACTATGGGACATTAACATCGGTAAATACAAGCCTTGTCATGGGCCTAGACTGGTTATACTGCGTTGTCTATGTTCAGGTGGAAGACTGTGCGTGTCACATTGTGTTGGCCGCTGTATCAACTAATGAACAAAATAAAGGTTTCTGATGTTACTATTACCAATTAATACTCAAATAGCAAAGAGGTCAGGTGTTACAAAGGTAATTTTTTATGTTAAGGTGGAATACACAGTGTGTGTTATATTGTGTTGGCGATTTTTTAAAGAGGTTGGCAGCCTCGTTTTTACTTACTTGCCCGTCCACATAGACTTCAGTTCTGTGCGTGAAACGTATCCAGCGAAGAATAGGGTGAGCCATTATAGCATGAATTGTACGAATTATATTTAAATGAACAGTGAAATGAAGTGAAATAGTTATCAATGAGTATACTAATGATCTACAACGGTATGAAAACAAGCTTCATCGTAGGCCCAGACTGGTTATACTGGACTGTTTATGTTCAAATTAAATATTCCGTTCGTCAAGTTGTGCCGGACGTTATGTAGAGTAATGCATCACCTACATGAAATATCCCTCATACTACCATATAATACAAGTTCTCATTGTTTGGTGGATGCTTAGTCAATATTAGAAGGGATCCATTTATTCCTACGAAAAATCTATCATTCCCCAGGCCAAACCTCTACACCTACAACCGCGAAATTTGACATGTATAGGTACTCTTTCCATAACATAGGTAACCGCTAAGACAGGATTTTAAGAAAACTCCATAGGGCTCCACCCCACGGGGCTTCAAATTTCTAATCCTGTGTTATTCTAATGGACATTCACACTGGTATACTTCTATCCTACTTTTTCCTTGGCCATATTGCGTATTTAGTTTAACCATAATGTGAGACATACTATAAATGTTATCTCCTTACCAAAGATAATAAACCTAAAGAGACGAGAAGAATTTATTTTAGACGGAACTACTACCATAGACTAACTACAGTAGTTAGTCTATGCTACTACATTACAAATTGAGGTTCTGCTATTTGGTTCATTTCGATTGACTACTGAACACCTTATTCTACCACTTTGTTTTGGATCAGATGCTAAATGAAATGCGCCACTTTAAGCGGAATAATTAGTTGTCAAGCGATTATAACAACTTGTGTAGCGAATATTAATTGTGTAGATGTCCCATGCAATGAAAGCATTGTAACGTACTGTATTTAGATTACAGAAATGACTGGAATGGTTATTACCTTGTTTTGACTACGGCACCGAACTAGTTTATGGAGCATGAGATACAGTCTATACAAGGTACTTTCATTTTCTCTCACAAGGTGAAACTTAATGCCACAGATGATGATTTATACGTGATTACAACGTATAGTCATAGCCGTAGACAGCGTCATAAACCGAGATAACTGAGGACGCATACGTTGTGTCTGCTGCGTTTAGTTTGACTTCTATACGCAGGAATGAGCGTAGTAAATAAATGTAGTAATTTGAATTTATAATTGTTAAAATTTATTACCAGAGGTTTATAACCTGTTAAATTAAGTGGATAAGAAATATCAGACGGATAGTTAGATTAATTCGCTAGCTACCTTGTATATAAGTGTTACTTTATAATGATTCACGCTTCTTTAAAAAATATGGTTGCAGTTTATTTGGAGGTTTAGGGAAATTTTAAATACATCTTAAACAATTGTTTTCAAACAGGTAAAACTGATCTGCGCATTCAAGCGGATAAGTTAGATATTCTATTCCACCTGAGAGATTCGAGTGGTTAAAAGAACTATTCCGGCAGTCGAAAAATTAAACTGAAAACCATTAACCCATGTCAGAATAGCTGGCAGTTTTTTTGGTTTGATATATTAATCCTCGTTTATTGACATTATTGTTCTATGTCATTGTCATTCAAGAATGTTTTAATTTTTAAAAACGTTGTCAAATATGTGTGTATGTTCTTTTGTTATATACTAGGAACATTACTATAATTGATAAAACAATAATATGCTAAGGCAATTAAAGAACAACATAATTTATTTCAAAATTTATGATTCTGTATTTTAAAATAGTTTATTTACAATCAGCAATAAAAATCGCAAGATCGTGTTTCATCAGTAGTGGTATGTGTGCACAGCTCGGTAACAATGATGCATGACCTGTACAACCAATAGCTTTGCGTGCTCCCCTGATTTTAAGTTGTATAGTCAAATAAAATCACACAGCTGGTCAAATTACAATATTTAAAAATGTGTTTTAACTTGAAACTTTTGTTTATGGACCCATGCAATAGTTTTATAAAATAAAATTAATAACATTCCTCAAATTTTCTCAATAAGCAATTTTATTCAATTATATGGTGCATTGGTGCCGGACTCTTGTTTTTTTTCAAATGGTTCCTCGTACTGTTTGGCATTTAGATGAGTAATGTACATTCCCATAGAACCATGCATAGCACCTGTGTTTAGGTGGGTATGACTTGTAATTCATATCAGTATTCCAATAGTAAGTATTGCGTCCCAATTAATAGTCTGGACATTACTGTCTGATTTGATGTTTGAGTTTATGTTTTACTGCGAATACTATCAAGAAACGGCTTCCAGTTAGCTATAAAACCAAACTTAATTACCGCAATGCTGTTTGCCTACACGGCATCGTGATTGCCCATTGAATAGAGTCGCTGGATGCTCATTCATAGTCACATGATTATGATGATCGTCTCCGTGTGCATCGCACCTTCAATTATAGTGTCGCATCGCATCCCTATACAAGAACCAAATACGTAATAGAACCAAATTGAATTTTTTAGTCCTTTCATAGCTCCTTTGTTTACCATGCGTGATTTAATTTTAGGGCGGCAGTTAAATAATTGATTTCATATAGTTGACTTATTTTTTGTCAGTATATTTTGTACTGTATTAATAATTTGTGTTTTATGTTTTGTAAAAGCTAATTTTAGCGAATTTCCCCAATAGGGAAGAAGCTATTACGTAGGTCTCATGGTAAGACTTAAGCCAGAGACCATGATAACTTTTCATTTTGAGGTCCCCAGATGCCAAAAACAACATTCGTTCAAATTGTTATATATGCATATATATATATATATATATATATATATATATATATATATATATATATATATATATATATATATATATATATATATATGTCCGTAAGCACGATAACTCTCGTAAAAGAGGTCCGATCTTAATGAAATTTGGTACAAACGTATAAAGTACCATTTATTTGAACGAGTTCGAAAACCAGACATATCGCACCATCCGAAGGGGGGTTTTGTACCCCAAAAATGGGTTTTTTGGGGTTTCCACATGTAATTTTTATTAAAATCAAATTTTAATTTTCACGATTGAATTCAGCATAAAAAAACAAACAATTTGGTATCTTGATCATTGCTCTACGTCAATTGGTTACTGAGATATTGAAAGTGCTAAACACAGTACGTTGTCTAATGTTATTCTTATGGAGAAAAAGAAAAATTGTATATCTCGCTTATTTATGAACATAAACTGACGAAATTTGGTATATGGCTTCATCTGGTTGTGGTTTATTGTTGTTTGCACAAAAAACCAATTTTTCGCCTATGGGTCCTGTAGCAGCAAACCTAGGTACTCTGTCCCCATGTTATTCTTATGGAAAATAATTCAAATGTTATAAATCGCTTATTTATGAATGTATATGGATGAAACTTGGTATGTGACTTCACTTAGCTGAGTTCTATTTATATTTGCATGAAAACCCATTATTTTGTGTTCCTTGTTGCAGCAAACCTGCGTACTCATCCCCAATGTTATTCTTATGGAGAATAATTAACATTTTAAATATCGCTTGTTTGTGAGTATATTTCTTATGAATCCCTGTTTAGTGGCTTAAAGTGTTATGTTATAAATCATTGGAAATTCGCTGAGTATGCGGGTTTGCTGCGACGGGGGTATATTATAGTATCATTATATGTAAAAAAACACCTAAAATATGTACAGTTAAAATCCTGACATTTTTGAAACCGTACAGAGATAGTGTAAAATATAATTTTGTTATGCATAAAATTTAACTCTGTTAGTTTCGTCATTTTAATTCTTCATTTTATTGAGTAACGTTGCTTGTTTATTGGAATACAGTTTGCCTGGCAGTAAGTAGATATACTTCTTCCAACTAATATTATAAAGCTGAATGTTTGTGTATTTCCTGTGAGCCTATCAAGTGCCAACTGCAAGGCAGATTGATTTGAAATTTGGTAGGAGGATAGCTAATACACTCCAGGAAACATGCACGTATTCCCACGTTGAAAACCCTTTAGGGCTCCGACCTAGTGGACGTAAAAGTTCCTTTATTGACCTTATGGACAATGAGGTTCATTGGATCGGATGATTATTAAAATAAATAAGTGTTGTTTATTGGAGGTGGTTGATAATTTTCGCCAAACATTGCGGCATAGGCCCACACAACTGATATACTACTACGAGAGGTGAATGAGCTCTCTTTGTGGCAGTTTATTTTAAGTTCTCTAGCTGAAGCTGCGGGAGTTGCAGCTAATGTTACTTAAGATTTTTTGTTGCTTTCATCTGTGTTGCTTGCTTGCATTTATTTTAAGTAAATTGTGTGTAGGCTACAGTTTTTTTTTGTACTTCCAGTATGCGGGTGCTACGGAAGGCAGAACTGTTGACTTAATCTGAATATTATTTTGATCTGGACTAGAATATTATTTGTATTTCTTTCTGTTATTTTGTTTATTTAAAAATGCCGACAACTACTGGATCTAGGTCAGCATATTCCATAGTTATGTATTTGTTGTAAACTTTTGTATTTACTTGATGGAACAAATTCATTTATTCATTATTAATTTTTTTCAGATATCTATTTTGACATAAGTAATTAGAGGAGGAATTTCATATCGTTACCTGTAACCGTTGTTTGTCCCACTGACCTAGTTGAAAGAGGCTTGTTGTGCTGATGTTGAAGATTGGGCCTTATTCCAGTCAGGAGTGGATCTTACCTTTACCAGTTAGTTTTGTATTTCCCTAATGCCCTAAGTTAATTAAATGCCTTATTTAATACTAATCCGGCGTTTCAGAGCAGCCAGATTAGATTTATAATCATAAATATTCAATGATTAATGTTTATTAATGACAAGAAAATTATGAATTAAAAACTAATTACAGATGTTCTAACAAAATAGTACAGCTTTCACCAGCCAGACTTAAAGATTAAGTCAAGCATTGGCGTATGCTCTACAGCGACCTCTAGGTTTGGTAGTCACTATAAAGCAATAGTACCCGCAAACAAAAGCCGACATTTATTCAAGATCCTAAAGAAATATATTTTTAAATATTTGTATAAAAGAAATGTATATTTTAGGAAAGGAATGTCGAGTCTGTATTCAAATTTGTTGGCTTGGAGAAATATATCCAATATGATCGCTTGCACCCACAATTCTGTTTGTACCAGTCTTCCAGAATTTATTGAGTAAAACTAACTTTTTTAAGATAATATTTCAAACTGAGTAATATTTTCACCAACTATGTAGAACTAAGTGTAAATAATTTATATGATAACGAATAAGCACTTATGTTACACACTTAAAAGGATAATGTGCACTTTCGTTTCCATTGGTTTCAGCCATTCGTGAGCTCTGCTTTCACGATGCGCTCAAGGAAGAATTTCCATAATATGAACTCACACAATGAGTAAAACGGACCATGGCTCACCTCAAACGGACCATGGCTCACCTCAAACGGACCATGGCTCACCTCAAACGGACCATGGCTCACCTCAAACGGACCATGGCTCACCTCAAACGGACCATGGCTCACCTCAACCCTGACCTAATGGCTTTCGTAGGTCGTGGTTACGTTTTAATGTAACGTAAATTAATATTGTGTTTTTTGGTAGACAAAGTTTCCACTGTGCACAATAATAATGATAATACTAATATTTATTCCATGGCAATAGTTATAATGTACGGTATCGGAATTGACAAAAATAATTAATTTGAATGTAAATCTTTAGACCAGGTAAGGTAGTCCTGAGTCATCTCTGGCGAGGTAAAGTCCATTTTGGGAACCAATCCTTTGCCAAAGTGAGATGAGAAACCGTCCAAACATTGCTCAAAATGGCCGGCCTAAGTCATTTATTAATATTTATTTGTTTAATACAAATTTAAAAAATATTTTTTTTTACATTAATTGCCCTGCAAAAACTGTAAAATACCCCCGTTACAGCAAACCTGCGTACTCAGCAAATTTCCAATGCATGCGTATGTTTCGCACTACCACAAAAAGCCACTTTTTAAAGTTTCATAAAAATACATGAATAAATAATTGATCTATAGGATTTTATTCATTCTCCGTAAGAATAACATTATGGCTGAGTACGCAGATTTGCTGCTACATGGAACACAAAATTTGTGTTTTTATGCAATTATCAATATAACTTAACCAGTTGCAGCTGAAAGCCAATTTTTTATTAATTTATCATCATAATTAAGGGAGATATACAACTTTACTTATTCTCCATAAGAATAACATTAGGGCTGAGTATGCAGGTTTGCTGCTATGAGGTAAATAAAAAAAAATCAATTTTTGTGCAAATATCAATATACCAGTATTACGTGAAGCCACATACCAAGTTTCGTCAATATAAATTCATAAATAATCGAGATATCAAATTTTATTTATCCTCCATAAGGATAACATTGGACAACGTACGATGTTTAGCACTTTGAATACCTCTGCAACGGTTGGACGTAGAATCCCAATTTAAACACCAAAATGATTGTTATGTGGAGCTGAACTGATTGGTAAAAGCAAATGTGAATTTTACACTTAAATGAACTGAGGAAAAGCCAAAAACCTTTTCCCCATAAGATTAAAATGGGAGATTTTATGAGCAGGTTTTTTGGATTTTCTCTGCAACCACTTAACCAAAGTTAATAATTCAAAATATTATATTTTTTAACTCTATATAATGGTCAAAACCAAAATTGAGTGTTTAAAAAAATTTAGGGTGAAATATGCAAAAACTGATTTTTGGAAAATTTAAAACCCCCATATACCCCCCTTTCCATGGTCAGGTTTTTCTGGTTTTCGAACTTAAAGCCATGAATGTCACTTTACCATATTACCATATTTATTTATGAATGTCACTTTTTCATTTGAGCCAAATTTAATCGAAATTGGACGTTTTTTACTCAAGTTATCGCATTAACGGACACACACACACACACACACACACACACACACATATATATATATATATAAATTTGAACGAATAGTATTTTTGGCATCTGGGGACCTTAAAACAAAAAGTTATCATGGTCTCGGGCTTAAGTCTTACAATGAGACCTACGGTAATAGCTTCTTCCCCATAGGGGAAATTCACTAAAACGACTATTTACAACCATTTTATAATGCGAAACACACAACAGGTCAAATTGTTTTGTTAGAGTTTGTATACATTGTAAACAATAGCAACGGAATGAGCTTCGATGGAAATCAGCGTTTTCCACTATGACTGTTATCAAGCAATTGTTGTTAAGAACATAACGTTTAGATTTCATAGGTAAACAATTCCTTGCTTAAATGTTATTCACTATTTAGACATTTCCATACAAATTAGTATGAATTATTTTCTAATAATCTACTCTAATATCTGCATAATGGGTGACTAGGGGCTGTTCTCGTGACTAATAAAACTTTTCTGTTAAGTACCTTCTATGCGAGTAAAATGAAGACATTCTTAAAATATTCTCCACTCAGTTCAGTTATCCCTCTGTTTAGTTCGAGACCTTTCCTTGAAGTATTTGAATTAAAATTCAGCTCAAACCATAACCTCCGTCAAAGGTGGGGGAAGAAATAAAATACACAACCACAGTGTTTACAAAACTTAACATAAACACACTAATATATTTATTTAACGATATTTATAAATATTTGTATATAGTAATCAGTAGGGTAGGATCGCAGTAGCGTAACAACGATGCGTGGTAGTCGGTGTGTTGTGGTGGGTAGAGTAGCACAGCCTGGTAGCCCTACCATGCCCCTACCAGGGGGGCGGATGCTGGTAGGGGGGGAGCCATGGTCACTCGCCCGATACGGTGACGGGGGTCGTCCACTGCCAGGGGGACGAGTAGCTCTTCTGTTGGCTGAAACAGAGTAGAACAACTGGGTTAGACGGCTGCTGGGGAAGTTACATATGCATAACATGTTACATATGCAGAGAAAAAGGAAGGGATTGGATATAAATAGTCGAACAGGGGAATAGGTGTTGACTCAGCCATCTCAGGCTTTGCTCTGGTACCACACATTGAAAAATTGGTTAAAGGTAATGCACAATTTAAAACTGGGTTTTAATATTAATTGAAATGCTATTCAAGTCAGCCATTAAAAAAAATGCTCTTTGAGTTGAAGAAGTATTTCATTTTTATCGTACACAATTGTTGACGTACAAAAGGAGTGTATTTGAAATATAGGCTTGTATTTTTGTTCTTGTAAGAGCATAGAATACATACATTAATTGCCTATATGTTATGTCGCTTTCCAGAAAGTACTATTGGTATTTAAAGTATCTAACCAGTCATTCGAAAAGTGCAATGGACATTTTTGTCAGGGGAAAATAATTTAATTAAGATTTTAAATTTCACCCTTTAAAATAATTTACAACAAGCTTCAGTAAAATATGCTGTACAAGGGTAATTTATAATGTAACTAAATATGGTAAGACGACTCCAATATCAAAGTTCTTCTTTATCATGAACATTTGTCTAGTTTTCCAACGTTAAAACAGTAGATACTGTCTTGATCTGAAATCATTCCGTCCTGTAAAAGAAGACCGACAACTGAAACGCGTCACTTAAATTTTCATTGCTGAAGGGTGTAATAATTATAGGATTTTGCAGATTGTGAATGTATAAGTAACGTCTGACTGTTCGCGTGTACTACTAACGTAACAGTGCCTAATTTTGACTATAGGTCTGCACGATGAGTACAATAGTATCTACGAACTTTCCACTTTTTCACAGTCAGCGATTTGAGTAATAAACTGTTAAAGTCATATGACTAGGACCTTACTGTAAGCACAAACCAAATATTCATACAAACCGTCTCGCTATCCTAACGACGTTGGTGTTAATAACTCTGCTATAGCAATATTCCCAGTCGATTGATAGTTCCCGATAGGTCGCCGTTAGTCTGACGTCAGTTAGCACACCTCGTTATCGCCGGCTCATGTATCAGATCCCAGTTTGTTTTTCATTACCAGCCTTTTGCGTCACGCTCTTTATTGGCCCATTAGCGCTTTTGTGTCATGTAATTAAATCGGTTTTAATTTATTTTCATTTATAATTGGATCCAGACTGTTTTTTTAAGGACGAAACAATTTAAAACATCGCTTAAAAAACACTAATGTTACGTATTACACCATGTTTCAGGAGGTACGGTCGAACAGTTGTGTGATATGTCTTCAGTTTGGAGCAATTAATAAACAAGTCAATCCTATAATAACATTGTTATAAAACGCCAATCCAATCAGTAAACAATTTCCAAATTTTGAAAAATGCTTAGGTGAAAAAATGTTTTGCCGGAATCACAGTAGTTGATTAAATCGTTCCTGCTATTGGAATCTATAAAGGTCACCACTATTTCTAATAGCAATCATGGGACTGTCGTAATAGACTCACTGGTAACCATATGTAGGACGTAATAATAAACACTGCTTGGTTCTAACTTTAGTTACTTTCCAATAATATATCAAATGTTTACTTTAAAAAAACCTGAAAATTCCGTTAAACGTAGACTTTATCGTAAATTAAATAGTTTTAAGACACGGGGTTTCATACTGGAATGTGAACCCGTTGCCCCTCGTGCTTGGAAATCGTTAATTATTTTAACTCAGATATCACCAGAGTTTAGCCGTGTATTATCTGTGAAGTGACTTGAATTAGTGTAAATTATTTTAATTTCATTTTAGGTTTAGTGAAATAAGTTAAAGTGGAAATCCCAATCAGACGCTTCAAAGGTATCGTTTTCAGTACTCTGTTATGTCGTTACGAGTACAAAATACTTGGGACGATACCAGGTACAGGCTCAGTAGTTACTACTACTTTGAAATCAGAGGTAATAATCGTGTACTCCAGTATCACCTTTTAAAGTGAGGATTAGTTACAAAATACTTTTTACAGAAATCCTGACTTCTTTATGACAAATCCACAATTTATAGAAGCTAAGAAATAATATTCGTTTGATATTGGTTATTTAAGTTATTAACAATGTTTTGATAAAAATCGTAGCTTTACTAAGGTTTGATGTCACAAAAGTGATAAAATGATAAGGGCTGGAAACTAAAAGTCCATTGAACGATAATCATTAGAGCTAAGAATAACTGAATGCATACATGCATGCATATAAATACAGTAAACAATCAGTAATAAGTTTTACTTTAATGATATTTAATTCCATTAGATTATACGTTATGCACACATTCCAATTTAATTAGTCTTAAATTTTGTATAAAACTATATTTAAATTAGAATAGCATAATGTATTTTGTAAACACATTTTTATGTATACATTTCTCAAAATACAATAATAAAACCAATACAAAACGTTCACCAGTTTTGATAACATGTATACATTAGCTACAGTTTAGTTCAGTTCCATTTGCCAAACATCAATGTGTTTTTTGTCGTCCCTGTTTCACGTCAGACCCTTTGTTGTCGTTCGTTTGTCAATGCAAATTAAAGGAAACAATTAACACTTTATTTTCGTTTAATCAAAGCAGCGTAAAACAATTAAACAATAAAAATAAACTTTAAATTTGTTTTTAATTGCCTTTCATTATTAGTATTTTAATATTTACTCTTTTTATTGCCATTTGTAAGTAAAATTGTGAATGAGAATAAACTGGAAATACAGATTGCATGATTTTTTATACTCTTAAACGTACGTTAAGAATAATTGAATGAGCATTGATTGCAGAAATCACAACAATATAACATGTGAATTACTAAGAAAATTGGCTACACTTGAAAATTGAAGAATGGTAACTAGAATTGCCCACATTGAAAAAATAACAGGAAATGTGAAATAGTAGCAAAAGTGGTTAAAATACTTTAACTATAATACTGAAAATTGTATAGAAGATTGTTTTTGGTTTGGAAAATTATTTTTGGGCTTATTTTTTTGAAGTTGGACAGTCTTGTGCAGCCTAACTGCACATCATCAGCTGCACCCTTGGACTCTTATTGTAATAGCTGGGCGGTCTGGCACATCACCCAACTGCAAATTATCAGCTGTGTATTAGTGTTTGTGTGGGTTCTTATTTGATAGTTGGGCAGTCTTGTGCAGCCTAACTGCACATCATCAGCTGCATTACCCTTGGACTCTTATTGTAATAGTTGGACGGTCTAGCACATCACCCAACTGCAAATTATCAGCTGTGTATTAGTGTTTGTGTGGGTTCTTATTTAATAGTTGGACAGTCTGACGCATCACCTAACTGGGCATTTTCAGCCATTTTATTAATCTCGCAAGTTGGAATTACTTTCAGTTATCAAAATAAAAATTTACCTTGTTCATTAATATTAGTCATTAAATATTTTTTATAAATATGAGCTATTTAATTTAGGAAATGTATGTTCAACACAACCAAGGCCTGCCGAAGAAGACGCAACCTTGGGAAATAATATATAAAGATAATAACGGATTGTATTTGGAGTTAATAAAACAGAAGATCTGAAGGCTTCCATGAGAAATAACATTGGCAAGGAAGCCAATGGTATCACTCTTAAGTGTGATTGAAAGGGGTGATCGAAAAGTGTGAAACCTTCAACACCTTCAAAAGGCACATTTGAAAGCCAAAATCTTTTGAGAGACACCAATAATGTGCTGGTGAAACTTTTGCTACATAAATGAAGGGTTACATTCAAAATTATACATCAAAGCCTATACAAAGTATTTAAAATGTTTTGAGTTTTCCCCCCATCCAAAATTTAAAAACGCCTTATCTTTGTCTTTTGTACGACGCTTCTTCAACCTCAATAGATTGTTGCAAAAAGAAGATTAAACAATATTTCCGCAATTTTGGTTCTGATATTTGCAAAATTAGTATATTTATGAGACTACAAGTGTCATTAAATAGAATACGTTCAGGGAAATCATTTTGATTGGCGTGGTCAGATTTCTATGTTAATCATGTAAATTTTCATAAGTTGCTTAGACTTTTAAAATGAGGTAACGAACTATCCTCCGATAATGTAGCTCCTCATTACTGAGAAGGTTCCAGCAAACAAATTTGTAATATTTTAAATAGAAAAAAAGTTAAAGTTGATATATTTTAGTCACTCTAAATAGAATAATGACTAACCAAATTAATAAAACCAGCTGATCTGAATGGATTTTATTTAAACTTTGACGATTTCCCTATACATTTTCGGAACTTGCGTCAACTTGAAACCCTCAAAAGGCAAATTTAGACTATATGAGCTTTCATATAACATATATATATAATTTAGGACATAATAGTTCTAACGGTAGCTTCTAAACCCCACATAAATTTGCATATTCCTTTATTAAATAGAGTTCAGTGTATATTTTAAGTTTATTCATTGCACTACGAAAAACGACTACTTCGTACACGTTTAGTCCATCACACGTTTTGAGGATAATTTTAAGATGACTTTTGGGAGAAAAAATTGTAAGTTATAATTATAATTGAAAATGAAGTACACTATCGAGATTTTTACATGTTTGTGTGTGAATAAAAATATTTAAAATAATAAATAAGGCACATGAATCAATGACATGTACACATTACCGTACCTTTATCAGAACTGCAGTTCTAGGATGACTGCCAATTTTTAAGACCGAAATAGCTAATTATCAAGTGTATTTAATGTAAATAAAAGTAATGAAACATTCATGAAACGTCGATTTCCCAGAACAAATAAGTATTATTCAGTTAAAACCGGATTCAAGTCATAATGATACCAAGGCTGTTTTATTTGCATAAAGCCGATTTTGTACTGAACTGTGTTATCTTTTATGACTATAAGAGATAACACATGTTTCCTTTTATAAATCCAAACTGTTACTTTTCCTGTGTCCAAACGCTAACGGATTCATGATAACAGTGGTTAAAATTTGGAAGATGTTTTAACTCAAGTAATTTAACATAGAATAATAAGATTAGGGGTTGATTAGTATACAACAGTTTATACTAGTTGGCACAATATACAAACACTGAAGATGAATTGGTAATTGGTATTATACTTCTTACGTTGGCAAGTCATTAATAGGGTAACTAATTCATTTGTACACGTTACCTAACGATTCCTATACAGCCATAATTCTTCGTTCCTAATTCGATAATACCGTTAAGGATTATTAAACGCTTATGTAATGCTTTGGCGTTCAATTCACGTATTACTATAATTACTGATTCGGCATAAAATTTTGTTATTCAGGCATAATTTGAATATAAATACTTTTTTTCATGTGGTTAAACAGACAATGTTCTAAGATAAATAAAACAAATTTATTTGGTAAATAAATAACTTACATTAGTGCAATATTACAAAAATACCAAAATTGAAGATGTGTTACCATTATATAACTGTTTATTTGTTAACGGCAACCTCACACTGTTTTCATTAAAATTATAACCCCTTTAGAGCGAATAGAAATGTGCCTCTATATTATGCATGAATGGAAGGAAGTTATTATGTTTACGTTATTGGGTAAACAGAAGCTATGTTATTTTTCCTTGTACCCAGAATAATCAATCTAGGGTCCATTTGTCTTCAGACAGTAAACCCAAGCCTGTCTATAGGTGGTTGAACCCAGGATGAACCTTTATCAGCCGTGGTAACTGTGCTTTGTGTAAGGTCATGAACCGTATCATGCCACACCCAAGCAAGTATTTGTGATGTGTTTGAGAACTAACTCTTTTCGTGATTAGCAGGAGTTTTATTTTGTATATTGTAATGCATCATATTTATTTAGGTTAAATGGAATTAAAGTCATACTACTGTCATCTTGAATTAAAACTTTTTTGGAATGGGAACTACAAAACAATGATTTTAGTTTAAGTTTGGTTCCTTAGAACGCAATGAAATTTTTTCTGTGCTACCCAGTCAATCGCTTAAGACTCTACATCTACATGTCTACATGCCAAATGAATGGGGACCGGACAAAAGTGATTCAAGTGCCGCATCTTGCGTTGCATTCCACCCCTGAAGTCTCTATATGCATCGTGCATGTGGACAGGAAAGTTTTAGTATTACGGTCGCATTCCACTTTCTTTCCAACTCTGAAGTGTCTATATGCCAAGTGCATTTGGACCGGGTAGTAATGGTGCAACGAGCGCATTGCGCGTTGCATTCCTAGCCTGAAGGTCATCACGGCTCGATGCACTTTGTGATGCATTACGATGCCTCGTTTAGTCGATGCAGTTGTGATTTTAGTACGATGATGTTACACCAAATGACATATCTAGTCAGACTTTAACTAGACAAGGCTTTGGAAGGTTTGTATTTTAAAGCAAAAAATCGAAACTAAAAAAAAATAAAGACGGATTATATGAAACGGACAGTTTATCGAAAATATAACTGTTAATAAATTATCCTTAAAATAATCGGCTCACGCCATTTATGCATATTCCTGCATTTGCTTTTGCAGACCTTATGTGCCGTGTTGCATTTTTGTATAATTTGTCTTTTAATAATATACTCCCACATTGGCTCCCTGTGAGGTTAAATTAGTTTTATATTTGTTAAATAGTGACTCAGTAAATTGTTGTTATTATAATCCTATACTCTAATATGAGTAAGGTTTGCTTGCTTGCTTGTTTGCTTGCTTGCGTGCTTGCTTGCTTGCTTGCGACACGGATCTCAAAAACGGCTCCAACGATTTCCTTCAAATGTTCGAAATAACTAATTTCTGGGATAAAAATAAGTTCTAGACAGGCCTCATCCCTAGGAAAAATAAAATAATGTAAAAAAATAAAATGAAAAGTTAAAAAAAATAACATTGGGCTTATGGAGTTTCAAATCAAAACAAAAGAATTGTAACAGCTGTTCATGATCAACCAGGGAACTGTCAAAGTAATACTCATGTTGTTTATGATTATTAACATGTGGTTTCCTGAGAGCAGAGATTAAAAGATTTGAGTTAAGATTACATATATAGAGTATTAAAATAAATCAAAGGGACATTGAGCTATAAATAACAACTGGAGGGACCTTAAAAATGTAGAAAAGAGGCAAATGAATAATACAAATCTGATTATCAGTAGGGGGAAGTGGTGAAATATTACTCCGAGTCATCTAAACAAACTGACTGGCCTTCCCCTGAGCAAAGCTCGGCCCCCAGGTACTTTTAAAGATTAATTAAGAAAACACAGCCACACACGAGGATATTAAATTCTTTAGAATAGTTATTGGAAACATTTATGCGTAATGCAACTATTGTCTATATTTCACATATACAATGCTATATGGATTTTGTTAGGAATATCTTCCTAGACCTCAGGCAAAGGCTACCTATGAAACGGAGTGGACATTTAGTAATAAATATAACATTTATTGAATTTGCCATTCCTAAAAGTTTTTACAAACTAAAATTTATCTGATAAATATTTGGCTTTTTACATACATTTAATAATACAGAGTATTCATAACATAACCGAGTGTTTCTTACTGAAGCAGTGTTGCGTTGGCGTTGCGCATAGTTTTGTGGTATTCGTTTGGTACAAGATAACATTTAAGACGTAAAACATTTCTTGCCAAGACAGTGAAAAAGAACATTGTGTAGTACAGCAAAGTAGTACGAATAAATATCGAAATAAATCTCGCTTTTTATAAACAATTGTAACCGTCATTAACGCAAAAGGTTGATTATTAAAAACATTGTTACGGTCAATAGACTATTCTCATATAAATTAAGTAGGAGATTTGATACGTGATGACAATATATCATTTCGATATACTCGCTTTAGGGAAGCATTGTCTTGGAATGCAACTTTTTGTACGATTAGAAAATTTGTTAGTCCTTGTTTATAACTGATCGAAATGCATTCGCGTTCACTAAGAAGTAATAAACTACTTATTCGATAAGTTTGCGATTTCTGAAAACCCTTCGTATTAATTTTCTGAATACGTGGACGTAACAGTGTACTGTTGTACTGTTTTTGTACTGTTTTCTTTAGTTGGTAGTTACTAAAATAACTAGTAACTTACTGGTTACTTTGGTCAACTTTTGAATATGATAGAAACGATTAAAACATGAATTTGAATGATTCCAAAACTAGATTTCATGGCTTTCACTTATTTTCTGTGTAATTTTCCGTTAACGATTCTCTCTCATTGGGTTTAAAATGCCTCTCCAATGTAAAAGATTCAATTTTGTAAAATTCGTCGTGTAATTTGTAATGTATGGTTTTTTAAAGAGGTAAACTAATTTGTTTCGTTATACCTAATAAGGACCAATACGCTTCTCAGTAAAACATCTCTAGAAACAAGTGTCCTGCATGCAACAGAAACATACTTAAGAAACCCTTTTATATGGAGTTGGCTAAAACTCCGTTGTTATTGGTTACCAACCCATTTAAGTTACATTAATCATCAAAGTTTCACATCATTACAATGATTGAGTTGTCTCGTTACTTGTGAGTTACAACCAACAACGTAAGGTTTTTAATGTTTAATAAACCTTATATACAGTGATGAGAGAAAGGGTTGAGGCTGAATAAAGATAATGCTTCAGTACCCACAGATAGTATTGTTTAATTTCTTAAGACTGCTAGTTAATTTGATTGGTTCAATCTGTTGTACAGTTCATTTTGGGGCGAATTAGCAACATTGAAATAGACATTGAAAAAATATATAAGTAATTATAGTTTTCGGAAAACTTTAACAAGTTTATTATATACGAGGCTTTTATAACTTACGAGACACAATATTATGATTTCTAAAGTATGATTTCTATTCTGTATCTAGGAACGAACAAAAAAACCGAGACGTACATAGTAACAGCTTTAATGAATGATTCAGAGAACAACGGTGGTTCAGAAAAATCCAGTAATTCTTCTCCCAATGCACCCGCGAAGTCAGCAGCACGTTGGCGCGATCTGACAGCGTGATAGTACAAAGCAGCGCATGTCACATTCCACCATACCTTGTACCCCTCCCCACCTCCACGTCCCGTGATACCGGTACAGTGAAAGAGTACAGTACATAGGTGCTCGTACACCGGATGGACCGGTTTAAAGGCGGGAAGTGCAGCTTAGCCGTTGTTGTGTCACCCTGGCCATCCCGTCCTTGCCAACAAGGCTGCGGCTGGTGTACCTCAAGGTTCTGCTCTGGGTTCGCTTCTTTTTGTTATTGTATCCTGAATCCAGGTATTGTTCTGTGGTCATTGGTTATTCTAAGGTGTGATATGAACGTTTACACCTTATATGGGCTTGAATAAGTCGACTGCAAAGCTGAAAGGTCTTTTAAAACGGAGTCGGCAGACGTAGACATGTCCTGAGAGTTGAAGGAAAAAGTTGCTAAAGAATCTTAAAGGGATTCTTGGGGTTTAATTCTGTGGTTGAATATGGATCAAGTTAAATTTTTACCTAAGTGTACTGACATATTATAAATTATAACGATTGTTTAGGCAAATTAACTGCAGTTAAAGCCAGTCCTGTATTGAGTTTCACTTCCACTTATATTTCGGAATAAAAAAATAATTAAAACACAAACTATAATAATAATAAAAACTGCATATTCAATTTAACGACATCTTAAAAATCATACAGGAAATTATACCAGTTTTGCAGCCGCTGTTAAGTGTCGTGATAAACCACAAATAAAAATTAAAAACGATAAAACTTCAAGTTTTCAACAGCTTCAGCCACGACAGTCGCATGGTGAGCGTGCAAGGGTGCGCTACAGTTTGTCGTTGTCACCCCACAAGTCTATTGTTCCGTTTCCGGCCTGCTGATGAGTCTTCCACACCTCCTGGTGGTCAACTAATGAATCATTTATCAAGTCTTCAACCCTCACTCGTCCGTCTTCGTTCTTCCACCCTTTTCTCCCTTAATGTGTCCCATTTGTCTATCGGTCCCACATACCGGACATCTATGGTCTAGCATGGCGCCTAGAAGCTAGTGTTTGTTAATATTCTATAGATAACTATATTTGGATGTTTTACTACAACAAATTATACTTATTGAACGCAAAAATGAAATTTATGAACTTCGTGACTTGTTAGTTTAATTTAAAATATATTGTTTATCGTTCATGTTTTTAACAGGATAGGCCAAACGCCTGAACGGCTAATACAGGCTGATATAGAGCCGTATTTTCTGGCCATCTGCGAAGAGGCTTCAGGGCTAGCCGTCAACAAAAGGTTTTTGGAATTTAACTTAGACAATTAATTAATCTGGGATTTTAAAATATGAAATAATCTCAAACTCTATTGTTCAAATATAATTCATAAAGTTGAGTGATAGTAAATGATCCTATATTGACGGTTGACGCCAGAGGCATTTTTTCGATGAATGCTAATAAAATATTTCCTTTGTATTTGTATTTGCATGTGTTTTAACGAAACATTTTGATAAAATAATATTTATCAAACTCGAATAGGAACTTTGATATAAACAACGGAACGTACAAGAAACCCCCGTTTTAAGAAAACTCCCCCTTGCCTTTTAGCGGTTAAGGAAATACAATGGATTTAGGGGAGGACAATACGATGCCCTTAGAGACTGACCACTAACTGGATTGAAGCAATGACGGCTGTAGGGAGGGGGGGGAGTGATAAAGTCAGATCAGAAAATACATTACAAAGAGCAAACCCATGGTAAAAAATAAGTTACCGGCGCAGAAGCAAACTGACAGTACAAACTTCATAATATTGAAAGTAAAACTAAATGTAAAATAATTTTATAAAACTATCTAAAGTTAAATAGTAAAAATAAAAGCCATTTGAAATTAATTTAGGAATTAATAGATTATTTGTCGAAATCCATATTGCGATTTTGTAAAACGATACCAGATTTTTAAATTTTAAAACATTTAATCTCTTAATATCGCTAGCGAACGCTTAAACTTAATATATTTAAGAACATGGTTTGCAACACAGTGGATGTTGTGGTAATGACAGTGCTCATAAGAAATAAATATACCGGCAACGTAGGATACAATTAATTAAGGAAACCCGTAGTTTATTTTTAACATTACAATACAATATAATTTAACGCCTATTTTTCACAATGCGACAAAACTAAGTAAGCCAACAAAACCAAACGATATGTGATATTTAAAAGCTAGAACAATATTAGTTTCTTAATCAAAATGTTTTTGACGTTACAATATCACAATGCACGGTCACCAGAAATATTAGCATTTTCAAACCAAAATGCAATGTCATCTGTTGAAATATAATCAATCAAACTGCAGGCTAATAGATTATGTAAGATCCATCTGAGAGCAGCTAAGCGAATTGCACATCATTCTACTTCAACAATTTGTCTCGACGGGAAATTTGCCGTATAATTTTAGAAAATGAAAAATACAGTTGTTCAGGTTAATACCGGGGTGCTCCAAACATAACTGAACAAGACTGTTGGGTTAAATACTTTAACTACACACAAAGAGAAAATGTCGATAGTTAAAAATGACACACATATTCTTAAACTTTATTGGATGAAATTATTGTTGGTGACCTGCATGCGGCTGCTCTGATTTGTTGTAGATTATTTGATGGAGATTTAAGTGCAACAAAAATGCGATGGATGATTTTTGAAAAAAGTACCAGCACAGATGATTTGTACCAGTGTCTAAAAATATAGTATTTCAATATACCAGTAAAGTCTTCAGAGTTGTTTGGTTTTATGGAAAACCCTGTATTTGACAACAATTATTTAAAATTGCAGGTTAAATTTGTAAAACATATTTTTAATAAAAGAATTTCATACGTTGTATGTGAAAGTTATTTCAACCAGTTAATGAAATTAAAACAAATAATATAAACTATGAGTTTTGAATCGTCGAAAGTCTTTCTTGATAGCAAATTAAAACCAAATGTATTGCCTTTTGACAGCATAGGACATACATATCGTTTTGTATGTTAGTCATTAAACTTTCCTCATTTTTCCACACAATGTAATACAAACAAACATGTTTTTCGCTCTTCATGAGTCCTCCCCCAGGGATCGTCAGGGGGGAGGATGTCAATACACCTAGTTATTTATTAAACAA
The DNA here is from genome assembly GCA_963675035.1 of Allygus modestus. NCBI lineage: Eukaryota > Metazoa > Arthropoda > Insecta > Hemiptera > Cicadellidae > Allygus > Allygus modestus. Next base: position 320,597,591 of record OY776111.1, read on the forward strand.
ATGTTTATCTTTCATAAAAGTTCACGCATTAGGTTCACCACAGTATGCAGCAGAAACAAATGTTTTCGCTGTACATGAATGTTCACGCTGAACCGCGATTGTCAGATCCGACATCGCAATGAGCAATCAATCTGCCAAGCCCTTCCTGTGGAGGGCGAGGTGTATGGAAGAATGCCAAAGGGTTTTATTTCGACACGTGCCGCGGGCGAGGGGACGCTGTTTGGCATCAAATTTGGGCAGCACTCAATGTCGGCCTCCCCGGGGTTTTGGGCTGGGGATTAGTCAACTGGATTAAACCCCTCAAAACCTCCCCTCTATCGTCCTCGCCCACCCCTCCTGACAAAGGTGCTCATTCCTACACCCTTGATGCGTCGACGTGCAGTTTCAAGTTTGAAGTAAAGTGTTTACGCACATAGCTGTAGTATTAAAAAAAACATTCTGCAAACTAAAATTAATAGCGAGTGTTTCATCAAGTATACCGAATTTATTGAACTCGGGCAAACAGCCGAACACCTAAAAGCCACTGGAAAACTTATTTTACAGGCAAACCTCGTTAATCCTAATATGTTTTTGCTCAAGGCGTTCGGATTATCAAAATGTTCGAATTACTGAGGAAGTTTCAAATAAAGACCACAAACTCGGTACAAATTATTGTGAATATAGCAAAATAATTACTTTACAGTGACAAATACAATATAAAAACAAAATAACGATAAGCACAAATTGTAAATGATGAATTGTAAATAATAAATGCTGATACATATTGAACAAGAGCCACTGAAATAAAACACTTAACTTAAAAAAGTCAATTAAAAATAGTGTTTCTAAAACATGAAAATCAATAAATATACCAACTGGCAGCGCGGCGGCTGAAGGTCGTTCGGATTACAGAGGCATTCGGACCACCGTGTTTGAACAATCGAGGTTCGCCTGTATACTCATAAGTAATGTATGTAAACCAAATTTGTTTTCTTCTATTAATTTAAGTTGAGATGCTTCTATTTTAAGCAAGGAATAGCTATAAGATCCGTTTATATAATCTCAAATAACAAATTTTAAACATAGATAAAAAAAAATTCTGATTAAATTTTATCAGATAATACTATGACTACGTTTACAAGTGTGAGGTGTATTTTTATTTTTAATTGACAATGACAACATATTCCGATAAGGAGCTGCCCATAATTGATGTCACCTAGAAATAGGGAGGGCAAATGGTAATGAGATTATTATAGTAAAACAATGAAATACGATCTCTTCAAAATGACAAATTCACAATAGTTACTATACTATACTTGGCAACATAAAGAAAACAATAATTATATTATTTTTACGCATATTTGTTTAACTTAAAGATTACATAATTTGTCTAAGTAGGATATCGTACAGTTACGATAGGATGTTTGTAAGAAGATATGATAATCGTACAAAAATAATACGCAATTTTACAAATTAATAACTTATTGATTCAGATTTGTGATAAGAAAACAATTTGAACAAGCATTTTGAACTCTATATCTTTTGAAATTGTATACGGTTTGAAACACTTATTGATGATTTAAATTGTATAAATCTTTAGGATAAACATGTATGCACCTAAAGGTATCCACCCCTCTATCAGAAGGCCTTAATAATTTACTTAACTGGGCAATATTGATATCCTCTTTTTTATAGTTATTTTATTTAAGCTTTCACAGTTGCAAAAAATATGAGTTTTATCAAATGAATTACCAAAACAAAATAACATTTTTTGTAGTGAGAGTGTTATCAGCTGTGTAAAGCTCGCGTTGGTGGGACGTTGTTTTTATCGGTCTTATCAGTTTGTTATGTAAATCACAAGGTGATAAAGATAGCTTAACGCGAGGTCACCGACTGGCTAAATTAAGGTCAAAGGCGTTATTATAAACATCTCTGAACGATTATCGCAATGTTTTACGTAAAATAGATAAAAGCCATATACATCAATACATACATTATACACATTATATACATGTATACGTAGATTAATTCTACCTTGAAGGCTTAAAACTTCGAAAATACATTTTGTGACCTTAAGGAGCAAAATGCAGGACAGTTAGGGTAAAATTCTCTTTGAGTAGTTACAGGGAAAATTTTAAGTATTGTACAATGAAATTTTAATTTTATTACAAAGCGAGCAGGAAATATTTACATTTACAAGACTAAACGAATCATTAAATAACTTCTCGTTGATATTAAAACTAAGATCTAATTTTGTAATAAAACGAGTGAATGGGTTATCATATATTTATAAACTTTAATATGTGAGTTTGGAGTCCTGGAGGTGATACAACTACGGCATGTTATGACAAACATCGTTTCCAATGTTTAAACCACATATGATAACGTATGTGTTTAGTCAGTTTACGTTTCCTTATTATCTCGGGAAATGTTTAAGCTAAAATGGTAAGAGGGGAGTTAAATTTGTTGGACTCTTACGTTCTGTTGATTTAAATACACAATATTCATCTGCGGCATATTTGATCCTTTACGGAATATGTATATGTTTTTAATAAATACAGTACTTGTCCTTTCAATATGTTTGCGACAAGCGACGCCGTCAACGTGGACCGTTATAACCGCGACGGGAACTATGTCAACTCATGTGTGTTAAAACAATATTAGTTCAGAATTGAATAGAGTTAAAGTGATAATAATATCTAAGTTGATTATAAAAACTAGTAAAAACTCATTACAGTAAATTGACGGAAGTCTACAGTAATATCGGGAAATAAAATCAAATACAAACAATATAGCAAATGTATTTTCATATTACAATCAAAAGTATCGCATTATTTCTTTATTTTGGAAGTGATGACTAAAGCAAACCTTAGTACGTCAGCTGAAAGTAAAATTAGTTCTGCTTTATTAAGGATAGTTCAATTATGTAAGTATATATAAAACTTAAGTTTTTTGGCTTAAAATATTTGTCATTACAACGTAAAATCAAATCAATTATACAGGATAGATATAAATTCCCTTCTCCCTATTTTCTTTCTTCATTTGTTAAAATATCAACCCCAGACCAATGCGGATCATTATTAGACACTTTTTGAAATACTAAACAAGAAAGTGTCAATATCATGAAAATGCCTGGTGATATTTAGAAACGAATCGAGGCATTGGTTTTGGTGTGGAAATAAGTTGAACATGATGGGTCACCTCACCTTTACATTTGAAAATAATTATCTCATTCCAAGATGGCGGCCAGAAATTGAAAATCTTTCAAAATGAAGCAACTACTACTCCAAAATTATCGGTGGTGGTTCATGGTCAAGCCGAGAATAGGGACATGTTTTAAGGATGGGACATTTAAAACTTATTCAAATTAGCCTATTATTGGTTTAAAGTACTAATGAATCATGAAAGGAAAGACTATTGCAAATCTACCGATTACAATCCTTTTTAATTAACAGCTTAATTTACGTTGTAAAGCTGTAAAACAATTAACCGTATGCAGGTTAAAATACCCCCGTCGCAACAAACCTGCGTACTCAGCGAATTTCCAATGCATGTATATGTGTCTCACTACTACATAGAGCCACTTACCAAGTTTCACAGAAATACATTCATAAATAAGTGATATATAGCATTTTATTTATTCTCCGTAAGAATAACATTAGGGCTGAGTACGCAGGTTTGCTGCAACGAGAAAGAGAAAAAAATGAGTGTATTTGCAATTATCAATATGACTCAAACAGTTGAAGCTACATACCAAGTTTTATTAATTTAGGTTGATAAATAAGGGAGATATACAAATTTAATTATTCTCCATATGAATAACATGGGGGCCGAGTATGCAGGTTTGCTGCTACGGGGAAAATCAATAAAAAACCTTTTTTGTACAACTATAAATATACTACAACTAGTTGAAGCCACATACCAAGTTTCATAAATAATCGAGATATAAAATTTTATTTATCCTCCATAAGGATAACATTGGACAACGTACTGTGTTAAACCCTTTGAATATCTCTGCAACGGTTGGACGTAGAACAACAATTAAAACACCAAAACGATTGTTTTGTGGAGCTAAACTGATTGGTAAAACAAATTGTGAAGTTTTCAGTAAAATTATCTGAAGAAAATCCATAAACCTTTTTCCAATAAGATTACATGGGAAATTATATGGACGCGTTTTTTGACTTTTCTCTTCAACCACCTAACCTACATTAATGATTAAAAATACCAAATTATTTGTTTTTTTAAGCCATATAAGATGGCTATGACCAAAATTAAGTGTTTTTTTTAATTTTAGGGGGGAAAATTAAAAAAACTGATTTTTGGAAAATTTATACCCCCCATAAAACCCCCTTCTCATAGTCCGATCGATCTTGTTTTCGAACTTTAAGTAATACATTAACATGGGGTTTTACACTATACACTGGGGGATGGGGTTTTTTACTATACACATTTGTGCCAAATTTCATCAAAATCGGACGTTTCTTTCAAAAGTTATCGCGGTAACGGACACATGTGGCATCTGGGCATCTGGGGACCTCAAAACAAAGAGTTATCATGGTCTCGGGCTTAAGTTTTACCATGCCACCTACGGTAATATCGTCTTCTCTATAGGGGAAATTCGCTAACAGTTGGGTTAAATAAAGATAAAAAATGCAGGCGGCAAAAATAACTCTCTAAGTGACATTTCACTAAGTAACATCATTTGATGAAGGTTCGATACTAGACTCAGCTGCCATTTCTTACTGTGCCATTAATTAATGGTGAATTTTTTACTGTCTCCCTTCATAACAATAAATTATTAAAAGAAGAAACATTAAACCTGTTCAGTTTTAAATATGATGAAGAAATATCAATGTAACAAATAATATGTGTTCCTAGGACTTACTAGACATCACGCTTTCTTTTTCCCTGTTTTTTTAATAGTTCTTACTTTATTAGCTGCATAAACTTCTAATATGTTTTATATATTTTCTGGTAAATATCTATTAATAACACATTTTTAAATCCATATGTTTGGATTTCCTTTTGTTTATTTATTAGTATATATTAATTGTTCATATAGCAACCCTCTAACTGATCTTCTCATCTTTTTCCCACAACCTTTCCATATTATTTTTAAACTACTTTCTTAATTTCATTGTTAATTCCTTGACCTTATTTTCTCTCAGTAAAGCATTTATTATTTTTGAATCATCCCCTTTTAGTTTACCCCCTTTAATTTATTTAATCTCCATATAAACAAATTTGTACAAACTAAGAATATTGTATATGATGTGAAACTTCCCTTGTACAAAATTACTTCAACCAACTACGGACACCGACCTACCCTGGTCCTTTCTACTGAGTGGACTAAGATGAACTTCAACTTATTGTGAGTGACAAATATATCAACTATCCGTTTTTTTCAAACATAAACGTTTGTGACATGAATACTTTATATTAGTGAAATCCTAATTAAATACTTTATTTTAAGTGCAATTTTCAAATAACTCGTAACTGTATTTTTTATTTTATTCATCGTTTATTATTATTAATGATTTCACAAGGTATACCAAATTAACCTTGTGTGGTCCTTCAACATACAATCTTAACAACTATATAAACCCCCCAAAACCTTTGTGGTGATAAATACTAGAGGCATTTTTGTTCAGATATCAGTTGTAAGTTTGTGCACAAATATTGGCTAATCGTTTGTAGTTTATTGGCAAATAAACTATCCACTTTCCAGCCATCTATATTGATAACTATATGGATTAATTTTATAAGTAAAAATGAATGTATTTTGTATTAAGAATGTATTAATGTCACAAATATCACAACATATTTCCCAAAAGATGTTGGGTTAATTTACGAGATTTCCTTTTGTGTGTGGCTACCAGTTTTGCATGATTTATTTTGGTGTATTGATCACAACTGACATCACTATTGCCGTATAACTTTTAGCATGATAACAAATTGTCTATAACGCGTACAATATTTTAACTACATATATTTAAGTATCTCTGAAGTATTTACAAAATTGGATACATGTTTTTTAATACGAAGTAAATTAAATGATTGTTATAACAAAACATACATTTTAGCCTTATACTTAATCAGTTGTTTCAAGTTTGGTTTGCGTGTTTATTTTTGTGTCATCCTAAAATGAGATAAGTAAGAACCCAAGACTTAATTATAATGATAATACAAAGGAGAATAAACTTGACTTAAATATAAAAGTGGCTCTTAATCTAGAAGAGAGTATGTAAAGATTAGTATAGATCACAGGTATTGCGTTCATCAATGCTACTGCATTTAAATGCCCCAGCAATAAGAATATAACTTTGAATAACAAAATCATTCTGAAATATTAAGTAATTAACTAACACTCATTTTAGCGAATTTCCCCTATAGGGAAGAAGCTATTATCGTAGTCGGCATGGTAAGACCTAGGCCCGGGACCATGAAAATTTTCGTTTTGAGGTCCCCTGACCCCAAAAAGACAATTCGTTCGAAACTGTATATATATATATATATATATATATATATATATATATATATATATATACAGTATATGTGTGTGTGTGTGTGTGTCCGTGAGCACGATAACTATCGTAAAAATTATCCGATTTTGATGAAATTTGGCATAAACATTTAAAGCAAAATTTATGACTAAGTTCGAAAAACAGCCAGATCGCTCTATCCGAAGGGGTATTTTGGGGGGGTTTTGTACCCAAAATCCTTTTTTTCTGTTTTGTACATATAATTTTTTAAATAGTCAAATTTTTGTTTTTACCATTGGATTCAGCTTAAAAACACACAATTTGGTATTTTGATCATTCCTCTACGTCAATTGGTTACCGAGATATTGAAAGTGCTAAACACAGTACGTTGTCTAATGTTATTCTTACGGAGGAAAAGACAAATTTTATATCTCGCTTATTTATAAACGTATACTGACGAAACTTGGTATACAGCTTCATCTGGTTTTGGTCTATTGATATTTGCTCAAAAAAACAATTTTTTACCAAAGGCTCTCGTAGCAGCAAATCTGCGTACTCACCCCCATGTTATTCTTATGGAGAATAATTAAAATTGCATATATCGTTTATTTGTGAATATATTTTTATGAAACTTGGTAAGTGGCTTTATGTAGTATTAAGACATTTATATCTCTATTGGAAATTCGCTGAGTATGCAGGTTTGCTGCGAGCATTTTTGAGATTTTAATCTTTATAAAAATATATATGACCGCCATTTTTAAACCGTCAAAGCTATTAATGCCTATATATGTACAATACATACACGAATAACACTCAATTTAAATAATGACCTTACCAAGTTCCAAGACAGTGCCTCAGTGGAATTACATCATCGTTAAGATGTATTAACTAAAACACGCAAGGCAGACGGACAGAAAAACTAAGCGAGGTAGGCCATGACCTCATTTAATAATGAACTTTTTTGGTTTTTATCAACGGAAAAAGTGCTGAAAGTGTGTTACACAGTTAAATTAAAATATATTCATAAATAAGTAGATATAAGCATTTATTTATTCTCCATGAGAATTTAGAAGTACGTCAAGTCTTGATTATTTACACATATATTTTTTTATGAAACCTTTGTAAGTCGCTTCATATAGTATTGAGGTAAGTACATATATGCATTTACGATTTGCTGAGTACGCACGTTTGCTGCGGCGGGGGTATTTATATAGACTATTACTCGTGGCTTGAAGGCGTCAAAGCCCCTATCCTTGACTCAACAGATTCTTGTTACTCTTTATATGCTGAGGAAAACAAAACAATATAAGTAGGAACACATGTCAGTTCGTAAAAGAATTAGACACATAACCACATGTTTTAATGTAAACAAAGCAGACGTTTTTAAATTCCCATGCTTTTCTCATGGGGAAAATATTACGTTATTTCTCATTTGCTAGTAATTTTTTTAGAAATACGAGCCGTCTCCCATCATCCTGCTATTTGCCAAACTCCCACAAATTTGACTTAAAAAATTCGCTTATAGAATCTATTATACTAATTCCTTAAGAAGTTTTTTGTGTACAGCAAAACTCTTTTATTTATGAACCGATTTTGATGATTGAGGTGTCAAATTGAAGGGGTTTCTCTGTAAAACTCATGGAATAACTTTTGTCTCCCTCAGTTCAATGTGCTTTGCCCCATTGGACGAGTTTCCATGTTATTCTTATGAGCAATATGTTTAATAGATCAGAAACAGATGTTGTTGCAGCAACAATTTTAATCAGCTGTTAATTCCTGAATTCTTTGTGCGAAGCACGGGTAATCAGCTGGTTATTTATAAAGATTCCTAGTAAAAATGCAAAGAATCACGTTCGAATTTGGGATAAACATGAATTTTGGCCAGTTGCATTTATTAGACATTTTAAATCTAAATCCTAACTCCTATAAACCGCCGAGTCGGATAATACTACATTGTTTTCATTCCTTATTTCACACGATAGCTAATCTTGTCATTCCTAATGTTTTCGATAAATCAAATAAACATTTAAAGGCAAGCAAAACGAAAAGTAATCAGAAGAGCCAAATAAATGTCTATGGGCCTTATAGGTTAACAACAAGCAAGAAATAAAAGTTCATAACTATCTCTTAACAGCAGCCTATGGTATCAGTTTGTTGTATTTTCAACGAGTGAATATCGTAAAGTGCAATACCAATATAAAAATCTTCAACTTGTGTGTATTGAGCAACATTTTTAATCTACAAAAGTGACTACAAAAGTAATCTACAAAAGTGAGTGGGGTTCAAGGGATTGTGCTTATTTAGATAGTGATTATTATTAGATAGTCGTTATTAGTATCCATAGCCCAGGTAGCGATGCTTATTATGAATTTGCTCAAAAGCTCAAAAGCTCTTTTAGTTCTGAAATTGTGTAAATGTGTTTGCTCACACTGTGACGCGGGTAGTTTGCTTCGGCCAATGTCCAAATAAATAAAATACCACGTCGTCGCCGCGACGAGGGTATTTCGTCGTGCTCACAACACGGAAAGGTAATAATTCGAGCAATGGCCGACATATTTACCTCATTCTACCTTGTTAAGTTTCATTTTACATTAATTATATCAATAAAAATATTTTCGTCTGGTTCCCAGTGAACTTATTAAAGTTCTTTTTGGTCAGAAGCATGGTAGTTTTTTATGATCAGCATTTTCAAATATTATAAAAGCTTTATCCCGGATGAAGGCATATTCAGGATGAGAATGACAACGCCAAACATTTGGATTAATAATCCACATCCTCCTCCTCAATTGGGGATACTCTGATACCATTACTATTTAGAGTAATTACGCGTCGACGCGGCTGTGCGACGCGACGGTGCGTGCATAATGATAGATTTGATTTGGTTGATTCTATTACGTTATTGTAAACATCATAAATCATGTTACAGCTATTGGCCCCTAAGCACAGATAGGTCTGAAGGTAATAAAATTACCAAAACAGTATCAAATAATACGTATCCAGCAAGTACTAATATTTAAAAAATATCGGCTAAATTATTTTGTATACTTTATGAACTATCTGACGAACACATACAGTGTGTGTCCTAAACTCTTGGTTTCTGCTTTGTAGATCTATGTCCACATTACTTGTTCCTTAAATCAAGAAAATACATACCTTGTTTGATGTAATCGGACAAAAAATAACTAGGTTTTTAACATTTTACAAAAAAAATTACATTGTGATTAAATTATTTTCATTCGTAAAAGGTAGGATGGTACAGAAATAAATGTTATCATTAATTGCATCTTGGCCCTTAATATTTGGTGTTTTTTAAACGAGTTATATTAGGTTTCGGAACAAAAACATTTAAATTTGATCTAAATTTATTTCTGTAAGTAGAAATATGGTTCGGTTTGCGACTTTATTTTTATTTGACAATTGCTCCTGAGTTCCTAAGTTTAAACACAGATTGTATCACTATATTGTTTTTAAAACCCAACGAAGCGGTAGTTTATCAGCTAGTAATTCCTGATATTAATGGCAGTTATTAGAAGACTGCAGTCACTGACAAGACGCAGGGACAAAAATAATTCCCTTTTTCCCCAGACCAGTAGCGGCTACCTGGTTGGCGCTCGGGGCAATTTCAGCATTTCTGATCTGGCGAGGCGACCCTTCTTGATCCTCTTTAATGAGTGGGGCAGTTTCATCATTTCAAACGAACCTAAAATATCGGGGCAGTTTCATCGTCCCCATGGATTTATTTTAGTTTCTCTCTTAATTATGGGTTAATCTTGACTTTTATTTAATGCAAATTTACCTGTACTTTGAATTGCGATTATCTAAAATCAGCATTAGACTTGAATTAAATCAGGAATAAAAAATCAAATCAGTTAATAGACGACCAGTATTTATTTCGATAATATTAAAACAGCCATATTTGACTTGTAAACGCGTATTTGCAATCAGCCCACCTTCACAGACACGCATTTCAAGAAATTTAATATATAGATTTCTCCGTTTTTCGCTGCAAAAGTTTCCAATCAACGAACTGTTGATGCACAAGGTTTTTTCTTCTTTGCGAACTTTGGTTTTATTCGTACCAATTTAGGTATATATCTGGGTGTCCTTCAGGGCGTCGAGAAAGATGAAAATGTTGGGCTGAGGAGACGGACACGATTCTTAAACTTGCTATGAAAACATTCACAGGCGTTTGTAGTCCGCCAAAGGTCCGATGAGTTTAGAGCCCAAAGAGAGTAAGAATCCGTAGCGTTCATTATTAGTTTACATTCCGTCTTCCACCTGATTACCCAGCTACCCGACTACCTGGGATAGCGTTGGCGCTTTCCAGGTGCGTGCTAGGCTGACCCTTTTTCGACACTCGCATAACTGGCGCTTTCCCGATCTACCCAAATAACTCAAGTCATTTTTGCCCCATTGCAACAACCATGAAGGATGTGTTTGATTTTTTTTAATGCCACACATTTTAGCAAATTTCCCCTATAGGGAAGAAGCTATCACCGTAGTCGGCATGGTAAGACCTAGGCCTGGGACCATGATAACTTTTCGTTTTCAGGTCCCCAGACCCCAAAAACACCATTCGTTCGAAACTGTATATATGTGTGTCCGTGAGCACGATAACTCTCGTAAAAATTATCCGATTTTGATTAAATTTTGTATAAACGTTTAAAGCAACATTTATGACTTTAAGTTCGAAAACCAGCCAGATCGCTTCATCCGAAGGGGTATTTTGGGGGGGGGTTTTGTACCCCAAAAATGTTTTTTTTTGAATTTTTAACATATAATTTTTTAAATAGTCAAAATTAGTTTTTACTATTGGATTCAGCTTAAAAAACACACAATTTGGTATTTTGATAATTCCTCTACGTCAATTGGTTACCGAGATATTTAAAGTGCTAAACACAGTACGTTGTCCAATGTTATTCTTATGGAGAATAAGACAAATTGTATATATCGCTTATTTATCAACTTATCCTCATGAAACTTGGTATATTGCTTCATATCGTTGTGGTCTATTCGCTCGCTGGGTGCTCCGCCCCCAGACCCCTGTGGGGGGCTTCGCCCCCAGGTCGCTGTTTGGCCTCAAGTTGAATTAGTGTTGTTTCAAATGGCCCAGAACCCCAATAAGACCACTACTTATAATAAGAAAACAGACAAATCAGCAGATATTTAAGTATAAGACCATCCGTTTGGCTGCTAGAACTGTTTAAACAACACTACATTCTGATTATTTATAACCGTTACTATGAATTGTTTTGTGGTTGTTAAAACTAAAAAAAATAATACTTGGGAATTTTCTGTGAGGTTAAAAGGTGCAAAGCACATACATGCCAAATCTCACGTCTCTAGCTCAAGTATTAATGGTGTCACGTGCATGTCCAATAATATAAATTGGCACAGAACCCCCAATACATTACTACTTATAATAAGAAAACGGTCATATCTTAAGATATTTAGAGTTTTTCATTTTTCGACAAGTTTAATTACTTAAAACTGGTCATATGACTGCTGCTATTTACTAAGTGTGATGTAGACATACAGCCTGCCCAATATTAGGCCTCCATCAATTATATTAACGTGATAGGAAACTATAAACTGCCACAAAATATAGAAAATATGCCGAAATTTGAGAAATCTAGCGCTACCTAACGGTGAAGGAGACGAGATACGAAAAAAGTCATAGGACCAAATTTGTAGGTCGTCAAAAATTCGTGTGTCGAGGTGGTCTCCGTTTCTCGATAGGACCAACCGTTCGGCCGCTACAGCCACAAAAAATGTACTATTTTGGAGATGTTCAAAATTTCCTCCATTTTGAATTTTGTTGAGGAGTTTAAAATAAAAAATTATAACTTTTTGCAATTTTCCTGGGGGTTTCAATGGACAAGCTACAAGAAGGCCTAATTCCAGGTTTCTAGCTTATCTAGAATTACATGAGGTGGTCGATAATGCAGTTTGTCATTTATGGAATAATTATGGTTTTTAATTTTTTTGGGATGTTTAATTATTAAAACATGTTAGAGTAGAGGAGAACTAATGGGGAGACGCCACTTTCGGCACTTTTTTCCCATGTTATTCTTATGGGGAGCCGTTTTTGCGCCGACACCGGCTCCCGCCTTACACAAGTTTCCTTGTTAGCCTATACTAATGTCCAACCCTTGCCTATATTAAATATATTTTCCCAATCCCCATCCCTCCTCTATATTTTTAAAAATTAATTTTCAAATTCAGGCTAAAAAACTATCTTTAGTGTTTATGGTCCGATTTGTCTGCAATTTGGATATGTTATTGTCCTAGGCAAGTGTTTTAATAAATTCCACTTACATTTCCCAAATTCACTATAACGGTCAAATTAAAAAATATTTTTTGAAAAATACTATAGTGCCAATTGCCACCTTCTTTATTAACTGTCCGATTTGTCTTCAATTTAGATATGTTATTGTCCTAGGCAAGTGTTTTAATAAATTCCACGTACATATCCCAAATTCACTATTACGGTCAAATTAAAAAATATTTTTGAAAAATACTGCCAATTGCCAACTTCTTTATTTACTGCCCGATTTATTTCAAATTTGGATATGTTATTGACCTAGGCAAGTGTTTTAATAAATTCCACTTACATATCCCAAATTCACTATTACGGTCAAATTAAAAAAATATTTTTGAAAAATACTGCCAATTGCCAACTTCTTTATTTACTGTCCGATTTCTTTAAAATTTGGATATGTGATTGTCCTAGGCAAGTGTTTTAATAAATTCCACTTACATTTCCCAAATTCACTATTACGGTCAAATTAAAAAATATTTTTGAAAAATACTGCCAATTGCCAACTTCTTTATTTACTGTCCGATTTGTTTAAAATTTAGATATGTTATTGTTATAGGCAAGTGTTTTAATAAATTAGCCTTACATTTCCCAAATTCACTATTACAGTCAAATTAAAAAATAGTTTTGAAAAATACTGCCAATTGCCAACTTCTTTATTTACTGTCCGATTTGTTTAAAATTTGGATATGTTATTGTTGTAGGCTAATGTATATGCACCATCCACATTTTACAAATATTGCGGTTAAATTTTAAAAGATTTGGAAAAATACTGCCAATTGGCAACTTCTTTATTTATGGTCTGATTTGTTTAAAATTTATATATGTCATTATTCTGGGCTAGTGTATATGTACCATCCACATTTGACAAATTAACTATAATGGTCAAATTTAAAAAATATTTTGAAAAATATACTAACAATTTCAAACTTCTTTATTTACTGTCTGATTTATTTTCGGATATGTTATAGCTCTTATATAGGTAACAAGACCACACTACCACACGTTCCACTACCCCCTATAATACAGTATTTTGTCTTTTTTGTTTGTTTATTTTGCTGTAATCCCAAAACTGACTTTGCTGTTTATTGTCCGATTTGCCTACACTTTGGATATTGTCCTAAGCATTTATTGTCTGATTTATTTTTGGATATGTTATAGCCCCCAACTATTATATCTAAAATTACAATATTATTTCCACCTATAATACAGTTGATGTGTTGTTTGTTTTGCCGCAACCTAAAACCTAACATTGGTATTTGTGTTTTTACAAAACTATATTTTGTAAATTACTACCAATAACTCCTTTATTTACTTTTCGACTTGTTATATCCCCTTATATCTAAATTTACCGTATATTTTTTCCCTTTTAGTGCTGTTTTGTCGTAACCAAACTTTGGATATGACTGCAATATATTACTGGCCATTGCATAAGTAAATACCCCATTTCCAAATTCACTATTACGGTTGGATTAAAAAAAATAAATACAAGCTTATTATATACATCCAGCTGATAAGTAATATATATCTACAAAATATTTATGGTCAGAACTGCCTAAATTTTGGATATGTTTTAAGCCAATGCGATAGCAAAAAATAAATTTTTAAAACCCAAAACAACTAAACACAAAACACTAATCTTTCTTTGTGCTTGTTTGGAGTAGTCTTTATTTTATCCAACTTAATTTTAATTTTGCAGTTAAAATCAAACTTCCCACATTCTAGCTCCCTTTCCAGCCAGTGGTTGGAGACATAAAGGTTACGAATATTTTCAAACTGTACAATATATCTTTTTCTACCCCTATGTTGGACTTGTTTAATAGCGCTTATTAATAATTCCGCACCATATTCCAAATCCTCCAGTCTACTACATTCTTTAAATTTAACATTGCCTTTAATATCTTGCATCTCTATGTCTTCTTGTCCAACATCATCCCACCCATTGTTACGGAAACTTAGGTTTTCTATTTTTGGAAAGGAATTGCCATAAAATGTTGCGGTTCCGTTAGTGTTAAAGCTTGCAAGTGGCTCGTTGGTAGGTAGATAAATAATGTCCAAATCACCACTGTATGGCAACACGCTATAACCTTGCCTATTCTTATTTATCTCTATAAATACAGTTTTACAGACACCTTTAACATAGTATACACCCCTCCGTCCATCCTTTTCTGCCAACACTCCCACAAACTTGTTGTTTACTACAAACGCATACACTATATAATGTCCATAATGCTCTAGATCCTCCCAACGTCGCAGGAAGTAATCTTTTAATTTATCCTCTCTTTCCCTTCTTTCTTGTTCTTTAGCCAACTGTGCTTTGTATTCCTCTGCAACAGTATTTTCCACATATTCCAATTTACGCTTATTAATGTCAATGTCTTCTAATTCCAATTTCCTCTTTTTGGAACAACTCTCTAAGAAAGGCTTGGAAAGTGGCTCTATTTCTTTAATAGTGTATGGGTACAGTTTATTGGTCCGGCTTCTTAAAACGTAGGGAGTAAGGTTAGGACTTTCCACTAAGCCTAATTCTTCTAAATTGATGTGTTTAGGTATAGTGGAGAAAGGTGTATTTGATTTTGTAAAACATGTGCCCCCAGATTTGATGTAACACTTATGCTTTACACTTATGGCATCAGGAAACTCCTCTATTACCTCTACATAGTTAGTTGGCAAACAGTTAAAGCTAAATGCAGATAGAGCATACTTTATTAACTTTTCCCTTTGTGTACTATCTTTTGGCAGTTTTAGTTGTACTCCAGTTATCTTCTTCGTATTACTATTACCCCAATATGCGTATTGTAATAAATCATTAAACACTAAACAACAACTGTTTTGTAATTGATTGGCAACTTTCACCCACATCTTATGCAGAGGTACAGCATAGAATGGAGCATCTTGAAAGTACCGTTTGTTGTCTTCTATTAGACTTAAACAATCTCTTAAAGGTTCAAACCCTTTACCAAAACCTCTACAATAGTTATAGATTGTTGCCTCTAACCTTGTTATTCCATTCTCTCTAGCTAGTTTAGACGAGAACGTTTCTTTTAGTCTCGCATCTGGACAGTTTACAAAGTTTATTATATGGTTTCCTATACTTTTAATTACTCCAGGGCTTGTAATCTGGCATATAAATTTATTATATATTTTTACCCTGCTATTTACATTAAACCATGTTAAACAGTCTTTACTAACATTATCTACAATAACATTATATCCATTCTTGTACGCCCCTTGGTAGCAAAAGTTAAAGTTTTCTGTAAGATATTGGCACATTTCCTCTTTATTAAATATTCCAGCCAAATCTAGTGTTATATCGAAATCCATAAGATAGTACATTTCTTTTTCCAGATCTTGCAGTATCTTTTGAAGATCTTCCAACAAATCCTTAATTTTAACATTTGCAAGCTCTATTTTATAGGGAATTGCTATAGGATCATCATACTTTTGTTTAATTTGGTCAATATCTTTCTTTATTATTTGTAACACACCCTCGCTTTGGACCCCAGAGGACCTCTCCAAGGAGAATGGTAGTTTGGCCACAACACCATGTCGAGCTAAAGAGAACTTTTTAAATATTCCTCGTAAGTAGCTATTAAACGAGCCACATATTTCCTTCTTAACTTTAAATTTATTCCGAACGTCCCCATCACAATCCGTAACATTGGTTATCTTAACTAACATTATGTTATCACAAAACGCATCCGTTATAGATGTTAAGTTATTTAATTTTGTTCCGCCCTCGCAATAGTTTATATTACCTATGTCTGTAAGAAGGTTATTGTTATGGAGATTTTCTAATAAAAACCATATACCGAATCTTTCGTTAGTAGGTTTAATACAATTTCCCAATAAATGGCTAACAGAGTACATTTCTTTTATACAGAAAAAAGTAGCGGAAACATGTAAACAGGACAGATATAATTACACTATAGGCATATAGGTGTTGTAGAGTAAATATATGGATATTGTATATAAACATAGACGAGCGGATATTAGACAGGAAATGTGTTGGAAGTGTATTGCCAAATAGTAAGACAAACACCACATAGTGCAGCATGTAAGCTGTAGCATAATAGTGCAGCATAATTCTATGCTGTACCTCTGCATAAGATGTGGGTGAAAGTTGCCAATCAATTACAAAACAGTTGTTGTTTAGTGTTTAACGATTTATTACAATACGCATATTGGGGTAATAGTAATACGAAGAAGATAACTGGAGTACAACTAAAACTGCCAAAAGATAGTACACAAAGGGAAAAGTTAATAAAATATGCTCTATCTGCATTTAGCTTTAACTGTTTACCAACTAACTATGTAGAGGTAATAGAGGAGTTTCCTGATGCCATAAGTGTAAAGCATAAGTGTTACATCAAATCTGGGGGCACATGTTTTACAAAATCAAATACACCTTTCTCCACTATACCTAAACACATCAATTTAGAAGAATTAGGCTTAGTGGAAAGTCCTAACCTTACTCCCTACGTTTTAAGAAGCCGGACCAATAAACTGTACCCATACACTATTAAAGAAATAGAGCCACTTTCCAAGCCTTTCTTAGAGAGTTGTTCCAAAAAGAGGAAATTGGAATTAGAAGACATTGACATTAATAAGCGTAAATTGGAATATGTGGAAAATACTGTTGCAGAGGAATACAAAGCACAGTTGGCTAAAGAACAAGAAAGAAGGGAAAGAGAGGATAAATTAAAAGATTACTTCCTGCGACGTTGGGAGGATCTAGAGCATTATGGACATTATATAGTGTATGCGTTTGTAGTAAACAACAAGTTTGTGGGAGTGTTGGCAGAAAAGGATGGACGGAGGGGTGTATACTATGTTAAAGGTGTCTGTAAAACTGTATTTATAGAGATAAATAAGAATAGGCAAGGTTATAGCGTGTTGCCATACAGTGGTGATTTGGACATTATTTATCTACCTACCAACGAGCCACTTGCAAGCTTTAACACTAACGGAACCGCAACATTTTATGGCAATTCCTTTCCAAAAATAGAAAACCTAAGTTTCCGTAACAATGGGTGGGATGATGTTGGACAAGAAGACATAGAGATGCAAGATATTAAAGGCAATGTTAAATTTAAAGAATGTAGTAGACTGGAGGATTTGGAATATGGTGCGGAATTATTAATAAGCGCTATTAAACAAGTCCAACATAGGGGTAGAAAAAGATATATTGTACAGTTTGAAAATATTCGTAACCTTTATGTCTCCAACCACTGGCTGGAAAGGGAGCTAGAATGTGGGAAGTTTGATTTTAACTGCAAAATTAAAATTAAGTTGGATAAAATAAAGACTACTCCAAACAAGCACAAAGAAAGATTAGTGTTTTGTGTTTAGTTGTTTTGGGTTTTAAAAATTTATTTTTTGCTATCGCATTGGCTTAAAACATATCCAAAATTTAGGCAGTTCTGACCATAAATATTTTGTAGATATATATTACTTATCAGCTGGATGTATATAATAAGCTTGTATTTATTTTTTTTAATCCAACCGTAATAGTGAATTTGGAAATGGGGTATTTACTTATGCAATGGCCAGTAATATATTGCAGTCATATCCAAAGTTTGGTTACGACAAAACAGCACTAAAAGGGAAAAAATATACGGTAAATTTAGATATAAGGGGATATAACAAGTCGAAAAGTAAATAAAGGAGTTATTGGTAGTAATTTACAAAATATAGTTTTGTAAAAACACAAATACCAATGTTAGGTTTTAGGTTGCGGCAAAACAAACAACACATCAACTGTATTATAGGTGGAAATAATATTGTAATTTTAGATATAATAGTTGGGGGCTATAACATATCCAAAAATAAATCAGACAATAAATGCTTAGGACAATATCCAAAGTGTAGGCAAATCGGACAATAAACAGCAAAGTCAGTTTTGGGATTACAGCAAAATAAACAAACAAAAAAGACAAAATACTGTATTATAGGGGGTAGTGGAACGTGTGGTAGTGTGGTCTTGTTACCTATATAAGAGCTATAACATATCCGAAAATAAATCAGACAGTAAATAAAGAAGTTTGAAATTGTTAGTATATTTTTCAAAATATTTTTTAAATTTGACCATTATAGTTAATTTGTCAAATGTGGATGGTACATATACACTAGCCCAGAATAATGACATATATAAATTTTAAACAAATCAGACCATAAATAAAGAAGTTGCCAATTGGCAGTATTTTTCCAAATCTTTTAAAATTTAACCGCAATATTTGTAAAATGTGGATGGTGCATATACATTAGCCTACAACAATAACATATCCAAATTTTAAACAAATCGGACAGTAAATAAAGAAGTTGGCAATTGGCAGCATTTTTCAAAACTATTTTTTAATTTGACTGTAATAGTGAATTTGGGAAATGTAAGGCTAATTTATTAAAACACTTGCCTATAACAATAACATATCTAAATTTTAAACAAATCGGACAGTAAATAAAGAAGTTGGCAATTGGCAGTATTTTTCAAAAATATTTTTTAATTTGACCGTAATAGTGAATTTGGGAAATGTAAGTGGAATTTATTAAAACACTTGCCTAGGACAATCACATATCCAAATTTTAAAGAAATCGGACAGTAAATAAAGAAGTTGGCAATTGGCAGTATTTTTCAAAAATATTTTTTTAATTTGACCGTAATAGTGAATTTGGGATATGTAAGTGGAATTTATTAAAACACTTGCCTAGGTCAATAACATATCCAAATTTGAAATAAATCGGGCAGTAAATAAAGAAGTTGGCAATTGGCAGTATTTTTCAAAAATATTTTTTAATTTGACCGTAATAGTGAATTTGGGATATGTACGTGGAATTTATTAAAACACTTGCCTAGGACAATAACATATCTAAATTGAAGACAAATCGGACAGTTAATAAAGAAGGTGGCAATTGGCACTATAGTATTTTTCAAAAAATATTTTTTAATTTGACCGTTATAGTGAATTTGGGAAATGTAAGTGGAATTTATTAAAACACTTGCCTAGGACAATAACATATCCAAATTGCAGACAAATCGGACCATAAACACTAAAGATAGTTTTTTAGCCTGAATTTGAAAATTAATTTTAAAAAATATAGAGGAGGGATGGGGATTGGGAAAATATATTTAATATAGGCAAGGGTTGGACATTAGTATAGGCTAACAAGGAAACTTGTGTAAGGCGGGAGCCGGTGTCGGCGCAAAAACGGCTCCCCATAAGAATAACATGGGAAAAAAGTGCCGAAAGTGGCGTCTCCCCATTAGTTCTCCTCTACTTGTTAGTTTATCGAGTGTTTCGTGAAGGGTAATGTGTCAACATATTGAGTGCCAAACATCAAGCCTTTAAATACTAAATTAAAGTAATAGGAAATTAAAAACCATGAAAATGACCGTCGAAATTGTTTAAATTTTGAAAAATCTAGCGCTACCTAAGGGTGAAGGGAGTGAGATACGAGAAAAAGTCTCAGGAACAAAGTTGTAGATCTTCAAAATCCGTGGCACGTGGTGGCGTCCGTTTTTTGATAGGACAATCCGTTTAACCGCTAGAGCTCAAAAACTGGAATTTTAAAATAAGCCTTTTTAGGGGGAATTTAAATTTTTTTTAGGGGGGTCAAAATGAAAAATTGTTAAATTTGGCAATTTTTCTGGGGGTTACAAGGTAAAAGCTACCTGCGTGCCAAATTTCAGGTTTCTAGCTTGTCTAGAAGTGGTCTAGAATTCGTATACCTCAGTGAGTGAGTGAGTTACACATCATTGCAAAAGTATATGAGATGGTTTGATGTACCGTACTAAAATTCACATTAGGGCCATATTTCTATGCTGGAAACCGATGGAGTAATACTAGATAACTGTAAATATCTCAAACGAACCGATAGACACAAATTGCGATTTTAGACTATGTATTTATATGATGCTAAATTTTTGTCTTAACCCAAGAAATAAATCTATTAAGCGGGGCTCAAGAGTTCGGATACATCCTGTTTTGTTACTAGCTGATGAAATAGGGATTGCCAGAGAAACCTTAAAAGACTAACAGATATTAAGGCTAACAACTGCTATTTTTCAACCACTTAAATACCAGTCTATATGAAGATTACTTCCAGGTGATATGCCAAAAATGTGTACGGAATAATTTATGGGTTCGAGAGTTTTGCTGCGCAAAGTTAAACAAATCTAATTAGAGGCAAATCACTAACATGTGACTGATATATGAAATACTAAGTACAGTCAAGAGTCTTTACATTCAATAACCATTGAATGCCAGAACAACAATTATATATAAAAAAATTAATTTGTTTGTACTACTTACTATTGGAGTGCAACAGCTTTATTATTACCTGAAAATAGAAAATAATAGGTCAAAAGGTAACACGATAGTAACTAAAATATACGCCAAACATATAAACTGTAAATATTAGTGCCACATTTAACAGGATAAAAACATTATTGTTGTATAAAACCAAAATTCAGTGTTTGATGGCGTGCACAATGCACCACAAATCATTTAGAACCTTCAGAACGCACGAAGGTAAATAAAACCACAACCCCTTTAACACCTAGGGTTACAGGCGTGCGACGCGTGTCATGGGCGTGTCGTGTGGCGATGTGACAATGACACGCATGTTGGGCTAGAGGGACCTGTAGCCCACGAGGTGGGAGGGGGCGGGGTGGTGTCCCCTCAGGGGCTTCGCGTTCAATGTTTATGTCATTGAGTGAATGTTTCGAGAAAGTCAGCAGAACCTGCTTGACGATTTTTATGAATAACTCAAATGATTGGGGGAATTTCATTATACTGATACAAACTCAAGAAATGTAGACAAACATAACAATTTAAGATATATTTTAAGATATACAACAAAATAAACTAAAAAACTGGTTAATTTAATATTAAACGTTACAAAATCAAATCTCTTTTATTTTAGATGAAAAGTGCTGATTCAAAAAATCATAAACATGGTGGCTATATACCGTGGCGTCTCCCAAGCGCCGAGTCTCCCCAGCGCCAAGACTCCCCAGCGCCGAGTCTCCCCAGCGCCGAGTCTCCCCAGCGCCGAGTCTCCCCAGCGCCGAGTCTCCCCAGCGCCGAGTCTCCCCAGCGCCGAGTCTCCCCCGCGCCGAGTCTCCCCAGCGCCGAGTCTCCCCAGCGCCGAGTCTCCCCAGCGCCGAGTCTCCCCAGCGCCGAGTCTCCCCAGCGCCGAGTCTCCCCAGCGCCGAGTCTCCCCAGCGCCGAGTCTCCCCAGCGCCGAGTCTCCCCAGCGCCGAGTCTTCCCAGTGCCGAGTCTCCCCAGCGCCGAGGGTTAATATCTTCCCTTTTAAAATGCTGGGCTCAATGAGTTTTCGGTGAAGGAGTAAATATTTGTCATATTTGTATTAAACTAATAATACAATTTCAGTAGGTATGAGAACAGTGGCAATATTGCATGGGAATTGCATGGGCCAGTGTCAGAAAAATAAAATGTTATCTTTATTTTGTATGTATCACATAATCTAATGAATATATATGTTAATTTAACTTGTTTATCATACTTAAGTTAAATATTAGTTTTTCAAAACTTGTGTGCATAATTTTGTTTATGTAACAGTCATTAAATAAATAAAATATCCCCGTAGAAGCAAACCTGCATACTCAGCGAACTTCCAATGCTTATTAATTTATCTTAATACCACATAAAGCCACATACCAAGTTTCATCAATATACATTCATAAATAAACGATTTATGACATTTTAATTATTCTCCATAAGAATAACATGGCGGCTGAGTATGCAGGTTTGCTGAAATAAGGAACACTAAAAATGGGCTTTTATATATAAATATCAATATAACTCAACTAGGTAAAGCCACATACCAAGTTCTATTAATTTATGTTCATAATTAAAGGAGATAACACGTTAATTATTCTCCATAAGAATAACATAGGGCTGAGTATGCAGGTTTGCTGCTACAGGAACTATCGGCCAAAAAATGGGTTTTTGTGCAAATATCAATAGACCACAATGAAATTAAGCAATATACCAAGTTTCGTCAGGATAAGTTGATAAATAAGCGAGATATACAATTTTTCTTATCCTCCATAAGAATAACATTGGACAACGTACTGTGTTTAGCACTTTCACTATCTCAGTGACCAATTGACGTAGAGCAATGATTAAAACATCAAATTGTGCGTCTTTTTAAGCTGATTCGAATGGTAAAAAATAAAATTTATTTTTTTCAAAAATCGTATGTAAAAAACTCAAAAAACCCATTTTTGGGGTACAAAACCCCCCCAAAATACCCCTTCGGATAGCTCGATCCGTCTGGTTTTCGAACTTAAAGTCATAAATGCTGCTTTACACGTTTGTACCAAATTTCATCAAAATCGGACCTTTTTTACGAGAGTTATCGCACCCACGGACACATATTACAGTTTCGAACGAATGGTGTTTTTGGGGTCTGGGGACCTCAAAACGAAAAGTTATCATGGTCCCGGGCCTAGGTCTTACCATGCCGACTACGGTAATAGCTTCTTCCCTATAGGGGAAATTCGCTAAAAACAAAGTCAGAACGCCCCTTTTTATATTACTGGACTTGATTTGCGATGTTAAACCAAATCATTCTAGTAATATATAGAACTACTAGAATGGCTCTACATAGTCATTCAAGATTACCTGCGATCATCTCAAAAGTACGAGAGACGGTAAGCTTAATTAAAATTCATTATGTTACTTTAGAATTCGAGGCGTATCATGTCTGCAATGAAATGTATGCAAAAATTCCAGTGCTGATCTTCTACTATCCTCAGTTGGGCACTCGCCATTACCACGGTTCGTTGCTTTTGTGAATTCCAATTCGGCTGTCAAAACTGTCAGATTATGCCAGGTAGCCCGCTCGGCGCTGGGGAGGCGGAATCGCTATTTACTGTGGTGAAGAGAAAGATACGTTTTTTTAAAGAAAAGATATGTATAAAAGTATTTATGACCCTAACAAAACTATAGCAAGCTATTGCATGCGCCCCCTATAAGTATAAACAACAACATATAAAGGCTTGTTGATGAGTTGCATACTTGATACAGTTTGTATTGTTTGTACAGTAGGTGAAGTACTCTCAGTACAGTCTGTGGGCAACAAAAAGAGGAATCAACAGCAGACAGGAACTAACCGACTGCTACTGAACTATACCTATTCACGGTACAACCTGTGGACAACAACACGCGGAACCAACAGTAGACGGAGCTAAAATAACCCCTACCACCCCTTTAGGTACCTATTCCCAATACAGTTTGTGGACAATAACACGCGGGACCAACAGTATACGAAGCTAACCGACCGCTACTGCCACTACACCTATTCCCGGTACAGTCTGTGGACAACAACACGCGGAACCAGCAGTAGACGGAGCTAACTGACCGCTACTGCACTATACCTATTTCCGGCACAGTCTGTGGACAACAACACGCGGAGCCAACAGTAGACGGAGCTAACTGACCGCTACTGCACTATACCTATTCCCGGTACAGTCTGTGGACAACAACACGCGGAACCAGCAGTAGGCGGAGCTAACCGACCGCTACTGCACTATACCTATTCCCGGTACAGTCTGTGGACAACAACACGCGGAGCCAACAGTAGACGGAGCTAACCGATCGCTACTGCCACTGCACCTATTCCCGGTAGGGAGCCCATAATAAGCCGCACTCTACTTTACTGCCAAGTTTATGGGGCGTAAAAGAGGCACGGATGAGACTGACGGTATCGTCGCTGCGACAGATGCACAGGAGGCTCGTGCGGGACTGATAACATGCCGGATGTGGCACTGATAACAGCTATATATAATCTCCCCCTCGTTCTATAGAGACTCATTGAGGTGAGAGACAGAGTTGGTTTCGCTGTAATGGGAGAACGGGGAGAACGAAGGGGTTCAACATAATAATATGGTTGAAGCAGCGGACAAGTTGAGAAATAGTTAAATGAACCCTGAACGAATTAAACGAAGAATGTTAGTATGTTTGAACATTTCTCAACAGGAAGATAAAATGTAAAAATACCCCCGTCGCAGCAAACCTGCGTACTCAGCGAATTTCCAATGCAAACTAATACCAATATGTCTTAATACCACATAAAGCCGCATACCAGGTTTCATTAAAATATATTGACAAATAAGTGATATATCAAATTTGAATTATTCTCCATAAGAATAAAAATGGGGATGAGTACGCAGGTTTGCTGCAAAAAGGAACAACAAATATGGGGTTTCATGTAACTATCAATATTACTCAACTAGGTGAAGCCACATACCAAGTTGCATCAATATAAATTCATAAATAAGCGATATATACAATTTTGATTATTCTCCATAAGAATAACATGGGGGATGAGTACGCAGGTTTGCTGCAACAAGGACCACAAAAAATGGGGTCTTATGCAAATATCGATAGAACTCAACTAGGTGAACCAAAGTACCTAACTAAGTATTAATTTATGTTCATAATTAAGGGATACATTACATTTTACTCATTCTCCATAAGAATAACATGGGGGCTGAGGACGCAAGTTTGCTGCTACGGTAATTATCGGTAAAAATTGCGGTTTTTGTGCAAATAACAATAGACCACAACCAGATGAAGCCGTATACCAAGTTTCGTTAGTATACTTCATAAATAAGCTAGCTATAATTTTGTTCTTATTCTCCATAAGAATAATTTTGGACAACGTACTGTGTTTAGCACTTTCAATATCTCTGTAACCAATTGACGTAGAGAAATGATCAAAACACCAAATTGTGTGTTTTTAAGCTGAATCCAATGGTGAAAACGAAAATTTAACTTTTTTAAATATTACATGTACAAATTTCAAAAAACCCATTTTTGGGGTACAAAACCCCTCCAAAATACCACTTCGGATGGGTCGATCTGTCTGGTTTTCGAACTTAAAGTCATAAATAATGCTTTACACGTTTGTACCAAATTCTATCAAAATCGGACCATTTTTACGAGAGTTATCGCACCCACGGACACATAAATATACAGTTTCGAACGAATGGTGTTTTTGGGGTCTGGGTACCTCAAAACGAAAAGTTATCATGGTCCCGGGCCTAGGTCTTACCATACCGACTACGGTAATAGCTTCTTCCCTATAGGGGAAATTCGCTAACATGGTAAAGGTTCTTTTAAATGTAATTGAATCTACTGCATTACGTAAGTGAAAACGAGAAATAACGTGCAAAATTGGATATAGGACGTGTTCGAGTGGAAAAGTCCAGTAAAATAGAGTTACATTTAAAATAAAAGTGAAAGTTCAAAACATTTCTCATTTGAATTTCGCTTAGCAAAGTAATTTTGAAACATCAGTAAATGTGGCATTAAATGACTAACGTAATGCGGTCCATAGGTTGTTCAACGTGTTTTTGTAACAAGATCTACACGCTCAAAGATTATACTGGAACTTTAATACAAAGGAAAAACTAATTCCCGTCCTTTGAAACGATTGAAGAATGGCGGTGGACCGGCGGATGGACCATGACGGCAGAGTGTGCGTCTCCGTAAGCATCAGTTCTAAAAGAAGATGGCTAAAAGGGAACAAAATATGGCTCATAACAGACCGAAAAATAATATCTTTCTTTTCAACATAATTTATTTTGACTACTCTAATACTGTACATATAACATCAGAACAACTCACAAATATTAGATTTTAATTCCATCTAATGGCAAAACTATAATATTAAACAGGATACATAGCTTTCATAGTATATCACATCTAAATTTAAAACGCTGACTTTGAAGTGCATGTGTTCAAATAAGATATCTGCTGTGCCAAATTTTAAGGTGTTATCGTGGCAAAATCCAAACATGTTGGAAATTATATTGCAATATTCCAACTTGTTTTATATTTACACAATTTTGGTCATACTGTGCACCTTTTGATTTACATTTCCCTATTTTATAGTCCTAAACAAATTACATACGCTTGTAAAGGTTATAAAAACATATAGATAAATATACTAATAAGCCTTAATTAACGATATATTTCTAAAACTAGTTACATTTTCATGGGGTTTATTCTAACGGAAGAACACTTTGTGATGGGGAGGGGCGCTTAGCGGATTTCCCTGGGAGGGGGCCGTTTAATGTCACCCAGTAAAAATTACTTAAAATATACTAAGGTTTAGGGTAAACATATTTTTAAGTGAAAATGTATTTTAGTTACATCCCGTAATTATAAAAACATACCATGCTCATAAAAGAGTTTTTTTTTCTATACGTATAATTCGATAAGGTAAAATTTTATTCGTGAACAGTTCTCCAGACAAACGTTAAACTACACCCCTTCTATAGAATTATTGTTCTGAATTCTCCTCGCGTTTTCTCAAGGAGTTTGCACGATCCGCGAAGTGTCTGGGTTACCGTAACAGTATAATATAACGGCACAAAAGCGACAGCCAGTGTTTTTGCCGAAACAGCATTTTTATTGCCCCTCCCCTCACTTTGGAAACTCGGGGCAGCAACTTTACGGTGAAAACGTGCCAAGAATAAGTACGGTCCGCTTTTGGCGGGAAACATTACGGCGTCTTCTGAGAAGATAAAGATAAAGATCATTGTGTCAGTTTTGATGTCTGACTGCCATTTCGCTAATTGTAAAAGTAATAGCGAACTGGAATGAACTGGGTGGTCCTCGCCTCAAGAGAGCAAGGACACGTGAACGCTCAAGATATAGGCCTACGACACGCTTGGAGTTGAGACAGGCCTGAAAAGGTGTCTCAAACTGTCGCGTAGATAAAAAAAATATGAGGGAGATGGGTAATGCGTTACAGAGTCGGCATTGTAAAACCTTTAGAAAAGGAGCAATACACAAATACAGTATTATAAACTCGAGTTTCTTGCTGTGCTAAATTTTCTCGGCTTCTTGGTTTTACCAGAATATGTACATTTATTAATTGTGATGCCGTATTAAGTAAGAAGAACAACCGTAAAGTACAGTATTGCAAAAAATTAACAAGGATTCGTTGATTGAGTAATTGTTGTATTAACGAAGTGACTACGAACACGTCCAATGTAAGGGCAAATTCACTTCGCTACCGCTTAGGTTAGGTTAAGTTACGTTACGTTACGTTACTTTAGGTTAGGTTAGGTTACGTTAGGTTAGGTTAGGAGGTTTTATGGCTCTCAATTTATTTAAAAATCACAGGAAAAGTAACGTACGGTGCATAATTTGGAACGGACGTGAACAGTAGCGGCTCACGTCGGACGTGTACGTAGCCTCTGCCTTGTATTAATTCTTCACGGTATGTATTTGTCGTGATGGTGTTCATATCACGCATTAATTGTTTATTCATCACTAAATAAAAACAAATCTTAAGTAAAAAAATGATATAATTCTAAACTCAATGGAGATTCCAAATTTATCTTGTGTTCTACTTAAGAATTGTTTTTATTTAGCGATGAGTAGCCAGTTAATGCTTGATAATTGTTGTGCGTTTATAGAAGGAAATCATACCATAACAATTTCAACTTTCTCATTATCTTGTTTGCAATACAAATTAATGTTTTCACATTACATGCGGCGCATCTCACAGACACTCTTTAGTGTCGTGGTCTCGGCGACTTCAAAGACGTCTAGCGCATTGCCACGGTCTATTTGTACCCGAGTCTAATCCTTTAACTCCTCCTACGCCCATCCTGCCCCTTCCCCTCTCATCCATGGTCTTCCCTCGCCCCCCCCACCGTGCCTCGTCCCATTCACAAACGAATCATTTTGAGTTTAATCCGGAAGGATTTAGGAGGTGAAAAAACATTGCGGAGCGTGGGAAGATGAAAAAAGTATGTAAAGAGAAGATGTTTGCACGAGAAGAAACAAATTGATAATAACAATTTTTAACCCACTAAAAATTCGGAATCGTTCTTAAAATAATGATCAAAGCTTCTTTGGGGGAGTTTTATGGTCAGATAAAGAATAATAACGTCATGAGCAAAATTTGTCTAGAGTTAAGTATTTGGACAACAAGAAAAAAATACAAAACTTTGAGTAAATGCCAAATTATTTAAATATTCCTAATAAGGAAAACAAAAGCAAGTGTAAATGTTGAACTGTAGGTCCTCAACGAAAGTGTTATCATTAACATTGAGGGACAATAAAAGAAAAAGCGACCGCCGGTATTTCTGTCGAACTAGGTTTTATTGCCCCCTCCATCCCAAAACGACAGTTTATGGGCAAAACGTGAGAAGAATAAAAACATCTTCGAGGAGTGGAGTTTGCAAAGACAAAACACTCAACATCATAAAGTCTACACAAAGAGTTCTCTGAACACATTTCACACTTTTGTAAGTTTGTTTATTACTTATTGTATTGTTGAATTTCAAGATTGCGAAAGTCTAAATGAATAAATAATGTAGTCCTTTAAATAATACAGTAAACCACATTAAAAGCAAAAATATTTCTAAATGGACAAAACATTAATAGAAATTAATTGTATTTTAAAACACGTTTACCTAACCATTTGGCTAATTAAACCTTAGCAAAAACATATGTAAATTAATTACTAAAAACATCAGTAAAAACTAACATGACATAAAGTAAAATAAAACAATAAGAAATATCAGATTTCTTCGGAGAGTTGAAACAATTATAGTGATGGAACATTGAATAAATTATATTCCATTAATCACAAGGGATCCATTATGATTAGAAATATTGATGGCTCACTGTAATTAGCTGGGATTCTAGAGCTATAATGGGTTTCTAAAACAAAGATTTAAAATGCCCTTGTTAAACACTTTCTCTCGCCATTATGGATCCTAAATCTATAAAAATGTTTCGAACTGCTAACAATCGTTAAGCAAATTAACATGGGGTGCTGTTTTACCACAATAGTCTTGGTTTCACCATAGAAACCGCGAGTCCTCCCATACAATCACCCTCTACTTTCCCCACACATAAATAACTATTTTAATATTTTACCCGCCATCCCTACTTATTCTAAATATCTTGATTCTATCAATCTATTAATTAATTTATTTCCAAAGGAAAAGTATCAAGCTTTTACATCACTAACTCGTATTGTCTCTACCACAGAATCACCGAACGATGTTTTATGGCCAGAAAGTAACGAAAAGTAGTGTTTTGGAAGGATAAAGCGAAACTATTTCATAATTGATGTTTTTCATTGCCATTTAGCCAGCAAGTAAATAACCCAAAAATGTAATTTTTATGGGGAGGGGGTCACTACTAACATTTGGAGAACCAACCCACCTTGAGAACGCCCTCGCTGCAAAGCTTGACGTACCGTATACCCCATGGTTGCAACCCCATACAGCACTATTAGCAGGTGTGATTCCCCCATACATTCCAAGTTTCCAAGTCTGCCACCGAGGCCGGTGAGTGGCCTCAGTTTTATTTATGTATCGAGGACAGGCGAGTTAGTGGAGCGGTCAGGCCGTACTGTAATGGGCACAACTCTTGACATAGCCGCTATAGGCCCACGCTGCCAGCCTTAACGTGCCAACTCTGAGTAAACCTCTTTATTAAGACTTTAAATACAACATTACGTTGATTAAAAGCTACAGTCGTATTTTTGTACAAACCCGAAATAAACTCGGTGCCATTTTAATGTATTGCATAAAGTCTTGTAATAAAATGTCACGTTTGTATTGTTTATATCGTGTAAACTTGGGAGAGGGAGGGGTTGGATTAATCGTTAAACAACGAGTAACAAGTAAAGTCTGTATAACCTTTTAAGTGGGAAAGTATACTGAAGAAGGAACACTAGAAGGCATTACATTCACAATGTTTTCTAAATGTACCTCAAACAGGGATTTATCTCATTTTAGGATGTGTTTTTACACACAAATTCAAGCCAAGTTCGAAGTATTAAAGAAGTCAGTGTTGCATAAATGGTGCGATGCCATAACAACGATTTCATAGCTCTGAAATGTTAGTTTGTTTAACAAGTGCTAAAACTAGATGCGTTTCATATGACCGAATGTTAATTAACAACATGGAAAATTCAAACCATGTCACCGTGTCACAGCACCGAATAACTAAATAGTCCTACAGCTCAGAAAGGTTTTAGGATATGTAGTACCCAACCAAAATTAACACGTGTTACACTAAATCAATTCTTGTTAACTCTACAGAAAACCGATGATATAAGACTAGATCCCAGTCAAACATTGTTATTAGCCTTGGCCGAAATTAAATGTTGTTAGGCTCGACTGAAATAAAAAAGTTAATCTCGACCGAATGGTGGGAGAGGTAAGCTTAGTGACGAGATCCCTATAGTCTACTAATCTAAACCTAACTTAATTTTCTAAGCCAAGCTCCTTTTCTCCTACCACAGATATCTTTAAGTCGAGTTTAACTCCGGTCCGGTTTTGAAGTTATACTGTAGCCGGAAACTGTTCAACTCTAAGTAAAATGGACTGAGTTTGACCCGACCGAAAACGCTGCTGGTTTTACTTTACCGAAAATGGAATGTGTTTGACTCGAAACAAAAAACTCCTGTTTGTGCTACAATTCTGAAAGTTAAAATAAGAGTTGGGAGCTATGTTACACATTCCATTTACGGTCTAGTTGAACTTTAAATGGTTCATCAATTTGGGATCCGGTGCTATGGGGATCCCACAACAAAAATCTACTTTGAAAGGCTAACATGTAAATTTACTCTGTACATTCATTTAACGGCGCGTTATTTCTCAAGTACAATTACCAACTAAATCTCCTTATTTAATATGTATAATTTGTAATATAAATGTTACAACAACAAAGACAACCCCTTTATAAACATGGAACACATACAAATTTCCATTGCTTATGTTCAAATCGCAAGTTGATCACCCAGAGTTCAGCTCTTCAACAATGGTTAGACAAGTAAATGAAAAAGACTGGTTTGAAGAAGTCATCGTGGCACCAACCACTATCTTCGCCATCGATCTGACACAAGAAGCTGGAGTGGACGATTGGTCACAGATCGACGGGTTCAGTACCACTACTATAACGTCAATGTCCCCGGGAATGTCAAGCCAGTCAAGCGGCACATGAGCATTTCCCTCCCCCCCTCAAATTTGGCCCGTATCCAACTCGTCGTTCGCTGCGGTCTCGCTTCTCGATATCTTGAGTTTACAACAGTTAATGAGAGTTCATTATACATTTTTTAAACCAGGTACCTGGTTTATTTTTCTATGCTAGTATCTAGTAACCTAGAATGGTGTGGGAAAATAAATCGATTATCTGAATTGAATAAAATTATTGTCAATAAAGGATTAACATGGTTTAAACGTTGTTTTAGTACAGTATATTTATTGTTTTTATGAAGCGTAATTTATTGCAATTAGTTTGTTTAACGACTTTATCAGATTAACACTTCAGTAGGTTTATTTATATTTTTCTCTTCGAAGTGTTTATAGTTGGAATTGATTCTCTTGGTCGAGAAGCCATATTCGGATAGTGCTCTTGGGTCGGTAAATATATAATAGTTTGTAGATGTATAGCTTCGAAAACAATTTTTAGATTTGTTGTCAAGGATGTAACCCGATAGTTAATACAATACACAGAAACACTCTTAGCGGTGAATAAATATATGGTTATTCTATATGGGATATTATTTTTACATTCCAGCCTTATTTTACTTTGCAGCAAAAGTAATCCCAAGAAATAAAATCCAGTTAGTGATAAAAGTCATATAACCACAATTTTACAATGTTTTAAATGGGTTGTTCGCATTAAATTAATCCGATACGTATATGCTTTTTTCAATAAGTATACCTTTACCTTTGGAGATACACATCTAAGGAATTTTCCGAGTACGCCTCAGCCTCCCCTCCACCCTCACATATGTACACACAAAAGGCCGAACATCCTGAATACAAATACTCCCCACTGTTTTTGTTTTTGGGGGAGAAGGGAATGAAAACAGCACGATCACCAGATGAAGGGGAGAATGGAACATATTGCAAGTGTTCCACATAAGGAATGTGGGATGCATAATATGGTACATTCTCTCCCCCCAAACCCATAATGTCCCATAATATCCTAAGACAAAGACACCACGGGGAGGGGCCACGGGCCACGCAGCGTGGACGCATTGTCTGGCGGCCACTAGACCGAGAGAGTTTTGTGTTTTTGTTTACTCTAGCCGCGCCGCTTCGGTGGCGACCGTCATCAGTTCACGGGTAGACGCGACCGCTTACACGGTGGCGGTGGCTCTGTACAGGTGGTCTGGGCTTTGGCTGCGTTTTTTCACTACATTTAAACTCCGTACTATTTTTTCGGAACGGTAATTTCTAAAAACAAGCATCCATGTATGGTGAGTTTAGCCACTCTTGAATGTGAGAGTCAAATATTAACACATATTTTAACGTTCAGAACCATTATTTTCGGCCAATCGACTCACGAAGTTCACCTACTCAATTTACCGGTGACAAAGACAGACATTTCTAATAAAATGAATGGAGCTCTCTTTACGCGCATAACCCTTTAAAAAATATAAACATTTTATAGGTACCTGTCAAAGAAGCTGCAAATGGCAGCACTTAGAACTGTTATGTATCAAATAAACAGTACCAGACAATTAACTGACACATATGTTCTCCTTTTGAACCCTTAATCCACAATCCATATCCCGAACATATTTTTCATACTTTTTTAATCATATTTATTTCTCCTAAATTCATATCCTCCATTTTATTTACCATACCTAATATAGAGTAGGCCTATTAAGCACTGGTTTCTTTCAGAAACGACCACCCAAACCTCTTTACTAGATCATATTAGAATTATTTGCTTCACAAAGCTGTTTTAAAAGACAGATCCCTCCTATCCCTTTGGTGACAAAATTAAATATTCCGAATGTCCTCTTTTCCTCCATAAGTCAGTGACAGATTAACATGTATACAAATTTTTAATGAAATTGAACAGTAAGTATGAGATAAATATGATTGATTGATTCTCCGTAAGAATAACATTGAACAACGCACTACTTTATAACTACTAATCATTGTGAATTTAATAAGTTATTAATGTCGTTAATTAATGAATTTAATAATAATTTAATATACAAATTTATGTAGTTGTTCGGCCTGTTTTTAGTGATGATAAGTACATTTCATAAAAATAAATAATTTCGTGCAAAACGGGGAAGAAATGTGTGGCAACGGTTCCCAATAACTTAAACTCTGAATTTCCCCAAGATGTAAAACTTTGATTTATGTTAGCATCTAAATCACTGCAAAAGACACAATTCTAATCAACAACGTAGGAGCCGTTAAAAAAATTAAGGTTTATAATTTTTATTTTCTTAATTGGGGTATTTTTTATGGTAATAACCTTTACAAATAAAAAATGACAACATGAAAACTATTCGAATTACCATGGATTAGACTAATATACAAATTTCCATCAAAATCGGTCCATTGGTGTGGTCTCTTTGCAGGTCTGGTCACTTTTTGGGTTCACAGAGTATCGAATCGGTCCACCGATAACTCACTTTCAAAAATTAGACGAAACGATAATTTATCTATTTGGGGGAGGAAATAAGAAGGATTCTTGAATAGTAATGAAAGTAAGTAAACTTCCTTTCTTCTGGATGACGAGTTTACTAACCAAAATTCCGCCAAGCTGGATAACAGCTTATACAATTTCTTTTACTGAGCTAATAATCGAAAAATCCGATTATATGTAAAGAATTGTGAGACATCAAAGTTTTATATATGTGGTAAGTTGGTTTTATTTTAAAAATAAGGTACCTGGTACTTCGGAAATCTAAAGATGCTTAGATAATATTTAAACCAAAACTATAATTTACATAAATAGTGTTTCCGCATAGGTGTTACCTCTCGAACTAGCTTAGACAGGTCATTGTTTACTTCATGTTGCATAATGAACGTTATCCATATTCTAAGTCACTAAACACTCTCTTCAAATCATCAATTTCATTAAGAAAGTGTGGTGGTTTGTGTTGTATTTACCATTACTCAATTGCTTATAAAAAAACAGGTGGAAAAACATTTTTTTTTAGTAGGCCAGGCCACTATCATTAAACCACTGCATATAATTTAGACTATATAACAAACACTTGACTCAGCTAGCCAACTACAAGCAGGCAGACCATAAATGAGTCGGTGGGTTTTTTGGCCGACAGGCAGCACTGCACTGTGCAATGTACACTGCCACCGAGCTGCCGTTATGCAATGTGGTTTCATCATTCCAAGAGCAACGGAAATGTCGCACTAAACTTACGTCACTGCTGTGTGATAAGGGCGACACGAACCGCTCGATGTACTGCGATCATAACATGTGTTGAAATAATTGTGAGAGTGGAATGTAAATGGGTTTACTCTTATGAGCAATGGATCCCGCATGGTTTGAAATGTCTCAACAGTGATGATCCCGTCTGGCATGGAATGACTAAACAGTGATGATCTCGTGTGGCATGGAATGACTCACTATTGATGATTCCATGTGACATGGCATGACTTACTAGTGATGATCCCGTGTGGCATGGAATGGCTCAATATTGATGATCCCAAGACATGGATTGGCTCATTAGTGATGATCTCGTGTGGCATGGAATGACTCACTATTGATGATTCCATGTGACATGGCATGACTTACTAGTGATGATCCCGTGTGGCATGGAATGGCTCAATATTGATGATCCCAAGACATGGATTGGCTCATTAGTGATGATACCGTGTGGCATGGAATGACTCAATAGTGATGATGACATGGATTGTTTTTTATTAATTGTTTATTCCGTATTGCTGTTGCTTCAAATTATAAACACTATGTGCTTGAGATGATAAACCAACAATGGATTCTCATTCGTAACACATTGATACGCACTGTACTATTATAAATCGTCTATTCAGGGTTAATTATATAAAATTACAAGTAGCTTTTGTATATAAACGAATATGTATTCTGCAATGTTGTAAAATAAGTATTATATATTTAATTGATGTGTAAATATTTAAATAATCCAAGGTTCATTTAAACATCACATGTAAACAGTACATGTGGGAAATAACCAACTAAATTAACTATAGTATACAGAATTCATGATCAATCCAAAAATGTAATTTGCCTTCTTTATTTAAGCTTTATCAAAATCACAAAATGAGACTGTTTGAGTGTTTAAAAATTGTTGTTAACGACAGTTGAAAAATTACACGATTTTACATAGGAGATGGACCGGTATGACTATAATCGTTTCGGGGATAACAAGCTATTGAAGCTCTCGAGAACGAATTGAAGGGATGAGTTGTTGCCGAGGATCCCGGAGGGCGACGCTGCGTAATTAGGGACTGGGATGTTCAATTGAGGCGACGGAAGGGTTCGGCCTGGGTATCGGGAAGCGGGGGGTAACATTCCCTCGCATGATTAAGTGGTGCCACTCTGCGGTTGTCGAATTATTATTGATAATTAAAAAATAATTAATACCAAACAAATTAGGTGAATTGTTACAAAATAAAATAAATAAGATTACAAGAAACTGAGGAAGAAAAGCTAGAGTCAAGAGTAAACAACGAGGGAGGGATCCTGTCGCCTGTCAGCGAAACGCGGAAAAATACTAAACTTGTATTGAACACTTTATCATAGTCTAAGTTCTAAATTCCGTTTTAAGTTTTTTTTACGATTATATCGCAAGTAAACTGTTTTTAACTGAAGAATATACTGCAAATTATTGATTATGCTGTAACTTGTGTAATGACGTTAAAAACGAACAACATTTTCTATATCAATACTCCAACTATTCTTTCGATATCACTAAACTATCTTTTTACTGGTTTACTGATATTGCGAAATAAATACCGGATATTACTGATAAATGTCGGAAAGAAAGTATAGATATATTTGCTCATATCAGTAGTATAGGAACGTTCTTATGTAAAGCTGAAGGCTTCATCTTTCGCATTATTAAAATGTCTCCCTCTACACCACTATCCGTTCCTCATTGTTAAACGCCTACTCGCATATTGCCTCTTCTGAAGCATATTCTACATAGCATGCGAAGCGTGTCTGGCGTGTAGAGCGGTGACGGCATCTCAGCAACTAGGTTCCGCATTAAGAAACTACCCGCCTCTCCACTACTATCCGTTCCTGATTTAAACGCCTAAACCCGCATATTGCCTCTTCTGAAGCCACATACTACATAGCATGCAGAGCGTGTCAGACGAGTAGAGCTGTATACAGCATCTCATCAACTAGGTTCCGCATTCTGAAACAGTCCCTTTCCCCACTACTGTGCGTTACCAATTTAGCACTTACCGGTTCACATTACAGCTGTATTACTCGACAACACCTTGAATCTCAATTCTTATCACAATTGGTTCTTGGCGTTTTACTTGAATTTATTACTATATAAAATGCGATAAAACCCTATATTCGTGATAGTGTGAGGGACAGTCACACAGGTCGGGAGACTGGGGGGCGTGCCTCTCCACTGCTTCTAGCAATTTATAAACAACTCATTACCGAAACTACATCGTTAACTCTCGTTTGACTTAGGTTACTTAATTTTACCTCCGTTGTGCATCGCTAGTTACTGTCTACAGTTACAGATGATATTATTTACATCAAATTATACAGTGCGTTCATTTGTTATGCTCACCATTGATAGGATCTCGTAAAACATAATAGTTACAAGGAAGGTTAAACAAGCAAAGTAGTGCGTGATTATAAATTAAATAAAATTGCGCAAAGAAATATAAAATATTACACTAAACTCATTCGCTCCGCTCAAAAAAACATTTTTGACCAAAAACTAAAAGTGCTTATAACTTTCTTATTTTTAAAGATACAAAAAAACATGTCAGGTCTAAGTTGCGTGGAATTTTACATAGAATGTGTAGCTTACGATTAAATAATACACTCGGTTTCTGATATAAAATGGTCAAGTGCAAAATCTTTAAAGCAAGTATAGTGTTTTTATATTTTTATTTTAAAGACATTTTTTCTTTGATTACAAAAATACCACATATGTGGTATTATGTTAATAAAACAAGTCCATAATTTAAAAAAAACCTTTTTTTAGCCACCATTTGTTGGATATGTTCTACTGGATCCACCATAAAAGTATTCAATTTATGTTTTACAGCTGATTTACGTAAAAAAGTTTGTTCACGGAGAAATCAGCTGTTTAACAATGTAAAAAATACGGTTTTTGTAATAGAATGTTATTAACAAAATTTAAATCTTAATTGTTATTATATTCTTATTTGCTATTGAACTAACATGTATTCAGTGATGCGGAGGCACAAAAGGATTTTTAGATCATGAGCAAGTCTATACCTGCCGTTAATATAACAGCTATCATCCTAGCAAATTTCAACTAAATGGTTCAGTACATGCCAAGGGGCAATGTCCACAAGAATAATATGAGAAATCTGAAATCCAGTAGTGCAGAGCCATTAAATGATTGTTAGATTGTGAGTAGGTTTATATCTGCTTTTGCTAAAAAAAAGCTACCTCCCTACCAAATTCAAACGGTTCAATAAATACATATGTACATAATATTAACATGATACCTTTAAAAGCTAATGAAAGCTTAGATCGTGAGCAAGTCTGTGTCTGCCTTCAGTGTAACAGCTACCTTATCAAATAGCAGATCAAACGGTTCAGTAAATACGAATGTCCATAAGATTAACATAGGAACTTAAAACCCCAATGGAGCAGAGCCCTAAAGGATTTTAAAAGCGAAAATCACATGTGTTCCTTGAGGGCATTACTAAATTAGGGTATTAGCTCAATCGGGTGTGTAGATGGGCCGTGATGAAGCCACAAATGATTTCACAAACGTTCAGTTTTATAGTTGTGTTATGATTAGTAAGATTATATCCATAAATACCCCCGTCGCAGCAAACCTGCATACTCAGCGAATTTCCAATGAATATATAACATAACACATTAACACTTAACAGGATTCATAGGAAATATATTCACAAACAAGCGATATTAAAAATATTAATTATTCTCCATAAGAATAACATTGGGGATGAGTACGCAGGTTTGCTGCAACATGGAACACAAAATAATGGGTTTTTATGCAAATATCATTAGAACTCATCTAAGTAAAGTCAATACCAAGTTTCATTCATATACATCTATAAGTAAGCGATACATAACATTTTAATTATTCTCCATAAGAATAACATGGGGACCGATTACCTAGGTTTGCTGCTACGGGAACCATACGTGAAAATTTTGTATTTTGTGCAAACAACGATAAACCCCAACCAGATAAAGCCATATACCAAATTTTGTCAGTTTATGTTCATAAATAAGCGAGATATACAATTTTTCTTTTTCTCCATAAGAATAACATTAGACAACGTACTGTGTTTAGCACTTTCAATATCTCAGGAACCAATTGACGTAGAGCAATGATAAAAATACCAAATTGTTTATTTTTTTAAGCTGAATTAAATGGTAAAAAATAAAATTTCATTTTAATAAAAATTACATGTGGAAACCCCAAAAAACCCATTTTTTTTTGTACAAAACCCCCCAAAAACCCCCCTTTGGATGGTGCGATTCGTCTGGTTTTCGAACTCGTTCAAATAAATGGGGCTTTACACATTTGTAGCAAATTTCATTAAGATCGGACCTTTTTTACGAGAGTTATCGTGCTTACGGACACACACACACACACACACACACACACACACACATATATATAAAAATTTGAACGAATGGTGTTTTTGGCATCTGGGGACCTCAAAATGAAAAGTTATCATGGTCTCGGGCTTAAGTCTTACCATAAGACCTACGGTAATAGCTTCTTCCCTATAGGGGAAATTCGCTAAAAAGGAGAGCCCGTAGTAGTAATTAAAAAATCAAACGTTAAGGAAAAATCAGTGTAATAACGGTGGCGCATGTTTATCCCCCAGTTCGTCCACAGTCGCCACCACAGCGCAGCTCTGCGACTGCGACATCAACCTCGGTCGCGCCACCCACGAAGTGACGCGGATAATAATGAATAATGTGCCAGCAGATCCATATCCTTATCCGGGCAGCTCGCTGGCTCGTTGTGGCGGCGAGTCCGTAGTCCGTACGGCTGAGCACACTGCGTCACTATCGTTTTCCGTCTATCGATCCCCGCTAAGCAAGCAGCACGTTGTTGGGGAAAATACTTTTTTGTATAAACCCATACAGCCGTATCTAGATGGCACTCTGCGTCTGCGACCTTGCTTGTCGCTAAACAATAGTGACCGGAATAATAATAATTTAACTAAAAAGTCTCACCTGCATCAACATATTTTTCATTCGAGCCGAGAGTTTCACGGGAAAAGCTGCCACCAATGACATGCAATTAATGTTTCGTAATTCTAATGGATTTAAGCGTAACATAATAGCATTGCCATCACGCATGCATCCCTTCTAGTGCTTCTTAGTTAATCTCGACAAGTTACCATGTCTGCCTTATAGAAACATATTGGTTTGTATGATATAATTGAAGCTTTAACGCAGTACACTGTATGTACTTTAAGAGGGCGCTCCAGTCACGAAACTGTTCGCGTTTCTACCTGCTTCGCCCATAAGGCCTATGTTAACTTTCAAAGCCCGTTCCTCCTCAACAGATTATTCGATATCTTTGATTTATGGCTAATTTTAAAGAGCAAAGATATACCTAGCGATTTCAGTAAGCAGAATTTCGATATCGCAAATACTAATCGATCAATAAAATTTCAAAATACCAATATTTACGATTTTCTTATGCGCGAACTATTTATGATAACGAAATTCTGCTTACTGAAATCGCTAGATATATTCTTGATCTTTAAAATGAACCATAAATAATCAATTTCGGACAACCCATTGAGGAGGGACGGAGTTTGAAAGTTAACATTGGTCTTATGGGAGAAGCAGGTAGACGCAGAGGACTGGAGCCCCCACTTAAACGACTTAGTACAAATTTAAAGGTAATTTATGCACCAGTAATGTGGAAGACATAATCAGACAATAATTTCAACAGAAATTAAAGTTATTATTAGATTTCAACAATCACGAGCCCTCCCTCCAAAGAACCACCCATCACACAATATTGCCGATGAGTAAGACGTTAAGGGTTCGCCCTACCAGCCTTCCGCACGCTAAAGTAAGGATTTTACATCTCCAACATTGTAGGCTCAATTGTTAACCAATTAAAAATAATTGTTTGTTTTTTCATTCACTAAATGTTAATCTATATATCATACGATTTAAAAATCGTTATTTTAATTTTTAAAAAGTGGTAGGCCATTAGTAAAGTTTTCAAATTATGCGTTTTTCTAAAGCTTCCTAACGTAAGGAGAAAAATTATTTTGGAAAAAAGGAACCGTTCAATACCTAGATTGTAATCTGAAAAGTGTGAAACTGTAAATAGTTTGGTAGAAATCTGTAAAATAACAGTGCGATCGAGGAGAACAAAATGGTCTTCAAGCGTAAATATGCATGGCCCTGCTTGATGGCGGCGCCAAACAACAATAATTTAATCTGGGGTAGGGTGTACCCTTAAGTAAAGAGGCTGTAGCCAAACCGCCAATCTCTTTAATGATCATTAAGGGTCAACTCACAAGTTCTGAAATTACCAAATATCGCCACACCCGCTCGGCAGGTAGTCTAGAGGTAGTCGGAGTCAGGAAGCTTCATATGCTGGAAAACGGGTATCTTGTTGTCCCCGCGGTCCCCTGCGATATGCCTATTGCCGTTGGCTGCAGACAGTCTAGACTATTAGTTGAACAGTTTATGGCTTTACACTTTATACCGATATCGAAAGAAATTTTAATGGATGAAAGTTATTTTTCCACTTCGTTCAATGATAAATTACGTCTTAAAGAGGCTATCAATAGTAGCGGACAAATGTCAGTATAATATCATCATTATTTCAAAGTAAAATTACAATAACAACCACTTGGCTATTCTATTAATCTGTCCGGTATAAATCATTCCACTAGGATTGAACTAGCGTCCAAATTCACTGTAATTTGCTGACCTCAATAAAACAGGTTCCAAACTTTCTTTAAAGGCTAAATAGTTTTACTTACTTACTCTATTTATATCTGCAATGTAATAAAAATATATTTATCTGATAAACAAGGACCAATGAAAACGCATACACAGACATTCGTATATTTACAAATACCCCTTTGAGAGGTCCATTTCTTCAGCTGTGTACATAATTTGAATATAAACAAATTCAACAAAATTAATACTTACTCAATTTTCTGACCTCAGGAACAACAGTTGTTTAACTTAATTTTCTTGCAATATTTCTTTAGCGGCTAAATAGTTATACTGTATCGCCATACTGTATTTATATTTGCAATGATTTTACAAATCCAAAAGTCTGATAATATTTAATGAATGTTTACGTACACACACATTTG
Organism: Allygus modestus; assembly: GCA_963675035.1. NCBI lineage: Eukaryota > Metazoa > Arthropoda > Insecta > Hemiptera > Cicadellidae > Allygus > Allygus modestus. The sequence goes on from OY776111.1 coordinate 320,639,713, forward strand.
CATTATGCGTAGTGATATAAGAAATGTTTTCCAGTCAGTAGTGGGGGTTTGCGGGTGCTGGCTCACTTGATTTATGGCTTCCGGTCACGTGACCGGAAGCGCTGAGTGATAAAATACGTTATCTGAGGCTGAGCCAGTGACGTAGGCGGTTTTGTGACGAAATGAGTTAAAGTTCAAAGTTCAAGGTTACGGGGAGGTAATTTTAAAAAAGTACTACCTAGTTCCCCGTTGTTGGTTGTCATCGATGTTGTTGATCCGGACGAGTTGCGGCCATCACTTTGTTTTCTGAAGAAAGACGGTAGATACTTCGATCCCTGCGCAGAGTCCATGTTGTGTTTTTGACACCTATCTGTTCTGTTAGGTGTTTGCATTTCATTGCTGTCAGGAGGAAATAATACGTGACGGCAATGAAATAGAAACATCTATCAGACCTTGAGTGAAATGATATTGTTATTTTGTGAAGAGCGTCTCGGAGAGCTCGATGTTCACCGGTCGAGAGCCGGAGGTGTACTGACTATTCGCTAGCTAGCGTTCTGGTATCAAACAAAATGGTGGGGGTAAAAGTGTAGTAGAACGAAGCAGATGGTTGGTGGCAGGTGGCAGGCGGCAGGTGGCAAGTGTGCGGCAGATGGTAGTCCCCCCCCCCCCCCACTACACCAGTCCCCCACTACACCAGTCTCCCCACCGAGTTTTACATCGCACAATAACTAGTTTACATGTGTTAGTTAGGGTTTAGCTCTTAGACTGTCAAGACCTTAGCTCCGTAACTAAAAACTTCAATAATGTTTGCGCTTCAACGCTGTATAAGTATAACAGCTACTATGATCTAAACCGGTGCATGTATTCATATGGTTCTTTTTGCGAAGCAAACAACTAGCTAAAAGTGTTTCAACCTCGATTATTCTTCGACGAAACCGCTCATTGTCCACTAAAAGTGTAGACCTTCTGTCTTCATTGTCAGGGAAGTAGAAAGTAGTGTCAAGGGGACTACTGAAGGTCACCTTCCTCATGTTCCTGTAAAACTGCGACATTTTTCAGACTCTCTAGGTAGATGTTCATCCGTCAAGAGCTGGAAGAATAATGATGGAGCGTTATCATGTATGATAGGCACCTAACCCCCACCACAACGTTACCTTGTCCTTCAAACCATCGTTTTTACGCTACAGATGCTATACTGTTGGTTAGATTTAAATTTAAATTGCACCTTCTTGTTTGTCTTGGCAAGCCGCGTAATTGAAGTATCCACATGTTATACTTTGAACCAAAAACAAAGAAGTTATTTAGGTTTGTCCTTGAAAATAGGTGTTTTTTCGCTGTTGCTGCTATACCCGTTGTCGGATCTGAATTCTGTTTGCACCAACTTGTTCGTCTGATCAATCCGCGTAATTTGAGTACCCACTTAATATACTTTAAACCGTAAATAAAGAAGTTATTTAGGTTTATCCTTGAAAATAGTAGTTTTTTCGCTGTTGCTTCTATACCCTTTGTCGGATCTGAATTCTGTTTGCACCAACTTGTTCGTCCAATCAATCCGCGTAATTTGAGTACCCACATGACATACTTTGCACAAACTTTATACCCCCCCCCCCCTTGGGTCATGGTCATGGTCAAGGTCAAGGACCTTGGGACTTCGAAATTTTTACAAAGTGGGCTGCACAAACATAAGACTAACAGTCTCCTGCCTATATACAGACCAAGTCCCTAACTTGAAATGCTTAGGGTGGTCCTGAAAAGGACCGTTTTTGATGCCATGAAGAGGAGTCCTGAAGGAGTTGCGGTTAGTCGAGGTGGAGGAAATGGACAAGGGCTGTGACAATTTATTTAATTAACCAATGCGCCTTGCCCTCTTGTCTGACGAAAAACAGTTCCTTTTTGGATGGGATTCTAGGCGGTTGCGGCAGGGAATGAGGCAGTTGGACCTTGAAGTGAAAATCTTCATGTTGTAAAATATAGCTGTTTCCGCTGAGCCTTGCCACAAACTTGTATTTGATATTTGTTTTTAGTTTTCTAAATTTAAGTGATTTGAAGTTTAGAGGAGTGACTAATTCTTCTTCCTTCAACACCCTCGTCCGCTCCATCACCTCATCCACGGTGAGAGGTGGAGTTGAAGGTCGAGGCTGACTTGTAGTCGAAGTCGAAGGTCGATGCTCAGATGACGGATGTTGGTTGAAGTAGAGCGGATGGTTCTTAAAATTTCTTCTTATTGTGGCCTTGAAAGAAGTTGGTCTCTTAAAACCACTTCTTCTCTCAATCGTCTCCTTCAGGGATTCCTTCAGACGTCGCAGTTTCTCAAGGTTCACAGGGGAAGTCATCGTAGCGCTGCTGATCGGCACGTAGTTTTAGTTCGAGAGACAAAGCTGGAATGAGTCCTAATGTCTTGACTTTTGAAGGGTCAGACGGTTTATCTCGTTGATTAGGTTTTTGGCGGCTTGCCAAGTGTAACCTTGACACTTCCATATACGGGTAGAAAGCTAAGAACCGGTTCCCCTTCCCTTCATGTCCCCCCCCCCCATTTGGGTCATGCCCCCCCCCCCAATTTGGGTCATGCCCCCCCCCATTTGGGTCATGTCCCCCCCCCCCATTTGGGTCATCCCCCCCCCCTGACGTCACGGGGCGGAGTCACCTCCCACCACTGACCGCCGCCTTTATAAGCGGGAGCAGTCCGCAGTCTCTTCGCAGTAGGCTGCCGCCCGTTCGTGATCTACGTCCGTCCGGGTTGCATTCTGCTGCAGCGTAGGTCTTTTAAGTGTGCGTTGGGCCCGACGCGCAATTAAGAGATCCGCGCCTTTGCATGTGCATGGTAGTTTGTTAAGCATGGTAGTTTGTTTGTTAGATTATTGCTTGTAGATTGCTGCTAATTAATGTAGTTAGTTTAATGAATGTTGGTGTTGGTTTTAAGTGTTTTATTTAATGATGAAATATGTACCTTTCTTACAGATCCTTATCCCTGGGTAAAGTCTTTATATCCGTGGGGTTTGTTATCAAAGTAATTTAAATGCCGGTCTTTGTAAATATTTAATGATGAAATATGTACCTTTCTTACAGATCCTTATCCTTGGGTAAAGTCTTTATATCCGTGGGGTCTGTTATCAAAGTAATTTAAATGCCGGTCTTTGTAAATATTTAATGATGAAATATGTACCTTTCTTACAGATCCTTATCCTTGGGTAAAGTCTTTATATCCGTGGGGTTTGTTATCAAAGTAATTTAAATGCCGGTCTTTGTAAACTACCTTGGTCAAAACATTGGTTCGCAGTAGCCTGACGCCCGTTCGTTGATCTACGTCCGTCCGGGTTTCAGTGTTGCTGTTGTGACCTTGTTAAACTGACCGCAGTATCCTGACGCCCGTTCGTGATCTACGTCCGTCCGGGTTTCAGTGATACTGATTGTTCTTTGTAAAATTAACGTTAACTCTAACTGACCAGTTTGTTTCAAAGTAATGTAATTTGTTTCTCATCCCTTTCCTAACCCCCTGACAATAAGTTTCGGCCCTGAAAACCGGACTTGTCAATACGGCCATGTAAACCGGTTGACATTACCTTTCTTAGCCTGAGAAACTGTTGTGATTTTCCTTTTTTTTGGGGGTTTTTTTTCTTTATTTTTTGTTATTAAAATCATTGCTTGTAATTCCCTGTCCCCTAATACAGAGCGGGGAATAGAGCACCAATTTGTGCTCTACCGGACTTGTCAATACGGCCATGTAAACCGGTTGACATTACCTTTCTTAGCCTGAGAAACTGTTGTGATTTTCCTTTTTTTTTGGGGGTTTTTTATCCTTGGGTAAAGTCTTTATATCCGTGGGGTTTGTTATCAAAGTAATTTAAATGCCGGTCTTTGTAAATATTTAATGATGAAATATGTACCTTTCTTACAGATCCTTATCCTTGGGTAAAGTCTTTATATCCGTGGGGTTTGTTATCAAAGTAATTTAAATGCCGGTCTTTGTAAACTACCTTGGTCAAAACATTGGTTCGCAGTAGCCTGACGCCCGTTCGTTGATCTACGTCCGTCCGGGTTTCAGTGTTGCTGTTGTGACCTTGTTAAACTGACCGCAGTATCCTGACGCCCGTTCGTGATCTACGTCCGTCCGGGTTTCAGTGATACTGATTGTTCTTTGTAAAATTAACGTTAACTCTAACTGACCAGTTTGTTTCAAAGTAATGTAATTTGTTTCTCATCCCTTTCCTAACCCCCTGACAATAAGTTTCGGCCCTGAAAACCGGACTTGTCAATACGGCCATGTAAACCGGTTGACATTACCTTTCTTAGCCTGAGAAACTGTTGTGATTTTCCTTTTTTTTTGGGGGGTTTTTTTTCTTTATTTTTTGTTATTAAAATCATTGCTTGTAATTCCCTGTCCCCTAATACAGAGCGGGGAATAGAGCACCAATTTGTGCTCTACCGGACTTGTCAATACGGCCATGTAAACCGGTTGACATTACCTTTCTTAGCCTGAGAAACTGTTGTGATTTTCCTTTTTTTTTGGGGTTTTTTTTTCTTTATTTTTTGTTATTAAAATCATTGCTTGTAATTCCCTGTCCCCTAATACAGAGCGGGGAATAGAGCACCAATTTGTGCTCTATTCCCCGCTTTGGCAACAAGTTCAGATGACCTTGACCCACTGACAGGACTTATAAAACCTCTGTCTGGTTACATATAGGAAAATTAATATTTTAAACCATAGCCTATCCCCCTTCCCCTTTCCCCTTTCCCCTTCCACTTATATTGGGTATAAAAGAGGCTTCCCATTACTGGTAAGATCATTCTGCTGCTTATGCTTGCTCAACTCAGAACTATGGAGTCACACCCGATATCACTACCGACTTCTGCATCACCCTCTTAAAAAACTAAAGTCCTTTGAAATACAAAGCGGGGAATAGATCAGTTTGAGGTCAAAGTGAGAACCTCTTATTGCTCTATTCCCCGTTTTGGCAACTGGTGTAAATGACCTTGGGACTTAGAAAATATTCGTTTGATAAAAAATAATGAAAGATCTTCTTATTTCTCACAACAACAATATTTTTTCCTAACCCCCACCACTACCTAAACTAAGTATAAAGGAGGTTCTCCATCGCTGGTAAAAATTAGTACTCTGCTGAAAATGAATGCATCCACTACTTCTATCTCTGCAGCAACTATAATAGTTAGCAGACGGGTCGAAAACATTGATCAGTTGCTTGCTGTAAGGAGATTACTGCTACGGTATCTTGATATAGAGGTTAGTTGTCAATTGTGCATGTGGAGACCAACAGGTGAAGTTTATAGTAGTGAAAATGAAGCATTTGAAATAAACTACAGTAGAAAGTTATATAAAATCTTTGGTAATATGGTAAGGTTAGTCAATAATGGATGGAACATTAATATAACATTTTATATTGTTCCAAACCTGTAATTAAAGCAAAAAACAAAAAAAAAACGATGGGTATATAAGCCCGATGTTACAGAGACAATTATCACTTTGGTTCTGAATTGCGTCAAGAGAGCACCTACCATGGTATACCTCCACTATATTGACTCTACTGCTAAAGCGGATACTTTTATCCAGCGTGTTTACCAACTGTTAATGGAGTACCATCATGTTCAGGTCAAAGGATTGGGTATTCGTGGAACAGAAGAAGTAAAAATAGATGTAAAACCAATCCCTTTGAAGAAAAAAATTGACCAATTATTACAAGAAGGCTACACACTGTGCCTTTATTACACAACCTCATAAACTAAATAAAACGCCAAAGCGGGGGGGGGGAATACAGAACGGGGAATAGATCAGTTTGAGGTTTGAATAAGAATCTCTTACTGCTCTATTCCCCGTTCTGGTAATAGGATAAGGTGACCTTGACCCACTTACAGGACTTAATCATTTGTGTTACAATAATACCTCTTCCCTATCACTTTTCCCTACCACTTGCACTTTCAACACTTACCCCCACCACCACCGAAATCAGGTATAAAAGGTGGTTTCGTATTAGTAGTAAATCAGTCTGCTACTTGGAATCATGTCGCCCAGAGATAACATTTTCCCTTCTAAGAAGACTATACTAGAATTGATTAAAAATATTCCATTAAATTTAAACGAAGATGAAGACGAAGACGATTCAGAGATGGAAGGTGAACTATTTAGTGAAGGTGAACTATTTAGTGATCTTGAACTACTGAGTGAGTTTGCTAGCAGTGAACCATATCTTGGAGAGATGGAGCTGTTGACTGACGACGACGATGTCGATAATAATGAACCGGAATTTTATCATCAGTTGCTTTGCTTGGAGGAAATGGACCTTGTTGATAGTGAAACCCCTCCAAGCAGTATTAATATCGATGATGTAGTTCTAGATCCAGTCACAGGGAACTTTTGTGTTCGTCGTCGCTTATTTAGTGATACGAGCTCATCATCATCATTATCATCGGAAGAATCTGAATAAGTTTTTGTTGTCTTCAAATAGTTTACTTTAAATACAAAGCGGGGAATAGATCAGTTTGTGGTTATAGTGAGAATCACTTACTGCTCTATTCCCCGTTTTGATAATATCGTTGTATAACCTTGACCTATTTACATGATTAAAAAAGTGGGGTAACTTATACATTTAATGGTGGGGGAACGTCTATTTAAAGACGATGCAACAGTGTATATTTATCATATAGGCATGATGAACCCACCAGGAAACTCCGTTTGCTACAGCTTTCCCCTCATCGATATCGATGATGTGATAAAACTTACATCAATAACAAAACGGTTTGAACTCGAAAGGCGACTCATAAAAGTCGAAGTAATTCCACAAGATCTTCGTTCGGCAATGTTGACTATTGAATATGTTAAAGATGAATCTACAACTGAAGATCCCTATTGTTTTATGAAATTTTTAGTTGATCAAGATGCAATGTGTACAATCCAACTTCACATCCGAGTTTAAAATTTATCAAATGTTTTTGTTGGAGAAAATTGTCTTAGTTAAATACAGAGCGGGGAATAGATCAGTTTATGGTTTAAAATGAAATCATTTACTGCTCTATTCCCCGTTTTGGCAAATATGCTCAATGTCCTTGACCCAAATACAGAATTTTGTAGCCTCCAGCTACAAACTTAAACTTAACCTAAAACGTACCCCCACCACTTTTTCTAGGGTATAAATAGAGGTGCATTTGCAGTGTTTTTTCATTATTGCGTTGAGCCTTGTGAAGAGCACGCCTACATTATGAATCGCTGCGATATTTGTAAAGCTTCTTTCAGAGATGAATGGCTTTTAACCATTCATAAAGAATTGAAACATAACACCAATACAAATACTGAAGAACCAAATGAAGAAGAATTAGATTCAATCAACCAACAATTAGCAAAACATCAAGAAGAACAAAATGAAGAAAAACACAACGAAGAAAAAGAAGAAAATGAAGAAAAAGAAGTTTCAAGACCAAGTGTCATTCATTATGCGCCTGGACCATCAGTAAATGTGGAACTACACGCCCGAGCACTTCCGGGTAATGTTGTAACCCACTTTAAAATTGACAATACAAAATTGAAACTTGAAGAATTTTTAAACAACGCAAAAGGATTGGTTAGCAAAACTCTGAAAAATGAATTAAAAAGATTAAATTTTATTAAATTTGGACTATTACTGGATGCTTTATTTACAAACATTCAAAATGAAACCTCACCGAGAGGTTTCTTAACAAAAAACCGAACTATTATGTTTTCCTCAGATATTGATTCAATCGTATCTGAATGTTTCGAAGAGCTAATGACAAAAATACAAGAACACGAAGGAAGAGGATCTGGATGGAGTTTGTTAAGCATCACAGGGCTAGACTTAAGAGTACACAAACACGGTTATGGAATTCGTGGCAGTAGCTATATCCCTTTACCAAAAAAGATTAGTGATACCAAATCCTGCATCAATGTGCAAAATCAAGATACTGAATGTTTTAAATATGCTATGTTGGTCAAATATGTAACAGACAATCCGATAAGACCAAGTCACAAATATGAAGAAGTACAGCATAGATATAATTTTCAAAGGATGACTTACCCTGTTGCTATAACAGACGTTTTGAAATTTGAAAAACAAAATCCTTCAGCTTCTGTCAACCTATTCGGATTGGATTCGTCAAACAATGTGTACCCCTTGCGTATAACACCAAATGAGCGCAGAGATCATACCGATTTGTTATTAATTACTAAAGGTGATATTTCACACTTTGTGTATATCAAAAAATTTGAAAGTCTTGTTTCTAATCAATTATCTAAGCATAAAAGAAAGATGACAATTTGCAAAAGATGTTTTTGTCACGTGAACAAAGAACTAAGAAGGGGAGGGTCAGATTGGCTAGTAGAACACCAACGGCTATGTAATGGAAACTATGAAGTAAGAATTAAATTGCCGCATCCTAGCAGAGCACAGATAAAATTTGATAAAGTAATACAACAATATCGTTTACCTGTTGTTGTGTATGCTGATTTTGAGGCGTCTTTACTTCCGCTCGAACATCAAGAAGAAAACGTAACAAGAAGAAGCAAATACCAGCAGCACACACCAAACAGCTACTGTTTGATGATAAAATCAACACTGTCTGAAGAACATTTGCGAAGATATGAATTAACCACAACACCGAAGATATATCGCGGTGAAGAAGCAGCTCGAAACTTCGTCGATGACTTATATACCATAGCTGCGAAAGTTGAAGAAATGTACAGAAATGTGGTACCGATGATTCCTATGAATGAAAATGAAATTCAACGACACGACTCAGCAACAACATGTTATTTGTGTATTAACACTTTTACACTGACCAACAGTAAAGTGCGAGACCATGACCATCTAACAGGAGCTTACAGAGGTGCAGCCTGTAACTCTTGCAATCTAAACTACAAACTTCCAAACTTTATCCCCGTTGTTTTACATAATCTTAGTGGATACGACTCCCACTTTATAATCCCAGAATTGGGCAGAGATAATGGAGAAATAGATGTATTGGCAACAACCATGGAAAAATTTATAAGCTTCTCTAAAAAAGTTGGTAAAATAAAACTAAGATTTGTTGATTCATTCAGATTTATGCCTTTTAGCCTTGCAAAATTAACTAAAAATTTAAGAAGACAAGATTTGATTGAAACAAGCAAAATTGTGCCTAATGATAAAATGGATTTAGCTCTTCGAAAAGGAGTCTTCCCCTATGATTACATTGACGGACTGCATAGATTTGATGAAACATCACTTCCTACACCAGATAAATTCAAAAACAAACTTAATGATGAAGAAATAAAACCTGAAGATTATCAACATGCACTTCGAGTATGGAACGAGATGAATATGGAGACCTTAGGGGATTACTCAGACTTTTATGTCAAACTAGATGTGACCCTTCTTTGTGATGTGATTGAAGAATTTCGAAACACCTGTTTTGTCGCATATGGATTGGACCCTTTACATTCGTATACTTCTCCAGGATTAGCTTGGCAAGCCATGTTAAAAGAAACAAAATGCAAACTCCAACTTTTAACAGATATTGACATGGTTTTAATGATTGAAGCAGGTGTAAGAGGTGGATTGGTTCAAAGTGTTACCAGGCATGTTAAAGCCAACAACAAATACCTTCCTAATTACGACGAAACTAAACCAACAACCTATTTGGGATATTTCGATGCAAACAACTTATACGGATGGGCTATGTCAAACCCACTTCCATATGATAATTTCAAATGGATTAACCCCGACTCTATTGACGATATTTCACAAATTCCAAAACATGGTGACACTGGATATATTTTAGATTGCGATTTTGAATACCCGGAGCATTTACACGATCTCCATTACGACCTCCCACTCCTCGCTAAAACAGAAGTTTCTCCAACTGGAAAACACCCTAAATTAATGATGACTCTAAATAATAAACAACGCTACGTGGCTCACTTTTGGGTAGTCCAACAAGCCATCGAATTAGGACTACGTATTACAAAAATTAATAGAGTTTTGGAATTTTCTCAGTCATGTTGGTTAAAACCTTACATTGATTCAAACACCACCAGAAGAGCAGCCGCTACATCAGAATTTCAAAAAGACTTTTTTAAATTAATGAATAATGCGATATTTGGAAAAACATTGGAAAACAAAAGAAGACACAAAAATGTTAAACTTGTTACTGACGCAAAAAAGCTACAGAAACTCGTACAGCAGCCAAACTTTGGATCATCTATAATTATTAATGAAAGACTTGTAGCAGTGTCTATGAAGAAGACGAGTGTGAAGATGGATCGTCCTTTATATATAGGCATGTCAATCTTGGACATCTCAAAAACACACATGTACGATTTTCATTATAACAAAATGGTTGCCTTCTATGGAAGAGAGAACATCGGCATTAGCTACATGGATACAGACGCTTTTGTGTATTGGATTATTACAAATGATATGTATCAAGATCTTCGTACATTTGTTCACAAAAATGAATTCGATTTTTCTGACTACCCAAAAACCCATCCTAACTACGATCAAGACAAAAACAAAAAAGTACTGGGCAAATTTAAAGATGAAGCAAATGGAGTTCTACTTGAAGAGATTGTTGCACTTATGTCAAAACTGTATTCTTTGAAACTATATGATGAAAAAGAAGACGAGAAGAATAGCTATATTAAAAAAGCTAAAGGTGTAAAGAAATTATATTTAGAAAAGAAAGTTATTTTTGATCAATACAAGCAATGTTTATTTGAAGATAAAGTTATTACAGCTAAATTCAATACAATTAGAAGTTTTAACCATCAGATATACAGCCTAACAGAAGTTAAAAAAGCACTTTCTTCCAATGACGATAAACGACACATTCTTCCAGACAACATCCACACTTTACCATTCGGCCACTACTCCCTCAACCCTATTGACGAGTAACCTTTTCATCGTCCTAGATCCTTTATCCTTTTCCTTTCCGTAAAAAAGGGGAAACACAGCAATGTTAAGCTGTGTTTCCCCTTTTTTACACAAGGTTTGAATGACCTTGAACTATATGTGTGTATATATATATATATATATATATATATATATATATATATATATAAGGAGATTTATACCAAAGAATATTTAATACCATATCAGCTGCCTTCGTGAAACCATCATGTCAGACCTGAAGGAGAAGATTATTAATGAACTACACAAACCTGCAAGAATAAAGTTTCCAAGAAGAAATACTGTTATAAAAGGGATAAATGATCTATATCAAGCGGATTTAATTGAAATGCGACCGCATAGCAGAATAAACAAAGGATTTAAATATATACTCACTATTATTAATTGTTTTACAAAAGTTGCAGACGCTTTACCTCTAAAGGACAAGACTGGTAAAAGCGTAACAGAAGCCATGGAAATAGCCATAAAAAGAGATAAAAACAAAATTAAACATTTACAAACTGATGATGGAACAGAATACTTTAATACAAACTTTGCACAGTTAATGAATAAATATAAAATAAATCATTATTCTACAAATTCAGAGAAAAAAGCAGCTATTGTAGAAAGATTCAATAGAACCTTAAAAGGAGCACTATATAAACAATTTTCAAAAAGAGGTTCTTACGTATGGTATGATGTTTTACCACAATTAATAAATGAATATAATAACAGGTTTCATAGAAATATTGGTATGAAACCTAACAAAGTAAATAGAAGAAATGCAAAAGATGTATTAAAACGCATAAAGAAAAATACAAAGCCAAAAGTAGAAAAAATGCAGCCAAGAAAATTTAATGTAAGTGATAAAGTACGGATTAGTAAATATAAGGGAGTGTTTACCAAGAAATACCTTCCCAATTGGACGAATGAAGTTTTTACAGTGTATAAAGTGCAACCGACTGTACCTGAAACGTATATCTTAAAAGATAACAAAGGAGATTTGTTGCAAGGTGCATTTTATGGACATGAAATGTTAAAGTCAACAGTAGGTGATGTATATCTTGTTGAAAAAGTGTTACAAAGAAAAAAGGACGCAGTTAAAGTGCGGTGGTTAGGGTTTAACAAAACTGAGGATTCATGGATACCTATAAAAGATTTGATTTAATGCAAGCAACTCATTTCATCGTTAACCTTTGAGCAGGATGGAGATTATTCACCATAAAGATCGATTCAATATTAATAACATAGATGATTTAACTGTGGATAACGTTAAAATCAACAATGGTAAACACGGTAGTTTACTTCCAAACACTGTTCGATGTATAGTAAGTGGACCCTCAAACTGTGGAAAAACCAATGTTGTCTTTAATTTGATCACTAATCCGCAGGGATTAAGGTTTAATAACCTATATATTTTTTCAAAGTCCCTACAACAACCAAAGTATCAATTGCTAGATAAAATCCTATCTGATGTGCCCGATGTTAATTTTTACAAATTTAACGCTAGTGATAGCATTATACAACCAAACGAAGCGATACCGTATTCTGTATTTATATTTGACGATGTATCTTGTGAAAATCAGGATACTATTAGAAACTACTTTGCCATGGGAAGACATAATAACATCGATAGCATATATATAGGACAAACTTATAGCAAAATCCCGAAACAACTTATCAGAGATAATGCAAATGTTTTAATTGTATTTAAACAAGATGATACTAACCTAAAACATATATATAACGATCATGTGAATGCTGATATGGCATTTGAAAAGTTTAAAGAGCTTTGCGGAAAAGCATGGGCGGAAAAGTATGGATTTCTGGTTATTATGAAAGATCAAGCTATAAAAGACGGCCGTTATAGAATAGGTTTTGATAAATTTGTTTTACTACACTGATTAGCAGTATTACTATACAAGTCGTCAAGGTGTGAAGATGGTTAACCAGGAAAAGCTACTAAAAGAAATAAAATCACTTAGTGATTCTATTAGACAAAAAAACCGAGCTTTAAAATCAGGTATAAATGAAAGAGAGCAATTTTTAGAAACAACATTCAAACCTGTTACTGAACCTTTAAAGCGATTAGCACAAAATATGGAAAAACCTTCAATTCGCTTCGAAGGAGACAAAATGCTACCAATTTCCAAATATGAAGAAGAATTTCAGAATGATGAAAGTTTTGACCAGTTACAAACATCTGAAGAAAGCGACGAGTATGAAGAAAGTGGAGATATAGGAGATTTAAGGGAAAAGAACATTGCAGGAGATACAAGTACAGAAGATACAAGTGCGGAAGATACAAGAGCAGAAGAAGAGGATATCAACCCATCCAACTTAAGCAAATTAGGCACAGATATTATGTTTAAAGGAACACTTGGAAGAAAATATACATTAAAAATGTTACATGGCACACATGCTAATCGAAATTATCATACATATGGAGCTAGAATAGAGGATAAAGGATTAATGATTGGAGATAGAAAGTTAGATATAAACGAAAATGATGATATAGTTATTGGTGATAAGAAATATAAAGGTACAACAGGTTTGTTTGAACTCATCTTTAAAAATAATCCTGGTAAATATACTAAAAAGGATTTACAATTGTTTAAAAATATACTAGAGTATACAAATGCACATAGAAAAAAATATTCCAAAGAAAAACCTATTCATAGAAACAGGTCAATAAAATACACAAACATTATATCTAGTCTTTTCCCCTCGAAATCAAATAAAGCTTCAATTAAAAGAAGAGCTTTATCTTCTGCTGAATTAAATGTTTTGCATAAAAAAAGAAAAACAACTGATCCTACTACATCTGGAAGGGGATTATTAAAAAATTTGTATAAAACCAATATAATATATTACAACGATATAAATAAGTTAGTTGATCGAATGAGGTTATTACATGAAGCTATGGAAGCCGGGCACACTGGTTTAGAAAACGAATGGGTAGCTTTGGTTGATGAACTGCGAAAACGAGAAATAATTGTTCAGTAGACGTATATATATATATATATATATATATATATATATATATAGTAAGAACCTAAACGATAGCGATTCAGTTACATCATGAGTGTGGACAAGTTCGGACGGTATTCCGAGTTTGGAGTAAAATCTGGATATAGTGAAAAAAGAGCTGGGTTTCCATTAACACCTGATGGTAATTATAATTTTGAAGGAAAAGTAATTCAAAATGTTGGTGATCCGCTTTTGTCTTCTGATGCGGTTACGGTACAATACATGGATAAAAGAACCCCAACTGTACACGAAGATCATTGGGGGTTTTCCGGTAAAAGGTTAAGTAATATACAACATCCCGTTTATGATGGCGAAGCAGTAAATTTAGCTACTCTAAAATTGTTAACGATTTACCAAAGGAATGAAACTGACACAAGCTATGATGTAAAAAAATTAAAATTATCAAATGTAGGTGATTGTGAGCAGGATGGAGACGCTGTAAATAAGAAAATGTTTGATATTGTACACAAGAAATGGACTACGGAATATGAAAAACATTTGGAAAGGTTTGGTGCAGCTCTATTTCATTATATCCATCGGGCTTCAGGAAGAGCTGCAGCTTCAGATGTTGACAGCTACAATTATTTAGACTGGAAAAATATACACAATCCAGAGAAACCTAATCAACGAGATAAACCGTCTGAGCCTTCTAAAGTCAAGACATTAGGAAAGGATGATAAAGTGAATGTGATTAATGAACCAACAGAAAACAATGAAGATTACATAAGAGAAAAAAGAATTTAAAATACCCATGATAAGGGACAAAGCATCAGTCATATTCGAGAGATGATACAGAGAGGATGATGGAATCCAATATTACTGCGTGGAGTTTAATATCTCAAGAGCCGAGATTTCCCCAAGGAGTGTTGACAGATGGTTTTGTTCAACGGTTTGATAGATATATGGATTGGGAACAACTTTCCATACACTACCTCTTTACAATGACTATGTTAAGAATTTATTTTCACAGAGTTAACTGGATCCATATTTTACAAAGACAACAGTTTTCAGAAGACTTCCTCGTAGAGATGACATCAAATTTTAATAACTGTTGGGAAGTAATAAGTAAATATCAAAATCTCTCTGAGAATTACATTGACAATTTTAAAGATAAACTAGACTGGGATGTGTTATTCAATTACCAACGATTAAGCGGCAAGTTTCTAAGGGAACATGACAACTATTTAAAGTTTATTCATTTTACCGAAGACAACGATACCATCACCAGCGGAGAAACATCTGGAACATCTTCATTTACACCTTATTTCCATTTTTACTACTTTTATTTAATATGTATACATTTAATTAATAAATCCATTTCTATATAATAAATGGATTTTAAACAGTATATAATACAAGAAACCAAAACTGATATTACATTCATTGTGAAATATTTATAGAGTGCACCTACTGATTGTAGGTTTTGCTATAAATAGTCATGTCGAGGGTTAAACGCATCAGTCATAATCGAGAGAGATTACGGAGAGGAAGGGGAATAGCATCAACAGCATTTTCTCTATTGAGTAAACCGGTTGGAGCTATAGTTAACAAGGCGATTGATTTATTACCTGTGGAATTACATTTACCTGGAGGATATCAATATTGTGGTCCTGGAACCAAATTAAAGAAACGACTTGCTAGAGGAGATCCTGGAATAAATAAGCTCGATCAGGCTTGTAAACAGCACGATATAGCGTATTCCAAATTTGGTGATACTAAAAATAGATCAATAGCGGATAAAGCACTTGCTGAGAAAGCTTGGCAAAGAGTAAAATCTAGTGACGCAGGTATTGGTGAAAAAGCAGCGTCTTTAGCAGTAACAGCAGCAATGAAAGCAAAAACTACGTTTGGAGGAGGAAAGAGAAGAAGGCGTGGGAAAAAACCCGCTAAGAAACAAGGAGGTAATATCAGAAGAAAACGTCGATCTACCAGTGGTAAAGCTAAAAAGAAACCAACAATATGGTCAATGATAAAAAAGGGAGGAGGATTATACCTAAGGCCGTATCGTGTGTATTAAATAAGAAAGAGCAATTAATAATTAAAAACAAAGAATTGACCAATGAAGAACTGATTACATATGCTTCTTGTTTGAAAATCCCATTTTTTAGAGGAGTATTTATGAAAGATGAATTACCGGTTAAAATGTGGAAAAATGAGACTGGTATAGTAAATTTGGATAATAGTGAAGGATTAGGCACTCATTGGGTGTGTTACAAGAAACTTGGTGAAACGATTTATTATTTCGACAGTTTTGGAAACCTTCCACCACCGAAAGAACTTCAACAATACTTTCGTGCGGCAGAAAATGTTTTTTACAATTATACAAGAAAACAACCTGATGATACATCCATTTGCGGTCATTTATGTTTAGACTTTTTAGCTAAAAGTGTTAGTCAACTTTAAGATGTCTTCGTATACAGTGTCATTAACCGGTAACTCATGTACTTTGCGCAGTATTCTGTTTCCAGCGCTACGTTTGCAAAAAGGAAGACTATGGGAAGCCGCATTATTGGATTTAACAACATATAACTCTATTCCAAACGTTAGTGAAGGAATTAATAACAAAATACATTATTACAAGACAAAAGATAATAAAGGAAAATATTCAGCTTTGGAAGAATTCAGTTTACCAACAGGAGCTTATGAAATTGATAATATAAATGAAGTTATACAAAAACATATGGGAAAAGAAAATATAACGATAAAAGGCAATAACAATACAATGAAAGCCGAAATTACTTCTAAGTATTATATTGATTTTGGCCAAGAACGTTCAATTGGTAGTTTATTAGGGTTTTCTAAGGAAACAAAGGTATTAGAACCTAATACAACTCATTCTGGGAATAGAACTGTGACGATCATCAAAGTAAACAGCATAGACATTACATGTAACATTATACAAGGATCCTACAGAGATGGAGAAAATCGGCATATATTACACACATTCTACCCATCAGTCGCACCGGGTTTCAAGATAGTAGAAAAGCCTCAAAACCTTGTGTACCTACCGTTAAACACCAGTTTCATTTCAGACATCGTGCTGAACATAGTGGATCAAGACGGAAACCTTATTGACTTTCGAGGAGAAGCTATTACTGTAAGAATACATATAAAATCATCCGCTTAGATAATGGGGTTATCATTTAAAAAGAGAGAGCCAACCAGCAAAGAGGTCAGTAGCTCATCAGCTGCAGAAGGATTAACAAGTGACAACATTCGTTTTCTAGAAGAAATTGGATTAAAGGTCATTAACAATGGATATACTGGATATAGCGCAGGGCCCAACATTCGACGAGACCTTATGGGAAAAGGAATATCACACGCACAACCCTTACGCTTCGTCCAAATTAAACAATAACGATGAAATTAGGATTCCTATACAACAACAAGACATTTATACTCTTCCATGCGAAAGTTATTTATATATTGAAGGAAAAGTAACAAAAGCTGACGGTACTGTTGGAACCACTGTTCCGTTCATAAATAATCCTATGGCATTTTTGTTTGACGAGATTAGATATGAAATTTCAGGAGTTACAGTCGATTCAACAAAAAAGGTTGGAATTTCCAGTACCTTAAAAGGATTAGCGTCTTTAACACCAAATGAGAAGAATCTGTTAGCTGTTGCAGGATGGGTTGCACCAGACAAAAGTATAATTACTCCTGACGCTTCGGGAAACTTTGATTTTTACGTACCTTTAAGATTACTTTTAGGATTTGCTGAAGATTACAGAAGAATAATAATAAATGTAAAACAAGAACTAGTTTTATTAAGGTCATCAAACGATAATGATATTATTAAAGCATCTGCTGGAACAACTGAAGCCAATTTAGACTGGAAACTAACATTAGACAAGATTGTTTGGAGAGTACCACATGTGCGACTAAATGATGAACACAGGATTACATTATTAAGAAAGTTAAAATCAGATCGAGACATTGTAATGCCATTCAGAAGCTGGGAGTTTCATGAATACCCCGTTTTACCTTCAACACAACGGCATACATGGACTGTAAAAACTTCTACTCATTTGGAAAAAGCGAGATATGTAATCTTTGGATTACAAACAAAGAAAAAAAGTATATTAACTGAAAATGCTGGTGAATTTGACCATTGTAAATTAACAAACTGTAAAGTGTTCCTGAATTCACAATTCTTTCCCTACGACAACTTTAATATCTCTTTTGATAAAAAAAGGTACAGTGTTTTATACGATATGTACGCTAGGTTCCAAAATTCATATTACGGCAAAACAAACACACCTCTACTATCTCCCGTACAGTTTGAATCGAAATCTCCGATTGTTGTAATTGATTGCTCCAAACAAAACGAATCTGTAAAATCGTCTAGTGTTGATATAAAAATAGAAATGGAATTTCAAGAAAACGTACCTGCAAATACATCTGCGTATTGTTTAATTTTGCACGATAAAATTGTTACATACACACCGTTGACTGGTATCGTAAAGACGGTATTGTAAAACGTTGTACCACCACCGGCACCGCCACTGTCGCTAACCTATAAATAGCGGAGCAACAATGCAGGTCTTCAGTTGATCGTCTATCATCGCATGGGCAACATCTTCTACAAAATGAGTTCTCCATCTGTTGTACAAGGTGATGCAGAGGTAGCACCGTTATTGGAACGTGATAATACTAGTGAAGAAAAAATCATCAAGGAAATAACTGCATTTTTAAAGTTTGGTAAAAGAGATAGAGAGGAGGAAAGTAATGCAGACCCATCAAAGGTAGTACCAAAGAGGAAGAAGAAAGTTGAAGAAAATATTCCTCCTCACATTTTAACTGAAGTTTTTTTGCGAATCTTTTACCCCATCTCAGCATGCATCAGTAAAAGTGTATCAGTTGGATTGATGAAGTCATTGGATTATTCCCCTACAGTAATACTACACCATGGAACAAAAAAGGTTTTATTTTCGCAAAATGCTTGGGAGTCATTTTTGAAACATGTACATTTAATAGAATGTTATTTAACTAACAGTTTGTGTGGAAGGAAAACACATATTCGACTTTTGGATTGTGACAATGAAATCGATATTGTTAAACATCGTGGACAACTACAAGTGCGAATTAGAGACTTGACTCAACATGAAAATAAGATTCTACTGTCACATGAAGAATTCTACGTTTTAAACTACGCAACAGAACCTATTACAAGGTACATGAGACAGTTGGTATTTGCAAGCGCTATTATTAAAGAATATTTGGTCGATACCTTGGAAAAACAACCTGATAGCACCATCGTGTACGGACCTGTGGATACATCTATTTTTAATAGAATACCTCATGAAGTTTGCATGTGGAGAAAGTTAAAGGATTTTGAACCACTTGTAGAAATCGCTACAGAAGCTACAGAAGAAACAACACAGGAAGAAGAAACGGAGAAACAAGAAGAAGAAGAAAACGAAACACAAGAAGAAGAAGTTAAAAAAGACTAAAGTTTGACTTAGTAAAGAAGAACACACGTGGGGTAGGCCTATTGGGGACGGTGCCCACGTTAAATATACACCAACGCGCCTGCAACTGTACGGCCTGGTATTTAACCTACCGTGGTGTGGAAAACAGTTTAGTTGATCGCTAGGTGCCATGATGAGCGGAGGGGATGAAGAAGTGAGTGTAAAGCCTTGTGTAATAGAATTTCAAGCATTTCGAAATAATGATGATAGGTTTATTATCAAGGAATTAGTAATTTTAGACTTGCTTACATTTGTAGCCTACCCATTCACGTTTGATGCTCCTTTTTCTTTTAACAAACTTAACACCAAAGCAAAAAGTACAAACAAATGGATAACAAACTACTTTCATCACATACATTGGTATGAAGGATTTATAAGCTACAGTAATCTGCACAGTATTATGTTTAACTTTTGCAAACAATATTCACATATATACACAAGAGGATTAGAAAAAAAGAACTGGATACAAAAGTACACGCACGGTGATGTTTTCGATATAACTATCAGTAAGGACTTTAACATTAATCTCGGTAATATTTGTGTCGCTGCAAAAGATCTTAAACACGGCCAAACAAACTGTGCATTGTACAACGCGTATCGTTTGGCTGCTTACTTGAAACAAACGCAGGAATGTGGTGGGGGTAGCGGAGAACAGAAATGTGGTGGGGGTAGCGGGGCCTATAAATACGAGGAGACAGCACCGCTCCAGCACGAGTATTATTCGAGACTCCGAAGAGGCAACATCACAGAAGACACCACTGACGAAGATGACATCACAACAGTTTCTACAAACACTGGTTGATCAATTCAACACTCATTCAAAATCCGACCTTCTGCTAACTAAAAAGTGTTCAGAACTAAAAGAACAAAAACACTACATTATTCATAACATCAAGAAAGTGGAAACCACACATGGAGAAGCAATTCTAGTTTCATTGAGCGAAGGACCTTTCTCTCCAGGAGATGAGCCGAAGTTTCAAGTATTTCTTCCAAAACGATTTGTTCAACTGCTACAAAATGAAGATTTGCGAGATATTCAACCGGGGACGTTGTATTTGGTATCACACGGTGTAAGCGGCAACAACTCGACGGAACTCACTCTGCACATCACGCATCCTTGTACATAATGTCTCTGTTTGTATTTTATTGTTTGTATTTCTAGTTATCAATGTTAAACTTAAGTTTATTGTATTGTAAAATGTTTGTTTAATAAAGAAAATAAAAATAAAAAAAAATAAATAAAATAAAAAAAAAAATAAAAACAGCAACACAGCAGTATATTATTTTATATACTGCTGTGTTGCTTTTTTTAAAATTCAAATGGATGACCTTGAACTTTCATTCAGGGTTAACTTATGAAGAGGTATAAAAGAGAGGGAGCAGTGAAGTTAGTCTCAGTCTTGTCTAACACACGCTGCAGCTAACATGTCGGTGTCACCTATGAAAAATTTATTTTTCGATAACAATTTGAAGACATATTGTTGCGAGTTACAATGTTTTAAAATACCAGGCGATCAAGTTGACGGGAAAGCTTGTCGTAAGTGCAAGTGTTTCAGCTATTGCATATGTAGATGTAAAACGTATCAAATGAACCGACAAGATAAACTACAAGAATTACGCCGAAGGATTGCATTACTGTGGCGGCGAATGTAGTAGCAACCAGCTGCCACCTGCCGCCTGCCATCTGCTGTCCGCCATCTTCTCCGCCCCACCATTTTGTTTGATACCAGAACGCTAGCTAGCGAATAGTCAGTACACCTCCGGCTCTCGACTGGTGAACATCGAGTGCTCTTCACAAACGTAAAACATTGTATTAAAATGTCCATTAAAATTAGGTGTATTCATTATGACTCTATTCATCTGGCGACTTTCCAAGACCTCGAGGTTTTTAATGAAGAGTTAAGACTTCTCATTGCGTCCGGTTACGATTTATCTTTGGAACTTTACGCATCAAAAAACAACATGGACTCTGCGCAGGAATCGAAGTATATACCGTCTTTCTTCAGAAAGCGAAGTGATGGCCGCAACTCGTCCGGATCAACAACATCGATGACAACCAACAACGGGGAACTATTGTAAACATGAATTATTGTAAATAAAGTAATATTTGTAATATGAATTATTGTAAATAAAATAAAGTAATATTTGTAATTGTTCTACCTCGCACTCGTATCATTCGATTGCTTCATTCGATAATTTTCATTCGATATTTTATCGAATTAAAACTATCGAATCACAATCGGATTTTACGCGTGCGAGGTAGTACTTTTTTAAAATTACCTCCCCGTGACCTTGAACTTTGAACTTTTACTCATTTCGTCACAAAACCGCCTACGTCACTGGCTCAGCCTCAGATAACGTATTTTATCACTCAGCGCTTCCGGTCACGTGACCGGAAGCCATAAATCAAGTGAGCCAGCACCCGCAAACCCCCACTACTCCAGTCGCATTTTTTTTGTTCATTGTTATTAATTTATACTTATCGGAGGAATATGTACCACAGGGCTGACAATGAATGTGTAATAGGCTTATCACCGAGGGATGTCCGAAAATACAAAATTCCCGTTTTCCCTCTTATAATGCGGTGGCTACCTGGCGATTTGGTAATACCCGATCTTGCGAGTTGACCCTTCCCAATCCTTACTAATGAGGGTTACGATATAGCTACAAAAAAAAAAACGGTATTTAAAATGGACCCAAAAACGGGTGGCGGCTTGGTAGTTCCCAGCAGGCTCTTAGTTGGCACCTGAAGTCGTTAGGAAAGAAATATAAATACCGCGCTACGTTATGAAATCTGTAAATGAAAGTGTTTAAACAAATTGTAAATTTAGGTTTAGAATATTTTGGGAGTTAATTGTTAATTATAAATAACACTAGCTGCTTGTCGCGGCCTTGCCCACATAAACTAAAACATAGGATTACTAACACGCGATGTTTACTTTACATCCTTATGTTTGCAAACCATTCTTACTTCGGTTATATATTCCATGGATCGAATTTTTCGCAGCTGCTGGTTTTACACTCATTGATTTAAGTTCTTTGAAAATAAATTTAAACTCTTTGCATCGGCTACTAACTTTTTCCAAATTAAAATCAATATTTACAAAAATGTTAAACTTTAAATGGAAATTATGGCTTCGACATTCCCTTCTACTTGAAAATGCATTTCCTTTAAAAAAAGAATCAGCAAAATCTTTGAATATAAAAATATCAGTTTCTTTAAAAAAATAACAAGTTTTGTGTAGCCTTTTTTATATCAAGTTATTTTACTATGATTTTAGTATCAGCTTAGGTTATTATCCTAACAATTGTAATACATTTGATGTCCTCAGTTTGTTTCTACAATAAAAAAGTATTTTTGTATTAATTTTCACTTACACTATTTGAGTTTAAAGTTCTTTGAAAACCAACATTAAAATGTTTGCGTTGGCTGCTAGATTACAAAAAAATTAAAACCAAATTTGTAAGCAATAAAAACTATGGATGGAAATTAAGGCTGAACCATTTCTTTCTATTCAAACAAAATAATAATAATAATAATGAATTTTCCTTCAGCAAAATAATTATGAAAATCCGTTGACTGGTTAACTTAGAATCTTTGGATAAAAACACCAGTTTATTTTAATATATAGGATATTTTCGTTATGATAATGATTTAAAACTATGTAATATTCATAAATATATACTTAAATTAACCAAAATAATATCAACCGTTAAAGTTTTTTCTATACTGCATGAGTTTTTCACACCTCCAATTAACTATATTTAGACATTTTAAATCCATTACATCTCATTGTACACGTTACCCACACAGTATTATTTGAATGAGTTTTTGTTAGGTATAAAAGTATAACCAGCATCGTTCCATCTGTTATTTCCTCGGTCTATGTAACCCGCCGGCTGCTATTCCGATTGCTCTGTGTGGGAAAGATCTGCTCCTTTCACCAAGGCGGAGACCCGGGTTGTATTTCACTTTGGTAGCAGCTTGTAGACGTAAATAACTGAGGATTTATGGTATCGTGCGTTCTTCCATTTCTGTCTGGGTCAGTTGATCGTTACTGCTAAAACGTTTAGGTTCCCCAGAGTGAGTAAAGTTGAAAAATAAACAGCTGAGAGTAAAAGTTCACTATAGATATTTCCTTAAAAAAAAAACAACTGTGATTGAGGTTTCTTAAGAAGCGTACTATTTTAATTTAACTTAGAACTATCACTCCGTATGGAGCTCTAATATATCACTCCGTATGGAGCTCTAATATTTAAAGATGTAAAAAATACCTGCATATTGTATTTGTTTTCTATTAATCCATCTTAAATAGCAAACTAATGTCAATCGAAGCTTATCATCTCATTTTTTTAATAAATTATTTTCTCTAATAAGGTCATGCCACTACTTATATATATAAACATAAGCTTCTTTTCTTTAAATTCAATCGAGCACTGGAATATGTCATTAACTAATCAACTTATTAATCATAGTATAGATCAAGAAAGGAATGCAATTGTTATTAACAAAGTAGCAGGTAAGTGTTACTGATTTGTATGTCTATCCGCTATAACTGCAATTAAAATATTTATCCATACAACTTATTGTATGGAAAATTATCTTCCACGAGTATCTGAATGCTCGAGTTTCAAGTCTCAAGTCTCGTGTTCATCAAACATAAATAAGTTTTGTTTACACGTCTTGTGCCACAGACAAAAGATTTGTTTCCACTCGAAAACAATAAAACAAAGACGTAATTCCAAGATAAGTGATGGGAACAATCTCCCATATTATCTGGTAAGTTCCGTTGTTCTATGCTGGCAACTCCAAGATAAAAACATAGCAGATAACACACGGACAACCGAGGAACAATAAACGATCAGTGGGCTTTGTCACTAATAGGTTTATCATAAAATGTATTACAACGCCTCACTAATAAGTTTATCATAAAATGTATTACAACGCCACCAGATTGCTAGAGGCGCGTGTACCTGTTCAAAACATAGATTCACTGGCAAACAATATGAAAAACTTTGGTATAACAGGAATGCATATGACACTAATGGGGCAGAAATAGAAATACGCACGAGTGAACAAGTATAAATAACGTTATTATATCAAGTTTAAGTAACATTTTTATCCCTAGAATAATTAAACTGACTTAAATATTAAATTGTTTTTATTAGTTATTTTTAACCATGTTTTAGATCCTTTATATAGCTCGATAAAAAGAGTGTTATATTTTTTCTAGACATATTAAAACGGCAAGCTGCGTTCGAAACCCGAATCATGTAAGAATTAAAAGTATTTTAGATGCCCATTACTTACTACACGATTGAAAGGAAACCAGGATGATTTGATTCTGAATTTCTAATTTCTAATTTACAATATTATAATATAATATATTCTCACAATACTAGACAAAAAGACCACTTGAGTTTTTCTTCTACATTTTATACAGATTTGACTAAACACAATATTCAAGAAAGTATAAATAAATATCATCACTGAACTAAGTAAATAATCTTAAAGTGGTTCACTCACTTACTGATGTTCAGAAGCAGGAATTCGATCGAGGGCTGCTTTAAAATCGTCAATAAAGAGCGGAAAAATGTAATAAAAAGGGTGCTTTTAAAATTCCGCCTTCTAGCCCTCCGGAATTCAATTATGATTAGGGAAAAAGAAAATGAGATGCGACTGGGTAAGAGCTGCGGTAAGGGCGGGGGAGGGGCGTGAGTAGGGGAAATATGGGACGGGGGTGCGAGGCGGGCGAATAAATGATAAGAGTTTAGAAAGAAAACAATGCACCCAACGTCAGTGCGAAAATGGACATGTTTTTCCTTTTTCTATTGAATTTAACTGAAAAATAACTCAAATCCACTATAACTTTTAGTGCAAACTGCTGTAAATACAGAATTAGTTTAAGGGAAAAAGTTCTAGATAAAACACAACATGTGTTCATTCTGATGTGTGGTAATATATTACAAAACTAAAACTCCAAGAAATTGCCATTAGTTCTTCATAATCTTATGCAGTTAGATACAATGTATACTCAACCTAATACTCTCCTGGCCTGCAAAACTGCAACAATGTTCCTTAACTGAAATACGATAGATTCTGTAACTATTTGTGATTATATTCTAAAACTTTAACAAGACAAGAAAGGGCTATTTTGAAAATACGATGCACGTACTTCATTCTCAAAAAATATCCTGATTCACCAAAAAGAACTAATCACATTAATTGCAAAGTTTGTCTTCATTATAAACAGAACTCAATCCATTGTGTACCTCATATCTAAAGTCCACACCAACAGTAAAACCATACAAGCGCAAAAACTAATCCCTTTATTGCCTGAGGGATTTGAATTAAAACACTAATTCTGAGTCGATCTCCCACGGTAGAGGGGAAACGATAATCTCATTGTACATGCAATCACTCCCTTTACAATGTGTTGAAGAGTGCAATTTATAGTGCTATTAGAAAAATAAACTTACCCCCAAACATCCCCCATGCCGACCGCGCCCCTACAAGTGGCGTGAAAGGCGAAGATTGGGAATTAATAGATGGAGATCGCATGAGAGGGGGAGCAGGAGCACTTTAAAAATTACCGACCCGTCACCGCTCTGCCAGTGTTTTAGAAATTGATTGATGGTGATTTAATCCTTAGGGATGAGACGGAAGGCTTCGTCTGTCTGGTGTATTCTATTATATTAAATGGGTTTAAAGTATTGGAATGAAAGAGCATTGTATTCGGTTTATGGGATTAGAGATACAGTATAATCCAAAACACGCAATGAGTACTCATTTACTAGGTGTATAGTCAAAATCCAAGCCCCAAAATAACTGATGGATCAAGTTCTAATGAATTTTTAAATTGTTAAAACAATATCCCTTCCTTTTATTAAGCGATATCAATATGTTTATAGATATTTATTTTTTGTAATTATAGGATACACATGTTATGCATATTTTGTTATAATTATTTTTATTTGTACTGACTTGTTATCTCCTTAAATAGTTTATAATGCAGGAATACATTTTCTACTGACTCAGTCATCACAGTTATAAAATTGCTTTAACGATGTTAAAATTCCAGTTGGTATCTGATACACATTGTAGTTATTCAATGCATTTTCACATTCTAGATGGACAAGTTTATTATTAAAGGATCACGCTTCATAAAATGTATGTGAAGTTTTGCATAACCTACATAAATTTGAAACTAACTAAGAAGACCACGTATGCATCTCTTAACCTTAAACAACACGAGAAAGATGCAAATTCCATACTTTGTATTACAGTATTTAAGAGATGACTCCAGTACTCGGCTTCTACCTGCTTCTCCCATATGTTAACTTTAAAATTTCGTCCCTCCTCGACGCGTTATCAGAACTCGTTGACTTATAGCTTATTTCATGAAGCAACAAATTATATAGGGATTTCAGTGAGCGAAATTTGTATACAGTATCAAATATACTAATTGTTCCATACAACTGACAAATATTCAATATTTGAAAATTTGTTATGTGTTGTGTGTTTTTATCGTTAGTCCTGTATTTTGTCGTCAACATTCTGCTCACTGAAATCCCTAGTATTTTTTTTATCTTTAAAATTAACTATAAATCAACAATCCGGATAATCCGTTGAGAAGGCACGGTATTCGAAAATTATCGTTATAAGGGTCGCCACAGATCTTGATGGATGAATCGTTGCTCCTAGCCATTCCGAAACAAGATTATTTCGACGTCACTATGACTATTTGTTTTTCTTCTATAATGTTTAACCTTACAATCGCACACACGCTTCTGTGAGCCGTAACGTTAGCGTGACGTCGAAACAGTCTTGTTTCGGAATGGCTAGGAGCGACGGTACATCCGTCAAGATCTGAGCGATCCTTATGGTTTTATGAAAGAAACAGGTAGAAACGCGAAATTGTTCGTGACTGCAGCCCCCCCCAAGGTGTTTCACAACAAATTAATCAACTGTTTTCTACCCATTTGTAGATGCTATCTCATAATTGTATTGTACATTTAGTGAAATAATCTATTATTAGTAAAGGTCTATTTAAATAATACAGTACTCTACTAGTATTTAGTAATTTCTTAACAAAAACACATTTTGCTATTAACCTGCAGTGACCAATGTTTAAAACACTCCTTGATCTCAAACAATGAAGGACAACCTGATAGGAGGCGGTCTGATAAGAAGTGGAGTGTTAAGTCCTTCTTATCACCTCTTATCTCTAATTTACGACGGCAGTAATTTAAAGACTTGTTGAACCAGACTGTTGACCTATATAGTATGCGGTTGTAAATTCTTCGAGGGGATCCTCAAGTTAGGGGGTGTTAAAACACCCAGTGCCATAAAACCTGAACCTTCGTGTATTTTCGGTACAAGTCTTGTGAAATACTACAGCACAGAACTCTATTAATACACATTTGTGTTGTAATAGAGTTGTATGGACTACAGTAACCTCAAGCCACAGTAAACATCTCTTAAGATAATTTCATTCTCTAACTCAGAGGCTTTTTGTTTCAACTGAAAATAAAAACAGGAAGTACAAACAATAACTAAGCTACGAAATAGTTAGGCGCACTATCGATTTTTTGTTGGATGTTTAGTAATATTGTAATATTACCATAGCAGATGCCCTTTGTAAAAGGAAAAATAATATCAAGTGAAATATCGATTATCGGTGATGTCTGAGAGGGATGGGCGGTTGGTGGTTGATACGGTGGGGGGGAAGGGGGGAGTTACAAGGCAATTACGAGAGCGCAATTGGGCTGGAAAATTAATTAGTTCGATCAGTCCGATGTCCGACGCGCTTTCTTGACCGATATGACTCGCTTCTCTTCCCGTCTGGTTCTAAAATAGTCTGGTATTTAAAAATAGTAAGCACTCATTGAGAAAAAAGTAGCTTGGTAAGTTTCTGACATCGGTTAAGAGATACAAACGGTTGTGGAGCCTCCTAACACTAGCGCCTGTACATGATCTCGGGGACTCCTGATCTATTAGTAATACAATAACATATAATGGTTTCAAAGTTAAAATGCAAAAGACAGTTTATGCCGATAACGGCAGGTGTATGCAGAAAGTACAGAATACGAACCACATAAATGATTGACACTAACAAATTAATCATATTTATTAGCCTTTATCTTCAACACTGACGAAGCTAGACTTAAACTTAAGATGAAGATATTAAAAATAAATTCAGAACGGTCGGGAAAACCCACGAGGCTGGACACCTGGCCGGATCAATGTGAAGGCACCGTCCGATCTAGTACGTACGATCGCCCATACGACGCGCGACAGCCGGACCGGAAAAGTATAGTGTGTAGGGGCCTTAAGGTACATTTTTGATCTCTTAATGCTTCAGCCAAACTCAAATTAAACTAGCCCAAATTTAAAATACATTTATAGTACGTTCAAATAAAAAATATGTTTGTTTTACTGAGTTATGTTTTACAAATGTGTTTAAAAATACTAAACCTTTACAAAGTTCAGTATTGCCCGACATGTCAAGCAATACCGAATACCAAACAGTGTTCGCCATCAACCGAAACTAACTTTTCGTGTGTAAAGATCTCTCGTGAAGAATAGGTTACCTGTTTCGTCAAATCGGAACTACATTCTTATACTACTTGATGTCGCTAATCTATAATCTTATTATTAAACGTCTATGACGAATAATAACACAACAAAACTTATAACATCAGGTAATATTTTTACATCAGAAACACTAATACAAAACAAAGTGTTGTCATCTTGTTTAGTTAAATTAGCAAGATATATATGTTTAATAATAATAATAATATTTGAAAAGCTTAACAAATCAGTCTTTTAGCTTAAACATGTCAGCCGTTCAAACTTTATCGGCATTAAATTAGCTAAAATAGTCTCAAAGAATCTTGGTTGTGGGGAAGGTTTGGAGGCAAATGTGGCAAATTTATACAAGGAACACGTAAGAATAAATGCGCGATAACATACTTAGTTGGACATAACAAGTTTTGCAGTAGTAGAATATTAGTCATATATTACAATCAGATCAGTCAGACATAACGATCCATCTCTAGGTTTAATACTTTTTCCATAATATATATGATTATTATTTCCACAATGCAACATTACTTTCAGTGCGCCATGTTTTGGAGCGGGTTCGTCGATGTTATTTCCGTTACACCTGTATAAATAATTGTTCACCTCTGTCAACATGTTTCAAGGTCCAACTCTCGCTGAGGATAAACACCGCTGTTAAAACGTTATACGCTTTAGATACAACATATCGACAACTTGATAATGGACTACAAGAAAGTACTCAGATAGAAGGGAAATATCACAAGAATCGGGATTTAACTGAGGAGCGAAGAATAACTTAGTTTTAGGTATAATTTTGAGTATCCATTGTTAAGTACGAAAGTTATTGTTGTACCTGAGATGTCTCATAAATTAATACTATTAATTGTATAAATAAATTGTTGTAAATAATCAACTAATGTGTAATGACCAATCATATATCATTTGATTTGCATAGTAAATAATATATATCAATTAAAAATCCCCCCCCAGCTTCAAATGTAGAATAAATTATTTAAAAATGTATAATTATATCTTTTATATTTGTAATTGCATGTGAAAATATTGTCTAACAAGTGCCTCATGAGGAAATAATCTCCAACCCAAACAGTGAAAGTGACATGTGAACCCCATGTGAACTCATATGTATGTAGCCACGATCTACAGAGACACCCAAGAAGACAGCCCTGGTGCATTATGAAGTACAATGTTCCTAAAAATTAACTTCATTTACATGTATACAAAAAATGTATAAACAAGTGTTTTCGGCTCTACATGCTTTACATTTTACATCCAACGAAGCTACAGAGTGCAACCCTTTTATATTGGCTACCTTAAGATTTCAATTTAGCTCTGTAGCGAAAACTCAGTAATTTCGGAGAAGACCACACCAAGCGTAACATTTTGACATTGACATTTACTTTTTGTGGTTAAGATCATTAATTGGCTATATTTAATTTAAGTTATAACAATATATTAATTACCTATATGGCCTAGTTTGTATTTAAATATGATATATTTAGGAAATATCTGCAGACGTGATTGACAGATACAAACCCTTATCTAAGACGTAATAAAAAAGAAAAGTATCTTCAAGCCCTATAGAATACTAGTCTAGGCCCACATATATTTCATAAACTCTTTAAATATATTTTAATGGACCTACCTCTAATTTTGTCCGCAAAAATCGTATACATGATTTTAATTATTGTATTATTTAATTAATGCAAGTTTTTTAGTTGTAATCAGGCTTTATTCCTCCGTTTTATCAGCTTAAATAAAACTTTAGAGCCTAGAAAGTCAGCCATTTTGGTAACCAAGACAACTAAGAATTATTAGACCAGCTGATATTGTAAATTTTGATGTGAAATAGAATCAGATGTTTCTTTTACACAAATGCGTTTATTTGTATGTAAGTAAACAAAATAAAGTAAAAAAGATTGAGAAAGAATACCAAGGGGCTCGATATTTATTAAAGAGTGTGTCTATGATATATTTTCAAGTTTATTCAACAAAATTTAAAGACCCAGTAATGAAAAATAAATATTTTGCTATAATTTGTGTAAAAATGTAAGGCCTGTAATAATAATAATTGTAAAAACAACAAAAATACCGGCAAAATAGGTTTTGGATGTTTTATCTGTAAACAAGGAAAGGAATCATCCATTATAAAGGGAACATTCGTTATGACTTTTTGACTCAAGCTATCATTGAACTGTATAACTTATAAATATTTATATTTTAAGTTTTTATAGGATTATAGTATACATTAAAAATAAATACAAAATTGTATGTCCAAAACTAAAAAATAACAATGTGCGAATATGCCTGGAATTTTAACGTGAACGTATATTGTGAAAAGACAAACTACTATTGAAATCTTGGGTATTATTGCACAATAATATTTGTACTGTTAAGTTAAATGTAACAACAATTTGCTAAAAGTAACCTCTCTACGAAAAATTTACTACCTGTCTTTATTATTAATCGCAAAAGAATTTATATGCAACATAAAAAATGAGTCATTTGGTTTATCACTGACTAAAACATTTTACAAGCAAACCGTCGTACTAACTGAATGTAGTGTAAAAGAACAATAGAGGGGTTTGTCGATTGTTTAATTGGTTTAATCATTTGAGCATAACCGTTTGTGTGTGACACCTACATGTCTGTATCCTATATATATTATACTCATATCACACCGGGCAGTATACGCAGTAATATAACCCGGATTGTTGCCGATGAGGGCGAGGGGGAGCGATTTATACTGGGCTAACGCGTATAATCGGATGATATTGCATTACGAGTATCTCTAATACCTCTTACACTTGGAAGGGAATGATGTACGATCGCGTCCAACTTGGATTACTGATTATCTTTTACTCGAGACTCGTTTTAAAAGCACTCTCAGTATGTGTAAAAAACATTTATCTAGAAACTGATGACAGCACAATTAACACTCCGCTTGGAAACAACCATGCAAAACCATGAATTACGTATACATAATATTTACTTGTTGAGTTATGGAATAACGAGTATTCGACAAAAGTTTAAAAATCTATAAACTTGTCTTTCGGGTCTTAAATATTCTATAAAGAATAACTGATTGAAGACGAACTTTTGAAAAATTAACAATGATAAGACTACTGAATAAAGAGTTCAAGTTTTGTATAGCATCGTGTAAAGTTAAATTTAAAATGTATTGGAAAAATATGATTATTTATTGGCATTCATTTTGTTATATCAAGCTCGACTACAAGCCGTTCTAGACCTGCACACACGCATTAATGTTTAATATACGCACGATTCAACGTTCTCCGTTGTGAGATTCTCACCCAACAACAAGCTGCTGTATAAACAAATGTGTGGTTGTAATCCCTTTTATTACTATATAGAATAAGAGCGTTACAAGTTTATGATAATACGTTATCTGTATTAAATAATTCGTTCTATTTATTTGAACTGTTCATAAATAAGAAAAACACTAGTTGCTTGAAGGGCTCAGCCCCTAACTTTCCTCCAGTAATCTGCCTGTTCTGATATTTTTACTCTTTACATGAAAATAAACATATATATGCAGGAACACATGTCAGTTTGTACACAAAGTAGGCATAGTAACATGCTTTAATGTAAACAGAGCAAACATTTTTAAATCACTATGCTTTTCTTATGGGGAATGTTTTACGTTATTGATCGTTCGCTGGTAACTTGAAAAAATACTGCTTTTCCCCAAGTCCCTGGGATTAAGACCTTTAATTAGAGCCCCCTCCCATCATCCTGCGATCTTCCAAACTCCCACAATTTTGACTTAAACCTTTCGCTTACAGAATTATACATAAAGATAGTTGTTTATAAGTTGAAATAACTAAATCAATATTACAACGGCACTCTACCCAGCTATCATCTAAACCAGCAACGTCTGAACTCAGTTCCCTGTCGCGGGGCGGAGCGCAACTCAGACAATCAGTTCTATTTACATAGTAAATTATGCAAGACGACGCCACATGGAAATGTGGCCCAGGCAGCGCTGAAATAAATCCTTTCTAGTCTGTTTTCGTTCAGTTTAAAAGTAAAATAACAGTAAGCACCGCACACAAAATGTTTTTAGAACAATATTGAAAAATAATACAAGATTTTGTGTCAAAGGAATTCCATTCCAATTGGTTTTGAAAAAGGCTAAAAGAGGATCTTAAAGCGATAGTACGTGATGGTTAATTTAGGTTTTACTCCTTAGAAGTATTAGTCTCCATAGCTTGGAAAACGCAGTGGTAAGGAGTCGTAATAGAGTGTATTAAATCATGTTAGCAGACAGAGGAACACTATTGCAATAGAATACCCGCAGTATTATACGATACTGTAGATGGCAATCAGCACTGGGATAGGTCTCGCTGTGATGAGTAAACACGCTCTGTTAATACGTCGCAAAAATAGCATCAAAAGGTCACGGACGCCGGGTCGGTTATGTCGTAATACAGACGGAAGATGTTCGTAGTAGTTGTTTTGTCACATATAACATGTATAATCATATGAACTAGTATAATTTATTGAGAAAAATGAAAGAAAACATTATGTTTAATTCATTGTTAGGAATGTTTTAGCGAATTTCCCCTATAGGGAAGAAGCTATTACCGTAGGTCTCATGGTAAGACTTAAGCCCGAGACCATGATAACTTTTTGTTTTGAGGTCCCCAGATGCCAAAAACACTATTCGTTAAAATTTATATATATGTTTATATATATATATATATATATATATATATATATATATATATATGTGTGTGTGTCCGTTAACACGATAATTTGAGTAAAAAAGGTCCGATTTTGATGAAATTTGGCTCAAATGTGTAAAATGACATTCATGACTTTAAGTTCGAAAACCAGAAAAATCGGATCATGGGAAGGGGGGTTTATGGGGGTTTTAAATTTTCCAAAAATCAGTTTTTTGCATTTTTCACCCTAAAATTTTTAAATAACTTAATTTTGATTTTGACCATGTTATAGAGCTTAAAAAAACAAATAATATAGTTTTTTAAATTATTAACCTAGGTTGAGTGGTTGCGGAGAAAATCCAAAAAAACCTACTCATAAAATCTCCCATGTTAATCTTATGGGAAAACGGTTTTTGGTTTTTCCTCAGTTCATTTTAATGTAAACTTCACATTTGCTTTTACCAATCTGTTCAGCTCCACATAACAATCATTTTGATGTTTAAATTGTGATTCTACGTCCAACCGTTGCAGAGATATTCAAAGTGCTAAACACAGTACGTTGTCCAATGTTATCCTTATGTAGAATAAATAAAATTTGATATCTCGATTATTTATGGATGTATGTTGATGAAACTTGGTATGTGGCTTCATGTAGTATTGGTATATTGATATTTGCACAAAAATGGATTTTCTGTTATTCCCGTAGCAGCAAACCTGCGTACTCAGCCCCCATGTTATTCTTATGGAGAATAACTAGAATGTTATATAGCGCTTATTTATGATTGAATATTGATGAAACTTGGTATGTGGCTTCGCCTGGTTAAATTCTATTTATAATTGCATAAAAAACAATTGTTTGTGTTCCTTGTTTCAGCAAACCCACGTACTCATTACCAATGTTTTTCTAATAGAGAATAATTAAAATCGCTTATATGTGAATATATTTTTATGAAACTTGGTATGCGGCTTTATGTGGTATTAAGACATATATTATGCATTGGAAATTCGCTGAGTACGCAGGTTTGCTGTGACGGGGGTATTTAAAATTGTGTGCTTTTTATAATATGCATTTAAATACATTTTAATGTAATTGAAATTGCTATAGAAACTAATTAATTAAACCAGCTGTTAAGAATATGTTTTATTTTTAAACCTCTGGCTTTTGTTTGATAAAAAGGTGACGTGTCCGATAATGCATGCAAAGCTGCAACAAACCCTGACGTTTTATCAATTCCTGAACTTTGTCAAATACTTGCATACCTGCATACTTAGCAAATTTTAAATTTCAATCATTTTGTTTTTATTGCCCTTGAACTGGTAGAACTATTATGGTGGTTTTAAATTACCTTTCTGTCACCAGTTCGAAGTTTTTGTAGTTTCCTACAACCTCAGGTTTCGACGCGGTTGCGTCATGTTCACGTAGTGCAGGTAAATTGTTTTTAAGCTAAAATTTTGTTAAAACACACGAAAAACCACGAGTCACTCACATTTAAACATTTCAATAAAACTACCGGCTGTATACGCACGACTCTAAACCCGCTATTTGATTCCGTCGCGGTAGGCGGTGGCGGCGCTAGGACACTGGGTTTTTAGCGCATGTTTGTAGATCTTGTTTGTAGCGCTTCGAAACCTGAGGTTGTAGGAAACTACAATACCCCCGTCGCAGCAAACCTGCGTACTCAGCGAATTTCTTATGAATGAATATATTTCTTACTACCACATAAAGCCACTTACCAAGTTTCATAAAAATACTTAAATAAATAAGTGACATAAAGCATTTTATTTATTCTCTATAAGAATAACATTAGGGCTGAGAACGCAGGTTTGCTGCAACGAGGAAGATAAAAATGCGGGTTTTTTGCAATTATCAATATAACTCAACCAGGTGAAGCTATATACCAAGTTTTAATGATTTATGTTCATAATTAAGGGTGATATAAAGCTTTCCGTATTCTCCATAACAATAACATTAGGGATGAGAATGCAGGTTTGCTGCTAAGAGGATAATCAACAAAAAATAAATTTTTTGTGGAAATATATATATACCAGTACTAGGTGAAGCCACCTACCAAGTTTCATCAATATACGTTCATAAATAATCGAGATATCAAATTTTAAATATTCTCCATAAGGATAACATTGGACAACATACTGTGTTTAGCACTTTGAATATCACGGCAACGGTTGGACGCAGAATCACAATTTAAACACCAAAATGATTGTTTTGTAGAGCTAAACTGATTGGTAAAAGCAAATGTGAATTGTACATAGAAATGAACTGAGGAAAAGCCAAAAACCTTTTTCCCATAAGATTAACATGGGAGATTTTATGAGCAGGTTTTTTTGGATTTT
Organism: Allygus modestus; assembly: GCA_963675035.1. Classification (NCBI taxonomy): domain Eukaryota; kingdom Metazoa; phylum Arthropoda; class Insecta; order Hemiptera; family Cicadellidae; genus Allygus; species Allygus modestus. The sequence continues at coordinate 320,675,705 of OY776111.1, forward strand.
CTCCGCAACCACTTAACCTAGGTTAATAATTAAAAATACCATATTATTTGTTTTTTAAGCTCTATAACATGGTAAAAACCAAAATTAAGTTTTTTAAAAATTTTAGGGTGAAAAATGCAAAAAACTTATTTTTGGAAAATTTAAAACCCCCATAAACCCCCCTCCCGTAGTCCGATATTTCTGGTTTTCGAACTTAAAGTCATGAATGTCACTTTACACATTTGAGCCAAATTTCATCGAAATCGGACGTTTTTTACTCAAGTTATCGCGGTAACGGACATATATATATATATATATATATATATATATATATATATATATATATATATATATATATAATAAATTTGAACGAATAGTGTTTTTGGCATCTGGGGACCTCAAAACAAAAAGTTGTCATGGTCTCGGGCTTAAGTCTTACCATGAGACCTACGGTAATAGCTTCTTCCCTATAGGGGAAATTCGCTAAAAACATCGAACTGGTGTCGGAAAGGTAATTTAAAACCACTATAATACATTTTACATCATACTAAAAGGAAACAGGTACTTTTCCATCCGTATTGATAGGCTGGAAAGTTGCCCTTTGCCGTGCCTACACACGGAAAATTACTTTACATCATACTACACAGAAACAGGTACTTTTCCATCCGTATTGATAGGCTGGAAAGTTGCCCTTTGCCGTGCTTACACACGGAAAATTACTTTACCGTGCACTGCACGGTAAAAGCTTTTTACCGTGCACTTAGTCAGCTGATGAAATAAACAGCTGATTGCAACAATACAACATTAAACCACATGAGTAATTACGAGTGTTGAATAGTAAACACATTTTGAGAGAACAAACCATTCTATTTGATACTAAAGGAAACTTTTGAAAATGCATTTCAGTGAGGAATAAAATGAACCTGATATAACAGATTTTATTTTAAAAGAAGCTCAAGAAGTAAGTGCGAGTTTGCTGCCATGCAAGTCAAGAGACAAGTATGAGAAACAATGCGAACAGTTTTGTAAGGTCATCTGAAGGCAGGCCTATTTTATTTTCTGAAATATAAAAATATTATAATTTATGTTATGTCCTAAATTATGAGTTTAAAATGTACTAATTTTTCGCACGAGAATCCCGCACTCGGCTACGCCTCGCGCGGGAACTGTCGTGCTCGCACGGTAAAACACCCCTTACCGGGCTAGTAACGTAATATACTATTCCCGTGCACTGTACGGTAAAAGCTTTTTACCGTGCACTTAGTCAGCTGATGAAATAAACAGCTGATTGCAACAATACAATGTTAAACCACATGAGTAATTATGAGTGTTGACTAGTAAACACATTTTGAGAGAACAAACCATTCTATTTGATACCAAAGGAAACTTTTGAAAATGCATTTCAGTGAGGAATACAATGAACCTGATATACCAGATTTTATTTTAAAAGAAGCTCAAGAAGTAAGTGCGAGTTTGCTGCCATGCAAGTCAAGAGACAGGTATGAGACACAATACGAACAGTTTTGTAAATGGAGGAACAGTAAGAAAATCAAACATGTAAGTGATGACGTATTACTTGTATTTTTAAGTGAGCTATCAAAGCTTATGAAACCTACTTCTTTATGGAGCAAATTTTCTATGTTGAAAAGCTGTCTGTCACTAAAGGAAAATGTAAATGTTGATAACTTTCCTAAAACCATTGCTTTTTTAAAACGTCAGAATACTGATTACAAACCAAAAAAGTCTAAGACACTTACATCAGATCAACTTACGCAGTTTTTAAATGAAGCAAAACAGCAAAAACTGCACCATTTCAATAAATTTTAATTAGTAATCAATTTTGTAATTGTTAAGGGCATCTGAAGGCAGGCCTATTTTATTTTCTGAAATATAAAAATATTATAATTTATGTTATGTCCTAAATAAATTGTGTTATGAGTTTAAAATGTACTAATTTTTCTGTGTAGTATGATGTACGTACGTTACTCGCCCGGTAAGCTTTACCTACCGTGCTCGCACGAAAATCCCGCACTCGGCTGTGCTCGCACGGTAAAACACCACTTACCGGGCTAGTAACGTAATATACTATTAAATGCTTATGTATCTGACTACTACATGAAGACACTGCCAAGTTTCCTAAAAAAATGTTAAGGAATAAGTGAGAATTGACACTTTAATTATTCTTTATAAGAATAACATTATAACTGAGTCCGCAGGTCTTTTGCAACCAGGGACCTAAGAACTGGTTTGTTATCGATGGGCCACAACCATATGAAGCAGCATACCAAGTTATATCAATATAGTTCATAATCGCAAAATCGCAAAAATTGTTAGAAGGTTTGAAACTGGACCTAGCTGCCATTCGTCATTGGGCTATTAATTAATGATGCTTTCTAAGAACAGTTCGACCTGTACAGTTACCTGTGATAGTAACAAGACCTGTGTTTGGACCGTTCCCTATCAAAACGTTAAAAAATGCCACTGGCGTAGATAGACACAGAAATAGAACAGTGTCCATAGGGACCATAAAAATGGGGTGGGTATGTATTAGCAAGTGAGGTAAACAATTTGACTTATTCTCCACAATATCAACATTGGACAACGTAATATGTTCGGTAAATTAATTACAGTAAATACGATTGACATGAAAAAATAATTTAATATAGTTGTCGCATAAAAAATACTTATCGATAAGAAAAGGATATTGAAATCCGTCAATACCTTTTTTCCTATCCTTTCATGTTGGTAATATGTACACCAACGTACCTACAAAATAATTTATTTCAGTAAATGCCTAACCAAAATAAAACGCTTAGTAAAAATGAAATACAGGATCTAATCAAACTAACCGAAACATCTCTTGACTAAAACTATTTCTGTTACTACACAAAACTCCATTTGCGAAAAGAAGATTTATATATGGGACCCCCTTATCAGGACTTCCTACCGATGTACATATTGAATTAAATATAGATTCAACAAAGATAAATAATAATATAAACCCATGTTACAACAAAATAGTTTACTTGTTTGGATACGTCAATGATATCCTATGTTTATTTAAAAATGTATGAACAGAAAGCTAAACATTTGTTGGTGCATAAGCTCCTTATCAAAAACTATTCAATACAACCAAGAACAATACAACCTTCCAATATCAACATTCTATATTATTTAAACATATCCAAAGCAAATCATAAACATTCATTTGAGATAATAGGAACCCAAAATTACCCTCGTAATAATTCCATTAATCCAATCATCCTTAGCAACATAAAATGGCTTTTACTTTCTAATACAGTGCATCGCCTTAGATATAATGCGATAAACAAACCAACCACCTTAGATATAATGTGATAAAGTTTGTAAGATTAAACAAACTTTAAAAAATAAAAGTGAACATGAGGCATTTAGCAATAAAACATGGACATACAAGCAAAAACTGACCAAACAAGGAGAAGCATTAAAATTGGATTTAAAGAGCATTTAGAGGCCTTGAAATGTAAAAGCAAGACCAAAATGCCGTCTTAACATAATGCCGTGCAATAACATAGCCGACAATTTATAACACTCATACATACACACATATGAGCGATAATACAGTGGTAGGATATTAACAGAACTATGGAAAATTTATGTTAGAGAAGAAATGCATATTTACACATGTGTTAACGAAATACACCCGTTGTGTAGCAAACCTGCATACTCAACGAATTTCAAATGGTACCTCATACATCATCAAGCCACTTACCATCAAAGCACTTTCATAAATAAACGAGATATGACATTTGATTTATTCTCTATAAGAAAAACATTAGGACTGAGTATGCTGATTTGCTGCAACAAGGACCACAAAAATCGGGATTTTATGCAAATATCATCGGATCAACTCCAGATAAAGCAACATTCCAATATATATACCAATACATATATTTTTACCAATATATGTTCCTAAGCAAGCGGGATATAGGTAACATGTTTCACATTGTCCTTAAGAATAATATTGTAGCTGCTTAATACGCAGGATTATGGGACCATGAAAATGGCTTTTGTATGAAAGTATTCATATGGTTAGTATCCCAACCATATTCATATGGTTAGTATCCCAACCATATGAAGCTACATATTTCATTACTACATGTTTAATAATAAGATTAATAAGGTTTATTAATAAGATTAACATTGGACAACGTCCTGTGTGCAGCACTTTCAGTATTTCATTAGTCAGTAACCGATTGACATAGAGAAATAATTTAAAATATACCAAATTGTTTGTTTTTTAAGCTGAATTTAATGGTGCAAATTAAAATCTGGGATTAAAAATAATGATGTATAAAAAGTAAAAAAATATATATTTATGGGGTCCCCCTTAAAATCTTGTGACCTGTCTGGTTTTATACCAAATCTCATCTAAATCGGAATATTTTTAAGAAAACTATTATGCCTACAGACATACAAAAAATGTCTGGTTTCCATATAAACATATATAAAAGATTGTAAGAGATAGTATATTAGTGCAGGTACAGGTGAGTTTCCGACAGAAATTTGTTCTATATCTTCGATTTCTAGATAAAAATATATTAGTTACAACCAAACATTTGTATGTGTACAACGGTCCCCTACACTAAACTTTTACCCTTCTACGATGCAAACCACGGTAATGTTGCTTCTTTCCCATGGAGGAAATTAGCTAAATCAGACAAAAACCTAATACATTTCACAACAAAACAAACAAAACCAATAAATAAATTACAAAATAAATCAACTAAGAATAATGAAGTATATGAGTTGTATATATTTTAAATGAAAGTAGCAGGAGCAAGAACTTAATTTATACCGTATGGCATATGTTTTTTGTGTTGAAAATTATCTTAGTGCCGAAACAGGTCGGTCCATTAAAATAACATACAAATATAAAAATGGTTCTTTGTGATAACGTTTACTAACATATTTTAAATGTATATATTGCTGTATAAAGTTATGGTTGGATTAACACACGTTATAGTAGAACACATTATGTTTATGTACAATGTTGTATGCCATTTTCAAGTACTTCCACAAATAAAACCAGAGCCTTAAAAAACTTCTGTGTTTAACGTAAGAAAACTGAACTTAGTTTAATAAACACAGCATTTTGTGATGTTTAAAGACATAAAATAAACATAAAGGCATAAAATCAATAATGTGAATTTATATATACATTGTAATAATATATTTACAGTTAAGTTCACGTCGAATTTACCAACTTGGACGTGAGAAAGGTTTTAGACTGAGAGCTACAGTTGAATTATGTTCTCCGTCTTTCTCTACGAGCTCTGACCTATATGCTGCATAAGGTTATGTGGCCCGCCGGACGCAAAGTAAGGAAGTTTCAACCGTAGGCGGTGATGTGCAGTGTCCACGGCGCGGCTACGCTACGACCTCGGTCGGCCTCTGTAATCAATTTACGAATACTCTCTGTTCGCCGAGGGATGGGCCCCACGCCGAGCGTTCACACCAACCGGCCAGCGGCCAAGCCCATCCAGGCCCGACAGTATTGGTCAGTATGAGTATGAGTAATTTATACGGTGCGAAATAACACTGGTGACTTCGAGATCAAGTCCCCAATTGTTAATCATGATTGTAGACGCTTTTTTTGCGTAAAGGATTGTAACATATGAGAGAGGGATAGGTTGGTAATCAGGAAACTATTTTAGAGTATTATACAAACTGCAGAAAAATTGAAGGGACAGAAAAACATTTGTAACACAGGATATTTTGTTACAGAAAACTGGCTTTAACTAATTTGAAAAGATAAAAATATTACGTACTGTATAGAGTAACAATTGGATTCAATGTTATTGAAAAACAACTGAAATACAGAGTGTCCAGCTTTGACTGCCCAAAACTTTACGAGGACAGTTTTTTTGGCAGGTCAAAATAAAAGATACAAGAAGGGGTATTGGCCATATTTTCCTGCTAAATAACTCTACTTATAACCACAAAATTTGAGTTTTCTCCATTATAAAAGAGTTGATCGATCATAAACATGATATATATTTAAATATAAAAAAAACTTGTTATATTAAAATTTTGTTGTGTTTTTGTGTTATATAACAGAGAAATAAAATGTTGAAGGAATTTTTCAATATCATTATATTAAGTAGGCAAGCAATAAACTTGTCCTACCTTTTACTTTCTCCCCCTTATACATGGTGTATTGAGAAAGTATTGTTTTCATCAAAATTTTCGAATTTGAGTTGTTAGTGGAAATATTCGTTTTGGTGCTCCCTGAATCCAAAAAAGTGATTTTTACGTGATGTCTGTGTGTCTATCCGTCTGTCTGTCTGTATGGATGTGTACAGAGCTAGAGCCCACACCAATTGGCTGATTTTGATGAAATTTGGAATGGAGGTACTAAACCACAATATATCCAGGCATTTTTCATTTTTTTGAATTTTCGATTTTAAAGGGTAATTACACCCCAAAAATCGTCCAAAACATTAAAAATCAACATTTCTCAAAAACGGCTCTAACGATTTCAATTAAACTTTAGTCGTTTATAGAGCTTTAGTTTTACAACAAAATGACACCATCCGCATTTCTGTAAACATTCGGGTTCAGAAATTATAGGACTTAAAACATCAAAAATTCAAATTTTTGTAATTTTCATAAAAAAACATAAATATAAAAAAAATTATTCACCATTAAAAAGAGCTCAAAAAACTAAATACTTTAATAATTTGAATTACTATTCTACGATTCTGCGGTAAACGCATTACGTTGTCCAATGTTATTCTTATGGGGAATACAAAATTACTATTTCTCTCTTATTTACTGATCAATTTCGTTCAAACTTGATGTGCTTGTCAAGTTAGCATTGACCAACAGAGGATATTCAAAATATGTTGCCCCTTAATAACCCATGGGGGGGGAATAGGGGGGATTTCCCATCTTAAAACCACGTGTGTAGCAATGGATTCTGTAGTGCCTCCAAAAGAGGGATTTGGGTGAATGTTTTTGAAAACAACTTGTTTACAAGATTTTCTGTGCATTCGACCGTGCTTTGTATTCTATATTTAGTAGATAAAAAGTAATTTATTCATTAAAGTTGGGCTAAACGGGAGAAAGTGTGTGTCAGTTTCCTGATACCGTTTATTTGTCATCGTGTGTGCATTGTAGGAGAAATTCACGCATCCCTTTAAAAAGGTATATCGCGTAGATTTGCAGAAACCCCTTATAATTAATTACAATAGTCCTCAGGGCTACGCCCTGCAGACCTTCAAAGTTGAAATGCTAATCTTATACAATACAAATTTTCAATGAAATTATACATTTTAAAGCTGTTGATAATTACAAATACCAGCACAACTGCAAGAACTTTAATATATGTTCAGGCATATATTAAAGGACTAGGCCTACTGACTACTGGAATGGCAACGCTTTTCTGTTATCTAATTTAATTCCAAATTTAAAAAACTAAACATAGGATTTGTTGGGTTTAAATCTAATCTGTAGTAGAACACAAATTGTCTTCGTAACCAGCATTATATATAATACAAAAATATAATCCGTTCAGTTGAACAAAAAAACATAAAGGTATTGTGTAACTGTTTTTCATTTTAACATTTCTAACATTTTTTCTTAAACTGATATTTCCAGGATGTGGCAAAACATTCATGCAAACCATCTTTATACATATATAAGTACCGCTTGTGGTCCCTATAGAAATATTGTTGGTCGATGTCAAAGTTCCAATCTTTTATCTTTAACGTTTTTTGATGAACGAAGGTTGAAAAAAAACACATACTCACATACCGAAAACGGATAGAGTAAGGGGTTAGGTTACATTGTATTATTTGCTTGTTTTGACCTGACAAAGAACCTCGTAACGTGTCGGATAGTCGGAGCCTGTGTATGCTATAACAACAACCATAGGTTACCTACTATCAAGGATCGTGAAATAATTTCTGCTCTACGTAATATGGTATTTTTGAATATAACAATGTAAGTATTATATTAATAGTAAGGGCAATACCTGAACCATACCCCAACAGAAATCCGCAAACCAATATGTCAAAAATGGTTACATACCTTTCTTTAGTACGCGTGATGAAAAATGTGCGTTTCCCGTGAAATAGCTTATTTTAAACAGTTTAATTAATTATAGTTAACGATGATTTTTAAATTCAAAATGGCTTATACATGTCTATCTTAATTTAACTGTGCAACCAAGAAACCACCAGATTTACAGGAAACTTATACAATGGGACTCCACCTACTTTTAGTGACCATTACAAATGTTACATTTTTTTCGGATTTGCTACAATTTGTTTCAATATAGCAGCCAACATTAAAATACCTTATGTTTTTCTTGCATTTTTTAACATAACACAACATATAAAGACTTGTTTTTATTTCCGACAAAATGTTTTTAAACTTACTCGTTTATGAGCTACGGCATGCTAAAATATTCAAAACACCAGGCTTTGCCTAAAAAGTTTTAAATTTAAGTGGAAAGGTGTATGACGTTATTTTTTAAGGTTTTTGTGTTTGAAACTGTTTTATTGCTTAAAAAAATAATACCTTGCATGAGTATATTTTCTTGAATAATGTTATTTAAATATATATCAAATTTCAATCACACAATGTTGTTATAGGCATATCATGCTATTTTCCAAGCTATTGTATGTCACAGCTCCTAAACACGTAGGTTTTAAACATATGTCAAGAATAAAAATGCTTTAACATTGACATTTGTGTTGTTTATTTTATTGAAAAATGCATGAAAAACTAGGCGATCTGTAAGAAATTTTAAAGTTGGCCGCCATATAGAATGGTGGAAAAAAATAAAATAAAAAACTAATTTAATTTTGAATAGCCACTAAAAATAGGTAAAGTCCCCTTTTTAAAGTTTCCTGTAAATCTTTTCATTTCTGAAATACCATTCTAGCAAAGTTTAGGTGTTATAGAACGAAATTCAAAATTAGCAACACTTCGATCATATTTCCTACTTAATTGTATATAATAAAAAAATACATTTCCTATTTAACTGCATAAGAAACACGTGCAGTTTATGCTTTGCAGTTTTATGAAAAATCTTAGAATATAACTATTAAATTGTGTCTTAAGAACGTGTGGGGCAGGAACAAATCGTGTTTGAAGGAAGTTTAGACGGTAGATGCGACCCGTTAACAAGTAAAATATCCATGGGCTGAGAGTGAAGGGCACTATACTGGCTGAGGCCTTTATTTACAAATGCTATTCTTGGAAGGTCAGGTTCTTGTATGTAAGGTTGGTTTTTGAATTACAAACATTCTATATTTTTCGATTTCCACAGTATACTAATAATGCCACTCAGCCCTCTTAATATTAATCTAAATATGGGCTATGTGCTATATTATTTCAAAGCATGTTAGCAATTATTAGCCTTATTGAAAACGAACATTTCTATAGTCAGAAACGAACATTTCCTTATTGAAACGAACATAGTTTCAATAGTCAGATCATTGATAAGTCTGTCTAATAAAAAATTCCCCTACGTTTTTTTATTCAAAACCGATATTATAAATGGAAAAGGAGAACAAATTCTGACTCTAAGGTGTAAGTGGAATCTCGCTAATGATTTTAGAAATACATCAGGATGAGAAGAGTTGAGGGCTTGTGCTATGCAGGTCGAGATGTGAATCTCGTTCGACACCTAGAGCCATCGGTCCTCCCGTCCTATAGTGGTGCAGTCGCGGTATATATGCTGCTGCCGCCACGCCACGCACCTCCGAGAACTTAACTTTTTAACCATGCGTTTTACGGGAAATGAAACCACTAGGTCAAATATGTCATTGTTTTGAGCACTTTCATATATACCGCGGAATGAATAAACACCGTCAACCTTAAATTCCTTGGAAACAATCTCATCTATAATTAACACAATTACAGTAAGATAGGAACATTAGTAACGATGAGATAGAAAATTCCAATCGTCACTTGTAGAATATTGGATAATAACATTATATTTTTGTTCGAGCTGACAACAGCTGAAATAAATGTTTAACCTTAGGAACATTAATGAAAAATGCCATGTTTGTTTGAAGTAATGTTTTTTTTATGAAAGTTGTGTTACTTGAAAATGAAATACTGTTAATTATTTCAAATAGAATTCTAAATGGACGTAATATTGTCTAGAAAATATATACTACAGTTTTAATTTTGTACACTTAAAATTTTGACGGTAAAAAAAAAAACACTCGCGACGTTAATTTGTGAAATCTATTTGTCAAAAGTCTTCAATTATTGCATAACTCAGGTTTTATTTCGTAACAAACTTAGGCTGACTAATAATTTGTACACAAAGGGGTGCGGGAGTATATGAAGTAACAGTGAACATTCATTCTCCAGGTGAATGGTAATTGCGATTGCAATTTGATATGCGTATATTCTTACAGAGGATATTATAACAACATGCATTAGTTTGTGATTCGTATATCCTTAGCTCTATTAAATGTAATTTTATGGTAAGTTTTTATGTTTTACCAAACAATATTTTAAGTGTTATAACATTTATAATTATCATGGTATAGGATTAAATTTTTGCAAAGGACATACCTAAAGTGTATTTTCATTTATTATTTGATCAGACAAATTACGTTTTTGCTATGAGCCCATAACAGTTAATTAATATATTATTAATCATAACTATGTGTGAGTATTCTGTAAGCCTATTTTTAATACTTCATATGACAATCAAGAGGTTTTAGCCAGAAAATCACCTTGAAATAGTTAGAAAATCAATTTTAAATAGTTGGGAAATCGGCGTTAAATAGTTGGGAAATCTGAGATGAGATATCTCCCCCCCTAATAATTTTCTCATGTCCCTGATTATCCTACGTAAAACCCTTTTAATAAAATGATCATTCCCACGTTTTTGTTTAAACATTTACACAAAACTATAAATTACCTTTCTATAATAATTAATTTTTTAATTAGTACTGTATATACATCAACCAATAAAATGTAATTTTATTCGAACGAGGCCTTTCAATTAGGTTCAAAGTAATCATCTTCAGGTTCTGGAACAACTAATTAAATTTAAGGTTACACTAAACAGCCTTAAATGTATTTAGTTGTTCGAGGACCTTAATATGGTGACTTGGTAGGCTAATTTAAAGGTCTCGTACGAATAAAATAAAATTGTATTGATTGATGTATTATTTATTTAAAATTAAGAATCAATGAGAAGAGGTTATAGCTCTTCTTACTGATTCAATAAAACATGTACAGTATCATTATTATATTAATAGGCAAGCACAAAACTGTACCTCCTTTTTTCTCAGCGTGTGCGTATCATGGGAGAAATTCACGCTAACCGTTAGAAAGGTATTGTGTAGCTATGCAGAAACCCCTAAAAATTGACATCGGCCCTCAGGGCTACGCTCCACAGGCTTTCAAAGTTTTTAGGTTAATCTTATTGAAAAACAGTAATTAATTTAACTGTATACTTGACAGCTGTTGATATGACAAATGTTAGCAAAGCAGCAGGCTAAACGACTATTTGCTGGAATGGTAAAGCCCTCCTATTATCCGTTTTATCTCTACATTTAAAAAAAATAAACCTAGTGGGAAAGAGGTAGAGGCAAGACACACTAGATATTTTGTTTATTCATTCGTGAAGTTAAGCATAATGGCACAGGTTCAAATTTTGTTTATGCTAATGCAGGTAAAAGGGTTTAAACATTCACCCAAACAGTCATTATTCGTCAAATAATGTTTGGTTGAATTTCGACCATTGGACGGTCGCTAGATATTTATTTTCTTTACGAAATAAGGAAGGCAAAATGCATTTAATTTGTGTTTTATTGAACACATTTGAATTCAAAGATGTGTTGGATTAATATTGCATTAAAGCCTAAATAACATTGCATTTTAGGACTACATTTAGTGATCGAAGGCTCTCAATTCACTTCTGGGTCAAGGAATTCACTACTCGTCAGCCAAATCCATTCCAAATCGACGGAAAAGCCTCGTTACCTATTTTTAAAATCGAAATTACGGGCGTACAAAACCGGAAGCAGTGGGGGCATTGTCTGAGACGAGCGAAGCGTGAAAGTCGCCCGCGGCGCGGTGGCCTGCCGGAAGTGGGTTAAATCCTTGAGATAAAACATATGGTGTTGGAGTTCCAGAACATCCCAGTGAAAGGTTGATGTTTTTTGAACGGAGAATAATACAGGGAGATGTTTGCAGGACGGGGAGTACGACAATCAATAGTGGAGTAATGCTCTTACTCCGTCTCTCTCACTCGATCACTCTCTCTCTCTCTCTCTCTCTCTCTCTCTCTCTCTCTCTCTCTCTCTCCTCCTCTCTCCCTCTCTTTTGCTCTATAGTACTTGCTTTGACGACCAGATTTTACACTCCTCCACATGGTAGGCTTTGCTCCCATCATCTTCTTAAAATCAATCGTCTTCACTTCAAATTTGTGTTTTTATATTTTATAAAAATAATGAACGAAGTATTAACTGCATTTAATGTGAAAACTCAAGAACAAATGTAACTTTTATTAAGATGTTCAAACATTGTTAAAGACTTTTCGAAAAATAATATGTAAAACTCTGCATACATTTTAAATTTAAATGTTATTTGATGGCAAACACTTTATGTCTGTAATGTGCAGTAGCAGCGCTTCTTTACAATAGATAATATTTAAATGTCACCTAAAATATTTACTCGGTGTTTAGGTCTACCAGACTAAGGAAAGAACAAACCTTATTCGTCCAACAAGCTCAAGCATACGGATTATCTGAAAAGATTCGCTCCTTTTTGGAACAAATGTGAACTATCACACAGATAAGTAGATGGATCTTTACAGTATTATTACATAATAATATTGTACTTGGTAAATGTTAATACTGTATTTCAAATCCTAATGTTAAATAGTCATTACAAATACAAACAAATTCTTTCCTTAAAAAACAAAACAAATATATAAAACATCTCCGAAATTAAACAAATGATCAATCTTGTATTGTAAAAATCCCCTACAAAAGGAGTCTTGTATCCACTGCGATATAAGCCCCCTTCTAAAAGCTACAGTCAATGACTACATATACAATTGTATATGTAGTCATTGCTACAGTGGTATGAATGCTGAAGAGAAAGAAGGATGTGCATAATTGAATAGGTTTCAGAAAAGTAAAAATTATACAGCGTGATCTATGTTCCAGATACAATAGCTAGTTGTGACTTACAAGCGATTACTGTAACTATGAGTATAAATTGGATACAAGAGTCAGTCCAATTCGCTTTGATTCACGACAAAGACGGGTCAAGAACAAATGTTTTAACAATCGCCATTACAAACAAAATTTATCTATTGTAGTTCATATTATAAAACAATTAAAATGCAAGTTATAATGAAGGTAAAGTTTTAAGAACGAATTACCAACCGTGCAGTATATCTCAAGAACAAATAATCTTATTCAATTTGTTTAATCAACTGTTTAGTCATTCATTTCATTTATGATATGTATTCAACTTTGCCATTTATGGATTCAGATTTTTACGTTAGGGTGGCTGACCTTTATCTAAAAAAATGTTTCCCCTTTGGGAATATATATGTTTCTTCAAACTTCATATTTATAGCTATTTAACGAATAACTAAAAATAGTTATATTTAAAAAGTATTGTTACAGTTAAAAAAATAAAGATGCAAGTGACATAGTTTTAGTATATTAATATATTTTAATATATTATATCGATTTAATGTAGTGCATTCACTACATTAAATCGACATACAACCATTTTAGAGGCTATCCATAATAAAACCATATATTTTTTTAGCATGGTTATCGTTGCTTCACTCAAGAACCAAGAAATATTTTCGTTTTAGCTAAATATAAAATTTGATACTAATGACTATACGACATGCGCTCAAGCCACCAAGAAACGTGAAGTTCAAAACGTGCAAAAGTGAATTTCGCGATACTAGGGCAGATCTGTAGTTATGTCTGTACTATAACGCTAGGGCAGATCTGTAGTTATGTCTGTACTATAACGCTAGGGCAGATCTGTAGTTATGTCTGTACTATAACGCTAGGGCAGATCTGTAGTTATGTCTGTACTATAACGCTAGGGCAGATCTGTAGTTATGTCTGTACTATAACGCTAGGGCAGATCTGTAGTTATGTCTGTACTATAACGCTAGGGCAGATCTGTAGTTATGTCTGTACTATAACGCTAGGGCAGATCTGTAGTTATGTCTGTACTATAACGCTAGGGCAGATCTGTAGTTATGTCTGTACTATAACGCTAGGGCAGATCTGTAGTTATGTCTGTACTATAACGCTAGGGCAGATCTGTAGTTATGTCTGTACTATAACGCTAGGGCAGATCTGTAGTTATGTCTGTACTATAACGCTAGGGCAGATCTGTAGTTATGTCTGTACTATAACGCTAGGGCAGATCTGTAGTTATGTCTGTACTATAACGCTAGGGCAGATCTGTAGTTATGTCTGTACTATAACGTTTATAGTAGAAACGTTAACACGTTAATTATATTTTACGATTTGACCATGTTATCATATTATAGCTCCGTATACAATCAGAAGATTGTTCCTCGCTAACAATGCACGCAGAGATTAGACAATACAAGTTTTGTTAACGACGAATTGTTTGAGATACAATTGAGATATCTCTGGACAATTAATTATAGTCTACAAGATATCCATAAATAATTCAACGACCAAGTAATTATTATACTCCCACTTATCTGCCTTGTTAAACGGAAGTGTTTCCTGCGAGAATATGCAATTACTGTACATATTGCGGAAAATGTTCCGCAAGTGCCACTTAATTGTAATGAATCTATCTGTTTTAACCTGCCACTTCTAACAAATATTCAATCTTATGATTTGAGGATAAAATTATTTTTACCTCGAGTGATACGGTAGATTTAGTATTTTGATATTATACGTACAACTAATTATAGAGTTAGTTCCAATATTTGTTTAACAAGTTATACAGTGAATATACCAACACACTTCGGGAAGTTGTACGGTTTAAAACAAACTGACAGGGTCGTATTAACATATATCGTCTACTCGCTCCGTTTTCAGACTGTGTATTAATTTTCCTTGTTAAATCTTTTCAACCAATGACCGTAGACTTTGTAAAAATGAGTAATTTAACTAGCATCACCGCAGAGACAGACACCGGATAGAAAACTGAGCGGGATAAACTCTTGCGGTGTGTAAAACCGTAGGAATGATTCCTCATGGATTAACCATGATGTGTTTTTAAGACGTACACTATTTTGTTTGTTTTAACCACAAGAAAAAAGATTTTACAGAGTTTGAAAGCACAGTGTACACTCAACAAAATGATCCTAAAACGGCGAAGTAATGCCGTATATTTCTGTTATACAATTTTGCTCCATAATTAACCAAAAACCGCCAAAACAAAGGTTTTTTTCTAGGACTATCGGTTCTCATCAAACAAATTAGAAAAACAGTTTAAATTTCCGGTACAGTTCGGGTTACAGTGCTTGGCATCTGGTTAGCGTATGCTTTGGAATGACTTTTCGCCTAATTTGGCTTAGTACCGTTAGTGTTACAGTCTACTTTTGTCAACAGAAAGTAAAAACCACTTATTTAATTTTAAAACATTTGTTTTTTGGTTGTTAATGTCTACTTTTATTTACGAGAAATTTCAGTAGTTTCTCTCCTTTCCCAGGTGCCAAGCACCGTGAACCGAACTTTAGTAGACTATTGCCGGCCTGTCAATAAGAACGCATGAAGGGTAGGCCTACTAATCACTAATGCAACCTATCCCTAAGTATATCAAATCCAGACGGCTTCGAACTTCTGCATCGGAATAATCGAAAACATGGTCGACCCTCAGCAGATGCGGAGAGCGACGCGTTTGGAACGAATGAGAGCGAATTGCCGATGAACCGCGTCGAAATCTATGTCTATGTCGTATCGGCACGAAGGACACGCGAATGATGACCCCAGGAAGTTAACAGTACCACTAACTGTGCGGCGGAGAGCGCTGCAGCCGCCCTCTGCATTCTCGCAGCTGCAGCGCGGACTCTGGCCAACCTCGCTTGAAACCAACAACTTTAAGGTTGTAACCCTCAATTCTACCCCTATTATTTTATAGGTACATAAGTTATTTATAAAAAGGTAATATTGCGATACTTATATATCCACGATTTTCTTTTGTAAAACTACGACTTGAGACACTGCCTTTTGAAGTTTATGAATCATTCTATATAGCCTAAATAAAGAAGACCTACTTAAGTATATTATATTGTAAATATTTTTCTTCTTGTGAAACTGGATATGAAGAGAAGCTTTTATGAACAAAGTGAAAACAAGGCTAAGCTCTGAAGCGAGAAATTAAAATGCCACGCTGGCTGGCGTTCCTGGGATTAGGATTCCACATGCGTGAACTTGGGATTGTTGCTGCAACACAACACTGGAAACCCAAAGAGTTAATAACTGCACGCTTGATACTTGTATAATATAATCACTTCAGGTGATATCATTAACGGAACAAACTAGCAAGACTTCCAACCGAGAAGGTAAAATGTCGGTCTTATATCTGGTTACAATTAGTACGAACATTATTGTAATAAAAAAAGCGTAGATAGATTTGTAAAAACATTAGGTTTGTTGTATTTTTGAAGGTGAAAACATTTGTTGTGAAAATTATCTCTCGTAATTGTTCTCAAAGTGCTCAGGTAGATCATAGAAACAGGCAATGGGTTTTCGTATAATTTAGTTTGTTATAAAAACAACTTAGAAATGCGTACGCGCTGCAAAGTATTATATGTAAAAATACTTGTATTACAAATATTGTTTACGTTTTTGGGGTTTTATTGCAGTTTATGATAATTTTTTTGTATAAATAGGATTTTTAACATGCATATTTTGCATTATAAAGTCACTGTTAACATTTAAATTGTCATAACATTAGGGGTCTACATTTATAAAACAATTGATCAATGTTGGACGGAATACTGGGTACTTATAAACGTAATAAACGGAACTGTACATTTATTACGAGTTAAAACCTCAATAAAACGACAAGGAAGGTGAAAGTGAATTCGTCGTGATGTATGAAATATGCCAAGGTTATTCAAGCGTTGTATCAATTTAGAAGAAGGCTGACGGAAAGTAGTCCAGATAACTCAAAAAAACACACGAGGTTACTTTCTATAATGCACTCGTGGAAAGAAAGCTTAACGAATTAGATCACGCTATTTGTTCAGGTAACATGCGATGTGGCATTGACCCGAATTACTGATAATCCCTCCCCTCCGACTGGAGTTGGCGCTATCCGAACAAAATAGAAGAAACTATAATAATTAGTCCCATGACACGCACGTTAAAAACAATAAAAAATTGGGGATAAAGATTGTCTGGCAGGTACAAACTATTGAGACTTTACAAAGAGGTATAATGCAATGTAACTTTTGACTACAAATATGAAAACGAAACATTTAATAATTTTAATTGTATGTTTCAGGTAACATACATAGGCTACATTTAATTAATATTGGCAGGGACAGTTGAAATACATTCTTTGATTGATGCAAGAACGTCACTTAATAAATAAAATATTATAATCATGCATGAACCTAATTTTAAATTAAAACATTAACCAATATTTTACAAATTTATTTTATTTTATTTCAATACATGTTTGGTGTTTTAATTTAATTAAAATTAGTTTATAACCAATATTACGGCTCCTCATTGAATATTAACAGATGAAACGTCAAAAAGGGTGTAATAAAGTTTAGGTTAGAACTACTAAAGTGAAGCAGTTTAACTTTAGGGCTTAAAATAAGATAACAAGCGCTAAGCGAAATCGGAATTTCAACAGATCAGTTTAACGATGGCAACATTGTCATATACGATAAAGAAGTTATGCACTACTCGACCCAAGTGAAATTACATACATAATACTATAAATAAATTGATAAAAATCTATATTAAAATCTTAGAAAGATCGATACTTGATCCGGTTGAAACATTTTCACATTTTAAAGTAATTTTAAAATATCGAATTTTAAAGAAGATGTACGATTTAATACTTCTGTATATTCATTGCATTTTAACGTAGTAAAATAACTATCTCAAGAGAATTTTGTAAACCCGCGAAACAGAATGAATGAATCACGAAACAAAATTGAACAAAGTTCAACGCCCTACTACTGAATCAGGAAGTCGGTTGTGGCGAAGTGGAGTACTAGAGTACAACGGGAGTTCTAAATTAAACGCGTCTGGGTAGCGTTGGCGTTCAATATCCAGGTTAAAGGGGAACTCTCCCCCCTTCCACCTCATCTGGGGGCGACCCACCCCCTACCCCCTCCTTGTAAAACATACCCTACTTTCACTACGTAAATTGCCATCGCGTCACGACCACGAGGTGAGATAAATAGACGGACGTGCGAACGCTTTTGACACGGTCGGGATAGTTATGATTCTGTAACGGTGGGCTTTGAAAAGATAGGTAGCACTAGGAGCTGTTTAAGAGTGAATGAAAACACTTCGTACTGAACTTCAAAATAGATTTTCACTAGTTAATAGATACTAAATGTAGTCAACCGTACTACTGGAATGGTTAAAATTGTAGTACGGTACTGTACACATTGCGTGGCAGTATAACATAGGAATATTCGGTCGGCTCTTACTTAAATCACTGAAGGACTTATTTTGAATAGAATCAATTTATGATTTTTATAGACTTGTTAGTTGATATATGAGGGGGGGGGAATCAAAGATTCTTTTCGATTACCACTTAAAATTAATATGGAATTGTAAAACACATCTTATCTTCACCAAAATCAATACTAAACCGTGTTGGATGATAATGTATTAAAGGTTATATTATTTTATTTTAAACAGGATAAAATAATCACAACACTACCAAATACGTATACTGAACTTACATAAAATACGGTTAGTATACATGAGGATGGTACAAGGCGATTGATTTCAATCAGTTAAACCGGTCTTCATCAGGCCAAATCAGATGCTGAAGTACAATGTTGATGAAGCACAATGAATAATGAAGTACAATGTATCCTCTGATTGGGCCTGATGATGACTAGTGTATCTGAATGAAATCAATCGCCTCGTACTATCCTAATGTATATTTACCGTATTTTATATAAGTGCGGTATAAATGTAAGTATAGTTTGTACTGTAGTGAGATGAAGTTTATTTTATTCTGTTTATTAATTAAAACAACACGTATCATGCATTCATGCAACTCAACAAATAATTTATTTTTTATTTGAATAAGGTATTCGATGTCAAGGCTTGGAAATAATTTAATATAATGTACGGGTGTTCATGAATTCAATTAACTATGTTTTATTGAAGTCTGTATAGTTATAAATCATACTAACGAAACGAATGTATAGTTTGTTACAAATGTACAGTTTGGTACAAATGTATAGTTTGGTACTACGTGGGGTAGTAAACAATAATAAGTAAACCAGTGAACAGTTTTACCTTCAGATATGTGGTTGAAGTAAATAAAATTTCCACGTAAAGCTTATTAGACAGAACCTATGTACACAGTTATGTAAACCGTAAAACACATACGTGAAAAACACAAAACAGAGTAGCGACTGATTCACGCCACAGGCAGAAGGTTAAGGAAATGGTATACAATTAAAGGACTCTCGTTAATACGAGAATATGAGGTTTCTTTGTTACCCGCCAGCATAGGCTGTTTATAGTTGGTTAATACACTCATTAACGTGCACATGACATTGTCTTTGAATAGCGCGATACGGGCCAGAGGAATTGGGTATATTGGAGACTACTTGTAGCAAAGCTATAACAACTATAATATTTTGGATAGTTAATGATATCAGATAGAACACATTATTTCATGAGTACTTTGTATAATATTTGGTATTACAGTTTGGATAGAAACAGGTAGTTCTTAAAACTCACTCGAAACGAAAGATGTCCCAGTTGTTGTCTTGGAAAAATTTCAACCCTACTCCGGTAAAAATTAATAAAAAAACAACAATAGTATAATTTATTTATAATGTTTTGATATAATTAAGTAAGCATATTTCTTACTATTGTCCTTATATTTTATCAGCTAATTTTGAGTTACACCAACATTCCACAATACGAAAGTGAATTTGGGTAAGACCACGTTTTCCCGGGTTGGGGGGAGGGGGTTAAGGGCGAGGCCCACTTGGCGTGCATTGACTGTCTTATTGATCACAGCCCGGCGCGTCGGCTGCCCCGGCCTTGACATCCTTGTATATGTACATAATGTCTGTCCGTCCGTCCGTGTCCTTATAGGCACAGGTTCTCCTCCACTCCTTACACCAGTGCTGTAAACATCCTTATTTGGTTCGCAAAAGCAATTAAATTCTGTAAAATAAAAATAAAACTTGCCATGTTTTACGTTTTTTCGGGGACGTTTGCCAGGCCACAGTAGAGTACGAAGAAATTAGAAACATTGTAGATTCACGAGCTTGATTGATGTTCGTTTTCGGATTTGTAGCAGTTTTACTTTTACCTTTTTCCCCTATACCGATTATTAAGAAAGTATTTTTTCAACATTTTAGAATTTTATCATGGGTAAACAATATTTGTTTTGGTGCCCCTTGAACCCCCAAAAATATGTTTCGAGATGGCGTACGTCGGTTTGTTGAAGGTGTGTACAGACCTAATACAGACAAATTTCTCACCTTAAAAAATACTGTGAGTAGCAAAATGGTTATGTTATTCCTTCAAAAAAGGGATTTTGGGTGTAAACTTCTAAAAATAAATTATTATAAGGTTTCTATATAGTCTCCACCGTACTTTATATTCTACAAATAGTATAAAAGAATTATCGATTAAAAGAAGGTTTTAAGGGAGGAAATATATGCCATGACGTTGAAACTATATACAGTATTACATTCCTATAATAATCCTCCTTCATGGAGTAACGGAAAAGAGGTGAGGTAATTACTATAGATAAGGTGGTAAATTTACGATGGTAGCCTAGGCCATAAATTGGAGGGGGGAGTTATT
The DNA here is from genome assembly GCA_963675035.1 of Allygus modestus. Lineage (NCBI taxonomy): Eukaryota > Metazoa > Arthropoda > Insecta > Hemiptera > Cicadellidae > Allygus > Allygus modestus. The sequence goes on from OY776111.1 coordinate 320,696,713, forward strand.
AAGACCCAGTAGGGGATTTGAGAGTCTTCGGCAAACCTGAAGCATAGAACAATAAACCAGGTATTTTTCTATGTTAAAAGTTATCACATGGGAGAAAACTTTAATTTCTAAAGTTCACCAAACTAACTGGCTTTTTAGAATTAAGTCGATTTACTGTATCTCCATTGAACATAAATCTATATTAAAAACCCTTATGTTGGAATAAACATTATAAGCCGATTGTGTAATCAAACAGGAGATTTGCTCTACCTAAAATGTAGAGTGTTATCGTGACAAAATTATATATATATATGAATTTAAACGAATGGTGTTTTAGGCATCTGGGGACCTCAAAACGAAAAGATTTAATGGTCTGAGGTTTAAATCTTACCATTAGACCTACGGTAATAGCTTCTTCCCTATAGGGGAAATTCGCTAACAAAATTTCGATATAAATTGTATCTTGGAAACCGAACATCTCAATAGACCAAATTATCTTATTGAATAATTAAACTCAAAATCATTTAGGTGATTGAATAAACATTACTTCCCAATCGAAAGAAACGATTATAACATTCCTGGGAGACCTAGTAAATGCTTTCGACACCGTTCGACGGAAGTAGACAGACAGACAGACGACGACCCGAATCTTGACCCTCACTTGAGAAAGTGTGCCTCCTTATTGGAATGTTGAATGCAACACTCAACTTTTAAATTGATTTATTTCACGACTAAATACTTAAAAAAGATATGTAAATTACTTATCACACAATTTGTGAAACTATTTATTTTAATGATTAATGATTTACTGGTTACCTACACAAGGTAAATTACCAAGTAAATAAAGTTTGTTGTAAACATGTTTTGAAAACATTAAAACAATTAGGCCCTAATTTAAGTTTAGAACGAGAATTATAATATTCATTGCTATTGAGTAGCATGGTGAAACTGATCTGGGAGATTATACGCAGTTTTTGATCAAAAAACCGAAAATTGTTATTGTAAACTGTAATAATTATTATTTTCAATAACATTATGAATTATAAAAAAAATAAATAATTTAGCAACTTCATAAACAGTAAATAGTGTTGAGGGACCCCTGGTAGTTTTAATATGTTAGAATTCTAGTTAATCGAATACAGCAAACGTTGATGCCTGGAAGAAAATACAAATGAATAACAATGCATGCATCAAGCTGACAAACTTGAAACAATATCAAAAAGTACAATACAAAATATAAGATGCCGATGAATCTCCTCACCTGCTGAATAGAGGGTGCCAAAGATTGGGGTGGGTCTCATCGACCTGGGGAGTCAGCGAGCCGGTGGTGCTTCCAACCTCTCCGTGCTCGTCGAAATTGAGGAGCTTCGGCCTGGAGTTGGGATCCACCAGATGCTGAGGCTGCTTCACCTTCAACTTGGGAGGATCCGGAGTCATCTTGACAGGGTGCGAGGTCATACGTATTGTCGTCTCTTTGGGAAGCATCGTCGTGGAGGTCGGGTACGCCTTGCTGACATGGCTTTTGACCTCTGGTTGCTTCGGCCTGGAGAGGAAGCTCATCATTGCTTTGTTACTGTTATTGCTGCTGACACTGGTGATCTGTTTTTGTTGATGACTTCTGTTGAATAGCTCAGATGTACTGAGAGCGCTGATTGTTGAAGATTCGGTCTTCGGTATACTAGGTGTGAGCGCTGAGTAACTGTTGTAGTTGTAACTTCTTTGTCTACCTGCGAAAGACTGAGATTGGACTGAGGGTGTAGTTTTGTACTGAGAACTTCCGGACGGTATAGATGTCGTAGGCGTCGAGGTTGGAATGCTAAACATTGAAGTGTATGGATACTGACTGCTAGATCTGTACTTATTCTGCTGATAATTTTGACTGATTGGACTCGTTCTTGCAGCCGTATGTTTTGTTTCTTGATGTTTACTGACTGCAGGCGTATGGGATTTTGGATTGTACTTTGTTTCTTGGTAGTTTTGATATAATTTGGATATGTTGTTTGGATTAGCTGTTGCTAGAGATTGAGCTGCGAATTGGTTGGTGGCTGCCTGCATCATAGCTTCGTTCCAGAGAGCAAATGCTTGTTGAAACTCGAGTTGACTTTTGTAGTCGTAAGCGTTGATGCCGGGAGAGGTAGCAGTCGGCATAAGGTATGGATTGGCCACCTGTGGGTATGTTCCTGAAGGAAACACCATATTCAGCATGTTCATAAAGTCTTGAGTGTTTCCACAGGCCATAGCAGCAGCTTCAAGTTGACTAAGATATGGGAGCCACATCATTTGATTCAAAGCAGTAGCTGTAGCTGCGTCCAATGTTGCCTGCTCTTGCTTCATATGCTGTTGCAAAAGTTGTGCTTGTTGTTGATATTTAAGTATTTCTTCTTCTTTTCCCGCAGCTTGCAGAAGACTCTGTAGATGAGAGAGAGATACTACTAGTAAGTCGGGGTCCGTAAGAAGTTTAGGGTAAGAAAGGTTTTCACTCTTCATAGCCAAAAGCCTTGGAATTTCCTTCGCTGGATTTGCAACTAAAGCAGGCAGTCTAGCCCTCGGCACCAATAATGGGTCCGGAACATTCAGGTCAGGATCTGATAACACTTCTTTAAGCTGGGTAAGAGGGTCCATTTTACAGATATGTTCGTCATTCTCATTGGTCAACAGCTCCAGCAGTCTAGACTTGGTTGTTGAATCGGCTGTTTGTTGGGTATCTTCATTGTCTTTAGCTTTGCTGACTTTGATTTTTGTAAAAGGCTCTTTATTTCTATTCAAAATAGTTTTTAACGTTATGTCCTCCACTTTTATCCGTTTGGGTTTAGGTTCTAATTCGGGTGATGAAAACTTTCTACCATCCGAAGAGCTAACTGTTGGACTGGCACTTTTTCTAGAAACACCTAAATACAAAGGCTCTTGCTGATCCGAAGAATCTACTTTTTCGGTATTTTTGTGACTTCTTTTAGGACAAGACAAAATTGATTCTAGGAACTTTGTTTTGCTCTGCTGATGAGCATGAGGAATTTTCTTTTCGACTTTGTCTTCTTGCTTCTTAGTAGCTGATGTAACAGGTACAGGCGATGCCAATTCAGAGTGCTCCTTCATAGGAGGTGGAGGAGTTGGAAACATCTCCAGAAAGTCATCCGTCCTAAGAGAGAGAGGTATCCCGATATTATCTACTTGGTCCTTACTTTTTAAATCGAGAACTAAGTTTACAGGTGATGAATCGTGACTTCCTGCATATTCTTCTGGCAAGTCGTCGTCACTAAAATCTTCAACACATTCTTCTCCTTGTAAAATTTCTTCTATTGCCAAAAGGTGATCTTCGTCTAAATCTGCCGTTATTTGCCGCTCGATCTCTTCCTGCCGAATCATCTCTGCGGTCTTCAACTCACTCTGGGCTTGTTGAGTTAGATGAGAACTTTCAATGCACTTTGTTTCAGTGTGCAAGTGGTCATCCAAAGTTGTGGACTCTCGGCTGAGTACAGTTTGAGGTTTCGGAATCTTTAGTTTTTGACCCAAAGAAATGTCAGTGCTTATCAAACTGGAAGAATCTGATTTGGTGGTGGTGTCTGGTAGATGGAGGGTATCTGAATCTAATGATGTATCAGGTTGAAGTGATATTTCAACCAAATTGCTTTCTGGTTCTGCTGACGAAGGTTCAGGCAGTGGTTGTGGAGACGGCTCGGGCGTCTGAAGATGAGGCTCTGGTAGAATTATCTCTGGTAGAGGTTCATCTTCAACATCTTCAACATCATCAACATGGTCTTCATGAACATTACCATCAACATGGCCGGTTTTATTTTCTTCTTTTCTGTCACATGAACTAGATTCGACTTTTGGAATGTCTTCCATATGTGATGTTTCAATGATTTTGGTTTCAGTCGGTTCACTTGACTCGCCACTTACAATCTCAGAATCGTTAGGGATAGCCAAGCTCTGTTCTTCGGAACAATTGGCTGTGTCTACCTTTAGGTCATGTACACCAATAACGGAAACAGGGGGTTCTATCGTATGTGGGGTATCCGGAAGATCCACTGTTGGTACTGACTTGTCTTGCGCTGATATCAAGGAAAGAATTTGCTTGTCTTCTGTAATATTAGGAACATTTATTTGCAGATCACAATGGTCCTGACGGTGATCAGATGTTTCATGGTTGTCAGTTTGAAGTGGTTTAGTGTTATTTTCACTTTCGTCCGATGAATCAAACTTAATGGGCAATTCGGTTTTCAGTACAATTCTACATTCTTTTATATCTACATGTTTTTCTAAACACTTCATTGGCTCAGATAGTGCAGATTCAATAAATAAAGGTTCTGACTTGAAAGTGTTAGAGATGTCGCATTCAGTAAATGTTTTGGTGGATTCGACCTCGCTGTTGTCCATTTCAACATCACTCTCTTGAGGTTCTATTTCTTGTTTGATTTTGAGATCACCTTCGAGCATTGGCTCAAAATCCGGCTCGGTATCCTCCTCTACAACGTCAGAGTCTGTCTTTGGTGTGTCCACGAACGTATATACATCGATATCATCTAACTTATTGTCTCTCTTCTTTTTACCTTCTTTCACATTTTGATGGCACGCTTTCTTATAACCGAAACTCCTCAAGGTCGGATCGGATATACTGGACTCAGTCACTACCATATTTTCAACATTATTATTATTATTATTACTTACATTACAATAATTATTATTTACAACATCTACATTTTTATATACGTCTACGTAGTTTTCTTTTTTAAAGCCTTTGTCACGTTTTCTATCACAGCGTTTACTTTTCCTAGACACGCACCGTTTCGTCTTCTTTTTCTCTTTGGTCTGAGGGTGGGAGACTAGAGAGGGGGGACTCTCCACTGTTGGAGGCGGAGAGGGGGAAAGATCCAATGAGCTCCGGGACAGAGCGGAGTCAAGGCGTTCCGTCCTGGGCATCGCTCTCCACCCGTGAGCAGTTTTGGTCAACCTTATCCTATTTCTTTTATCATAGTCCTCACAGAGAACCTCAACGATTCTAGTATCGTCTTGTTTAACCCACAAGAATATAGGGTTAACTCTGGGACTAGGATCTTCCTCTTTTCTTCTGTGATGTTTATGTTTTCTTCTATGCTTTCTGGAAACATCGGAGCACGCCGATGAGGTCGTTGAACACGAGGTAGACCTCCTCCGGGACTTTTTCCTCTCGTGATCCCGTTTCCTATGCAGCTTCTTAGCGGCATCCGCGTCAGGTTCAAGGTGGTAAGTTTTCTTGTCACGTGATCTGTCGCCATCGATTTCCCGCGCTTCTAGTTGCGCGTTTTCCCGCGTGGGCGCGCTAGCAGACTCCACTCGCTCCAACAGACAGTCCAGGATGCCCGCTACTACCGCGCCCCCCTCCGAAACCCCCGCGTCGTCACAAGTGATCGACTCTATCAGCTCCGACAACTCCAGCTGACTGTCCGAATCACTGCACATCCTCAGATCCTCGTCCACTCCCGAACATATTGGAATCGGCAACACACCTTGGCCTTCGGGCCAAGGCATCCCAACACTCATCATGGCACTAGGTTACCCCGCACATCTACGCGAACAAAACACTGTCACCGTACACCGTCACTGATAACTATATTTATTTTAACACTTGGCGCGAACTACAAGCGATACGAGTTACCGGAGTCACTGATCTACTGACACTGAGAGCTCCGCGCCCGACGCGACCCGAACGCTGCCGGAGACACCCGAGTGGGGGGGAGGGGCCACCGAGAGGCGTGGCTCATTTGACCAATCACAAACCCCGTTTCCACCACCCCTGCTCGATACTCGCGCCTCTGAGCAGTAGGGAGTTGGTGGTGAGACAAGCCACTCATTGGCTCCTGCTACCCTCATCGGCAGAGTCTTTTAAAAAGCTACACGAAAAAAATTTACTACTAATTAATATTACAAGGTTTAAAAGAGATTAACTGTAAGGTTTGGAACTACCCATCATTAAAAATATTACCTTCATGGGATTGTAATTGCAAGGTCATTCAGACTAAATCTGACGGTTGTAAATATAAGTTTAGTTTGAAACTAACTTAGGACATCCGGATATTTTATGTTTAAATTTATGAAAATTGTTTATTTACAAAAATGTAACGTTTCATATTAGACTGCTGCAGATTCAGTAGGCCACTGGCTAAAATTAAATTTCTAAAAGTAAACTTTAGGTGAGACTTTTAGCTCATAAGTTATATCATTGCTCTTATGGAACAATCCTGCAACCTCCAAGATGGCATCCGGCAGTTTCCAGTGACAAAGACTAAAATATTTAAATGATAGACTTCATACTTTACTTTATACTACGGATTCCGCAGTGCGGAAAATTTTTAACCGATTTTCTTTCAACCGATAATCAACTGTTCACTCAACAATGATTACAACCAATACAGTTGCAACAGCTATAGTTTGCTGATTTTATGGTCGCAAACAATTTTAAAATATAGGAACTTTACTAATACCTAAAATAGTAGTTGGATAAAATATCAGAAATCAGAAATCAGAAATCAGAAATCAGATCTTTATTGCCATTCGACTTTTACAAGCATTGACAAACGTCATTTACAAAAATAATGTGACAGAAAATATAACTAATTTGTAGCACAATGTACAAAACATTCAAAATTATATATGTCAACGGTAAAAAACAATATGATAAGTAGATGCTTATTTTGGGGATTACTGAACCCGAGGCGGTTTGAGTGAGGTTATTGATGGAGTCCAGTGAACTCAAACGTTTACATGTGAAGTTCTAAAACGTAACAAGGCATAGGATTCTTGAAGTAGACTGGGGTATATTTATAAACTGGAACTGAGAACATGTTTAATAAACGGTATCAGAAAACTAACACATTTTCTCTCCGTTTTAGCCCCATTTTAATCAGTAAATGCGTATACTGTACTAAATGTAGAATATACATAACGCGGGTATGTATAGAAAATCTTCTATTCATTTATTTTATTCAAATTTGTCGATGTGTCCACTAATATCCCTTTATTAGAGGCACTACAGAAGTCATTTGCTATACACTGTGGATTTAAGAGGTGAAATTCCCCTCCTCCCCTCCCATGGAGGGGGTATAAACATATTCCAAATATTCCCAAGTGGTCAATCTTTACTTAACCTATATCTAAAGTTTTAATGACATTTTCAGTAAATTAGAGAGAAATTATAATTGTTTTATTTCCACTCTGAGAAAAATACTGTACACGTACGAGATGGTAAAACAGTTTTACCATTATTAATTGATTGTCATACTTAAAAAAGTATAACATTTATTATGCAAGTAAATATCTTACGTATGTAAACATTTTTAATTGTATGTTTCACCACGTCTTAACACTGGTATATCAGGAATTGCATTATGCCGAGTATAACATACTTCATCATAATGAAACATACTGTCTGTTATTTGTAATGGAGTTTCGTACAGAAAATAAGGGTACATTTTGTCTGGATATGACGTCAATCCCAATGACGTCATCTAGGTATTACTGCTCTTAATTCTGTTTCAGCCTTACTGGCAGATTAGTACGTATGTAACAGACCTTAAATAACGATTAAGTGTTTCATTACTTATTATACGTATAACTCGTAGACTTGTAAAGAAGTATGAATTCTTATACTATTTTAGCGGTCAATGGTAAATCACACGAACAACAGTACTGAACATCCGTATCCTGATTTTAAAAGTAAAACCTATATTTCCAAAAGTGAAATATGTATGTTACAGCACTATATCAAGTATAACTAATGTGGAATTTTTGATCCAATGGTGTGAAATACTGTTAGACATGCGTAACACTTGTTTATAAAGAATAAACTTATCTCTTTTAACGGTCATTAATGATTCATACCTATACATGTAAACAACATAAGTATACTGATTTAAAAGTAAACATTATCATTAATTGACTATGAAACAACATTCTGACAAGTATATATTATCTCTTCTTTGCAGATTTACCCGTGATACAAGCTCTGAAACGTACGTAACACTCGTGAAAACGTATAAACGTTCCCTAAAACACAACGAAAATTCTTATTCTGGACCCGTTTTGCAGTTAGTCACTTTCTGACTTGTCGCTCTGTTCGGTTCGGTGGTCAGTGGTTACTGTAGTGCGCTTGTGTATTGTGTCACTTGTTTAGAGTTCTGTTTTTTATTACTTGTATTACTGTGTTGGTAGTTAGTCATCACTGTGTGCTGTGTATGCTGTGCTACTGTGTTGGAGTTTAATTGTGTAGGGTAGGCCTACCGCAATACCAGTTCGTTTGATCCTAAGTTTAAATGGATGATCAGTATGATGAACACAGGTTGAGGTATATATCTATTTTTTAAACTACTGCTGATAGTATTTTGTATGTTACAATTGTTAGTCAGTAAAATAGATAATCTTATATAATTCATGTGTTTTTAGGGGAAAAGATATTTCTTCTAAGTTTTTTAATTTGTGTAATAAAAATACGTTTGAGGTAAAATGATATTTTCCTTGTTTACAACCCGAATCTCCGTATTAAATGTTTTATTGAAACACATGACAGTAAACCACATTAAACTTATATACAAATTCTTATCAATTATAATATTAAGTACAATCAAGGTGTTAAAATGTTTTCACAAGCAGCAGTGTGCAATAGGACAAAATATCCTTTTTAATTTTGACCAAACTGTCTCTTGACTTTGAAATGAAGAAACATTTAAGATTAAATAAGAGCAATGCGCGTTCTTAGATACAGTTTACTTTGTGCTTACAAATTAATGGTTTATTCAATTATAATGTTCAATTCAATTTAGAGTGAAAATATAAGATCATTTTAAGACATGAATTGTTGTCTTTATTCTCAATACAGTATATTTAAATTATTTTAAGAAGGCACCCGAAAACAACCTCATTAATATGTTTTCAGTTCTTTAATGGCACTTATTATTTATTATAAAATGTATGTAGCTCAACTATCTATGTGTAAAAAATACTTGATTATTGTACTTAGCCCAATTATCAATTGTGTAGGATTTATACTTTAGTAAAATATTATACATTATTGTAGGTCATTAATACAGTAATTTGGAATATACTTGATTGCAGCATATGATTACCTTTAAAATAAAAACAATTGAAATACATCAAACATTAAATTATTTTAATTTTAGCACAAAGCCTTCGAAATTAATTGATCAAACTGTCAAATTTAAGGTGGCAATAGGTAAATATAATAGGGTTTGTTTACCTATTAACTACTTAATTGAATTGTACAAAGGCATCTTTCCTTTGATCAATTTACGTCTTTGCAAATTAATAATTTATGTGTTTGCATTTATGTTTATTTATATGGTAATCGTATTCTGAAAACAACTATATTTTATAATGCGATGTAAATGATCTACATATGTATAATATTTCAACAAAGTATGATTCATGAGCATGGGTAATTGAGCAACATACAAAATACAAGTATGTTTCACACATAAGACAATTGAGCTACATACGACGATGTAGAAACCTCATGGTGAAACTTCTTTAAAATAAATATGTTTCATACACTGAAACATAAGTTACATACAATAAAACAGGAAAACTAATGGTGAATCTTCATTCAAATAAGTATGTTTCTTATAATGTTACCTGTGTTACATACGACAAAGCAGGAAACCTCATGGTAAAGCTTCAGTAAAATAAGTATGTTTCATACACTGACACGTTAGTTACACACAATAAACCAGTGAATAGAATTTTGACATTTAATTCAAACAAGTAAGTTGCATGCTATTAATTGAGCTGGGTACGTTAAAGCAGGAGACATAATTGTGAATCTTCATTTCAATAACAACGTTTCACTGGTGTGCTAAGGAAGTTTCATACTTAATTGAAGCGAGTTATCTTAAAAACAGTGACGTCACACAGTGTGACGTCACTGACCTTCTACAGTTCTGTAAGTATGTAACATCACTATGCATTTGGAATTAAAAAACATGCAGTGACATACTTAAAGAATCAAGTTCCAAATAAACCATTATTTAAGGATGTCTCTGCATTATTTAAGTATGTTTTGTTTTCTCAGTGCAATAAGAATAACATGCTGGGAATAAAATGGTTTATACTGCTACTGCTAAATGAAAATTTCGGAAACCATTTGACTTATAAAATAATTCAAATTACTAATTTATTTACTTTTTTATGGTGATAAGTCAATTTTAAAGTTTAAAGTTTGTGGGTGGCTTTATGAAAAAAAAACCGGAATTTTCGGGGATTTTAATCCCTATAATTCTGAACCAGAATCCATATAATCCCATATAATTCATCTTACCAGAAATGAGGATGGTGTCATATGGTTAGATACCTGAATACCTAAACCAGTAAATTTTAATTCAAATCGTTGGAGCCGTTTTTGATACTGTTGGATTTTTTTGCTGTTTTGAAGGGCAAAAAATGAAAACCTCTTCAAAATACAAACATTTAAAATGCCTATTTTGACGAAAAGATTACCTTCTCAATATTATGTATAAGGAGAAAGTAAAAATATACACTTTCTCATTTACAGTAAGTTTAAATGGGGAGAAAATCAAAATGGTATGTGACTTTACTGATAGGCTAATGATTAAAACAGTATAGAAGTAGGCCTACTAGGTATTGTGTCTTCATCCCGTGAAAAGTTAATACCTCTTATATAATTTTTAGGTTATGTGGTAAAAACGCTTTGAGTTCTGTTGTATATATTATTATTATGGAGATGTATTATTATTCATTATCCTCAGTGGCTTTTGAATATTTTGGTCAGAATATAATTTTATTAACACAAATTATTTAAAACGATGGTTTAGCAAATATTAATACAGTGAACAAATTAAATAATTTTTTATATCCAATCATTAATAGAAAAATTTTCAAATTCATATTAATCATATTCTTTCTTAATCCTTTATTTCCAAATTTCTAAATGAACAACGAAGAAATTATTTTTCCACATGAGATAAATCTGTGTGCGGGAACCGAACACTTTCAGACAGTCACATTTGTATAACCTTCTTCACTTAACACACTTGTAAGAAAACACAACATGAACTATTCTATGTGACACCAGCAAGCACAAGATAATAACCAGGCAACAGCATACTCAGGAAAATACTGCTGGCCTGAATCCAGTAGTTGGGTAACCTAGTAAGTGTATCAGCATAAATTAAAATTCTTAATGGGGACTGGCAGTCCATAAATAGTCTATTGATAAGAGTCGACCTGTGCAGCGTATGCCATCTTAGAAACACCGAAAATATCAATTAAACTAAATTAATGAACCAAACTGTGAGAAAATACATTTAAGCCATAGATTACCAAAGACTTAAAACTACTTTTTACCTTTCGTAATATGTTGCTAATTTAACGGTAATTTTCCTAGCCGTAAAACTAAGCTATTATTGACAAAATAACTAAGGCTAACAAATAAATTCAAAATAATTCAAGTAATCAATAATATACTGTTCAAATTTATATAAAACGCTTGAAGGATATTATTTTTTTTTAAAGTTTACAGGCTGGTGATGAAACAATTTTTAGCCAGTGTAAATAAAATATTGGTTGAAAATTACTTTGCTTACACTTTGGGAATTCTAAAAATGTATTTAGTGGTTTCTAGTATGGTAATAAAGGGCACTTTCCCCTTGATTACCACTTCTAATGTAATAATTAACCATAACATTCTAAACAAGCCATTATTTTAAGCTTCCGTCTAAAAATGTAAACCCAATGAATAACCAGTTTTTACCGCAGCAATATTTCTTACTGCTAGAGTATTTATTAAGCTTTAAAAAAACACCGTACTATTTTTTGTGTTTCATAATGATTAAACATAAACATAAGGCCGAGTGGTCCAAGTTAGCACGAACCTGCCTCTTTCAACATAAGGCCGAGTGGTCCAAGTTAGCACGAACCTGCCTCTTTCAACATAAGGCCGAGTGGTCCAAGTTAGCACGAACATGCCTCTTTCAACATAAGGCCGAGTGGTCCAAGTTAGCACGAACATGCCTCTTTCAACATAAGGCCGAGTGGTCCAAGTTAGCACGAACATGCCTCTTTCAACATAAGGCCGAGTTGTCCAAGTTAGCACGAACCTGCCTCTTTCAACATAAGGCCGAGTGGTCCAAGTTAGCACGAACATGCCTCTTTCAACATAAGGCCGAGTGGTCCAAGTTAGCACGAACATGCCTCTTTCAACATAAGGCCGAGTGGTCCAAGTTAGCACGAACCTGCCTCTTTCAACATAAGGTCGAGTGGTCCAAGTTAGCACGAACCTGCCTCTTTCAACATAAGGCCGAGTGGTCCAAGTTAGCACGAACATGCCTCTTTCAACATAAGGCCGAGTGGTCCAAGTTAGCACGAACATGCCTCTTTCAACATAAGGCCGAGTGGTCCAAGTTAGCACGAACATGCCTCTTTCAACATAAGGCCGAGTTGTCCAAGTTAGCACGAACCTGCCTCTTTCAACATAAGGTCGAACGGTCCAAGTTAGCACGAACATGCCTCTTTCAACATAAGGCCGAGTGGTCCAAGTTAGCACGAACATGCCTCTTTCAACATAAGGCCGAGTGGTCCAAGTTAGCACGAACATGCCTCTTTCAACATAAGGGCGAGTGGTCCAAGTTAGCACGAACATGCCTCTTTCAACATAAGGCCGAGTGGTCCAAGTTAGCACGAACATGCCTCTTTCAACATAAGGCCGAGTGGTCCAAGTTAGCACGAACATGCCTCTTTCAACATAAGGCCGAGTGGTCCAAGTTAGCACGAACATGCCTCTTTCAACATAAGGCCGAGTTGTCCAAGTTAGCACGAACCTGCCTCTTTCAACATAAGGCCGAGTGGTCCAAGTCAGCACGAACCTGCCACTTTCAACATAAGGCCGAGTGGTCCAAGTTAGCACGAACATGCCTCTTTCAACATAAGGCCGAGTGGTCCAAGTTAGCACGAACCTGCCTCTTTCAACATAAGGCCGAGTGGTCCAAGTCAGCACGAACCTGCCACTTTCAACATAAGGCCGAGTGGTCCAAGTCAGCACGAACATGCCTCTTTCAACATAAGGCCGAGTGGTCCAAGTTAGCACGAACATGCCTCTTTCAACATAAGGCCGAGTGGTCCAAGTTAGCACGAACATGCCTCTTTCAACATAAGGCCGAGTGGTCCAAGTTAGCACGAACCTGCCTCTTTCAACATAAGGTCGAGTGGTCCAAGTCAGCACGAACCTGCCTCTTTCAACATAAGGCCGAGTGGTCCAAGTTAGCACGAACATGCCTCTTTCAACATAAGGCCGAGTTGTCCAAGTTAGCACGAACCTGCCTCTTTCAACATAAGGCCGAGTGGTCCAAGTTAGCACGAACATGCCTCTTTCAACATAAGGCCGAGTTGTCCAAGTTAGCACGAACCTGCCTCTTTCAACATAAGGTCGAGTGGTCCAAGTCAGCACGAACCTGCCACTTTCAACATAAGGCCGAGTGGTCCAAGTTAGCACGAACATGCCTCTTTCAACATAAGGCCGAGTGGTCCAAGTTAGCACGAACATGCCTCTTTCAACATAAGGCTGAGTTGTCCAAGTTAGCACGAACCTGCCTCTTTCAACATAAGGTTGAGTGGTCCAAGTCAGCACGAACCTGCCTCTTTCCACAGTTGTAGAGCGTATTTTTGCCATCTCTTCGTTTGCTTACCCTTGCTTCTGCTTCCAACTACACCCAGCCCTTAGAATCAATACCATCAATGGTTCACGTCTTTCCACAAACACGCTCCCGTTAAACACATATGTTTTGTTCAGCAAGGGGACTTCAGTCACAAACGATTTCGTGTTTCCTCCTGCTTCTCCCATAAGACCATGCTAACTTTAAAATAAAGTTCCTACTAAACTAATTAACCGAAATCATTAGTTTATGGCTAATTTTAAAGGACGGAAAAATACCTAGTGATTTCATTGAGCAGAAGTTTGATATCGTTCAATGCAATCGCCTAATAAAATTCCAAAATACTCCCTAGTTGTGATTTTTGTGAAATAACTACACCCAAATCATTAGGTATTTTGTTGTTTATTAAAACGAGCCATAACTTACACAATTCCGAATAACCCGTTGAGAAAGGAATGTATTTATCATAAGTAACTGCTTATGGAAGAAGCAGGCAGAAACGCGAAATGTTATTGGACTGCAGCTCCCTCTTAGTATAATTGTGGCCCATAGATATAGCATTATCATTTATTTATTTATTTGCTATTTGATCTTGTAGCGTGTAAACATTTCAGTTTTACCTAGTTTGGGTGATTTTTAATGTCAAATTCTTTAAAAATTCTACTCACAACCCTATGTTCTTAACGAATTTTCATATAATTTTGGGGTGCAGTTATAGATAAACTTTATATGATATTTTAATTAGGAAATCTGTGAAAATTTTGGTTACGAAATCATTTAGATTTTATTTAATCGCTTAGTTACAAATCAAGCAATACGAAAAATTTTGATAACCCCTTATTATTAACTACATGAATCATATTTACCGGAATTAAGCATATACTTCAGATTATTTTACTTAACTTAGTCAATGTATTGAGTTGTTAGTGGGCTTGGTTATTTAGTATAGTTTTCGCTCCTTACCACAGATAACCAGTACCGGTTACCAGTCAATTGTCGTAGAGTAAGCAGACTCTTTATCTTGATGTATTTTTAAACCGTGACTGCTCGCATTGTTTATTAGAGAATACATTATTTTCTAAAAGAAATTATCAGCTTTGCCATTGAGTGGTTTACTGACTTTTGGTTTAAAATTCAACTAAAACCCTCTTAAAGTACCCTACCTCATGAGTAACCTTTACCATTGATGGCATTGATTCTACCCCATGTTATTCGTGATAAATGAGCCCAATTACTTTTTAAGTGTTTTGGAAGTTGACTAATATTTAATATTAAATAAATGTAGAAAGGTAACTTCACAATTAAGATTATCAGAAAATATTTGTGTTTTGTTTTATCACCCGAGTTATCTTTTGCCCTCAACTTTTCACTCGTCTTGGGACTTGGAAAGTATCATCAATTAATTACATATACTAACTAGTCTGCTCACCGCACCCACACGCCCCCTATCTCATTGTCTCCTGATACCTCGGGCTGCCCCCCATATCCCCCCTATCCCCCACTCGGTGCATCCCCCCCTTGGGCCGCCCCCCTCTACAAACACGGTCCCACCGCCGTCCCTACCGCCCCACTTGGCGTTTGGCCTCAACACTCGACCGCATTTTATTTTAAATGTTGTTCTAGGCTGTAACTTAAGTAGATATGAAAATGTAAAGGTCATAGAGTGGGAGATAGGTTTAGGGGGGCCGGGGGGAGTCAGTCGCGAGTGACCAGGAACCAGTCGGATGGCGTTATGACGTTCGATAACATACAATATCAAACTAAACAATTAGAAATGTACAGTAAGTTGCATAGTTCATGTTTGAGGTATGTTATAAAACATACAAACACGTGTATAAGCTTCAGAACATTATAGGGGTGACTTTATGAAATAAAAGTACAGATTCCAAGGGAAAAAAGGGTGAAATATACTCTAAAAGTGTTAATAAGTAGCAAGGGATAAAGTTACAACGCATGTGAGCTTAACATAAACCTTAAATCACAAGCTCACAAGTTCAGAGCAGATGAAGCTGTAAGAAACATGACCACAAACTGATAGCAACCTTTTGAGGCCCGGTTTGTGGCATTGTTTTAAGCTGTAAAATACCTTTAAAATTATGCAATTTGACATACTAGACTTCCTGTAATGAATGACCCTTAATGGAGGTGTTGGTTGTCTTAAGGTAGGCATAGGTAATGTCATGTGTAATTTTAAAAGTAATACATCACTGCCATAATCATAAATACATACAATGCCATAAACCGGAACTCAAAAAGACAATTGCAACGGATATGATCGCGCATATTACAATTATGTAAACGGCACTAAAAGAATTGAAATATTTGACCAGTTGAAATATTTGACTAAATGGTTTTGTTAATGATTCACCATTTTTTTAGTGTACACTTTAATTAATTGCTAATATTTTATGAAAGACATTAAAGACCTTTGAGTTCTCAGGGAGGTAGAAACTATAGAATCGGTATGTATAATATTTTCCAATTCAAAATGGTTTCTTTGATTTGGGATTTCCAATAAACCGCTTGTCTATACTATGGTTGAAATTTAATTTAGTACAATGCAATTACGTTTAATATATTGAAACTAAATTGTCATCAACAGCTTTATGACACAAGTTTTAAATTGCTCTGAATACACATGGGACATACGCGTATGTGCATCACTCGACTTTCCAATGCAGTGCTTGATAGTGACTCAGTGTTGAGGTCTGATGAGTCATCTTCTGTAGGATCCCCAGCTGCAGCTTCTTGCCCAAAGATGAATTTCTTTTTCAGTTGTGTAATTCTATTACGGACACTAAAGCAGGGACACTGATCAACACTCGTCACTAGAAGGGAACAGATCAACCTCAATTGATCTTATAAGTATGCAGACAAGTTTGACGGATTCAACTCTGATTTTAACTTCAGGATTAACTCTAATCGTTTAATAGTAAATCTTACTTACGTAATTTAAATAAATATTTAGGAACAAGACCGTGTAGGAATTCCAACCGTGTAAATGAAATAATATTCCAAAAAAGGTAAAAATTCTAACAAATATTAATAAGTGTTTAAGTTTTTAAATAATTGGATAATGGAACGAAGTGAAGTTTATCCTTATACATAACTTGACTGCTTGGACTGGTAAGAGAATCAACTCAACTGACGTGTCTGTGACCAAAATAACTCGAGAACGCCTCCACAGTTAAACCTCAAATTTTCCAGTTAACTTAACAGTACAAAATCTCGGTCGAGTTCGTTGTTCAGATAATTTCGTTCAGTATTAATAAAATGATCTTAAAACCAAATTTATTTTTTCTCCATAAGAATAACATTGGAAGCCATTTTAGTGGTACTTGAATCGTTCAAATTTAGCTAACGTCTATGTTTAAACAACAGTGTAACAATAGTTAGTTTACTAGAGTATACTTTGTTATACTGCATAAAAAAAGGTGTTTTACAAAAAAAAAAAACAAGAGGGATAAATTGAGGTATATTTTTAAGTTGTGAGCATATTTCTTATTTTATAAAATTATTAAGTGTACGTTATTAAAAAATATCCATACAGTTAATAGTATGCCTACTCTGTGTAAATATCGTCAGTCGTCGGTGGTGACGAGTAACAGTGGCAGACGACGCGTGTGGCAGATCGGAAAACTCAAAATAACTTTTCAAAATAGATGACTGTAGATAATGAGATATTAACTTAACTTATAAAATAGTTTGTTTTATTACATTGTCTTAGACAATTGGTAATATTGTGATTGTCATTTGTAAAAAGTACAAAGCCTCAGGTTGTCTAGAAAGATTTGATCAAGTTTGTCGCAGTAAGCGACCATCCTTAAATTTATTTTGTAGGACAATTATTTGCTAGGTTATATTTTCACTAAATTAATAATAAAAATTTCCTACATTATCTAAAATACATTACAAATAATGTTGTAGTTAACCACAATAAAAGCTATAGACTATTCTAACCAAACGGTCTTTTTCGGAAGGTTACCTTGAATGATTTTACATAGCCGAGGGTTGAATTACAGTAAGAGTAAGCCGACATTAAACTGGTAATACAACTGTTGTAAAATACTTTAAACACATTACCAGAAATGTTGTAGCGAACAAAACAAAAGCTTTAAATTATTCTAACCAAACTAAGCCTTTTTTACAGGTTATCTGAAATGATGAGTATCCTAGGTTTGGATTACGGTGAACTGTTTTCATCTTAAACTTGGACGTATGCCTATGAAATGTAGGCCTATACACTTAGGCTACTTGCCATTTTATAAGTTTCATGTACGGTCTTGCACCAACCCATGTTTATAGCATTTAATATCATGATAGGCTAGGCTTTTGAAACAATATATTGAAATCTCATTTTGTCAGCTAAATAACTATACCTGACGACTTATTGTTAATCCTTAAGGATATTTTGACTAGGCTTATAGAAATTGTAACATTGGTTCATTTAGGATACTCGCTGTTCTCTTAAAAGTTAAATTAATCATACTATTAAAAGTCACTACCTAGCCCAAAATACTCCGTACTACGATAACGCATCCATGCCAATTTTAACAAAAATCCATGCCTGAAACCTACGGCTTTAATCATATTTTTGATAATATTTATTTTGATTATTTAAGGCTTTTTTTTGTTGCTTTTACCTTCTTAATATCCAAACTGGGCTATAGAAAGCCTGAATAAGATTCGGAATTCATGATGAACTGCTGGATTTTTATTTTCAAATAAATAAAAAGGTTTACCTGTTCAATATACTTTTTAAGGTTATGCCATTGCATGTTTTGTGGCTACAACCACATCTTCAGTTAATCCTCAGGTTGATTCTTCATATTATTAAAACATTACTGAGACAGTGAGACACTGAACACATACATATTGCAATATAACACATTCCGTTACCGATCACACGATAAACTATAACATTGCTTGTCGCGATGCATTCATGCTTCAGGTCAGGCTGGTGACGACTCATTTCCATTTTGAGACATTGTCGTGTAATCAAAAACAGAATGTGGTAAAATATATCAGTATATTCTCGCTAAGCATTTCTAATTACTATACTATTATCGTTATAATGCATGATGCAATTACCAGCGTCATTACAAATAATTTAGCAAGAATGTTATTGTAGTTTTGAAAGACGTGATGGTAGGGCATTACCACAACTATTGTGTAAATTAAGATAAATCTTAAAAAGCTACCAGAATTGCGTATACTATGCAATATTGCTTGGATTACTACAATATTGCTTTCGGTGTGGCAAACATGCAAAATATTACAGAATCCATCGTTCGTTTACTTATATGTTGTTTGAATTATAAAAACATCGTTTTAAACCTCAAAACAATATTGTCCCTGTAAATGCTCATTATATTATTATTGTATTGTATCATTATAGGCTCTGTATATGTGATACTGCACCTAATAATACACGTTCACCACGTGGGCGTTGTGTGGGCTATTCAATTGAGGCCCGCGCAGTTGTGCCGGTCGGTTCTTTTCGATATGGCACTAATAATTGACAGGTAATACTCCCCTCCTATTACTACGATTATAGTGTGAAATTAGAGAATATTTGAACATTATTTTATGTTAAAGTTATAACCACCAGCGAGGGGTAAAATCACTATAGTGAAAAGTAATAATTGAAATTGCACTTACTTAATACTAGCTGTTACCCGCAGGCTTCGCCCCGCAAATTACTTATAAAAACTATGATAGGTTTTTGTGCTGCATTCTGTGGTTAGCCTGTGGAACTATTACGAATCAAGATCAGCTGTTTGTATTTTCATCAGCTCAAACAAAAATGAATGTCCATAAGGAATACATAGGAACTTTGATCCCCCGTGGGGCATCTCCCTAGTGAAGTTTCAAAATAAAAATAAGCCCATATCCTTCTCTGGTATATTGGCTCTATTCCTACAAAATTTCAGCTCAATCGGTCCAGTAGTTTTCACGTGATGGAACTTCAGAGTTACGCACAAACATCCATACTTTCACATTTATAATATTATATATGATATATAGGCTCAAAGATTGATAAACAAAATTTATTCTTTAATGAAAACAACATATGAGGACTGAAACGACAAATAAAGTAAAATTATGAATCGGTGATTACAAGTACTATAGTAAGGCTATTTAGCAAAACGGTATTTTTCCATCAATTTGACGATATCCTCAATCTCCCCCTTTTTCACACAAAAGCCAGTTTGTGTCACAATTCTTCAGTGAAAATCGGATCACCGTAAATGACACTTTTAAGTGCTAAAACCTGCCTTCCTGTATGACCAAGCATCAGTTTCTTCGATCGGGCAGCATTTTGATGAAATCCATGAAACTTTTTGTACCAGCCATCCAGAACTTACGAATAATAAAATAAATTAAGTGACACAAAACATAAACCTTAGTACATTACCAGTTCAAGTTACCACTAGAGTTTGTGTTCTGACAACAGTTTGCGTCAGCACATTTTCAGTTGACATGTTTTTATTGCAGTAAAAAACCAATGCTGGAGGTAGTATGGGCTCATGTAACATTGCTGGACAAAGGGTTTACAAAATATTAAAACTACCAAATACCGTTAAATCTTGTTATTTTTAAACCAATATTAGGATATTTTTAAACCATGGATGGATTGAAATAAATGTTCAATGCTAGTTAACATAAAAATATTCTAGCTGTTTTAGATGATATTGGACATTAAGTGGAACGAAACCTCTCATAAGACCCAAATATTGTAAATAAATCAGCGCTATTGCTCATAACGTAAGCCATTTGACGGGGATCATGGCACATGGCACAATACAACCGATCTATATAACGTTGGTTGGAAATGAAGATACTTGGGTTACACACAAAACAATCATGTATTTCCAACTTAGGGCTTTATATAGTATAAATATTAATTGTTATTCCAAATTACACATTTGGTAACATTTTATTAGTAACATAACAAGTAGTGATAGGTAAGTTCTAATAGTATTGGAGACGTGTTTACCAATAAAGAAATAATGATTCGATATATTAATTAAATTCACTCACCAAACTCTATCTCAGGGGGTTTCGACTAGCCTTGTCATTCAATAAATTGAATCAAGTTTGCCTTTTTCATAAAAAATATAACAAACTCAATATACTGCTAATATAAACAATTAAATAAATAATAAATTAAATTTTCTTTACGAATAATTGATGTTTATAATATTGTTTAACAGCCTTCTATTATCATAGCATCTTATTACTAAATGATACACATAATAGGATCAAAATTAAACAAAATTAATCTGAAATAATTTTGGGTTGTAAAATGTTCCCTTATTAAAATAATAAGTTTTCTACTTCTAATGACGTGAGCTTACGCCGCCATATTGGACTTTCCCTCAATTTTGAATAGAAGTTTATGTTACCATTTCCAAAATTGCTCATAAATAGTACAGTTTTTATCAAACTTCGACCAAATTTCGACAGAACGTGTTGTTCTTAATTACTTTGTCATAAATAAAATAAAAAGTCATTAATTGATTGAAAAGTATAACCATTTTAGGAATTATTACAAAAAAACACAGTCAATTTTATCTTTAATTATTTATTTTAAAGCCGGCTTAAAAAATTACAAATTTAGTCTTTTTAGTCATAGTTATACGATAACTGGTTCCATAAAAAAGTTAAAAATTACTTATTTGATAAATATAGTTCAGTACAGTTGTCTCAATCTTATTTCCCCAACTAACCTATTGAAAATGACTTAAATTGCTTTATATGAGTGCAAAGGAGTTTTAATTGTTGGGCACAATTTAAATATATGCTCAAATTACTTCGGTCTGAAAATTCATAATTTTCACCATAAGAATAACATTGATAGACAAAGTATTGCATTTTGTAACGATCGGCTATAAGTATTTCAATGCAAGATATATGTATGAAATACTTAGAGAAAGCGGATTGTAAAAATATGACAAAATAAAACTGTTAGAAAATACATGCGGTTTATTCAATGAAAAGCAGAAAGTAAAGTAAACAATAACATTACAAATCAGTAATCAGCTGATGCGTCATTAGCACTGGAAACATTATACACATGGTAGCACTAAAGACAGGTAGTAAGGAAATTATAATTAAGAGTCAGTACCAAACATAGCACCCACCAAAAAATAATGTTTATTCTTGCAATCTTGAGGTAAAGTTAAATTAAATAGTGAGGTTGTGTACATAAAATATTACAATTCTGTTGTGAATGGACTGAAATATTACTTTTAAATCAACGAATTGACAACAAATGTTTAAAGGTACTTAAAGAATTTAAACTCAAAATGTAAGCAAACAAAATTGTTCTTAACATCTTCCTTAACTGATGGTCCATTGATGGGTAGGGCGCAGAGCTTCACTGCAGGTCACTTGAGGATGCTTGAGGTTAGGAGTATTAGTTGTCCCCGTTTTATGTTCCTGCGGAGTGTGAAGATGTTCAAGACCCCATCGATTCCAAAAGTGTTGAGTTTGTTGTTGTAGGAGTGGCCGCACTTCGTTTTGTGGTAGTTGGTGGCGAAATCGTTTTTCAAGAGAGAATAGACATTGTTTCGCTCGACTAGAAAAGTTTCCTAAGTTTAAAGGTTCTTCCTTGAATGGCAGTTAAACAATGTATCGGCCAGACTGATCTCGTGTGTGTGTTGAAACAAAGGAATTCTCACAGGGTCCATCCTCTGGACTACGCTTAGGATGTTTAGAAGGAATTTCTTCTACCTCAAAAAACCTGTTTAAGCTGTTTTCGAGAGAGAATGAATCAGAAATTACTATATGTGAAGTAAGGGGATATTCATCAGCATGAGGGAGCTTAGTTGGACCAATGAGAACCCAACCAAAAAGTGAATGGAAAAGAGTAGGCATATCTTGGAGGGGGGGGGGTAGATTTCCGACCACCATCAAACACATCTGGGTCACACATGTCAGCATCTAGGAGAACGTCAATGTCTCCAGGAACATTGAAATGTGGATGCGAAAGTTCAAAACGTTAAAAATATTTTCTCCTGTAAAATCCGAGAAAACTAGAAGGCATAGGAGAAGTGATCTTAGGGAGAGTGATAGCATCAGTATTTAAAATAGGGCCATGCTTAAATCGTGGTTCGATTGAGAACCTTATCTTTAGTAGTGGTGACAGAAGACTGAGAAAGTCCTAAAACTGGTTGGTTACATTTATTTACAACGCTTAGGAAGGCGTTGGACACAGCTTTAAGTGATAAATGAAGTTTGGTATCCTAGATCAATAAGGGCTCTGACACTGTGAAAGTTGCCAGTAGAATCAATCACTTACTTGAATAGCGGCTGTTCCGAGTAATACTGAAGTATCCGTGCTACGCTTACCTGATCCAAAACCTGACATTATTGGTTTGTTTGTTGTATAAGTATCTGTGGCATATTGTTTGTTATTTACCTGATGAGGAGGAAAGATCTGATTGTACTCTGGGTTGTACATAACTCGTCGTGGAACATTGTATATGCATTTTTCCACAGTTCTTACATGCAGATTTAGAGATACACTGATCAAGCATATGACCATTACTTATAGCAATTGATTATAGCAAGCACGCTTGAATAGCGTCTTTACGCCGTGCTCTCGGTAAAGCTGAAAACTTGGTACATGTGTATACTGTATGTGATTCATTGCAGCAGTGGCGTGACTAATTTTTGTTGGGCCCCCCCCATTTATCATAATCGTACAGTTTCGCCCTATCCCTATCCATTATTCTAGATCCTTGACTCTGGGATAAGGTTGCATGACCCAGACGTTTCCTATGACCTCCAAATACATGATCAGTCAGTTCCAGCCTGCAGAATTGTATAGTTTTAGTGATTTAATACGCCCAAAAGGTTCTCAAATAGGCTAACTGAAATGTTTTAATAGTTGCATCATGTCAATGTAACATAAAATACCTAACAATTAAGCCGACAAGTGTCGAGTCAAAACGTGAAGCCACTCAAGCCAGACGTCCAGAAGCTCCAGATCCCAGGTCAGCAATTTGTTCTGTTCCCGTCCAAATATGGAAAAGGTATTTTGAGTGCAATGGCCGCGATAGGGTTTTCGGCTGTCCTTCAAGTTTTGAAAAGGATCTTATCATGAGCCCCCGATTTATCATTTATGACTATCCTAATGCTGATTCACCTTCAAAATCACAGTTCAAAAACTTTACTGACACTACTAACAACCATTTTAAAATTGTTATGCAAAATGATGAATTTGTTAAAATAGCTCACTTTAAAGTTTCCTTTTATAGTAATTATAATTGAGCAAAATAAAAATACTGTAATAAAACTTATTGAAGTTCTATAGTGTGTTATTTATTAAACACTAATCACAACGAATAAAAAATCTATTACTAGGCTAAAAATCAATTAATTCTTAAAGTTTGACTAACAGCATTATTGCTTTCTCGAAATGTTTTAATAATTAAATATAATAATTTCTTCCCATTATGCGGGCCCACTAGAGCTTTTCCCTCGGCCCGCGGGCCCCGCCGCTTGGGTTTCCGGGCCCCTTAGGCTCGTGGGCCCCCCGCACCGCGGGCCCTGCAGGCCCAGAAGTTATGCCACTGCTAAGTCTGTAAAGATCGTTAATTTTCTTGACCAAACCAATACGCTTGAATTTTAGAACTGCTAACTCCTGCAAAACTTGATCTCTGTTTTATGACATAACTGGTCAGTTCAAGTTCATTAATAACTGGGAAAACACTGAAAAAAAACAACTGTAAATTCCCCCGTCGCACCAAACCTGCGTACTCAGCGAATTTCCAATGCATATATATATATGGGTCTCACTACTACCTAGAGCCACTTACCAAGTTTCACAAAAATACACACATTAATAAGTGATGTATAACGTTTTATTTATTCTCCATAAGAATAATATAAGGGAAGAGTATGCAGGTTTGCTGCAACGAGGAAGATGAGAAATGTGTTTTTTTGCAATAATCAATATAACTCAAACAGGCGAAGCTACATACCAAGTTTTATTAATTTAGGTTCATAACTAAGGGAGATATAAAACTTTACTTATTCTCCACATGAATGACATGGGGGCCGAGTATGCAGGTTTGTTGCTACCAGGAAAAATCAACAAAAACAATTTTTTTTGTGCAAATATTAATATACCACAACTAGTTGAAGCCACATACCAAGTTTCATCAATTTACCTTCATAAATAATCGAGATATCAAATTTTATTTATCCTCCATAAGGATAACATTGGACAACGTACTGTGTTTAGCACTTTGTCTATCTCTGCAACGGTTGGACGTAGAACAACAATGAAAACACCAAAATGATTGTTTTGTAGAGCTAAACTTATTGGTAGAAAGAAATGTGAGGATTTTGGTAAAATTATCTGAGGAAAATTTAAAATCCGTATTCCCACAAGATTAACATGGACAATTTTATGTATTCGTTTTTTGACTTTCCACCACAACCACTTAACTTAGCTAAATGATTTAAAATACTAAATTATTTGCTTTTTTAAGCTCTATATATATCGGTTATAGCCAAAATCAATTATTTTTTTAAATTGTAGGGTACAAGTAAAAAAACTAATTTTTGTAAAATCTTCAACCCCCATAAAACCCCCTTCCTATAGTCCGATCGATCTAGTTTTCGAACTTAAAGTCATAAATGTTACTCTCCACATTTGTGCCAAATTTAATCAAAATCGGGCGTTTGTTTCAAAAGTTATTGAGGAAACGGACAGTCACACAGACAAACACACACACACATACACACACATATTTATATATAGTGTTTTTAATAGTGATTTTGGCACCTGGGGACCTCAAAACAAAAAGTTATCATGGTCTCGGGCTTAAATCTTACCATTCCACCTACGGTTATAGCTTCTTCCCTATAGGGGAAATTCGTTAAAAACACAATACTATCCGGCTCCAAGGACCAAAAACTATGTATGAAATACTTAGAGCAAGCAGACTGTCAAAATATAAAAAATAAACTGATAGAAAGTACATGCGGTTTATTCAATGAATAGCTGATGTACCCGTCCTTCGTACGGGTTGTATATAAATGGCAGACTCGCTTCGCTCGCTGGGGGCTCCGCCCCCAGACCCCTGTGGGGGGCTTCGCCCCCAGGTCGCTGTTTGGCCTCATATTGAAGTGGTCTAGTTTCAAATGGCCCAGAAGCCCAATAAGACCACTACTTATACTAAGAAAACAGACAAATCAGCAGATATTTAAGTATAAGACCATTCTTTTGGCTGCTAGAACTGTTTAAACAACACTACAATCTGATTGTTTATAACCGTTATTATGAATTGTTTTGAGTTAGTTAAAACCAAAAAAATAATGCTTGGGAATTTTCTGTGAGGTTACATGGTGCAAAGCACATGTATGCCAAATCTCTCGTCTCTAGCTCAAGTATTATTGGTGCCACGTGCATGTCCAATAATATAAATTGGTACAGAACCCCCAATACATTACTACTTATACCAAGAAAACGGTCATATCTTAAGATATTTAGAGTTTTTCATTTTTCGACAAGTTTAATTCATTAAAACTGGTCATATGACTGCTGCTATTTACTAAGTGTGATGTAGACATACTGCGTGCCCAATATTAGGCCTCCATCAAGTATATTAACGTGATAGGAAATAAAAAACGGACAAAATATTCCGAAAATATGCCGAAATTAAAAAAGATCTAGCGCTACCTAAGGGTGAAGGAGACAAGATACGACAAAAAGTCATAGGACCAAAGTTTTAGATCGTCTAAGATCCGTGTGTCGCGGTCGTCTCCGTTTCTTGATAGGAGCAACCGTTCGGCCGCTACAGCCACAAAATTTCACTATTTTGGAGATGTTCAAAAATTCTTCCATTTTGATTTTTTTGAGGAAGTTAAAATAAAAAATTATACCTTTTTGCAATTTTTCTGGGGGTTTCAATGGACAAGGTATATGTAGGCCTAATTCCATATTTCTAGCTTATCTAGAATTACCTGAGTAAGTCGATAATGCAGTTTGTCATTTATGGAATAATTAGGGTTTTTAATTTTTTTGGGATGTTTAATTATTAAAACATGTTAGTTTATCGAGTGTTTCGTGAAGGGTAATGTGTCAACATATTGAGTGCCAAATATCAAGCCTTTATATACTAAATTAAAGTGATAAGAAATTAAAAACCACGAAAATAACCGTCGAAATTGACTAAAATTTGAAAAAATCTAGCGCTACCTAAGGGTGAAGGGAGTGAGATACGACAAAAAGTCATAGGAACAAAGTTGTAGATCTTTCAAAATCCGTGGCACGTGGTGGTGTCCGTTTTTCGATAGGTCAATCCGTTCGGCCGCTAGAGCTCAAAAACTGTAATTTTAAAATAAGCCTTTTTTGGGGGGGTTTAAAAATTTTTTTTAGGGGGGTTAAAACAAAAAATTGTCAGTTTTGGCAATTTTTCTGGTGGTTACAAGCTATAAGCTACCTGCATGCAAAATTTCAGGTTTCTAGCTAGTCTAGAAGTGGTCTAGAATTCGTATACCTCAGTGAGTGAGTGAGTGAGTGAGTGAGTGAGTGAGTTACACATGCGGCTGTATATATTTTAGATTAACTAAAAATATTAACAACCCACATAATTTTACAATATTAAAATTACATTTTACACTTTTAAAGTAGAATTAAATTAAAATTAACGAAATATACTATGGCAGATAGTTCGGGTACTGTTGCCAAGTCGAGGAACTCTGTCGGGTAGTGAACGGTGTGGTTTTTGCTACTCCAAATCGGTACACGTAACACTTTGGATTCGATTTTATAAATAAAAGAACTCAAGTACAACAAAATATTAACCCTGTTTAATTTAAAATTTTAAATACTTTGATACATTAATCTTTACATTCCAATAAATTAATAGTAATGTAACGAAACATTAAACTTTAAAAACATTGACAAACCACTTTTAAAATCACCACTCTTGCCAGGTCCTCTTTTCATTATAATTGTAAATAAACAATTTAAACTTGAAAAAATCATATGTTTTAAAAACATATGACTACTTGATTTTATTTAAATAAATGTAAATCAATATATACGAACTGTTCTAACAGTGGTCATGGTTAAATGAACGGTTTTAAATATTGTATATGTTCGTTCCTCCCTTTGGAATAGACCTACATTTGTGTTGATCTCCGTTGCTTGTTCATTGGTGGACGTCTGGAATCACAGAGCCAGGCACTTTCCAGATTAAACTGTTTATGAACCTTGGTGTAACAAACTGTCAATCAATAAATCTTGTGATTCATCGATAGTGCCGAGCGAAGGATAGACGTTTCTGAGACCTTAATTTGTTTTTCAATGTCCCAATCTCAACTTTTAAAAACGCATAAGAAAACTGATCAACCCCTTAATCTTCTCAAAAATACATTTTCATTTTACTGTTAAGTTCAGACGCTCAGTGGTCGGCTACATAAATATATTTTTAGAGAGGCGTAGACTCGTCCACTCATATCTCACTTACGACAAAGGGTCTGTGTGAGATCTCCAGAGAACAACACCGTGACTCCCCATGATGTTGTTTCTTATTTCCTTTAAGGCATCAAATTTCAGCTCTACTGGTTGAGTAGTTGGTGTGTAATGACTAACGCGCTTATATTAACGGCCATTGGGCCAGAGTCCTTGAGTATATTTGTATCTGGAGTAGGTAAATGTCTGCACTGAGCTATCAGCTACATTCCTACCGAATTTCAGATCCATCAGTCCAAGAGTATGTGCAAGATTGTTAAAATATTGTATTTTGAAATTCCGGGGGGTGAAGCCCTTAAACATTTTCGTAACAGGAATAGGCTGTGTTTTTTTGTGATGAATTAGTTATGTTCCTACCGAAATGTAACTTACAAAGGTCCAGAAAGTACTAATACTCATACAATTGCCATAAAAGTAAATTAGCGAAGAACCCTATAGGACTTTTTTAAACGTATCCTTATTGTGAATCTGCAGCATAAGGGGAACCACCATCCAAAATTGTATCTTCAATAGACATTGTCGTTTCTTAGATAAAGTGATCACTATGTCAGTGAGTGCATGAGTCTGACAAATATAGATTTAGATCATACATCCACTTATGTTATTTATTACCAATCTTCACTCAACGTTTTAAAAAAGAACTAAAAAAACCTATTTATAGAATAACTATGCCATCATCTGGTTCAATATAAATGCTTTGTCCATAAGAATAGCATAGGATCTTTAAAACCCTATGGGGCAGTGTCCTAAGGTAATTTAAAACAATCCAATTAGCCTAAAACCTTCTAACGCACATATAGAACATAGAAAAAGTTGCATAAAAATCGGTGCACCCTTTTTCCTGTGAAAAGCGAACAAAACATGACCAAAACCGCACAAAATCACGTTTTTGAGCGGCCGCCATTATTTTTTAAAAAGGTGTATGCCAGTTTATAGTGCCCTAAAACCTTTTCACGCATACATAGAACAAAGAAACAAAGTTTCATTAATGTCACTGCACCCGTTTTCCAGTGAAAAGCGAACAAAAACCCGTCCTTGAGCGTTACCGGCAGACAGACAGACATAAATTGAGATAAGATTGGTTTTGGTTTCCCTAGGATGTAAAACGTGAAAATATGCAAAAATTTCATAATTCCAAGCAATGTACAGACAAATCTCTAATTTTATTTATATAGATTAATTATACGGTATATTGAAATAAATAAATATATACTTGATGTACACGTTCTTCGCACAGGGGTTTTCCTTACCCGTTCTATAGTCAATGTAAATTTTATTTTAGTTAGCTTGAAACAGCTGTTGTTCTTGCTTCTGCTCTTTAAGCTGTCAAATGTAAGTGCCCTCAGCTGTTCGCATTACAGTTCCTGAATGTTTACTTTCTTATGAAATGTAAACATTGAAACTTAGAACGTTCACGGGGCGTAGCCCGAGGGGATTTTAAGGAAGTGAATAGGCCTATGTGTTGCATGGGTTCAAGATCTACCTTTGTATAAAGTTTCAGCCCAGTCGGTTAAGTAGTTTTTGCGTTCACCCGGAACATCAGACAGACAGACAGACAGACAGACAGACAGACAGAAACCACCTCTTCTTTATAATATTATAGATAAGCAGAAAGTAAAGTAAACAATGACATTACAAATCAGCTGATGCATTATTAGCACTGGAAACATTATACACATGGTAGCACTAAAGACAGGTAGTAAGGAAATTATAATTATGAGTCTGAGCCAAACATAATAGAGGCTTAAAATAATAATAATAATTATTATATATATATATATATATATTAATCTAAGTAACAAGTTTTATATATATATATATAAAATAGAAGTATCAGCAGATGTTCTCAAAATTAGATGTTTTTATATAGAAAACTAGTGGCTTGAAGGGGCCATAGCCCCTAACCTTGCTCCAATACTCTGAATATCTGATTTGTTGGAACACATGTCAGTTCGTAGTCACATGTTTTAATGTAAACAAAACAGACGTTTTTAAATCCCCATGCTTTTCTTATGGGGGATGTTTTACGTTGTTTCTAGTTTTCTGGTAACTTTTTAGAAAAATGAATAGTTTTCCCTCAAAATTCACGTCAATACCTTTAAAATGATACCCCTCCCATCCTTCTACGGCCATCCAGTCACTCACAATTTCTTTACAAAAATTTGACTTACGGAATGGAACACATGTCAGTTCGTAGTCACATGTTTTAATGTAAACAAAACAGACGTTTTTAAATCCCCATGCTTTTCTTATGGGGGATGTTTTACGTTGTTTCTAGTTTTCTGGTAACTTTTTAGAAAAATGAATAGTTTTCCCTCAAAATTCACGTCAAGACCTTTAAAATGATACCCCTCCCATCCTTCTACGGCCATCCAGTCACTCACAATTTCTTTACAAAAATTTGACTTACGGAATTATATATAGAGATAATTAGCTTTAATGACAGCTAATAGTACTTATCCAATTAGCTCAAATGTGTTTAGTGTTATCTAAGCAATAACTCTTTATATAACAGTCTTGAAAGCTAAGTCTAATAAACTATTATTTCTATGAATTAATTTACACTTTGGGATAATCAACTAGTAACTTAATCCTTGTTCCTTTTAATTTCAGGAAAAATATGAAATTATTTTTCGGACATTAAATGGTTACCCATGTGTTGATATTTTGCTGAATAAAACAAATCAAGCATTCTGTGTGGAAAATTATAAGCGTAATACAACTTCTATATAATAATTCATAAACAGTGCAGTTAAAATAACGAGAAAAGTCACTCGAGCCGCAACAAAATTATTACAACAGGAATTTTACCTTCCGCATTAACATGATAAAATCCTCCAATATTGTAGCTGTGCTGCGGGCGGCTTCCATCTTGGAAAATGACACCTCTTTTAACCTTTTTGCCCATAACTCCTTAATTATTGACGATAGAGAAAAATGTTCGAATAAATATAGAAAAACAAATTTGGTTATTTTATCTCTACACCCAACGACGGTTTGGAAGGAAAATATTGTTAGGTTCAAAAAAATACAGTGACTAAAATTGTTTAAATTTGTATAGTGTATATTTGTATAGTACGTTAAAGACGTTAAAATCTGGGCCAAATTCCTAGGCTCTAATAACTTTGTTGTTTATAGCATATTTTTCTTGAAAAAAATATAATTAGATTATATAATAGTGCTGGTCTTTTTTTGTGAATTTGAAACGTTGGCCAGCTCAGGGATGGTTTCCTGATATATAGTTTATAATTTCCAACTCCAAAAAGGCATACTTTAAGGAAAGACGGGTTTAACTTATACCAAATATGACCACAAAATTATAATTTTAGAGGGCAATAGTCACAGACCATCAATCAGGAGATACCTTTAATAATGACGTTGCTGAAGAACTGGACAAATGTTTAAATTGTTAGAATTATCATACCAAAATTATTCTTATTGTACAAATTTGAATACAAATAAATACCTACATTGGGCATGCATGAGCAATTGTTTAAAAATCACAAGCCTCTTGCTAAATTATTACTTCATAGGTAGGTATTAATTTGGAAGTGGAACCTTTTGTAAATGGTTGCACTTATCAGTCAACTTTGTATATGTGTTATATTGGGGCAGTTTTGAAACCCCAACAAAACCACTTGATTGCTTTTACCAATCGTATCGATCAGCTTTCCCCCTCCCTATCTCTCACTCTCTCGCTTTAGCCGCCTCCCCGTCACCCTCATACCCGGGGGATTTCCACCTTTGGAGAAATCAAAGTATGAAATCGGACGGGGTAAATCAACCGAACAAGATAAATGGAAAATCGCTCCTGTTACGTTCCTGCGAGACAATTGCGTTGTCAGATGCAAGAAAGATATCATATTTACAGTGTTAGTCCAAAGAACAGTATGTGCCAGTAACGCCACCTTTGCAACATCATTCTGTTAATAAATTAATTAAATGGCTGACTGACTAGGTCACTGACCGAGAGGTAACAAGCAAAGAGCACGTCACTTCTCATTGAGGAAATAATGTTGTCTGCGGCATTTCTTCTAGGAATAAGTTATTTGATCAGTTTTGTGCTTTGACGAAGTTTTTTGGGCAGTACGATTGTTTAAAGATAACAAAATACAATTAAAATTGAACAATATAGAGATTAAAGAAACAGATTGGACTTCCCATTTTACACAAAATTATTGTTTTGCAAGGCATCAGAGTTGGCGGAAAAGAAGAGAAAAGTGAGCCCATTGTATTAGCATTGCACAATATGAGTGTCCAGCGAGCTAGCAGTGATGATTGCAAAGAGGAGGATAGGAATCCATTGTATTATGGCTGATAAAAAAACCAAGCCATGTTCATTCCTGCCACTGTGGGAGACCGACCACCTACTCTGCTGCTGGCCCGTGAGGTGGGTCACGCAGATGTTCCGTAACCATCGGATGCAACCCGAGATCATGAGGCGCCTCATGGTCTGGGCATAGCGCGGGGAGATGCCGAACGTCTTGATTACTCCCTCATTCGCCATGTCCCAAGAACCAAAAGAGCACACCACAAACCCATCAAGAATAACCTGGTAACTGCTGAGGGGCAGCCTATTGTATTAGACATCATGAGTGTCTTGTGAGGTATCAGATGTGACAAAAGAGAGAAGAAGAAGAGGCCATTGTATTATCATTGTGCAACATGATTATCCAAAGAGGTAGCAGGAATGAAGGGGAGTAGGAGAACAGGAGCCCATTGTACTATCATACAATTATTGTCTAGTGAGGTATCAGAGATGACGGGAAAGAGAAGAGGAGGAGCTCATTGTGTAGATTACGATTTAACTGCGTAATATCGGCTGAGTGGCAACGCAACACTAACTTCTTGAAGTTGGGAGGGAGGCATGTGCCGCCGTTCTCCTCTACCCGACCGACGGCGACGTGTCGTCTATGATTATCATTGCACAACACGGGTGTCCAACGAGGCGGCAGAGATGGAAGGTGTTAGAAAAAAGAGTCCAATACAGGCCTGCCATTATTGCTCAAACAAGGCAGCAGTAATCACGGAAAATAGAAAAAGAAGGAGACCATTATGTTATCATTGCACAACATTTGAGGGCTCAGCTTTACTTTCAAGAATGCTGCCTCTGTTCATTCATGTCTCCGTGGAAGCGAGAAAAGAATTGCATGAGGGATCACACTCTCAGACGAATTCTAAATTTAGCACATGTATTTATTAGTTTTGTTTTTACATTGTGCATATATATATATATATATATATATATATATATATATATATATATATATATATATATATATATATATATATATATATTACCCCAATATAGTAAATAAACGTAGCATAATTTTCATATTATTTGTGTATGGTGTCAAGAAAATACGTTTAAAATACTTTAAAATAAAAATAAGTAAAAATGTACCTAACAGAATTGTAAATAAGCCATGAAATTTCAAGTGCGTTTGTAAACCTGTAAAGTATCCTCATACTACCTGTAGAATGTGATCTGTAGTAGGCAGATAATAAGTAAGTAATAATTGAGTAGCAGTTAAGCAAAAAATATGCGAATTTGTGTGTTTGCTGGTCAATATCCAGTCCAACGATTTTTGGAGTCCCCAGTCTGGAATGTCCAGCACAAGCTCAAGGGACGAGCCGATGTTCAGAGCTCCAGTATGGATAGACCTAGATATGGAATAGAGCTAACTAATTTCGTGTAAGAACTGTAGGTCCTGAAACTGACATCGGTCTTTAGGTATGTGGTATGAATGATCCAAGACCAGAAGGATCGAGCCAGACACAGTTGATAGAGTATACAAAATATTTAAAAAATACTATTTTTGGGCCACATTAACGTAAAGAAGTATAACCTTTTTTAAAACACTTGACGTTACTTCGACTTAACTTGGAGTTAAATCATTGTTTTATGTGAAGTAAAACCAACCCGTCAAAAATCCCATCTGTTTATTGTAATTACCATTTTAATAGTTGCGACGTTACACCTATAGATAACTAGTCATGTAGAAAAGAGGTAATTGTATAGTAAATACATTATCATTATATAATGTGGCATTAATTTGGTTGCTTGGTAGTTTTACGGTGGTTCAGCGCACCGTGAGACAGTCTTGTTGTCTGGTTCTCGACGATTTATCGAAAGTAATGCGTTATTTCAAAACAATTTACTAAATAGGGCACACAAGTAATATTGTACCGTAAGCTGAGTAAATTATAAAATAAAATACCAACATTTTATATATTAGTTATATAGAATGTACAATGGATTCTGTGAGGACGTTTTTTATTTTTTAGGGTGGGGGGTGGGGGGGTCACCTCAGATGAGGTGTCGGGGGTCTACGGGGAGAGTGAAATCACTGTATATTGCATCTGTAGGTGCCAAAAACCAGACGTGGAAGATACCGTTTATTTGTCAGAGAGAATTAGATGTTCATTTTGAAAGAATGAATATCTACTCTCAATAAATTAATAACATATTACGTTTTTGAAAGAGTGGCATCAACTTACTCATTCGAGTGTCTTTGGTGGGTGTATCTCTGAGCGATAATAACAACGAGAGTTCCTTCATGTTGGTTTTGTGATGTTTGGTCTTGGTGAAGAACAAAGTAATAAGTGACAAGTTAATAAACATTAATGGTTTTAAATCGATATGTAAGTTTCTATCTGTAAGTTTAAGTGATATATTTAACGGTGCCGTAGATTAATGCAGTATTTGTTATAGGGATTGAATACTTTTCAGATCCACAGTAATCATTAATACCCCCGTCGCAGCAAACCTGCATACTCAGCGAATTTCCAATTAATTATAACATAACACATTAAGGCACTTAACAAGATTCATAAGAAATATATTCAAAAACAAGCGATATTTAAAATATTAATTATTCTCCATAAGAATAACATTGGGTATGAGTACGCAGGTTTGCTGCAACAAGGAACACAAAATAATGGGTTTTTATGCAAATATCAATAGAACTCAGCTAAGTGAAGTCACATACCAAGTTTCATCCATTTACATCCATAAGTAAGCGATATATAACATTTTAATTATTTTCGATAAGAATAACATGGGGACCGAGTACCTAGGTTTGCTGCTACGGGAACCATAGGCGAAAAAGTTTTTTTGTGTAAACAACAATAAACCACAACCAGATGAAGCCATATACCAAATTTTGTCAGTTTATGTTCATAAATAAGCAAGATATACAATTTTGCTTTTTCTCCATAAGAATAACATCAGACAACGTACTGTGTTTAGCACTTTCAATATCTCAGTAACCAATTTACTTAGAGCAATGATCAAGATACCAAATTGTTTGTTTTTTTATGCTGAATTCAATGGTGAAAATTAAAATTTGATTTTAATAAAAGTTACATGTGGAAACCCCAAAAACCCATTTTTGGGGTTCAAAACCCCCCCAAAACCCCTCTTTGGATGGTGCGATTCGTCTGGTTTTCGAACTCGTTCAAATAAATGGTACTTTACAAGTTTGTACCAAATTTCATTAAGATCGGACCTTTTTTACGAGAGTTATCGTGCTTACGGACACACACACACACACACACACACACACACACACATATATATATATATATATATATATATATATATATACATATATAAAAATTTGAACGAATGGTGTTTTTGGCATCTGGGGACCTCAAAATGAAAAGTTATCATGGTCTCGGGCTTAAGTCTTACCACGAGACCTACGGTAATAGCTTCTTCCTTATAGGGGAAATTCGCTAATTAGAGTTAGGTTAGTATTAAGCTGGAAAATCAAATTATAATTTCCCTTAAATAAACACTTACATGAAATCTAAGTTATGGCTACAGACATGCCTAATACACCTAATCAAGTCAAGCCTTGCAATCATTTGGCAGATATTTTGATTTACCAGTATTTTAAGAACATACAGGGCCCCTCGAGGGGGTTTTTATGCCCTAAGATAAAGTTATTTCATTTAGTTAAGTAATTTCATCAAGTTGCGATGTAATCGACATAGTTCGACTGAGCCTGCCGGCCCAGACTACCTGACGATGAGCTTATTACTGGGTAAAGGTAAACTTAAATACATTTTTAGTTCCTGATATCAATTGCTAAGTTCTCCCATTTAGTTAATTGCAGTATATTAGATTTCAAGTCTATTTTCCTGTAATTGTAGCCAACCTAATTGATTCAGGAAAATGTTTGTCAAATCAAGTTTTAGATGTGGGGTAACCTTTTAATGTAACATTTCTTTAAAGCTGGCTCTAGGTGTAACATTGCTCTAGGTTGAGTACGATCTGGCTTTTGGGAGATTCCAGTGCCTTCCTATAAATGTTTCAGGTATCAGTAAACTATTTGATATTACCTTTACTTCTTTTAGTTCAGCATCCAAAGTTAAGTTAGTGCTCACTCCTTAAAAGCAAGTAGGACTATTCCTACGGTACGAAAGTAGCATCAGTACAGTCCTTTTAATTTCCATCCAAAAAATAACAACTTATAGTTTGTATAGTATAAAAATCAATTAAATAATAAGTACATACTAAAATAGCATGAGATTTTTCATAAATTTGTGAGCAAGTCTAACCCATCACTACATTTAACCATACCGAACCTACTTTCTAATGGATTTTACTCCATTTGCGTTATCTATATCACACAATTCTGAACAATGATATTTTTGGTCCTGAACATTTTTGGAATATAAAGTTTAAACAAATTAATTTAGAGTTAGAATGGAGTTAATTTAGATTTAGAGTAAATCACTTTTTGGTGGTTAATGTGACATTTAATGTTAAACCATTTCTTTGATAGTACATTGAGAAAAATTGAGTCCTTACATACGCGAGCGGCTCACGTAAATAAGGGTTTGCGGGTTCCTCAATGCTGTCAGGATTTGGCTCAATGCCGGAGCATTGAGGCCGCCTCACGTAAAAGCAGGACTAAGTCTGATAGCGTACTAGTGGCGTCACGGGCGACGTCATAACAGCTAGTGGCAAATCCTGCATAGCATGGGTTTGCTCTCTTAATTGCAGGGCTTTGACTCTGCATTCCCTACCTTACATTTTGCATTTACTCTTGTTATTTACTGCATTTACCCTTAAACTCACTGCATTTATCCCTACAGTAATTGTATTTACCCTTCATTCTCACTGCATTTACCTCTATATTCACTGCATTTACTCTCTTTTCACAGCATCTACTCTCTTTTATACTGCATTTGCCCTCCTTTTGACCGTGTTTATCCCTCTATTCCCTGTATTTTTTAAGAATATCATGTAATGTCTGCACAATGATTGGTATATGATTGGTAAGTGAGTTCGTTGTGATGTATATTGAATTTTCCCTGCATTTACACAGGACAACACGCAGTAAAAATACGATTATTGTATACTACTACTACTTGGAACAAGTTTTGTAAATGCATATTCTTATTCCATATTTTAATAGTAAATAGTCTGCAAATAAAACACTAAACCTGTATAATATACCCGACTTTTTATTTTAATAGAATTCAATCAGCAAATCCAGGATTGTTTTAGTGTTTTACCCTTCTTCCACATAAACATTAATTAAAATTACAGTGGTGGGTTGTGAAAATACCTTTATTTGCCTTCAAACTCACCCCCTCCACCTATTCATAGTTTAATGTTTCTTGTAAAATATACCCTTATTGTTATTACCGGTACAATATACCCTTATTTTTTTATTCTAGTATTCAACCACCCCAACAAATAAAGGATGGTTTCCTTTTCCCCGTCCTACACCAAAACAAGAATTAAACGTGCACTGATCACTGATTGGTTGTGAAAATACCTTAATTTTCCCTACAAGCCCTGATACTGCAGACTTATCATTACTATCCCCCTTGCATAGTACCTCTTAACTTTTAGGTGTATCCTTGCTACTACGTGTACAGTTTTTGCTGTGTTATATTACAATTTAAATAAAAAATGTTACAACACAATTTAAAGTACAGTAGCAAGGGTTAACACCTAAGGCTATAAGTCAAGCATGCAGTAAACCTGAGAAAAATAATAATTGCAAGGAAAGCAATTAGATAGAAATTAGATAGTTAAAAATAATTTAGCTCAGAAAGACAATGATTAAAATCGACTAACATCAGGGGACTCCAGTAATAATATTTTTTAGTTAGTACTTTTTGCTCCTAAAGACCAATGTTAATTGTTCGGTTACTTAACGATTATTCAATATCATGTCTCATTTAAAATAACATATAAAATAAATACAATAAGTTCACTATCCCAGTTAAGAGTTTTGGTAACAGAAGTTGTGTTATTCTGTAAACAATTTTCTATAGTTGAATATTATTAAATTGGAAAGAACCGTTTTTGCTTGTGACTTCCTATATTTTTCGATAATTTGTTGTAATAATTGTTAATGGCAGTAACTGATTTTGCTTTAGGCTTATTATTTTAAATTGTATGATAAAAATACCACTACATATTTATAAACATGTTGACTTCAATAATGGTTTTTGTGTTTTATACATTTCTTTTAGTGAACTAGAGTAGCAAACCCATAGGGATGTTAGAGTTAAAATTAAATATGTACAGTATTTTTGTAACAACATGATAAATCCAATCAGCTGTGTAGTTTTTTATTGAAAGTGAACCAATTTTAAGAGGTGAAATGAAACAAAACACCAAAACAAAGTTATTTTACACCTCTTCTAAATCTCAAACATGACGTAAAAGTACTATTTTTTAATTCCGTAACTGTATTATGTATTTCTCGCAGCGTCCTCAGGAGTGAAATAAGACAGAAGGCTTATTATAAAATTGTTTTTGTCAAATTTATTTCCAAACCTTAAAAAATCTGGTTTACGTTAAATAAAAAAAGTATATTTTGACATATCAATAGTTTTCTAAAGTATTTTAAGAATTAAAAAATCCAAAAGTCTTTATGTTG
Organism: Allygus modestus; assembly: GCA_963675035.1. Lineage (NCBI taxonomy): Eukaryota > Metazoa > Arthropoda > Insecta > Hemiptera > Cicadellidae > Allygus > Allygus modestus. The sequence continues at coordinate 320,735,757 of OY776111.1, forward strand.
TGAGAAAGGACATAACAAAGTAACCATGTAATACATACATACAAAAATAACGTGTAATACGACCAAAACACAGGAAACTATGCGTTCAATAACACAAACACACAAACACCTCAACACTTTTGTAAGGGAACAGTTAACTTCACAAACTAGGGAACTCAAACTAAATCTAGTCGAATCACAACTGCGATCGAGAACTATCGAGTCTCAACTGGTTATTTTATAGCATTTGACAAATCTATGAGCGCTTCTGAAAGGTGGAATAAATGTGAAATAAATCAAGGAACAGTCTGACTGCATTCACCAATCCTTTAATGTAATTGCAGTGGAAAAGTACGTAAAGAAGGACGGCGAATCCTGCGTACTTGAAGTTCTATTATTCTGCACGGTCCAGGCACATCCCCTACTACGTGAGCCAAGTCAATCTTTAGGTACTGTGAGTATATTCTGGAATTGGGTTAACAACTATGCTTTACCGTTATGAGATTTTTCTCAGTGTAAAAAGGTAGTGTAGCATTTAAATCAAGTTGTAAAAATTGGTAATTTGTAAGTATGATGTGCAATACAGTGAACTGTCGATGCAAATGAGATATATGAGGAAATTGTTAACAAATTATAGCTGCTAACCCACGAGATGTTGAAAATACTTACGTAATTTAAAGACAAATTCGTCATAAATCTGGTTGAAAGATGGATTTATAATTTTGCCCACAATTTAGGTTTTGACGTGTGGCAACACTGCTGCGCGGCGCGTTGGCGGGAGTTGGCGGTAAATTGATGGATGTCGGCGCCCGGGGACCTTGAGTTAAAAACAACACGAACCACAAAACAATTGACGTTGAAAGCGTTTTAACGAGGAGCCAGTCATTTCAATTTTTATCATGGAATGGGACTCAATTTAATTTTGCGTTTAAAAATGAGTTGCTTTTAATCAACTCTTTATTATCATTCAACTACATGGTTAGGTGTTTGAATAGATAAGACCCATGATTAGACTTATAAACAACTAGACAACTGACTTTTTTAGGTTTAATCAGAGGGTCATCTCCCTCGACTTTAAAGTTATTTCGAGGGTCTCCCTGGTTTTGCATTTTTAAACATTGAACAGTCAAATATTTGTATGGTACTTGTTCATTGTAACTATAATGGTGGGTTTTTCGACCTCATATATAAATCTATTAAGTGCTGACATTGGCCTGCAATTAAACGTGTGTTGACCAACATTTTAATTTAATATTTCCTGAAAATTGGTCTCTCTCTCTCTCTCTCTCTCTCTCTCTCTCTCTCTCTCTCTCTCTCTCTATCTCTATCTCTCTCACTGTAGCTTTTCGAACCACATTTCAATGAAGTAATGTTAGGTTATAACAAAAAACACCTTGTAAAAATGCTAATATTTCCTGTTTTCGTTTAAAATAAACCAAAACCTTTCCCCATATTTAAGTATAACTATTATATCTCCATTTTCAATTTGGTGGCTTTACGACATTGGCTTCCTCTACAACATTTTAGACTAAAGTAGGTAGTGCATGCATTGAAGTTCGCTCGACGTATGCATTAAAAATGGCCAAAGATAAAGAAAATACTGTAATTCCATCTCCATCTGTTTGTCAATTCCTTATGGTCCAATGGTTATATTCTGTAATATGAACATGTACTGATAACACTTGCCGGTAATCCAGATCATACTATGAGCAAACGTCCCCAACTATGATGTCACTATGGCGCTGACACAATCTCTAGGAACGAAGGATATGACGTAATGGTATGCACTGCTGAGCCCTTTGTGAAAGATAATATGTCCTACTGCAACGTTGTCTCCCAGGAAGTCTATGACTTTTATTTAACCATAGTTTCTGTGTTTAACAAAAAAAAAAAAAAAAACATGGTTTGGAACAAACTGTTATAAGTATAAACTGACAATGCTAATTGAGCAGTTTCTGAAACAGTATTTTCAACTGACATCACTTGTACTATAATATTATCATTTAAATAAGTAGCATTATAACAGTAATACTTTATTTTGGTAATACTAAAATCAAAGATCAAAATATACTTGCTAATATTATAATTGTATTTCGTATTGACGAAGCTAATATTACACAGGCCAACAAACAAATATTATTTGAAAACATTTTTCACTTTAATAGCTGATCTTTATAGATTTGTATGAGCTGTATCCAAATCTGGCCTTAGTTCTTTTGTATCACCCATAGTTTTAGATCAATTTGATTTTTATCATGTAGTATAAAACTCTTATATGGTATACTGGGAAATTAATGAAATTACGTTATGTTACATGATAAGTATGGTTTGTATTTATAGTAGTCTACTCAAAGCGGTTATATAATGTGCTAATACAGGTTTCACTTGTCAGCTGGAATTGTTTCATACTTTCTTTCTCTGTTTTCTTTGAAGCTTCTTGTGTAGCTTTTTCTACGATGGGTCGCTTGCTGAACTTCTCGGTGAAGTGACCAAAAGTAGTCCTCCATCATGTTGGTGTTCCAGCGACCCTGGTAGCGTTTTTCCGTCTCTTTAACGTCCTGGTAAACACGCTCTCTTTGCTCTTCACTCCCAAATTGTCCGGGAAGTAATCAAGGTGACTGTTCAAAAAGTGATCTTTCAGGCTCATCAAACATCCCAACTTTTTAAACTTCTTTAACATGTTAGCTACAATAGAAACATATTCTGGGTCTTATTACTTTCCCAAGAACTTTGTAACGACGTCCTTAAATGATAACCATGCTTCTTTTTCATTTAAAGTTATTGTGGACTCGAAGTTAACGTCAAACATAATTTTTCCAATGTCAGGTCCGACAAAGATGCCTTCTTTAAGTTTAGCTTTTGAGAGTTGCAGAAACTTTTGGCAAAGATACTTGAAACATGGTCCATCTTTAGGTAAAGCCTTTACAAACAGTTTCATGAGGCCTAGCTACATATGTAGAGGTGGTGTTTTTGGATCTACAAGGTGGCGCTCAAGATTTGTCCTGATCACCAAGTTTAGTTTCAAAGTATGATAGATAGCTTTTTCACAAAGTCTGTAAAGTTTCTTTGGTGTTTTTTAATCACAAATATAACAAAAACTGTCAGCAGAGTTTTTACAACCGCGATAAGACTTTGTACTGAGCACATGTACAGGAACAGGAAACGTGAAAGTGAGCTTAGGTTGACATTAAACAAAACATCAGCTGTTAGCAGGACAATAGAATCAACCTTTTTTGTCTAGAAAATTTGTTTCAGCAGCGCTACGAACGTCAAATACATCGATTCGAATTATTTTTTAATCATTGTTTTAACTATATAAAAGCTGTTAAATTCTTTAAAAAATGATTAATTAAATACATTTCCCTATAAAATGTGAATAAATGGTAGGTGATACAGATTTTTAAGTATCATATTTGGATTCTACACCCTAAAAAACATAAGAATAAGGTATTTTTTAGTAAAAAAGTATTTTCATCATTGGCCTGTGTTATAAACATAAAATACCCCCGTTGCAGCAAACCTGTGTACACAGCAAATTTCTAATGCATGTATATGTTTCTCCGTACCACATAAACCACTTCCCAAGTTTCATAAACACATATACCGTATATAAATAAGTTATATATAGCATTTAATTTATTCTCCATAAGAAAAACATTAGGGCTTAGTACGCAGGTTTGCTACAACAAGAAAGATAAGAAATGTGTTTTTAAGCAATTATCAATATAATTCAACCAGGTGAAGCTACATACCAAGTTTTAATAATTTATGTTCAAAATTTTAAGGGAGGTCTAAAACTTTAATTATTCTCAATAAGAATAACATTATGGCTGAGTATGCAGGTTGCTAGGAGGATAATCCCCAAAATCCCGATTTTTGTGCAAATATCTATATACCAGTGCTAGGTGAACCCATATATAAAGTTTCATCAATATACATTCATAAATAATCGAGATATAAAATGTGATTTATTCTTCATAAGGATAACATTGAACAACGTACTGTGTGTTAGCGCTTCGAATATCTCTGCAACGGTTGGACGTAGAATCACAATTTAAACACCAAAATGATTGTTTTGTAGAGCAGAATTGATTGGTAAAAACAAATGTAAAGTTTACAGTAAAATTAACTGACAAGCTAAAAAACCTTTTTCCCATAAGATTAACTTGGGAGATTTGATGAACACTTTTTTGGATTTTCTCCGCAACCTCTTAACCTAGGTTAATGATTCGAAATATGATATTATTATTTGTTTTCCTAAGCTCTATAAAATGGTCAAAACAAAAATTTAGTGTTTTAAACATTTCAGGGTGAAAGATGCAAAAAACATATTTTTGACAAATATTTAAACCCCATAAGCCCCCCTTCCCATGGTCCGTTTTTTCTGGTTTTCGAACTTAAAATCATAAATGTCCCTTTAATTATTTGAGCCAAATTCCATCGAATTCGGACGTTTTAGCGAATTTACCCTATAGGGAAGAAGCTATTACCGTAGACGGCATGGTAAGACCTAGGCCCGGGACCATGATAAATTTTTGTTTTGAGGCCCCCAGATGCCAAAAACACCATTCGTTCAAATTCATATATACTGTATATACTAGTGGCTTGAAGGGACCATAGCCCCTAACCTTGCTCCAATACGCTACCTCGTCTGATTTCAACACATGTCAGTTCGTAATCAAAGTACTCACTTAATCATATGTTTTAATGTAAACAAAGCAGAGGTTTTTCAATCCCAATGCTCTTCTTATGGGGGATTTTTTACGCTATTTCTCGTTTGCTGGTAACTTTTTAGGTATACTGCTATTTTTCCCGAGTCCCTGGGATAAAAACCTTTAATTTGAGCCGTCACCCAGCATCCTGAGATTTGCCAAACTCTTACAATTTTGACTTAAAAAATTCGCTTACAGAATTATATATAAAGAAGATATATGTGTGTGTGTGTGTGTCCGCAGGCACGATAAATTTCGTAAGAGTGGTCCGATCTTGATGAAATTTTGTCTAAACTTGTAAGGCAGGATTTATTTTCATGAGTTCGAGAATCAGACATGTTGTTCTATTTTAAGGGTGTTTTGGGGATTTTCACCCCCAAAATATTTTTTTTAATTTTTGCTCATAATTATTTTTAATCCCAAATTTACTTTACAACATTAAAAAAAGCTTAAACAACAAACAATTTGGTATTTTTATCATCGCTCTACGTCAATTGGTTGCCGAGATATTGAAAGTACTAAACACAGTTCGTTGTCCAATGTAAATTTTATATTTCACTTGCTATTAGTTTAACTAATATATTTAACGGTGTCGATTTATAATTCAGTACCGCATCGGATTTATCATAGTGGCGATGCTGATATATAAACTTCAGCTAGGTACAGTAAATTAATGTTTTCACAAAATGCTTGCAAGTCTTAAGATTAAATAACCTGTATAAGGCTTAAGCTATATTAATGTAGGTATAACTTGAATTTTATCGATGTGTTCATTTGAGAGTAATTTAAATTTTTGTCATAACCTAAAGCTAAGTTTCTTTCTAACCTAAAGTCCTTAGTGTGGATCTTTAAGGGCTAACTAAGGCCAAAAGTTGACCTGCATCAGTCAACTTAATCATATGGAGAATAAGTACAATTTTATATCTCGCTTATTAATGAACATATTCTAATGAAACTTGGTATGTGGCTTCAAGAGGTTGGGGTTTACTGATATTTGTATAAAAAACCCACTTTTGTGGTCCCCATGGCAGCAAACCTGCGTACTCAGCAACTATAATGTTATTTTAATGGATAATAAGAAACCTGTGGTATTTTGCTTGTTTATGAACATTGGCAAAACTTATTATATTAATTTATCTAGTGGTGATTGGTACTTTATCCATTGGTATTTGCATAAACATCCGATTTTTGTGGTCCTTGTTGCAGCAAACCTGCATCCTCAGTCATAATGTTTTTCTTATGGAGAATAAATAAAAATTAATTCCTTGCTAGTTTAAATGTGCTTTGATGAAAGTTGGTAAGTGGCTTCAAGAGGTAGTGAAGTACCATTTGAAATTCGCTGAGTATGCAGGTTTGCTGCAACGGGAGTATTTTACTCAAGTTATCGCATTCACGGACTCACATATATACAGTGTTTATAAAAGAAGTAAATAACTTTATACATCAATAAACTAATAACTACATAATTTATTTGGGTGCAGTTGGTATCTATATGTATAAGAAAAAACCTCAAGTTTTGTTTCATACAAACGATTGTCGTCAACTATGTGGTAAGTGGCAATGTTTAGTGTTTAGGAAGAAAATGACCCCTAATCTTTTAGAGAGATTTTTTTGCGATGAAGTCAATGGTACGAATGCCTCCCAAAGCCCTGATTTTACTTGTGAGATTGTGTTAAAGACAACGTTTTTGTACCCCTCTCCCATCAAACCTCTTACGGCTATGAGAAAGAATACAGTACGGCTGCAGTAGAGAGTGTTGATCAGCCCAAACTTCAGAGAGTTTGGTCATAACTAGATTTTAAGATTAATCTCTGTCATGTGAAACAAGGTGCACATGACATATTGAGCACTTGAAATATATGGGAAAAAACTTGAGAATATGAGCTTTCAGAAAATGTAACTTGTGTCTACCTTGTAAACAAAACATAGTTGTATTTGACCATCAAAGTTGTATACTTCTTTTATAAACACGCTGTATATATATAAATTTGAACGAATAGTGTTTTTGGCATCTGGGGGCCTCAAAACAAAAAGTTGTCAGGGTCTCGGGCTTAAGTCTTACCATGAGACCTACGGTAATAGCTTCTTCCCTATAGGGAAAATTCGCTAAAAGAGATTTATTGCTTCTAAATCACTTTGATATTCCTGCTTGTGCAACTTGTGGAATGGTATCAAATACATTGTTTCGAAGTTTAAAAATCGTTTTAGCTGCACACAGGTCATAATCACAAAAATGGATGATAGTTAATTGTTTACTGCAGTGTGTTGTTGTATATGCTTTGTCTTGGGACCCACCATCGGTTATGAAACTACTGGCGTGACCCACCATTAAAGTAAACAGACAATCATCTTTTACCTCTAAAATTATTCCGATAAATACCATTAGTATACAAAGGTGAACTTTATGTAATATGCAATTGCATATCAGTATATTTTTTCTTTGCAATATAAATAAAAAAGTCACCGATTTCTTACTGGTAAAATAAACTGTGTAAAGTCAATTGAGTACAATCATTTTCGTTTACAGAAAAAGTGCCCTAGATTTATAATGGAAGACAAATTTTCCTTTAAAATCAACAATTGTACCGATGTAGAGAACCTAAATATATATGTTGGTTGAAACTAAATAGAACCTAATAACCTAATAGAACTTAAATAATGTATTTGTTGGTTGCATATTAGTAGGGCTCTTTAGCCGGTTCTGGCGTAATGGGGGTGCGTAGGGTGTGGGTGTGGTGGGGGTTTCCACCATTTTGCCCCCCCACACCCCTCGATTGATTTGTCCCCCCCCCCCCGATTTCTTTTTGCCCCACTCCCACCACCGACACCCCACGGAACCCCCAACCCTGACAGTGATTTATTGTGTCTGTGGGGGTGTGGGAGGAAAAATGGCGGATCCCCCACACCCACACTCTCCACACCACCCACCGGCAGAACCGGCTAAATATCCCTACTCATATTACCTTTTGGTATGTTTTTCTTTTATAAAATGAGTTAAGCTCAGAGAAACATTCCGATTCTGGGATTTTTTGAGATGCGTGATAATAAATCATGTTTATACAGTTTTAGCTTGTCCCACATAAACACTATGGACAGTCGTCCAAGGTCGCAAGGAGTTCGATGTTCAACCAAAATTATCTATTAAACAATGTTAAAACAACAGTTGATCAATCACAATGTTGATATCGCAAGTTTATTTAACTACCGATAAAAAGTTGTTCAAAACACGGCTTGGAATTCAGTGGAAATACACATTCCCTTATGTCACGCCGAAGCTTATCGAAAATTTCGAAGCCGCTTAATGTTCTGAAACATTTTGGTCCCAACAACATATTGTTTAAAACTGTATGACAGTTAATAGACTATAAAGTTGAGAATATAACTTTTTGTAGGGGAAGATTTTTAAACATTACGTGCTTATGTTATTATCGTTCATCTGTTGAATGCCAGAACATCAATTTGTAATAAACTTAGATCATTCATAAAAGTTGTTTTATTTGGTTGTCTAAGGGTTCTTGAGGATAGCTTCAGTAGCCAATGAGATCAGAGTTCTATATTGGGATTGTATTTTTAAAATTAAGAGACATACGAAGGACTTAAGAGCAAATTAACTACCACTGTACCGTTTTACTTAATGGAAACGCTGTATTCTTATTGATAACGGAAAAATAAAACAACATACCACCGTTGCAGAAAACCTGCATACTTAGTTAACTGCAAATAGTACCTCACTCCGTCATGAAGTCATGCACTTACCAACTTTCATCAAAGCATAGACCTATTCATAAATAGGTGATGTATGACATTTTATTTATTTATATATATTTATAAAAAAGGATGTTGGTTTGTTTGTTTGTATATATATTTGAAGTTTATGGACTCGGACACTGTTGGATCGTTTGCCATGAAACTTGGTTTATGTATGTAAAATTTCACGGAGAAGGTTTTTAATCCATCCATTTCGTCTTAACTCAATTGGGTTCCTCCCGAGAGGCCAAAAGGGTTCCCATATAAACCTTATGGAAAGATGTTGTTTACATAAAAGCTAATGACATGTTTACTTGAACATGTTATCTTGGTATTGTTATCTTGGTGATATTGGTTTTAGTTGGTAATAGTCAAAGGCATGACCACGTATGCCGGGTAACAGCTAGTTCTCTATAAAAAACAAACGTTAGGACTGAGTACGCAGGTTTGCTGCATAAAATACCACAAAAATATGGGTTATATACAAATACCAACGGATCACAGATAGATGAAGCAAGATACCAAATTTTACCAATTTATGATCGTAAACAAGCAAGATATCACATGTTTCTTATTCTCCATAAGGATAACATTAGCTGCTGCGTACGCAGGTTTGCTGCCATGGGGAACAAAAAATGTGTTTGTATGTAAATATCGGTAAACCCCAACAATATGAAGTCATATACAAGTTTCATTAATATATAATCATTAATAAGCGAAATATACAATTGTTCTTATTCTCCATAAGAATAACATTGGACAAAGTACTGTGTTTAGCACTTTCAATATCTCGGTAATCAATTGACGTAGAGCGATGATCAAAATACCAAATTGTTTCTTTTTTAAAGCTTAATTCAATGGTGCAAACTAAAGTTTGGCTTTAAAAATAATTATTAGTAAAAGTTCAAAAAACCCATTTTGGGGTACAACCCCCCCCCAAAACAAAACAAAATCCCCCTTATAATAGTGCAATTTGTCTGGTTTTCGAACTTATGAAAATAGATGCTGCCTTACACGTTTATCCCAAATTTCATCGTGATCGGATCATTTTTACAAAAGTTGTCTTGCCTACGGACACACAAACACACACACACACACACACACACACACACATATATATATTGAAATTTTCAGTTCTCTTAATAGGGCTACCATAATAACAATTTTAAATTGATTTAAAATTCCTGAGTACACCTTTAAACGTTACGGCAAGCTGACAGCCACTCGGCTCCGCTCGCCTACTACATATTTTATTAAATTATTTTAAAAGGGTACTCAGGTATTTTAAATCAATTTAGAATATATAATTATCACATATTTATACACATAAATATATGAATTTGAACGAATGGTGTTTTTGGCTTTTGGTGGCCTCAAAACGAAAAGTTATCATGGCCCCGTGCCTAGGTCTTACCATGGTCTACGATAATAGCTTCTTCCCTATGGGGGAAATTCTCTAAAAGGAGTCTAAATGATCTAAAACTCAATGCACAGGAATGCAATCTATTTAAAAAAGGATTTCTGAAATATTTAGGGCCGGAAAGAGTCGGCCTCAGTCGTGGTCCAATTTTATTGATTCGTCGTGACGGGCGGCTTATTTGCTATTATTTTAAACTCCCGTCTGGTTGTAATCCTCTGTCGCGACCCACCGGTTGAAAGCCACTGATGGATATTGTATTTAAACTTTAAACTTGACTTAAAGATTTATTCTTGGTAGTTATTTAAGCCATTTTTTAAACAATAATGCAGGACGGTTATTTGTATATAATTAAGGAATAAATAAATTTAGCAATGATACAAAATTGTTTGCAAAAGTGTTAAACCCAGCTGGTACCACACGAGATGTTCCACAGTTGGTAAGACTGTACATGTCAAATCGACAATATTCATCCCCACTCAAATCATGAACCATGTGTACAAACAGGCAGACAGGCATACATCTTGTGTTTGTTCAAGTGAGTTCATTTTTCTAAAAGCGGTGACTGTAAAGTTTTCAAAAACATATAAGGCGTGTTTTTAACACCATGTCTTACTTTTTCTTATGTTGTTGTGACTTGTTTTTTTATTACAACCTTAGTCCTATTGTTCTAAACTTTGTTTAACATTCTAACGTCAAGAGAATCGTAAAATTAACTGCAGCTAAATGTCTCTACTTAATGAAAAATAAGTAAAAGAAAAAAGCAACATATGCAATTGTACAAAAACACCTATATTATACAGGAAAATGGGGAAGTTTGATAGTACTATAAAAATGACTGTCAATCATCGCGCAATCTACAATGCGACAATTTATTGATGGTGTCATAAAGTCAAATTTATTTTATTATTTACCTTTTACTGTTAAAATATTTATTAATATGTTAAATAATAGAAGTCTTATAGATAAGGTAATTGGTTTAGGATATGATGAATCGGCATATAAGATATTTTAATGGCCACATAGTGTTTGCACGTCATCTACTGTTAGCATATAGATCTATGAAATTGCCAATTGCTATTTTATGACAACACAATACTATATTGTCGAACACCATTTTTAATACTAAAAACTGTAAACAATTTCAATGTATGCTCTTAATTTTTGGATTATTTCTAACATTTGGTTCCAGATTATGCAATATATCCAGGTTAAGCTGTGAGGGATGTTATAGAGAGGGGTGCTCTAAGTGCTGCCATTAGGCTAATTATTATTCACAGACCCATTTGTGATAATTTATTCAGTACGTCATATCTTATAAAGTATTAGGGGTGTGCGAGTAGTGATTTTTTAATCGAGTCGAGTAGTGCCAATAATGTTTGAGTTTCGAGTATTTTCAAGCGAGTATTTGACATCAGTTGGTAGTTTAAAATAGTGTAATGGGATTTGGATACCACCCTAGATTTGATCATCTAAACATGGTTTCTAACTAATACATGAGTAGCAATACAAATGTTTGGACAGTAAAATCAAACTGGATTACGTATAGACAAACAAAACACGGTTTGACATTCGTTTCCGGCCAATAAACGGAAACGGAATGGTCCAGTTGTCATTTTGCCAATATCACCTCGTCCAGACATAGTTTATATTCAATATTAGATGACGAAATCGTTAATTAAGGCCGATATTAAGTGGCCCAGTCGTCACTTTTGCCGATATTTGTATACCGTCGTCATTTTCGGCCTTTGGTACGTGATTCAGTCGTCATTTTTGGCCGATATTATGTTTTCCGTCATCATTTACGGCCGAAATTACACGGTCCGATCGTCATTTTCGACCGATTTTACGTGATATGATCGCCTTTTGCGGCCGTTACTACGCGTTTTGCCCGGTCGCAAACGTTAGCGATCGTCTGGAAATCGGCGGGAAATACTCGCTCGAACCTTCGAGTATTTTTCAAAACTTCGAGTCGAGTTCGAGTATTAAAATACTCGGCATAAAACTCGAAGTTTCGAGTACTCGCACACCCCTACTTATAATCTTTAGTTAATTAATCTTTAAGGTTCACAAAAAAGTAACCGAATATATAAAAACAATCAATTTAATTTCATTCTAACTATTGAGTTATTAAAAATTAAATTAAGTTTTATAGTTTGACTACTAGCCTTAAAATTATGTTATTTACTTAATAAAAAGCAAGAATGCATAAGCAACACTATATACTACAACACTAACTCTAATGACATACACTATAAAGGCATGCAACTATCTATACGACGATAAGCCAAAGTTAGCTACCTTCACCAACAAAAATACCAAGCGATGGCCAATGAAATAATTGTTTAACAGTAAGATAATAAATACTGAGCAGTAACAGCCATGATTCAAGTTGAACGCTTACAAGGAAATACAATCGAAGTGCGAAGGACTTTCATGACACTCAAATAACTCTTGCAATAATAATCCTAGAATATTCATAAATATAAACAATCAACAACTTTCTAGCAATTGGTTTATTATTTCATGCATGTATGATTTACACAAATAATTGAATACGAAATATTACAACAGTATTTAAAAATAATTCTCAATGCTCAATTACAAATTTTTACACGTTTCTAATACTTTTTAAGTTAATAAATCCTTCAATCAATCAATTTTATTTTTATTTTAACGAGGCCTTTCGATTACAAAGTAACCATCTTCTGGTTCTCGAACAACTAAATTTTGTTGTTTGAGAACCCGAAGATGGTTACTTTGTAATCGGAAGGCCTCGTTAAAATCAAATTAAATTTATTGGTCGATGGATTTGTTAATTTAAATTTATAATCAATAAGAAGAGCTACAGAAGTTGAGTTTATAATAATGATGATAACAGGCAATGTACAAGCGAACATAATAAACCAATAGTAGGGTGCTATGGCCGGTTCTGGACCACTTTAGCAAACTGAGGAGCCGAGGAGCCCCCCCCCCGTGACGTCATCCCCCCCCCGTGACGTCATCCCCCCCGTGACGTCATCCCCCCCCGTGACGTCATCCCCCCCCGTGACGTCATATCCCCCCCCGACCCAGACCCAGACCCCCCCCGTGTTGTTTACTTTCCTTGTTTGTCACCGGTTTTTTCCCCATTACGGGATGTTTACTGCTCCTCCGCACGTTAACGCTCATTCCACAAGCAGAAGGCAATGTCGACTGTCACGTACACTTTGTGGAACCACCAGGTCATCCAGGACGTGATTGGCCTGGTGGAAGTTGCAGTCATGGACCAGTTGGTCATTTTGAGATGGGGGTGCCTGGGCCCGGACGGGCGCAATCATTTCATGAGGCGGCGATACGTCGCCAACCAACCCGGTCACCTGGAGGAGGTGCAGCAACGCCTCCACAACCTGATTGCGAATGAGGAGGTGGCCCTCCTCTGGGTTAAAATTATTCCTTTAGTTTAGGCTTATCATTATATTGTATTGTAAGTTTTTCATTCTTCATATATTGTATAACATTCATGAATCATCTTAGATTTAAGCATCACATTTATTGTATTGTAAGTTTTCATTCTTCATATATTGTATAACATTCATGAATCATCTTAGATTTAAGCATCACATTTATTGTATTGTATCAATGAAATAAAATTATAAAAAAAAAACAAAAAAAAAAAAAACAAAACAAAAAACAAACAAACAAAAACAAAGTGACAAGTTTAGCAAGCTGATGATTGAGAGGACCAGCCCTGTGTCGCCCCCCCCCGCCCCCCCGACCCCCCCCCCCCCCGACCCCCCCCCCCGACCCCCATCATCCCGGTTTTATTATTTTGTTTATTGCATTTTATTTTTGTTTTATTTTTGTTTGTTTTTTGTTTTTTTGTTTGTTTTTTTTTTTTTTGGACAAAGGAATCATTTATTTATCAACAAAAACTTATAACTATTCCTCGTTATCGGCCGCCTCCTCTTGTTCCTCCAAGCGGTCCAATTCCTCATCTAGTTCACGCAGCCTGGCCATGTCGGCCATGTACCATCGCCAATGTGTTTCGTGCTGCGGCTCAACCACCCACACTCGGTCAACGTCGTCCTGAAGCGCCTGTCGCTCCAGGTACACTTGTCTCGCAGTCCTCGGTGGTGGTGGTGGGTCCTCAGACGAGTCGGACTGAGGCGATGGAGGCGGTGATGGAGACGGTGTGGGCTGAGGCGATGGAGGAGGAGGAGGCCGCTGCAGCCCGCTAGGCCCAGGCTGAGGTGATGGAGGAGGCCGCTCCAGATCCCGTATTTGCTGCGCAAACGTTTGTTCTAATAGAGCGTCTTGCTCCAACTCATCTACGAAATTTGCATTTTCAAGTGCAAACTCGTAGTCATAGTCTGTCATATCATCCTCCCACGGAGCAGCCATGCTTAACGACTGAGCGAGAGCCTGTTTGTGTAGGAGATAAATCGGACTTGTTATTGTTGGGGAACTTCCCTAGTAAACACATTTGGACCCCCCCCCCGACCCGGACCCCCCCCCCGACCCGGACCCCCCCCGACCCGGACCCCCCCCCATATTTTTCCAATACATGCCGTTTGCTTTCCTTGTTTATCGCCTACGTGATGTTTACCGCGCGCGCCTCCGCTTTCACCCGCCGGTTTCTCCAGGTCTTAATCATTCTTACTACAGCCGCGATGGAGTACACTTGTATGTATTGCGACAAGCGTTACTCGCGTAGCGACCATTTGCGCCGGCACATGCTGACGCATGTGGATTCGCCACTGTACCCTTGCCGAATTTGCGGAAAGCAATTCGGCAGAAAAGACAAGGTGGCCCGGCACCTTGCCACCCACCGATATGCCCCGGCAGCTGCTCCAGCTGCCCCCGCTGATGCCCCGGCCGCTGCTCCAGCTGCTCCAGCTGCTCCTGATGCTCCAGCTGCCACGAGGTGCGCCTCCACCCAGACGTGCGCCCTGGCTGCTTCTGGCCCGAGGCGTTGTGGTGACGCCGCCACCCAGACGCCCACCCAGATACCTACCCCCAGGACACAGGAGGGAAAACCAGTTGGTGAGTAGCAATCCTCAGTTTCTCATTGTTATAATATCAATAAATCTCATTATTATAATATCAATAAATCTCATAAAAAAAGAATATTAATGTTGGTTCGTTATTTACAGCTATCGTCAAGCCGTTAGCCGTACCGCAGGGATGGTGGACCCCAGAGTTCGCCGAGCAACAGCGGCGGCGAGAGGAGGCGGAGGCCAACAGGGTCCACCGCGAGATTCGCCGGGGGTTGATCCTCCAACAGTACCGGCCTCGCCCAAGATCCCAGCTCCTGCGCAGACCACAGCAGCCGCAGCAGCAGCAGCCGCAGCAGCAGCAGCCCGAACCAGAGGCGGGGCCGAGTGGAGAACCGAGGCCCGAGCCAGAGCCCGAGCCAGAGGCGGGGCCAAGTGGGGAACCGAGGCCCCACGTTGTATATATAAACTCCTCGGATTCAGATTAAATAAAAAAAAAAAACCTATTTCCTTTTTCCTTTTTCCTTATCTAAAATAAATAAAGAAAATAATTACACAACAAACAAAAAACAAAGTGACAAAGTTTAGTTGAGGATTGAGAGGATCAGCCCTGTGCCGACCCCCCCCCCCCGTTCATGATTCCTCTATCCTAACCTAACCAAGCCCCCCCCCCGTTCATGATTCCTCTATCCTAACCTAACCAACCAAGCCCCCCCCCTCATTCCATTATTTTATTATTTTTGTATGAATTATAATTTTATTTTCTTCATCTTTATTATAAATTAAAAACTTAAAATTACTTTTGTGAAGAAGTCTCAGCCCTCTCTTTCGCTTGAAACTCCTCCATTGCAATCTCAAGAGCACGAAGACTCTCCCAGTCTGCATTATATTGTTCCCATTCTTCATCACATGTAGGTTGGGAGCACCAACACGTAGTTATCCGTTCCCACATTGTTTCATATTCCCTTCGCAGTTGGAGAGCATATTCCTCTTCTATCACCTCAACGGTAGGAGTTCTTTATCAGGGATATTACCTTCCCATACGCTATTAGCATACTTTTCTTCAATTCCCTCAACGATCTTGATGAGGTCCTCATCAGGAATACTGCTCTCCCATACATTATCAGTGTTCATATTGATGGCAATAGTTTGACTCTCTGACTTAAACTGAAACTTAGAGAAACTCAATCTGTTTACTCATTAGTGGACTTGTTGTTCACGGAGGAAAAATCCTTCATTAAATAATTTGTTTACTCATTAGTGGACTTGATGTTCACGGAGGAAAACCCCTCATTATATAACTTGTTTACTTACTAGACTCCTCAAGCTAAGTGCTTGACCAGTCTGAATCTTGAGTTAGTCATGGAAGCATACAACCCACTGTCACTAGCTCAGCAATCGTGTATTGTAATAAGAAAGAATAAATACATTCTGTGTCAGGGGATTGCACAATTGCCAGTGCCTATACAGCGATACGTTGCATCTTGCCTCAAGGGGTATGTTCGGGAACATGTGTTAGTGCTTAACAACCCCGAAACGGATCCTCAAGTGTTAGACTTGTATAATAGAAACAATGGCAAGAGAGTCTATCAATGCCGCTACTGCCAGTACACTGAGCATTATTGTAATAGAGTTCTGTATCCTGCAAGAATTGTTAAAGTGTATCGCTTTTCAGACTCTAATAATTTGCAGCACACTTGTTTTTGCTGTGGTAAGAGTGCTTGGGAAGCGGATTGGCCACAAAACAATGATTACCTATCTACTTTGGTGATTTTAAAGTCAATGACCATAAAAACAGTTTGGGAGGGCTCTAGTCACTCTAAATTCTTTTTCTTCTTTCAATAAAGAAAAAATAAAAGATAAAAAATAAAAGGAAAAAAAAAAACATAAATAAAATACTCCCTTCCCCATCATTTTCTAGTATTACATGTTTTGGTAAGGACTACGTGACTGCCTGAGGTTATCTCATTAGTGAGAGTTCTCCAGTTATTTATGTTAGAATCATTTGCTCACAAGCTCCTACACTGACTAGACCTAACAAAATGTTTAATGTTGGAATTGATGTTTCACTGGAAGGTGAATATTTTCATACAAAACCATTTACAGTTAGATCTACAATTGAAGACATTGAGTCAATCGATGCGGAGATATTCCTACAGACGGTGAAGTATTACACAACGGGTCACTTTGCCGAATTGTCCATCAGGATGTGGATTAAGAAGCGGTTGCCTGAACAAAAACGCCTACAAGTTCAAGCTGCTTTGGATGGCATCAATAAACCGCATGTTGCTTGTCAACGCGTGATTAATTTACTTCTTTTAGAATCCGACCAGGTCTTTGCAAAGGTTATTGTAAACGGGGGTTAGGTAAAGATTATAAAAAAAAGTTGTAAATAAAGAATAAATATAAATAAACAAAATTTCCTTTATAAAAAAAAACTATAAAAATAAACGATATTCCTTTATGAAAAACTATATGGTCCCCCCCCCCCAATTGGTAGATTCAAAACCAGCAAAGGCGCAGTGAGGATGCGAGGATGTAAGGTCCCCCCCCCCCCGGCCGATTCAAAACCAGCAAAGGCGCAGTGAGGATGCGAGGATGTAAGGCCCCCCCCCGTTGGTCTACATGCGGCTTAAAAAGCCCCCGCCGACCGGGAGCGGTTGGCGGCGCGTGTCGGGGGACGGTCCTGAAGGAGTTGCCCAGGAAGGAATTACTCAGCGGTTTGCTGACGCTCAAGGTTGCACCCTTGAATTGCTCAGCGGCTTGCTGTCGTGACGCGCCCTCTTTGGCCGCCACCGCTCGGCGGGGACATACCCGGTTGCGCGCGCTGCCGGTATATAAACCTGAGGTCCGCTACCGCGGCCTCAGTTTTGCCTGAGACGCCATGAGCAGCAGCAACAGTGCAACCGAGGTGGATCGAACCATCCGCTCTCTGATGGAGGAGCTTGATGCCATGGATGAGAATGCTAGACCGCCTACCATAACTAAGAAGAGGAGCAAGAAGCCCGTTGTTGGATGGACAGTGGACAGGAATACACCTACCGATTCTCCATCATGCAGTTGGAGCGATGCTGAATGTCAATATACAGTAAAGAACCCTACCAACTTAGGAAACGTTTTATTGAAGATGTCGGTATTCAAAGGCGGACGCCCTACGCATAGTTGCGGCCTATACTTGGACGAGGATAGAGACGATGAAATTTGCATATGCCTCACGGACCTGTTAATGAGACTAGAAAATATGTGGATTAATAGCGATACCGGAGTGCCTAAAATTAACGGAGTTAGTAGGATCGTGACTCCACTACCCGCCTGGCGTAAGACCCGCGATTGCGCAACAGTTTGCGAGGGAAAACGTAAGGCTGGAGGCAATTGCGTCATCCCAAAGCGCAAGAAGTAAACACCACAACGACCCGGAAAACACACACAATGACGTAAACAACTTGTTGACGCAGTGAGCCTATATAATACGACTCGGTGGTGAGCCACAACCATTCCACATCAAGACACTCAACGAGCAGCATGGACCAAACAGGAGACCTCAAGTCAGCCCTCAACAGCTGCAAGGCGGGGGGTTATACCCGCATAGCCGATCTACGGGACAACATAATTTACCCCATCCGGTCATTTGAGCGGGTGGATACTCCTTATGGCGAGGCGATAATGGCCACTTTGGAGGGGCTAACTGGTGACGACCTGCTGAGGATCTACATGCCTCGTAGATACTTGGCCGTCTTGGGAGACCATGTCATCGGCCAGTACAACGTGGGTGTGGGGTCGAGGATGAGTTTGGTCAAGAGGAGCGGTCCCCCCGGTAGCAAAGGAGCTTTTCTGGAATTTGTTTGAATAAATAAATAAAAAAAAACCCTTATTCCTTTATCCTTATTAATGTAAAATAAAAAAAAAATAAAAATAAATATAAAAATAAAAAAAATAAATATAAAAACTCAATTAATTATAAGAGTCGAGGCGGTGCGTGGCTGTGTTAGTAGCCACCATGGACTTGAGGTGGAAACACCCGTTCACCGCCATCGTAGCTGGACCTTCGGGCAGCGGCAAGTCGCACTTTGTGGCTCGCTTCATAGGGCATACCGACCGCATGTGCGATACGCGCTTCGCCCGTATCACCTGGCACTGCGGTAGCGGCGGTGGAGGAGGAGCCGATGACCCTACTGTGCGCTACGTAGCCGGCCTGCCCGACCTGGACGACTACGATGGTAGCGAGCCCTCCCTGGTTATCGTCGATGACATGATGCGTGAGGCTGGCCCCGGCGTGGCGGACCTGTTCACCAAGGGCTCCCATCACCGCAACATGAGCGTGTTCTTCATCACGCAAAACCTGTTTCATCAGGGTAGGGGCCAGCGCGACATATCGCTGAACGCTCATTACATAGTATGTTTCAAGAATCCCCGGGACCGCGCTCAGATCAAACACTTGGCTCGCCAAGTATACCCAGAGAACCCCAAATTTGTGGAGGAGGCTTATGCGGACGCCACGCGCGATCCTCACGCCTATCTGCTGATAGACTTGAAACAGTCTACACCCGAGGAGATGCGGGTACGTTCAGCCGTTTTCCCAGACGATCCAGTTAACTACGTGTACCTGCCCAAGAAAAAGTGATAAATAGGCTGAGCGCGCGCCAGTGTCAGTCATCATGTCACACCGCGTGAAGAAAGACACAGCCCTGCTGACTGCTCTGGTGCACGCTACACCCAAGGAACGCAAGGCCCTGTTAAAAGCGTGCGAGAATAGCCGTATCAGGTCAGTGTGTGAGTGTGCGTACAACGTGTTACGCGGGAACGTGCCGCTCACCACCTGTCATAAACGAAAGTTGAGAAAGCACAAACAGGCGCTCAGACGGCTGGTGAAACGCGGTGAGGGTTGGGTCAAGAAGCGACGCTACCTTGTACAACGGGGCGGTGGGATCCTCCTGCCCTTGCTGTTGAGTGCGGTGTTACCTGTGTTGATGCAGAAAGTAATTTGAAAAAATGGAGCACGCTAAGAAAATGGTAGTTGTACCGCAGGAGCTCATCGAGAGATTGCGAGAAGGACCAGGACCAGGAGGAGGAGGAGCAGGCAGTACCAATAAGCCAGCCGGCCTGGACGCTGAGATGCATCGCATACTGAGCGACAAGCGGCTGAACGATACGGAAAAATGGAAACAATATCAACAGGTGTTACAGCGGTTCCTGCACTTTTCCGCGGCTAAACGTCAACCCATAGGCCTGTCAATCATCGAGGGGGAGGAGGAGGGAGAGGCAGGTCCGAGTCACGTGAAACGTGAGTCTAGCACCTCGGAGGAGGAGGGGGTGTTGGCATCATTCCCAAAAATCTACAAGTCGGTGGCGCGCAACTTGTTGCGGTTCATGACCCAGCAAGGCAGCCCCATCGCCTGGGACGCCAGTGGGGTGGTGTATGTGAACAACGAGAAGGTCCCCAATTCCAATATAGTGGACATCGCGCACAGCATAGTGAGAGCGCGAAGGGCGGACCGATTGCCTACCGGTTGGCAACAAGTGATGACCGCCTTGAAAAACATGAACGTGCCTAAAGAATACATGAGCAATCCCACGGCGTTGCGTTACCTAAACGGGGGGCTGGACACTGCATCGAGCCCCTGGGGAGACACGACGGCCTCCTCATCACCCCTGTCACCGAGGTTGACACCAATGCTAGACCGCCTGAGACCGCGACTTCAGGCAGCCAGGAGAAGGATAATAACCGAGGAACCTGACCAGGAATCGTCATTGGACAACTGGGAGCCGTTCTCACCGTAATGGAGAAGCTGTACTATGACCCGAGCCAGCCCGGTTCCCTCGGCGGGGTGGCTGCTCTGGCCAGAGCCGCGCGCCTCCCGAAACGCAGAGCGGTGGAATGGCTGCGTGCCCAGGACACCTACACGCTGCACAAGCCTGCGCGCAAGCGGTTTCCTCGCAACCGCTACGCCGTTTTTGGGCCTCAGGAGCTGTGGCAGGCGGACCTGAACGACATGCGCGGTCTCAGCCAGCACAACGACGGGGTCAACTACCTGCTGACTGTGATCGATGTATTCAGTAAGCGGTTGTTTGCGGTACCACTGAGGAGGAAAAGCGGGCAAGAGGTGGCGGCAGCGTTCGAGAGGATATTCTCCGAGGCGACTCCTCGCTGTCTACAGACTGACAAGGGGACGGAGTTCACCGGGGCCGCTACCAAGCGAGTGTTCAAGAGTCACGGTGTCACATACGTCACCACGCAGAACCCCGATGTGAAGGCGGCGGTGGTGGAGCGAGTCAACCGCACGCTCAAGAACCGCATGTGGCGCTACCTAACCTACAAAAACACGTATCGCTACATCGACGTGTTGGACAGGCTTGTGGATGCCTACAACCGCAGCCCGCACAAGAGCCTGGGTGGTGGTCTGCGACCTGTGGACGCGGACAGCGGCGATGGAAAAACGGTGTATAAGGTGTGGCGTCACATGTATGGAAAGGCGATCCCGCGACGCAAGCCCAGGTTCAAGCCTGGTGCCACGGTGTGCATAGCCAAGGAGAAGGGCACGTTCGCCAAAGGTTATGAGACCAACTGGAGTAAGGAGCTGTTTGTGGTGGATCACGTATACGGGTCGCATCCTTTACCATTGTACGTGCTGCGAGACCTGAACGGGACGCCGCTGGAAGGGCGCTTCTACGAGCATGAGATGCAAAAGGTAACGGTTGCCCCGGACCGTATGTACCAAATAGATAAAATACTGTACACTAAAGGGCGAGGCCGCAGTAAGCGCTACTTGGTCAAGTGGGTCGGTTACGGAGAGGACTTCAACTCGTGGGTACCTGCATCTGAAGTGCAACAGCTGCTATGACGACAAAGCGCAGGCAGCTGTACCTGACGTTGCCCAGCAACAGCTCAATGGACTATTATCCAAACAACACCGTGGCTAACTACATCACCCATCTACCATCAGTCGTGCGATTGGGTGGCGATGGTGAATGGGAAGTCGCTTTAGTCGAGGTCCATTACCCATGCTCGTTTGTGACAGTGGGGGAGGACGCTCGCGTATATCTCTACACTAAGGATGACACCGGCAAGCCTGAACTGACCGCTGTAAAGGTGGAAGCTGGAAACTATAAAGACATCGATGAACTGGTCAACGCCATCAACGCCATTCCAAAATTGGACTTATACCAATGCCAGTTTGAGTACGACAAAGAGATTGGGAAGGTGGAATTGATCTCGATAGACCAGACTGTGGAGCAACTGGAATTTAGCCCCACTCTAGCGTTACAGTTGGGATACGACGTGCACAATGTGGATTTGATCAAACATAGAAAAGCTATAAGACCGCCCAACTTACTGGCCGGGATCCCTTCGCACATGTACGTGTATTGTGACCTGGTGGAACCTCAGCTAGTAGGTGACACTGTTGCGCCCTTGTTAAAGATTGTGAACATCGACGCAAAAAACTACATCTACGGTGCGAGTATCACCGTGCATTTCACCGACCCTCACTACGTGCCGCTGATGAAGAGCTCCTTCGATAGTGTGGAAATCGATTTAAGGGACAGCGTTGGACGCCATCTGCCATTCCACTTCGGGACTACGTGCATGAAGCTTCACCTGCGCAGAGAGTAGCAGCAGCAATGAACCTGAACGACCCCTATCTGGCGTACTACCGCCAACAGCAGTCTGGACATGGAGTGTCCACGGTATTCAGAGGAGCCGCTTTCCAACGCGGTCATGGCATCGGCAGTTTCCTAGGCGGGCTGATGCGTACAGTGGTCCCGTTGATCAGATCCGGTGCATCGGCGCTGGGCAAGGAGGCGCTGAGGTCCGGTGTGGGCTTCTTGGGCGACGTGGCGGCGGGCACAGCCAACCCCCGAGTCGCAGCCAACGCCCGACTCAGGCAGTTTACCGGGTCGCTGAAACGTAAGGCTGATGAAAAACTGGATCGCGTGCTGAGCGGTGGTGGTGGTGGCACCTATAAGAGGAGGCGTGTACAGCGAGTGACCCCTCAGTCTCTGGCTAAACTCCTCGGAGTTAGGAAGAAGAAGCGCGCTGCGCCCAAGAGAAAAAGGAAGCCTGCAAAACGTGTCGCTAAGAAGAGGAGGAGCAAGACCGTTGTGCGACGTAAGAAGAACAGGAGTACCGTGAGGGACATTTTTGGATAATGGCGTTTCTACATCAGAAGTCGTGCGAGTGTGTCAAGACCGAGTTGGACCTGTTCTCGCTACCGCCCACGCAGACCAGTATAGAGAGTGGTAAATGGGTGCAGTACAAGCCCATCTCCTCCCTGACAGACGACTCACCCGTTGAGTTCATAGTTCCGGGTCATGGGGACGAGTACACGGATCTGTCACAGACGCTACTGCATGTGAAGGCTACCATTAGAACGGCTAATGGAGGCGCTGTAACGGGTGATCAAGCGATAAAAGAGGTGGGTCCGATTAACAACTGGCTGCACTCGCTGTTCAGTCAAGTGGACCTGTACCTGAACAACAAACTGGTGTCTCCTCAGAACAACACGTACGCCTATCGCGCCTACCTGGAGAACCTGTTGTCCTATGGTGGTGATGCCAAGACATCGCACCTCACCGCGGAGATGTTCTTTGAGGACTATGCCGGGTACATGGACAATACTGAGGAGGATAATTATACCGGGCTCAAGAAAAGGAGAGAGTTTATCAAGGGAAGCCGGTACGTGGACATGGTCGGACATCTGCACGTTGACCTGTGCAACCAGGAGAAGTTCATGTTAAACGGTGTGGAGATGCGCTTTCGTCTGATCAGGTCAAAGAACTCATTCTCCATCATGTCTAAAACCGTGACAGACTACAAAGTGGACATCGCCGAAGTCAACCTGTTTATGCGCCGCTGTAAGATCAACCCGAGCGTGCTGTTGGCTCACAGCAGGACGCTGGAGTCGGGCACAGCCAAATATCCCATTACGCGCGTGGAAGTCAAATCCTTCACGCTACCCTCCGGTATCAGCAGCAAGACTCTGGACAGTGTGTTTCTGGGTCAACTGCCAAAACGCATTATAGTTGGCCTGGTCAGCAATCAGGCGTTCAACGGGGACTACAAGAAGAACCCGTTCAACTTCACCCACAGCCACGTGAACTTCTTCGCGCTGTACATAGATGGTGAGCAAGTACCATGTAAGCCGCTTCAACCGGATTACACGTTCGGTCATGAGTTGTGCGTGCTCGCCTACCACACGCTGTACACTGGCACCGGCATCAATTTCTCAGACTGTGGTAATGAAGTCAGTCGCAACGAATACCCCTATGGATACTGCCTGATGGCGTTTGATCTGACGCCCGATATGGCGGCCTCTCAA
Organism: Allygus modestus; assembly: GCA_963675035.1. Lineage (NCBI taxonomy): Eukaryota > Metazoa > Arthropoda > Insecta > Hemiptera > Cicadellidae > Allygus > Allygus modestus. The sequence continues at coordinate 320,759,902 of OY776111.1, forward strand.
TCCAGCCACTGGAACCTGGTGCGCAACGGTAACCTGCGCATAGAGATTGGGTTCTCCGAAGCCTTGGCGGAGGCGTTCAACTGCATAGTGTATGCCGAGTTGGACAACGTCGTGGAGGTGGACCGTCACCGCAACGTGACTGTGGACTTTGGAGGGTAAAACGGGTTATCTCCTCCGCCGCTGCCGCCGCCGCCCTCCCACCTACTTAAGGCCGAGGCAGCGCGCGCTCGCTCTCAGTTCAGCCGACCTCGCGAGATGGACGTGCCGCCACCAATCTACAACGAGCCTACCGCCACCGCCACCGGCCTAGTGCGCTGCCATCATGGAAGCGTGGTGATGGACATGCAGTGCTTCAAGGACAGCGACAACGACTATTTGCTGAAGGAGGTCTGCGTGGTGGACGTGACTACCGGCACGCTAATCATGCATCACATCGCTCGTCCGCCCTTCAATCGAGACCTCCTGACCAGCGAGAAACTGCGCGAGAGCGGCTGGCTCACGCGTCACTGCCATGGGCTCGAGTGGGACCAGGGCGATATCGCCTATGTCGCCCTGCTGGACAAGCTGCGGGCCTGCTTCATCCACCGCCCCATCGTCTACGTCAAGGGGTCGCAGAAGAGGACTTTCGTTCAGCGGCACCTGATCGTTGAGCCTGCCGCCACCACCGTGCAGGACATGGACGACCTGGGTTGCGGGTCCCTCAACGGACCACCCTCCTGCCGGACCCTGCGCTGCAGCCACCATAAGAGTGCCCTCAACCGTTGCGCTCTGCACAACTGTATCGTCCTGCGTGATTGGCTGATGGCCAATGACAGGTCGGACTCGTCAGCCCTAGAGTGTTGCTGCTGCTTCCGCCCACGATGAACACCACACAGATCGAGAGGAGCCTGGCGCAAGTCCCCGGACTGAGGAGCGTTCTGGTCTGCGCCTCTGACCGTCTGCCTCACTCACCCGTTCAACCCCAGACCGCCATAGTGGCCAACACCATGTCACACACTGAGAGAGGAGACCACTGGGTGGCATTCTACTGCTCTGAGGACCGGCTGGAATACTTCGACAGCTACGGCAGGTCCCCATACCAGGCGGACTACCAGAGGTTCCTGAGGCGCAACTCGCGCCGCCGCTATGTCTACAACAGGTATCGACTCCAGGGCTATGGTACTTCCGTTTGCGGCCACTACTGCCTCACCTACCTGTACTGCCGGGCGGTCCTCGGTATGGCGCTTGGTGACTACGTGCAGCTCTTCGATCTGGCGTCCCCCACGGTCAACGACGCTCTGGTCCACAGGCTCTTCCACTCCATCTTCTCACCACTACGTTACTGATACTTTATTTTATTCTTTTTAATTGTGTGTTTGTATATTCTTATTATGTTTTTGAAATAAATACGATATATTGCAATCACTTGTTGTTCATTTGTCCTTACTTCAATATTTAAGAAAAGTACATGTCCAATATCTCGATTTTTTTATTTAAAATTTTTTAAATTATTAAATTTTATAAATTACATTTTAAATTATTAAATTTTATAAATTACATTTTAAATTATTTTAATTTGAAAAAAGTTATAACTTGGACATGTTGATGATTTTGAAAATATAATGAGGAAATACGGGTGAGGTAATAACAACACAGATATCTGCTGTGAACTAAAACTTTTACAATATAATTGCTTACAAATACTATTTACAAATAAATTATAAACGCTATTTACAAATAAATTAAAAAATACTATTTACATATAAACATAAGCCTACACAGGAAACTCTTCATCAACGTCCTCCTCATCCACCTCCATTGGCTGCTGTTGCTGTTGGTTATTGAGGTGGTCTCGTCCTCCTCCAGCCAGTGGTGGGATGTCCTTGTGTCCCCAAGGCAAGGTGTGGATCCCATCCGCCAGGACATAGCGCTTGTCATCTTTCGGGCTCAGGGAAAGTTTCTCCACCTGGACTGTGAAGACGCGGTGCAGGTGGGACTGGAACCGGGTGTTGACGGTGGTCTTCAACACCTCGTTGAACAGGCATTCCCTGTAGTCGTCGGGGGTAAGGATGTTCTTGACGACCCCCTTGGCGACTCCCTTGGCGCGCTTGAGAGCCTTGGATCCCGTCTCCTCGCTCGGGTCCTCGATGTCCATGAAGTAAAGCTTGGAACGAAGCCCGAGGTACTCAAACAGGGATCTGCCAGCGCACTCATCCTTGAACTTGCCGATGACTTTAGCGTTGATGGGGCTGTAGCAGGGGTGGGACCTGGGGTAGGCGCTGGTGTCAAAGTCCTCCAGGTGTTCCATCATCTCCCTGTAGATGTCCTGAGAGATGATGTCAAACACGAAGCTGTCCGTGTCCATGTAGTCTACGGTCAGGCGGTCACCGTAGCGGTCCTTCATCTTGCGCAAGAACTCATACATGAGCCACTTGCTCAGCTCCAGGACAGACATGCCGATGTAGATGGGTTTGTCCAGAACGATATTCACCCTGGCTAGATGGATGAGGGCTATGTCCTCTGTGTAGTAAGTGCGGTCCAGGAAGTTGGACTTGGCCACGTATTTGCTGAACCTCTCCGGAGTGCAGACCAGCTTGACGTTCAGGCGCTTGCGCACGTTCTCGATGGTCTTGCCGAAGACCGCATTGTTCATGAGCTTGAAAAAGTCCTGCTCAAACTTGGTCTTGGCCTTCTTCCTCAGCTCGGTGTTCATCAGGATGTAGGGCTCGAGCCATCGAGACTGGTGGAACGAGACGGCCCTGTGCACAGCCACAAGCTCCAGTCCATTGTTCAGCGCCTGCTGCAGGATCCTGTAGTGGCAGATGTAGTGCTCCTTGTTGTCCAGGGTGGTCACCAGCTTGGGGAACTTGCCTATTGGAGGCCGCTTGGTCTCACAGCAGTAGGGGAGGTCCCTGTGCAGGTCGTGGAGACGGGCGGGGTAGTTGAGGTCCACCTCCAGTATGTAGCCCCGGTCGGCTTCCGCGTCCAACGAGGCGATGTCCAAGGCGTCAATCTCCTCACGGCTGAGCCACTGGAAGTCTCCGGTGGGCAGGTACTGGGACATGGCCCAGCCGTACAAGTTATTGGCATCCAGGTACAGGAGGTGGCGTGTCGGCTCGTCGAGGCGTCGGTCCTCAGGGCGGCATCGCTCGTGGTTGGCCTTGGCGTAGCGGGTGATGGCCTGGGAGATACCTCCTCTGATGCCTTGCTCCACGAAGAGGTACATGTCAAAGTCCCGTAGCGTGTCCAGCTCCACGTCGCAGGTCTTGAGCATGACGTCCCAGGCGTAAGAGGGCAGGGTGTAGTAGTGTGCAGGGTCCAGTCCATACTCAGCCAAAGAGGTGTCGCGGAACTGCTCGAACACATCGGTGAGGAGGGCGATGTCACAGCGCAGGTACTTGTCGGCATAGTCCTTGAGGTGGTTGCAGTCAAAGACTCGCCACACGTTGAGGGCGTGCTCGTACTCCTCCTCCTTGATATCCTCCAGGGTCATGCTGTTTTTGAACGCGGCCCGAGGAGGAAGCTGTCTGGTGGAGTACAACGTGTCGTACGACGTGACAAAGTCGTAGGGGAACACGCCCTTCCTGCGCACCAGGTCGAAGAGCCGGTTGTCGGGGAACCGCTTCCTGGTCTCACGCATCTTATCCGTGGGAAGCCCCGCCGCCAGGTTGGCCAGGCTCATGGACAAGAAACTGTAGGTGTCCAGGAACCGCACCGCGAAAGATGACTGTCGTTGGTTGTCCCCGGGCTGGCCAAAGTGGAACCGCTTGGTGAAAGCGATGTAGCGCTCCTCCGTGTGCGCTAGCACGTCCACATCGCCGGGGTCAATGGCCAACTCCCGCACTATGAAGTGAGCGTCATAGTTGGACAGGTTGTGGAAATAGCAGTTGATGACCCGCTGCTCCCTGTACCGTAGGTTGCACGAGCGGTGCGCCGCTCCTCGGAACTCGTAAGGTGGGGCGTGGTTGTGGTCCCGCACCTTGACGTCCTGCTCGGTGAACTCCTCACCGCAGAGGTAGCAGCGAGTCGCCGCCAGGTACTCTTCCATCTCCTGCCGGGTCAGAGAAGGGTGCAGAGCTCTCATGCTGAACAGGAACTCCCACAGCATCAACACGTCCATCTTGAGCCTCTCCATAAACACCTTGGACGCGTCGACCCCGAAGTAGACCCGGGGTTCAAACTCCTCCAGCCCCAACGAATCCATGATCTGGTATGCAAAGGCGTATGGGACGTGCATGCGCATAGGTCTGGTCCCGGGTGGTGGTTCCGCAGGGTCGTCAGCGACGGGCTGAAGGGAGCACTCAAAGTCCGCGTAGATGCAGAACCTCTCTCGCCGGGTGTACTCGGGATGCGCGAACCGGATCTTCTCCTTTTTTGGCATGTCCAAGCGGAGAGGAGCCTTAGCGTAACAGTAACGCCTGTGCTCCTCCAAGCGCTGAGCACCCGTCAACCCGAGCTTGTTGGGCCGGTTGTCAAAGTAGGCGAAACACCTCTTGCAGATGTAGATCCTGTGGTCATGGGTGGTGAGCTGAGGGCGGACCAGTCGGCTCAAGTTCCTGATGAACGCGTAATGGCTGTTACCCTCAGTTGTCACGTACAGCAGGTCGCGATGGTCTTGGAGCTCCCGCCTACATATCTTCAACGGGTATACCCTGTTCTTGAACTCAGGTGTTCCACCAGGCCGTCTCCCCACCATCGCGCGCTCTATCCCATACACGTTCACGCTGATGGCGTTCTTGCGCTCAAAAGCCTTGATGTCCTTCAGTGTGACGGGGAAGCGCAGGTCGGTCCAGTCGTACCGGGCGATGATGTCCAAGGTGTACCTTGCGGGTCTCTGCTGATGCTCCGGGACGAACGCGGCCAGGATCGCGTACATGAAGCACATGTCATCGTTGTTTTGGACATTGATGACTGCGTGCGTGGCGTCAATGTCCTTTGGCAGCGGAATAAACGCCCTGCCTCCGAGCGGTATGTACTCATTCACGCGGATCTCCAGGTCACGTATGCGCAGGTAGGTCCATCCACTGCCCACCAACTCGCACTGCTCCTTCTTATTCTTGATCGTGTCGAACGTCGCGGAGAGGAAATCCCCCAAGTCAGAGGCCTCGGTCAGCGGGACGTTCTTCGTGTTGAAGGAGCGCAGGCAGGTGGCCCCATGGATGTTGGTGAACTCACATTCCAGGACCATGTTTACCTTGATGCTGGGATGCCTGCTCCTCACGTCAGTCAAAAGATCAAAGACCTCCTGGAACAGGAAGACGAGCGCTTCCTCAACTGTCAGCAGGGCGTCCATCGGTTGGGACAGTCGAAAGGTGAGGAGGCGTCTGCGGAAGGCTCGATGCACGAGCTGGAACGCTGGGAGACCGGCACCCTCCATCGGCTCCTCCTCCTCACTAGACCCCGGTTGCGGCTCCCTGCTGGGCCCCGGTTGCGGCTCCCTGCTGGGCCCCGGTTGTGGCTCCCTGCTGGGCCCCGGTTGCGGCTCCCTGCTGGGCCCCGGTTGAGGCTCCCCGCTCGGTCCGGGTTGAGGCTCCCGTGGCTCCGCGATGGGTGATGGTGGTGGCCCGAAGTGGTCTCGGATGAGGTTCAACGCGATAGGGCAGCTGCGCGTCTGATGGCGGTCCCGGTTATGACGGCGCATGAAGTCCCTGTCGCAGAAGGCGCAGCGGAACCTGGCTGCCCGAGCCTCCAACTCTGCTCCTCCGTCTACAACATATAACGAGAGTTACTACACTTATAAAACGACGGGGGGGGCTTGGTTGGTTTGGTTGGTTGGTTTGGTTGGTTGGTTAGGTTAGGATAGAGGAATCATGAACGGGGGGGGGGCTGCTTGGTTGGTTAGGTTGGTTAGGTTAGGATAGAGGAAGCATGAGGGGGGGGGGAGGGAAGTGTTATGTGAAGCATGAACACTTATCACAGTTTATTATGTAAATTTTTAAATTCCAATTTAAAATTAAAAATTTAAATTTCTTTAAATATTAATTATGAGAAGCATTTTATAAAAAGGTAGTCATGATTATAGTTACTAACCTTGGAGCTCCTCCACAGGCTGTTGGTGGGCAGTAGTAATGTGCCGATTGAGGTTGTCCCTTCTTGTAAATCGTCTACCACAAACGTTACAGTCATGGCGTCTGTCGTTGTGGGTAGACTCTGCATGCCTCCTCAGGTTTTTGAAAAGGCTGAAGGTGTGACCACAGACCTCACACAAATGTTGGTTGTTCATCTACAACAACAAAGGATACTTAATAACGTTCTAGAGGAATGAAAAATAAAATATTAAAAAAAGAAACAACCATGATACGCTCAGAATAGCTTCACTGATTTATGTATGCCTCAAACATTGTAAAGTCAGGTTCGAAATCAGTTAACTGGAAATTATCATTCGTTGGAAAGGCATAATACATTTAATAAAGAGCTGTTTTAAAACAGGGTTTAATTAAATTTCATTAGTAAATAAAGTGTTGAGAGTACGTCCGAAATAAAATTTAAAATGGTTTAGTTAATAAAAATATTTCTACTTACGTTTAATTAATGAAGGTAATCGAAGCAGGAAGAAGTCACTGGTTAGGAGCACACAAATGAGCACTCAAGTACATTCACAGATAAACTGAGGAGGATCATTAGGCACCGCTCATTAAATAACATAGGAAAACCACAAGTAAACAAGCGCTTGCCTCGAGGTATAACGGGGATGGGGACATCATGTGGAGGAGGGCTTTGTGTAACTATTTACTTCAATTAATATTCATTTTAGTTCTTATAAATTTTACAAAAAAGGATTTACTGCAAACTGTTCCCCGTATATGTTCCAATCGTTCACCAATAGTAAATACTGCTGTTCATACCGGATCCATTCCCAGTACTCCTTCTCGAATGGATAGTCCTCCGCGAGGTACCTTCTGCCCTCCTCTACCACCCACATCTCATAATCATCACGCGGAAAGGTATGGATGTTCTTGTACCGCTCCGCTCTCCACAGCAGGTCGCTCTCATACTGTTCCAAGTCGTAATGGATCCTCGGAACGCACTCTGCCGTAAACTTCTTGTCAATACGTCGAACACGCTTCCTCCACTCGTACCGAGGTTCAAATGGTCTCCACGCAGACTGGTATCTCACTCGCCTAACTTTCACAGTCTTTCCCTCCTCACCAACACTCACTTCAACTCGCTCAGTATCGCTGCTGTCAGAGGACATGGTGCTTTGACTCTCGACCGTTAACTGAAGACAAGAGAGGAGTAAACAAGGTTAAAATAAAGGTGGGTGTGGTCGCCAGCCTATGTTAGGTTTCCACCAGGTCACGTGACGGGGGGGGGGTCCTCATTCCTCCTCACACTCCTGTGCTCGCCAGCCTATGTTAGGTTTCCACCAGGTCACGTGACGGGGGGGGGGGTGACGTCACGGGGGGGGGCTCCTCGGCTCCTCAGTTTGCTAAAGTGGTCCAGAACCGGCCATAGCACCCTACTACCAATTATAATAATTTCGTTTATTGAACACACAAAGCTATTTGTGTTGCTTATGCGACAGAATTAAACATATTCGGTTTTTTTTACTTTAAAGGGTACTAATATTCGGCGTCGAATTGTTTACTCTGTACACATGTTCTTCTATAATTTCCTGCATTCTGTGTTCAATGGAAACATCTAAAATGGTTAGGTCATCAGTTTAATATAGGCCTACACCTTCACAAGATAAAGATGTCTTAACAGGGAGTTCCTGAAAACAACAATTTTTAACAATATTTATTTGTTTCATCTTATTTAAACCTTGTTGACATTTTTTGACAATAAACCATAGCTTTTGATTTTTCTTGCCCTAACGAAGAATGCATTCAATATTGTCTTACAAACAATAACAACTGCTCAGTTATTTAAATAACAATTACATACTACATATAGTGATTCTGCACAGTTTCATTTAGCCTCGTAGGACTGCTCTATTACAGTAACATTTTCTGGCTGCTGTCATTCTCCGTGGCCAATCAGCTGTGAACAGCTGTGCCCATTGACGTCACGACAAGCTGACAGCCACTCGGCTCCGCTCGCAATCGATCCCGCTATACCGTTGGCTCATTAGTACCATATTATTTGGATCTCTATAAATCAGTGGATATAGATACAGACCCATTAGCTTTGAATAGCTTGTCAGGAATGTTAACTTTTGGCAACCAAGAAAATTAATCTAAACAAAATGTATAGTTTCAAATTTCTTTGACGTGGATCACAGCAGCCGGTGGTGAGGTTTCCCCTACAAACATACAATCTAGACGACGTTAAAGCGACGAACGGTTCTCTGGGGCAAAAAGTTATGCGCTACTCTAGAGTAAATTAAAAATACAAAATATTCCAATTTTCAACCGGACTACCAACTTACACCCTCGCTGCGGTCGTTAGGTTGAACATACCCCACTTATGTTTCTCTCTCACTCTCGTAAGCAATTAAAAATGATCGTCGCGTTATATCGTGGCCCCATCACAGATGGCTATTCCTATTAATGTATTTAAAATATGTGTTCATATTACAATCCGCCCAAATCCCTATGATTAGCTAAATTATATTTAATTACATTTGTTGTAAATGGAGCGGCCTATAGAGTTATAAAACACTGGGCCGACGATTCGACTGGTCCGCAATTATCAGTCTATATACTCCAATAAATCAACACCAGCTAAGCTCCAATAAATTAGTCCTAAAATATGGCATATTCTAAAATAAATTCAAAATTACTCAAATTCATGTAATATTTTTTATTTTTTCCGTCTAAGGCAAAGATTCGTCTTTAGGGTTTGATACGCTCAAGGGGAAGGATTTCTCGGAATAGAAACCGATTGGATCTAAGGATAAACCCCCTTCTGGTTCTTAAAAGTATTGTTACGCTGTTCAATTAAGCCTTGAAGTAAATCTAGGCAACCCAGTTAAGCTGAAAACTTACTAAAATTAAATTTTTCTATTTATTCTAATTTAATTAGATTCCTTACAATTGTTAAACAGTTATCTTTGTTAATGCAAGTTAGACCTATCATAAATTATTTGACCTATCAACTGGATTGTAGTGGATTCAACGAACATTTTGCTGTAAGTCACATAGGCCTACTACCCTTGGGAGCAAGAAGCCTATGCGCCTACCATTGTCATTACGTTGCAAGTTGCGTTGTATCCTTTCAAATATATGCTTTTATAAGTTTAAACCAATTGAATTTGCCGTTAATTGATCAAAGAAAGATTAAAACTCTTTATGGACTATCTCAGTGTTTTGTCAGTGAGCCGTGCGGTTTTCTGTGTACGGTATAGAGCACCATGAGATGAACTATCGATACGATTAAAATTATATGTGGGTTTTCGAGGATAGTGTATTGACAAAATGTCGTAAAAGTTGTCAGTAATCTAATGATTATCAGTTAGGTATCCATTTATCTTTCTCGTTTGTATATCATAATTTTAATGACCAAGATATTTATAGGTAATAAACTGTGAAAATTACAAATCGGGAAATAGCGTTCATATAGCTCTCTATATGTAAATCGGTACTTGAATTTGAAAATGTATCTTAAAATAAATGCCTTGCCTAGGCACCTTCTAGGAGTATTGGTGACGGGAAGCTGAGTTTAACTCGTTGAAAGCTTGCTACAACGTAATTGCCACAGATCTGTAAGCTAGTCAGGTTTCGCTTCAAGTGCTCCGTTTCGTCGTGACGGAGCCATAAAGGCTACTAACAGACAATGCACAGAAGGTGCCAATAATAGTGTTGTGACTGCGCCGCGTCGCGACGTGTGCGTGAGCGTGAGCGTGAGCGCGCGTATGAGAGCCAACAATGCTACAGGCTAAATGGGCAGATCTTTGTGCTGTCGCTTCTCATTATCATTGCCCAGCAAAGACTACATTCGGAGATAGGTAATTATATGTAACAATTAAAAATATATGTTATTTAATTTTTGTTACCTTTATCTATGAATAAATTGAAATTCTAATATCAGTTTGATTTTACACCACTTCACTTATAAATTTATATTGTTTTTTTCTTAATTTAATGAAAATGTACAATAGTTTTGAAAACCTTCATAAGAAATAATTACTAACAAAATAAATTTCAAAGAAACAAAAAAAGGTCAATACTGCCATCAAACTATTTCCCTTACTATCGATTGCCCAAATGTCATCGGCCAAAGAACATGATATGCAAATAACTTCCAGCTCTACTCGTGATCCTGATCTTTGTGAGCAATAAAACATCATCGGGATTCGCCAAAATAAAGATCTCTGGTTTGCTTCACCTATACCACTGTTAATCATGACGCTTCGCTCTAAATCACAAGTATATATCTAAACAAAACCACAAAATAACGTATTTATATCAAAAATATTCATATCATAAATACAAATTACACAAGGCCATGACCATTCTTCCATATTGTTGCGAACGATTGTAAGTACAATATAATTCTAAATATATTTTGATGTTTTCTAGGACTTAATCTTTTGCATCTTATGTAATATTAACAACATCTATCATGCTACTCGGTAAATCATTTAGTAAAGTTTTCAAATGGGAATTACACTGTTTTTCAGAGTATACGGAAACTAATAATAGAATATTTCTTTTTGTTAAAGATTGTTAAATGAATTATGGTATTTTATTGTGAGAGGACCATGTTGAATGCTTCTTAAGGGTGAGCGTAGACCTAAACGAATCTGGGATAAACTCCTTCGAGCTCTCTTTGCCTGTATTGTGTTTCAATAAGATCTGAAAGTCGACCAATTGTTCAACTAGGAATACAAATTATTTAAAATATCGACGCCATAACCTAATTATGGTCGGAAAACACTGCACTACAGGGAGAACATTTGTACCAAACCTCCATCCGCTCTGAAAAATAATTTAGTGGAAAAAAGCGTTTAAGCGTGGCTTGCGAAATGTTCATGATATTTTCGAGGCACAGTAAAGAGGAGTGTATTAATTTGAAGAATTGTTATGCTAGTTTGGACTTACTACACTGAATTTTCGATTGCCAAATAAATATTTATTTAGTTTTTGAAGTGTTTTAAGCATCTACTTGATAATACCATCAGTAGTTTTCTCTTGCAAATAAAATCTATGTATATACTGTATCTAATTCCGAAAGCACAAATTTAACATAGCAAATGTGAGCGAACGTGAGGTCGTAGAGAGCTGGGAGGGGTTTCATTTTAAAGGTCTGGGCATTACATTTTGGGGAAAACTATTCATTTTCCTAAATTGAATTCCGAAAATTTGTTACGGAATAAAATAATTCCAATTTAAATAGCATGGTGATTTAAAAACGTCTGCTTTTTGCATTAAAACATGTGATTAAGTGTCTACTTTTTGTGTGAACTGCCATTTGATCATACTTAGCATGTAAAGAGTAAAACATCAGGTACTCCAACTGCTATAGTTAATTATATTTGAGAAACGTTTAATAGCTATGGAGTTTAATACAAAACGAGTACTGTATCAAAGGATTTCTAAGGCGATCCTTGACAAAATGATCTTAATTTTGCACTCTTTCTATCCTTAAAACAATTTGGATGGTCATTAGGATGGTTAAATTTGATTGAATTGATTACAAGTTTTTTAACCTTTACTACGCACACTATTTTACAGGATTATTATTCTAATACTTAACATAACCTCTCTGCTGTTACATTATGTAACTATGAATTAAACTATACTACTTGAGCTATATATGTTCAATTACAAATCGTTTAATTTATTATTTTTTGTAGTTTTTAAAAATCACCAATAAATGTTGGATTTTTAATAATTTTGTTAACCAAATTGTTTGTCTAAGTAGCTTCAAGATTTTGGTCGGTATGAAATACACTTATACGTAGTTCCAAAGACACATCGTGATGAGTGGCAGAGCTGTATATTGTTGACCTTGAAGCGGGCGGTGCAGGGCGAGGGGCCGGGGATGGGATGGATGTCTGCCGCTAACTGGCTCAACATCACAACATCTAAAACTGTACTCAACAAACACTCAACCATTTTAAACTATCAGAGAAGCTACCAGTAGTTGACATTGAAGCATAATGTGTATCAGTGGTCTTTGAGGCTGTAGCTTGATGTTTGCGTGACGTCATAATTAATTATGTGACGATATTTAAAAACATTTTCGATATTGAGGAATTAAGATTAATTTATAAATCTAAATATGTTTGTAGATTCATAAAAAGTAAAAATATGTTAAAATATTAATACAAAATAAGGATAAATATGGTTAACCAAATGAATGGAACGATATGGAGAACTATGAAAAACTTAATACATGATCGTACTGATAATTAAGTAGTTGAATAAGGAATTCGGAAATGTATTAACAAATTAACCAAATTATCTTCCGGGAAAAAATATATTTTAAGTTAAGCTGCAGCCTCAAAGATTCTCTTAGCCTTGTAGTAGTTTAGGTAGCCCTTATATGATGAAAGTTAGGTCTAATATATCATTTTAAGTAAAATATGCAAGAATTGATTGAGTCTTAGAATCACTTTGCCATGATTTGATTTATTGAGGTCAATGCAAAACAAACATACGATAGGGTTAATTGTACGCTATTTTATTGGTCATCGGTGGTTTGTTTAAAGAATAACTAACTAATTTCAGAGAATAATTCATAGTCTCGTTAGATATAAATTTACACTGAAGATATTCGATTTAGATTCGAAACGTATTGGCAAATACGTAATTAGGTTACGCAAAACGTTTGGAAATGTCTATGAGAGCTAACGTGTTGTTTAACCGTGCCCCAAGGTCCAACCCCCTTCCCTCAAATTAATCAGCTTCGTTAATTTTTGTTGAGAGTTGAAGCGAGGCAGAGTTTGACAAATGCAATGATGAAAGTTTTAATTTGCTTTTATTTAAGATTATACCTATGTCTTTTGAATTGTTTATGTCTTCTTAAAGTCTGAAAGGTTAGGCAATTTAACATCGGAACAAAAATATATAGGTTCAATACCTAAATAAAAACTTGTACTACGACCTCCCTTGTGGAAAGTCCAGGTTTTAAAAGGAAAACGTTTAGTGGCGACTTAAACTTATAAAACTTAAACAATCAGCCAACTGATTTCGTATATTAGTTTGGTCTGCTTTATGTTAATAATCACAGAAAACTATTACCATTTTAAACATGACTTGCATCTTCTATATAAGTGGTAAAGAAATGCAACCTAAATAATATCTGGACAATAATATTTGATGTTTTGGTTATTGGTTTCAATGTTATTTGTCTGTTAATTAATCAAAGATAAACTAAGTGGTATAAATGGAATTAAGTTACGTCGTGTTTTTAGTCACGACGGACCAGTCAGATATGCTGCGACCGTGTCATAGTGTATACTGTTTTATTCCCAGTCACTGAGGCATTATTTATCACATGGTCAAGGCAGTCATGAATAATTATTTATAAGATCCAACGAACAACGAAGCATCTGGCTCGTACAATATTATTCACTGAGCCATCATCGAAAGCGTTCTCATCGGGCTCAGAGAACCAACCACGTTAAGCTGGTCAGTTGGTCGTTCTGTGCGTATTCTGAGTAATTGCTAGAGCTGAAGATAAACTAAACTATGCAAATAACATGAATGACATGAATAACTTACAAAAGTAACCTTATACACATCTTGTTATGAACGTTGTAATTATTTAATTATAATTAATTAATTCTAAATTCGTCTTTTGTGTTTGTGGTTTCCTATAAGGTGGGCAAATGGAATTTTATTCGTTTTTTACTTTGTATATAAACAAAATAATATTTTGCTTAAGCCGATGTTTGGAGGAAAAACAAATCATGATTCAATCAATATCATATAATGTTAGATATTTATGTAAAATAACTGAATTAAGGAAATAAATTTATTGTATATCTTATTCAGAAGACTTTGAGCAATAAAGGTCACCTTATAAAATAAAACAAACAGAAAATGAAATTGTTGTTTTTACTTAATTACATTCATATACGATTTAAAGAGATGTCCTAGTTGTAAATGAAAATAGCAGTGTGTTTTGAAATATAAAGGAGGAAGCCTAAGGGAGAGCACGTAAGTAGAGGGCTAATTCAATTCATTTGAGCCTCCCCGAGCCCTTCCCTACTCTCCGGCCTCATCACGGAAAGCCGGACATAAAAGTTCAATAAACTTTTAATGGAGGATCCAATTAACGTCATTAGACCAATTAAAAGTACTTCAGTTATACAAGTTACCCAGGGGACTGGAGACTTTGTTTGTTGCAAAAGAGTTTTACATTTTTGGCATGCATGAACAAAAACTAACGCGATTGTTAGAAGCAAAACAACAGTTTTATTTTTCTCTCTATGTACATGACTAATACTGCGATCGGGAAATGTTGATGGTTTCAATCAAGATTATGTACAACAAGTATACAAGACGAGTTAGTCTTATCTCAAAAGTAAATCGCCTTCTCTAGGTAATTTTATCATGTCAGGAAAATGACATCTAATGCAATTCAATTTATTTATTGATTTTTCCACATGGGACACATCAATGCAAACATAATTCATGCAGATACATTTATTTATCTAAATTAAATTTAAATCGAAATTTTATTCAATAGCTTAGGCACATTTACATAATACATATGACCATCATTAGAACAAATAGAAACATAAACCAACTTAGTTTATAAACAACGATTGTTTATCAGTTATTCACTCCAGGTACATTTCGCGATATCAAAACGAATGCAAAGATTAAACTCAAATAAAACAAAATATATTGCATTAATATAGAATAGAACTATACCATTGTGCGTAATTTAGTGAGATTAAGAGTTATCATTGACCAGTATACTGGTACCAGTATGCAATGAATAGCAACAATAGAATCGAAGTAGCAACACCGCATTGTGTCGATTGTAATGTACGTTAAAATGTTCGCTTCAATGATACCAACACTGCACTATGTTGTACAGTCCTATCATTAATGGTCCTACTAAAAATCGAATATCAGAATAAGTAACAATCAAATTACAGAAAACTAGTTGAATGGCGGACAGTACGTAATCAGGGTGTGGATTGTTGATGAGTGATTTAACTAAACCTTTTTGGAATTGACAAAATGCTACCCAATGCCTTACTATGTTATATAAAAATTAATTACAAGTTTTGAAATTTATGCATAGAATATAAAAAATAACATTACTTTAAACATTTATTTGAAAATGCTTGTTACGTTTGTCAAATGAATTCTATTCCAGAAATAGAACTAAATTATGATAGACATTGATTATCCTAATACAATAATTCAAACCACTATAGTTTATAGACCCAGCTTTATCTCCTCTAGACAGGCTTAGCAATAGAAGTACACACTAGGGACGTTCCATTTGTTCAAGATTAACTTCACTTTTCCCAAGTTCAGAGAACTTGATCGACTTGGGACCAACTTAGCTGCTTTGAAGTATTTTGAGCAATGTGAAAGGAAGTATTTCTTCTTTCAACATTGCTGTAGACAGGTTTCAGTTTCCTGCCTTCCAAAAATATATTTTGTAGTTCTTATTGCAATGTTATTATTATTACAGTATTATTATATAAATACTTTATATATATATATATATATATATAATTATTTCGAATTGGCCTCATTTAAACGCAAGCGAATTTCAAGAGGTGAAATAATTATGTTAATTTTACTACCAGGGGACCGAACCGTGCTTGGAGATATTTAATTAGTTTCATATTGACACTCTTTCAGGTGAGTTTTTTTCTGCTATCAGACTGCTTTTTAACACTTGTTATGATTTATTTGTTATTTAAAACTCCATTTTCCCAGTGTTCAAATTTTCAATTTTAAATGAGTATAGTAGAAAATTTGGTATCTTCCTAGGCTAGAATTTTTCCAATCGAATTCTGATGTCCAAAAGTCATTATTTTCAAATGTTAACAAAATACTTCAGCGGAAATCCAAGTCCATTTTGCCCGTAGATATTGCACCTGAATATTTTTATCCTGTATAAATTAAATATTTTTATTTAACTTTATTTATATTATATGGTCCCATTCAAAAGGCGTTCAAATTATCTATTGGCCTACAAATATAACCATAGTTGCGGAAAACCACTTTGTTATAGTAAATAAAAATATAAGTGTGGGATATTGGCTTAAAAATTAAATTTGCATTCGAACTTACATTTACATTACTTTATTTCATTGTTATTTTTTATAACCGATTAATACCTACTTTGGTTAACGTTTCAACGAGCCTTAGTAATCTGAAATGTACAATACACATATACAACAAAAACATTGCGATGTACTGAGTACCATTAAAATATCCACTACAATTTAAATGCAGCAAATATTTATGTCTTGCTTGAATCAACTCGTTTTGAAACAACATTACCATAATGTAGGTATTCAAATCCAATTGTGTTCACAGAGCCTTATAAATGATGCATGCGGTCCCTCACAAGGGTCCGCAGGAGCACAGTCTACCTGTCTGATGACTACATTAAGAGTCAGAAACATCCCAGTAGACTCGTATAATATCGTTTATATTACTTTTGGTTTTCGTTAGTGAACCCTGATGTGAGACAAATTTGAACTCAATTGTGTCTTTGACATTTTTATAAAAATGGCCCTATAAGCCCTAGTACGTTATTGCAAAAGTAAAAGTCGTTTAAACAGCTTTTGTGCTCCAAATAAAAATAATTGGTTTGGATGATGACTATAGAAACACATATCTCTAAGGCCCCAAGTGTTTATAGAGTATTTAGTGTCCAAACATAGTAATTTTTAAGTTGTAATATATCTTTAGATAAGCCCTGAAGTACGGTTGTTTGAACAAATATTCGAAGTACTTACATATATCAAAGTATTGGAAGTACATTCAAAGCGTGTGTTGCTTCTTAAACTGTCTTCATGTAGCATCACAAAAGTCAGAAAGTGTCCTGTAATTATAAACCCTAACCCCAAAAGTATTTTTACAGGTTCCCAGAAGTTTATGATGTACAAAGACACATACATCGAACCCTTTACTTATCTGTCAACATTACGGTTCTTGTAACAATACGAGAAATTAACAGGAAGGAATAGATTGTGGAGATATTCTAATTTTTTATATTTTCATGATGTTTTTATCATGAACTAAACGTTCATCATACGTCTCACCTACCCTAAGGGGGGATAAACAGATAACATATTTAGGTGAGTTGGGATCTAATATTTGTATGGCTAAATCAGTAAATCTAGCATTTCTAGCATTCCAGCTTATCCATATAAGTTTACATAGTGTTAGATAAATGTTTTACATAAAATTAAGGGCTGCTTCAATAGAAATATTACTCTTCGTTCACCAACCAGGAAAATTCGGTTACTTGTTACCACAACAAAAATCTTACGAATCTTGAATTGGATCATAAAATGCAATGAGAGAGCCTACATGATATTCATTATATAGTACAGGAAAATTGTCGCTACTGTTATTTTAAATTTTTTTAAAGAAATTTAACTTATTGCTGAGATCAAATGGCGGGGCTTCCCAAAACGTTTTATGGGACTCGAAAAGGTAATTTATTTTTGTTAACAAAATAACCCCATCGCAGTAAACCTGCGTACTCAGCGAATTCCCAATGCATATACATGTGTCTCACTACTCCATAGAGCCACTTACCAAGTTTCACAAACGTATATTCATAAATAAGTGATATATATAATTTGTTGTTTCTACATCATAAGAATAACATTAGGAGTAGGGATCTGTGGCCGGTTCTGCGTGTGGGGGGTGTGGAAGGTGAGCCCGGGGGGGAGAGGACTCAGGGGGGGTCGTGTCCGCTATTTCCCCCCTCGACACCCCCCCGTGGGTTTCGTCTCCGCCATTTTGCCACCCCCCCCCTGAGCACCTCCGATTTTGTTTCCCCATTCCCACAACCCTTCGTTGAACACCAACGTTGAACATCTGCATCACTCCGTGAGGAACCGACACGTCACACATCCACATAAATCATATACATCATCCCCACCAAACCAACAGTCACCCTCCACTCCGTCTTCACTACCATCTCCGACTCAAAATTCAGTTTAGTCTGGAGTTTCGAAACAGCAACAGCTACGAAGAGATCATGTCCAACATTGAGTGGGATTGTGACATCACCGACACAGAGTTGGAAGAGGCATGTGTCGCGGCAGAATTATCAATGAATAACAATAAGAAGAGAACGTTAGCCGATGAAGATTATGACGATTACTTTGAAGGTGACGAATTTTTAAAAAAAAGATGACCATGAATGCATCTTGAAAAATTTCCATAAGAAGAGACTATGGCACATTAACAAAAAGTTCAAGTACGCACATGAACCAAAAATATGCTCAGCTATTCAAGAACTGAAAGACGAGCTATACGCCAAACTAGGGGAATCAATAGCATGTGGAATCATTGCCCGCTAGACGACTCGGAATAGGATTATTGGCAAAGGGACATGGCCTAAAAATTAAATTTCTAACCCATTGAACAGGAACACCTTGAGGCTATTGAGTACGAGGAGAAGTACATGATGCTTGTCAACATGTGGTGGAACCGGCGAACTGATGAACTTCACCCCGCCGCAATCAAAATCATTTTCATTAATAAAAATAAATATTTTTCCTTCTCATTCACCCCCCCCCCAAAAAAAAACCATCACCACTTTTGGGCTATATTTTCTCCTTTGTGCCACCAAACATTGCTCCCGCCTCATTCTTGGTCTAGACTTCACAGTGAGTGGTTGTGTCATAGTCTTGCTGTGCTTCTGTGTGTATGAGTTGTTCTGTGAATTGTGTCCCATTTCTTGGATTAATAATCGTAAGTATCAATCATTCGTATTATTATTAGTTGTAATTTAGACAAATATCACATTTTGTAATTAGTTTATAACAAGGGCATTCATTTATAAAATAAAACTTTAAATATTTCTTATTTCTATTAAAATAAAAGAACAACATCATGCTTGAGTCGTAATCTTTGTTTAGTCTCTTTTATGTCTCACGGTGGAGCGTCAGTTAGAAATGGACAATTTGGATTTTATAATTATCGAATAAAGACCTGGCTCATTGATGTAAACCGTATGAGATTGGAAATTCAAAGGGGTGCGGGATTAGGTCACCCCTATTTCCCGCGGTGTTTTGCGATGTTTTTTTCTTACATGAGTACGAATTGCATCTTGTGGTTTACTATCAACCAAAGATTGTAGAGACCTCCTTATCTTTGAACCTTGGGTTATTACTGCTATCAAACAGATCAGTGAATAATCCGATTATTAAATACATAGGATGTTAAGTGAGACATTTTAAAACCAAACAAGTCCTCTTCCCTACTTCCCTATTTTCCTGCACCATATGCAGTATGGCGTACCACATGAGGCAACATCTAGTTTGTCACAGGCGTACGAAACATGGTGGCGTTCAAGTCGTCTGCCCCGAGTCTTAGTGTGAGTCACACTTCACCAGGGCCGAAGATTTTCGGTGTCACATCATGACAGTTCACTGGTCCATGCCTCCCAAGCATCTTAATCCTGCTTTCCAACCCGGTTAGTAATATCATTAATCATTTTCATAGATTAGAATTTTAAAGAGAGGGATTGAATACTCAAACAATATGATTCTTCAAATAAATATATGCATTGAAAGGTTGTATATTAGTAGTAATAGTAGTAGTTCATATTTAAATTTTTATTTATATATTTCTAACATGAAATAGATGGATGTATAGCATTAAAACCAACAATCTTTCAGTAGTATTAGTAGCACGTTTTCTGATTTTTTAAATTGTTCTGGTTTTATATCATTCTAACATGAAATATCCATATGTATCACATTAAAGCCAATAATTTGTAAGGTTATCACTGGGCAACATAGTTATCATACATTGTCTCTCTTTCGAAATTCCAATGTGTCTGGTGTGGTCAAACATATTCGAGGACGTTTTTTAGCCTTATGCAACACATGTGGTCCGCATGACAAGGGCGTGTGAAGCGGGCGGTCCCAGTGGATCCAGCAGTTTCCGGACCCAGCAGACTGCAGTAGCCGTCACCTGAATCTTAATCATCACTAACCGACACAGACAGCAGCGATGATGAAGCCGACCCGCCGATACTCTCTGGAGACTTGGCTGCTGTCGGCTTTTAGGAGTTCCAGACGGCGTTTCGCAGACGATTGAAATCAAACCATCTGATTGAACCCGAGGATCAAGCCGTCTCTTTACAGGAATTCCTCAATTCAGTGCGGGCACAGTTCATCACACTATTGCGACATATATTCGAACATATACATTCCATCAAGATACAGCTGTGGTTACCAATTAGAACACCTGCGACAGCCACCACATCCTTTGGCGAAACAATCATCGTGATTCTGGATAAGCAGGTCGGGGACGTCCTCTTCCTGCGGGTCTATCTGCCTAGGCGGATCAACGAGGTCCTGAACAATATCAACATCGAGCGCTACAACAGTGAGTTTAGAGATCGACTTCGCTTGGTGAAGCACAGTCCAAAGAGTTAAAATAGCAGATCCACACTGTTGGAGTTTATGTAAATGTGTAAAGCAAGAATGGAAAATGAAGAATATGTAAATACCGATCTAAATGTTGACAGTTTTCGTAGTCAATACTTATAGCCACGTTCAGAACATAACCACTCTGTTAATCATTACACTCAACCCCAACCTCATTTAGTAGTATGTTTACGATTTAACTGTGGTAAATTAGTTTAGTCGGTCAATAAAGATAGGAAAACAAATCTCATTAAAATTAATTTGTAATTGAATCTGTATGTTTCAAACAAATCCCAAGGTAAAATATTAAAGGAAGATGGAAACAAAAAATTAAAAAGATTGGTTTTCATTATCCAATTAGTTTACTATGAGAAAAACACAATTTTCATAATAAAGATAAAATTCAATTTAAATACATTTGTACAAAGAGTCTCCAGATCAGTGCATCATTGCAATAACTTGACTGGGGCTACTATAACCCACGAAAAGCAATCCGAGATCTTGTTAGAGAAAAATACAGCAAAATAACGCCAGAAGGACATCACTGAACTAAGACTGGATCTTTGAAGAGGTTTAAAATACCATTCGCAAGCATGGAGAGTACTCACTTAGAAATGAAAACCAACAGTCCATGCAATCCCTCACAAAGTCACTAACAAATACCTCAAGCTAGATCAAATAAACTCCAAACTTTAAAACTACAAATGAAATATAAAATATATATATATATTAATATTATTAGTATATATATTATATTATATATATTATATATACTAATATATATATATATATATAATGATATATATATCATTAATCACTTTTCGATTAATCACGCATCGATCACTTTTATTACTTAAGTCACAATGTGCATTATGGTGTACGTGACGACTGGTAATAATAGCACTTGAAGTAAACTGCGTTCATTGTTGTGATACGTCTTGCACAGCAGGTTAGATCTTCCATTTTCTCATTTAACTTTGAGAATCGTCAGTTACATTATAACATACGCGTTTAATAACCAATCCGTGTTTGTAATATTTTTGTACACCGATAAAAAGTCCAAGTAATCAGGGTTTGAAACCAACTAAACGATGTTTGATGAAGCTACCATCTTGGGTTATGTAAACCCATGAAAAACTATCAGAGATCACGTCAGAGAAAAACATTGCAAAAAACACCGGAAGAAGGGGGGTCCGAGCTGGACACCCCTTTGAATGTCCAAGTCCACGCAGTTTACATCACTGAACCAAGACTGGATCTTTGAAGAAGTTGCACATACCATTCTTAAGTATGAAGAGTACAGACTTAGAAACGAGAACCAACAATCGTTGCAATCCCTCACAAAGTCGCTAAAAAATATCAAAAGCCAGATCAAATTAACTCCGAGTTTAAAACTACAAACGATATATTACGTAATGAAATCCAGTACATGATTTAAATGTTGTCTGAACAGACCTCTAAAGTGGCAGTGTTGCCTTAATAACTTGACTACGAGCCTTTATTTCATCTGTTGTGATTTTAGTCCGCGTTAACTGTTGCACATCCTCACGCGGTTCGTAAGTGTATGAGTATTTAGTTTTTCATTAAACTTCGTGTATGTTAATACGTTAAAACGTAAATTGTTCATTAACACAGCAATCACTCTTCTTGCTTCAGTCTCGATATACATCATGGTGTAAGTGACGGCTGGTACTAACAACGATTGAAATAAACTGCGCACATGTGTTGTGATACGTCTAGTCACAACAGGTTGGATGTATCATTCTATCATTCAACATCAATTGAAAATTTTCTGCGTAATATAATTTCATCTGTTGTGATTTGAGTCCACGTGAACTATTGTATATCCTCGCGTGGTTTGTAAGTGTAGTGAGTATTTAGTTTTGTATTCAACTTAACGAACTTTTTTTATTTTTGTTTTCTTCATGATGCTGACGTTTCAAAAGGAATTCAATCTCAAAAAACACGACTCTCGTTCATTCTGGCACTAACTTGTCTGCGAACCTTTCTCGTATGTTAATTACTTTAAAAAATAACTTGTTCGTTGACGCATCGATCACTCTTCTTGCTTTAGTTACAATACGCATTTTGTTTCAAACAAGCCTTAAATAAAGCAAAGAAAGACTGATTTGAAATATTATACTTCAGAGAAAAGGTTCCCAAATGTATAAATATTGTAAATAAATCAATCGTCATATGCATTGTAACCTACGAGTTTAGTAACCAATCCGTGCTGGTGATATTTTTGTACGCCAATAACAATTCCATGTAATCAGGATTTGAAGATATTTGTACGTCAATAACAAATTGCAAGTAAACGATGTTTGAAGAAGTTTGTGTTTTCATTATCACACAACCCACAATATTGGGTTATGTCAACCCACGAAAATGAAAACCAACAACATCACGTCGCTGTGTTAGGTATGATAGGTATAGTTAGTTTCATCAAGACTGTTTCCAGTTATAAATGGGAAACATGGACAGACGTTTCTCATCGTTAGGTTTCGATATACAGTGTAAAGTAAGGTTTGTGCATAGAAATAGGAACCATCGTCAATCGTATCTCGTCGTTAGGTTAGGTCATGCTCTGGTAAGTTATGTTTGCTGATGAATATTTAAAAAAATCTATACCCTTTATGTCGGTGTGCCTTATAAGTTATTGGCTTTAATGCGATACATATGGATATTTCATGTTAGAAATATATAAATAAAAACATTAAATATGAACTACTACTATTACTACTAATATACAACCTTTCAATGCATATATTTATTTGAAGAATCATATTGTTTGAGTATTTATGCTCTATCTTTAAAGTTCTAACCTATGAAAATGATTAATGACATTACTAACCGGGTTGGAAAGCAGGACTCTGATGCTTGGGAGGCATGGGCCAGTGAACTGTCATGATGTGACGCCGAAGATCTTTGGCCCTGGTGAAGTGTGACTCACACTAAGACTCGGGGCAGACGACTTGGACGCCACCAAGTTTCGTACGCCTGTGACGAACTAGATGTTGCCTGATGCGGTACACCATACTGCATATGGTGCAGGAAAATGGTTGGCTAACGTTCATGATCTGAAACAGAACACAACGAATTATGGAGATTTGTAAATATAGACATATATGGTGGAATGGGGCACAAAACAACACTGGAAGTAGGGAGGAGGACGTTGTTTGGTTTTAAAATGTCTCACTTAACTTCCTATGTATTTAATAATCGGATAATTCACTGATCTGCATGATAGCAGTAATAATCGTGGGGGGGAATATTTGGGGGGCTCAGGGGTGGGTATAATGGTGGAGGGGGGCAAAATGGCGGAGGCGAAACCCCCGTGGGGGGGTGTCAACGGTGGGGTGGTTTCAACGGGGGGTGGGGTGTGTTAAGGGGTGGGGGTGTCAAGGGGGGCAATATTGCGGACACAAAACCCCCCCTGAGCCCCCCCAGCTCACCCTCCACACCTCCCATACCCAGAACCGGCCAAAGATCCCTACTATTAGGGCTGAGTAAGCAGGTTTGCTGCAACGAGGAAGATGAGAAGTATGTTATATTGCAATTATCAATATAACTCAACCAGGGGAAGCAACATACCAAGTTTGGTTATTTTAGGTTCATAAATAAGGGAGATATAATAAAACTTCTCTTATTCTCCATATTAATAACATGGAGGACGAGTATTCAGGTTTGCTGCTTTCGGGAAAATCAATAAAAAAATGTTTTTTTTTGTACAAATTTTGTACGAATATTTGAAGCCACATACAAAGTTTCATCAATATACATTTATAAATAATCGAAATATCAAATTTGATGTATTCTCCCTAAGGATAGCATTGGACAACTACTTGATTAGCACTTTGAATATCTCTGCATCGGTTGGACGTAAAACAATAACTAAAACACCAAAATGATTGTTTTTCAGAGCTAAAATTATTGGTTTTTAGACTAATTATCTGAGAAAAATCTAAAAACCTTAATCCCATAAAACTAACATGGTCAATATTTTATAGAAGCGTTTTTGAATTTTATCCACTACCAATTAACATAGGTTAAGGATTCAAAATGCTAATTTTTTTTTAACCTCCATAAATTGGCTATAACCATTTTTGAGGTTTTAAAAATTGTTGGGTAAAAAGTACAAAAAACTGATTTTTGGAAAATTTAAATCCCCCATAACTATAAAACTTCCCATAGTCTGATTAATCTGGTTTGGAACTTAAAGTCATAAATGTTACGCTCCACATTTGTGCCAAATTTAATGAAGAACGGGCGTTTCTTTCAGAAGTTATCGAGGTAACGGACACACATATACAGAGTGTCTCATGTAAGGTGTCTCAAACAGATTACAGACGAACCAATTGACCTAGAAGGGTGAAATAAAATTATTTCCTACTTCATCGACCCCAAGGAATAACGTACAAATATTTTTATTTTGTTACAAATACAAGGCCGTTCCAAAAACGGAGGGTCACTAGTTCGAATCTCGGAATTTTCAAAAATGTCAAGTTATACATCATTTTAAAGCTCTGCACGCGACTAAAATTCTGGCAAAAACAGAACTCACTTATCTTAATCCGTTTCAAAATGG
This sequence comes from Allygus modestus, assembly GCA_963675035.1. Classification (NCBI taxonomy): domain Eukaryota; kingdom Metazoa; phylum Arthropoda; class Insecta; order Hemiptera; family Cicadellidae; genus Allygus; species Allygus modestus. The sequence goes on from OY776111.1 coordinate 320,784,960, forward strand.
CGGCCATTTTATTGAAAAATATTGACATTTACGGCGTACCACAAGACATAAACCACAAGACATATCTTAGTTCTGGTGCAAAATTCTTACTCTTTTTAAAATAAGCGTTACCCTTTTATGCTACATGATAGTATTTAAAACAAAATACAAAAAATACTTTTTTTGAAAATGTTTATGTGCCCAAAACTCAAAAAACTCAAATAGTAACATATGTCAAAAAGTATCTTGGAAATCCTAGCAACTTTCAATTTTACACCAACCTCGTATCTCTTTTTTTTTAGCAATCAACAGAAATCATCATTGCCCCATATAAAGTGCATGTTATTTAAACTTTCAAAAAACTTTGAGGCCTCTTTTATAAATGGGTTATAATAACTTATATGCGTTTTTATGAGGAAATTATGATTTTTATTAATTGCTAAAAAAAATAAGAGATACGAGGTTGGTGTAAATTAGAAAGTTGCTAGGATTTTCAAGACCTTATATTTTTTAACATATTTTACTATTTTACTTTTTTGAGTTTTGGGGTGCATAAACATTTACAAAAAAAGTAATTTTTGTATTTTGTTTTAAATACTGTCATCTAGCCTATCAGAGTAACGCTGATTTTAAAACGAGTACGAATTTTGAACCAGAACTAAGACAGTGGAGACTAAATCTTGTGGTTTAGCAGATACAGAGTATCCCGTAAATGTAAATATTTTTCGATAAAATGGCCGCCATTTTGAAGCGGATTAAGATAAGTGAGTTCTGTTTTTGCCAAAGACTGTAGAGCTTTAAAATGATGTATAATCTGACATATATTTATATTTGAAAATTCCGGAATTCGAACTAGTGGACCCTCCGTTTTTGTAACACCCTGTATTCGTAACAAACTGAAAATATTTGTACGTTATTCCTTGGGGTCGATTTAGTGGGAAATAATTGTATTTAATCCTTCTAGGTCAATTGGTTCGTCTGCAATCTCTTTCAGTTACCTTACGTGAGGTACCCTGTATATAAATTTTGAACAAATAGTCTTTTTGGTATCTGGGAACCTCAAAACAAAAAGTTGTCACGGTCTCGGGCTTAAGTCTTACCATGCCACCTACGGTAACATCTTCTTTCCTATAGGGAATATTCGCTAAAACATGTCTCGTTACACGCAGATCTAAACACAACTTATAAAGCCGTACAGTGAAGAGACTATAGCTGGTCGGTTGCAACCTTAGTTTAATCTGTCAAGACTCGCAAGTCCCACTGGGACTTCGACAATATACTTCCATCCTAGATCACTTCTAGCTCAATTAAGTTTGTGAACGTACCAAGAGTTTTAAGTGCAGAGCGACTATAGTCGGTCACTTGCAATCTGTCAAACCTCGCAAGTGCCACTGGGGCTTCGGCAATTTCTCCGTCCTAGATCTCTACCAGGTCAAAGCAGTTATCCAGTTCTACGGGTGGGTTGCAGTGTGCAATACTTCACTGATACCAGTTTAACATCGTGTAACGTAGTATCATAGGTTGTTAGTACAATATGGTTCTTGTTTTATTAAATTAAATAAAAAATTCCAGCTTGTAAAATATAATGAATTCACTTGTATTATAATAAATATGTTTTATGTCCATATTTACACTTATACGTATATATTTACACTTATACTGATTCACATACAGACGGTAAACATATATAAAAGATGGTACTAGGCACCATATATTCTCTTTAACATTTTAGATATTATATGGATGAGTATGTTTTCTCTTAACTTCGAGACAAGCCTTTTTACTCATTAACTTAGTAAAACCAAAATTTAGCACATTTATTTTAAAGCAATCATTTTAAAAATATCACCTCCCTGATTTTAATATGTAATAAGTATAAGATTATAAGTTTATGTTATATATATATATATATATATAAGTATAAGATTATAAGTTTATGTTATATATATATATATATATATATATATATATATATTCTTCCTCTCTCTGCCTTAATTAAAGCGATTTATAAAAGGCTGAATCTTGAATCTGCCTCAGGTTTAATTAGCGGTGTTAGGAGAGCCTGCAGGACCCTAAGCCTCCTGAGATCCCTTAATTCCTCAGATGCGGAGACTGTAGTCATTTGTAATTATCGTCAGTGTCTGTCCGGATAAATATTTGCTTGGGTTTAAAACTGCATTAAATCAATTTTTGTGTACTTATTCTTTAAGCTAGTATCTATATATTTAATTCCGTAAGCGAATCAGTCCCCAGGAAATAGGAAGAAGTTAAGTTAGGTTATGACGATTCATTTTAAAGCTTGAGGGCCAAGGACGGTGGGAAAAATATCAGAAATGTAAAAAATTAGGTAGGCTACGCCCCACTGGACTTAAAAAATCCAATGATTTTCTTATGGAAATATCACTACAGTGTTTCTATTAACTCATTCACTGCGTTAATCGTGTATATTCAGGATAATTGCATTTTTCCTTTTTAGGCAACTGCGGGAAATCCGGCGCGCCGCACTGAACGTGTTAATAAGCAACTGTAACTAATGGCAGTTGTGATTATCCACTTACACATAAACCAAATGTTAGGGGCTATAGCCCCTGTAAGCCACTAGTTTTATTATTTTATTAGGTTTCTGTAATAATTTATTAATTAGTGGTACAAAATCTTGGGATTTTTAAAATAAGTAACATTTAGTTTTTATGTAATCTGTTGTATTAATAAATGAACCAGTTAAAGTAAATTATATAATTTTCCAGATTTAATAAATGAAGATTAATGACGTCGATTGAAAAAAGAAAACCTAAACGTAATCTAAACGAAATAAATAGTATTATTTTAGTGTCAATTAGGCGTTAAGAAGCAAACGAGCTCCTAAGCCACGTATTGCTTAAGCTCTTAATTGAGTTTAGATTAAAGCTGTTACTAATCCTTGAGATGAGAGATAAGCTCATGTGCACGCTCTATTCTTGGAAATAGGGTTGCAGTATGCAATACTTCATTGCATGACAACTAGAATCGCACAAGACAAATTCCGCAAACATACTTCAGTATTTATGGTCCTTACTCCTTTTGATTTATTTTATTTGTTTATAATAAATTCTTCTAAATATATTAAGAATTGTTTAGTTTACATTGGAAGTAAAACCAAAACAATCCAAGATTTACAACCAGAGAGGGGACATCAACCCTAAACAGTACATCAGCAGATGGCATCCCACCCTTACTGACCAATGGTCAAGTGTTTCGATTTCGAGCTGGCGGAAAGATAAGATTTGCCCATTACTCGATGAATGGTGCTGAGGGTTGCAACTATGAGGGAGGATTTATTGAAAATTAATCAATTATGTGACGTCTTGTGAGACTGTGAGTGAGTGTTAACGATCACAGCCAGGCATTTTATGGAATGTGAAGGTTAAAAGTGAAACTCCTATTGTAATTGTTCTGAAGGTCAATCTAACGGAAGGAAACAAATAAATTCCTACTGCAGTTAATCTGAGACCTTTTAGACAAGGGCGTCTTAGAAAAAAGTGACAACCCTGCGACAGTTGTACTAGAGCCATTTATATCACACGAGGGCATCAATTACTGCTGCAGTTATGCTGAATATAGCGTATAACTGCAAGTACAAAGTGCCAGCCTCTGTTTGAATTGACCTTAAAAGATAATATTTTCTATTGGCAACGGAAGGCTATCCCCATCCAGATAAAATGAATGGCAAACATTATCGTCAATTTAAGTTTTCCATGGGTACATTTGTAAGAAGAAAATAGTTTTATATCAGTTTAATTTTGCGGTAGTATGTTTTTTCAGGCGCAAAACACCATGAGTTATATATTGCATCCAAAGATAAAAGATTGTGATTAGTTTGATAAGGCCGGTGTACATGAAACAAGTTGTAATGATTGTGAAAATATTTACGTTGGTCAGACTATTAATTTTGTAAAAATATATAAACATATAACGATTATGTTTCAGCATGGAAGAACCACAAACCGGAAATATCGAATGTCGCAATACACCTTGAAAATGGCCACACCTTGGGAACGATGAAAGAAAATTAAGGTATTATCCATATTTGTAAGAAAGAAAATGTAATCAATGCAAGGGAAGAATTTTTTATTTTTTAGGAACAATTTAGGAATAGGGATATAATGATTAGTGAACATGTCTACTTTTAGTCTAGTGTTACTCATCGCGACTTGTTTCTGGAATGTCCGGCAGCTTCGATAGCCGATATATAAGCAGTTCACCATTTTTATTCTTCAGTTCTCTGATTGGACTTGATGATGACCGGTGTAACTGGTTGAAATCGAGCCTTCTATCATATTTTGTATATTTTTACCGTCTTGTATGTAACTACAGTGTAAGTGCAAATATATTTAGTAGTTTTGTGAGACGTAGTTTCTTTTATCGTGTATTATATTTATAATATTTCTAACTATTTATCCTATTTATTTTTAAAGTACTAGGTTTCATTTAGTGTTCTAATTACAATTTGTTACTGTTTGAATATACATGATCAGGCAAGAACAAGAATATTTCTGATACCATTGTGAAGGTTATAATGACAACTGAACATTACACTGTTTTCAATTTGAGTTATTTTGTAATAAATTATCAAATAAAATGTCCATACAGTACTTATTAAAAACATCTAAAAGATAATCAAGAGCAAATCGGCAAACCACCTTTATAAGTATTCTCTTATGACACATGGGAATAACTCTTCTGATGTTTTAAAACTGTTTCAAATATAATTTATTTACAAGTTACTTACTATAGTCCATCTGAACGTCGATTTGCTAATGCTAGACTGTCCCAATGATAAATGTAAGTTTCTCTCAGCTTTAAAGCCTGCCTGGAGAGACGCCAAAGATATCCCAGGTGTCTATTCCTCTCACCTCATGGCACTCTGGAGGCACATCAGTAGAGGTAGTTTCCACTCGGGTAGAAACTCAGACTATTACAAATTGGGTTTTGGGCTCCCGATAAAATTACAAATAAAATATTAATAATTGGTTGATACAAATTAACCGATAACGGAATTGGAATAGATGACGTGGTTTTAAGATAGTATGTTATTTACGGCATTAACTGTATTTAATGGCTACAGTCAATATAAATAAATAGAATTATCACTTAGAAACTTAAAATTTTTACTTATTTTTACATTTAAGTCACCATAAAATTCGAAATCGGTATTTCTTAAAATTTGTTCTGTCATACTGTTACAGTCCTTGGATGAATTTTGTTTACATTTTCATAGACAAAAATTCCTTATTAAATTTTATAAAACCTCTTTATATTAACTTAGAGCTATAAGAAGTGGATTAACTATTTTAAGCTATCGTCGGGAATTAGGACTCTGCCACAGTGCATATTTAGTCAATTCTTCAATTTTTAATGTTATTGGGATCATTTATGACAAATCCCCCACAAATTGTACCCCTAGATTGCACCCCTTCTATCATGAATTAGATTATAGGGTTAATTGTCATATCTTACCACAGAATCCCAGAGCAATAAACGGTATCAGAAAACTGACACATACTTTCTCCCTTTTAGCCAAACTTAAATGACAAAAATATTTGTTATTTACTAAATATAGAATATGAAGTATAGATAAATGTACAGAAAATTGTCTAAAATAGTTGTTTTCAGAAATATCCACCCAAATTGCTTTTTTGGAGGCACTATAGAGTCCGTTGCTACACACAGTAGTTTTGAGAGGGGAAATGCCCCCTTGCCCCCCCCCCCCCAGGGTTAAATAGCAACACATTTCGAACATCATCTGTTGGTCAATGCTAACTTGACCTGCATATCAAATGAAATTGATCAGTAAATAAGAGAGAAATAGTTATTTTTGTATTCCCCATAAGAATAACATTGGACAACGTACTGTGTTTACCGCTAAATGAAAATTTCAATTTTCTCCGCAACTAGCAATCGTAGAATAGTAATTTAAAATACTAATTTATTTAGTTTTTTGAGCTCTTTTTAATGGTGAATAGTAATCTTTTTTAACATTTATGATTTTTTATGAAAAATCCAAAAAACTGAATTTTTGATGTTTTAAGTCCTGTAATTTCTGAACCCGCATTTTTCCAGAAATGCGGGTGGTGTCATTTTTTTGGAAACCTAAAGTTCTACAAACCACGGAAGTTTAATCAAAATCGTTAGAGCCGTTTTTGAGAAATTTGGATTTGTCATGTTTTTTGGCGGTTTTTGGGGGATAATTACCCTTAAAAACCAAAAATTCAAAAAAATGAAAAAAACGCCTGGAGATATCGTGGATTAGTACCTACATACCAAATTTCATAAAAATCGGCCCATAGGTTAGGGCTCTAGCTCTGTACACATCCACACAGACACACACACACACACACACACACGGACACACACACACACACACACACACAGACAGACATCACGTAAAAACCACTTTTTTGGGTTCAGGGAGCACCAAAACGAATATTTCCACTAACAACTCAAATTCGAAAATTTTTACGAAAACAATACTTTCTCCATATACTATGTATAGGGGGAGAAAGTAAAAAACGAAGTACCGACTACAACGAGCTACCGGCAACAATAAGTCAAAACAAACAATGACTTACCACCTACAACGAGACAATGACTAAAACGATCTACCGGCTACAACGAGACCTGACGTTCAACGAGCAACCGCCTAAAACGAGAAACTGACTACAACGATGTAACGGCTACAATGTGTCACTGCCTACAACAAGCCACCGTCTACAACGAGCCACCGCAAACAACAAGACACTGACTACAACGATCAACCGCCTACAACGAGCCTCCAGGTTCAACGATCAACCGCCTACAACGAGAAACTGACTACAACGATCTACCGGCTACAATGTGTCACTGCCTACAACAAGCCACCGTCTACAACGAGCCACCGCCTACAACAAGACACTGACTACAACGATCTACCGGCTACAACGAGCCTCCAGGTTCAACGATCAACCGCCTACAACGAGACACTGACTACAACGATCTACCGGCTACAACGAGCCCCGAAGTTCAACGAGCAACCGCCTAAAACGAGACACTGACTTCAACGATCTACCGGCTACAATGTGTCACTGCCTACAACAAGCCACCGTCTACAACGAGCCACCGACTACAACAAGACACTGACTACAACGATCTACCGGCTACAACGAGCCTCCAGGTTCAACGATCAACCGCCTACAACGAGACACTAACTACAACGATCTACCGGCTACAACGAGCCTCCAGGTTTAACGAGCAACCGCCTAAAACGAGAAACTGACTACAACGATGTACCGGCTACAATGTGTCACTGCCTACAACAAGCCACCGTCTACAACGAGCCACCGCCTACAACAAGACACTGACTACAACGATCTACCGGCTACAACGAGCCCCCAGGTTCAACGATCAACCGCCTACAACGAGACACTGACTACAACGATCTACCGGCTACAATGTGTCACTGCCTACAACAAGCCACCGTCTACAACGAGCCACCGCCTACAACAAGACACTGACTACAACGATCTACCGGCTACAACGAGCCTCCAGGTTCAACGATCAACCGCCTAACCGCCTACAACGAGACACTGACTACAACGATCTACCGGCTACAACGAGCCTCCAGGTTCAACGATCAACCGCCTACAACGAGACACTGACTACAACGATCTACCGGCTACAACGAGCCTCCAGGTTCAACGATCAACCGCCTACAACGAGACACTGACTACAACGATCTACCGGCTACAACGAGCCTCCAGGTTCAACGATCAACCGCCTACAACGAGACACTGACTACAACGATCTACCGGCTACAACGAGCCTCCAGGTTCAACGATCAACCGCCTACAACGAGACACTGACTACAACGATCTACCGGCTACAACGAGCCCCGAAGTTCAACGAGCAACCGCCTAAAACGAGACACTGACTTCAACGATCTACCGGCTACAATGTGTCACTGCCTACAACAAGCCACCGTCTACAACGAGCCACCGCTTACAACAAGACACTGACTACAACGATCTACCGGCTACAACGAGCCTCCAGGTTCAACGATCGATCGCCTACAACGAGACACTGACTACAACGATCTACCGGCTACAATGTGTCACTGCCTACAACAAGCCACCGTCTACAACGAGCCACCGCCTACAACAAGACACTGACTACAACGATCTTACGGCTACAACGAGCCCCCAGGTTTAACGAGCAACCGCCTACAACGAGACACTGACTACAACGATCTACCGGCTACAACGAGCCCCGAAGTTCAACGAGCAACCGCCTAAAACGAGAAACTGACTACAACGATGTACCGGCTACAATGTGTCACTGCCTAGAACGAGCCATCGCCTACAACAAGCCACCGCCTACAACAAGACACTGACTACAACGATCTACCGGCTACAACGAGCCCCGAAGTTCAACGAGCAACCGCCTAAAACGAGAAACTGACTACAACGATGTACCGGCTACAATGTGTCACTGCCTAGAACGAGCCATCGCCTACAACAAGCCACCGCCTACAACAAGACACTGACTACAATGATCTTCCGGCTACAACGAGCCCCCAGGTTCAACGAGCAACCGCCTACAACGAGACACTGACTACAACGATCTACCGGCTACAACGAGCCCCGAAGTTCAACGAGCAACCGCCTAAAACGAGAAACTGACTACAACGATGTACCGGCTACAATGTGTCACTGCCTAGAACGAGCCATCGCCTACAACAAGCCACCGCCTACAACAAGACGCTGACTACAATGATCTACCAGCTACAATGAGCCCCCAGGTTCAACGAGCAACCACTTACATCGAGATACCGCCTACAACGTCTCACCGCCTTCAACGAGCCACCACCTACATCGAGCCACCGCACGCATCGACCAACCACCTACATCGAGCCACCGCCTATATCGAGCCACCGCTTACAACGAGCCACCGCCTACATCGATCCACCGTCTACATTGAGCCACCGCCTACATCGAGCCACCGCCTAGATCGAGCCACCACCTACATTGAGCCACCACCTACATCGAGTCACCGCCTAGATCGAGCCACCGGCTACAACGAGCCACCGCCTTCAACACCCACCACCAAGATGCCAGCTACAACGAGTCCCCAACAATAAGGAGACACCTGCTATAAGGAGCCACCATCTACATCGAGCCACCAACTACAAAGTCTCACCGCCTACAACGAGCCACCACCTACATCGAGCCACCACCTTCAACACCCACCACCAAGATACCAGCTACAACGAGTCCCCGACAATAGTAAGACACTTCCTACAACAAGCCACCGCCTACATCAAGCCACCACCTACATCGAGCCACCGCCTACAAGGAGCCACCCACAGCCTTCAACACCCACCGCCAAGATGTCAGCTAAAACGAGTCCCCGACAATAAGAAAACACTTGCTACAACGAGCCACCGTGAAGATACGAGCCACGACCGAGGCCACGACTCATCGACCTGCCTACAACAGTTATGATATGGTTTACTCAGACTGCAGATACTCAGATATTTTCCCCGAAATGAATTTCCCGATATGAAAGTTTCCACCTATGTACCACTTCTACAAGCTGCAACCCGACAAAACAGGAAACGTGTTTAGTTTATTAGACTCGTAATACCCCTCAATCTATATCAACCTAGATAGCAGTGAAGCCTGTATCGTAACGACGCGACGGCGACGAAGGGTCTTGGGTAAACAACGAACGTAGTGGGCAAATAACGGGGGTAAACAAAGAGGGCTTCTCAGGTAAACACTGAGGGTAAACACTGGCGCGCAAACAACGAGAGGACGCCGGGACAGCGGGCTGGTGCTAGACCAAGGCCTTCCACAACAAAATATCCTACTCAAGTGTTCATTTATTACACTCAAATGTTACATTATGTATGGATTTGCAAGTAATTTGTCATTCAAATATATAATGCCATTAAAATAGGCCCTCGCTTGAATATTACGCTTAAAAGTTTGAATTACTATCATAATGAAATAGTAAATAAAAAACAAAATGGACGCTAAGTGTCACAGTTATTATACTCAATGATTTAGAATTCAGCAATTATTGAGGATGTTTCAGGACAAAATAATAGATTATACGGTACTTAAAACAATTTCTCAAGTGTTTGTTGTGATTATAGAATTTTACCACGAATCACGGTCGTGGTAAGAATACCAAGGTTGCTTAACGTAATTATATACAGAAGTCGATTATATTTAAGCAAAATAAAAAAAATGCATGGTAGTAACCATACACGGAGGGTGATAACACCGGTCCCCGGTGGAATTGATAAGACCACAGCCACCGTTGTTTTGTAGGATGGGATGGGGGATTGGGGGATGTTAGCCCTTGTGTTCAGTAAGGCTTACATTTAATTGACGCAATCCCTTGGGTACCAAACCCAAACCCCGCTCGACACAATCCCTAAAACCTGCGCTGGATTATGGTGAATCTACTTAGCCGCTCACCTGATCTCTGGATTGAATCAATGATCCATCCTTCGTACTTCAATACCTCAGGTATTTTATTGTGCGTTTTGAAATATTTACTTTGATAAGCAATAACTATATATTTACTACAAAACATTTTCTGTAACGTCTTGGATCTGTATGATGGAAAATTTACGTTTCAACTTAACAGAGCAAAGATAGCTCACCTCTGCTCTGTACATACTATTAACAACCTAACCTGCTACTTCAGCTAGTAAATAAGCATGTATCAGGTATCGATGTGGTTGATACAACACCAAATACCGACGACCAGATAAAACCGGTTTATAAATTGACGAACACTGTCACAGTTGTTATGCTTATCTTGTGAAAGGTGCAATTGTCATGTGAACTGTACTCCGTAACAGTTTATTCGTATGTTACAGAAAATAACTCAACACTTATTTTGTCTTGTTATGATACACTTAACAAAATATCCTACTCAATATGCTAGGGCTAGACTAGCATCTTATTATAACGAGTTGAGTAGTTAAAACTTCTTAAGAATATATCTTTAATTGTTGTTAAAGAAATTGAAGGTTAAAGCCTATATTAAAAAGTAATTTTGTTTAACGCTCTCACTGTTTAACCCTAGAACAAAAACAATATATGACACTTTTTTGATGATACACTATAGTGTTTTAGTTATTTGCAACTAAAACACAAGTTTATTTTATTAGTGAATTTCCTTTGGAAAGTGAACTATTAGCATGACCCGCACGGTGAAACTTAAGCCCGGGACCACCATAGAAGTTCCTAACATGACCCCCTGAACACGTTTTGGGGGGTCGTTCAAAATTTTATATATATATAGACATGTATATATATATATATATATGTGTGTATGCACTCTAGCGGTCGCATTTTTTGTCCGATTTAATTCAAATTTGGTAGGGACGTTCCATTATATAATCTGTTGGACAAGTTCGTTGGGCAAAACAATCGGAAAACTCTAAACCCATTTTTTGGGGATTAATCTTTCAAATTTCGAGTTTTTGGGCCCGAAAATGGTCAGAAAAGCCCCGGACGTAAAATTAATGCATGTAGAAAGATGTGAATTAGTGAGGCGAAAGTTTTAAGCCCTCTCTCATCATTCTAGCATAAATATTTACCGAGTTATTAAAGAAAATGTGTATCGGCTAAACACAGTACGTTGTCTTTAGGGGTTTTACACTAGAAAAGCCTGTTATTCCTTTGTTAAGAGTTCTTTTATTATCCCCAGCAACCTCACGCCTACTTTCAAGCCTGTCTGGACCGTCTCCTAACCTTATAATGCGCAAAATTGTATTCCCAGCTTTGCAAGTAAATGAAACCAGGTGTATCAGAACAGCCAAAAAATCAATGTTTTCAGATTTCAATAAAAATTGGACAAATGTATGTTTTTACACTGATTTTGAGTTTTAAAAGTTTTTATGTGGAAATTCACTTCCCTCATGTCAGCGTGCTGCGTGCAAACTCGTTTAGATATGAAACGCTTGCACAACTAATGCAGGTTAATTTGTAATAGAAAATTACGTTGTCATAAATGAAAAAAATGTATAAGTACTTGAAATCGTAGTCTATCAGTAAATGGTTTGTAGTTACATGTACATTCCCATATGAATAAAGTAGTATTCCTTGTAAATAAATAATAATCTGTATTACCGATAAGATCTGAATAAAAAAAATATCTGTGACTTAGCATTTAATGGTGACGATTGAAACATTTAATATGCATAGGTATTTCAATAAAGAACCATTTAAACACTGCTGTCCTAACTATCAACTCTCACACATATATTTGTAAAGGTATTTTTAATTAGATAAATTTAAAATAATTCCCAACCATTACGGATTCTCGATGTATCGTATCCCGAGGTTATTCCGTCACCTTAAGACTCAGTCGTAGATCTTCATGTTAGCCCTCCTCCATTGCACTGGTTGTGTTTGCCTGTGTTCCTTGGTTATTAGTGAATTGCCTATGGAAAAGTGAACTGGTAGCATAATCCGCACGATGAAACTTAAGACCGGAACTACCATAGAAGTTCCTAACGTGACCCCCTGAACACGTTTTGGGGGTCGTTAAAAATGTTATATATTTATATATGTACATACTATATAGACATATATAGATAAATATATATGTTTGTTCGCACTCTAGCAGTCGCATTTTTTGTCCGATTTACTTCAAATCCGGAAGGTACATTCTTTTATATAATCAGCTGTTGGACAAAACAATCAGAAATTTCTAACCCCTTTTTGGAATTTAATATTTTCAATTTTGAATTTTTGGGCCCAGCAGTTTTCAGAAAAGCCCCTAATGTAAAATTAATGCATGTAAAAAGATGGAGATTAGTCAGGCGAAATTTGTTAAACCCTCTCTCATCATTCCAGCAGAAATATTTACCGAATGATTAAAGAAAATATAAATTACCTAACACAGTACGTTGTCTTATGAGGATTTTACATTAGAAAAGGCTGTTATTCATATGTTCGTGTAGTTTTATCATCCACAGCAAACCCTCAATAGACCTTCTCCTAACTTTACAATACGCAACATTGTTTTTCCATCATTTCAGGTAAATAGAACCAGGAGCATAAGAACAGCAAACAAATTAAATGTTTTCAGAATTCCATAAAATTGGAATAAGTCTATGTGTTAACACAGTTTTTAATTTTTTCAAGTTGTTACATGATAATTCATTACCTTTAAGTCAGCGTGCTGCGTGTGAACTAGTTTCTCTTTAAGATGGGCGAATAGCCTATACATTCATGTATCTTTTCATTCCTTTACCATTACAGAGACTTTGTATATCGGGTGTCCGGGTATTCCCCTCATATTGAAACACGGTTGAATATGTTCATATCCTTCTCCTTCAACCAATAAATGGTTGGATATGTCCGTATTTAATCGTCCTCCATATCAGAAATGACTATAACATAGTTGCAATTCCTACACCAGTGGTATAACCCTGCGTTATTCCTTTACCTTTATATTAGATTGTTTGCATAGTAGTTGTTGGCCTGATAATCTCAGGTGATCCTCATCAATCATGAACATTTTGCGAAGTTGTGAAACTTGACCCAGCGAGAGTTTATTTACTACACCTCATTGGACTCTTGGAGATGTTACTACACCCATGATCAACGCTCCAACTTCTGGACTTTCTGTATCGCCACGACACACGACTGCTGATGCCCGTGTCCCTGGTTCATTCCCTACACATTACTCACTCCTTGTCAGTCCAGCTGGCCATGCCGCTCCGCTTCTATATATAGATGTCCCGCTATTCTTGTTGTGTCACTAGACTGACCTACTCTTAAAACCGACGGACGTGTGGCTATAGCGAATAAATCGTAAAACTCCTTTGCTCACCCGTTTCTTATTTACTAATTAACAAATTTTTCGCAATTTTATAACCTTAGACCTTTTGCCAATTACTATTGAATCAGATAAATTATCTAAATTATTAGTGGTAGTTCGTAATTCTAACAGAGTATTACGAAAAACTGTCCTGTCCTTTTAGACAATAAAATTTAATACATAAATAAATTACGTTTTTTCAAATAATTGTTTTGGTATTAGTGTTTTTAAAAACTAATGGTGGGACACAAATTATTCAAAACACACCAATTACTTTAAATAAATGTAATTTTACCAGGAAATTTATTAAATTTATTAATTAGATGCGAATAAACCAAGTTTAAGGTTCAGTAATGTATAAAACCATTCCAGTAATAACAGGAATATGGAAAAAACAAAACTTTAAGAAATGTTGGTTTGGGAAAACTTGAATTTTCAAGTCATACAGGAATATTCAAGACTGTAAAGTAATGTAAGGGGATTCTTCATTCATGAATGTTAATGAGTGCTGCACCTGGGTTTTCAACCAGCTATTTGCAGAGGTTCGGTGTCTGAGCTGGCACATACTCAACACTGTTTGCTTTACTTGTGTTTAACCAGTAAGCCTTGTATTAAGTCCTGAACCCATAAGTGTTATGTGTGAGCTCAAGCCACAAACATCTGCAAATCACTGGTCGAAAACCCTGGTTTAGCACTCATTAAGATGCATTAAAGAAGAATCCCGCTTCTTTACAGTTACTTTACTTTGATGTACATTACTTTGCTTTACTTTACTTACGTTACAATTACTTTACAGACGAGAGAATATTCCTGTATGCTATGCAAATTCCAGTTGAAATCAACCAGCGTTTCTTATTGTTTTTGTTTCCAATAAGTTCCAACAAAGCTCAGTGATCAGTGGAATGACTTTGTTTTGTGTTCCTAATTATCTTACTTGTTATTCAACACATTCTACAGTTTTTAGATACAATCTGGTTTTGTTTACTGACACAGTAGTTTGTAGTAAACATCTGATCTAACACGGTACTTAATCTTGGTAGACTTAATTCGAATTTTCTTAAGCCAATGTTTAATTATATTCCATTATATTGAAGCATTACAAACCTAAAGATTAACCTAATCTTTTCTCGGGGCACACTTTTTACATTCGCTATTAATGTTAATATAGAATGTTATTAGCGAATTTCCCCTATAGGGAAGATATATATGTATATATATATATATATATCTTATCTTATATATATATTATATATATATGTGTGTGTGTGTGTGTGTGTGTGTGTGTGTGTGTGTGTGTGTGTGTGTGTGTGTGTGTGCCCGTAAGCACGATAACTATCGTTAAAAAAGGTCCGATCTTAATGAAATTTGGTACAAATGTGTAAAGTACCAATTATTTGAACGAGTTCGAAAACCAGACGAATCGCACCATCCCAAGGGGGTTTTGGGGGGGGGGTTTGTACCCCAAAAATGGGTTTTTTGAGGTTTTCACATGTAATTTTTATTTAAATAAAATTTTAATTCATACCATTGAATTCAGCTTAAAAAAAACCAAAAACAATTTGGTATTTGATCATTGCTCTACGTCAATTGGTTACTGAGATATTGCAAGTGCTTTGTCTAATGCTATTCTTATGGAGAAAAATAAATATGTGATATCTCGCTTATTTCTGAATATAAACTGACGAAACTTCGTATATGGCTTCATCTGGTTGTGGTTTGTTGTTGTTTGCACAAAAACCAAATTTTTACGTATGGTTCCCGTAGCAGCAAACCTAGGTACTCGGTCCCCATGTTACTCTTATGGAGAATAATTAAAATGTTATATATCGCTTATTTATAAATGTATATGAATGAAACTTGGTATGTGACTTTACTTAGATGAGTTCTATTGATATTTACATAAAAACCCATTATTTTGTGTACCTTGTTGCAGCAAACCTGCGTACTCATCCCCAATGTTATTCTTATGGAGAATAATTAAAATTGTATTTATTGCTTATTTGTGAATATATTTTTATGAAACTTGGTATGCGGCTTTATGTAGTATTAAGACATTGGAAATTCGCTGAGTACGCAGTTTTGCTGCGACGGGGGTATTTTTAAAACGCAATAAGGATTCGGTATATTAATTAAAACATTGTTACTATATTATTTGTATATCAATTTTACTATTAGATAGGATATAACAATCGCACACTATAACATAATTCATAGTTATTTTACTAAAGCAATATATAAGGTAAAGTTTCGATATCCTACATACTAGAAAGTGTTTCGAATGTCTAGTGTAATGCATAGTTGAAAAGAAAAATTGTAAATATAACTTGCAATTCTCAGACTGATGTCGGCACTTTTTACATACTCATCTTTTGTATTAATTCATGAACAATTATCTTTATTGTAAGTTATAGTTTTTTTTACAAAAGATTATGGCGAACGTGTTTGGGAAACATAAAATAAATGTGGTACTTTACTATATGCTCGGGTCGTAATATATCTCAGTCCCTGTCTTGTTTACTTGACAGCTCTATCGTAGGTTAACATAAACACAACTGGTGTATACTTTAACCCTTGAAATTGAGTTATTACCTTTGCCGATCAAGTTAACTTTTAAGATTAACTCTATCAAAGTGGTCATAGTTGGAATGGGTAAACAGTTTTGCAAACTTTAGTACGTGGAATTATTTAGACTATAGCGATCGCCCAGAGGTCGAAATTCGACCAAAAATAATTATACGTCAGTCCAAAGTGGCACATACGAATAATGGCTGTTTGCGTGAATGTTTTGCCACATCCTGCGTGAGCAGTTAAATAAAATTAATTTGAACCAGTTACCTTCTGCTGAACTTCAAGAATAACATAACTCTCTCTCTCCCCCTCTCCCCCTCCCCCTCATCCCCACCATCGCCCTCTCCCTGCTCACACCCAGGTTAAATTTATTTTAATATGGAGTTACAACGGATTAGAGAGGGGTGTTTCCATTCCAATAGTCAGTACTATTTTTTACTTGCATTAGTCCTGAAACATATGTTCTTGCTGCTGTGCTAGCATTTTCTATTATATCAGCTATCAAATATGTACCATTCAATTGATTAGGCTACTGAGCTTCCCTAAGATTAACATTGAAACTTTGAAGGCCTGTGGGCCAATGTAGATTTAAATGGGTTTATGCTCATCTACAAGACGATACCTTTCTAACGATATTCGTGAATTTCTCCTACGATGCACACAAACTGAGAAAAAAGCAGGGGCACTTTTGTGCTTGCCTATTAATATGAAGGTTGTCCTTATCTGTTTTGTTGCTCTGTCATCTTGCAGTCGTAAAAGCACTCTTTATATACCAAAAACAAACAAATATAGTAAAAAGTATTTAAATTACCTGCTTCTGTTGAATGATCCTTATGTTGATATACACTACCACTGGTTTCAGGCCACTTTAGGGTTTATTAAGTGTAGCATAAATATATGAATAGTTTTTATTTAACGTATAAATAACCTTTGTTACGATAACTCGTGAAATTGATAATTTATTTGTGAGTAACTTTATTTGTATATATATATATAAATGACGTATTATCAAAAAGTATCAAAGAAAAAGATCGTTACTCTGGTTACTGTCAAAAAGTCTTACGATATTTAAGTTGGTGAAATAATTACTATATATTCCGCATTTTGAGATCTTGGTGAAAAATATTAAGTATGAAATAACATGTAATGGACGTTGAAGGGTAGTAAACGGCCGGCGCGACGGGTGGGGCTTGAAAAATGTAGGAGAAGAGTTCACATCGATCACAGAATTGCTGTCTGGGCTCTTGGCTGTCCTTCAGACCTCGTGGTAACGGCCGGCGCGACGGGTGGGGCTTGAAAAATGTAGGAGAAGAGTTCACATCGATCACAGAATTGCTGTCTGGGCTCCTGGCTGTCCTTCAGACCTTGTGATAACGGCCGGCGCGACGGGTGGGGCTTGACAAATGTAGGAGAAGAGTTCACATCGATCACAGAATTGCTGTCTGGGTTCCTGGCTGTCCTTCAGACCTCGTGATAACGGCCGGCGTGACGGGTGGGGCTTGACAAATGTAGGAGAAGAGTTCACATCGATCACAGAATTGCTGCCTGGGTTCCTGGCTGTCCTTCAGACCTCGTGATAACGGCCGGCTTAGTGGACTGCAAAAACATCATAAAGAATACTTAAAACTACATTGGCCTAACCATCCCAGTCTCCTACGAAACAGTTTCACTATTTATTATCAACGACTTTGTTAAGTCTCGAATTAAACATATATTTTAGAACGGTTTAGGCAAATATACGGTCAATTGTAATAACCTGCTTACTCTTTTTGCAAACTGTTGTAATATAACTGTTGTTGTATTTAAGAATAAATTAAGCATTACAAATTAAGGTAAATTTTTAAGTTTTGCCTTATAAGTGATGAAAACAGTTCGTTATAGATTAATTTTGTTTATACAGTATAACCGTTTTAGTATCTTGTTCTCTTAAAAGTTTAAAGGGTCTTGCTTTCAGTTGTTAAAGTGTTGATTGTTGTATTATTAAACATTGTTTCTAGCACTGAGGAATTGGTTAGTTTCCCTGTTTAAGCAAAAATATAAAAGCTTCAATATATTATCCAGAAAAATGCATTATACAAAGTTATTTTTAACCTGTTTAAGTTAGTTTTGTTTAAGTGACTACTCATAATTTCCCTGAGAATTACCCTAGGTGTATATTGATGAACCTGACGACTAACTTCCTTCGTACAGAGCTCGCCACGAAGGTAGGTACTATTTTCTCCATTTAAATTCTTAAACTTAAGTAAGCCATTGTTATAATTACTAATAATAACGCTTTTGGCAGTTTCATTCTTATTTCTGTTTTTTATTCTCACCTAAACGTTTCGATGCCACTTTGGACATCTTCATCGGTAGGAAGGTTATATAAACAGTGCTAGAAACAATGAAACTGCCAAAAGCGTTATTATTAGTAATTATTTCCTCCATGTTTAAGATACTGTCCTGTTAGTGGGAGGGTTCAACCAGGAAAGCTGGTGTTTTTATTTTGCTCTGTGGGCATTAGTTTTCTTTTGTCATATACCTTTTATTTTTGTAAACAGTTTGTAGTGGCTTGAAGGGGCTTCAGCTTTAACAGTTAGTTAATAAGAACGCATGTTTAACCTAAACAAATCAGACAAACACAATGTGGGATTTTAAATTAAATCAGACTTTTAGAGCCCCATGATTTTCTTAAGGGTCATTTAGTCCTTATTTCTGGCTGACTTGCTATACAAAAATAAAAAATAATACATTTCCGATGTTCCCTGGACAAATTCCTTTAACTTGAACCATGTCTCACTAAATTATAGTCGATCAAACCTTTATTATATCTACTTTAGTTTGTTCAATTTCTACATGGACTATTTTAACTTCCTCAAAATTTCGTGTCAGTATAACAAATAACAACGGGTTTATGTTTAAGCATATAATATAAATTTAACTCACTTGTCTTGTATTATCCTAGTAGTGGGGGTTTGACGGTGCTGGCTCACTTGATTAATTGCTTCCGGAAGCGCTGCGTCATTAAATACGTCATCTGAGGCTGAGCCAGTGACGTAGGCGGTTTTGTGACGTAATGAGTGAAAGGTTAAAGTTCAAGGTCACGGGGAGGTAATTTTAAAAAAGTACTACCTCGCACGCGTAAAATCCGATTGTGATTCGATAGTTAATCGATAATAAATATCGAATAAATATCGAATGAAACAATCGAATGATACGAGTGCGAGGTAGTACTATTACAAATATTACTTTATTTACAATAATTCATGTTTACAATAGTTCCCCGTTGTTCGTTGTCATCGATGTTGTTGATCCGGACGAGTTGCGGCCATCACTTCGCTTTCTGAAGAAAGACGGTAGATACTTCGATCCCTGCGCAGAGTCCATGTTGTGTTTTTGACACCTATCTGTTCTGTTAGGTGTTTGCATTTCATTGCTGTCAGGAGGAAAGAATACGTGACGGCAATGAAATAGAAACATCTATCAGACCTTGAGTGAAATGATATTGTTATTTTGTGAAGAGCGTCTCGGAGAGCTCGATGTTCACCGGTCGAGAGCCGGAGGTGTACTGACTATTCGCTAGCTAGCGTTTTTGGTATCAAACAAAATGGTGGGGGTAAAAGTGTAGTAGAACGAAGCAGATGGTGGACAGCAGATGGGCGGCGGCAGGTGGCAGGCGGCAGGTGGCAA
This sequence comes from Allygus modestus, assembly GCA_963675035.1. Taxonomy (NCBI): domain Eukaryota; kingdom Metazoa; phylum Arthropoda; class Insecta; order Hemiptera; family Cicadellidae; genus Allygus; species Allygus modestus. Next base: position 320,805,039 of record OY776111.1, read on the forward strand.
GTGTGCGGCAGATGGTAGTCCCCCACTACACCAGTCCCCCACTACACCAGTCTCCCCACCAAGTTTTACATCGCACAATAACTAGTTTACATGTGTTAGTTAGGGTTTAGCTCTTAGACTGTCAAGACCTTACCTCCGTAACTAAAAACCTCAATAATGTTTGCGCTTCAACGCTGTACAAGTAAACAGCTACTATGATCTAAACCGGTGCATGTATTCATATGGTTCTTTTTGCGTAGCAAACAACTGGTTAAAAGTGTTTCAACCTCAATTATTCTTCGACGAAACCGCTCATTGTCCACTAAAAGTGTAGACCTTCTGTCTTCATCGTCAGGGAAGTAGAAAGTAGTGTCAAGGGGACTACTGAAGGTCACCTTCCTCATGTTCCTGTAAAACTGCGACATTTTTCAGACCGTCTAGGTAGATGTTCATACGACAAGAGCTGGAAGAATAATGATGTAGCGTTATCGTGTATAATAGGCATCTACCCCCACCACAACGTTACCTTGTCCTTCAAACCATCGTTTTTACGCCACGGATGCTATACTGTTGGTTAGATTTAAATTTAAATTGCACCTACTTGTTCGCCTTGTCAAGCTGCGTAATTGAAGTACCCACATGTTAGACCTTGAACCAAAAACAAAGAAGTTATTTAGGTTTGTCCTTGAAAATAGTTGTTTTTTCGCTGTTGCTGCTATACCCTTTGTTGGATCTGAATTCTGTTTGCACCAACTTGTTCGTCTGATCAATCCGCGTAATTTGAGTACCCACTTAATATATTTTAAACCGTAAATAAAGAAGTTATTTAGGCTTGCCCTTGAAAATAGTTGTTTTTCGCTGTTGCTGCTATACCCTTTGTCGGATCTGAATTCTGTTTGCGCCAACTTGTTCGTCTGATCAATCCGCGTAATTTGAGTACCCACATGACATACTTTGCACAAACTGTGTACCCCCCTCCCCCTTTTTTGGGTCATGTTCAAGGTCAAGGTCAAGGTCAAGGACCTTGGGACTTAGAAATTTTCACAAAGTGGGCTGCACACAAACATAAGACTAATAGTCTCCTGCCTATGTACAGGCCAAGTCCCTAACTTGAAATGCTTAGGGTGGTCCTGAAAAGGACCGTTTGTGTTTGAAGGAGATGGTGGATAAGGAGCGGTGAGCGGTAGTCAGTGTTTATTTTTCCTTTGTAACCCACTTTACTTGTCCCTTCTGCCGTACTAAAATCAAGTCGCACTTGGTCTCAGGAGGTGGCAGAGTGGACCTTGGAAGGTGGACCTTGACGTAACGGCCGCCGCCAAAGAGGTGTTGGAGTAGGTACTCATCATCGCTGATCTTCCCCACAAGTAGATACTCCACGTTTAATTTCAACTGCGCAAACTTGACGGCGACAGACTCCAGCGGCGTTACCAACTCGGTAAGTTTCACCGTAGCCGTCCTCTTCATTATCTCCTCAACAGTTGGTGGCGGCGATGAAGGTCGAAGCGATGAAGGGTGGGGTGATAGCGATGGTGAAGATGCAGTGGACGTCGAAGGCCGTTGGTCGAAGTAAAGTGGGTGGTTTCGAAAATTCTTCCGTATGCAAGATTTAAAAGAACTAGGTCTTTTGAATCCGCTCCTTTTTTCCGAAGACTTCTTCAAAGTCTCCTTCAAACGTTGCAGTTTCTCGGGTGTAATGGGAGAAGACATAGCGCAGAGGTGTATTCAGTTCGCAAGGCAAAGCTGGAATGAGGTACCAGACGGAGCAAAGCGGGTCGCCAAGTGTAACCGTGACATTTCCATATACGGGTAGAAAGCTAAAAACCGGTCTACATCCGGTTCCCCTTCCCCCGTGACGACACAACCTCCCCCCCCCCTTTTTGGGTCATGTTCAAGGTCACCCCACCCCTTTTTTGGGTCATGTTCAAGGTCACCCCCCCCCCGTGACGTAACATCCCCCCCCGTGACGTAACATCCCCCCTTCCGCTTCGGTGACGTCACTTTGCCTTTATAAGCGGGAGCAGTCCGCAGTCTCGTCGCAGTAGCTTGCCGCCCGCTGTTTGGGTATACGTCTCAGTGGGTTGCACTCTGCTGCAGCGTAGGTCTGTTAAGTGTGCGTTGGGCCCGACGCGCAATTAAGAGATCCGCGCCCTTGCATGTTTAGTTAGTTTGTTAAGCATGTTAGATAACGCTTGTAGTTTGCTGCTAGGTAATGTAGTTAGTCTAATATATGTTAGTGTTTGGTATCGGTTTGAAGTGTCTTATTTACTAATGAAATATGTACTCCCGGCCCTACAGGTCCCTCAACAACCTTGGTCAAAACTTGGGTTCGCAGCAGCCTGACGCCGGGTGTTTGGGTCTACGTCCCACCGGGTTTCAGTGATACTGTTGACCTTTGCAAAACCGACCTTGGTTGTTCTTGTAAAAGTAACGTTAACTGATTAATTTTGTTTACATAGTTGATGGTAAAGTCTTTATTTTCAAAGTAATGTATCTTGCTTCTCATCCTTTTCCTAACCCCTCTAAGGTATGGCGCGCAAACCGACCTTGTGTCAATACGGCGCGTAAACCGGTTGACATTTCCCATCTTAGCCTGAGAAAACTGTGTAAAATATAAAGTCAGTCTCTTGTTTAAAATTAGTCTCTTGTTTGTTGTCTTTTGTCCCCTTCCCAAATACAGAGCGGGGAATAGAGCAGTATGTTATGCTCTATTCCCCGCTTTGGCTTCATGTTCAGATGACCTTGGGACTTAGAAAATTCACGTACAAAGCGGGGAATAGATCGGTTTGTGGTCCAAGTGAGAATCAATTACTGCTCTATTCCCCGTTTCAATAATATGACCAAACGACCTTGACCCACTTCGGGACTTAGAAAATCCTCGTATTGTAATATCCCCCCCCCTTTGACGTAACATCCCCCCTTCCGCTTTGGTGACGTCACTTTGCCTTTATAAGCGGGAGCAGTCCGCAGTCTCGTCGCAGTAGCTTGCCGCCCGCTGTTTGGGTATACGTCCCAGTGGGTTGCACTCTGCTGCAGCGTAGGTCTGTTAAGTGTGCGTTGGGCCCGACGCGCAATTAAGAGATCCGCGCCCTTGCATGTTTAGTTAGTTTGTTAAGCATGTTAGATAACGCTTGTAGTTTGCTGCTAGATAATGTAGTTAGTCTAATATATGTTAATGTTTGGTATCGGTTTGAAGTGTCTTATTTACTAATGAAATATGTACTCCCGGCCCTACAGGTCCCTCAACAACCTTGGTCAAAACTTGGGTTCGCAGCAGCCTGACGCCGGGTGTTTGGGTCTACGTCCCACCGGGTTTCAGTGATACTGTTGACCTTTGCAAAACCGACCTTGGCTGTTCTTGTAAAAGTAACGTTAACTGATTAATTTTTGTTTACATAGTTGCTGGCAAAGTCTTTATTTTCAAAGTAATGTATCTTGCTTCTCATCCTTTTCCTAACCCCTCTAAGGTATGGCGCGCAAACCGACCTTGTGTCAATACGGCGCGTAAACCGGTTGACATTACCCATCTTAGCCTGAGAAAACCTTGTAAAATATAAAGTCAGTCTCTTGTTTAAAATCAGTCTCTTGTTTGTTGTCTTTTGTCCCCTTCCCAAATACAGAGCGGGGAATAGAGCAGTATGTTATGCTCTATTCCCCGCTTTGGCTTCATGTTCAGATGACCTTGGGACTTAGAAAATTCACGTACAAAGCGGGGAATAGATCGGTTTGTGGTCCAAGTGAGAATCACTTACTGCTCTATTTCCCGTTTTAATAATATGATCAAACGACCTTGACCCACTTCGGGACTTAGAAAATCCCCGTATTGTAATATATATTTACTCGTTACAACATTATTACCCCCACCGTATAACACTTGCACTCCCCACCACTATCAGTATGTATAAAAGAGGGTCCCCCAGCACTAGTAAAATCATTCTTCCTCTTGTGCTGTTATACCTCACACCATGGCACACATTAGGAAGCAGACACAACCTCTCAAATTGAAACCTTCTGCTTCGTCTTCGCCCGCCTCTACCACTCCGTCTTCTGCGGTTCCATCCATCCTTCGGACAGCCCTGATGTTAGCTAACATCGTCCCGGAGAACTGTCCACCACTACCTGCTGCGTCAACGACTTACACAAGTCCTTCACCTCTTCCGTCAACTTCTCGTGCTGTTTCTCCAAGTCCTTCACCTCTTCCGTCAACTTCTCGTGCTGTTTCTCCAAGTCCTTTGTCAACGTCTCGTGCTGTTTCTCCAAGTCCTTCTACATCTTCAAGTTGTTCTACATGTTCATCAAAGTCTTCCAAATCGTCTGCTTCTTCATCCTCATCAACATCAAGTTCGAGACCAAGCCAACCAGCCACCCAATCATCTTCTCCAACCAGACCTTCAGTAATCTGCACATATACTTCATCTCCTTCAGAGAAATTTAAACAACTTAAATCTGTACAAAGGATGTGCATGCTTCCTGCACAACAATGTAATTATATATTCAAAAAAGGTGCTAAGAAAGGTGAACGCTGTGTTAAACGTTGTATTTTAAATGAAGAAACGTGCAGTCTTCATTTAAAATTAAACCATGGCGCATCTCCTTCTTCACCACGTGCAACAGTGGTGCCAATTAAAATTCGAATTAACAGGCTTTGTAAAAACAAACGCTACTTCTTTGTTAAAATAAAGGACTTTGCAAAGGTGTTGGTTCAATGTGAAGGTAAACTGTACTATGTAGAGTTACCTAGAGCCATGGACCTCCACGTCAAAAAACCTACCCACAAGGACTATTTAATTCGAAATGATACAGGTATCACTGTGTGGAAATCATTAAAATAATAATATAAATAAAAAGACCAAAAGTTTATTCCAAATTAAATAAAGCATTTTTTCCAAATTAAAAAAAAGTGTGGACAACCTATTTACAATTTGTAGCATATGCTGCAGAGTGTAAATAAGTTGTCCACACTTTTTTTTGCAATGTTACAACGACCTTGACCTAGATAACGGACTTGGATAATTTACACTAAGTCAAAGATAAACTTAAAAGGAAAAAGGAGAAATATTATACTAAAGTCATTATTCAACAGTAAAGAGGGGAGGGGGTAAGCGGGTATTTAAGCGAGCGATTCGGAATATAATTATTAGTTGTATCATCATGAGCGTCAACAGCAACACATGGGGAAAGGAAATTAACGAAGAGGAGTTGTACGCAATTGCTGAGGCTGCAGAAATGACTGAAGTTTTTAAGATTAATAAGGTTGCGGAGAATGATGCTCAGTCACATCCGCAACAAACTACATCATCGATGCAGTCTACAACGCAGCAACCAAGACCCTATCATGTTATCCTGGAGGAGTATAATGAGGCAATGAGGTACGCCTTTACAAAGTGGTGTGCACAACCGCGTTCTCCTGAACAATGGGAGGAGCACGATGCAGACTTTCGCCTGGTTGGAGACTTAGAACTTGAGCTTCAAAGAACAAAGGTTGCTCAATAGTGAGAAGATTTATTGTTTACTTTAGAATACAGAGCGGGGAATAGATCAGTTTGAGGTCCAAGTGAGAACCACTTACTGCTCTATTCCCCGTTTTGGTAATTTGTTCAGATGACCTTGGGACTTAGAAAATTTTTGTTTGGTAAAAAACAACATTAAAATATATATATCTCCTCCCTAAAACTTGCACTCCCCACCACTTCCATTGGGTATAAAAGAGACACCTTATCGATGATAAAATCAGTCTGCTGCTTGTGTTCGTTCACCTCAGACACCATGGAGCACATCAGAAAACCAACTTCTGCCACCTCTTCTTGTACTGTTTCATCCTCTGCTGTCCCATCGATACTTGTCCAGGCTATGATTTTATCTCACATTCTTCCAGAAACAGGTAGTACGTCACCAAACTCCAACTCGAGATCTCTCAAAGCCAAAAGAAGCAATGCTAGTTCTCGGAAATTGAGAGCGAGAATCGCTGATCGATATAAAATATTAAAAACCATATTACCATCCTCCAATCCGTATGATTCTAAATTATCCACTATAAAAAATACAATAAAGTACATTGCAAACCTTCAATCGCAGCTCCAAGATCCGCTTTCAATTCGCGAAGAAATCTCGAATACCCCTCTACCTTTTGAAGCAGTTTTCCTTAAAGAGGATGAGTTGGCGGATGAACATTTCTTCGCTGAAAACCCTTCAGCCTACAAACAAATCTTCCTCATGGATGAAGATCAGGATGCGTAAGCTTAACAAATTAAAGACTTTTAAAATACAAAGCGGGGAATAGATCAGTTTGCGGACAAAGTGAGATCCGCTTACTGCTCTATTCCCCGTTTTGGCAACAGGATCAAACGACCTTGAGGACTTAGAAAATAATCAATTGGTACAAAAAGAAAAATATTAAAAATCATTATTATTTCTTTACAACAAAATCCCTTCCCTAACCCTATTACTCCCACCACCTACAGCGAGTATAAAGGGGGTCTCCATTGCCGGTAAAGATCATTCTGCTGAAAATGACTGCATCGGCTCCTTCTATCTCTGTAGCAACTCTAGTAGTTAGCAGAAGAGTTGAAAACATCGATCAGCTGCTTGCTGTAAGAAGATTACTGCACAAGTATCTTGTCATAGAGGTTGGTTGTGAACTGTACATGTGGAGGCCAACAGGTGAAGTGTATAGTAATGAAAATGAAGCATACAAAACAAACGATAGTAAGAAGTTATTTAAAATTTTTGCTAATATGGTTAGGTTAATCGAAAAGGGATGGATAATCAACATAACGTTCTATATCAAACCAAACCTTTAACTGAATCAAAAAAAAGGAAAAAATTTAAATACAGAGCGGGGAATAGATCAGTTTGCGGTTTAAGTGAGAATCGCCTACTGCTCTATTCCCCGTTTTGGTAATATAATCAGACGGCCTTGACCCACTTACATGATGGGTATTAAAGCGCGATGTTGCAGAGACCGATTATTACACTACACGTTAGGTTAGCGACTTTTTCCCAAACAAGACATTGAACCAGCTATATTCATTGTAAAAGGGTGGGGGTAAACATATATATATAAGGCAGTCGGCTTCGGAGTATAGTTATTGTTCAGCTATGGATAGCCCAGGAGGATCGTCTAACTTCGATGTTAAAGGAAAGGAGGAGAATGATAGAGAGAAAAGAAGGTGTGCTAGAGAGAGAAAAAGGATTGCAATATTGAATGAAGCCTATAATTTATTACGAACAAAATTACCTTTTCTCGAACCGAACGCTTCAAGACTTTCTACTATAAAACACGCCATAAAATATATTGATATGTTGGAAATGTTATCACAAAATACATCGTTTCAACTGCCTGAAGAATTGCTAACGATGGAAATTGATCAACTTTCTTCAACTAACTAAGAGACTTTGGAAATACTGAACAGCGGAAGACAGAACGGGGAATAGATCAGTTTGTGGTTAAAGTAAGAATCACTTACTGCTCTGTTCCCCGTTCTGGTAATAGGTTAAGGCGACCTTGACCTACTTACAGGACTTAATCATTTGTGTTACAATAATACCTCTTCCCTATTACTTTTTCCTACCACTTGCACTTTCATCACTTACCCCCACCACCACCGGAATCGGGGTATAAAAGGTGGTTTTGTATTAGTGGTAACATCAGTCTGCTACTTGGAATCATGTCGCCCAGAGATAACATTTTCCCTTCTAAGAAGACTATACTGGAAATGATTAAAAATATTCCAGTAAATATAAACGAAGATGAAGACGAAGACGATTCAGAAATGGAAGATGAACTGTTTAGTGATCTTGAACTACTAAGTGAGTTTGCTAGCAGTGAACCATATGCTGGAGAGATGGAGCTGTTGGAGTTGTTGACTGACGACGACGACGATGATGATAATGAACCAGAATGTCATCATCAGTTGCTCTGTTTGGAGGAAATGGACCTTGTTGATAGTGGAACCCCTCCAAGCAGTATTAATATCGATGACGTAGTTTTAGATCCGGTCACAGGGAACTTTTGTGTTCGTCGTCGGTTATTTAGTGATATGAGCTCATCGGAAGAATCTGAATAAATTTTTGTTGTCTTCAAATAGTTTACTTTAAATACAAAGCGGGGAATAGATCAGTTTGTGGTTATAGTGAGAATCACTTACTGCTCTATTCCCCGTTTTGGTAATATCGTTGTATGACCTTGACCCATTTACATGATTGAAAAAGTGGGGTAACTTATACATTTAATGGTGGGGGAACGTCTATTTAAAGACGATGCAACAGTGTATATTTATCATATCGGCATGATGAACCCACCAGGAAACTCCGTTTGCTACAGCTTTCCCCTCATCGATATCGATGATGTGATAAAACTTACATCAATAACAAAACGGTTTGAACTCGAAAGGCGACTCATAAAAGTCGACGTAATTCCACAAGATCTTCGTTCGGCAATGTTGACTATTGAATATGTTAAAGATGAATCTACAACTGAAGATCCCTATTGTTTTATGAAATTTTTAGTTGATCGAGATGCAATATGTACAATCCAACTTCACATCCGAGTTTAAAATTTATCAAATGTTCCTGTTGGAGAAAATTGTCTTAGTTAAATACAGAGCGGGGAATAGATCAGTTTATGGTTTAATATGAAATCATTTACTGCTCTATTCCCCGTTTTGGCAAATTTGTTCAATGACCTTGACCTAAATACAGAAATTTGTAGCCTCCAGCTACAATAGTAAATATAAAATGCAAAAACAAAAACAAATAGTAAACTTAACGTACCCCCACCACTTTTGCTAGAGTATAAATAGAGGGGCATTTGCAGTGTTGTTCATTATTGCCTTGACCCTTGTGGAGATCGCACCTACATTATGCATCGCTGCGATATTTGCAAGTCTTCATTTAAGGATGAATTTATTTTAATGATTCATAAAGAATTAAAACATAACAACAACCAAGATGAAAAGTATGAAGAAGAAGAATTGAAAGAAATAGATCGAATGTTAGCTCAACACCAACATTCCAGACCAAGTGTTATTCAATATGCATCATCATCATCGACTTCTACGCCTGCTATGTCTACACTTCACCGTCCTTCAACATCATCATCTGCATCGACTTCTACGCCTGCTCTGTCTACACTACATCGTCCTTCAACATCATCAGCTGCATCGACTTCTACGCATGCTCTGTCTACACTTCACCGTCCTTCAGCATCAACAGCAGTAAATGTAAAACTACATGCCCGAGCACTTCCGGGTAATGTAGTAACCCACTTCAAAATTGACAACGCAAAATTACAACTCGAAGAATTTTTAAATAACGCAAAAGGATTGGTAATCAACACTTTGCAAAATGAATTAAAAAGATTAAATTTTATCAAATTTGGACTATTAATGGATGCTTTATTTACAAACATTCAAAATGAAACTTCACCGAGAGGGTTTTTAACAAAAAACCGAACTATTATGTTTTCGTCAGATATTGATTCAATCGTATCTGAATGTTTTGAAGAGCTAATGACAAAAATACAAGAACATGAAGGAAGAGGCTCAGGATGGAGTTTGTTAAGCATCACAGGGCTAGACTTAAGAGTACACAAACACGGTTATGGAATTCGTGGCAGTAGCTATATCCCTTTACCAAAAAAGATTAGTGATACCAAATCCTGCATCAATGTACAAAATCAAGATACTGAATGTTTTAAATATGCCATGTTGGTCAAATATGTAACAGACAATCCGATAAGACCAAGTCACAAATATGAAGAAGTACAACATAGATATAATTTTCAAGGGATGACTTACCCTGTTGCTATAACAGACGTTTTAAAATTTGAAAAACAAAATCCTTCAGCTTCTGTCAACCTATTTGGATTGGATTCGTCAAACAATGTGTACCCCTTGCGTATAACACCAAATGAGCGCAGAGATCATACCGATTTGTTATTGATAACTAAAGGTGATATTTCACACTTTGTGTATATCAAACAATTTGAAAGTCTTGTTTCTAAACAATTATCCAAACATGAAAAAAAGATGACAATTTGCAAAAGATGTTTTTGTCACGTAAACAAAGAACTAAGAAGGGGAGGATCAGATTGGCTTGTAGAACACCAACGGCTATGTAATGAAAACTATGAAGTAAGAATTAAATTGCCGCATCCTAGCAGAGCTCAGATAAAATTTGACAAAGTAATCCAACAATACCGTTTACCTGTTGTTGTGTATGCTGATTTTGAGGCGTCTTTACTTCCGCTCGAACATCAAGAAGAAAACGTAACAAGAAGAAGCAAATACCAGCAGCACACACCAAACAGCTACTGTTTGATGATAAAATCAACACTGTCTGAAGAACATTTGCGAAGATATGAATTAACAACAACACCGAAGATATATCGCGGTGAAGAAGCAGCTCGAAACTTCGTCGATGACTTATATATCATAGCTGGGAAAGTTGAAGAAATGTACAGAAATGTGGTACCGATGATTCCTATGAATGAAGATGAAATTCAACGACACGACTCAGCAACAACATGTTATTTGTGTATTAACACTTTTACACTGACCAACAGTAAAGTGCGAGACCATGACCATCTAACAGGAGCTTACAGAGGTGCAGCCTGTAACTCTTGCAATTTAAACTATAAACTTCCAAACTTTATCCCCGTTGTTTTACATAATCTTAGTGGATACGACTCCCACTTTATAATCCCAGAATTGGGCAGAGATAATGGAGAAATAGATGTCTTGGCAACAACCATGGAAAAATTTATAAGCTTCTCTAAAAAAGTTGGTAAAATAAAACTAAGATTTGTTGATTCATTCAGATTTATGCCTTTTAGCCTTGCAAAATTAACTAAAAATTTAAGAAGACAAGATTTGATTGAAACAAGTAAAATTGTGCCTAATGATAAAATGGATTTAGCTCTTCGAAAAGGAGTCTTCCCCTATGATTACATTGACGGACTGAATAGATTTGATGAAACATCACTTCCTACACCAGATAAATTCAAAAACAAACTTAATGATGAAGAAATAGAACCTGAAGATTATCAACATGCACTTCGAGTATGGAACGAGATGAATATGGAGACCTTAGGGGATTACTCAGACTTTTATGTCAAACTAGATGTGACCCTTCTTTGTGATGTGATTGAAGAATTTCGAAACACCTGTTTTGCCGCATATGGATTGGACCCTTTACATTCGTATACTTCTCCAGGATTAGCTTGGCAAGCTATGTTAAAAGAAACAAAATGCAAACTCCAACTTTTAACAGATATTGACATGGTTTTAATGATTGAAGCAGGTGTAAGAGGTGGATTGGTTCAAAGTGTTACCAGACATGTTAAGGCCAACAACAAATACCTTCCTAATTACGACGAAACTAAACCAACAACCTATTTGGGATATTTCGATGCAAACAACTTATACGGATGGGCTATGTCAAACCCACTTCCATATGATAATTTCAAATGGGTTAACCCCGACTCTATTGGCGATATTTCACAAATTCCAAAACATGGTGACACTGGATATATTTTAGATTGCGATTTTGAATACCCGGAACATTTACACGATCTCCATTACGACCTCCCACTCCTCGCTAAAACAGAAGTTTCTCCAACTGGAAAACACCCTAAATTAATGATGACTCTAAATAATAAACAGCGCTACGTGGCTCACTTTTGGGTAGTCCAACAAGCCATCGAATTAGGACTACGTATTACAAAAATTAATAGAGTTTTGGAATTTTCTCAGTCATGTTGGTTAAAACCTTACATTGATTCAAACACCACCAGAAGAGCAGCCGCTACATCAGAATTTCAAAAAGACTTTTTTAAATTAATGAATAATGCGATATTTGGAAAAACATTGGAAAACAAAAGAAGACACAAAAATGTTAAACTTGTTACTGACGCAAAAAAGCTACAGAAACTCGTACAGCAGCCAAACTTTGGAACATCTATAATTATTAATGAAAGACTTGTAGCAGTGTCTATGAAGAAGACGAGTGTGAAGATGGATCGTCCTTTATATATAGGCATGTCAATCTTGGACATCTCAAAAACACACATGTACGATTTTCATTATAACAAAATGGTTGCCTTCTATGGAAGAGAGAACATTGGCATTAGCTACATGGATACAGACGCTTTTGTGTATTGGATTATTACAAATGATATGTATCAAGATCTTCGTACATTTGTTTACAAAAACGAATTCGATTTTTCTGACTACCCAAAGACCCATCCTAACTACGATCAAGACAAAAACAAAAAAGTACTGGGCAAATTTAAAGATGAAGCAAATGGAGTTCTACTTGAAGAGATTGTTGCACTTATGTCAAAACTGTATTCCTTAAAACTATATGATGAAAAAGAAGACGAGAAGAATAGCTATATTAAGAAAGCTAAAGGTGTAAAGAAATTATATTTAGAAAAGAAAGTTATTTTTGATCAATACAAGCAATGTATATTTGAAGATAAAGTCATTACAGCTAAATTCAATACAATTAGAAGTTTTAACCATCAGATATACAGCCTAACAGAAGTTAAAAAAGCACTTTCTTCCAATGATGATAAACGACACATTCTTCCAGACAACATCCACACTTTACCATTCGGCCACTACTCCCTCAACCCTATTGACGAGTAACCTTTTCATCGTCCTAGATCCTTTATCCTTTTCCTTTCCGTAAAAAAGGGGAAACACAGCAATGTTAAGCTGTGTTTCCCCTTTTTTACACAAGTTTTGAATGCCCTTGAACTATATGTATATATAAGGAGATTTATACCAACGAATATTTAATACCATATCAGCTGCCTTCGTGAAACCATCATGTCAGACCTGAAGGAGAAGATTATTAATGAACTACACAAACCTGCAAGAATAAAGTTTCCAAGAAGAAATACTGTTATAAAAGGGATAAATGATCTATATCAAGCGGATCTAATTGAAATGCGACCGCATAGCAGAATAAACAAAGGATTTAAATATATACTCACAATTATTAATTGTTTTACAAAAGTTGCAGACGCTTTGCCTCTAAAGGACAAGACTGGTAAAAGTGTAACAGAAGCCATGGAAATAGCCATAAAAAGAGATAAAAACAAAATTAAACATTTACAAACTGATGATGGAACAGAATACTTTAATACAAACTTTGCACAGTTAATGAATAAATATAAAATAAATCATTATTCTACAAATTCAGAGAAAAAAGCAGCTATTGTAGAAAGATTCAATAGAACCTTGAAAGGAGCACTGTATAAACAATTTTCAAAAAGAGGTTCTTACGTATGGTATGATGTTTTACCACAATTAATAAATGATTATAACAACAGGTTTCATAGAACTATTGGTATGAAACCTAACAAAGTAAATAGAAGAAATGCAAAAGATGTATTAAAACGCATAAAGAAAAATACAAAGCCTAAAGTAGAAAAAATGCAGCCAAGAAAATTTAATGTAAGTGATAAAGTACGGATTAGTAAATATAAGGGAGTGTTTACCAAGAAATACCTTCCCAATTGGACGAATGAAGTTTTTACAGTGTATAAAGTGCAACCGACTGTACCTGAAACGTATATTCTAAAAGATAACAAAGGAGATTTGTTGCAAGGTGCATTTTATGGACATGAAATGTTAAAGTCAACAGTAGGTGATGTATATCTTGTTGAAAAAGTGTTACAAAGAAAAAAGGACGCAGTTAAAGTGCGGTGGTTAGGGTTTAACAAAACTGAGGATTCATGGATACCTATAAAGGACTTGGTTTAATGCAAGCAACTCATTTCATCGTTAACCTTTGAGCAGGATGGAGATTATTCACCATAAAGATCGATTCAATATTAATAACATAGATGATTTAACTGTGGATAACGTTAAAATCAACAATGGTAAACACGGCAGTTTACTTCCAAACACTGTTCGATGTATAGTAAGTGGCCCCTCAAACTGCGGAAAGACCAATGTTGTCTTTAATTTGATCACTAATCCGCAGGGATTAAGGTTTAATAACCTATATATTTTTTACATCAACCAAAGTATCAATTGCTGGATAAAATCCTATCTGATGTGTCTGATGTTAATTTTTACAAATTTAACGCTAGTGATAGCATTATGCAACCAAACGAAGCGAAACCGTATTCTGTATTTATATTTGACGATGTATCTTGTGAAAATCAGGATACTATTAGAAACTACTTTGCCATGGGAAGACATAATAACATCGACAGCATATATATAGGACAAACTTATAGCAAAATCCCAAAACAACTTATCAGAGATAATGCAAATATTCTAATTGTATTCAAACAAGATGATACTAACCTAAAACATATATATAACGACCATGTGAATGCGGATATGCCATTTGAAAAGTTTAAAGAGCTTTGCGGAAAAGCATGGGCGGAAAATTATGGATTTTTGGTTATTATGAAAGATCAAGCTATAAAAGATGGTCGTTATAGAATAGGTTTTGATAAATTCGTTTTAATACACTGATTAGCGGTATTACTGTACAAGTCGTCAAGGTGTGAAGATGGTTAACCAGGAAAAGCTATTAAAGGAAATAAAATCACTTAGTGATTCTATTAGACAAAAAAACCGAGCTTTAAAATCAGGTATAAATGAAAGAGAGCAATTTTTAGAAACAACATTCAAACCTGTTACTGAACCTTTAAAGCGATTAGCACAAAATATGGAAAAACCTTCAATTCGCTTCGAAGGAGACAAAATGCTACCAATTTCCAAATATGAAGAAGAATTTCAGAATGATGAAAGTTCTGACCAGTTACAAACATCTGAAGAAAGCGACGAGTATGAAGAAAGCGGAGATATAGGAGATTTAAGGGAAAAGAACATTGCAGGAGATACAAGTACAGAAGATACAAGTGCGGAAGATACAAGAGCAGAAGAAGAGGATATCAACCCATCCAACTTAAGCAAATTAGGCACAGATATTATGTTTAAAGGAACACTTGGAAGAAAATATACATTAAAAATGTTACATGGCACACATGCTAATCGAAATTATCATACATATGGAGCTAGAATAGAGGATAAAGGATTAATGATTGGAGATAGAAAGTTAGATATAAACGAAAATGATGATATAGTTATTGGTGATAAGAAATATAAAGGTACAACAGGTTTGTTTGAACTCATCTTTAAAAATAATCCTGGTAAATATACTAAAAAGGATTTACAATTGTTTAAAAATATACTAGAGTATACAAATGCACATAGAAAAAAATATTCCAAAGACCTATCTATTCATAGAAACAGGTCAATAAAATACACAAACATTATATCTAGTCTTTTCCCCTCGAAATCAAATAAAGCTCCAATTAAAAGAAGAGCTTTATCTTCTGCTGAATTAAATGTTTTGCATAAAAAAAGAAAAACAACTGATCCTACTACATCTGGAAGGGGATTATTAAAAAATTTGTATAAAACCAATATAATATATTACAACGATATAAATAAGTTAGTTGATCGAATGAGGTTATTACATGAAGCTATGGAAGCCGGGCACACTGGTTTAGAAAACGAATGGGTAGCTTTGGTTGATGAACTGCGAAAACGAGAAATAATTGTTCAGTAGACGTATATATATATATATATATATATATATATATATATATATATATATAGTAAGAACCTAAACGATAGCGATTCAGTTACATCATGAGTGTGGACAAGTTTGGACGGTATTCCGAGTTTGGAGTAAAATCTGGATATAGTGAAAAAAGAGCTGGGTTTCCGTTAACACCTGATGGTAATTATAATTTTGAAGGAAAAGTAATTCAAAATGTTGGTGATCCGCTTTTGTCTTCTGATGCGGTTACGGTACAATATATGGATAAAAGAACCCCGATTGTACACGAAGACCATTGGGGATTTTCCGGTAAAAGGTTAAGCAATATAAAACATCCCATTTATGATGGTGAAGCAGTAAATTTAGCGACTTTAAAATTGTTAACGATTTACAAAAAGAATGAAACTGATACAAGCTATGATGTAAAAAAATTAAAATTGACAAATGTAGGTGATTGTGAGCAGGATGGAGACGCTGTAAATAAGAAAATATTTGATATAGTACACAAGAAATGGACTACAGAATATGAAAAACATATGGAAAGGTTTGGTGCAGCTTTATTTAATTATATCCATCGGGCTTCAGGAAGAGCTGTAGCTTCAGATGTTGACAGCCACAATTATTTAGACTGGAAAAAGATACACAATCCAGAAAAACCTAATCAATTAGATAAACCGTCTGAGCCTTCTAAAGTCAAGACATTAGGAAAGGGGGATAAAGTGAATGTGATTAATGAACCAACAGAAAACGATGAAGATTATATAAGAGAAAAAAGAATTTAAATACCCATGATAAGGGATAAAGCATCAGTCATATTCGAGAGATAATACAGAGAGGATGATGGAATCCAATATTACTGCGTGGAGTTTAATATCTCAAGAGCCGAGATTTCCCCAAGGAGTGCTGACAGATGGTTTTGTTCAACGGTTTGATAGATATATGGATTGGGAACAACTTTCCATACACTACCTCTTCACAATGACTATGTTAAGAATTTATTTTCACAGAGTTAACTGGATTCATATTTTACAAAGACAACAGTTTTCAGAAGACTTCCTTGTAGAGATGACATCAAATTTTAATAACTGTTGGGAAGTAATAAGTAAATATCAAAATCTCTCTGAAAATTACATTGACAATTTTAAAGATAAACTAGACTGGAATGTGTTATTTAATTACCAACGATTAAGTGGCAAGTTTCTAAGGGAACATGACAACTATTTAGATTTTATTCATTTTACCGAAAACAACGATACCATCACCAGCGGAGAAACATTTAAAACATCTTCAATTACACCTTATTTCTATTTTTACTACTTTTATTTATTATGTCTACATTTAATTAATTAATCCATTTCTATATAATAAATGGATTTTAAACAGTATATATAATACAAGAAGCCAAGACTAATATTACATTCATTGTAAAACATTTATAGAGTGCACCTACTGATTGTAAGTTTGGCTATAAATAGTCATGCCGAGGGCTAAACGCATCAGTCATAATCGAGAGAGATTACAGAGAGGAAGGGGAATAGCATCAACAGCATTTTCTCTATTAAGTAAACCGGTTGGAGCTATAGTTAACAAGGCGATTGATTTATTACCTGTGGAATTACATTTACCTGGAGGATATCAATATTGTGGTCCTGGAACCAAATTAGAGAAACGGCTTGCTAGAGGAGATCCTGGAATAAATAAGCTTGATCAGGCCTGTAAACAGCACGATATAGCGTATTCCAAATTTGGTGATACAAAAAATAGATCAATAGCGGATAGAGCACTTTCTGAGAAAGCTTGGCAAAGAGTAAAATCTAGTGACGCGAGTATTGGTGAAAAAGCAGCGTCTTTAGCAGTAACAGCAGCAATGAAAGCAAAAACTACGTTTGGAGGAGGAAAGAGAAGAAGGCGTGGGAAAAGACCCGCTAAGAAACAAGGAGGTAATATCAGAAGAAAACGTCGATCTACTAGTGGTAAAGGTAAAAAGAAACCAACAATATGGTCAATGATAAAAAAGGGAGGAGGACTATACCTAAGACCGTATCGTGTGTATTAAATAAGAAAGAGCAATTAATAATTAAAAACAAAGAATTAACCAATGAAGAACTGATTACATATGCTTCTTGTTTGAAAATCCCATTTTTTAGAGGAGTATTTATGAAAGATGAATTACCGGTTAAAATGTGGAAAAATGAGACTGGTATAGTAAATTTGGATAATAGTGAAGGATTAGGCACTCATTGGGTGTGTTACAAGAAACTTGGTGAAACGATTTATTATTTCGACAGTTTTGGAAACCTTCCACCACCGAAAGAACTTCAACAATACTTTCGTGCGGCAGAAAATGTTTTTTACAATTATACAAGAAAACAACCTGATGATACATCCATTTGCGGTCATTTATGTTTAGACTTTTTAGCTAAAAGTGTTAGTCAACTTTAAGATGTCTTCGTATACAGTGTCATTAACCGGTAACTCATGTACTTTGCGCAGTATTCTGTTTCCAGCGCTACGTTTGCAAAAAGGAAGACTATGGGAAGCCGCATTATTGGATTTAACAACATATAACTCTATTCCAAACGTTAGTGAAGGAATTAATAACAAAATACATTATTACAAGACAAAAGATAATAAAGGAAAATATTCAGCTTTGGAAGAATTCAGTTTACCAACAGGAGCTTATGAAATTGATAATATAAATGAAGTTATACAAAAACATATGGGAAAAGAAAATATAACGATAAAAGGCAATAACAATACAATGAAAGCCGAAATTACTTCTAAGTATTATATTGATTTTGGCCAAGAACGTTCAATTGGTAGTTTATTGGGGTTTTCTAAGGAAACAAAGGTATTAGAACCTAATACAACTCATTCTGGGAATAGAACTGTGACGATCATCAAAGTAAACAGCATAGACATTACATGTAACATTATACAAGGATCCTACAGAGATGGAGAAAATCGGCATATATTACACACATTCTACCCATCAGTCGCACCGGGTTTCAAGATAGTAGAAAAGCCTCAAAACCTTGTGTACCTACCGTTAAACACCAGTTTCATTTCAGACATCGTGCTGAACATAGTGGATCAAGACGGAAACCTTATTGACTTTCGAGGAGAAGCTATTACTGTAAGAATACATATAAAATCATCCGCTTAGATAATGGGGTTATCATTTAAAAAGAGAGAGCCAACCAGCAAAGAGGTCAGTAGCTCATCAGCTGTAGAAGGATTAACAAGTGACAACATTCGTTTTCTAGAAGAAATTGGATTAAAGGTCATTAACAATGGATATACTGGATATAGCGCAGGGCCCAACATTCGACGAGACCTTATGGGAAAAGGAATATCACACGCACAACCCTTACGCTTCGTCCAAATTAAACAATAACGATGAAATTAGGATTCCTATACAACAACAAGACATTTATACTCTTCCATGCGAAAGTTATTTATATATTGAAGGAAAAGTAACAAAAGCTGACGGTACTGTTGGAACCACTGTTCCGTTCATAAATAATCCTATGGCATTTTTGTTTGACGAGATTAAATATGAAATTTCAGGAGTTACAGTCGATTCAACAAAAAAGGTTGGAATTTCCAGTACATTAAAAGGATTAGCGTCTTTAACACCAAATGAGAAGAATCTGTTAGCTGTTGCAGGATGGGTTGCACCAGACAAAAGTATAATTACTCCTGACGCTTCGGGAAACTTTGATTTTTACGTACCTTTAAGATTACTTTTAGGATTTGCTGAAGATTACAGAAGAATAATAATAAATGTAAAACAAGAACTAGTTTTATTAAGGTCATCAAACGATAATGATATTATTAAAGCATCTGCTGGAACAACTGAAGCCAATTTAGACTGGAAACTAACATTAGACAAGATTGTTTGGAGAGTACCACATGTGCGACTAAATGATGAACACAGGATTACATTATTAAGAAAGTTAAAATCAGATCGAGACATTGTAATGCCATTCAGAAGCTGGGAGTTTCATGAATACCCCGTTTTACCTTCAACACAACGGCATACATGGACTGTAAAAACTTCTACTCATTTGGAAAAAGCGAGATATGTAATCTTTGGATTACAAACAAAGAAAAAAAGTATATTAACTGAAAATGCTGGTGAATTTGACCATTGTAAATTAACAAACTGTAAAGTGTTCCTGAATTCACAATTCTTTCCCTACGACAACTTTAATATCTCTGTTGATAAAAAAAGGTACAGTGTTTTATACGATATGTACGCTAGGTTCCAAAATTCATATTACGGCAAAACAAACACACCTCTACTATCTCCCGTACAGTTTGAATCGAAAGCTCCGATTGTTGTAATTGATTGCTCCAAACTAAACGAATCTGTAAAATCGTCTAGTGTTGATATAAAGATAGAAATGGAATTTCAAGAAAACGTACCTGCAAATACATCTGCGTATTGTTTAATTTTGCACGATAAAATTGTAACATACACACCTTTGACTGGTATCGTAAAGACGGTATTGTAAAACGTTGTACCACCACCGGCACCGCCACTGTCGCTAACCTATAAATAGCGGAGCAACAATGCAGGTCTTCAGTTGATCGTCTATCGTCGCATGGGCAACATCTTCTACAAAATGAGTTCTCCATCTGTTGTACAAGGTGATGCAGAAATAGCACCGTTATTGGAACGTGATAATACCAGCGAAGCAGAAATTATCAAGGAAATAACTGCATTTTTAAAGTTTGGTAAAAGAGATAGAGAGGAGGAAAGTAATGCAGACCCATCAAAGGTAGTACCAAAAAGGAAGAAGAAAGTTGAAGAAAATATTCCTCCTCACATTTTAACTGAAGTGTTTTTGCGAATCTTTTACCCCATCTCAGCATGCATCAGTAAAAGTGTATCAGTTGGATTGATAAAGTCATTGGATTATTCCCCTACAGTAATTCTACACCATGGAACAAAAAAGGTTTTATTTTCGCAAAATGCTTGGGAGTCATTTTTGAAACATGTACATTTAATAGAATGTTATTTAACTAACAGTTTGTGTGGAAGAAAAACACATATTCGACTTTTGGATTGTGACAATGAAATCGATATTGTTAAACATCGCGGACAACTACAAGTGCGAATTAGAGACTTGACTCAACATGAAAATAAGATTCTACTGTCACGTGAAGAATTCTACGTTTTAAACTACGCAACAGAACCTATTACAAGGTACATGAGACAGTTGGTATTTGCAAGCGCTATTATTAAAGAATATTTGGTCGATACTTTGGAAAAACAACCTGATAGCACCATCGTGTACGGACCTGTGGATACATCTATTTTTAATAGAATACCTCATGAAGTTTGCATGTGGAGAAAGTTAAAGGATTTTGAACCACTTGTAGAAATCGCTACAGAAGCTACAGAAGAAACAACAGAGGAAGAAGAAACGGAGAAAAAAGAAGATGAAGAAAACGAAACACGAGAAGAGGAAGTTAAAAAAGACTAAAGTTTAACTTAGTAAAGAAGAACACACGTGGGGTAGGCCTATTGGGGACGGTGCCCACGTTAAATATACACCAACGCGCCTGCAACTGTACGGCCTGGTATTTAACCTACCGTGGTGTGGAAAACAGTTTAGTTGATCGTTAGGTGTCATGATGAGCGGAGGGGATGAAGAAGTGAGTGTAAAGCCTTGTGTAATAGAATTTCAAGCATTTCGAAATAATGATGATAGGTTTATTATCAAGGAATTAGTAATTTTAGACTTGCTTACATTTGTAGTTTACCCATTCACGTTTGAAGCTCCTTTTTCTTTTAACAACCTTAACGCCAATGCAAAAAGTACAAACAAATGGATAACAAACTACTTTCATCACATACATTGGTATGAAGGATTTATAAGCTACAGTAATCTGCACAGTATTATGTTTAACTTTTGCAAACAATATTCACATATATACACAAGAGGATTAGAAAAAAGGAACTGGATACAAAAGTACACGCACGGTGATGTTTTCGATATAACTATCGGTAAGGACTTTAACATTAATCTCGGTAATATTTGTGTTGCTGCAAAAGATCCTAAACACGGACAATCAAACTGCGCATTGCACAACGCATATCGTTTGGCTGCTTACTTGGAACAAACGCAGAAATGTGGTGGGGGTAGCAAAGAACCGGAATGTGGTGGGGGTAGCGGGGCCTATAAATACGAGGATCCAACACCGCTCCGGCACGAGTATTATTCGAGACTCCGAAGAGGCAACATCACAGAAGACATCGCAACCACCACTGACGAAGATGGCATCACAACAGTTTCTACAAACACTGGTTGATCAATTCAACACTCATTCAAAATCCGACCTTCTGCTAACTAAAAAGTGTTCAGAATTAAAAGAACAAAAACACTACATTATTCATAACATCAAGAAAGTGGAAACCACACATGGAGAAGCAATTCTAGTTTCATTGAGCGAAGCACCTTTAACTTCAGGAGATGAGCCGAAGTTTCAAGTATTTCTTCCAAAACGATTTGTTCAACTGCTACAGAATGAAGATTTGCGGGATATTCAACCGGGGACGTTGTATTTGGTATCACACGGTGTAAGCGGCAACAACTCAACGGAACTCACTCTGCACATCATGCATCCTTCTACATAATGTCTCTGTTTGTATTTCTCTGTTTGTATTTTATTGTTTGTATTTCTAGTCATCAATGTTAAACTTAAGTTTATTGTATTGTAAAATGTTTGTTTAATAAAGAAAAGAAAAATAAAAAAAATAAAAAATATGAAAAAAATAAAGAAAACAGCAACACAGCAGTATATTATTTTATATACTGCTGTGTTGCTTTTTTTAAAATTCGAATGGGTGACCTTGAACTTTCATTCAGGGTTAACTTATGAAGAGGTATAAAAGAGAGGGAGCAGTGAAGTTAGTCTCAGTCTTGTCTAACACACGCTGCAGCTAACATGTCGGTGCCACCTATGAACAATTTATTTTTCGATAACAATTTGAAGACATATTGTTGCGAGTTACAATGTTTTAAAATACCAGGCGATCAAGTTGACGGGAAAGCTTGTCGTAAGTGCAAGTGTTTTAGCTATTGCATATGTAGATGTAAAACGTATCAAATGAACCGACAAGATAAAATACAAGAATTACGCCGAAGGATTGCATTACTGTGGCGGCGAATGTAGTAGCAACCATCCGCCTCGCACCAGCTGCCACCTGCCGCCTGCCATCTGCCGCCCGCCATCTGCTCCGCCCCACCACACTTTTACCCCCACCATTTTGTTTGATACCAAAACGCTAGCTAGCGAATAGTCAGTACACCTCCGGCTCTCGACTGGTGAACATCGAGTGCTCTTCACAAACGTAAAACATTATATTAAAATGTCCATTAAAATTAGGTGTATTCATTATGACTCTATTCATCTTGCGACTTACCAAGACCTCGAGGTGTTTAGTGAAGAGTTAAGACTTCTTATTGCGTCCGGTTACGATTTATCTTTGGAACTTTACGCATCAAAAAACAACATGGACTCTGCGCAGGGATCGAAGTATCTACCGTCTTTCTTCAGAAAGCGAAGTGATGGCCGCAACTCGTCCGGATCAACAACATCGATGACAACGAACAACGGGGAACTATTGTTAACATGAATTATTGTAAATAAAGTAATATTTGTAATAGTACTACCTCGCACTCGTATCATTCGATTGTTTCATTCGATATTTATTCGATATTTATTATCGATTAACTATCGAATCACAATCGGATTTTACGCGTGCGAGGTAGTACTTTTTTAAAATTACCTCCCCGTGACCTTGAACTTTAACCTTTCACTCATTACGTCACAAAACCGCCTACGTCACTGGCTCAGCCTCAGATGACGTATTTAATGACGCAGCGCTTCCGGAAGCAATTAATCAAGTGAGCCAGCACCGGCAAACCCCCACTACTTATCCTGAGGGAAGAAATTTGAAATACTATAAGATGTTCCATTATACCTATTTTATCTATAGTACCGGGGTCCCGAGCCATGCTCTGTGTTTGATTCCGCAGAAGAGACATTGAATTTGTTTTATATAAAATACTCGTTCATTTTAAATATGAGCTCGTTCGCTTCGCTCACTCGCCTCCCGTATTAGCTCGTTCGCTACGCTCACTTGCCTATCGTAAAAAGAGTTTGAGTTGCCATTCAAGTAGTTTCTTATTTCCATTATGAGAGTTGCCATTCAAGTAGGTTTTGATTTCCATAATGATAAACAGCTGTTTACAATATTTTAAGTTACAGATAAAATCAACCAGCTGATTTAATGGTTTGTTTTCGTTATTCATAGTAACCGGTGTTATGATTTTAAACTCCATAAGCCCAATGTTGAAATTTTAAATCTTCAAATGAGTTGTTTAGAAAAATGCGAGTTTTCCTGAAGTAGTGGTTTTCACCAATCGATTTTTTAGACCCAAAAGCCCCTAAACCCAAACTTTCAGTAAAATCCTTCCGCTGGATCTCGAGATAAATTTTGCAAACAAACAAACAGACACAGCTTGTATTAGAGTATAGGATTAGAAATTCTTTGGAATAAGTCTCTTACTTTTATATCATACAATTATATCTGTATGAAAGTATACAAACCATAAAAGCTTTTTCTTTATCCATTTGATTTTCAATACGGTGGACTGCATGCAAACCTACCGTTCCCCACTAGATGCAATATGCATAGATATCGGTGTGGGGCCTTATGCATAAAACATGACTATACTAGACATTCCTCCCATCTGGTCCCTGCGTATCGACTTTGCAGCTCAAGATCACACAGGACATCAGGTACTGAACATTCAAGGTTCGTAGAGCTTTCAGACCAGGTGTGCTGAGTCGATCTATTTAAGGTTTTCCAATTTACCGGAAGAGACCTCGTAAAATGAGCTGGAAGGTCACGTGATCACCAATCCAATCTGCAGTGTTGTTGGAAACACGATATTTATCGTATGAGTACAATATTTTCCTCATCAGTGTAATTAGAATTAACATTGTTTAACTGCTTACATTCTATGATAAGCTGTTATTTTATGAAACTAATATATTGTTTTGATTTATTTGTATTATTGGATTAATGGATTGAGGGTTTAAATTTTATTTCTGCATGTCCAGTGACAATTTAAAAATAGCTGTACCATTATTATACCCTTAAGGTTGGCAACACTTTATGGTATGTTGTTGATTTATGAATCAGCTGGACGCCCTCGTAAGACATCCTTGCTGCGAACATTGCTTTTGTGTAAATAAGCACACCTGGTCTGAAAGCTCTACGAACCTTGCTGAACATTTGCCAGCCAACGTTCATGATTTAAAATGTTGGGATTAGAACGTGTAACTGTTTGATAATGAAGACTGATGTTAATAAAAGATTCATTGTTGCTTGAAACGCCAAGAAAATCTTACACAAAGCAACAGGCAGAATAATTTTAACAACAATGTCTGAAAAATCTGAACAACTTTTCTGAATCACGAAACATAAAAAAACCGAACATTTAAAGGTTCTGATTGATATATATATATATATATATATATATATATATATATATATATATATATATATATATATATATATATATATATATATATATGTAACTCTTATTTTGTCACGTATTTTATCGGATAAACATTATTTATATTACTATGCAAATAGAGGATTTAAAAAAATACAATTTGCCTCTTACTAAATTTGCTACACCACTTTAAACATATTTAAAGACATTTTATCATTAATAGTCGCTAGAAAGCCTCTAATGACATACACCATCATACTTAATCATGCTATCAGTATTAAATAATATGACTTTTTCGCAGGTTGTCTAATTGATTCAATATCAGCCCTCCCCTACCTCCCTTCCCCATCCACCACAAAACCTTTAACCCTTCCGCAACCCAGACACCCGGGGGACCATCTAGGGCTACGTTGTGGCTAGCCACTAAAACGTCCATAATGTAATATTAAAGAGTTCCTGGAAATTATTATTCAAATCTAACAAACCTGGAAAATAATAAAAAAAACATTAATATATAAGTGCTTAATGTTGAACATCACCAATACACATAAACTTAACATTAAACGTATTCAATGAAGTAATGTGCCATTAAAAAATAATATATGATATTGTAACATTGGATTTCTTTTCCTGGAGGACGGTAAATAAAGAAACAAATATCGCTGCTGAATTCTTTGAATACAAAATAGACTGACTTTGGGTTCCCGTGAATTAGGCTTTATCCGAACACCGTCATACATTGACATATCATGGATAACATTTCGTATTTTTAAGAAACTTGAATTAGAACTTTCATTTTAGAAGATAGATTTTCCTTTCAATATATTCAACGTAAACATATTTTTAAATAGCCAGCTTCAATTTAAATATACTTAGCCTATCAGGGATATGTAAAAGTGGCAATATGTAAGCCTAGAAAGCGTTCATCGACTCTTTAAATGTGTGTTTTGGCCAATTACGTTACGCAATCTGCCCTATCAGCTACAATTATTAAACACAAATTAAACCATTTAAAGCGGGATATCGGATGAAAATAATGTGCCTTTAATTTATAAAATACCTTTGCCTTGGCTCAGGCACAAAAACCTACCTGAACACAAGGATATTTAACCCATCTCCTCCATCCATATTTTAAAATTACTGGTCAAAGTTATATCTCTAACACAACATATATTACCAAAACAAGTAACGTAAATAAGAGTAATTTTATATTTAGTTTTGGAAAGATATGGGGAAAGATATCTTGAAGGTTTCTTAAAATAGTGAAATGTAACTTTGAACAGAAAAAAACAGACACTTAATTTGAAAAGTAATGTAATCAAGTGGGAGGGAGTCTTGAGAGGATTGGGGTTAGGCTAAGTTTGCTATGACCAAAACCATACAGATAATTAACTTTATAATAAAGGATTCGTTTTTGATCAAATAAACATCCTGAGGCTACGCATTTGGTTTAATCATCCAGTATAAATGTGATAACTTAAATTGTCTGCTGCAGTATTAAGAGTGTTTTCCTTGTCATAAGAATACTACAAAAAAAATTATTTTCACTATCTTTAAATCTCTTACCCCTTTTTAAAAGCGCCTAATAACACCATTTCGCCACTGTACCCTCTCCCCTCACCATTTGTGGTCGTGTAAAAGCACTTGTATCGTTCGTTAATTGATTCAATTTCTCCCTCCTCCCTTTCGATCCTACCCCAACCACCAACCCCATTTCCTCAGGGACAAACCGATTGTTGTGGTTAGTCGGTGAAACGTGCCTGATGAAATTTTAAGCGTTCCTCCCTCACATTATTATACTAGAGAATACAAAAATCCCCACTTTGCAGCGAACCTGAGTACTCGGCGAATTTTAAATGCATATTTATGTGTCTCTAACATATGAAACCACTTACGAAGTTTCAAAACAATAACTTTATTGATAAGCGGTGTATACCATTTTATTTATCCTCTAATATTATAAATGTGAAAGTTTAGATGCTTGTTTGGATGTATGGATATTTGGAGTTCCATTATGCAACAACTGCTGGACCTATAAAGGTAAAATTTTGCATGAACCAGGTTTTTTTTAGGGAGTGTGAAATGCCTCCGACCTGTCGCGGGGCCAGCGACGCCACCTGGCCACCAGACCAGGGATATAGTATCTTACATATCACATTAATATATAGACCTGATAATGTCTTCATCCAACATTAGGGCTCCACCCCACGGGCCCTGTAAGATCCAATGCAAATCTTATGTGAAGATACTATTTATAAAATTACCAGCTGTAGTTAAAATTTGTGTCAGTTACTGCAATGGAAGTCATATGGGTAAAACATAAACAAAAATTGTATAGGGCTGGTCAGGTTAATATTTTAAATGTGCTTTAATTTTTCGCGAGCAAAGCCGCGGGTAACAGCTAGTTACCTAAAATAACAACTAGGACTTATTTGGACTGAGTACTTAGGTTTGCTACAACTAGGAAGACAACAACGTTTTTTATGCAACTATCAATTTAACTCCACTAGGTGAAGCTACATACGAAGTTTTATTAAGGGCATACAACTCTACCTATTCTCTATAAGAATAACATCAGGTTTTCTGCTACGAGGACCATCGAAAAAAATTGGTATTTGTGCAAATATCAATCTATCACAACTACGTGAAGCCAAATACCGATTTTTATCATTATACACTCATAAATAATCGAGATATAACATTTTATTTATTATCCATAAGAATAGCACTGGACAACGTACTGCGTTTAGCACTTTGAATATCTCTGTAATGGTTGAACGGAGAACAAAAATTTAAATACTAAAATTATGTTTTTTTTTTAAATTAACTTACTAGTAAAAATAAAAGCAAGGTGTTCAATAAAAGTGACAGTGTAAATTTAACTTGTTCATTACAAGTTTAACACTGTAAATTTTCTCAACAGTGTAAACATTGTATCATAACCAAATTTGTCACACAAACCATTTACATTTCACGAGTTCACCACAGCTTGATTGATCTTGTTGTCATTCGCTAAATAGTCAACAACTCATCATTCAACAGCGTAAGTTTTATCTGTTTTGCTTCTCTGTAAATTTTCAATTGAACTCATTTGTATAGCTGCGATGCCATGCCGATCAAAGAATTTTTATCACAGGTGGAGGGATTAACAAAGTCAATAAATTAGTAAAACTTTAAAAATCATTAGTTTTTGCGATAAATGGTATATAGTCCTCAATGCACAAAATTTCTCTTGTTGGAGACGACCTATTTATAGATAAACTCTAAAAAGTAGAACGCAATTAATAGAATTATGCAAATAGAATTAACTTTTAACAGAACTAATTTATTTCTTGTAAACTATTCCTTCATTGTTATAGTTATATTTTGTCGCCATGAGTTTAACAACATTTTCTTCACTATATTTTGCCGATGAGTTTTATATTATTATTATTATTATTTTTATATATACCACTGTTGAATATGTGTGTGTTTCATAGGAACCTGTAGGTTTTTTGCCGCAAATTGTGTAATTTTGTAATCTTGCATTTACATTTTTACCAAACCGCAACCAAAATACATTCAGTTCTTTAACAGCTCTCCAACTACTTGTTAACGCAAGCTTTCATCAATGTTTTATCGCTTATTTTTTCCTCAAGGCAATTACTCACCGAAATTGGATCCTGTGGTAAAAAACTGACATTAAGACGTAACGAGCGTCGTAGGGTAAAAATAACGACAGTAGGGAGTGTGAAATGCCTCCGACCTGGCGCGGGGCCAGCGACGCCACCTGGCCACCAGACCGGGGATATAATACGCACAACTGAAATGAAAAAATTGAGTGACTTTTTAGTGATGATATTATGTAATGTCTCTTCATTGGTCTTGAAGGGGAATACACTATGTTGTGTGACGCTGCACTGTTTAATAACAGGGTGACTATGATAAATTGAACCGCACAGACAGTGATGAGTTGGAATCACCACTGATGTATAGAATAAGGCATAGTCTTGTTTGTGCTATAGGTCAATAATAATTAGGTTAGAAGGACTAAAATACTAGGATTATTCGCACCGCATTGCAAATAATAACGTTGTAACAAATATTTCTATATTTTAAACAAATATTTTTAGATTTAAATTTTGAATTATAACTGTAATTTAAATTTAAATTTAAACAAATTAAATGTTTAAAAAAGTTATTGACAAATATATATTACTATTATATTACCCACTAGCTGTAACCCACAGGCTTTGCCCTGCGAATTATTTATAAAAACTATGATAGTTTTGTGTGTTGCATGCTGTGGTTAGCCTGTGGAACTACTACGAATCAAGATCAGCTGTTTGTATTTTCATCAGCTCAAACAAAAATGAATGTCCATAAGGAATACATGGGAACTTTGAACACCCGTGGAGCATAGCCCTAGTGGAGTTTCAAAATAAAAATAGACCCATGTCCATCTCTGCTATATTGGCTCTATTCCTGCAAAATGTCAGCTCGGTCCAGTAGTTTTCACGTGATGGCACTTCAGAGTTACGTCCAAACGTCCATACTTTACCATTTATAATATTAGTATGATATAATTTAAAACCAGAGTTTAAATTTGCTTGAAATTTGTTGCTGGTGGTGCTTTGTTTAAGATAAATTAGTGCGGATATTTTATATTGGCTATAGTGGAAAGAAATGAATGTATTACACAATTTTCGGATTTAAATTTCTGACCTCGTCTTCAGATTGCTTAGAATATAAAGGCGCATTTGGACTAGGCAGTTTTACTGATAGACGTAATCATTAAACTTGTGATCCGCAATAATAAAACACCAGCAATCTTAAGCAGCTTGCATTGTAAGTTCCCCTCCCCCCTGTTTGCACAAAAACTATGCAATATAATTTGTGAAGGCTAATTTGGAATGGATTTAAAATAAGAGCATTTTTAAATTCAGAAAGTCGGTAAGTGTCATTGTCGTTTGAGTTAGCTCGGGGTTTCAGTCAGCTCTATGGTCACTTGTGTGGTTATGTAATTAGTTTTAGCGAATTTCTCCTATAGGGAAGAAGCTATTACCGTAGGTCTCATGGTAAGACTTAAGCCCCAGACCATGATAACTTTTTGTTTTGAGGTCCCCAGATGCCAAAAACACTATTCGTTCAAATTTATATATATGTATATATATATATGTGTGTATGTGTGTGTGTGTGTGTGTGTGTGTGTGTGTGTGTGTGTGTGTGTGTGTGTGTGTGTGTGTGTGTGTGTGTGTGTGTGTGTGTGTGTGTGTCCGTGAATGCGATAACTAGAGTAAAAAACGTCCGATTTCGATGAAATTTGGCTCAAATGTGTAAAATGACATTCATGACTCTAAGTTCGAAAACCAGAAAAATCGGACCATGAGAAGGGGGTTTATGGGGTTTTTAAATTTTTCAAAAATCAGTTTTTTGCATTTTTTACCCTAAAAATTAAAAAAAAAAACTTAATTTTGGTTTTGACCATGTTATAGAGCTTAAAAAAATATAGTATTTTGAATTATTAACCTAGGTTAAGTGGTTGCGGAGAAAATCCAAAAAACCTACTCATAAAATCTCCCATGTTAATCTTATGGGAAAACAGTTTTTGGCTTTTCCTCAGTTT
Source organism: Allygus modestus (assembly GCA_963675035.1). Lineage (NCBI taxonomy): Eukaryota > Metazoa > Arthropoda > Insecta > Hemiptera > Cicadellidae > Allygus > Allygus modestus. The sequence continues at coordinate 320,835,756 of OY776111.1, forward strand.
ATTTTAATGTAAACTTCACATTTGCTTTTACAGATCTGTTCAGTTCCACAAAACAATCATTTTGGTGTTTAAATAGTGATTCTACGCCCAACCGTTGTAGAGATATTCAAAGTGCTAAACACAGTACGTTGTCCAATGTTATGCTTATGGAGAATAAATAAAATTTGATATCTCGATTATTTATGAATGTATGTTGATGAAACTTGGTATGTGGCTTTACGTAGTACTGGTAAATTGATATTTGCACAAAAAAATTGAGTTTTTGGTGATTATTCCCATAGCAGCAAACCTGCGTACTCAGCCCCCATGTTATTCTTATGGAGAATAAGTAAAATGTTATGTATCCCTTAATTATGAACATAAATTAATAAAACTTGGTATATAGCTTCACTTGCTTGAGTTATATTGATAATTGCATAAAAACCCATTTTTTTGTTACTTGTTGCAGCAACCCTGCTTACTCAGCCCCCATGTTATTCTTATGGAGAATCACTAAAATGTTATATAGCGCTTATTTATGATTGAATATTGATGAAACTTGGTATGTGGCTTCGCCTAGTTAAATTCTATTTATATTTGCATGAAAACCAATTGTTTGTTTTCCTTATTTCAGCAAACCTACGTACTCATTATCAATGTTATTCTTATAGAGAATAATTAAAATCGCTTATATAAGAATATATTTTTATGAAACTTGGTATGCGGCTTTATGTGGTATTAAGACATATATTATGCATTGGAAATTCGCTGAGTATGCAGGTTTGCTGTGACGGGGGTATTTTCTTTATATTTTCTTTAGTATTGTTTGCGAGCATGAAGTTTCAATGCGAAATTACCTAGTCTAAATGCGTCTAAAGAGCAATCATTAACAAAAACCTCATTACGAGGCTGTGCTGAGTAAAACACAAAGAGAGATTAAACAGGGACTTTAAAAGCAGTCGAAAAATATATAAATTTGTTTCCTTGTTATTGGTTTATATTTATTTGATCTTTTGACTACTTTTACAGTTGTTTATGTGTGTTTGAGCTTCTTTGTGTGTTTCCCATCCAGTTTCTAGTTTTTAAGCTATAGTTATTTATCTACTGTGTCTATATTTAGAAAAGCCAAAGACGACGTACTGACTCACTCATTGATTCATCACAAATTTCATAGCCAGTGAATGAATTTAAATTAAGACGTTTTCATAAATGACTCGGGAGTGCAGACCTTATTCTACCAAGCTGCAATGCGTCTCCGAAATATCTTAAAGAATTGCGAAGCCGTTAGATTATTAACGGTTAATCTCATGAATGAGTTCCATACATTAATGATGTGTCACACAAAATTAAACTCTCTAAAAATACCAAAACATTAAATAACGCCAAATTAACCAACCCACGTTTCGAGAAGAGTATAAATCTTATAACAGCATACAATAAATTTCGAATTTTATTTAATGTTTGTATATTTCTTTCATCCAGATCCTTTAATTAGTTCATCAAGACAATATTTTACAGTTCTATCTAGATATACTGAGATCAATTGTACTCCTTATATTATTATTATTGTTTTACTTGTGAATCAAATAAATCGGGCTAAAAATAATCTAATCACCGACTACAAGTGTCTTGGCGTCGCGTATCCAGAAAGTCAGATTATACATTGAAAGAAAATCGAAATCACCAATATTCACATTTATCTTGTCGGGAAAGTAACGATTCCTGACTCAGATTGTCTGTCCAGAATATTTCATATCTGAGGTGTGAAATGTTTTAGTGGAGAGCCAGCGGAGGGCCAGGTCGCGATGATAATAGGTGCAAGTGAGACAAGGTTGTATGATAATGGAGGTCACAGGTCGCGGCGGCGCGCGGCGCGGGGGGCTACTAACATGTTTAACTGCCACGACCTCCGCAACACACTTGCTGAGACAGCTCACTGTACAAGCTTATACACCGTGGCCATCTGACCTACAAGCCGGCTACCTAATGCTTTGGTTACGCTTGAGTGATTGGAAATGTTTGGCATTATATAAACCTCCAATTAATGAACTATTATTGGCGTTAGAATTTAAATGAGGGGGAATCGTTTAATGAGTTGTGGTTACATCATTGTAACTAGTAAACCGGTTGCTCGAAATCGAGCAATGTTTTGCTGTGATGAGCATCTAGTTTATAAATATTATCATCTTCATCGCTTATTCAATCCTTCTTGTCTCAGTTTATTAACATATTTATGGGCAAATATTAACTCAGGTTTTTCGAATTCCGATTTGTTGTGTATAAATGTGCCAAATCTTTTCCAGATATATGACAACTTATTCTTTTCCAACCATTTTTTTTACTTGATATTTGCTTTGTTGGAAATGCTTTCAGGTCTAAATCGTGCCAACTCTCTAAGGTCTGGGTTTTGACCATCTTAACACATTTTGGGTACAATGCCAATATGAATAAGGAAGGTGTAATACAATTTTGCTCAAAATTCATGGCATGCTAATTTTGGTTCACATTTGATGGAGACTCTGAAAATAAGGATGGGATGATTAATTATTCAAGACGTTCATTCTGATACTCAACTTGTTACATCTGACTGTCACATTCTGATCAAGATCAGCTTTGGTGGTTTTATAATAATCTAATTGTATTCCCTTAATTCTAACATACAATCCAAAACCTGCGAATTATGAATCACTAGCTGTGTACCCGTCCTTCGTACGGGTTGTATATAAATGGTAGATTAACTAAAAAAACTAACAACCCACGTAATTTTACAATATTAAAATTACATTTTACACTTTTAAAGTAGAATTAACGTTAATGAAATATACTATGGGCAGATAGTTAGGCTACTGTTGTCAAGTCGAGAAACTCTGTCGGGTAATGAACGGTGCGGTTTTTGCGACTCCAAATCGGTACACGTAACACTTTGGATTCGATTTTAGAAATAAAAGAACTCAAGTACAACAAAATATTAACCCTGTTTAATTTAACATTTTAAATACTTTGATACATTAATCTTTACATTCCAATAAACAAATAGTAATGTAACGAAACATTAAACTTTAAAAACATTGACAAACCACTTTTAAAATCACCATTCTTGCCAGGTCCTGTTTTCATTATAATTGTAAATAAACAATTTAAACTTGGAAAAATCATATGTTTTAAAACATATGACTACTTTGATTTTATTTAAATAAATGTAAATCAATATATAAGAACTGTTCTAACAGTGGTCATGGTTAAATGAACAGTATTAAATATTGTATATGTTCGTTCCTCCCTTTGGAATAGACCTACATTTGTGTTGATCTACGCTGCTTGTTCATTGGTGGACGTGAGGATGGCACAATCACAGAGCCAGGCCACTTTCCAGATTAAACTGTTTATGAACCTCGGTGTAACAAACTGTCAATCAATAAATCCTGTGATTCATCGATAGTGCCGAGTGAAGGATAGATGTTTCTGAGACTTAATTTGTTTTTCAATGTTCCAATCTCAACTTTTAAAAGCGCATAAGAAAACTGCTCAACCCCTTAATCTTCTCAAAAATACATGTTCATATTTACTGTTAAGTTCAGATGCTCAGTGGTCGGCTACATAAAATATAATTTTAGAGAGGTGTAGACTCCTCCACTCATGTCTCACTTACGACAAAGGGTCTATGTGAAATCTCCAGAGAACAACACCGTGACTCCCCATGATGTTGTTTCATATTTCCTTTAAGGCATCAAATTTCAGCTCTACTGGTTGAGTAGTTGGTGTGTTATGACTAACACGCTCATATTAAAGACCATTGGGCCAGAGTCCTTGAGTATATTTGTGTCTGGAGTAGGTAAATGTCTGCACTGACCTATCAGCTACATTCCTACCGAATTTCAGATCCATCAGTCCAAGAGTATGTGCAAGATTGTTAAAATATTGTATTTTAAAATTCCGGGGGGCGAAGCCCTTAAACATTTTCGTAACAGGAATAGGCTTGCGTTTTGTTCTGATGTGTTAATTATGTTCCTACCGAAATGTAACTTACCAAGGTTCAGTAAATACTAATACTCATAAAATTGCCATAAAAGTAAATTAGCGAAAAATCTTATAGGATTTTCTAAAACATATTCTTATTGTGAATCTGCAGCATAAGGGGAACCACCATCCAAAATGTTATCTTCAATAGACATTGTCGTTTCTTAGATAAAGTGATCACTATGTCAGTGAGTGCATGAGTCTGACAAATATAGATTTAGATCATATATCCACTTATGTTATTTATTACCAATCTTCACTCAACGTTTTAAAAAGAACTACAACACCAATTTATAGAATAACTATGCCATCATCTGGTTCAATATAAATAAATGCTTTGTCCATAAGAATAGCATAGGATCTTTAAAACCCTATGGAGCAGTGTCCTAAGGTAATTTAAAACAATCCAATTACCCTAAAACCTTCTAACGCACATATAGAACATAGAAAAAAGTTGCATAAAAATTGGTCTACCAGTTTTCCCGTGAAAAGCGAACAAAACATGACAAAAACCGCACAAAATCACGTTTTTGAGCGGCCGCCATTATTTTTTTAAAAGGCGTATGCCAGTTTATAGTGCCCTAAAACCTTCTCACGCATATGTAGAAAAAAGAAACAAAGCTTCATTAATGTCAGTGCACCCGTTTTCCAGTGAAAAGCGAACAAAAACCCGTCCTTGAGCGTCACCGGCAGACAGACAGACATAAATTGAGATAAGATTTGTTTTGGTTTCCCTAGGGTGTAAAACGTGAAAATATGCAAAAATTTCATAATTCCAAGCAATGTACAGACAAAACTCTAATTTTATTCATTTGACAACTGTCAACCGTCAGTCGACAGTTGACACGGGGGTTAGTATCCATAGTGGGAACAATAGTGAAATTAAAATTTCATTTCTAGAATGGAACTTTCTAGAACAAAAATTTTCAATATGGAACATTCTAGAAAGGAACTTTCTGGAATAAGAATGTTGTGAATAGAACTTTCTAGAACAAAAGTTTTCAATATGGAACATTCTAGAAAGGAACTTTCTGAAATGGAACTTTCTAGAATGAAAATTTTGAGAATAGAACTTTTTAGAATAGAACTTTCTAGAATAGACCTTTTTAGAATAAAATTTTTTTTTAAATAGAACATTCTAGAAAGAAACTTTCTGGATTGGAATTTTCTAGAATGAAAATGATGAGAATGGAACTTCCTAGAATGGAACTTTCTAAGATTGAATTTTGAGGGTCTTTTGCTAGAATAAAATTTTTGAGAACAAATTTTCTGGACCTTTAGAGAAATGGATCTTTAGAGAACAGATGTTTAGGATGTAATTTCTTGAAATTATCCTATATTTAGATTCTAGAACATTCTGACGATTTATTTTAAAATATTTTTGTGATTGACTCTCTCTTGCAACCTCAAATCACTGAAAATTTCAATTTCCCGTTGCAGACAAAGATAACTAATTGAGACTTCCGTTTGTTAGACAAAGAGAGTTGCGCGCGATCTCGGGTGCTATTCATTTTTCTCCAAGCCCAACCCTTGCAGTTAAAAAATAAAACCTTCTTCATAGATGGGGAATGTAGGGCTACCCTACCATATAACTTTCACGGGGATGCGGTGGTTGGTTTTGGAGTTTTTCCGGAACATACCCACAAACCACACTTACATTTATAATATATATTGATTTTTCTCCAAGCCCAACCCTTGCAGTTAAAAAATAAAACCTTCTTCATAGATGGGGAATGTAGGGCTACCCTACCATATAACTTTCACGGGGATGCGGTGGTTGGTTTTGGAGTTTTTCCGGAACATACCCACAAACCACACTTACATTTATAATATACTAGCTAAAAAACCCGGCTTCGCCCGGGAGTTGATATGAGATGACGTGGTAGAGTCGAAATAAAAAAATAAACTATGACGTAAAAAGTAAAAAAAGTTTATTGAACACGTTTTCTCATTATTTACAATACTTGTTTATAAACAACATTTTTCATTTTATTGTCCGGAGTATATATACATAAATTTTTCGGATTTCCTACTCTTGAGCAAGCTACATATAGCTGACCGTGAGAGAAGCAGGATTCTTTGAGGTTAATGCCACAATATTTTAAAGTTTGTCCTTGCGCTTTGTTAATTGTAAAACTAAAGGCTAATTTTATTGGAAACTGCAGTCTTTTAAATTCAAATGGCAATTCCGAAGAGATCAGAGGTATTCTAGGTATAAATACTGTCTGTCCTTTGCTCTTTCCAGAAATAAGTTCAGCTTCAATGATATTATTCGATACCTGTTTTACGATCATTCTAGTTCCATTACATAATTTTGGGGAGTTGAGATTTCTGAGTAGTATGATTGGAGTTCCAATTTTCAGACGAAGGCAGTGTAATGGCATTCCTGGTACTTGTAAAGAGTTTAGAAATTCAGTGGGGAAGTTGACACTTTCTTCAATGGATACCATCGTGTCGATCGATTTATATATTTTCTCTTCACCAGGTATTTTTTTTTAAATATTAAAATTGATATCGTCAACAATATTATTTTTAGTGGCCAAAATTGCTCTTTGAAATAACCACTCTGCATTAGTATAGTTCTGAATAATATTTGGATAAATTTTGTCGATTAGTTCGTCTTCAGTAGTGGCTATATTACAGAAATCACTATTAAGTTCAATGAGGCCGGTCGTTTGGTCAGTAGGATATGTACCTTCGCCGATTTGTAAAAGTATTTTAGCAAATTGTGCTGTTGTTTAATCTCTTGATAATTCAACTCTCATGTTTTTTGTTAATTGCAGTATTTGTACTTGTGGCCAGAGATGTGATTTGTTCAAGCATGCATTGATCTCGTCTGCTGATGTTGACTTGGGAATAACTGGAAGTGTTTGTCTAAAATCTCCTGAGAGTATGAGTAGAGCTCCTCCCATTATTTCAGAGTTTTTTCGCAATTCTTGTAATGTTCTGTCCATGGCTTCTATACATTTTTTATGGGCCATGGTGCATTCATCCCAGATGATAATTTTAGCTTGTTTTAGAATTTGACCACGTCCAGATTTTCCTGAAATTTTACATACCGGGAATTGTTGTTCGGCTATATTCAATGGTAGTTGTAAGGCAGAATGGGCAGTTCGTCCTCCTTCCATAAGTGGGCTGCAATGCCAGATGATGCTAGTGCCAGTGCGATGAGTTTTTTAGCACGTATTTCCGCCAGTATTAGATTTATGAGAAACGTTTTACCAGTGCCTCCTGGTGCGTCCAAGTAAATAATTCCACCAATATTGTTATTTATCCGGCTCATTATAACGTCGTAAACTTTTTTTGATTGTCATTGAGAAGTGGTTTGTTGTGAGCAATGTATTCAAGTAGTTCATTGATGTTGTAACTTTTTTCCTTCATAATTTCGTAGTTTAGCACACTAAAAGCATTTCTTTGTGGTGCTGGTATTCCAAGTTCTACTAAGGCCTGATTTTTTATTGCTAAACATTTATCTTCTAAGCGAATGAGTGTTTCATTGAAGATCTCGTCATTGAATTCTGTAGTCAGTTCAGGATTAGCTTGTCGGACTTGGTACAATATATCATCACTCATACTCCTTTTGAAAGAGTCCCATAGCTGTTTTGGGTTTGATGGGTTACATGTTGTTAATATTATAGCGAATAACTCTCGAATTTGTTCAGCTGAAGCTGTGAGTGTGGCTTCTTGTAGTGTTAATTCCCAGTGGTTGTCGTTTTCCAATAATCCTAAGCGTTGACATGCTTCTCTGTAAGTCTGGCATAGGTAGCCATTAACGGTCCTGAGATCTGTAAAACTTGTTGGTCCCCGTATTTCGTGTAACAACATCCGGAGATAAAAACATTCGGCATTGTTTGGATGTACAGTGAATACTCGACCTATTACGTTAGTTTTTATGATTTCTGGATGACCCTCCTCTGGCATTCCTTGTTTCCGACGTTGAAAAATTTTCCTTGTTTTGTCCCACGTATAATAAATAGGGACGTCGACGTACAATAACTTTCTGGCGAATGGATCTGTTTGACACAGTTGGAAGAAAGCTGTTAATGTTGTGTTCTGAGGTGGTTCGCTTGCAATTTTTCTAGCCGAGTCTTTTGTGAAGTAAACTCTCTGTCCATTCTCCAAATGTACTGCTAGATGTTGCACAGCTGGTTCGCGTTCATGTATGGGAAAACTAAAAATCCTCCACGCTGCTTCGTTACTGTTGATGTATCTTCCCATTTGGTACATGAGGATCTCATCATTTCTGTTATTTTGTTCGCTATTTTGGACTATTTGAAATACTGCCATATCACTACCTTTGTTTACGTACTTACATATATATTTAATAGATTTTACTGAATTGCAGTATTCAACGTTTATATGTGCTTGGAACATTTTGGAAAGTAGTGGATTATACGGGACTACCCATTGATTATCTATTTCCAGTTCGTCTCTGCCTTGTATTCGTATTTTTGCTGTGAAGCCACCGTTTTTCGGTGATCGTCTTCTATATTTGGGATAGCCGTCATCTTCAGTTTTGGTATCGTCCAAGTACGGTTTTGGATATTTTTTCGTACATTTTCCATCACTCATGCATGGCGCATTGAAATTTAATGATCCACATGGTCCGTGAATCATGTTTTTCACTACTATGTTGTAAAGCTCCGGATCTTTTTGTGGATCAGGAAATTCAGCTCGGATGATTTTGTCGATATCCGTGGGATAAATTTTATCGTGTAGCCATATGAGATTGTGTGAGTGAGGTAATCCTCGTTTTTTCCACTCAATTGTATACATCCAGGAAATAACAGTTCCAAAGATGTGATATTTTGTGATGACTTCAATAAATCGTATTTGTTTTTGTCGAAAAACTCGGGCTATTATATCGTGTCGATCTATGGAGGTTTGTCCGTATTTTAGTTGTTCTTTGATCTCTGGCCATGATGAATTGCATGTAAATGTTATAAAGAGATCAGGTCGTCCATATTTTCTTACGTAGGTCATGGCATCTTGTGTATATTCGTGCATATGTCTTGGACTTCCTATGTATGATGAGGGTAAGATTACCATTGTTCCAATATCGTCAATATTGCCGTCATTCATGATCGCGTCTCGAAGGTGGATGTATTCTTCTGTGCGTAGTTTTTTCTGATTCAATCTTATGTAAAGCATCCGTTCTGCTTCTATTTTTGCGTACATATCTACCAGAAATTGTTGGAATAAACGGCGAGTGTTGAGTATGTGATTATATGTTTCATTGTCTCTGATCATTAAGCGGTAAGCATAGAACTCCTTAGAAGTGACTTTTTTGTTTGTTTCTATGCCTGTTTCAGGATGAATTTGTTTTATATTGAAATGGTATCCGTCCTCTCCGTGCAGAAATATTAACGGATATTGAAGAGCATCATATGAACGGTGTGTCTCTGCAATGCGTTGTAGTCCTTTTCTTCTTCTATGTACAATTATGTCACGGCTTGTATTTTCATTGTCCACAACTACAATGGCGACTTCATCTACCTGAGGTGCATTAAATCTGCGTTCGTGTTCTCCACGTGGTCTTTTATCGGCTCGAATTACAATTTTATAGTCATCAGAAATCATGCGGTCTAATGTTGTTTTGAATATATAAATCAGTTGATTATACTTGTGTAAGATCCTCTGTACATCTTGGATTATTTCGCGTCTCAGTCCTTTAAAATTTGTGCATCGTTGATCAATTTCTTGTTCTTCATTTCCGATGAAATATACTTGTAGAAATTTATGGTCTTCGTTAGGCATTGGCAGTAACGATCCTATTTTGTGATAAATTTGACCTTGAATTGAAAATACATATTCAAATTCATTTCTATTAGTGTTAGTCGAAGTAGCACCGAAAGAAGTCATTTGAAAGCAGGAGTTATATGATCTTATATTTTGAAGAAAGTGTTTTGATTCTAGTGTTTCCCCGAGCATGTAATGCAGAAATTCCTGCGGAGATGCTTCAATTGGTGGTAATCGAATTTTTCCATTCATGCAACAGAGACCTGGTGTTTCTTTACTGAATTTTTTTGCGTGGCAAAACTGGCAAACGTTATTCATTTTTCCAATAACAACGTATTTATGATTGTAATATTTTTTCGTCGGTTCGTAGTGGAATGCTTCCTTTGTTAGATTATCTTTTAAAATTCTCGACTCTTCAGTACTTTTATTTGCTGTTCTTTCTTCGCTTCTTCTGCTTCTCAGGTTACTCATTCTGGTCCGTTGATTCTGTAAACGTGCTTCGTGCTCTTCTTCCGTTTCATTTCTTCGAGATTCTTTTTGTTTCCGCCGTTTCGCTGCAGAACTGGCCAAATCTCCTCCTCTCTTACGTCTGGGCATTGTATTCTATAAAATATAAATTAAATAAACATTTTACAGATAATTATTTTGTAACGGAAACGTGGGGTACGTTGAGACAAAAAAAAATATATTTAACCTTCAAGCAGTCGAGCGATATTTTGTTTACGGCCAAAAGTATATAGAAGGCATCAATTCGACGCCGCGCGACTTTTTGAAGGTTAAGAAAATTACAATTTAAAGAAAAAAAAACCATTAGAATTAATTAAACACTATTAAAAATACTCACATTTGAAATTTCACGATAAAAACCCACAAATAACTTTTTTCTATTTCGTTTCAAAATCGAGAGTTAATTAAACACACTATTAAAAATACTCACACGTGATACTTCTAAATAAAGGCTCACAGATAACTTCTCTTCTTTTCGTTTTGAAATCGCTCGTTTCGCTGTTCAAATTAAACTAACTCTGGTGAGCGACACCGGGCTCTTATATATTCAGAGAGCTAGGCTCTAGAATATTCGAGAAAATTTGAAAATATTTTCTCTCTCACACCTTCTAGAGTATTCTGGTCATTATCGTCCGCCATAATAAAAGGTTCTATAGCGGTAGCATTCGAGCGATATTTTGTTTACGGCCAAAAGTATATAGAAGACATCAATTTGACGCCGCGCGACTTTTTGAAGGTTAAGAAAATTACAATTTAAAGAAAAAAAACCATTAGAATTAATTAAACACTATTAAAAATACTCACATTTGAAATTTCACGATAAAAACCCACAAATAACTTTTTTCTATTTCGTTTCAAAATCGAGAGTTAATTAAACACACTATTAAAAATACTCACACGTGATACTTCTAAATAAAGGCTCACAGATAACTTCTCTTCTTTTCGTTTTGAAATCGCTCGTTTCGCTGTTCAAATTAAACTAACTCTGGTGAGCGACACCGGGCTCTTATATATTCAGAGAGCTAGGCTCTAGAATATTCGAGAAAATTTGAAAATATTTTCTCTCTCACACCTTCTAGAGTATTCTGGTCATTATCGTCCGCCATAATAAAAGGTTCTATAGCGGTAGCATTTGTAGTAAAAGCGATAACAGATGGCGCCAATGCACTTAATTTCCAAGTTGAAGGGTCGGAAAGTCCCTTATATCTTTAAAAACATGCCCTTTAGATTAAAACGGGAACTTTCTTGTTCGAGGGGGCATAAAGGGCTATCACACCACATAAGTCCCTTTATCGTGTCGGGACTCCTTTTTAAGTTTTATCGGCACGCACATTTTATCGACTTAGTTTTATTATATATAATGATATTGATTTTTCTCCAAGCCCAACCCTTGCAGTTAAAAAATAAAACCTTCTTCATAGATGGGGAATGTAGGGCTACCCTACCATATAACTTTCACGGGGATGCGGTGGTTGGTTTTGGAGTTTTTCCGGAACATACCCACAAACCACACTTACATTTATAATATATATATTGATTTTTCTCCAAGCCCAACCCTTGCAGTTAAAAAATAAAACCTTCTTCATAGATGGGGAATGTAGGGCTACCCTACCATATAACTTTCACGGGGATGCGGTGGTTGGTTTTGGAGTTTTTCCGGAACATACCCACAAACCACACTTACATTTATAATATATATATTGATTTTTCTCCAAGCCCAAGCCTTGCAGTTAAAAAATAAAACCTTCTTCATAGATGGGGAATGTAGGGCTACCCTACCATATAACTTTCACGGGGATACGGTGGTTGGTTTTGGAGTTTTTCCGGAACATACCCACAAACCACACTTACATTTATAATATATATTGATTTATTTTTATTTGTTGAATTCTACCCATATAAAACTAATGATTTCGTGATCGATGGCTTCCCTATATCCCTCGTTCCTTAGGCTTATATAGTCCGAAATAATTTATATTCCCCCGTTCCGCTAATGTTTTAGAGATCTGCCCTCTTGACAATCAAAATACTTATTCCAACCATCTTGCACCTACTACTTGGGCGACGAAGCCAAAATTTAGGAGAAAGATGGATGATCGCTCAAGGCAGATATAGGCCTACCTCTGGTAATATTATAGTTTAGGACTTCGCCCCAGTGGCCTGAAGTAATCCCAAGTTAATCAATGAAGTATACACCAAGACTGAAATAATGGAGCTGAAATTTGGTGGGGAAATAAATAATATACCAGAATCAAAGTAGACATTCCCTCAATCCAAAGATCCTTTAGAACCCCACCCCACTGGCATTTAAAGTATGTTTACCATCTCGCACCTATTACTGGACTGATAAGTCTAAAGTTCGGTAGAAATATGGCTAATTGACTCAAATCATAATAGACCTACGACTGATCAAAATACTGTTTAGGAATCCGCACCACAGACCTTTATTATTTCTATGTTAACTATCGCACATCCAACAACTGAACCGATAAAACTAATGTTTGGAAAATAGACCATACTTTAGAATCAAATGTTGTGCTACTGCTGTTCTAAAACTCATATAGGACTCCACCCCGCTTGCTTTAAAAATGTAAGCTTATCACCTCGCACCTACTACTGGACCTATGGATCTGAAGTTCAAGTGGAAGGTAGCTAATACACTCAAACCAGACATAAGTCTTCTCCTGATCAAAATATGATTTAGGGCTCCACCCCGCTGGCCTTTATTATTCTCATGTTAACTATCACAAACAGTTATAGAACAGATGATCCTGAAATTCCACTCCATGCCATGTCATTCCCCCGTTCCGAAAGTTCTATAGAGCTCTAACCCACTGGGATTTATACGTACGTTATGTTTAGTAACGAATGGATAATTCTGGAGTGATGGAGCTAAAATGTTGCAGAAAGATAGGTACATAAGAATATAACCTACAGATCTATACTGATCATCTTTTGGGCTCTGCCCTACTGGCATTCAACATGTGCATGCTTAAAAGTTGTCAGACCTCATGGGGTATTGATTTAATTTTAGTTTCCATGGTAAAAATATCCTTACCAGCAGGAAAATAAACTGAAATCAACGGTAATAAAGAAAGGTCACGTGAACAAAGTCGCACCGGGTACCAGCTAGTGCCATATATAAAAAAAAAATACTTCCTTGAAAATCACCTACATTGTGCTAAGTTTGATTGCAAATTAAAAAAAGACTATTAAATCAAATGAGATTTTTTAGAATAACTCAGCCTTAGGAATATATTTATTACTATTTAACATGAAGTTTCATGTGCTGCACTCTGGGATAAACGTTATAAACCCACCATATGATTAATGATAACTTTCATTACCAAAATTATAAACATATTGCGTTATCTTTCCAGTAGTGAACATGTGTTCTTGCTAATAAGCTGTGTTTACTCTATTCAGATGTTTGATCATACAATTCAAAAAAATTCTTTCTCAATGTTAATCTTATGGACAAATTACAAACTTTAAGGGCGGCTAGGGCCCTTTCCTTAGGCCTGTTCCTTATGAAATTTGAGCGCAAACAATTTCAGGCCAAGATCTATCCAACGACAAAAAAAATATCAAAATCGGTTGAAAACTGTAGGAGGAGTTCCAGTCACAGAAAACTCCTAGCGTATTAAATAAGTTTAGATAGATATAAATAGTCTGATATAGATAATAGATTATTGACATACCCTCGCAAACATTGAGAACATTAACGAGTATGTACCTCGCTTAGGGGGGGGGGAGCTCCAGTCATAACAAATTTTCCTTCCCACCATAAGGTCTATATTTACCTTTCAAAGTCTTCCCTCTTCAACGGATTATCCGATGTCAATGATATGTGGCTCATTTTATAGAGAGAAAAGAAAATACCCCCGTAGCAGCAAACCTGCGTACTCAGCGAATTTCCAATGCATATATATGTATATTAATACGACATAAATCCACATACCAAGTTTCATCAATATACATTCATAAATAAACGATTTATGGCATTTTAATTATTCTCCATAAGAATAACATGGTGGCTGAGTATGCAGGTTTGCTGAAGCAAGGAGTACAAAAAATGGGGTTTTATACAAATATCAATATAACTCATGTAGGTAAAGCCACATACCAAATTTCATTAATTTATTTTCATAATGAAGGGAGATAACACGTTACTTATTCTCCATAAGAATAACATGGGGCTGAGTACGCAGGTTTGCTGCTACGGGAGCCATTGGTAAAAAATTGTTTTTTTTGAGCAAATATCAATGGTCCACTACCAGATGAAGTCGTATACCAAGTTTCGTCAGTATACGTTCATAAATAAGCAAGATATACAATTTTTTCTTTTCCTCCATAAGAATAACATTAGACAACGTACTGTGTTTAGCACTTTCAATATCTCGGTAACCAATTGACGTAGAGAAATGATCAAAAAACCAAATTGTGTGTATTTTTAAGCTGAATCGAATGGGAAAAACTAAAATTTGACTATTTCCAAAATTATATGTACAAAATTCGAAAAACCCATTTTTGGGGTACAAAACCCCCCCAAAATACCCCTTCGGATAGAGCGATCTGGCTGGTTTTCGAACTTAAAGTCATAAATGTTGCTTTACACGTTTATACCAAATTTAATCAAAATCGGATAATTTTACGAGAGTTATCGTGCTCACGGACACACACACACACACACACACACACACACACACACACACACACACATATATATATATATATATATATCAGTTTCGAACGAATGGTGTTTTTGGGGTCTGGGGACCTCAAAACGAAAATTTATCATGGTCCCGGACCTAGGTCTTACCATGCCGACTACGGTAATAGCTTCTTCCCTACAGGGGAAATTCGCTAAAACTACCTAGCGATTTCAGTAAGCATAATTTTAATTTCACAAATAAACAATTCTCGTTAAATGGAATTCCTCAATATTTAGTTTATGCGTTCTGCGTTAACTTTATGTTCAATGAAATCGCTAGGTATTGTTTACTCTTTAAAATGAGCCATAAATCCAATGATCCAATACTCTCATATCTAAAGGTGGTCCCTCACTTCTTGAGAACAGGCCTGAACATTCGGCCGAACTCCGAAGTATTCGGGAGAAGTGTAGGAGCTGCACGAACTTTTGAATACATACTGGAACATATGGGACGGAATGTTCAGTGAACATTCGTTAGAATGTTCAGCCGAATGTTCAGACCTGTTCGCGAGAAGTGTGGGACCACCTTAATGCGGGGAAAACGCGAGTCTAAAATTCCTGGGATACCCACACGACTACAGTGGGATTTATTGTAGACCGCTTTCCTCTAATGACACTGAGATGGGAATGAGTATTAAGAATTAGAAGTACGGTGACACTTTCAATTTAGTTTTAACATTAGGCTTCACGGATTAACAATGACATCGTTGTCCTTCCCAATTCATTTGAAAAGAAACATGATTCACTTCAGCTATCCGCTTAAGATTAACGTTAAATAGGTTATTCAAGCTTCAGTGAAACTGTCAGTAATTACAACATTGTCGCTTTTATGAATACAAGTGAGTGGTTTTTAATGCATTAGTTTATCGTTCATATCGAAGCGAATGTAGTAGATTGTAGATGCACTGCCTGTAGATGCCCTTAGTAAGTTAATAACCCAGGAGTTTGAGCCAACCTACGTTTACAACATATTCAGATTTGTATTTCGTAAAAATGTAAATATGTATTTGTAAAATACAGCGCAACATAAAACATAAATCTTTAGATTAAAATATAAATAATCATTAACGAACGATTGAAGGCCACAGAAAAGAGAGCCTTGAGGGCCTCGATGATGATAAGTAAACTATGCATGAGGTGATAACACGGTTATCAGCGTGCCGCCAGTGGGTCAAGGACGGGGCGGTCGCTGATCTGTAACCGGGTCACACACACTGTACCTGGCTATAGTGGGACTGTTCTTACATCGGACCATCTAACTGCATGTTTTACTAACATATAGGCACAAAGCGAGGATAACTCTAGCGTAGGTGGCCTCAATTGGCATTTCTTCTATTGCGACCACTGAAGATAATTGGGAGGATATATTGAGCTAAACAAAATTCCATACCACTGTAACAGTGATTTTTCCTGAATAAACTAAAATTACCAGAGTTTTAATAAACCTCTTATACTGTGAAGATCATTGGGTACTCTTTTTCCATATCTGCCATAATAAGTTATTAAAATAAAATGAAAATTTAAGTGCCAGTAGGGTAGATCCTCAAAAGATATTTTCAGTATTGAAGTACGACTATGTTCAATTCTCTTGTATCTACTAATATTTGTTTCCCAAAGTATTAAGAATGGTATGAACATTCCTTTGAATTAAATACAAACTGATGTGATGTAATAAGTATTATTGTAAGTATTTAGTAAAAAATTAGGTTGAACGTTTGCGAAACGCATACTTGAACTGATTCTAATAAATTTAAAGATGTTCTCCATTTTTATACCTCATGATTAGATTTGTTTAAAATTTTAAAAACTATGAGCCTTAACAAATGTAAAAACAGGATTCCTATTTTATTCCGAGCAAATAGATCCACACATTTTAAAACTCGAGCTCAGTTATACGTTACATCTTACTCTACTTCTTACAACAAAAGTTAAAATTGACATTTACTTTTACCTAATGTTGGTCATAAAATCTAGAGCAGGATCATTTGCATAAACACTTGTCGCGGAATTAATTGCAAACTGTTATCACACACGATCACTGCCCGGCTGCGGGTCGATGTATTAGATTGCCGTGTGCCACTTTTACAGCACTGCGGGTCGTTCGCTGCTGCTGGCATTAATTAATTTGTTTTGACCTATAATGAAAAGAGGAGAAAGTGAAAGGACTAAGAGGGTCAGTTTCCGATCGGTGAAAACATTTGCAACTAACGGTTTCGCTGGATCCTGAAAATGTATTTAATTCGTTTACGAACAGAGCGTTTCAACCAAAGTGTGGTGAACTATAATATCTATATGCTTGATTATAATAGTAGCGACGAATTTTTTTAAGGATGTCAGGGATAATATCTGCAACAAACGTTGAATTTTTGTTAGTGAATTTCCTTTGGAAAGTGAACTATTAGCATGACCCGCACGGTGAAACTTAAGCCCGGGACCACCATAGAAGTTCCTAACGTGACCCCCTGAACACGTTTTGGGGGGTCGATCAAAATTTTATATATATATATATATATACATATATATATATATACATATATATATATATACATATATATATATATACATATATATATATATACATATATATATATACATATATATATATATATGTGTTTGCACTCTAGCGGTCGCATTTTTTGTCCGATTTACTTCAAATTTGGTAGGGACGTTCCTTTCTGTAATCGATTGGACAAGTTCGTTGGGCAAAACATTCGGAAAACTCTAAACGCCTGTTTTTGGGGATTGATCTTTAAAATTTCGAGTTTTTGGCCCCAAAAAGGGCCATAAAAGCCCCAGATGTAAAATAAATGCATGTAAAAAGATGGGAATTAGAGAGGCGAAAGTTTTAAGCCCTCTCTCGTCATTCTAGCATAAATATTTACGGAGTTATTAAAGAAAATGTGTATCGACTAAACACAGTACGTTGTCTTATGAGGGTTTTGCACTAGAAAAGCTTTTTATTCCTTTGTTAGAGTACTTTTATCATCCCCAGCAACCTCACGCCTACTTTCAAGCATGTCTGGACCTTCTCCTAACCTTATAATGTGCAAAATTGTATTCCCAGCTTTGCAATTAAATGAAACCAGGAGTATCAGAACAGCCAAAAAATCAATGTTTTGAGATTTCAATAAAAGTTGGACAAATGTATGTTTTTACACTGATTTTGAGTTTTAAAAGTTTTTATGTGGAAATTCACTTCCCTCACGTCAGCGTGCTGCGTGCGAACTCGTTTTCGTTTCGTATAGTTTTTGGTAGCTAAACATAAACAAGAATTCACAAAAAGAAAGAATTTAAAAAGAATTCACAAAATATCAGGTAGTGTGACTGTTCTTTCAGGGCGATCATCTGAAAACGATTTCGAAAGAATAATTTTTTACCAACATGAAAAGTGTCATTTTTATATTGATTTTTCCATATAAATTGAGAAGGAGGAAGAAAACGAATTCTTGTGTAGAAAAGAAGAGGAACCGCGAGTCATTACAACTTGACGTATCTTGTTAAAGTGCTTAATTTGGCTGTGATCTATATATGCTTAACGAATCAGTTCATTCACCTGAATAGTATGATTTTCATGCATGTAAACTTGTTTGTCTGACATATGTTGAAACATTCTGTGAAATTTTTAACTGAGGCAAAATGAAATGCCATGTTTCATGAACCACTTAATCCCCATTTTGATCGATTCCCGCAAAAGATTATCTGAGTACTCAGGTTTGCAGTAAATGGGTGTTTGTAGATGTGATGTAACTCAGCAAACAGCAGCATATACTAGTTATAATCCACAGTTGTGTTATCGGAGTAGGAGGGTCTGGGGTACTAACCGAACAAAAACTAGCGTTATTTTACCGCTTATTAACCGCTGATAAGAATTCCCAAGCTGCGCAATAAGGGCATAACGTCAAGTTAACTATATAAAGTTGGCCATTAACTATGAATTGGGCACTTAATAACGGTTGCCATGTCATTAAAACCGCAATGTAATGGCCGTAAGTGTAGATCGGATCAACTAAAATCGGCCGAAAAATAATAATCTAATCGCGTTATATTGGCCGTAAATGACAATTTAACCACCTAGTATTAGCCTCAACGTCGACGGGACCAAAATAACGGCCGCGTATATGACGCTCGCGTCCGGTCCACGGACACTTGGTCAAGTATTTCAAGCAGGGTAACAGTGAGTAGAGGGGGCATTGTAGTGGAGCTGCCAACGTCGTCTACGGTCCTGGACGTTACGCAGCGAGCAGCTTACCTTAAGAATAATTTAAATATTTGCCTGCATCAAGTTCACAGGCAGACATTAAGTTACCGTACCAGCTTTTGGGATACATGATACAAGTATTAACAAAATTATTGCATTGTTTCAGTTTTTACTTTTCCCCCTATACATAGTATATGGAGAAAGTATTGTTTTCGTCAAAATTTTCGAATTTGAGTTGTTATTGGAATATTTGTTTTGGTGCTCCCTGAATCCAGAAAATTGATTTTTACGTGATGTCTGTGTGTCTGTCTGTCTATCTGTATGGATATGTACAGAGCTAGAGACGACACCAGTGAACCGATTTGAATGAAATTTGGTATGTATGTACCAATCCACGATATCTCCAGGTATTTTTTGATTTTTTGACTTTTTTTATTTTTAAGGGTAATTATCCCCCCAAAACCGCTAAAAAACATGAAAAATCCAAATTTCACAAAAACGGCTATAACGATTTTAATTAAACTTGAGTAGTTTGTAGAGCTTTAGGTTTACAACAAAATGACACCACCCGAAGTACTGAAAAATCGGGTTCAGAAATTACAGGACTTAAAACATAAAAAAATCAGTTTTTTATATTTCATAACAAACCATAAATTTAAAAAAATATTAAATATCACCATTAAACAGAGCTTTAAAAACTAAATAATTCAATGATTGGTTGCGGAGAAAATTGAAATTCTTATTTAGCGGAAAACGCAGTACTTTGTCCAATGTTATTCTTACGGGAAATACAAATATTATCATTTCTCTCTTATTTACTGATCAATTCCAATAAAAACTGATATCCCAGTCAAGTTAGCATTGACCAACAGAGGATATTTTAAATATTTGAAATATGATGTCCTTTAACCCTGGGGAAGGAGGGGGCATTTCCCCTCTTAAAACCACTGTATCATTAAACACTGAAATCAAACACAGGTTTAGGTTCTGGTAGTGTACAGAGGATTCTGTAGTGCCTCCAAAAATGGGATTTGGCAGACATTTAGGAAAACAATTGTTTTAGAAGATTTTATTTTAATTTCTACCGTACTATATATTTTATAAATAGTAAATAAATAATAATTTATATATTAAAATAGGCTAAAAGGGAGAAAGTGTGTTTCAGTTTCCTGATACCGTTTATTTTTAACAGTGTAGCATTATGATCCTTCTTGATATTATTTATGTTCAACTTTGTGTTCGCAAAGAATATTAACACTATTATTTGTGTATTTTATATTTAAGTTTGTTTGTGTTGGTTAAGTTTTTGACCAGTTTGTGATGTGTGATGTGTTGTGTGAGGACTTGTATTTGCCACACTCAACCCACGAAAAAACATTTTAATTTACTGAACTGTCTCAATGTAATTGGGTTTATGATGCCTGCATTGAAGCATGTAATAAATAAATAAAAATCCCAGGTCTATTTTTAAAAATCCCCCTTTTACTCTCCACCTTGCTATAAACTATACCAACTCCTCTTGTTTTACAATTTACTATTTGTTTGGTTTTATTGTTTTACAAGTATACATTAAACAAATAGAATAACTGTAAATAGCTCTTCCTCAAAGTGTCTCTTTTAAGCTACTGTATACTTATCTGTGTACTTGTAAATAGTTGCTTATACTGTTAATGTATTTTAACACGTCTTTGGTTAGTGATTGTTATTTTTTAGATTCATAAGTTTTAGGAAAATAAACTTGCATTAAGTGTAGCAATAATCAGGGGGACATAAGTAGAGGCAATATGGGGAGTCTGGGACAGCTGAAAAATAATTGTTTTTTAATCAGAAGTGACGTTTGAGTGACGTGGTGATGACGTATGTGTGACGAGAGGGTGTGATGACGTCACGGCGATGACGTATTGGTGTGACGATACACATACGTCATTGGATGTGAAGTAATGTGAAAGCGGGTGGATTTATATTCGTTAAGAAACTGTTTAAAGTCAAGAGAGAGGTTTGAAAATGAATTTGGTGGTTGCTGAGTGTCAAACGATTGAACAAACTGGTGGCCTGTAAAAAGGCCGTTTGTTACATGTATTTAAAATCTTTTGGTGTGACGAACGACATACGTTATTGGATGTGGGGTAAAGTGAAAACGGATGGATTAATATTTGTTCCGAAACTGATAGAAGTCGTGGGAGTGATTTGAAAATGAATTTGGCGGTTGCTGAGTGTCAAACGAATGAAACATCTGGTGGCCTTGAAAAAGGCCGTTTGTCACATGTCCTTAAAATCTGTAATTTACACAAATATTGCATAAATCTCAGTTGATAGACCTCTTCTGTTGATCTCAGCCTTCAGCGCAGCGAGATATTCCATCCGCCGAGATATCGCCGGCCACTGCTCTGGAAGCATCGTCGGTTGGGCAATGTATGACATGATCGCCTTTATCTCATTGAAGTGATTTTCTTGTAGTTCGTCCTCATACATAGTTGAAATTGTTCTCATTCTCTCCCCATGCTCCGCAATCAGGGTGATCTCCACCAACTCTTCGTCGCCGATGTCTTTGGACCACAGAGTAGATGCAGACATGTTGGCGGATCGGTGTCAGACGAGAGGATGGTAGTGAGGATCAGACAGACATGATTTTATTACTTGTTTATGCTTAGTCATCACGAAACACTGACAAGTAATTGGCTAAAAATTATCCAATTAAATGTAACCATTTTATAGAAAAAAAACCTAGAGTCATTGTTACTCCCAAGTGGGTGGGTGGTTACGGACATGTAGAAACAAGTTCAAGGTCATCGAAAGTGGTTTTTAAAAAAAGATTTGATAATTTATTTGTCAAAAATTACAAAGATTTAATCAAGGTTTACATAACTTAGCTTTACAGCAAACTAGGTATATTGTATTAAACATTATTTCTTTCTTTGTACTTTGGAGGTTCTTGTGGTTGGCTTTCTTCTTCGTACTTTGGAGGTTCTTGTGGTTTGGTTTCTTCTGTATTTTCGGATGTGGCATTCGGAGACCATTCAGTGGGTGATTCAGTCGTCTCCGAATCGCAGAAGGTTGTGCTGTCGAATTCAACAGTAATCTTCATTACCATCGGAGGATGTTCCGTCATCAAATGCAGGAGTGTTTCGTGAAGTATTCCCAAATCCACTTCGTCTTGCATCACCGGATGAAACTTCATTATGTTGATGGGTTAAGTTCGTTCTTGACGGTACGAGAGCTGATGGAGAAATGATAGCTGATCACTAGTACGGGTTCTATTTATGTCAGAATAAAATGGTGGGGGTAAGTCCGACACTTTCAAAACTATGTCAAGGTCACAGTGATGAATTTTTTAAAAATATAATTACATAATACCTAAGTAAAAATAATACATAATTAAAAAGGTAAAATAATCAGAGATTACAATGGAATTTTACGCTATGTACAAAACTATTTTACAAAGTATTGTTAACATGGATTGTTATTTCTGTAGAGTTGTTTCCAGAAGGTCCATGGGAAACTAAATACAATACGCCGGGCTTGACAGAATCCAAATCTTCGTTCATAAGAACATTAACAAATCTTTTCGGGAGGTAAACTTGGAATTTAGGTTTATCTTCTTCTTTGTAGGGTGAATCTCCAAGAACAGCTATAACTGCTTCACCAACTGATGTATCCAACTTTTTCATCGAATGCTCAGCATAATGTTTTTTCTCTTGAAGTTCGCTACATCTTTTTGTTGCTAGGAGATCGGATTTTGAATGTTGGTTGAATTTTTCTGCAAGAGATTGTAGTGGAGAAGGTGATGCCATTGTGGAGAAGCTGATATGATTCTTTTGCTAGGTGTTGTATTCTGTAAGAGATCTTGTGTCCAACTGATATTACGGAGGTACGTGCATGGGTATATGTGGATTTCCCCCTCCACCGGATATAAATCGGCCTACTCTGTATGCTCGTGACAATGCACAATTTGCAGTTTTATGCTGAGGGCTTTTTACTCCGACGCAAAGACCATTTAATTCCGTTGCAAATTCCTTATCCAACACAATATCCGTCACATTTGAAGTACTGTACATTCTGATCCACTTTGATTTGTCATCCCCAGTAGTGTAGATTTCGTCATACTGTTGACAATAATGGTACATTATGCTATCCAGCTCTTTGTATTGTGTAAATCCTTCGTCCCAGGTGATGTGATGAAGATACTTCATTAACTATTTATTGGTTCTAGAGCTTTTGCTATTTAACTTCTTAAAAGGAAAAGGCGGCTTAAAAAGAAAATAGTTAATGACATTAGTAGATATGTCAAAAAAAGCTAGTTCTTTTATGATATATTTGTCTTGGTTGTTCCTGAAAGCTTGAAATTCTACTACGCACTTTTTGGACATTCTAATATTATAATTAAAACAAATTGGTTTGTCCATTCTGTATCAATGAAATTTTGGTTCTATGAAACATTTCTCACTGCAGCAGTATGTATTTATTTTTGCAACTGTTAACTGATGGGAAGCTTGCAATCAACTGCACTCATATAGCCCCAATATTGTCATATATATATATATATATATATATATATACGGTGAAAATAAGAATAACATGTGGAAACCTGAATTGTTTCAAGGTCACGTAAATTAGTTTTTAAAAATGTTTAAGTGCTCCCAGCATGAGCACTTTGTTGATGCAATCTACCGTATAAACAGTCAGAGTTTGCTAACATTCATTCGCATTTAGTGTATCTCTCTTCTACACATGTACCGTTACATTTCATACATTGATATTTCAATTGTAGCGTTGACGTGTTGACTTGAAAAGATTCATGTAGAACCTTTTGTTCGTAGTCCGCAAATTCATTTTTGTTATCCTCGTAACACTTTCGACAAATCCTAAGACTATCTTTTTCATAGAAACATATTAAAGCCGTCGCACAATTTTTATAATGTTCATTCATAATTTCTTCAGCTATACTTTTTGGTAGTTGGCTTACAATTTTTTTTAAATCATTCGTATCCTGATATTCTTTGAGTAACGCTTGTTTCCACAGGTTATACTCCTCCATTTTGTGTTGAATCTACGAGAGCGCATGAAGTTGGTTTTCACTGGGCAAGAGCTGGAGTTGTTCTGAGATGGGGTGGGTGGTGTGACAGCTATTTATACTAATGCAAACCTTCATTTCCTAAAAATTAACACTCTATTGCAGTAACCATAGCATTCACATATTCTACATGCTATTCCGTCTTGTTATTACTTTTGACTCTACTTCTATATCCACATCCCAACTCTTCCTGTTTGCACAATATTGTAGTAGACATTCACAAAGACCTTTGCGACATTTGTTACAATATTTTATTATATCGCTATACAGTCAAAATTTCACACACATTTTAGGACAACATGTATAACAGTGTTGGGATTTGTACAATGTGAACGTTTCTCGTGTTGGAGTTGGAAGTTTATATGTTTTACATCGACATTTACAAATACCATAACTTTCACATATTTCACAGGCTAATCCGTCTACCTCTAGTTTCGGTCGCACAAAACACTTGTTTTCACAACAGTATCTTTCCATTTTATGAAGTTTACTTAAGCATGTAATAAACAAGACTGAGTAGGATAGGTACTGTTTGGAAGCTTGGAATCAACTGCACTCACACAGCGTGAGTATTTTCATATGTATATAGTCAACGAAAAGAAGAATAACATATGCAAACCTGAACTGTTTCAAGGTCACGTAAATCTTTTTTTAAAAAGTTTTAGTGCTCCCAACATGAGCACTTGCTTGACGCAATCATTCAAATAATTTTACACTTTTTGTTTATTTGAAATATTCTCCGGCAATTCCTTTGTTGGAGAAACTTTAATTTTGGTTCCTTCACTTCGAAGTTTATTAAAAAAGAATCCGGTCCTTCTGTAGAACGACACCTCTTGAGGCAATCTGTTGTATATAGAATGATCTATCGGGCCATAGATCAGTGGTAAAACTGGATGTGTGTTCACCGAACTGTTGAGGTAATCAAAAATAAGTGGAGCATATGTGACGAGTTGCTGAATGTATCTGATTATTACTGGTGTTGGATTCGACAGGACTTGAAATTCTTCCAAAGTTAAAAGGATTTTCTTATTGTGTTTAGAAAGATCTCTAAATCTCACAAATTGAGTACCTCGAAGTCTGATGTTGTCGATTTCTAAATCGGATTCGTTAAATCCAATTGCAGTTTTTCGTCCTGTCAAGTTGTTGTATAAGTAGGCTTCAATGATAGATACGTGTTTAGTAAATTTATCCCACATGTCTATCGTAAGCAGCAATGAGGCTTTCCCGCAATGGTTAATTAGCACAGCAGGATTAAAGTTCAAAGATTTGAAAACACTAACAGTAACAGTTTTATCCATGTTTAAATTCAATGGATACATTGCGCGTAAAAATACATCAAATATCACATCCATATTTTGTTCATCATATTCATTTTCACATCTTTTCCTTTTCCTCTGATCATTTCCTTCGAAAGTTAAAAATCCTGAGAGTCCAGCCTTAATCTCCTCAGTAGTTGTTGTGTCCTTTTCTGCGGACTCTTCTACATTTTCAGCTGGTGTTGTATTAGTTATAACATCATCATTATTATTATTATAAGGTGGAATTGTGTCTTTGACAATTGGAAAAGAAGTGGTTTCCGTTGTTTTTACAGAGTCCTCACTAGGATTACCAGGTGGAATTGTGTCTTTGTCAATTGGAAAAGAAGTAGTTTCCGTTGTTTTTGCAGAGTCCTCACTAGGTTTTGTGTTTTCAGGTAAGTCTTGATTCGACGTTTTAGATGCAGCTGTCACCTCTGTTGATGCAGACTCGAGCGTTACATCTTCAAGAAAATTAGATGGCATACTGTCCATTTTAACTATCAATGTTGTCTTGCTGTCTGCAGGTGGTATACTGATGTCCTCTCGCAGAAGAATCTCCCTTTTATAAACTTGTGGCGGGGTAAATATATGTAGGTGCTGAATAATGTGGTAAAAACATCTATATTATTCTTCTAACCACGCCTGTTAGAGGGGTGTACGTTACGATTGTATCATGTAGTATCAAACAATACGCTGTTGTTTGGTCTGGAATATTCTCTTCCAACTCAAACTCGATACGAATATCTACTGTTGATGATTTAATTGATTCGTTTTGTTTTGAACAGTCTATGACTGCAATTGGTGCGAGACTCTTGAATGTTTCAGGGTTGAGGAGAGGCGAGTTCGTCCTTCCATAGTATGACGATTGAAACCTAGCATACATATCGTATAAAATACCATATCTGTCCTTAGAAAACATTACATTAAGACTGTCATAGGGAAATAATTGTGAGTTTAAAAACAACTTAATATTTGAAAGTTTACAATGATCAAAGCTACTGGCATTAGCAGTAATATTAGATCTTTTATTTGTTTGCAGAGCAAAAATAACATATCTAGGCTTTTCTAAATTACTCGAAGTCTTCACAGCCCACGTTTGACGTTGAGTTTTAGGCAAGACAGGCCATTCATGCATTTCCCAGCTTCTAAAAGGAACCACAATATCCCTATCAGGGTCCAGAATCCGTAATAGACTTACTCGTCGTTCATCGGCCAACCGTACATGAGGTACTCTCCAAACTATTTGATCTAACTTCAATTTCCATTCAAGTGTTGTGGGAGTTGTTCCGCTATCAGCTTGTATAATATCCACATCAGAGGATGATCGCAGTAAAACCAATTCTTGTTTGACATTAATTATTATTCTTCTGTAGTCTTCAGCGAATCCTAGTAAAAGCCGCAACGGAACGCAAAAGTCGAAATAACCACTTGAATTAGGTACTATTTTGGTCGTAGTTGGTAATATCCATCCGGCTGTTTTTAAAGCGTTCGTTTCATTAGGTGATAAAGAAACCAACCCTTTAAGCGTACTGCTTATACCGACTATACTATACTATACTATATCTACTACAATGCCAGATATTTCGTACCGGATTTCTTCAAACAAAAAGGCCATTGGATTATTTATGAATGGTACTTTTGATGTTGTATTTTCATCTTTTTCCAAAACCCTTCCTTCAATATAAATATAGCTCTTGATGTTGTATTGGAATTCGGATCTCATCATTATTTCCTAATTTCGATGAAGCGTAAGGGTTGTGAGTGTGAAGCTCCTTCTCCCACAACGTTTCGTCGAAAACCGGTCAATGTTTTATATCCAGTATGTCCATTATCATTGACTCTGAAACCAAGTCCTTCTAAAAATTTAATGTTCTCTCTAGTTAACCTCTCTACGTTAGGACATATACTAGAATTGTCTGATGTTTGTTTAGTGTTATATGTAAATTCAAGTCCCATCGTTCTTTTACGGTGCCTGTCTAATGTGTAAACGTACAGTAATAATTTCTCCTCTGAAATCCACGATGTCACCGTCTTGATCTAGTACGTTCAATACGATGTCTGAAATATGAGTGGAGTTTAATGGAAGATATATCAGATTATGAGGTTTTTCAATTATCTTAAATCCAGGTGGAACGGTTGGATAAAACGAATGTAAAATATGTTGGTTCGATCCATCTTTATAAGCCCCTTGAACTATGTTACACGTGATATTTATAGTATTAACTTTAATTATGTTCACAGTTTTTGGACTTGTATGGTAGATATTTGGTTCAAGAACCGACTTGTATAATGGGAAACCAAGTAAAGGACCAATCGATGCCGGTAGAGTGAAATCCATATAAAACTTGCATTTTATTTCACTTCTTAAATTGTTATTATTCGCTCTTAGTTCAACCACATCCTTTCCTAACTTATTTTGAAGTTCTCTGTTTATGTCAGCTATTTCATAAGCACCAGTTTTAATCTCAACAAATTCACGTACATCAGACCTTCAGTATTTTTCTTTCTCACGTAGTGAAATTTATTATTAACACCTTCTATTATGTTTGGGATTGAGTTGTAAGTAGTAAAATCCAAAAGTGCAATTTCCCACTGTCTATCATCTCTCAGGTGTAATGGTGGAAATAATGTACTTCGTAAAGTTGATGTTGAACCACTAACTGTTACAGTACAAG
Organism: Allygus modestus; assembly: GCA_963675035.1. NCBI lineage: Eukaryota > Metazoa > Arthropoda > Insecta > Hemiptera > Cicadellidae > Allygus > Allygus modestus. The sequence goes on from OY776111.1 coordinate 320,863,954, forward strand.
ACGACATCTTACAGTTGACTGACACTTGTGGCTAGAAATTCCAAACATAAATGTCCACATACTGACGTGTCTTCTCTTTGTTTTCTATCATAATTGAAAACTACGTTAGGTACTGCACCGAAATACACTTGTAACTCTTTAGGAGGTGGAAGATTCCCAAAACTGTCGAAATAAAAAACAGAATCAAATATTTTCTTATAACAAACCCAATGTGTCCCAGCACCATTAGCATAATCAAGGTTTACAATTGCGGCTTCATTTTTCCAGATTTTTCTTGGCAATCCGTTTCGCATGAACACCCCTCTGAAAAAAGGGATTTTTAAACATGATGCATAACGTTCAAGTTCCTCGTTGTTCAAAGGTTTATTCGGCAAAATTAATTTGTTTTTATTTAATATGCACGGTATAGTCTTAGGTATAATCCTCTTCCGTTTACCTTTTTTTTGAACATTTTGAACACTTTTTTCGCTTACGATTAACTCTCTTATTGGTATTCCTTCTTTTACTAGTGCCCCCACCGGAAATATTTCTTCTGCGACGCGTGTTTGTTTTTCTTCTCCTCGATCCTCCTCCAACTGCTGTTTTGGCTTTCATGGCTGCAGTTACTGCTAATGCAGCTGCTCGTTCACCAACACTTGCGTCACTTGATTTTACTCTCTACCAAGCTTTTTCAGCAAGAGCTCTATCTGCAATTGATCTTCTTTCCGAATCTGAGTAATTTGAATATGCAATATCGTGTGCTCTGCAAGCTTCGTCCAATTTGTTTATTCCAGGATCTCCTCGTACCAAACGCTTTCGCAATTTCGTACCTGGACCACAATATTGATAACCTCCAGGCAAATGTAGCTCAATTGGAAGTGCGTCAACAGCTGTGTTTATTAATGCACCTGTAGGTAAAGTGGAAAATGCTTTTTTAAAAAGAGACACTGCGCTACTAGTGAGTCCTCGTCCTCTTTTAATGAGTGATAGTTCACTACTGAACGTCTTCCTTCCATGTATGATAATTTATTTTTGTTTTAACACCTTATTTCATTAGATTACTCTAACGTCTGGCAGTGATAATGACTCTTCTGCATCACTGTTTGTATCATATATTGCGTTTACACTGTTTGAAGGTGTTCCCCGACTTTCCTTCTTCGAAGAGGTGACAAGAATCACCATAGACTGTAATTTGTCGATTTTTTGGTAAATATCTTGTTTTAATTGCTTTATTTCTTCCAAAACAAATCGCCTATTCACAGCATCTGTATCTTTTTCTGCAATTGCCACATGTATAATTCTTTTATATTTAGCATCAAACATGGTGTCATTTGTCTCGCAATTTAATGTAAATGTACGAATTGTTCCAAGGTTTACTGCTTCATCTTTGTTAATAGGATCTGCAATATTGCACAAACGTTTCCTTCTTAGATCATAGTTTCCGTCTCGAGTCAACTGAAAACCTTCTCCAGGTGGACCTCTCAAAACCTCTCGAACCAAAGAGCTCTCATGACGACCGAACTTATCAACACTCATCTTTAGACTGAATACTTAAGCTATGTATCCCCGACCTTTTAACTCTTCCGTTAAAGCAATCATTTCGTTATCCAATCCGTTATGCCCAGCCTGTATAGATTCATATATTAATCGCATTCTGTCAACCAGCTTATTCACATTATTATAGTATATAATATTTGTATCATACACCGATTTCATCGACATTCCTTTACCCTTAGCCTTCGGACGTTTTCCTCTAATACTAGAAAACAGCTTTGAAATAACTTCTCTATACTTCTCCGATCTATTTCTATGAATAGGTGTATTATGTGAATAACCTTTTCTATGGGAGTTGGTTAAAATACATATGTTTTTAAAATCATTCAAATCCTTCTTAGTATATTTTTTTGGAGAGGGTTTAAAGATCAATTCAAACAGTCCAGCGGTACCCTTAAAAGTTTGGTCTTTAACTGTTATATTATCTTTGTCATCTATCTCTAGCATACTATCCCCCATACGAAGACCGTCTTTTTCCAAGCGTGCTCCATACACGTGGTATTTACTCGATTTATGTGCACCATGTAGCATTTTTAGTATATAATTTCGTGAAAGAGGTCCTTTTTTGCCAATTTCTTTACTTAAAATACTAATATTTGTGGGGGATTCTGTTGGTTCTAAAGGATCTGTTTCACCTTCAATGTCGGATTTACTTTCTTCTTCATCTTCTTTATCTTCTTCTTCTTCTTCTTCTCCTGAACGACTCGTTCTGCTAAATGATTCTGACCCAGATTCTGATCCGAATGTTCCTGAAGTTTCATCTTGTTTAACGATCTTTTTATCTTGTTCTTTTCCTTCTTGATCTAGTAGAGTCGATTTGGTCATTTTATCATTTATTTTATTCAGGGGTTCGACAATGGGCTTGAAGGTTTCCTCCAAATATTTATTTCTAGCCATCAATCCTTCTTTTAGTAGCAGGTTTTTCTTCCGTATTGAGTCACTTAGGACTTTTATTTCACTAAGCAACTCCTCCTGGTTCGACATTATTAGTTCCGACTGTTCTCAACGCCTTCACCACAAATACTGAATTTGTTATAGGCAGAAGTCAATGTAATAAAACAAATCCATCGAACCCTAACGACCATTTGTCATAGATCTTTCTTTATCTATAACTAAAAACCCATATTTTTCTTTCCAAGCTTTCCCACACACATCTCGAAATTTTTCAAATGACATATCTGCACCAACATGATCGTTGTATATATGTTTGAGATTTTTTTCATCCTGCTTGAAAACAATTAAAAAGTTTACGTTGTCTCTAATTAATTGTTTCGGGATTTTACTATATGTTTGACCTATGTAAATAGAGTCAATATGATTATGTCTACCCATAGAGAAGTATGTTCTTATCCTATCATGATTTTCAGAGGAAACATCGTCAAAAATAAAAACTGAATACGGTTCAGCATTGATAGGCTCTATAATCTCACTACTTGCGTCAAATTTATGCAATGAAACATCGGGTACATCATGCAAAATCTTTTCCAATAATAAATATTTTGGTTGATTCAGAGATTTGGAAAAAATATAAACATTATTGAAGCTTAAGCCGTTTGGTTTTGTTATTAAATTAAAAACAACGTTGGTTTTTCCACAGTTTGAAGGCCCACTAATAATACACCTCATTGTGTTAGGCAATAAACAGCCATGTCTACTTACCTCATTATCAAAAATATCCGGTGTCAAACAATCAATATTGTTAATATCAAGTCTTTCATTCTGGCAGATAATTTCCATAATTTATTTACTGCATAAACAGTCTTCTCAAATGCTGTCCCGTTACTGATTTTTTATTTCAAAGTAGGTCCTTTTTGTCTATCCAAGTATCTTCGCTCTTGTCAAATCCCAACCATCTCACTAAAAGTTGATTACCTCTTTTTCTTAATATCTTTTCAACCAAATAAACATTGCCAGTCTTGGATTTTAACAACTCATGTCCGTAAAACCCTCCCTGCAGTATCTCTCCTTTAACATCCTTTAAAATATAAGTTTCAGGAATAGTAGGCTGTACTCGATGCACTGTGAAAACCTCGTTTGTCCAATTCGGAAGGTAACCTTTGGTAAAGATCTGTTTATATTTACATATCCTCACATTGTCTCCTATTGCAAATTTTTTGGGTGGTTTCTTATCTAATCTTGGTTTGGTACTTTTCTTTATGCGTTTCAAAACTTTAGATTCATTTGCTTTATTCACCTGATTTGGTTTCATACCTATTGTACGATGTTTTTTTATCATTGTAATCTTTTATTAAAGTAGGAAGAATATCATACCATACATAGGTGCTTCTTTCTGAAAATTTCTTGTACATTGAAGTTTTCAAAGTGCGATTGAAACGTTCTACAATAGCGGCTTTCTTTTCACTATAAGTTGAATAATGATTTATTTTATTTTTCCTCATTAGATCAGAAAAATCTTTGTTAAAAAATGCTGTACCATCGTCTGTCTGCAGATTTTTTATACGTTTCCCTATCGCCTGAAGTACTTCTTTCATTGCTTCTGTAATAGACGATCCACTTTTGTTTTTCAGTGGAATTGCACTGGCTACTTTTGTAAAACAATCAATAACCGTTAAAATGTACCTAAAACCTTTATTAATCCTACTGTACGGTTTAATTTCTACAAGGTCCGCTTGATATAGGTCATGAATGCCTTTCACAACCGTTGATCTTCTAGGAAAATTTCTTCGAACTGGTTTGTGAAGTTCTTCAACGATGGATTTTCTCTCGTCCATCGGTTCGCTTTATCCTCCAATCGTTTAGTAACTGAACTATAAAACTGTTTCATTTATTAAAAAAGGCTAAATGTTAAATAAGTAATGTAGTTTTTGCTAATTTAAAAAATTGCTTATTCTGAACACACGAAAACTGGGTCAAGGCCCTGAAGTGGCTTTTTAAAAACTTTATTTAACATATACTTAATTAATTAGCATTTTATAGATCTTCCACCAGTTTACTTCTCAGGATGATGATGCACTTAATCAATTTATGTTAATGAATAATGTCCATAAGGAAGTGTGTGGATGTTGTTTTGAAGGATCACACGTTTGTCGTCTTTGTCTGCCAATGACTTCTTTTTCACAGTTATACTATATAAATTATGATTGAAGCTCCGGATTGTGTTAAAAGATGCACAGTACCCAACTCTTCTGAATAAACAGTTGTAGTAATGTTCAAATTTCATTTTTTTCCTTATGTACATCTTTTTTATTCCTTTTGCCTTCTTGATAATCCCTGCTTCATCCTCATACGCTGCGACTGTTGATGTGACATTTGCTGTTCTATCTGTCATTAATTTTAACGCTTACATCTTCGACATGAGGGCGACAATTTCTTCAAGTGGTACTCCGAAAGTTTCATCCTTGAACTTTCCTAAAACCTTCTTGTTAACAGAGTTGTCGTATGTCGGATGGTTGACTGGGTAGTCGGAGAAGTCAAAATCATTCCTGTGAGGAAACACTCTAAGGTCATCATACATGTCAAGTGTCTTGATCCAATATACGATCCCGTCAGTGTCCATGTAGCTAATTCCAATTCGATCTCGTCCATAAAAGGCAACCATCTTGTTGTAGTGGAAGTCGTACATATGGGTCTTTGAAATATCAAGTATACACATTCCTACATAAAGAGGTCGATCCATGACAAAATTTGTTTTGTTCATGCATACAGCTACAAGATTTTCGTTTATTATGATAGATGTTTTGAAGTTAGGCTTTTGAACTAATTTTAACATTTTCTTTTCATCAGAAACAAGTTTCAAATTCATGTGATTCCTTTTGTTTTCAAGACATTTCCCATAGACGGCGTTATTCATCAGTTTGTAAAATTCTTTGTGAAAACTTGATGTGGAGGCTGCTCTTCTTGAAGTATTCGATTCTATATACGGTTTTAGCCAGCTCTTTTGTGTAAATTGAAGCACTCGGTTGATTTTAACAATTTTGATTCCTAGTTCAATTGCTTGCTGTAAAATCCAATAATGTGCAATGTAATTAGATTTATTTTCAAGTGTTGTCATCAACTTTGAATATTTGCCTCCTGGAGGAACCTCGGACCTTGGTAATAGAGAAAGGTCATAATGATGGTCGTGAAGGTGCTGAGGATACTCGAAGTCAAAGTCCAATATGTATCCGATATCGCTGAACTTCGGGATGTTCATAATGTCTCCTAAAACATTAGAATCAACCCAGAAAAATCCGCCAAAAGGTAATGGCATTGACATGGCGTATCCATAAAGGTTATTGGCGTCGAAGTAGCCTAGGTAGACTGATTCTTTAGTTGAGTTATAATTTTGAAGATGTTTGTTATTGGCTTTGACATATCGTGTGACCGATTGTGTGAGCCCTCCTCTAACACCAGCTTCAACCATAAGAACCATGTCAATATCAGTTAAAAGTTGGAGTTCGCATTTAGTTTCCTTCATCATAGCTTGCCAAGCCAGCCCCGGAGATGTGAAGTAATAGAAACAATCCAGTCCGTAAGCTAACAAACAGGAATTTTTAAATTCCTCCATTACATCACAAAGGAGAGTTACATCAAGTTTCACATAAAAATCATTATAATCTCCGAGCGTCGACATATTAAGTTCCTTCCATACCTTGACAGCATGCTCATAATCTTCTGGATCTACTGGAGATTCATTGAGTTTACTGTAAAACATTTCTGGTGGAGGTAACGCAGTCTCGTCAAATCGAGCAAGGGAATCTATGTAGTCGTACGGGAACACTCCTTTTCTTAATACGAGCTCCATCTTATCTTCTGGAACCAGCTTCCTCGTTTCAATTAAGTCATCTCTTTCCAGATTCTAAGAGAGTGTCATCAAACTGAATGGCATAAACCTTAAGGAATCTATAAACCTTAATTTTATATTTTTTACTTTCTTTGAAAAACTAATAAATTTTTCTGTCGTTTGAGCCAATACGTCAATTTGTCCTTTGTCTCGTCCAAGTTCTGGAAAAATAAAGTGTGCGTCGTATCCACTTAAATTGTGTAATACAACCGGTATAAAGTTAGGTAGCTTAAAGTTGATATTGCAGGCGTTACAAGCTGCTCCTCTATAGGCTCCTGTCAAATGATCATGGTCACGCACGTTGATGTTGTCCTCAGAAAACTCCTGTTTACACAAGTAACAAATGTCCTCCATTTGATGACATAGTTCTTGAAGGTCAGTGAGATTTTCCATAGGAACAATGTAACTGTAGAGGGTAGATACTTTTTCAGCAATATCATATAGATCATCAACAAATCGTGTTTCAGCTTGCTCCCCACGGTAAAGCTTTGGCTCCGTTGGAATATCGTAGTGCCGAAGATGCTCGTATGAAAGTGTTGATTTTACCAAAAGACAATAGCTGTTTGGCTCGTGTTTTTGGTATTTCCTACTGTCTGCTGCGTCAGGATCCACATTTTCCACTGGTATCAATGACGATTCAAAATCTGCGTAAATTACAATTGGGATGCGATACTGGTGATGGATATTCCTAAACTTTAGAATAGAACTATTCAGAGTTGGAAGGATAACTTTTGCTGCTGCATGATCTCCACAAAGTTTAGAGTGTTCCGTCAGCCAACTACGACCTCCTCTATTTATAGAGATATTTTTAAAACAGAAAAATCTTTTACACACTGTTATTGGTGACTTTCTTTTGGTGAGCTGATAGTGAATGAGCTTAGTGAAATCTTTTATGTACACATAATGTGAAACAGTTTCATCTTTTAGTAACAGTAAATCAGTATGGTCAGTCAATTCACGTGGTACCACTTTTAACGGGTACACATTGTTTCTTCTGTCCAGTCCAAACACGTTAACAGATACACCTGCATTACGTTTTTCAAAACTTCCTATATCAGACAATGACACTGGGTAGTTTAATCCATTAAATTTATATCTACCATTTAGTTCTTGATATCTTCTATTCGGTCGTTCAGGATGTTGGACACCTTCTTGAACAAGAAATTTCGCCAACATGGAATATCTGAAACATTCATTGTCATTGTTTTGCACATTAATACATGATTTATTATCTTTAATCTTTGCTGGCAATGGAATAAAACTGCTGCCACGATCACCGTATCCACGTTTATGAACTCGTAAATCCAGGTTGTTTACATTGAGCAAGGACCATCCGGATCCACGAGCTTCATGTTCAGTTATTTTAAGCACCAATTCTTGTAAACATTCATCAACTATTTCATCTAAATTTGACGTCTCCATGATAGTTCGGTTTCTAGAAAGAAACCCTCTGTTGGATATTTCTCCTTCTACATTATTAAATGTTGTGTCCAATAGTAATCCAAATTTAATGAAATTCAAACGGTTAAGTTCATAATTTAATTTTGCAATTATAACATCTTTAACGAGGGTCAGAAATATTTGTAGTTCAAGTGTATTGATGTTATTTATTCTGTAATGTCGAACGACAGATCTGTCAAACGCCTCCACTAAAATGTACTCCCAACGTTGCATCTTCGTTCGCAGTCCCTCTGGAAGTAGAGGGTGAGGATTCATCTTCAGGATCCACTGAGTTTTGTTTGCTAGGAGGTGCATATGCAATTACGCTTGGTCTGCTCTGCCGTGTAGAGTGTTCAGTGTCAGCAAGGAAGTGTAAGAAATCGGGATGGTCTTCACAATCGGATAATGCATTATTAGTAGCATTATGGTAAATTTCACAGTGATATATATATAAATCCTCATTTATGAAATCTTCATTACAACGTTGACAATAGTACATTGTGATTGAATAAATTTCTCAATCAATGCAATAGAATGCTATTGCATCTTCTATGTCAGAGACATCTAGTGATGATGTGTTGTCATCGGAGTTGGTCAGGTCTTCGGAGTCGCTAGTATCTTCAATCTCCTCCACATCTTCCTGTAAGACATTTTCAATTATTTCTCCAATTTGCTTCCAGTGGTGAGGGATGTCTAGTGGTGCCATGGTGGTAGATAGGATATGAATGACCGGTGACTACTATTTACCTTTATTTATAGGGGAATTTTGTGATGAGCAAGCAAAAATAAACAACGAATAAGAGCATTAGGTTTTAGTCAGTAAAAAAAGTGCTAAGTTATGGTAGAAAAACCGTAAACATAGGTTTTGATCTCAAAAAATGTATATATATATATATATAGAGAGAGAGAGAGAGAAAGAGATACACTTGTGCATACTTAATATCATAAATTGCAATTGTTAGTTGAGGTAAAATTAAGAAACCACCATGTGTTTTGTACAACTAAAAATTTTAAAAACCATGTGTTGGTAATTATTAATTTCATTATTAGTAGAAACATTAATAATCGAAAAGATAAATAATTGGTACGGTTCAAATAAGACGCTTAGCTTAGTTAAAACGAGTGAAATTCATGGTGGCCTTGAAAAAGGCCGTTTGTAGTTGCCCTCAGAAGGTGGAGTTTGAGATGGCGTTGTGGGTCTGCAGGATACGTCCTCAAGAAACGATGACGGTGAGAGTCACCCTTTGGCCAAGCCGCAGCAAACGCTTCAGGTCTTTGCTGACGTTGGTCTTGAAGGGTAAGTCATCTTCCAGAGAAGTAGGCGCCATCCAGAACCCTACGTCGGACGTTGTCAATTTAATAGTAGTCGCTCGGCAGTCGGCCCTGATACTGTCTAGAGCCTCAGAAACTCTCCACAAGTCGCATTCTTGAGTTATCTCCGTCGTCCAATAAATCGGAACACGGAGGTAGAATGTTTTCAGCCACAGAGGAGAGCGTTTAACCCTTCTCGCTGTTTGGTGGTGAACAATCTCGTAGACCATGTTGCCAGGTAAACGTCGCAGATGGATGTGATCAACTCTACAGAACGCCTCTATTTATAGTAATAACTACTGCATATTCAGCAGTATCTTATCTTAACTGCTGACAATGCTTTTCAACAGTCTCTTATCTTAACTGCTGACAATGCTTTTCAGCAGTCTCTTATCTTAACTGCTGATAATGCTTTTATTATTTTCAAGGTCAACCTAACAAACAAACAAACAAAATCTTTTTTTGAATGCAAAGAATCGATGAAACTAGAGTTGTAAATATTAATTCAGGCTGCAGCTTGTATTATCGGTTCATTTCATCTTATAATATAATTCGTTTGTGAAAGGCAACACAGTTAGCTCAATTTGAGTACTAAAACGAGAGATGTAAATATTAATTCAGTCTGCAGCTTGCATTATCAGTTTATTTCATCTCATAATATACTTTGTTTGTGAAAGACAACAGAGTTAGCACACTGTGAGTACTATAACGAGTGAATCAATTGCTGGCCTTTAACAAGGCCGTATTTGAATTCTCCGCCAAGGTTTACGACTGGTCTCGACCGTTGTTGACTGTAAGAAAAGCTACGCAATGTAGGTTAATTATGCTGTAGGATTGTGCATAATATACTTTGTTTGTGAAATACAACAGAGTTAGCACACTGTGAGTAGTATAACGAGTTAATCAATTGCTGGCCTTTGAAAAGGCCGTTTTTGAATTCTCCACCAAGGTTTACGACTGGTCTCGACCGTTGTTGACTGTAAGGAAAGCTACGCAATGTAGGTTAATTATGTTGTAGGATTGTGCATAATATACTATGTTTGTGAAATACAACAGAGTTAGCACACTGTGAGTACTATAACGAGTGAATCAATTTTTGGCCTTTAAAAAGGCCGTTTTTGAATTCTCCAACAAGGTTTACGACTGGTCTCGACCATTGTTGACTGGAAAGAAAGCTACGCAATGTAGGTTAATTATGTTGTAGGATTTTACATAATATACTTTGTTTGTGAAAGACAACAGAGTTAGCACACTGTGAGTACTATAACGAGTGAAACAATTGGTGGCCTTGAAAAAGGCCGTTTCTGAGCTGCTGATCCAATCTAGACGCACTCCCACATCGCCTTTGCCAGTTCACCTTTGCCCGCCCTTTGATATATTAAGTATGACCCAGTCTTGGGTATTGGTTGCAAATATCCAGGCAGTCTTACCTTTAAGATTCTTCCGCTGTTTTCCAAAATTACTTTGCGCTCTTTAATTTGTAGGAGTTTATATTTTTTGGAAACTTTCAATCTTCGGAATTTTCCCTCCTGAGCTATAGTTTCAAAGTCAAAACTAGATGCTGGCGGCTTTTTCTCTGCAGGTTTGTGTTTAGCGCAGAACTTTTCTCCTATTTTGCAGAAGACTGCACACACTTCACCCTTCTTCGGCCCTCTCTTAAATTGGTGGGTACACTTGGGCGCATTTCTTACCCGTGGTGTCTTCTTCAATGATATTCTTGGTGTGCTGGAGGATGAAGTTGCCTTCGGTACGAAGGGGTCATGTTTTGAAATGAATTTCCTATTATCTTCATCCGATGACTCTGTCGGTGCTCCAAAGTGCAGGGGACTTGGCGGCGAAACCACGCTTGTGGATGTAGAAGGTGCGTCCGGCGGATCGAAGATAGACTTCACCTTGTTCTCAGCCAGGATGGATTCTACAGCTGCAGAAGTCTCAGAAGAGTCCATGACTTGGTGATCAGATCAGCAATCAGCTCAGTGGAGGAATGAGGAAACATCGCACTACTCTCTCATTATATAGGCGTTGCTGACACAGCACTCTTCTCCTATTGGTCAGTTGAATTTAAGTACTAAAAATGGTGGCCTTGATAAAGGCCGTTTTTATGTTCCGATCTTGGACCGACTGTGCCTCTATGTTAGAAACTTGCAATTGTTTGTGTTTGAAAGCAATTTTATGTTTTACTCAAAGCTATGACTCTTAAGCACCATAACATTTGTTTTTAGGTACATTAAACAAACTGTGTTGACTGGATAACGAACAAAATTCTCGGTCAAAATATATTATTTAGAGTCGGCAACTACGTATCTCCAATCTTAGCCCGACTGTAACTCTATGTTAGAAACGTGGAATTGTTTGTGTTTGCAAACACAACTCATTTTATTCTTTACTCCAAGCTATGGTTGTTAAGCCCCATAACATTTATTTTAAGCGCATTAAATAAACTGTGTTGACCGAATAATGAACAAAGTTCTCGGTCAAAATATATTATTTAGAGTCGGCAACTACGTACCGTACAGATTACCAATACCCAGTATGTCATGGGACTTATAATAAAACTTTGCAAATGTATGAGTTCAAAAACGATTGAAAAATGTGGTGGCCTTTAAAAAGGCCGTATTTTTAGATGATCTAGTGACGGACCCATTCGGCCTTCCCTCTGGGATACGAAAGGTCCTCCCCCGGCCCGTGAATCTTCAGATGCGTCGACTTCCACGGCCACTCCATTCTCCTTGGCAGGCGAACTCTCGTCAGCTCCAAGGAACCAACCTCCCGCAGAGTAGCCTCACCATCCTGGCGTACGAAAAATAGCAATTCGTACAGGCCGGGTTTCATCCGCCACAACCGTCGATTCTGCTCGCCATGGCGTAGTTGCCCAAGTGGAGTGTAGAAGCGCCGCTCCAGCCTCTGAAGCTTTCGCCGTGGAGTAGCCGCAACACAATCCATTACAGTGACAGGATTGCTCCTTGGCACTGGTCTCGGAGCTGGACAGTCCAACGCGAAGTGAACATGCCTCTGCGAGGCTCCTGGACGTTGACGAGGCGGCCGGAGTGAGGATATCGGTGCTAGTGGAGCCCGTCGCTCAATCATCTCAGCAAAGATTTCTTCCACCGTAGTTTCCATCTTCTCTCCTCAGCGCAAGCAGGATGTCCTGAGCTCCACTAATCATTGGGCTCTAAGGTGCGACGCTACGTACCGTATAGGATCCGCTGCAGGTCTCCTGTTGGTGCGCACTAATAACACTGAATCAGCGTTTTATTTAGTGGCCTTGAGAAAGGCCATTTTAATTATTTAATGTCCCAGTCCAAGCGCTTACCCCTTTGAACAAACTATGTTGACAGAGGAACGATTAAAATTCTCGCTCAAACCATATTTGTTGAAGTCGGTAACTAAGTACCGTACCGTACAAAATACCAACAAACTTTATTGAAACCTCATGGGACTTATAATAAAACTTCGCTACAGCAGGAGTAAGACTGGGGGTAAAACAAAATATATGTTTTACGCTACTGAGTGTCAAACGATTGAAATTTTTGGTGGCCTTTAAAAAGGCCGTTTTTATCAGTGTCATTGTTTACATGGACACCCATTGGACGGTGACACGCCGACGTCGTTGCCCATCTTCCGGCTTCCCGACCTCCAAGTAGGTCTTTAATGTCTCGTACGGTGGCTCAATCACTCCATTCGGCAGGTAACTTCTAAAGACAAAGTTGCGGTGGCGCAACAAAAGCTCCCGCGAAGGCTTGTCCCATCCGAGCAGACAATAAAGTCCCGGCTGCAGTTTCCACAGGCGGTGGAGCTTGAACCCAGGGAATGCCGGTTCGAAGCTCGGCCGACGAATCTCCCTCGGCTCATCGATAACAGGAATCTGGGCCGTATAGTTCTTCTCAGGTTCCAGATCCTTCGTCTTGTCCGAGAGAATTTCTCTAAGTAAAGAGAACGGTTCCCGGGCACAAGTCGATATGTTTACCCGTCGAGGCATTACATCGACGGGTCTACTCTTTGACGCTGGTGTCGGAGCCGGGCGTTGACGAGGCTGCCCTGTCACGGACTCGCTCTTTGGGGCTGGGATTGGAGCTGGACGTTGACGAGGCTGCCGGAGTGATGACCGAGGTGTGACACTGTGGGGCCTGGAGCTGGAAAGCTGGAACGATGGTTCCCGACGAGGCATGTCAACCATCTTCGGCCGGGTCTGCTTCCTGAACATGATGCAGTTGCGTCCGTAACGAAAGGGTGAGCAAAAGTGATTCGCTTAAGAACAGCGGTAAACTCACTAGCACAAGCCGGCTTCTCATTGGTCAAACAGTTCAACCAATGAGGTGAGGTTATTTTCTGCTGACTCAGCGGAAAAGTTCATAAAACCGGGACGCTCGTTCCACTCGAATCATTCGGCTTGCAGACATGGGACCAGTCCAGAGCAGCTCCAGAGAAGCGGGACACAGCGGAGATCATCGGAGAGAAGCTGAACATCCTCGGAGGTCTCCTAGTACCGCAATCCCTGCAGTGGTACCCCGGGCTTGGAACTTCTGTGATATAGCGAGCACCACATATGTAGGTCTCACTTGCTATCGGCCGGCATCTCTACGCTGATCTCCGCCGGGTCCCGAGGCGGAGTCAACACCTTCTGCGTCGCACAAGGCCTGAGACAAGTCACCCTGTGTGGTCAGCACTGCTCCGGGCGTTGGGTGAACAGTGCGGTGGGCAATGGATCTGGCCCGTGTCATTCGTTAAACTCAGCGCCGATCTCTTATTCTTCTCTGTACAATCCTTTTCTGTCTTGCATGGCTTCGCTGGTTTCCCACTAACACTAACACAATTTGTTGATTTGTACAAGTTAAACTCTGTCCCTTACCCTATTCCCATCACAACCCCAAAAACAAACCCGGGTGGTTCGCGCAGTGTGGAGTTCTGCGGTCCACCCATACCCTAAGCAGTTCAATCGGTCGGCATGGGCAAACCGCCACGAATGAACTGACCCTTCTTGACTGGGCAATCCGCCACAGTCAAGATCCTTTTTTTTAAGTATTAAAATGACCTTGAACACGTTTGAACATGTTTGGAGAATATAAATTATAATTATTTAAAGTCCCCTAAGACATTCATAGCTACAACTGAATAACTATTCTTTGTTACCGCGAAAGTTGGAAAATTGAGACTTATTAAAACGGCCTTTATAAAGGCCACTAAACTGAAGTTGGATAAATGACAAAGTCCAGAAAATGTTGAATACTCCTCCTGTAAAACAAGTAACAAGATGTGAGGCTGAGACTTGTAAAGGAATCGTCTAAGACTGTGAAAGTTAAAATAATTGAGACTTGTAAAAATGGCCTTTATAAAGGCCACCAAAATGATTGATGTTAAATGACTAAGTCCTGAGAATCTGGATTGAAATGTACGCAATGTAGGTTTAGTATGTTGTATGGTTGCTAGGCTGATTCACAACGAATGATATAAGTGGTGGCCTTGATAAAGGCTGTTTGTAGAAGGAGTGGAGTCCTGGATTTAGTGTGGGGGGATGGAAGCGACGACCCGAAGAATTTGTCTTAGTTGTAGTTGTCGGCATAGTGACTGTGTCCAAGTGTTGATGTTGGAGGATGAGGTGGAAGTCATCTCCGCTACTAACTTCGATGATCATCTGATCGGCAAGGTGTCGGTAGCGGTCCAAGATGTCCATGAGTTGGTTGATCTGTTGGTAAGTGAAGATGTCTCGCTTTATTTGAATCGTCACTCTCCCCACAGGAGTAGTTGCAGCCATCGGTCTAGTTTGGCAGAACTTGAACTCTTTCCTGCGACGTCTGTGATCCTCCTCGTCCGAATAGTCCTCGTCAGAAGAGTCAGCAGGGCGTTTCATCGGTTGTAAGATGCGAGCCATGGTTGCGTTGCGTCTAAGATCTGGAGTGTGAATGGATCGTAACGCGCGATTCTGTGTTAAGCTGTAAATGTGGTGGGGGTGATTAGTGGAGGGGGATTCTATGGCGTGGGATGGGGAGCGAAGCAAGTCCGGGGGTCTGGGGGATCTAGATCTAAGATTAGATAAGATAAGATAAGATAAGATAAGATAACACAAACCGACTTAAATGGACGGTTGGCCATTTCAAGTCGCAAACCGACGTAACTAAACCGTTTCTTAACGAATATAAATCCACCCGCTTTCACATTACCTCACATCCAATGACGTATGTGTATCGTCACACCAATACGTCATCGCCGTGACGTCATCACACCCTCTCGTCACACATACGTCATCACCACGTCACTCAAACGTCACTTCTGATTAAAAAACAATTATTTTTCAGCTGTCCCAGACTCCCCATATTGCCTCTACTGACATAAAATTGACAAGTGACACAACTGAAGTTAAAACGAGTTCGCACGTAGCACGCTGACATGAAGGAAGTGAATTTCCACATAAAACATTAAAAAACTCAAACCCAGTGTAAAAACATACATTTATTCTAATTTTATTGAAAACTGAAAACATTGATTTTTTGGCTGTTCTGATGCTCCTGGTTTCATTTACTTGCAATGCTGCAAATACAATTTTGCGCATTATAAGGGTAGAAGAAGGTCCAGTCAGGTTTGAAAGTGGGCGTGAGGTTGCTGGGAATGATACAAGTACAACAGTAAATGAATAACAGACTTGTATAATGTAAAACCCCCACTTTGACAACGTACTGTGTTTAGTCGATACACATTTTCTTTAATAACTCGGTAAATTTTTATGTTAAAATGACAATAATTGGCTTAAAACTTTTGCCTCACTAATTCCCATATTTTTACATGCATTAGTGTTACGAACGGGGCTTTTCTGACCCTTTTAGGGCCCAAAAACGAAATTTTAAAGATTGATCCCCAAAAAAGGGGTTTAGAGTTTTCCGATTGTTTTGCGCAATAAACTTGTCCAACTGATTGTAGAAAGGAACGTCCATACCAGATTTGAAGTAAATCGGTCAAAAAATGCGACCGCGAGAGTGCATACACACACACACACACACACACACACACACACATATATATATATATATATATATAATTTTGAACGACCTTCCAAAACGTGTTCAGGAGGTCACGTTAGGAACTATAACATTAAAATACCCCCGTCGCAGCAAACCTGCATACTCAGTGAATTTCCAATGAATATATAACATAACACATTAAAACACTCTACAGGATTCATAAGAAATATATTCACAAACAAGCTATATTTGAAATATTAATTATTCTCCATAAGAATAACATTGGGGATGAGTACGCAGGTTTGCTGCAACAAGGCACATACAATAATGGGTTTTTATGTTCTATCAATAGAACATAAAATATAGTTCTATCAATAGAACTTATCTTAGTGAAGTCACATACCAAGTTTCATCCATATACATTCATAAATAAGCAACATATAACATTTCAAGTATTTTCCATAAGAATAACATGGGGACCAAGTACCTAGGTTTGCTGCTACAGGAACCATAGGTGAACATTTTTTTGTTGTGCAAACAACAATAAACCATAACCAGATCAAGCCATATACCAAATTTCACCAGTTTATGGTTATAAATAAGCCAAAATATACAGTTTTTCTTTTTCTCCATAAGAATAACATTAGACAACGTACTGTGTTTAGCACTTTCAATATCTCGGTAACCAATTGACGTAGAGCAATGATCAAAATACCAACTTGTTTGTTTTTCTTAAGCTGAATTCAATGGTATAAATTACAATTTGATTTAAATTAAAATTACATGTGAAAACCCCAAAAACACATTTTTGGGGTTCAAAACCCTCAAAAACCCCCCTTCGGATGGTGCGATTCATTTGGTTTTCGAACTCGTTCAAATAAATGGTACTTTACACATTTGTACCAAATTTCATTAAGATCGGACCTTTTTACGAGAGTTATCGTGCTTACGGACACACACATACACACACATATATATATACATATATACAAATTTGAACGAATGGTGTTTTTAGCATCTGGGGACCTAAAAATGAAAAGTTATCATGGTCTCGGGCTTAAGTCTTACCATGAGACCAGTGATGAGACCGGTAATAGCTTCTTCCCTAAAGGGGAAATTCGCTAAAATATACACTTCTTTACGACCATAGTGGTCCCGGGCATACGTTTCACCACGCAGGTCATGCCAATAGTTTCACTTTCCATGGAATTCACTAATAAAACCGTGACTTTTCCTGTTGACTCGTGATAACAGCATTTATCATTGAATTATGATCAAGGAAATGTCAGCAGATAATATAGGACAAACTGTTTTTCTGGGGTTTCATGTAATGCATTTTGGATCATTTCTACTAAGACATATTTATATACTTTAATCTCACCATGACTTTTATTAGCTGTTTAAGTATGTTTTGCATCGTACTCTTGTTCTTCCTATGGTTATTAATGAATTTCCTTTGGAAAGTGAACTATTAGCATGACCCGCACGGTGAAACTTAAGCCCGGGACCACCATAGAAGTTCCTAACGTGACCCCCTGAACACGTTTTGAGGGGTCGTTCAAAATTGTATATATATATATATATATATATATATATATATATATATATATATATATATGTATATGTGTGTGTGTGTTTGCACTCTAGCGGTCGCATTTTTGTCCGATTTACTTCAAATTTGGTAGGGACGTTCCTTTCTGTAATCAGTTGGACAAGTTCGTTGGGCAAAACAATCGGACAACTCTAAACCCCTTTTTTTGGGATTAATCTTTCAAATTTTGAGTTTTTGGGCCCAAAAAGGGTCAGAAAAGCCCCGTATGTAAAATAAATGCATGTAAAAAGATGGGAATTGGACAGGCGAAAGTTTTCTAGCATAAATATTTACCGAGTTATTAAAGAAAATGTGTATCGACCAAACACAGTACGTTGTCTTATGGGGATTTTACATTAGAAAAGCCTGTTATTCATTTGTTGGTGTACTATTATCATCCCCAACAACCTCAAGCCTACTTTAAAGCCTGACTGGACCTTCTCCTAACCTTATAATGCGCAAAATTGTATTCCCAGCATTGCAGGTAAATAGAACCAGGAGCATCAGAACAGCCAAAAAATCAATGTTTTCAGATTTGAATAAAAGTTGGAATAAATGTATGTTTTTAACTGATTTTGAGTTTTTATAGTTTTTTATATGGAAATTCACTTCCCTCACGTCAGCGTGCTGCGTGCTAACTCGTTTATGGATGTTATGGCTTTATTTAGAGCATCAGTGAAATCATAAGTTATTCTTGAAGCGTAAACAAAGTTTGTAGGAACACTTTTAGTGGATTTTTGACCGATCAACGGTGTGATCTCGTTATCGACCAATGTCAATCAGTCAATCAGTGAAAATTCATCATATTTTTTCCTCTCCTTGACTAACGACAAAGGAATGTGTATTATGTAATGATAATAATAATAATAATTTGTTTAAATAACTGATATCATTGACTTGAAGTGAACATTGTTAAGCTCTCATAAAACTGAAAACAATTAGTTTTAGTGTGTATACACTTTTAAATTGCTTCTGATTCTCAGGAAATATTACTTTAGAAGTCCACTTGATCGGTATACTTCCAGTTCATAAGATATATAAAAACATTTAACGTATTGTTTAACCCCAAGAAAATAGTTTAATACATGGGAACCAGTATATTTTTATATATTTGTTTGATTCTTGATTAGGTATTTGGTGATATACGGCACATAGAAAGTAGTTGTTTATGTTTTTTTTTATCTAAAATAAAACACATTTAAGATAAAAAGTAATTCTTAGTCCTAGTAGATTAGCATTAGAGTTTTCAAAACAAAATCATAAATAATTTAGATGTAAATTCAATGTCCAAATCGAATCCATACTGCTTTGTAATTTCATCAGAAACGCAGCCTACCAACCACATAGAAAATAACTCTCCATCCAACTCACATAATATTTTATTGAATGTGTTTTATTTATTCAAGAAAATATTCCTGACACCAATGAGCACACAACCTTGTACAACACTCTACACATAAGCATCTGAGTTCTATTGGTCAGCCGTAACACCGGATGAGGTGATTAAAACCTATTAAAACAGTGTTCAAAAGCACTGAATTCTGTGGGATATTTAACAACTTACTGAAAAGACCCATTAGGTACATTTGTAGCCCAATAGCATTTATTGAAAAGTACATTATTTACCGTTGGCAGTTGACATAAATAGCCCTTATTTTACGAAGAGCTCAGTTCTTGGTCCCTTTCTCTGCATGGTTTTTATCAGTGACTTACCGTTCTAAAAGTTGTCGTATATGTAGATGATACCAATTTACTTCCATCAAACAGTAATTTAGATAATCTTGAGGGGAACATAAATCAGGCTTACATTTTTGCTTCAAACTGGTTTTCATCCAATACAATATTTTACAGTTGGGGAAAGACTCAAGAAATGTTGCAATGTCCGTCACATATCAAAGATTATCAAATGGTCAAATTACTTTGTTTTCATTGACAATAGGTAAAACTGGGGATTAAATCTAAACAATGTGTGCAAACATTCATCAAGATTACCCTTTCTTATGTGGAAGCTGAGACGTTTTGTAGAAGGTAAATAAATGAAAGTAGCCTATTTTGCTTTTTCCAGTCGCATGTTCCTTTAAAATATTTCTAGATGGTCCCTCAAATACAGACCATGACATGTTTGTGATAGAAAATAAAATTGTTAGGATCATCAGACCAAGCCACATAGACCACTGAAAACCACATTGTTGCTATCCAAATCAAGTGAAAGGCTTATTG
This sequence comes from Allygus modestus, assembly GCA_963675035.1. NCBI lineage: Eukaryota > Metazoa > Arthropoda > Insecta > Hemiptera > Cicadellidae > Allygus > Allygus modestus. The sequence continues at coordinate 320,883,785 of OY776111.1, forward strand.
CTAATCCTTTCCACTCCATTAATTAGTTTTTGGTTGTGAACAAGCTTGATTATTGATTGATTGATTCTTGAATGGTCTGCACGCACAATCATTTTGTATTTTATTGTATAACCTTTGCAATTTGGTATGCTTAATTTAATTACCTAATACAACCCTAAGTCGAATTAGAGTTCCCCCTTTTAAATTCTTCGTTGCTGCAGTACATCCCAAGTGAAATGGCAAAATTTCAAATATAGTCTCCAAACACTGTTTTAAAGTATTAATATTTTAAAATGAAATCCAATTATAGATTCTTTTAACAACATGTCTTGGACATCGTATCTCCATTTAAACCGTGACTGGCCTTAATAAATTGACTACTTCCATGAAGCAGCCTTGGTACGCGTACGGCGAGTTACCAACACAGTTTCCAGCAGAAGAGAGCACGAGGGGCCGTGACACCGTTGTAAGACTATAACTTGACAGCAAAAACTGACGCTTACTGCCAAAGATAACGCGGCGACCTCGAGCCAACCCAGATACTGCCGGGGCGGGCCGTACCTTGCATCTCGTCTGGGAAGAAAATTTTTAATTTAAATTGCTTGCTTGCTTGCTTGCTTGCGACACTGATCTCAAAATCTGCTCCAACGATTTCCTTAAAATGTTCGAAATAACTCATTTCTGGTATAAAAATAAGTTCTAGACAGGCCTCATCACCAGGAAAAATCAAATAATGTAAAAAAAAACTAAAACAAAATTAACATTGGGCTTATGGAGTTTCAAATCAAAACAAAATAATTGTAACAACTGTTCATAACAACCAGGGAACTGTCAAAGTAATACTCATGTTGTTTATGATTATTAACATGTGGTTTCCTGAGAGCAGAGATTAAAATATTTGAGTGAAGATTACATATATAGAGTAATAAAATAAATCAAAGGGACATTGAGCTATAAATAACAACTGGAGTGACCTTAAAAATGTAGAAGAGGCAAATGAGTTATACAGATCTGATTATCAGTAGGTGGAAGTGGTGAAATATTACTCCAAGTCATTTAAACAAACTGACTGGCCTTACCCCGAGCAAAGCTCGGCCCCCAGGTACTTTAGATATAATCCTTATAACAACTGCTTATTTAAATTAATTGAATTAGGAAAACACACATTACATAAACCAAATAAAACTCTCCTCTATATAAATAACATGGGAACTTTGAAGTTCCGTGGGGCAGAGCCCTGAGAACTTTTCTAAACGTAATAGGACTATGCCACTCCTGGGTAAATATACTATATTTCTGCAAAGTTTAAACATAATTGGTCCAGTGATTTTGGCGTGATGGAACAGTAGAGGAACAGTGATGGACACTACCTCATTTTCACAACAAAAGTTATTAATTAAACACCTAAATATTGTATTTATAATTATTATACATTCAAGTTATATTTCAAACTACCAATTCAAAATCTTAATATAATTTTCTAATTAACTAGCAATTCTACTTATTTATAAATTGTTAAGAGTGATTGATTCAATAGCAAATTTCCAATATAAGAAAACGTTACAGAATAATAAAAACTGATGGAATCAGGACTTCTCATTTGTTCACATTAGGGTAGGTAGATTTAAAAAGTAGGGGATAACAATTACATAACCAGGGCCAGCGAGAAAGCTACTTTCACCGGACCTGGCAACAACAGCCACCTAGGAAATGGCTGGAACAATTTTAAGTAATGCAAGTTTTCCCTTTGAAATATCTTGTTCCTAAAACTTGGGGACTTAAAAATAGTTTCAAATGATTCAGTTTCACCAATATAACATCTTTATCATAAGTGATATTTTGTTTCCGAGTCTCTATTTCAATAAAAAGTTGAAAGTTTGTAAAAATACACATTTTTATATTTTTCCTCGATTTGTACCGTTCTAACTTTAAATATGGAATTTTTACGTATCACATCAAAATTACAAATAATATACTATGTTTGGTCAAGACTAGCGTCAGAACAAAACGTTAAATTAAAACCTTTATCTGCATTTCTCCGCAGTGGCAGAATATAAAACTGTAATATTGACTGTAAAATATATCGATGTGTGTTGGATTTATCACACTAAAATCAATAATATTTAGAAGATATGTTCTGTAACATTTCCTGAGAATTCCCAAATGATCCTAAAGGTATCATCCACCATGTTGGAAAATGGTAGGAAAAGTGTAGAAAAAACAAACTTTCACTTTCTTGCATCAAAAATCATGGTATTTGGAAGGTTCTTACTGGGTTTAAATTATTAAACGTAAAGTTTCCTCCATGGCCACAATATTTTAGTAATTTATATTTTGTTTGTATGAATCCCACTCTCAAAACTAAAAGTTAAAACTTTGCGAAACATGTCCTATTATTTCTTAATTTGCATCTCTAGTACTCACATGGAATTAATTGTAAATTTTTAAATTGAGCATCACATTCGTATTCAATGCAGTATTTTTAGCAACTAATAATTTCAACACCAAGCAGTAAACTGTCTGATTGAACATTTCATCGCTGTAGTAGAAACCGTGTAAAAAGAAAATGAGGACTAAAGGCTAAAGGCCACACTTCTTGCGAACAGGACTGAACATTCGACCGAACATTCTCCCGAACATTCATCCGAATGTTCACTTAACATTCCATACCGTATTAAAAAGTTCGTACAGCTCCCACACTTATCGCGAATACTCCAAACATTCGAAGTTTCGCCGAATGTTCGGGCGTATTCGCGAGAATTGTGGGACAGTCTTAAGCGTAAAAAAGGAGAGATCGTGGAGTAAGATAAGATCTCAGTACACAGAGCGTTCTTTGTAACAACACATTTATGAGGAGAAACACAAATCAAACATTGCAACTCTCAATTTATTTCTTTATGAAACATGTTCTAGTAATGATTCAATATTTAGGTAAGAACACACATCCTGTATTCATATTGCTAGTCAAAAAATACTTCTCCAGTGGAATCAAGATCATTTGTTACACAATTAATACACTGAAAAATGTATTGTAAAACTTGATGGCAACGTTGAGTTTTATCTTGAACATGAACTAGTCATTCTCATTACAATTTCTCCTAGGCTAAAGAAACATATATAGCATTTTCTCTGCTGGGGTTCTTCTGAGAAAATTAAGGTTACAGAACCACATTCTTCTTCATGGCAGAGGTTTTAAATGCCGATCCCTCGCAAAACGCCAAAACTTGTTACCCGTGGTGTTTAGGTTTGTGGAGTTAAAGAGACAAAAGGTTGTTTTATCACCTGCAGGAAAGACATGTTCGTTTAATATGAAAAGAACAACCTATTGCCAGTGTTACCTATTGTTCCAATATTTATGTGAGGATTCTCGAGTTTTAATAGCACCACGTCTGGCTATTGGACGTTGCACAATTTATTAAAGTACACATTTAAAAGTGCACATTTAAAATGGAATTTTCAGATGCATTAATGGTTGAAGACGTTATGATTACAACTTTTACGCGAATCACTGTCTCTACACCAATAACGCGGTTTACATTGGAAAGTGTTCTGTTATTTCGACCATATTGCGCTGCAAGTGTAAATGCAGATATACCCCCCTCGTTGCAACGTTAACTAGGTCTTCTTATTCCAGTGAAAATGTGGTACACAAAAGCACTATCCCTAGCGTATTCAACTGCGAACTTTTGTTCTACCGTATTTCTGTTGTGTGTTTACGAGAGAAGGTTGGCATCCAACCCAATAGACCCAAAATAAATTGGGAAGGCCTACTGGTGTCTTGTAATAAGACTCATATTTTATTGTCGATCAACAAAAATACAGTTTGTGGACAAATATAACACATACTTTTCCTACAACAAAAAAGGCTGATAAAATAATTTAGCATATATCCTTTATGATTGAATTTACACAAAATAGGTATCTCTAAATTACAATATTCTTACTAGGAAATTCTAAAAACTTCTCCATTAAATATAATTTATATCGTCTATACCCCGGAACAAGCCACTGTGAAATGACCAGTGTTGGGGAATCTAGCATTTAAAAGTAGCTAGCTACAATTTTAGCTACTTTTGCAAACTGGTCCTTACTTTTTTCAATGGTAATTAATTGCTCCAACCCTTCCTCACATAGACTTTGATGTTTCTTGAAGACTTAAGATGTATATAAACATTTGAACAAATTTGTTTGTAAATTAATCCAACCAGGTTAGTAATACATATGAAAATATATTATGCTGAATGAAAATACATATCTATCTGATTCTTAGGAACTTAATGAGGATACATTACCTGATCAATTGTGTGTGGTCATGGAGGTGGACAGGCAAAGAGTGTAGCAAATTATTATTCCTTGAGTTTTTTTTAATCAGCACGCTGTCAATCGAGTAATTCGCAGTCAATCGTAGTCAGAAGACCTGATTAATCATGGGGTGGATAGTTAATGCCACTTATTGTAAACAATTGATCCTTGTGGACTTTTCCTTAGCTATGTAGGACATAATAGCATTATGGAAGTGTTTTAAATTTAAAATATGACGATTTTCGAATGTTTAGGGAAAATATAAATTCCAATATAGCGGAAGAAGTCATTTTGAATAACACGAGTTGTCCAAAGGTTCAAAAGAGGTAATAGGTATTTATAAATTCTGAATTCTGAACACTCATCAGGACAAAGTATTCAAGCAATAAAACATTTACCCAACCAAAATCAGGTTTGGCTTACATCTGCTGGACAATTAGTTATTTTCAAGTAGATATTTTTTATAACGATCATGTTAGTACATTTTAGGAATAGCTTTTGTCAAAATTATAATTTTACCTTACGTAACAGTTACAACTTTGTAAGTGGTGTTATGATCGTTACGGCATTACAATGCGATATTCAGACAATACGGATTGGGACGAAACGGCTAGTTAAAACTTAAAACCATATACAACCTACACAACACGAACACTTACAAAGCCAAAGCCAGCCTGTCAGACACGCGTTTTGTGGATCCAGCTGTTGACATAAGCTGTCAGCTGTTTGAAGTAAGGTAAATTATTAGCGTAGAGCAAGTTCAGGGGCTAGACAGCATAGATTTTAATTTTCGTAAAAGTAACACTTCAAATTTTGTTCAGAGGATATGTCTATGATTTGATTTCAATTTGCGATTTAAATTATGACCTTATTTAAAAACCTTAGATATACGCCACTTGTGAATTTTCAGTATTAATTAAATATTTAACATATTTATATATTTTAGTTCTGAACATTTTACATACATTACGATGAAAGAAAACTGCTCATTCTCCTCGCTCCTCCTCCACAGATGTGGCCTTTGAAGTTCAAATGTAAACTGAATTTCAAATCCAAAAGGCAAACTATAAAAAACAGCACCGTTTTATGGGTTTTATTTTAATCTTTGTCTTTGATCCTTTTAATATGAAATTTTGCGCTCAGACAAATACTCCTAACAATCGTCAGATGTTTAGCTACTAAAAATCGTCAAATAAAATGTAAAATGTAAATATACGTTAGTTTTTATGCTCAAATGTGATGTTTCTAAAAGCAAATTAGAACATTAAAAAGCTGAATACTTTACAAAATGACAAAACACTTTTTGTTCTCATACAAAATAAATTGTAGTTATCTTCAGAATGTTATAGACCAGAGAATGCCGATACTCTATTTAAGTATTCCTTTATGTGAGTGGTAGCAGTATGTTAAACAGTAAAGAAATTGCACTGTGTAAGTACCAGTTCCACAATAAGAAATCTTTAATTATAAGTTTTAAAAGCTTTAACTTGTAGTTCTTAACACATCATATACTCTAAAATGAATAAGGTTTGCTTGCTTGGTTGGTTGTAGCTCTGATCTCATAAACGGCTCCAAACGATTTACTTCAAATGTTGGAAATAACTAATTTCTGGGTTAAAAATAAGTTCTATGCAGGTATCATCCCCAGTAAAAATCTAATCTTTTAAAAAGACTAATTTGAAAATCTAAAAAAGTAACATTAAGCTAATGGAGCTTAAAATCAAAATAAAAGAATTATTACATCTGTTTATAAATAACCAGTTAACCGTCCAAGTATACTATTTATGAGCGAAGAAAATCTGTTCGTTATGCAGAAACCTAAGTAAATAATAACACGCAATTTCAGGCTAAGCAAATGGTAATTTATCGAGCAAGGCTTGATCCTCTCGGTACTCTTTAAGAGATATACATAATGCAATGAACTAAATTAAAGAATCCCTGCTGGTTTTGTAAGAACCGGGGTTTCTTTTTACCTGTGGTAGATATTCGGTTTGGCGATCGTTGATGTACTGCTATAACTTTATGTTGAAATAACATCCACAGTTAACGCTTTATTGTAAGTTTTTATATTTCTTGCAGACAGATTGAGCTATAATCGATATTTTGAAAGCGTCAAAGGGTCCCAGAGCCACATACATATGTATGCCCGCGCCGCCTGGCGGACCTTGTCCATGCATACAAAGGAGGTGGCCTGAACCTCTAGCTAGTTTAATTGAAATTTCCCCTCTGTGTTTGCGCATTGGAGTCAAGATACTCTAAAACATACATGTGCATACAGGATGAAAACATTATATAATGAGAAATGAGATTTTACATTTATGAAATTACTGCATAATTATAGGAAGTAATCTATGCTATTTATATGTAAAGCTGGATTTCTTTATGCATTGTTTATGTACCAGTAGTGGATGCAACTCACAAGATAATTTAATGTTATAACATTTTCTTGATTACAAATTCTTGTTATTGTGGTAAACCCGGAAAAAATGTTTAAACATATCTCGTGCTTGGATATAATATAAATACTACTGATGATGTGACTGCACGAAGGCTCGTATATAGTAGGTTACAGTTGACAAGAGACGGCCTTGGACCATCACAGCTGTAACACCGCTTGTTGACTGGGGAAAACATCTGTGACACGGACGTCACAGCCACACTGAGAAACATTAAATATACGTCAGTAGAACTGTAAAACAGCTTTTACATTACTAAATATTCGTCATACTTAAATCAAAATATAATACATAATGCAACTAAAATTTGTTGTTGTATTTTTGATCATATTTGAACATGTAATTTCAGGAATTACAATATACCAAGTGTAACACACTTTACCATGATGATACAAATGGTGTTCCGTACAGAGAATCAGGGTATACAGATCATGTCGTCTGGGTAAGACGTCTCAGCTTGACTTTATCTGTGTAACTTTACCAGAACTGTATTTAACTCTCAAAAGTAAAAAAATAAATAAAAGGAACTCAGTTTAATGGCTACATTAACCAACTTACCTTCAGTATGGTAACGATGATTAGTTTGTGATTAATTACAGAGGTATAGTTTTTTTTACCCACTTATTTTTTCATAGATATATTTGAGATTTTTCTGAAGAATTCACCCCAGGAATTCGCTTATGTTTGATTGACTTCCCTAACAAATCCATGCATAAAGTTGAGCTTTACACAAAATCTTTGGATACAAATTAATTTCTCAATCATTGTGAAGTAAAAGAGTAAAAAATATATATTTTTCTTTTATAAATAAAAGGCAGAAAACTATTATATTAAATTTTTATTCTGTAAAAAAATGTTTGTTTTCCTATTCGAAACAATATTGATAATTCAGGTCATATTCAAAGTAAACAACCTGAAAATAAAACTGCCACCAACTGATAACACTTTACCTTATAGAAAGTGCTATCAAAGGTAAAGGTCGTTGACATAGGTAGGTTGAATAAGTGAGGTTTACTACATAGGGAGTAGCAAAAAAGGTGCATTAAAACATCTACGGTATATTTGCTAGAAATAAATCAATTTCTGTCTGCAACCAAAGTTTTAAAAGCTGTAATATTTCGGTTACATTACAATAATATTAATACTATCACTAGACACAACGTTTTTATTTCTGCAAGAAAATTAACATTTCACTATAGCATTATTTTTCCTACATGAACAAAATAATTACATGCAAAAATAAACTTTATCTCTAACGCTTTTTACCTGTTAGGAGGCAACTGCTATGATTCATACAAAAATTATTCAACAAACATAAAAACCATAATCAACTCTTTTCAACCTTAGCAGTTTCATAAGGCATTTATTTTTTTCCAAAATCTTAATTAAAAATTAATACAAAATTGGGATCAAAGTTATCTAATCGAGATAATGATTAAGATCAAGATAGATTTACAAAATAAAAGGACCAATCACGTGACAAAGCAATATCGTCTGTTATTAGTGACTCTCCCCTCTGCAGATCCTGGGAGAGATGATGAAGTTTCAAGGTCCCTCAAGTAATGGCATCCTTCCAGTTGATTGGAGAAGGTTCTTCGTAGTTTCTCCTGCAATATTTCCTAACACATTTCCCCATACTTTATGATTCCAGTGCTGAAACCGTTTAATAACTTGAACGTAACGAATCGCTGTCAAGTTACAGGCACTGCAGTAGATCAAGCAGTATCCCATATAAATGAAATGTTACCTACCGTGAAAGTTTCTATGGATGGAATTATTGATGTATGATGCAGTGAGAGGAGATACTCTGAATTATTTGACGATGGATTTGAGTCTTAGCCTCACACAACCAACTACAACCGACATAATACATTTATAATATAACGAATCTGCAAAGCAGATTAAATAACAAATTTGTAAAACGAAATTATTCTTCCAACTTAACAATTATTTAAATGACACCTTCTACCACTCTCTAAGACGTCTTGCTACAACAGCTCGACGTCCCTCATTAAGGCCTTCTTCAAGCATAGCTCGAACCCCATCTAAAAACATATTATAAACAAATCACTAAATCCTTCTAATATATATATATAACAATATTAGAAACGATAGGTTATTTGATAAGCCATATATATCACTTCTCTTTTTAGGGAATTTCCCCTATAGGAAGAAGTTATTACCGCAGTCGGCATGGTAACTACTAGGCCTGGGACCTAGGCCTGATGACTTTTCGTTTTGAGCTCTCCATATGACAAAAAAATCATTCATTCAAAGCACGATAACTCTCGTAAAAAAGATCTTAATGAAATTTGGAACGAATGTGTGGAGTACCATTTATTTGAAACATTTATTTGAGTTCGAAAACCAGACGAATTGCACCATCCGAAGGGGCTTTTTGGGGAGTTTTGTACCCCACATTTTTTTTGGGAGGGGTTTCACATGTAATTTGTATTTAAATCAAATTTTATTTTTCACCTCTGAATTCGGCTTAAAAAAACAAACAATTTGGTATTTTGATCATTGCTCTACGTCAATCGGTTCCCTAGATATTGAAAGTGCTAAACACAGTACGTTGGCTAACGTTATTCTTATGAAGAAAAAGAAACATTTTATATATCGCTTTTTTAAGAACATAAGATTGTTGTTTGCACAAAGAAATTTCGCCTATGGTTCCCGTAGCACCAAATCTGAGTACTCGGTCCCCATTTTATTCTTATGGAGAATAATTAAAATGTTATATACCGCTTATTTATGAATGTATATGGTTGAAACTTGGTATGCGCATGTTATTAAGGCATATATATTAATTGTAAATTCGTCTAAGTACACAGATTTTCTGCGACGGGGGTATTATTATTATTATTTTTTTAATGATCAGTTATTTTCGTATTTAACCTTTTGAAAGCCATTTCCCTAACAAAGGTTGCCCATCTTCCAACCAACTCAACAATTTTGATTCCTTCTTCCTTCATAAGGCCTTCTTCCCATAAATCTCGATCCCCTTGTGAGACTTGTTTCGACAAAGATTAATCCTCTAATAAAAGTCCTTCTTCTAGCTCAATCTGCCCAATGAAAAGCTCAATTCCCTTCTATAAAACCTTCTTCTATCAAATCTCGACCCATTTTACAAGCCTTTCTTCTAAGAAAACTTCAAGCTCTATATAGTAGAGTTGTGTTAACTAGATCAGCTGTGATGTTTGTTGAATACATCTAGATGCTTACAACACAACTCTGAACAGGCAATTCCAGCATACGAATACTGAAAACCTACAAAGACAAATTGAACGGCACAGGAAACATTCTGTCCTTAAATTACTTCATACGTGGCTGACAAAGCACTACGAAAATACGATGCTAATGAAAGGTATATCCAGTCAATGAGATAGTAGTAGCGAGTACGGCGGGCGGCGGAGGCGGTGTGTGTGTGTGTTCGTAGTGTGGGGTGTACAGTGTACGCACGCATCTCTTCTCAGTGGTGGTGAGGCCGTTCGTTACTCGTGAGTCTGCGCAATGAGCTCACATTCTCGGCCTATCTCCCACTGTTCATGTCCAATTATATCGCCTTGTCTCTGTTTATTGCTTTGAGCTAATTGTTATTTTTAATTAAATGTTTTAATTGGAGTGGACATGGACTTGGTGTAAAATCGATCATTTTCAAAAACATGTTTTAGGAGAACCTATAGTGTTACTTTCACCATAGTTAGTATACAAATTTTTCATAGGATATATTATATAAACAAAATATTTAGACGAAAATTAGATTATTGGTTCGATAAGTCAGTAACTTCTAGGAGTAAAAGTTGTAACGAGTAACACATATATTCAATTTTAAGGCTCCCTCTAAGATTATAGTAGTTTGAAAGCCGTCTGAAGTTATAGCAGGCTATAAATACGTATAAATAGAGACTGAATCATCAACCTTTATTAAACTAACTAATAAAACAATAACTTTGAAATGTTTTTACTTAAATTAATTGTATACTAAGAGTTAGTTAGCATTTTAACTTTTATCTTTAAACGGATAACACCGGTTTTAGTCCCCGCCCACCTATGTAGACTGTGGCCTGAGAGATTATTCAATGGATTGTGCAAATTGATTTTGGTTGGTTTTAGAGGTCCTGCTTTGTCCTCGACTTTACAGACACGTAAAAGAGTTTTAGGTAAAACCGGTATAATGGTATAATAGCTTATTCTGTGTTCATACACATTTTGTAAATAAAATATCACCAATGAATATTAAAATTCATAAAAATGGGTTAATTTATACAGTCCACTTTAACAGTGAAACAAAAAACACATAAAATTTCCTAGTAAATATTATGAAAGAGAGCATCTTATTTCTTTTGTAGCCCTCAAAATGCTAATAATTGCTATGGATTAAATATTATTATGATAAAATTCAACTTGGGCACCATTTCCTGCCCTAAACTAGTCAAAACGATATTTCGGTTCTCGCCAGGTTTTCACCAACAATATAGCAAGTGTGACTGGCTGACTAACGCAACAGATAACGGGATTCTTTGACAGGAATGGTTGATGTCAGGGATATTTTTAGCATTGACCACCTTCTTTTCGTGTCTATTTAAAAGTAAATATAAAGTGGGGTTCGATCAAAAACATTCCATAAAAACTACCGTTAAAGCATCACCTTCGTACTCTTCGTAACAGGCCAACCAACTGATGCAGACAATGAACACGCAATTTTACCCGAGAAAAACTGTAACAGTTATTGAATAAACATAAAAAAAACTGGAATCGTATTCGTCACTTTATAGAGATTTTGTCATTTATTGAAACCGGACAGTCTTTTTTTCAAACACCCGTTAAAATAAATAATGTAAATGCAGGATACTTTAAAATGTCAGTATTTCTTAATTGGTTTTCAAATCTCCCTTCGCACTGAGAATTACCCTACTCTCTTTCACATTAAACCACACACCAGTTATCCAACTAACACGTATCAGTGGGTCTTCAACAAAATTGTGCAACGGGGTTGAAAAAGTAATTGGCCGTGTTGAGCAATCCAAGGGCATTTTTTGTTTCCTTTGTCAAGGTGGACGGAAGCTGCGCAACCCTCTGACCCTAAAGCGAGACGAGTTGCTCTTAGGGGCGAATGGGGGGGGAGGAGAGGTACCGTGAAATTTGGAGCGTAACGAAACAGCTGCCGGCTGTCAAAATACCGACACTAAACACGGGCCAAGATGGATTAACTACGGGAACCCTTCCCTGCCGTCAAACCAAAACTGAACTGCCTAAAATAGTCCGATAAGGCTCTGTTGCATAAATAGACCATCTTTGTTTACAGAAAATCAGGATGATATATTTAGAAATATTACTAAGATACAAAGGATAGTATTTTTTTGAATTTGACTACTCTATACATTATAATTGTCATTTTTACATTACGTTATTTCAATTACAAACAATTGTATGTTAAAGTTAAAGCTTATGAAAAAGAATGAGAGGAAATGAAAACTTCATCCTAAAATCTGCAAGTAATTTTAATTGAAAAGTTTATTGAACGGAACAAGTGGAAACTGTATTGGGGATCACTAATAGGGTTTGGCGGGTAATGTAAGCTAAATTAGTGTTGACAAGAACAACTCGAAACTGTATTGGGGATCACTAATAGGGTTTGGCGGGTAATGTAAGCTAAATTAGTGTTGACAAGAACAACTCGAAACTGTATTGGGGATCACTAATAGGGTTTGGCGGGTAATGTAAGCTAAATTAGTGTTGACAAGAACAACTCGAAACTGTATTGGGGATCACTAATAGGGTTTGGCGGGTAATGTAAGCTAAATTAGTGTTGACAAGAACAACTCGAAACTGTATTGGGGATCACTAATAGGGTTTGGCGGGTAATGTAAGCTAAATTAGTGTTGACAAGAACAACTCGAAACTGTATTGGGGATCACTAATAGGGTTTGGCGGGTAATGTAAGCTAAATTAGTGTTGACAAGAACAACTCGAAACTGTATTGGGGATCACTAATAGGGTTTGGCGGGTAATGTAAGCTAAATTAGTGTTGACAAGAACAACTCGAAACTGTATTGGGGATCACTAATAGGGTTTGGCGGGTAATGTAAGCTAAATTAGTGTTGACAAGAACAACTCGAAACTGTATTGGGGATCACTAATAGGGTTTGGCGGGTAATGTAAGCTAAATTAGTGTTGACAAGAACAACTCGAAACTGTATTGGGGATCACTAATAGGGTTTGGCGGGTAATGTAAGCTAAATTAGTGTTGACAAGAACAACTCGAAACTGTATTGGGGATCACTAATAGGGTTTGGCGGGTAATGTAAGCTAAATTAGTGTTGACAAGAACAACTCGAAACTGTATTGGGGATCACTAATAGGGTTTGGCGGGTAATGTAAGCTAAATTAGTGTTGACAAGAACAACTCGAAACTGTATTGGGGATCACTAATAGGGTTTGGCGGGTAATGTAAGCTAAATTAGTGTTGACAAGAACAACTCGAAACTGTATTGGGGATCACTAATAGGGTTTGGCGGGTAATGTAAGCTAAATTAGTGTTGACAAGAACAACTCGAAACTGTATTGGGGATCACTAATAGGGTTTGGCGGGTAATGTAAGCTAAATTAGTGTTGACAAGAACAACTCGAAACTGTATTGGGGATCACTAATAGGGTTTGGCGGGTAATGTAAGCTAAATTAGTGTTGACAAGAACAACTCGAAACTGTATTGGGGATCACTAATAGGGTTTGGCGGGTAATGTAAGCTAAATTAGTGTTGACAAGAACAACTCGAAACTGTATTGGGGATCACTAATAGGGTTTGGCGGGTAATGTAAGCTAAATTAGTGTTGACAAGAACAACTCGAAACTGTATTGGGGATCACTAATAGGGTTTGGCGGGTAATGTAAGCTAAATTAGTGTTGACAAGAACAACTCGAATGAACCTATAGAAGTAATTAATGAAGCGTATTTGCATATGAAAGACCACAAGGTATTTTACTCTCATGCCTGTTTTTTACAGCAAGCGTTTGGTTTAAATTTAAAAAAATATAAAAAGCAGTGCGATAAAATTCCATCAATCAAACTGTGTTTTGTGTCGGCTGTTTTCTCGAATAATGGAACATCGATACAATAAATGCAATAAAAGTTTGTTGAATGCAGCACTTCCATGCTCGGCATTTATTCCCCTTCCCTCTGTTGGATTCCGTGCGAGTTTTTCTCTTAGAAACAGTGTTTCAGAAATACAATACTCTTTCAACTCGCTGGATTCATCGTTGTTTGTTCAGATATGCGTTTTTATATTGATTTTCTTTTGTATTAAAATTACTATATCTCCCGGACCGTTTATGCTGTAATATTTGTTGTTAGCCTTTTGGGAAAGCAGATGTTAGGCCTATTTATTCTTACAATCTTTAAATATTTTTCCTCTTTTGAAGGTTTGAGGAGTGATTTGTGGAGTTCATAGTTGTTTTGAACACTGATCTGCAATTAAATAAAAAAGTTGATTTAAAACCTTTGGATTCATTTTTGAGGTATAGTATTATGTGATGGTAAATTTTACTTTAACATTATAAATTGTAAAACTCCTTAGTTTTATACATTTTCATAAAAAAACTGATTAATAATATTATTTATAAATCATTCACTGTAGGAAGAGAAACATTTAATATAGAGGAAGAGTAAATTAAATTAAAAGCTTTATAGCATCTATAGTTTTTTATTTGCAGCTGTGATGACACTGATGCTGATGTATTCATAGGAAGACTTCTATAGTACCAGGTGCAGGGTGGGATATAAATTATGTATATTCTGGGTCTTCAATCGATCGGCTTCGGCTGTCATCGGCTGCCGTCGGGCATCTTCGTCCCCCAGACTCTTCGTCTCAAGCCGTTCGAAGCACAATTCCATTAGACAATTCCATGGCAATTTCCATTAGAAATTTGAGATTACGATTCCAATCAATATACGTGGAGCGGAGTACTGTATGATTAGAATAATAAGACGAGGGAAAATGTACAGTACTTTGTACGAGTGAAAAACCAGGCCGTTCATAAGGCTAGTGTTAATCACACACATTGCATTGGGCTTGTGGACGGCCTGGTTTTTCACTCGTGCAACGGAATAAGGTCAACGGAATAAGGTCAGTGCAACGTATAAGGAATCAAAATAGAATATTGTTACTATTTACCTTGCATATTACTGGCTTGTTAGAACATTACAGAAAAGCACACAAGATCAGGCAAACACTCTAAAATGGCAAACACTCTAGATACAACCGTTCAGATCAGATATCTTTCACAACTTCGCCTTGCTAGTTTTCAAGTCAGCAACCATCAACATATTAATACATTATTCAAAGTGACCGTATCGAGTTCCATGAAGTTTGATATTTTCAATCGAGTTAGTGAATGCACTAAAGCAGTGTTTTGTGTCGTCTGAGTCTTGTGAAAATGTATGTTCAGAATCTGATACCAAAGTCAAGTTATTGACGTAAATTTGGAATAGGATTTTCTCTAGGATTGATCCCTATGGGATGCCATACCGAATGAGAATAACTTCAAAAAACCTGCAATTGGTAAGTTCAACAACAACCCTGCTTGGGAAACAGTGTTGAGGTACGAGGTACGAGTGATTTGAATTAAGTTTGTCAAATTAGTCTAGGAACATGTTGTTGTGAGTGAGGAGTCGTACATTGTTGAGATTTATATATATTACTATTAAGAGTCAAAAGTAAAAGGGAATTTCCAGCGTTGAGATGGAACCAGTTCTCTGAGTATATGTGTTTAAATCGATTTAAAACTGATCATAAACAATTACCATAAGAAATCAAAAACTACTGGTCATGGTCGTAGTTAGTTTTGAGGTAAAAAATGCTTTTAGTTCGCCCAATAAAACATTACTGAAATTAAACTTTGAAATTTATTATGCTATCCGATGGTACATCCTATTAAACATAACCGTTTTAATCATGATAATGATTGTGGGTGGCCACCGATTCTGAGATGAGTTTGAAGGGGTGCTCAGTCCACTTGGGCAATTGTCAGAGTAGATCCCTAGATGAGTGTACTCCTGATTATTTGGAGGCTAAGAATATTTCCTACATCTACCGGGACGAATATGTAACCAATCGTTGACTCAACTATTAGATTTATATTCAGGAATATTCAAGCTGATTAATTTGTTATTAACATTATTATTTAGAAAAACAAATTATTTAACAGTACTTGTAAGTACCTATGTCACGCTCTTTACTTTCGAATACGAGAGTACAGTGTGAATTTATCTAAGGTATATATTAGGTTGACCAACGCTGAAACTCTTTTCACGACAGTAAAAAATAAGTACTGCGAAGAGATAAAACGATTTATATTCATGAACATAGGCCTAGTTCCTTTAAAATACGAGTATAAAATGAAACTCAACAAACCGGTCGGAAGAACAAAGTATCGTGAAACAATGTGTTTCATGAAACATTGTTTCTGCTCGGAGACTCGCGCGGTATTTGGCGAACATTGAAGAATTCCAAGCAGTGAAGGTGGAACGCGGAGTATAGGGCTGGAGATGACTGGTATTGCGTTATTGTACTTATGTTTTATGATTAGAAGCAGGGAGAGAAATAAAACTTTGAAAATAAAATAAAATACCGTTTTAAATTCTGCTTTAAGAGTTATGTAAGCTGTAAGTGTGACGTAATACATGGGTACAAAAAATAAAATAAATTGGCAGTAATATTAACGTGTTACGGTTTGTAAAAATATGAATAATCATCGATATGAATTGAATGCAACCTTAAACTCGAACTTAAATTTACAACCCAATTAATAGTATCCGGAATATACTGTAGAGCGCAAGATCTGATAGGGATGTAGGAAACCATGGATCAGTGCGTTGTCTATAATGTTATTCTGATAAAGAGTAAATAACCTTGTCTCCAAACAGATGGACTTGCTACACATTAAGAACATTAGCGTTATGTATGGATAATGACATTTATTTGTTCTAAATATGGGTTAAAATTAACATTGTAAATTGTATTAATTTATTTATTTACATAGATCCATATTTAGTATACATTATAAATGGTGTTGAAAAGAATTAAACCGATATTTTACCAGCGTGTTTGCTGCATAATTTACAGTCAAAAGGTTTTCAAATCACCTCCTTAATTCCGAAATTCCCCGTTTCCCATTTACCATTTCTTGCACTTTTACCAAATAGCACCTCTAGAACTATGTAAACTATTATTTCAAATAGAATGTGACTCTTGACATGATCAAGACCTAATGAGAGCAAAAATAAACAAGTTCGCACGCAGCACGCTGACGTGAGAGAAGTGAATTTCCCCATAAAAAACTTCAAAAACACAAAATCAGTATTAAAACATACACTTATTCAAATTTTTATTGAATTCTAAAAACATTGATTTTTGGCTGTTCTGATGCTCCTGGTTTAATTTACATGAAATGCTGGGAATACAATTTTGGGCATTATAAGGTTAGAAGAAGGAACAGTCAGGCTTGAAAGTAGGCGTGAGGTTGCTGGGGATGATAAAAGTTAAAACATGTTGAAAACCCCAAAATCCAGATTTGGGTTCGTAGATCTTTAAACTTAGTATTGCCTTTGTGATGAGAGGTTTGGAGGTAGTACAACAAATGACAATTCAAGTGACAAAATACTGTTTATTATTCAAATAATCATCAACTACGTAAATCAATACACAATTTACAGAACATCTATTAAGTCAGGCATATTTTGTTCAAAAATGAAAACCAAAAGGGTTTAAACAATGAAAGTTTACAATTGGCAAGACAAAATACCTTTTTCTTAAAAAAAATTAAGTTAAAATGTACCTAAATAATTAACTAAATCTGACAGAAGTGTCCTGATGAGGGACAGTGCATCCCTTGTGCGGGACAGAGGTGTCCCAGTGCGGGACAGTGCACCCCAGAACATTTAGTATCAGTTAAACAGGACTTAACCTACAAGAACATTTGAACAACAATTTACAATATGACATCATTAAAATTTTACAACCATATACTTAGTTGACACCTATCCTTTACAAATACTAAAGCAGAACGCCAATTAAAATAAATAAACTAAACAAACATTTCAATAACAGTGATCGACAGGTAACATTGTAATACAAAAGTAGGGCCATTTAGTTTTGTTATAAGCGGAGTTATGCCAGTCTCTCATATCACAGCTCACAGCAGGTAGGATGAATCTACAAACACATTTAAACCCAGCTTTTAAGTTTACTAGTTTGATTTGAAAGTTTACTGGATCCAGAAGGTAATTAATAAATCATTTGTCCAAATATGTAGTTGAGAGAGTGTTGAATTTTTGAACACAATCACTGATTCACAGGAAAAATCCAATTGTAGGTTGAATGAAATTAAATTGTAAATTGATTGAAGCTTTGCAGTAGGCCAATTTTTCTAGAGGAATAATATGAAGTTGATAGTACCTGATTACAGCAGATGGGTGAATTGAAGTTCCACAGTTATCCCAGGGGAACACCGTACGCAGTGGTTAGGTCCAGTTGTCTCAGGAAGCATGATGTGTCCAAACGGGCTACCACGAGCCGTGCCGCTATGTAACTGCCCCTTGGAGTACGGTAGGCCAGTCTACATGATCGGAACTAGGTGGAGCCTACATGGTTGCTGCGGGTCTAGGCCAGGAGCCCTGGCACTGTGGTGTCTGAAACTAAAACGCCATGCTGGTGGTGACACTACGAAGAGCCGTTGGCCGGTACCCGAAGGGGCGGGGGATTGGGACATTCCAGTTGCTTCTCGACAGAAATTTTCCTTCTGGCCTCCTCATAGAAACAGACATCGGTAATCAGTGCGGCCAACACAAAATCTGAGGCAAAAAAACTGACACGGCTCAACTTTCCCCTCCAAAAGGGCTTCCTAACCCCAAAATCTTCTCCACAGTGAAATTAACTTCTGATGCTCCCCTTCCAATGTTTTACAAGAAACTACTTAGATGTATCAGCGCTGATATATGGGGAACAAGATTATAGAAGAGTGATGGTGAGAGGGGCATCATGAGGACAGGGACAAGAGGGTGATCAGTCCTCTGGCCTTCCATCTCCACCAACAATATCTTGCTCCACCAACAATATCTTGCTCCAGAACAATTTCTTGAGTCCCTTTGCATTCTTGTAAGTGAGAAATGTGGGCCTTCCTAAAATCTTTACCTGTTTATGGGTCAATGAGCATAACACTGACAGGTGACAAATATCAAGAAATTCTCAGCGGTCCATCCCAGCTGTAGCTCAATTTTCCGGCGCGTTTATCCACTGTTGAACTAAGGGGATGGGCCAAACAATAAACCAACTGTCCTGTCTTGAAAGGATTGTCCGTTCGTCCTTGATCGCCGTTCGTCGGCGATCACGTTCATGCACTCGCTTCAAATTGCGTCTAGCAGCCGACCACACAGCCTTGACATCGCTATTTTGTGTAGAAGGTAATAATCAGTGATCTTCCAGACATTCGAAAGAGGGTTGTTTGGCTTAAACCCAAACATGAGTTCAAAGGGCACAGCCTTGTGTCCTTCGTGAAGGGATGTATTGAACGCCAACTGTAACAGCGAAGATTCTGATCCCACGTGTTCTGCTGTTCCGCATGATACGCGATGAGCGCAAACCTAAGATTAAATCTCTCCGCATTGAGGGTTTAGGGTAATACGGTGAAGTAATCACATGTTGTATATCTAGTCCAAAACACATCCTCTTAAATAAATGGGAAGTAAATTGTGATCCACTATCGGTAGCAATCTTGACGGGTTGACCAAAATACTGAAACAAACGAGAATGCAAAGCTTTCAAAAGCACTGTGTAAATCAGGCAATGGAACAGAATAAATTTCAATACACGAGTTCACTTTGCGAAAATCAGTGACCATACGGGATTTTCCTCCAGGCTTGGGCACGAGGAAAGCAGGGCTCGAGTAGCTGGATGTTGAGGGTTCTATCACCCCTTGCGTTAACAGTTCATTCACCTTTTCTCGGAGCAACTCCATTTTAGGTGATGCTAATCGGTATGGATAAGAACGCATTATCTTATCACTTGTTAACCTAATAGTGTATTCAATGACATTTGTCAAACTACATTTACTGGTCAGGACGTCAGGAAACTTTTCACATACTAAGGAGAGGGCCTTTCTTCTTTCCTTACTGAGATGCGCAAAAGCGGATCGCCTTTACTCTCTTCCTTCGACACACACGACACCTCTAGAGCTTGAGCTACCTCAACAGCCGTTCCGGCTAATTTGACTGAAACGCTCCAATAAAAAGTAAAGACTCCCTTCCTTTGACTTAGGTCAATGATGAAGCGACTATGCGTTATGAAATCTGCCCCTAATATACAATCAACTCCTAACTTGTCTGATGCAAGGAGTTTCCATGGTCATGAGAATCCTTCTATTTTGATGTTGCAAAGCACCTGAAGTTTAATGGGGAGTACTTTCCTAGACGCTGTTAAGCACTGAAGGTAAGTGGATTCTGATACTTTTATTCTATTTAGACTTAACAGTAAACTATAAAGTTTCCAAAACAATAGACTTCTATCCGATCCTGAGTCCAGGAGAGCACCGCAACGATGGTCACCAAAATTCACCAGCACATAAGGACACCTACTAGTTGGAGAGCTGATATTATTTGTGAGATTTGTCCAACAAAATCGTTCTTTTTACCAAAGCTTTGGCGGGAAGGGATATTCAATTTCGCTTTTCCCCCACAAGGCACGTTTTTTTGGATCTCTGTAAGGTTCTCTGTGAAGGCTCCTGAAGGACCATCACATGTGTGTCGACTCCCCAGGATCTAGGCTCCGAATTATGGATGAGCCTCTTGAACTATCGGTGTAGGCTACATTTCTTGAAGTTATGCTCAATTCATCCAACTCGAGAAAAGAAGTTGGCTTCCTTGAAAAAAAACCAAGCGATAACGTTCTTCAGCCGTTAAACCTCCCAAGATGACCTCCATAATTTCAGTTTCTCCTAATACAATACGAAGCAGTCGGGCGACGTGTTTTAAATCGCAGCATAGGTAGCTAAACTCTCTCTAGGACGTTGAAGTCGATACAATTTTTCTTGCTTCACCTGCTGCAGTAGTCGATCAGGAACGAAATATTCTAAAACCTCTTGATGAAAAACGTCAAAACTTCGCCCAGCGTCCAAACATGACAATACTCGCTCAGTCAAAGGGCTGTGACAATAGGGATACACCAATATAATAAGTGTACTATCGTTGACTCAAGGAAATTCTCTCAACCTAAGAAGACAATTGAGGAAATTTAGCAGGGTTGGCACCTCTAGACCATCGGTGACGGGAATTCTTTCCAATATATGACCTACTGGATTTGGAAGTCAACTATAATGTGCTGTTGTCATGTCAATGGGAACTTTTGACGTACTGACTACTTGTGTATCCGAAGGTTGTGATGCACAGTTTTCCCTCACTTCCTCACCTTTCGCATTTTGGATCTTCTTTGTTGATACTGAGGCACCATTAACACTTTCTGGAAAATCTTTCCCTGAAGCACTAGTAGATTTTTCTGATGAAGAGCCAGATAGGAAGTGCAGATGCTCACAAGTCTGTTGAAGCAACAGTGCTACAGACATTTCACTGTCCTCTCCCACAGCCAGAACAGGATCAATTGCTGCGAAGCTCCTCTCCAGATGCTCAAGTCGGGTCTTGAGACGCTGAACACCATTTGAAAAAAAATCCGGGGCCTCCCCCAGGTCCTTGACTGATAGGGTTAACTCTTCTGCAAGTTCACGACAAAACTCCCATTATTCAGCGGGATCTCCCTTCGCAGTGACGTTCGGAGGCTTATTCGACTTCAAAAGTCCCCTAAGTTGACTCCTGAAATCTGCAACCTTTTCAGCCGGAGTCTCCCCGTGAGGCAACCTCAAATTGAAGTTCCTTTTTCAGCAAGAAATCTGGATTTAGACCATTTTTTTCTTTACAAACTCGACAAATTACAACAATACTACAGTGATACAACAATCTACCAACCAACAATTTACCATATGCCAGGGCTCCTATCCCAACCACGCGAAACCATCCGGGCTCATTTATACGGGCCTACATAACTTGAAAAAAATTGTTTGCATGAAGAAAACACAGAAAATACAATTCACTCCTTTTGACTGTCACAAGTTGATTCAGCTCAGCAACCAGGAACACCCTTTTTTTACTCTACTTTTCAGATATCCATCAATACCAGCCTAACCTGAAACCCACATCCAAACTTCAACTAATATGGCAATTCACTTGTTTATTTTAAATACAACCACGCTCTGCTGCATTTGAAACATGTTGAAAACCCCAAAATCCAGATTTGGGTTCGTAGATCTTTAAACTTAGTATTGCCTTTGTGTTTGTAATGATAGTGTTAGAGGTAGTACAGAAAATAGAAAATGACAAAATACAGTTTATTATTCAAATAATCATCAACTACGTACAATCAATACACAATTTACAGAACATCTATTAAGTCAGGCATATTTTGTTCAAAAAATAAAACCAAATGAAAGTGTACAACTGACAAGACAAAATACATTTTTCTTTTAAAAACATTGAAGTTAAAATGTACTTCATTAATTAACTAAACTCTGACAGAGGTGTCCCTGTGAGGGACAGTGCCCCCCAGTACGGGACAGGGGTGTCCCGGTGCGGGACAGTGCGCCTCAGAACGTTTAGGATGAGTTAAACAGGACTTAACCTACAAGAAAATTTGAACAACAACTTTCAATACGTCGTCATTAAATGTTTACAACCTTATACCTAATCGACACCTAACCTTAAACAAATACTAAAGCAGAACGCCAGTTAAAATAAATAAACTAAACAAACATTTCAACAGCAAGATCAACAGGTAACATTGTACTACAAAAGTAGGCCCATATAGTTTTAATATAAGCGGAGTTAAATTATGTCAGTCTCTCATATTACAGCTTGCAGCAGGTAGAATGAGTCTACAAAAACATTTGAATCCAGCTTAAGTTTACTAGTTTGATTTGAAAGTTTACTGGATCCAGAAGGTAATTAATAAATTATTTGGCCAAATATGTAGTTGAAAGAGTGTTGAAGTTTTGAACACAATCACTGATTCACAGGAAAAATACAACTGTAGGCTGAATGAAGTTAAACTGTAATCTGATTGAAGCTTTGCAGTAGGCCAATTTTACTAGAAGATTAATATGAAGTTGATAGCACCTAATTACAGCAGATGGGTGAAGTGAAGTTCCACAGTTTTCCCATGGGAACACCGTAGGCAGTGGTTAGGTTCAGTTGTCTCAGGAAGCATGATGTGTCCGAACGGGCTGCCACGAGCCGTGCCGCTATGTAACTGCCCCTTGGAGTACGATAGGCCAGTCTACATGATCGAAACTAGGTGGAGCCTACAAGGTTGCTGCTGGTCTAGGCCAGGAGCCCTGGCACTGTGGTGTCTGAAACTAAAACGGCAAGCTGGTGGTGATAATTAATATAACAAAACTTCTGTAGAAACGATTCAACATGACTAACTTAACAGAGCAGCACAGAGACGCGATGTAGATGTAGTGAAGGTTGGTTTCCGACTGACACCGTGACGCTACGAAAAGTCGTTGGCCGGTACCCGAAGGGGCGGGGGATTGGAACATTCCAGTTGCTTCTCTACAGAACTTTTCTATCCGGCCTCCTCATAGAAACAGACATCGGTAATCAGTGCGGCAACACAAAATCTGAGCCGAAAAACTGACACGGCTCAAAGTACACCAACAAATGAATAACAGGCTTTTCTAATGCAAAACGCCCATAAGACAACGTACTGTGTTTGCTCGATATACATTTTCTTAATAACTTGGTAAATATTTATGCTAAAATGACGAGAGAGGGCTTAAAAGTTTCGCCTCACTAGTTCCCATCGTTTTACATTAATTTTACATCCGGGGCTTTTCTGATACTTTTGGGCCCAAAAACTTGAAATTTGAAATATTTACCCCGAAAAAAGGGGTTTAGGGTTTTCCGATTGTTTTGCCCAACGAGCTTATCCAAGTGATTATAGAAAGGAACGTCTCTACCAAATTGAAAGTATGTCGGACAAAAGAAGCGACCGCTAGAGTGCAAACACACACACACACACACATACACACACACACACACACACACACACACACACACACACACATACATATAGATATATATGTCAATACAATGTTATATAGTAATATAATCATTATATATATATTTTACATATATATTATATATATATATATATATACACAATTTTGATCGACCCCCAAAACGTGTTCAGGGGGTCACGTTAGGATCTTCTATGGAGGTCCCGGGCTCAAGTTTCACCGCTCGGGTCATGCTAATAGTCCACTTTCCATAGGGAATTCACTAACAATACAAAACTGCTTATTCAAATTATCTGTTTAGAAATGCCATCAATTTAAATAACAAACAATAAAAACCGTAAACTTTGATTTAAATAACAACTGAAAAATTACTTTTAGCCCGTTTAGTCCTTTTTTGAATGATACCCATCAAAATGTATCTGGTTTGTTTATTAAATAATAAGTACTGTATATATGCTGTTATTTGCAACTCTTCCTAATAATTATTGATGTTTTAATACTCTCCTTTGTCAGTTAGTTTTGGAAGTGACTATTTTCGAAAGTAATATAAAAAAACTGACTCTAATATTCCAGAAAATTAATTTAAAGTTATTTTCATATAATGCAGATTTTAAATGAAAGAAATTTTAAAAGGAATAACCAAAACTTCTTGACTACTTTCCTGATTTAGATATTGATTAAGTAATTAAGTAGAGATCCATACAGAATTTATAATCGATCGGCTAAAGCGTCCGCTCTCTAGAGGTTCTTAAACAAAATATTGATAATAAATGGTGGCTATATTGGAAAAAGAGCATTTCAGTACCAAAAGTTATAGTGACGTGTTTACGTAAATTATGTAAATAACATATTAATGAAATATAATTAACTTTTTCACACATCCCTAATACATTCTATATTATGTATTTCAAATATGGCATTAAACTCCGAGTTTAATAACTAGTATATCCATGTACAACTCATGATATTAACGATAATTTGTCCTTTTATATTACTTCGCTGACATATATAAATTCCGAGTAAGTACCAATAAAATTCTTGTTATGCCCGCGTTCGCCCTTAAATGTTTCTCTCTTGCCATAAGAATGTTGTAAAATGTGACTTTATCTCACATAATATAACATGTCTGCACACTAAACTTTGTGTGTTAAAATATCAGGTTTCATTCGGTTTTCATCCTACTCTTTAATAACAGTTATTTTTTGCATGGATCTTTCACAGTTTAATATAATCATTATATATATATTTTACATAAATAAACAAAAAAACATTTCAACAGCAAGATCAACAGGTAACATTGTACTACAAAAGTAGGCCCATATAGTTTTAATATAAGCGCAGTTAAATTATGTCAGTCTCTCATATTACAGGAACTGACGTCTGTGCCATTTTTGTTGTTGGAAAATGGTGTAATAGTGACAGTGAACTCCCAACGCTATGTTCACATGTTGAACACATGGGTAAAATGGGTTAGTGGTCTGATAGTACAAGGTGACTCACGGGAACCGGACGTTTTTTAATAAATGGGTTGAACTATTCATTTATGAAATATCGGGTATAGGTTGGGTAGAGTTCTATCGTCCTACGATAAAACGAAATTTTGGAAAGAAAAATATTTTTAAAATATAAAATTTATCTTCATTAGGCGATTATTCTTTAAATTTTAATAACACAATTTATTTTTAAAACAGCTTGAACTATGTGTCAAGAGTTTAAAATACATGAATATGGCTTTTACCAACCAATAAAAAGATAACTACAATTTGTGAGCGTTTGTTAAAAACCTATATGGACCATTTCACATAATGTCAATAATTTTGTCATTAATAAATTTGCTACTCAATAGAATTATGATGTCACCTTCTCATGAGACATGAGATTCTTATCAATATGGAGTATATGGAGTATGGAGTCGAGGTACTCTGAAATTAGTTGGATGTACTGTCATGAGGAACCTATCAGAACATGTCATCTATCAGAACAAATGATGACAATTTAAAGTACCGGGTGAGTCACCAGGTAATGCGTGTTTCTAATTCCAACACTTCTGGCATTACTAGGCACTATACTCTTTTTCTAAGGAAAAATGTGTGCTTGCTTAAGATCACAGCATTGACACTGAATTTGCCGAAGATCCATGTTGGTCAAAGGGTCAAAACCTGTTTGTGATTCTTTATGATTAAGTATGAACATTTGCAGCTCAACGATGACAAAACCGATGGGCCGATTTACGCGACAATATGCTACGCTAATACACAACAGTAAAATACCATCCTACCCTTCACTTGGGTTTTGAAAATGCCAAATTTCCAATCTCGATGAATTAGAATTTGATTAAATTATTACGGAAATATGTGTTTCCAAAGGAATCCAAAACCCTCCCGCTTAGAATTGTATCGTGATTGGGAAAAACACGAAGCGTCCGGTAACACCATTTTCCCTTCTTATGTAAAAAATTAGTAATTTTGTCAGTAAAATGGGTTAGTGGTCTGATAGTACAAGGTGACTCACGGGAACCGGACGTTTTTTAAACAGCTGTTGCATTGTTGTTGCACGTGGTAGAAAGATTGAGGTTATGTCATTACCTTCAGTAAGGCTTGCCATTTTTGTCGCAATGGATCAGTGGGTCTTAGGCCATCGCGTTTTCGCATACGAGTCTTTTGTCAAAAATGGTGAATCCGTCGTCAAAACCCAGCGGGAATTTCGACGACATTTTAATATTGAACGCCATGGAACTGTTCCAAGCCGAAATACGCTGTTAAGATGGGTTTCAGGGTTCCGAACAACAGGGAATATAACAAGAAAGAAACCACCAGGCCCTGTTAGAACTGCAAGAACACCCGAAAACATCGCCAGAGTGAGAGCAGCATTGATAAGGAGTCCAAGCAGGTCTGCACGAAAACATGCTCAAGAGTTGAACATGACCCGCGAATCAGTAAGGAGAGTTTTTCAGAAAGATCTTAAGTTTCATCCTTATAAAATACAGGTAGTCCAGGAACTTAAAGTGACTGACTATAATAAACGAGTGAACTTTGCATCGCGAATGCAAAGATTGTTTAACCACGAGCCGAACGTGATATTGTTAATGAGTGACGAAGCCCACTTCCACCTCAATGGCTCGGTAAACAAACAAAACTTTCGTTACTGGGCCAGTCAGAATCCCCGCAATATTCACGAAAAACCTCTCCACTCTCCCAAGGTTACGGTTTGGTGTGCGGTATATCATTCGGGTGTTATTGGGCCGTACTTTTTCGAGGAAAATGGTGTAATAGTGACAGTGAACTCCCAACGCTATGTTCACATGTTGAACACATTTCTCCGTCCAGAACTTCGCAGACTTAGAATAAACCGGGAAAGGGTTTATTTTCAACAGGACAGTGCTACAGCCCACACCGCAGACCAATCAATGAGAGTCTTGAGGCAAATGTTTCCTAATAAGGTGATTTCTCGCTTTGGTGACATACCGTGGCCGGCAAGGTCACCTGACTTGTCCAGCTGTGATTACTTCCTTTGGGGGTTTCTAAAGGAGCGTGTCTATGCTCACAAACCACGCACTCTAGAAGATTTGAAGTTGGCAATCACAGAAGAGATCAATGGCATTGGACAAGACCTCCTGACCAGAGTTTCAGCTGATTTTCTGACCAGAATGAACATTTGTAGAGAAGTACATGGCAACCATATGCGTGACGTCATTTTCAAAAAATGACTGTTTGGTAACAAATGGCAAATGTTTACCTCACTATGTGCAGTATTAAAACCATTTTATTCATTATAACTACTGTGTACTACTTATTTAAAAAACGTCCGGTTCCCATGAGTCACCTTGTATTTTAAATTTCGATTGCCATTTTGAATTGTAATTATTGCAGAACGTGTATTGAACCACAGTAGCAACGTCTATTAATATAGTTTAATCTATCATTGAACTACTGTATATCGTTAACTGTTCGAAATGTTATACAAAACGTTATCATTGACCATACAAAATTAATAATAGAAAACGCTCGACAACCAATCAGTTGAAATACGGTTCTGGCCAAGAGAAATAATTAAAACCGTACCTCATTTTTACTTTCTCCCCTTATACATAGTTGTGTGTGTGTGTGTGTGTGTGTGTGTGTGTGTGTGTGTGTGTGTGGATGTGTACAGAGCTAGAGCCTTAACCAATGGGCCGATCTTTATGAAATTTGGCATGTAGGTACTAATCCACGATATCTCCAGGTTTTTTTTCATTTTTTTGAATTTTTTATTTTTAAGGGTAATTATCCCCCCAAAACCACCAAAAAACATGACAAATCCAAATTTCTCAAAAACGGCTCTAACGATTTTGATTCAACTTTAGTCGTTTGTAGAACTTTTGTTTTCCAACAAAATGGCACCACCCGCATTCCTGTAAAAATTCGGGTTCAAAAATTACAGGACTTAAAACACCCAAAATTCAGTTTTTTGGATTTTTCATAAAAAGACATAAATGTAAACAAATATTACTATTCACCATTAACAAGAGCTCAAAAAATTAAACAATTTAGTATTTTGAACTACTATTCTACGATTGCTGGTTTCGGAGAAAATTGAAATTTTCATTTGGCGGTAAACGCAGTACGTTGTCCAATGTTATTCTTATGGGGAATAAAAAAAATACTATTTCTCTCTTATTTACTGGTCAATTTCATTCAAACTTGATATACTTGTCAAGTTAGCATTGACCAACAGAGGAAATTCGAAATATGTTGACCCTTAATAACCCTGGGGGGGAATAGGGGGCATTCCCCCTCTTAAAACCACGAGTGTAGCAATGGGTTCTGTAGTGCCTCCAAAGCAGGGATTTGGGTGGATGTTTTCTTAAACAACTTGTTTACAAGATTTTCTGTACATTCGACCGTGCTTTGTATTCTATATTTAGTAAATAAAAAGTAATTTATTCATTAAAGTTGGGCTAAAAGGGAGAAAGTATGTGTCAGTTTCCAGATACCGTTTATTAGTTTTGTTACAGGATGGTATACTCATGTTAGGCGGCCATCACGGCATCAATCCTTCATGCAGGATGTCCACTTAATTTGAAATATCTTAAAGGGTAGTAAAGAAAATGAGCTAAGAAGAGAATTCGTCGCCATGTTGAATATAAGAAACAAATTATCTCGCCATGCAAACGAATTCGCCCGCTATGAGAGAAATATGTACGCGGGAGCAACGCGAAAATAAGAGCGCAGAAAAATTCGCGGGAACAGGACGGGCTGCGCAAACCAGCAAGAAGCGAAACGCGCAGCCGAGTTCAGATTGGCGAAGTGAAAAATGAGCTGGTTGGAAGACTAAGAGTTATTATGTGTTTAAGGTAGCAGTTATAAGGGCGGACCATATAAGGGCGAGTCCTCGTGAATTTCCATCCTTTTTATGTCATATTTGGAAATATAACATAAAAAAGGGTGGAAATCCACGAGGACTCGCCCATATATGGCCCGCCCTCATAACTGCTACCTTAAACACATAATAACTCTTTGTCTAATAGATTATAGGTTATAATTATCTGAAGTATTCAAATATCTTCCTAAATGTCATCCCAGATTTTCTCCTTCAGATTTTTGTAATCTCTCTGATTGAGGTCATACAGAATAGAGTAGGCATTCACAATTATTACCAAATGTTCAGTTAAACAAGACACGGTTGCAGACCTCACGACTCGCAGAATGACCAAGTACACTCCGATCCGCGGGACAAGGGAAACTCCGACCGGCTGGACATCGCCGAGATTCGCAAGAGTCCCGCGTCCATCAAGCTTTTCCGCTGCAAATATTTCGCTTCGGTTTGGGCGCAACCATATCCCGCCTAGGTTTTCGAAGTCTGCCGAGGATTCTGCTGCGTCGCGAAAAATCGCATTGGTTTGGGTGAGGCTTTAAACTTGGTTAATTCGCCCGCCAAGAGAAACATGAAGAACAAATTTAACCCGCTTGCTGTGTAGAGCCATGTGGGAACAATTCCATCAAGCTCATACTAAAAACAGACTGACCCTCTCTGAACGGAATGCACAGAAACTCAGCTGTGAAAAACTCAACTCGGCACGCTGGTGCTTGACATTAAAATGGAAGAATATCTTTCCTTATATAAGTGTTTTCATAAAATCTAAATAACTGATGTACAGACTTTTCACTCTAAAGAGTTAAATCAAATTCTATGGCAGAATTATAAGTCACAACTCATTTCGAGATTATATCATTATATCTTACGCGATTATCAATTAGGTTTGATTTCAATCCGGACTATGAATGGATTTAGTAGTGTTTTGTGGCATACTGCGTTTCATCAATTAGAATAAAATTACTTACTTTGTACCCAAGCCCTCTTTATTGCGACCAATGTACTTGAATTAACAATGCTTTTATAAATGTCTCATCACGTTGCGCTACATAAACCAAAAGGTTTCTATTTCCACAAACAACCAACCAGCTTCATAAATATAGACAGAACCGACATTTTACTATATACATGACACAAGTCTCGGAGCGGCCGATTTAGTTGCTGGCGCGTTCTGCTTTCCTGATCCAAAACTTAAATCTCAGTTCCCCCGAGACCCGAGTCAGTAGTGGACACCTTCCTTTTCCGGTTTTAATAAAACTCAGTTTTCTAAAAATAAGCTAATAATAGTTTTGTAATGTTGAAAGAGACTTTATAGGAACCAAATGCTCACAACTGATATTTTATATTATCAACTTTATAAAAAATTACAATAGAAAAATCGGAGAATAGAATCAAACCTTAAGACTGAACTGAACAAACCAAACAATAATTAAATCAACCGGATGGTTTGTTAGCGAAATTCCCCTATAGGGAAGAAGCTATTACCGTAGGTCTCATGGTAAGACTTAAGCCCGAGACCATGATAACTTTTCATTTTGAGGTCCCCAGACGCCAAAAACATCATTCGTTCAAATTTGTATATATATATATATATATATATATATGTGTCCGTAAGCACGATAACTCTCGTAAAAAAGGTCCGATCTTAATGAAATTTGGTAAAAATGTGTAAAGCACCATTTATTTGAACGAGTTCGAAAACCAGACGAATCGCACCATCCAAAGGGGGGTTTTTGGGGGGTTTTGTACCCCAAAAATGTTTTTTTTTTTGGGTTTCCACATGTAATTTTTATTTAAATCAAGTTTTAATTTCTACCATTTAATTCAGCATAAAAAACAAACAATTTGGTATTTTTATCATTGCTCTACGTCAATTGGTTCCTGAGATATTGAAAGTGCTAAACACAGTACGTTGTCTAATGTTATTCTTCTGGAGAAAAAGAAAAATTTTATATCTCGCTTATTTATGAACATAAACTGACAAAATTTGGTATATGGCTTCATCTGGTTGGGGTTTATCGTTGTTTGCACCAGATACAAAATTTTCACGTATGGTTCCCGTAGCAGCAAACCTAGGTAATCGGTCCCCATGTTATTCTTATGGAGAATAATTCAAATGTTATATATCGCTTACATATAAATGTATATGAATGAAACTTGGTATGTGACTTTACTTAGATGAGTTCTAATGATATTTGCATAAAAATGCATTATTTTGGGTTCCTTGTTGCAGCAAACCTGCGTACTCATCCCCTATGTTATTGTTACGGAGAATAATTAATATTTTTAATACCGCTTGTTTGTGAATATATTTCTTATGAATCCTGTTAAGTGTTAATGTGTTATGTTATATATTCATTGGAAATTCGCTGAGTATGCAGGTTTGCTGCGACGGGGGTATTTTTTAAACCTCTGTATATATGGATTACATTTATGTAAAAAATTCACAACCCATACAACAATACTCACATAAACTTAGCATTATCAGACCATACAACATGGTTGTCAGTTAGTTACAGTATCAGCAGAAAACTACATGACATTCGTAACAACAGTAAATTTCTTCTCTAATTTTACGGAAAAGTTAATATTGATAAATAATTGTGCCCAAGATACACGATCATTTTACGTGCGTTGGTTTGTCTGTACCTCTAGTGCATGTTCTTAAAATTGATAAGTTTAGCTCCATTAATATTATTTTACTACACACAGTGAAAGCTATAGGTTCGAAACTACAATTTTAAAACCAGCTTTATACTTTTTTGATCGAGGTTTTAGTTTTATTCAACAAGGTATTGTATTCATATTCATAGGGGCTATCAAAGAGCCGCTGAATATGCACGATAGAGGCGTCTACCCTCCCAACAACCCCTAGACCTTACGCTGGACTGATACTAATTGTGGCTATTAGGGGACACTCCTACTCGCTTCAGCAGACATGCGGGCGCACTGCGTGTAGTTCTGTCTGTAAATAGGCTGAGTCGGCATTTGGTACTGCATTGAATTTGGTTAAAATTTGTAATTTTTATTTTATTCGGTTTTTACAAAACCAATAAATACATCGAGTCTTTGTCAGCATAGAAAAAGGAAAGTAAAGTGGTGTTTACTGTTTCATTTTACTAATGCAATTAGCTATGTAAACCCCTTAATTAGAACACGTTTATAAATTATTTATTGTGACAATTTATATGTTTTTACTGTACTTGTTATGTAAATACATATTAAAGTGTACAATTTGGAGAATAAAGATTTTGATTATTATTTGACCAATTACTTAAATGAAAACCCATACAATTCTTTATTAGCAGAATGCAATAACCATGAAAACATAATTGAACTAACAAATTAAGAAAAAAATTACTACAGTTTGGATAATTGTTCGTGATAAAAGTGGAATCCGTATAAATTTGTGTTCTAAGATAAAATCTGTTTGGTCGTATGTTTGCAATACACAAAATGTTATAAGCGTTGATGTGTTTTGTAATAAGCATATTTCCTTTTGAAACATTTTTCAATGTAAATCAAACGAATTGCGAAATGGTGATTGTATGTTGCGATTTCATCACCTGAATTATCTTCCCTTTCGTCGTTGACAAGATTTCTGTTTAACTACGTACATTATTTGCAATACTATAAAATAGTCAAATTACCTTTGAAACTTAGAAGACAGAGAATACACAACAAAACCAAACCTTGGCCCCGTTTTTGTTATTTAATAGGTAAATGTAACAAAGCATAATAACGAATTATAATTTCACTCCTGTTGTATGGTAGGAGATAAAAATCCTGTCTATCATACTTTCCCGAGGGTCTCAAGTCCGGAATAAGGCTGGCTGATAGGAGTAATCAATCCTTGCTGAAGTGATGGAACGTCTCCATTATTACTTTTCAATATTTTAAGCTAATTGAGCTTCGAACTCCAACCACGTTCTGAACTCCGGATACCTTTTGTGCTAGTGTCGATCGTCGTGCACCTTTTTCTCTCTGTCATTTATCTGATCGCAAGGTTTTTTGTTTTCTAGGAGACCCAAAAACGTAAATCAATATTATCTACTTAGTTAAACTATTTCCTTTTATTTTTCATGATACTAAAATAAATATTCCCCGTAGTTAAATCGATACAAAATGTAGAACAATCCTTGATGTAGTATCGTAAACCTTGAAAATCACAATTATTATTTAATTACATGAGACTGAAAATACTTACTTACAAACGCCACAAAATAACATAAACAATATTTGTAGGACTCCAGAAGTCACCATAATAACCAATAAATTTAGTTTACTCAATACGCACTCCATTTAATCTAATTTACCAACGTATTAAAAAGTGCTTTTACCCATGGCTCCAAACTTAAACGAAAGTTATTTTTATAACTTTAAAAGCTTCGTACATTTTAATACATACTCAAACGTTCCAGCTCGATCCGGAGATGAATGCGCAAAGCTTTTCGTGTAGTCCTACACAAACATAAGGCACACTATTAAAACAATTATAATAATAATATAATTTTTCCAATGTATGACTGAGACCAGGCGACCTGGTGTTAGTAGGCTAGGCTACAAACCCAACGACCTGTCTGTGTTGTGTAATCTTGCACAGGAAACTGGTGGGGCTCCATCTTGTTGGTAAATAATTGTTTGCCTTTGAACTGAAACTTCCAGGAGAATGCGAGGCAACCCCTGACATGTGCCTCTTGATATTCTGACATTGATATTCTTGAATGTATCTTATTTTTAATCAGTTAAATTATATTATTTCAACTACATTGTCGTCACGCCCCAAAGTGTAGTACAGTAAATCGTTTTAAAGCCTATTTAATGTCCAAGTTGTTTATAATATTTTCAATAACTTGAAATAATTGCAAGAAGTATTTTAAGGATATAGAAAATAAGAAATTTATAGGATGAAATACATCTATATATATTATGTTAACCCTGAAATCAATATATTAATTGTTTTCTTGTTTAGACTTAAAATATGCTTTTGGACTTAATTTCCATTATTGAGACCTGTATTGATACGGAATCATAAATTAGAGATAAACTGTGAGAGTGTGTTTAGTGTTAAAAATAGTTTGAGACATGAAAAACGTATTGGAGTGTTTCAAATATTGAAATATATAAGTATTTCAACAAGTTTTTTTTGTTAAACATATGGGCATCGTGGCATTATGAGGGAAAGCTAAATGCCAAGAGCGTGTTACAATTAAAATATGAACAATTATCAGTATTTAATTGCTACTTATCCCTCTAAATCGGAGTTTTGACAAGGATGTAATTTTAATCAAACATCCACAAAGACTTCCCATAAACTCTTCAATTATTATGTCTTGTCAGTTAGATAGTTCGTAAGAGGAATTTTCCAAAAATATTTCATATGGTTGTTATAAAGGAGTTAACAACCATTATTTGTACAGAAACCATCCAAGTTTAACTAAAAACATTTTGCTACAACATTCACATTGAGTCGATATACTTTTTCCCACCGCAATACTCTGAAGAGTTATTGTGGTGGGCCACACCCTTAATGCATTGTGCTAGGGAGCACTTGAGGAAAGCTCTTAACCCAACCGCACTTCCTCCATAACGTGCCGCAGCCGCAGGCGTGACCGCAACCGCGTGACGTCACCACCACCAGCCACAGTCCGACCTTTGAACTGTCACGTGGTGACCACAACTGTAATGGTCTGGGGTCACTTCCGCAGAAATCCGCAAAACAATATACAATCACAGGGAGGACGGAACTTTAAATCATACAAAATTAAAAATAGTTAGACTTAGTTTCATTCATCAGTTCAATTAAAATAATTCCTTCGATATGGTTAGTTATATATGTCTTAGATAACCATAGTTATTAACTTAAAATTTCCCTTGTGTTATTTTAATTGATTCAAAATGAATAAATCAGGTTTATTTTAACCAATTGAAAGGTAGTGTTTAAAGTAAAGCCTCGCGCGCACTAGGGCGGCACGGCACGGACGGGCGGTACGGCACGGACGGCATTTTTAAGGGGGGGTGCGCGCACTAGGGCGGCACGGACGGGCGGTACGGCACGGACGGGCGGTACGGAACGGACGGGTTGCGCGAACAGCGGCGTGAATTTAGGTCAGTCTATACACTACTGTGAAAGTACACGTAGTGCAGTGCAGTTAATTTGGAGAATGGATATCGATGAAGAAGTGGTGATAGTTAGCTTAATTTTGGCGGAAGAAGAGGAGAAGATTAGAAAGAGAAAGCAAAGATTTTGGTAATTTGGTAAAAAGTAAAGATTGGTAAAAACAACTCCGGGTATTTTTCCACCATCACAATCAACTTGGACACATCCATCTTCCTACTTGTTGTCAGCCGTACTAGTGGAAAATGGCGGAAGTCCCGTGCCGCCCGCCCGGTGGTGAGTATGAGTCACCGGTACGGCCGGGACGGACGCTCGGAATTGTCCTAAAGTTCGTTCTCCCGGACTTTTTAACAAGTGGCGGAAGGTGCCGGTCGTCCGTTGCCGGCCGTCCCGCCGTAGTGCGCGCACTCTCATTAGATTCAATGCTACAAACTTTTAAAATTTGCCGTGACTGCCGCCCGTCCGTGCCGTGCCGCCCTAGTGCGCGCGAGGCTTTAAAGCTTGCATAACGAGAGAAATGTGAAGTCTATTTAAAATAAAATTGTTATGACTTTTAATCAATATACTAATACTTCGTGATGGTTTAATATACTAGGTATTAAATAAAATATAATAATACTAATCAATGTTTGCAACAGTAGTTATATTAAGCATAACTTATTAATAATGTAATCATATATTAATTATATAATAATATAATTGCAAGCTCAGCCCTTATTTATATCAAGGGGCCAACCTATTTACATTTATATTAAACTTAGCGAAATTTTTTTCGTTTTTTCCTTTTTTTGTTTAAACAATTCTTTACAAGGATTTTCAATCAGCCTAATCCAAATTACTATTGTTATACTTTTAGTTGTTATTTTTAGCTAAGTTCTATCTTAATTAGACTTATGTTCAAAAAAGTGCATTTTAAGAAAGTTTCACTGTTCGCGTTGTACCCAGTAAAGTGTCGCGTTGTAGTAGTTCGTAGTCTAGATTATTTAATATGGTTTAAGATTTAAAATATGTTATTAGAAAAGGATACCAAATGACATACATTTAATATGCCAAATATGGCTTGGAGGAATATTATATTTTCACTTTTAAAAGCAATTCAATGTCATTGTCATTTGTGTCTAATATCACGACATGATTAGCTCTGTTTTTGTTAATATATGATATGGAAGCAATAGTACATATTGTTTTTAATTAGTTACATGCTTATTTAATATCGTTATAAAGAAGGCGTTTGAATTACATTAATTATCCGATTACTTTGTGGGTATAAAACTTGGTATGTTGCTTCATCTGGAGGTATTTGCCTAAAAACCAGATTTTTTGGTCCTTGATGCAGCAAACCTGCATACTCAGTCCTAATGTTTTTCTTATGGGGAATAAATAAAATGTCAAATCTCGCTTATTTATTAATATGCTTTGATTAAAGTTGATAAGTGGCTTCATGTCCATTTAAAATTCGCTGATTGTGCAGGTTTGCTGCAACGGGGGTATTTATCAATTAAACTAATGGATATATATATAAATAATTTAATTTGCGTTTATTTTAATACGGGTTTAAGTTCAAATCAGTTTTGTATGTTTTTAAGATCATATTATTATTATACGAGGTGTACCGTAACTCTTTGGACAAAGGTATATATCCTTGGGTAAATATAAACACATTTTATCATATGAATATGAGTCTCCTTTAAATAGTTTTCCGTTTGTCTGTCTGTATTGTTTTTTATTTTAAAGTTCATATCTAACAACTACGGATCCAAATTCAACCAAAACTAAGTTAAATATTAATGGTGATAGGGTCTATCAACGCAATGGTTCGGGTGAAACTATCTCTGATAATTTCAAAATGGCGGTTATTTTAGATGGTCTATCTTAAATGGCTCAAAAACCAGCCATTTGACATAATACTTAGAAGAATGACTTTCTTTTAGGGATTTTTAAACCAAATCTATTAATACTTAAATTATTGAAATCGAGTAATAAACAATCGACCTTCTGCAATTGTTGTACTGTCGAGAAACCAAAGATGGGCTAGATATGTCCGGTCGCACGCAAATTGTATTAATCTAAGTATCGTTGGGTTTGACATTAAATTCTCTAAAGTATGTTATTTTTGTAAATATTTTGGGTAATGACTGGTTTTCAAGTCATTTAAGATAGAATATTTGAAATTTCCAGAGATAATTTCACCATAACTTTTGGTTTTGATAGGCCTATCGCCATAGATAATTTATTTAGGTTTGCTTGGATTCGGATTCGTAGTTTTTTTTTAAATATGAACTTTAAAGTGAAAAACAAATATAGACAGACAAACGGGAAACGAAGTAGGAGACTCATGTTCATAATATAGTAAAATGTATTTTTACTGACCCAAGGAATAACGATATATACCGATGTCCAGAGAGTTACGGGAAACCTTGTATAACTAGTTTAGTATTAATGTATTCGAAAAACATTACGAATTAAAAATAATAAATTGTATAACCTAAAAGTTGGAACCCAATAAACTCATTATGTTAATTAAACCATGATAAAATAACGATAATTTATTTTAACTATAGGACAAGAGAAAATTAAGTTTAAAATAGCTTAATCAAGTTCCTAGTTGTAATCACACTAATTAAATCTTTACGATTTATGACAAAAGATGTGTGCATATTCACATATATAGGTTGTCCTTGCATTTTTTAGATTTTTCTACTAGTATTCGGTTGAACAGACTTTATATTCAAAGCTCAATAAATTATTCATGTATCGGCTTGTACCGATGCGATGTATTGAAAGGTGCCGAAGTATTGATCGGCCGTTATCGGCCCAGATCGGTCATTTCCGGCGATGTCAGAACAGATTTGTCGAGAAACATATTGCTGTTGTGCGATGTACTGTGAAAAATAACATGAAACTTTCAACATTTTTCTTAGCAGTGAAAGACAAAGATAATTTCTTCTTAAATTTAGAGTTCAATGCATATTATAATTTTTATTTTCTTTGAATTCTAAAGTTTAGTTTCGACACCTCAGTTTTAATTATATATTTTTAATTTAAATCGTGAGTCCAATTAAAATGGGCTACTCACAGTCATTTACATTTACCATACTAAGCTAAAATATGCTATGGTGTAATATTATTTTTTAAAATAAAATTAAGAAAGGTATTTATTTTAATTCCGTCCGTTTCTGCAATTTAAACCTGTACATGAGATATATTCATAACAAATTGCAAATTAACAAGTATATAGTTAATCTAGTTCAAATGACTGGTTCTCGGAGGTGCGAGGCATATTTGTTTAAAAATAGATCAACAAATATCCCGACGAATTGAGAAGGTTAAGAAATATCTATATTTGAATCTGTTCAAACTATAAAGCTCGAATTGATGGAAGTTAAAAATCATATATTGTGAACAGTTATGTACATATATCTTAGTTATTACCATGACAAGACAGATAATAAATTTAAATAATTTATTATTTACAATCATTGCTCCCAGTTCGGTCACTCGCCATCTTCAATTATGATACTCTTTGTTTCAATTCTGGTCAAAGTAGGTCCTTTTTTATTTACTTCTTGGAAACATGCTCAGATTAAATATGAGTTTGTATATTAAAAATAAAAGGTTAAGAAGCGGTTAATGTGAGATTGCAGCAATGGAGTTTTGCTGTTAAATTATGCGTTTAATAGTTTATTTTTATTTTTATTGGACCACATATTGGGATGAGGATTTAATGAATGTTGGTTTTGGTCAATACAATATACATAAAGTATAATATAATAATTATTTAAAAACATAACAACTAATGAATTAAAATTGAACAAAAACCAAAAGAAACAACATAACAGAAACTAATACATATTGTACTGAAAACTTGTAAGCTGTGGAGAAATGGTGTCTGATTAAGATATGGAACTTAAAAAGAAAACTTCGTATTTAATATAATTTGAGAATTAATACAAACGAATCAATTAAGTTCTCGGTGGTGCGTGGCGTGGCGGCAGCAGCATATATACCGCGACTCCACCACCACAGTACAGGAGGACCGATGGCTCTAGGTGGCGAATGAGGCACATCTCGACCTGTATATATCATTAAGACGACTTTGTACGATCTCCAAGTGAGGAAGACGTTAACTACACCTCCTTTCGAGTCAACAAATTGATCTCCTTTTAATTACTTATTTGTATACGATAAATGGCACAATATATTTCAAAGTAAAATAATTTATGCAATTCAAAACAAGATATTTGCATGACGAAGACCAATTGCTTGCGATTAAACAAACATTTAAACAATAGAGTTATAAAATAAAATAATAATAATCGTTATATTGGTAAAAACATTAGGACTGAGTATGCAGGTTTGCTGCATCAAGGACGACAAAATCTGTTTTTTATACAAATGCTAATGGATCACCTCCAAATGAAGCAACATACCAAGTTTTATCAATTTATGTTCATAAACAAGCAAGATATCACATGTTTATTATTCACATGTTTATTATTCTCCTTAACAATAGCATACTTTCATTATAGCTGCTGAGTACGCAGGTTTGCTGCCATGGGGACCACAAAAAATGAGTTTTATATGCAAATAGCATTAAAAACCAACCATATAAAGCCACATACCACGTTTCATTAATATATTAATAAGCAAGATATACATTTGTACTTATTCTCTTTAAGATTAACATTGGACAACGTTCTGTGTTTAGTGCCCTCAATATCTCAGGAACCAATTCACGTAGAGCAATGATCAAAATACCAAATTGTTTTTTTTTAAGCTGAATTTAATGGTGTAAACCAAAATTTGGTTTTAAAAAGAATTGTATGTAAAAAGTTAAAAAAAACACTTTTTTGGGGTACAAAACCCCCCTTAAAGCAGAGTG
The DNA here is from genome assembly GCA_963675035.1 of Allygus modestus. Classification (NCBI taxonomy): domain Eukaryota; kingdom Metazoa; phylum Arthropoda; class Insecta; order Hemiptera; family Cicadellidae; genus Allygus; species Allygus modestus. Next base: position 320,923,993 of record OY776111.1, read on the forward strand.
ACTTGTCTGGTTCTCGAACTCATGAAAATATATGCTGCCTTTCACGTCACACACACACACACACACACACACACACACACAAACACACACACACACACACACACACACACACAAACACACACACACACACACACACACACACACACACACACACACACACACACACACACACACACACACACACACACACACACACACACACACACACACACACACACACACACACACACACACACACAGAGACACACACACACACACATATATATATATATGAATTTGAACGAAAGGTGTTTTTGGTATCTGGGGGCCTCAAAACGAAAAATTGATCATGGTCTTGGGCCTAGGTCTTCCCATGCCACCTATGGTAATAGCTTCTTCCCTATAGGGAAAATTCGCTAAAAACAACACAATACACATGTTTAATATTTAACATGTATGTAGTTGAATCCTTCAATCATGGATTATCAGAGGGATTTCCAAAAATCCTCTTGTTTTCCTAACGTCAAAATTAATATTATACAACACTAGTCCTAGTCCCAAGTGCAAAGAGGAAGTTAAATGCAAACTAAATCAATCATTCAACGGAAAAATAATGTAATGTATCGAAAACTAAAGAAGACTGTTACAAGTAAGACTGGTTTAAGAAAAGAAAGTATGTAGAATTTAAAAGCATTTAATAGGATTGACTTTTTATATTTTGAAGAGCTAGATAGGCTATTTAATATGAAAATTTTTAAAATATGTGTGACGTGATAAATAATTGTTATTGTGAGTTTTTTTGAAAGATATAAGAATTATAAGTAAAGCAAGTAACATGAGTACCCTGAAGAAATTCACATCCAACCTTTAGTAGACCTTCTATGTAAATTTGATTTAATAAAACATATATACATATTTTGGTATCATAGGGTAAACAATACAAGTTAAATAATAATAGTAATAATGTAAATATTAAAAATAATATTTTTGAATAACAATCGGAAGGCATAGTTGATACTTCACTAGCGATTTTGAAATGAGTTTGTACAATTATCATCGCATCCAGGCACATGCCGGAATGATTCCTTCAAAGGGACACGCCAGAAAGGGGGTTAAATATATTCTCAGACCTACCTTGCTCAGCAAATACTCCCTGTGTTAAGTAAATTACTAAGGTGTAAATCAGTGGCGTAGATAGACCTTTGTCAAGGGGGGGGATATCTCACTAGGGAATACAAAACAAAAAACTGTGTTCGTGACTAGAGCTGGTACCGGTATACAAAACTGAAGACATCATTGACGTGTCTCTTACATTCATAATTATTGATAGGCCTACACATCCAATACATAAACCATTGATACAAAGTACTCAGTATTATTTGTAACCAGGACTAAAAAGTACTTGTATCAGTTGTAATCAGTACTGGAAAGTAATCACTAAGCTAGGTTTGCCAAGTTACCGGATTTCCCCAGATTTTTAAGGTAAAAATAAAGCTCCGGGGAATTTCTGTGAAAAATTATAAATTTCCCCTTTTAGCGAATTTCCCCCATAGGGAAGAAGCTATTACCGTAGTCGGCGTGGTAAGACCTAGGCCCGGGACCATGATAACCTTTCGTTTTGAGGTTCCCAGATGTCAAAAACACCATCCTTTCAAAACTGTATATATATACAGTTTTACATATATATATATATATATATATATATATATATATATGTGTATGTGTGTGTGTGTGTGTGTGTGTGTGTCCGTGGGTGCGATGACTCTCGTAAAAATGGTCCGATTTTGATGAAATTTCGTACAAAAACGTAAAGCAACATTCATGACTTTAAGTTCGAAAACCTGCCAGATCGCTCCATCTTAAGGGGTATTTCGGGGGGGTTTTGTACCCCAAAAATACGTTTTTTGAGTTTTTTTAATATAATATTTTAGTAAATCAAATTTTAATATTCAGCATTGAGTTCAGCTTAAAAAACAATTTGGTGTTTTGATCATTGCTCTACGTCAATGGTTTATGTTTATGTTTATGTGTTGTTGAAGGGACGGATTCAGAGATCCAAAGATTCAAAGATCCTCACACGTCAACCGAAGCTTATTGTGTGTCCCTAGTACGTTAGTTTGGCAAACCAATGCCCGTACCCTTTACGAGATCCAGGAGTTTTTTACCAATACTAGCGTCCCTTTCATCACCTGCTTGCTTACAACCAAACAGAGCCCTCTCCTTGCCCGAGTTTCTCGCAGTCCAGTATGATGTGCTTGGCAGTCTCTTCAGACTGATTGCAAAGCCTACACACCTGACTTTCATTTCTGAGTCCGAGAGTGTGGAGATGTTTCCTGAAATGGCCGTGTCCAGTTATCAAAGCAATCAACTGCTTAACCCGACCTCTGCCCAACCTCACCAACCAGTTAGTGAAATAAGAGCTAGTATCTGCTAGCAGCCTTTTGCCAAGTGCTTGACCAGTGTAACCTTGCCATTGCTGGTGATGTAAGTCCCTGGACCATTTGTTTATTGTGTGAAAAGCAGTTGTTTTGCTTATGCCACAGCTTGGCTCTGGACCAAAGAATGACATACCGGAACCTCTTTTAGCAAGCTTATCTGCACACTCATTGCCACCTATGCCTACATGACCAGGTACCCAACCAAGATGCACCGAGTTGCGTGTTGCGAGTTTGCTGAGTGTGTTGTAACATTCCCACACCAGTTTTGACTTGATTTCGTTGGAGTCAAGAGCCTTGAGGGCAGCCTGACAATCTGACAAGATTACTATATGCTTGTCGCAATATCGTCTGGCAATGCCTAGATTGGCACAAACCATGATGCCAAACATTTCTGCTTGAAAAATAGTACAGTGTTGTCCCAGACTTGCACAGAGTTCTGTTCTAGGTGATTCACTGTACACCCCGTAGCCAGATTTTCCTTCAATGAGAGAGCCGTCCGTGTACCAGACAAGGCTGCCCTTCCTGTAATAGGGCCCTTCCTCAGATTTCCACTCTTCTCTGGAGCAGAATCCAACAGAAAAAGGTTTAGTGAAAACCATCTCCGTACTCATGACATCTGATGTCATATCAAGCACAGGGCTTTGAGCAACAGCTTTGGTGATGGTGCAATGGCCCGTTCCAGACAGGCCTTCCCTCCATTGGCCTGCGAATTTTAATCGATAGGCTGATTTCCGTGCTTCTGCCTTGATGAAGATATCCAAAGGCAGTAATCCAAGAGCAACTTCGAGAGCTGCTGACGGGCTGACGGTAGTCCTGAAAGCTCCAGTGACTATAAGTGTGCCCAACTTTTGTAAACTTGTGAGTTTGGCTATGGCTGTAGTCTGGTTCACCTTTGTCCACCAGACTAGTGATCCATATGTGACTTGAGGCCTTATTACTGCCTTGTACAGCCACAGCGCTATGTGAGGCTTGATCCCCCACGTGGAGCCTACAAATCTCCTGGACGTCATGAGCGCCCATTTCGCCTTATGCAGTGTATTATTCAAATGATCATTCCAAGTCAGCTTAGAATCAATTGTCAGCCCTAGGTATTTGACTGTACCTGATACTTCAAGCCGTGTTGGTCCAAGTCTCAGCCTGGAAAGAGACTCCAGGTTCTTTTTCCTTGTGAACGGAACAACTAATGTCTTTGAGGGGTTTATGCTTAGACCCTCTCCAAGACACCAGACATTGACATATTGAAGATTGACATTCATGACATCAGCAACAATATTCGTGAACCTTCCCTGTACCATTAGGACTATGTCGTCTGCATAGCCCTGGACAAAGACGCCTCTGCTAGTGATCTCACGAAGGAGACCGTCCACCACCAGGTTCCACAGAAGAGGCGAAAGCACACCTCCCTGCGGACAACCCTTCGTGGGTGCGATCACTATCGATTCACCTTGAAGATCGGCTCTAATCCGCCTGGAGCAGAGCACGGTCTCAATCCACCTACATACAGCAGACTCAAGACCACGCCCACGCACCGCCTGGACCATGGCCGTGTAAGTAACATTTTCAAAGGCACCTTCAATGTCCATGAAGGTGCATAGAGCGATTTCCTTAGCAGCAAGGCTGTCCTCCACCCTGCTCACAAGTTGATGCAGGGCGGTTTCGCAGGACGTACCAGACTGATAGGCATGCTGGTTTCGATGAAGATGAGTACCTGAAAGCACTCCCTTTCTTAGATGTCTTTCTACCAGTCTCTCCAGCGTCTTCAAGAGAAACGATGAGAGACTAATAGGCCAAAATGATTTTGCAGTTGAGTAGTCTGCTCTTCCTCTCTTGGGAATGAAGACCACCCTACTGAGGTACCAGGCTTGAGGAATGTACCCATAAGCCAGACTTGCTCTGAAGAGTTCGCACAGGAGGACCAAGAGATCTTCCGGTCCTTGCTGTAACATTGCCGGTATGATACCGTCCCCCCCCCGGAGATTTGAAAGGGCCAAACTTGCTGATGGCCCATTTAACTTTGGAAAGTGTGACAATCCGTCTGGCTAAAGTCCAGCTTCCGCGATCAGCTCTTGGCCATGAGCCCCTTTCGCTGTTGCCGGACATGCCTAAACAGTCACTCTCAAAAATGCAATTCGGAAAGTGAGTCTCAAGGAGAAGTTTGAGACTTCCTTCAATTCCAGTGGCATATTGTCCCCCTGGTGACCTCAGGGATCCCAGGAGGCCAATAGGGCTTGAAGCTACAACACACTGCAGTCTTGCTGCTGCGCTGAAACTGTTTACCTCCTGTGTAAACCGTCTCCAAGAGTTCTCTTTGGCTTTTTTGATTGCAAGGCTATATTCTGTGAGCGCCTTATGGTATGGCTCCCAGATACGGCTCCGTTTGCAATGGTTATGAAGCTTCCTGACAACCGTCCTTTTGCGTTCAAGGTCAGCAGTCCACCACTTAGTATTAGTGCGACTCTTTCCCCGCCGCAATGGACAATTGTCCTGGAAGCAGCTTACGATTGCGTTCTGAAGATCAGAAGCAATCTGGTCCATGTCCGCAAAGCAGCTGACCCTCCTACCTAATGATCCCAGTTGAGACAGGAGGTCAGACTTATAGAGTGACCAATCTGTTTTCCTGGGATCTCGATAGCAGGGCGAGTCACCCTCACTTTGCAGGTTAAAACAGATTTACCTGTGGTCAGACAAGGAGGCGTCGTGGCTTACGTGCCAATTGTCAATGACTCTAAGGACAAAAAATAATGTCAATAACCTCACTTCGATTTCGTGTAACGAACGTCGGACGTTTTCCAACATTACAAACATAAAGATTCTTAGATATGAGAAACTGAAGAAGAGCCTCACCTCTTGGATTCGCGTCGGAGCTTCCCCATCCGATTGTGTGATGAGCGTTGGCGTCACAACCTAAAAGGAGTTGTCGTCCGCCAGCGCAGGATGACTCCACCAAAAGTTCGAGTTCTCTCAATGGAGGAAGTTCCCCGGAGTCGTAGGGCAAGTAAACCGAGCCTGCAATTGTGCTCCATTCCTTGCCTTCATAACTCCAGGTTATAGACACCGCAGTGAGATCTCTAGAACAGAATTCAGTGAGGGTTAGGCAGTCCATACCTTTCTTCACAAGTATGCATGTTCTGACATTTTTGAGAGAGGTACAGTAAATCAACCTACCCTTGGTATCGCCCAGGCCTGCAACCCTTCCTTGGTGAAGCCATGGTTCTTGAATCAGTGCCAGGTCAAATCCCTCTCTGAGGAAGAACTGGCAAAAAGCGGCCGAGGCTGCTTTACTGTGGTATAGGTTGATCTGGAGGACCCTGAGAATTGTCCTTGACTGTCGTTAAGACAATTGAGACTTGCCAGAGTCCTAGGTTGGCTCTAGATTTGGCTGACCTAACAGCGTTGAAGCAGGCCTCATCCAGGAAACAGACGAATCCGTAACCTTTTGGGTCTGGCTTAGCTGGCAGGACCTTCCATTCCTTCACCTTCAGGGTGGGGTTTTGCTTGTCGAGCATCTCAAGGACCTTTTCTGGAGTCTTCTTCAGGAGCTTCGGGTGAGCTCTAAAGAATACCCTCGTTGACCTCAAGATGTCTCTCCTTAGTCCAACAATAAGTTTCTTCTCCCCAAGTGGTTTAAGTCTGGAGATGAGTGTCTCCAGCCAAAGCTTAGTTGCTTCGTTGATGCAGGATGTTATTAAGGCACCTTTTTCCATGCAGGTGCCTGAAAACGATGGAGCAGAGCCGTCCTCTAGGGGTTCCAGCTCATCAATGATGACGTCTTCAATAGCTTCTCCTTGCTCTGCTGAAAGCTTAGCCTCAGGATAGCCCTCCAAGACAATGGTCATTTTGATTGCGGAAATGTTCCTGTAAGAGACTCCTTTGCTAGAAGTCCCTGGATTCAAGGTTTGGTCATCATGATTTCTATGATTTCCACTCCTGGCCTTTTTAGTAGGTCCTTCCGCCGAGGGAGGGGTGGCCATATTGCCTCTAGGGCGCTTGGCCGCCCTCGACTCAGCTTCTGGACCCACATTCGTGCCTGGAGTTTCATCCATATCTGGTCTCTTAGGTTTTTTTTCTTTTTGCCCCTCCGAAACTTCGCTGGGTCAAAAACTTCACCTCTCTCAAGAAGTTTTGCCTGAATAGCCTTCCTTCTTTGGGCAGTGGTGAGGTTCGGTCTCTTCACCCGCAGGCTGTTCAGTTGCTCTATGGCATCATCGAGCATACCCGTAGATTTTGGTGTTCCTGGACTTCTGAGAAGCTCATCCTCCCCCTCCAGTGGGGCTGATGTGATTGAGCTCACATCGTCCATGTTGAAGTCTGTAGAAGCCTTCTCATTGTTGATAGCCTCCTCATGAGAATGCATCGGAACCTCCTGTGTGCCTGATGCACTCATTTCAGGTTGAGGAACCTGCCCTGATGGGGCAGATACTGATGGAATTGACTCTTCTGGAGTTGCCTCGAGGTTTGGTTCTGCTTGGTTATTTTGCCCTTGGCAGTCCATGTGGATCCCACGAGTAGCTAGGGACATGAAGTCGACCCAGACAGAGCCCCGCATGCCCGGGCAAGGCTGAATACTGCAGGAGGGCGCCTGGTATCCTGCAGGTACCGTTCTTGACACCATACAAAAGGCCTGGTGCCATCCACCCATCAGCACGGTCCACGTCACACCTTGGGTTGGCCTGTAACAGAGATAAAGGAAGGGGAGGGAAGAATTAGGGTGAAGAGCAGATTGGAAATAGCAAGATGAAGAAAGCTGATCCATGTGTACATAAATGGAAAGAACATGGATCAATAGGAAAGTCTCTGACACAGATGAAGAGTAGGGAGCCAGAGAGGCTAGCTGCAATGGACAAGCCACCGGGTGGTGGGGTAAAAATAAGGTAAAAATAAAGCTCCGGGGAATTTCTGTGAAAAATTATAAATTTCCCCTTTTAGCGAATTTCCCCCATAGGGAAGAAGCTATTACCGTAGTTGGCGTGGTAAGACCTAGGCCCGGGACCATGATAACCTTTCGTTTTGAGGTTCCCAGCTGTCAAAAACACCACATCCTTTCAAAACTGTATATATATATATATATATATACAGTTTTATATATATATATATATATGTGTGTGTGTGTGTGTGTGTGTGTGTGTGTGTGTGTGTGTGTGTGGGTGCGATGACTCTCGTAAAAATGGTCCGATTTTGATGAAATTTCGTACAAAAAAGTAAAGCAACATTTATGACTTTAAGTTCGAAAACCAGCCAGATCGCTCCATCTTAAGGGGTGTTTCGGGGGGGTTTTGTACCCAAAAATACGTTTTTTGAGTTTTTTTTAATATAATATTTTAGTAAATCAAATTTTAATTTTCAACATTGAGTTCAGCTTAAAAAAAAATAACGAGTTCGCACGCAGCACGCTGACGTGAGGGAAGTGAATTTCCACATAAAAAACTATAAAAACTCAAAATCAGTTAAAAACGTACATTTATTCCAATTTTTATTCAAATCTGAAAATATTAATTTTTTGGCTGTTCTGATGCTCTTGGTTCTATTTACCTGCAATGGTGGGAATACAATTTTGCACATTATAAGGCTAGGAGAAGGTCCAGTTAGGCTTTAAAGTAGGCGTGAGGTTGTTGGGAATGATAAAATTACACAAACAAATGAATAATAGGTTTTTCTAATGTAAAATCCCTATAAGACAACGTACTGTGTTTGGTCGATACACATTTTCCTTAATAACTCGGTAAATATTTATGCTAGAATAACGAGAGGGGGCTTAAAAGTTTCGTCACACTAATTCCCATCTTTTAACATGCATTAATTCCACATTCGGGGCTTTTCTGACCCTTTTTGGGTCCGAAAACTCGAAATTTGAAAGATTAATCCCCCATAAAAGGGGTTTAGAGTTTTCCGATTGTTTTGCCCCACGAACTTGTCCAACAGATTATAGAAAGGAACGTCCCTACCAAATTTGAAGTAAATCGGACAAAAAATGCGACCGCTAGAGTGCATACATATATATATATATATATATATATATATACAATTTTGAACGACCCCCCAAAACGTGTTCAGGGGGTCACGTTAGGAACTGCTATGGTAGTCCCGGGCTTAAGTTTCACCGTGCGGGTCATGCTAATAGTTCACTTTCCATAGGAAATTCACTAACAATCGTTGCTAATACATAAAGCGTACATTGAGCGTCTAAGAAACACAACTCTTGACGTCTCGTGTTCAACTGCCAGTAGGGATGAGTGGACTAACAGCCCAACAGCCCCAGAATGCTGCCAAGTGGATGCATCAGACGTTTGTTGATCCCTGAATACCACTTTTAATCGTATTTATTGATTTCATTTTTGATCAATTTTGCCCATGATTTAAGGCCATATACTCTACTGTGAACCTTAGTGCATTTTTAGAAATGTATATCGTAAAGACAACATTAAATATTTTTTAAATTAGACAGTTTTGAATAGGAAAATCCGCAATAAAAAGATTGATATTTGGTATTTAATCAAGAAAAAGTAATTCTAAATTCTTGGCTTCCGCTTTTTAGACTTTTACCTTTTGGTCAAGACAAATAGACTTAGTACATTAACATCTATATATGTGCAGATATATTTTAAAATGCCAAAAGTGTCTAGGGGCATACAGTAAAAGTTTGTTTCCTTAATGAATAATGAATATTTACTGTCATCAACACTATACACGTTATAGACAAAGTCAAAATTAAATGCTATATAAATAAAAAGCAATCTTTACAAGTTGTATAATAAATAATACAAAATATATGAAAAATCCAGATCCAGATCAGCAATACAAATTTCAAACAAACGAAGACAATAAAAAAGTGCCTCCTAAATGTAATACTTCAAAATATAATATTACTGTTATTAGAATTTAAAATTCAGAAATTTAATAAAAAGGATTTAAAATTAGCCAGTTATAAAACTTGGTATTAAATACATTAAAAGCTGAGTTGGGTAATTTATTGTAGAATTTAATGCATAAAACTGCATGATTATTTTGAGTTTTAGATAACCTGCAATTAAGGTACATCAATTTTTAACTGACTTCTTGTTGTATAAGAATGAATATTGTCTCTTAATCTAAAAACGTTAACGTTAAAACTACTGAACCAAACGAGCTGAAAATTTTCATGTAAGTAGATGTGCCATCTTGGCAATCCCTTAGGGTTCCGCCCCAGTGGCCCTTAAAGTTGCAATTTTATTCTTAGGGCAAGAAGTTTAACCACTTCTCTGTGGTTTAATGGTTTAGAAACAGATTAACACTGAGAAAGTTGAGTTGCAGTAGGAATTTTAATCAGCGGTTCTTTCCTGAATTCTTTGAGCGAAGCACGGGTAATCAGCTAGTTAACTGATAAAACAAAGACAAAGGTTGACTGTAAACAATAATTACTTAGTTAATTAATAAATTTATAATGCATGTCTTATATTGTGATATTTCACGTTTATCCTCCATACATTTTAACATAATTCAGACTTCTATAGTTTTTTTATAATCTAAATAATTAAGGGTTTCCAGAGTGAGGGGTTGAATATAAAAACCCGTCTGGTGGCACTCAAGATTAATTAGTACAAAGTTCCCTAATGCTAATTATATTTTTCAAAAGATGTAACGCAGAATCAGAGGTATTTTAGATTTTTTTACCTGTAACTTAAAACTGTGGGTAAATCGACCAAGGAGGATAGGTGATTTTCTTAAACTTCGGAAAATATACTACCAATTAACTGTCATTATGCATTTCTATAAAAAGAGAGAAATGTTCATGTTGGTGACTTATACCTACACTACTAATGCCAAATACACTTAAAATCACATTGCTTATCAATACTATATTTCGCATTTGTCTGTGGCTCCGTGCGTCCGTCCATCCACTCCGTGCGTCCGTCTGTCCGCGGCTGTTTCTCGAGCTGTAATGGCTCACAAGCTACGAAAAGATACTTTTTAGGGGTAATCGAGGTCGGGGAAGCTGCACGTGTCGTTTGTTTTTCTTGAAAAGCATCCTTATTTGAGTTGTATTAGCTTAAAACTGTTTTAGGCCATTTTCGTGTGTCTGTCCGTCCGCGGCTGTTTCTCAAGCTGTATTGGCTCCCAAGCTACGAAAAGATATTTTTAGGGGTAATCGAGGTCGGGGAAGCTGCAAGTGTCGTTTGCTTTCTTGAAAAGCAACCTTTTTTGAGTTACGGTACCTTCAAGCTGTTTTTAGGCCATTTTAGCATATATTTGCGGAGCCGGGAGTATTTAAGCTTTTTCCTGAAACAGCTGATTATTTCCTGCAATCGCGATAGCGGCCGCAAATACTAATACCAAATAACCTTATACCTTGTTAATTACTTTTTATTCAGTGTTTTTTGGTAAAAACACTTGCATTAGAAATGTACTGAAGTTTTTCTAAATCAAAGTTAGTACCATGGTTGCAGGGATTTCAAAATTAAAAGTTGTATAATTAATTTCTATCCATCAAAATATTAGTATCAAATGACAGATGGAATTCATCTCTACACTAGTAGGGAGTAAACTGTGAGTCATTATTTGTTTACTTTCCTCCTCTACAATATTTTCACTGAAGGAAGTATTTCGTCCTCTACTACGTTAACTAAAGAAGCTTTACAATATATTTCCGGGCTTATTTTAGACATTTATTGATAGATTTTGGGAATTTTGAATTTTTGTGTGCAAATAACAATGACCACAACCAGTTGAAGTTGGTATACCAAGTTTGGTTGGTTTACGTTCATAAACAAGCGAGATATAAAATTATTCTTATTGTCTATAAGAATAACATTGGACAACGTACTGTGTTTAGCACTTTTAATATCTGTGTAACCAATTGACGTAAAGCAATGATAAAAATGCCAAATTGTGTGTCTTTTAAAGGTGAATTCATTGGTGAAAACTAAAATTTGACTTTTTCAAAGATTACAACTACTAAACTCAGAAAACCCATTTTTGGGGTTACAACTACTAAACTCAGAAAACCCATTTTTGGGGCACAAAGTCCTCCCAAAATACCCCTTCACATAAGTCAATCTGTCTGGTTTTCAAAATTAAAGTCATTAATACTGCTTTACACGTTAGTACCAAATTTTGTCCAAATTGGACCATTTTTATGAGTTTTCATGCTTACGGACACACACACACACACACACACACACACACACACACACACACACATATATATATATATATATATATATATATATATATATACAGTTTTTAACGAATGGTGTTTTTGGCATCTGGGGACCTCAAAACGAAAAGTTATCATGGTCCCGGGCCTAGGTCCTACCAAGCCGACTATGGTAATAGCTTCTTCCCTATATGGGAAATTCGCTAAAAGGCTGAATTTAAAAGGCTTTTATTAAAATTAAAGGCAAAAGCTGAAATGAAATGGTAACTTTACTTGATAAAAATATTTACTAAATAAGTTTCACAAAGATTATTAACATAAGATTGAATACTTAGAAATTATGTAAAAGCGAGCCAAACTGCGAGCCAATGTGTTATGATACTAGCTTGATGATAGTAATTGTGACAAGTTTTGAAGAGCAACAGAGTAAATTAAATAAGTATCCGCTTGAGTTGTTGTGGTTTGGATTCTATCCTAGAGTCCTACACAAATACTATTTAGAGTTCTACTAAAGAAACTTCACAAATCGGTTCCACGCCCTTTATTTCATTGAAAATATTATTGTTGAAGTCTTGCAAAGTTGTACAAAAGGCATCTCGCTCATTTGTAGGCCTACCTCTGAGTGAAAATTTAGTAAAAATTGCCTCAAAATATACACAAATGTGTCAATGTGTTAAAAAGTTATACAGGGACGTCACTCTTAGCCTCTTTTATCCCAATCCTTTATCCGTCCACATGGGTCTCCTCTGCTCGAACCGTATCAAGCAAAGCAAGGACAAGCCAGACACTACTGACAACATCCATTAAGGACTAGGCGTTGAACTCACAACAGGGCCGCTGCCATGGTTCCGTAGTTCACCGTCTTGAGCTCTATATGCCAGCGACTCGCTAAAATTGTAGTCTTAGATCCTTTATCATGTATTACTCAACTTGTAAAGCGATCAGACGCATAAACTATATACCTAACTACAAACTAACAAATATGTTACAATAATAACAAAATACTACTAAAGATATATAATCTCTTGAGAAGTCGTGCGCTATAGTATAACTTGTCGAATATGAGATACTTAATTTGTTGGTGAATTTTGCAAATCTTTTAAAATATTGTGGGATTTTCTTATAAATTTTGAGGCCCGTGTGCAAAGCTTTTTTCAAATTTAGTCAATACATAGTGACAGATAACTCATAAAATAAATATTAAAATCAGCGAAGGTCGGTAAACTGATTTACAATCAAAATGGAGCCGAATAATTTCCAAGCGGCCAAGGACAACTTATAAAATAAGACTTGATGGTATCAACACTCGAGAGATGTCAATCACTTTGATACTGTGTGTTAATCTTATCTCTGACTCTACCTACAAGTATTCATTGCGGGCTGTCGTCCCGAGATACAGATATTCCATTGTGAAGAGAGCAGTAGTGTTGTAATGCTCTTGTAAAACATGGCAGATGAGAAGAAGAATTCAGACCCAAAACTAGGTTGGTACTAGTATATAGTTTATTAATTTACTTATCAATAGCATCTACAGTTAAAACGCTAATTTCTGAAAACTCTTAACATATTGCAAATCAAAATATTCGATAGGATTCTTAAGTGTGTCAAAAATAAAAATAAAACTGAAATTTAGGGCTTTGACCCATTAATATTAAAATTTGTTATTTACAAAACTTACAGGTTTCTAGTGGCGGAAACACAGATTCAAAACAGCAGTTTACAATCAGTTCAATGGATGGGTGTCTCGCCAACGTATGAACTCGTCCAGGTAGTAAAAGAAGTCAAATAAAATCATAAACACTTCATTACAATATACACAACTGAGATGCTCATGAATGGCGTCAAGAAATATAATACAGGGTGAGTTTCTACTGACGCCCATAACTTCGCCAGGGGATTCTAATGATAAAAAGGAACAAAAAAGTTCCAGTAAACGCTAGTCCGATTCCGAACCGTTTGGTCATAATTGAGAAATTTGTTTTTTCTACAAAATATTGGACTTTGTCCTACTATTTACTTTATAAAAATGAAACCAATTAACCTAGCGATTGATATTTAAAATAATTAGAAAGGGCAATAAATTTGCTATAGAACCAAAGTTACATGTACAAATTTCATTTCATACATCGGTTCCTAGCCCAGTTTAAATTAAAAATATGTTATAATTAATTATTTAGGCTAAGTTTAAAGACCCTTTTTTGTTACTTTAATCTGGTGCAACGCAATGTCCAACTGAATAAAAAACTTCCTCATTTAATAAGCTTTAAATTGATATGCTATTTTAAACTGTTGTAGGTGGGAATGACAGAAAAACTACCACCAAACTAAAGTAAAACACTGTTTACTGATTTGGTTTTAGCAAGGTAACAAACCTACTAATAATAATCTACTCACTGATTTACTGTGAGAGAGCTGAGAAAACGTATCTGCATCAGACAAAATGGTGGTCATTTCGAAAACTTACTCAAGTAGCAATCAGCATTGTTCATTCTGAAGGCTTGTAAATTAATTTGTTAATGCAAAGTAAACATTGAGTTACCGTATTACAATTTTGTAGTCATTTGCCTTGTATTATTAATAAGAATACCTTCACTCGTAAACCGTGTTTTTATTTAGGCAGATAGTAGTTTTTCTGTCATTCCCGCCTACAACAGTTTAAAATAGCATATCAATTTAAAGCTTATTAAATGAGGAAGTTTTTATCTAGTTGGACATCGCGTTGCACCAGATTAAAGTAACAAAAAAGGGTCTTTAAACTTAGCCTAAATAATTAATTATAGCATATTTTTCATTTCAATTTGGCTAGGAACCGATGTATGGAATGAAATTTGTACATGTAACCTTGGTTTTATAGCAAATTTAATGCCCTTTCTAATTATTTTAAATATCAATCGCTAGGTTAACTGGTTTCATTTTTATAAAGTAAATAGTAGGACAAAGTCCAATATTTTGTAGAAAACACAAATTTCTCAATTATGACCAAACGGTTCGGAATCGGACTAGCGTTTACTGGAACTTTTTTGTTCCTTTTTATCATTAGAATCCCCTGGCGAAGTTATGGGCGTCAGTAGAAACTCACCCTGTATAATTATATGAACTAAAGACTATAGACTTAACATAATACATTGCTTCGTTGACTATTTAAACATCTTATTTTTTACAATATCAAAAATCTCTTCCGGGGAATATAAACGGTTATCTAGTAAAAACTTGTTTAATTGGTGTCTTCAGTTTCTTCTCTGTTTGGCTTCTCATGTCCTCTGAAAGAAGATTATAGAGTTTCCTGCTGTTGAAGAACTTTACAGTAAATAAAAACATTGTTTGGAAAACACTTAATTGTTTTCTTTAAAGTTTTAATATCAATTTATCTGTGGCAGAAGATTATTTGAGGAAAGGTAATTATATCAACATCTGTATGTTGGACGTAAAAGTTCATCACTTTCTCCATAGAATTGTTGATTTAATAACAAATGTGTTTTGTAATCTATAAATTTTCCTGGTGTAACAACTGTTCTGAGAACATAAATAATGTAGATATATAAATTAACCATATCAGTAAAATATTCCTTTTCTGATTGGCTACTAACAATCTAGATTCATAATTATCCTTACTACACTTTTTATGTTTGAGCATGTGTCATGGTTAAAATAACTTGTTGCTCCATACATTACAATACCAAAGGATATGTAAGAATGTATGTGAAATAGTTAATAGTTTATAATATTTAAAATGTGATTTTTCAAAAATGAGTTTATATATCAAATTAACCCTACAATAATTGAGAAACAACACAATTAATTATCAGTGTCAATATCTGGCTTAAGTGTTTTCCTAATTTGTTTTGTGTGAAACAAACTACATTTGTTTTTTAAAGTTGATTTAATAACACATTGTACTGCCAAAATAATTACTTATTAACTTTAAGGTAATTTTTAGCTGCAGTCTCAATTTTTGTTAGTGTTCCACTTGTTACTGGAATCAAATCAAAAATCCCCTTTTTCTTCCATATTATACAAAAAGTGTGTATTGTATAGTGCCAATAATTTTATTTAATATGGGTTATTTTTAAGTTGATACTTACAACGTGGAATCAGAAACTGTTAAATTCGACTTATCTCCACAGAGGCAGAGTTTGCTCTGGTCACTTGTTAATACAGTGGTATTCCTTTCAGGTAACAAAGAAAAAGAATGGATCCTAACATTGAACCCTGAGGGCTGCTGTGCTTAATCGCTTGTAAAGATGTTTTCGAGTAAGTGAGGGAGCGCAGAATCGACTCGGTCAAGAACTGTCCGAGCAGGGAACCCGATAAGTACAAAATGTTTCGCGCAAGAAATAAACCGTGTGCACACCCCCTGCCACCACGTGTACTGTACCTACAAATTTTTTGGTCTTCTGCTTATAATTTAAAAATTAATTTCTCATCAACAGTTTTGGAACAGGGGACCAACCCATGTTAATAAACATCTAAGAGCATAAATTAATTTGTAGTATACATATGTTACATGTTTTATAGAAGGAGACTCCGCGGAGTTTCTTCTCTCCAACTCCAAATACCACGATTGCCACCTGACAGTGGGAAACCCCGAGACTGATGATGTCGTAAGTTCCTTCATTATTGCGTAAATTACCACATTGGATTGGTAGTATAAATTATATGGTAACATAAAGATATTCAAGATCAAATTAATTAGCCTTGTACAAGTTCTATAAGAAGGTTGCTTATTCATGGTCTAACTTTAATTGTTCAATTCGAACGAGTCAACACTCGTTCTTCCCTTTACTTTGATTTTTGTTTGTTATTTTATCAATCAATACTTCACTAGTTGTCGTGTTGCTCGAATCCGAGCAATTTTGTACCCAACCAAAGGTTACATCAGTTGTAAACAAACATAACAAAACATATTTTATTAACAGATTTTAACTTCTGAGAATAATGCGGATAACATACTTTCAATCAACACGTAGTTTAAACTTCCGCCGTCGGATAGCACCACTGTTCCGAAAATTCAGCCCTTACTGTATATAAGTGATATCCTTCCTTAAAATTCTCAGACATATTGGCAAATCTATGTAAAAATACCTTTAATTTGACACCTCAAACGTTAAAATTTATCCAGCCATTATCGAGTTATGACTGTTAAGAAAACCACTAGCGTATTAATAAATATGATGATTATATCTACAGTAATAATAGACTCTAGAATAGAGTAATAATAGACGGCTTTCGGAAGGGCCACTCAACCTTGAATGCCGTGGCTGAAGTCCTGGGTGCCGTCCAGCGGGCTGACACGGCCTGCCATCAGGCTAGGCCGATCGTGCTGCCTGGTCACCCTGGACGTTAAAAACGCTTTTAACTCGGCCCGTTGGGTGGACACGCTCGAGGCGTTGCAGCGGGACTTCAGGGTACCCGACTATCTCTTGGTCGTGGTACAGGACTACCTGAAGGAGCGCAGGCTGCTATATAGCACAGAAGCAGGGGTCCGTTCCAAAGTGGTCACCGCCGGCGCGGCGCAAGGGTCGATCCTTGGCCCTGACCTTTGGAACGTGGCATATGACGGAGTGCTTCGCCTCGAGATGCCACCACAAGCCTATCTCGTGGGCTACGCAGATGATGTAGCCGCAGTCATCACGGCTCGGAATCCGGAGTTAGCCCAGCTTCGCCTCAACCAGGTGATGTTTCGGGTCAACAGATGGATGAGCGGTCATGGACTTGAGCTGGCGGTCGCCAAGACCGAGATCGTCATGCTCACGCGACGGAGGATCCAAACAGTAATCCCTATGACTGTTGGTGACGTGGAGGTCCAGACGAAGACTGCGGCGAAGTATCTGGGAGTGGTGCTTGACCGCCGCCTCACATGGTGGGAGCACATCCAGGCGGTTTGCAACAAGGCGACGAGGGTTGTTCTGTCGCTCAGCAGATTGATGGGGAATGTCGGAGGCCCGAGGTCCAGCAAGAGGCGACTTCTCATGTCCACCGTCAACGCCACTCTCCTGTACGGCGCAGAAGTGTGGGCGGGTGCCATGAGAGTCAAAAAACACAGCAAGAGAATTCTCTCCGTTCAGCGCAGGGCGGCTCTTAGGGTTGCCTGTGCGTATCGCACTGTGTCTGGACTGGCTGTAATGGTTGTGGCTGGAGTGTTTCCCCTTGATCTGCTCGCCGCTGAGAGGCAGAACATCTTTCGCCGTGCTCCTGATCTCGGAAGAGACCAAGCTGCTGTGGAAGCCAGACTCGAAACTCTGCGAGTTTGGCAAGAGCGTTGGAACGGTGGACTGGAAGGGCGATGGACGTTTCGTCTCATCAGAGACATAAGCCCGTGGTTGAGCCGTGCATTTGGGGAAATTGACTTTTTCTTGTGTCAATTCCTGACGGGCCACGGGTACTTCAGGGAATACCTTTTCCGCATGGGGAAGGTGAGGTCACCTCAGTGTAGTTACTGCCCGGAGGAGGTGGATGATGCTCATCATACTTTCTTCCGGTGCAGTCGTTTCGCTGAAGACAGGAGGAGGCTCGTCTCTGCTGTCGGCGATCTGTCCCCGGACGTCGTGGTGGGGGCGATGCTTCGAAATGAAGACTCCTGGAGAGCGGTTGCGCTCTTCGTGCAATCCGTTCTTCGGGGAAAGCGAGACGAGGGATGCTTAGGTGACCTCTAAGTTTCCCGAAACGGTGACGTGACCCGTCTGGGCGCAAGACACGCGGGCCAGTGCCGAAGTTGTCCGATAAGGGTTCCGGCCTGGTTTTTCCCCCGCGGCTCCGTAGGAGGTTTAGTGGGTATACCTCGTAAGAGGGAGTCCCACACTGTTCCTTTGGGTTCGCGCATTAAGCGTTCCTCCTACGTAAAAAAAAAAAAATAGACTCTAGAGACAAACAACAACCAAATAAAACCAGTTGGTTCTATGGTTCATATTTTGATTCTTTAACTTTGGGTTATTAAAAGAATCACTTGATATAGAGGATTATAACACCACATTACTGAAGCAAAAAGATTGTTAAACGTCTTCACTATTGTACCAAATTTACAAAATTAACGGCAAGGCTTTTTAATGCACACCATAAAACAGTGTTGCCTCAAGTATGAAAGCCAAGTTAAAGCTCAGTGGTGTAATATAATAAGGTTAGCCTTTATAATAATGTAAACAAATTGTATTCTATAGTTGTTGGGCAGTGTGCTCAAAATTGGACAGTCTCAGAAATAAATCTATTGAGGTTTTGACAATACCAGAATTACCTATTCATCATGGAATTATCTAAAGTTGGAAAAATATATATTATAGACATATTATTAAATTGTTGTGTTATATTCTATTTTTACGCCATTCTCATTGTAAAAACTGTGCTTGCATTAAAATTTGACCTGATTCGACTGAAATATATTTTGTTTATTTATTATTACTGGGATATATATATTAGTTTTTAATTTTTCTCCAGGAAAGGATTGGAGTGTCATCCACACACCTGATAGCTCACAGCCCAGTCTTCAGAGACATGTTGGCAGACAGTGAACTGGCAGATCCATCAGGCTCCAACACCCACATCAAAGATGTCACTCCTCCTACGTTCAAACTGATGCTCAGGTACTGTGAAGTCTACATACCTCAAGAGTGATGTACCTTAGTTGCATCTGTGTCTTTAAGAGATTAAATTTAGTGATTAAATTTGGATACTTTGCAACATCTTGAAGAACAATCTGTTTTACTATCTTTTCCAGGCATGTGTACGGAGGAAAGCTCCCAAAGATCAGTCGTGAGGAGGCAGCAGAACTGGCCTTGTGTGCAGATAAGTATAATATCCAGCGTTTGGTGGGGAAGGCAGTAAAACGTCTCAAGCCAACAAGTGTTGAAGAATTCTTCCCTGCTTTCACAGTTGTCACGTTCATCACATGTCCAGACTTGGAACTTCAAGTGATCAAAATCATCCAGCAAGAAACTGATCAAATTGTTCAACATCAACATTTCTTGGAACTTGATGAAAACTGCATTCTTTCCATCGTGAAACAAAGTGCATTGAATATAAGTGAACTGGAACTATGGAAAAATCTTGTTCGTTGGGCTGAAAATCAGGTGCAAAAACAACCTGAGAAGACTTTGAGAAGTTGCCTTGACAAAGCTCTCCCAGACATCAGACTTCTTGTGCTCACTCTTGACGAAATTGCCATGAATGTTTTGCCCACTAAAGTCTTAACGTCAGATGAATTTGTGGATTTGACTTTGGCAATCACACATAATCAAACCATCCAGTCACCTGGAATTTGCCATTCACGAGAAAAGCGAGCTATTTATGAAAAAGATGAAAAGGAAAAAGTTTGTATTTGCAATAAGAAATACGTTTTTAAAATCCATGATAGGCGCCACCCGCAGGTTAGTGATAGTTTATCACAGTGGTCAAAGTTGTGTATTACAACCGCTTTCAACACTACAATTGATTCTTTTATGGTAAAAAGTTCAAATGACCGACAAGTTGGCAGATGTATAGATTTTGAATGTGTCGTGTATGATACTTCAGATTTGAAAAATTATGATGAAATAAAAACAAAAGTAAGGAATGTTCTTCCAAACACAACAGTAATTATTCCCATCAAGAAAGTCAACGGACAGTCTCTAATATTGAAAGCTGAAAAGGAATATCTCTTGAAGATAAAAGTAACACCACCTTTACCAGTGTTTAGAATTGATAAAAATTATAGTGTTGGAATGAAAGTAGGCTTTTCAGCTCCAAATCCACCCCACATAATGGAAATAACATACAGAGTTGTTAAAGAGTGAAGAAACAAATGGTTGTAAAATAAGTGGTGGGAGAAATATTTTCTTCTTCTTTAGAAAAATATTCATACCAACAAGAGCAGAAGACAGCTTCTCCACTCGTTTTTAAAGCTTTGAAACATTCTCAATAATTATGTCATCATGTAAATTAATAGTAATAAGTTTGTGCGGTAAAAACTAAATTATTTTCTTATAGTTCTGTATTATTTTAATTATCAATTAAATCTCTTGTTTTACCACATGTTATTATATCACATGTGTTGTTTCTTAATTAAATTAAATAAAACGAGTTCAGCACGCTGACGTGAGGGAAGTGAGATTCCACATGAAAACTTTTAAAACTTAAAATTAGTGTAAAAACATACTTGTATTCCAATTTTTATTGAAATCCGAAAACATTGATTTGTTGGCTGTTCTGATGCTCCTGGTTTAATTTACCTGCAAAGCTAGGCATACAATTTTGCACATTATAATGTGAGAAGGTCCAGTCAGGCTTGAAAGTAGGTGTGAGGTTGCTGGGGATGATATAAGTACTCTAACAAAGGAGTAGCAGGCTTTTCTAGTGTAAAACCCCCATAAGACAACGTACTGTGTTTAGTCTAAACACATTTTCTTTAATAACTCGGTAAATATTTATGCTAGAATGACGAGAGAGGGCTTAAAACTTTCATCTTACTAATTCCCATCTTTTTACATCCATTAATTTTACATTCGGGGCTTTTTAGACCCTTTTTGGGCCCAAAAACTCAAAATTTGGAAGATTAATCCCCAAAAAAGGTGTTTGGAGTTTTACGATTCTTTTGCCCAACTAACTTGTCCAACTGATTACAGAAAGGAATGTCCCTACCAAATTTGAAGTTAATCAGACAAAAAATGTGACCGCTAGAGTGCAAACACACACACACATATACAGGGTGTCACAAAAAAGTGTGATGGGCTATACAGGACCTAATTCTACATGCAAAAATAAGTCAAAAATGAAGAATAACATTTTTTGGATTTCGGCTTAGTTTAGCCGTAATCCGCCATTTTGTTTTTTTGTGAAAATATTTATTATTTAAAAAACCCAATGAGATATTTTTACGAAACTTGGCAAAAGTGTTAAAACTAAAGTAAGTAACATTTAAAAAAAAAAATATTTTTTTACCTTTCCAAATTTCAAAATGGCGGCCATTTGAATTTTGTTATGCCAAATTTCATGAAAACCGGAACCTAAATCAAAATTTTTCAAGACACAAAATTTTTTGTATTTATTATAACAAATCCAACAAAACAAAAATGAATAAAATCGGTTCATAAATAAAGGAGCTGTGATTATTATTAATATTAAAATTTATTAAATGTAATGTAATAATTTATGTAATGTAATCAAGTAATTTCAATCTAAATTACTAAAATAAACACAGCTTCTTTATTTATGAATCGATTTTATTAATTTTTGTTTTGTTGGATTTGTTATAATAAATACAAAAGATTTTGTGTCATGAAAAATTTTGATTTAGGTACCGGTTTTCATGAAATTTGGCATAACAAAATTCAAATGGCCGCCATTTTGAAATTTGAAAAGGTAAAAAAATATTTTTTTTTTACAAATGTTACTTACTTTAGTGTTAACACTTTTGCCAAGTTTCGTAAAAATATCTCATTGGTTTTTTGAAATAATAAATATTTTCCCAAAAAAACAAAATGGCGGATTACGGCTAAACTAAGCCGAAATCCAAAAAATGTTATTCTTCATTTTTGACTTATTTTTGAATGTAGAATTAGGTACTGTATAGCCCATCACACTTTTTTGTGACACCCTGTATATATATACAGGGTGGTCATTAAAGAATGTCACAAACTTCGTGGGCCAATAGTACTCATCAATTTGAACAAAAAATGTCCTCCTAACATATGTCGAAAAATCCTTCGTTTAGCCGCTAGCCGCCATTTTGTAGTTTTTACAAAAAAAATTATATCTAAAAAACTACTTTAGCTAAAATAACCAAACCTTGCACGGACGTTTATTAAACATCAAAGAAAATTTAGAAATTTTTTTGTTTGAATTGCATTTTTATTTCCACAATGGTGGCCATTAAAAGTTTGTAAAGTCAAATAATAAAAAAACTGTACATTTTTCAAAACTTTACCTTATAACAAAAAAAGAAAACATTTTAATACTAAATCCAACGGTATTTTGTTTATCAAAATCGGACCACAAATAAGCGAGAAAATTCACTTTTTCAGTTAGCCCGCAGAAGCTCTTTCCTCTCGCGGACAGTAGTGCGTTTCTCTTAATACAATTTTCATTGTTGTGCCGGACCGCGCGCCGCCGCCCACGCTACTTGGGGCTGCTGGTGGGACCGGAGCTTCTGCGGGCTAACCGAAAAAGTGAATTTTCTCGCTTATTTGTGGCCCGATTTTGATAAACAAAATACCGTTGGATTTAGTATTGAAATGTTTTCTTTTTTTGTTATAAGGTAAAGTTTTGAAAAATGTACAGTTTTTTATTATTTGACTTTAAAAACTTTAAATGGCCGCCATTGTGAAAATAAAAATGCAAATCAAACAAAAAATTTTCTAAATTTCCTTTGATGTTTAATAAACGTCCGCGCAAGGTTTGGTTATTTTAGCTAAAGTAGTTTTTTAGATATAATTTTTTTTGTAAAAAATACAAAATGGCGGCTAGCGGCTAAACGAAGGATTTTTCGACATATGTTAAGAGGACATTTTTTGTTCAAATTGATGAGTACTATTGGCCCACGAAGTTTGTGACATTCTTTAATGACCACCCTGTATATATATATATATATATATGTGTGTGTGTATATATATATATGTCTATATATATATATATGTCTATATATATATATATATATATATACAATTTTGAACGCCCCCCAAAACGTGTTCAGGGGGTCACGTTAGGAACTTCTATGGTGGTCCCGGGCTTAAGTTTCACCGTGCGGGTCATGCTAATAGTTAACTTTCCAAAGGAAATTCACTAACAATTAGGTGTTTTGATCATTGCTCTACGTCAATGGTTACAGGGATATTAAAAGTGCTGAACACAGTACGTTGTCCAATGTTATTCTTATGGAGAATAAGATAAATTGTATATCTCGCTTATTTATCAACTTATTCTGACGAAACTTGGTATCTTCATATCGCTGTAGTCTAATAATATTTGCACAAAAAACGAATTGTTGGTTGATAGTTTCCGTAGCAGCAAACCTGTGTACTCAGCCCTCATGTTATTCTTATGGATAATAAGTAAAAGGTTATTCCCATTAATTATGAACATAAATTAATAAAACTTGGTATGTGACTTTACTTAGTTGAGTTATATTGATATATGTATTAATACCCACTTTTCGTGTTCCTTGTTTCAGCAAACCTTCATACTCAGTCGCCACGTTATTCTTATGGAGAATAATTAAAATGGCATAAATAGTTTATTTATGAATGTATATTGATTAAACTTGGTATGTGGCTTTATGTGGTATTAAGATACATATATATGCATAGGAAATTCGCTGAGTATGCAGGTTTGCTGCTATGGGGGTATTTGAAATATTTTTCAAAAATGCTTTGAATAAAGTAAATTTTGTGTTGAAATCCTATTTGTAAACCAAAATGTATTTACGTTTGCAACTTCATCGTCATGCAACGATTGCCAAATAAGCTAAGCCCTTGTTTCTATGTTCACTGTAACCTAATTAACCTCAATTATTTGTTACTCTGTGGCTTTATTTTGTCGGGAAATATCGTTGACATTTATATTTTATAATATATTTGCCGTTATAGAACGCTGAAAATAAGTATGAAGATTTATGGTTCCCTGCATTTTATTAAATTACAAATCTAATATGGCAACCGGCGTAAGTTAAGCACACCACAAAAACCGTCTAGACGGCAAGCTCAGGTGCGCTATTTGACGAACTGGTTGCTAGGGGGTGAGGGTGGACTGTTCGGTGACTCACGTCCCACTTTGTAGCGCGCTAATACCGTGTCAAGTGCCGGTGCAGTTCATCTGCTACTATTTATTGTGGGCGAACATATTCTTAATATATAAATAAGATATTTTGGATATATTTCGCACATTTTTTTTGTTTTTCAGTAACAACATTTCTTTTTAATCAAAAGGCATGAGCTTGATTTCAGGAGGATATAAATTTTTGTTTTTTTCGAGTTACAAGGGGGAGGATATATCCCCCTGATCCCCCCCGTATCTACGCCACTGGTAAATTTGTATTAAGAAAAATGACTAGTCTATTATACAAACAAAATCAAACCTCGAAAAATCCCATCTTATATATGTAAAAGACATTTATATCCTAGGTTTCCTTGCTCAGTGACATATCTGACGTGTACATGTGCCTTGGGTACGTGTTCAGCCGTGTTCATGGCACAGTTATATAAATCGACCTTTCCCTCGCTCAGTTTGTTGCTAAATTGTGTTAGCGCTGCGTGCATGCGTGTGAACCGCTACAAACTTAAACAGTCTTGATGTTAACAACTTCAGAGTATTTTCACTTTGCATTCACAGTTGAAGGTGCAAAAATTTTTTTTAGTCCAACGTGTAGAATGAGCCTTCGTGGTTATTTTAGGAAGGGCTAGATTATTTTGCAAAAATAATATATACAGTAAAAGAATAGTATATTTCATCTTTAGGGCCGAAAGTAACGCTTTTCGATATGAGCTCAAGTTTAACCACCGAGGCGAAGCCGAGGTCGGAAAATGAGCGAGGATCGAAAAGCCACTTTTGACCGATGTGATGAACTATATTTTTAGTCTTACTGCACAATACATTAAGCTAACTGCTTTCTCAAAACTAATATTTTACAACTTGTTTATCGTAAAAAGCTTGCTCCCAAAATGGCTTCCATCTTGTTCCTGCTATTTAAAACAGATGTATTAAAACATAAGCTGTTACTACAGATGTATTCAACTATTGTCTGTTAGGTTTGTGTTATTGTTAGGTTAGACTAATAGGTATATCGAATGCTGTGGACTATCGATTGCAAGAAGGAATACTTTAGTCAACCGTTTCGAGCTATATCAGGAATCAGACTAGCTACGAACAGCGTTATCGCTTAGCTTATCTTCTCCCTGAGGCAAAATTAAATGTTTATTCACCTTCTTGACATAGTTTAGTTTAGTATTGTTAATCTTTAATAGATTATTATTTTTGCCTCAGGTGTAGTAAATTGTTTTGTTAGATTGTCGATACACAACCGAAAATATCTGTTACTACAATATATTAGGCTAATCTAAATACAAATAATTACAAAATAATAAAAAATGACTTTAAAAGCAACCATTTATTGATATATTTATTTTTAACCTATAGAATAACAATGCAACAATGAATTACAATCGATAAAATAATTGATTACAACCCTCGATACAATCGATTACTTAAATCGACGTACACAAGTTTGCAGATTCACTACACTGATAATAAAAGAAACGGAACAGCTGATGACCTCGACTCCAGCTGATTCTTTTCCGTCCGAGGACTGAAAAGAACTACTTTCGCCCCGCAACGCATGTATTGAAAACAGCCGTTTTTTTTTATTGATGTGTTGATCATAGGTGCTTAATGATGAACCTTTGAGTCATTCAGAGAATAGTTTTCCCGACAGTTGTTAACTTTTCTCTATACCCCAAAATGAAATATACCAATTGCATACATGTGCCTCATGGTCTATTTTCAAAGATGGTTAATTTTCCATACCAACGTAATGTATTCGTATTTGCATATTCGAATATAAAATATACAAAAGTAAAACAATGGCTTTTCACATTTCGGAAAACCTAAAAGTTCCAACCAAATGGATTTAAAGTTGTGACATTAATCTCAATTGTGAACATTTTCATCAATCAATTCAATTTCAATTTTCGTTGATACAGGTAATAATAATAATTGATAGCTTGTTTTTTTTATAATTTTGTCAGTTCATCAAGGACAGTTATACAGTATAATCTAATTAATAAACGTTTAGATACCAGAGAATGTATATTTGTATTCAATTGTTGTATAATTAAAAAGGATAATGCAATTTATAAACGTTAATTGACTTTTCTGATAGTAAAAAATGCGCTCCATGTCAAAAAACTTCGTACAAAAGTGGCCTAATGGAATTAACAGCAAGAAGCAAGAGATCACAAATGGAATATCACTTGATTATGTCCATGTGAGAGCTAAGTCTTGGATAAACCGCACAATATATTTTATAAAAAGGTTTATAAGTATTACAAACTACTTGGTAATCAGCTTGTATTCGCAGGCGGTGTTTTCGCCTCGCAGGCAGGAGCTCACGACCACAAGAAAGTTACGGCAGGCGTTGTCAATGCGGTAATTGTAGTTGAAGTAGAACGGTCGTGGTCCGCCGCCGACGCCCGCCTGCACGACCCTCTCTGTTTTATGGCAATAGAGAGTCTCTGGCCTGAATAGTGTGAGAAGCCGAGCTAGTTAATGCTAGAGGCCTACGGTTTTCAAAACAACATTTATCATCATCTTGGAAATTTTTAATATTCTACAGAAATAAAAGCCATTTACACGTATACATCGCCTATACAACAATGTTTATGTACATCGATAAATTTTGATAGTTAATTGTTATCAATATATACTGATAATGGTTTATTTTAAACTCATTCTAAAGTAGAAAAGATTTGATTTTAAATTATTAATATACATTAAATACAAATTAATGTAGGTACACAATAATATGTCTTCGGTAAAAATTAGTTGTTTTTTTATAATGAGACCCGGAATTAGACAAATTAGCGTCCTAGTTATGGAAGCCAGTCTTGTGGCTTGTTTTTTTTTATGTACAATGTCACCAAGAAAGGCATCTGTGGGGATGGGAACTGCAACATGCGGATAGGAAGAAACCCTAAACATTGTGAAAAAGAATGATGGCTTATAGCCCAGCTCTTGAGCTTTACGGGTGGGCAATCCCTCAAGATATATGAGGGATAGCACTTGACCCTGGGTGCTCTTGGGAAAAGCAAGCTAGGAATTTCTTCCCCAAAAGTTTCGTCTGTGTCTAGAATCCGCTGTAGAGTTCATTCCTAGATCGGTCCGCCTTCTATTGTCTATTAGACTTCAGAGTTATTTGGGCATGGCTCGTTTCTCCCAGGGCATCCGGACAGAAGGAAGTATCCGCTATTCCATCCAAAGGTTGAGGAACACTGGTAACAGGCACACTGTAGTGTCAAAAGGACTTACCATTACTGTGACTACTTCTTTTTGTATCCAATTGTTTTGTTATACATTCTTAACGTCCATAAATTCCATATTCCATAAATTAACGTAACATACATGGAGACCATAGGTTATCCAATTTAATAAAAGTACAGTAAAGTTATTAATATTATAAAATATTTTTTTTTATAAGTACGAAATCTATTTGTGTACTTAATTGTACTAAATTGTAACCGCTCCTCTCTTTCATTAATTCTTTAATACGACATTATATTTACATGGATATAATGTACGTAAAAATAGTTGTTATGTTCAACCTATTTTTTTCTACGCTTAATGTTTTAGCATTGCCTGTTTTTAGCGAATTTCCCCTATAGGGAAGAAGCTATTACCGTAGGTCTCATGGTAAGACTTAAGCCCGAGACCATGATAACTTTTCATTTTGAGGTCCCCAGATGCCAAAAACACCATTCGTTCAAATTTTTATATATGTATGTATATATATATATATATATATATATATATATATATATATATATATGTGTGTGTGTGTGTGTCCGTAAGCACGATAACTCTCGTAAAAAAGGTCCGATCTTAATGAAATTTGGTACAAATGTGTAAAGTACTATTTCTTTGAACGAGTTCGAAAACCAGATGAATCACACCATCCGAAGGGGGGTTTTTGGGGGGTTTTGTACCCCAAAAATGTGTTTTTTGGGGTTTTCACATGTAATTTTTATTTAAATCAAATTTTAATTTTTACCATTGAATTCAGCTTAAAAAAACAAACAATTTGGTATTTTGATCATTGTTCTACGTCAATTGGTTACCGAGATATTGAAATTGCTAAACACAGTACGTTGTCTAATGTTATTCTTATGGAGAAAAAGAAAAATTGTATATCTCGCTTATTTATGAACATTAACTGACAAAATTTGGTATATGGCTTCATCTGGTTGTGGTTTATTGTTGTTTGCACAAAAAAACGATTTTTTGCCTATGGTTCCTGTAGCAGCAAACCTAGGTACTTGGTCCCCATGTTATTCTTATGGAAAATACTTAAATGTTATATATCGCTTATTTATGAATGTATATGGATGAAACTTGGTATGTGACTTCACTCAGATGATTTCTATTGATATTTGCATAAAAACCCATTATTTTGTGTTCCTTGATTCAGCAAACCTGCGTACTCATCCCCAATGTTATTCTTATGGAGATTAATTAATATTTTAAATATCGCTTGTTTGTGAATATATTTATTATGAATCCTGTTAAGTCTTTTAATGTGTTATGTTATATATTCATAAGAAATTCACTGAGTATGCAGGTTTGCTGCGACGGGGGTATTTTTAATTCCTCCATCCAACAACTATATTAACCAATCTATATTGATCTATATTAATACTTCTATTTTTACTTCTTCTATTTTGATTATTGACTTGAATTCAATTGTTTGACAAATTGCTTGAAATCTCCTAACAAGTCTAAACAATTGATTATAAATGTATAGTGTTCAAATTGTCAATCAAGTGGGTAAACCCAGTGTGTACCCTCTGACTGAAGAAGATTTGTTAATTGAAACATCGGATTTTTAAGTAAATTCTAAATTTCTTAATACAGATAGGTATTACTAATATCGATATTTTTGCAGGTTTCTGGATACACAAAGTTTTATTTAGTAAAAGCATAGAAATAAAAAGACACTACTTCCCAGCGTCTGGCCTTGTTTCTGTTATCTTCGGAACTCCGCCTCAGCAACCAATTATATTAGGTCAGCAAACGTTTTTGCTGCTGATCAAAAGATAATATTTTGAACCCTTTTTAGGTAAAATGTATATTTTGATTTTGATAGTTCTGCCTCATAATTTTGTAATTCCTATGTTTTAAAATAAATTATAATATATGCTGAGTGTTTACCGTAGTTTCTTAATTTTTCGTGTATCTCTACATCAATTAGTAAAGAATATTGTGTCAAAAATAAAGATGCAAAGACTAATTTAATATTCAAGCACTTTGTCTGCAATGAGTAAAGTTATTTAAAGTTATTTTAATTCTCAAATTTTCCTTGTATCAAAATGAGCGTAAGAAATATTCAAAATGTTCGTTCCAGGCAGCAGTCTGGTCAAGTATTTTTTTTAGCTTTAAAGGTGACAATAAATTTGATAAAACCATTTTGTGAAGTGTAGATAAACTGTTTCGACTTTTAGTTTGAGTTAGTCAGTAAAATTAAATCAGATTACTTATTAAAATTGCCTGTAAGACCTTGACTTAAACACAGGTAAGCAACAATATGTTATATTTTAATGATTTAGGTATGATGGAATTTGTAAGGCTAGAGGTCTTAAAATATCATAAACCTTTGTTCAGAAAAAAAACTTTTAAAGTTAAACATCTATTTTTAAGATTTGTTATTTGGATTTATTATTTGGATTTGTTATACAATCCTATTATCTTTAGCAATTATCTGTTTAGTAAATTTTCATTAAGAAATATTTGAATGAGTGTCTTCAATCAAAGAATTATAATGCAAATCCCACTGTTTCGTCCAAATAGAACATAATAATTTAAATTCAAGAAACAAAATTGATAGTTAAACCAAGTGGGAAGTTAAAACTAGTAAAAGTACTTTTCAGAAGTTATCCATACCTTTTGGCCCGCTCTCTAAAAAAAATTGTCAGTAAAATGTAGGCTTTGCTTAACAATTTTCAAAGTTAATTTAAAAAGTTATTAATTTACATTAAAAATAAAATTAATAACTTGGGAAAATAGTTTTATTTTATTTCAGCATTCATTATTACATTTATGTAACAAACTAAATATTATGATATAATAAATTATTCGATATTATGCAATGACTAAACAATAGGGAAATTGTAATATATTATTTTTAATAATTAATATTGAAACAAAGCTTTGAGGCAGCGGTTGACGTCATTGTTTGGATTCTATTGTTCTCAGAAATTAGACGAGACCTCTCTTGCAATGCCCTATTTGTAAGCTGACATCAACTATTAAACGACCTCAGAGTAATAGACTTTTGAGTTATATTGTCATTTCGAGAGCTATAATTATGTTACAAAAGTATTGGACTCTTCCTCTTTGTGGCTGTAATCAGCCACTGCATGTTAGCATGTAAGATATTAAAATGTTGAAAAAGTCAGTTGTTTTCTTCAATTTCAGTTATTTTTATTTATTTATTAGTAAAGAAACTGGAACATGAGCAATGAGTCGAGAAATCATTGATTTTGCTTGGTTACTTTTCTAAAACAATTAGGTTTGCTAATTTTCACAAAAAATGTGTGCCAGTGATGGAAAGTGGTGCGTCATTGGTATTAGAACAAACACTCCATGCTAATGACTCTTACATAATGTGGAGTCCTTGGCCCTATTTCAGAGTTATCTATACTATACCATTCTGTTCTGTCTGGATTATGTGTTTCATTCAAATAATTGTTTGTATTTAACAATGTGTTTCCACAGGTTTTAGTAATATTTATTTCATAAATTTTAAATCATAATATTATTGTTTCCACATGTTTTCTCATTAGGAAAATCATTTTAGCACACAACACGTTCAATTTCATGTATATTATAGAACAAAATCGGTAGAACAAGATTTACGACTTGTTCAGCTCCTGAATTTTGTAAATTGTTGTTTTCAGTACACCCAAAATTTGTAAAATAAGGAAAATCATGTGTTTACAAAAATTGTCTGGATGATTCCAAACTCATGATCTATTTCGAGGTCATGATATTATATTGTGTAATACTATATGCACTCCGTCATATATTTCTCTAACATTAAAAGCTCGGAACTAAGAATGAGAAATTTGAGAAATTTAAAGAACAGACAAATAAAAGACTAAAACTTTGTTACATTCCTAGATGTAAGACATCTGTAAACACACGAAGCTAGCTAGAGTGCATGCGAGAAACGGCGGAAATGGACGAATGTCCCGATCAATATCTCACACTCAGAGACTTGCGTCACCCCGTCTCTCTCACACACGCTCCCCACCGACACCACCGAGTTACAGATTCCTATTTTATTCATATTTCCCAGGGTAGCATTTCTCACGTTTTAAAATTGGGAGGACTTATTGGGAATTTACCCCTTCGACACATTACAGATCTCTTCTACCTTCCAGTTGAATAGAAATTTGGTAGTTAGTAGGGTTGGTTGACAACTGCATGTTCGTCAAACACTATGCAGTGATTATCAGTTTGAATTTTATGTTTTAAATTGTAGATTAGTATTATTTTTTTAAGAAAAACATATTGTTATACTGACCCTATTTAACGGGAAAACTTAAACTAACCTTAAACTAGTCATTATAGAATAACGACTTCAAGTAGCGTGGAAAACCAATAGCAGAAGATTATAGTTAAAAGATTATGTTTATTATAACTTCCTTTAAGAGTTAAGACCTTCTTTTAGCGAATTTACCCTATAGGAAAGAAGCTATTACCGTAGTCGGCATGGTAAGACTAGGCCCGGGACCATGATAACTTTTCGTTTTGAGGTCCCCAGATGCCAAAAACACCATCCGTTCAAAACTGTATAATGTGCAATAATGAAAAAAGAATATATAAATTTACCACAGTTTGAAATTTAAGTTTGATGAACAAGGGCCACAGTGCTCCACAGGGCCAGCTCTACACATGTTGCGAATTACTTTCTTTTGAAACAGTAAAATGTCATTGACAAGAAGAGAATGACCTCACAAAAGCAAGCCGTAAGTTAGATGTGACTCAAAAAGCCCAAAATACGCAGTTCTAAGGTATTCACTTGACACTATAGCCCTTAATTTCCAAATAAGATAATTTACCCTAGATATTATCTTACAAACATGATCAATGTGCCCAATTTAATTTTTAATCAATGATAACTCCTAAAAGTTTTACTGTTTTATTTTCTGTATTTTTACATAAGCTTAAAAGGATTGATTGAGTTTTTCTTGATTGCAAACAAGTTTATTGGCAGTGAACCAGTCAGCAGCTACTATTAAGAGCAGAATCAGCCATCCCTTGTAATAAAAAGAGGTATTTTTGTTTAGAAAGTAACGTTGTGTCATCTGCATAACAAATGACTGAATTAGAAATAACATTAGATGGCAAGTCATTTATTGCTATGATGAAGAAAAATGGGTCCAGAAGTTGAGTTTATAATAGTTTAAAATAGCCCAGATCTGTTGAGTTTACGATTTAAGAAAGGAAATATGTGTGGGAGGTTAAATTTCCCCCTCCCCAATGGGGGTTTATGTCTAATGACATATTAAACATGTTTATACTCAAGCAAAAATGAAATGAACATTGCTTTATCCTGCCGCTTTAACTTTTTAGAAAATAGTTTTTAAAAAGTAAAATGATTTGTTTGAGTATATTTAAACATATTCTATGTATATGATTGTTTACTAAAAATGCATATTACTCGTTCATTTACAAACTAATTATTCAATACACTAATACACAAGACCACCTAATCACATACTGCAGATAGCTTTGTGTGCCATTTAAATGCATAATTAGAGATACCCACAGTAAAGTTTTAAGCCCCAATCTCACTACAGTCGAGGGATTACCCCCTCCTACCACACCCCGCGCCACCCTTCCCCGCACCACAAAAAGTCGCCACTGTCCGCCAATTATGCCCTCGCCTTGTTAAGGGCTCCTTTGAGTTCGTTTTAGTTCCCGGGCCCTTCAAGGGGAAACACTTGCTCGCTCAATGCTGCTGTGCTTATCAATCGCTAGCATGCAACTGTTAACCCAGCATTCTCTCTGGAGTTATGAGTGTGCATTTGTCCACTTTTTAATCGTAATTTGCCTACAATAACGCCATTTGGAAAATACCGTTTAATAACTTATTATCAAATACAACATCATTAAGGTATATACAGAAAATTGGATATCTGGGGTATTTTTGGACTGCAACCCTGATGATTTGAAATAATAAGATGTTATATGTACATATAATACTACAATTTAATTTATGCAGACTATCTTTTGTAATAGGGCTAATCTTTAAAAAATGTTTTTTGAAAAATTACAATTTCGAAAAATTAGGACTATGTTAGCGAAATGCAAGAATAGTGTTTTATTGTTTTTTGAAAGGACGAAAGCGAATGACGTGAAGGAGGAAGGGAGTGAAGATGTCCTTAATGACATTTACCCCAAGTGCACTTGGCAAACAACTCTACTACAATCACCAGCCCTGCTTGATGGATAGGGCTTTTCCGGATTGCTCTATTCATTTGATATAACCTTCTAGGCCTTCTAGGCCTACTGAAGAGTTGTTTAGCTTGTTTCTTTCATCGTGATATCAAAACTCCTCTCCACCACAACTCGGCCAAGATGTAGTGCAGCCTGCAGAATCATCCAAGGTGATAAGATGGTCTGGGCCGATACAGTTACACCGACAGTAGCAAGGCCTTGAGCCTACGTGTGACCAAATGTTCCGTTTTAGGACTGCCACCGATTACAAAAACAAAAAACCTTGATTTCTGCGTGGATTATGCTCCCCGTCATATCGACAGAACGGGGAGTTTAAGGTTGCGATGTTTGATATTCCTGTTAACACTGGACAAATTATGGTTAACTGGGTGTGGAAACCTTATCATGCAGTTTATTTTTGACTAGACTTAGTTACAGTTTTTTTTTATTTTAAAACTACAGTTTTAACAAAATATAGTTTTTAGAAGTATTGTTGATATACAACTCGTACAGGACAGGCAGGTCTCTTAAAGTGAACAAATTTGACTGAACCTTTTTGCTGAAACTGTATTCCTGTAATGAATATCATATTATAATTACTTAAAAGTGATTTATTCTTTTATTGAGTTTAGTGGTACGTGTTATTAATATATATATATATATAGTAAGTGAGTGAAGAAGTGTAGTAGATGGCCATACCAGCGTTGGGCTTATCTAGAAACAAAAATGTTATGCCGATAAAGATCTAGGTGTGGCGTGAGCCTATTAATCAAATCGAAAATCACGGATAACGAAATTAGACCAAAGTCTGATTGTTTTGGGGGTTTTGGTTGAAGTTCCATAAACAAGAAATCCCTCTATATTTAAAATATTGAACGAAGTATCGTATTTAATATTTTTTTTCGTATTACCGAATTTGCTTGAATTTTAATATTTGTTTTATTTATATTCTAAACACAATTTCAACTGGATTTATTAGTTTTTAACTGTAAAGTTCTGTGTTTAAAATAAATAGCACGGCTGCCATAGAACGGAGTGTTGGTTACACAAATCCAGAAATAGAGGTCATTAACCCAGCGCTCTCCCTCGCTCACTCCCTCTCTCCTCACTCCATCACACTCTCTCTCTCCTTTCCCAGGATCCGTCATCAAAAATCCCACACGTAAAACTGTATTTCTAATTCAGATCTGAGATCTTAGGTGCACTTTAATAGGACCTATAAACGTCCTCGACTTGTAAACGTTCATTGTAAAATGTATCAATATTTTAAAACGTAATTCACGTCCCTCTCATAATAATTATTTGTATTCTTTAATATTTAGAAAATCATGCCTGATATGATTGTTATACTATAAACTGCTTTAGATAATCTATAATTTTAGGTTATTTTCCAGTTAAACATCCTAAATATTGTTAAAGTTACAGGTAATTTCATAGCAATAAACACAGTTCTGCATGAATTTGACTTTAATAAAAGTTCAAATTAATAGGATCAACCTTCGTAAAAATGAACTTAACTACTATTATACATTAGAGATTGGTTATTATATTATTAGTTATAAAATTGTAAATACTGATAAAATCTTTAAACTATGTATTTTGCATGAAGGTTTAACGCTTCTTTCAAAGAGTGTTGGATGTTTTAAGGAAAAATTTAATCCAAACTCACCCAAGTTACCTATAATTTGCTTTATAAATGTAAGTGAGGTTACCACAAAAGAGGGAATTGATATTGTGATAACATTTTATATTATTAATATGAAAATCAAGGAAAAACCTTTGAAAATCATTGTATTAAAAGACTTTGTAACTTGATTTGTTTAATTTTTATTCTTTCTCATAAGTCACATCTATACAAAAAAACTGCACCTATTGAAATTGTTCCAAGATGTTGACTCCTTTATCAGTAGAAAAATAAAATATTAAATAAATTAGAGCTATTCCTAAATGTGAATGGTAAAATATGCCACCATGTCAAAGTGCACCAACTTCTTAAAATTGACGTGTAAAGTAGTTTGTAATTTGACAAGTGGATATGTCAGCAATGCCACTAAATCCAGGATTCGCTATTTAGTACTATATATATTTACAGTAATTAAAAAGTAAATCG
Organism: Allygus modestus; assembly: GCA_963675035.1. Taxonomy (NCBI): domain Eukaryota; kingdom Metazoa; phylum Arthropoda; class Insecta; order Hemiptera; family Cicadellidae; genus Allygus; species Allygus modestus. The sequence continues at coordinate 320,959,820 of OY776111.1, forward strand.
TTATTTGTAATTGTTAATTGATGACATAAAATTTCACCCTTTTCCAGTCGTATGAAGCTGAATTTTCCGACATATAATTACTAACTGCTGTTTACTAAAGTGAATTGGAAGGGATGGGTACGTGATAGCCTTTTTACATTTCAAAATAATGTCAAATACGTTTAAAACCACCTTTATAACAAACCTAATAAATTGCCCTTATATACAATGGAAATACGTAGGGTTTATATATTTTTTTATAAACTAGCCTAAACCAATAAGGAAATATACTCAATGTTTTCTCGTGTATGTCGAGAGTCTCTCACGCATATTGAAGCAAATAAATACAGATCCCTGAAAGTAAAATCGTTACCCTACTTTATATGCTTCCTCATTCGAAATACCACGGAGTAGAAAGCTAAGTATTTACAAAAAATACATAAAATATTCGCTTTTGCCTGTTTGCCAACAATGGCTGACATTTGGGCGTGTTCCTTGACCCCTCCTCACTTCTTATCGAGTCAAAGGTCACGGAGTCAAGGCCGCTGCCGTGCCGGTTATCTATAGTGAACGCAACGTCACCACCACCTCTCTGTCTATATGGATCTGTATGAATTCCACCGTAGATTGCTTATCACGGTCTATCCATCTTTAATATTGACCGGATTTATTAACTTTTGTTCAACGATCCTCACCACCTAAAACTATTAAGTTGTTTAGATATATATTTTCAGTGAGCAAAAAGCCCTTTTCTTTAAATGTGAAATGTTTTCAGGTTTATTGTTTGATTAGCTTCAGAGAGGGTAATATGCTCGTCGTGGAGAAGACCTTCTCCGAGCAAAGTTTGGTCCTCAGTTCTCATAATCTTAAGTAGTTGTTTTATTGAATTAGCTAATTATTAGAACGTGATCATTATTTCCCCTGCTAGTTCGCTAGTGTCTACACAGAAAATATGTAAATGTCGATAGTGATTGATCATACTTCTGTATTAAATGGCGGTGTTTTCAATATATTAAAAAAAACAGTAAAACATAAGGAAACAGTTTAAGGGAGAGGCCGTTTTAGTGGGAATAAAATACCAGTCAGTAAACAAAACATTTATGGATAGAAAAGATAGGGCAATCACCACACGGCATTCTGTCTTTCCGTTTCCATAGACAGGCAACATCATTACAGTGTTCTTCTGATTCTACGAAGCAAAGGATTTATTATTGTTTGTAGAATAATATCTTCCTCCACAGAGAGGGTGATCTACATTGCATTCATTGACTTTGAGAATGCATTTGATTCTGTGAGCCACAGAGTGCTGTGGAATGTCCTCGAATATTATGAATACCTTTATTGAATATTTATGAATATTTTGGAATAACTTTCCAAGTAATTAATATTAGAAGGGACATGGACGATGGTTATCAGTGCCAAATACTGCACCAAGGTAGCTTGATACAGCCCATCTCTGTAAGGGCTGGGATTCGTCTGGGATGTATTCTATCTCCAATCCTCTTGCTACTAGTGCTGGATGCAGATATGACAAGAGCTTATGGGGGCAGAAGACTATGAATCCAGTAGCGTCTTAACATCCATTTGGAGAACTTGAATTATGCAGACGAAATCAGTATCCCCTCCCAGAGGCAAACAGATATGCAGTTTTAATTGAAAGTGTTGAAGGAGATGTCTGAAAGCTGCAGGATTGCTGAAGATAAACGATTCTAATACCAAAGTCATGAGAGTAAATGCAGCCAATAGGCAGCCCTTCAATCTTGGCGGAGATGATCTCGTAGAGGTGGACAGCTTTTTATGTCTGGGAAGTTTTGCCTCAACAGTTGGAGGAGCTGAGGATCACATGCAGGGCCGAATCGTAAATGCAAATGTGGTTTTCGTACAGCTTTACTCGATTTGGTCAAACATAAATATCTCAAGGAAGACCAAGCTGCGCATCACCAACACAAATATAAAGTTGTTCTTACTTTACGCAAGTGAGAAATAGAAAGTTACAAATTAATAACTAGCAAGTTACAGTTTTTTATAAATATATATCTCTGCCGCATAATGAATATTGGCCTGGCACCATAACAAACGAAGAGTTGTGCAGAGAAACAGACCAAGCTTCAGATCCGAGAGAGAAAATGGAGATGGTTAGGACACACTTTAAGAAAGCCGGATGACGCTAACGAGAGAAATGCTGAGGAGTGGAATCTACAAGGCTTCAGAAGGAGGGGAAGACCACGAGAAACCTGGAAGGGGACGATTGAGAGGGAGGCGTGGGAAGTGGACAAAACCTGGGGAGAGCTGAAGGCTCTCACTAGCTATAGAGATAGATGAGCTCTCCTGGATGTCCTATGCTCCCAGAGGAGGTAAAGGAAATTAGTCAAGTATATCAGCCAAAGAGAGCGCGTTGCATTGTGAAAACAGTAAAATAGATATAACATAGTTATTTGTTGCGATTCTATTTTTGTTTTGTTTTGTTTTATCGCAGACAAATAATGAATCAGTCAACGCAATCTTGCCTCTGACTGTACTATTAGGCAAACTTAAACATGACATACATCAGTACATGAACCTCACAGTGTTTGCTGGAACATTAACCTCACTTTACTGGACATATAATAGGTGGGATATTTCTAAATCTAATAAATGTACGTTTTATGTACAGTTATACTTTAAAATTATCTTTATATGCCCTTGTAATTTATTTCTACTTTCTTGATAACATAACGAAAAAAAATAGTTTTGATCGAACAATTGTTTGGATCACATGCACCTTTCGAGTAAGCAATACAGTGGTTAATTATCACTTCGGATGGTTTTGAAACGCTGGTGTGGTGGACAACATGTTACGCTCATCTTCAAGGTAAAAAAATACCCATTAATCATGAAAATGGGCCTCAGTTCCGAAACATGTCCAAGAAATAAATAAATTCCTTAAAGGGTACCGAGTTAAAATAATGATTCGTTTTATTATTTTATGATTAAATAAATACTATTAAATCTTACAGGTTTAGAGTATTGAAAAATATAAATTAATCACAAACGTAATCTTTAATTAGCGAGAGATCGATACTATTTGGCTTTCTAAAGTTTTATAAGCCTAATTGGCTTAAAAGTAAAGAGGTGGCAAGAGAGCGAAACTTTCACTTCGTTTCTCCTTTCTTCCTATTTTTTGCTTGAAGCGTTTTTTGCTTTAACGTTCTTTTCTCATTAATAAGCTCCGCCAAATTAGAAGTCCATTTTCAATGGGGATTCAAAAATTAAAGTATAAATTTTTAACTTAATTCATAAAACACACAACAATACCGGCAGGTTTTGGTTGTTAGATTATTCAAATTTTGATTATTTAACAACAGAATACATAAACAATAACTATTCCACTTAGGCATCAGTAATAATTTCATCACTTTATTTTTTTAACAAAACTAGCTGGCCCGACAAACGTTGTCCTGTTCTGATGTCATTGAATTTGTTTTATGTCAGATACTCATTCATTTTCAAGATGAGGTCAATCACTTCGCTCACTCGCCTATCAAAAAACGAGTTTGAGTTGTCAGTTAAGTAGTTTTTATTTCCATAATGAGAGTTTCCATTCAAGTAGTTTTTTTATTTCCATTATGAACATATGTTTATGCCTTTCAAGTATTTTTACAGCTGTTTGGAGTAACTAACTGATCTTTGATCAAATCAATCGGAACTTTGAAGGCCAGTGGGACAGAGCCCTTAGATCGGATTAAAAATTTTCTTTGATAAAATGAAATGATAAAATGACCTTGTCCTGACATTAACGAACACAACAAAAAAGAATTATTCAGTTTGATGCACTCACTCTCAAGTTATGGAATCACAAAGGAAAAACAGGCATTCATTTTTATATTACCAACATACTTTTTTATAAAGATAGACTAGCTGCCATCGTAACTGGATTCACCCGGAAATACAACAGTTATGTGTGCTGCATTCTGTGGTAGCCGTGGAACTACCACGAATCAAGATCAGCTGTTTGTATTTTCATCAGCTCAGACAAAAATGAATGTCCATAAGGAATACATGGGAACTTTGAACACCCGTGGGGCAAAGCCCTATAGGATTTCAAAACGAAAATAGGCCTATGTGTTTATTTAGTACACAAGGAAAATTCCTGTAAATTTTCATGTCAATCGGTTCAGTACTTTTTGAGTGATTGAGGAACAAAAATCAGATAGACACATACCTTCCCATTTTTATATATTAGTAAGGAAGATATATACAACCTCTGATTTAAACTGTTTATTTAAAATAAACACACTTAATCTGTAAATATCGGTTGGACTTATTCATCTGCGAATTAGGATCAAAGCATTTTTTATATTAAAAACCAGAGTGTATTCAAAATTATAGTGTTGAGAGGAATTTTAAGCATAATTCTAGGGATACAGTCATACAGTGTTTAGTGATTTCGGTTTATTTTCATGACAACTACTTATGGATTTTCCGCTATTTAGAATTGTCCAGAAAACCTGTTGGATAATTTAACCTCACAATTCGTCAACGCTGCATATACGATTATTATAATGCAGTTTTTAGCTAAAAATAAAATCAAAAACAATATTTTTCCATTACAAGGTTTCAAACTCGAGAAAATACGACTTTTCAATCTTATCCAAAAGTTCAGACGCTATGTTTAAACCAGGAAAGTTAGGAAAGTGAACGAGTCAGCTGATCAGATGTAAACAAAGTTGAGAATATAATATACAGCTGGTGAAGACAAACTTCTGACGTCACTAGGACTGGTCCCTGTGATCACCCCCTCCTCCTACCATTACTCTCTCCGACCTTCAGACAGGTCGATAGAATGGGGTGGTTGCTCCCTCCCTCCCCCTCCCACCAACACTACCAGCAGCAAGACTGGGTCATGACCGCAGCCCGGAAATATACAGCCAGTCTCAGAACTGACGTAACGTTCGTGGGTGGCCGAAGGTTTTTTATAGTACAAAAGTTGGATACAACTTTTATAATCGGAGTAAACTGGATACAAATTATAATATTAATTATTTAGGGCAATTTGAGTAGGAGATATAGGTTGACCAACGGCCGGGTTTTCCTCAACTTTCCGCTGCTGCCACGGCCTTCGCCCAGCTCTGTGTACTGTGGGGAAATGATCGGCTTTCTGTTCACAACTGCATTATATGCACATTTTATTGCAGAAGTAAAGTGTTGTGCTCCAAACACCATGCAATAACAAATTTACCGGAAAACATTATAATGGTCGTAACCGTCGGTTATGATATTTTATGTAATCTCGTTACATGAGGAATTATGCAGTAATGATTCGTTTGCCCTGTTTATTGCATAAATTATAAATTTACGGTACCAGTTTAGTTTGTGTAGGCCTATTTTTGGTGGCATTGAAAAAGAACAGCAAAGCATTTCTTTTTTATTTGTAATGTTATTTACTTAATACCTAATTCTTATAATTTAAATAGTATTCATAACAATTAAATGTTTCATACATTTATAAATGAATAGTTTTTATTTTTTCTAGTAAAACAAGGGAATTTAGATTTAGTTATGTTTTTAATACATCTTTATTAATTAGTACAGAATTATCATTACTTTAGGAATCAGTATGAGTTGTTAGTGTAAAGTATGATTTGTTTTTAGTTGTGGAGGGAGACTTTTCGGTATTGGACGTGCTTCTGTATTTTCACATAAATAAGAGTAATGCCTTATTTAAAACTATATATACACTTCTTTTCAAGACGCGATAACTAACGATAAGTCCAATTTCAAAGAGTGGCCAAAACCAGAAGCCTCCATAGTTATGAAGAGTGAATTATTGTAAAAGCCATAATTTAACTACATATTATTATTGTAATCAACAAATGTAAACAAACTATAGACTCTTATACTGATTAATTGTTACGAAGGAGCGCTTAGGTCTTAATGAAACGATTATTTCAGTCATGAATGATATTTTACCTGTCGATAGTTCACATACAATTTGCATTGTTAACTATAATGGAATGGAATTCAGAAATACATAACGTCTAAAGCCAGCTGCAGTAAATATGTTGCCCAATTATATCTTCCCTTAATTATCCAATTAACCTCCGACATTATTTATAATGAAGAAAGGGTTTGGGTTTGTTGAAAGCCAATTGGGAATCAGTACTTAAGAAGTTAAACTGTGTAACAACTTACAAAAGGTAATACAACAGATATATTGAGTCAACAAGAAATCCTAATGAATAGAGCATGTTTGACATGCTTAGGCCTTTGAATACTCGACAAAATTCATTCGTAAAGAATAACACTCGTGATACCTACACAATGAGAGGGCATTTAAGAGGGTTAGTGTTTGAGGAGTGGGAAAAATATCCCTAAAGGGAAGGGCGTAGCGTTATTCAAAGAATACCCTCAAGCAAACAGACGGATTTGGTGACATGAAAGGTTGTCCTCCGATGAATGGCGAGATAGTTTGAAGATGATGGACAATGTTACGACAGTGCAAGTAGTGCCTGACTGGTCCCAAGACAAGAACCACTGTCGGCGCGGCGCGGCGTTGACAGTGAGGTTGAACACTTGGCCATGACTTGGTACTTCTACCAGTACAGCGAACCTCTCCGCAACACACGCCACCATAGTGTGTGGTCAACTGTTGCAAACGCTTACAAGAATAAGGTTATCCTACATACGAATAAGTTTACGAAATCGCATAGGAAGAAAGCCACTGAAGAATAGTTATTATAGCATATACGGTAATCATAAATTTATGGGATGGATTTTTTCATTACTATTTGTTTATAATTTTATTGAAGCAAGGGAGCAAAGGGAAACTAATTGCCCCATGACAAGGCTTGTTTTGTTTTATGCCCAGTATACAGGAGTAGGACAGCAGATATGCCTCATTCAGCAGAGTTAAATAGGTTACATCAAAATTTAGCATACATCTATTAACATGAAGAAATTTATTTTTGGATGTTTTCCAGTTATGTTTAGATTTTGGATAGCCTGCTTTTTTACACAAGACTGGCTGTTATTAGCCCACCAAAATGAAGGGCCTAAAAAACTAATGACATATTGTTCAAAATTGTCCTTTAAAATTCTATATTTAAAACGCTAATTTTGAAATGCATGGAATCACCCATGCAAAATTTAAAGGTTTCATTGTGGCAAAGCATCAACATTTTGCATATTAAAATATTTATTAGAATGTGTCGAAATCCAGAAAACATTTCTTCTTACGACAGACTTATTACGTATGCACTAAAAGGGGGATTCAATGGTTTGGTTTAAACTTTGTTGTTAGTCTGGTTTTGAATCAGATCCAAATTTGTGTCATTTCAAGCCAAATAATGTTTCTTAGAAACTAATGTTAAATTGTATTAAATGTTTAAAAGTTTTTTCACTGGGCTAAAATATTAAAAAAATAACCCAACTACTTTCATTTAACCAAAAGATCAATAATCTCTAAAAGTAAAAGAATGAATATGTATCTTTCAGAATGACATTTTTACTCTTTGGCGTAGAGAAAATCTAGCCAATCTGTTAGAGTGAACATTCACTCTTTAGAAAAGTGATCTGTTGTCATCCTGTGAACGATTCCGACTCGATCAAAAAGTGGGAACCATTTCGTTTCAGAGTGAATTTCATTCGTTGGAAGAGTGGGAGTTCTTCGTTGAAAGAGTGGGATGCACTCGTTGAAAGAGTGGAATGTACTCGCTGAAAGAGTGGAATGCACTGTTTGAAAGAGTGGAATGCACTCGCTGAAAGAGTGGAATGCACTGTTTGAAAGAGTGGAATGCACTCGCTCAAAGAGTGGAATGCACTGTTTGAAAGAGTGGAATGCACTCGCTGAAAGAGTGGAATGCACTGTTTGAAAGAGTGGAATGTGCTGTTTGAAAGAGTGGAATGCACTCGCTGAAAGAATGGAATGCACTCGCTGAACATCACTCGTGTTTTTTAGCTTAACTGATATATCGAACGGTGCTATATTATAATTCAGAATTAGTTACATAGTGGTTGACGATAATAAACTCGAATTATCGGCTACTGGTAAATCAAGGTTTCTACATACTGTCTGCAAGGCGAGTGCAGATATTATATTAAAGCTTATCATAATGTAGAAATAACATTTTACATAATTACTAGCTGGTCCGATAGACGTTGTCCTGTTTTAATGTCATTGAATTTGTTTTATGTCAAATACTCGTTCATTTTCAAGATGAGCTCGCTCGCATCGCTCACTCGCCTATCGAAATAAGAGTTTGAGTTTTTTTTTTATATTTTCATAATGAGAGTTGCCATTCAAGTAGTTTTTTTTTATTTCCATAGTGAACATATGTTTATGCCTTTCAAGTATGATTACAGCTATTTGGTGTAACTAACTGAACTTTGATCAAATCAATGGGAACTTTAAAGGCCAATCGGACAGAGCTCTTAAGTCGGATGCAATATTTTCTTGTACAAAAATCTTGTCCTGACATTTTCAAACACACAACAAAAATAATTATTCAATTTGGGGTACTAAATCAAGACCACCAAATAGATTAGATTTGGTGTATTATTCTAATTTGGTGCATATCAAGTTATATCGTGAACAAGGTAAATAGGGATTCATTTTTATATACAGTATAACTTGAAAAGTACATTTTTATATACTGTTCGACACTTTGTGGACTAGAGGGGTGTCGAACTATCGAAATGTCGAACTATAGGGAGTGTATGAACAATTAAATACGGGGAGTATTATGAGCAGAAAAACAATAGTGTATCATGAAAGAATCAAAAACATGTTTAACTCCCGCAAGTCTCGAGCGAACGGATAAGTTATGTATAGAAAGGGCGGTAGCACACGTTCGTGAAAACAACAAGCGGGCTCTCAAGACTGACCGGCGAACCCGTCAAGGACACTATCGTCGCCGCTACTGTCATGTCATATCGTCACAGCCCTTGTCGAAGTATACAGACTGTCCAACTATCGAAGTTCTACTGTATTAATAATATGATTATTTTATAACAGGGAGTCTCACGTAAGGTGTCTCAAACCGACTGCAGACGAACCACTTGACCTAGAAGGATGAAATAAAATTATTTCCTACTAAATAAACCCCAAGGAGTAACGTAAAATTAGTTTTAAATTGTTTAAAATACAGGGTAAACCAAAACTTGAGCGTCACTAGTTCGAATCTCGGAATTTTAAAAATTAAACATTCGTCATGTTATACCCGATTTTAAAGCCCTTTAACAGACAAACATTTTGGTGAAAACAGAACTCACTTATCTTTATTCGTTTTAAAATAGCGGCCATTTTTGCGAGAAATATTAACATTTACGGAATACCCTGTATCTGCTAAACCACAAGTCATAATTTTTTCTGATTCAAATTTCTTACTCGTATTCAACTCAGCTTTACCCTGATACATGCCAGTGTTTAAAACATAGTAAGAAATAATAATAAATAAATTTTTCATCATACCCTCGCAATAAACTATTGTTTTCAGTACTATCAGCTGTGATTGAAACCAATCGATTCCCGATAGGCCGGGTAAACAGTCCGGGTAAAACTGCAAAAAAGCCTAGGCCGGGAAAGAAGATTCCAAAATTTCTCACCACGAGCGCTGCTATTCTACTTACAGTATTCCATTATATGATTTTTAAACAGCTGACTGTTTCTAGCAACATAAACAAAAGAAACAATAACAATCCTCTGATGTTGTTAGTTGTAAAAGTGTAAACGTACTCAATAATGGCTGATTCAAATATTAATATTCCTGAATCAATATTGAAAATAAAAGGTGGTATGATGAAAAGTACTGCTCATAACTCGTCCGAAAGTGCTATACCGGTGCTTGATCGAATTCAAGTACTCGGCTTCGCCTCGTACTTTAAACTCGATTGTATATTGGTAACGGCCATTTTCCGAACTTGTGACGAAATATACTATTTTAAAAATGTTTATATGTCCAAAATTAAAAAAAGTCAAATAGTAACGTTTATCAAAAAGTATATAATTTTAAAGGTTTTAGAGATCCTAACAACTTTCTAATTTACATCAACCTCGTATCTCTCTTTGTTTTTTATTAATCAACAAAAATCGTAATTTCCCCATACGACTTACATGTTATTTATACATAACACTTCCAAATATATTTTACAAATGATTTAAAAAAATCATTAAATCATGTTTCGGTTACATATTTTAAGGCTCCGGTCTACCCTATACAGAAAAATCTGCGCCGCCGCATGAAAATACATTGATATGATAGGGAAGGGGAGCGTTGTGGAGGTTCGCAGGATCCTGGTTTGCGGCTATGATAATTATGTTATCTACATAATATGAACGGGATGAGACAGAAGAAAGTTAATTCTACTCATGTTCGTATTTAGAATGGTTTACAAAGGTTTGTAAATCTAACTCAATTAACAAAGTAAATACGGGACACTTGTAGATAGTATTTTTCCCTTTAATACACTTATGGCTCCAGTCTACCCCTTCCGCGCAGCGCTTGGGAAGGGTAGCAAGCTTCCTATTTTCAGCTGCTACATGAACCCTTAATTAAAGTTAAAGTAGGTCAATAGTATTAAAAAGAAAAATACTATCTCAAATGAACTTTGTTAATTTATTTATAACTGAGTTGCATTTACAAGCCCTTTTAAATGTACAAAAATGAGCTTTTCCAAACTAGAACAACTTAAGACAGAAACATTATTTTGAAATTATAAAAAATGCATGCGTAGTATTAACTTTCTTCTATCAAATCCCGTTTATAGTATGTTAATAACATAATTATCATAGCCACAAACTGGAATCCTGCGGACCCCCGCACCGCTCCTTTTCCAATGTATTTTCAAACGGCTCGGCGGCGCAGATTTGTCTGTCTAGGGTAGACCGGAGCCTTAAAATATGTAACCGAAACATAGTTTAGTGAATTATTTAAACTGCCTTAGCTTTTACCTTCGCATTTTATCATCAACAATACATAACCCCTCCTACTTACGTTTTGTCGAATTGCATTTGTGCCTTTAATCATGGGTGTTTTATGCTCATATACAAATCACACTTTAGGAAGTATAATGGCTATCATCGCTGTTTACAAATAACTGTTGATTCAGCTTTATACTCAAATATAAAAACTATCTAAATTGCAAAAATTAAAACTACAATTCCAGCCGTAAACTGTCATAATGCTACCCTCTCGTAATAATTTCCGAGATCCGCAGGATTTAACCACGGAAAAACATCTACTTCTGGTTCAATTATCAGTAATAAAACACAATTATTACTGCTAGAGTAAAGGAAAAAACTTGAAATATAAATATAGAATACAGAATACATAAATCTTTAATTTCAACGACACTTTCATACAATATTATAAACTCTACTCCCACTCAGCATAGAGTTTATTGCTTGCAAATTTCAGGTAACACCAACCTGACCGCTTTACTTTCATTACTCTTACTCTGAATAGGTGGTTGGTTACACGTAACCACTATATGTTACATAGGATTTTCTTGACTTTTGTTCGGTTTTGTCCGACCTTAAAAATTATTATTTTGTGTATATGTTTGATAGACTCTCAATCAAAATATCTTGCCCTCTAGATGCGCCTTTTAGGATTTTATAAAGTATTCGCCTTTAAGGCTCCGCCCCGTGGACTTAGAAACTTACGGTTGTACACCTCGACATCTCCGAGTGGACAAAAGGAACTAGGCTCGTTTAGATTAATTAAAGTAGGTATTCTTTTCCTAGGTTTTAATATGATTTATTTTACAACTAGCTGGTACCCGACGCGTTGCTGCCGCAGAGGAGGCCTTGAATTTGTTTTATGTCAAATACTCGTTCATTTTCAATATGAGCTCAATCGCCTCCCGGATTAGCTCGTTCGCTTCGCTCACTCGCCTCCCGGATGAGCTCGTTCGCTCACTGGCCTATCGAAAAAAGAGTTTGAGTTGCCATTCAAGTAGTTTTTTATTTCCATTATGAGAGTTGCCGTTCAAGTAGGGTTTTATTTCCATAATGATAAACAGCTGTTTACAATATTTTAAGTTATAGATATCATCTGATAGAATCAAAAGAAATCTTTCTTCCATAAGATTAACGTTGAAACTTTGAAGTGCAGTGAAGCACAGCCCAAATGTCCTAGGACTTCGGTTAATGGCCTATAACCTTCTCAGGGTTAACCTGTGTTACTATGCAAAATTTCAAAGCAATCGGTTGAACGGTATGGCAGCGCATGAAATACGAACGTACAAACATTGAATTTTATATATTAGACTATCTGCTCCCGCAGGCTTCGCCCCGCAAATAATTTATAAAAACTATGACAGTTGTGTGTGCTGCATTCTGTGGTTAGCCCGTGGAACTACTACGAATCAAGATCAGCTGTTTGTATTTTCATTAGCTCAAACAAAAATTAATGTCCATAAGAAATACATGGGAACTTTGTCGGGATCTCTAGCGGAGCCCTAAGGTCAGATCAGGATAAAAACCATTTAGTTTTCCTATTTTATGCCTAAAGAATCAGAGTTAAAAATTTCAGCTCTCTACCTACATGGAAGGTGGAGAATTAGTGATGGAGTGAGTCTTTCAGTCAGTGAGTCAGCAGCCAGGGCTTGCCTTTTGTAGATATAGATGTACGGTATTGCTTATTAAAATTTAATTTTGTTTACGTAATTAATAAATTTATATCGCTGATATAAATAAACCACATTTATTTTGAAAGATATGTCTCATGTAACAGTCCACCTATAAGTTTAAACAAACAAATATATACACTCCTCAGCTAAGAACATGATAGGAAGAAATGAAACCGTTCTGATGTATGGTGACCATTGTAATTCTAATTCTAATTCAGTTCTAATTCTTGGATTGCATAGTAGAATCAGTGGCAATCAATAATCGAAGATAAAATTCCAGGGTTTGCAGCAGCTTTAACCTCCTAATAAACAAACGAACTATGAAAGACTATTTTTATAAATGTAAACACTAATTTCAATGTAAGTTTTTATTAACTAACTAGGCCTAAAAAGGGGCAACATTAAATTTGTTAGTTTAAGTAAACTATTGATCAAACTACTGACTGGTTTAAAAATCATTCTCGGTATAGTTTGCCACAACGAATGGTAAAGTAAACATTACTTATTAGATTTGGTTTCTAATAGTACAGGCGGCCACTACCGCCTCCTGGTGCCCTAATACTCTATGGTACATGATGCGTCAGTTTTGCCACTCCAGAACGTCTGCTACTGTTGTGGAACATGGTTGGAATTCCTTCCATCCACATTTCTTTTGTTATTATATATTTTATGAGCGAGACGAACAGAAACAACTATTTTTAGATTTTCGAGATGAGGTAGACTTGGTGTATTTAAATTTTACTAGTCTATACCTATCTAAGTATAAAACTAACTAAACAATTAGGAAGATTAGTAGAGGCCAGCTCTTTAAACTATAATTCCACATTACATGTATAAACTTATTATTATCATTACAATCAAAACCGCTTGTAAATTAGTAAAATACAAATGTTATTGTCGATCATTATATTTATGTAATAGTACCTGGGCGGCTGAGCTTTGCTCGGGGGAAGGGCAGTCAGTTTGTTTAGATGACTTGGAGCATATTTCACCACTTCCCCCTACTGATAATCAGATTTGTATTACACATTTGCCTCTTTTCTACATTTTTAAGGTCACTCCAGTTGTTATTTATAGCTCAATGTCCCTTTGATTAACTTTACTACTCTATATGTGTATTCTTCACTCAAATATTTTAATCTCTGCTCTCAGGAAACCACACATGTTAATAATCATAAACGGACAGTAACGGAGTATTACTCTGACACTTCCCTGGTTGATTATGAGCAGCTGTTAACAACAATTCTTTTGTTTTGATTTGAAACTCCATAAGCCCAATGTTAATTTTGTTAACTTTTCATTTTATTTTTTTTTACATTATTTGATTTTTTCTGGGGATGAGGCCTGTCTAGAACTTATTTTTATCCCAGAAATTAGTTATTTCGAACATTTGAAGGAAATCGTTGGAGCCGTTTTTGAGATCAGTGTCGCAAGCAAGCAAGCAAGCAAACATACAAGCAAACCTTACTCATATTAGAGTATAGGATACAATTTTTTTAAATACTGTACATTGGTTCCACTATAAACTGTGTTAGAACCAGGATGACTGGTCATCGGTTTGACTTTAGATACAAAGATCTGTCTAGGCCGTTGTTCACTCAAGGGTATGGTGAGGTGAATGTGTGTATGTATAATTAATATAGCAGGCGTATAGACAAGAAAATGGTATTATAGTTTGATATCGATTGGCATGTCGAAACTGATTATTATAATAAGCTGATTATTTTACTACAGTAACGTGATATTAAAACAAAAACGTTCAGCTATAATTGGTTAAAATAATCAAATGTAAATTAACCGTTCACCATTTTAGAAACCCTGTTTAGTGATGCAATGATTACGGCGAGGTGTTATCACTACCCTCTTAAAGATAACAATACCATTTGTTTTACAATATGTCCATTGGTTACCTACCACGTTTAAATACATGTCATTCACATTTCAGCACTACATAGGGTCTTAATACAAATGATTTGTTCAAAATAAGAACTTTTGGGAACATAACCATATCAATAAAGAGAGAAGAAACTATAATAATTGTTGTATTAAATTGCTTCACGGTTAAAATTGTTACTTTAAATAGTTTAAAGTAACGTAAAATTAGCATATTTAAATTCTTATGTCTAAAATCTAAAATACAATTTATTTTGCTGTAGAAATTGTACAATGTTAAATGACCTCCCTTATTACATGTACCATTTAGTCCATTATTTCCTTTCGCATTTATATTAATACTAATGCTGGTGCAATAGACGGCCTCGCCTGGGGAATACACCAGTCGTGAGGTGCATTCAGTGGTTAACATTGAATAACGAACATCTGGTCAGATATATGTGAATACCCATCGGAGTAGCGATGGAACTTTTGAAACACCATAAAGTGGAGTCCTATGCGAAATTCTTGTACTGTAATTCCTTCTAGTTCTTTGTGGAAAGAGTCTACATACATCTCAAATTTAGTGTTTTAAGTGGAGGTTTGGCCTGGGGGGGGTTGTTGGTTTTTCTCTTTATAGATACAGACGAAAAAAGATTAAACTAATGTTGTAAAAAGTATATACAGTATATTTATTCTATCTCTAACCTCTAATCCAAATACAAAGCTTAACATAAATTAATTAACACAGTCCTTTGCTAGTGCCTGGTATCCTCTGTTCTCCTGATACGTTTTCTGCCAGCGCGTTGCGTTTTACGGGAAAAATCGGTTTATTTTTTTAACTTGACGCAACAGCAGAGTCGAGAACTTAAACACAATGGAATGGTCTCCAAAACAATGGAGTACATTTTTTAATTATTTGAGTTAAAGAAGGTATTTTAATTATTATTGGTTGTGACTCAACATGAAAAGTATTTTGTTTATTCGAACCGTTGAATACATTTTACATTTTTATGAATTCTTCCACATTGATTATTCAAGTTTGGCGATCTGACTACAAATAATATGCAAGAATAACGACTTGGCGATAGAAATAATTCAGTTTAGTTTAAATTTAGTATTTTAGTTACTTATGTGGCAGTAAAAAGTCGCGTTAAGCGTGATGTCACACTTTTTACGTAACACAACTGTTACATAACAATTGTCGACGATCATCAAACAGCCATGACAGTTTGAACAAGTGTGCCAACTGCAATGGAACGAACCCAACCAAATCTCTCTCCATTGCAATACCAACAATTTAGTGTCTCGTTGCTGTTGCAGAGACTAAAACGAAGCTGACCAATAACTTTTAAAAGTATGTAGTTATATTTCACTAGCTTTAATTATTTAAAGATACAGTGAGTGGGTTACTCAAAATAATATTACGCCCAACAGGTGGAGTCGAACCACTCCGACGCTAATCGGCTACAGGTTTGAAGCCTGCACCCCGGACCGCCGAGGTTCAGTTGGGCGAGATTATAAAAACGAAACGAGCTATATATAATACTGCCAGTTACATCCCAACCATCGAGAACTTATCTCTCCTAGTTGAATTTATTCTTTAAAAAATGCTTAAAAATACCTTCAATTATTTTTTAAACTATAAACATATTTTTTTTGTACTCGTTAACACATCAACTCACATAGACAGCAAGTGTTTTAAAATTGTCTCTATTAAGCAATGGTAAATTTCAACTCCGACCGCTGCACCATCTGTGGAGAAAAGTTTGAAGTACGGTAGTTTAAATTGCCTTCTATCTATTCTATTAGCATGGATAAAAGCTGTGACAACGCCTGACTGCTCAGCTGATACTAACTGCGCGACGGCTCTGGTTTGAATTAATGCGAGTCAAAATGAAGGAACAGATATTTCAGTTTGTGTTTTTGTTATTTCATACATGTAAAAACAAAAATTGTGTGACAGTTCCACACTGAAATTTATAAAGAAGTAAAATTTAAAGCGATATTATCCTAACGCTGGTAAGAAAGAACGTTAACGGTTGTCAACAATAAACTTCTTCTATAAGGCCAATGTTGATCTAAATCCACGCATTTACCTTCTCAGCGAAATGTTGTTACTCGTTGGTTTTTCCGACCTCAAAGATGAACAAACTCGTAATGCTCGTAAGATACCAAACGGGCGGAATAATTTCAAATAATAACCGTGCAATAAAACTGCATATTTGTTAATATAGTGCCAAGTTATATGGTATATAAATAGTTGGCTATATTGAAATAGTGGCCTCTGATCATAGTGGTTGGCTTCCTATTTTTGTTAATCTTTTAAAAAGCTTATATCATCAAAAGAGCAACCCAAGTTTAAAATTAACATTTGTAATTATTCTTACGATACTGCGATATATAAGTATACTTTATAGCGTCTTTCGAATGTACTTAGATCTTGCGCACCGCTCGATCAGAGCCCACAAACTCGCCTTCCTACGAAAGAAACCTTTAAGTAATGTTTTTAACTGGTTTCTTTTAATTATTAATTCAACAAAATACATTTAACACAATTTACTGCATTATATTGGCTAGTGATTTCGTAATGCGTAATACGGCAAATGAAACATTTGATTTATTCGTTATATAGTTTGTATCGTCATAGAACAAACCTACGGAATAAAATAGTCGCATGTTTAACAGAATAATTGTATGTGTGTGCCTTTTTTTGTAAAGCAGCGTTAAACAATTATGAATATTAAAATAAATGTAGACAGTATAGGCTAAACGGTTACATAGAACAATAATATAAAGAAGTTTATTGTTAGGATTATACTATTGTCAAACATTGCTGTTAGAATGACACGCTTTCTACATTTAAGTATAAGGATTATTTAAGTATTATATTAATGTTTTCATTCATGTTTGTTAACAATAAAAAACAATATATATGTTTTTAAATTTTAGATATATGAGGCAGGGTGAAAGAAAATAACGTCAGGTGTGTGTTAAAAGTTTAGCAAGATATTTCACAAAAACTCGTAAATGATTCTATAATTATGTTGATTCTATTTAAAATTAATCGTAGTTCTAAACAAGAATCATAGAAAACACAAATATTCACACAGGTCATAGACATTTCATGATAATTTTATGCGATTTAAGCTCGGTATTTATTCAAAAATTGGTATTTGCAGGGGTTGTGGGGTATTTTTAATCTTTAGGGACACGGTTGCTTAGTAAATACCCCAAGGTAAAGTAGAATATTTGTTAATCTAAGTATCGCTTTCTCCAAGTAAAGTTTAACTTAAACTTGGGTTTTACTTACGTTTTTCAGAAATTCCGCTTTCTCCATGTGTCATGGGTAGTTTAAACCTGGTTTATGTTAAACCCATAAAGATAACCCTATTTAACGATTTTATTCTATGCCAACATGACCTTAAATTTTAATAAATACGTATAGTACTATTTTGCCCCTAGCATGAAAGTAAGATCAAATTAATTGTGAAAGTAAGGTAAATCTAATTTTAAAATAGTTCGTTTTCACTCCTAAAGTTGTAAATTGTAAATCAAATTGTTGTAATTGTATAGTCCTTTGTAATAATATTTGTTTTCAATTTAACAAGATAGTAAACTAACAAACTAAATTTTATGAAATGTATGAAACATATTGCTTGATATTTTGTGGATTAAACTAAACTGAATGGATAAAATGTTGGGAAAACAAATTTTTCCTTAATCCCAAGTTCAAAATAATCTCAGGTTTGGTTTAAACTTGATTTGGGGAAAGCAATCCTAAGGATAAACGTTTAAGATGAATTGAAATGAGGAAGAAAATTAAAGTAAAATTGTTTCAACCAATAAGTTAAATAGCCATCGACTATTATTGTCAACTATTGCTTACAATCCTTCCTGAACTAACCAAGCTTCTTTACGCTAATACGGTGTGAGTTTACATAAATGTTTCCTCTTATGTTTAGAGATAAAAAAGTAATAACTAAATATAAAACTTCTATAACGATCCTTCTTAACCCTCCGAAGCAGATTTATTTTCAAATTACCAATTAAACATCAAAGGTAAGGGTATCTTTGCAGTCATCCAGCACTGCTCCGGCCCCGCAGTGCCTGCCAAAAGGTTTATTTTAAAATTTGTTATTACTGTTATTAAAAAATTTGTTATAATGTCATAAATACTAATTCTTGTCAATGATTAACTATTAGTTTTTATTTTAGCCCGGTTGTTTTTATATAAATGTTCAAACGATGTTAAAGAGAAAATGTGAGATAAGCCGGAAGATATATACCTATAAGAAGAGTAGTTTAAATCTAATTATACTGCGTTTATTCTATCTGTTACATTGTGAATTGAGCATGCGGCGGTCTACATATTCAACAAATTCAGAGTTTTCTGTTATATTGTAAGCAAAAATCAAAATGTTAAACATGGTGAGAAAAAGGAAAAAATTATCTCTCTGTTAGTAATATATCACGCCACTGTAAACTAATTGATTTCTATTACTTAAATTATGTTACCACATTATATATTGCATTGGAATCAAAAATAAATAAATTTGTTGATAAAGTCAACAGTACAGAACAATTACACGAGGAAAAATATACATTCTGTCTTTATTCAAGTTACTCTTGAGCCTTAATTTATAAACATAAACCTTCTAGTTATCAGCTAGGTATATTATGTTTGAATGCCAAAAACTAATATAAAAGGGGTAACAGCTCTTCATACCAAATATGAATCAGCCATCAGGTTTAAAAGGTAACAAGGTAACCATAAAATTCATAATGAAGATTTTAAGACAAACAGAGTGGAGTTTTAACGGTATGTATGCAAAAAATATGGCACATCCATTGATTTATGGTATATGGAACATACGCAAAATGGTTCAAATGCAAATATATAATGCAAGCGGGGTAAGACCTTTTAATACAAAACATAAGTGCTTACTTAGCTTTACAATCTACAACTTTAGGAGTGAAAACGAACTATTTTAAAATTAGATTTACCTTACTTTCACAATTAATTTGATCTTACTTTCATGCCAGAAGCAAAATAGTACTATACGTATTTATTAAAATTCGAAGACGTAATTTTGGAGTTGAATTCACACAAACTCTCAAGCCAGAAGCTATCATATCCGCAAACAACGTTTAACTATCTTAGGAAGTCTGTTGTTTGTGTCACACGTAGCATAATTTATATCTTCATTTAAATTAAATAATGTAGCAAACTTTTTAAACTGTGAAACCAAAATAATTTTACAACTTAAGAAGTCCAATTTTATTGCTTAGTTTTCAAACGTAATAAGAATCTCGGCATAGTAAGATGTGAGTTTTTGAAATATTTTGCCTCAAAACACTCCTTTACTTTCTTGCCCACATATCTCATGGAGAAGTTAAAATCACGGAGGTACTTGTAACTCTGAGGAAAACTTTCAAACAAACTTTCTAACTTGAAGGATGTTGAGAAACCCCAACCGGGTGCGCTGAAAACACATCTTTAAAGTTGCGAGTGCGTGCTGTATAGATACTTATGTTTAAGTAATTAAAATTGAATTTTGTATAAAACTTTTCTGCTATGTACACACGATTAGTAGTATTTGTCATTAGCAGTTCCCAATTCCATCGGCCTATAGAGCTCTAATGTTAATCTTATGGAGGATGACCACACAGTTGTAAATATTTTTACATAGGCAACAAATACATTCTAAGAGCGTTTTAGAATTCCTGACTAATACAAATTAAATATTCTCAAAAGAAATTAAATATCTGTTTAAAGTAACGCATGTATATAAACATTTTATAATACATCACACGATTATACAACAAAATCGAATTAAAGCAAAGCCTAAATCGAATAAAAACAGAATTTTAATTTATTTGAAGCCCTCCGGATTTTCCTCCACAGTTTGTATGTTCTCAAACGTTTACTCCTATCTAAAGTATCGAGGCATTACCTATTGTTTGCAGAACAGAATTTTTGGAGTATACGATTCATGCTCATTTGGTTCCGGCAGTTATGCAGTGCCTCAGGTGCACCAGTCATGCTGACGTGATGAAGAGCGTGAAAATGGTAGCGTTCGTCAAAAAGCGTGAAAAGATCTTGTAAATCCTAGCAACTTTCTAATTTACACCAACCTTGTATCTCTTTTCGTTTTTCTGCAATCAGGAAAAACATTATTTTTCCATATGGAATGCATGTTAATTGTACATAACACAAAAAACGAATACATGCAAGTGCCATGCAAATTAACATGCATTTCATATGGGAAAATAATGTTTTTTGCTGATTGCAGAAACACGAAAAGAGATACAAGGTTGGTGTAAATTAGAAAGTTGCTAGGATTTACAAGCCCTTTCAAATGGAACGCTTTTTGACGTATGCTAACATTGGACTTTTTGAATTTTGGGCATTTAGGTATTTTCAAAATAAATAATATTTTGAAACATAGATTTTATCAAAAAAAGCCAGTCATGTAGCATACCAGAGTAAATCTGAGTTTATCACGAGTAAGAAATTTAAGTCGGATAAAAGATACGAGTAGTGATTTAGAAAATACAGAGTCCTCCGTAAATGCCAATATTTTACACAAAAATGGCCGCCATTTTTAACAAATAAAGATAAGTGAATTCTGTTTTCGCCAAAATTTTTATTTTAACGAGACCTTTACAATGATGTATAACATTTCCTATGTTTACATAAGAAAATTTTGAGATGCGAACCCGTGACGTTCAGTTTTGGAACATTCTGTACATAGATTTTGATGAAAATATTGTTAATAGATAGCCCATATGCGTTTTAGTGGAGAAGAATTTTGTTTTACGACTTAAGACCAAACCGTTCTCCCTTTATACATGCTGGACGGGTGGTCTGACTCACCCTGTATACAAAGCGCCATTAAAAAAATCTATGTATAAAACCAAGCCGTCCCAGGACATTTTGAGAAAACAATAATAAGTTTGACAACCATGAACTTAAATGAAGAGAAGATCTGAGGCAAAATATTAGTTGTTTGATGTACGGTTTCCTAAGGTAAATTAAATAAAAGTGTCAAAAGTTAAAACGCATTTTCAAATAATGGAATCTGATTAACTGTGTGATTTGATTTCACTATAAAACTGAAATCAGCTGAACAAGCGGAGCTGTTGTTCAAAAATAATTATATTAAAATAATCTATAATTTTCATAGATTATCTAATGCAAATTAGCATCATCATATTAAGAGGGGTACAGTCCCAACAAATTTGTTTTCCATACCTTCTACCTGATTCTCCCATGACGGTCCCATATGTCTTTAACATATTATTCGAAATCATCGACTGATGTTGTTAAAAAACTAAACTTCCTAGAGATTCCAGTGAGTACAATTTTGGTATAATAACTAGTGCCAGTTCAATAACATTCCAATATTGACATTATTTACTTTGTTATGGGATAATTATATTTTGTTCAAAATTATGATGACTGGAATAGCCTAGAACATTTTTGTTCTTTTAAAACAGTCATACTTACATTCTTTCGGATAATCCTTTGAGGAACGGCATTATTTCGGAAAGAACGGCATAACGTATTTGCTGGTATTTAAGGGTGAAGCAGGCATGGAAACGCGGAATTTTGGCGACCCCATCTTAAGATATATATATATAACTCCACTGTGATTGCTTGATAGGTTCGTCATAGGATTATTACAAAGTGACAGATTTGAAGTAGTTTGACTGATGGAGGGGGAGTACCAAGAAACGTTTTACTCGGACTCTGTGCTGAGATCATAAAAAACAGTAATGAGTATTAATTACATAGCCTGTTTTTATTTTTTAACCCTGACTGCCTTTGCCTGATTAATGCTAAATTGCTCGGTGACCTCGCAATTTTTGCCATTTTGCAGAGGTTTTTTTAACAAGTCGTTCTCTTCTTAATTTAACCATGCCTTTGCACAGGTAAAAGAAGCGATCGGTGTTGCTGACATTTTTCACTATTTAGTTTGTAAGAGGTGTAATGAGACACTTAACCATAAACTACATTGAATGTTTTCGTATCATTGCTGTAAATTCCAGGTTAGGCGTTTTCTAGCTTCAGGAATTAACATTTTTGGAGTAAGAAAAATAATAATAATATATACAGGGTGTCTCAAAAGTCGACGACCAAACTTTACAGGCTTGTTATATAGACTATTTCCAACAAAAAATGTCATACAATGTTTTATCATATTCTTCATAACTAACAAGCTATTGACGTTTTAATTAATTTTTTAATCTACATATTGCAATCTCATAAATCATTTTTAGACTAGTAAATATGCATGTACGACCATAAAACCTTTACAGCGTATAACAATAAACAGTAAAAAAACACAGTATAAAAAATGCAGCTTTTAGGAATTTAATACAATTAAAAAACAAATTAAGGCATTTCTTTAATTTAATTCGTATTTTTAAACTTGAAATTAATGGCTTATTTCAGGAAAGGTGTATTATTTTTTTAAATACGCCATTACTGAGATTAGGTAAATAGATATGTTGATATTTTAATAATATTATTATCTGCAATAAATGAGAAAGCTTTTAAGATGTAGTATTACTCTTGAAGACAACAACTGCAAACGGCAACAACGTTTCTAAACAAAAATTTGTTTGAAATGTAAAATTTAAATTTAAATGGTGCTAATTTGTGTCTTTTAATTTTATTAAACACCTAAACACTGCATTTGTTATTAATAGTGTAAAGTTGTATGCAGTGTAAAAGTTGTATGGTCCTACATGTATATTTTATTGCCTAAAAATGATTTATAAGATTGCAATTCACAGATTTAATAAATACTTACAAAATCAATAGCTCGTTAATTATAAAATATATAATAGACAATTATATGACTTTTTTGGAAATAGTCTACATAACAAGCCTGTGAAGTTTGGTTGTCGTCTTTTGAGACACCCTGTATATACTGAATAATATACATATATATATTTATAATTATTTTTAATGTTAACATGTCAAAATCTGCCCCCCCCCTGGCGGCACCACATGTCTCTCTACCCCTAGGGCTGGGCCTAAAATCATAGAATTTTGAAAGATCAGGGTTATTGTTAACGTTTCTTTCTGAAAACACGCAATCTCTACTTAAAAACTTTTAGAAATCTATTTTATATTTAATACATATTTTTGTATAGTGAAGTTATTTTGAATAAACGACACAACCATTTTGTTTACGAGTGTCGAGGGCCGAATCTCCGCTACGAGGCCCTGGTCTCCCGATACTTGTCGATACCGCAAACGTCTTCCATTGCTTCCTCGGCTTCCTCGTAAAATGGCTGCTGGCTGTTGACTGCTGTTATGGCTGGCTATTTTACTTCACGGTCTTATTCAATGAGTTAAGGTGCTACTTAGATTATAGTTTGTAGGATGGTGGAGGGAAAATCTATTGAGTAGTTAAACAACACGTTTTTTACCTTCACGTGTTTAACATTTATACAAAGTGTATATTAAATACTTAAATAAACTACTTTTTATTAGTATTTATATATTTCCTTCTACATTTCATCTCCTTTAATTTATTTTAAGGGCCCTACACACTATACGTTTTCCGGTCCGGCCGCCGGACGCATTACTAGGCCGGACCGGAAAACGTATAGTGGGGAAGCACAAATTTCTGGCCGGACGAGCGGCCGGATAAGTATGAACTTGCAATCAGTTTTCAGCCAGTTTTTGACTAAATCGTACAGTGTAGAGGCAACGTACGATCCCTCGTCCGGCCTGGGGATTCTCTTGCGTTTCATCTTACCACACAGGTACTCTTCACCACTTTTTCCCTTTTCTTCAATACTTTTCCATTCATGTAAAAATTTTTCCGATCGTTTGTGATGTTGCATTTGTTACGTTTAACAAACTGACACTGTGGACGTTTTAAGATGACCGAAAAATATTTCTACTACTTATATGATTTCATTTATGATTAACATGACCCAGTTTTGATTAAATGATTAAAAATATAGTTTATTAGCAAAATGATCCATAACAATTACCATCAGCCCTACACACTCACAATGTAAAAATATAAGAGGGGCGTTGAAGCTGTGTAATCGTTGGGAAATAGGAGAGGTTTAAAAATGGTGTAATAAACAAATCATAAATAGAGAAGTAACGCTATGAACCTACAGAATCGTCGTTCCTAGTTAAAATATTGCAAAAAGTAAAAAGAACATATCCTGCTTTATGTTTTGAATATTTTTTGTGATTTCCGGGAGATATGCCTTCCTTCCCTACACTGCCTCTTCCGACCTGCAACCTGTATCGTGTCCCGCGGTATTGTGGACGTGTCACTGGTATCAGAAAGTTGTTGTGTATTGAATGAAGGAAGTAAATCACAGTGTTAAAGTGCCGTGTGATTATTGTCGTCCAGATAAACTTGTGCAACAGGTTTTTTTGTGGAACTATTTTTTAAATTTTTAGCGTAGAATAAATACAGCATTGTATTTTAAAAATACAATTATTATACTTGTTCTATAGTTTTAGTATTAAATTGTGTTTACTTAGTTAATCATAGTGAATTTTAAAGAAATGGAACACGTGTCAACACTGTAGAGCCACACGACAACTGAAAATAAAGATGTTAAAAATAAATGCAAAGCTAGAAGGTGGCGGGAATAATCACGAGGCCGGATGCTTGGCCTGATAGGTCGAGGAACCGTCCGACCTAGTCATCCATTCGACGGCGACAGCCGGACCGGAAAACGTATAGTGTGTAAGGGGCCTTACTCTGCGCTTTATCAAATTGATATTATAGCCTTTAACTATGTGGCAAAACATTACGGCAATTTATTTAGCTATGGTGATCGTCCTAGTACCGTACAGTACTTAGTAAAAGAGCGATCATTCGACACTCACAACAGTACAGCTCACAATAGAGCTGCGGGCGGCTCGCGTGCTCGCGAGGGCGTTGGAGAGCGGCCATATTGGATTTTGGAGCATCGAACTACATAAACACTGGAGCGTCCAACAAAAAATAAATCAAAAGCACTTAAAAGAATTTTCTTCTGATTGAAGCCGCTAATAATTAGTTTTAACAAAAATTCTCCACACGCAACTCTGATTTTGTGATCCAAAGAAACAAATTAACATTTTAAAAATGTTTATCAAAATATACCTTGTAGGTAGAACAATATGAAACCTAAGTAGGTTATTTTGATAAATACTTTGATTTGATTTACTCGGTCTAAAAATGAGTTATTTTATAGTTGAAGGGAAGGTCACGAATCTGACAAATTTAGTCGTTATGAAGTTGGCGAACTGCCTTTTGAATGAAGTAACTATTTGTTTGTTCTAAAGATAAATATAAATGTTTACATTGAGATTTGGAATCAAATAATTTGTATAACGTATTCATGCAGCATCAAATAGTAATCTTGTACTCTATTCCATTCACTTCTGAAACATAAAATTAATTGGGCACGTAAATTACCAAACTTATAGAGCTAAACAAAAAAGTAAAAAGGTTAATCTAATCCGAGTGGGACGGATAATCGGGAAGACGGACCAAAACGGACCAGGAGATCAGAGTCACGCAGTCGCTTTTTCGATTTCTAGCAGCCCGATGAGGCGGGGCTCGGCCGATTACACATAAAATAGATGTCCATCGACCCTTGAATAAAATAAATAAATTAACACAAACGAAACGATCGATGGACCATCAGTTGTTTAGGAAATTTAATTTAATTTAAAATATAAATGGGTCTATGGGCCATTAGATCATTTTAAAATTAAGGTAAAATATTATATTTTGGTCTGATGGACCATTGAACCTCTCTCTATCCATAAAATAACATGTTATAAAGATGTAGGGTCGATTATACATCAAATAAGATGGTCTATAGACCCCCAAAACTAACATATTTATAATAACGTTACAACGGGTCGATGTACCATCTATTTGATGTGTAATCGACCCAACACTTTATATTATTAGATTTTTAAACGCATGGTTCGACTACACATCATATATATGGTACGTCGACCCCCAAACAAAACATAATATTTAGATTAAGGTTTTAAAGAGACGATGGACCATCTATTTGATGTGCAATCGACCCTTTACTTATTTCTTTAATATAATATTAATATTTTTAATTTTGGGGCCGATGGTACATTGAGCCTTATTTTATATTATTAGAGAAATATACAAACTGGTCGATAGTCCATCGACCCCTTACATAAATAAAACTAAATTTGTACAAATGGTTCGATGGGCCAAAGACCCTTTCTTAAATATGGAATATTTCTTTCAATATATCAGAGGGTCGATGGACCATCTATATGATGTGTAATCGAGCTTTCCCCTCATGGACGGCCAGCAGCCAGGAAATTCGGTTTACTTTTGATAAAAAGAACGTGAAAAACAAGCTGCAATGGCTGCTGTTTAGCTAAGGAATTATCTCACACAATTCTGTAGAAAGTAAAATTTATAAGGACAACGTTTAGCGTATGATTTCATAATATGAATGAACAACTACCAAAATATCCTAAAATTGCGTTCAAGTGACGCGGGGTTTTTTGGGCACATGGAAATAATCGTATCGTCGTTAGCTGTACCTATTTTCTACTTAAAACTTTCAAACCTTGTTATTACGAGAGTACTTAAGACCCTGTCGGCCATACTGGTTTTATCGCCAATTAGAATAATGTTAAGTTCAGACCCCAATTTTTCGCTTATCTCTTGAGATAAAATGTTGATTTTGGGGTCAATAGGAAGATATTCTTATCGCGGGTGATTATTGTGGAAGATATATTGAAAATGAATTATAATATTTAATAAAAAATGTAATTTTTTAAGTTTAACAATTTTTTTCTGGTAATCTGTAACACTTTTTTACGAATACGAATACGAGTACGAATTTTTACTCCCAAAAATCACTCTTTACTTTATTTTGAGTAGTCAACAAAAATTACCTAAATCAGATTGAAAATGAAATAAAAATGTGCGTCCTAAATAGATGTTTAGTTAGCATTGCGCTTATGGAGAGTCCAATATGACCGACGGGGGAGCGTGGCCTTAAGAGAAACACCAGAACCGTCTTGTCTCGTACAGCGTGCAGTCGACTATAACAATAAACGGTATCAGGAAACTTGACACATACTTTCTCCCTTTTAGCCCAACTTTAATGAATAAATTACTTTTTATTTACTAAATATAGAATACAAAGCACGGTCGAATGTACAGAAAATCTTGTAAACAAGTTGTTTTAAAAAACATCCACCCAAATCCCTGCTTTGGAGGCACTACAGAATCCATTGCTACACTCGTGGTTTTTAGAGGGGAAATGCCCCCTATTCCCCCCTCCAGGATTATTAAGGGGCAATATATTTCGAATCACCTCTGTTGGTCAATGCTAAATTGACAAGCATATCAAGTTTGAATGAAATTTATCAGTAAATAAGAGAGAAATAGTAATTTTTGTATTCCCCATAAGAATAACATTGGACAACGTACTGCGTTTACCGCAAAATGAAAATTTCAATTATCTCCGAAACCAGCAATCATAGAATAGTAGGGCCTAATTCAAAATACTCAATTATTTAGTTTTTTGAGCTCTTTTTAATGGTGAATAGTAAAATTTTTGTATATTTATGTATTTTTATGAATAATCCAAAAACTGAATTTTGGATGTTTTAAGTCCTGTAATTTCTGACCCCGATTTTTTACAGGAATGCGGGTGGTGTCATTTTGTTGGAAAACTAAAGTTCTACAAACGACTAAAGTTTAATCAAAATCGTTAGAGCCATTTTTAAGAAATTTGGATTTTTCATGTTTTTTGGTGGTTTTTGGGTGATAATTACAATTAAAAATAAAAAATTCAAAAAATGAAAAAATGCCTGGAGATAGTACCTACATACCAAATTTCATAAAAATCGGCCCATTGGTTAGGGCTCTAACTCTGTACACATCCACACACACACACACACACACACACACACACACACACACACACACACACACACACACACACACACACACACACACACACACACACACACACACACACACACACACACACACACACACACACACACACACACACACACACACACACACACACACACACACACACACACACACACACACACACACACACACACACACACACACACACACACACACACACACACAACACACACACAACACACACACACACACACACACACACACACACACACACACACACACACACACACACACACACACACACACACACACACACACACACACACACACACACACACACACACACACACACACACACACACACACACGCACACACGCGCGTAGACGGACATAGACGGACAGAGAGAGACAGAGACAGACAGAGACAGACAGGCGGGCGGGCGGGCAAGCGGGCGGGCGGGCGGGCGAGCAGGCGGGCAGGCAGACAGACAGACAGGCAGACAGAAATCAAGTAAAAACCACTTTTTTGGGCTCAGGGAGCACCAAAACGAATATTTCCACTAACAACTCAAATTCGAAAATTTTGACGAAAACAATACTTTCTCCAGATACTATGTATAGAGGGAGAAAGTAATAATAACTGAACCAAATCACCTGACACGATATCACGATGATTTGCATTGAAAGAAACTTCAAAACATAAGCTCATAAAAGTGTTAGAGGCTTTGATGGATTTTTCCGCCGTCATTTGCAGAAATGAACTGCTCACTTTTTCGAAAAACTATTTTTGTCCAAATAAGATTTATAACATGTGTTACACATCGAAAATAGCTTCATTATCTGAAGTTCGCCAGATCGATCCTGCGAGCTGAATCCTGAGTAAATGTTCTGGCTAAAAAATCAGTCGGTCTTAGTCAGTAATAAGGCTACCCAAGGCATCTCACCCATTCTACACTCCTCATTCACTCATATTCGCCTTAAAATAACCCTAGTTGCGTCGGCGTCTTTGACAATTATTTAATGACTTATTATATTATAATTTATTAAGTTCCGCATAATTTTTCAGCGGAAAAGATTTCATAGTTTAAAGCGTCTTTCGCTTATTTTTGAAACGTACTGTATTCGTGGAAAATGTCATCTAGTTTTGACCCAGACACTTCGTTTGACTGATATTCGGCCCTGCAAACTCATTTGATGGCTATATTGTCAATTCAAACTTTAAATTTAGTTGTTTTCTAACATAATGCGATGTTTTATTTTATTTTTTATTTTATTTTTTCAATTTGTATTTTTTTACATCTCTAATAGATTGATTTTCAAGTGTGGTTTTTATTTCTTCATTGTCTCATATTAAAAACGTCAGTCTGTAAATCTTATTGTGAAGTAAACAACTGGTAATAGCCGTCCGTAACTGGTATTATAGTATATCCGTATTTAAGAAAGTGTCCAAGTTAACACTGTTTTAAATAGTTGACCCAAAGGAGCGATACTGGAGAACACACTATAAATTCATGAAAAGAATAGGTAGGCTATATACATAAATCAAACGAAGACATTGCAGCGATTTTCATGAGTAGATTCACTTAGAAGAACCGAACAACCCCCATTACTGCAGTTCAAAGAACTATACAATATTCATGACTAGTTTACCAACCTAACAAAATCACCGGCTCGCTTTTTCGATGAAAATAGTTAAGCAGTGTTGTCTCCAGTATTACCAATAGACTTCCTTGTTTGACGCGGACACTTTTGTTTAGTTGTTTTCTTCTACGCAACATATAAACCAACAAAAGCGTGGGATGAAATAAATGAAGCACTCTTAATATATGGTAAATATTATATTTGAAAATCTAAACCACAACCTACCTATGACCAAAAAACCATTAAAAGGTTCCGGGTCAAAACGGTACTTATGCTTATTAGGGCAAGTCTTTGTTATCAACGATTATAAGCTTAAATACCCCCGTCGCAGCAAACCTGCATACTCAGCGAATTTCCAATGAATATATAACATAACACATTAAGGCACTTAACATGATTCGTAAGAAATATATTCACAAACAAGCGATATTTAAAATATTAATTATTCTCCATAAGAATAACATTGGGGATGAGTACGCATGTTTGCTTCAACAAGGAACACAAAATAATGGATTTTTATGCAAATATCAATAGAACTCAACTAAGTGAAGTCACATATCAAGTTTCATCCATATACATTCATAAATAAGCGATATGTAACATTTTAATTATTTTCCATAAGAATAACATGGGTACCGAGTACCTAGGTTTGCTGCTACGCGAACCATTGGCGAAAAATAGTTTCTTTGTGCAAACAACAATAAACCACAACCAGATGAAGCTATATATAAAATTTTGTCAGTTTATGTTCATAAAAAAGCGAGATATACAATTTTTCTTTTTCTCCATAACAATAACATTAGACAACGTACTGTGTTTAGCACTTTAAATATCTCAGTAACCAATTGACGTAGAGCAATGATTAAAATACCAAATTGTTTGCTTTTTATGCTGAATTCAATGGTGAAAATTAAAATTTGACTCAAATAAAAATTACATGTGGAAACCCCAAAAAACCCCTTTTGGATAGTGCGATTCATCTGGTTTTCGAACTCGTTCAAATAAATGGTAACACATTTGTACCAAATTTCATTAAGATCGGACCTTTTTTACGAGAGTTATCGTGCTTACGGACACACACACACACACACACACACACACACACACACACACACACACACACACACACACACACACACACACACACACATATATATATATATATATACATATATAAAAATTTCAACGAATGGTGTTTTTGGCATCTGGGGACCTCAAAATGAAAATTTATCATGGTCTCGGGCTTAAGAGGACGTTGGAGTCAAAAGAAATATCGTTGCTGACCCTAGCGCTACGGTCTATTTCAGTGTTAACACGCACAAAACATGTCTTTACTGAAAAGCATATTTTTTGTTACTGTTTAACCTATTGATTTGGAATGCATTTTGTTTGAATCTTTATAAAGTTTTGATTCGTGTTTGCTGGGAGTTTTACTTTTTAATGACTAGAAAACACTACAAAATATGTATAAAAATATAGACTTTAAATTACTATATTTTTGGAAATGTATTATTTTATTTAGAAAATAGCGAGCAAACCCTTGTGTCTTAAAAATACTTTTAATTTGAGACATCTTTCATAATCGTATGTTGATAAATAAGCGAGATATATGGTTTTAAGTTTAACATTGTTCTTATGGAGGTAAAATCCAACATGGCCGCTCTCCAACGCCCTCATAAGTCTTACCATGAGACCTACGGTAATAGCTTCCTTCCCTATTGTGGAAATTCGCTAAAACTATAGATAAAAAACTCGTATGAAGTAATATAATATGTTTGAAAAGGAACTCCAGTCATGAAGGAAACACACACACACACACACACACACACACACACACACACACACACACACACACACACACACACACACACACACACACACACACACACACACACACGCGCGTAGACGGACATAGACGGACAGAGAGAGACAGAGACAGACAGAGACAGACAGGCGGGCGGGCGGGCAAGCGGGCGGGCGGGCGGGCGAGCAGGCGGGCAGGCAGACAGACAGACAGGCAGACAGAAATCAAGTAAAAACCACTTTTTTGGGCTCAGGGAGCACCAAAACGAATATTTCCACTAACAACTCAAATTCGAAAATTTTGACGAAAACAATACTTTCTCCAGATACTATGTATAGAGGGAGAAAGTAATAATAACTGAACCAAATCACCTGACACGATATCACGATGATTTGCATTGAAAGAAACTTCAAAACATAAGCTCATAAAAGTGTTAGAGGCTTTGATGGATTTTTCCGCCGTCATTTGCAGAAATGAACTGCTCACTTTTTCGAAAAACTATTTTTGTCCAAATAAGATTTATAACATGTGTTACACATCGAAAATAGCTTCATTATCTGAAGTTCGCCAGATCGATCCTGCGAGCTGAATCCTGAGTAAATGTTCTGGCTAAAAAATCAGTCGGTCTTAGTCAGTAATAAGGCTACCCAAGGCATCTCACCCATTCTACACTCCTCATTCACTCATATTCGCCTTAAAATAACCCTAGTTGCGTCGGCGTCTTTGACAATTATTTAATGACTTATTATATTATAATTTATTAAGTTCCGCATAATTTTTCAGCGGAAAAGATTTCATAGTTTAAAGCGTCTTTCGCTTATTTTTGAAACGTACTGTATTCGTGGAAAATGTCATCTAGTTTTGACCCAGACACTTCGTTTGACTGATATTCGGCCCTGCAAACTCATTTGATGGCTATATTGTCAATTCAAACTTTAAATTTAGTTGTTTTCCAACATAATGCGATGTTTTATTTTATTTTAGCGAATTTCCCCTATAGGGAAGAAGCTATTACCGTAGTCGGCATGGTAAGATCTAGGCCCGGGACCATGATAACTTTTCGTTTTGAGGTCCCTAGACCCCAAAAACACCATTCGTTCGAAACTGTATATATATATATATATATATATATCTATATATATATATATATATATGTGTCCGTGAGCACGATAACTCTCGTAAAAATTATCCGATTTTGATGAAATTTGGTATAAACGTGTAAAGCAACGTTTATGACTTTAAGTTCGAAAACCAGCCAGATCGCTCTATCCGAAGGGGTATTTTGGGGGGGTTTTGTACCCCAAAAATGGGTTTTTCGAATTTTTTACATATAATTTTGGAAATGGTCAAATTTTATTTTTTCCCATCGGATTCAGCTTAAAAAAACACACAATTTGGTATTTTGATCATTTCTCTACGTCAACTGGTTACCGAGATATTGAAAGTGCTAAACACAGTACGTTGTCTAATGTTATTCTTATGGAGAAAAATAAAAATTTTATATCTCGCTTATTTATGAACGTATACTGACGAAACTTGGTATACGGCTTCATCTGGTTGTGGACCATTGATATTTGCTCAAAAAGACAATTTTTTTACCCAAGGCTCCCGTAGCAGCAAACCTGCGTACTCAGCCCCATGTTATTCTTATGGAGAATAAGTAACGTGTTATCTGCCTTCATTATGAAAATAAATTAATGAAATTTGGTATGTGGCTTTACCTACATGAGTTATATTTATATTTGTATAAAACCCAATTTTTTGTGTTCCTTGCTTCAGCAAACCTGCATACTCAGCTGCCATGTTATTCTTATGGAGAATAATTAAAATGTCATAAATTGTTTATTTATGAATGTATATTGATGAAACTTGGTATGTGGCTTTATGTGGTATTAAGATACATATATATGCATTGGAAATTCGCTGAGTACGCAGGTTTGCTGCTACGGGGGTATTTTATTTTATTTTTTCAATTTGTATTTTTTTACATCTCTAATAGATTGATTTTCAAGTGTGGTTTTTATTTCTTCATTGTCTCATATTAAAAACGTCAGTCTGTAAATCTTATTGTGAAGTAAACAACTGGTAATAGCCGTCCGTAACTGGTATTATAGTATATCCGTATTTAAGAAAGTGTCCAAGTTAACACTGTTTTAAATAGTTGACCCAAAGGAGCGATACTGGAGAACACACTATAAATTCATGAAAAGAATAGGTAGGCTATATACATAAATCAAACGAAGACATTGCAGCGATTTTCATGAGTAGATTCACTTAGAAGAACCGAACAACCCCCATTACTGCAGTTCAAAGAACTATACAATATTCATGACTAGTTTACCAACCTAACAAAATCACCGGCTCGCTTTTTCGATGAAAATAGTTAAGCAGTGTTGTCTCCAGTATTACCAATAGACTTCCTTGTTTGACGCGGACACTTTTGTTTAGTTGTTTTCTTCTACGCAACATATAAACCAACAAAAGCGTGGGATGAAATAAATGAAGCACTCTTAATATATGGTAAATATTATATTTGAAAATCTAAACCACAACCTACCTATGACCAAAAAACCATTAAAAGGTTCCGGGTCAAAACGGTACTTATGCTTATTAGGGCAAGTCTTTGTTATCAACGATTATAAGCTTAAATACCCCCGTCGCAGCAAACCTGCATACTCAGCGAATTTCCAATGAATATATAACATAACACATTAAGGCACTTAACATGATTCGTAAGAAATATATTCACAAACAAGCGATATTTAAAATATTAATTATTCTCCATAAGAATAACATTGGGGATGAGTACGCATGTTTGCTTCAACAAGGAACACAAAATAATGGATTTTTATGCAAATATCAATAGAACTCAACTAAGTGAAGTCACATATCAAGTTTCATCCATATACATTCATAAATAAGCGATATGTAACATTTTAATTATTTTCCATAAGAATAACATGGGTACCGAGTACCTAGGTTTGCTGCTACGCGAACCATTGGCGAAAAATAGTTTCTTTGTGCAAACAACAATAAACCACAACCAGATGAAGCTATATATAAAATTTTGTCAGTTTATGTTCATAAAAAAGCGAGATATACAATTTTTCTTTTTCTCCATAACAATAACATTAGACAACGTACTGTGTTTAGCACTTTAAATATCTCAGTAACCAATTGACGTAGAGCAATGATTAAAATACCAAATTGTTTGCTTTTTATGCTGAATTCAATGGTGAAAATTAAAATTTGACTCAAATAAAAATTACATGTGGAAACCCCAAAAAACCCCTTTTGGATAGTGCGATTCATCTGGTTTTCGAACTCGTTCAAATAAATGGTAACACATTTGTACCAAATTTCATTAGGATCGGACCTTTTTTTACGAGAGTTATCGTGCTTACGGACACACACACACACACACACACACACACACACACACACACACACACACACACACACACACACACACACACACACACACACACACACACATATATATATATATACATATATAAAAATTTCAACGAATGGTGTTTTTGGCATCTGGGGACCTCAAAATGAAAATTTATCATGGTCTCGGGCTTAAGAGGACGTTGGAGTCAGAAGAAATATCGTCGCTGACCCTAGCGCTACGGTCTATTTCAGTGTTAAAACGCACAAAACATGTCTTTACTGAAAAGCATATTTTTTGTTACTGTTTAACCTATTGATTTGGAATGCATTTTGTTTGAATCTTTATAAAGTTTTGATTCGTGTTTGCTGGGAGTTTTACTTTTTAATGACTAGAAAACACTACAAAATATGTATAAAAATATAGACTTTAAATTACTATATTTTTGGAAATGTATTATTTTATTTAGAAAATAGCGAGCAAACCCTTGTGTCTTAAAAATACTTTTAATTTGAGACATCTTTCATAATCGTATGTTGATAAATAAGCGAGATATATGGTTTTAAGTTTAACATTGTTCTTATGGAGGTAAAATCCAACATGGCCGCTCTCAAACGCCCTCATAAGTCTTACCATGAGACCTACGGTAATAGCTTCCTTCCCTATTGTGGAAATTCGCTAAAACTATAGATAAAAAACTCGTATGAAGTAATATAATATGTTTGAAAAGGAACTCCAGTCATGAAGGAAACACAAGGGCTTTTGTTATCAGACATGATTAACAATGACTGTACAGTATGACTATATCTAAGTAAATTGTAAAACACTATCTATGACTATATATTTATGCTTGTTGTATATTTTAGATTAATGTATAGCTGTAGAGTGTCACACAGGGGGCCATTAATGTCCTTAAAGGGGGAGGGAGTATGACGTAGCATTAGCTTCATATTTAAAGGAAGGGGGGGGTCTAGATCAGCGTTACGTAACACCACAGACAAGAGAGGTTTGTGTTAAAACACACTATTTAAGAAACTGTTTTAAATATTTGCAAATAATTATGTATATTATATTATATTATTATTATTATGTATATTATTATTATATATATTATGTATATTATGTATATTATGTTATTAAACTTCCATAATCATTTCATTTGATCTGTAGAAATAAGAATATTTTCATATAAAAATAACATGGTGTGTGTTTTTTTTCTATTTAC
This sequence comes from Allygus modestus, assembly GCA_963675035.1. Lineage (NCBI taxonomy): Eukaryota > Metazoa > Arthropoda > Insecta > Hemiptera > Cicadellidae > Allygus > Allygus modestus. Next base: position 320,996,278 of record OY776111.1, read on the forward strand.
ATGTCTGTTTTGTATTGTATTAGAGTAATCATGTAATGTTATTGCTTAGTCATTAAAATCGATCTTTAAGGAATTGTGGACTCATTTTAGCGAATTTCCCTTATAGGGAAGAAGCTATTACCGTAGGTGGCATGGTAAGACTTAAGCTCGAGACCATGATAACTTTTTGTTTTGGGGTCCCCAGATGCCAAAAACACTATTCGTCCAAATTTATATATATGTATATATATATATATATATATCGCTCTCTCTCTCTCTCTCTCTCTATATATATATATATATATATATATATATATATATATATATATATATATATATATATATATATATATATATATGTCCGTTACCGCGATAACTTTTGAAAGAAACACCCAATTTTGATGAAATTTGGCACAAATGTGTAGGGTAACATTTATGACTTTAAGTTCGAAAACCAGATCGATTGGACTCTGGGAAGGGGGTTTTATATTTTCCAAAAATCAGTTTTTTTAATTTTTCACCTTAACATTTTAAATACCCCCGTCGCAGCAAACCTGCGTACTCAGCGAATTTCCAATTCATATATATGTGACTCACTACTACATAGAGCTATTTACCAAGTTTCACAAAAATACATCCATAAATAAGTGATATATAGCATTTTATTTATTCTCCATAAGAATAACATTAGGGTTGATGACATAGGTTTGCTGCAACAAGGAAGATAAGTAATGTGTTTTTTTGCAATTATCGATACAACTGAACCAGGTGAAGCTACATACCAAGTTATCTTAATGTAGGTTCATAATTAAGGGAGATATACAACTTTACTTATTCTCCATATGAATAACATGGGGGCCGAGTATGCAGGTTTGCTGATACGGCGACTATTAACAAAAAAACATGTTTTTGTGCTAATATCAATATACCACAACTAGTTGAAGCCACATACCAAGTTTCATCAATATACATTCATAAATAATCGAGATATAGAATTTTATTTATTCTCCATAAGGATAACATTGGACAACGTACTGTGTTTAGCACTTTGAATATCTCTGCAACGGTTGGACGTAGAACAACGATTAAAACCCCAAAATGTTTTTTGTTGAGCTAAACACATTAATAAACAGAAATGTGAAGTTTTTAGTAAAACTATCTGAGAAAAATATAAAAACCTTTTTCCCATAAGATTAACATGGGACACGTTTTTTTGGATTTTCTCCGCAACCACTTAACCTAGGTTAATGATTAAAAATACTAAATTAATTTTTTTAAGCTCTATAAAATGCCTACAACCAAAATTGAGTGTTTTTAGCATTTTGGGGTCAAATTTTGCAAAAAACCGATTTTTGGAAAATTTAAAACCCCCATAAAACCCCCTTCCCATAGTGCGATCGATCTGGTTTTCGAACCAGAAGTCATAAATGCTACTTCCCACATTTGTGCCAAATGTCATCAATATCGGGTGTTTCTTTCAAAAGTTACCGCGGTAACGGACACACACACACACACACACACACACACACACACACACACACACACACACACACACACACACACACACACACACACACACACACACACACACACACACAAACACAAACACACACACACACACACACACACACACACACACACACACACACATATATATATATATATATATACAGTTTCGAACGAATGGTGTTTTAGGGGTCTGGGGACCTCAAAACGAAAAGTTATCATGGTCCCGGGCCTAGGTCTTACCATGCCGACTACGGTAATAGCTTCTTCCCTATAGCGGAAATTCGCTAAAAACAAAAGGACGGCAGATGGAAGTACGCTGTTGAGGTTCAGGGGAAAAAGTACATCAGAAACAGGAGATTTTTACAGTCTTAACATTTGTTGGAAAAAGGAATATGTTGGGACTGTGTTAAATCATATGACAATGTTATGCAATTTAAATCATATGGTTATGTTTTTGTTATTGTTTTCTGTTGGGATGTTAATTAAGAATAGTTATGGTTACTAATTCATACTGATTAAATGTCGTCCTAAATACTTAACTCTTAATTAGCTTTTTGTAGTAGTTGACAAAAACAAAATTAAGTGTGTTTGGCAATCGTCCCCACGAAGACAATCCCACGGACCAATTTCTCGAATTTACTACATAATTTTAAATACTGCTTATTTAAGTTAGGCATAAGTAGTATCATCAACGCCTATTAATTTGAATTAACTTAAAGTGCTTCAGTTATTAGAAATATATTTGTAACTCTTGCACTATGTCGAAATTAATCTTCTAAAAGCAAAACCATATAGTATATATATATATATATAAATTACAGTAGTTCAGACTTGTCATGCACAGATGCCGTATTTTTGGCTCCTACTTGATTCTAGTCGTCTGGTTGCGTTCGGTGTCAATCTGCCGAACTCCGAACATGCAAACTATCCGAATACCGAATTATTTGGAGCTTGTTATCAGTACTAACTGTAATAACTGTAATACGAAAGAACAGCTTTGAAAATATGTCTCTATATTCAGTAATGCTGTCTTCTGAACGAACTAAAATATAATGATCATATTCGTTATGCTAATATAAATTATTAAAACATTGTATTTATCTCATTACGTCAAAATTCGCCTGTCGAGTTTACCCACGACAATAGCTGCCCGTTTTAAAGTGGTTCGCATGCATAAGGACGAGAGATTTAGGTAGGAGGGTGAGTAGATAGATAGTAAGATAGTTTTAGGTAATTTGAAATGGATTGGAAGTTCTGAACACTTTTAAAATGCTTACGTTGTTAATTAATTACTAATAATACTAATAATAATAACTTGTTACGAACCAACTTTATTGTGTGATACATAAACAATTAGTAAGAGAATAACTTTAAAGTTGGCATTACTTGTTTTACAGAAGTTCCTTATATATGTTGTTTACGTTCTCAAACACAATATTTTAGAACCCTGATATTGTTATATTGGTTTGCATTTTCCCCATATCAATAAATTCTTTGAAATTACATTAGTTTCTCAATTATTCTAATACAATCTTTTGTATTGTTTGTAAGACGTTTATCTCCCCGAAAACATGACCAGCAATACGCAGTTTCTCTTTTATTTTCAACCAAAAAATTCCCATCATTAACCTGAAGAGAGAATTAAAATTTATGAACAAAGTTCCCGTATAAAGGAGAATACAGTCTGTTTTTGTCTCCGGAATTCGGCTGAGAAGACTCGAAAATTGTTAGGAGAACAGAATATAGCAGGAGTGATAATTTTATTGATCCTTTTATACTGCTTTAAAAGGTTTCGGTGTTACTGAGTACGTACTCCTGTCATAGAACCAAATACCCCCGTCGCGTCGCAGCAAACCTGTATACTCAGCGAATTTCTAATGAATTTATAACATAACACATTAAGCCACTTAACAGGATTCATAAGAAATATATTCGCAAACAAGTGATATTTAATATTAATTACTCTCTATAAGAATAACATTGGGATGAGTACGCAGGTTAGTAGAGGAGAACTACCGGTTTAACCCCGTAATCGGCGCTTTTTTCCCATGTTATTCTTATGGGGATCAGTTTTTGCGCCGACGCCCGATCCCGCCTTACACAAGTTTCCTGTACTAGTACCCTTGCCTTAAATACATTTTCCCCCTATATTTTTAAAATTTGCTCTAAATTCATTTTAATACATCCTTTGTGAAAATCCATGAGTTCAAAAATAACTCCACACTAAATAAACAACACATGTAAACAACTTAGAAGTGCACTCGGTTATCGCCACAAGCGCGACAATCAACCTTGAAGGAGATTCTGCAAGATCGACACCAAGGACACAGCGACCGATGCATAGTAACCGATGCGTAATTTTACAAATTAATTTTGTGAATTGTCGGCTATATAAAGAGCTGCTGCAGGCTAGGGTCCTCACTTCATATCCTACAGACCCAGCACCAACAAGACCTTCAGTGTTGCAGCGACCGATGCATAGTAACCGATGCGTAATTTTACAAATTAATTTTGTGAATTGTCGGCTATATAAAGAGCTGCTGCAGGCTAGGGTCCTCACTTCATATCCTACAGACCCAGCACCAACAAGACCTTCAGTGTTGCAGCGACCGATGCATAGTAACCGATGCGTAATTTTACAAATTAATTTTGTGAATTGTCGGCTATATAAAGAGCTGCTGCAGGCTAGGGTCCTCACTTCATATCCTACAGACCCAGCACCAACAAGACCTTCAGTGTTGCAGATTTTAACTTAAAATTCAGTGGTCCAATACTTAGAATAATTTCGGCTAAAATATGCTTTTTTACTCTGGACTTAGAAAAATTTAGTGGTTAAAATAATTTCGGCTAAAATATGCTTTTTTTACTCTGGACTTAGAAAAATTTAGTGGTTAAAATAATTTCGGCTAAAATATGCTTTTTTTACTCTGGACTTAGAAAAATTTAGTGGTTAAAATAATTTCGGCTAAAATATGCTTTTTTTACTCTGGACTTAGAAAAATTTAGTGGTTAAAATAATTTCGGCTAAAATATGCTTTTTTTACTCTGGACTTAGAAAAATTTAGTGGTTAAAATAATTTCGGCTAAAATATGCTTTTTTTACTCTGGACTTAGAAAAATTTAGTGCTTAAAATAATTTCGGCTAAAATATACTTTTTTTTTACTCTGGACTTAGAAAAATTTAGTGGTTAAAATAATTTCGGCTAAAATATGCTTTTTTTACTTTGGACTTAGAAAAAATTCAGTACTTAGAATAATTTCGGCTAAAATATGCTTTTTTACTCTGGACTTAGAAAAATTTAGTGGTTAAAATAATTTCGGCTAAAATATGCTTTTTTTACTCTGGACTTAGAAAAATTTAGTGGTTAAAATAATTTCGGCTAAAATATGTGTTTTTTACTCTGGACTTAGAAAAATTTAGTGGTTAAAATAATTTCGGCTAAAATATACTTTTTTACTTTGGACTTAGAAAAAATTCAGTACTTAGAATAATTTCGCCTAAAATATGGTTTTTTACTCTGGACTTAGAAAAAATTCAGTGGTTAAAATAATTTTGGCTAAAATATGCTTTTTTACTCTGGACTTAGAAAAATTTAGTGCTTAAAATAATTTCGGCTAAAATATACTTTTTTACTTTGGACTTAGAAAAAATTCAGTACTTAGAATAATTTCGGCTAAAATATGGTTTTTTTTACTCTGGACTTAGAAAAATTTAGTGGTTAAAATAATTTCGGCTAAAATATGTTTTTTTTACTCTGGACTTAGAAAAATTTAGTGGTTAAAATAATTTCGGCTAAAATATACTTTTTTTACTCTGGACTTAGAAAAATTTAGAGTGGTTCTTATGACTTAATAACTTTGAAGATGAAAGGGAATCGTTATTTTTGAAAACATTTTCATTTTTGATTAAAATTCAAATTTGGTTTGGAGGTACTTTATACAATTATCTAAAAAGTAGTTTCCCAGATTTTTGATAAAGGGCTTAGTTTTTATAAAAATTTTGAATTTGTGTTTTTGTCTAAAATCTTCATATTTTGATCGTATTTAAATTTTTAAAATGGTAATTTTTGTTTATAAAAAGCAGAGCATGACATCTCTACAGTCATTTCAACACAAAATGTTGTCCTGTGCAATCTGCTCCGCGCCCTGCTCCAACAGAAGCAATTTAATCAGACACTATCGTAACATTCACAAAGTTATTCCTAAAATTTGTAAAAAATGCCATCAAATATTTGACAATAGCAATTTTAAAATGCATATGCTAGAGAACCACAATACTTGTAATGTGTGTAAGAGAGTCATCACCCGTGACAAGAAACGCCACCACCTACGATGTGACAAGCGACCCTATAATGTGTTTAAGTTTCAAGGTGAGTCCGTGGATATATTAAACACCCTTCAATCATGTCCTTTACCAATAAAATGGATTCTTATTAGGAGAGTGAAATTTATCAAACACACAGTTAGTAAGAATGGTGAATTATTAATTGATAAAGAAACTATTGCTAACTTTCGAAGTTTAACTAATTTATCAATTGAGAAAGCACAATTAAAGACACAAATTGAAAATTCACTTTTAAAAATCGACACATCTTTACACAAATTTCAATCAGAAGGTAGTGGATGGATATATGACCATACTAAATACTGGCAGCTGCATGTTTACAAGTATAAACCCCTAACTCCCAAGTCATACATCCCCACACCAGAAAATATAAAATCAAAACACGCTGTTTTAAATATTAAAAATAGTGATAATAAATGTTTTTTGTGGAGTATTTTAGCAAGCTTAAAACCAAGGAATTGTAAACATGCAAATCGAGTATTTTACTACGAACCCTATGAAGGTCAGTTAAATATGACAAATATAAAATATCCCGTAAAAATATCCGACATTGATAAATTTGAAAAACAAAATAATATAAGTGTTAATGTATATGGAATTGAAGGACAATTAATATATCCATTGAGAATAACTAAACTAAATAGTAATACGCACGCAAACCTGCTGCTTTTACAACAAAGCCGCAAATCACATTACTGTTTAATTCGTGATTTTGATAAGTTAATGTTTAATTCTACAAAAGATGACCATAAGAAATATTTTTGCAAGTTCTGTGTGCAACATTTTTACACTAAAGATATATTGGAACGTCACATAACATATTGTAAAATCTTTGTTGCCCAAAGAGTACAAATGTCTAAAAAAGATACATTACAATTTACGAATTACAAATATCAACTTAAAGCTCCCTTTGTGATTTATGCAGATTTCGAATGCTTTATAAACTCTAACAAACACACTGCTTCTGGATTTGCTTATGTTGTAGTGAGAGATTCTAAAATTATTTACGAAGAGTTGTACAGCGGTGAAAATGTAATGGATGTGTTTTTCGAAAAATTATTTAAAACTTATGACTTTATTAAAAGTCAGATGGGAGTATATGTTCCCCTTGTAATGACTCCAGAGCAAGAGACGTTATTCCAAAACTCTACACACTGCCACATATGCCAACAACTGTTACTGTGTGATAAAGTGCGCGACCATTGTCACTTAACAGGTGAGTTCAGAGGGCCCTCCCATAACTCTTGTAATTTAAACTATAAAGTAACCAAGAAAATTCCAGTATTCTTCCACAATCTTAAAAACTATGATGGACATTTAATAATGCAAAACTTAGGAAAATTTAATCACAAATTGAATTGCATAGCCAAAGATATGGAAAAGTATATTTCATTCTCTGTTGATGATTTAGTATTTTTGGATTCCTACAACTTTCTGTCCCTTCCCTTAAGCAAATTAGCTTCCAATTTAAATACATTTAGATTTATAGACAATCCACTACTACAACGTAAGGGCGAATTTCCGTACGAATACATGACAGGACCAGAAAAGTTTTTAGAGCCCCTCCCACCCATAGATGCATTTTACAGTAGTCTAACTAAAGAATGTATATCTCCTGCACAATATGAACATGCTAAAAACGTATGGAATCATTTTAATATAAAGAATTTAAAAGAATATCACGATTTATACCTTAAAACAGATGTTTTGTTATTGGCTGATGTGTTTGAGACATTTAGGGACTTATGTTTAAAGGATTATAAACTCGACCCTGTTCATATGTACTCACTGCCTGGACTAACATGGGAGGCATGTCTTAGAATGACCGGCATAAAATTACAATTATTTCGTGACATTGACATGCATTTGTTTATAGAACATGCCATTAGAGGTGGTGTAAGTATGATTTCCACGCGCTATGCTAAAGCCAATAATAAGTACATGGGCGAATATTATGATCAAAATCAAGAAAGCACATATCTTGTATACTTAGACTGTAACTCACTATACTCTACAGCAATGTGCGAGTCGTTGCCCATCGATGGCTTTAGATGGACAAATGAGAAAGATTATAAATACAATCAAAATGAAAACTTTGGATTTATTTTGGAAGTTGATTTAAAATACGATAAAAGTTTACACGATTTGCATAATGACTACCCGCTCGCACCAGAAAAAATTAATGGAAAATTAATACCAAATTTAAATGACAAAACTAAATATATTTTGCATTATAAAGCACTAAAAAAATACGAAGAACTGGGTTTGGTAGTTACAAAATACCACAGAATTTTAAAATTTAGACAGTCGAAATGGCTTGCACCCTATATTAATTTTAATATTGAAAAGCGACAAAAAGCTAAACACGATTTTGAAAAAGACTTTTACAAACTGTTAAATAACAGTCTCTTTGGTCGAACAATTATGAACCAACGCAAGTTTCGTGATATACATCTTGTAGACGAGTCTAAGTTAACAAAATACGTTACAAAGCCAAGGTTTGACTGTAGCAAAATGTTCGATAACAATTTGCATGCTGTGCATTTAAATAAATTAATTGTAAATTTTGATAAACCAATATATTTAGGAATGACCATTTTGGATATCAGTAAAGTAATAATGTATGATTTCCACTATAATTATATGTCAAAATTTAAGAATAAAAAGTTCTTAATGACAGACACAGACAGCCTTGTTTATTCTATAGTAACAGAGGACTTTTACAAGGAAATACAAAGTGACTTGGACTGTTTCGACACCTCTGCATATAGTAAAGATCATTTCTTATACTCTGATAAAAATAAAAAAGTTACGGGCAAGTTTAAAGACGAATTAAATGGTCAAATTATGTATGAATATTGTGGTTTAAGGCCAAAATTATACTCTTTCATTCCTTTACAATGGTTATACGAAAAAGAAAAGCAATGTGAGCTAGAGGTTAAAAAGGCAAAGGGAGCTGACAACGCTACAGTTAAACATCTCTTAAGACACCAACATTACTTAAACTGTCTTGCAACCGGGGAAGATTACTATGAGAATGTTACAAGAATTAAATCCACAAACCACCATCTTCAAACATTAACGATGAACAAAAAGGTACTCTCTTTTGATGACGACAAGAGGTTTATTCTGGATGGCATTAACACTCTTGCCCTCGGTCATTATAAAATTGGTCAAACATAAATCTATATTTCCCATTATTCTTTGGCCTTTCCTTGTCTATTACAAAAAAGCCATATTTAGACCTATCCCAGCATTGATGGCAGAGATTTCTAAATTGGTTAAATGAAAAATCATTTCCCACATGATTGTTATACACATGTTTTAAATTTAAATCGTCTTGTTTAAATAATATTAGGAAATTAACATTGTCACGTAAATGTTTGTTTACTTTACTGTAAGATTGACACAAGTAAAAACTGTTGATATTTTTGTGTCTGCCCATTGAGAAAAATTGTGTGATATTTGGACTATTTATGTCGTCAAATACAACTATTGAGTGTGATTCTACATCATTTGGTGTGATTTCACAGTTTGAATATGTGTGTAATTTAACTTCATCACACAGACGGAATATTTCAATTATTTTTTTATATTTTTCTTGTTCTAAAGATTTGGATATTATATATAAATTTGTAAACTTTAATCCTTGTTTTTTTACAATTAAGTTATAAATTACAACAGTCTTCCCCGAACCACTGGGCCCTATTATAAGACAGCGAATATTATTAGCAAATAGACCCAACTTCTTTGGTGTATTTTCTTTATGTGCTATTTTAAATTTGTTCTTTTGTTGAATAAATGACATTTTTTATATAATAAAAATGGTGTATTTTCTTTATGTGCTATTTTAAATTTGTTCTTTTGTTGAATAAATGACATTTTTTATATAATAAAAATGGCAAAGAGAAAGTGTAAAAAGGTCCAAGGTAAGGGATTATTCTTAAAGCCATATAGAGGCCGTGGCTTGTTAAATACCCTTATAAACAACCTTCCTTTCCCTCTCCACATGCCTGGAAATTATAAATGGTGTGGACCTGGAACTAACGTGCGTGAAAATTTAGCCAGAAATGTACCTCCAAAAAATAAGCTAGACTCTTATTGTAAAGAGCACGACATATTCTACATGAATAATCCTGATACAGCCGCCCGGAACAAGGCAGATATGAGATTAGCGGACCAGGCTTGGACTAGGGTTTCGGCAAAGGACGCCAGTCTGGCTGAAAAAGCAGCAGCTTATGCAGTGACAAATTTGATGAAGGCCAAAGCAAAAATGGGAATGGGATTAAAATTTAATAAAAAAGATGGACAACTTTCAGCTGTTAGAGGCAGCAAGAGACGTGCCTCACTTTCGAGGAGTGTACCTAAAAAACGAGCTAAGAAAACAGAGACCAAAAGTAAGAGAATGTGGAATTATTAATTTAGACAGTGACAGGGGCACACATTGGACAGCATATCGTAAAAATAAAGATATTGTAATATATTTTGACCCATTCGGAATACAGCCTCCAAAAGAGGTAATTGAATATTTTGTACCATCTAAAATTTACTATACAACTGATCAAATACAAGATTTAAACAGTTCCATTTGTGGAATTTTATGTTTATCATTTCTGAAAAATTTTAGTTTATAAAAATGGATTCATTTACTATAACGTTTACGGGCACAGAGCCAGAGTTGAAGTCGGTCTTCTTTCCTCCTATAGAATTAAATGGTGATTATGTAATTGGACTGGCAGATTTTCAAAGTTATAATTCTATATTTAATGTTAAAAAACCTCTAAATACTTTGACATATTACAAAATGCACAAAATTACAACCCCAAAAGGGGAGGTCACAATTGACGAATTAAACCGGGCATTAGATGGTAAAGTTGAAGTTATTATACAAAATAAAGTAGCATTAATTAATACAAAAGTCAAACTTATATTTTACAAAGGGCTAGTTCCAAAATTAAATAAACTTAAAGACACAAAATTAACTATAGACGAGGGTGAGGATGTGTATTATTACGATCACAAAGCTCCAAATGTAATTGAAATTGCTGAAGGTACATACGAAGTGTTTGAGCTTGCGAAGGAAATTCAAAAGCAACTCCCAGATTTTGTACTTATAGCCGATAATAAAACTATGAAAGCCACATTGCATTCTAGCCATGTGTTTGATTTTACAAAACCATGTTTAGGGTCTGAATTATTGGGATTTAAAGGATTTTCTACTCCAGATATTGCGTTTAAATCCGTAAATAAAATCAACATAAATAATGTAAATGTGATTAGAGTAAAATGTAATATTGCGAATGGGTCTTATTTAAATGGTGACAAATCACACACCATACACAGTTTTTACCCAGAAGCTCCTCCCGGCTACAAAATTATTGAGGTCCCCAGAAATATTATATACTTCCCTGTAAATAAGAGAAGTTTAGATGTTGTTAGCATAACATTTGCAGATCAACACGACAAGCCAATTGACTTTAATAAAGAAGAAACTACAATTACTTGTCATATAAAAAAGATATGAGAATTTACAAGAACGGACTGAGTGTGCAAAATGCCAGGTTTCTGCGATCAATTGGGTTGAAGTTAAAATTTTCTATTAATAAAAATGGAAGATTTTCTAGACGTTACAGGAAAATTCCAATACGACGATAGCCTGGTTAAAATTACAAATCACTCCTATGTTCCACACAACACTTTAGCAATAAATAATTCCGATGAAATTCGAATATGCATAAATAATCAAGATTTACTAACACTCCCGTGTAGGAGTTATCTGTATATTAAAGGAGAAATAGAGAATCATGATAAAGGACATTTTATAAATAATGCATTTGCATTCTTATTTGACGAAATTAGATACGAAGTTGCTGGTAAAGAAATAGATATTGTAAGAAATCCGGGAATTTCCAGTCTTATGAAAATATTGTGCTCTTACAATAAAACAACTAAATTGTCAAATGTAGCATTTGATTCTGATGAAAATTTAAAGGAGTTCCATAAAAGCGGCAAGTTTAGTACTTGTGTCCCGTTAGAGCTGTTAATGGGTGTGTTTGAGGATTTTAATAAGGTTTTAGTAAATGTTAAACAAGAATTGGTGTTGAAAAGATCCAAAAATGACTTAAATTGTAGTATTTACCCTCGCCTTGTACCATGTCGAAATTAGTAATCTAAATCCGAAACCACATAACATACATTGGAAACGAATTCCTGTTCTGTGATCTGGTAGCAGGGATCTTTTTATTTAGGAAGTCTACATTTTTAAAAGGATGTATTAAGCTCTAGAGGTTAGGTAATAGTTTTTATCGAATTAAAAATTCTTTCAAAAGACCAGTTTAGTTTCCAACCAGGAAACCCAAATGTTAATGCAATCACCAACCTACTGTTTGTGATTGCACTGTTGATGCCACCAACATACTGTAATGGTTATTTCCCCATGGGGAAAATTTTGTTAAAAATCAGCACTCATGTTTACACTAAAACGTGAACCAACCATCCAACCAGAGTTTAAAAGTATATTCAACAGGTATTTTGAACATAATTTCTTAAAATTTATCATGATACAAAATTGTGCAATGCCTCACCCTCAAAGGTGGTGTTCAAGTAATTCAGATTGGGTCATTAATAACTGATAATTGCAATTTTCCGAAATAATTACATGCAAATTTTGTTGTAAATATAGCAAATTAGCATGTTTTACTTAACAAAATTGCATCATTAATAACTGATAATTGCAAATTTCCGAAATAATTACATGCAAATTTTGTTGTAAATTAGCAAATTAGAATGTTTTACTTAACAAAATTGCGATCAACCAGTTAATAGTTTTGAGATTACAATTGATAAAAATACTAATATTAAGAATGAAAGAAACAATTCACAATAAACGTACTGTCAACAATCAAATATTAACATTCGAATTATCACTGGTAATTAGTTTTGTCCGGTTTAAAATATTTTAAAGTGGCAAATCGTTTTGATTAAACTTTGAGCTACATAAAATATAGGCCTACATAAATATAATGAAAAAATCGACATAGTTTAAAAATATAAAGTTTAATTCACTGAAAAATATCATTTATTTCCTTAGTGATAACACTTACCAGAACCGTTGAGCACACCACAGCCAAACTGTACAGAAAGTTCATGATTAGAATGTTCAGCCCTTCTTTGAACAAAGTTGATTCTTGCCACGATTTTATATCTGCTATACAATGATTATAGTCATCTAAGTACGTTGTTTCGTAAGAATATTATGTAAACAATAGTTGAATGAAATTGTATTTAATGATTAAATCCGCAGGTAGTTCGGAAAAACGGTATGATGAAATCATAACAAGCTGATGAAATCGTTCCATAACTTGCATTCCATTCGTGATTTACAAATATGTTACTTATTTACATATGCAAGTAGAATTTGTCGCCGAATTCGTTTGGCATTGGAGACGTAGATAAATAAGTAAATTTGAGAATACAATTCAACCATCCAATGATGGTTGAATTGTTCTTTGCTCAGGAAATAATTCACCTATTTATTTGTCCTCTCTATAATCCTAAAATAATCGTTTTTGTCATTGTTGCACAACATGGGTTATTTAAATCAAAATAATATATTTATACAATTATTCATTGTTATTATTCTTCTTATTAATAAATATTGTTAACTTTATTAGATTGACAAGAAAAGGCTACGAGGTTATATCCCTTGTAGGCCCTTAGCCTAAATAAATGTGTGTTGGTTATTATGTGAGGGCGTGAGTGATTGTGTTTTAGTAGGTGCGTTCACTGGAAATACATTTCATTACATTTTAAAATGTTCAGGCATTCAAAGTATTAAACAAATAGCAAAACGCAGATTTAATTTCTCTTTTCCAAAACCTTGGGGTTCAAAATAATAAAGTATGTAGCTTTGAAGGGTGATAATGAACATTTCATCATGGAAACTTCAGACATTTTTGGTTTGTACACTGCATTAAAAGGGATATATTTACTTTATTAAATTGTATATTGAGTAATATTACCCCTTGAATTAAATATATACACTGGTTTTATGTGGTATGTTAATCCTTAAATTTGGCAAACTCTATAGATACTAACATTATCGTGTCATTACTCACAGCTTCAACCCTTCAGGTCTCTTTCCTGACTAAAAGCACCAAGCCGTAGGTTGATTTTGGTCGTGGAACGTAGAACGTAACTGGTAATAATGATACATTTGGCAAACTCTATAGATACCAACATTATCGTGTCACAACTCTCAGCTTCAACCCATCAGGTCTCTTTCCTGACTAAAAGCACCAAGCCGTAGGTTGATTTTGGTCGTGGAACGTAGAACGTAACTGGTAATAATGATACATTTGGCAAACTCTATAAATACCAACATTATCGTGTCATAACTCTCAGTTTCAACCCATCAGGTCTCTTTCCTGACTAAAGGCACTAAGCCGTAGGTTGATTTTGGTCGTGGAACGTAGAACATAACTGGTAATAATGATACATTTGGAAAACTCTACAGATACCAACATTATCGTGTCATAACTCTCAGTTTCAACCCATCAGATCTCTTTCCTGACTAAAAGCACCAAGCCGTAGGTTGATTTTGGTCGTGGAACGTAGAACGTAACTGGTAATAATGATACATTTGGCAAACTCTATAGATACCAACATTATCGTGTCATTACTCACAGCTTCAACCCATCAGATCTCTTTCCTGACTAAAAGCACCAAGCCGTAGGTTGATTTTGGTCGTGGAACGTAGAACGTAACTGGTAATAATGATACATTTGTCAAACTCTATAGATACCAACATTATCGTGTCATAACTCTCAGTTTCAACCCATCAGGTCTCTTTCCTGACTAAAGGCATTAAGCCGTAGGTTGATTTTGGTTGTAGAACAGTAGAACATAACTGGTAATAATGATACATTTGGAAAACTCTACCGATACCAACATTATCGTGTCATAACTCTCAGTTTCAACCCATCAGGTCTCTTTCCTGACTAAAGGCATTAAGCCGTAGGTTGATTTTGGTTGTAGAACAGTAGAACATAACTGGTAATAATGATACATTTGGCAAACTCTATAGATACCAACATTATCGTGTCATAACTCTCAGTTTCAACCCATCAGGTCTCTTTCCTGACTAAAGGCACTAAGCCGTAGGTTGATTTTGGTTGTAGAACAGTAGAACATAACTGCTAATAATGATACATTTGGCAAACTCTACAGATACCAACATTATCGTGTCATAACTCTCAGTTTCAACCCATCAGGTATCTTTCCTGACTAAAGGCACTAAGCCGTAGGTTGATTTTGGTTGTAGAACAGTAGAACATAACTGGTAATAATGATACATTTGGCAAACTCTACAGATACCAACATTATCGTGTCACAACTCTCAGTTTCAACCCATCCGGTCTCTTTCCTGACTAAAGGCACTAAGCCGTAGGTTGATTTTGGTTGTAGAACAGTAGAACATAACTGGTAATAATGATACATTTGGCAAACTCTATAGATACCAACATTATCGTGTCATAACTCTCAGTTTCAACCCATCAGGTCTCTTTCCTGACTAAAGGCACTAAGCCGTAGGTTGATTTTGGTCGTGGAACGTAAAACATAACTGGTAATAATGATACATTTGGCAAAGTCTACAGATACCAACATTATCGTGTCATAACTCTCAGTTTCAACCCATCAGGTCTCTTTCCTGACTAAAGGCACTAAGCCGTAGGTTGATTTTGGTCGTGGAACGTAGAACATAACTGGTAATAATGATACATTTGGCAAACTCTATAGATACCAACATTATCGTGTCATAACTCTCAGTTTCAACCCATCAGGTCTCTTTCCTGACTAAAGGCACTAAGCCGTAGGTTGATTTTGGTCGTGGAACGTAGAACATAACTGGTAATAATGATACATTTGGCAAACTCTATAGATACCAACATTATCGTGTCAAAACTCTCAGTTTCAACCCATCAGGTCTCTTTCCTGACTAAAGGCACTAAGCCGTGGGTTGATTTTGGTCGTGGAACGTAGAACATAACTGGTAATAATGATACATTTGGCAAACTCTACAGATACCAACATTATCGTGTCATAACTCTCAGTTTCAACCCATCAGGTCTCTTTCCTGACTAAAGGCACTAAGCCGTAGGTTGATTTTGGTCGTGGAACGTAGAACATAACTGGTAATAATGATGCATTTGGCAAACTCTATAGATACCAACATTATCGTGTCATAACTCTCAGTTTCAACCCATCAGGTCTCTTTCCTGACTAAAGGCACTAAGCCGTAGGTTGATTTTGGTTGTAGAACAGTAGAACATAACTGGTAATAATGATACATTTGGCAAACTCTACAGATACCAACATTATCGTGTCATAACTCTCAGTTTCAACCCATCAGGTCTCTTTCCTGACTAAAGGCACTAAGCCGTAGGTTGATTTTGGTTGTAGAACAGTAGAACATAACTGGTAATAATGATACATTTGGCAAACTCTATAGATACCAACATTATCGTGTCATAACTCTCAGTTTCAACCCATCAGGTCTCTTTCCTGACTAAAGGCACTAAGCCGTAGGTTGATTTTGGTTGTAGAACAGTAGAACATAACTGGTAATAATGATACATTTGGCAAACTCTACAGATACCAACATTATCGTGTCATAACTCTCAGTTTCAACCCATCAGGTCTCTTTCCTGACTAAAGGCACTAAGCCGTAGGTTGATTTTGGTCGTGGAACGTAGAACATAACTGGTAATAATGATACATTTGGAAAACTCTACAGATACCAACATTATCGTGTCATAACTCTCAGTTTCAACCCATCAGGTCTCTTTCCTGACTAAAGGCACTAAGCCGTAGGTTGATTTTGGTTGTAGAACAGTAGAACATAACTGGTAATAATGATACATTTGTCAAACTCTATAAATACCAACATTATCGTGTCACAACTCTCAGCTTCAACCCATCAGGTATCTTTCCTGACTAAAAGCACCAAGCCGCAGGTTGATTTTGGTCGTGGAACAATAGAATATAACTGGTAATAATGATGCATTTGGCAAACTCTATAGATACCAATATTATCGTATCATAACTCTCAGCTTCAACCCATCAGGTCTCTTTCCTGACTAAAAGCACCAAGCCGTAGGTTGATTTTGGTTGTGGAACGTAGAACATAACTGGTAATAATGATACATTTGGAAAACTCTACAGATACCAACATTATCGTGTCATAACTCTCAATTTCAACCCATCAGGTCTCTTTCCTGACTAAAGGCACTAAGCCGTAGGTTGATTTTGGTCGTGGAACGTAGAACATAACTGGTAATAATGATACATTTGGAAAACTCTACAGATACCAACATTATCGTGTCATAACTCTCAGTTTCAACCCATCAGGTCTCTTTCCTGACTAAAGGCACTAAGCCGTAGGTTGATTTTGGTCGTGGAACGTAGAACATAACTGGTAATAATGATACATTTGGAAAACTCTACAGATACCAACATTATCGTGTCATAACTCTCAGTTTCAACCCATCAGGTCTCTTTCCTGACTAAAGGCACTAAGCCGTAGGTTGATTTTGGTTGTAGAACAGTAGAACATAACTGGTAATAATGATACATTTGTCAAACTCTATAAATACCAACATTATCGTGTCACAACTCTCAGCTTCAACCCATCAGGTCTCTTTCCTGACTAAAAGCACCAAGCCGTAGGTTGATTTTGGTCGTGGAACAATAGAACATAACTGGTAATAATGATACATTTGGCAAACTCTATAGATACCAACATTATCGTGTCATAACTCTCAGTTTCAACCCATTAGAAATTTTCGTTTTGAGGCCCCCAGATGCCAAAAACACCATTCGTTCAAATTCATATATATGTATATGTGTACATGTATATGTGTGTGTGTTGTGTGTGTGTGTGTGTGTGTGTGTGTGTGTGTGTGTGTGTGTGTGTGTGTGTCCGTAGGTACGATAACTTTCGTAAAAAGTCCGATCTTGAAGAAATTTGGTATAAACGTGTAAGGCAGCATCTATTGTCATGAGTTCGAAAACCAAAGAGATCGCACCATTATAAGGGGGGTGTTGTACGCTAATTATGGGTTATTTGAACTTTGTACATATAATTATTTTTAAACGTTTGCTTTAAATACTAACTTTAATGGCGAACACATTTCAACCTGTTAAATGTTTTGGCAAATATTAACCACTATTATCTTTACAATTTTTTATGCTAAGGACAACTGTGCTAAAACATTAAACATTAAAACTTAGGTATTAATTTTGAATTATTTTTTCTATGTGTTGTGATGTATCTTTTACATCTGAATAAGTGGAAACCCAAAGAATTAAGTATTTAGCTTACTGTAGTTGTTGTTTAAATAAATGTAACCTGGCAAGAACTTGATCTTAAATATAATGCAGTTTTATCTTAGAATTAGAGTTTATCCAAGCTGATTCAGTAGATCTTCGTTAGAGATCAAAAAGTATATACAAAGCCCGTTTAAGTTAAATTAATTCGCAAAAAATCGAATTATTGAACTCAGTGCTAGTCTTACTTTTGTAACTAAAGAGTGATGACAATAACAGCAACAGCAGGGTTTATTTGGTTATTAATCTTAATATCCAAAATCCTAATACCACTGACTGACTGACTCACTCATCAGGAAATCTCACAAACCACAGAACGGATTGCAATGAAATTTGGAACATACATGGTTTGCTCTTGGGTCTTAGTTGCTCACTAATAGAGGGTTTTATGAAATTCCCATAGGGCTCCAACCCACGGGGAGTCAAAGTTCCAATCTTGTGTTATTATTATGGACATTCACTTTACGTTTGAGCTGATGAAAATACAAACAGCTGATCTTGATTCGTAGTAGTTCCACGGGATAACCACAGAATACAGCACACTCAACTGTCAGTTTTTACTTTCTCCCTCTATACATAGTATACTAGCTGTGTACCCGTCCTTCGTACGGGTTGTATATAAATGGTAGATTAACTAAAAAAAATTAAAAACCCACATAATTTTACAATATTAAAATTACATTTTACACTTTTAAAGTAGAATTAAATTAAAGTTAACGAAATATACTATAGCAGATAGTTCGGGTACTGTTGCCAAGTCGAGGAACTCTGTCGGGTAGTGAACGGTGTGGTTTTTGCGACTCCAAATCGGTACACGTAACACTTTGGATTCGATTTTAGAAATAAAATAACTCAAGTACAACAAAATTAAATAACCCTTTTTAATTTAACATTTTAAATACTTTGATACATTAATAATTACATTCCAATAAATTAATAGTAATGTAACGAAACGTTAAACTTTAAAAACATTGACAAACCACTTTTAAAATCACCATTCTTGCCAGGTCCTGTTGTCATTATAATTGTAATTAAACAATTTAAACTTATATGTTTTAAAAACATATGACTACTTGATTGTATTTAAATAAATGTAAATCAATGTATACGAACTGTTCTAACAGTTGTCATGGTTAAATGAACGATATTAAATATTGTATATGTTCGTTCCTCCCTTTGGAATAGACCTACATTTGTGTTGATCTCCGTTGCTTGTTCATTGGTGGACGTGAGGATGGCACAATCACAGAGCCAGGCACTTTCCTGATTAAACTGTTTATGAACCTCGGTGTAACAAACTGTCAATCAGTAAATCCTTTGACTCATCTATAGCGCCGAGTGAAGGATAGATGTTTCTGAGACTTAATTTGTTTTTCAATGTCCCAATATCAACTTTTAAAAGCGCATAAGAAAACTGTTCAACCCCTTAATCTTCTCAAAAATACATTTTCATATTTACTGTTAAGTTCAGACGCTCAGTGGTCGGCTACATAAAATATATTTTTAGAGAGGCGTAGACTCGTCCACTCATGTCTCACTTACGACAAAGGGTCTGTGTGAAATCTCCAGAGAACAACACCGTGACTCCCCATGATGTTGTTTCTTATTTCCTTTAAGGCATCAAATTTCAGCTCTACTGGTTGAGTAGTTGGTGGGTTATGACTAACAGGCTTATATTAAAGGCCATTGGGCCAGAGTCCTTGAGTATATTTGTGTCTGGAGTAGGTAAATGTCTGCACTGAGCTATCAACTAACTACCGAACTTCAGATCCATCCGAACTTCAGATCCATCAGTCCAAGAGTATGTGCAAGATTGTTAAAATATTGTATTTTGAAATTCCGGGGGGCGAAGCCCTTAAACATGTTCGTAACAGGAATAGGCTTGCGTTTTGTTCTGATGAATTAGTTATGATCCTACCAAAATGTAACTTACAAAGGTCCAGTAAATACTAATACTCTTAAAATTTCCATAAAAGTAAATTAGCGAAGAACCCTATAGGACTTTTTAAACGTATTCTTATTGTGAATCTGCAGCATAAGGGGAACCACCATCCAAAATTTCACCTTCAGTAGACATTGTCGTTTCTTAGATAAAGTGATCACTATGTCAGTGAGTGCATGAGTCTGACAAATATAGATTTAGATCATATATCCACTTATGTTATTTATTACCAATCTTCACTCAACGTTTTAAAAAAGAACTATAACACCTATTTATAGAATAACTATGCCATCATCTGGTTCAATATAAATAAATGCTTTGTCCATAAGAATAGCATATGATCTTTAAAACCCTATGGGGCAGTGACCTAAGGTAATTAAAAACAATCCAATTAGCCTAAAACCTTCTAACGCACATATAGAACATAGAAAAAAGTTGCATAAAAATCGGTGCACCCGTTTTCCTGTGAAAAGCGAAAAATATGACCAAAACCGCACAAAGTCACGTTTTTGAGCGGCCTCCATTATTTTTTTTAAAAGGCGTATGCCAGTTTATAGTGCTTTAAAACCTTCTCACGCATATATAGAACAAAGAAACAAAGTTTAATTAATGTCAGTGCACCCGTTTTCCAGTGAAAAGCGAAGGAAAACCCGTCCTTGAGCGTTACCGACAGACAGACATAAATTTGAGATAAGATTTGTTTTGTTTTCCCTAGGGTGTAAAACGTGAAAATATGCAAAAATTTCATAATTCCAAGCAATTTACAGACAAAACTCTAATTTTATTTATATAGATTCATTATACGGTATATTGAAATAAATATATATATACTTGATGTACACGTTCTTCGCGGGTTTTTCATACCCGTTCTATAGTCAATGCAAATTGCATTTTAGTTAGCTTGAAACAGCTGTTGTTCTTGATTCTGCTCTTTAAGCTGTCAAATGTAAGTGCCCTCAGCTGTTCGCATTACAGTTTCTGAATGTTTACTTTCTTATGAAATGTAAACATTGAAACTTAGAACGTTCACGGGGCGTAGCCCGGGGGGATTTTAAGGAAGTGAGTAGGCCTATGTGTTGCATGGGTTCAAGATCTACCTTTGTATAAAGTTTCAGCCCAGTCGGTTAAGTAGTTTTTGCGTTCACCCGGAACATCAGACAGACAGAAACCACCTCTTCTTTATAATATTAATAGTTGAATGTACCCGTTCTTCGCACGGGTTAGAAAGGTAAGTTAGCTTGAAACAGCTGTTCTTGCTTCTGCTCTTTAAACTGTCAAATGGAAGTGTCCTCAGCTGTTCGCATTACAGTTTCTGAATGTTTACTTTCTTCTGAAATGTAAACATTGAAACTTGGGACGTTCACGGGGCGTAGCCCGAGGGGATTTTAAGGAAGTGAATAGGCCTATGTGATGCATGGGTTCAAGATCTACCTTTGTGTAAAGTTTCAGCCCCGTCGGTTCAGTAGTTTTTGCGTTCACCCGGAACATCAGACAGACAGACAGAAACCACCTCTTCTTTATAATATTATAGATAGAATAGATGGAGAAAGTATTGTTTTCGCCAAAATTTTCGAATTTGAGTTGTTAGTGGAAATATTAGTTTTGGTGCTCCCTGAACCCAAAAAAGTAGTTTTTACGTGATGTCTGTCTGTGTGTGTGTGTCTGTGTGGATGTGTAACTAGAGCCCTAACCAATGGGCCGATTTTGATGAAATTTGGTATGTAGGTACTAATCCACGATATCTCCAGGCGTTTTAGCGAATTTCCCCTATAGGGAAGAAGCTATTACCGTAGTCGGCATGGTAAGACCTGGGCCCGGGACCATGATAACTTTTCGTTTTGAGGTCCCCAGACCCCAAAAACACCATTCGTTCGATACTGTATATATATATATATATATATATATATATATATATATATATATATATATATATATATATAGATATATATATGTGTCCGTGAGCACGATAACTCTCGTAAAAATGATCCGATTTTGATGAAATTTGGTATAAACGTGTAAAGCAACATTTATGACTTTAAGTTCGAAAACCAGCCAGATCGCTCTACCCGAAGGGGTATTTTGGGGGGGTTTTGTACCCCAAAAATGGGTTTTTCGAATTTTTCACATATAATTTTTGAAATATTCAAATTTTAGTTTTCACCATTGGATTCAGCTTAAAAAACACACAATTTGGTATTTTGATCATTTCTCTACGTCAATTGGTTACCGAGATATTGAAAGTGCTAAACACAGTACGTTGTCTAATGTTATTCTTATGGAGGAAAAGAAAAATTTTATATCTCGCCTATTTATCAACGTATACTGACGAAACTTGGTATACGGCTTCATCTGGTTGTGGATCATTGATATTTGCTCAAAAAGACAATTTTTTACCCAAGGCTCCCGTAGCAGCAAACCTGCGTACTCAGCCCCATGTTATTCTTATGGAGAATAAGTAACGTGTTATCTGCCTTCATTATGAAAATAAATTAATGAAATTTGGTATGTCGCTTTACCTAGATGAGTTGTATTGATATTTGTATAAAACCCCATTTTTTGTGTTCCTTGCTTCAGCAAACCTGCATACTCAGCTGCCATGTTATTCTTATGGAGAATAATTAAAATGTCATAAATCGTTTATTTATGAATGTATATTGATGAAACTTGGTATGTGGTTTTATGTGGTATTAATATACATATATATGCATTGGAAATTCGCTGAGTACGCAGGTTTGCTGCTACGGGGGTATTTTCTTTTTTTGAATTTTTTCTTTTTAAGGGTAACTATCCCTCAATAACCGCAAAAACATGAAAAATCAAAATTTCTCAAAAACGGCTCTAACGATTTTGATTAAACTTTAGTCATTTGTAGAACTTTAGTTTTCCAACAAAATGGCACCACCCGCATTCCTGTAAAAATTCGGGCTCAGAAATTACAGGACTTGAAACATCCAAAATGCAGTTTTTTGGATTTTTCATAAAGAGACATAAATATAAAAAAATATTACTATTCATTATTAAAAAAAAGCTCAAAAAACTAAATAATTTAGTATTTTGAATTACTATTCTACGATTGCTGGTTTTGGAGAAAATTGAAATTTTCATTTAGCGGTAAACTAAGTACGTTGTCCAATGTTATTCTTATGGGAAATACAAAAATTACTATTTCTCTCTTATTTACTGATAAATTTCATTCAAACTTGATATGCTTGTCAATTTAGCATTGACCAACAGAGTTAATTCGAAATATGTTGCCCCTTAATAATTCTGGGGGGGAGAATAGGGGGCATTTCCATATTTTTACCGTTATGCTTCACCTGGTTGAGTTATATTGATAATTGCCAAACTACTGTGCTTTTGGTTGGGTGGTTGTAGAGAAGAGTCAAAAACGCGTCCATAAAATTTCCCATGTTAATCTTATGGGAAAAAGGTTTTTGGATTTTCCTCAGATAATATTACTAAAAACTTCACATTTCTTTTTACCAGTCAGTTTAGCTCTATAAAACAATCATTTTGGTGTTTTAATTGTTGTTCTACGTCCAACCGTTGCAGAGATATTCAAAGTGCTAAACACAGTACGTTGTCCAATGTTATCCTTATGGAGGATAAATAAAATTTGATATCTCGATTATTTATGAATGTATATTGATGAAACTTGGTGGCTTCAACTAGATGTTTGATACTTGCACAAAAAAGGTTTTTTGTTGATTTTCCCTGTAGCAGCAAACCTGCATACTCGGCCCCCACGTTATTCATATGGAGAATAAGTAAAGTTGTATATCTCTCTTAGTTATGAACCTAAATTAATAAAACTTGGTATGTAGCTTCACCTGGTTGAGTTATATTGATAATTGCCAAAATACACTGTTTTATCTTCCTCGTTGCAGCAAACCTGCGTACTCAGCCCTAATGTTATTCTTATGGAGAATAAATAAAATGCTATATATCACTTATTTATGAGTGTATTTTTGTGAAACTTGGTAAGTGGCCCTATGTAGTAGTGAGACACATAAATATGCATTGGAAATTCGCTCAGTACGCAGCTTTGCTGCGACGGGGTTGTTTGTTGTTACATTGGTGAACACTTGTTAAAAAATGTTATAATGTTATAAATCTTATAACAGAAAAACCCTTGAAAAATCACGCATAAAATAATGCTTAAAAATAAATTAAGTACGTTACGCTAGGAAAGAGGTGGGGGTATTTGTTACTCAAGCGTTACGGCGCGACGTACGACCCCTTACCGAAAAAAAACCTTGGGTATGTTGGGATGGCGAGGTTAACTTACTTTTTTTACATAACACACCAAATAAATAGAAACATAATTGCAATTGATTTATTTTACAAGGAAAATATAACTTGTAAAGCTAATATATTTGTTACCCTTATAAAAATAATAAATACAAATTAATTGTTATGATAATTTGAATGTTGGACAATGTGTTTAATTTAAAAACGAGTTCGCACGTAGCACGCTGACGTGAGGGAAGTGAATTTCCACATAAAAACTTTTAAAACTCAAAATCAGTGTAAAAACATACATTTGTCCAATTTTTATTGAAATCTGAAAACGTTGATTTTTTGGCTGTTCTGATACTCCTGGTTTCATTTACTTGCAAAGCTGGGAATACAATTTTGCGCATTATAAGGTTAGGAGAAGGTCCAGTCCAGACAGGCTTAAAAGTAGGCGTGAGGTTGCTGGGGATAATACAAGTACTTTAACAAAGGAATAACAGGCTTTTCTAGTGTAAAACCCCCATAAGACAACGTACTGTGTTTAGCCGATACACATTTTCTTTAATAACTCGGTAAATATTTATGCTAGAATGACGAGATAGGGCTTAAAACTTTCGCCTCTCTAATCCCCATCTTTTTACATGCATTAATTTTACATATGGGGCTTTTCTGACCCTTTTTGGGCCCAAAAACTCGAAATTTGAAAGATTAATCCCCAAAAAATGGGTTAAGAGTTTTCCGATTGTTTTGCCCAACGAACTTGTCCAACAGATTATAGAAAGGAATGTCCCTACCAAATTTGAAGTAAATCGGACAAAAAATGCGACCGCTAGAGTGCATACACACACACACACATATATATATATATATATATATATATATATATATATATATATATATATATATATATATATAATTTTGAACGACCCCCCAAAACGTGTTCAGGGGGTCACGTTAGGAACTTCTATGGTGGTCCCGGGCTTAAGTTTCACCGTGCGGGTCATGCTAATAGTTAGTTCACTTTCCAAAGGAAATTCACTAAAAACTATCTCTTTTTATATCGTTACTATATAAGAAATAAATTGAAAGGGTCAGTTACGTCTAGTTAAGCAGATTTCCTAAAATATGTATTGATAACTAAGAAAACAACAAAAAACTGTAACTAAAAAACTCAGGGGGTTCAAAACCGCATCAACTCAATCAACTTGATTGACTGCGTGCGCAACGACCGCGACCCAGTGTTTGATCTCCGCGTTGGGACAGTCGATCAGGAGAGCAGGAGAAGATAGAAAATAGCTGTTACACGACTCGAGGGCCTCGACTACAATACAGTCTTCCTTCCATAATTCCTTCCACAACCTGCTGCAACTAACTTCTGATCTCCTTATATTATTTGAAGCTCCTCCGCCGAATTCCGTCATCCAAATTCCGTGTCAGTCGAGAGTCTGCATCGTCGTCGGTACAATCACTTAGGGGCACACATTATTTATTTTTATTACTTCTCAACATAAACAGTCTATGAAAGAACGGACACATAACAACAACGAACATTTACGATATAATTAATGATCAATTAATAGTATAACTCGTATTTTCTTACTGTAAAAATTGTTTTCTGTTAACACTTTCCAAGTGTTTTATTTTCGTGCAAAGTTGCAAAGTTTATTGGCAAGTACTATTAATTTTAAATGTTTGGTACGATAATTTCGACATTAAAAATAATCCAACATCAGCCATTGTTAAATTTATATTTTGCTTTATTATGTTTCAAAACTCGAACAAATTACTGTAGTAGATAAATCCAAAACAACTCTCACAAGGCAAGTTATAACGCAAATTACTTGCGGCAAATACAAAACTGACTACAAATGTTGAGCATGAACTGACTCCACTCATTTAGGTCCCGGGCTCCTTACCTCGCTCGACTCCTCTCCTCCTTTTTTGCTGAATTTACTTGTTTATTTGATCTTCTATTCATCAATCTCATGAAATTAATTAATTGTTGATTATTTTTGTACTATAAAAAAATTAAAATGCTAAGCGACGTTTAACACACTACGTAAAGGGTGACTTTATCTGATAGTGCTTCTCAATAGTTAAGGGGCAAAAACAACACTACATACTATGAAATAGGCTTGAAGTTTGGCTTGAAACTGCTCACTCACTCTATAAAAAAGAGAGGTTTTTTGCTGGTTCATATTCACGATCCCACTATTAAGAATGGTGATAAGGGGAGCAGAACGTGTTAGAATGTTTATTCAATCCAACCACGACTCCAATTGAAATAACCGGTCTGATCTTCCCCATTAATGTAGCTGCTTAATTCTGCTCTCCTCGTACAATTCAAATCACTACCACCGAATTTCGACACCTAAACACCGACATCAGTCGTTTGTTGGAGACGCGTCGTTCTGATGTTGTGTGCGGTTGGTTCCTCAACTGTTTGGCTCCTATTGTTACCAAAAAACTCTTTCGGCAATAGCTCTAAAAGAAATATAATTTTGCAGAGAATATCAGCAAAACAATTACTTTAAAAAATGGTCAGCTTCTAGGGTTAAACCAGCATCTTATTTTCTACACATTTCATACATTTTCTATTTTCATACACATTTCATACATTTTCTATTTTAATAGTATTGCTAGCTGCTCCCCCAGGCTTCGCCCCGCAAATAATCTTAATATATAATAAACGGTATCAGGAAACTGACATATACTTTCTCCCTTTTAGCCCAACTATAATGAATAAATTACTTTTTAATTACTAAATATAGAATCCAAAGCACGGTCGAATGTACAGAAAATCTTGTAAACAAGTTGTTTTAAAAAACATCCACCCAAATCCCTGCTTTCGAGGCAATCCATTGCTACACTCGTGGTTTTAAGAGGGGAAATGCCCCCTATTCTCCCCCCCCAGAATTATTAAGGGGCAACATATTTCGAATTAACTCTGTTGGTCAATGCTAAATTGACAAGCATATCAAGTTTGAATGAAATTTATCAGTAAATAAGAGAGAAATAGTAATTTTTGTATTTCCCATAAGAATAACATTGGACAACGTACTTAGTTTACCGCTAAATGAAAATTTCAATTTTCTCCAAAACCAGCAATCGTAGAATAGTAATTCAAAATACTAAATTATTTAGTTTTTTGAGCTTTTTTTTAATAATGAATAGTAATATTTTTTTATATTTATGTCTCTTTATGAAAAATCCAAAAAACTGCATTTTGGATGTTTCAAGTCCTGTAATTTCTGAGCCCGAATTTTTACAGGAATGCGGGTGGTGCCATTTTGTTGGAAAACTAAAGTTCTACAAATGACTAAAGTTTAATCAAAATCGTTAGAGCCGTTTTTGAGAAATTTTGATTTTTCATGTTTTTGCGGTTATTGAGGGATAATTACCCTTAAAAAGAAAAAATTCAAAAAAAGAAAATACCCCCGTAGCAGCAAACCTGCGTACTCAGCGAATTTCCAATGCATATATATGTATATTAATACCACATAAAACCACATACCAAGTTTCATCAATATACATTCATAAATAAACGATTTATGACATTTTAATTATTCTCCATAAGAATAACATGGCAGCTGAGTATGCAGGTTTGCTGAAGCAAGGAACACAAAAAATGGGGTTTTATACAAATATCAATACAACTCATCTAGGTAAAGCGACATACCAAATTTCATTAATTTATTTTCATAATGAAGGCAGATAACACGTTACTTATTCTCCATAAGAATAACATGGGGCTGAGTACGCAGGTTTGCTGCTACGGGAGCCTTGGGTAAAAAATTGTCTTTTTGAGCAAATATCAATGGTCCACAACCAGATGAAGCCGTATACCAAGTTTCGTCAGTATACGTTGATAAATAGGCGAGATATAAAATTTTTCTTTTCCTCCATAAGAATAACATTAGACAACGTACTGTGTTTAGCACTTTCAATATCTCGGTAACCAATTGACGTAGAGAAATGATCAAAATACCAAATTGTGTGTTTTTTAAGCTGAATCCAATGGTGAAAACTAAAATTTGAATATTTCAAAAATTATATGTGAAAAATTCGAAAAACCCATTTTTGGGGTACAAAACCCCCCCAAAATACCCCTTCGGGTAGAGCGATCTGGCTGGTTTTCGAACTTAAAGTCATAAATGTTGCTTTACACGTTTATACCAAATTTCATCAAAATCGGATCATTTTTACGAGAGTTATCGTGCTCACGGACACATATATATATCTATATATATATATATATATATATATATATATATATATATATATATATATATATATATATATATACAGTATCGAACGAATGGTGTTTTTGGGGTCTGGGGACCTCAAAACGAAAAGTTATCATGGTCCCGGGCCCAGGTCTTACCATGCCGACTACGGTAATAGCTTCTTCCCTATAGGGGAAATTCGCTAAAACGCCTGGAGATATCGTGGATTAGTACCTACATACCAAATTTCATCAAAATCGGCCCATTGGTTAGGGCTCTAGTTACACATCCACACAGACACACACACACAGACAGACATCACGTAAAAACTACTTTTTTGGGTTCAGGGAGCACCAAAACTAATATTTCCACTAACAACTCAAATTCGAAAATTTTGGCGAAAACAATACTTTCTCCATCTATTCTATCTATAATATTATAAAGAAGAGGTGGTTTCTGTCTGTCTGTCTGATGTTCCGGGTGAACGCAAAAACTACTGAACCGACGGGGCTGAAACTTTACACAAAGGTAGATCTTGAACCCA
This sequence comes from Allygus modestus, assembly GCA_963675035.1. Lineage (NCBI taxonomy): Eukaryota > Metazoa > Arthropoda > Insecta > Hemiptera > Cicadellidae > Allygus > Allygus modestus. Next base: position 321,025,446 of record OY776111.1, read on the forward strand.
TGCATCACATAGGCCTATTCACTTCCTTAAAATCCCCTCGGGCTACGCCCCGTGAACGTCCCAAGTTTCAATGTTTACATTTCAGAAGAAAGTAAACATTCAGAAACTGTAATGCGAACAGCTGAGGACACTTCCATTTGACAGTTTAAAGAGCAGAAGCAAGAACAGCTGTTTCAAGCTAACTTACCTTTCTAACCCGTGCGAAGAACGGGTACATTCAACTATTAATATTATAAAGAAGAGGTGGTTTCTGTCTGTCTGATGTTCCGGGTGAACGCAAAAACTACTTAACCGACTGGGCTGAAACTTTATACAAAGGTAGATCTTGAACCCATGCAACACATAGGCCTACTCACTTCCTTAAAATCCCCCCGGGCTACGCCCCGTGAACGTTCTAAGTTTCAATGTTTACATTTCATAAGAAAGTAAACATTCAGAAACTGTAATGCGAACAGCTGAGGGCACTTACATTTGACAGCTTAAAGAGCAGAATCAAGAACAACAGCTGTTTCAAGCTAACTAAAATGCAATTTGCATTGACTATAGAACGGGTATGAAAAACCCGCGAAGAACGTGTACATCAAGTATATATATATTTATTTCAATATACCGTATAATGAATCTATATAAATAAAATTAGAGTTTTGTCTGTAAATTGCTTGGAATTATGAAATTTTTGCATATTTTCACGTTTTACACCCTAGGGAAAACAAAACAAATCTTATCTCAAATTTATGTCTGTCTGTCGGTAACGCTCAAGGACGGGTTTTCCTTCGCTTTTCACTGGAAAACGGGTGCACTGACATTAATTAAACTTTGTTTCTTTGTTCTATATATGCGTGAGAAGGTTTTAAAGCACTATAAACTGGCATACGCCTTTTAAAAAAAATAATGGAGGCCGCTCAAAAACGTGACTTTGTGCGGTTTTGGTCATATTTTTCGCTTTTCACAGGAAAACGGGTGCACCGATTTTTATGCAACTTTTTTCTATGTTCTATATGTGCGTTAGAAGGTTTTAGGCTAATTGGATTGTTTTTAATTACCTTAGGTCACTGCCCCATAGGGTTTTAAAGATCATATGCTATTCTTATGGACAAAGCATTTATTTATATTGAACCAGATGATGGCATAGTTATTCTATAAATAGGTGTTATAGTTCTTTTTTAAAACGTTGAGTGAAGATTGGTAATAAATAACATAAGTGGATATATGATCTAAATCTATATTTGTCAGACTCATGCACTCACTGACATAGTGATCACTTTATCTAAGAAACGACAATGTCTACTGAAGGTGAAATTTTGGATGGTGGTTCCCCTTATGCTGCAGATTCACAATAAGAATACGTTTAAAAAGTCCTATAGGGTTCTTCGCTAATTTACTTTTATGGAAATTTTAAGAGTATTAGTATTTACTGGACCTTTGTAAGTTACATTTTGGTAGGATCATAACTAATTCATCAGAACAAAACGCAAGCCTATTCCTGTTACGAACATGTTTAAGGGCTTCGCCCCCCGGAATTTCAAAATACAATATTTTAACAATCTTGCACATACTCTTGGACTGATGGATCTGAAGTTCGGATGGATCTGAAGTTCGGTAGTTAGTTGATAGCTCAGTGCAGACATTTACCTACTCCAGACACAAATATACTCAAGGACTCTGGCCCAATGGCCTTTAATATAAGCCTGTTAGTCATAACCCACCAACTACTCAACCAGTAGAGCTGAAATTTGATGCCTTAAAGGAAATAAGAAACAACATCATGGGGAGTCACGGTGTTGTTCTCTGGAGATTTCACACAGACCCTTTGTCGTAAGTGAGACATGAGTGGACGAGTCTACGCCTCTCTAAAAATATATTTTATGTAGCCGACCACTGAGCGTCTGAACTTAACAGTAAATATGAAAATGTATTTTTGAGAAGATTAAGGGGTTGAACAGTTTTCTTATGCGCTTTTAAAAGTTGATATTGGGACATTGAAAAACAAATTAAGTCTCAGAAACATCTATCCTTCACTCGGCACTATAGATGAGTCAAAGGATTTACTGATTGACAGTTTGTTACACCGAGGTTCATAAACAGTTTAATCAGGAAAGTGCCTGGCTCTGTGATTGTGCCATCCTCACGTCCACCAATGAACAAGCAACGGAGATCAACACAAATGTAGGTCTATTCCAAAGGGAGGAACGAACATATACAATATTTAATATCGTTCATTTAACCATGACAACTGTTAGAACAGTTCGTATACATTGATTTACATTTATTTAAATACAATCAAGTAGTCATATGTTTTTAAAACATATAAGTTTAAATTGTTTAATTACAATTATAATGACAACAGGACCTGGCAAGAATGGTGATTTTAAAAGTGGTTTGTCAATGTTTTTAAAGTTTAACGTTTCGTTACATTACTATTAATTTATTGGAATGTAATTATTAATGTATCAAAGTATTTAAAATGTTAAATTAAAAAGGGTTATTTAATTTTGTTGTACTTGAGTTATTTTATTTCTAAAATCGAATCCAAAGTGTTACGTGTACCGATTTGGAGTCGCAAAAACCACACCGTTCACTACCCGACAGAGTTCCTCGACTTGGCAACAGTACCCGAACTATCTGCTATAGTATATTTCGTTAACTTTAATTTAATTCTACTTTAAAAGTGTAAAATGTAATTTTAATATTGTAAAATTATGTGGGTTTTTAATTTTTTTTAGTTAATCTACCATTTATATACAACCCGTACGAAGGACGGGTACACAGCTAGTATACTATGTATAGAGGGAGAAAGTAAAAACTGACAGTTGAGTGTGCTGTATTCTGTGGTTATCCCGTGGAACTACTACGAATCAAGATCAGCTGTTTGTATTTTCATCAGCTCAAACGTAAAGTGAATGTCCATAATAATAACACAAGATTGGAACTTTGACTCCCCGTGGGTTGGAGCCCTATGGGAATTTCATAAAACCCTCTATTAGTGAGCAACTAAGACCCAAGAGCAAACCATGTATGTTCCAAATTTCATTGCAATCCGTTCTGTGGTTTGTGAGATTTCCTGATGAGTGAGTGAGTGAGTGAGTCAGTCAGTCAGTGGTATTAGGATTTTGGATATTAAGATTAATAACCAAATAAACCCTGCTGTTGCTGTTATTGTCATCACTCTTTAGTTACAAAAGTAAGACTAGCACTGAGTTCAATAATTCGATTTTTTGCGAATTAATTTAACTTAAACGGGCTTTGTATATACTTTTTGATCTCTAACGAAGATCTACTGAATCAGCTTGGATAAACTCTAATTCTAAGATAAAACTGCATTATATTTAAGATCAAGTTCTTGCCAGGTTACATTTATTTAAAAAACAACTACAGTAAGCTAAATACTTAATTCTTTGGGTTTCCACTTATTCAGATGTAAAAGATACATCACAACACATAGAAAAAATAATTCAAAATTAATACCTAAGTTTTAATGTTTAATGTTTTAGCACAGTTGTCCTTAGCATAAAAAATTGTAAAGATAATAGTGGTTAATATTTGCCAAAACATTTAACAGGTTGAAATGTGTTCGCCATTAAAGTTAGTATTTAAAGCAAACGTTTAAAAATAATTATATGTACAAAGTTCAAATAACCCATAATTAGCGTACAAAACCCCCCTTATAATGGTGCGATCTCTTTGGTTTTCGAACTCATGACAATAGATGCTGCCTTACACGTTTATACCAAATTTCTTCAAGATCGGACTTTTTACGAAAGTTATCGTACCTACGGACACACACACACACACACACACACACACACACACACACACACACACACACACACACACACAACACACACACATATACATATACACATATACATATATATGAATTTGAACGAATGGTGTTTTTGGCATCTGGGGGCCTCAAAACGAAAATTTCTAATGGGTTGAAACTGAGAGTTATGACACGATAATGTTGGTATCTATAGAGTTTGCCAAATGTATCATTATTACCAGTTATGTTCTATTGTTCCACGACCAAAATCAACCTACGGCTTGGTGCTTTTAGTCAGGAAAGAGACCTGATGGGTTGAAGCTGAGAGTTGTGACACGATAATGTTGGTATTTATAGAGTTTGACAAATGTATCATTATTACCAGTTATGTTCTACTGTTCTACAACCAAAATCAACCTACGGCTTAGTGCCTTTAGTCAGGAAAGAGACCTGATGGGTTGAAACTGAGAGTTATGACACGATAATGTTGGTATCTGTAGAGTTTTCCAAATGTATCATTATTACCAGTTATGTTCTACGTTCCACGACCAAAATCAACCTACGGCTTAGTGCCTTTAGTCAGGAAAGAGACCTGATGGGTTGAAACTGAGAGTTATGACACGATAATGTTGGTATCTGTAGAGTTTGACAAATGTATCATTATTACCAGTTATGTTCTACGTTCCACGACCAAAATCAACCTACGGCTTAGTGCCTTTAGTCAGGAAAGAGACCTGATGGGTTGAAATTGAGAGTTATGACACGATAATGTTGGTATCTGTAGAGTTTTCCAAATGTATCATTATTACCAGTTATGTTCTACGTTCCACAACCAAAATCAACCTACGGCTTGGTGCTTTTAGTCAGGAAAGAGACCTGATGGGTTGAAGCTGAGAGTTATGATACGATAATATTGGTATCTATAGAGTTTGCCAAATGCATCATTATTACCAGTTATATTCTATTGTTCCACGACCAAAATCAACCTGCGGCTTGGTGCTTTTAGTCAGGAAAGAGACCTGATGGGTTGAAGCTGAGAGTTGTGACACGATAATGTTGGTATTTATAGAGTTTGACAAATGTATCATTATTACCAGTTATGTTCTACTGTTCTACAACCAAAATCAACCTACGGCTTAGTGCCTTTAGTCAGGAAAGAGACCTGATGGGTTGAAACTGAGAGTTATGACACGATAATGTTGGTATCTGTAGAGTTTTCCAAATGTATCATTATTACCAGTTATGTTCTACGTTCCACGACCAAAATCAACCTACGGCTTAGTGCCTTTAGTCAGGAAAGAGACCTGATGGGTTGAAACTGAGAGTTATGACACGATAATGTTGGTATCTGTAGAGTTTGCCAAATGTATCATTATTACCAGTTATGTTCTACTGTTCTACAACCAAAATCAACCTACGGCTTAGTGCCTTTAGTCAGGAAAGAGACCTGATGGGTTGAAACTGAGAGTTATGACACGATAATGTTGGTATCTATAGAGTTTGCCAAATGTATCATTATTACCAGTTATGTTCTACTGTTCTACAACCAAAATCAACCTACGGCTTAGTGCCTTTAGTCAGGAAAGAGACCTGATGGGTTGAAACTGAGAGTTTTGACACGATAATGTTGGTATCTGTAGAGTTTGCCAAATGTATCATTATTACCAGTTATGTTCTACTGTTCTACAACCAAAATCAACCTACGGCTTAGTGCCTTTAGTCAGGAAAGAGACCTGATGGGTTGAAACTGAGAGTTATGACACGATAATGTTGGTATCTATAGAGTTTGCCAAATGCATCATTATTACCAGTTATGTTCTACGTTCCACGACCAAAATCAACCTACGGCTTAGTGCCTTTAGTCAGGAAAGAGACCTGATGGGTTGAAACTGAGAGTTATGACACGATAATGTTGGTATCTGTAGAGTTTGCCAAATGTATCATTATTACCAGTTATGTTCTACGTTCCACGACCAAAATCAACCTACGGCTTAGTGCCTTTAGTCAGGAAAGAGACCTGATGGGTTGAAACTGAGAGTTTTGACACGATAATGTTGGTATCTATAGAGTTTGCCAAATGTATCATTATTACCAGTTATGTTCTACGTTCCACGACCAAAATCAACCTACGGCTTAGTGCCTTTAGTCAGGAAAGAGACCTGATGGGTTGAAACTGAGAGTTATGACACGATAATGTTGGTATCTATAGAGTTTGCCAAATGTATCATTATTACCAGTTATGTTCTACGTTCCACGACCAAAATCAACCTACGGCTTAGTGCCTTTAGTCAGGAAAGAGACCTGATGGGTTGAAACTGAGAGTTATGACACGATAATGTTGGTATCTGTAGAGTTTGCCAAATGTATCATTATTACCAGTTATGTTTTACGTTCCACGACCAAAATCAACCTACGGCTTAGTGCCTTTAGTCAGGAAAGAGACCTGATGGGTTGAAACTGAGAGTTATGACACGATAATGTTGGTATCTATAGAGTTTGCCAAATGTATCATTATTACCAGTTATGTTCTACTGTTCTACAACCAAAATCAACCTACGGCTTAGTGCCTTTAGTCAGGAAAGAGACCGGATGGGTTGAAACTGAGAGTTGTGACACGATAATGTTGGTATCTGTAGAGTTTGCCAAATGTATCATTATTACCAGTTATGTTCTACTGTTCTACAACCAAAATCAACCTACGGCTTAGTGCCTTTAGTCAGGAAAGAGACCTGATGGGTTGAAACTGAGAGTTATGACACGATAATGTTGGTATCTGTAGAGTTTGCCAAATGTATCATTATTAGCAGTTATGTTCTACTGTTCTACAACCAAAATCAACCTACGGCTTAGTGCCTTTAGTCAGGAAAGAGACCTGATGGGTTGAAACTGAGAGTTATGACACGATAATGTTGGTATCTATAGAGTTTGCCAAATGTATCATTATTACCAGTTATGTTCTACTGTTCTACAACCAAAATCAACCTACGGCTTAATGCCTTTAGTCAGGAAAGAGACCTGATGGGTTGAAACTGAGAGTTATGACACGATAATGTTGGTATCTGTAGAGTTTTCCAAATGTATCATTATTACCAGTTATGTTCTACTGTTCTACAACCAAAATCAACCTACGGCTTAATGCCTTTAGTCAGGAAAGAGACCTGATGGGTTGAAACTGAGAGTTATGACACGATAATGTTGGTATCTATAGAGTTTGACAAATGTATCATTATTACCAGTTACGTTCTACGTTCCACGACCAAAATCAACCTACGGCTTGGTGCTTTTAGTCAGGAAAGAGATCTGATGGGTTGAAGCTGTGAGTAATGACACGATAATGTTGGTATCTATAGAGTTTGCCAAATGTATCATTATTACCAGTTACGTTCTACGTTCCACGACCAAAATCAACCTACGGCTTGGTGCTTTTAGTCAGGAAAGAGATCTGATGGGTTGAAACTGAGCGTTATGACACGATAATGTTGGTATCTATAGAGTTTGCCAAATGTATCATTATTACCAGTTATGTTCTACGTTCCACGACCAAAATCAACCTACGGCTTAGTGCCTTTAGTCAGGAAAGAGACCTGATGGGTTGAAACTGAGAGTTGTGACACGATAATGTTGGTATCCATAGAGTTTGCCAAATGTATCATTATTACCAGTTACGTTCTACGTTCCACGACCAAAATCAACCTACGGCTTGGTGCTTTTAGTCAGGAAAGAGACCTGATGAGTTTAAGCTGAGAGTTGTGACACGATAATGTTGGTATCTATAGAGTTTGCCAAATGTATCATTATTACCAGTTATGTTCTACGTTCCACGACCAAAATAAACCTACGGCTTGGTGCTTTTAGTCAGGAAAGAGACCTGATGGGTTGAAACTGAGAGTTATGACACGATAATGTTGGTATCTGTAGAGTTTTCCAAATGTATCATTATTACCAGTTATGTTCTACGTTCCACGACCAAAATCAACCTACGGCTTAGTGCCTTTAGTCAGGAAAGAGACCTGATGGGTTGAAACTGAGAGTTATGACACGATAATGTTGGTATTTATAGAATTTGCCAAATGTATCATTATTACCAGTTACGTTCTACGTTCCACGACCAAAATCAACCTACGGCTTGGTGCTTTTAGTCAGGAAAGAGACCTGATGGGTTGAAGCTGAGAGTTGTGACACGATAATGTTGGTATCTATAGAGTTTGCCAAATGTATCATTATTACCAGTTACGTTCTACGTTCCACGACCAAAATCAACCTACGGCTTGGTGCTTTTAGTCAGGAAAGAGACCTGAAGGGTTGAAGCTGTGAGTAATGACACGATAATGTTAGTATCTATAGAGTTTGCCAAATTTAAGGATTAACATACCACATAAAACCAGTGTATATATTCAATTCAAGGGGTAATATTACTCAATATACAATTTAATAAAGTAAATATATCCCTTTTAATGCAGTGTACAAACCAAAAATGTCTGAAGTTTCCATGATGAAATGTTCATTATCACCCTTCAAAGCTACATACTTTATTATTTTGAACCCCAAGGTTTTGGAAAAGAGAAATTAAATCTGCGTTTTGCTATTTGTTTAATACTTTGAATGCCTGAACATTTTAAAATGTAATGAAATGTATTTCCAGTGAACGCACCTACTAAAACACAATCACTCACGCCCTCACATAATAACCAACACACATTTATTTAGGCTAAGGGCCTACAAGGGATATAACCTCGTAGCCTTTTCTTGTCAATCTAATAAAGTTAACAATATTTATTAATAAGAAGAATAATAACAATGAATAATTGTATAAATATATTATTTTGATTTAAATAACCCATGTTGTGCAACAATGACAAAAACGATTATTTTAGGATTATAGAGAGGACAAATAAATAGGTGAATTATTTCCTGAGCAAAGAACAATTCAACCATCATTGGATGGTTGAATTGTATTCTCAAATTTACTTATTTATCTACGTCTCCAATGCCAAACGAATTCGGCGACAAATTCTACTTGCATATGTAAATAAGTAACATATTTGTAAATCACGAATGGAATGCAAGTTATGGAACGATTTCATCAGCTTGTTATGATTTCATCATACCGTTTTTCCGAACTACCTGCGGATTTAATCATTAAATACAATTTCATTCAACTATTATGGTTTACATAATATTCTTACGAAACAACGTACTTAGATGACTATAATCATTGTATAGCAGATATAAAATCGTGGCAAGAATCAACTTTGTTCAAAGAAGGGCTGAACATTCTAATCATGAACTTTCTGTACAGTTTGGCTGTGGTGTGCTCAACGGTTCTGGTAAGTGTTATCACTAAGGAAATAAATGATATTTTTCAGTGAATTAAACTTTATATTTTTAAACTATGTCGATTTTTTCATTATATTTATGTAGGCCTATATTTTATGTAGCTCAAAGTTTAATCAAAACGATTTGCCACTTTAAAATATTTTAAACCGGACAAAACTAATTACCAGTGATAATTCGAATGTTAATATTTGATTGTTGACAGTACGTTTATTGTGAATTGTTTCTTTCATTCTTAATATTAGTATTTTTATCAATTGTAATCTCAAAACTATTAACTGGTTGATCGCAATTTTGTTAAGTAAAACATGCTAATTTGCTAATTTACAACAAAATTTGCATGTAATTATTTCGGAAATTTGCAATTATCAGTTATTAATGACGCAATTTTGTTAAGTAAAACATGCTAATTTGCTATATTTACAACAAAATTTGCATGTAATTATTTCGGAAAATTGCAATTATCAGTTATTAATGACCCAATCTGAATTACTTGAACACCACCTTTGAGGGTGAGGCATTGCACAATTTTGTATCATGATAAATTTTAAGAAATTATGTTCAAAATACCTGTTGAATATACTTTTAAACTCTGGTTGGATGGTTGGTTCACGTTTTAGTGTAAACATGAGTGCTGATTTTTAACAAAATTTTCCCCATGGGGAAATAACCATTACAGTATGTTGGTGGCATCAACAGTGCAATCACAAACAGTAGGTTGGTGATTGCATTAACATTTGGGTTTCCTGGTTGGAAACTAAACTGGTCTTTTGAAAGAATTTTTAATTCGATAAAAACTATTACCTAACCTCTAGAGCTTAATACATCCTTTTAAAAATGTAGACTTCCTAAATAAAAAGATCCCTGCTACCAGATCACAGAACAGGAATTCGTTTCCAATGTATGTTATGTGGTTTCGGATTTAGATTACTAATTTCGACATGGTACAAGGCGAGGGTAAATACTAATTAAATGGGAAGTATTGTATCAATAACTTTGTTTGTTGCAACCTCAGTTGTAACAACTATTTATACAATTATATACTCCATTATATAAATTTATTCACTAGAGGTAAAGTGTTCTCTATTGCAAAATATTTAACAAATATAGGGAAATAGAGCGGTGCTTAGGACCACCGGACCACCGGATAGGTTTCGGCTGCGATACTCATGTTCTTAAAATACCAGCATAAGCGGAATAAAACATAACAAATTCTTCACTACTCTTCCGTTTTTTCATTATTATTATTATTTCAGAAAGAATTGTCCTTCTAAAGTGGATTTTTCGATAAAGTTGTTTTCCACTAAATGGGCTTGTAATTAGAATTGATTGAATTTATTGAAAGACAGAAAAACGGGTAAGTAGACAATTTCTTCTTGTACTTGTGGTTCCTAAGATAACATATGTTGTATTAAAATACACATACAGATGGGAAACGGAGCAAGGTAGGCCCTATATAACGTTTTTTGTTTTTACCCCAGGAAGAAGATTCTGAAGTTTCGGTGAAGAGTTTGAGCACACTCTGCGTATAAAACAATGTATCATAATTTCTCAATTGGGCATGAGCGTGTAGTACTCTCCAAATTGAAGTCTTTCTTTATTTATATCGTGCACAGTTTTTTGGTTTCTTCGTCTTCTGTCACAGCAAGCAACAGCAGCGCCTCTTCATCATCAGACGATGACACGATAAATAATCATACATATGAATGTATAGACTTACATCCAACAAAATCATTTTTTATAGTAACAAACTGTACACTTACACTACACCTCAGTACGATATACTGGATCCCACGCCGCGCGCCGGTGGGTCCCCTCCAATTCCTGCCAGCGATCTTCCAGCGGAAAATCACTAGTACATTTTTAATAACTAGAACGCGGCCGCTAGACCGCTCTCGCTCCCGGCCGGGGTGCCCGGGGATTAAACAATTATCAATTTAATACAATGCTTTATCTGCCACAAGATTAGTTTTGTATTAACCACAGAAGTGTACAGGTGTAGATTTACAGGTCAGGGTAAACGCCTCCATAACAATTTCGACAATTTACAAATTCTTTTGTTACACCTGGTATATAAAAACTAGATATTTGAATTTTACTTACAGTACTGTTTTTTGTATGGTCAGTATAAGTCCAACTAAACTCTGCCACACAAATGCAAGGGTTTGAAGAATTATACTTTAATGCACCATGAACCTAGAATTCAAGTTAAAGTCTCATAAACAAAAAGAAGAAATTATCTACTCACCCCGTTTTTCCGTCTATCAGGAAATTATAATTCCAAGCCTATTTAGTCTAAAATAACTTTATCGAAGATGTCAACAACTTTAGAAGTAAATCTTTTACTGAAGTAAAAAAAACAACAAAAAACAGAAAAATAGTTTAGATTTGTTTTCAGTTTTATCCCGCTTATGCTGGTATTCTAAGATCACAAGTATCGCAGCCGGAATCGATAATCCATTGGACCTCAGCACTGCTCTATCCTTCATAAATATAATTTTGTATTAGAGAACACTTTATCTCTAGTAAATTAATTATATAATACAATGTATAAAAGTATAAATACAGATGCTAAAACAAAAAAGCTATCGATTCAATATCTCCCGTTTAATTAGTGTTCATCCCCACCGTGTACCATGTCGCAATTCATGACCTATATACGAAACCACATATATATATTAAGTATAGCCGAAATGTTATAGTTACGCTCCTACTCCATTCTCATCACCTGGTTGCGGTTGATGTAAACCTACCAAACTCCGGTCACCCAAATACCGTCCTATGTTATTTATATGGAGATACACGCCTTGTTTTCGGTACCATTTATTCAATAACTGTAACACGGAGAGCATTGATAATTTGTCCCTTTACTTAGTAAGTACCTATTTACCACCCGTACTAAAATATAACGATTATATTTGTTCCTACTAATGGAGAATGTATACTATGAAAAAGGTACCGGAAAAATATAAGTATTTTTATTTTTAACATTTATACTTTGGATGATGAGAATTTACTTTTAAAATAAAAGTAGTTCCGTCGATGAGAAAAATGATAATGTACTGCAATTATAATTTTCATTTGATTTCGTTGAACGGTTCTTCATAAATATGTACCTCTGTAAACTAATACCGGCCGCTTTTTCTGGTTGCCAGCGTCTGGTGGCTTGGACATTCTCCACGAAACCTAGATGTTTTCTTTGTTTCCTCTTTCCACTTCTCATATTATTAAAAACATTCGGGAGTAACTACCTTAAGTTTGGACCCATAGCGAGACTCCATCGTCTTGGCAACACCATGGCAACACTGTCCCTGCTGATGTGGACTTCTTTTATGACAGCCAGCAGACATTAAGGCATAAGTGGATGAACAACACTTGATTTTCAACTCCCATCATCACAATTATTGTTGCATATATGTTTTTGAATCACTTGTGATATCACAAGTATTATTACTTGTTGTCTTATTCAACTTAATTTAGCTCGTTTCTTGTGATTTCAAACTAATTTGTAAATAAGTAAAATATATTTGTTTGTTATAGCCTATACCTAAATATTTGAAACTTTGAGGTATTTTTTTTTATTTATATACTCATGTTTGGGTAAAAATGTGAAATTTTTCATTATAATTATTTATTCTAATATTTATTCTAATTTATTCATAAATGTAAGCAATTTCACACTAGCTTTAAGTATCTTATATAAAACATTGTCAATCCAGTGTAATAATTGTTTGTTAGTAGCCACCGTGTAGTAGTTACGTATGTATGTAATGACATTGCCGTTGAGAATAATAAAATAAAATAATAAAATTTTAAAATAATAATAATAATAGGTCATGGTTGTGTATGAAACGTAATGGGGCAACACAATAATTGAATTTATAAAACGGGGGGTAAGTGGGTAAACAATTATTTACCGACACTAATTTCACCAAAATAGCTTTCGATTCAAACACACTCCGTACCTATATAAACAAAAACTATGGTAGAGTTAAAGTAGAGCCTTACATCATACACATTCCAATATGTTACCGTTGTTTGTCTTATGGACATGTCTCTTATTCCCATGTAGAAATAAAAACATTCTTAGGGCATATCAGTCTGATGTTTTCCATCCACCCCCCAAATGAGCTCAGGTTTTAAACCACACAGCTGTATGGTTTAATAACTCTCTGTTTTAATAACTCTAAATTTTACCCTGAGTTTATTAGGCAAAACATATAAAATGTAAAACGAACCTAATTAAAGAGAGTTATTTCTCAGCTAGTATACTTTCTTTCAAATATCATAAAAAAAGGCTGGGACATATTTTAAGAAGACTTCCAGTCATTGCAGATCTGCATTTTAAAAATCGATTTTTAGGAAATTTCATTATTTTAATGACATTTTAATTTATGTTAAATTATTATGTTTGAAAACAAAAATATTAGGTCACGTTTTGTAAAATTAACGTCAAAATGTATTACGGTTTGCCCGACTGAGCTTACCTTTGTTTTACTGTGGCTAAAACTTAACAATCGGACATGGGCTGTTTTGGGAACGAATGCCATTTGCATTAGGCCTCTCATTATGAAGAATAGTGCAATTCATAATCAGAACGTTAATTATAAAATACGTTGAAGTAATGTAAATGAAGCTTATCAAATTCGTTTACTCACTGCTAACTAACTAAATGAGAAACGCAATTACATTTTTTTATTCGCATTACTCATTACAACTGTACAGCATTCCTCTAAAATTGTCAAATAACCCCGTCACAACAAACCTACGTACTCAGAAAATTTCCATTGCATGGTTATGAGTCTTAATACCACATAAAGCCCATACCAAGTTTCATCATACACGCAAAAATAAGCGATTTAGGCCTATAACATTTAATTATTCTCTATAAGAATAACATGGCGGCTGAGTACGCAGGTTTGCTAAAAATGGGTTTTTATACGAATATTATTATAACTCAACTAGGTAAAGCCAAACAAACCAAGTTTTATTAATTTATGTCAAATATTAAGGGAGATAACATTTTACTTTTTCCCATACGAATAGCATGGGGGCTGAGAACGCAGGTTTGGTGCTACAGGAATTATTAGCAAAAATATATTTTTTGCGCAAGTATTAATATATCACAAAAAGATTTAAAGCGATATACCAAGTTTCTTCAGGATACATTCATAAAAAACAAGATATATATTTTTTCCTTATTCTTCTAAAGAATAGCATTGGACAACTTACTATGTTTAGCACTTTCGATATCTCTGGAACTAATTAACGTAGGGTAATGATAAAAACGCCAAATATATACATATATAAAGTTTTGAACGAATGGTTTTTGGCATCTGGGGACCTCAAAACAAAAAATTATCATGGTTCCGGGATTAGGTCTTACCATTCCGACTACGGTAATATCTTCTTGTCTATAGGGCAAATTCGCTAAAACAACTCCACCTAACTCCAACAAAAAGTTATATTGCAGTAGCCAGTTAAATATCATTATACAATTGAGGACACTTTATTTCTATTAAATAAGTACTATGAAATAAATAATCCCTAAATAAATATTTCAACACACATAAAAAACGACTGATTCGGAATCCTCCGGTTTGATTAGAATATGTCCCCCGCCTTGCGCAGTGTTAAAATAAATAATCTAAATTAATTCTAAACCAAGTACATTGATATCACAGTCTCATAGCCACAATATCACATTTTCACTCCTTCTCGATTCTAATCTCCTGGTAAAATTTGCTGCTAACGTACCAAACTCCGGTCACCCAAATACCGTGCTACGTTATTCATATGGAGAAACTCACCTTGTTTTCGGTACCATAATAATAACAATAACTGTAACGGAGAGCATTGACAATTTTTATGTTTGATTATTAAGTAGCTATCTACTTCCCGCACAATATAATACAATTCCCACCCGTCCCATATAACAATTATATTTGTTCCTACCAATTGAATGAATATTGTAAAATGACTCTCGAAAATTATAATTATTTACTTTTTTATCATGTAAAATTTTTAAAGACGGGAATTTAATTTAACATTAAAAGTAGTACAGACGATGCAGAAAACGTTAATGTACCATATTTAGAAGTTTCATTTGATTTCGTTGAACGGTTCATCATATAACGGACCTCTGAAAACTAATATCGGCCAATATCAGGTTATGTGCAAATCAGAATGCGAAAGCAAAGTAATACATGTTATAAGCCTCAAACGGTGCGTAAACAAGATTTCAGGACATCCATTTCGCCAAAATAACTTTCGATTCCGACAAAGTCCCTACCTATATAAACATAAACTATATCAGAGTAGAGCCTTGCATCATACCCATTCCACAAGTAGAAATCACATTTTTAGGGATTGTGGTGAGGAATATCACTCAGACGTTTTCTACCCATCATGTAATTTCGCCCACTGTTTTGAACACACAACAGTAACTCCAAGCTTACTGCTAACTTGATCATAACTTTTGAACAAATTAATGTTTTGTATTTTTTTTAAATACGACAATCATAATATTATAATATAATAATGACCTATAATATGACCAAGACAATGTAATTAAACAAACGATTTTATAAATTATTGTGTCAGTGTGTTAATCTACTTTGCTTATTTAATTTGCGATCTGCAACTCGTTTGCCAGTTAGTCTGTCACTGATACTCGTCGCCTGGGAACTGTTAAAAAGTGTTTTACTCAGATTAGGCTTACTAGGGTTTAATGTAGTATAATTTTTTTTGTAACGTACATAAAATAATTTTATAAAATATGATGTGTTCACTATTTAAAAATCCACATTAATTTATCTCAATTGTTGTGTGTTTGTTATGGGTCAAATACCTTTTATTACGCAGTATATCACAGTATAACTACTAAAATAACTATTGTTACTCTGTTGTTGAAGCATAGACGTTGGTTAAATTTTCACAACTCAAGTACCACTAAAAAAGCTTCCAATGTTATTCCTATAGTAAAAACATATATTTGTTTATAAGATAATTTTATTAATACCGAACGAAATTATCCGAATCCATACCAAGATTTTGTACTTTTAAGATTCTCTGTGGAAGCGTAACGGGTTAATCTGGTCACAGACACGCTACTTAAGAAGCATTTAAGTCATGTATGACTATACATATATACTATTATCTTCATTCCGATTATCCAAATATTAACATTTTGCTTTCTGGAATTGATAACTGTTTTTTTGCTCGTTAAAATGAGCCAAACATATAACATATCGGGTAATTGGAGGAATAGGATTTAAAAGTCAACATTGGTCTTATAGGGAAGTAGGAATAAATTCAAAATGGTTCATGACTGGAGCCCCCTTATAACAGTCTCATGGCCGTAATGTCATAATTTTGATCCTACTCGATTATTATCTCCTAGTAGCATTTGCTGCTAACTTACCAAACCCCGGACACCTCAAATACCGTCCTCCTATATGGAGAAACTAGTCTTGTTTTCGGTACCATTCATGCAATAACTGTAAAACGGAGAGCATTGAAAATTTGTATGTTTATTCAATACGTGCCTATCTTCTTACCGTACCAAAATGTAATGATTATATTCGTTCCCACAAATTTGTAATATAAATAACTAAGATAATACTCTAAAAATATAAATGTTTCCGGATTTGTTGTACATTTGTTTAAAGATTGCAATTGATTCTTACAATAAAAGTGGTAAAGTCGATGCAGAAGTTGTTGATGTACAATTATTAGGATTTTCATTCGATTTCGTTGAACGGTTCTCCTTAAAAATGTACCTCTGTAAACTAATACTAGCCACTTTCCAGATATTTTTGATAGCCTTCAGTCATTGTTCATATTATTCCGCCACAATATTTATGACTTGAATGTGTTGTTTGTTATACATAGTAATATTTAGGCTACCAGTATAATTATAAACGACATTAGTTAAATGTTGTATAATTACCGTTAAAATGCATCATGGTTTGACTAACTGAGTTCTAATTTGTTATGCCGATAACATAAATATAGATCATAAACCATTTTTTGGAACAGTTCTCTATTGCAATATTTGTCAGTGTATTTTGCAGTCTGCAACGGTTGAGAATAATGCTGCTACCTATAATGAAGACATTAGTTATGCAACACATGCAAACTGTATAAAAATCCTTAATTAGATGTTTCAACAAACAAAAAAACCATTGATTTGGAATCTTCCGTTTGATTAGACTATGTCACCCTGCACCATGCTAAATCAATCGTCTATATTCTAAACCAAATCATTGCTATCACAGACTCATAGCCACAATGTCACATTTCCACTCCTTCTCGATTCTCATCTCCTGGTAGCATTTGCTGCTAACGCACCAAACTCCGGTCACCCAAATACCGTCCTATGTTTTTACTCATATGGAGAAACTCGCCTTGTTTTCGGTACCATTTACGCAGAACCTGTAAAACGGAGTGCATTAGAAATTTGTCTCTATATTTAGTAAGTACCTATCTACTTTCCTTACTAAAATATAACTGTTATATTTGTTCCTACTAATACAGAATAAATATTTTTAAATTGCACTTGAAAAATATAGGTATTTTTTATTTTATCATGTATTATTTTTTAAGACGGAAATTGAATTTTACATTAAAAGTAGTACAGTCGATGCAGAAAACGTTAATGTATTATATTTAGAAGTGTCATTTGATTTCGTTGAACGGTTCATCATAAAAATGTACCTCTGTAAACTAACATCGACCACTATTTTCTGGTTTTCGGAGTCTGGCGGCTTTGGCATTTTCCACGAAGCCTCGATGTTCTCCATATTTGCCCATTTTAGTCTTCATTTTTTTTAAAACGTTTGGAAGTAGTAATAGATGACCAAGTGCAAAACAGAATAACAAAGAACAATAATACATGTTATAAGCCTTAAACTGTGGGTAAACAAGATTTGCAGGACATCCATTTCACCAAAATAATTTACGATTCACACAAAGTCCCTACTATATAAACATAAACTATATCAGAGGAGAGCCTTGCATCATACCCATTCCACAATGTTACTGTTGTTTTTCTTATGGATATATCGCTAATTCCCCAAGTAGAAATCACATTTTTAGGGTTTGTGGTGAGGGATATCACTCAGATGTTTTCCACCCATCATGTAATTGTGCCACCTGTTTTGAACACACAACAGACACTCCAAGCTTTGCCCTGAGTTTATTAGGCATTAATTATACATTGTAGAATGAGCCTAAATGAGGAATATGTCATAGATAGTGCTAATTCCTTTATCATAAAAAAAAACTCGTGAATCTTTTAAGAAAACCTCAACCTTTTGCTGAGGCCTCAACATCAGTTGATGTACAAAATATTATGGACTCTCCTTAGAAAAAAATAGAATCGGTCAACAATATATTCAGCTGAAAAACATACATACCCGCCTAAGATCAGTCTAAGAAATACCCTCAAATGACAACACACCTACCCCAGAAAACACAAATACAGTAGACTCTCAGAAATCCTGATCACAACTGTTCAGAATTGCAGTTATCCGGAACGATTATATTTTTTTTATTTTGTGTTGCAAAAATAAACGAAAAAACGCAACTTCATGGTTTTCACCTTCAGTTTATACGTGATCATCCCGCACAATTGCCATGTTGTTTGCATCGTCAGGCGCATCTACCCGACCTCGTATGGTCCGAGTCCTCACTAAGCGAACTACTGTGCTGTTATCGGTGTCTGTATCCGGTGCGCTGCTCCGTTTAGGTCTTCTCCTATCGTTGACTGATCCCTAGTGATGTAAATCAGTAGACCGGTGCCACTTGGCATATGATCGTAAACGCATATTGATATAATTTTTCATTATAAAGGCGGAATTGATGATACACGCCCACCTCCGGGAAATCCGGATTTTTCGATAACCAAAACGGCCTTCCGCCACAATAGTCCGGATTTCTGAGAGTCTACTGTAATAAGAGCAAGCTCCGGATCAAATAACCCAAGCAAACTGTAAATCAAACATAACTCGATCTAATGTCTGTATTAATCAACTTTTATGATCATTAATGAGGCCACACCCTACCGGACCTTTGCCCGTACAAAACATCGAACACGAAATAGGATCGAGCAGGGAGCTGGAAGCAAGTCACTAAGGTAGCAAAATTTACTCCGAACTTCTTCCCCAGCCATACCTCGAACAAGTCATCGGGTCGAGCTTTGTTCATAAACCGCCTCAAGAGTGCTCGGAGTTCGGTTCGATGTATGGGAAAAAGTCCGGTAGCGTGTAGCCACCTATATCTTTAAAATTAGATCGAGTAATGTTTGATTTAGAGTTTCCTTAAGTTATTTGAGCCGGAGCTTTATGCAAAGTAAGAAACCGCAAAAAAATACACTATTTTAAATTGGTCATATCTGAAAGTTTATATTTCCCGGCTATTAGCAACTAAAAACGCCAAGTTATTTGTGACTGACTGGTACCTCCAGCCTCATGACCGTACTTCTCATGTTTTCTTCTTCTCGATTCTCATCTCCTGGTAGCATTCGGTGCAAACCTACCGAACTCCGGACACCCAAAATACCATCATCGTCCTTATGATATTCATATGGAGAAACTTGTCTTGTTTTGGTACCATTTATGTAATAACTGCAAAACGGAGAGCATTGAAAATCTATATATTTATTCAGTAAGTACCTTTCTTCTTATCGTACCAAAATTTAAAGATCATATTTGTTGCTACGAATAATGAATATGAATTACTAAGATAATACTGGAAAATATAAATGTTTCCGGATGTGTTTATACCTTTGTTTAAAAATTGAAATAGATTTTAACAATAAAAGTGGTAGAGTCGATGCAGAAATGATTGATGTACCATTATTAGGATTTTCAGTCGATTCCATTGAACGGGTTCTTCTTAAAAAAGTACCTCAGTAAACGAATACTGGCTAATTTTCAATTGTTTTTTATAGCCTTCAGACATTCTTCAAATTATCCGTCGTAATTTACGTGACTTTAATGTGTTGTTTGCTGTAACACATTAATATTGTTGTGGCAATGACCGATAAATACCGTAGTAGACTTCTCATTGCCATTGTAAAAGCTGTCTCTAGGTTTTTGTTTGCGAGAATTCAAAGATGACTAATCACCAACAGAGTATCCTTCTGTTAACTATTACTTATCCTCTCAAGGATGGAATTATACAACAGTTGTTGTGTCAGGAAGCAAACATAAGTAGATTACCTCTTGCTTTCTAGGGTGGAGATATTTAACAAATTATCGTAAATAACTCAAATAAATAGTTGATAGCAGCACAATCTGTCGTTAGCCTAACCAATCTACGTCCACTTCAAATTCTGGCTAACACTAAATCAGCTGAGCCATATAGATGGTATGTCTCCTTCAGTTTACATAGTCAATGGTATAATTATAAACAACATTTGATAATATTGGGTATAATTAACGTCAAAATACATCATGATTTGACCGACTGAGCTCTGATTTGTTATGCGGACAACTAAAATTTGGATATTACCCTTTTTATAGAACAAATGGCTTTTTCAATGTATTTCGGGCAATTTTTAATTTTCAACTGATTGAGAAAAATACTACCCATAATGAAAACGTTATGCAACACATAACTATTTGTATATAAATACTCCTAACAACAAATACGAAGATTTTCAAATTGCATATGTCTAACTAGGAAAATGAAAACAATTTGTATTCCAATTACAGAACAGTGTTGCAAATTTATTTATCTCTATAGCTGCAGTCATGGGACTCAATTACGTCCGCCACACACCAATGCAAGCATTATTTAGAATTATGCTGCATGAGTCAGTTATGTTAAACATGGCAGACGGGAACTGTAATTCAATGGACCTCTGCAACACTATTTTGACTCCTCCCACGTGTAGAATTTTCAAGCGCCGCGCCGGTATAAATTATTTGTAGGGCAGATTCGACCTTAGTGGCTAACTATAGTGATTAAAATATGTAAAACCAGCTTCTGTATACAGTATTATAATTTAAATAAGTGTAATATAGGAAAATATTTATAATAAATCTACTTATATTATTAATTAAATAATGCTCGAAGTAAATGCCACGATAAAATAATAATATTGGTTTGTAAATCCCCGTTAAATTTAAATAAGTACACAATTTACAAAATACCTATCTAAATATGAAACTGCATAGGACAAACATTAAGAGAACTCCAGCTACGCTTTATTTCGCGTTTCTACCTCTTTCTACCAAAAAACCAATATGAACATAAAAAACCTATTAGTTTAGACATATTAAACCTATCTTTGAACATAAATACCGAACCTTCTCAAAGGAGTATTTGAAATGGTTGAGTTATGGTTCACTTTTATAAAAAAGTACCTAGAGATTTCAGGGAGTAAAAATGTTATTTTGTATGTATTTTTTGAAATCGCAAATAGTTCACTTATATAAATCTTGAATATTTTGGAATTTTATTGAACGATGATTATTTATACTAGGTTCATTCATTTGTAACATATTACTATTGTAGGCTATAAGTATAATTATAAACAATACCCCCGTCGCAGCAAACCTGCGTACTCAGCGAATTTCCAATGCAAAATATATGTCTTAATACCACATAAAGCCGCATACCAAGTTTCATTAGAATATATTCCAAATAAGCGATATACACAATTTTAATTATTATCCATAAGAATAACTTTAGGGATGAGTACGCAGGTTTGCTGCAACAATGAACATAAAATAATGGGTTTGTATGTAAACATCAATAGAACTCTTCATACTGAAGTCACAAACCAAGTTCCATCCATATACATTCATAAATAAGCGATACATAACATTTTAATTATTCTCCATAAGGATAACATGGGGATCGAGTACCTAGGTTTGCTGCCACGGGAACCATATGAGAATTTGTTTTGTGCTAACAACAACAAACCACAACCAGATGAATCCATGTATCAAATTTCGTCAGTGTATATGTTAAGAATTAAGCGAGATATAAAATTTTGATTTTTCTCCAAAATATCTGGTATAATTAACGTCAAAATGCATCATGGTTTGACCGGCTGCACTTTATTTTGTTATGCTGATAACATAAACATAGAACATAGGCTTTTTTTGAACTGATGTATTTGCAATGGTTGTCAGTGTAAATGTTAACTTTACATCTGGTCGAGAGTAATAATACCTATAATGAAAACGTTAGTTATGCAACTCGTGGAAACGTATGGAAATCCTCTTAACAAATTTGATTTGACACATTAATCCTTATCATATAAACTATAATTAATTATACTTTGAATTATTTTTACATGTATTAAATTCTCTAAATAATTAACAACTGATAACGTTTTCTATATATTGTTGTATAATGTTAGATTATATGTAATCTTCACTCAAATCTTTTAATCTCTTCTCTTACGAAACCACATGTTAAAACCATAAACAACATGAGTATTACTTTGACAGTTCATTGATTGATTACAAACACTTGCTGTTGCAGTTGTTTTGTTTTGATTTTAAACTCCATAAGCCCAATGTTAATTTTTGAACTTTTCACTTTCGTTTTTCCATTATTTGATTTTTCTTGGGGATGAGACCTGTCTAGAAAATATTTTTATACCAGAACTTGGTTATTTCCCAAATTTAAAGGAAATCCTCGGAGCCGTTTTCGAGATAATTGTGTAACCAACCAACCATTCAAGCAAACATTGCTCATATAAGAGTATAGGATACTAAAAAAATCCTTAATATCTTTAAAAATAATATATATATTCGATAACGGTTAGTCTCTCTAAACTATAACCACCTGGTATGATTATTTAGAGGGAAACTAACTTACACATGACAAAACTAGTGAATCAAACAGATGTAAAAATATTGAATCAAAAGGCTGTAGCTTACATTAAATTAAATTCCATAAACACGGGTTGGTCTACGACCGTACATGAATCATTACGTTTTAAAACTGTACCTAGATTAAGTGAATAGGTCTCAAATTATAGGCCTAGGTAACATAATTAAAGACATTAAATGTAACGTAGCCAAACTTATGTTGTGTAAAATCATTTCAGATAACCTGCAAAAACAGTCTAAGTTTAGTTAGAAAAATTAAAGCTTTTGTTGTGGTTACATACCAAATTTTGATTAATTTATTTTTAATATTGTAAAACATTTTTATCATCAATTCAATATAAAACGATAATCTAGCAAATAAACGTGCTACAGAATAAACTGAAGGTCTTAGTTGGTTGCTTACTGTTTAAATAACTTGATCATAACTTTTGAACAAATTAATGTTTTGTATTTGTTTAAATACGACAATCATTATATTATAATATAATAATGACCTATAATATGACCAAGACAATGTAATTAAACAAACGATTTTATAAATTATTGTGTCAGTGTGTTAAACTACTTTGCTTATTTAATTTGCGGTCTTCAACTCGTCTGCCAGTTAGTCTGTCACTGATACTCGTCGCCTGGGAACTGTTAAAAAGTGTTTTACTCAGATTAGGCTTACTAGGGTTTAATGTACTATACATTTTTTTGTAACGTACATAAAATAATTTTATAAAATATGATATGTGTTCACTATTTAAAAATCCACATTAATTTATCTCAATTGTTGTGTGTTTGTTATGGGTCAAATACCTTTTATTACGCAGTAGTAGAGAAGAACTAAGGGTTTAACATACTATTCGGCACTTTTTTCCCATGTTATTCTTATGGGGAGCCGTTTTTGCACCGACACCAGCTCCCGCCTTACACAAGTTTCCTTGTTGGCCTGTACTAATGTCCAACCCTTGCCTATATTAAATATATTTTCCCAATCCCCATCCCTCCTCTATATTTTTTAAAATTAATTTTCAAATTCAGGCTAAAAAACTATCTTTGGTGTTTATGGTCCGATTGGTCTGCAATTTGGATATGTTACTGTCCTAGGCAAGTGTTTTAATAAATTTCACTTACATTTCCCAAATTCACTATAATGGTCAAATTAAAAAATATTTTTTGAAAAATACTATAGTGCCAATTGCCAACTTCTTTATTTACTGTCCGATTTATTTAAAATTTGGATATGTTATTGTCCTAGGCAAGTGTTTTAATAAATTCCACTTACATATCCCAAATTCACTATTACGGTCAAATTAAAAAATATTTTTGAAAAATACTGCCAATTGCCAACTTCTTTATTAAATGTCCGATTTGTCTGCAATTTGGATATGTTATTGTCCTAGGCAAGTGTTTTAATAAATTTCACTTACATATCCCAAATTCACTATTACGGTCAAATTAAAAAATATTTTTGAAAAATACTGCCAATTGCCAACTTCTTTATTTACTGTCCGATTTATTTAAAATTTGGATATGTTATTGTCCTAGGCAAGTGTTTTAATAAATTCCACTTACATATCCCAAATTCACTATTACGGTCAAATTAAAAAATATTTTTGAAAAATACTGCCAATTGCCAACTTCTTTATTTACTGTCCGATTTATTTAAAATTTGGATATGCTATTGACCTAGGCAAGTGTTTTAATAAATTACACATACATTTCCCAAATTCACTATTACAGTCAAATTAAAAATTATTTTTGAAAAATACTGCCAATTGCCAACTTCTTTATTTACTGTCCGATTTGTTTAAAATTTGGATATGTTATTGTTGTAGGCTAGTGTATATGCACCATCCACATTTTACAAATATTGCGGTTAAATTTTAAAAAATTTGGAAAAATACTGCCAATTGGCAACTTCTTTATTTATGGTCTGATTTGTTTAAAATTTATATATGTCATTATTCTAGGCTAGTGTATATGTACCATCCACATTTGACAAATTAACTATAATGGTCAAATTTAAAAAATATTTTGAAAAATATACTAACAATTTCAAACTTCTTTATTTACTGTCTGATTTATTTTCGGATATGTTATAGCTCTTATATAGGTAACAAGACCACACTACCACACGTTCCACTAACCCCTATAATACAGTATTTTGTCTTTTTTGTTTGTTTATTTTGCTGTAATCCCAAAACTGACTTTGCTGTTTATTGTCCGATTTGCCTACACTTTGGATATTGTCCTAAGCATTTATTGTCTGATTTATTTTTGGATATGTTATAGCCCCCCCAACTATTATATCTAAAATTACAATATTATTTCCACCTATAATACAGTTGATGTGTTGTTTGTTTTGCCGCAACCTAAAAACGAACATTGGTATTTGTGTTTTTACAAAACTATATTTTGCGGTTGGATTAAAAAAAATAAATGCAAGCTTATTATATTTGCCACAAGCTTATTATATACATCCAGCTGTTATATTTGCCACATTTCCAATATTGTTGTGACCCTCTCAACTACCTCTCATTGTAATATAATAAGTAATATATATCTACAATTATGGTCAGAACTGCCTAAATTTTGGATATGTTTTAAGCCAATGCGATAACAAAAAAATAAATTTTTAAAACCCAAAACAACTAAACACAAAACACTAATCTTTCTTTGTGCTTGTTTGGAGTAGTCTTTATTTTATCCAACTTAATTTTAATTTTGTAGTTAAAATCAAACTTCCCACATTCTAGCTCCCTTTCCAGCCAGTGGTTGGAGACATAAAGGTTACGAATATTTTCAAACTGTACAATATATCTTTTTCTACCCCTATGTTGGACTTGTTTAATAGCGCTTATTAATAATTCCGCACCATATTCCAAATCCTCCAGTCTACTACATTCTTTAAATTTAACATTGCCTTTAATATCTTGCATCTCTATGTCTTCTTGTCCAACATCATCCCACTCATTGTTACGGAAACTTAGGTTTTCTATTTTTGGAAAGGAATTGCCATAAAATGTTGTGGTTCCGTTAGTGTTAAAGCTTGCAAGTGGCTCGTTGGTAGGTAGATAAATAATGTCCAAATCACCACTGTATGGCAACACGCTATAACCTTGCCTATTCTTATTTATCTCTATAAATACAGTTTTACAGACACCTTTAACATAGTATACACCCCTCCGTCCATCCTTTTCTGCCAACACTCCCACAAACTTGTTGTTTACTACAAACGCATACACTATATAATGTCCATAATGCTCTAGATCCTCCCAACGTCGCAGGAAGTA
Source organism: Allygus modestus (assembly GCA_963675035.1). Classification (NCBI taxonomy): domain Eukaryota; kingdom Metazoa; phylum Arthropoda; class Insecta; order Hemiptera; family Cicadellidae; genus Allygus; species Allygus modestus. The sequence goes on from OY776111.1 coordinate 321,051,680, forward strand.
ATCTTTTAATTTATCCTCTCTTTCCCTTCTTTCTTGTTCTTTAGCCAACTGTGCTTTGTATTCCTCTGCAACAGTATTTTCCACATATTCCAATTTACGTTTATTACTGTCAATGTCTTCTAATTCCAATTTCCTCTTTTTGGAACAACTCTCTAAGAAAGGCTTGGAAAGTGGCTCTATTTCTTTAATAGTGTATGGGTACAGTTTATTGGTCCGGCTTCTTAAAACGTAAGGAGTAAGGTTAGGACTTTCCACTAAGCCTAATTCTTCTAAATTGATGTGTTTAGGTATAGTGGAGAAAGGTGTATTTGATTTTGTAAAACATGTGCCCCCTGATTTGATGTAACACTTATGCTTTACACTTATGGCATCAGGAAACTCCTCTATTACCTCTACATAGTTAGTTGGTAAACAGTTAAAGCTAAATGCAGATAGAGCATACTTTATTAACTTTTCCCTTTGTGTACTATCTTTTGGCAGTTTTAGTTGTACTCCAGTTATCTTCTTCGTATTACTATTACCCCAATATGCGTATTGTAATAAATCGTTAAACACTAAACAACAACTGTTTTGTAATTGATTGGCAACTTTCACCCACATCTTATGCAGAGGTACAGCATAGAATGGAGCATTTTGAAAGTACCGTTTGTTGTCTTCTATTAGACTTAAACAATCTCTTAAAGGTTCAAACCCTTTACCAAAACCTCTACAATAGTTATAGATTGTTGCCTCTAACCTTGTTATTCCATTCTCTCTAGCTAGTTTAGACGAGAACGTTTCTTTTAGTCTCGCATCTGGACAGTTTACAAAGTTTATTATATGGTTTCCTATACTTTTAATTACTCCAGGACTTGTAATCTGGCATATAAATTTATTATATATTTTTACCCTGCTATTTACATTAAACCATGTTAAACAATCTTTACTAACATTATCTACAATAACATTATATCCATTCTTGTACGCCCCTTGGTAGCAAAAGTTAAAGTTTTCTGTAAGATATTGGCACATTTCCTCTTTATTAAATATTCCAGCCAAATCTAGTGTTATATCGAAATCCATAAGATAGTACATTTCTTTTTCCAGATCTTGCAGTATCTTTGGAAGATCTTCCAACAAATCCTTAATTTTAACATTTGCAAGCTCTATTTTATAGGGAATTGCTATAGGATCATCATACTTTTGTTTAATTTGGTCAATATCTTTCTTTATTATTTGTAACACACCCTCGCTTTGGACCCCAGAGGACCTCTCCAAGGAGAATGGTAGTTTAGCCACAACACCATGTCGAGCTAAAGAGAACTTTTTAAATATTCCTCGTAAGTAGCTATTAAACGAGCCACATATTTCCTTCTTAACTTTAAATTTATTCCGAACGTCCCCATCACAATCCGTAACATTGGTTATCTTAACTAACATTATGTTATCACAAAACGCATCCGTTATAGATGTTAAGTTATTTAATTTTGGTTCGCCCTCGCAATAGTTTATATTACCTATGTCTGTAAGAAGGTTATTATTACGTAGATTTTCTAATAAAAACCATATACCGAATCTTTCGTTAGTAGGTTTAATACAATTTCCCAATAAATGGCTAACAGAGTACATTTCTTTTATACAAAAAAGTAGCGGAAACATGTAAACAGGACAGATTACAGTATAGGTATATATGTGTTGTAAATATATGGATATTGTATATAAACATAGGCGAGCGGTAAGTGTAACATGTAAGTGGACACCCACATGCAAATATGGAATACCCACTATTAATATAATTCCAAATTCGACTAAATAAGTTTATAGTCTCAATATAATTAACATATTAACATTAGTACCCAAATTGTCGAAATTCTATAATTCTATTCTTAGTCCTTGTATTAGGTTTTGTACTATTAAACCCTACATTCTTATCCTGTGCAGTAGAGTAATATATGTATTTAATACAGATACGCACATTCTACAAGACCTGTACATCTGTTGTATAAGCAGCAGAATAGACGTCTCACCCATTGTGTTGTTGTAAAGTAAAACATAAATGTAAATTGTGCTGGATACAACCGGCCAGATATTAGACAGGAAATGTGTTGGAAGTGTATTGCCAAATAGTAAGACAAACACCACATAGTGCAGCATGTAATCAATCCATTACTATTTAGACAAAGGTCAGTATTGGTACAACATCCGATATATTAGCCAAATCCAGTCCAAACATTGTGTCCTCAAAATGTTATGATTGTGTTAAATTTGTTTATATTACATATATTTCTTACACAATTTACAAACTATTTTTGTGTCAGTTGACAGAACCTGTAAAGTTGTGTAAAATGGCTGTAAACCAGTATCTGTGCCTGTGTCGTAATGTGTTGGAGTATGTCATTTATTGTGTCTCTGCATTTGTGTTGTTTTATAAACTTTAAATATTACTATGTCCTTATACTCTTACTATTTCTGTTACTATAATATTAATTTTACTGTTTGTTTTCCAAGTTTGATTGTGGGTTTGGCTAATATATCGGATGTTGTACCAATACTGACCTTTGTCTAAATAGTAATGGATTGATTACATGCTGCACTATGTGGTGTTTGTCTTACTATTTGGCAATACACTTCCAACACATTTCCTGTCTAATATCTGGCCGGTTGTATCCAGCACAATTTACATTTATGTTTTACTTTACAACAACACAATGGGTGAGACGTCTATTCTGCTGCTTATACAACAGATGTACAGGTCTTGTAGAATGTGCGTATCTGTATTAAATACATATATTACTCTACTGCACAGGATAAGAATGTAGGGTTTAATAGTACAAAACCTAATACAAGGACTAAGAATAGAATTATAGAATTTCGACAATTTGGGTACTAATGTTAATATGTTAATTATATTGAGACTATAAACTTATTTAGTCGAATTTGGAATTATATTAATAGTGGGTATTCCATATTTGCATGTGGGTGTCCACTTACATGTTACACTTACCGCTCGCCTATGTTTATATACAATATCCATATATTTACAACACATATATACCTATAGTGTAATCTGTCCTGTTTACATGTTTCCGCTACTTTTTTGTATAAAAGAAATGTACTCTGTTAGCCATTTATTGGGAAATTGTATTAAACCTACTAACGAAAGATTCGGTATATGGTTTTTATTAGAAAATCTACGTAATAATAACCTTCTTACAGACATAGGTAATATAAACTATTGCGAGGGCGAACCAAAATTAAATAACTTAACATCTATAACGGATGCGTTTTGTGATAACATAATGTTAGTTAAGATAACCAATGTTACGGATTGTGATGGGGACGTTCGGAATAAATTTAAAGTTAAGAAGGAAATATGTGGCTCGTTTAATAGCTACTTACGAGGAATATTTAAAAAGTTCTCTTTAGCTCGACATGGTGTTGTGGCCAAACTACCATTCTCCTTGGAGAGGTCCTCTGGGGTCCAAAGCGAGGGTGTGTTACAAATAATAAAGAAAGATATTGACCAAATTAAACAAAAGTATGATGGTCCTATAGCAATTCCCTATAAAATAGAGCTTGCAAATGTTAAAATTAAGGATTTGTTGGAAGATCTTCCAAAGATACTGCAAGATCTGGAAAAAGAAATGTACTATCTTATGGATTTCGATATAACACTAGATTTGGCTGGAATATTTAATAAAGAGGAAATGTGCCAATATCTTACAGAAAACTTTAACTTTTGCTACCAAGGGGCGTACAAGAATGGATATAATGTTATTGTAGATAATGTTAGTAAAGATTGTTTAACATGGTTTAATGTAAATAGCAGGGTAAAAATATATAATAAATTTATATGCCAGATTACAAGTCCTGGAGTAATTAAAAGTATAGGAAACCATATAATAAACTTTGTAAACTGTCCAGATGCGAGACTAAAAGAAACGTTCTCGTCTAAACTAGCTAGAGAGAATGGAATAACAAGGTTAGAGGCAACAATCTATAACTATTGTAGAGGTTTTGGTAAAGGGTTTGAACCTTTAAGAGATTGTTTAAGTCTAATAGAAGACAACAAACGGTACTTTCAAAATGCTCCATTCTATGCTGTACCTCTGCATAAGATGTGGGTGAAAGTTGCCAATCAATTACAAAACAGTTGTTGTTTAGTGTTTAACGATTTATTACAATACGCATATTGGGGTAATAGTAATACGAAGAAGATAACTGGAGTACAACTAAAACTGCCAAAAGATAGTACACAAAGGGAAAAGTTAATAAAGTATGCTCTATCTGCATTTAGCTTTAACTGTTTACCAACTAACTATGTAGAGGTAATAGAGGAGTTTCCTGATGCCATAAGTGTAAAGCATAAGTGTTACATCAAATCAGGGGGCACATGTTTTACAAAATCAAATACACCTTTCTCCACTATACCTAAACACATCAATTTAGAAGAATTAGGCTTAGTGGAAAGTCCTAACCTTACTCCTTACGTTTTAAGAAGCCGGACCAATAAACTGTACCCATACACTATTAAAGAAATAGAGCCACTTTCCAAGCCTTTCTTAGAGAGTTGTTCCAAAAAGAGGAAATTGGAATTAGAAGACATTGACAGTAATAAGCGTAAATTGGAATATGTGGAAAATACTGTTGCAGAGGAATACAAAGCACAGTTGGCTAAAGAACAAGAAAGAAGGGAAAGAGAGGATAAATTAAAAGATTACTTCCTGCGACGTTGGGAGGATCTAGAGCATTATGGACATTATATAGTGTATGCGTTTGTAGTAAACAACAAGTTTGTGGGAGTGTTGGCAGAAAAGGATGGACGGAGGGGTGTATACTATGTTAAAGGTGTCTGTAAAACTGTATTTATAGAGATAAATAAGAATAGGCAAGGTTATAGCGTGTTGCCATACAGTGGTGATTTGGACATTATTTATCTACCTACCAACGAGCCACTTGCAAGCTTTAACACTAACGGAACCGCAACATTTTATGGCAATTCCTTTCCAAAAATAGAAAACCTAAGTTTCCGTAACAATGAGTGGGATGATGTTGGACAAGAAGACATAGAGATGCAAGATATTAAAGGCAATGTTAAATTTAAAGAATGTAGTAGACTGGAGGATTTGGAATATGGTGCGGAATTATTAATAAGCGCTATTAAACAAGTCCAACATAGGGGTAGAAAAAGATATATTGTACAGTTTGAAAATATTCGTAACCTTTATGTCTCCATCCACTGGCTGGAAAGGGAGCTAGAATGTGGGAAGTTTGATTTTAACTGCAAAATTAAAATTAAGTTGGATAAAATAAAGACTACTCCAAACAAGCACAAAGAAAGATTAGTGTTTTGTGTTTAGTTGTTTTGGGTTTTAAAAATTTATTTTTGTTATCGCATTGGTTTAAAACATATCCAAAATTTAGGCAGTTCTGACCATAAATATTTTGTGGATATATATTACTTATTATATTACAATGAGAGGTAGTTGAGAGGGTCACAACAATATTGGAAATGTGGCAAATATAACAGCTGGATGTATATAATAAGCTTGTGGCAAATATAATAAGCTTGCATTTATTTTTTTTTAATCCAACCGCAAAATATAGTTTTGTAAAAACACAAATACCAATGTTAGTTTTTAGGTTGCGGCAAAACAAACAACACATCAACTGTATTATAGGTGGAAATAATATTGTAATTTTAGATATAATAGTTGGGGGACTATAACATATCCAAAAATAAATCAGACAATAAATGCTTAGGACAATATCCAAAGTGTAGGCAAATCGGACAATAAACAGCAAAGTCGGTTTTGGGATTACAGCAAAATAAATAAACAAAAAAGACAAAATACTGTATTGTAGGGGGTAATGGAACGTGTGGTGGTGTGGCCTTGTTACCTATATAAGAGCTATAACATATCCGAAAATAAATCAGACAGTAAATAAAGAAGTTTGAAATTGTTAGTATATTTTTCAAAATATTTTTTTAATTTGACCATTATAGTTAATTTGTCAAATGTGGGTGGTGTGTACATATACACTAGCCTAGAATAATGACATATATAAATTTTAAACAAATCAGACCATAAATAAAGAAGTTGCCAATTGGCAGTATTTTTCCAATTTTTTTTTAATTTAACCGCAATATTTGTAAAATGTGGATGGTGTATATACACTAGCCTACAACAATAACATATCCAAATTTTAAACAAATCGGACAGTAAATAAAGAAGTTGGCAATTGGCAGTATTTTTCAAAAATAATTTTTAATTTGACTGTAATAGTGAATTTGGGAAATGTAAGTGTAATTTATTAAAACACTTGCCTAGGTCAATAGCATATCCAAATTTTAAATAAATCGGACAGTAAATAAAGAAGTTGGCAATTGGCAGTATTTTTCAAAAATATTTTTTAATTTGACCGTAATAGTGAATTTGGGATATGTAAGTGGAATTTATTAAAACACTTGCCTAGGACAATAACATATCTAAATTTTAAACAAATCAGACAGTAAATAAAGAAGTTGGCAATTGGCAGTATTTTTCAAAAATATTTTTTTATTTGACCGTAATAGTGAATTTGGGATATGTAAGTGGAATTTATTAAAACACTTGCCTAGGTCAATAACGTATCCAAATTTTAAATAAATCGGGCAGTAAATAAAGAAGTTGGCAATTGGTAGTATTTTTCAAAAATATTTTTTAATTTAACCGTAATAGTGAATTTGGGATATGTAAGTGGAATTTATTAAAACACTTGCCTACGACAATAACATATCCAAATTGAAGACAAATCGGACAGTTAATAAAGAAGGTGGCAATTGGCACTATAGTATTTTTCAAAAATATTTTTTAATTTGACCGTTATAGTGAATTTGGGAAATGTAAGTGGAATTTATTAAAACACTTGCCTAGGACAGTAACATATCCAAATTGCAGACAAATCGGACTATAAACACTAAAGATAGTTTTTTAGCCTGAATTTGAAAATTAATTTTAAAAAATATAGAGGAGGGATGGGGATTGGGAAAATATATTTAATATAGGCAAGGGTTGGACATTAGTACAGGCTAACAAGGAAACTTGTGTAAGGCGGGAGCTGGCGTCGGTGCAAAAACGGCTCCCCATAAGAATAACATGGGAAAAAAGCGCCGAATAGTATGTTAAACCCTTAGTTCTTCTCTACTCGCAGTATATCACAGTATATACTACTAAATTAACTATTGTTACTCTGTTGTTGAAGCATAGACGTTGGTTAAATTTTCACAACTCAAGTACCACTAAAAAGCTTCCAATGTTATTCCTATAGTAAAAACATATATTTGTTTATAAGATGATTTGATTAATACCGAACGAAATTATCCGAATCCATACCAAGATTTTGTACTTTTAAGATTCTCTGTGGAAGAGTAACGGGTTAATCTGGTCACAGACACGCTACTTAAGAAGCATTGAAGTCATGTATAACTATACATATATACTATTATCTTCATTCCTATTATCCAAATATTAACATTTTGCTTTCTGGAATTGATAACTGTTTTTTTTGCTTGTTAAAATGAGCCAAACATATAACATAACGGGTAATTGGAGGGATGGGATTTAAAAGTCAACATTGGTCTTATAGGGAAGTAGGAATAAATTCAAAATGGTTCATGACTGGAGCCCCCTTATTACAGTCTCATGGCCGTAATGTCATAATTTTGATCCTACTCGATTCTTATCTCCTAGTAGCATTTGCTGCTAACTTACCAAACCCCGGACACCCAAATAACGTCCTATGTTATTCATATGGAGAAACTGAAGAAGGTCTTCTTACTGTTTTAATGTTAAATTTTTATTGTCTCACGTTAGAGGCCATTATGAAGAAGTCCTCTTTACTTTTATTGTTTTGTATTTTGCTTTTACTTGTTAATTTTAAAATTGTAATTATTGCACTGACTTGGGTCTCAGTTTATTATATCACATATCCACAAGTTCAGTCAATATTTGGCAGAGCTCTTTTTTAAACTAATCTCAGGGTCGTTTTAAATATAATAAGGATTTAAAATGTATCTAAATAAAAACAAAAGTTAAGTTTCAAAATTAAGATTTCTTTAATATAATGTTAAATGAAAATGATTACAGAGAAAATTTTAATAGTGGTTAAGGTTTTTAAATTCTAATCAATGATCAAGTTTTATTCTAAACATGGAAATAGCACTTTAATAAGTTCATTAAATGGTGAAAGTCGACTTAGCTGATAGAATACTCTTCCAGATGTCCTGCCTCCGTAGTTGATGAGGTGGTCTCTCGCCCTTTGACGCCTCCCAGTATGACAACGGCTGTGGTTCCTCGTCGAGTCGGTTTTTTGATCGGAAAGTTCTTTATCGATGATACGGCACACGTTGATAATAAAGGCACCGGAGTCTAAATGTTTATATGAGTTTAAACGTCTTGCGTCCCGTGTATGACACTCTCGCCTACACTATGAATCTCAGGTCATCAACACAAAGTCCGAATAACGCCACTTGTCGTCTCGATCGCTCAACAGATAATCATTTATCGCGACCAATCGCCTCAATTGCTCGGTAATACACATTTACGACTGACTGCCCAAATACAGGGTATGAAGAACAAAATATATAAGACTGTGTGCCTCGATGGCTCGGCACGGAGACTGATTCACGCCCCTACGCCATGGGTCCTCGACATGTAGTGTAACGTGCGTCCACCCACCAAGGGTGCTCGGAGAACAGTACTTACGTCTGGCCGCCTCTAGGGCTCGGTGCCAAGTGCCCTCACCACCGCGCTCCTCCGTGGCAGTGGGATCAATCACGTGATCGCCCTCAGCCAATGCGATGCGTTTCTTGGGGACCACGCCTTGAACCACACACGGTACCTCTGCGGTCTTGTAATTCCCGTCTCTCTACCCTCTGGTGACTCATCGCTTGTCTCGTTTTAACTTGAAAATATTTTAGCCGTTGGTCGCTACCGAATAAATCTTACCCGCCTTCCTGATTCTATATTTTAATATTATTTTACGTTATTTGTTTAAATGAATTTGATTACTACGATGAATTAGTTAATTACTTTTAGGGGTTTCGACCCACCACAAAACTAGCCTTGTTTTCGGTACCATTCATGCAATAACTGTAAAACGGAGAGCATTGAAAATTTGTATGTTTATTCAATACGTGCCTATCTTCTTACCGTACCAAAATGTAATGATTATATTCGTTCCCACAAATTATTAATATAAATAACTAAGATAATACTCTAAAAATATAAATGTTTCCGGATTTGTTGTACATTTGTTTAAAGATTGACATTGATTCTTACAATAAAAGTGGTAAAGTCGATGCAGAAGTTGTTGATGTACAATTATTAGGATTTTCATTCGATTTCGTTGAACGGTTCTCCTTAAAAATGTACCTCTGTAAAATAATACTAGCCACTTTCCAGATATTTTTGATAGCCTTCAGTCATTGTTCATATTATTCCGCCACAATATTTATGACTTGAATATGTTGTTTGTTATACATAACATCTGGGGCATCTGGGGACCTCCTATAGGGGAAATTCGCTAAAATGCTGGGAAATATTTTAAGAAGACTTCCAGTCATTGCTGATAGCAGATCTGCATTTTAAAATCGAGTCTTGGTAAGTGTCATTACTTTAATGTGATGTTAATGACATCTTAATTCAATTTCATCTTAGTTCAATAGCTATGAAATGTTATTGCCGTGTTTGAAAACAAAAATATTAGGTAGTGTTTTGTAAAATTGGTGTCAAAATGCATTACGATTTGCCCAATTGAACTTAAATTTGTTTTGCTGTAGCTTAAACAAAACAATCAAACATAGGAGTAGTGGGGGATTGGGGCTTTTGCGCCGGAAGTGACGTCACATCCAGTCAGTGACCGGATGCGCTGAGTGAATAAATACGTCATCTGAGGCTGAGCCAGTGACGTAGGCGGTTTCGTGACGTAATGAGGGAAAGTTCAAAGTTCAAGGTCATGGGGAGGGTGTTTTAAAAAAGTACTACCTCGCACGCGTAAAATTCGATTGTGATTCGATAGTTAATCCGCACGCGTAAAATTCGATTGTGATTCGATAGTTAATCGATAAGAAATATCGAATGATAACAATCGAATGGAGCAATCGAATGATACGAGTGCGAGGTAGTAATATTACAGATATTACTTTATTTTATTTACAATAATTCATGTTTACAATAGTTCCCCATTGTTAGTTGTCATCGATGTTGTTGATCCGGACGAGTTGCGGCCATCACTTCGCTTTCTGATGAAAGACGGTAGATACTTTGATTCCTGCGCAGAGTCCATGTTGTTTTTTGATGCGTAAAGTTCCAAAGATAAATCGTAACCAGACGCAATGAGAAGTCTCAACTCTTCATTAAAAACCTCGAGGTCTTGGAAAGTCGCCAGATGAATAGAGTCATAATGAATACACCTAATTTTGATGGACATTTCAACAGAGAGCTCGATGTACTCTGGTCAAGAGCTGGAGGTGTACTGACTATTCGCTAGCTAGCGTTTTGGTATCAAACAAAATGGTGGGGGTAAAAGTGTGGTGGGGCGGAGCAGATGGCGGACGGCAGATGGCAGGCGGCAGGTGGCAGGTGGCAGCTGGTGCGAGGCAGATGGCTGCTACTACATTCGCCGCCACAGTAATGCAATCCGTCGGCGTAATTCTTGTATTTTACCTTGTCGGTTCATTTGATACGTTTTACATCTACATATGCAATAGCTGAAACACCTGCACTTACGACAAGCTTTCCCGTCAACTTGATCGCCTGGTATTTTAAAACATTGTAACTCGCAACAATATGTATTCAAATTGTTATCGAATGATAAATTGTTCATCGGTGGCACCGACATGTTAGCTGCAGCGTGTGTTAGACAAGACTGAGACTAACTTCACTGCTCCCTCTATTTTATACCTCTTCATAAGTTAACCCTGAATGAAAGTTCAAGGTCAACCGTTTGAATTTTTAAAGAAAAGCAACACTCAGTATATAAAATAATATACTGCTGTGTTGCTGTTTTTCTTTTTTCTTTTTTTCTTTTCTTTATTAAACAAACATCTTACAATACAATAAGCTTAAGTCTAACATTAATGACTAGAAATACAATCAGAGAAATACAAACAGAGACATTATGTACAAGGATGCGTGATGTGCAGAGTGAGTTCCGTCGAGTTGTTGCCGCTTACACCGTGTGATACCAAATACAACGTCCCCGGTTGAATATCTCGCAAATCTTCATTTTGTAGCAGTTGAACAAATCGTTTTGGAAGAAATACTTGAAACTTCGGCTCATCTCCTGGAGAGAAAGGTCCTTCGCTCAATGAAACTAGAATTGCTTCTCCATGTGTGGTTTCCACTTTCTTGATGTTATGAATAATGTAGTGTTTTTGTTCTTTTAGTTCTGAACACTTTTTAGTTAGCAGAAGGTCGGATTTTGAATGAGTGTTGAATTGATCAACCAGTGTTTGTAGAAACTGTTGTGATGCCATCTTCGTCAGTGGTGTCTTCTGTGATGTTGCCTCTTCGGAGTCTCGAATAATACTCGTGCTGGAGCGGTGCTGTCTCCTCGTATTTATAGGCCCCGCTACCACCACCAAATTTCTGTTCTCCACTACCCCCACCACATTCCTGCGTTTGTTTCAAATAAGCAGCCAAACGATATGCGTTGTACAATGCACAGTTTGTTTGACCGTGTTTAAGATCTTTTGCAGCGACACAAATATTACCAGATTAATGTTAAAGTCCTTACTGATAGTTATATCGAAAACATCACCGTGCGTGTACTTTTTTATCCAGTTCTTTTTTTCTAATCCTCTTGTGTATATATGTGAATATTGTTTGCAAAAGTTAAACATAATACTGTGCAGATTACTGTAGCTTATAAATCCTTCATACCAATGTATGTGATGAAAGTAGTTTGTTATCCATTTGTTTGTACTTTTTGTTTTGGTGTTAAGTTTGTTAAAAGAAAAAGGAGCTTCAAACGTGAATGGGTAGGCTACAAATGTAAGCAAGTCTAAAATTACTAATTCCTTGATAATAAACCTATCATCATTATTTCGAAATGCTTGAAATTCTATTACACAAGGCTTTACACTCACTTCTTCAACCCCTCCGCTCATCATGGCACCTAGCGATCAACTAAACTGTTTTCTACACCACGGTAGGTTAAATACCAGGCCGTACAGTTGCAGGCGCGTTGGTGTATATTTAACGTGGGCACCGTCCCCAATAGGCCTACCCCACGTGTGTTCTTCTTTACTAAATCAAACTTTAGTCTTTTTTAACTTCTTCTTCTTGTGTTTAGTTTTCTTCTTCTTCTTGTTTCTCCGTTTCTTCTTCCTGTGTTGTTTCTTCTGTAGATTCTGTAGCGATTTCTACAAGTGGTTCAAAATCCTTTAACTTTCTCCACATGCAAACTTCATGAGGTATTCTATTAAAAATAGATGTATCCACAGGTCCGTACACGATGGTGCTATCAGGTTGTTTTTCCAAAGTATCGACCAAATATTCTTTATTAATTGCGCTTGCAAATACCAACTGTCTCATGTAACTTGTAATAGGTTCTGTTGCGTAGTTTAAAACGTAGAATTCTTCACGCGACAGTAGAATCTTATTTTCATGTTGAGTCAAGTCTCTAATTCGCACTTGTAGTTGTCCGCGATGTTTAACAATATCGATTTCATTGTCACAATCCAAAAGTCGAATATGTGTTTTCCTTCCACACAAACTGTTAGTTAAATAACATTCTATTAAATGTACATGTTTCAAAAATGACTCCCAAGCATTTTGCGAAAATAAAACCTTTTTTGTTCCATGGTGTAGTATTACTGTAGGGGAATAATCCAATGACTTTAATCAAACTGATACACTTTTACTGATGCATGCTGAGATGGGGTAAAAGATTCGCAAAAAACTTCAGTTAAAATGTGAGGAGGAATATTTTCTTCAACTTTCTTCTTCCTCTTTGGTACTACCTTTGATGGGTCTGCATTAATTTCCTCCTCTCTATCTCCTTTACCAAACTTTAAAAATGCAGTTATTTCCTTGATGATTACTGTAGCTTATAAATCCATGCGTTGCTACAAAAACAGATACACTCAACAGATACTAGTGAAGCACATCTTTTGTGCTTCACTAGTATCATCACGTTCCAATAACGGTGCTACCTCTGCATCACTTTGTACAACAGATGGAGAACTCATTTTGTAGAAGATGTTACCCATGCGACGATAGACGATCAACTGAAGACCTGCATTGTTGCTCCGCTATTTATAGGTTAGCGACAGTGGCGGTGCTGGTGGTGGAACAACGTTTTACAATACTGTCTTTACAATACCAGTCAACGGTGTGTATGTAACAATTTTATCGTGCAAAATTAAACAATACGCAGATGTATTTGCAGGTACGTTTTCTTGAAATTCCATTTCTATTTTTATATCAACACTAGACGATTTTACAGATTCATTTTGTTTGGAACAATCAATTACAACAATCGGAGCTTTCGATTCAAACTGTACGGGAGATAGTAGAGGTGTATTTGTTTTGCCGTAATATGAATCTTGGAACCTAGCGTACATATCGTATAAAACACTGTACCTTTTTTTATCAAAAGAAATATTAAAGTTGTCGTAGGGAAAGAATTGTGAATTCAGGAACACTTTACATTTTGTTAATTTACAATGGTCAAATTCACCAGCATTTTCAGTTATTATACTTTTCTTATTCGTTTGTAATCCAAATATTACATATCTCGCTTTTTCCAAATGAGTAGAAGTTTTTACAGTCCATGTATGCCGTTGTGTTGTAGGTAAAACGGGGTATTCATGAAACTCCCAGCTTCTGAATGGCATTACAATGTCTCGATCTGATTTTAACTTTCTTAATAATGTAATCCTGTGTTCATCATTTAGTCGCACATGTGGTACTCTCCAAACAATCTTGTCTAATGTTAATTTCCAGTCTAAATTGGCATCAGTTGTTCCAGCAGCTGCTTTAATAATATCATTATCGTTTGATGATCTTAATAAAACTAGTTCTTGTTTTACATTTATTCTTCTTCTTCTGTAGTCTTCAGCAAATCCTAAGAGCAATCTTAAAGGTACGTAGAAATCAAAGTTTCCCGAAGAGTCAGGAGTGATTATACTTTTGTCTGGTGCAACCCATCCTGCAACAGCTAACAGATTCTTCTCATTTGGTGTTAAAGACGCTAATCCTTTCAATGTACTAGAAATTCCAACCTTTTTTGTTGAATCGACTGTAACTCCTGAAATTTCATATCTAATCTCATCAAACAAAAATGCCATAGGATTATTTATGAACGGAACAATGGTTCCAGCAGTACCATCAGTTTTTGTTACTTTTCCTTCAATATATAAATAACTTTCGCATGGAAGAGTATAAATGTCTTGTTGTTGTATAGGAATCCTAATTTCATCGTTATTGTTTAATTTGGACGAAGCGTAAGGGTTGTGCGTGTGATATTCCTTTTCCCATAAGGTCTCGTCGAATGTTGGACCCTGCGCTATATCCAGTATATCCATTGTTAATGACCTTTAATCCAATTTCTTCTAGAAAACGAATGTTGTCACTTGTTAATCCTTCTTTAGCTGATGAGCTACTGACCTCTTTGCTGGTTGGCTCTCTCTTTTTAAATGATAACCCCATTGTCTAAGCGGATGATTTTATATGTATTCTTACAGTAATAGCTTCTCCTCTAAAGTCAATAAGGTTTCCGTCTTTATCCACTATGTTCAGCACGATGTCTGAAATGAAACTGGTGTTTAACGGTAGGTACAAAAGGTTTTGAGGCTTTTCTACTATCTTGAAACCCGGTGCAACTGATTGGTAGAATGTGTGTAATATATGACGATTTTCTCCATCTCTGTAGGATCCTTGTATAATGTTACATGTAATGTCTATGCTATTAACTTTGATGATCGTCACAGTTTTATTCCCAGAATGAGTTTTATTAGGTTCTAATACTTTTGTTTCCTTAGAAAACCCCAATAAACTACCAATTGAATGTTCTTGACTAAAATCAATATAATACTTAGAAGTAATTTCGACTTTCATTGTCTTGTTATTGCCTTTTATCGTTATATTTTCTTTTCCCATATGTTTTTGTATAACATCATTTATATTATCAATTTCATAAGCTCCTGTTGGTAAACTGAATTCTTCCAAAGCTGAATACTTTCCTTTATCATCTTTTGTCTTGTAATAATGTATTTTGTTATTAATTCCTTCACTAACGTTTGGAATAGAGTTATATGTTGTTAAATCCAATAATGCGGCTTCCCATAGTCTTCCTTTTTGCAAACGTAGCGCTGGAAACAGAATACTGCGCAAAGTACATGAGTTACCGGTTAATGACACTGTATACGAGGACATCTTAAAGTTGACTAACACTTTTAGCTAAAAAGTCTAAACATAAATGACCGCAAATGGATGTATCATCAGGTTGTTTTCTTGTATGATTGTAAAAAACATTTTCTGCCGCACGAAAGTATTGTTGAAGTTCTTTCGGTGGTGGAAGGTCTCCAAAACTGTCGAAATAATAAATGGTTTTACCAAGTTTCTTGTAACACACCCAATGAGTGCCTAATCCTTTACTATTATCCAAATTTACAATACCAGTCTCATTTTTCCACATTTTAACCGGTAATTCATCTTTCATAAATACTCCTCTAAAAAATGGGATTTTCAATCAAGAAGCATATGTAATCAGTTCTTCATTGGTTAATTCTTTGTTTTTAATTATTAATTGCTCTTTCTTATTTAATACACACGATACGGTCTTAGGTATAATCCTCCTCCCTTTTTTATCATTGACCATATTGTTGGTTTCTTTTTAGCTTTAACACTGGTAGATCGACGTTTTCTTCTGATATCACCTCCTTGTTTCTTAGCGGGTTTTTTCCCACGCCTTCTTCTCTTTCCTCCTCCAAACGTAGTTTTTGCTTTCACTGCTGCTGTTACTGCTAAAGACGCTGCTTTTTCACCAATACTCGCGTCACTAGATTTTACTCTTTGCCAAGCTTTCTCAGCAAGTGCTCTATCTGCTATTGATCTATTTTTAGTATCACCAAATTTGGAATACGCTATATCGTGCTGTTTACAAGCCTGATCGAGCTTATTTATTCCAGTATCTCCTCCAGCAAGACGTTTCTTTAATTTGGTTCCAGGACCACATTATTGATATCCTCCAGGTAAATATAATTCCACAGGTAATAAATCAATCGACTTGTTAACTATAGCTCCAACCGGTTTACTCAATAGAGAAAATGCTGTTGATGCTATTCCCCTTCCTCTCTGTAATCTCTCTCGATTATGACTGATGCGTTTAACCCTCGACATGACTATTTATAGCAAAACCTACAATCAGTAGGTGCACTCTATAAATGTTTTACAATGAATGTAATATCAGTTTTGGTTTCTTGTATTATATACTGTTTAAAATCCATTTATTATATAGAAATGGATTTATTAATTAAATATAGACATATTAAATAAAAGTAGTAAAAATAGAAATAAGGTGTAATTGAAGATGTTCCAGATGTTTCTCCGCTGGTGATGGTATCGTTGTCTTCGGTAAAATGAATAAACTTTAAATAGTTGTCATGTTTCCTTAGAAACTTGCCACTTAATCGTTGGTAATTGAATAACACATCCCAGTCTAGTTTATCCTTAAAATTGTCAATATAATTCTCAGAGAGATTTTGATATTTACTTATTACTTCCCAACAGTTATTAAAATTTGATGTCATCTCTACGAGGAAGTCTTCTGAAAACTGTTGTCTTTGTAAAATATGGATCCTGTTAACTCTGTGAAAATAAATTCTTAGCATAGTCATTGTAAAGAGGTAATGTATAGAAAGCTGTTCCCAATCCATATATCTATCAAACCGTTGAACAAAACCATCTGTCAACACTCCTTGGGGAAATCTCGGCTCTTGAGATATTAAACTCCACGCAGTAATATTGGATTCCATCATCCTCTCTGTATCGTCTCTCGAATATGACTGATGATTTATCCCTTATCATGGGGTATTTTAAATACTTTTTTCTCTTATGTAATCTTCATTGTTTTCTGTTGGTTCATTAATCACATTCACTTTATCCCCCTTTCCTAATGTCTTGACTTTAGAAGGCTCAGACGGTTTATCTCGTTGATTAGGTTTCTCTGGATTGTGTATATTTTTCCAGTCTAAATAATTGTGACTGTCAACATCTGAAGCTGCATCTCTTCCTGAAGCCCGATGGATATAATGGAATAGAGCTGCACCAAACCTTTCCAAATGTTTATCATATTCCGTAGTCCATTTCTTGTGTACAATATCAAACATTTTCTTATTTACAGCGTCTCCATCCTGCTCACAATCACCTACATTTGATAATTTTAATTTTTTTACATCATAGCTTGTGTCAGTTTCATTCCTTTTGCAAATCGTTAACAATTTTAGAGTAGCTAAATTTACTGCTTCACCATCATAAACGGGATATTGTATATCGCTTAACCTTTTACCCGAAAACCCCCAATGATCTTCGTGTACAGTTGGGTTTTTTTATCATGTACTGTACCGTAACCGCATCAGACGACATAAGTGGATCACCAACATTTTGAATTACTTTTCCTTCAAAATTATAGTTGCCGTCAGGTGTTAACGGAAACCCAGCTCTTTTTTCACTATATCCAGATTTTACTCCAAACTCGGGATACCGTCCAAATTGTCCACACTCATGATGTAACTGAATCGCTATCGTTTAGGTTCTTATTATATATATATATATATATATATATATATATATATACGTCTACTGAACAATTATTCCTTGTTTTCGCAGTTCATCAACCAAAGCTACCCATTCGTTTTCTAAACCAGTGTGCCCGGCTTCCATAGCTTCATGTAATAACCTCATTCGATCAACTAACTTATTTATATCGTTGTAATATATTATATTAGTTTTATACAAATTTTTCAATAATCCTCTTCCAGATGTGGTAGGATCAGTTGTTTTTCTCTTTTTATGCAAAACATTTAATTCAGCAGAAGATAAAGCTCTTCTTTTAATTTGAGCTTTTTTTGATTTCGAGGGGAAAAGACTAGATATAATACTTGTATATTTTATTGACCGATTTCTATGAATAGGTAGGTCTTTGGAATACTTTTTTCTATGTGCATTTGTATACTCTAATATATTTTTAAACAATTGTAAATCCCTTTTAGTATATTTACCAGGATTATTTTTAAAGATGAGTTCAAACAAACCTTTTGTACCTTTATATATCTTATCTCCAATAACTATATCATCATTTTCGTTTATATCTAACTTGCTATCTCCAATCATTAATCCTTTATCCTCTATTCTAGCTCCATAGGTATGATAATTTCGATTAGCATGTGCGGCGTGTAACATTTTTAAGGTATATGTTCTTCCAAGTGTTCCTTTAAACATAATATCCGTGCCTAATTTGCTTAAGTTGGATGGTTTAATATCCTCTTCTTCTGCTCTTGTATCTTCTACACTTGTATCTTCTGCAATGTCCTTTTCCTTTAAATCCTCTATATCTCCGCTTTTTTCATACTCGTCGCTTTCTTCAGATGTTTGTAACTGGCCAAAACTTTCATCATTCTGCAATTCTTCTTCATATTTGGAAATTGGTAGCATTTTGTCTCCTTCGAAGCGAATTGAAGGTTTTTCCATATTTTGTGCTAATCGCTTTAAAGGTTCAGTAACAGGTTTGAATGTTGTTTCTAAAAATTGCTCTCTTTCATTTATACCTGATTTTTAAGCTCGGTTTTTTTGTCTAATAGAATCACTAAGTGATTTTATTTCCTTTAATAGCTTTTCCTGGTTAACCATCTTCACACCTTGACGACTTGTACAGTAATACCGCTAATCAGTGTATTAAAACAAATTTATCAAAACCTATTCTATAACGACCATCTTTTATAGCTTGATCTTTCATAATAACCAAAAATCCATACTTTTCCGCCCATGCTTTTCCGCAAAGCTCTTTAACTTTTCAAATGGCATATCCGCATTCACATGATCGTTATATATATGTTTTAGGTTAGTATCATCTCGTTT
This sequence comes from Allygus modestus, assembly GCA_963675035.1. Lineage (NCBI taxonomy): Eukaryota > Metazoa > Arthropoda > Insecta > Hemiptera > Cicadellidae > Allygus > Allygus modestus. Next base: position 321,070,786 of record OY776111.1, read on the forward strand.
TAATACAATTAGAATATTTGCATTATCTCTGATAAGTTGTTTTGGGATTTTGCTATAAGTTTGTCCTATATATATGCTGTCGATGTTATTATGTCTTCCCATGGCAAAGTAGTTTCTAATAGTATCCTGATTTTCACAAGATACATCGTCAAATATAAATACAGAATACGGTTTCGCTTCGTTTGGTTGCATAATGCTATCACTAGCGTTAAATTTGTAAAAATTAACATCAGACACATCAGATAGAATTTTATCCAGCAATTGATACTTTGGTTGATGTAGAGACTTTGAAAAAATATATAGGTTACTAAACCTTAATCCCTGCGGATTAGTGATCAAATTAAAGACAACATTGGTCTTTCCACAGTTTGAGGGGCCACTTACTATACATCGAACAGTGTTTGGAAGTAAACTACCGTGTTTACCATTGTTGATTTTAACGTTATCCACAGTTAAATCATCTATGTTATTAATATTGAATCGATCTTTATGGTGAATAATCTCCATCCTGCTCAAAGGTTAACGATGAAATGAGTTGCTTGCATTAAACCAAGTCCTTTATAGGTATCCATGAATCCTCAGTTTTGTTAAACCCTAACCACCGCACTTTAACTGTGTCCTTTTTTCTTTGTAACACTTTTTCAACAAGATATACATCACCTACTGTTGACTTTAACATTTCATGTCCATAAAATGCACCTTGCAACAAATCTCCTTTGTTATCTTTTAGGATATACGTTTCAGGTACAGTCGGTTGCACTTTATACACTGTAAAAACTTCATTCGTCCAATTGGGAAGGCATTTCTTGGTAAACACTCCCTTATATTTACTAATCCGTACTTTATCACTGACATTACATTTTCTTGGCTGCATTTTTTCTACTTTAGGCTTTGTATTTTTCTTTATGCGTTTTAATACATCTTTTTCATTTCTTCTATTTACTTTGTTAGGTTTCATACCAATAGTTCTATGAAACCTGTTGTTATAATCATTTATTAATTGTGGTAAAACATCATACCATACGTAAGAACCTCTTTTTGAAAATTGTTTATACAGTGCTCCTTTTAAGGTTCTATTGAATCTTTCTACAATAGCTGCTTTTTTCTCTGAATTTGTAGAATAATGATTTATTTTATATTTATTTATTAACTGTGCAAAGTTTGTATTAAAGTATTCTGTTCCATCATCAGTTTGTAAATGTTTAATTTTGTTTTGATCTCTTTTTATGGCTATTTCCATGGCTTGTGTTACGCTTTTACCAGTCTTGTCCTTTAGAGGCAAAGCGTCTGCAACTTTTGTAAAACAATTAATAATTGTGAGTATATATTTAAATCCTTTGTTTATTCTGCTATGCGGTAGCATTTCAATTAAATCCGCTTGATATAGATCATTTATCCCTTTTATAACAGTATTTCTTCTTGGAAACTTTATTCTTGCAGGTTTGTGTAGTTCGTAAATAATCTTCTCCTTCAGGACTGACATGATGGTTTCACGAAGGCAGCTTATATGGTATTAAATATTCTTCGGTATAAATCTGCTTATATATATACATATAGTTCAAGGTCATTCAAAACTTGTGTAAAAAAAGGGGAAACACAGCTTAACATTGCTGTGTTTCCCCTTTTTTTACGGAAAGGAAAAGGATAAAGGATCTAAGACGATGAAAAGGTTACTCGTCAATAGGGTTGAGGGAGTAGTGGCCGAATGGCAATGTGTTGATTTTGTCTGGAAGGGTTTGTCTTTTGTCGTCATTACAGGATAGCGCCTTTTTAACTTCAGTCACGCTGTACAGCTGGTGGTTAAAACTTCTGATGGTGTTGAATTTAGCTGTAATGATGTTATCCTCAAATAAGCATTGCTTGTAGTGTTCAAAATGCACTTTCTTCTTTAAATATAAACTCTTTACACCTTTAGCTTTCTTAATATAGCTATTCTTATTTTCTTCTTCTTTTAGCGAATTTCCCCTATAGGGAAGAAGCTATTACCGTAGGTCTCATGGTAAGATTTAAGCCCGAGACCATGACAAATTATTTTTTTAGGTCCCCAGATGACTAAAACACTATTCGTTCAAATTTATATATATGTATATATATATCTATATATATATATATATATATATATATATATATGTGTCCGTGAATGCGATAACTTGAGTAAAAAACGTCCGATTTCGATGAAATTTGGCTCAAATGTGTAAAGTGTCATTTATGGCATTAAGTTCGAAAACCAGAAAAATCGGGCCATGGGAAGGGGGTTTATGGGGGTTTTAAATTTTCCAAAAATCAGTTTTTTGCATTTTTTACCCTAAAATTTTGAAAACACTTAATTTTGGTTTAGACCATGTTATAGAGCTTAAAAAACAAATAATATGGTATTTTGAATTATTAAGCTAGGTTAAGTGGTTGCGGAGTAAACCCAAAAAAAACTGCTCATAAAATCTCCTATGTTAATCTTATGGGAAAAAGGTTTTTGGCTTTTCCTAAGTTAATTTAAATGTAAACTTCACATTTGCTTTTACCAATCAACTCAGCTCCACAAAACAATCATTTTGGTGTTTAAATTGTGATTCTATGTCCAACCGTTGCAGAGATATTCAAAGTGCTAAACACAGTACGTTGTCCAATGTTATCCTTATGGAGAATAAATAAAATTTGATATCTCCATTATTAATGAATGTATATTGGTGAAACTTGGCACGTGGGGTCACGTAGTACTGGTATTTTGATATTTGCACTAACAATTGATTTTTTGTTGATTATCCCCGTAGCAGCGAACCTGCGTACTCAGCCCCCATGTTATTCTTATGGAGAATAAGTAAAATGTAATGACTCCCTTAATTATGAACATAAATTAATAAAACTTGGTATGTGGCTTCACCTTGTTGAGTTATATTGATATTTGTATAAAAACCCATTTTTTAGTTTCTTGTTGCAGCAAACCTGCTTACTCATCTGCCATGTTATTCTTATGGAGAATAATTAAAATGTTATATAGTGCTTACTTATGATTGAATATTGATTAAACTTGGTATGTGGCTTCACCTAGTTAAATTATATTTATATTTGCATAAAAACCAATTGTTTGTGTTCCTTGTTTCAGCAAACCTATGTACTTATCACCAGTGCTATTCTTATGGACAATAATTAAAATTGTATATATCGCTTATATATGAATATGTTTTTATGAAACTTGGTATGCGGCTTTATATGGTATTAAGACATATATTATGCATTGGAAATTCGCTGAGTACGCAGGTTTGCTGCGACGGGGGTATTTCATTATAGAGTTTCAAAGAATATAGTTTAGACATCAATGCAACAATCTCTTCAAGTAGAACACCATTAGCCTCATCCTTGAATTTGCCTAGTACTTTTTTGTGTCTGTCATTATCGTAGTTTGGATGATCTTTTGGATAGTCGGAGAAATCAAAGTCGTTCTTGTGAATAAATGTACGTAAATCTTTTGACATGTCCAATGTTAGTATGCGATATATGAAAGCGTCAGTGTCCATATATGTAATATATATATTTTTTCTTCCGTAGAACGCCACCATTTTGTTGTAGTGGAAATCGTACATGTGTGTTTTTGAGATGTCCAAAATTGACATGCCTATATACAAAGGACGATTCATCTTCACACTCGTCTTCTTCATGGACACTGCTACAAGTTTTTCATTAATAATTATAGATGTTCCAAAATTTGGCTGCTGTACTAGTTTCTGTAGTTTTTTTGCGTCGGTAATAAGTTTAACATTTTTGTGTCTTCTTTTGTTTTCCAATGTTTTTCCAAATATCGCATTATTCATTAGTTTAAAGAAATCTTTTTTAAATTCTGATGTAGCGGCTGCTCTTCTGATGGTATTCGAATCAATGTAGGGTTTTAACCAGCATGATTGAGAAAATTCCAAAACTCTATTAATTTTTGTTAGACGTAGTCCTAATTCGAAAGCTTGTTGAACCACCCAAAAGTGAGCCACGTAGCGTTGTTTATTATTTAATGTCATCATTAATTTGGGGTGTTTTCCAATTGGTGAAATTTCTGTTTTAGCAAGAAGTGGAAGGTCATAATGAAGATCATGTAAATTTTCTGGGTATTCAAAATCGCAATCCAAAATACATCCAGTGTCGCCATGTTTCGGAATTTGTAAAATATCGTCAATAGAGTCGGGATTAATCCATTTAAAGTTATCAAAAGGAAGTGGGTTTGACATAGCCCATCCGTACAAGTTATTTGCATCGAAATATCCTAAATAGGTTGATGGTTTGGTTTCATCGTAATCGGGAAGGTATTTGTTGTTGGCTTTGACATGTCTGGTAACACTTTGGGTCAATCCGCCTCTTAATCCAGCTTCAACCATTAAAACCATGTCAATATCTGTTAAAAGTTGGAGTTTGCATTTTGTTTCTTTTAACATGGCTTGCCAAGCTGACCCTGGAGAAGTATACGAATGTAGAGGGTCCAAACCGTATGCAGCAAAACAGGTATTTCGGAATTCTTCTATCACATCACAAAGAAGGGTCACATCAAGTTTGACATAAAAGTCTGAGTAATCTCCTAAAGTCCTCATATCCATTTCGTTCCATACTCGACATGCATGTTGATACTCCTCAGGTAAAATGTCTGAATCATTAAGTTTGTTTTTAAATTTGTCTATTGCAGGAAGCGATGTTTCATCAAATCTATGCAGTCCATCTATGTAATCATATGGGAATACTCCTTTTCGAAGAACCAAATCCATTTTACTGTTTGGTACAATTTTGCTTGTTTCGATCAAATCTTCTCTTCTTAAATTTTCTGATAATTTCATAAGACTGAAAGGCATAAATCTATAGGAATCAATGAATCTAAGTTTTATATTGCCGATCTTTTTAGAAAAGCTAATACATTTTTCCATGGTTGTTGCCAAGACATCTATTGCTCCATTATCTCTCCCTAATTCCGGGATTATAAAGTGAGAGTCGTATCCACTAAGATTATGTAAAACAACGGGGATAAAATTTGGAAGTTTATAGTTTAAGTTACAAGAGTTACAGGCTGCACCTCTGTAAGCTCCTGTAAGATGATCATGGTCTCGCACTTTAACATTATCCAGTGTTAGTACACAGATAACATGGTTGCTGAATCGTGTCGTTGAATTTCATCTTCATTCATAGGAATCATCGGTACCACATTTCTGTACATTTCTTCAACTTTCCCAGCTATGATATATAAGTCATCGACGAAATGTCGAGCTGCTTCTTCACCACGATAAATTTTTGGCGTAGACGACAGTTCGTATTTACAAAGATGATCTTCAGAAAGCGTGGACATTACTATTTAACAATAGCTGTTCGGTGTGTGCTGCTGGTATTTGCTCCTTCTTGTTACGTTCTCTTCTTAATGTTCGAGCGGAAGTAAAGACGCTTCAAAATCAGCGTATACAGCAACAGGTACACGGTATTGTTGTATTACTTTATCAAATTTTATCTGCACTCTGCTGGGATGTGGCAATTTAACTCTAACCTCATAGTTTCCATTACATAACCTTTGATATTCTACTAAACATTCTGAACCTCCCCTTCTTAATGGTTTGTCTACATGACAAAAACATCTTTTACAAATTGTTCTCTTTTCTTTATGTTTAGATAATTGTTTAGAAACAAGAGCTTCAAACTTTTTAATGTAGACATAGTGGGATATGTCCCCTTTAGTGATCAATAGCAAATCCGTATGATCTCTGCGCTCATTTGGTGTTATACGCAAGGGGTACACATTGTTTGACGAATCCAATCCGAATAGGTTCACAGAAGCAGAAGGATTTTGTTTTTCAAATTTTGAAACGTCTATTATGGCAACAGGGTAAGTCATCCCTTGAAAATTATATCTATGTTGTACTTCTTCATAATAGTGACTTGGTCTTTCCGGATGAATTGTTACATATTTGGCCAACATAGCATATTTAAAACACTCAGTATCTTGATTTTGTACGTTGACGCAGGATAAGGTATTTCTAATCTTTGTTGGTAGAGGGATGTAGCTACTTCCTCGAATTCCATAGCCGTGTTTGTGTACTCTTAAGTCTAGCCCTGTGATGCTTAACAAACTCCATCCAGAGCCTCTTCCTTCATGTTCTTGTATTTTTGTAATTAGCTCTTCAAAACATTCAGATACGATTGAATCAATATCTGACGAAAACATAATAGTCCGGTTTTTTGTTAAAAAGCCTCTCGGTGAAGTTTCATTTTGAATGTTTGTAAATAAAGCATCCATTAATAGTCCAAATTTGATAAAATTTAATCTTTTTAATTCATTTTGCAAAGTGTTGCTTACCAATCCTTTTGCGTTATTTAAAAATTCTTCGAGTTGTAATTTTGCATTGTCAATTTTGAAGTGGGTTACTACATTACCCGGAAGTGCTCGGGCATGTAGTTCTACATTTACTGCTGTTGATGCTGAAGGACGGTGAAGTGTAGACAGAGCATGCGTAGAAGTCGATGCAGCTGATGATGTTGAAGGACGCTGAAGTGTAGATAGAGCAGGTGTAGAAGTCGATGCAGATGATGATGTTGAAGGATGGTGAAGTGTAGACAGAGCAGAGGTAGAAGTCGATGTTGATGGTGCATATTGAATAACACTTGGTCTGGAATGTTGGTGTTGAGCTAACATTCGATCTATTTCTTTCAATTCTTCTTCTTCATATTCTTCATCTTGGTTGTTGTTATGTTTTATTTCTTTATGAATCATTAAAAGAAATTCATCCTTAAATGAAAACTTGCAAATATCGCAGCGATGCATAATGTAGGTGCGATCTCCACAAGGGTCAAGGCAATAATGAACAATACGGCAAATGCCCCTCTATTTATACCCTAGCAAAAGTGGTGGGGGTACGTATTACGTTAAGTTTACTCTTTTTTACATTTTATATTTACTATTGTAGCTGGAGGCTACAGAGTTCTGTATTTAGGTCAAGGTCATTGAACATATTTGCCAAAACGGGGAATAGAGCAGTAAATGATTTCATTTTAAACCATAAACTGATCTATTCCCCGCTCTGTATTTAACAATTTTCTTTAACAGGAACATTTAATAGATTTTAAACTCGGATGTGAAGTCGGATTGTACACATTGCATCTCGATCAACTAAAAATTTCATAAAACAATAGGGATCTTCAGTTGTAGATTCATCTTTAAAATATTCGATGGTCAACATTGCCGAACGAAGATCTTGTGGAATTACGTCGACTTTTATTAGTCGCCTATCGATTACAAACAGTTTTGTTATTGATGTAAGTTTTATCACATCATCGATATCGAGGAGGGGAAAGCTGTAACAAACGGAGTTTGCTGGTGGGTTCATCATGGCGATATGATAAATATACACTGTTGCATCGACATTAAATAGACGTTCCCCCACCATTAAATGTATAAGTTACGCCCACTTTTTCAAAAAAAAAAAAATAATAAAAGCTAGGATGATTAAGTCCTGTAAGTAGGTCAAGGTCGTTTTAACTTATTACCAGAACGGGGAATAGAGCAGTAAGCGATTCTCACTTTGACCGCAAACTGATCTATTCCCCGTTCTGTATTCCCCCGTTCAGTATTTCCATAACATATTTAGTCAATTTCGAATGTTAGAAGGTCTTCAGGAAGATCTTGTTGAAGTGATGCACCTTCTAACAACGTTTCTAACACATTAATTTATTTTATCGCCTGTATCAAAATGGCTTGCCTTGAACTTTTTGTATCCATAAACGGTAATTTTGATTGTAATAACTTATATGTTTGATTTATTTTTGTAATCCTTCTTTAGCATTCTTTCTCTAGCATTCCTTCTTCTCGCTTCATCATTCTTTCCCTTGTGATTTGTTGTAGGCTGCATCGATGTTGTAGGCTGCGTCGATGTTGTAGGCTGCATCAACTCTGCTGGGCTATTCATAGCTGAATAACTATACTCTGAAGCTGTACGCCTTATATATGTTTACCCCCACTATTAAAGTCAAAGGATTTAGATAGTGGGGGGTGTAAGTGATAGGGAAAGGATATCTTATTTAACAATTACTATCCGCAAATTTTTTCCAAGTCTCGTCAGTGGGTCACGGTCACTTGAAAATATTGCCAAAACGGGGAATAGAGCAGTAAGCGGTAATAGACCGCAAACTGATCTATTCCCCGCTCTGTATTTTAAAAGTAAACATTAAGTCTTGTCACTATTGAACAGCCTTTGCTTTTTGAAGCTCAATTTCTAAGTCTGCAACCAAGCGAAAATCTGCATGGTGCGCCTCCCATTGTTCAGGAGAACGCGGCTGTCCACACCACTTTCTGAAGGCCTACTCCATCGCCTCATTATACTCCTCCAGTATAACATGATAGGGTCTTGGTTGCTGCGTTGTAGGCTCCATCAATAATGTAGTTTGTTGCGGTTGTGACTGGGTATCATTCTCCGCAACCTCAGTCACCTCAGCAGCCACAGCAATCGCGTACAACTCCTCTTTGCTAATCTCCTTTTCCCATGTGTTGCTGTTGACGCTCATGATGATGCAACTTATAATTATATTCCGAATCACTCGCTTAAATACCCACTTACCCCCTCCCCTCTTTACTGTTGAATAATGTCTTTAGTATAATATTTCTCCTTTTTTCCTTTTAAGTTTTATCTTTGACTTAGTGTAATATTTATAAGTCTGTTATCTAGGTCAAGGTCGTTGTATCATTGTAAAAAAAGTGTGGACAACCTATTTAAACTCTGCAGCATATGCTACAAAATGTAAATAGGTTGTCCACACTTTTTTTTTAATTTGGAAAAAATTTAAATTTAAATTTAGAAAAACTGTTTGAACGTTTTTTACTGTAATGTTTTCCACACAGTGGTCCCCGAATCAACTCGGATTAAATAGTCTTTTTTGGTTGGGCGTGGTGGATGAAACATGCCTCTAGGTAATTTTAAAATGTAGCTTTGATCTCCACACTTTAAAAGTACTTTTGCAAAGCCCATTGTTTTAACAAAGTAGTATTGTTTATTTTTAATAAGCCTATTAATTCGAATCTTGGATGGTTTCACTGTTAGGTGTGGTGAAGAAAGAGAAACGTTAGCATTATTTTTTAAATGAGAACCATACACTTTCTCATTTAAGACACAGGATTTAGCACAACGTTGACCTTTCTTTGCACCTTTTTTAAATACATAACCACATTGTTGTGCAGGAAGCATACACTTCCTTCTCAACGATTTTAGCTTATTAAATATTTCTGAAGGACGGTTAATACTTGTGCAAATTACTGAAGGACGAAGACTTCTAGAAGGTGGAGTGACGATTGGAGAAATGATTTTTGGTCCAGTAGTTAAAGGCTTGGTGGGTGTTGTAGATATCTTTGAGCTCGATGTCGAAGAAGACCCTGAGCTTGATGATGAACAAGATGACCTCGAACTCGATGAAGATGAAGGAGAAGAAGATCTTGACCTTGGTGATGGGGAAGATGGCGAAGACTTTGATGGAGAAGATGGCGAAGACTTTGATGGAGAAGACTGCGAATACTTCGATGTAGAATCGTGCGGTGAATTAGTCATCTTCTCCGGAAGAATTAAAGACAATAATAATGACTGGCGGAGTATATCTGAAAGGCCGAAGGATGATGTAGAAGAAGGCGATGATAAAACCTGGCGGAGTATAGACGGGGCAGAAGAAGTTGGTGCTTAAGAGGTAGTGGGTAAAACCAGCGGCGTTTTCTTCACGTTCAATTTCATCGGTTTGGTCTGTTTTCTGATATGCGCCATGATCCTGTGTGAGCAAGCACAAGCAGCAGAATGATTTTACCAGTGATGGGGAACTTATTTTATACCCGAGTCAGCCAAACCAGTTGAGCCCCACCCAAATGATTCTGATCTTGATTGGGGGGGGGGGGGGTTTGTTGTAGGAAATAAATACATCTTCCACTATCTTACCAAACAAAAATTTTCTAAGTCCTGAAGTGGGTCAAGGTCATCTGAACATGTTGCCAAAACGGGGAATAGAGCAGTAAGTGATTCCCACTTGGACCACAAACAGCTCTATTCCCCTCTCTATATTAGGGAAGTGAATTTTGAAGAAAGGTCACAGTTATAGGCAATAAACCTGATAACAGAACCTTTTATTAATTTATCCAAACAAAAGGAAGTTACAAATGGTTTGCAGGGAGTATTTGCAAAAGTTTCTCGAGGGTAAGATGGGTAATGTCAATCGGTTGTCGTGCCATATTGACAAAGGTCGGTTTTCGTGCCATACCTTTTTGTAAGGGGTTAGGAAAAGGATGAGAAACATATTGATCAGTTAAAGTTAATTTTACAAAGACCAACCAAGGTCGGTTTTACAAAGGTCAACAGCATCCTGAAACCCAGTCGGACGTTGGTCAGTAACGGGCGCCAGGCAACTGCGAACCAAAGTTTTGACCAAGGTTAGTTATAGCGTGTAAGAAAAGGACATATTTCATTAGTAAATAAAACACTTCAAAGATCAACACCACAAATAATTACAAACACCAACACTAACTACATTTTATAGCAGCAAACTACAAGCTATAATCTAACAAACAAACTAACATGCATAACATACTAACATGCTAAGGTAGAATCTTTAGTATACAGGGTTACCACCTATATACTAAAGATGCTATTACAGACAGCTAAGGCGAACAGCTAGCTAGGCTGTCAGCCTGAGACTGTGAGACCTCTGCGGTCAGTCCCCGCTTTTATAGCCGACGATCCGTGGTGGGAGGTAAATGGTGAAGGGGGGGCTTGTTACACTATTGTTTCGACGTTATAAAGTGCACATTGATATATTCCAAGTTCGTTAACTGGGTCAAGGTCAAGTAAACTGTTTTGTAAAATAGCTAAGGATTTACCTTTGCTATTTTACTTTTTAAGAAACGCAAGATAGCTCTAAGATCAAACAAGGGTCATAGTTATCCGTTTTACACAAAATTCATTGTACAATGTTTTGATAAAATGGAAAATTTCCTTGTTGGAAGGTTATTGCCATATTATCAAAACACAATACACATCATTTCTGTGTAACGGCCTAAGCTCCATCTCTACTTTTAAGTTAATCCCTCGATACTCAAAAGCAAGGATAGTGAGAAATGCTTCTGACAAAGAAAGCTCAGAAGGAACAGGCCAAGTGTTTTCACCTAAAGCTTCCATAGCGTTATGACAATATTTATTCCGTTGTAGCAGTATATAAAACATTTTCCCCCTCCAGTTTTATTTTTAATACAACATTTTTGTTTCTACCTTGTTCGCATGAAATATCTCTAAGTCCACAACTAAATAAGAGGGTGTTCTTTTAGCTTTCTAGCCATGTAAAATGTTTTCTAAGTCGTGAAGTGGGTCAAGGTCACGTTAATAAATAAAAGCGTTAGGTGTTAAGCAAACATTTAATCTACAAAAGCGTTAACTGTTAATCATACTGTGACCACAAACCGATCTATTCCCCGCTCTGTACGAGAATTTTCCAAGTCCCAAGGTCATCCGAACAAGTTGCCAAAACGGGGAATAGACCGGTAAGTGATTCTCACTTGGACCACAAACCGATCTATTCCCCGCTCTGTATTTGGGAAGGGGACAAAAGACAACAAACAAGAGACTGATTTTAAACAAGAGACTGACTTTATAATTTACAAAGGTTTCTCGGGCCAAGATGGGTAATGTCAACCGGTTTACGCGCCGTATTGACACAAGGTCGGTTTGCGCGCCATACCTTAGAGGGGTTAGGAAAAGGATGAGAATTAAGATACATTACTTTGAAAATAAAGACTTTACCAGCAACTATGTAAACAAAATTAATCAGTTAACGTTACTTTTACAAGAACAGCCGAGGTCGGTTTTGCAAAGGTCAACAGTATCACTGAAACCCGGTGGGACGTAGACCCAAACACCCGGCGTCAGGCTGCTACGAACCCAAGTTTTGACCAAGGTTGTTGAGGGACCTGTAGGGCCGGGAGTACATATTTTATTAGTAAATAAAACACTTCAAACCGATACCAAACACTAACATATATTAGACTAACTACATTACCTAGCAGCAAACTACAAGCGTTATCTAACATGCTTAAACAAACTAACTAAACATGCAAGGGCGCGGATCTCTTAATTGCGCGTCGGGCCCAACGCACACTTAACAGACCTACGCTGCAGCAGAGTGCAACCCACTGGGACGTATATCCAAACAACGGGCGGCAAGCTACTGCGACGAGACTGCGGACTGCTCCCGCTTATAAAGGCAAAGTGACGTCACCGAAGCGGAAGGGGGGGGTCGAAGGGGGGGTGACCTTGAACATGACCCAAAAAAAGGGGGTGGAGGGGGGATGTTACGTCACGGGGGGGGTTGTGTCGTCACGAGGGGGGAGGGGAGTTGTGTCGTCACGGGGGGGGGGTTGTGTCGTCATGGGGGAAGGGGAACCGGATGTAGACCGGTCTTTAGCTTTCTACCCGTATATGGAAATGTCACGGTTACACTCGGCGACCCGCTTTGCTCCGTCTGGTACCTCATTCCAGCTTTGCCTTGCGAACTGTATACACCTCTGCGCTATGTCTTCTCCCATCACACCCGAGAAACTGCAACGTTTGAAGGAGACTTTGAAGAAGTCTTCGGAGAAAAGGAGCGGATTCAAAAGACCTAGTTCTTTTAGGTCTTGTATACAAAGAAATTTTCGGAACCACCCACTTTACTTTGAGCAACGGCCTTCGACGTCTTCCGCATCTCTGCCATCGACATCACCTCGTCCTTCATCGCCTCGACCTTCTTCGCCGCCTCCAACTGTTGAGGAAATAATGAAGAGGACGGCTACGGTGAAACTTGCCGAGTTGGTAACGCCGCTGGAGTCCATCACCGTCAAGTTTGCTCATTTGAAATTGGACATGGAGTATTTATTTGTGGGGAAGATCGGCGATGAGTACCTACTCCAACACCTCTTTGGCGGCCGCTATATCAAGGTCCACATTCCAAGGTCCAATCCGCCACCTCTTGAGACCGAGTGCGAATTGTTTTTGGTACGGCAGAAGGGTCAAGTAAAGTGGGTTACGAAGAAATAAAGTAAACACTGTCCACCGCTCCTTATCCACCATCTCCTTCAAACACAAACGGTCCTTTTCAGGACCACCCTAAACATTTAAAGTTAGGGACTTGGCCTGTACATAGGCAGGAGACTGTTAGTCTTATGTTTGGTGTGCAGCCCACTTTGTGAAAATTTCTAAGTCCCAAGGTCCTTGACCTTGACCTTGACCTTAAACATGACCCAAAAAAGGGGGGCCGAGGGGGGGTACAAAGTTTGTGCAAAGTATGTCATGTGGGTACTCAAATTACACGGATTGATCAGACGAACAAGTTGGTGCAAACAGAATTATTCAGATCCGACCAAAGGTATAGCGTTAATAGCCAAAAACAACTATTTCGAGGGTCAAACCTAAATAACTTGTTTATTTACGGTTTAAAATATATTGAGTGGGTACTCAAATTACGCGGATTGATCAGACGAACAAGTTGGTGCAAACAGAATTCAGATCCGACAAAGGGTATAGCAGTAATAGCTAAAAACAACTATTTTCAAGGACAAACCTATACAACGTCTTTATTTTAGGTTTAAGGTATAACATGTGGGTACTCTACTGACGCGGCTCAGCAAGCTCAACAAAAAAGCGCAATCAAAATTTAGATCCGACCAAGGGTATAGCAGCAACAGCGAAAAAACAACAATTTTCAAGGACAAACCTAAATAACTTCTTTGTTTTTGGTTCAAAGTATAACATGTGGGTACTTCAATTACGCGGCTTGACAAGACGAACAAGAAGGTGCAATCTAAATTTAAATCTAACCAACATTATAGCATCCGTAGCGTAAAAACGATGGTTTGAAGGACAAGGTAACGTTGTGGTGGGGGGAAGGTGCCTATCATACACGCTAACGCTACATCATTATTCTTCTAGCTCTTGACGGATGAATATCTACCTAGAGGGTCTGAAAAATGTCGCAGTTTTACAGGAACATGAGGAAGGTGACCTTCAGTAGTCCCCTTGACACTACTTTCTACTTCCCTGACAATGAAGACAGAAGGTCTACACTTTTAGTGGATAATGAGCGGTTTCGTCGAAGAATAATCGAGGTTGAAACACTTTTAGCCAGTTTTTTGCTACGCAAAAAGCACCATATGAATACATGCACCGGTTTAGATCATAGTAGATGTGATACTTATACAGCATTGAGCAAACATTATTGAAGTTTTCAGTTACGGAGCTAAGGTCTTGACAGTCTAAGAGCTAAACCCTAACTAACACATGTAAACTAGTTATTGTGCGATGTAAAACTTGGTGGGGAGACTAGTGTAGTGGGGGGGACTGGTGTAGTGGGGAGACTGCCATCTGCCACGCACTTGCTACCTGCCACCTGCCACCTGCCACCTGCCGCCTGCCATCTGCCGTCCGCCATCTGCTCCGCCCCACCACAATTTTACCCCCACCATTTTGTTTGATACCAAAACGCTAGCTAGCGAATAGTCAGTACACCTCCGGCTCTCGACCGGTGAACATCGAGCTCTCCAAGACGCTGTTCACAAAATAACAATATCATTTCACTCAAGATCTGATAGATGTTTCTATTTCATTGCCGTCAGGTATTATTCCCACCTGACAGCAATGAAATGCAAACACCTAACAGAACAGATAGGTGTCGAAAACACAACATGGACTCTGCGCAGGAATCGAAGTATCTGCCGTCTTTCATCAGAAAGCGAAGTGATGGCCGCAATTTGTCCGGATCAACAACATCGATGACAACTAACAATGGGGAACTATTGTAAACATGAATTATTGTAAATAAAATACAGTAATATCTGTAATAGTACTACCTCGCACTCGTATCATTCGATTGCTCCATTCGATTGTTATCATTTGATATTTCTTATCGATTAACTATCGAATCACTATCGAATTTTACGCGTGCGAGGTAGTACTTTTTTAAAACACCCTCCCCGTGACCTTGAACTTTGAACTTTCCCTCATTACGTCACGAAACCACCTACGTCACTGGCTCAGCCTCAGATGACGTATTTATTCACTCAGCGCATCCGGTCACTGACCGGATTTGACGTCACTTCCAGCGCAAAAGCCCCAATCCCCCACTACTCATAGGCCATTTTGAGAACGAATGCCATTTATTTGGGCTCTCATTATGAAGAATAGTAAAATCTATAGTTAAAACGTTAATTATAAAATCCATTGGGTAATGTAAATGAAGCTCATCAAACTAACTAAATGAGAAACGCAATTACTTTTTTTTATTCGCATTATTCATTAAAACTGTACAGAAGTCCTTTAAAGTCGTTAAATACTCCCGTCGCGGCAAACCTGCGTACTCAGCGAAATTCCAATTCATAAATATGCATCTTAATACCACAGAAAGCCCATACCAAGATTCATCAATATGCATGCAAAAATAAGCGATGCATAACATAGTAACTTATCTCCTTAAGAATAACATGGCGGCTAAGTACGCATCAGGTATGTCGAAACAAGGAACACAAAAAATGGGTTTTTATAAAAATATAAATATAACTCAACTAGTTAAAGCCACAAACCGAGTTTTATTAATTTATCTCCATAATTAAGGGGGATGACATTTGACTTGTTCTCCCTAAGAATAGCATGGGGGCTTAGTACGCAGGTTTGCTGCTAGAGGAACTATCAGTAACACAATTTCTTTTGTGTAAATAGTAATAGACCATGACGAGATGAAGCGATATACCAAGTTTCGTCAGGATACGTTCATAAATAAGCAAGATATACAATTTACTTATTCTCCTTAAGAATAGCATTGCACATCGTACTGTGTTTAGCATTTTCTATATCTCTGTAACTAACTGACAACTAATTGGTGAAAATTAAAATTTTACTTCTTAAAAGATTATATGGGAAAAACTAAATAAAAACATATTTTTTGGGTACAAAACCCCCAAAATACCCCTTTGAATAGAGCGATCTACCTTGTTTTTGAACTTAAATTCATAAATGTTGCTTTACATGTTTGTACCAAATTTCCTCAAAATCGAACCAGTTCTACGAAAGTTATCGAACCTCCGGACACACACAGAAAAAAATATAAATATATATATACATATATAACTTGTATATATATATATATATATATATATATATATATATATATATATATATATATACACACATATATAGTTTTACACGAATGGTGTTTTTGGCATCTGCGGACATCAAAACAAATAATTATCATAGTCCCGGGCTTAGGTCCATGACGACTACGGTAATAGCTTCTTCCCTACAGAGACAATTCGCTAAAACAACAATCACTAACAATTGTATTTTGTCACCATATCTATCATCGTTGCTGTTTAATCTTTATTGCTTGTTGCCTTTCTTATAACTATTTATTGTCTTCTCTGTTTTTCATCTTTACCTGATGCTGTATATACTGTAACATAATGGTGTATCCGTTGAAATAAATAAATAAATTCGTACTAAGAAATAAATTAATTTGAAATAAATGTTCCAGCTCAGGAAAAAAATAAAAACTAATAATTCTCCGTTTGGTTAAGGATGTCCCCCGCCTTGCACCATGTTAAAATCAATCATCTATATTCTAAACCAAATCATTGATATTACAGTCTCAGTCACAATGTCACATTTTCGCTCCTTCTCGATTCTCATCTCCTGATAACCATTTGCTGCTAACCTAACAACTCCGGTCATCCAAATATCGTCCTATGTTTATTCATATGGAGAAACTCGCCTTGTTTTCGGTACCATTTACGCAGAACCTGTAAAACGGAGAGCATTGAAAATTCGTCTTTATATTTAGTAAGTACCTATCTACCTCCCGTACTAAAATATAACGATTATATTTGTTCCTACTAATGCAGAATAAATATTGTAAAATGGCACTCGACAAAATAAGTATTTTTGTTTTTATCATGAATCATTTTTAAAGACGGAAATTGAATTTTACATTAAAAGTAGTACAATCGATGCAGAAAACGTTAATGTACTATATTTAGAAGTGTCATTTGATTTCGTCGAACGGTTCATCAGAAAAATGTACCTCTGTTAACTAACATCGACCACTATTTTCTGCTTATCGGAGTCTGGCGGCTTTGGTATTTTCCACGAAGCCTCGATGTTCTCTATATTTGCCCATTTTAGTTTTCATTTGTTTACAAACGTTCGGAAGTAATAGATGGCCAAGTGCAAAACAGAATGCCAAAGCACAATAATACATGTTATAAGCCTCAAACGGTGGGTAAACAAAATTTGCAGGACATCCATTTAGCCAAAATAACTTTCGATTCAGACATAGTCCCTACCTATATAAACATAAGCTATATCAGAGGAGAGCCTTGCATCATACCATTGCACATAGTTACTGTTGTGTTTTCTTATGGATATATCGCTAATTCCCCAAGTAGAAATCACATTTTTAGGGATTGTGGTGAGGGATATCACTCAGATGTTTTCCACCCATCATGTAATTAATCGCGCCCACTGGTTTGAACACACAACAAGCACTCAAAGCTTTGCCCTGAGTTTATCAGGCATTAATTATACAATGTAGAATGAGCCTAGATATGGAGAAATATTCATATGGAGAAACTAGCCTTGTTTTCGGTACCATTCATGCAATAACTGTAAAACGGAGAGCATTGAAAATTTGTATGTTTATTCAATACGTGCCTATCTTCTTACCGTACCAAAATGTAATGATTATATTCGTTCCCACAAATTTGTAATATAAATAACTAAGATAATACTCTAAAAATATAAATGTTTCCGGATTTGTTGTACATTTGTTTAAAGATTGCAATTGATTCTTACAATAAAAGTGGTAAAGTCGATGCAGAAGTTGTTGATGTACAATTATTAGGATTTTCATTCGATTTCGTTGAACGGTTCTCCTTAAAAATGTACCTCTGTAAACTAATACTAGCCACTTTCCAGATATTTTTGATAGCCTTCAGTCATTGTTCATATTATTCCGCCACAATATTTATGACTTGAATGTGTTGTTTGTTATACATAGTAATATTTAGGCTACCAGTATAATTATAAACGACATTAGTTAAATGTTGTATAATTACCGTTAGAATGCATCATGGTTTGACTAACTGAGTTCTAATTTGTTATGCCGATAACATAAATATAGATCATAAACCATTTTTTGGAACAGTTCTCTATTGCAATATTTGTCAGTGTATTTTGCAGTCTGCAACGGTTGAGAATAATGCTGCTACCTATAATGAAGACATTAGTTATGCAACACATGCAAACTGTATAAAAATCCTTAATTAGATGTTTCAACAAACAAAAAAACCATTGATTTGGAATCTTCCGTTTGATTAGACTATGTCACCCTGCACCATACTAAATCAATCGTCTATATTCTAAACCAAATCATTGCTATCACAGACTCATAGCCACAATGTCACATTTCCACTCCTTCTCGATTCTCATCTCCTGGTAGCATTTGCTGCTAACGTACCAAACTCCGGTCACCCAAATACCGTCCTATGTTATTCATATGGAGAAACTCGCCTTGTTTTCGGTACCATTTACGCAGAACCTGTAAAACGGAGTGCATTGGAAATTTGTCTCTATAAAAAGTAAGTACCTATCTTACTATAATGTAAGTACCTATCTACTTTCCTTACTAAAATATAACTGTTATATTTGTTCCTACTAATACAGAATAAATTTTTAAATTGCACTTGAAAAATATAGGTATTTTTTATTTTATCATGTATTATTTTTTAAGACGGAAATTGAATTTTACATTAAAAGTAGTACAGTCGATGCAGAAAACGTTAATGTATTATATTTAGAAGTGTCATTTGATTTCGTTGAACGGTTCATCATAAAAATGTACCTCTGTAAACTAACATCGACCACTATTTTCTGGTTTTCGGAGTCTGGCGGCTTTGGCATTTTCCACGAAGCCTCGATGTTCTCCATATTTGCCCATTTTAGTCTTCATTTTTTTTAAAACGTTTGGAAGTAGTAATAGATGGCCAAGTGCAAAACAGAATAACAAAGAACAATAATACATGTTATAAGCCTTAAACTGTGGGTAAACAAGATTTGCAGAACATCCATTTCACAAAAATAATTTACGATTCACACAAAGTCCCTACTATATAAACATAAACTATATCAGAGGAGAGCCTTGCATCATACCCATTCCACAATGTTACTGTTGTTTTTCTCATGGATATATCGCTAATTCCCCAAGTAGAAATCACATTTTTAGGGTTTGTGGTGAGGGATATCACTCAGATGTTTTCCACCCATCATGTAATTGTGCCACCTGTTTTGAACACACAACAGTAACTCCAAGCTTTGCCCTGAGTTTATTAGGCATTAATTATACAATGTAGAATGAGCCTAGATATGGAGAAATATTTCACAGATTTCCTTTATCAAAGAAAAAACTCGTGAATCTTTTAAGAAGACCTCAATCTTTTGCTGAAGCCTCAAAATCAGTTGATATACAAAATATTATGGACTCCCCTTACAAAACAATAGAATCAATCAACAATATATTCAGCTGAAAAACATACATACCCGCCTAAGATCAGTCTAAGAAATACCCTCAAATGACAACACACCTACCCCAGAAAACACAAATACAGTAGACTCTCAGAAATCCAGATCACACCTGTTCAGACTTGCAGTTATCCGGAACGATTATCTTGTTTTTTTATTTTTTTTTGTGCTGCAAATATAAACGGAAAAAACGCAACATCACGGTTTTCACCTTCAGTTTATACGTGATCATCCCGCACAATTGCCATGTTGTTTGCATCGTCAGGCGCACCTATCCGACCTCGTATGGTCCGAGTCCTCACTAAGCGAACTACTGTGCTGTTATCGGTGTCTGTATCCGGTGCGCTGCTCCGTTTAGGTCTTCTCCTATCGTTGACTGATCCCTAGTGATGTAAATCAGTAGACCGGTGCCACTTGGCATATGATCGTAAACGCATATTGATATAATTTTTCATTATAAAGGCGGAATTGATGATACACGCCCACCTCCGGGAAATCCGGATTTTTCGATAACCAAAACGGCCTTCCGCCACAATAGTCCGGATTTCTGAGAGTCTACTGTAATAAGAGCAAGCTCCGGATCAAATAACCCAAGCAAACTGTAAATCAAACATAACTCGATCTAATGTCTGTATTAATCAACTTTTATGATCATTAATGAGGCCACACCCTACCGGACCTTTGCCCGTACAAAACATCGAACACGAAATAGGATCGAGCAGGGAGCTGGAAGCAAGTCACTAAGGTAGCAAAATTTACTCCGAACTTCTTCCCCAGCCATACCTCGAACAAGTCATCAGTAGTAAAAAATTGAGACTTTTGGCCCATTTGATTGACAGCTTCCGGTCAGGTGACATTTAATGACGTATTTAGCGACGTAGTTGGCGACGTATTAGTGATGTCATAGATGTTGGACTAGGTCAAGGTCGTCTGAAGAAGTTTTTAAAAAACTATCTTGCACAAGTTTGATTCGATCATTTTAAACTATTAAAATTGTTTGATGCTAAACTTTACCCAAAGTATGGCATGTGGTTACTCTGCTGTCGCGTCTCAACAAGCCGAACAAAATGATGCATGTATAAGTTAGATCCTGTAATGCTTCTTTCTATGATTGTTAAATAAAATAGTCATTAGTCAAATCCTACCAAGGATAACATTATTGCTTCCGCATCAGAAGACGTTGTGGTAGAAACTTCATATACTTGTATTTGATCAGTTGTATTTACATTATTGACAGCTTGTTCAAAATTACAAGAAGATGTAGAAGAAACAGTATTGTCTTGGATTGACGAGTCCATGAGTACTGGGCATGGGCTGAAGGTACACTGATGTGTCACGAGCATGTAGGATGGGTACCCAGCTCTTACCCCCACCACAGCGTTTCCCACAATTTTTTTATTTCGCATAATAACCACGGGATAGCTATTTAGTTATGGTTTAGCTCTTACACTGTGAGAATTGTAGCTCCGTAACTGAAAACTTTAATGATTAGTGCTAAACATCGTTTGTGTATAGGTATAGCAGTCACTATGATCTAAACTAGTGCATGTCTTCATGTGTTGCTCCTTTCGTAGCAGACAACTGGCTAAGAGTGTTTCAGTCTTGATTATCCTTCGTCGAAACCGTTCACAGTCCAATAAAAGCGTAGACATTCTATCTTCATTGTCGGAAAAGTAGAAGGTTGTCGTAAGTGGAGTACTATATGACACCTTCGTCATATTTCTGTAAAACTGTGACATGTTCAGACTTTACTTAAACTTTATAGGTAGATGTGTATTTGTCAAGAGCTGGAATTAAAGTGATGTACCGCTAGCGTGTAGGATAAAAATCTACCCTCCTCACATCGTTACTTTATCCTCAAAATAGTTGTTTTTCCGCTATTGCTGTTATATCTTTAATCGGATTTGAATTTTTAATTGCAACTTCTTGTTTGTCTTGTCGAGCCGCGTAATTTTAGTACTTTTACGTTATATTTTAAATCCCAAAAGTAAGGCAATCTTCCAATAATAGGAAGATTTCCTTGTTCCTAACTCGTTGTTCATAATGATGTGGAGGTATCGGAGTCAAGCAAGAATCGGAGCAAGAATACATTTGAAACGCTGTAAGTTTTGTTGCAAAGAGGTCAACGTGGAGAGGGGGGAAACCGGTCGCTGTTTAGGAAGCAGCTGGAGATTATTCGCCGCGCCGTTTCGGAATGTGGTTAGAGACCAATTAGAAACTGTTTGGCCTGCCTCACGGTCAAGGACCTGCCTCACGGTCAAGGTCAATTGGCGACTAATAAAAATCGTCTACCTATTACAGGCAAAGTCCCTAACTTGTAATGTTTAGGTTGGTCCTGAAAAGAACCGTTTTTGGTGTTCTAGAAGAGTTGTGTGGGTGGAGAAGCCGATGTGGGTGGAGATGCCGATGTGGGGGGTGATGAGTGTTCTACTGTAGAATCCAATCCGCTGTACCGTTTTGCCGGATGAAATATAACCATTTTTTATGGGGAATCATAGAAGGCGGTGGTGGTAGTGTTCTTGGTAAGTGGACTTTAATGTGACATTCGTTGTGAAATAAAATGAAACAATTGTCATCCAATTTCGCCACAAATTTATATTGTACGTTTACTTTTAATTGTCGAAACTTTGCAGTTATTTGATGCAAGGGCGTGATTAGCTCATGCTCTTGCATTACTTTCGTTTGCTCCATGACTTCATCGACGGTAGGAGGTGGAGTCGAAGGTCGAGGCTCAGTTGCTGTTGTTGTTGGTTGTGTCGGTGGTTGTGCAAAGTACAGCGGATGGTTTTGAAAATTGCTCTTCACTCTTGACTTAAATGAAGTCGGCTTCTTAAACCCACTTCTCTTCTCCACTCTCTTCAAGGACTCCTTCAGGCGACGCAGCTTCTCAGGGGTTATTGGGGACGACATTGTAGAGCGTGGTTCCAGTGTGCGAGACAAAACCAGAATGAGCTTGCCGACGGAGTATAGAGGGTCAGAAAGCGAAACCTTGCTCTATCCATATATGGTCATGCAGCTGGGAAGGAAGATTGCTCTAACTCTAGATCTGGCAAGCGTCTCTGAAAGACAAATTTTATATGTCTGTACTAAACTGCATATTTTGACTTTTAAATGTCAATGTAACGCAATGAGTTACATACTTTTAGAAAGTTTACATTCTAAGCTTTTATTTTCATACATAAAACACGGTTGTACTTGTAATTAATAATTTTTTAACTTGTAATTAATTCACTAAATGTTTACGAATTTCTGTAACAGTGGGTATTTTCTTTTTTGTTTAGTAAAATATTAGAAAATATATTTATCCCTCACAACCATATCCCCTCTCTCTAACACTTTCACATATGTGGTTATACAGCTGGGGTTTACCTTTTGAGGTCAGACAGGTGGAGCAGGTGGGGTTCCCCCACCAGTGACTGTCGCCTTTATAAGCGGGAGCAGTCTGCAGTCTTTTCGCAGTTGCTCGCTGCCCGTTGTTTGTATCTATGTACCAGCGGGTAGCACTCTGCCAGCGTAGGTCTGTTAAATGTGCGTTGGGCCCGACGTGCAATTAACAGATCATGCGCATTTGCATGTGCATGTTAGTTAAGCACGGTAGTTTGTTTGTTAGATTTTTGCTTGTTGTTTGCTAGTAGTACATAGTTAGTGTTTGTGATTATATTTGGTGTTGGTTAAAGTGTCTTATTTACTAATTAAATATGTACCTGTGGGTAAAGTCATTTCCTACAAAAAGGTTCGGCCCTGCAAACCGGTCTTATGTAAAGTAAACTGGGGTAAAGTCTTGAATTGTTGTCAAATTAATTTAATATGTTTCTCAAATAAACCCCCCATTCCTTTACAAAAAGGTTCGGCCCTGAAAACCGGCCTGTCAATACGGCCATGCAAACCGGTTGACATTACCTATCTTACCTCTCCCGAACGAGAAACTTTTGTGAATATTAAAGCAGTCTTTGTATCTTAGTCAATACACCTTGCAATCCATTTGTAACTTCTTGGGGGGTTAATTAGTAAAAGGTTCCTGTTATTAGGATTATTGCCTATAACTGTGAGTATTTTTCATAAGTATTTTCCCTTTGAATTTTAAATCAGTCTTTGTAAAATACCTTGGTCAAAACTTTGGTTTTCGGCTGCCTGACGCCCTTTGTTTGTATATACGTACCATTGGGTTTCAGGATGATGTTAGCCATTGTAACACAGACCTTGGTTGTAGCTTTTTGCGGGGTTCCTCAAAATTATCATTTCAAATACAGAACTGGGAATAGAGCATCAATTGTCGCTCTATTCCCTGTTTTGGCAATATGTTTATATGACCTTGACCTACTGACGGAACTTATTAAAATTCATTGATTATAATTGTTTTTCTTTAATACAGAGTGGGGAACAGAGCAGTTTATAATTCAAGTGAAAATTACATACTGCTCTGTTGATCATTTTGGCAATTGTTTAGATGGCCTTGACCTACTGACGGGACTTATTCAATTCATTGATTATAATTGTTTGCTTTAATACAGAGCGGGGAACAGTGTAGTTTATAATTCAAGTGAGAATTACATACTGCTCTGTTTCTCGTTTTACCAATTGTTTAGATGACCTTGGAGACTTAGAATATGTTCGTTTGGTAAAATATTAGAAGATATATTTATATTTTACAACAA
The DNA here is from genome assembly GCA_963675035.1 of Allygus modestus. Classification (NCBI taxonomy): domain Eukaryota; kingdom Metazoa; phylum Arthropoda; class Insecta; order Hemiptera; family Cicadellidae; genus Allygus; species Allygus modestus. The sequence continues at coordinate 321,095,009 of OY776111.1, forward strand.
TATCCCCTCTCTAACTCTTGCACTCCCCACCACTTACATCGGGTATAAAAGAAGTTCCCCATCACTGGTAAAATCATTCTGCTGCCTGTGCTTGCTTACGCTCAGACCTATGGATCCAAACGCCTACATTAGGAAACAAACAAAACCAATGAAGATGAAAGCTACTATTCCTTCTTGTTCTGATTTGTTACCGTCACCCTCTACTTCTACATCACCTCCAACTTCTGCTGGTTCTATTCTTCGCCAGGCTCTTGCATCGCCCTCGACTTCTGCATCACCTTCGACTTCTGCATCACCCTCGACTTCTGCATTACCCTCGACTTCTGCTGGTTCTATTCTTCGCCAGGCTCTTGCATCGCCCTCGACTTCTGCATCACCTTCGACTTCTGCATCACCCTCGACTTCTGCATCACCCTCGACTTCTGCATCACCCTCGACTTCTGCTGTTGGTTCTATTCTTCGTCAGGCTCTTGCAATGGCCCTGATCATCCCTGAGAAAACAACCGAGATGACTCCACCACCCGTCGTAAATATTGATGAGTGTCCTTCCGCTACATCTCTCTCACGTTCATCTTCTCCTTCATCATCATCCTCGAGATCCACTTCGTCATCGTCCTCTAGTTCGAGCTCCACCTCTTCATCATCCTCCTCGAGCTCGAGCTCTGAAACATTTACTACCCCTTCAACTGAAACTCCACCTTCTACAAGTTCAACCAGACCTCTAGTAATTTGCACAAATAGTCAGTATCCTTCAGATAAATTCAAACAATTTAAGTCATTGCAAAGGATGTGCATACTTCCTGCACAACAATGCAATTATATTTTCAAAAAAGGTTCAAAGAAAGGTGAACGCTGTGCAAAATGTTGTATTTTAAATAAACAGTTGTGCAGTTTTCATTTAAAACAAAAACAGAAGGGCAGAGTTTCTCTTTCTACAACACATCCATCAGTGAAACCAACCAACACTCGGATTAATAGACTTTCCAAAAACAAACAATACTTCTTTGTCAAAACAATGGGTTTTTTAAAAGTAATGTTAAAATGTGGAGATCAACTCTACATTTTAAGATTGCCTAAAGGCATGGATTATCCTGAAAACCCCAACAAAAAACACTACTTAATCCGAAACAATAAGGGAAAAACTGAGTGGAAAAAATTGTAATAAAAAAAAGTTCTTTTCAAATTAAATAAATTTCTTTTCCAAATTGAAAAAAGTGTGGACAACCTATTTAAATTTTGTAGCACATGCTGCAAAATGTAAATAGGTTGTCCACATTTTTTTTAATGTTACAACGACCTTGACCTAGATTTTAAACTTAAATATATTGTACTAAGCCAAAAATATGAGTCAAGAAAAAAGAGGGGGTTGATGGGTATTGGTGAGGGCTTGTGGGTATTTAAGCGAGCGCTTCGGAATATACTTATTAGTCAGCTATGAAGACCTCAGCAAGCACATCCAACTCCGGATCTCTTAAAACCAAGAGAAACGTTGAAAGTTCGCGGAAATGGAGAGCAAGAATGAACGATGGTTTTCAAAGACTAAAAAGCAGCTTACCATTCGCGCATGCCGATGAATCTAAATTTAAAATTATAACAATGGCCATCAAGTATATCAAGCATCTTGAGTCACAACTCATGGTACCCCAAACATCTGAGAAACCGCTCACCCCTCAACCGTTTGAATCTGTTTTTCTTCAAGAGGATGACTTAGCGGCTCAACATTTCTTCGATGAAGAACCCTCAGTCTATAAACAACTTTTCCTTCTTGATGAGGACCAGGACGAATGATCATTTTAACCAATGAAAGACTTATAAAATACAGAGCGGGGAATAGATCAGTTTGTGGTCTAAGTGAGAACCACTTACTGCTCTATTCCCCGTTTTGGTAGTAAGTTTAGGTGGCCTTGACCCACTCACAGACTTAGAAAATTTGCGGATAGGATAGATATGTTAAATAAAACACCCCTTCCCTACCACCTACCCCCACTCTAATGGTATTTAAGCGACCGTTCCAGAATTTAGTTAGTAGTCAGCTATGGACGGTCAAGCTGGATCAACTAACGTAAATAGCGAGCCAAGAAATGTCCGGGAGCAGAAAAGGGTTTTAAAAGTAAATCAAGCTTATAGTTTACTACAATCCAAATTACCATTTGCTAATTCGAAAATGACCAAATTATCGATTATACACCTTGCAACAAAATATATCAAAACCTTACAAATGGAATTGGAAAACCCATTTACTTCACCCCAACTGCCTGAACAACCAATCACAACCTCAACTTTTCAAGAAATTCTTCTAGATGAGATTGCGCTTCAACGTTTGTTTAGCGAAAACTAAAGACCTTTAAAATACAGAGTGGGGTAATACAGAGCAGGGATAAGATCAGTTTGCGGTTTGAATAAGAATCACTTACTGCTCTTATCCCTGTTCTGGTGGTATTTTAAGGTGTCCTTGACCCAATTACGAGCTTTAAAAACCTTTAAGATGGTATAAAATTGTTAGATATATTTTAATTTTATAACCTACCCCTTCCCTATTACTAAAACCCCCCACCACTTATCCTCCACCAACTGGATCGGGTATAAAAGAAGGTTTTGCGTCAGTGGTACAATCATTCTGCTGAAAATTAGTGCATCTTCTCTGTATAACGCTCTATCTATCTCTACTGCAACACTAGTAGTAAGCAGAAGAATTGAAAATGTAAATCAGTTAACTGCCTTGAGAAGTGTACTGAAAAAATTTATTGATTGTGAGGTTGGTTGCGATTTGTATATGTGGAAGCCTACAAGTCCAGTGTTTAATAGTGAACAGGAAGCATGGAAAACAAACTACCCAGATAATATATTGTTACGTAAAATGTTGAGTATATTGGCAAGATTACTCCGGCAGGGATGGATTATCAACATAACATTTTATATAAAACGAAACCTTTGTTAAAACAATAAAAAGAGGAGTGGGTTGAAAAAAAAACAGAGCGGGGAATAGATCAGTTTGTGGTCTAAGTGAGAACTACTTACTGCTCTATTCCCCGTTTTGGAAGTATGTTCAGGTAACCTTGACCTGCTTACAAGACTTAAAAGACTTGCGGATAGTATTGATTTTGTAAATAAAAATACCTTTTCCCTCTCACTTACACCCCCCCCCACCTAAATCGGGGTATAAAAGGAGGTTTCCCATTAGTAGTAAAATCAGTCTGTTACTTGGAATCATGTCACCTAGAGACAATATCTTCCCTTCTAAGAAGACTATACTGGAAATTATAAAAAATATTCCAGTAGAAATTAACGAAGACGAAGACGAAGACGATTCAGAAATGGAAGATGATTTATTTAGTAATCTTGAACTATTAAGCGATATTTCCAGCAGTGTACCATATTTTGGAGAGATGGAGCAAATCGAGCTGTTGAGTGACGACGACGTTGATCCAGAGACGTTGATTATGTATCATCAGTTGCTCTGTTTGGAGGAAATGGAACCCATTAATATTGAAACTCCTTTAAGTAGTAGCAATACCGATGGGTTATTTATAAATCCAGACACAGGGGACTTTAGTGCTCGTCGCCGCTTATTCTGCGAAATGACCTCATCATCATCATCATCATCATCGGATGAGTCTGAATAATCTTCTTTCTTTAAATATTTAACTTTAAATACAGAGCGGGGAGTAGATCAGTTTGTTACAATAACTTACTGCTCTATTCCCCGTTCTGGCAATATGTTTAGATGACCTTGACCCACTTGAAAGACTTTAAAAGTTTAATTTTAAAAGCTAATGCAAAAAATTATAATAATACAACTATTTGCTCCCCACCACTTAATTTTTTATATAAAACTGCTATATAAGCGCTATGTTGCAATTCTGATTACCACTTTGGTTGTGAACTGCTTCATAGAGCATCTACCATGGTACTCATACATTGTATAACCTCTGTTACTGAAGCGGATATTTTTCTCCATCGTGTTTATCAACTGCTTATGGAGTTTCACAATGTGCATGTAAGAGGAACAGGTATTCGTGAAGCAGAAGAAATTAAAATAAATATAAAACAAATCCCTTTGGCAAACGAAATTTACCGTTTATTACGAGAAGGTTACATCCTGTGTCTTTATTACACAACCTCGTAAACAGTATTCGAGTGGATTAGTTTCAAATACAGAGCGGGGAATAGAGCAGTTTGTAGTCAAAGTGAGAATTACTTACTGCTCTATTCCCCGTTCTGGCAATATGATCAAACGACCTTGACCCACTGACAGGGCTTTAAAAACTTCGGTTGTATAAAAATTCAACGATATATTTTCTTTTTACAAAATACCCCTTTATTTACATTACATTCATTACTTACCCCCCCCCCCACCACCACCAACACTTTTTAATTGGGTATAAATATAGGTTTATTAGTGGGGGGTCTCATCTTTAATAGGCTAACCTTTGAAGAAGACACACACCTACATGATGTACCGCTGCGATATTTGTGGAGATTCGTTTAAAGATGAATGGCTTTTAAACATTCATAAAGAAGTACAACATAACAACAATAACATGGGAATTGAACAAAATGAAGAAGAAGAATTGGAAACAATAGATCACATGCTAGCCCAACATCAAATTTCAAGACCAAGTGTTATTAATTATGCGCCTGGACCAATAGTAAATGTGGAACTACACGCCCGAGCACTTCCAGGTAATGTAGTAACTCATTTTAAAATTGACAATGCACAACTACAACTAGACAAATTCGTAAGTAAAGCAAAAGGGTTAGTGCGCAAAACTTTGGAAAATGAACTAAAAAGATTAAACTTTATCAAATTCGGACTGTTACTGGATGCAGTGTTTACTAACATTCAAAATGAAACATCACCAAGAGGATTCTTGACAAAAAACCGGACCATCATGTTTGCATCAGACATTGAGTCTATAGTAAATGAATGTTTTGATGAACTTCTAACAAAACTACAAGAACATGAAGGAAGAGGTTCTGGATGGAGTTTATTAAACATAACCGGTCTTGACGTAAGAGTACATAAACACGGGTATGGTATAAGAGGAAGTAGCTACATTCCTCTACCAGAAAAAATTAAAAATACCAAATCCTGTATTAACGTACAAAATGAAGATACTGAATGTTTTAAATATGCAATGTTGGTAAAATATGTAAAAACTCATAAGGAAAGACCAAGTAGAGAATATGAAGAAGTTCAACATAGATATAACTTTCAGGGAATGAGTTACCCTGTTGCAATTAAAGATGTATCCAAATTTTAAAAGCAAAATCCTACAGCTTCTGTCAACATTTTTGGTTTAGATTCATCAAACAATGCGTATCCTTTGCGTATAACACCAAATGAACGCATAAATCATACAGATCTGCTATTGATCACTAAAGGAGATATATCACACTATGTATATATTAACAAATTTGAAGCTCTTGTTTCAAAACAAGTATCAAAACGTAACGGAGAAAACACCACTTGTAAAAGATGTTTTTGTCATGTAAACAAACCATTAGGAAAGGGAGGTTCGGAATGGTTATTAGAACATCAGAGGTTATGTAGTGGAAACTATGAGGTAAGAATTAAATTGCCACCTCTTAGCAGAGCACAAGTAAAATTTGATAAAGTAATTCAACAGTACCGTATTCCAGTTGTTGTGTATGCTGATTTCGAATCAACATTACTTCCACTTGAACTCCAAGAAGAGGAAGTTACAAGAAGAAGCAGATATCAGCTGCATACACCAAACAGTTATTGTTATATTATTAAATCCACACTTTCTGAAGAACATCTCCAAAAATACGAATTATCGTCTACGCCGAAAATTTATCGTGGTGAAGAAGCAGCTCGATACTTTGTTGATGAATTGTATAATATAGCTGGAAAAGTGGAAGAAATGTATCGAAACGTGTTACCAATGGCCCCAATGGAAGAAGATGAACTACAACAATATGCTTCGGCAACAACATGTTATTTGTGTAATAACACATTCACACCTGATAACCTAAAAGTCCGTGATCATGACCATCTCACAGGAGCTTACAGAGGTGCAGCCTGTAATGCTTGCAATTTAAACTACAAACTTCCATCTTTTATTCCAGTTGTTCTGCACAATCTTAGTGGTTACGACTCCCATTTTATAATCCCAGAGTTAGGAAGAGATGATGGAGCAATAGATGTTTTGGCTACAACTATGGAAAAATTTATAAGTTTTTCTAAAAAGGTTAATAAAATAAAACTAAGATTTGTTGATTCTTTCAGATTTATGCCTTTTAGCCTTATGACATTAACTAAAAACTTAAGAAGAGAAGATTTGATTGAAACAAGCAAAATTGTACCTAATGATAAAATGGATTTAGCTCTTCGAAAAGGAGTCTTTCCCTATGATTACATTGATGGACTGCATAGATTTGACGAAACATCCCTTCCCACACCGGACAAATTTAAAAACAAACTTAATGATACAGAAATAGAACCCGAAGACTATTAACACGCATGTCGAGTATGGGACGAGTTGGATATGAAGACCTTAGGAGATTACTCAGACTTTTATGTGAAACTTGACGTCACTCTTCTTTGCGATGTGATAGAAGAGTTTCGAAACACTTGTTTTGCTGCATATGGTTTGGACCCTTTACACTCGTATACTTCTCCAGGATTAGCTTGGCAAGCTATGTTAAAAGAAACAAAATGCAAACTACAGCTTTTAACAGATATTGACATGGTTTTAATGGTTGAATCCGGAGTTAGAGGCGGATTGACTCAAAGTGTTACGAGACATGTTACAGCCAACAACAAATACCTTCCCGACTATGATGAAGGAAAACCATCAGTATACTTAGGATATTTCGATGCCAATAACTTGTATGGATGGGCTATGTCAAACCCACTTCCATTTGACAATTTTAAATGGGTTAATCCAGAATCTATTGGTGATGTTTTACAAATTCAAAAACATGGAGACACTGGTTACATTTTAGATTGCGACTTTGAATATCCTGACCACTTACACGATCTTCATTACGATTTCCCACTACTTGCAAAAACATAAGTTTCTCCAACTGGAAAACATCCTAAATTAATGATGACTTTAAATAACAAACAACGATACGTAGCTCACTTTTGGGTTGTTCAACAAGCTATCGAATTGGGATTACGTATAACAAAGATACATAGAGTTTTGGAATTTTCCCAATCATGCTGGTTGAAACCCTACATCGATTCTAATACCACCAGAAGAGCAGCAGCTACATCAATTTTTCAAAAGGATTTCTTTAAATTAATGAACAACGCAATATTTGGTAAAACACTTGAAAACAAAAGAAGACACAAAAATGTTAAACTTGTTACTAACCCAAAAAAACTACAGAAACTTGTACAAAAGCCAAACTTTGGAACATCTGTAATTATAAATGAAAACCTTGTAGCAGTATCCATGAAGAAAACAAGTGTGAAAATGGATCGGCCTTTGTATATTGGAATGTCAATCTTGGATATTTCTAAAACACATATGTACGACTTTCACTATAATAAAATGGTCGCGTTTTACGGAAGAGAAAATATATGTATTACATATATGGACACTGACGCTTTTATATATCGCATACTCACACTGGACATGTATAAAGATTTACGTACATTTATTTACAAAAATGACTTTGATTTCTCCGACTACCCAAAAGATCATCCCAACTATGATAACGACAGAAACAAAAAAGTACTAGGCAAATTCAAAGATGAAACAAATGGTGTTCTAATTGAAGAGATTGTTGCACTTATGTCTAAACTGTATTCTTTGAAACTCTATAATGAAAATGAAGAAGAAGAAGAAAAGAATAGCTATATTAAAAAAGCTAAAGGTGTAAAGAATTTATATTTAAAAAAGAAAGTACATTTTGAACACTACAAACAATGTTTATTTGAAAATCAAGTTATAACAGCAAAATTCAATACAATCAGAAGTTTTAACCATCAGCTGTACAGTCTAACAGAAGTTAAAAAAGCACTTTCCTCTACTGACGACAAACGACATATCCTTCTTCCAGACAACATATACACTTTGCCATTCGGTCACTATTCCCTCAACCCTATTGACGAGTAATCCTTTCATCGTCCTACATCCTTTTCCTTTCCGTAAAAAGGGGGAACACAGCAGTATCTTGCTGTGTTCCTCCTTTTTTACACCATTTTTGGGTGACCTTGAACTATTAAGAACGAGTATATACAAGCGATATTTAATACTCCTCTAGAAGTGCTGGTTGAACTATCAACTGATATGGATCTAAAGAGTAAAATTGTTGCTGAGCTTCATAAATCTGCAAGGATACACTTTCCAAGAAGAAATACTGTTATAAAAGGTATAAATGATCTTTATCAAGCAGACTTAATTGAAATGAAACCTTACAGTAAAATAAACAAAGGATTTAAATATATACTAACAGTTATAAACTGTTTTACAAAAGTCGCAGACGCTATTCCATTAAAAGACAAAAGAGGTCAGAGCGTGACAAAAGCAATGGAGTTAGCTATACGTAGAGATAAAAACACTATAAAACATTTGCAAACTGATGACGGAAAAGAATATTTTAATAAAGATTTTTCAAAGCTGATGAAAAAATATAATGTAAACCATTATTCTACGAAATCTGAAACGAAAGCAGCTATTATCGAAAGGTTTAATAGAACTTTAAAAGGAGCAATGTATAAAGCTTTTTCAAATAGAGGTTCCCACGTGTGGTATGACATACTTCCCGACTTAATACACAATTATAACAACAAGTTCCATAGAACTATCCGGATGAAACCGATTGAGGTGACAAAAAAAAACTCCAAACAAATTTTGAAAAATATTAAAAAGAACACCAAACCTAAAGTAGAAAAGAGATCACCACGAAAATTCAACGTGGGGGATAAAGTTCGTATTAGCAAATATAAAGGAGTATTTAGCAAGAAATACTTACCCAACTGGACTAATGAAGTTTTTACCGTACATAGAGTACAACCTACATATCCAGAAACTTATTTACTTAAGGATAATAAAGGAGAACTTTTACAAGGTGGTTTTTACGGGCATGAAATGTTAAAGTCTACTGTTGGAGATGTTTATCTTGTGGAAAAGATATTAAAACGAAAGAACGACCGAGTATTGGTGCGCTGGCTGGGTTTTGATGAAAGTGCAGACTCGTGGGTATCTAAACAAGATCTTTTATAAGATTTCACTAGTATCAAGTTAACCGTCAAAGAGTGTTGACATGGAGATTATAAAACTTAAGGATTCTTTTATAATTGCGAATATAGATGAATTAACTGTGGATAGTGTAAAACATGTAGAAGGGAAACATGGAAACTTATTACCAAACAGCGTAAGGTGTATAGTGAGTGGACCTTCAAATTGTGGGAAAACAAATGTAGTGTTTAATTTAATAACTAATCCTAACGGATTAAAGTTTAATAATCTATACATTTTTTCAAAGTCTTTGCTCCAACCAAAATATCAGTTATTAGATAAAATAATATCTGATGTACCGGAAGTATTTTTTTTCAAATTTGATGCAAGTGATAAAATTTTGCAGCCGAATGAAGCAAAGCCTTACTCAGTCTTTATTTTTGATGATGTTTCTTGTGAAAACCATGACACCATTAGAAACTATTTCGCGATGGGGAGACATCACAATATAGACTGTATCTACATTGGTCAAACATATAGCAAAATCCCAAAACAGTTAATTAGGGATAACGCAAATATTATCGTTATATTTAAACAAGACGATATGAATTTAAAACATATACATCACGATCATGTTGGTGCTGATATGTCGTTTGAAAGGCTAAAAGAAATTTGTAGTAAAGCATGGGAAGATAAATATGGATTCCTGGTGATTGATAAAGAACAAAGTGTTAAAAATGGTAGATATAGATTGGGATTAGATCGAATTGTTTTAGTTCAATAACATAAACACATAATTTTATATAAAATTGCTAAATTGGTCTTTATTTTTTAACGTATATAAATAGTTTTATAAACGATGATACAGTCATTTGTAAAATGAGTGTGGACAAGTTCGGACGTTATACCGAATCCGGTGTAAGATCAAGATTTTATGATAAAGAAGCTCACACCGGTTTGCCTCTTACACCGGAGGGCGACTACAACATTAGTAATAAACGTTTAAAGTATGTTAATGATCCTCAAGATAGTAATGACGCTATAAATTTAAAAACTTTACAATCGGAAGTGTCAACAAGCTTAAAACTTAAAGGAGATGTGTACGATGCAAAAACTCATAGAATTGCAAATATCGGTAATCCAGAAAATGAACAAGATTCAATAACAAAAATATATTTAGACTCTAAATTGGAAAAGACTATAACTAGACAAGGAGATGCATTTGTACAAGGAAAAATGAATTATGAATGTTTAGAATTGAAAGATAATATGTGGAATGGTAAAAAACGTAAAATAAATAATATACTACAAGCTGAACAACCAGACGAAGTACCTGTGATGGGTCAAACGCTAACTAGACAAGGAGACAACTTTGTACAAGGTGATAACAAATATAATTTCTTAGAATTAAAAGAAGACAAATGGAATGCTAATCACCATACAATTAGTAATCTAAATGATGGTAAGGAAAGCGGTGATGCTGCAAATGTTTCTCAAATACCATTAAAGAGTAAAGGATATTGGGATTTTTAAAATAAAAGATTAGTTCGTGTTAAACCCGCTGTAAATGATAATGATTGTGTTACAAAAAGTCAGACTATTACATTAAACGGGGATAAGTTTAATGCTAACAGTAAACAAATAACAAATACAAAAGAAGGTGTATTGCCAACAGATGTAGCGGTGGTGGGACAAATATTAACAAAGGGTGAGAAAAGCATAATTAAACAGGGGGATAAAGTGTACAACGTAATAATGTTCGATAAAAAAGAAAAATGTTGGGATGCTGAAAATCAATTCATAAGGAATTTACCAAAGGGAGAATTTGGGGATGATATTTGTTTAATGTCACAGGCTTTATGGTATGATGATGAAGTTAAAAAGTTTAAATATGCTGGTGTAGAATTTGATTTGATGAAGTACAATCGTGATTTGTTGGTTGGTGATCCCACATCTGTGAGCGGATTTAAATACATAGACAATAGACCATATAAACCAAAAAATTATGTATTTAAAAGAATAACAGATGATGTATTAGTTGATGCTGATGGTAGCCCTTTTAGAACTTCAGAAAGTGATCAAATGGTAACAAGGAAAGGCTAAAAATGTTATATATATATATTTTCATACATAAGGACTTAATCATTTATAAAATGAGTGTGGACAAGTTCGGACGCTATACCGAATTCGGTGTAAGATCAAGGTCAAATGACAAAGAATCGTACACCGGATTGCCCCTTACCCCAGAGGGTGATTATAATATTAGTAATAAACGATTAAGATATGTTAATGATCCTCAAGATAAAAATGATGCTATAAATTTTCAAACTTTACAGTCTGAAATAACGTCAATTAAAAACTATTTTGTTCGAGTTTTAAGCGAAATGTTTTTTGATTTTTATAATGATTTGGCTAAAACTAGAATTAAAGAAAATAAGAAGAATGATTGGATTCAAACAAATATTGTAAACAAATACTTTATAAATCCTGCAACAAAAATCTTACGAAATGTTGAGTGAATACATAACTTATAAAACCAAAAGACAAAGAAATAGAGATACATTTGCATTATGAACAAGGTTTCCGTTGGGTGAACATGGTTAACCAAGAAAAGTTGATAAAAGAGATAAAATCGCTAAGCGATTCTATAAGAAGTAAAAACAGAGCATTAAGACTAGGGATTAGTGAGAGAGATAAGTTTCTTGAAACAACATTTAAACCAGTTATTGATCCTTTAAGGGAAGTATCTCAAAAGCTTGGAAAAGTTTCAGAAGGAGATTTAATTTTACCTTTTTTAAAATCTGATGATAAAACTGAAGAAACTGAAGAAACTGAAGAAGAATTTGAAGAAACTGAAGATGAACCGGAAGAAATACAATATGAACATGGTAAAAATATAAGTGAAGAGGAAGAAGAAGACATACAAGAGGGTGCCCCGTCAGATATTAGCAGATTGGGTTTAGATATTCAGTTTAAAGGTGATCTTGGTAGAAAATATGTATTAAAGATGTTACAGTCTTCTATACCTAATAGAAATTATCATGTATATGGAGCTAGGCTGGAAAGAGGAGGTTTAATGATTGGAGATAGCAAGTTAGATGTAGATGAGCAGGATAATATAATTATAAATGGTAAAACGTACAAAGGAACAAACGGATTGTTTGAATTGATTTTTAAAAGCAAACCTGTCAAATATACCACACGAGACTTGGCAACTTTTAAAGGTATATGTCTAGATACAAATTCTCATAAAAAGAATTATAAACCAACATCTTCAATACATAGAAATCAATCTATAAAGTATAGGAACATTATTTCAGAGTTATTTCCAACAAAACTGGAAAAAACTAAAAAGAGGTTCATGTCTACTGAAGAAGTTACTCCTTTTTATACTGAAAGGAAAAAAAGAAAGGTAAATAAAAAAACAGCTTCTGGAGAAGGATTATTAAAAAATACTTATAATACAAATATAATTTATTATAATGATGTTAATAAATTAGTAAATAGAATGCGGTTGATACATGAAGCAATAGAAGCGGGTCACACAGGTCTTCAAAACGAATGGGTTGCTTTAATTGCTGAATTATTAAATAGAGGTATAATCGAACGATGAAGAGGTATATAATGGATGGCAAAGCATTGAAAGGATCATTCTTTGTTAATCCGTCACCTGAGAAAGGTATAAATATCAATGGGAAAAAGGAGCAGTGTTAGTTCTCATCGAGATTCGATAACGAAAGGAGGCGGTGTTGTCTCTTCAACACTAAACTTGCTAGGAAAACCGATTTCAGCTTTAGTTAATAAATCCATAGATTTGTTACCTATCGAACTTCATCTACCTGGCGGTTATCAATATTGTGGACCTGGAACTAAATTGAAAAAAAGATTGACAAGAGGAGACCCGGGAATCAATAAATTAGATCAGGCTTGTAAAGAGCACGATATAGCCTATTCAAAATTTAGTGATTCTGCTCACAGATCAGTGGCCGATAAAATACTTGCAAAAAAAGCTTGGGAAAGAGTTAAAGCGAGTGACGTTAGTCTTGGCGAAAGAGCGGCAGCATTAGCAGTGGCAGCAGCAATGAAAACCAAAACAGCAATTGGTGGTGGAAGGAAAAAGAGAAGAGGGGGAAGGAGAAAAACAACTCGAAAACTAGGAGGAAGAATTAAACGAAACACTAGACGTTCTACTAAAAAAGTCAAACCATCAATATGGTCCATGATAAAAAAAGGACAAGGACTTTACCTAAGGCCGTATCGTGCCTATTAAATACAAGAAAACAGTTAATAGTTCCTAATCGTGCATTAAGTAACCAAGATCTTTTTAGATATGTTTCTTGTTTAAAGATACCATTCTTCAGAGGAGTGTTTATGAAAGATAATTTACCATCAGAAATGTGGAAAAATGAGAGTGGTATAGTAAATCTAGATAATAGTGAGGGACCGGGTACACATTGGGTATGTTATAAGAAACTCGGTTCAACAGTTTACTATTTTGACAGTTTTGGTAATTTACCACCTCCAAAGGAACTTCAAAAGTATTTTCGTTCTGCTAAACAAGTTTTATACAATTATGAGCGGGTGCAACCTGACGATACATCTATCTGTGGACATTTATGTTTGGAGTTTTTAGCAAAAAGTGTCAGTCAGCTTTAAGATGTCTTCATATACGGTCTCTTTGACTGGTACAACGTCAACCTTGCGGAGCACTTTATTCCCCGCATTACGTTTACATAAAGAAAAACAATGGGAAGCAGCATTACTAGATTTTACAACTTATAATTCTATACCAAATATTACTGAAGGCGTGAATAATAAACTTCACTACTATAAAGCAAAGGATGCAAAAGGACAGTTCCTCCAGCCTAACGAAGTTGCTCTATCCACGGGGTCTTATGAAATAGATGATATATGCAAGGAAATACAGAAAAAGCTGGGAGAAGATAATATTACTATAGAAGGAAATAATAATACTTTAAAAACAGAAATTAAATCAAAGTATTATATAGATTTTAGCAAACCACATTCAGTTGGAGGATTATTAGGATTTCCTTCTACAACACCGATATTAGAGAGAAATAAGAAACATACAAGTTCAAATACTGTAAGCATACTTACATTGAACACAATTGATATAACTTGTAACATTATACAAGGATCGTACAGACTGGGTGAAAATCGACACATATTGCATACATTTTACCCATCGGTGCCTCCAGGATTTAAAATAATTGAATGACCACAAAACCTAGTGTATTTACCTTTAAACACCAGTTACATCTCAGACATTGTTCTGAACGTATTAGATCAAGACGGTAACATAGTTGACTTTAGAGGTGAAACTGTCACAATAAGAATACATATACGATCGATTTTATAAATAATGGGATTGACGTTTAAAAGGGATCGAGTGAGTGATAAAAAGCTCAGTAGCGTATCAGCGTCAGAGGAGTTAACAAGTGAAAACATTCGATTTTTAAAAGAGAGTGGTTTTAAAGTTATTAACAATGGATATTCTGGATATAGCGCACGGACCGACGTTCGACGAGACCTTGTGGGAAAAAGAATATCACACCCACAACCCTTACGCTTCATCGAAATTAAACAATAACGATGAAATCAGAATTCCTATTCAACAACAAGATATTTACACCTTACCTTCCGAAAGTTATTTATACATTGAAGGAAGAGTAACAAAGAAAGATGGAAATGAAGGAACAACTATACCGTTTATTAATAACCCAATGGCTTTTCTTTTTGATGAAATAAGGTATGAAATTTCAGGTGTTACAGTAGATTCTACAAAAAAGGTTGGAATAGCCAGTACATTAAAAGGATTATGCTCCATAACACCAAACGAGAAAAACCTGTTAGCTGTCGCAGGATGGGTTACACCAGATTTATCCACTATAAAACCCGATGACAAGGGCTATTTTGACTTTTACGTACCTTTAAAATTATTATTAGGTTTTGCAGAAGATTACAATAAAATATTAATTAATGTCAAACAAGAATTGGTTCTTCTAAGAGCTTCAAATGATAAAGATATAATATTAGCTCCAGGGGCAACGACTGAGGCTAACCTGGACTGGAAGTTGGATTTAAAAAAGATTGTTTGGAGGGTACCACACCTAAAACTTGCAGATGAACACAGGATTACTTTGTTGAGACAATTAAAGGCGGACCGCGATATAGTTTTAGCATTTAGAAGCTGGGAGTTACACGAATATCCTATTCTACCCGCAACGGAGCGACATACATGGACTATAAAGACTTCAACACACTTGGAAAAACCTAGATATGTTATATTTGGATTACAAACAGATAGAAGAAATAAAATAACAGCTGATCCGACATCGTTTGATAATTGTAAACTTAAGAATTGTAAATTATACCTCAACTCGCAATTCTTTCCATATGACAATTTAAACATATCATTTGATAAAAACCGATATAGCATTCTATACGATATGTACGCTAGATTTCAAACATCTTACTACGGTAAAACAAACACACCCCTACTATCACCAACGCAGTTCAATTCAAAATCTCCTATCGTGGTTATTGATTGTTCTAAACAAAATGAATCTGTAAAGTCATCAAGTGTAGATATTAAGTTGGAAATGGAGTTTGAATCTAACATACCCGCTAATACAACTGCGTATGTCTTGATTCTTCACGATAAAATTGTAACGTACACACCTCTAACAGGTATTGTAAAAATGGTTCTGTAGGTCTATGGAGGGGGAAGGGTATAAATAGCGCGCACTACAAGAGGGGTTCAGTTGATCAGCGTTTGCGGTTGAAACAACATCTATTACAGTCGAGATGACCTCTGTAGTACAGGAGCATAACA
Organism: Allygus modestus; assembly: GCA_963675035.1. Taxonomy (NCBI): domain Eukaryota; kingdom Metazoa; phylum Arthropoda; class Insecta; order Hemiptera; family Cicadellidae; genus Allygus; species Allygus modestus. Next base: position 321,111,023 of record OY776111.1, read on the forward strand.
ATGCAGAAGTGGAAGGTTTGGTGCAAAACGAAGACTCTTACATCAAAGAGTATGAAGAAGAATTGGACGAGTTTCTTAAGTTTCGAAATGAAGGCGTAAAGTCAGACAACGTTTTAACATCTAAGTCAACTTTAAAGAGGAAGAGAAGACCTGAAAACGACATCCCTTTAAACATACTGTCAGATATTTTTCTTCGCATACTTTATCCAATCTCAAGATGTATGACTAAAGGCATAGCAATAGGTTTGGTAAAGGACTTGGGTTATACACCTAATGCAATTTTAAACCAAGGACCTAAAATGCTATTTTTTTCAGATGCCGCATGGGATTCTTTTCTTAAACATTTACACCTCATCGAATGCTACTTGGCAAAGAACATGATTGGAAAAAAGACAGCTATTTGTCTATTAGAATGTGACATTGAAATCGACATTTTAAGATGTCGCGGAGAACAGCAAGTACGGTTTAGAGACCTGACAAAACATGATGACAAAATTCAACTGACGCCGGAAGAATTCTACGTTTTGAGTTGTGCAGCTTCACCTATAACCAGGTATATAAAACAACTTGTATTTTCAAATACTGTGGTAAAAGATTATTTGGTAGATGCGACGGAACAACATCCCGATGCACAAATTCTTTACGGTCCAATAGATACATCTATTTTTAACCGAATACCTTATGAGGTTGAAATGTGGAGATGTCTAAAGGAGTATGAACAAAAGATTAATGAACAAAAGATTCAAGAAAAAGAAGAAACAACGCTTAAAGAAGAAAAGGTTAAAGAAGAAGAAGAAATTGTACAACATGAAGAAACAGAAAACGTTTTAACTGAAACAGTTTAAAAACCTAAAGGAAGTTCGTGGGGTAGGCCTACCGGGGATGGTGCCCACGTTAAATATACACCAACGCACTGAGAACTGTACGGCCTGAGCTATAAAAGCTCTACCGTGGTGTGGAAACAGTTCAGTCGTCATTCGAGACATGGAGAAGTCTGGCATAATTGAATTTCAAGATTTTCGTGGAAACAATGATAAATACATTGTTAAAGAACTAATCATCTTAGACTTGCAAACGTATGTCATTTATAATTTTTTATTCAAACCTCCATTTCCTTTTAACAACTTAAACTCTAAATCCAAAAGAACAAATAAGTGGATAACGAGAAACTTGCATCACATTGGTTGGAATGAAGGTTTTACAGGTTTTGAAGAAGTGGAAAGCATTATGAATCACTACTGCAGTAAATTTACAAGACTTTATACAAAAGGATTAGAAAAGCGAAATTGGATACAGCTTTATACGGCAAAAGATGTAATAGATGTTAAAATGGATAAGTGTTTCGAATTTGAGATGGATAATATTTGTATTCTAACAAAGAATGATAAACACGCTCAATTTCATTGCGCTGTAAAGAACGCTTATCGTCTAGCTGCTTTTCTACATCCTTGGACAATGGAGAGTGGAGGGGGGACCGGAGGGTATAAAAGCGTGGAGAGCGAGGAGACCCACCATCAGTATTACTCTAGACTGCAACGAGAGAACACGTATCAAAATGGCATCACAGAAATTTCTGCAAACATTGGTGGATCAGTTTAACACACAATCAAAATCAACTGTTTTACCAATAAGAAAAACTTCGGAAATAAAAGAAAACAAACATTACATCGTCCACGACATGAGGAAGATCGAAACATCAGTGGGAGACGCTATTCTCGTATCTTTAAGCGATGTTCCATACACAGTAGGAGATGAAGCAAAATTCCAAATTTTCCTGCCCAAGAGATTTGTCCAACTGCTTCAAAATGAAGATCTGCAAAACATCGAACCTGGAACCTTGTATATAGTATCACACGGAGTCAGCGGGAACAACTCTACCGAGCTATCTCTGCATTTGACCTCGTCGGGAACTTCACATTGTTAGATTAAGCCAATATCATGTAAATTTTATGTAAAAAAATAAATAAAAATTAAAAAATATAAAATATCAGTATTAACTCCAAGTACTGATATTTTATCTTTTTAAAAACATTTTTTGGTGACCTTGACCTAGATTAAAAACTTATAAAATGCACTGTATTGGTTAAAAGATTATCACTTTTATACAGACTGACAATGAGTTGGTGGGGGAAAGTTGTGGTGGGGTAGGGTAGGTACCTGTTCTACACGCTTTTGCCAAGTCAGTATACCTCCGACATTTGCCTTGGTACAACCTACAAAAACAAAATGGAACATATAGTAGTAAAAAGGAGAATAAGATTTCCTAAATATGCACAGTTACAATCGAGATTGGATACGTTTGATGCAGCATTAAAAGACTCGTTTCTATACAAGACTAGAATGAAGTTTGCAGATGCTGGTTTCTTTTACATGGGAGAAGATGATAAGACCGTTTGTTACAATTGCGGAGGAGGATTGCAGGATTGGCAAGCGACAGATAACCCATGGGAAGAACACGCACGATGGTTTGACAGGTGTGCTTATCTGTTAGTTCAAAAAGGTAGAGAGTTTGTACAAAACCATCGGAGAGTATATAAACCTTATCCTGTTAAAACTTTAGAAACACCAACCGAAGAAATTAGGAGGGAAGGAAACGAATGTGTAGTGTGTTTATCCTCTGAGAAAAATTTACTATTTTTACCTTGTAGACACTGTTGTACATGCACTGATTGTGGACTGATGTATAACCATTGCATTATATGTAGAACTCCTATAGGTTACGTAATGAAAATATTCATATCGTAAATGTAAAATAGTGGAGGGGGGTGCGTATAAAAGGAAGGCGAGGAGGTGGGAAGCTCACTCCGCGAGTAGCCGTACACGAGGTAACATCATGGCTCTTAAGATTAAATGTGTCCACTACAATACTGTTCATCTTTCTACAGTTCATGATTTGCAACTTCTTTTAGATGACTTAAAAGTTTTGATTGCTAACGGTTACAACATAACATTGGATATTTCTGCAACTAACTCTTTAGCCCAAGAAAATTGGAGAACGTCCGCAACTACACTTCCACCGACACAGGGGAATAGATATAATTTTGGAGAGTATGAACCTCTCGCCTCGTTCAATGTAAGCAGCTCTACGGAATCGGAGTCGACATCGTGGCAACCATCATCACTTCCACCCGCGCCTAGAATGAAGTATTATTGTGGAGAATGTGAACCCTACCCATCTACAGAAGCAACAGGCACCGCAGAATCGACGGTTCTCTGACAATCATTGCCTATGTGTACATTAATGTAAATAAAGAAATAGTTAGAATTACGTCTCTACTATCTTGCACATGTTTTTTCGATGTGTATTATTGTAAATAAATAAATAAAAATAAAAGTTAGAAATCTTGCTCGAGTTTTGTTCGATGGTTTTCATTCGATATATTATTTAATGATTTTCATTCGTTAAATGTATCGAATGAACACTATCGAATCAAACCTGTGCAGGATTTCTTTTTTTAAACATCCTCAGGATGACCTTGAACTAACCTTACTCACATGACGTCACTAATACGTCGCCAACTACGTCGCTAAATACGTCATTAAATGTCACCTGACCGGAAGCTGTCAATCAAATGGGCCAAAAGTCTCAATTTTTTACTACTGTCATCGGGTCGAGCTTTGTTCATAAACCGCCTCAAGAGTGCTCGGAGTTCGGTTCGATGTATGGGAAAAAGTCCGGTAGCGTGTAGCCACCTATATCTTTAAAATTAGATCGAGTAATGTTTGATTTAGAGTTTCCTTAAGTTATTTGAGCCGGAGATTTATTCAAAATAAGAAACCGCAAAAAAATACAGTATTTTAAATTGATCATATCTGCAATTTTATATTTCCCCATCTATTAGCGACTAAAAACGCCAAGTTACTTATTTGTCACTGGTACCTCCAGCCTCAAGACCGTTTGTCATATGTTTTCTTCTTCTCTATTCTCACCTCCTGGTAGCATTCGGTGCAAACCTACCGAACTCCGGACACATAAATACCGTCCGTCCTATGTTATTCATATGGAGAAACTTGCCTTGTTTTCGGTACCATTTATGTAATAACTGTAAAACGGAGAGCATTGAAAATTTATATGTTTATTCATTAAGTACCTTTCTTCTTATCGTACCAAAATTTAAAGATCATATTTGTTCCTACAAATAATGAATATGAATTACTAAGATAATACTGGAAAATATAAATGTTTCCGGATGTGTTTATACCTTTGTTTAAAAATTGAAAACGATTTTAACAATAAAAGTGGTAGAGTCGATGCAGAAATGATTGATGTACTATTATTAGGATTTTCAGTCGATTTCATTGAACGGTTCTTCTTTAAAATGTACCTCAGTAAACGAATACTGGCTAATTTCCAGTTGTTTTTGATAGCCTTCAGACCTTGTTCAAATTTATCCGTCGTAATTTACGTGACTTTAATGTGTTGTTTGCTGTAACACATTAATAATATTGTGGCAATCAGTATAATCATTCACTATAAATACCGTAGTAGACTTCTCATTGCCATTGAAAAAGCTGTCCCTAGGTTTTTTTGCGCGAGAATTCAAAGATGACGTAGTTACACTAATCACCAACAGAGTATACTTCTGTCAACTACTACTTAACCTCTCAAGGATGGAATTATACAACAGTTGTTGTGTCAGGAAGCAAACATAAATAGATTACCTCTTGCTTTCTAGGGTGGAGATATTTAACAAATTACCGTAAATAACTCAAATAAATAGTTGATAGCAGCACAATCTGTCGGTAGCCTAATCAAACTACGTCCACTTCAAATTCTGGCTGACACTAAATCAGCTGAGCCATTTAGATGGGATGTCTCCTTCAGTTTACATAGTCAATGGTATAATTATAAACATCATTTGATAATATTGTGTATAATTAACGTCAAAATGCATCATGCTTTGACCGACTGAGCTCTGATTTGTTATGCGGATAACTAAAAGTTGTATATTACCCTTTTTATAGAACAAGTGGCTTTTTAAATATATTTTGGGCAATTTTTAATCTGCAAGTGATTGAGAAAATACTACCCATAATGAAAACGTTATGCAACACATGACTATTTGTATATAAATACTCCTAACAACAAATACGAAGATTTTCAAATTGTATATGTCTAACTAGGAAAATGAAAACAATTTGTATTCCAATTACAGAAGAGTGTTGCAAATTTATTTATCTCTATAGCTGTAGTCATGGGACTCAATTACGTCCGCCACACACCAATGCAAGCATTATGTAGAATTATGCTGCATGAGTCAGTTATGTTAAACATGGCAGACGGGAACTGTAATTCAATGGACCTCTGCAACACTATTTTGATTCCTCCCACGTGAAGAATTTGCAAGCGTCACGCCGGTATAAATTATTTGTAGGGCAGATTCGACCTAAATGGCTAACTGTAGTGACTAAAATATGTAAAACCAGCTTCTGTATACAGTATTATAATTTAAATGGGTGTAATATAGGAAAATATTTATAATAAATCTACTTATATTATTAATTAAATAATGCTCGAAGTAAATGCCACGATAAAATAATAATATTGGTTTGTAAATCCCCGTTAAATTTAAATAAGTACACAATTTACAAAATACCTATCTAAATATGAAACTGCATAGGAAAAACATTAAGAGAACTCCAGCTACGCTTTATTTCGCGTTTCTACCTGTCTCTACCAAAAAACCAATATGAACATAAAAAACCTATTAGTTTAGACATATTAAACCTATCTTTGAACATAAATACCGAACCTTCTCAAAGGAGTATTTGAAATGGTTGAGTTATGGTTCACTTTTATAAAAAAGTACCTAGAGATTTCAGGGAGTAAAAATGTTATTTTGTATGTATTTTTTGAAATCGCAAATAGTTCACTTATATAAATCTTGAATATTTTGGAATTTTATTGAACGATGATTATTTATACTAGGTTCATTCATTTGTAACATATTACTATTGCAGGCTATAAGTATAATTATAAACAATATTAGAAAATATCTGGCATAATTAACGTCAAAATGCATCATGGTTTTTACCGCCTGCACTTTATTTTGTTATGCTGATAACATAACATAGAATATAGGCTTTTTTGAACTGATGTATTTGCAATGGTTGTCAGTGTAAATGTTAAATTTACATCTGATCGAGAGTAATAATACCTATAGTGAAAACGTTAGTTATGCAACTCATGAAATCGTATGGAAATCCTCTTAACAAATTTTATTTGACACATTAAACCTTATCATATAAACTATAATTAATTATGCTTTGAATTATTTTTACATGTATTAAATTTTCTAAATAATTAACAACTGATAACGTTTTCGCTATATTGTTGTATAATGTTAGATTATATGTAATCTTCACTCAAATCTTTTAATCTCTTCTCTTACGAAACCACATGTTAAAACCATAAACAACATGAGTGTTACTTTGACAGTTCATTGATTGATTACAAACAGCTGTTGCAGTTATTTTGTTTTGATTTTAAACTCCATAAGCCCAATGCTAATTTTTGAACTTTTCATTTTCGTATTTTTACATTATTTGATTTTTCTTGGGGATGAGACCTGTTTAGAAAATATTTTTTACCAGAACTTGGTTTCCAAAATTTAAAGGAAATCCTCGGAGCCGTTTTCGAGATAATTGTGTAACCAACCAACCATTCAAGCAAACATTGCTTATATAAGAGTATAGGATACTAAAAATATCCTTAATATCTTTAAAAATAATATATATATATTCAATAACAGTTAGTCTCTCTAAACTATAACCACCTGGTATGATTATTTAGAGGGAAACTAACTTACACATGACAAAACTAGTGAATCAAACAGATGTCAAAATATTGAATCAAAAGGCTGTAGCTTACATTAAATTAAATTCCATAAACACGGGTTGGTCTACGACTGTACATGAATCATTACGTTTTAAAACTGCACCTAGATTAAGTGAAAAGGTCTCAAATTAAGGTTTTGTACTTTTAACACACAACAATCATAATATTATAAATTGACTAAGATATTGTAATTAAACAATCTAATCTATAATTTATTATGTCAGTGTCTTCTTCTTTGGTTAGCAAAGATGTTTTGCGATGTGACTACTCGTCCGCCAGTTGGTCTGCCACTGCTAGGAGTCGCCTGGGATCTAGTACGAAGTTTTTAGAGAGATTAGGCTTACAAAGAGATTGCATTTTAATAATAACGTACATCTAATAGTTTTATAAAATAATATATATGCTCACAATTTAAAAAACCACATTCATTTATTTATTTTGTTGTGTGTGTGTATTTTTTATCGAAACCCTTTTATTATGCGGTAAATCAAAGTTTAGTAAATTAACTATTGATACTTTGCTGTTGAAGCATACACGTTGGCGAAACCTTCACGACTCAAGTACCACTTAAATAGCATCCAATGTTATTTTTATAGGAAAAAAAAACTTAAATTCGTTAAGGTAATTGGGTTAATACCGTACGAAATTATCCGAATTATCCGAACAAAAACGACCGAGATATTGTTCTATTAAGTTTACCTAGTAATTTTGAAGTTTATCCGTGAAGGTATTTTTGAGTTCTTTTGGTCACAGACACGTTATTTGAGTTTATTCCATTACCACTATCAGCATTCAAGTCATTTATAAGGATACTTTTCACTTCATTTCGATTATCCAAATATTTAATTGTTGCGCCCTAAAATTGCTAATGGTTTTTTTTGGCCCTTTAAAATGAACCAAAATATCAATTATATCTTGTAATCGGAGGGACGAACTTTGAAAGTCGACATCGGCCTTATGGGGAATCAAGAATAAACGCGAAATGATTCATGACTGGAGCCCCTTAATATTTATCACAGTCTCATGACCGTAATGTCATAATTTTGCTCCTACTCGACTCTCATCTCCTGATAGCGTTCTGTGCTAACCTTCCGAACTCCAGACATCCAAATACCGGTCCTATGTTATTCATATGGAGAAACTTGCCTTGTTTTCGGTACCATTTATGCAATAACTGTAAAACGGAGAGAACTGGAAATTTGTATGTTTATTCAGTAAGTACCTGTCTTCTTACAGTACCAACATATAACGATTATATTTGTTTCTACTTATAGAGAATATATGTTACTATTAAAATACTAGAAAAATATAAATAATTCCGGATTTTTAATATATTTATTCAAATACTGGAATGAGTTTTAACAATAACAGTGGTACAGTCGACGCAGAAGTAGTTGATGTACAATATTTAGAATTTTCAGTCAATTCCGTCGAACGGTTCTTCTAAAAAGTGTACCTCTGTAAACTATTACCGGACACGTTCCAGTTATTTCTGATAGCATTCAGTCCTTGCTCAAATGTAAGTGCCGTCATTTCCATGATTCTAGTGTGCTATTTGTTGTAACATATTTATATTGTTGGCTATCAGTTATGGCGAGAACATAAATATAGAACATTGTCCTTGCTTTAGAACTGATGGCTTTTGCAATATTTTTTCAGTGCAATCTGCAACTGATCGAGAATAATACTTCCTATAATGAAAAACGTTAGTTATGCAACACATGCAAACTGTATTGAAATCTTCCTGAACAAATTTGTTATGATACATTAAACCTGATCATTATATGATTACAAACTGATTACGATTTCGCTATATTGTTAAGATTATCAAATACAGACATAGGTTTTATTTTGAGAGACGCTATCTTAACGATAGTTAATAACCACAAAATTGTATAAAGTTTTACTGCAGGTTCAAGCAAAAACAAAATTTGTAGTCTCAATAAAACAATTACGAAAAAGTACAAACGATGTGTAATGACAATGAAAATGAAAGCTATAACCACTATAACATAGTCAGACTATAACCACCAGGTCTGATTATTTAGATGAAAACTAACATACAGATGACAAAACTATATGTCAAAATGTTGAATAAAATGGCCAAAGCCTAAAAGAAATTAAATTCCATAAACCAGGGTCGGTCCACGATTGTAAATGAAACATTAAGTTTTAAAACTACATCTAGCTTAAGTGTATAGGCCTCAAATTAAAGGCCTAAGTTCCATAGTGAAAAATATTCACTGTTACATAGCCAAACACAGGTTATATCAAATAATTACAGATAACCTGCTAAAACAGGCTTAGTTAAGTTAGAATAGTTTAAAGGTTTTTTTGTGGTTCACATTTCCTGTAGAACAGTTTTACTATCAATTTAATGTAAAGATAGTCTAGCAAATAAATATGCAACAAAATGCAAGGTCTTAGTTGGTTGCTTACTTAGTTGGTTTCATAACTTTTGGACAAATTAAGGTTTTGTACTTTTTACACACGTCAATCATAATATTACAAATATATGACTAAGACAATGTTATTAAACAAACTAACATTATTTATAAATTATTGTGTCAGTGTGTTAATCTACTTTGCTTATTTATTTTGCGTTCTGCAACTCGTCTGCCAGTTAGTCTGTCACTGATACTCGTCGCGTGGGACCTGATAAGAAGTATTTTACTCAGATTAGGCTTATTAGGGATTAATGTGCTATACATATTTTTTGTAACGTACATTAAATAATTTTATAAAATATGATATATGATCAAAATTAAAAATCCACATTAATTTATCTCGACTGTTGTGTGTTTGTTATGGGTCAAAAACCTTTTATTATGCAGTACATCAAAGTATACTCCAATAAATTAACTATTGTTACTCTGTTGTTGAAGCATAGATATTGGCTAAATTTTCACGACTCAATTACAACTAAAATAGCTTCCATTGCTTTTCATATAGGAAAAAACATATATTTGTTTTTAAGTTAATTTTATTAAAACAGAACGAAATATCCGAATCCAAGAGCAAGGCTTTGTAATTTTAAGTTTATCTGCGGAGGCGTATCAAGATATTTTGGTCACATACACGCTACCTAAGAAGCGCTGAAGTCATGTATAAAGATACTCTTCTGTTCTTTCCGATTATCCAAATATTTAAATTTTGCTCTCTGAAATTGTTAAGTATATTTTTTGCTCGTTAAAAGAGCCATTCCTAAAGTATATCGCATAATTGGAGGGATGGTATTTAACAGTCAATATTGGTCTAAAAGGGAAGGAAGTAGGAATAAATTCTAAATGGTTCATGAGTGGAGCCCCCTCATTACAGTCTCATGGCCGTAATGTCATAATTTTGATCCTACTCGATTCTCATCTCCTGGTAGCATTTGATGCTAACCTACCAAACTCCGGGCACCCAAATACCGTACTATGTTATTCATATGGAGAAAATTGCCTTGTTTTCGATACAATAACTGTAAAACGGAGAGTATTGAATATATGTATGTTTATTCAGTAAGTACATTTCTTCTTACCGTACCAAAATGTAACGATAATATTTGTTCCTACGAATAGAGAATATAAATTAGTAAGATAATACTAGAAAATATAAATGTTTCCGGATTTTGTATACGTTTGTTTAAAGATTGAAATTGATTTTAACAATAAAAGTGGTACAGTCGATGCAGAAGTCTTTTATGTACTATTCTTAGGATTTTTAGTCGATTTTGTTGAACAGTTCTTCTTAAAAATGTACCTGAGTAAAAAAATACTGGCTACTTTCCAGTTGTTTTTAATAGCCCAGGCCTTATTCAAATTTATCCACCGTAATTTACGTGACTTTAATGTGTTGTTTGCTTTAACACATTAATATTGTTGGCTATCAGTATAATCTTTGACTATAAATAATGAAGTAGACTTCTCATGGTCATTCTAAAAGCTGTCCCTAGGATTTAGTAAGCCATTATTCAAAGAGGACGTATTTACACTAATCACCAACAGAGTATACTTCTGTCAACTATTACTTATCCTCTTAAGGATGGAATTATACAACGGTTTTTGTGTCAGGAAGCAATCATAAGTAGATTTTCCCTTGCTTTATAGGGTGGAGATACTTTACAAATTATCGTAAATAATTCAAATAAATAGTTGATAGCAGCACAATCTGTCGGTAACCTAATAAAACTATGTTCACTTCAAATTCTGGCTAACACTAAAACAGCTGATCCATATAGATGGGATTTCTCTTTCAGGATACAATAATCAATGGTATAACTATAAACAGCATTATACAATTTTGGGTATAATTAACGTCAAAACGCATCATGCTTTGACCGACTGAGCTCTGATTTGATATGCCGATAGCTAAAAATTGGACATTACACTTTTTTTTAGAACAAATGGCTTTATCAATGTATTTCAGGCAATTCTTAAGCTGCAACTGATTGAGAAAATTCCTACTCATGATGAAAACATTATGCAACCCATGTCTATTTGTGTATAAATATTCCTAACGAATTTGACATGATACATCCATTAAACCATATCAAAGAGAGTATATAATTATGTTTTTAATGATTAATGAATGAGCCAAACATCGATTATATCGGGTAATTGGAGGGTCAGGCTTTGAAAGTCAACATTGGCCTTATAGAGAAGACGGAATAAAAATAAGGTGATTCATGACTGGAGTCCCTTTAATATTTATTATAGTCTCATGGCCGTAAAGTCACAATTATTTTCCTATTTGACTCTCATCTCCTAGTAGCGATCTGAGCAACCTGCCGAACTCCGGACACCCAAATAAATCCTATGTTATTCATATGGATAAATTCGTCTAGTTTTCGGTACCATATATGCAATAACTGTAGAACGGAATACACTGGAAACTTTTATGTTCATTTGGTAAGCACCTGTCTTCTTACCGTACCAAAATATAACGATTATATATATTTTATACTAATACAATATATGCTACTAAGAAAATACTAGAAAATTATAAATGTTTCCGGATTTGTAATACATTTATTTATATATTGGTATGGGTTTTAACATTAAAAGTGGTACAGTCGACACAGAAGTAGTGGATGTACAATATTTAGAATTTTCAGTAAATTCAATTGAACGGTTCTTCTAAGTGTACCTTTGTAATCTAATTCCGGCCACTTTCCAGTTATTTTTGATAGTCTTCAGTCCTTTCTCAAATTTATTATATTTTCATGACGTTTGTGTTTTGTGTGTTGAAACATATTAATATTGATGGCCATCAGTATAATAATTAAAAACAACATTAGATAATATCTGTTGTTATTAACGTCAAAATTCATCATGGTTTGCCCGACTGAACTCTTATTTGATATGCCAATAACATAAACTTATGACTTAGACATTTCTTTACAACTGATATATTTTCAGTGCAATTTTCAACTGATCGAGATTAACTTCCTATAATGAAAACGTTACTTATACAACACAAGCAAACTGCATTTAAATGCTCCTTAACAAATTTTATTTTATACATAAACCTATTTATAAAGACTATAATTATGCTTCCAATGATTTACACATGTATTTATTCAAATGATTAAAAACTGATACGGTTTCACTATATTGTTTTATGTTGTCAAGATTATGAAATGAAGACAATGATTTTATTTTGAGAGACGCTAACTTAACATTTATCAATAACCACAACGGTTTTTAAAGTTTGACAACAGGTTGCAGCAAAAACACAAGTTTCAGTCTCATTACACTATGTCCAGCATGATAAGCATTTAACTCATGAATAAGGATACTATTCTCTTCATTCAGATTATCCAAATATTGAAATTTTGCTCTCTGAAATCGCTAAGTATTGTTTTTGTTGCTCGTTAAAATAAGCCAAACATAAAATATATCGGATAATTGGAGGGACGGGATTTAAAAGCCAACATAACACTTATGGGGAAGTAGGAATAAATTCGAAATGGTTCATGACTGGAGCCCCTTTCATCACAGTCTCATAGCCGTAATGTCATAATTTTGCTCTTAGGCCCTACTCAATTCTCATCTCCTGATAGCATTTGCTGCTAACCTACCAACTCCGGACACCCAAATATGGAGAACTTGCCTTGTTTTCGGTACCATTCATGCAATAACTGTAAAACGGAGAGCATTGAAAATATTTATGTTTATTCAATAAGTGCCTATCTTCTTACCGTACCAAAATATAACGATCACATTTGTTCCTACAAATAGTGAATATAAATTACCAAGACAATACTCGAAAAATATGAATGTTTCCGGATTTTTTATAACATTTGTATAAAGATTGAAATTGATTTTATCAATAAAAGTGGTACAGTCGATGCAGAAGTCGTTGATTATTATTAGAATTTCCAGTCGATTTCGTTGAACGGTTCTCCTTAAAAATGTACCTCTGTAAACTAATCCACTTACCAGGTATTTTTGATAGCCTTCAGTCATTGTTCAAATTAATCCGCCGCAATCTTCATGACTTGAATGTGTTGTTTGTTATACATAGTAATATTTAGGCTATCAGTATAATTATAAACAACATAAGATTATATGTAGTATAATTACATGTCAAAATGCATCATGGTTTGACCGACTGAGCTCTAATTTGTTATGCTGATAACATTAACACAGATTATAAGACTTTTTTTAGAATAGTTCTCTATTGCAATTTTTTTAGTTCATTTTTCAATCTACAACGGATTGGGAATAATACTATTTATAATTAAACGTTAGCTATGCAACACATGCAAACTGTATTGAAATCCTAAAAAAAAATTATAAGATACCCTCTTTAAACCTTATCATATAGATTATAATTACACTTTTAATGATTTTCACTGTATTTAAATTCTGTAAATAATTAAGTTTACTGACTGCTTACTTTTTTGCAACATTTTTCTTAAAAGTATTATAGATTACCAAATGCAGAAAATGGTTTTATTTTGAGAGAGATAACTTATCAATTATCAATAACCACAAATGTTTTTAAAGTTTGACTTGGTTGCAGCAAAAACACAAGTTTCAGTCTCAATACACTATGTCCATATAATACTTATCTATATACGACACTACATAGCAAATACATTAAGAGAGGGCTCCCACCACGCATTATTTCGCGTTTCTAACTGATTCTCCAATAAGGCCATTGTTATCATTAAAGCAACTTCCCTTCTCAAATGGACATTTCGACATCGTTGAGTTATGGCGCATTTTAAATGCCAAAAAGGTACCTCTTGATTGTAGGGAGCAGATTGTTAAAAGCGCAGATAGTACACTCGTAGAAATTATTGTATATTTTAAAATTGTATTGAACGTATAATACTGATAATACCTCATAAACAAGAAGAATAAATTATCTACTCAACCAGTTTTTTCCGTCTTTCAATTTCTCAATAAATTATAATTCATAGCAGATGTAGTGTAAACAAACTTTATTGAAAACGACAACAACTTTAGAAGACAATTTCTTTCTGAAGTAAAAAAAAATCAGAATATTAGTACAATTTTGTGATCTGTTTTATTCCGCTTATCCTGGTATTTTAAGAACAAAAGTATCGCAGCCGGAATCGATAATTCATTGGACCTCAGCACTGTTTTTTTACTCTATCCTTCATAAAAATAATTTTGCATTAGGGAACACTTTATCACTAGTAAATTAAGTTATATAATAAAATATATAAAAGTATAAATAGATGGTACAACAAAAAAGTTATTCATTCAATATCTCCCGTTTAATAAGTGTTTACCCCCGCCTTGTACCAAGTCACAATTAATCATCTAAATACGAAACCACATAACATCACAGTCAAAGCCACAATATCATATTTCCGCTCCTACTCCATTCTCATCTCCTGGTTGCGGTTGATGTAAACCCACCAAACTCCGCTCACCCAAATACGTCCTATGATACTCGCCTTGTTTTCGGTACCTATTCAATAACTGTAAAACGGAGAGCATTGCAAATTTGTCTCTTTATTTAGTAAGTACCTATCTACCTCCCGTACTAAAATATAACGATTATATTTGTTCCTACTAATAGAGAATGTATAGTATCAAAAAGGTACCGGAAAAATATAAGTATTTATTTTTTACCATTTATAATTTCGATGATGAGGATTTACTTTTACAATAAAAGTAGTTCATTCGATGAGGAAAATGATAATGTATTACAATTCGAATTTCCATTTTATTGGCTTGAACGGTTCTTCATTAATATGAACCTCTGTAAACTAATACCGGCCGCTTTTTCTGACTGCCAGAGTCTGGCGGCTTGGTAATTTCTCCTCGAAGCCTTGATTTTCTCTATTTCCTCATTCTAATCCTCACACATTCGGGAGTAATAGGTCATGGTTGTGTGTGAAACAGAATGGGGAAACACAATAATTGAATTTATAAAACGGTGGGTAAACAATAATTTACTGGACACTAATTCACCAAAATAACTTTCGATTCAGACACACTCCCCTACCTATACAAACATAAACTACGGTAGAGTTAAAGTAGAGCCTTGCATTATACCTATCCCACTATGTTACCGTTGTTTTTCTTATGGACATATCGCTTAACCCCATTTAGAAATAAAAGCATTTTTAAAGCATATGATGAGGCACTCTGATGTTTTCCATCCACCCGTAAATGAGCTCACTGTTTTGAACCACACAGCTGTGTAAGTAACTCTAAACTTTGCCCTGAGTTTAATAGGCAAAAATATATAAAATGTAAAACGAACCTAAAAAAGGAGGATTATTTCACGGCTAAAGGAGTGTTTTCTTTAAAATATAATAAAATATACCCCCGTCGCAGCAAACCTGCATACTCAGCGAATTTCCAATGAATTATAACATAACACGTTAAGCCACTTAACAAGATTCATAGGAAATATATTCACAAACATGTGATATTTAAAATATTAATTAATTATTCTCCATAAGAATAACTTTGGGGATGAGTATGCAGGTTTGCTGCAACAAGGAACACAAAATAATGGGTTTCTATGCAAATATCAATAGAACTCAGCTAAGTGAAGTCACATACCAAGTTTCATCCATATACATTCATAAATAAGCGATATATAAAATTTTTATTATTTTCCAGAAGAATAACATGGGGACCGAGTACCTAGGTTTGCAGCTAAGGGAACCATAGGCGAAAAATTGTTTTTGTGCAAACAACAATAAGCCACAACCAGATGAAGCCATATACCAAATTTCGTCAGTTTATGTTCATAAATAAGCAAGATATACAATTTTTCTTTTTCTCCATAAGAATAACATTAGACAACGAACTGTGTTAAGCACTTTCAATATCTCAGTAACCAATTGACGTAGAGCAATGATCAAGATACCAAATTTTTTATGCTGAATTCAATGGTGAAAATTAAAATTTGATTTTAATAAAAGTTACATCTGGAAACCCCAAAAAAACACATTTCAATATCATACAGCACATCCTCGTCACAACCAGGACAGACCTAGACCAGGATGCGGGCTGGGTTTTAGCAAAGATTAATCGCCCAGAAAGAAGTGACTTCTGAGGACGTGCGTCTTAATGTGTAACCTGAAGTAATGTGGTAAACAGTTTTTAGGTTAGAGTCCGAAAGAGTAGAGGAGGTATATGTGAGTAAACTATTGTCAGGTAGAAGTTCCTCACTAGTCTAGCTACCTGTGAAGCTCATAAACGGATTTTTCTGCCTCCCCCTAAAGAAAGTTAGTTCCAAGGAAATTATTGACATGAATTTTTAAGCTACTACAATACATAACATTCACACAAATTATTAACATGACAATTTTAAATTACCTATGTTGCCTGTTCCATACGAAGGACACGTTGAAACATCCATTAATACCTTGCGAGATGCCATTAAAAACAAGAGCATTCATGTCTTATCGTTAAAGAAATCGCACAGAACTTCTGAATATTATCCAATTACCTTTGTTCTCTATGTCTACTGTATTACTTTTACAGTAAAATATAATTCTCATTTTTGGGGGAAAAATAATTTTTGACGAAGTATAAATATTTCCACTGTTTATTAACAATATATTTTCCTTACTAATAAAGAACAATTATAACAAATAGATTTATGTACGTAATCAGATAGGTACTTCCCTTGAAAATAAGTTTAAATTTTCAAGCAGTCGGCCTTACAGTTCCTGTAATAGTGGCTACTAAAATCGCTTTTCTGTACATGAACATCATAGGTAGAACGGTCGGTATTTGGGTATTCGGAGTTCGCCAGTTTGCACCGAACGATACCAGAAGACTAGAAAGTAGGAGAGAAAAAAGGAGGGTGGCTTCGTGAATCTATTCGATATCGTTTTTCGATATAGTTGTTCTGATAAGATTGGACCTCTTCATTTTTGACACCTTGAAAACACGTATTCCAAAGGTGAACCTGTTGCTTAAAACCGAGCAAAGTTGAACGATTTTGCTCATGATATATACAGTATGTGTTCATTCTATAAAATTGCCTTTAAAGGGAAAAACTGATGTTTTAGAATGCAATTGAATCAAAATTAATCTTCATGAAAATCTATATTTTGAACGCAGCTTGTGTCGACTAGAATAGAAGTACGAGTATAGAAGTATTGGTAACCTTTTTAGTACAACAACAGACAGATTGAGGCAGATTATTTTTTGTTACGCTGTCAAAGCCAGATCAGAACTGTCGGAGGAGGTCTATTTGCAAAAATCACCTTAGCGTATTAAAGACATAGAAGGAAAATTAGCTTAGCTAATAATAATAAAACCCAAAGGAATAATAACAGGTGTTCTAAAATTGATGTTGAATATGGTGGAACAGACATATATATTTCCATCTACATAAGTTTAAATCTTAATATTACATAATGAATTGAAAACAAATTACTCGATGTAATATCGAGTAATCATGGCACTTGAAGTGGCCACACTATACAAAAAAAGAGGCGGTTGAGTGTGCATACCGTCGATGATACCGTTCCCCTCCCCGCGTTCTCAGTAATTTCCTTCTTAATCTGCCCAACTTAGTAAGTCTCAGTGGTTTTGGATAGTCTAAAATAGTATTCCTACAACAGATTGTCACTTATCAAATAAAAGAATCGATTACTGATACTCTAGTATGACTAAACGTAAATTCCTTACCCTACAAGCATTGTTCTGACTCCGGCTATAGGCGTATTCGCCAACTTAGTAACATAGATGGAGAGACGCAGTAAACATAATTGAAGTCAATCCTTATCTGTTTATATTAATTTTATTAGGTATAACGCTTAGTAATTATAAAACAAAATTCACGTTTGGTCACGTTTTGGTACAATTTAAGTGCTATATATTTATTTCTACGTGATACTATGTCAACGGTAAATGTATTTCTTTATTTTCTAAAAGATGAATGCATCAGGCAGTCTTGTTGCAGTTACCTCCTGTCCCAAATTAAATCATTACAAATTCAATGCAAAATACTTGTAATGTGTAAACAATTTTAATTGGTAAATTACATAACAACTGTATTGAAGACCGATGACAGCCGTATAAACGGTCTGATGGACTGTCCAAAATTTTCATTTTTTTTAAACAGTATAACTCATAACAAACATTGTGGTGTTCTATTTATACGGTTTATGTCATTATAACCTTCAAAATTGTTACCGCAAACTTCCCTTTTTAAAGCATACATTCTAAAATTATTGTTTTTTTATGTAACAATAATTTAGAATGTTAAATTATTGTAAATTATATTCCACTGTTGTTTTTTGTTTTTGAAATTATTTATTGATGAATCCTGTGGTGAACTTTCAGGAAAATTTAACTTTTTATAATTAGAATGATGTTAATCTGCAAATAAGAAACATTAAGAAACATTTGAAAGGGTGTCGCGTCGTCTTAAGGGGGTTAAATGTATACATAACGAACATATTAATATGTGTTTAAAATTCATCAGAAGATTTTCTAACATTTTTGTTTATAACAATACTTTAAGTCGGACATTTTAATTTGTCATTAACAAATAACGCATTCAAGTATTACGAATTTAGAAATTTAATTGGAAGACGCTGAGTTGTAATAATTAATGAACAGTAAGTGGCCGGTACTAATTTTGAGAATATTTATCTGATGAACCGTTCCGTGAAATAGAATAATAAATCTAAACATAATACATTAACGTTATCTGAATCAACTGTACTTTTAATGTAAAGTAATCTTCATCTTCTAGAGATAAAACGCATTTATATTTATAATTTTTGATTACCTTTTTAATAATATAAATTCTCCATCTAAATGTTAAATGTATGAAAACATTTTAGTACTTACTAAACAAAGAGACAAATCTCAATGCCAGTTTTACAGTTATTGCATAAAATGTACCGAAAACGAGGCAATTTTCTCTCTATAAACAGGACAGGACGGACGGTGTTTGGGTGTCCGGAGTTAGGCAGGTTAGCACCGTACGCTACCAGGAGATGAGTATCGAGTAGGAGAAAAATATCACATTACGGCCATGACACCGTGACACGAATAATTTGGGTTCTAGACACGAATAATTTGGCGTTTGTTTATACCTGCTATGGCTCGTCCCTCCACCATGGAGTATTCCATATAACTGATGTTTGCCTCTTTTGAAAGAGAAAAAAGTTAGCGATTTCAAAAAGATACTTTACGGTATCATCAATAATAAACGTTCAATACGATTCCAAAATATTCAAGACTTTGATCGAGAGTACTGTTTGCGATTTCAACAATATGCTTCCTAAAATCGCCAGGTACATTTTTGGTATTTAAAATGTGCACTAACTCATCGATTTTGAGAAATCCTTTCAGAAGGAGTGGAGTTTAAATGTTAACTTGTTATTTCTAATAATATAACCATTTTCTGTATTTGATAATCTTTGAAACTTTCAAGAGTAATGCAGCTAAAACGTAACCAGTTTATAATTATTTATATAATTTAAGTATATGTGAAAATCATTCAAAGCATAATTAGAGTCTATATGCGATTTAAAGGAAATATAATATCAAATTGGATAAGGATTGCAATACAGTTTGCATGTCTTGCATAACTATCGTTTCATTATAGGTAGTATTATTCTCGATCCGTTGCAGATTGAAATTACACAGAAAAATTTTGCAAAAGCCATCTGTTCTATATAAAGGCCTAGTAACTCGAAAATACCTCCACAGATAAACTTCAAAATTTGAAAAGTGCAATATCTAGGTCAAGTTTGTTCGGATAATTTCGTTCTGTATTAATAAAATTAACATAAAACCTGATCTATGTTTTTTCCTATAAAAATAACATCAGAAGCTATTTTAGTGGTACTTAAGTCGTAATAATTTAACCAACGTCTATGCTTAAACGGCAAAGTTTCAATAGTCACTTTACCAGAGTAAACTTTGATATACTGCACAATAATAGGTTTCCGATAAAAAAAGACACAAAATAAGAAAAAATGAATGTGGGTTTTAAATTGTGCACATATAAATTATTTTATAATTAATTATGGTTATTAGTAATTCTTAAGTTAGCATCTCTCAAAATAAAACCATTGTCTGCATTTGCTAATCTTAGCAATATAGAACAATATAGCGAAATCGTAATCAGTTTGTAATCATATAATGATAAGGTTTAATGTATCATATCAAATTTTTCAAGGAGGATTTCAATACAGTTTGCATGTGTTGTATAACAACCTTTTCATTATATCAATCATTATTCTCGATAAGTGGAAAATTGCACTGCAAAATATTGCAAAAGCCATCAGTTCCAACGAAAGGCCTATGATCCATATTTATGTCATCGGCATTAAAAAATTAGAGATCAGTCGGTCAAACCATAATGCATTTTGACGTTAATAATACTAGAAATCGTCTAATGTTTATAATTATACTGATATCCAACAATATTAATATGTTTACAACAAACAACACGCTGACGTCATGAAAATTACGGCGGTTAAATTTGAGCAAGGAGTGAAGGCTATCAAAAATAACTATTGGAAAGTGGCCGGTATTACTTTACAGAGGTACACTTTTTAGAAGAATCGTTCGACGGAATTGACTGAAAATTTTAAATATTGTACATCAACTACTTCTGCGTCGACTGTACCACTGTTATTGTTAAAACTCATTCCAGTATTTAAATAAATATATTAAGAATCCGGAAACATTGATACTTGTCTAGTATTTTCATAATAACATATATTCTCTATTAGTAGGAACAAATATAATCGTTATATTTTGGTACGGTATGTAGTCAGGTACTTACTGAATAAACATACAAATTTCCAATGCTCTCCGTTCAACAGCTTTTGCATAAATGGTACCGAAAACAAGGCAAGTTTCTCCATATGAATAACATAGGACGGCATTTGGGTGTCTGGAGTTCGGCAGGTTAGCACAAAACGATATCAGGAGATGAGAGTCGAGTAGGTGCAAAATACCGGTGCAACATATGGCCGACTGTGATAAATATTAAGGGGGCTCCAGTCATGAATCATTTTGCGTTCAATCTTGATTCCCCATAAGACCGATGTTGACTTTCAAAGTTCGTCCCTCCGATCATCCGATATAATTGATGTTTGGCTTATTTTAAATAGCAAAAAAAACTTGTCGATTTCACAGAGTAAAATTTCAATATTTGATTATATATGATATATATGATTATATGCTTATATATGATATCAGTGCTTACAGTGGTAAGAGAATCAACTGAAGTAGCGTGTCTATGACCAAATTAACTCGAAAACGACTCCTCAGATAAACTTAAAAGTACAAAATATCGGTCGAGATTGTTGTTATTCAGATGATTTCTTTCAGTATTACCAAAATTATCTTAAAAACAAATTTTTGTTTTTTCTTATAAGAATAACATTGGAAGCTATTTTAGTAGTGCTTGAGTCGGGAATATTTAGCCAACGTATATGCTTCATTAGCAAAGTATCAATAGTTAATTTACTACAGTATACTTTGGTATACTGAATAATAAAATGTTTTTGGCCCAAAAAAACACACGAAGAAAGAAATAAATGAATGTGAAAGTAGGGGGCATTGACCGATTCAAAACCAGCAAAGGCGCAGTGAGGATCCTGAGGATCCACCTCACCCCCCGATGACGTCAGCCCCCCCCGATGACGTCAGCCCACTCCCGGTCGCCTACAGCACTTTTCGTGATGACCTTGAACATGAGGAAAAAACTTTTGAAAATTAATAACTAGCCTATTTACTCACCGATTCCCACGGGACTTTTTCCAGAGTGTAGGCCTATCCCAGAGGAAGCGAATGATGAAAGAACCCCATAGATCTGCCATCAAACAAGGCCGCTATTAATTTATAACCGCGTTTTCCTTATGGGATCTCAGCTGTTTATCGACCGATTTTGACGAAACCTCACCACATGTCGGACCGTGACCTAAGTAAACCATCGCTTAAAGAAAATTGAAAATCCACCGTTAAACGGGCCCGCTATTAATTTTTAAACGCGTTTTCCTTATGGGATCTCGGCTGTTTGCCGACCGAATTTGATGTGACTTCGTTACACGTTGTATGCCGGCTTGACTAAACCAAACTGGGAGCGGCTCCGCGACGTCACGTGTCGAGGCGCGTGCTAGGGCCTACGTGACCGCCCGGGGCCGTTTACTCAACAGCGACCTTCCAGACCCCTCATCACCCCCTCACCCCTCCGTTCTAGAAGGCTCCGGAAAGTGCGTCGCACGAAGCCTCCCAACCGTAGTGTTATTTATGAGCGCGTCCCCAAGGGTTTCGTCAGTTTGCCTTTGGAGTTATTACTGTGCGGACGAAGTATTGCCGTCTCTGTGATACACTTATACAGCCTGTTGTTCATTGCTTGTGCGACTGTGTGGAGCTTTCTCTTTGGATACCTTAAAATGTAAGTAACATGTAATTTACTTTTTCATCAGCCAGTTTACCAATGCTCTAAAATCTAATTAGCTAACATTAATATTTAATCTTTTACATATCCCAGTACACTGAGCCTTGTCGTTGTTTCTTTTCCGATGGAGATGAGTGGAATTGTAATGACCTTGAAACAGTTGTGTTTTATAACCATTAAAATTAATGAACCAAACTTAAAAAGCAAAATAGACTCACTATCACTCTTTTTTTTAATGTTCGAGCGAAATAATTAGCTAACATTAATATTTAAACTTTTACATATCCCAGTACACGGAGCCTTGACGTTGTTTCTTTTCAGATGGAGATGAGTGTATCTGTAATGATCCTGGAACAGTTGTGTTTTATAACGATTAAAATTAATGAGTCAAACTTAAAAAAAAAATTAAAATAGATTCACTACCACTCTCTTTAAAAAAAAAATTTAGCGAAATAAAATTAGGTTTTGCTTTTCAATTGAAATTTCGAGTTCCTAGTGGAGTTACAGACGAGGGTGAATTCCCCATGTGCGAGCGTAACAAAGACAAAGACGTGTACTAGTGTTAGGAATGTCATAGGAGCGATTCTTGTCATTTAGTTCCGTCTACTATTAGAAGGGTTAGATTCACCTCGTTCTCAGAGGTACCGTTAATAAAGTGCTTTTGCTGTGACAACTGCGCTTTTGTGGCGGACGGAGAGTATAGATACCCGATGTTGCAGATGGCTGTTCCTCGTGTGTGTGAGGTCTGCGGGCGCGTCCACGTGTCTGCTAGAAACCTGGCTCGTCACGCTGCATCCGCCCACAACGACCGCCATTACGAGTGCCATGTCTGCGGTAGACGCTTCGGGCGAAGCGACAACTTGCAGCGCCACCTCGCCGCAGTTCATCCTCCTACTCCTCACGATCAAGCGCCAGGTACAGTTTTAGGTTAAATAAGAAACCGCCAGTAGATTTATTAAGTATGCTTTCTTCTCCGATGTCCTCACCCATGACGTCACGGCGCGCCCGTGGACTTTGGTAACTAATGATTTGTTTTTATGGGAGAGTAAACGGCCTTAACCGGGTAAACTGGCAATTAAGACGAGAAAACAGACTCGAGGGGTAAACAAGAGGTTGCCAGCCCTCTGTATAGTTCCTCACCGCTACCTCCTCACCCTTGTATATATCGGGCTCGGGTAAATGGCGATCGAGATGAGGAAACAGACTCGAGGGGTAAACAAGAGGTTGCCAGCCTTCTGTGCAGTTCCTCACCCTCGTGTTTATCGGGTAACTAATAGGTCTTGTTTTCCTGTTCGCAGGCTGTCCATGCCCGTTGTGCGCTGTCGCCCTGGTGGGCCCCGAGGATCTGCGCCACCACATGGAAGCGGTCCACGGTGCGAGCCCGTCAGCTTCGACCTCCTCCTCTTCTTCCTCCTCCGCTGCGACGCCACCCACCAGAGATCTACGGCCCGAGTGTGACGCGTGCGGGCGGCGGTTTTCCCGCGAGGACCTGCTCCGGCGCCATGTGCAGCTGGTGCACGTCAACGAGGCTCGCTGTCCTGATTGCGGCGCTCTGTTCTGCAAGGCCGCGTACCTCCAGCGACACGTGGCGAGCGCTCACCGCGGCAGGAGTTTCGTGTCCGCCTACTGCGACCGAGACTTCACCCGGCGCTACAACCGAGACCAGCACGAGGCTCACAACTGTCCCGTCGTGAGGAACCTCGTTTTGGACGAGATGCCGCGCCTGCCCGCCCTGTCACCCGAGCCGCGCCCAGGACCCAGCTCCGAGCCCCAGCCCCGCCCAGGACCTAGCCACGAGCCTCAGCCCGGACCCAGCACGGCACCCGACGGGATGGTGGGTGGGGGACTGCCCACGTTCCGCACCATCCAACGGGCGTTCCGCGGACGGCTTCTGACCTTCGGTCTGTCCCGGCCCATGGAGGACTTTTTGACCGTGGATGACGCGCTGGTGCTGCTGTTCGACAGCGTCCTGGAACTGCTGGCTGACGTCAGGACCCGACATCCGAACACCAAGGTCAACATGTTCCTGGAGTGCGAATTCGCCAACGTCCACGGGGTCACTTGCCTGCGAGCCTTCAAGACGAAGAACGTGCCTCTCACTGCCGCGTCGGACCTGGTGGCGTTCCTGTCGGCTTCCTTCAACAAGCTGGTGGAAGAGAAGGAGCAGTGCGAGCTAATGGGCAGCGGGTGGAGCTATCTCTGTATACGCGACTTGGAGATCCGCGTCAACCTCTACACCCCGTTGGGAGAACGCGGAGACCGCTTCATCCAGCTTCCCAGGACCATCTGCGAGACGCGCGCTGTCTTCAACGTGCACAACGACGATGACATGTGTTTCAAGTACGCTATCCTGGCCAAGTTCGTCGCGCAACACGCGGAGAGGCCTGCAGCGTATACACCGGACATCACGGCGCGCTACGATTGGACCGGCCTACGCTTCCCCATGGCTGTGAAGGACATCAAGGCTTTTAAGAGGAAGAACGCCATCAGTGTAAACGTATACGTATCGAGCGCGCCATGGTGGGGAGACGCCCCAACGGATCCCCAAAGTTCCAGGTACGCGTGTTCCCGCTGATGATATGCAAGCGGGAGTTGGAGGATCACCGGGACCTGTTGTACGTGACTACCGGCAGGGACAGTCACTTCGCCTACATCGCAAACATGAGTAGGCTAGTGCTTCCTCAGCTAACGTCTTACGGCCACACTATCCACGTGTGTAAGCGATGCTTCGCTTACTTCGACAACCGGCCCAACAAACTGGAACTGTCCGGTGCCGAGCGTCTGGAGGAGCACATGCGATACTGCATCGCCAAGGCCCCCCTCCGCTTGGACATGTCCAAGAAGCAGCAGATCCGGTTTGCCCATCCCGAGTAACTCGGCGCGAGCGCTTTTGCGTTTACGCGGACTTTGAGTGTGCTCTGCAGCCCGTCGCTGTTGACCCGGTGGAAGCGCCGCCCGGCACGAGGCCCCTGCAAATGCACGTCCCGTACGCCTTCGCCTACCAGATCGTGGACTCGCTCGGCCTGGAGGAGTTTGAGCCCCACGTCTACTTCGGGGCTGACGCGTCCAAGGTCTTCATGGAAAGGTTGAAGATGGACGTGCTGGTGCTGTGGGACCTCCTGACCAACATGGTCCTACTACAGCCCGTCTTGAACGACCAGGAGATGCGCCAGGTCATCGCGGCCACCGTCTGCTACCTCTGCTTGAAGGAGTTCACGGACCAGGACGTCAAGGTGTGGGACCACAACCACGCTCCGCCTTACGAGTTCCGAGGAGCCGCTCACCGCTCGTGCAACCTCAGGTACCGGGAGCAGCGACACATCAACTGCTACTTCCACAACCTGTCCAACTACGACGCCCACTTCGTAGTGCGGGAGTTGGCCATCGACCCCGGCGAAGTGGACGTGTTGGCGCACACGGAGGAGCGGTACATCGCTTTTAACAAGCGATTCCACTTTGGCCAGCCCGGAGATAACCCGCGACGGAGCAGCTTCGCGGTGCGCTTCCTGGACACGTACAGGTTCCTGTCCATGAGCCTGGCCAGCCTCGCCGCGGGACTTCCCACGGACAGGATGCGCGAGACGAGGAAGCGCTTCCCCGACGACCGGCTGTTCGACCTGGTGCGTAGGAAGGGCGTGTTCCCCTACGACTTCGTGACGTCCTACGACACGTTGTACAGGACCAGGGAGCTGCCGCCCAAGGAGGCGTTCAGGAACACCTTGACCCTGGAGGACATCAAGGACCAGGAGTACGAGCACGCCCTCAACGTGTGGCGAGCCTTCGAGTTTCGACACCTCAAAGACTACGCCGACAAGTACCTGCGATGCGACATCGCCCTGCTCACAGACGTCTTTGAGCAGTTTCGCAATACGTCGCTGGCCGAGTACGGGCTGGACCCCGCCCACTACTACACGCTGCCGTCCTACGCGTGGGACGTGATGCTTAAGACCTGCAACGTGGAGCTGGACACGCTGCAGGACTTCGACATGTACCTGTTCGTGGAGCAGGGGATCCGGGGAGGGATCTCACAGGCCATCACCCGCTACGCCAAGGCCAATCACGACAGGTGCCCGGACTACCGCCCGGACGAGCCCACGCGCTTCCTCCTGTACCTGGACGCCAACAACTTGTACGGCTGGGCCATGTCCCAGTGCCTGCCGACCGGAGACTTCCAGTGGCTCAGCCGTGAGGAAATCCAGGCGTTGGACATAGCGGCGCTGGACGCGGAGCCCGTTCGAGGCTACATCCTGGAGGTGGACCTCCACTACCCCGCGTGCCTACACGACCTGCAAAAGTACCTTCCCTACTGCTGCGAGACTAAGCGTCCGCCGATAGGGAACTTCCCCAAACTGTTGACAACCCTGGACGACAAGGCGCACTACATCTGCCATTACAGGGTCAACAGCAGGCGCTGCAAAACGGGTTGGAGCTGGTCGCGGTGTATCGAGCGATCTCCTTTCGCCAGTCGCGGTGGTTGGAACTGTACATCCTCATGAACACCGAGCTGTGGAAGAAGGCCAGAACGAAGTTCGAACAGGACTTCTTCAAGCTCATGAATAACGCGGTCTTCGGCAAAACCATCGAGAATGTACGGAAGCGCCTCAACGTCAAGCTGGTGTGTACCCCGGAGAAGTTCTCCAAGTACGTTGCCAAATCCAACTTCCTGGACCGAACGTACTACACGGAGGACGTGGCTCTGGTGCATCTGTCCAAAGTCAACATCGTGTTGGACAAGCCCGTCTACGTAGGCATGTCAGTCCTGGAGCTGAGCAAGTGGCTCATGTACGAGTTCCTGCGGAAGATGAAGGAGCGCTACGGTTACCGCCTCACCATGGACTACATGGACACGGACAGCTTCGTCTTTGACATCGTGTCCCAGGACATCTACGCCGAGATGAAGGAGCACCTGGAAGACTTTGACACCAGCGGCTACCCGAGGTCCCACCCCTGCTACAGCCCCATCAACGCCAAGGTCATCGGAAAGTTTAAGGACGAGTGTAACGGCCTGTTCTTATTCGAATACCTCGGCCTGCGGTCCAAGCTGTACTTTATGGATATCGAGGACGCAGCGACAGGCGGCAGCAAGGCTCTCAAGCGAGGCAAGGGGGTGGCGAAGGGCGTTGTGAAGAACGTCCTCACCCCCGACGACAACAGAGAGTGCCTATTCAATGGGGTCCAAAAGCACACCATCAACGTCCGGTTCCAGTCCCACTTGCACCGAGTTTACACCGTGCAGGTGGACAAGCTCAGCCTCAACTCCGCTGACGACAAGCGGTGCGTCCTCCCCGACAACATCCGCACTCTACCGTGGGGACACAAGGACGTCCCGCCGCTACAGCCAGCCAGGAGAAGAGGGGAACAGCCGCGGTGGATGGAGGTTGACGGCGAGGAGGAGGGGCAGCGCCAGTCCGAAGACGAGAAAGAAGACTTCCCTGTCTATTTGTATACTTTAATTATAAGAAAAATTGTAAATAGTATTTGTAAATAATTATACAGTAGATGGAAGAGGAAGAGCGGAGGCTGCAGGAACAAAGCCGACTCCTGCTGACGCAATTAGAAAGTCTAATTGCAGAAAAATCCGATAAGAAATAAATATACCGTTAAACCCTTTCCCTTAATTAACTCTTCTATGATAAATAAACGTTACAAAACGTAAGAGAAAGAAAAAAATAGAAACGAAAGCGAGGTTTACAGAGGCAGGCTAGAGTTAGGTTAGACGAATCGCCCAGGGGGCCGGAGTCTTCTAGAACGGAGGGGTGAGGGGGTGATGAGGGGTCTGGAAGGTCGCTGATGAGTAAACAGCCCCGGGCGGTCACGTAGGCCCTAGCACGCGCCTCGACACGTGACGTCGTGGAGCCGCTCGCAGTTTGGTTTAGTCAAGCCGGCATACAGCGTGTAACGAAGTCACATCGAATTCGGTCGGCAAACAGCCGAGATCCCATAAGGAAAACGCGTTTAAAAATTAATAGCGGGCCCGTTTAACGGTGGATTTTCAATTTTCTTTAAGCGATGGTTTACTTAGGCCACGGTCCGACATGTGGTGAGGTTTCGTCAAAATCGGTCGATAAACAGCTGAGATCCCATAAGGAAAACGCGGTTATAAATTAATAGCGGCCTTGTTTGATGGCGAATCTATGGGGTTCTTTCATCATTCGCTTCCTCTGGGATAGGCCTACACTCTGGATGAAAGTCCCGTGGGAATCGGTGGGTAAATAGGCTAGTTATTAATTTTCAAAAGTTTTTTCTTCATGTTCAAGGTCATCACGAAAAGTGCTGTAGGCGACCGGGGGGGGCTGACGTCATCGGGGGGGGCTGACATCATCGGGGGGGCTGACGTCATCGGGGGGGAGGTCAAGGTCAGGGTCAAGGTCACCGGGGGGGGGGAGTTGGATCCTCAGGATCCTCACTGCGCCTTTGCTGGTTTTGAATCGGTCAATGCCCCCTACTTGTGAATTATTATTATTATTACTTGAGAGCATATTATCGTATTTTATCATGTTATTAGTTGCACTTTATTAAAAAGATATATAGTACATTAATCCTAATCAAGCCTAATCTGAGTAAAACACACTTCATACCAGGTCCCAGGTGACGACCAACTGGCAGACGAGTGACGGATCGCAGAATAACATTGAAAAATAGATGAAGACACTGACATAATGACTCATAAATCGATTGTTTTATTACATTGCCTTGGACAATTAGTAATATTATTATCGTCGTGTGTGAAAAGTACAAAACCTCAATTCGTCCAAATATTGTGATCAAGTTATTGAAACAGTAAGCAACCAACTAAGACCTTATTTTGTAGCATATTTATTTGCTACATTCTCTTTACATTAAATTGATAGTAAAACTGTTCTACAATATTTGAAATACATTACTCAAGATTTGGTGTATAACCACAACAAAAGCTTTTAACTATTCTAACTATATTTTACCAAATCACAATATTAAAAACATTATCTAGCCCAAAATAGGTTACGTAATCAGCACCCATGCCAATCCTACCAACAAACCATGCCGGAAAGTATTTCCAACATAAATAAACCAACGAATTTCTACAAAATTACTGAGAGAAGAACTATTGATCAATTTATGAATATTTCTCTAGGAATACAAATTTTAGTTTGGCAACAGGATTCGAAACTGCGACCCTAGGCTCTATGGGTAGCTACGATAACAACTGAGCTACTCCGAACTGTTGTAAATTACGAAGAAGTTACTATAAATAACCTAAGCAAGGCATTCTGGTGACTCTTGAATGAAACACAAGAGAAAATTCTGATGACGTTATTAAAATCAAGTCTTGAATTTTTAATGAGGCTCAATTACAATTTGGTAATTGAAAAATGAGGTTCATATGTTTCCCAATTATCATTTACGCAAGGAATAGGGATACGCCTAGTATAAATAATCATCGTACACAATAATTCCAAAATATTCAAGATTTCTATAGGTGAACTATTTGCGATGAAAAAAAATACATAAACAGGAATAATTTTACTCCCTGAAATCTATAGGTACTTTTTTACTTTCTCCCCTTATACATAGTATATGGAGAAAGTATTGTTTTCGTCAAAATTTTTCGAATTTGAGTTGTTAGTGGAAATATTCGTTTTGGTGCTCCCTGAACCCAAAAGAGTGGTTTTTACGTGATGTCTGTGTGTCTGTCTGTCTGTCTGTATGGATGTGTACAGAGCTAGAGCCCTAACCAATGGTCCGATTTTTATGAAATTTGGTATGTAGGTACTAATCCACGATATCTCCAGGCATTTTTTTCATTTCTGAATTTTTTATTTTTAAGGGTAATTATCCCCCCAAAACCGCCAAAAAACATGAAAAATCAAGGTTTCTCAAAAATCTAACGATTTTGATTAAACTTAAGACGTTTTTAAAACGTTAGTTTTACAACAAAATGACACCACACGCATTTCTGTAAAAATTCGGGTTCAGAAATTACAAGACTTAAAATATCAAAAATTCAGTTTTTTGAAATTTGTATAAAAAAACATAAATATAAAAATATTACTATTCATCATTAAAAAGAGCTCAAAAAACTAAATAATTTAGTATCTTGAATTACTATTCTACGATTACTGGTTGCAGAGAAAATTTAGATTTTCATTTTGCGGCAAACGCTGTATGTTGTCCAATGTTATTCTTAAGGGGAATAAAAAATTACTATTTCTCTCTTATTTATTAATCAATTTCGTTCAAACTTGATATGCTTGTCAAGTTAGCATTGACCAACAGAGAAAATTTGAAATATGTTGCCCCTTAATAACCCTGAGGGGGGATAGGGAGCATTTACCCTCTTATAACCACGTGTGTAGCGATGGATTCTGTAATGCCTCTTATACAGGGATTTGGGTGGATATTTTAGAAAACAACTTGTTTACAAGATTTTCTGAACATTCGACCGTGCTTTGTATTTTATATTTAGTAAATAAAAAGTAATTTATTCATTAAAGTTGGGCTAAAAGGGAGAAAGTATGTGTCAGTTTCCTGATACCGTTTATTTTATATAACGTGAACCATAACTCAACCATTTCGAATAACCCTTTGAGAAGATTCGGAATTTAAATGTTCAAATTGGTTTTATGGTAGAAACAGGTAGGAACGTGAAATAAAGTGTAGCTGGAGCTCTCTTAATGTATCTTCTATGTAGTTTCATATTTAGATGAGTATTTTGGAAATGGTGTAGGTCCAACTTATTTAAATTAAACGGGAGTTTACAAACCAATATTATTATTTTATCGTGACATTTACTTCGAGCATTATTTATTTCATAGTATAAGTAGATTTAATATACATATTTCCCTATGGAAAACTGATTTTAATTATAAAGCCGCGTTTACACCGGAGTTATCAACACGTGTTGCTAACATTTGTTAATAACATTTTAGAAAACACCTCTGAATTTGTTAGTAACATTTCATGTTATCAACAAAAATACCGTGTTAGCAACACAAATTTGCTATCCACCGAGTGTCGGTAAAATCTGGTAACATTTTTTAATCTTTTCAAACGTTGATAACGTTTGTTAGCAACAAATGTTACCGAACATATTGGATGTTAGCAACTTTCACCCATTCTCTTGCCCTGGGGCTGTGCATCTGTATTCCAGTGTTTTGTTTTGGTTTACTGTTTTAGTGAATTTCCCCTATAGGGAAGAAGCTATTGCCGTAGTCGGCATGGTAAGACCTAGGCCCAGGACCATGATAACTTTTCGTCTTGAGATCCCCTGAAGCCAAAAATACCAATCTTTCAAATTGTCCAAATCACAGCAGCAAATATTTCTGAGAAGTTACAAACAAAGAAATTGTTGATTTTCGAAATCTTAAACAATAAATTAAACTTGTGTACAAGTCTACGGTCGCTTAAAAATCCAAAGTCACGTACGTTTTTCCTACACAAGAATTGATTTTCTATAATTAGTGTCTTGTTGAGCGAACTTGTCTCCAAACACTAGTATCAAATATCCGAAATCACTGCTTGACATTCGTAAATTGTTTTTAAAATTACCGTCACATCGCAGCTTTCCACACAAAGATCGACGGACTTCACATTTGTCTAGGCCTCATAGCATATTACTGCCACTATACCTATCTCCTCTGTTTCACCAAAATAACACAGACAGCTGCAGCGAGAACCACATCTTTACACTCAACATTTTCCAAGCAATGTGACTTAGGCGAGGCCGGAAAAAATATACGTGGAAAAATGTTGGTATCATTTAAAAGTTTCAAAACGAAATGTTACTAACATTTTTGTTAATAACTTTTGTTATTAACTTCTGTTGCTAACAAAAAAGTTAGTAACATTTGTTGATAACTCCGGTGTAAACGCGGCTTAATACTGTACACAGAAGCTGTTTTTATATATTTTAGACACTGCAGTTAGCCATTTAGGTCCAATCTGCCCTACAAATAATTTGTTCCGGCACGGCGCAAGAAAATACTTCACGTGGGAGGAGTCTTTGTATACTAAAGACTAGAATGAGACTTTACTCTAGGGTTTTTGAAGCCGTAATAGACCATAATAATGCATAATGCTTGCATTGGTGTGAGGCGGACGTAATTGAGTCCCAAATGAATGCAGCTACAGAGTTAGATTCATTTGCAACACTGTTCTGTAATTGTAATAAAAATAGTTTTCATTTTCCTAGTTAGACATACAAAATTTGAAAACTTTCGTGATTGTTTTATTGAGGCTGTAACTTTTGATTTTGCTGCAACCTGTGGTCAAACCATAACATTTGGTGGTTATTAATAATTGTTAAAGTAATCAATCATCTGACAAAATAAAACAATTGTTTGCAGTTGACAATCTTTGAAACTATTAAAAACAATATAGCGAATCTTTAGCATTTTTTAATTATGTACAGAATTTAAAATCATGTTAAAATCATTAAAAGCATAATTATATGATAATTATATATATGATATGGTTTAATGAATGGATCATGTAAAATTTTTTAGGAGTATATCTATACAAATATTAATGTGTTGGTTGCATAACGTTTTCATCATGGGAAGTATTTTTCTCAATTAGTTGCAGATTAAAAATTACCTGAAATACATTGCAAAAACCATTTGTTCTAACAAACATTTCCAATTTTTAGTTATCTGCGTAACAAATCTGAGCTCAGTCGGTCAAAGCATGATCCATTTTGACGTTAATTATACCAAATATTATCTAATGTTGTTTATAATTATACCATTGACTATGTATACTGAAGGAGACGTCCTATCTATATGGCTCAGCTGTTTTAGTGTTGGCAAGAATTTGAAGTGGACGTAGTTTGATTAGGTTACCGACAGATTGTGCTGCTATCAACTATTTATTTTAATTATATACGATAATTTGTTAAATATCTCCACCCTAGAAAGCAAGAGGTAATCTCCTTATGTTTGCTTCCTGACACAACAACTGTTGCATAATTCCATCCTTGAGAGGATAAGTAATAGTTGACAGAAGTATACTCTGTTGGTGATTAGTGTAACTACGTCATCTTTGAAATCTGGGTTACTAAATCCTAGGGGGAGCTTTTACAATGACCATGAGAAGTCTACTTCATTATTTATAGTCAAAGATTATACTGATAGCCAAAAATATTAATGTGTTGAAGCAAAGAACACATTAAAGTCACGTGAATTATGGCGGATAAATTTGAACAAGGACTGAAGGCTATCAAAAACAACTGGAAAGTAGCCAGTATTCGTTTACTGAGGTACATTTTTAGGAAAAACCGTTCGACGAAATCGACAGAAAACCCTAATAATAGTACATCAACGACTTCTGCATCGACTGGACTACTTTAATGGTCAAAATTTATTTAAATCTTTAAACAAATGTATATAATCCGGAAACATTTATACTTTTCCAGTATTATCTTAGTAATTTATATTCTCTATTCGCATGAACAAATATGATCGTTATATTTTGATACAGTAAGGAGATAGGTACTTACTGAATAAACATACCAAATTTTAATGCTCTCCGTTGTACAGTTATTGCATAAATGGTACTGAAAACAAGGCAAGTTTCTCTTTATCATAGGGAATTGGGTGTCCGGAGTTCGGCAGGTTTGCACCGTGTCCTAACAGAGGATGAGAATCGAGAAGAAGAAAACATGTGACATACGGTCATGAGGCTGGAGGTTCCAGTCACAAATAACTTGGCGTTTGTAGTTGCTTATAAGCGCGAAAAGTTAAAATTTCATGATAAATTTAAAATACTGTATTTTCTTTTCGGTTTCTTCTTTAGAATAAAGCTCCGGCTCAAATAACTTAAGGAAACTCTAAATCAAGCATGACTCGATCTAATGTCTAAGTTAAAGACAGCTACACTCTACCGGACTTTTACCCTGACATCGGACCGACCACCGAGCACTCTCGAGGCGGCTTTTGAAGAAACTCGATCTTCTTCGGGGTATAGCTGGAGAGTACATAAAAAGCTTGTAACTTATTAATCCAACATGATGATAACAATTAATCATTTACATTAGTTTTCCTTTCAAAAATAAATTTTTAGCTCTTTTTCGAATTTCAGCTCCAGGTGAAGCATTTTTAGCTCAGTCGGTAAAATTTGCTTTTGTCACTCTACCCCTGGTCATATCAACTATACTGTTTGTTACTCTTCCGTTCTACTATTTATCACGTGAATTTGGTAATTTGACATAATATTACACTGTTCATATAATTGTTCGCTGTATAATTACCGCTAAATTTGTCCAACGTCAAATAAAGTATTGTTATTCAACACTTCTAAAAGCATGTTAACACGGTGTTATAATTACTTAAGTGAACACAACTGTTATATATACATATTATATATATATATATATATATATATACAAATAAATATATGCAATATATACATACATATACGGAAAGTCGCACGGCACATTTTTCTACTCAATTCTTATCTCCTGCTAGGGTCCGGTGCTAACCTGCCACTCCGGACACCCAAATCCGACCGTCCAAATACCGACCGACCGTCCAATGTTATTTTCATATTGAGAAACCCACCTTGTTTAGGTACCATTTGTGCAAGAACTGTAAAGCCGAGAGCTTTGTAATTTTTCTCTTTATTTAGGAAGTACTTAAACATATCATCACACTGGTAGAAACACGTAAATCGTTGAAAATGGGACGCAAAAATATTGTAATATATGGTCAATACATTTATTTAGTACAAGTGGTACCGTACAGTAGGCACGGTAGACCTGAATGTAAAATTGAAACAATTGAATGTGATTTCATTGAACTGTTTATTACATCACCTCAACGGGACTGCTTATTACGTCATTAATCTAATAACCGCTTTCAAAAAATTAAATTAAGGCTTCTAGGCGTATTTTGTTTGGCCACAGCTAAAACTAGTAACTTCCTAAATTAATATACCATTCCTTAATATTACCATACCTTAATTAATATTTGTTCCTAAATTAACCTTAAGGTTATATTATATAACATAACAAAAGTTATATTGTTTGAAAAGATTTGTTAAGTATTTTGGTGTACAGTTATTGTAGAGTATTTATTTTATAATCCTCTCACTTTTTATAATGGGAAATAGAAAGTTTGTTAGAAACTAAAAAAAATAATACGAAGATTAAATGTTGTCCTTGAACTAAATGGATAACCAAAGTGATAACTACTATAAAAAGTAGTAGATTTTATTTACAACTCTTTATTTAATTCGTAAATAAAGTTATCATCACATTGTTACTTTCACTCCTACTCGATTCTAATCTCCTGGTAATGTCCGTTGCCAACCTGCCACTCCGCACCAAATATACACACTTCCTTCCAAATACCGAACACCTCCCGTTTGTTGCATTGAAAATTTACTCTTTATTCAGAAAGTTCATTTTCTAACCAATGTACTATATTTTATATTTTGATTCGAGGTTCATTACATCATAAAAATGTACCTCTCTGTAAACTAATAACGGTTACTTTTCAGTGCGCCTCTGCATCTTCAAATCGAGCCGTCGAAATGTGTATGACTTAAATGGATAATTTGTTTATAACATATTAAAGTGCTCGAGTTGAAGTATTATGGCAGAGGCTACGTACACGTCCGACGTGAACCGCTACTGTTCACGTCCGTTCCAAATTATGCACCGTACGTTACTTATCCTGTGGTTTTTAAAACAAATTGAGAGCCAGACAACCTCCTAACCTAACCTAACGTAACCTAACCTATCCTAACCTAACCTAACGTAACGTAACGTAAACTAACCTAACCTAACCTAACCGGTAGCGAAGTGAATTTGCCCTTACATTGGACGTGTATGTAGTCACTTCGAAGTATTATTACAAATGGTATAGATATTTCCTTTAAGTTTAAATGCTTTGACTGACCGAGCTGAAAATTGTTATAATAATAACTAAAACATTGTCGTGTTCTTTAGGTCTGTACACACCATACATATAGAGATAAACTCAACTATTCGATTTTAGGTTGCTGCAGTGAGCTACAAAATGAATATTTCTAAAAATAGATAACTGAACTCAAAATTTTTCACGAAAATAAGCATTTCTTTATACATGGGAAGAAAGTAACACATTTACATAAAATGTTTAAGCTATAACTGCCAGTTTTCTTACTCACCATAATCTTTAAATAACCTACAAAACTCTGGTTATATTTTACTATTTATTCAAATGGATTTTTTATGCCTATATATATTGTTATTACATAAAAACATCAAAATCGCTTACAAATATGAAATTGTTATTGTCGTTTCACCATTATTAATGAGCTTTAAGGATATTTTGCAATTAGAACAGTAGAAACTTCGTAAATCATGCTGGTGTAAAAAAGGATGTTTTTGAACGACCATTTGAAAAATGTAAAAAACCTTAAGTTGAATGGTTTTGTGTTTATTTGTTAATACTGTATTATTTATTTTATTTATAATTTGTTTGGTGATCTGATGAAGTATTAAAATGTAATAATGCAACAAAACAATGATACTACTCAATTTAGGAGATATACAATAATAAAACCTGAAAGTCCAGTAAAGTTGTCCATCCATTATAACGATTCACTAAAAACCAGGGAGGATTGGCGAACTCATCGATATATAACTGCACTCCACCTTTATGAATTTTAGAACATAAATTGAACATTGTTTTAATATTATCATTTGTAATAATGAAAATTAAAATATGCAACAGTCAATGTAGCATTGAACGTATTCGTTAATTGGTTTAAGTAATGTCAGGCCGCCCAGCTAATATGGTAAGTACATTTATAATATAAATATATAAAAAAAAGATGTTGGTATATTTGTTTGATATTTATACACTCCAATACCACTCAACCGATTGCGATGAAACTTTGCATGGTCATTCAGGTTGAAGCGAGGAATGTTTATAGCCACTAATAAAAGTTCCAGGACGTTACGGCCATGTCCCACTGAACTTTAAAGATACCAATGTAAAGGCGGTCCCACACTTCTCACGAACACGCCCGTACATTCGGCCGAACTCCGAGTGTCCAGTGTTCGGAGTGTTCGGGAGAAGTCTGGGAGCTGAACTAACTTTTGAATATATACGGAAACATACGGAACGGAATGTTCAGTGAACATTCTGGAGAATGTTTGGCCGAATGTTCAGGTGTGTTCGCGAGAAGTGTGGGACCACCTTTACTCTTATGGAGATAGGATTTGTTTTTTGTTTTCACAGATGACAAATTTTAAATATTTTAAACAGCTATTTATTTATTTAGATAGCGAGCTGTAATGTAAATTTTGTGAGTGTAGATTTTAAAGCACAATTATTGGGCGTAGCGCACCGGTAACCGCTAGTGTTTAATAAACTGTTGTTTACATTCTCCCCCTCTGCGTGCATATGTAGAAAGAATTTGCTTTTGTCAAACAATTAATTATGTAAAAATATTAGCTTATTACCCAAACCCACTGTCATGTAATCTTTATGAGTGTTTAGAAGTGAATAAACCCAGAGACAACACAAATTAATGACATTTTATATGCCGGTGCTATTGAACGGTATATTAAGATGCTTATATATTATTTTTAATTTTTAGCGAATTCCTCTTATATAGCGGATGTCACGGTATAGTCGACTTAGAAAAATCTAGGCTGGGGACCACGTGATATTTTCGTTATGGCGTCCCCAGAAGTAAAAAAAACACATTTGTTGAAATGTTATTGTATTTATTTGTATCCAAATAATGTGTGCGATAATCACAACTAAATCAACGAAACCTCCGACTTCGAAAACAATAAGTATGAAGGTGAACATTTACTGTTATAAGTTAGCGAATCAGAAGATAGAATCATGATAAAGGGGGGTTTATAGGTTTTTTAAAATCAGGTAAAAAAATGTCTAACTGTAGTATAGAGCTACAAGTATAATATTTTAATGAGCAACTTGGATTAAGTGGCTAGGAAAAATACGCATTCAAGACTTTACCCACGCTAATATTATGGGAAATAAGCATTTACGTTTTTCAAGGGTAATTTAAGTAAAAACCTCTTTTTAGAAATAATAATATCAATTAACACAGTTTATAATTTATTTGTCATATGCAAATAGTATCGAGATGCCCTTTATAATCTGATCTGTCCCATTTTAATTTCATATTTTATAAAATTGTGATCACACAAGCTGACCTGGTACGAAAGAAACTAATTGTATATTGATCTAATAACTAGAATATTTATGTAAAGGTTGTTACAGGCTCTTCTTTCGTTTACCTACTGTCGTTCCCATAAATTATTGAGCAAAACGTCTTATACCGATGGATTAAATACCTAGTAAGGTTGTTAACAGTTGGAATTTAATTTAATTTTCAGACTGAAAATCATTAATAACACAACCATCACAAGAACAATAATCCTTTGGAGCTCTGCAACTATTATTTTACTAATACATTTGAAATTTCAGAAAATGTCATGCTTTGCTCAGAGAAGGTCAGTCAGTTTGTTTAGATGACTTGGAGTAATATTTTACCACTTCCCCCTTCTGATAATCGGAGTTTTATAGTTCATTTGTATCTTTTCTACATTTGCAAGGTCACTCCATTTGTTATTTATAGCTCAATGTTCCTTTAATTTATTTTGCCACTCTACATATACAATCTTCACTCAAAGCTTTTAGTCTCTGCTCTCCGGAAACCACATGTTAACAATTATAAACAACACGAGTATTACTTTGACAGTACCCTGGTTGATTATGAACAGCTGTTACAATTCTTTTGTTTTGATTTTAAACTCCATAAGCCCAATGTTTATTTTTTGTAACTTTTCATTTTCGCTTTTTTCAAGAATATTGAATCAAGATTATTGAACGGGTTCAGCACTATATTTCCAAATTACAGAGAGGCAGATAAACTATATCTATAAGCTCAACATGAAGGCAAATGAGCGAAAAAGTGTTCTCCATAATCCCCTGGCGCAGAAACGTATTGCAGCTAATTTCGAAGTAATTATACTTGAAAAAATAATTTTTCAGAAGAAAATTTATCATTTTTACCATTAAACGTTATATTGTGTTTTATACGATAACTTTAGGGTGATAATTTTGATATGGATTTTGGTAAGCTTTCGTGGCTCATCGGACAAGTCATTTAAATTATGGTTATGTAATAGCCAAATATATAGGTAGATACCAGCTTACATTAAATATAGTATTACTACATTTGACCGGTGACTTTTATGGTACATTATGTATACTTTAATTTACACAAATATATTATTTTCCGTACGAGGTCCCGTTTACGAGTTACAGGAAGAAACGAAATAAGTTCGAAAATGTTGAGGTCCATCGGCAAATTTCGTCCAATTTCAAAGTTATTTTGAATATGAACCACATTTAGTAATAAAAATTGTGACCAGTGTATTTTATAGTAAATCTTGTCTACTTTAAATCCAGCAAGTATAGCAATTTCTGTACGAGGCTTCTTTTAGGGCCTACAAGAAGAAATATGGATAAAGTGCACAAAATCTGAGGTTTTTTCCTACCAAAAGTTCTCCCCATGGCTTTCGAGGTCGTAAACTTAGTTGTACAACCCCCGTTCTATATAAAACAATCCGATAACAAAATATTTTGTACCGGATTTAATGTAAGCTGATCGTCTCTCAAGATACCTATATATTGGGCTATAATGGGATATTGGGATATTGATTTAACGAATTCATCCACCCCTTCCCCCCACCACACAAACCGTAACTTTTATCAACAGCTGCTCTTATCGCTTGGAGAGCTTTTAAGAACGACTTAAAAGCCTTTCAAAGGTCTAACAATTCTAGCTCACCCATCCTCCATTCATTATTGTTTGTTTGAATTTCACAATTTGGCTGTCCATTGAATTACACAATGGCGTGGTGTACATTTAGTACTTATAGGCCTTGATTTATAGTGAGGATTTGTGATCTCAGTGAGCCACTCCTCCAGTGCGCATACATAAGAACAACAGTGTAGATTTGCTTATTACTATGTAGGTATATTTGTCAATACATTACTGCCTGGCATTGTTAAAAGTTTTGACATGCAAAATTTGTATTTAAGATTGTTTAACCAGTGAATATTATAACATACTAAGTTGTTAGAAGTTAAACGTAAATAGATTTTTATTTTTAATATCAGGTCAATTAATTTGTTTGTATAAGGTAGAGTGAGCACAGAGCTAATTTATATAATAGTAAAACTCTAAAATGTTTATATTTCTGTAAAACGTTTAATAAGATAGAATAAATACTAATTACAGAAAAATATAGCATTAGTGTCACAGTAAAGCAATAAACTTGTCATATCTATTATATTTGACAAGCAATTGCCTAAGCATATACCAACAAAATTCCTGTCTAGCTAAACATTAATTCCCAACTCCTCATAAATCAAAACCGTGTCATTTTCGTTCATTTTTCAACTACCCTCCTCCTCCTTCCGACATCACATCACTCATGTGAACGACTCTTTTGAAATTTGAGCAGAATTTTATAGTTGGGTGTTTTTATTTTATTTTGCAAATTGGTGAATACAAATTTCTAGTATAATTATATACGCGTACTGTTAGTACACATCCAATAGGAAAACAAATCAATATTGACATTATAATGGACAATCGCATGCATATACCGGTAATGAATTTTAAAAACTTAACATTTTTATAGTTACAGTAATAAAAAAAAACACC
Source organism: Allygus modestus (assembly GCA_963675035.1). Taxonomy (NCBI): domain Eukaryota; kingdom Metazoa; phylum Arthropoda; class Insecta; order Hemiptera; family Cicadellidae; genus Allygus; species Allygus modestus. The sequence continues at coordinate 321,152,412 of OY776111.1, forward strand.
TCATCCTCTTTATTGGGGGATATTTAGGAATATATAGAAAACTATACAATTTGCCAAAACATAATATTTTTTGCGTATTAACTCTGGTTCAAAAAAGTTTAATAGAGACACTGATAAAAATGTTACCGAAACTGTACAAACATTATTTGTTTGCATTATTTGCAGGGGTACCCCTGCCTGGTTTAAAGTTACGAATTATTAATATTCTATCACAAATTCTTGATTAAAGTAAATATTAAGGTTTATTGGTTGTTACGATTGCAAACAACTATCAAAACCCATGTCAATCTAGCTTGGTACAGTATATTATTTAAAAGTTTTTAAATTCAAGAGAAAATACAGGAGCCTTTGGCAAACAATTGTAATTTTGAGCAAATATCAATAGACCTCATCTAGATGAAGCCATATACCAAGTTTCGTCAGTATACGTTCATAAATAAGCGAGATATAAAATGTTTTCTTTTCTTCCATAAGAATAGCATTAGACAACGTACTGTGTTTAGCACTTTAAATATCTCGGTAACCAATTGACGTAGATAAATTATCAAAATATCAAATTGTGTGAGTTTTTTTGACCTGAATCCCATAGTAAAACTAATATTTGACTATTTCAAAAATTAGATGTAAAAAGTTCAAAAAACCCTTTTTGGGGTACAAAACCCCCCAAAATACCCTTTCGGGTGGAGCGATCTGGCCGGTTTTCGAACTTAGTCATAAATGTTGCTTTACACGTTTATACCAATTTCATCAAAATCGGATCATTTTTACGAGAGTTATCGTGCTCACAACTATATAGATATACATATATACAGATTCGAACGAATGGTGTTTTTGGGGTCTGGGGACATCAAAACGAAAAGTTATCATGGTCCCGGGCCTGGGTCTTACCATGCCGACTAAGGTAATAAATTACCCATAGGGGAATTCGCTAAAAGTAATTTAATTAATAAACAACTACGTGTAATGTCATAAAATAAAATAATGCACGTGGTCATGATCTAAATTGTCCTTAGATGCTCTAGTACAACAATTGATTACCTTCTCAAGTTTTTCTCACAAATTAAATTATATTTCAGTCTATTAACCGGGATGTGGGAAAATGTCTTTACCAAAGAAATTAATGATGTCAAGCAGGAAATACGCACCAATAAATGGGAAACAGCTAATTTTATTTTTATTTAAATAATGCACAATATACTAACTTTTATTACTGAGTATAAAATAGACAGAAAAAATATTGACAGTAAACGGTATAATTTACCCTGGGCTATACCTCAAATACATAATTTAAGGACAGAATAGAAAAAGGAGAAAGTGCGAAAGGTAGACAAATATCTGTGGAAAGAAATCTATATACACAACGATTGAACAATTGAATTTCAATTTAATAATACATATCTAAACTAAACATTTCAAATTTGCAAAATATTTAAGGTGTAAATGGAACGACACACAATACTGTAATGAATTGGGAACAACATTTGTTCGTATAAGATAAACACACTTTTTATTCACCTTTACAAATTAGTTATATCCGTAAATAATGAATAATTTCATGATAGAAGGAGAATAACGGAAGCGTTTGAGAGACTCGCCTTTTGTACAACCCTTTCCTGAAATGTTCTCCTCTCAAGTGAAATAATCATATTTTATGCTTGGAAGACTGGATAGCTTCTAATCCTGCTAAATTACCAGGATGAATTGTTTTGTTTGTAACTTATATTTCCGGTTTGTTGTTAAAAGTGTTTACATTGTATTTTGTAAAAGTGGCTGTTCAAAGTCACCTTAGGCTCTCATATCATCAGTTATAATAAATACCCCGGTTGCAGAAAACCTCCACATTCTAACTCACTAAGTCATGAAGCCACTTACCAAAATCAAAGCACATTTTTAAGTATGCGAGATATGACATTTATATTTATTCTGCAAAGGAAAAATAGTAGGACTGAGTACGCGGGTTTGCTGCAAAGGGACCAGAAAAAAGGGGTGTTGTAAGCAAATATCAATAAACCCCAAATATATGAATCCACATAACATGTTTATTTAATATATGTTCATTAATAAATAATGTATACAATTTTACTTATCCTCCATAAGACTAACATCGGACAACATACGGTGGTTAGCACTTTCAATATCTCAGTAATCGATTGACATACAGTATAACATGATCATGCAGGATAACAAATTGTTTATTTATTTAGCTGAATTCAATGGTACAAACTAACATTTGAGTTTAACAAGAATTAAATGTTAAAAGTTCAAAAATCACACTTTGGCTGTACTAAACTCCCATTTAAAATGCGAAGATGTGTCTGGATTTTGAACTCGTAAAAATAAATGCTGCCTTACATGATTATTTCAAGCAGCGTCGAGATCGGATATTTTTACGAAAGTTATCGTGCCTACGTACATATATATATACACACATTTAAAAGAATGGTGTTTTTGTCTTCTGGAGGTATAAAAACGAAAATTTATCATGGTCTCGGGCTTAAGTTACCATGCCACCTGCGGTAATAGCTTCTTCCCTATGGAAGAAATTCACTAAAAACTAAAAGCAATTATTACAGTTACATTTTAGTTAACTTTTGTAGTTTTATTACAAGTTTTATGATAAGGGAGATGATATTCGTAGCTATAAATTTATGAAATTTATGCAAAGACAATTCCATAAAGACGAACAACAGAAGAAATTTCCAATTAATTTATGACATTTGTTACAAATAAGTGAAAAATAGTAATATATCTACATCAATAGTATTAAATAAACAAATATTAAATGACGCATAAATAATTATAATTCGAACCCACTCTAACAGACGCAAACCGTGTATCCATTCCGTTACTGATTCCCTCCCCTGCTTTAAAATAAATATATATGGTCGAAACCTGAGCATTTTACAATAAGTTTTAATATAATTAATTATCTTTAAATGTAGAAATCAGGACCAATTTTAAACTGTTAAGATACGACTGCAAAAAATTATCACAGTACAAATTATACAATTTCTTTATTTATAATATATTTTTGCTGAATAGAAATTGTTTTGACAAATTTCACACTTTAGGACCTTAACTTCAATTGGGCAGATGTGAAGAATGTCTTTGCGCAATACAAATTTTTAGAAAGAAAAATACACCTGGTGTTTGAGACAGTGACGTCAGGACCATTGAAAAACTGTTTGTCCACCCCTGTATTCTTCCCTCCCCTTACCAACCACCCGCGTAACTCTTTGTCCGTATGATCTACAGGTGCATATTAAGACAGTGACGTTCGTAGACGTCTTACACAATTTCATCTTTGGGCCAAACTCCTAAGTAATATGGCTACTTTTGGGAGAGAAACTGTTCTTCACAGTACTTTCATTAATACGATTTCAAAAAGATCTGAAAGATTCTCCTAGTAATTAAATCCCTAAATTACGAGGAAAACCGCATGGAAGGACTTTGGACAAATTTAGTATACATGTAACAGAGCGTAGGATACCGGCTTACTGGCGAATGGCTTAGATAACAGGTCTTGGCCTAAGACCCTTGTATTTTGGAAAACACCACTGTTTTTCAAAAGTTTTTCATAATGGAAAGAAATAAACGGTATCAGGAAACTGACACATACTTTCTCCCTTTTAGCCAAACTTTAATGACAAAAATATTTGTTATTTACTAAATATAGAATATGAAGTATAGATAAATGTACAGAAAATTGTCTAAAATAGTTGTTTTCAGTAATATCCACCCAAATCCCTTTTTGGGAGGCACTATAGAGTCCGTTGCTACAAACAGTGGTTTTGAGAGGGGAAATGCCCCCTTGCCCCCCCAGGGTTAAATAGCAACACATTTCGAACTCCTCTGTTGGTCAATGCTAACTTGACCTGCATATCAAATTTTAATGAAATTGATCATTAAATAAGAGAGAAATAGTTATTTTTGTATTCCCCATAAGAATGACATTGGACAACGTACTGCGTTTACCGCTAAATGAAAATTTCAATTTTCTCCGCAACTAGCAATTGTAGAATAGTAATTTAAAATACTAATTTATTTAGTTTGTTGAGCTCTTTTTAATGGTGAATAGTAATCTTTTTTAGCACTTATGATTTTTTATGAAAAATCCAAAAAACTGAATTTTGGATGTTTTAAGTCCTGTTCTGAACCCGAATTTTTCCAGAAATGCGGGTGGTGTCATTTTGTTGGGAACCTAAAGTTCTACAAACCACTAAAGTTTAATCAAAATCGTTAGAGCCGTTTTTGAGAAATTTGGATTTTTCCTGTTTTTTTTTGGCGGTTTTTGGGGGATAATTACCCTTAAAAATCAAAATTTCAAAAAAATGAAAAAACGCCTAGGTATTAGTACCTACATACCAAATTTCATAAAAATCAGCCAATAGGTTAGGGCTCTAGCTCTGTACACATCCACACAGACACACACACACACACACACACACACACACACACACACACACACACACACACACACACACACACACACACACACACACACACACACACACACACACACACACACACACACACACACACACACACACACACACACACAGGGGGAGAAAGTAAAAAGGAAGAGCGTTTAGTTTTCACACAAGAAAAGTAACTATTTGGATTAAAAAGTGTAGTTAGTCCCAGTATAACTTTAAAACTGGTTTATACCAGTTTTGAGGCTGACATTGGGAACAGCAAATGAAGTTGTCATAACATATGGTAAGTATTTTGGCTGTCCATTATGACAGGATTCCCTTTCACCTTTAGTCCCTCCATTTGCAGCGGCTGGAAACAGAACGAACTTTGTGGATCCTTGCTGTTCGATATGGGTACCCTGTCAGTTGAGATGGCCAGTTGGAGGGCAGAGCGGGTCAACCTGTTTGAGCCTGATCACAGTTGATGTCACAGGAGCACGGGAATTGGCCCACTGAGAGAGGCTTTGATGATGATTTAATTCTCATTATTTATTTGTTCGTTATTTTAGTCATTTAGTTCCAAGTGAAGAGAAAATGTTAATCCATTTACATTCCATGTAAATTTTTCCATTTTCCATTTTACATGTTTTTAGTATGTTTTTCCATTTTACATGATAAGGAAAATAAAACAACCCCATGTCAGTTCGTAACTCAAGGAACCCCCTGGACGGTGTATTTAAGCTCAACGACCCACGATTAATAATGTAGTGAATAGAAAGTAGTGGCTCAAGATCTATCATTAGGACATATTTATTTACGAGAGAAGTCCTGTGCTCAGGGAAAGTAACCATATTTATGACAACCATTATAAATAAACCACATGGAAGATGGTAATAAACATCGGATTATATGTTCTAATGATAGATCTTGAGCCACTACTTTCTTTTCACTACATTATTAATCGTGGATCGTTGAGCTTAAATATACCGTCCAGGGGGTTCCTTGAGTTACTGTTCACTTGGAACTAAATGACTAATAAAAAACTAATAAATAATGGGAATTAAATCATCATTAAAGTCTGCTGTACAGAGACTCGTGTAAACTTACAATATAGAAATTGCTAGTATAATTAATTAGCTCTTCTAGTCGAGTTCCAATGCTATTATCCGTTATTTCGATGTCGGGTAAACAGACTGGTGAGAACCTAAGTTTTTCATTTAGTGTTGCAACTATTTTTCCCCTGAAACCCTTTAACTAAACGAATATATTAGTTAAAAAATGTTTGAAGTTGAAGCTATGAAGATGTAACTTTACTACGGAAACTTCAAGGAAACTAGTTCACATGGAGATAAGATAAAATCTAAAGCCAATCCAACGAGGTTCCCCACCGTTAATTTAAAGACGTTTCAATACAAAAATGTATTATTTTAATTTGAACATGTTTTTTTATACGGAAGAAGACAGTTTAGGAAATATAACTTGACATGCCGGAGATTTATACGTCAAGTTAGGTTACGGATGGGAGAAATACATCACCCCTCTCCCCCCACTCCAACAAAACTACCTTATATGGTTGTGATGGGGGGAGGGGGTGACAGGCCTAGCAGAACACCTGTACCTGTCTGTCTCCTTTATATTTCACTGTCAAGCTCTACGTGTATTCCCAACATTTGTTTTACTACGAATTTCCTACTGAGAATATATATATACATATATTTATATATGTTCCCACGAAAATATAATAACGTCATCCGTTGTTATTCTGTTATATATATGTTACTTTCCTAGAGCGTTTATATATATACTCGTGGTTTGCAGTAGCCATAGCCTTGCTACAATTCTCTGTCTATATGATGTTTTACTATTTACATGCTAAGGAAAATAAAACAACACGTCAGTTCGTAAACAAAGTAGGGACTTAATTACATGTTTTAATTTAAACAAAGCAGATGTTTTTAAATCCCTATCCCTTTCTTATGGGGGATGTTTTACGTTATTTCTCGTTTGCTGGTAACTTTTTGGAAGTACTGCTATCCCTGGGATAGTTTCCCGGATCCCTGGGATTGAGGCCTTTAATTTGAACCATCTCCCATCATCCTGAGATTTGCCAAACTCCTACTTTTTTGGCTTTTTGCTTTCAGAATTATGTATAAAAATACTCCTAATTCACCTTTACAATACATATCCTACAGTTTTATACTGTTGAATGTACTGTATTTCAACGAAAAACTAAAAGGAAGGATATTCGTTTTTCCTTGTTATGACGTATTTAACAGTCAGAGGTTAAATAACCAATTGTCTTCTAATTTTAGCGAATTTCCCCTATAGGGAAGAAGCTATTACCGTAGGTCTCATGGTAAGACTTAAGCCCGAGACCATCATATCTTTTCATTTTGAGGTCCCCAGATGCAAAAAACAACATTCGTTCAAATTTTTATATATGTATATATATATATATATTTATATATATATATATGTGTCCGTAAGCACGATAACTCTCGTAAAAGAGGTCCGTTCTTAATGAAATTTGGTACAAACGTGTAAAGTACCATTTATTTGAACGAGTTCGAAAACCAGACATATCGCACCATCCGAAGGGGGGTTTTGGGGGGGTTTTGTACCCCAAAAATGGGTTTTTTGGGGTTTCCACATGTAATTTTTATTAACATCAAATTTTAATTTTCACCATTGAATTCAGCATAAAAAAACAAACAATTTGGTATCTTGATCATTGCTCTACGTCAATTGGTTACTGAGATATTGAAAGTGCTAAACACAGTACGTTGTCTAATGTTATTCTTATGGAGGAAAAGAAAAATTGTATATCTCGCTTATTTATGAACATAAACTGACGAAATTTGGTATATGGCTTCATCTGGTTGTGGTTTATTGTTGTTTGCACAAAAAAACAATTTTTTGCCTATGGGTCCTGTAGCAGCAAACCTAGGTACTCGGTCCCCATGTTATTCTTATGGAAAATAATTAAAATGTTATATATCGCTTATTTATGAATGTATATGGATGAAACTTGGTATGTGACTTCACATAGCTGAGTTCTATTGATATTTGCATGAAAACCCATTATTTTGTGTTCCTTGTTGCAGCAAACCTGCTTACTCATCCCCAATGTTATTCTTATGGAGAATAATTAATATTTTAAATATCGCTTGTTTGTGAATATATTTCTTATGAATCCCTGTTAAGTGGCTTAATGTGTTATGTTATAATTCATTGGAAATTCGCTGAGTATGCAGGTTTGCTGCGACGGGGGTATTTAATATTACATAATTAAGCTAAGACCGTATATATATATATATACACAATCGCTTTAGGAAAGTAACTTAAAAGATTATACTTTGTAGAAATATAAATTGTTTATTAGATTTGGCTCTGCTATTTTCAGTAGATAATACTAATAAGAATATTATTAGCTTCTTAAACGTATACAATTTGAAATCTACCAAAATAATTTTTGTTCTTTTGTGATCGTTAATCAAGCACACAATCATAGTTCATATTAATTGAAATAATGTTCCCAATAAAACCCTTTATAAAATTAAGGAATTATAGATTTCATGACTGTTAAATCAATATTACAGTCTAAACTAAATTAATTTACTCCCTCTCTGAGATTTTACTGTACGTTTGATGGCCAATTCAGCTTATCTGATAAGGCGCACATTATTATATTTTGGGAATAAAATAATTGATATACAACATTTCATCACAGTAATTGGATTCTTTGGTTGTTTGTTAGGATGAACAAAGAGAATCTGGGCAACAGGCTAATGAATTTGCTAACACCATTAATAACAAATCCAACGCCAAGATTTTGTTTTTAAAAACAAGTTTACTCCTTTGAATCCTGATATAAACGGAAGGGTGAATAAGTGAGAGTAAACATTAAATTACGTTTCCTGCGCGAAATTAGATAGAAATTAATGATTTGTGTTTCCTACATAGCGAAAGAAACTCACTTTACACCGCATCTTATATTACCTACTTACCTATATATCTTATATCCTCTATTAATATGTAATTATTATGAATATGTTATCTGGCAACTATTGAAGAGCATTGCAAACCTACCTTTGCTTACCGTAAAAGCTTAATATGAGACTTGTAACAGTTTGTGCCTGGAGCATTGCGTGGCATGGATTGTTATGAGGGTTTGAACCTCCTGGAAATGACTGGAAGTCAAACTTAAACTGACTGAAGTCAAAAAATCAAACTTATTGTTAGAGAAAAACTAAAGAAAATATGCTGTTTTTTCGTGTGAAGCTACATTTACCAAAGTTCGATTTGATATTGGTTGAGAACTATTGAACCAATCAAAAGGAACAATATATATAATTTATAACTCCTTTCGGCAGTAACTGTACAATACGTATACTTATCAGCAGTGCTTGTTTTCATTTCTGAATAGCTTTAAAAGGAATGGCTCGCAAATCTAGAAAAATCCAGGTGGCACGATTGTAAATAATCAACCTGGAATGTCAAATGATGTACGGTCAGACTGGGAGGTTTGATACCACAATGATAGGTTAAGCTTTTTTTAATATAAAATGGGGAGTTAAATTTATACAACTGAAAACAATAGATAGTTAAAATAAGAAACTTGGTGAAGATAACATACAGAAACGTTGAATTATAGAATAAAAACAATGTAGTAATATAATTTCTTGAAGTTGTGAGAGTACAAATTACAGACGAGTTTTAACATTTGTAAATTAGTAAGGTGTTTTGCTTGACATATTGTGTAGAATATACACATCTTATGAATGTTTATTCAATCAGTTGTTCTCAATTAGCAACAATGACTTATTTATGTACATCCCTTCCAGGACCACAAACGGATATATCCGTCTATGTTTTATCTGTAGTGGGTCAAAAGACGGATATATCCGTAAGTGGTTTATCGTGTTCAGGACTTTTAACGGATATATCCGTCGTGTTTTATAAAACCAATACAACACATTTAACCTTACTTTTTTAGTAATATACCATGTTACAATAACCAACATTAGTTAGGGAAACCTATACAAATATTATGGCCTGTTATCGAGACTCCTGTTGTAGGGAATTTTACTGCGGTATGTTTCCAATGATGTAGACGACAAGCGGTGGGAGTAATGACCTTCAGTCAGTAGTTTTGGTCGGTCTGCCTTGTTGTACTGTACAATGAGTCCTTTGTCAGCTAATATGTGTTTGTAGTGCTGTTTGCAATGGCAATATATATACAACGTCTTATATATATATATATATAAGACTTGAATGTGTTTAGTGTAAATAATATATATTATTAATACTTATTATTAATATATATAATATATATTATTACAAACTTTCTGTTTTATTTGCAACTTTTTATTCAACAATAGGCTATATTTTATTTTCATTTTACAAAGTAAAGATTCATAAATGCTGTTTTTACATGACAAACTTTATATATAATACATAAAAAGTCTATATAAAACATTGTTTCATTTAAACTTCCTTAAAAACAAAAATGTTATTTTGATGTTACTAATTTCCGGACGTAGAACGGATATATCCGTCTTCTCTTACTTTGCTATGGGACCATTGACGGATATATCCGTCAACAAATTTCAGTTGTTTTTTTATAAAATATTGCACAAATTATTTCACAAGTTTTATTCACACATTATGTAGTTCCTACATACATTTGTACAACAAAATTTAAATAACAATTTTAATAAACTTTACTTCAATGTACTATTATTTTTTACTAACCCTTAGTAAAAAATAATAGTGACTATAGACATAAAAGTACTTGGTCCTGGAAAGGTTGACTGAATTAATTGATGTTTATAAAGTTTTCTGTGATTTATTTCAATCTACTGTAAAGATTTTATAAAAATTATCTATTTTTATAAATCCTTTTTATAGAATGTAAGATACTAAAACTAATCTAGTAAATGCATTTCCCTGAAAGTTATCGCTCTTATATAAATTAAAATATTTCATTAACAAGCTTTTAATTGTTAATTAGATTAAGTGTTATAAGGAATTCAATTTAAAACGTTCATAGATATCTGCAAACTGTATATTAAATGTAATAGTTGAAAACAATAATGATCTAAATATGATGTTTATACACATGATTTTTTTAATTTTGATTGATCAAGATATATATACCTTAAGAGGCTTTAAAGTACGAGTTTTGTTTTTAAATGTATAAACCGACGAAAGATTTTCAGAAAATCTAGTTCGCTAAAGGTTAGGTAACAACACAGAAACCTTGGCACCCTTGATCAAACATCAAAGGTGTTGAATGAATAAAAATGTAATGAGATGAAGTTTCCGACTTCGCCCCAAAACTGACGTTGAGATATGCGTTTGAGAGATCACTTAGGATTTAATTCGAAATAATTTAAATTACTGCATAGTTATGAACTTTATTTTGGTTTATTAACTACAAACATAAATTTAATAAGTGAGTATTTTTATTTGGAACTGGATAAATTGTTCTTTATCTTGATTACACGACTAATTAACCAATAAAAGAGCGTGATGCTCCGTGGAAAGTAAAATTAATTCAGGAATTTTGCCTTTGGTTTGGAATCTACGAAATATAGTAGAAATGGGGTTTTATGGTGTATTACAAACTTTTCAAATATACAGTGTGTTGCACGATTGAAAAACCAGGCCGTCCATAACACTAGTGTTAATTTTAAACATTGGGCTTATGAACGGCTTGGTTTATCACTCGTGCAACGTACTATATTTACTATATTTGCACTTCAAGAGTAGTGGTAGAAATGAACAAGTAGAATATTATTTTAAATATAAAGTGTTTGCGGACATTGTGTTTAGGACAGTATAATAATTTTGTCCATTATTTTTTAATGTCACTTAACATATAATCTAGATTGAGTTAAAGGAACAACAATTATCAATAACTATAATAATTGTTACGTTGGTTTTCACGTTTAAATAGTCAGTTATTCTTACCTACCAATATTAGGTTGTGATCTTTCCCCGAGCAGTATATAACTTTAAAATTGTATAATTTATTTTTAAGATGAATTACATTTTTAGCGAATTTCCCCTATAGGGAAGAAGCTATTACCGTAGGTCTCATGGTAAGACTTAAGCCCGAGACCATGATAACTTTTCATTTTGAGGTCCCCAGATGCCAAAAACACCATTCGTTCAAATTTTTATATATGTATACATATATATATATATATATATATGTGTGTGTGTGTGTGTGTGTGTGTGTGTGTGTGTGTGTGTGTGTGTGTGTGTGTGTGTGTGTGTGTGTGTGTGTGTGTGTGTGTGTGTGTGTGTGTGTGTGTGTGTGTGAGTGTGTGTGTGTCCGTAAGCACGATAACTCTCGTAAAAAAGCTCCGATCTTAATGAAATTTGGTACAAATGTGTAAAGTACCATTTATTTGAACGAGTTCGAAAACCAGACGAATCGCATCATCCGAAGGGGGGTTTTGTACCCCAAAAATGTTTTTTTTTGGGGTTTTAACATGTAATTTTTATTTTAATCAAATTACAATTTTACCATTGAAATCAACTTAAAAAAAACCAACAATTTGGTATTTTGATCATTGCTCTACGTCAATTGGTTACTGAGATATTGAAAGTATAAACACAGTACGTTGTCTAAAGTTTTTCTTATGGAGAAAAAGAAAAATTGTATATCTCGCTTATTTATGAACATAAACTGACAAAATTTGGTATATGACTTCATCTGGTTGTGGTTTATTGTTGTTTGCTCAAAAAAACAATTTTTTTGCCTATGGTTCCCGTTGCAGCAAACCTAGGTACTCGGTCCCCATGTTATTCTTATGGAAATTATTTAAAATGTTATATATAGCTTATTTATGAATGTATATGGATGAAACTTGGTATGTGACTTCACTTAGATGAGTTCTATTGATATTTGCGTAAAAACTCATTATTTTCTATTCCTTGTTGCAGCAAACCTGCGTACTCATCCCCAATGTTCTTATGGAGAATAATTAATATTTTAAATATCGCTTGTTTGTGAATATATTTCTTATGAATTCTGTTAAGTGGCTTAATGTGTTATGTTATTCATTGGAAATTCGCTGAGTATGCAGGTTTGCTGCGACGGGGGTATTTTATTTTCTTTGATTATTGAGACTATGATTTTCAGTGAAGGAACAATTCCGGAGTCTACAATAAAACAAGTCAACGACCAAGCAGAAAAGTGTGGGGAGAAACTGGGAGGCTTTCTCATTGAACAGGTAATGGATAATATAAGAATAATGCGATTGTATATCATTATAACTAATATTTCATAAGAAACAAAACGAATCCTAATATAACTGAATTCACATATGTTTGTTTATTTTGGGCCCACCGACGGAAACGATAGTTATTGGTAAATATAATCAAGTGATTATAAAGGTTTTAGCGAATTTCTCCTATAGGGAAGAAGATATTACCGTAGTCGGCATGGTAAGACCTAAGCCCGGGACCATGATAACTTTTCATTTTGAGGTCCCCAGACCCCAAAAACACCATTCGTTCGAAACTGTATACATACACACACACACACACACATATATATATATATATATATATGTGTGTGTGTGTGTCCGTGGGTGCGATAACTCTCGTAAAAATGGTCCGATCTTGATCAAATTTGGTAAAAACGTGTAAAGCATTATTTATGACTTTTAAGTTCGAAAACCAGACAGATCGACTCATCTGAAGTGGTATTTTGGGGGGATTTTGTACCCCAAAAATGGGATTTTTGAAGTTTTTTATATGTAATATTTTAAAAAGTGTAATTTTAGTTTTCACCATTGGATTCAGCTTAAAAAACACACAATTTGGTGTTTTGATCATTTCTCTACGTCAATGGGTTATAGAGATATTGAAAGTGCCTAACACAGTACGTTGTCCAATGTTATTCTTATAGAGAATAAGAAAAATATTATAGCTCGCTTATTTATGAACGTATACTAACAAAACTTGGTATACGGCTTCATCTGGTTGTGGTCTATTGTTATTTGCCCAAAAAACACAATTTTTACCGATAATTCCTGTAGCAGCAAACCTGCGTCCTCAGGCCCCATGTTATTCTTATGGAGAATAATCAAAACGGTATATATCGCTTATTTATGAATTTATATTGATGACACTTGGTATGTGGCTTCACCTAGTTGAGTAATATTGATATTGACATCAAACCCCATTTTTGTTGTTCCTTGTTGCAGCAAACCTGCATACTCATCCCCAATGTTATTCTTATGGAGAATAATCCAATTTTGATATATCACTTATTTGAGAATATATTTTTATGAAACGTGGTACCTTTGCGGCTTTATGTGGTATTAAGACATATATTTTGCATTGGAAATTCGCTGAGTACGCAGATTTGCTGCGACGGGGGTATTATATCGTAAGTTTTTTTTTTTTATAATGGATTACTGAAAACGGTAGATTAACATTATTCAGACCATCGTGCTTTCGCTTTTTTATGTTTTATTTTATTTTGGATTTCGTCAGTGCCTCAAAGTAAATATTCCTCTCATAACACTACATCGCTAATAAATATACACTGCGTAAAATCGACCCCAGCTTATGAACATCACTACTCGTTCGTAGACATTTGGCAGACAATGAAACTAAATTTAAGCGTTATTTTCGGGTGCCCAAACACAAATTTTATTTTTGGTTAATCTCATCAAAGATAACTTACCCACCAACCCTACAAATCGAGATAAACAACCTTTGAATGCCGAGATTAAAGTAGCGGTAACATTATGGTATGTAGGTACTAACCTTAAGTATGATAATTATTGTGTACGTCTTAAAACAGATTCATGACGGCCTTTATTTCAAGAACACAAAATTTTAACTCTTATATTTTTTACAAATTTCCGGTTTTATACACTATAAAGCTTCCAAATTTCAAATGAGAATTTCTTTTAAAGTGTGTATACCCAATTGTCGACTTTTTCGAACGTCCTGATTAATCTTAAATTATTAGTTTATTAACAAGTAATTTTAATATTTTTATGTAAATAAAAAAATCATTCATGGCTATTGGGTTATTATGAAAATAAAAAAATAAACGAATGTCGTTAATAAATAAAAAGGTAAAATGGATAAAATGACAATTTGAACTTAAATTAAAGTTTTATTTATACTTAAACTAAAACTATGAACCCCAAAAAGAATATGACTTGTGAGATTATTTAATGACACAACTTATTGGGGTCTGAAGCTGGCCTGACGATACCCTGTGTTATAACGGCCTGGTGGATCACCCATCTTGTTGTTGGTAGTGTTGGTCGTCTGGTGATGAAGACTGCATGGCCGAAGTGACTATTGAGGCTGTCGACAGACTACTGCTAGGCCGCTGATTTATAACGGCCTGGTGGATCACCCATCTTGTTGTTGGTAGTGTTGGTCGTCTGGTGATGAAGACTGTATGGCCGAAGTGACTATTGAGGCTGTCGACAGACTACTGCTAGGCCGCTGATTTATAACGGCCTGGTGGATCACCCATCTTGTTGTTGGTAGTGTTGGTCGTCTGGTGATGAAGACTGTATGGCCGAAGTGACTATTGAGGCTGTCGACAGACTACTGCTAGGCCGCTGATTTATAACGGCCTGGTGGATCACCCATCTTGTTGTTGGTAGTGTTGGTCGTCTGGTGATGAAGACTGCATGGCTGAAGTGACTATTGAGGCTGTCGACAGACTACTGCTAGGCCGCTGATTTATAACGGCCTGGTGGATCACCCATCTTGTTGTTGGTAGTGTTGGTCGTCTGATGATGAAGACTGCATGGCCGAAGTGACTATTGAGGCTGTCGACAGACTACTGCTAGGCCGCTGATTTATAACGGCCTGGTGGATCACCCATCTTGTTGTTGGTAGTGTTGGTCGTCTGGTGATGAAGACCGTATGGCCGAAGTGACTATTGAGGCTGTCGACAGACTACTGCTAGCCGCTGATTTATAAAAGCCTGGTGGATCACCCATCTTGTTGTTGGTAGTGTTGGTCGTCTGGTGATGAAGACTGTATGGCCGAAGTGACTATTGAGGCTGTCGACAGACTACTGCTAGGCCGCTGATTTATAACGGCCTGGTGGATCACCCATCTTGTTGTTGGTAGTGTTGGTCGTCTGGTGATGAAGACTGCATGGCCGAAGTGACTATTGAGGCTGTCGACAGACTACTGCTAGGCCGCTGATTTATAACGGCCTGGTGGATCACCCATCTTGTTGTTGGTAGTGTTGGTCGTCTGGTGATGAAGACTGCATGGCCGAAGTGACTATTGAGGCTGTCGACAGACTACTGCTAGGCCGCTGATTTATAACGGCCTGGTGGATCACCCATCTTGTTGTTGGTAGTGTTGGTCGTCTGGTGATGAAGACTGCATGGCCGAAGTGACTATTGAGGCTGTCGACAGACTACTGCTAGGCCGCTGTCTGGTGATGAAGACTGCATGGCCGAAGTGACTATTGAGGCTGTCGACAGACTACTGCTAGGCCGCTGATTTATAACGGGTGTATCATAGTTAGTGTAACAAACTTGAATGTTTGTGCTTGAGAAACGACGCATTTCAATGGCAGTAACTACTTTCATGACATTTAATTTCGTCTCAGCTTTTTCAGCTGGACTGAAATTTTTTACAGTTAGAGCAATTGACTTAAAAAAATAGTCAACATCGTCTTCTTTTACAACCTCCGGTTGAAAAGCTGCCTCAACAGTTTTCATCAAATGCTCTCTTCCTTCCTTCCTTTCTTTCAGAGCTTTGAGAACAGCATCGTGGGTCGTCATCTTTTTCTTGTGCCGAACATTTTTTTCCTTGACTTTGGAAATCGCATCACTTGTTATATTTGTAGCTGTACTTGTAGATTGCAACTCAGTAATATCCTCAACATTTGGTGCCTCAGATTGGAAAATGTCTTCAGTAAGTGATTCCTCAGCAACCTCGTTAATATCAGCATTCGTAGGAACACTGGAAAAGAAACCTAACATAAGTGTATTATTGTGATCCATAAAAAGTTAATATCATATATGTAAAATTTGTGAAATATGATTGATTGAAACTCAATGGCATTTAAAATTAAAATTTTCAGGTTTGTCAAATAATTTTATATATTAAGATTACTTGTTTTGGTACATGAACGTTGATTACACCATAAAACAATATGAGAAATGAATCAGTTACTTGAAATGGTATAACAAACCATATACCTTTATAATCATTATACTTTTTATACAGTATTGCAAATTATGAAACCAAAAAATACCATATAAAATGTATATACTGTGTTATATAAATATTTACATTGTTAAACAATTGGAAATTCGATGGCAACCCTACGCGCAAGTGCCCGGTCCCACGCATCGCCCAGGGCCAGGTAACATTTCAGCCTGTGAGCGGACCCCCCCTGTCACGTGACCCGCTACGTCACCGCGCTACCAGTGCTTTACCCCTACAACTTCAACGGCTGAAACTTGTGTTCTATTAGACACCGTGATTATACGTCTTCATCCTTATTTTGAAGATGAATCAGGCTTTATTGCGATATAATTTTCAAAAGGATTGGCAGCTGAACTATTTATAAAACGATTTAGTAAGAAATTGAGGTTTGTATTAAGTTAAATGGAATCACGTTGAAAACCCATTGGTTTTTTATCGGTATATAAAAATAAAACTTAAATACTATGATCAGAAGAATGATTTTGTTAAATTTAAAAATAAAGGAAGGTAGTTTAAGTCACTTTATGTTTAAAAAACAACAAATATCATCCTTTAGCGGCAGCGGAGTCATGCGTGAATTTAAGAAACAACTTTGCTAAATAAACATAAAGCGCTTAGATAATGAAAAAGAAACACTCACCTATCATAATTTATTTTATATTTATATAGATACAGATCATACTCATTATAAAATATTTCTAAATGTTAACACACAACTATTTACAAATTAATATGATTTTACACTCTTCATCAATCTTTTTTATGCAACAGCCAGTTTTCACTGAAAACAGCAAACCTGCTTACTCTACGAATTTATAATGCAAACATAGGTATACCTCACCAAAAAATAAAACATATTATCTAGTTTAATCATAATATATTGATAAATTAGTGAGATATAAAGTTTAGTCATCCCTCATAAGAATATGGAGGATGACTGATTGATTACGCAGGTTTGCTGTAATGAGGCCGACTATAAATGGGGTTTAATGCAAATATAAATAGATAACAACCGAACGTTTTTACTGTAAATCATGTCACAAAGAAGCTTATACAATATTAGTACTGTACACTCTTAAACACCCTGTATTTGATGTGATGTCTGAAAACACGATATAGGCACGGTGACCATACCTCCCCAGTCACGCATTTTCACACAAGAATAGTTGTATGTATGATTAAACTTTATAAACGTACAGTTTGTAAAAACTTTTGAGATGTTTATCACTTTGACTGCTATAGATAACAGACTTACATCATATACACATTTAGTGAAAACAAACATAAATACATTTTTATTAAATATTAATTAAAAATGTATTAACTATTTCATAAGACAGTTTTATTGTATGTATCAGTAATGCGTCCTACGTCCAATATTTAGATGCTCGTCATACCTAGTATGTAAAACTAATATTTGTTAAACATACATAAATATTTACTAAAATAATTTCGGAATTCATTCATAATTTCCAGGGCTTTGAACTAATCTTACAAACAATAGTGGTGAAAACTAGATCAAAAACAACAAATAATTGAACTCAAGGCAATCACAAGTACACGCATAACACTACTACACTACAAACAATTCAAAAAGTAAATAAACTGATCAAGCTCACTGAGCTTAGTAAGCAAACGCTTTCCACTTTCTGAGCCAACTACCAAGATTATATCTGAGGATATTCAAAAATAGATCAGGACACGTGTACGAGAGGAAACGAGTGAACGGAAGGGCCCTTGGACAATAGATTTGGACGTAAAGATTCGTAGAAATCTTTTAAGAAAAAGTACTCATTTAGCATTTGCGCCAAGCGCGTGGTGAGCGGCTGTCAGCGCAGTGACGTCACAGCGCTGTCCGGTGGTGGTGAAGCGGGGCGGGAGGGGCTCACGGCGGCAACTCGCCGCGAACAGAGAAATGGTATAGCCCTTGTTATAGGGCCCTGCGCATCGCCTAGCCGGCACCAGCGCCGCGCCGCCGTCGTGCTCTTGTCACAGTATTTCGCGGAAATGTTGAGTTTAAACTCGCCCTCGAACTGATTTCCGCTTCGCTACGATTTTCCCTTTATTCCCACGGTAGCCTAACGAAACATATTCTTTTACTTTTTTTACATTATTATATACAAAATACTAAATTGAGTAATCTAGTAAAGGGGGGTTATGGTGGTGACTGTTTTTTTTGTTTGACAATGAGTGTTAATTTTTAGAGGGGGCCCTTGAGGCCACCTCAAGCGCCTCCTCTAAAATAATATTAGGTTTGTTATATCGTTACAAAGAATAACGATAAGAGTGGGACTTACACTCGCTCATGGTCCGTCTCGTCAAGGAAGCTCAACACGTCCCAGTAATTAGCCTTTTTTTTCTTAGCAGGTTTTCCTGTCGATGTTACATTGTCCTTTCGACTTCTTTTATAATAATCACGGATGTTTCTCCACCTGTTTTTACATGAGGTCCCTGAAATAATAAAACTAGCTGTGTACCCGTCCTTCGTACGGGTTGTATATAAATGGTAGCTTAACTAAATCAAATAACAATCCACATTATTTTACAATATTAAAATTACATTTTACACGTTTAATGTACAATTAAATCAAAGTTAACGAAATATACTGGCAGATAGTTCGGGTCCTGTTGCTAGGTCGAGGAATTATGTCGGGTAGTAAACGGCATGTGGTTTGCAACTCAAAATCGGTACACGTAACACTTTTGATTCGCTTTTAGAAATAAAAGAACTCAAGTACAAAAAATAAAAAAAATATCGGGGAGGAGGGGAGGGGGAGCATAAGTATGAAATCGGCAGGGGGTAGCAAAAATAAAATCGAAGGGGGGGGGCAAAAATAAAAATCGGGGGAGAGTAAAAATATAAAATCGGGAAGGGGGCAAAAATATAAAATGGAGGGGGGACATAAAATAAAAATATAAAATCGAAGAGGGGGGGGGGAGAAAAATATAAAATCGGGGGTGGGGCAAAAATAAAAATGGAGGGAAACAAAAATATAAAATCGGGGGGAGATAAAAAAAATATAAAATCGGGGGGGGGGTGCAAAAACATAAGTTTGGGGGTGGGGAAATATAAAAATCGAGGAGGGGAGCAAAAATATAAAATCGGGGGGGGGGGCAAAAATACAAAATGCAGGGGGGACAACAGAAAATAAAAATATAAAATCGATGAGGAGGGGGGAGCAAAATATAAAATTGGGGGTGGGGTGAAAATAAAAATGGGGAAAGCAAGAATATAAAATCGGGGGGTGGAAATATAAAATCGGGGGGAATATAAAATGGGGCACATAAAATAAAAATTTAAAAATGAAGTGGGGGGGTGGCAAAAATAAAAATAGGGGGGGAGCAAAAATATAAAACCGGGAGGGAGCAGAAAAATATAAAATCGGGAGGGGTCAAAAATATAAAATGGGGGAAGCAAAAATATAAAATAGGGGGGCAAAACATATAAAATCGGGGGGAGCTTAAATATAAAATTGGGTGGGCAAAAAATATAAAATTGGGGGGCAAAAAAATAGAAAATTGGGGGCAAACATAAAATTGGGGGCAAACATATAAAATTGGGAGCAAACGTATAAAATGGGGGGGCAACAAATTAAAATATAAAATCGAAGAGGGGGAAAAAATATAAAATCGTTGGGGGGACAAAATATAAAATCGGGAGGAGGCAAAAATATAAATCGGGGGGGGAGCAAAAATATGAAATCGGGGGGTCACAAAATATAAAATTGGGGGGCAACAAAATATAAATTCGGGGGGCACCAATATAAAATGGGGGGACATATAATAAAAATATAAAATCTAATAGGGGGGTTGGAGAAAAATATAAAATTGGGGAGGCAAAAATAAAAATGGGGGGAGCAAAAATATAAAATCGGGGGGAGATCAAAATAATATAAAATCAGGGGGTGCAAAAATAAAAATTCGGGGGCGGGGAAAATAAAAATCGAGGAGGGGAGCAAAAATATAAAATCGGGGTGGGGCAATAATATAAAATGGAGGGGGGACAACAGAAAATAAAAATATAAAATCGATGAGGGGGGGAGCAAAATATAAAATTGGGGGTGGGGCGAAAATAAAAATGAGGAAAGCAGAAATATAAAACCAGGGGGGTGCAGACAAATATAAAATCGGGAGGGGGCAAAAATATAAGATGGGGGGAGCAAAAACATAAAATGTGGGGGCAACAAATATATAATCGGGGGGAGCATATATATCAAATCGGGGGGGGGGTGCAAAAAATATCAAATCGGGGGGGGGCAAAAATATAAAATCGGGGGGGGAGCAAAAATATAAAATCGGTGGGGTAAAATATAACCCGGGGGGCCGGGTACAGGAAGTATTGGTAAAAATTTTTTTTTTTGCAAATAAGAATAGACCACATCCAGATGAAGCCAGATTAATATTTGTTCATTAATATTAATTAATAGCTAGCTGACGTACCCGTTATTCGCACAGGGGTTTTCTCTACAAGTTCTTTAGTCAATGCAATTTCCATTTTAGTTAGCTTGAAACAAATGTTCTTGCTTCTGCTCTTTAAGCTGTCAAATGGAAGTATCCACAGCTGTTCGCATTACAGTTTCTGAATGTTTACTTTATTCTGAAATGTAAACATTGAAACTTAGGACGTTCACAGGGCGTAGCTCGAGGGGATTTTAAGGAAGTGAATAGGCCTATGTGTTGCATGGATTCAAGATCTACCTATGTGTAAAGTTTCAGCCCAGTCGGTTCAGTAGATTTTGCGATCACCCGGAACATCAGACAGACAGACAGACAGACAGACAGAAACCACCTCTTCTTTATAATATTATAGATTAAAAAATACACGTATATTGCCAAATAATTATTTTCTTTGTATGCAATACATCACATTATCACGATCAAACGTCAAAAGATTATGGACTCATTTTCTTTTCAGGTTGTTGGCAACAGGTGAATGAAAGGTGGTTTTGTAAAAAGTGAAGGATTCAAAGTAAGAGACAGATTCACAGAATATTTCAATTGTGCTTTCTTTAAAAAAAGAAAGAAATAATGTTCAAAACAAAACAAAATGGGTTACTTCAATAATCTGTTAGCAACTCTAAATTCTTGAATTCAAAGTTACATAAAATAAGTAACACATCATTACTATCATATATAATTACTATCGTTCGTTGGCGTTTTCATTCGGAATTGATCACAGTACAATTTAAAAATTCTTGCCAGACGTTCTACAATCACTAAAACATGGACTTGAAGAAAAAGTGTCTCCCTCTTCATCTCAGATTGACTGGAATGAGAAGGCGGAGCAGTTTTGGACTCGTTGGGGCAGTTGACGGGAAACATGTGAGGATAATATCTCCAGACAACTTCAAAGGATTTTGTTCAATTGTGCTTTTTGCATTGGTCGACGCCAACTGCAAGTTTACTTTGATCGATGTTGGTTCGTATGGTAAAGAAGATGATGCAGGAATATTTTCGAAATCAAGCCTCGGGAAGCTGGTTAAAAAGAAGACATATTTCCCCCTCCAAGACTTTTGCCTTCTTCCCATTTGAAGCTCCCACATGTGATTATCAGGGACAAAGCTTTTCGATTGGACAAACATGTTTTAAAGCCGTACCCCCCAAAAACAAGCTGCTAATGACATCATGAAAAGGAACTAAAACTACAGTCTAAGCTGAGCTCGAAGAGTAACAGAAAATGCGTTCGGTTTTCTGTGTGTTGTCTTCAGAATCTTTTTCACACATATAAATTTGAAGCCGGAAACAGTAGATTTGGTAATTTTTGTTTCCTGTTGCCTCCATAACCTGTTAAGAGACAAGTTCCTCCCCAGGGACCCTTGGAACTTCCCGAAATCGAAATGCCTACAGAAAACAAGATCCCCTGGCTTGGAAAGGTGGTTTTGTAAAAAGTGAAGGATTCAAAGTAAGAGACAGATTCACAGATTATTTCACGGTGCTTTCTTAAAAAAATAAAGAAATAAGGTTCAAAAAAAAAAAAAAAAATAGGTTACTTCAATAATCTGTTAGTAACTCTAAATAATTCTTGAAGGCAAAGTTACATAAAATAAGTAACACATCATTACTATCATATATAGTAAAAATAATAATTATATATAATAAAGCTATTGTAACAAAAAGCTATTTATTTTCCCTTCCAGTTACTAAGTAGACAATAGCCTATACTTCATATAAAAACAGTTTAATCTCTATCGGTTGGGTAACGTTAGGTTTTGTTACTTTAAGTTTTTCACAACTAGGCCTATACCATATTGTCATGAACTTATTAGTGTGTTTATTTCTTTTTCCTTGTGCTGTTCCTTGTCAGGGAGTCTGGGAGTCTAGGGATCACCTATTCATCCGGCTTTACATTAAGATTTTCTTACTGAACATCGGAATTTTATTTTTAAATTACATTGTTACAAACATTGCATAAATACAAGTCTAATCGTCAAGATCAGGTGCGCCATTTGACGAGCTGGCCGCGTGGGGACGAGAGTTTCCGGTGACTCAAGTATACTTGGCGCGCAAATACCGTTCATCTGCTACTATTTATTGTACGCGAACAACATTATAAATATAAATAAGACATTTTAGATTTCACAGATATTTTTTCTGTAAAAACATTTTCGGTAAAAGCATTTATTTTTAACAAAAGGCGTAAGCTTGATTTCAGGAGGATAGACATTTTTATTTTTCCAAGTTACAAGGGGGGATATCCCCCTGATACCTACTGAATCTAGACCACTGGAACTTATAAAAACTAATGTTAAATGAAGATTACCTGTTTTCCCAAGTTTTTCTCCAATTGTATTCCAAATTGCGTCTTTTTTAACGTTGTTTTTATACTCCGGGTCACTTAGCTTCCACAAAACTTCATGATCCGACACTAACTCAACCAGTTCTTCCTCTTCCGTCGATGAAAAACGTTCATCAACAATTCTTTTTGACGCACAAGACATAATTGTACAGCAATCACTGCCCAGTCACAATGAAAGATGCCTTCTCTCCGCTGGCGTATACCGAACTGGCACTGCTCTCAGACCAGTGTGATTTGTCCGCCGGGCGGAACCGAACATTCCGGATGCGTAAACGCACGCAGTGGAACCAGTCAACAGGGAACTCCATTGAACCGGTGTCGTTATAATTACACAGCGGAAAATTTCGCATCGCCCGCTGTAAATTCCGCTGTCTGTGGAACCAGGAAACCTACACGCTCTCGTGCTGGGTCGCGATTTTACTGGCAACTGCCAGAATAGCGCGACCGCAACGACATCGAGTTATTGGTTATAGGACGTCGTGTTATTGAGAGCAAAACTATCGTACTTCGGAGTAATGTAAATATTTCCTTGATATCGTTCAGCGAATGGTGGTCATTTCGGCATATTATTCATACTTCCCGTGCAATGCAGTAGGCTTGCTGATAGTAGTTATCACATAAAATAACATATGTATCGTTTTAAGAAGTTCTTCACCAACAAAATAAAAAATACTTACTTTTTTGTAGCAAAGTTAGATGTGCTTTGCTGGTAGCTATGCAATGTGCAATATTTTATTGAATAGAGCCAGTTTTCCAATAATATAATATTTTTAACGGTTTCGCTGCTTACCTTTCGCCAAAAAAGAGTATATGTTATAATTTGAACCACTTATAAATTATTATAATGTAATTTTCTCTATCACCCTTATTTTCTTCCTCGAAATAATTAATACATGGTATTAAAAAATACCCCCGTCGCAGCAAACCTGCATACTCAGCGAATTTCCATTGAATATATAACATTACACATTAACACTTAACAGGATTCATAAGAAATATATTCACAAACAAGTGATATTTAAAATGTTAATTATTCTCTATAAGAATAACATTGGGGATGAGTACGCAGGTTTGCTGCAACAAGGAACACAAAATAATAGATTTTTATGCAAATATCATTAGAACTCATCTAAGTAAAGTCACATACCAAGTTTCATCCATATACATTTATAAGTAAGCAATATATAACATTTTAATTATTCTCCATAAGAATAACATGGGGACCGATTACCTAGGTTTTCTGCTACGGGAACCATACGTGAAAATTTTGTATTTTATGCAAACAACGATAAACCCCAACCAGGTGAAGCCATATACCAAATTTTGTCAGTTTATGTTCATAAATAAGCGAGATATACAATTTTTCTTTTTCTCCATAAGAATAACATTAGACAACGTACTGTGTTTAGCACTTTCAATATCTCAGGAACCAATTGACGTAGAGAAATGATCAAAATACCAAATTGTTTGTTTTTTTATGCTGACTTAAATGGTGAAAATTAAAATTTGATTTAAATAAAAATTACATGTGGAAACCCCAAAAAAACCCATTTTTGGGGTACAAAACCCCCCCAAAACCCCCCTTTGGATGGTCTGATTTGCCTGGTTTTCGAACTCGTTCAAATAAATGGTGCTTTACACATTTGTACCAAATTTCATTGAGATCGGACCTTTTTTACGAGAGTTATCGTGCTTACGGACATATATATATACATATATAAAAATTTGAACGAATGGTGTTTTTGGCATCTGGGGTCCTCAAAATGAAAAGTTATCATGGTCTCGGGCTTAAGTCTTACCATGAGACCTACGGTAATAGCTTCTTCCCTATAGGGGAAATTCGCTAAAATCGCAGATATTTTCCATCACTGTAAAACAATAATTTGTAATGGAAAATTCACTATTTATCAAATAAAATAAACTAGCGGTGGTGACCAACAATGAATTTTAAACAAAGAGTTAATTCATTTAAAAAATGGAAATTTACTTTTTCAATTAAGTCCTATAAGGCAGCTCCTATGGTCATAACCATCCAGATTCAAGATCAAAAATATCGCTCAATAATATCCGTCCAATTTGTTACATTTAATCAACATTATTTCGTCTACTAGAAGAAACATCCACATGGATGGATGTTTAAAGAACGATCGGCAGACAACACAACAATAGCTTAGGCGCCATACAAGTCAACATATACCATCTGCTGCAAGGTATAAATTAGGCTGCTGGGTCAGTGTTTAGGATGATAGGTATATAACATTTTTGGAATCAATATTGAACTTTTGCCCTTTCCTTGTTGCCTGGGTTTCTCTAGTATAGAGAAAAAAAGAGTGTGAAGTGTAACCTCAGTTGTACCGGGGTAACACTTTAAAGAACAAGGCCTGTGACGAAAGTACACTAAATCATATGGCTGAAATAAATCTGTTGCATACTATTGATAATAATTAACAGCATTAATTTGTGTTATTGCATTTATTAATCAAAGGATGGACAACTTTAGTGGTTGTTGACAGCCTATGAATTCCAGCGTATCAATAATTGATGGAATGACCAACCCATTGATGTGTGTTTTAGCGAATTTCCCCTATAGGGAAGAAGCTATTACCATGGTAAGACCTATGTACCATGCTATTACCCGGGACTATGATAACTTTTCGTTTTGAGGTCCCCAGACTCCAAAAACACCATTCGTTCGAAACTGTATATATATATATATATATATATATATATATACATATATATATATATATATGTGTCCGTGGGTGCGATAACTCTCGTAAAAAAGGTACGATTTTGATGAAATTTGATATAAACGTGTAAAGCATTTATGACTTTAAGTTCGAAAACCAGCCATATCGCTCTACCTTAAGGGGTATTTTGGGGGGGTTTTGTACACCAAAAATGAGTTTTTTGAGCTTTTTACAAATAATTTTTGAAATTGTCAAATTTTAGTTTTTACCATTGGATTCAGCTTTAAAAACACACAACTTGGAATTTTGATCATTCCTCTACGTCAATCGGTTACCGAGAAATTGAATGTGCTAAAAACAGTACGTTGTATAATGTTATTCTTATGGAGAATAAGAACAAAATTATATCTCGCTTCTTTATGAACGTATACACTGACGAAAATTGATATACGGATTTATCTGGTTGTGGCCTATTGTTATTTGCTCAAAAAACAATTTTTTTTTTGCTAAAGGTTCCCGTAGCAGCAAACCTGCGTACTCAGCCCCCATGTTATTCTTATGGAGAAAAATTTAAATGCTATATCTCACTTAATTATGAACATAAATTAATAAAAACTCTTCTATGACTTCACCTAGTTGAAGTATATTGATATTTGCCTAAATAACCATTTGTTTTTCGTTCCTTGTTGTAGCAAACCTGCGTATTCATCCCCCATGTTATTCTTATGGAGATTAATCAAAATGGAATATATCGCTTATTTATGAATGAATATTGATGAAATAATAAAACAAAGAGTAGCTTCACCTAGTTGAGTTATATTGATATTTGCATAGAAACCAATTGTTTATGTTCCTTGTTTCAGCAAACCTATGAACTCATCCCCAATGTTATTCTTATGGAGAATAATTAAAATTGTATATATCGCTTATTCGTGAATATATTTTTATGAAACTTAGTATGCGGCTTTATGTGGTATTAAGTCATATATTATGCATTGGAAATTTGCTGAGTACGCAGGTTTGCTGCGACGGGGGTATTTAATATATTTTTAAAAGGATGATTTATTTTGATAGAACATCATTTTGTGAATTTTGTATGGCTAATGTAAATTTGTGGACAGATTCAACCAAATATTAAGAGGCCACTGGCTGATAAAATCATAGGAGGAACTTCACCAGTATTGGCGTCAAACCAGTTATTCGGCAGCATTGCCTTTACGAGAAAAAAGAGATGGATCAAGAGATAAAAACATTAATAAAAAACTGCTTTAGGGAGGGAGAGTGACAAATCTGCATGAGGGAGATGAGTGGCAAAATGCTGCATAATTTAGCCGAAGGGAAAAACCAAAGGAGTTTAGTAAATCAGTACCCTGAGAAATAAATAAAAAGCTACAGTATACATGAAGTATTAAGTTGTAAAAAGGAATTTAAAAGAAAATAAATACCAGATCATCAATATGCTTACACCTCTTTTTGGTTCCGTTGAAAAGTTACAATCAAGATTAAATAAATTTGTAACTTCATACAATATTACATTATTTTCCAGTCTCACTCCAAAGGAGATCCAAGACTTCCACGAAAAGAACGACAGTGTAGAAAACAACGTGCTTGGCACACTCCCACACTGGAGATATTGTCGCTGCTGACGATTCTAGGGGTTTACAGTCAGTAAACTATAAGACTTCAATCCTAAATAGCACCATCTGAGGAGTTATAATTTAGCTTTTGGTCATATCACGTGACACGTGAGGTATAGGTCGATGAGAAACACATATTTTAGTTTGTTATGCTGTGTGTGCAACTAGTTTAAAGATGAAAATTGAAACTTTTAAGCAAATAAAATGCGATTCAAATAATATTATTTATAGCTTATGATTATATCTGTGACAAAATACAACGAAGTTAATGGGTTTGTATTCACCGTTCATCCTAGAACAGGAAAAAAATGTTAGTCAGTAATTTATAAATTCGCATACAATTTTGGTTTTGACCGTTTCATGGAAATTAAAGAAAAGCAAATAATTTAGTATTTTGAATCATTAAACTAGATTAAGTAGTGGCGGATGAACAAAAATATTAATAATTTATAAACTTTCCAATGTTAATTTCCTAGGAAAAGGGTTTTAGCTTGTTCACAGTTCAATTTATTGAAAACCTCACTTTTGTTTTTACCAATATGTTCACTTCTAAAAAATAATCATTCTGTTGTTCATGTTGTTCTACGCCCAACTATTGCCGAGATGTTCATAGTGCTAAATACGGTAATTTGTATGTTGTACAATGTTTTTCTTATGGAGGGTAAATAAAATAACATATCTAGATTATTTTAGACTTTATATGTTGATGAAACTTGGTATGAGACGTCATCTGGTTGGTGTCTATTTATGTGGTCTATTTGGCACACAGACAAAATGTTTTGTTGGTGGTTCACGTAGCAACAAACCTGCGTACACAGGACTAGTGTTATTCTTGCGGAGAAAAAGTAAAGTTTATTTGTCCCTTAATTATGAAGCTAAACTAATACAACTTTTAATATAGATTAAAATGGTTGAGTTATATTGATATTTGCATAAAACCACCTTTTTTTGTCTCCCTTGTTGCAGAAAACCTGCTTATTTAGCAAGGTTAAAGAATAAATCAAGTTTTATATATCGCTTATTTATGCATGCATTCTATGAAACTTGGTAAGTGGCTTTATGTGTTAGCACGGACAAAGGTATCTATACTGTATATAGATTCGTTTCTCTGTGGTGTTAGTGAGACAAATAATATGCTACATATTCTATACAAGTTGGAAATTTCTGACTACGCAGGTTTGCTGTGACGGGGGTATTTTATAGATAATCTTGTTATCAGTCTGTAGCTAACCTCTAGGTTGTCTGTATTATATTTATAGTTCAATCCGATTATGAGTTACAACTCGTCAAACAAATGATGCATTTATGATTGTAAAATTCTAACTAGAGGGAAGCCGAAATGAGAATACAAGTGACGAGAGCCTACGTTTTGTCAGGCTCATCTGATTGAAGGGGGTTGGATTGACTTCATCCCTCACTCTTCTCACTCTCTCTTTGACACCTTTTGATTAGTTTCTCGCGTCGTCCTTTTGTTTTATTTATACTGTCATATAGAAACCCTTACATAAAAATAACATTTACATAAACGAGTCTATTGGTTAGTTTTTTTTGTGTTTTAAAATATTTCAGTTTATTGACAATATGGGAAAGGATAACGAAGTTTTGTTGCATTGCATGGAAACAAACTAAGAAAATAATATAAAATATTAAATTTAGCCAGGTCCTACTTTTAGGCAACACTCACCTTGTTATTCTGCACGTGCTGAGGCTGATTAAGTCCAATTTTAGTTGTATTCAACTTCGTCAAACGTTTTTCCCGAAACAAACACACACATACACGGACAAATACACAAACACAGTCTCTCGCTCTCCCGATATTTCGCGGAACCACAAACAACTTTCCGCGTCTTCAAGGGGGGTTTTCCCTATAGCTTGCCTCTCGCGTATTCTCTCCGAACGCCTGACCAAGACGTTGGCCTGAGCAGCACCAAGGAAACTAAAACAAAGATTATTTTACCCGTTCTACCAAATCTTTGTTTACATTTAACCATATGACTTGATTTGCAGTAAGTGTCAAAGTTTCACCCGCGTAAGCTATGATAGTTGTGTGTGCTGCAATCTGTGGTTAGCCCGTGAACTATTACGAATCAAGATACATTTTTTGAATTTCCACCAGATCAAACCAAAGTGAATATCCATATCCATGGTAACTCTGAAGCCCCGTGGGGCAAAGCCCTATAGTTGAATTATGATGAAAACACTTCAACTTTCCTAATTTAGACCTTAAGAATCAATGCACCAAACTTTACCACTCTAGCATACTGGTAAATTGGATAATTAGTGATGATGAGTGAGTGAGGGCTTTGCCTATTATATGTGTAAGAATAAGATATCTATGTCTGTGAACACGATGTCTGTAAGTCCGATTTTAATTTAATTTGGCACAAATGTGTAAAGTGGTATTCTAAGTGGAACTATGATAAAGGGGTTTAAAATGTTCCAAAAATCAATTATTTGCATTTTTAAACCAGCATAAAAAACACATAGTTTTGGTTTTGACCATTTACAGAGTTTAAAAAACAAATAATTTAGCACTTTTAATCATTAACCTTGGTTCAGTGGTTGCGGAGAAAATCCAAAAAGCCTGTTCATCAGATTTCCCTTGACAATCTTATAAGAAGAAGGTTTTTTTATTTTCCTTTGTTAATTTTACTGAAAACTCACAATTGTTTTTACCAACACCAATTTATGAAATATTTCGCAATGACTTTTCTAATTGTTTACTAAAGTGTATGCAAATAATTGCATTGTTAACACCATTAATACTCATTTTGGCCTATGAACGGGCTTTTTGGATTTTCTCCGCAACTTTGGGGCTTTGCCCCACGGGGCTTCAGAGTTACCATGGATATGGATATTCACTTTGGTTTGAACTGGTGGAAATTCCAAAAATTGATCTTGATTACCCGCACACACAATATACATCTGCTACTAGTTTATAGAAACAAAATTAACTGAGCGATTCAGGCAACATATAGTTTATTTGCTTATGTATTTTATACATACAAAGAGGCCGCACAATGTATCAGATTATTTTGTATGTTTACCTTATTATTAGTGAGTAAATTGTTTTTAAAAAACCCCAAATCTTTTTTTTAGAATGTTAAAAATATGGTAGGATTTTAATTTAAAATTGTGATTACACTTGCAACTTTTACAAAAAAGTGAATAAGATTATATGCGGAAATTCTACAACTACAATGGGTTTTACGAACATGTCATTTAAACTGATCTATTAATAAATAAAATAAAAATAACTTTGTTCACAATAAGAGGATAAACTTTATTAAACACGTCGCATGGAGCTCCACCGAATCAACGCTAAATTCGCTCAGTTTGAGACAGTTAGTCACGTACTTTCCTGGAGCACGTAACGTGGCAAGTCACGTTCTTAAATCTCGTACTCGATCGAGGCCCGTACCATTGCGCAAATAAATCACAGAGCTATAAATGTTGTGTTTATTTCGTAAATTATTTAAAGGAATGTTTTTCTTAGTGGAGCGGATAAGAGCAAATAACAGTCCAATTGTGTGTGTATCGATGTGATAAAAGCGTGAAATTTGGCAAGATGCCTTTTTATTCTTAATATACAGTATATACATTTTTGGGCACTCAAATTTACTACCTAAAAGTGGTGTTTATGGAATTTTTACCAAAAAAGGTTATTTTAAACCTTCGGTTCAGTGAATTTATTACCAGTAATTTAATTTTTTTTCACCATTACAATCTAGCATTTTGAATTTTTGTTCTTCGACATAAGGCTGTGGGGAATTCAAAGTAGGTTACATGTATATGCGTCTGACCACCCTAGCAGCCGCCGGGCCCTGGAATGTGGAATGGGGCTAAATCTGCCTAATGCTCACTTGGGAGCTCCTCACATACATCTAGGGACTGTTGGTAAAATCACTTAGGAGTAGGCTCACCTCACCGAACTTCACGTATCTGCCTGCTTACCTCTCAAGGCCCGTTCTCCTCAATGTATTATCCGATATTGTTAATTTATGGCTCAATTTAAAGAGAAAATACCTTGCGATTTCAGCGAGTAAAATTTAAATATCATAAATAAATAATAATTGTTCAACAAAATAACAAAATATTCTATATTTATGATTTCTTTATGGGTGAACTAGTTGTGACATTTAATGTATACTATCTGAAATCGCTGGTATTTTTGTTTGTTCTTTAAAATGAACCATAAATTAACGATTTAAGATCATCTGTTGAGAAGGGACGGGCTTTGAAAGTTAACAACATTGGCCTTATGGAAGACGCGGATGGTGGTACACAAAGGACTCGAGCCCCACCTTAACCAGTGATACATTTAATTGGTTTATAATCTCTTTATAGAGCTCTTGCCCTAAGAAATTTAGTTTAGTTTCTGCAACGGCACTGTTAGTTTATTTTATTTTGTTTATATTTATATTGTGATACCACAATTTGAGCAAAGAATATCCATAAACACAAACAATGTAACGTTTAAACCATTGTCAAATAGTTAAACAATGAAAAGTAAAGTAAGTAAGTATGCAATATAGAGCATATGGGCCCAATAAAGGCTTGAAAAATATAAAAGTAGTTGCAAATGAAAAAAAAATGTAACAACAAATGATATAAAGTGTATTTTTGTTATTGTTTTTAATGATTTATTTAGCAAACTCGACAGTATTATCGCTTATCACAAATAAAATGTGTAACTATCGTATAGTTTATTGGAAGCAGGTATGCGCTTGTACAAGAAAAATTGAATTATTTAAAAACTAGAACTTGATTCGAAGTAAAACAAATTATTTTAATCGAACGAACTCGGAGGTTTTCCTGCAGGTTCACAATGCAGTAAATATCTAAACTAGCTTTCAATGACGATCGAACCGTGAAATTTCGACCGTAAACGGTGACGGGGACATGTAAAGTTGTTCGAATGGCACTCGGACCTCGTTTTATCGGCCGTTTAAAGACTGCCCATAAATGTAAGTTGAGTGACTTAAGCCATTAATATCATTAGAACTGTGTGGTCTCGGCCGGAGAATGCAATCGGACTGCGTAATATTGGGCTTAATATCGATAAAATCACGTCGTAATGGCTGGAAAAAAACATCGAACTGTGTAATATTGGCCGTAAACGGACGATGATCATGCATAGATTATTTTATTAGAAAACTGGAATTGCGAGCGCCCTGATTGACGTAGTTGACCCGCTCGCCAGCCCGGAGAGGTTTTATGGGGTTTTACCCAAACAAAGGATTTGAATTTATTGTTACCTAAAAGCCCCTTTATGGGGGCTCCAGTCACGAAACAGTTCGCGATGCTACCTGTTTCTCCCATAAGATCAATGTTAACTTTCAAAGCCCGTCCCTCTCCTAATTGTTAATTTATGGTTCATTACAGTAAATATCATAT
Organism: Allygus modestus; assembly: GCA_963675035.1. Classification (NCBI taxonomy): domain Eukaryota; kingdom Metazoa; phylum Arthropoda; class Insecta; order Hemiptera; family Cicadellidae; genus Allygus; species Allygus modestus. The sequence goes on from OY776111.1 coordinate 321,185,575, forward strand.
TTCAGTGAGCGTCGTGTGAACGCGACTGTTTTGTTTACATACGTAGGTTGAGTTTATGAGCAATAGCAGAAGTGTGCGTTTTGTAGGTTAGTCAACTGTTAGCTTTTCAATTGTATTACTTTCTCCCCTTATACATAGTATATGGAGAAAGTATTGTTTTCGTCAACATTTTCGAATTTGAGTTGTTAGTGGAAATATTCGTTTTGGTGCTCCCTGAACCCAAAAAAGTGTTTTTTACGTGATGTCTGTCTGTGTGTGTGTGTGTGTGTGTGTGTCCGTGTGTGTGTGTGTGTGTGTGTGGATATGTACAGAGCTAGAGCCTTAACCAATGGGCCGATTTTATGAAATTTGGTATGTAGGTAATAATCCACGATATCTCCAGGCTTTTTTTTCATTTTTTTGAATTTTTTATTTTTAAGGGTAATTATCCCCCCAAAACCGCCAAAAAACATGAAAAATCCAAATTTATCAAAAACGTCTCTAACAATTTTGATTAAACTTTAGTCGTTTGTAGAACTTTAGTTTTGCAACAAAATGGCACCATCCGCATTCCTGTAAAAAGTCGGGTTCAGAAATTACAGGACTTAAAACATCAAAAATACGCTGCGGCGCGGCTGAGCGGTGCTAACCACATTGTGAATACAGTAGGAGCGTTTCACATCGGCTGCGGTCCTCGGCCGCCAACAAGGCTGCCACACGGCCACCAAACGGCTCGGACCTCGAGTGCCTGTTGTACAAGTTGAACAAGGACTTGAAATGGGGAAAGCACAACTAATTCCCCCATTTCAGATTTGAATTCTCTACTTTTATCGACGAAATAAAGAAATGCCTGTAATTGAAACTGCGAAGCAGAAAATGAGTGGATTTTAGGCTTATTTTGCTTTTAAAACCCACTCTTTCAAACGTATCACTTAAAATATTCGGTTTAGCTTAAGTATTCTGTCATTACGTAAAGGGAATTAAAATGTAGACAGTCTTATAATGTTTCGAATTTCGGTAATACGTGAAACGGTTTCCGAGTCACGAATTTTCGGTCAATACAGTGCGTTGTAATTGGTACTGGTAATACCTCCTGATTCCTGATCCCATTAAAATAAATGATGATTACAAATTCTTCGTTAAGTAACTGTTAATGCTCTTCACGATGACAGAGACGACAATATGAAATACCCCCATCGCAGCAAACCTGCGTACTCAGCGAATTTACAATGCATGTATTTGTTTCTCATCTGTACCACATAAAGCCACTCACCAAGTTACATAAAAATACATTTATAAATAAGTAAAATATATCATTTTATGTATTCTCCAAAAGAATAACATTAGGGCTGAGTATGCAGGTTTGCTGTTATGGGGACAGTAAACAAAAACAAAATTTTTGTGCAAATATCAATATACCAGTACTAGGTGAAGCCACATGCCAAGTTTTATCAATACAAATTAATAAATAATCGAGATATTATTTTGTAATTATTCTCCATAAGGATAACATTGAACAACGTTGTTTGTTTAGCACTTTGAATATCTCTACAACGGTTGGTCATAGAATCACAATTTAAACACCAAAATGATTTATAGAGCTGAACTGATCGGTAAAAGCAAATGTGATGTTTTCAGTAAAATTAACTAAGGAAAAGCTAAATACCTTTTTCCCATAAGATTAACATTTTTTGGATTTTATCCGTAGCCACTTAATCTAGGTTAATGATTCAAAATACTATACTATTTGTTTTTTTAGCTCTATAACAAGGTCAAAACCAAAATTGACTATTTTTAAAATTTTGTAGTGAAAAATGCAGAAAACTAATTTTTGGAAAATTTAAAACCCCTATAAACCCCCCTTTTCATGGTCCGATTTTTCTTGTTTTTGAACTTAAAGTTATGAATGTCACTTTACACATTTGAGCCAAATATAATCGAAATCAGACGTTTTTTATTCAAGTTATCGCATTCACGGACACACACACACACACACCCCAAAGTGTGTGCACGCACGCGCACACGCACACACGCACGCACGCATGCATGCACGCACTCACACATATAAATATAACTAATATACAAATACCTAAATGTATGTTATGTTTGTGTTTTGAAAACTGTCGTTCAAAATAATGTTTGCATATTTCATTACTATATTTTAATTATTTAATAAATCTCCGAAAATATGGATGAAAAATTATATTGAAAGAAATATATGAAAAATACACTATATTTCATGGAAGTATTGTCTCAAAAAGTTGGTTCTGTCTTACAAAAATAACCGAACTACGGACAGTTTTAGTTTTTGGCCAAAATCATTTTTTTAGCGTAGCAAAGGAATGCGAGTGAATATTTTTTATTTGTAACCGCCATCGTCATTTAGTTTCACCCACGATTCCATCCTAATCTGCTAATTTAACTAATAAGCATACACATTGAACAATCTGTAGTTAAAAGTAATATCAAGTATGATGATCATCCCCCAGAGAGTGCAATTAGTGAAGCTAATGAGGTAGTATAGTAACAACGCCATAAGAGAAACTGAGACACACCCTGGTAGTATAGTAACAACGCCATAAGAGAAACTGAGACAAACCCTGGTAGTATAGTAACAACGCCATAAGAGAAACTGAGACAAACCCTGGTAGTATAGTAACAACGCCATAAGAGAAACTGAGACAAACCCTGGTAGTATAGCAACAACGCCATAAGAGAAACTGAGATAAACCCTGGTAGTATAGCAACAACGCCATAAGAGAAACTGAGATAAACCCTGGTAGTATAGCAACAACGCCATAAGAGAAACTGAGATAAACCCTGGTAGTATAGTAACAACGCCATAAGAGAAACTGAGATAAACCCTGGTAGTATAGTAACAACGCCATAAGAGAAACTGAGATAAACCCTGGTAGTATAGGAACAACGCCATAAGAGAAACTGAGACAAACCCTGGTAGTATAGTAACAACGCCATAAGAGAAACTGAGACAAACCCTGGTAGTATAGTAACAACGCCATCAGAGAAACTGAGACAAACCCTGGTAGTATAGTAACAACGCCATAAGAGAAACTGAGATAAACCCTGGTAGTATAGTAACAACGCCATAAGAGAAACTGAGATAAACCCTGGTAGTATAGTAACAACGCCATAAGAGAAACTGAGATAAACCCTGGTAGTATAGTAACAACGCCATAAGAGAAACTGAGACAAACCCTGGTAGTATAGTAACAACGCCATAAGAGAAACTGAGACAAACCCTGGTAGTATAGTAACAACGCCATAAGAGAAACTGAGACAAACCCTGGTAGTATAGTAACAACGCCATAAGAGAAACTGAGATAAACCCTGGTAGTATAGTAACAACGCCATAAGAGAAACTGAGATAAACCCTGGTAGTATAGTAACAACGCCATAAGAGAAACTGAGATAAACCCTGGTAGTATAGTAACAACGCCATAAGAGAAACTGAGACAAACCCTGGTAGTATAGTAAAGAGAAACTGAGACAAACCCTGGTAGTATAGTAACAACTATTGAGGTATTTTGTTTTCTGTAGAAAAACAATCACCTGAGTTCATAATGTTTCTGTACCACATGTTTTTTATATCAAAAGTTAATGTTTACAGTTTGTTAGTTTCCAATGTTATTGTTGAATAAAGAAGTTGTTTTTTTGTCTCAGATTATTTTATAAGTAATTAAAATAATGGTTATGGGCCCAGACACACTAATTGGTTACTAAAAGTGTGATTACAGTAGACGTGTAAGGATGGATGTAACAAAGATTGTAATATCACCTTTAGAGAGTAAGAGGAACTGGGCTGCTTGGAAGTACAAAATAACTGCATTATTGAGAACTGTTCCAAATGCAGTAGAAGTTGTTGAAGGCCAACTACAGAAACCATCGAGCTTAGGAAGTGATGTTTCAGCTGCAGTTAAGAAAAAATATGAAGAAGACCTAAAGATTTACAATAAAGCAGATGGTACAGCTCTAATTATAATCACAAGCAATCTGACTGATGAAAACTTAGAGAAAGTAATGCGATATCATACTGCGAGAGAAGTATGGGTTGAACTGCATAAGATTTATGAAGGAAAGTCAGAAGACAAAATCTATGATCTTGGTTTGAAGTTTTTCCAGTATAGAAAAATAGAAAATGATGATATTGCTACACATCTCAGCAAATTAAAACAGATATGGCACGACCTTCAAACTGAACTTTTGAATGAACAGACCGCAGCTTTACCTGAATTTTTGCTCATTTGTAAAGTTTTGGGAACCTTGCCCGACGAATTCTTCAATTTTCGCTCAAGCTGGATTTTGCTAACTAAACGAGAGAAGACAGTTGCAAATCTCACTGAGCAGTTGTGTTCTTTTGAGAGAGCACTCAATGAAAAAGGAAAAGAGAACAGTGAAGCGGAAGCTTTGGCATTCAGAGGAATTCAGAGGAAGAATCTGGTGAGTAAAAAAATTGTTTGTTACAACTGCAATGAAGTTCACATTGCAAAGTTCTGTAAGAGGCAACAGAGGAGAAAATATGGGAAGCCTCCTGAAATTTCTAATTGTGATTCAGGGGAGGATGATAAATGTGTTTTGCTTTCAGAAAGCTCTGATCGTAAGATTTATTCTAGGAATTCAGAGGAATGGTTTGTTGACAACGGTGCAACAAATCATGTCACGAATATTGGTAATAGTTTTTTGAGATTTGAAAAGTTTTTAGAACCGCATGGTGTCCTTGGTGCTGGAGGACAAGTATTGGAGGCAGTAGGTAAGGGTGACATTGCCTGCGAGTCAATAGTTAATGGGGTAAAACGAGATGTTGAACTTTCAGATGTTTGGTATGTTCCGAGTGTTAGAAAAAACTTATTTTCAGTTTTGTCTGCTCATGATAAAAATGATAGCAGCTCTTTTGAATCTACCAAAAATGAATGTAAGTTTTTCATAAATGGGTCAGAAGTTTTGAGAGGTTACCGTGAAACTCAAGGAGGGCTTTTCAGGTTGAATTTAAGAGTTAAAACTGGTTGTGATGAAGTAAATACTGTAGGCCTAGACAAGTCCGATTTGCTTCAATTGTATCATGAGAGATTTGGGCATCAAAACAAGAAACACGTTAGTGAATTAATTCAACAAAATCTTGGTATCTTGGTTGACTTGAACAATGAAACATGTCAAGGCTGTATGTATGGGAAATTTCATAGACTTCCGTTTGGGGAAAGAGCTCGCTCCAGTATTCCTGGTGAAATCATCCATTCAGATGTTTGTGGACCATTCCAGGTTCCTTCCTACCAAGGTTCAAAATATTTTGTGTTATTCAAAGATGACTTTTCTCGATTTAGGTATATTTATTGCATAAGACAAAAATCTGATGTTGCTTCTGCTATTAAAATATTTTTAGCTGAAGCTGAAACTGCAGGACATGTTGTTAAACAGTTTTCTTGTGACAACGGGGGTGAATTTAATAATAAGGAAGTAAGGGAAATCTTTCATAATAAGGGTATAAGACAAGTGTTCACCATGCCATACACACCACAACAAAATGGATCAAGTGAAAGAGAGAACAGGACTATTGTAGAAATGGCTAGATGTATGTTTCATTCACAAGAAAATTTGCCTCAAAAGTTGTGGGCTGAATTTGTGACGACAGCTGTTTATATTTTAAACAGAACAGGCCCAACAACAGTGAAGGGAAAATCTCCTTATGAGCTATGGTATGGAGTTAAGCCCAATATTCACCATTTAAGGATCGTTGGTTGTAAATGTTTTGTTCACATACCAAAAGAGGTTAGGAAGAAAATGGATTCAAAAGCTGAGGAAGGAGTTTTAATTGGATTTGAAGACAATGGCTATAGGATTTGGAGTCAAAAGTCTAACAAACTTATTAGATCTAGAGATGTCGTATTTAATGAAATCCCTCTTCATGTGCACAAATCCAACGTTCATAATTTTAAAATGACTGAGCAACGTGAAGAAAAGAACTGCTGTGACAAAAGTACTCAGACATCAGAGCTAAAAGAGAGTAAAAACACAAGCGAACAGGAAGAATCAGAACAGTTTGAAGAAAGTAAAAAACATCAAAATGAAACTGAAGATTCAGAACAGTTTGAAGAAAGTAAACAACATCAAAAGGAAACTGAAGAGTTTGATGGATCTGAACAGCCTATGAAACTTAGGGAAAGAACTACAATCAAACAACCTTCAAAACTTCTGGACTATGTGGCACTTGCTGAAGTCATGTGCTCGGATCATCTTACTCCTCAAACTTATTCGCAAGCAATGATGAGTTCTGATGCATCAGCTTGGAAAAATGCTATGCAAGAGGAAATTGCGTCTTTAAAGGAAAGGGGTGTTTGGGAATTGACAGAATTGCCTGAAGGTAAGGTAGCGTTACCATGTAAATGGGTATATAAACTAAAATTGCACCCAGATGGTTCAGTGGACCGGTTCAAAGCAAGGCTTGTAGCTAAGGGTTTCAGCCAAAGGAAAGGTGAAGATTTTAATGAAATTTTCAGCCCCGTTGCAAGAATGGGAACAGTGAGATCAGTTTTAAGTATTGCAGCGAGTGAGAAGATGGCGCTAAAGCAATTTGATGTCACAACTGCATTTCTTTATGGTGACTTAAAAGAAGAAATTTATATGAACCAACCAGAGGGTTATGAAGATGGATCTGGTCGTTATTGCAAGTTGAAGAAAAGCTTATATGGGTTAAAACAAGCATCCCGTTGTTGGAATGAAAAGTTCAGTAATTGCTTGAAACAAAATGGATTTGTTAATAGTACAGCGGACCCATGTCTATTCCACAAACTTGAAAATATGATGAAAGTAATAGTGATTTTGTATGTTGATGATGGATTGATCGCAGCCACTCAGGAATCTGAAATAAACCAATTTTTTGAGGCAATAAGTCAAGAGTTTCACATTAAAACAATGAATGCATCACATTTTTTGGGCCTACAAATATTTAAAAATAAGGATGGTTCTATTTCTGTGAATCAAGCAAGTTACACTAAAAGGTTACTAAGTAGATTTAATATGGAAGATTGCAATGCTGGGAAAACTCCGATCGGTCTTGAAAATATGAATATAGGTAAAGTTGGTGAACCAAACAAAGAAGATCCAAAGGTTCCTTATAGAGAGGCAGTAGGAGCTCTTATGTATTTGTGTTGTGGTACCAGACCAGATATAGCATTTGCCATTTCATATGTATCTAGATTTTTGGACAGTCATACTTCAGAACACTGGAACATAGTGAAACGCATCATGCGATATTTAAAAGGGACAGCTGATTTTGCTATAAAATACAGTCAACAACCTGAAGAAGGAAGAAAACTTAATGTCTACAGTGATGCTGACTTTGCAGGTGATATAAACACGAGAAGATCTACAACTGGGGTCATATGTTTTTATGCTGGTGGACCAGTGAGCTGGTTTAGCCAGAAACAGTCATCAATAGCCATCTCAACAACAGAAGCAGAAATCGTAGCTGCAAGTGAAGCAACTAGGGAAACTGTGTGGCTTGGCAGATTATTTCAAGATATGACAACAGTTAAGGGAAAGCCTATAATACATGTTGACAATGAAGCTGCTGTTCGTTTGGCCAAAAATCCAGAGTTTCATAAGAGAACAAAACACATTGAAATTAGACATTTTTATGTACGTGAAAAGGTTTTAGATGGCAGTGTAGAAATTGTAAGAATTTCATCTGAAGAACAAATTGCAGACATGCTGACAAAACCTCTTGGAACTAAACGACATATATTGCTGAGCCACAAAATTGGACTATGCTGATTTTAGGGAACTTGATAGTTTTTCTACGTGAACAAAAAGGGGAAATATTGAGGTATTTTGTTTTCTGTAGAAAAACAATCACCTGAGTTCATAATGTTTCTGTACCACATGTTTTTTATATCAAAAGTTAATGTTTACAGTTTGTTAGTTTCCAATGTTATTGTTGAATAAAGAAGTTGTTTTTTTGTCTCAGATTATTTTATAAGTAATTAAAATAATAACAACGCCATAAGAGAAACCGAGACAAACCCTGGTAGTATAGTAACAACGCCATAAGAGAAACTGAGATAAACCCTGGTAGTATAGTAACAACGCCATAAGAGAAACTGAGATAAACCCTGGTAGTATAGTAACAACGCCATAAAGAAACTGAGACAAACCCTGGTAGTATAGTAACAACGCCATAAGAGAAACTGAGACAAACCCTAGTAGTATAGTAACAACGCCATAAGAGAAACTAAGATAAACCCTGTTTTGTTGAGTTTTAGTTCGCTTTTTTATGAGTTTCTACTTACAATAATCATTTGCTGCAAAAAATATCGACTGGGAGGAGCTTGAGGTGGGACGGTGGACGTCATTCAGGTACTCTGTCATGTGGTCCCGGGTTCAAACGTGATGATGTTTTTACTTTCTTATGTTTGGAATAATTTGTAAACATGACTTTAATTTTTGTTACAAATTCATTTGTAATACATTTATTTAGTTATTTTGGAGTTTTAACAATTATTTATAGGCATTTTTGGTTGGGGGGAATTGCTATGGGCGTTTTGTTGTTAAGTGGTGTTGGGTTGGGTAAGGTTTTTGTTTGTTTTGTGTTCTTTTTAATTTGTTGGTATTATTATTTTAAAAGTGATATATTACCTGAAGCTCACTAGCTAACAAATTAAAAACTATCAATCACTAAATTTAGATGTAAAACAAAGTGATTATAACACAATTTCCAACTTCCCAGGATATATTTCCACGCTTGGCTCCTTTTTTTGCTAAAACATTCGTCTGCGTTAACATTTATTGTTAAATAAAGTCCAATTTAAACCTTTTTATTACTGACTTATTTACTAATAGTTATGCCAAATGGCTTTTGAAACTCAATTTTGAATTACTAAACAACGCGTCTGTTATAACAAACTCTGCAAAACATTTGTGGTAATGAGGAGCTGAGGGAGGAAATGCTTGGATATTTATGAGGCACCGTTCGGTTGTTGCTGGATGGACCTGTGTGTCCAAAGTAACGTTTTATCTCTAAAGCACAACACGTTTACGGTTTAATTTCTCCAACCAGGGTATATTGTGGATAAAATATTCGGGAAATTCTTACTTAGAGATTTATTGGCTGTTTTTGCAACTCAGCTAATCATCGGACATTCCAGAACTTCGAAAATGGTCTTGGTGTTAACCTGCTGTAGGATGTATTAGATTGTATTTTTTATAATTCAGGTAGGATACCAAAGCCTAAATAATATATGATAATAATAACGTTAATAATAAATAAATTATAGTGTAATATTACTAGTAATCGTGGTCCTGAATTTGTATTTGCGTAGGAGACAGGGTTGTTCAAACTAATTCATGAAGAAATATGGATATGTAATATTTTTCTCAAGCCTTTATCTACTTCGATATATTAAAGTTTTAAGTATTTTTAAACCGAAACAAAAATTAAGTTAATACAGTATAAAGTCGATAAACATATCCTGTAAGTTGTACCACTAAGGAAATCACATATAATACAGTATTTACTTTTGTTTTCTATGAAGTTAAACGTTGTAAATCCAACACAAACACTGTTATTCCAATTATAATACTTACGTTTGAAATGTTTCTAGTTTTAGGCAGACATTAAACAAACTCAAACTTGTATTTTTAATAATACATTTTTAGATAGTACAGTCAGATCCAGAAATATTGACAAACAATCAAGCACGGTCAAGGTGGAGCAATACTTATGTTGTCGCTCGTTAAAATCATAACGGTTTAGCAGGGGGAGCAATTCGTACGTAGCTGGTGCGGCCAACCAAGGGCAATCAGTATAATGAGATAAACAGACAAATCCTGTTTCCTGTCTTTGTGTCTTATTTGCTTTCCCGTCCCAATACAGAATGTCCAAAAAGACCAGCTACATTATCTGTAGTTGGTAATATTATTCAAAATAAACTAAAATTCAGAATACTATCAATATTCTACCTTAAAATTATTCAAGGGTCATTCGGTTTAAATATTAAACATAGTTTTTAAGAAGTTTATTAAAAATGCACGTTGCTCCTTAAGTAACACCTTACCTCCAACGAACTTATTGGATTTTGTGGGATTTCAAAGTTTTACTAATTGAATGTTAATGACCTGTGAGTCAAGTTTAAGGAATTTTGCTCTACTAAAGGAGATATAGTACTATAGGAGATATAGTAAAAATGTATTATTACAAATATAAGTTTTAGTTTGTTTAATGTCTGCCTAAAACTAGAAACATTTCAAACGTAAGTATTATAATTGGAATAACAGTGTTTTTGTTGGATTTACAACGTTTAACTTCATAGAAAACAAGAGTAAATACTGTATTATATGTGATTTCCGTAGTGGTAAAACTTACAGGAGATGTTTATCGACTTTATAATACAGTAACTTAATTTTTGTTTCGGTTTAAAAATACTTAAAACTTTAATATATCGAAGTAGGTGAAGGCTTGAGAAAAATATTACGTATCCATATTTCTTCATGAATTAGTTTGAACAATCCTGTCTCCTACGCAAATACAAATTCAGGACCACGATTACTAGTAATATTACACTATAATTTATTTATTATTAACGATTATCATATATTATTTAGGCTTTGGTATCCTACCTGAATTATAAAAAATACACTCTAATAGTGAAGAATAGTGAAGAAAGTTGTTATCCCGCAAACATTTAAAGAAACCATATTGATTGTGTCTGGTGTTAGTAGTCTAATAATTATAAAGAATTTAGCAAAACTGGCTAAGAGGAGGAAACAGCTAGAATATCAAGTAGAAAGTGTATATAAAACAAATATATATCTTGAAAATAGCAAATATTGGCAAAATATACTCAGTTAAATAATAACATTTCCCACCATCTTCCCATCCCGCTGTCAGATAGTTAAAAGCTGTTAAACAGCTAAAAGTTTCGAAAACTGTTCGTAAAACAGCTTATTAGAACATTTGGAATAGTAAATCAATTTATCTTCTTGGTCCACGAAGTAAAACAGTAAATGTTGTATCCACTGGTCAAAACAGATTATACAGTAAATGGTATTGTTTAGAAAATGTGGTTTCATTTGATACTTTTCTTTCTCGATGATACTTAGTTCTGATGACTCCTGCAGACTTGATTTATTAGATTTATGATCATTTTAATTGGGCATTGCCTCAGTAAGTTTTCCTGTTCCATATTCCTAGCTGTTTTTATGGGATTAGGTCTTTTAAATCATTCAGTTAAAGTTTCTTTGAACAGTTGGTGCGTGTTTACGAAAAATCTATTGTAATCTTGTTACTAATATAATTCTTGCTAGATATATATTTTTATTTTCAAATTGCAACCTTTCATTTATACATGGTATCTTTTTTCTTCCATATTATTGACTTATTTTCAAATGTGTACTTGATTAATATAATTGATTTTCCAATTTTTCTTTATTGTACAAAAACACAACTGTACTGAATTTCGTCCTGTAACATTTAGTGTACACACACTGTTTACTTTCATGAATTATTGTTTACAACAAATACAAAACAAATCACTCAACAAATTAATTGGTCGTGTTTTTTAACTATAGAAGTAATATTTTAAAATTTGAAATAAAAGTAAAAGATCTGGTATCAATCAAATACAAGGTGCATTTCTCCCCTAAGCTGAAAGGGGAGGGGGAGGGGCGAATCGAGCCAATAAGTCCGGTTACGTGACTCAGAAAAGTTTTAATTACAATTTCTTTTCCTTGGGTGTAATTGAATTGGTTTCTTGCACAATGATTGGCTAGGTTAGATCGCTGGAACAAGTAAAGAGTGATTTAGAGGTCTTAATTAGAGTCCCGATGAACAATACATATTACTGTACTTATTCGGTAATCCACAGTTAAGTGCACAGTTGCACAATTACAAGGCTGAGTTTGGATGAAGTATATAATAATTTTATAATATATTCGATCCATGTGCAGTCATATTTATACCTTTAGGGGTTTTAGACCATTGGACTTTTTCCGTTCATCACAACTACAACAAATATATTAATCTCGCACAACTGTTTATGGGACTGACCCACCTCGAAAGTTTTAAATTTAATTTACGGAGTTAAGGATATTCTCGACCTGAATTTGTTATGCTTTGCCAGTCATGGGAGGCATGCATGAGGTCTTAAATGTTAACAAACGCTCAAAGGAAGTTGTTGAGGTTAGTTCAAAACTCAAGTCACTCAAGTTTGCCTCCAACTAATCTTAGCACCGGTTTTCTGTAATGATAAATTTTAAGAACCCTTTTTGAGTAATATTGAAACTAATACTTTTAGAACAAACATTTGTTGTAATGTTAATTTATTTATTTCTTCTTGTCCTAAAAATTTGTTTAATTTTTGTTTATTTATTTACAACAGTTAAGACTTTCATGCTGTTATTCCAACTGTTCAAATTGTATTTCTTAAATAACAGTTTTTTAATGTTCTGCAAGGATTGAAACGTTTTATTTTCCATTATTTTCCAACTCGGCTAGTCGGTTGAAAGCTTGGTTGTAGGAAGATCCAAGTGTAATGGTTGGCTTAACAGTCCATTAACTCTAATGTTCCAACCCTCCCCATCATCCTACCCACCTCCCATTCCATCTTCACCCATGACCATACTATCCCGCCCTGAAACATCTTACATGCAATCTATTGGCGAGGATTGTATTGGAACTATTGCTTAGGAATGGATGTGGCCTATTCATAATTGTAATGATAATCTTAACCAAAGGATAGTCCTCAAATACTTAATTGGGAAGAGATATTAAGGTATAATCCTTTGCTTGCTATATGCGTTTACGAACCCTCATTTACGAACTGGAAAGGCGCTTAATGTTATAGATAAATATGCATTTGAGTACGCAGGTTTACTGCGACGGGGTATTTTTATAGTTATGTCTGTTTCAATTTAAATTTTGATATTGAAATGAGGTATGTTCTTATGAGATGAGAGTTTGTATATACAAGTTCAACTAAACAAATATACAAATATCACTTTTTGACCTGCACCCAGCAATGAGTGCGCGTCCCACTCTATGTAACGAGTGGTTTGGGATAGAACTACGCTAGCTGGAAGATAACAGTTGTGTTATTGATTAATGGATTTGAAAATGAAAACAAAACAAAACGTTTCTCAATCAACTAGTCAAGTTATAAGTAAAACTGCCCCTCTAATAAGACAATTTTTAAGAAGACATAGCCACTTGCTTAAAGAGTCCGATATAACTATTTATATAAATGCAATTAAATGTGTGTTTGTTTATACAATCTTGAATATTTGAGTTACTTTGAAGCATCAAAGAAGTATAAATCTATGTTCAAAAGATGTATGTAAGTCTGTAACGCTTATTGGGTCAAATTTTCTTTGCATTTAATGATTGGAAAAAAGGCTTTACTGAATTTGTCTAAACCTTTTCCCTTTGTTATGTTATATTTAGGCTGTTTAAAATCCTCGTACTTCAACAGGGTTCTGCTCTATATACAGATTAGGTCATAGCTCCAATGTTGATCTTATGGATATCGATTTAGTTTGTGATAACAATGGTAAAAATCGGATCAAGGTTAAAATAACAAAGTAAAGTTTGGTGCAGATGAAGCCGTTTACCGTGTATATGCATAACGGTTTAAAAGCTTTTAAACAGTTTTCGGATGCTTTAGGTACGTTACAACATAGAACGATCTATAACTGTTCGTTGCATCAGTAGCATCAGTAGCCTGATATATCTACGACCCGAATGTTGTATCATATGACCCAGTTACTGCTTTCTCCTTAGAATATAATTTCTCTATACGGCTGTTTAAGCCAGAATATATAGAGGATTGGAAATTTTAGGGGCCATCGTGATTGTGCAATAACGTCTATATTACAAATAAATTACTAACCTATGGTTCCTAGGGAAAAACATATTATTCATAATTCAGGTTTACTTACTTTAAACATAAAAAACAAAAATATTATTACGATAGAAATTAAATAAATACTAACCCATTACGGTTAACCTTAATCTTAAACAATCATACAAAAGTAAGAACGTTCATAATTAAATGCATTTCAATTTGTTGATTAAATATAGTGCTAGTTAGTACTTTTTGTGTTAAAACGGTGCATATTTACACATTTCCCGTTTGACTGGATTGCTTGGTGTATAACAAACTTTATTTTATCCATTTGTATTTTGCTTCATATATTCTGTTCCGTTAAAGTGAAATCAGCACCAAATGTATTCAGTTGATGAATATGGAGAGGAATTTGACAGAACAGATAAGACAAGGAACACACAAGGGTCTCGTTATGCTTGGCTTAAGCCTAAAGCCCTCGTCCTCCCCCTCCCTCGCCATGCTACGACCCTCCCCGTATAACCTTGCTTTACTCTATCTACTTTCATATAAAGACTCGTTACCTTAAAAATAGTTGGTGATTTCAACTGTGAAATAACATATTTAAACGACTGTTGTACACTTATGACGTTTAACTATAACAAAAACGTTGTATGATTATTCGAATTTTACAGAAAACAATTGGGAACGGTATTAAAATTAACAAATGAAAGGAATTTATTCATATTTTTGGGTGAAAAAGGCAAGTACTTGGGAAATATTCTGCAACGAAAATGATACATTTACGTTTCAGTTGTTATTAGTGAATTTCCTATGGAAAGAGAAATATTAGCATGAGCCGCACGGTGAAACTTAAGCTCGGGACCACCATAGAAGTTCCTAACGTAACCCCCTGAACACGTTTTGGGGGTTCGTTCAAAATTATATATATGTATATATATATATATATATATATATATATATATATATATATATATATGTGTGTGTGTGTGTGTGTGTGTGTGTGTGTGTGTTTGCACTCTAGCGATCGCATTTTTTGTCCCATTTACTTCAAATTTGGTAGGGACATACCTTTCTGTAATCAGTTGTACAAGTTCGTTGGGCAAAACAATCGGAAAACTCTAAACCCATTTTTTGGGGATTAATCTTTCAAATTTTGAGTTTTTGAGCCCAAAAAAAGTCATAAAAGCCTCGGATGTAAAATTAATCCATGTATAAAGATGGGGATTAGTAAGGTGAAACTTTTAAGCCCTCTACCGTCATTCTAGCATAACTATTTACCAAGTTATAGAAGAAAATGTGTACTGACCAAACACAGTACGTTGTCTTATGGGGGTTTTACATTAGAAAAGCCTGTTATTCATTTGTTGGTGTACTTTAATCATCCCCAGCAACCTTACGCCTACTTTAAAGCCTGACTGGACCTTCTCCTAACCTTATAATGCGCAAAATTGTATTCCCAGCATTGCAGGTAATGAAACCAGGAGCATCAGAACAGCCAAAAATCAATGTTTTCAGAATTCAATACAAATTGGAATAAATATATGTTTTACACTTATTTTGAGTTTTAAAAGTTTTTTTATGCGGAAATTCACTTCCCTCACGTCAGCGTGCTGCGTGCGAACTCGTTTTTAAAATTTTGCCAGGAGTTGTAGTTTATTAACACTAGATTTTATCAGTAACATATCTCGTATGTACATGATCATACAATACATGATTAAAATTTGATATAAGTAGTAGATTTTTAAGATAGCTTACAGCTGATGTTAAAATCAACATTTAAAAACTCAAAGATTTTAATTTATGTATTATTCTCTCCACAACGACATAATTGAAAAGAGTAGACCATTGTTATTTGGGAGCCATATCCTGATAGGAACATTGGGTATGTTAAACATGAGGCTCCCTGTGGTAAAGAGTCATTTTACCAGCTAATGACAAGGCAAGGGAGGGGTAGGTAGTTTTCTCCCTTGCTAATTTACCAGCTACATCTTGGCAACATTGTACAAGACTTCACCACATACTCGTATGCTCGTAGTAGTTGGCATACGAAGTATAATGACGTCTATAGGGTGTAATGAGTGTTATTTTTTAACGGATTGTAAATAAAGTCATCTTACAACACTTTAAAATTGGTTTACACATACGCTGTATTTACATACAAAACGAAAAATATGACGTTACTTGAAACATATACGATGTAAATCAACCATGTAAGATTTTAGCGAATTTCCCCTATAGGGAAGAAGCTATTACCGTAGGTGGCATGGTAAGACTTAAACCCGAGACCATGATAACTTTTCGTTTTGAGGTCCCCAGATGCCAAAAACACTATTAGTTCAAATTTATATATATATGTATGTGTCCGTTACCACGATAACTTTTGAAAGAAACACCCGATTTTGATGAAATTTGGCACAAATGTGGAGAGTAGCATTTATGACTTTAAGTTCGAAAACCGGATCGATCGCACTATGGGAAGGGGGTTTTATGGGGGTTTTAAATTTTCCAAAAATCGGTTTTTGCAAACTTTGACCCCAAAATGCTGAAAACACTCAATTTTGGTTGTAGCCATTTTATAGAGCTTAAAAAAACAAATAATTTAGTATTTTGAATCATTAACCTAGGTTAAGTGGTTGCGGAGAAAATCCCAAAAAACGTGTCCCATGTTAATCTTATGGGAAAAAGGTTTTTAGATTTTTCTCAGATAGTTTTACTAAAAACTTCACATTTCTGTTTATTAATATGTTTAGCTCAACAAAACAAACATTTTGGTGTTTTAATCGTTTTTCTACGTCCAACCGTTGCAGAGATATTCAAAGTGCTAAACACAGTACGTTGTCCAATGTTATCCTTAAGGAGAATAAATAAAATTCTATATCTCGATTATTTATGAATGTATATTGATGAAACTTGGTATGTGGCTTCAACTAGTTGTGGTATATTGATATTATCACAAAAAACAAGTTTTTTGTTGATAGTCCCCGTATCAGCAAACCTGCATACTCGGCCCCCATGTTATTCATATGGAGAATAGGTAAAGTTGTATATCTCCCTTAATTATGAACCTACATTAAGAGAACTTGGTAAGTAGCTTCACCTGGTTCAGTTGTACTGATTATTGCAAAAAAACCCATTACTTTTCTTCCTTGTTGCAGCAAACCTGCGTCGTCAACCCTAATGTTATTCTTATGGAGAATAAATAAATGTTATATATCACTTATTTATGGATGTATTTTTGTGAAACTTGGTAAATATCTCTATGTAGTAGTGAGTCACATATATATGCATTGGAAATTCGCTGAGTACGCAGGTTTGCTGCGACGGGGGTATTTCATTCACTGTTGTATGTAAGTACAGTATAAGTGTCATTATGTGTTTAATTGTTATGTCAGGATTGTTGAATTGCCACAAATGCTAGCAACTAGTTTATAATTAAAAAGGTCATATAGGTAATAGGGAAAAAGGTCATAAGGTCAAAAAGTACTTGATTTTCTGTTAATGAAAACGTTTTGGCAGCAATTTAAGAGTTTGTTAACAAACTCTTTCAGATACATCTTCAAAACTTATTATTGGCACGAATAAAAACTAGTTTTTCTAGCTATAGAAAATGGAACATATAAAAAACTATTTTTTATGAATGGTAGTAAAATAAATGGTATTACATGGCTACTAAATACTTGTCTGCGTTCATTTTATGTTATATAATTTTAGTTATATTTTCTATAGTGTTATCGAGTTTTAAACATAGGAAGGGTTAAAAGCTACGTTCTTTACCATCGGGAGCTATGTAGAAGTTGGGTTATCTGTCGAGAGAATGCAGCACAAGCCAGACTCAGATACCTTCGGCAGTTACCAACATTAGAAGTATTTCTTTATTTTATGTGCAAAACAACATTAATTTGACCATTGTAGTATATTCATCATTAGCATTATTAAATTAAAAGTCAAAGAATTAATCACGTTTTTATAACGTTTTGACACACACGTAAAACTCATGTTTATAATAAAACGCATATTTTCTTTAGACTTAGTGCCTCCAAAAATGTCGTCTTTTACTGAAACCCAGTACCATCAACTTATTTCGTCAATTTTACAATATGTATTTATTATTTTACATCATCTTTATAGTTTTCTATGACAATGTGATGATTTTTAGCTCACCAAATATGTAGTTGGGGTCAAACAGAATTCATCTTCATTTACGCATTACATTGGTAGTTTTATTTTATTTGTTTGGATATACTACTTTTTATTTATCATATCAAACAAGATATAAAATAAATATCTGCGTGAATTACGTAAATGTCTGCTAACGGATCCTTACATTTACCTTTACCACCAACCATTTAAATCCTCAAATGGAATTCTCGAGATAGTGACAGTTCTAAATGTTAAACACAAAAATGTCAATATCATGAGAACAAAATTGTATATTTAATAACGGATTGCGGTATTGGTTTCAGCATGAATCAATAGATCAAAATGATAGGGCACAATCCCATCTTTACATTTGAAAAGAAACAGTACAAATCCAATCTGGCGGATCCAAGATTGGAGGTCAAAGGTTTTAACATAGTAAATATTAAGAACTACGTACCTTTAGTAATTTACTTTATATTTTTACTTTATATACTTTATAGTATTTACTTCATTGGTCTCACGAAGTGACGTAAGTTCAGGCTAATATTTAGGAGACCCAAAATACGAAAAAGGCGCTTAAGTTCTTGAACAATAAATATATACCTTTTATAACAACAAAAATAAACAATTATCTTTATTTAAGTTATAATATTTGATAAAAATAATATGTAATTATTTAAGGAAGTATTTGTTTGAGATACGACACTAGTTTGTGAGATAATAAATAGGAAAGAAATAGCTAGGCCAAGTCACAATCATCATTAGTACTACAAGGTAAAACACCATTAAATATACACCTTTCATAACTTTTGCGTATTTCAATAATATTTATGTTGTTTTAATGATTGTTTGAAAAGTAAGGTTAAAAGACAGAGACATTTAAAATAAATTTATACATTAAATAACGAAGGCAATTTTTACTTTTTGTCTGATATCTTACCGAAATATTGAAGATGACTTTAGTTTTACTCACTGTGTTGTTCAATTCCATATTGAGAGCCACTAACTCGGTGTTTTGATAGTGGGTGAATGTATTCAAAATGTAATATATCACAGATACAGTAAAATCGTGGCTTTTCAGAAAATGAAAAAAAAACAGTAGAACTTAACTTTAGCTAAAAAAAGTACCCACTGCCTTTGAATCAAACGAAATAACCACTATTCTCCAAAGTGTGGAATTCTAATTGTGGTTTTATAGATAGACTAGATGTTCCAGCAGGCTTCGCCCTGCAAATAATTTATAAAAAATATGACAGTTGTGTGTGCTGCATTCTGTGGTTATCCCGTGGAACTACTACAAATCAAGATCAGCTGTTTGTATTTTCTTTAGCTCAAACAAAAATGAAAGTCCATAAGAAATACATGGGAACTTTGTTGGGATCTCTGGTGGAGCCCTAAGGTCAGATCACGATGAAAACCATTTAGTTGCCCTATTTTATGCCTAAATAATCAGTGTACAAAATTTCAGCTCTCAACTTACATGGGAAGGTGGAGAATTAGTGATGAGTGAGTCAGTCAGTCACTGAGTCAGTCAGCCAGGGTTTTGCCTTTTATATATATAGATGATGAAAAGTATGCCAAAAGTAGATTATGGTTCACAAATGCAATTTAGTAAAAATTTTAAAAAGTACAATTTAAAGTAGCACGTATTATGCTACTGACGAAATTATTTAAAATAAATAAGCTACCTGGGTAGCTCAATTAATGCTCAATACCGAAATTTTGTTAGTGGGAGGAATTTCCTTACCTCCCGAAACGTAGTGTAGTTTTAAACACTAGAAGCGATAGGTAACGTCCAAATAAATCAATAATAAAAACCGAACTTTTACTGTGACATTGGGAGATTCATCCTTTGAGAAGCGGGCATCAATTTCATAAGGCTCGTCAGGCATATGCATTTTCATCGACTTTCAAAGGGTGAAATATATTGAAAAAATCTGAGGGAAAGTTTATATTCATGTAAATAATGGAAAGTCCTGCGGCGTTGGTTTATTGGGAAAAGCAATTCGAAACAGTATGAAATACATTTTCTATTGGATTTTAAATGCTCGTTTTGATTTATTATATTCATACCAATTATTTATTCACCGACATATAGTTTAACTTCGTATCTTGTACACAGATAATTAACACATGTGTTTGTGTAATTTAAGAGTAAAAAAGTATTGTGAAAAGAAAATCAAATAATATGCTTAAGTACCGAAGACTATAAATGTACAACTGTAGGAACGAAGGAGTTTACTTTTATGTAAAACTACGTAAAAATCTCATACAAGTTGTTATGTTTATTTTATATTTATTAAATTCTTCATTCATACATCACATTCTAAGATATAAATCTTTTGGTTTTAAAAATGTATTCAGTGTTATGTATACAACTTCGTTCACACAGCAATGCAATAATCGACCTTAAACATCTTGTTTAAATCATTAAATGATATAAAAAGTTAATTAGTAGGAAAACAAACTATTTTTACCTATATATCAATTAGAGATTGTATAGCAGTGCTAAAACATGCACAAAAGGTAGTTTTGCTATTGCCATCTAATATTACAAGTATGATATACCACATATATAGCTTATGTTCAATATTTCATAAAAAATAATTTTTATTACAGATATAACACCTATTTATTCAACTGAATGATAACTAATCGTATTCAATTGTTCATTGAACATCCTGTATAGAAACAAATATAGGAACACCATAAAATGTAACGGTTTGTAATGTATATTATTTTTAAATGTAGGCTTAATACAAAATATAAAGTAGTCATAAACCAAATAATAAATTTCTTTAGTTTTAATCATAAGCCAAAAATATACCACTAATACAAGAAATCGAACCCTATAGACTCCCGCTCAGAATCCAAGCACAAGCATGAAAGTGTGCGTTTTCCCGCCGTTCGATTTCACGAAAATCGGGAAACGATCATTCAAAATTTAGTGTGTAAGACATATGTATGACAGAGACTTATGAAAATATGAACCTATCGAACCGATATTTAATTTTGTAATATTATTGCATTTGTGAACACCGAAATGAAAAGTTATCAAGATCTTCCCATTATATCCACGCAATTGCAACTACCCTTTTGGCAGCTGATTGAAGAAATAATAAAACTAGATAAATAAATACGTGATCTGCTTACCCAACCAGTGATGAAGCAAGTTGGCTAATGTAAACACAGCAAGGCGAAAACTAGATAAATAAATACGCGATCTGCTTACCCAACCAGTAATGAAGAAAGTTGGCTACTGTAAACACAGCAAGGCGAAAACTAGATAAATAAATACGCGATCTGCTTACCCAACCAGTGATGAAGAAAGTTGGCTAATGTAAACACAGCAAGACGAAAACTAGATAAATAAATACGCGATCTGCTTACCCAACCAGTAATGAAGAAAGTTGGCTAATGTAAACACAGCAAGACGAAAACTAGATAAATAAATACGCGATCTGCTTACCCAACCAGTAATGAAGAGAGTTGGCTAATGTAAACACAGCAAGGCGAAAACTAGATAAATAAATACGCGATCTGCTTACCCAACCAGTAATGAAGAAAGTTGGCTACTGTTAACACAGCAAGGCGAAAAATAGATAAATAAATACGTGATCTGCTTACCCAACCAGTAATGAAGAAAGTTGGCTAATGTAAACACAGCAAGGCGAAAACTAGATAAATAAATACGCGATCTGCTTACCCAACCAGTGATGAAGCAAGTTGGTTAATGTAAACACAGCAAGGCGAAAACTAGATAAATAAATACGTGATCTGCTTACCCAACCAGTGATGAAGAAAGTTGGCTAATGTTAACACAGCAAGGCGAAAACTAGATAAATAAATACGCGATCTGCTTACCCAACCAGTAATGAAGAAAGTTGGCTAATGTAAACACAGCAAGACGAAAACTAGATAAATAAATACGCGATCTGCTTACCCAACCAGTAATGAAGAAAGTTGGCTAATGTAAACACAGCAAGGCGAAAACTAGATAAATAAATACGCGATCTGCTTACCCAACCAGTGATGAAGCAAGTTGGCTAATGTAAACACAGCAAGGCGAAAACTAGATAAATAAATACGTGATCTGCTTACCCAACCAGTGATGAAGAAAGTTGGCTAATGTTAACACAGCAAGGCGAAAACTAGATAAATAAATACGCGATCTGCTTACCCAACCAGTGATGAAACAAGTTGGCTAATGTAAACACAGCAAGACGAAAACTAGATAAATAAATACGTGATCTGCTTACCCAACCAGTGATGAAGCAAGTTGGCTAATGTAAACACAGCAAGGCGACACACGATGCAGTTTTGATATAACATTTCACTGCCGACTGGTGCTGCACTCCGGGGCTACAACCGGAACTAAGACAGCCGGAGTTTGGAACAGGATGCTGATAGTCCTTTATTACTTTGTCTAGTACGTATTTTGTATTATTTGTAAACCTTCTTACTGTTTCAGCAATATTTATTTATTTTAATTGTTTTATTTATTTAAGATTAATTCCGGCAGCACGTTATAAAACTATATAAAGCCTATACAGAATTACTTTAATTTATATCGAAAGCTAAAAGAAATCTTTAAAATTCAGCTAAGGTTACTTATTTATCACTATAAGTGACTAAATATTTTTGTAACAGTAAAAGAAAGTGTGAGTAAAATTCACCAATAAACATATAATACGTTGGCACACTTTATAAACTTTACCAAAACCCTGGAATAGTATTTACTAAAAATACATTTGCTTGAATTGATAAATAAAAGAGCTATAAAATATAAGTCAGATATGTTGTAAACATTTTTTGGTCCACTTTAATGGGAATTTCTGAAGTAATATTATTCTTGGTTGGTAAAATGTTTTACTTCAAGAAGTCGCGTATTCCTGGGTGTGAATTCAGATGAGGGGCTCAAAGTTGTTAGTTATTCTCTCTAAGTTAAATCCCTGTTTTTTAGGTCCAATAATCCTTATTTCGTTGAATTTTGTTCGGTTGAAAATAAAAGCCTTTTCAGTGTCCTACTTTTTAAGTATTGAGTTTCTATTGTAAAAATTACGAAGTTCATTAAGGACCCTATTATAAGTATCGATTCTGTGCTATATGTACAAAATTTAAAACTAACAAAACCCTCTGTATATAAACCTTTGAATAAAAAATAATCTACAAGCATAAATTATTATTAGTGAATTTCCTTTGGAAAGTGAACTATTAGCATGACCCGCACGGTGAAACTTAAGCCCGGGACCACCATAGAAGTTCCTAATGTGACCCCCTGAACACGTTTTGGGGGGTCGTTCAAAATTTTATATATATATGTATATATTTATATATATATATATATATATATATATATATATTATATATATATACATATATATATATATGTGTTTGCACTCTAGCGGTCGCATTTTTGTCCGATTTACTTCAAATTTGGTAGGGACGTTCCTTTCTGTAATCAGTTGGACAAGTTCGTTGGGCAAAACAATCGGAAAACTCTAAACCCCTTTTTTGGGGATTAATCTTTCAAATTTTGAGTTTTTGGGCCCAAAAAGGGTCACAAAAGCCCAATATGTAAAATCAATGCATGTAAAAAGATGGGAATTAGTGAGGCAAAAGTTTTAAGCCCTCTCTCGTCATTCTAGCAATAATATTTACCGAGTTATTAAAGAAAATGTGTATCGACTATCACAGTACGTTGTCTTATGGGGGTTTTACACTATAAAACCCTGTTATTCCTTTGTTAGAGTACTTTTATTCCCAGCAACCTCACGCCTACTTTCAAGCCTGTCTGGGCCTTCTCCTAACCATATAATGCGCAAAATTCTATTCCCAGCTTTGCAAGTAAATGAAACCAGGAGTATCAGAACAGCCAAAAAATCAATGTTTTCAGATTTCAATAAAAATTGGACAAATGTATGTTTTTACACTTATTTTGAGTTTTACAAGTTTTTATGTGGAAATTCACTTCCCTCACGTCAGCGTGCTGCGTGCGAACTCGTTTTGTACTAATGTCTTACTTACAAGTAATTTAATTAGACTATTATAGTGTTGATCACTGCATTAATGTTGTATGAAGTATAATTTTAATACACAAACCATCCAGTCTGTACATACAATGCTGTAAATGGTACAATATTTCATGTTTTATAAATGTATTGGTGAAATATAACTCAGAATTTAGTCAACACGACCAAACAAAACCTATACCAATCAGCGTATTGAGTATTTATTAAAATAAACTGGTAATTTACATTGAGAACAAAGGCTAATATACATTTACTTCCTGTAGTGCCTAAACAAGAATATTCAGTTTTCGTTCGTGACATTATTTTTATTACAGAAGTTACACAAGTTATTAAAGAAAGTATTACCCAAGTATAAAATAGTTTTATTGACCATGTCATATTCTAAATACATTAGTACTTTCTCTCAAAAAGTTACTTATTATTTGTGTAAATAATACACTCAATCACCAAACAAGACATACAGTTACGATTTAAGAGAAAACTTTCATTTAAAACCCTTTATTAACTATGAAGACAGACGTTAGTTAAAAGAAATATTTTTGCCTCGACTCTACTTTGTATTTCTGTGTCGGTCGTGACACGAATCAACCCTCAGTTGGCAGTCAGAACACGTACAAGTGTTTACGCTTCGGTAGAGAGCCGTATCATATCCTGTTGCTGCCACGACGGTACATAATATGTTTGTGCTAGACGTGTGAAGTTGATACATGAGCCCACTGAAGAAGATGAAAGAGAAAGCTCCGAGATAAAAGGGTATACAGGTAGACGAAGTTAGGCGTATGATCGGAATAATGAAGGAAATAATTCACTTATCTCTACATCAAAATGTTGTGAGAAGGATATCCAGAGGAATATTTGTTCAAAAAATACATACGAGGGCCCAAACAGAGTTAACTTCTACCAACCAGTCATGTTACTGTCTGTTAAAAGTTAACTTGAAGGGGATGATAGTCCAAAGATGGAACAAATGGGACGAGCCATGAGGTAAAGTGAAAGTGAGGAAATTCTGACCATAGTGAAGTTCTGAAGATATGAGATGAATTGGAGGCCACAGGAACAAATATTCATACTGCGTGCGTTCTTGTTTATTTCTGAGGCATTTTTCTTCTTCTTCGGAGCTTCTTATAGTTCTAAGGGGAGACAGATACCAAAATAATCTTTATTGATTAGTGAGAAACCAGAGCATCACACTAAAAGTACTTAAGTTAAAAATAAAACTACCAAGGGTTCTATGATTCATTCTCCAGTTGTAAGGCCAATTTCGTTTAACTAGTTCTAAAATGACTTAGAAAGTTGTGTTCCTGCAATGGCATATGCTGTTGATGGACCGCTGCTAGTTAGGAAAAACTCAAAACCTGCACAAAAAATAAAACCACTTTCACGCTGGTACTATATGTATACTAGAGAAAAACTAGTATATACGAGGAATAATACTATTATGGTTCTATTATAAATAAAAATGCTGAATAAACTAGATATAGGAATGATGTATTTACAAAATAATTCAACAGTCACAGGAAATAAAGACAATCACATTGCAACTGTCAACAGTGGAAGGAGTTTAGTTGGAAAGTGCGAAACATTAATGAAAATGAAAGAGACGAACATTTATAAAGGTCTAATTGGATTGGCTGGGGCCAATTATGGCCTGAAGTAACACCTACTGAAGTATGACCTAAAACATAACCTAAAATTAACTAACGAACAATATTTGCACAGTGCACTTGCTCACATTTAAAAACTTTACGAAGTCCGAGAATTATAATTCACTATTTCTCCTAGTCAAGCACTCGTGGTCAAGTGGATAGAGTGTCACAGCAACCTAGCATCATATCCCGGCGCCGGCGGCGCTGGTTCGAGTACTACCAGTGGACACTACTTTTTGCTGCAGCTGCGCCCACGACACTGGCCGCCCGAAGTTTTGACTTTTTGTTTTTGCCTGTATTTGTCACGACGCAAATTAATTACAGTCCTGCATTGCAGCTTTACTCTAATTTTTCTGAAGGAGTATTTCCGACGACAGCCAAATCTCGCTGAATCTTGCTTTATGACAGCCAAATAAACATTTCTAATTGGATATTAGATCAGTTTAAAATTATAGTTAAACCAAGCTGGTTTAGATCGCCAAGTTTTTTTTTGGCTTTCCGCTGAACTGAGGTGCTACATTTATTTTTAACTATTTCCTCGTGAAAGTTAATAAGAATGAGGAAAGCTAGGACAAGGGGTGAGAGAGGGCAGTTGCTTCGTGAGGCTGAGGGAGATTTTGCCAACTTAAAGGATGAACTTATTAATTCGGAAGTAGCTGACCTGGCTATACATTTCTATAGTATACTTTCAGCCACATCAGTAAAATACACGAGTGATGCTCTAGTCGATTTGATACCGGAAATGTCCTAACTTTTGAATAGGTTTGACGCCATGCTAACTGTAAACGCTGACTTAAAGCAGAATATCACAGAAATGGCAAAAGAAAATAATTTACTGACTAGTCAGCTGGAAAAAGAAAAACATAATAGACAACAGGACCTAGAGGATGCACTGCTATGTGAAGAAAAAGCCGAACAAGAAATTAAAAATCTGACAGGCCATATTAAAAGGTTAGAAAGTAGATTGGCGGAACTCAAGCAAGAAATAAAAACTGAAACAGAAATCATAAATATTTTGAGATCTGATTGTGAAAATCTTTCTAAAGAACTGTCCCTTAAGAATGCGGCTCCACAGAAATATAGAAACAATGATTTTGTAACCCCCAAACACTGCTTTAAGCCAAGATGTGTAACCACAGCACTTCCTACAAACACTGTGAATAGTTTTGGTTGTTTGTCAAATGAGTCACCTCCTTCCTTTGGTCATCCCATTGTTGTGCAAGCTGAAATTCATAGATCAGCGACACCTACTTCAGCTACAAAACAACATGTGATTCAACCTGGGAGAAATACCCAAGAGAATGAAATAAAAAGAAAAAGAAAAGTCATCGTTTTAGCTGACAGTCAGGGGAAAGAATTTGAACGTTATTTAAACGAATTAAAAAAAGATTTTGAAGTTTTTGTTTACTGCTCGCCTGGTGCCAAGTTAAAATACGTAATCAAGAATGGACTATGTTTCGTAAATGACCTCACGGATCAGGACTACGTCATTATACTTGCAGGCTCAAATGACACTAGCAAAAACGAACCTGCTCAATTGTCCATCACCCAGGGACTGAAATGTCTGTTTTCCCTAAACAATAAGACTAACATATTGGTTCACAGCATCCCCTTCCGTCATGACGATTCGTCTTTGAATGACAATATTTTCTTTGCAAATCAGATTATTTCCAAAATGGTTTCTGACAACAAGAGCGGTCTCAATCTATTTTATGGAGATGTTAACTCTGTCCTTCGTAGGTCACACTTTACAAAACATGGACTTCACTACAACAGGTCTGGCAAAGCGTTTTTGGGGAGTTTTGTGTCTGAGTTTATTTTGCATAGGAGAGGCTCTCTCTATAACGGGAAATCACCAACTCTGACAGTAGAAAACCAGGTAAATGCAAATCCTGAAGAAGTCAAGAACCGTCTCAAGAATGTGGATCGCCGAAGTCCTCCAGTTGTGTCCTTCAATGTTTCTCCATCTACAAGGGACTTCTCATCCATTAAACTTTTCCCAGACACATCAAAAGCTACTCCAGATATTCAGTCTTCCCCAACTTCAGCTTCCGATTTGCTCCAAAATTCCTTCATTCCTTGCCCTTCTAAATCTCTGAATTACTGTATCCAGGTTTTCCCCTCTTATCTCCATCGCCGAGTGACATCTTCACACCGATGAGTACGTCTGATGATTTGCAGCCTACTCAGTTATTGTCTGATACCACCTCTACGTCTGAGCCTTGGGGAGGAGCCTGCTCATCAGAGTCATTCTGTTTGGAGAACAATTTTTTAAACTTTCAATCTTGGCCAAATCTAGTGAGGTGAGTGCGTCTGACAGGAGTTCTGCCATCTATTTATCTGATTTTGACGTAGATTCGGTACCGACTTTGGAATATTTTAACAATATGGATTTTTTAAATTCCAATGATAAATTTTCTGTTTTTCACTTAAACATCCAAGGATGTTTGCATAAAATTGATGAACTTAGTGACACTTTTCAACGTTTGAAATTTTATCCAACAGTTGTCTGTCTTACTGAACACTGGTTGAGTAAACCCTTTAAAAAATACCTAAATACTTTTTCAGGCTATGAGGTTGCAGCGTTTTATGGCCGTGGGCATTCGTACAGAGGAGGTTCTTGCATTTTGGTGAAGCGAGGCGTGCAATACAGGTTGGAATCTCAACTTAGTGACCTGGGTGTACCTTTTACTTTTGAATTTTGTGCTATCACACTAAACAATGCCTTTTCAGAAAAGATCACAGTGGCTGTAGTGTATCGGTCCCCTAAATCCAATATCGACTGTTTTATTGATGTATTTGAATCGCTCTTGGATGGTCGCAGTCGAGGTCGTAATCATCTCATAGTATGTGGTGATTTTAATATTAATATTTTGGAGGAATCACGGGAAAAGACTTTGTTTCTTGATGTAATTAATTCAGGTAATGGACAAATCAATATCACTTCTACTAGAATAACTAGTCATGGTTCTAAAACTTGTATTGATAATATCATTACCACCATGAAAGAACATCAGATGAAATCCTACGTGATTGAAACCGGTCTCTCTGATCACTTTGCTCAGCTGACTGTGGTGTTTCCTCTTTCACCACAACAATCATCAACGGTGGAAACAAAGTTCAGAGTGATAAACGATGAAAATGTTCGTGCCCTTAATTCTTTCCTTGAACGTGAGAATTGGATCGATGTCTTTGAATCTCCTGATTGTGATTCGGCATTTAGGCTCTTTTTAAACTCTTTCCTTCGGTTGTTAAATGATGCTTGTCCTGAACGTTCAAGAAAGCAAAAAATCCAGAAAAAAACGTTTTGGATAACGACAGGAATTAGAACTTCGTGTGCAAGAAAACGGGAACTGTATATTTTAACCAAGACAAATTCTTCTCCAGATTTTATTTAATATTTTAAAAGGTACAAGGCTGTTCTTCGCAAAGTAATTTTTCAGGCAAAAAAGAATTACAACATCAAATTTATAAATCAAAGCAGAAATCTGGGTAGGGCAACTTGGAAAGTTGTAAATAATGAACTTGGAAATTCTTTATATTCGAACCAACCAATAATTCTTTCTGATGGTGACGTAACTATTGAAACGCCAAGAGAAGTAGAAAGAAGGTTCAATGAATACTTTGTTTCAGTGGGAAATCAATTGTCACGACATGCTTCTTTGGGGAAAGCACTCGAGTATGTTGATACTATTCCAGCTCTGCATCAACAAAATAAACCTTCACTCCATGTATTTGAACCAGCCACAAAGGCTGAGGTTCTAGACTCTATATCAAAGCTGAGAAACTCTAAGTCTAGTGGTTGGGATGGAGTAACATCTGAAGTTTTGAAAGGTTGTGCAGATTTTATAGTACTTCCTTTACTACACATTATAAATCGGTGCTTTATGGATGGCATTTTTCCAGAAAATCTAAAACTATCTGTTGTCCGCCCAATTCATAAAAAAGGCCAGAAAACTGAAATTTCCAACTTTAGGCCAATCTCCCTGCTCTCCTCTTTTGCAAAGGTGTTTGAAATCATCATTCTAGAAAGACTCCAGCGTTATTTCTATTCTAACACTCTTCTGACGACATCTCAGTTTGGTTTTAAAAAAGGATGTTCAACTTCTAGAGCTATCAATAATGTCGTGGAAGCAGTTTTGGGTGCCTTGGACGGGTCACAGTGTGTTGGTGCAATTTACTGTGATTTGTCCAAGGCGTTCGATTGCGTGAATCACTCTGTCCTTTTGGGTAAACTGGAGGGATACGGTGTGAGTGGTGCAGCGCTGTCACTTCTGTCCTCATACTTCTCTGAAAGGAAGCAGGCTGTTTCATTGACAAAGAGAGGTCAATTTCAGGAGAATTGGATGATGGTCACTTCAGGAGTACCTCAAGGTTCTATTCTGGGTCCTTTTCTATTTTCCGTATACCTAAATGACCTTCCTGCTAATATAAATTCTGACATCGTTTGTTATGCTGATGACACAACTGCTCTGACTTCTTGTAATAACATGCATAACCTAGAGATCGTAATGAATCAGACATACACTAGCCTAAATAGCTGGTTTGAATAAAATTGTCTTTACTCGAATGACGAGAAGACTAAAATTATGGTATTGTCAACAGTTAAACGTGATCTAGCAAATTTCAGTGTAAACGGAATAAGTCCATCAGGGTCCGCCTGTCTTCTTGGCATTACCATTGATGATAGGCTGAACTGGTCCAAACATATTGACTCCCTATGTAAAAAACTGTCTTCACTTACTTTCGCTTTTCGAATATTAATGCCTGTAGTTGGTAAAAAAACTAACCTTCAGATCTACTATGCTTATGTTTATAGTAGAATGAAATATGCAATTGGTTTCTGGGGATCGTCTAGTGAGTTCTTGAGGGTGTTTAGACTCCAAAAAAGGATTGTTCGTATTATGTGTGGAGCTGGCTACCGAGCGCATTGTAAGCCTTTTTTTCAACAACTGCATCTTCTCACTCTCCCAAGTATTTATATTCTGGAGGTTTTATCCTTTTTTAAATGCAACTTCCATCTCTTTGAAGAGAATATTGCTAGACATCCCTATAATACACGTCATAAGTGTAACATGGTCTACCCTATCCATAGATTGGCACTACTTGAAAAGGGCATCCACTACTCTGCTCTACGACTATACAATGCTCTGCCCCGGCACCTGAAAAACATAGCCAGTGCAAGAATTTTTCTTAAAAAGGTAAAAAATATTCTGATTGAAAGGTGTCCGTACTCGGTGGATGAATTCCTGTCAGACTGCACAAATATGTGAAGGAAATGTGCACTTTTTGCTAGAGAACAAATTTTAAAATTGTCAATTTAGCATTAAGTATTAGTTTTTAAATCTGACTTGTTTCACATAACAATTTGTTATTCACGAAATAAATGATTTCTGATTCTGATTCTGATTCTGATACTGATGATACAATGGGTAGCCGGGGAAGCCGTTATTTGAGATAAAGCCGTGTTTGTCATCAGTAGACTGCTTCCTCACACTTGATCATCAATTAAAAATGGATAGATGCGTTTAAGGAGTATATATTTTTTAGAAACTTTATAGAAGGTATAATTGATTCATTGGTCTGTAATTATTGTCAAACAAAGCGTATTACCTTCCTTAAACAAAGGCCTTAGAATGGCCGACTTTAAAGGCGTGAGAAATGTTCCTTAATTAAAAGAAGTATTGATTAGATGACATTAGGGCCGTGCTAACATAACCAACCTGAGTAATCTGGATGAGATGCCGTCTCTTCCAGCAGGATTACTAATCTTTAGTGAATTAACAATTCGGGATTTCTTTAGACCTGAGCAAGGCGTTCGATATGGTTAATCACGCCTTGCTCTTACACTGGAACATTTTGGGATTAGAGGTAATGTCCTTGACTGGATTTATTCTTTCCTAATAGGCAGAACTCAAGCAGCCAAAATTTAATTTCTCAAAGGCAATGGGTGCATGTTGAATGTTATATAGCACATGTCTGATGAAACGGTCATAGATTGTGGAGTTTCCTAAGGATCAGTCGTTGGACCAACAACTTTTCTCTATGATTTTCAAAGTTAAGTGTTGGATATTGACTTCTGCTAATTTTTAGACGAGACCTCTCTGAATATTAGCAATATTTCTCAGAATCGTCTGGATATCAATACCTTTAAACAGTGTACTCTGTTCTTCAGTCGTTTAGTAATATTAATCTTTCCGTTAACACAGACAAAGCCAAGGTCATAGACTTTTAATTAAGGCATACTATTGGAAAACGGCCAAACTCCTGTGTTCTTATAGATGAAGCGGAAGTTAAATGTTGCCAACAAACAACCCGTTTAGCTCTAGTTGTTGACTCTCGTCTCGATATTTCTGAACATACTTCCAAATACTCCAAATTAGTATACTTTCCAAATTTACTGAATAAATGTTCTCCGTACTGCCTACTTTTAACTGTATCCACCCGCAACTATGCTGCGGTGTTGTCATTTTGGGTGCAGAATCCATAAAAACTCTCAATTATGTTTTCTGCGAATAGTTTCCTGAAATTTTCATCTAAATATATCTAAAGTTACCTGCCATTTTTAATAAATTGTTTTCCAATCCCGCAACATTAGCCGTTATGACTTCAAAAACAAAACAAGTTTTATTACACCTAAACGTAACACAACCTTAAAAAAAAAAAAACATACCAATTCTTCTGCAATGAAAATGTGTAAATGCTTCACCCACATGAATAAAATCAGAATTGGACGTGGGGATGCTTAAAGATGTTTTAATTTTAAAAGGATATTATGTGTCTGGCAAAAATGTTAAATAGGTTCATTTTTAATTCTTAAGCTATTATTCTTTTTTGATACCTTTATTGTGATGTATTTGATTATTGTCCAAGCTATGTATTTAGTCTATTTTAATAAATGATCCTTGATTCTATAGGGAAGATATCTACTACTATATTATAGTTTTTCTCGTCTTATCCATTTTTGTTTCCCAGTTCCAACCAGACATTCAACCATTGCACCCAGATGCTCGCTCAAAAAAATTGAAAAGCTTTAGTTTGGTGGCAGTTGAAAGACTGTTGGAAAGGTTGAAAAGGTATTGAGGGTCTGTTTCAGGTAATGAAATAAAAAGCTTAGTAAACATTTATGCGAGGGAAAAGGTTTACTGTGGGCGTAAACGTCAGCGCTCCCAGACACTATATTGGAAAATTTGGCAAATAAAGTCAAGATAAAAGGAAGAGTTGCAGATAAGAGGAGTTAAGGGAGTGTAAATCTGAAAGGGAAATATAAGATAGAGAAGGTAAAAAGATTTAGGTAATGAGGAGCAAGAAAACGGCCTGGCGAATAAATTTAAAAAAATCACATATTCTTCTCAGGTAGCAGTTTTTGCATAATCAACTGTAACACTTCGATACACTGGTAACCAAAAGTGTAGAGCCGTATTGTATTGCGGATGTGATTGACTGTTTGTTGTGTATCTATCGGCATCAATTGTGTACTGGTGTGAGGGTTACACGAATGCACCCTCAGTTAGCAATATGTGTAAGGTCGTTCAAATTTAACACTCCGATACATTTTACTCTAACCGTTGGTGTAGAGCCATATTGTACTGTAAGTCTGCCTAGACGGTTTGTTGTGTCTCTGTACCAGTTGTGTACAGGTGTGAGGGTTACACGAATGCCTCCTCAGTTAGCAATATGTGTAAGGTCGTTCAAATTTAACACTCCGATACATTTTACTCTAACCGTTGGTGTAGAGCCATATTGTACTGTAAGTCTGCCTAGACGGTTTGTCGTGTCTCTGTACCAGTTGTGTACAGTTGTGAGGCGTACACGGATCCACCCTCAGTTAGCAGTCTATGCACGTTCAAATTTTACTCTCCGATACACGGGTAACTTTGGTTGTAGAGCCGTATCTTCCTGCACATCTGCCTTGACTGTTCGTTATCACTGTGCCAGTTGTGTACAGTTGTGAGGCGTACACGGATCCACCCTCAGTTAGCAGTCTATGCACGTTCAAATTTTACTCTCCGATACACGGGTAACTTTGGTTGTATAGCCGTATCTTCCTGCACATCTGCCTTGACTGTTCGTTATCTCTGTACCAGTTGTGTACAGTTGTGAGGCGTACACGGATCCACCCTCAGTTAGCAGTCTATGCACGTTCAAATTTTACTCTCCGATACACGGGTAACTTTGGTTGTAGAGCCGTATCTTCCTGCACATCTGCCTTGACTGTTCGTTATCTCTGTGCCAGTTTTGTACAGTTTTGAGGGTGACATGACACCTCAGTTAGCAATCTGTGCACGTTCAAATGTTTACACATTGATAAACAGCTAACTGGCTTTACATAACCGTATATCTGTTCGTTTATTATCTTTGTCTGTGATTATTGCGTTTTTAACCCATTAACGTAGTAATTTTATTCTAATCGCAATAGTCTATAACGGGATTTGATTGGTGCTGCACTCTAGTAGCAACATCTGTAACTAATGAGTGTGGGCAACTACGGTTCTCTCCGCTAGGGGCGCAGACTGACTCATAAACCAAAATAACACCGCTAGGCCTTTGGTCGTGTTAGCTGAGTTGGCTATAAGTCGTGGAAACCAGCGAGCAAGGAATACCAATACGTGGTATTCCTTGCTCGCTGGTGGAAACAACTTGGCCAGGTGTTGATACGACGTTCGTGGATTCGATTCCCGTACACGACCAAAACTGACCAGTCGTGCAACTCTCAATGGGCTAACCGGTCTGTGGCAACGTTAGTGGGAGGGCCCAAGTAAAACGAGTTCGCACGCAGCACGCTGACATGAGGGAAGTGAATTTCCACATAAAACTTTTAAAACTCAAAATCAGTGTAAAAACATACATTTGTCCAATTTTTATCGAAATCTGAAAACTTTGATTTTTTGGCTGAACTGATACTCCTGGTTTCATTTACTTGCAAAGCTGGGAATTCAATTTTGCGCATTATAAGGTTAGGTCCAGACAAGCTTGAAAGTAGGCGTGAGGTTGCTGGGGGTAATAAAAGTACTCTAACAAAGGAATAACAGGCTTTTCTAGTGTAAACCCCCATAAGACAACGTACTGTGTTTAGCCGATACACATTTTCTTTAATAACTCGGTAAATATTTTATGCTAGAATGACGAGAGAGGGCTTAAAACTTTCTCCTTTCTAATTCCCATCTTTTTACATGCATTAATTTTACATCTGGGGATTTTCTGACCCTTTTTGGGGCCAAAAACTCGAAATTTTGAAAGATTAATCCCCAAAAAATGGGTTTAGAGTTTTCCGATTGTTTTACACAACGAACTTGTCCAACAGATTATAGAAAGGAACGTCTCTAGCAAATTTGAAGTAAATCGGACAAAAAATGCGACCGCTAGAGTGCATACACATATATATATGTATATATATATATATATATATATATATATATATATAAAATTTTGAACGACCCCCCAAAACGTGTTCAGGGGGTCACGTTAGGAACTTCTATGGTGGTCCCGGGCTTAAGTTTTACCGTGCGGGTCATGGTAATAGTTCACTTTCCAAAGGAAATTCACTAATAAACGGTGGCAGGCTTGTTACGTCATTACTCCATTTAAAAACACCAATTTTCTATTCTCATTTAAAGGTTAAAACGAGTTCGCACGCAGCAAGCTGACGTGAGGGAAGTGAATTTCCACTTAAAAACTTTTAAAACTCACTATCAGTGTAAAAAAATACATTTATTCCAATTTTTATTAAAATCTAAAACAGTAATTTTTTGGCTGTTCTGATACTCCTGGTTTCATTTACCTGCAAATCTGGGAATACAACTTTGCGCATTATAATGTTAGGAGAAGGTCCAGAAAGGCTTGAAAGTAGGCGTGAGGTTGCTGGGGATGATAAAAGTACTCTAACAAAGTAATAACAGCTTTCCTAGTGTAAAACCCCCATAAGACAACTTACTGTGTTTAGTCGAAACACATTTTCTTTAATAACACGGTAAATATGTATGCTAGAATGACGAGAGAGGGCTTAAAACTTCCGCTTCACTAATTCCGATATTTTTCATGCATTAATTTTACATACGGGGCTTTTCTGACCCTTTTTGTGCCCAAAAACTCGAAATTTGAAAGCTTAATCCCCAAAAAAGGGGTTTAGAGTTTTCCGATTATTTTGCCCAACGAACTTGTCTAATTGATTACAGAAAGGAACGTCCCTACCAAATTTGAAGTAAATCGGACAAAAAATGCGACCGCTAGAGTGCAAACACACACACACACACACACACACACACACACACACACACACACACACATATATATTTATATATATAAAATTTTCGAATGACCCCCCAAAACGTGTTCAGGTGGTCACGTTAGGAACTTCTATGGTGGTCCCGGGCTTTAGTTTCACCGTGCGGGTCATGCTAATAGTTCACTTTCCAAGGGAAATTCACTAAAAATGACAAGTAAGTAACGAGACAAGCTCGTAAGTCTACGCCAATGGGTTGACACGTTTTTAATCGCTCGCTTTCTTGTCTGTCCGGTAAAAATGTTTCTATCTATTTTAAATTAACATCCCTGTGAGCTAGAGACTTGAAACTTGAAACATAGCTCAGAAATGGATGACAGTGCAATACGAAATAATTTTCTTGCAATAAAATTAATTTTATTTAAGTTTTAACTTACAATAACCGAAATGTAAACATAAACAAACATCTCAATGTGAACATAGAACATGCGATTACAGATAACAAAAATGATTTACTTCGGTTATGTATTAACATAAGTCAATTTGAGACATAATTAAATGAAAAGAAACTCAAATAAACCTTAAATTTCCCACATGCATCTGTCATAATCTGATATAGATTATTAAAATTGATTCAAAATTTAATGTTTGCACATAAAGTACTAAAAAGTAGAAAATAATTTATTAAATACAAATTTTTTTAAAATACCAAGTTTTAAAACTGACTAAAAAGTAAAAAATAATTTATCCTATCCCCATATAGATTGCCTTGAACATTTGTGATTGTGAATATTTAGTAGCTATGAAAATACTTGTAAGATTTAAAACGAAATACCCCCGTGTCAGTAAACCTGCATACTCAGCAAATTTCCAATGCATATATATATATATATATATATATATATATATATATCTCAATACCACATAAAGCCACATACCAAGTTTCATCAATATACATTAAATTATATATAATAAACGATTTATGACATTTTAATTATTCTCCATAAGAATAACATGACGGCTGAGTATGCAGAGTTGCTGAAGCAAGGAACACAAAAAATGAGGTTTTATACAAAAAACCAAAATATAACACAAGAAGGTAAAGTACATACCAAATTGTATTAATTTATGTTCATAATCAAGGGAAATAACACGTTACTTATTCTTCATAAGAATAACATGGGAGCTGAGCACGCAGGTTGGCTACGGGAACTATCTGCCAAAAACATTTTTTAGTGCAAATATCAATAGACTACAACGATATGAAGCAATATACCAAGTTTCATCAGGAGAAGTTGATAAATAAGCGAGCTGTACACTTTTTCTTATCCTCCATAAGAATAGCATTCGACAACGTACTGTGTTTAGCACTATTTTATTTTGTCAATATCTCTGTAACCAATTGACTAAGAGCAATGATCAAAACACCAAATTGTGCGCCTTTTTCAGCTGATTCCAATGGAAAAAACTTGACTTTAAAAAAATGATATGTAAAAACTCAAAAAACCTATTTTTGGGGTACAAACCCCCCCCAAAATACCCCTTCGGATAGGTCGATCTGTCTGGTTTTCGAACTTAAAGTCATAAATTCTGCTTTACACGTTTATACCAAATTTCGTCAAAATGGGACTACACACACACACACACACACACACACACACACACACACACACACACACACACACACACACACACACACACACACACACACACACACACACACACACACACACACACACACACACACACACACACACACACACACACACACACACACACACACACACACACACACACACACACACACACACACACACACACACACACACACACACACACACACACACACACACACGTATATATATACAGTTTTGAACGAATTGTGTTTTTGGCATCTGGGGACCTCAAAACAAAAATTTATCACCGTCCCGGGTCTTACCATGCCGACTACGGTAATAGCTTCTTCCCTGTAGGGGAAATTCGCTAAAACGTGGGGCGCATGCAACGTTAAGGTGTAGCTGTCGGTAGGAGAACAACAGCTTCACAACAGACCAAACCATCAGTTCCCATCATTTACAGCATAACTGATAGTTTGAAGCTACTTAATTCAATTAATTTAGTTAAAGTAATCACGATTTTCGCATCTTTAATATGTGAAAGAAAATGGGAAAATAATGCAATGGCAAAAATTGTATATGAAAATAAAAATGAAAAACACACACATGTAACTAAGTAAGTTACTGCGTTTATGAGATCTTGCTGTTTTGATTGCTTTGGTGATAAGCTTTACTGGTGTGGAATGATGACCGAATTTGCTTGCAATCAATATAATCAAGGCTGTTCAGAATTGGTTTGCCTCGTTAACCATTCTTCAAGTTTCCCGTATTCAATGAAAGTGCAATCTATTCTATATACATATTTCTTATGGTATAGATGCCAAAGGACTTGTTATAATAACACTTTAAAACAGATATATGTATCTGTTTTAATGTGTTAGAATGTATATTTATATATCGTATACTCTAAAATGAGTAAGGTTTGCTTGCTTGCACCGTCCGTGCTTGCTTGCAACTCTGATATCAAAAACGGCTCCAACGACTTCCTTCAAATGTTCGAAATAACTAATTTTTAGGATAAAAATAAGTTCTAGACAGGTCTCGACCCCAGGAAAAATCAAATAATGTAAAAAAGACTAAAATGAAAAGTTAAAAAAATTATCATTGGGCTTATAGAGTCTAAAATCAAAACAAAGAATTGGAACAGCTGTTAATGATCAACCAGGGAACTGTCAAAGTAATACTTGTGTTTTTTATAATAGTTAACATGTGGTTTCTGAGAGCAGGGACTAAAAGCTTTGAGTGAAGATTAGATTTATAGAGTGGTAAAATAAATTAAAGGGATATTGAGCTATAAATAAAAACTGGAGTGATCTTAAACATTTATAAAAGAGGCAAATAAGCTATAAAAATCCGATTATCAGTAGGGGGAAGTGGTAAAATATTACTCAAAGTCATCTAGACAAACTGACTGGCCTTCCCCGAGCAACGCTCGTACCCCCAGGTACTATATTATTAATACGCTACGCATGCAAATTTTGTAAACAATTTTTTTTGTTTTAAGATTTACCCCCAGATATTATACACTAAAACACGCGTCTAGGTTGACAGATGTGCAAACTGGCCTTGTATATTCTATTTAGGCCTCAGGGATCTGCCCCATGGGACTTCTAAGTCCCCATGTTATTCAAATGGGGGAGAGTTTTATTTGGTTTATGCCACATGTGCTTTTTTCTTAATTCATATCAATTAAATAAACAGCTGATATAAGAATTATATCTAACTTCAGACTGTCATTATATTGTTTACTATTTAGGAAATTCTAGTAACAGTTAAATTTGTACGTAAGGCAGCTGCGGATCTCAAGTTTTACCAAAGCAATAATGGCATAGTGAGGGATATTATTCTTTTAAGACATCCTCGAGACGTATTTTGGACTAAGGCAGTTTTAAGAATTCCTACGATAAGGTTATCGGTATCCCATTACAAGTTTAATCGATGTTGTACTTTTCTAAAAAGGCTACTCTGATTAAAAATAATTTGGTTGACTAACCAGGCTTTGGGAAATACATCAAAACAAATAGCATATACCAATTGGCCTGACAAATTCAACAACTTATGTCTGATATTATTACTTAGTAGTAATATTTAGCATTAAAATACCCCTTTTATCAACAATTGCTCTTACAGAGCTGTAAACCAATGATTTTCAGTGTTATTCTTGGAGTGTCATGACTGGAGTGGACGAACATCACGCGCCGCTGTGTGTGACGTCCCGCTCAACCGGCCTGTTTCAGTGTTATTCTTGGAGTGTCATGACTGGAGTGGACGAACATCACGCGCCGCTGTGTGTGACGTCCCGCTCAACCGGCCTGTTTCAGTGTTATTCTTGGAGTGTCATGACTGGAGTGGACGAACATCACGCGCCGCTGCGTGTGACGTCCCGCTCAACCGGCCTGTTTCAGTGTTATTCTTGGAGTGTCATGACTGGAGTGGACGAACATCACGCGCCGCTGCGTATGACGTCCCGTGCAACCGGCCTGTTTTGAAATCTTGATTTGGCTAATGTTGTCACTAGGTGTTTTATCCCCGAACCTTACAGAAGAACCCAATACATATAGATTCGGTTCATGGTTGACTCACGTAGACGCATTTTTACGCTCGAGTATGCAACCAGACTAATGTTACGACGAGCAGTTTGCCGTAATTTTTGTATAAAATGAAAACAAATAGTTTTAAAAACACGAAGGGATGCTAACTATTCATACATACTCGTTCGCCTTCGCTCGCTTAACGCTCGGCCAGAGTGTGGAGTCGGCATTTCGTTAATTTAAAGTCAGAAATAACTTTGTTTTAAATTCTATAATAAGTATTAAAGAATAAGCTTCTTAGAATAGGAGTTCAAAGAAGTGTAGGGAAAAGTAGTACTTGAAGTAATTGACCTATGTCTTACAATCTATAAATAAATACATGATTAATCATTTGTATTTTAAACCTTTAAATATTAGAGTTCCTTTAAATTATAATTCAAATTGAGTCTTCATAAGACTTAACTCTCATGCCAAAAAGACTATTAGCATCTAATTATTACAATGAATAAATATTTTCAATATAAGTGATTTAGTTTACCAATGGGTTTGTGAACAAGAAGTTTCGAATATTATGTAAAAGAAAGTCTGTCGAGACATCTTCTCAGTTTAAGCAAACCTTTAGTTCCCTTTAAAATGTTCTACATACACTTTAAGTATAACTGTAACGTATCATTCTTATATGTTGAACCGTTGATTATAAATACTGAAATAGTTGACTGAAATACTCTTTGTTATTGTGAAAGCTGTCCCTAGTTTTGTGTGTGCCAGGATTCAATGTGGAAGTAGTTACACTAATCACCAACAGAGTATACTTCTGTCAACTATTGCTTATACCTCTCAAGGAGGAGATAATTCAACAGTTGTTGTGTCAGGAAGCAAACATAAATTGATTATCACTTGCTTTCTGGGGTGGAGATATTTTACAAGTTAACGTAAATAATTAAAATAAATGGTCGACGGCAGCACAATCTGTTGGTGACCTAATCAAACTACGTCCACTTCACATTCTGGCTAACACTAAACGTGGGACAGCTGGGCGATATATATGGGATGACTCCTTCAGTGTATATATATATATATATATATATTTATTATTTTTAAAAGAAAATTACCAGAGTACCCTTCAAAATTCATTTTTAATTCACTGACACGTGTTTCGAGGTTTACCTCATGATCACAGTGCAGCTAATAACCTTAAACTTAAAATTAAATAACCTGTAAATAAACAAAACAGTATGATAATTTTGTTAACATATGCTAAATTATCTATCTATATATGATTAATTACTTTTGATTTTTTTGATTGTTTCAAAGATTGGATTTTTTTGTTGCGCCTGCATTATATTTAGTATATTAGTTTTGTCTTCTGAATAATTCATGTAAATGTGAAGCTCTTCTTTTGCATTCATTTTGTCACCTTTCTTTTCAATAGACAAAACTTCTAAACTTTCTTGCAGTGTACCAAAATTGTGATCTGTAGTTAAAATATGTTCGGCAAATTTTGATTTTTGTGTGGTTTGGTTATTTGATTTTATAGCTTGAATATGCTCTTTATATCTACATTTAAAATTACGTCCAGTTTGCCCAACGTAATATTTTGGGCATTCCTTGCATGTCAATTTATATATTCCTGATCGGTCAAAAATGTCGGCGTTTTGATTATGTGAGCCGTTTGAAAATTTTGTTATCAAATGAAATGTATTATTCCTGGTTTTATAGCTGACTTTTAAGTTTGTATTTACGAAGGTTTTTCTCATAGCTTTGTTCAACACAGAACTATAAGGCATACAGATAAACTCTATCTTGTTTTGTCCATCAAAATTTTGTGAAGTTTTATTTTTAATTTTTCTTATGATAGTATCAATTATTTTAGATTTG
Organism: Allygus modestus; assembly: GCA_963675035.1. Taxonomy (NCBI): domain Eukaryota; kingdom Metazoa; phylum Arthropoda; class Insecta; order Hemiptera; family Cicadellidae; genus Allygus; species Allygus modestus. The sequence continues at coordinate 321,227,469 of OY776111.1, forward strand.
TATCCATTTCTTATAGCTATCGATTTGATTGTACTTCTTTCTTCCTCAAAATGTTTTTCTGTCATCGGTATATTTAAAAGCCTATGTATCAATGAATAAAATTTTAAATTTCTTTTAAAAATAATAATTATAATAGTAGCCCTATGCAGTGAACTTAATAATATAATATATATATATATATATATATATATATATATATATATATATATATATATATAGTCAATAGTTTAACCATTGACTATAAATACCGAAGGAGACTTCTCATTGCCATTATACAATGTGTTCCTAGTTTTGTGTATGCCAGGATTGAAAGAGGTCGTAGTTTACACCAGTCACCAACAGAGTATACTGCTGTCAACTATTACTTATCCTCTCAAGGAGGGGATAATACAACAGTTGGTGTCTCAGGAAGCAAACATAAGTTGATTATAACTTGCTTTCTGGGGTAGAAATATTTTAAAATTTAAGTTAAATAACTAAAATAAATAGTTGACAGCAGCACAATCTGTCTGTGGCCTAATCAAACTACTTCAATTTTAAATTCTAGCATACACTAAAACTGGGACAGCTGGACCATATGGATGGGATGTCTCCTTCAGTATTTATAGTCAATGGTTTAACTAAAAAGTCAGATTAAATACAAATAAATAAATAAAAAGGTTTTCACGATACTATTGGAATATCAGCTGTTTTTCCATATTGCCAGCCAGGTAAAGTTCGTCATATACCCACTAGTGAGGAAATAGTATATTCTCACTAGTGAGGAAAATCAGCTGATTATAAATCAGCCTAACAATACAATACAATATTGAAATAAAGCCCACCTGTTTAAAACATTGTGTTGGTTGTTGTGTTTACTTTACTTCGTCTTCCAATTTGTAATAATCATATTTTTTACTGTTGTATCAAATAATTTTTGCTGTGGTATCGTGAAAAATAGTGTTCAAAACTCGTGGGAAAATGATTTATTTAGCTCGTTATCTTTAAATTGCCCGTCTACGACTCGCAATTTAAATACGACTCGCACCAGGAAAAATCACACTTTTCCCACTAGTTGTGAAGTATACTATTTCTTATTACCACGAAAAAACGATTTTTTAAAAACCTAAATTTCATTGATCTTATAGAGATTCAGCTGTTTTAAACATTTCATGAAAATTAGCAGTATCTATTTTACTAACTTAGACGTTGAATACTGGAAAACAAATTTCAGAATAAATAACTAATTAACCAGTACCTTCCGATTTATTTTGGTGTTAATTATACTTGTATGACTTGTTAGGGTATCATTTAATCATAATATGGCAAAATATAACATTTCCATTGGTCTGAAATCAAGACAAAAACAGTTAAAAAGTCCTTCGGCAGTTCCAGGAACGTACCAACACACATTAATTAAAAACAGTATTGAGTTGTTTTAGTTGTATATTTCTATAGTTCTCGTGGAAAATGAAACGCAATGAGGCGACACAATGACCGAATGATTAAAACATTTTGGAAAACTGGAAAACTGTCATTTACCTCTTGTAAAACAAAGTTCATTGTATAATTATTCGAACGAATAACAAATTTTCAGTAAGGAATAAAAACTGAATATACTAATATATTTTGATTATAATATTTTGAATTCAATTTAGTTTTTGTCAATATTACGGTTTTGCCTTTCTGACACAATGGACCATAAATTAAAAAGTAAATATATCCTTGATTCATTCCAAGCATGCACATTCTGAGGCGGTTGGCTAGACAACTGGTAAATCAAACATAGGCTACTAAAGGTTATGGTCTTATGTGTGTTCTAGGTTAGGCATTTAAAACCCTAAGAAATAGTACTGATCTAAAGTGATGATACATTTTCACCCAGTAATTGGATTAATAAACCAAAGTTTACCTGAAAGCCCTAAGTTTACCTTACCTTAAAATCGAAACTACGCCCATGCTGTTTTACATAAACATTTTTGTGACAGGACTGGGCTGCAGTTCCAAATGATGCATTAAAATATTGATGCATTTTATAATATTGTAATTTGAATTCTTAAGTTTGATATTTTAATTTGATTGTTTTGCGGAACAGTTATGCAACTTCAGCCGATATGAATAGCGTTCTTAATATAAATTATAGTATTAAAACATTTTAAGTTTTGTATCAGGGGATTTAGATTTTCGACTCTCGATATCTTCGACTTAGTTTACTGCTGAAGGCTGGCCAACAGATTATTTTTGCACCTGGAGAAAACTGTTTTGCCTCAATAGGCCTATATAATAAATATAGTTTAGAAACGTAAACGGAGTTAAAAAATACGAAATTACTTACATAACATAAATTTGGAGTTATAAATGACTAAATGTAATATTACAAGTTGAATTAAATAGCTAAAACTATAGAGCGTTGACAATAACCTTTTGGGATTAAATAAATAGATATTGTGATCTAAATGTAGACCTCAAGCAATTATCGCCAATGCATCTGACTCCATTTGCTTGAGAAAAATAGAAACATTGGAGAATGATTACTTACAACTTATTTTTATTCATTTTTTGGTCGTAAAATTGATTATGTGGCATTGGGGTTGCTTGATGAAAACAACGTCGGCACTCTCATCCCTCCTTTGGAAGACAGAATATGGTTTTTAGCTACGGTAACCTAAAACTCCTTCTGTCCACTACTATGGCGAGGCCCATTGACTTATGAAATCATACTTGACTAATAGTACTTGCATATTGGAAATTAATAACAATACTAGGTCAAAACGAGATTTAATCACTAAGGAATTCAGGATTTACATAATAACTAGTGACTTAAAGGGGCCATAGCCACTAACCTTGCTTTTCAATCCTCTGCCTCATTTTATTTTTTTTTACCTTTTACTTGCTGAGGAAATTAAAACTATGTAAGTAGGAGAAACACGCAGTTGACAAACAAAGCAGACGTTTTTAAATCCCCACGCTATTTAAATGGGAATAATTATATTCCGTAACAAATTTTCGGTACATAATTAAGAAATACCCCCGTCGCAACAAACCTGCATACTCAGCGAATTTCCATAGAATATATAACATAACACATTAAGCCACTTAACAGGATTCATAAAAAATATATCCAGAAACAAGCGATATTTAAATTGTTAATTATATAATATTAGTATGATTCTCCATAAGAATAACATTAGGGATGAGTATGCAGGTTTTCTACAAAAAGGAACACAAAATTATGGGTTTTTATTCAAATATCAATAGAACTCATCTAAGTTAAATCACATACCAAATTTCATCTATATACAATTATAAACAAGGGATATATAACATTTTAATTATTTTCCATAAGAATAACATGGGTACCGAGTACCTAGGTTTGCTGCTACGGGAACGATAGACGAAAAATTGTTTATTAGTGAAAACTGCAATAAACTACAACCAGATGAAGCCATATACCAAATTTTGTCAGTTTATGTTCATAAATAAGCGACATATTAAATTGGTCTTTTCCTCGATAAGAATAACATTAGACAACGTACTGTGTTTAGCACTTTCAATATCTCAGTAACCAACTGACGTAGAGCAATGATCAAAATACAAAATTGTTTATTTTTTAACGGAATATAATGGTGAAAATTAAAATTTGATTAAAATAAAAATTACATGTGAAAACTCAAAAAACTTTTGGGGTACAAAACCAACCCAAAACTCCCCTTCGGATGGTGCGATTCGTCTAGTTTTCGAACTCGTTTAAATGAATGGTACTTTACACATTTGTGCCAAATTTCATTAAGATCAGACCATTTTTACCAGAGTCATCGTGCTTACAGACACACACACACACACACACACACACACACACACACACACACACACACACACACACACACACACAAACACACACACACACACACACAAACACACACACACACACACACACACACACACACGCACACACAGTGCGCACACACACACACATATATATATATATATATATATATACAAATATACACAGTTTTAACAAAAATGGTGTTTTTGGCATCTAGGGACCTCAAATTAAAAGTTATCATGGTCTTGGGCTTAACACCATGCCTAAGGTAACAGCTTCTTCCCTATAGGGGAAATTCGCTAAAATTAATAATTTTCCACACAATTGCATGCATAGACCTTTAAAATGAGACTTCTCTTAGCTTTCTACGACCTCCCGTTCACTCACAATTTCATTGTAAAATTTGGGTTTACGAAATTAGATATATTTAGATTTATCTTAAAACGAATTAATAATTTCAATAGATGCCCTAATTATAATATTACAATTGATTGATACATGTAGTAGAGACCTACTTACAGAAAACGACAACAGTAATTTAATACACAGATTACCATTTCAGGAATCCCCCTCTAAATACAATTAAAATATACTGAGTGTCTCAAAAGTTGCCGACCAAACTTCACAGGCTTGGTATATGGACTGTTTCCAACAAAAATGCCATATATATTTATATCATATTCTTAATAGTTTACGAGCTATTAACGTTTTTAATTTGCTTCATAATGTTTGTATTGAAATCTCATAAATTATCTTTAGGCAAGAAAATATTTGCACGTAGGACCATAAAACTTTTTTCAGCCTATAAAAATAAACAGTAATTGTTTGCCCTATCCAGCTGAATCCAAGGGCATAAATAAACACACACACAAAGGGAAAACAAAACAAGTTAGAAAGAAGTTAATGCATTTATTTAGGTTATTTTAATAAGTTCTATCAAATTCCAATAATTGTTTGACGATCAGCTTTTATTAAATGCAGCTGTTATTCGAAGTACAGAACTTGCTTTGTTTTCAGATTCAGAAGGCCCTGAGAAGAAAGCAAAATTTTAAATCCTAGCGTTGCCTTTAATGATAAATTTCGCCCTTCTACATTAGAAAAGCTCTAAAATAGAAGGGGCAGAAACTTTGTGTTGAGCATCCCATCAGAAGGAGACCTGGTGACTGCCCTTAAGGAACACAGAAGACAGCTTGAAAATAGGAAGTTACGTGTACAACCACTTGTTGTCAGTGTAGCGGCTTCCATTGACTTAACTTTGAATGACTTTAACTGACCAGACTTGTTTTTATGTTAACAATTTGATATCACCTTGTCCTCATACATTGTTAACATTGGAACATTGTTAAGAGACTTTGCATGGTATTAGATGGCAGATAGACTAAAAAATGTTATTCCATTTTGTAATAGTAAGCATTAGTAAAAACATATTTTATAATTATTATAAACACAAGTGTCCAGTGCTTTTTTTATTAACTTTAATAACATTATTTTGCAATATATTTTGAGTTATATTTGTGTAAAACCTGATTCTACATATATTTTTACCATATAGACATCTTAAATTAATGTAAATTTTTAAGGGTTCTTTATTTGTCAGCTTTACATTATTTAAATTGAAAATATATGCAAATTATTTTAACAGAAATAGGGAAAAGCAAATGTTTAATAAAGTAAATGGACAAATGTTTGTGCCCTGCGTCACTTCAAGTTTCCTAGCCGCCTCTTTCAGCGACGAATTCCAACCATCCAATCACGCGAAAACATCTTATTTGCCCTCAACCAGCCTGTTACTACAGATATATAATTGTTACAATTTGACCTTAATTGCTTTAGTGAAGATACAAATTTTGGCTTTATACACAAATTAAATTTTTCCAGGTATTAAAAATATTGTAAACCGAAAGAACGTTTAAAGGAATGATAAATTAAGCTGTAAACTTAATAACTTATGCTTTAAAAGCACCAAGACATCATTTTTTGTTTCTAAGAATTTTAGGATCTCTTCATGTGCTTTGTTGTGTTGTGTGTACTTGATTTACTTACTTAATTAAGTTTATAATAATTAATCTTAGGTTTGGATACATTTATAGTAAATCAATATATATTATTGAGTCGTCTGGTATCAAAATGGTCTATGTCACTTCGATGCAACTTTTCAGGAATCACAAAAAACTGAATAACTTCAGAGTTTATTGATAATAAAATTCTATATTTTGGTTTTAACTTTGTCAGAGATATATAAAGAACCCCTGAAAGTGACTATGCTATATCATTTTTATTTTCTGCATTATAAGCATTTTAAATCTTGATATAGCTGGTTTTGAAACAAACCTGTTGGACGTAGTTCATTTTGCAACCAACTTAAAAATGTTGTCAGTGATGTAGACCGTTTTGAAAATAACCATTTGGATGTAGTTCATTTTGAAAATAACATTTGGATGTAGCTGGTTTTGAAATAAATCAAAAAATTTTATTTAAATTTGGTTTTTAATTATTACAAAAATTGTAATATTTAATATAAAATTTGAATAGGAAAAGCTAAAGCCTTGTCAATGTGATAAAACATGTTACAAAAGTTATAAAATCTTAAAACTAATATTAAAAAACAATGCTTTATCAAAGTCTGCTAAAATATTTTTACTCCACCAACGCTGAGCCCTCAGATTCATGCCCACGAAGTGGGATGTCCATTTGTTGTTCATCATTTTCAGCAGGGTCATTTTCAGCAGGGTTATTGCTATTCTGTTCAATATCTCTGTAGAACTGCAACGATTGCAAAGACCTCCAGTCAGGGCCGAAGTGTTTCGCCAACAGCTTTGTTACATCTTTTACTTTAACATTTGTTACAGGAACTCCTGGAGGAATTTTCTCAGGCATGTTCATTTTCTTGAATTTCAATCCAGCCTTGCAAATCCTTTTATATTTACAAAAGTCAGATCTATAGTGTTCCTCTCCTTTTACTTTTACATCATTGCCTTTCTTAGACTTAAAAAAAGCGTTTCGTAGGGTTAAATTTAAAGTGCCACTGGGCAGGTGGTCGTACTACTTTAGACACAGCTGTTTTCCAATCAAAATTGTTTCCAGCAAGTGGTACTACTGTTCCAAAATTGGAAAATATTTCAGTATATTCATCGGGAGAAATTATGGTGTTGCGTTTCTTTATTTCCTTTTCGATCAAACCAAAAACTCGATCCGATGGCAAAAAAGAATGCCCGACCATGGGAAAAAAATATTCGATGCGCTTTACACCCTCCGGACTGTTATCTAGAAGCCATTTACCTAACATTCCCATCATGTAGTGATTCTTATTTTGAGCACCACACCCATCGGATGCCAGCCGGAGAGCTCGAATATTTTCTGGTATTTCCAGATTGCAAAGGCAGTTGTACACGGCGGATGCTATATCATTAGGAGTTTTGCTGTGCTGATTCTCTTCCCAGTGATACAAAAATACATTTTCTTTTGTAAACTTGGCTTTGGAGTTACCTACAACTATTGCTAAGTTGTATTTAGATATTTGACGCGAGTAGTAAGCACTCTGATCCTGAACACGAGGCAAGACTTGATTTTTTTGGCAGTCGAAGGTGATTGTCATCAAGTCATCTCTTGTTTCCTGAAGATAAGTGTAAAAAGCTTTTCCTTTGAGTTTATGCACTCTTAGTTCGGTCATAAGGGTCTGTTTATCAGCATGGTCAGTTGACTGTTTAATACGTTCACGAAGGGAAATGCAAGTACTACATTCATCAGTGCTTGGCTTACCAAATCCAATATTAAAATATTGATTGAAAACATGCCTAAAATAACTTTCTTTAACTTTCAAATCATCGTCTGTCATTTCGTGATTGTACATTTTCCAGATTTTTTGATATTAATATCAGAACTTAAATAGACCCTACCACTGGTTTTACTTCGGCAGTAGTGACTTTTTATAGCTTTAAATTTCTTTATGAATTGTTTAACTGACGTTTTCTTGGCACGGAATAGGTTTTTTTCCTGTCACCGCCTCTGGATTCCTTGGGCATCATTCCAGTTTGAAAAAATCTATGTACAACACCCTTTACACGGCTTTGAGAAACTCTAATAGTATCTGCGAATGTTTTCTGGCAAACCGGTACACGCTCCTTAGTCGAGTGTTTGTAAATAAAATACTTTACTGTCTTATTTTCCCCCCCTCTAGAGTTGTCTCTCGGTCTTGATTTCTTTGGAGCGTTGCAATCCGTGTATTTTAAAATAAAGCAGTCATGTTAAGTTTTTAATTCGGATACTCTTTCACTGGAATTATAAAATCGCTCATGGAACCTGATCAGATCATCGGAGGTTACATCTTGGCATTTATAAGCCCCTTGTTTTTTGGCATGATTGCATAGTATTGGCTTAGGAGGTCCTGGGGGCCCATATCTGAAATGAAACCAAAACTCATTAGAGCTCCTAGGATTGGAAACCTCTCTAAGATAGAGCTAAATGTAGGCCTACAAACAAGACTTGTTTGTAGGCCTACTTCTAGCTCTGCATTTTGTACAGGTTTTATCCAGACGACTCAAATACTCCCTACACAACCCTACAATGTTTGTAAAAATTATAATAAATATTTTTAGGCCTATCTGTACACAGAACAAACCGCCGTCCAGTGACAGAAAACTACATAACCTACAAAAACTAGCCATACCTTTTTGTTTCTTCTGTTTTGATCTCTTCCACATGTCTTCATGCCTGGGCCGTTTTCTAGCGGAATCTGGATTTTCAGTAGGAAATATTTCCATTTGCTTAAACTAATAACAGTTACAATAGCACTGATTTCCACACGATTACAACCACTGTACGCGAAACCGCAACAAGTGTCACGACACACAACAGCCGAATCACTGAATCACGGCAGACAGCTGATGCGCAAGACCAGTGCGCAGTAGGCCATGTCGGAGATGTAGTTTGTTTTGAAACTCATTCCATGACTTGGTTCATTTTGAAACTAACCCTATTAGACGTAGTGCGTTTTGAAACTAAGTTAATGACTTGGTTCATTTTGAAACCAACCACATACTTTATATGAAGAAAACAGCATGAAATAGCTTGTTTTGAACCTTAAACGTTTTCCCACTTGTAAAGGATGACTTGGACTTGTAAAATCCGCTGAGAACTAAAAATGGGCAAAATAGTGACGTAGACCATTTTGATACCAGACGACTCAAATGTAAGTGTGGTTTGTGGGTATGTTCCGGAAAAACTCCAAAACCAACCACCGCATCCCCGTGAAAGTTATATGGTAGGGTAGCCCTACATTCCCCATCTATGAAGAAGGTTTTATTTTTTAACTGCAAGGGTTGGGCTTGGAGAAAAATCAATATATATATTATAAATGTAAGTGTGGTTTGTGGGTATGTTCCGGAAAAACTCCAAAACCAACCACCGCATCCCCGTGAAAGTTATATGGTAGGGTAGCCCTACATTCCCCATCTATGAAGAAGGTTTTATTTTTTAACTGCAAGGGTTGGGCTTGGAGAAAAATCAATATATATATATTATAAATGTAAGTGTGGTTTGTGGGTATGTTCCGGAAAAACTCCAAAACCAACCACCGCATCCCCGTGAAAGTTATATGGTAGGGTAGCCCTACATTCCCCATCTATGAAGAAGGTTTTATTTTTTAACTGCAAGGGTTGGGCTTGGAGAAAAATCAATATATATATTATAAATGTAAGTGTGGTTTGTGGGTATGTTCCGGAAAAACTCCAAAACCAACCACCGCATCCCCGTGAAAGTTATATGGTAGGGTAGCCCTACATTCCCCATCTATGAAGAAGGTTTTATTTTTTAACTGCAAGGGTTGGGCTTGGAGAAAAATCAATATATATATATATTATAAATGTAAGTGTGGTTTGTGGGTATGTTCCGGAAAAACTCCAAAACCAACCACCGCATCCCCGTGAAAGTTATATGGTAGGGTAGCCCTACATTCCCCATCTATGAAGAAGGTTTTATTTTTTAACTGCAAGGGTTGGGCTTGGAGAAAAATCAATATATATATTATAAATGTAAGTGTGGTTTGTGGGTATGTTCCGGAAAAACTCCAAAACCAACCACCGCATCCCCGTGAAAGTTATATGGTAGGGTAGCCCTACATTCCCCATCTATGAAGAAGGTTTTATTTTTTAACTGCAAGGGTTGGGCTTGGAGAAAAATCAATATATATATTATAAATGTAAGTGTGGTTTGTGGGTATGTTCCGGAAAAACTCCAAAACCAACCACCGCATCCCCGTGAAAGTTATATGGTAGGGTAGCCCTACATTCCCCATCTATGAAGAAGGTTTTATTTTTTAACTGCAAGGGTTGGGCTTGGAGAAAAATCAATATATATATTATAAATGTAAGTGTGGTTTGTGGGTATGTTCCGGAAAAACTCCAAAACCAACCACCGCATCCCCGTGAAAGTTATATGGTAGGGTAGCCCTACATTCCCCATCTATGAAGAAGGTTTTATTTTTTAACTGCAAGGGTTGGGCTTGGAGAAAAATAAATAGCACCCGAGATCGCGCGCAACTCTCTTTGTCTAACAAACGGAAGTCTCAATTAGTTATCTTTGTCTGCAACGGGAAATTGAAATTTTCAGTGATTTGAGGTTGCAAGAGAGAGTCAATCACAAACATATTTTAAAATAAATTGTCAGAATGTTCTAGAATCTAAATATAGGATAATTTCAAGAAATTACATCCTAAACATCTGTTCTCTAAAGATCCATTTCTCTAAAGGTCCAGAAAATTTGTTCTCAAAAATTTTATTCTAGCGAAAGACCCTCAAAATTCAATCTTAGAAAGTTCCATTCTAGAAAGTTCCATTCTCATCATTTTCATTCTAGAAAATTCCAATCCAGAAAGTTTCTTTCTAGAATGTTCTATTTAAAAACAATTTTCTTCTAAAAAGGTCTATTCTAGAAAGTTCTATTCTAAAAAGTTCTATTCTCAAAATTTTCATTCTAGAAAGTTCCATTTCAGAAAGTTCCTTTCTAGAATGTTCCATATTGAAAACTTTTGTTCTAGAAAGTTCTATTCACAACATTCTTATTCCAGAAAGTTCCTTTCTAGAATGTTCCATATTGAAAATTTTTGTTCTAGAAAGTTCCATTCTAGAAATGAAATTTTAATTTCACTATTGTTCCCACTATGGATACTAACCCCCGTGTCAACTGTCGACTGACGGTTGACAGTTGTCAAATGAATAAAATTAGAGTTTTGTCTGTACATTGCTTGGAATTATGAAATTTTTGCATATTTTCACGTTTTACACCCTAGGGAAACCAAAACAAATCTTATCTCAATTTATGTCTGTCTGTCTTCCGGTGACGCTCAAGAACGGGTTTTTGTTCGCTTTTTCACTGGAAAACGGGTGCACTGACATTAATGAAACTTTGTTTCTTTTTTCTACATATGCATGAGAAGGTTTTAGGGCACTATAAACTGGCATACGCCTTTTAAAAAAATAATGGCGGCCGCTCAAAAACGTGATTTTGTGCGGTTTTGGTCATGTTTTGTTCGCTTTTCACGGGAAAACTGGTAGACCAATTTTTATGCAACTTTTTTTCTATGTTCTATATGTGCGTTAGAAGGTTTTAGGGTAATTGGATTGTTTTAAATTACCTTAGGACACTGCTCCATAGGGTTTTAAAGATCCTATGCTATTCTTATGGACAAAGCATTTATTTATATTGAACCAGATGATGGCATAGTTATTCTATAAATAGGTGTTGTAGTTCTTTTTAAAACGTTGAATGAAGATTGGTAATAAATAACATAAGTGGATATATGATCTAAATCTATATTTGTCAGACTCATGCACTCACTGACATAGTGATCACTTTATCTAAGAAACGACAATGTCTATTGAAGATAAAATTTTGGATGGTGGTTCCCCTTATGCTGCAGATTCACAATAAGAATATGTTTTAAAAAATCCTATAAGATTCTTCGCTAATTTACTTTTATGGCAATTTTATGAGTATTAGTATTTACTGAACCTTGGTAAGTTACATTTCGGTAGGAACATAACTAACACATCAGAACAAAACGCAAGCCTTTTCCTGTTACGAAAATGTTTAAGGGCTTCGCCGCCCGGAATTTTAAAATACAATATTTTAAAAATCTTGCACATACTCTTGGACTGATGGATCTGAAATTCGGTAGGAATGTAGCTGATAGGTCAGTGCAGACATTTACCTACTCCAGACACAAATATACTCAAGGACTCTGGCCCAATGGTCTTTAATATAAGCGTGTTAGTCATAACACACCAACTACTCAACCAGTAGAGCTGAAATTTGATGCCTTAAAGGAAATATGAAACAACATCATGGGGAGTCACGGTGTTGTTCTCTGGAGATTTCACATAGACCCTTTGTCGTAAGTGAGACATGAGTGGAGGAGTCTACACCTCTCTAAAATTATATTTTATGTAGCCGACCACTGAGCGTCTGAACTTAACAGTAAATATGAACATGTATTTTTGAGAAGATTAAGGGGTTGAGCAGTTTTCTTATGCGCTTTTAAAAGTTGAGATTGGGACATTGAAAAACAAATTAAGTCTCAGAAACATCTATCCTTCACTCGGCACTATCGATGAATCACAGGATTTATTGATTGACAGTTTGTTACACCGAGGTTCATAAACAGTTTAATCTGGAAAGTGGCCTGGCTCTGTGATTGTGCCATCCTCACGTCCACCAATGAACAAGCAGCGTAGATCAACACAAATGTAGGTCTATTCCAAAGGGAGGAACGAACATATACAATATTTAATACTGTTCATTTAACCATGAACACTGTTAGAATAGTTCTTATATATTGATTTACATTTATTTAAATAAAATCAAAGTAGTCATATGTTTTTAAAACATATGATTTTTCCAAGTTTAAATTGTTTATTTACAATTATAATGAAAACAGGACCTGGCAAGAATGGTGATTTTAAAAGTGGTTTGTCAATGTTTTTAAAGTTTAATGTTTCGTTACATTACTATTTGTTTATTGGAATGTAAAGATTAATGTATCAAAGTATTTAAAATGTTAAATTAAACAGGGTTAATATTTTGTTGTACTTGAGTTCTTTTATTTCTAAAATCGAATCCAAAGTGTTACGTGTACCGATTTGGAGTCGCAAAAACCGCACCGTTCATTACCCGACAGAGTTCCTCGACTTGAAAACAGTAGCCTAACTATCTGCCCATAGTATATTTCATTAACTTTAATTCTACTTTAAAAGTGTAAAATGTAATTTTCGATTTGGAGTCGCAAAAACCGCACCGTTCATTACCCGACAGAGTTCCTCGACTTGACAACAGTAGCCTAACTATCTGCCCATAGTATATTTCATTAACTTTAATTCTACTTTAAAAGTGTAAAATGTAATTTTAATATTGTAAAATTACGTGGGTTGTTAGTTTTTTTAGTTAATCTACCATTTATATACAACCCGTACGAAGGACGGGTACACAGCTAGTGGTATTATAAGTCCGATTACATTTTAAATCAGAACTGTATGCTGTAATGAGTAAGTAACGTTTCACATATGTTAAATATCACGTACAATGTCCTTAGTACTATATTATTGGTATTAAATTGGATTCTTTAATAAAAACTAATCAGTGTTTATTTTATTTTATTTTTTACCAGCATAATTTCATCAAATAAAAAAATTAATTTCATTTGTCAGTTTGACCCCAAATAAAATCTAAACAATGCATTAGGCCTAAGTTCTATAAGTAATAAACTATCGCCTCTTGGCATTGTTGAAATATTATAAGAACATATGAATGAGCTAAATAGTAGAACTATGTTGCTGTTCTCATTTACTTACAATTTAAACTTTAATTCCTTGCTATATTTGAACTTAGTAAAACTCCAGCGTATTAACCAGTTCTAACTTTATAGTGGTTACTTTTGTCTGGGTGTGAATGTCTGTGAAACGTTGTACACACTTAGATAACCTTCCATTTGAGTACTTGTTTGGGTTATGAACAGAAGGAATGAGAGATGCATGTGAGACAACAGTTGTTCATCAGTGACTAGTGGGCGGATTGCATTAGTATTACACTACAGTATTTGTGGTTACGGTCACTGTTGTTTGTTCCTCCTACGTGAAGTGTGATATCCACATCAAACGTTAGTTCAATTACGGCTCTAGTCTACACTACGGACCATTCTACACCGTCGCGTGAAAATAAGCTGTTATAAGCTATGAAAAAGGAGCGTAGCGGAGGTCTGCGGCAGGATCCCTGTTTACCACTGCGATAATTAAGTTATCAACATGCTATAAACGAGATTAGGCAGATTAAATGTAATCCTACTAATGCTAATTTTTAGAATTTCAAAATAATGTTTCTGTCTTACGTTTTTGTAGTTTGAAAAAGCTCATATTTGTACATTTAAGTGTAAATGCACCTCAATTAAACAAATTAAAAAGTAAAAGAATACATTAATAAATATTATTTTCCGCTTTAATATTATACTTTAATTTTTGTAAAAGGGTTTATGTAGCAGCTAAAAAGAGGGATCCTGCAAAGCCTTTCCTAGCGATCCGCGGAAGGGGTAGACCGGAGCCGTAAGTGACTTACTATAGTGAATTAGGAGTTTTCCTTAGTTGGGAGATTTTTTCCCAATAGTCTTTTATACTTTCGGAAGTCGCATCATTATATAAACATTAGATTTCTAGTTTGCTTAGTTAACATGAAAGAAAAAAATAATATTTGTATTAAATAAAACGATTTAATAATGATTACTTAAATAATATCATAAAATCCATCAAGTTAGGCATGTTTATTTACAATTTACAAGTAAATTTGTTTAAAGAATTTTAAAATTTGTGTTGTATAGACTTGCAGCTATTGAAGCAAAACTATAATTCAAACTACAATACTTTTAATCAAAGTGCTCTGCAAGTATACCTTGTGATGAATGTTGGAGGAAATAAATCTTGGTTGTTCAAATAGCTTGTGTAATGTTGTTATAAGGGGTATATGTTAAGTTCGTTTTACAAAGGTTGTACAAGACACAATTACTAAATTTCACATAAGAATAAAAAAATAACGAAGCAAAAAAGGAAGAATTAGTGTTTCGAAACGTAAAACTGTTCGAAAGCTTAACAAATCTAAAATTACATCAGATTCAAACAGTACTCGTTAAAAAGTTTTGTAACGAAACGAAATGCATAAGCTGAATGTAGAAATCAAAATACTTATTTATGAAAAAAGAGAAGGTTTCACGCTGTTATTAACTAAATGACTTGTTAACTAAGAAAGTTTCCTAATGACCATTAATTAACCAAAGGAGTAGTTTCAAGTGCCAAAAGTGTCGTGAAGCTGTCACGGGAAAACACTTGCCACGGTGAGTGTTGCGGGGAAGGAAGGGTGGAGAAAATGAAGTGTAAACTCTGATGGAAGGGAACCTTCAAGTCTTTGTTGTCTTTTAATGAGCTTTTAAATATCCTAAACTCATTAAATAATAAATGGTTTGTTCAAATGACCCAAACATTAAACTAATAATAATGGGTTACTATATTGGTTTTGCCAGTTTTCGCGTGAGCATAATTTTGTTAACTGTAAAGTTGGGCGATAAATTAGGAAACTTGAAATTCAAGCTATGGTAATCATTAACGTTATTTTTATTGTTTAATAACATTGGTAAATACAATGTTAACATTTGTTAACTGTATATTTATATTCTTATTTGAACTTTATACAATTAGAATCATGAATTAGAATCTATGAACAAAATGTTTCCTTTTAAGATTTTTATGATTATTGAAATTGAATTTGGAGCCAAGCTAATATCAAAGTTACAATTGAACATTTGGAAGAATTCAGGAGAGCACAATCAGAGTTATATAATTATAATAACATGTATATTATATACAACTACATACGATTTTAAGTGCAATGAAACTTAGTCATTGTAGCAGAAGCTTAAAAACAATTTTCCCCATGGTTTACAGCAGTTTTTGTATTAATAAGTTTAGCAATAATAATTTTACCCACTTTTTTCTTTTAACAATTTTAGAAATCTTGTTCAAAAACAAAAGTAATACAATAAGTTGTGCCATTCTTTTTTCAGAAACAAACAGCTGGTGAAACCGAATACTCTGGGAAACACACGGTTGCAAACTCAAGTGCTCTGTATATAGAGGTTTCCGATGTGCTTTTAAAGTAATGTAGTTGGCTTCGAAGCATTTTCTTTTCATTCCTTTTTAAAGAACCCAGATTATATGTCTTTATTGTACAATATAAATCTTTGCACTATAAGCAAGCTCCAGTAACCAATGACCTTGATAACAAAAATCAACTTAAATATTACCTGGGGGTAAAGTTTTTAACCCCATAATTTGTTTGCTTAAAAAAGTAAGCAAAGTAGGGCATAATTTTAAAACCTCACGTTCTGGGGACTTCACCGTGAAAAACTGTGTTAAACTACACTAAGCAGCAGTTACTTTAGTTTTCTTTAAGACTTTAGTAGAACTAATTTATATCACGATAATAACCGTAATAGAAATGTTTTATACAATTATAAGTGAAAATTTAATTTTGAATGCAAAAATGTTAAAAACTCCATATTTTTCATCCTTACAGAATTTATTTCATCGAAATATGAACAGATTTAAAGTTAGGACATCGTGTTTACAATTCAAGTACTTTTAAAGCGGTTTAATCTATAACCAAATTGTAAACAACGAGTCTCTTGTACTTTTTAAATCTTCCCCACAACAGAAAAATTCATTTTCTGTGAAAATTTATCCAGAGTAATTACAATAAAATATTAAAGAAAACTAAAAATTGTTATTCTTTAATATCAAATAACGAACCATTTAGCTTCGTAAATTGAATGTTCTACAGTAAAACACGGAGTTGTTAAACATAAACATGATTTAATGTAAAGTTGAGTCAAAAGTTTTATTTAAAAATACGTTTATAACAAATTGATATCAACCTACGTCTGTTTTAATGTGTTTAACATAAACGTTGGCGTAACTGCCACCCACTGAATTTCCTATTTAAGTTCAGGTTTTCATTATAATATTTTACACGATGTGTGGTGATAACGTCAAATTAAGTTAGATATTCATTTATAATTCGTTTTTAATTAAAGCTCTTCTTCTTCTTCTTCTTTTTCTTCCTATTGTATTATGTTTTCGACGAGAGTAAGAAAGTTGAGCAGTTGTGCCCTGCTAACACTTCCCTGTACTAACTGTCGATTTTGTCTTACTGCTTTGAATAGGTATAATTACAATTTAACAAATTGGACGATAGTGTGACAGATCGAATAGCAATGCACGCTTATTGTGCTAACGTATTTTTATTTATTTAATCTAATAAAAATAAACGAAATTATCAACAGACTTACGCAGAATGTCATCCTGTAACCGAGAATCGGTTAAAAATCAGGGCTGAGTGGTTTGGCATTTCCAGAGAGCACAACAATACATCAACCGCTCGCCACCGCAGTTTACAGTCTTATTGTTTGACATTAATCACAAAGTCTCTAAAGCTATTATGCCGTTTAAATGTTATGTTATACGTTTGGAGACTATTAACATGTTTGTGAATGACATTTATATATTTCTATTTTTAACGTCAACGGAATTTTTGTCAATTGAGAACACAAACTGTTTTTGAGGAAAGCGGTCCAAACCCCACAAACATTTGTGGACACCCCGGGGTTTGAACTCGTTATCCCTTGAACCGACGTCCAAGTCACTAACCGTTAGGTTAGCGGGATGCACATATTTAAACTCATCTTAAAAAAAAGAAACACGTTAATGTTCTAATTCGATGTTATTATTATCTTTACAGAGCTCATTATTTACACAATTTATATCATAAAGACTTTTAAATTAATATCAGTGTATACTGATACTTACATTTATAACATGTTGCTTACGTATTTCCATTTAAAATGTTATCATAAGATATTGGCACGGATTGGACTTGTAAGCTAAGTTGTAAACTTTAGAAAAAGGATTTATTTCCAGAAAAAAAACTTTAAAAAAACTAACAGAAAAAACTAAATTGAAATCGAACTTAATATAGTATGATTTGATTGTTTATGTAAATAAATACAAATAACGTAAGCTATCACTATTTAGGATTAAATCTGTCTACTCTTTAATATGTTTTTAAAGAACCTCAAAGAATAATTAACATAAACAAAGATATTCCGTTTATTTGGCTTTGTTAATGTCCTGCAACAAATACCCTTTACCCAATCAATCGGTGTTGACGGTTGGATTTTTTAATTTAATACAAAATGGTAGAAATAGATGCAGGGTGATGCGCTCTATATATTTTATTAAAGTATCTCTTAGAATTCTTACAGTTTAATTTAATATCAAATTGTTATACTGTATTTTTATTGAATTATCAGTTGACTACATCCTACTCTATTTATTTGTTTAACAACTAGGTAAAATCATAGATTAAGCATGCTCCTTATGAGTATGTTTAATCTATGGTAATATTATACAATTGATTAAAATGTATGTTTAGTATTGGTGTCTTATGAATTACTTCCTTTTAAGAGTTACTTTAGTTTTCAAATGAAATAAGTACACTAGGTCTTTTCTAGGTTTTATAACGTCCTAAATTTTGATTTTAACTGGATAATGTAAATTACTGGACAATCAACAATTTAAACTTAATATTCAGGATTTCAAACACCGAATTGTGCCGTCTAAAAATAATCATCAGAATTATTAGTTACACATGGAACCAATCACTGAAGGACTCATTTTAAAAACTATTGTATTGCACAGTATGCTTTTATTTAATTTTGTTATTTAATCCTTGCCATTTCTGATTTGTTCTTATAGATAATGAGCTAATGCGGGATAACAGCTTTTACTAGTGTAAAATAACAAAATACGTTGTGCAAGCGTAGTTGGTTCACTCGATACCAGGCCTGTAATTGACGAGCTCTGCAGTATAGCGTTAGTATTACCTCAATAAGGCTTGCTGCTGCTGTGGCGGAGGTGACGACAGTGTATAGTGTACGGTGGCTGCGAGGTCAGAACTAATCCTATCACGGAACTGGTATTTGGAGACAGGTGCAACTGCAGTCTCGGAACGTATGGGTTACATTTATAAACTGCAGCGTCTGTTGAAAACAATATTTCTTTAATTGGCAACAGTTTTTACAAAAGTGTATTGTAAAAGAGGCAGTTTCTCAGTTAAAGATACATCTCCTCCTTTCATCCCGTCTATGTGACTTAAAAATCTTTCTGAAAAAAACCTCTCATGTATATTTTATTTTTCGTAAACTTAGATTTACACATCATTTCCTTCATCATCAACACTCATGAATGCGTTTTATGATGACGAAGGCTGGTTTAGTTCAATGGGGTAGGGGACCGTCAATATAGTAAACTTGTCACGGTCCTTCTCTTCTGATTCTTACCCAACAGTAAAAGGTTCAGCGGTGTGTAATGCTGTAAATAAATAACAGTTGGTCGAGTGAGAAATAAAATACTCACAATGATACTCGGCATTCAAAAATTAATAAAAAACATACGCAAGACACAAATAACACAACATACTGTTTGTAACGTTGACGGTTTGCGAATGTCTTGAACAATTTGCATTATTAGAACTGCAATAAAATACATAATAAACTACCAAAACATAAAATATACCCAACAAGTAGAAGCTCGATGTTGTGTTATCGCTCAATCATGCAATGTAACTCCCTGAATGGATTTTGATTAAAATCTGTCTGTTTGAGTATTACCATTCACGGGTTTTTATAATACTAACTCGTTCAATTTATATAGCATTATATTTTGTACTTTCATATAGGCGAACAAACCTAATCTGCAAAACCTAATGTACCTAATGTACCCAAAACCTAACGAACAAACCTAATGTATAGAATAGCAAACAAGAAATAGACTACACCAGGAATATTTGTATTATTTGTATTATTAATATTTGTATTATTAATATTTGTATTATTAATATTTGTATTATATTTACAAATTAAAATGCATTTAGAGATTTGTAATTTAAAATTATTATTTACAAAAAATTACCCTCTAATTCACTTTGGAACTGTGCTCCAAGTAAAAAAGATTCAGAGCTTTTATTTCCTGGTGTAATACTCGAACCAAATGATTCAATTTACGTGCTAACCGATGTACAATTTATGTAAGGTTTTGAATCTGTGAAGTGGTTCATGGTTGTGATATACAAAACAGTGTTTTTTTATATAGAAAACATTTGCTGAAATCTGATACTTAGAATTCAGTACTGCTATAGTTCTATAGAAACAGTAACTGGGGTAACGGATGTGACGGGAAAATATACACAATCAGTTCGTTGGTAACTTTTTAGTTCTAGCCCGCTCGTGCATGTTAACCTGCACATCAATTCCGTTCAACAGCTGACAACTCATCTAACGTCTGGAGTTGCCGTCAGTTTTGACGGCTAAAACTTCTTTCATTTTTGGAACTAAGTAAAATCTGATAATTAGCCTTAATTGTAGGTGTTGTTTATTAATACAATATATATATAATAATAGAGTATATAAGAGTTGTCTTAAATGTCGAGATACATTTTTAATTGTAAGATGGGACGCTCAGTTGTACAAAATTAATACTTAAAGTGAATTATAAAATTGATAGCATTTGACAATAGTGAGAATCTCTCCAGTAATCACTTGATTGGAGGGTTTAGGATCAGAAATAATTTAATACTACGTTTCTGATCAATAACAAGTATAATATAAATCAAAACGTACAGTTACAATAATTTGATAATTATGAACTCCTGTGAATATTTTCGGAGATAATTTTATTGGTATTAGTATATTAAAATATCTTCCCTTTATCAATGAATTAACGATTACAATTATTTTGTATAAATATGAATAAAATTTGAATTCATCTTTAAAGTAAACTGTCTAATTAAAATGCAAATTAATGAATATTCGCTTTTGGAACATTATTCTTATAATAATTATAAATTGTATTACACTTATATGATTTTAATATTACTTGAACTAACTATTTAAAATTAAATGCAAATCTAAAAGAGTTGTTTCATATGTTCTGCATTGAGCTAAATCATGTATTAATTTCAAAGGTTGAAAACATAATGTGATTACTAAATTCACCAGTTCATTCTTAGGTAAGACCTTTAAATAAATTTAAAAGAGTTACTTGTATCTTTGGGTTTATCCAGATTTTTCACTACACAGACACTTCACTTAAATTCGAATTGCCCATTTTTGGCACAAGGCCATCACTCCCGGACTACTAGTCACTGCAATTTTCTAATTCATTTTTGTTGGATGAGGTTGGCAGACTAAATTAATTTTCCTAATCTTTCTTCAATCCCCTTCCACACCAAAGCTGTGGCTCGTTGCCATCGGCTATTTAAGTATAATTTTTCATGGAGAGGAAGATGACTATTGGTTCAATATGATATGGGGAGGTCTTTAGTTGGAGTGAGTATTGGATCAGCAATTCTCACGGGTACTGTGCAATGTGGACGGATCTCATGGTGATAGGGTTCAGGGTCAAAAGGGATAGGTTTACTGGCTCTATTGTCTGAGAAACGAATTTGTTCTTAGGAAGGTTTAATGTCCGAGGAAGGAAAGATTCATTAGTTTGGTTAGAAATTGAAGGGAAATGATTTTAGGAAAATTTAAAGTCTCTTACACTCCCCAGGGACCGAAAAGAATTCGCCCCGAATTCTATTATTGTGGTTATTCTAATTAGCGGAAAGTTGAAAATCATGAATGTGGGTGGGATGTCTGCAGTCATCAGGATGTCTGGGTTGAGGTTCTCGTAGGTGGTCTAGGAGTCCTTGCAGGTCGTCTTGGAGTTCTTGCAGGTCGTCTTGGAGTTTGTAGATTGTCTTAGATTTCTCGTAGACTTGGCTGGTCTGCTGATCCTTGTTGCTGTGTTATGGGATTACTGAAGTCAGGTTGTGCTTTGATGAGGGTGTTTTTATAATAAGTTTTTGATTGAAATGGTTTGCAGAAATGTTTTTGTTAGAATTAACCTATTTATTTTATGAGTTTTTATGACTTAAATTAATATAGTGCACTGAATTAATATTTTGTTTTAATTTAACACTGTAAACAATAATAAAAGGTGTATTTTACTAAAATGCTCTTGGTTAGTCTACTATAATTTGCTACTAAAATCTACAGTAAACTAATACGTCTAATACATTTTCTTTAATATATATATACTCTAACCCTGTTCAACTGAAAGTGGTCATGGCGGAGGATGATGACTTTTTTTATAAAGCTTAGTTTTACATTTGGTCTCACCACTATTATTTGTGAGTACAATATTTCTATTTTTCTTATGACAGCACTAATCTACTTTTTTTTCTTTTTACTACCTACAACAGTTTGTTCTACTCTAAATCCTCTATATATTTTTTTAATAGTTATATTTACATATTTATTTATGAACTTTAAAACTTCTAAACCTTTAAGTAAACGTCTTTCACTGTATTATAGACTACCACGTAATTTTTGTATTATTTTCATATAAGAGTAAGTTTGTCTCTTGAACTTTTAGAGATATTTGTCTTAAAGTCGGTATAATACATCGACAATATATTAAATTTTATTTCCATTTGCGCAACACATAAAGAATTTCTTTCCGGAATTTCTTTCCGGCCCCTAGAAAGAAAAGTTCCACAAATGGAGTAAATATAAAAATAATTTTGAAAAGTAAACGAGTAAAACAACTTTTGCTACACTAATAGTAAAATAAATATGCATTAAGAAATTTAATTAAACAAATATCTTGATGTATTCAAGAGACAATAATGTGTGCTTTTCTACAAATCCATACACATACATTTTATTTACATTTTTTTGCATTATCCTTGTGAGATACATTGACTATTTTTGTTTGCTGGCCAGCATTTTATTTTATATCCTTTAAGTGACATTTATTCTTTGACAAGTTATCTATCTATGTAGGGGCATATTTATAATGTCCTTTTCATCTTATAGTCCTTCACAGATTGTATTTTTTATACAAATTCATATTTATTCATAAACCCTTTTCATTTGTTATATTGGAAAAAAACTATATTTCCTTAAATAAATCATACTTCTTTACAAAATTTAGTACTGTAGCATAGTTTATAAAAAAAATAAACCTGCCGGGCTCGCTGTTGGGGTGGCCGTCTCCTCTTCCCACGAGTCCGCGGTGTCCTGGTCCGGGGTAGTGCCGGGGCCCTCTCTCGACCAAAGTTCGGGATCGCTCGTCCCGCAGAGGTGGCTCCGCTCGAACGTCTCGGGAGATCTGTGTCGGTTCATCGAGAGGACATTAAACCTTTCTAAGAACAAATTCCTTTCTCAGACAATAGAGCCAGTAAACCTATCCCTTTTGACCCTGAACCCTATCACCATGAGATCCATCCACATTGCACAGTACCCGTGAGAAATGCTGATCCAATACTAACTCCAACTAAAGACCTCCCCATATGGTATTGAGTTGTAAGAGAAATTAATTTAGGAAAATTTAAAGTCTCTTACCTAATATAACTGGAACGACATGTTAAATTAAATAATTTAGTAGCATTTGCTTCCTTGAGATTTAACTGAATAGAAAGTTGATATCGTAATTTACTCAATGAAGCGAAAGGTATATATTAAATATATTTTTTAATAAACATTTGATGTCTTAAAAATATTTTTAGTTAAGTGTAAGTAAGTAAGTAAGTAATAAACTATATGGATCATTTTTGAGTTATTTTATGATAGTTCATAAGTATTAAACCTCAAAAATAATGTGCTATTACTTTGAACAAATTTATTTTAATGATATATAATATAAAATATTTTAAAATAACGTATTAAGTTACAGCAGAAAAGTCATGTTTCACGCTTATATAATGAAGTTTGCCAAATCTTCTGTCGCACGGTAGAAGTCAAGCAAAGTTTGTAACCTGCATCGACTTTCGCTTATAGCCGTGTTTTGCTGCCAAGATTCCCTTGAAATGAAAAACTTGATAACACATATTGCATTACATTTTTGCCTCTAGAACATCATTCAGCAAAAAGCGTGTTCGAAAGCTAGTAAAACTAGTTTATTCATATGTTTTATTGTGTTATTAATATATATCTTTAAAACTATTTGTGAACTTCTTATGATTGTCATTAAAATTATACTACAATAAAAAAAGACAATTCAAAATAACTACACAGCCCGATGCGTAACTCACTCACTCACGTATACGAATTCTAGATCACTTCTTGCTGAGATTGAAACGTGAAATTATATAAACAGGTAGCTTGTACCCAGAAACTCCCGGAAAAATTGCCAGAAGTTACAGTTTTTAATTTAAAAACTCTAATTTTTATCTTGAAAATTTGAAATTTTAACTTTGGGCTTCTGGAGTTTCAAATCAAAACAAAATAATCATAACAGCCCTGTCAAAATATCCAGTAAAATGCCAACTTAACCTTCACATGGTAGAGTATAAACAAATTATAAGACCAGTGAATAAAAATGCAATTTATAGTGCATATATTCCTAATTAATCCAAATATTATACTATATAAAAAATACTCGAAGGGACATTGAGTTATAATCACAACTGGGGCGACTTCAAGCAGGGTTCTGGGGGCAGATATCCCTCAGCAAGCAGGGTTCTGGGGGCGGATATGCCCTGAGGGCGGATATCCCTCAGCAAGCGAAACGAGTTTAGTTAAATAACCCACTGGATTATTTGTATACCCACTCGATTATTTTAAGTGTAATTTTTTATGCAAACCGGATCTTATAATACGAATCATTGGAGATCAAAACAATAATTTAATTCTAATTGTTTTGCATAATATACTATGCATTTTAAGTCCTGATGATTTACTATGATTTTCCAGGTACACATTCCTTATTTGCCCCTTTACAATTGATTTAATTATTCGTTAAATTTTCGCCGTCAAGTTTCAGTTTTTCATTTCTTATCCTCCTAAAAATAACTCTTTAAATTGGATTTCAATTTATTAACGCAATAAACTGGTTTGATTGAAATTTATATTGCCTATTTTATACTCTTCACACATTATACTGCATTGTTTTGCACCCAAATGTCATAACACTTGATTACTTCAAATTGTTATCTCAACGCATTGTTATGACATCGACAAAGGGCACCAAGAGTTGACACTGCTTTTTTAACGGGAGTCCAGAAACTTAGTTAATTGTTTCAATATGACAGATGAAAGTTTATAAACTAGTTAACCTTTGGTAGTTTGTTTGAGGCCACTGTGGTAATATCAACTTGGATGTGAGCGTGCGTTGTCGTGGGCGACCCTTTGACACCCACCCATGTGACACCCACTCGACTTTAACAGGTGAATACTTCTCAGAGAGAATCTCTGAGTGGGATGCTTATCGATATTGAACTGAGAATATTAAAACACAGTTTATTTTAAGAATTAAAGATATCACAAGAAAAACAATGATGGTCGTAATTGTAAATATTTTAAAAGATGGATGATTGTTTTTCAACAATATTAACAAATATTTAATAAGAAATCTAGCCTTTAATTTCGTTTACCTTCAATAACAAAGAAATCGTTCATATTTTATAAACCAGAGATTTTGTATCGTTTAATACTTATTATCAGTAAATCACAAGGAGAAAATTCATTCAATTTCTTAAAAGCAAAGTTTATACATAAATGCGATTTAAATGAATGCTAATTAAAAAAAGTGGGATGGCTATGCAACTGCCCACCAATTTTGCTAAACAAAAAGCGCTAAAACGTTATAAATACCCCCATAGCAGCAAACCTGCGAACTCAGCGAATTTCCAATGCATATCTTAATGCCACATAAAGCCACATATCAATATGCATTCATAAATCAACTGTTTATGACACTTAAATTTTTCTCCATAAGAATAACATGGCGGCTGAGCATGCAGGTTTGCTGAAACCAGGAAAGCAAAAACTTTTTTTATACAAATATCAATATAACTCAACTAGGTGAAGCCACATACCAAGTTTGATTAATTTATGTATATATTTAAGGGAAATTACATTTTTCTGATTCTCCATAAGAATAAAATGGGAGCTGAGACGGGAACTACTTATCGGAAAAAACGGGTTTTCGTGCAAATATCAATAGACCATAACGGTATGAGCAATATGACAAGTTTCGTTAGGATAAGTTGATAAATAAGCGAAATATAGCATTTTTCTTATTCTCCGTAAGAATAACATTGGACAACGTACTGTGTTTAAAACTTTCAATATCTCTGTAACCAATTATCGTAGAGAAATTATAAAAAAACAAATTTTTGTTTTTTAAAGCTGAATTCAATGGTGAAAAGTAAAATTTGATTTCCTAAAATATTGTACGTAAAAGACTCAAAAAACCCATATTTGGGATACAAAATCCCCCAAATACCCCTTTGGATAAAGCGATCTGGCTGGTTTTCGAACTTAAAGTCATAAATGTTGATTTACATGTTTGTACCAAATTTCATAAAAATCGGACCATTTTACGAGAGTTATCGCACCCACGGTCTCACACACACACACACACACACACACACACACACACACACACTGTATATATATATATATATATATATATATATAGTTTTGAACGAATGGTGTTTTTGGCATCTGGGGACCTCAAAACGAAAAGTTATCATGGTCCCGGGCCTAGGTCTTACCATGCCGACTACGGTAATAGCTTCTTCCCTATAGGGGAAATTCGCTAAAACTTCAATAACTTAACAATGGTGTACAATTTGGGCCATGGTATTACACTTTACTTACAAGTATATATGTAACTGATTTTCCTGTATTTGTTTAAATTCCAAATTACTATATTTTCTGTCACAATTAATGTGTAATAACAAATTTAAATTTCCGCAATAATTATGAAAATAGGGGAGATAGTAGTTGCTCTGTAAATATTTAAAGCATATTTATCAATAATAAATATTCATTTGAATTGGAATATTTACAAACATCTAGTATGGTTGGACGTAATCAATTGAAAAGATGCTTAAATAGATATCTTTTATCTACTTATGCAGGAAATAAAAAACTTGTGATTGAATGGCTCACATCAAACTGTTACCGTTTAACAAGTATAAATATAAAATTAAAAAATATAACTAAACCACCCAATTAATTTAGACCAGTCCAAGTAGTAATACTAGGACCAATTAAGTTTTGTTCAAAGAAATTCCTTACTTTAACTGACGCGTGATAAAATTTAAGAATTCTGTTTAAGCAAAAGGAAAACCAACTGAGTATCTTAGCTGGCTAAACCCTAGGCTTACGGAACTTTCGACAACAAACCTAAGGACGAGAACAACAGTTAAATTTTAGAGAAACTCTTTTCACCTTCAACCTGCCCTTCCTCTCCTCAGTTTTACAGAATTACAGTTGTTATGTTTTTTTATCTATAAATGTATCAAATACTAAGGGATTTAAAATACTATTTATATAAACAAATCCACTGCAATATCCCAAACAACATTTAAAACACTAATCTGATTGTTAAACGATAAATATTTTGAATTATACATATTTTACAATTACAATACATTTTAATCAAAAGAAGAAGAAGGTCCAATAATGAGGACCTCAATGAGACCTTCAGTTTAAAAAGGTCGTCCTATAACAGATCAAATTGTAATTGTCATTAATTTCTGTAAAACATTTCTGTAAAACTTTTCATTTTAGAATTTCGACGTCGAATATACAATACATTTTAAAGAGAGTAAATTAGTTTTTTCTATTATCAAATAATGTTTAACATTCATTACAGGCTATTCTGTGAAAGTTTTGAAGAGACCCCAATAACGAGGTAAATGAGACTATTAACTGTATCCAAGTGCTTAAAAGCTCTTGTTCTTACGCTTCGGTTATGACGTATCTGTTATAAATGGTTCAGTTTTTAGCGAATTTCCCCTATAGGGAAGAAGCTATTACCGTAGTCGGCATTGTAAGATCTAGGCCCGGGACCATGATAACTTTTCATTTTGAGGTCCTCAGACCCCAAAAACACCATTCGTTCGAAACTGTATAGTATATGTGTGTGTGTGTGTGTGTGTGTGTGTGTGTGTGTGTGTGTGTGTGTGTCCGTGAGCACGATAACTCTCGTAAATATAGTCCGATTTTGATGAAATTTGGTACAAACGTGTAAAGCCGCATTTATGAGTTTAAGTTCGACATATCGACCTATCCGAAGGGGTATTTTGGGGAGTTTTGTACCCCCAACAAGGGTTTTATGAGTTTTATACATAATTTTTGAAAAAGTCAAATTTTAGTTGTCCATTGGAATCAGCTTAAAAATACGCACAATTTGGTGTTTTGATCATTGCTCTACATCAAATGGTTACAGAGATATTGAAAGTGCTAAACACAGTATGTTGTCCAATGTTATTCTTATGGAGAACAAGAAAAATTGTATATATCGCTTATTTATCAATTTATCCTGATGACATTTGGTATATTGCTTCATATCGTTGGGGTCTATTGATATTTTGATATTTGCACTAAAAAACCTTTCTTGGCCGGTAGTTCCCGTAGCAGTAAACCTGCGTACTCAGCTCCCATGTTATTCTTATGGAGAATAAGTAACGTGTTATCTCCCTTAATTATGAACATAAATTAATAAAATTTGGTATGTGGCTTTACCTACTTGAGTTATATTGATATGTGTATAAAACCCCATTTTTTGTGTTCCTTGCTTCAGCAACCATGCATACTCAACAGCCATGTTATTCTTATGAAGTATAATTAAAATATCATAAATCGTTTATTTATGAATGTATATTGATGAAACTTGGTATGTGGCTTTATGTGGTATTAAGATACATATATATGCATTGGAAATTCGCTGAGTATGCAGGTTTGCTGATACGGGGGTATTTAAAAACAATACATATATCTCAAAAACTCAGCTTGACTTCAAAATATACTTTCAGTTAATAAGGTTTAGACATAATAAAAACTATCAAGCAAACAAAGTTCATACCGGTATAACAAGTCCGGCCCCCTCTATATTTTTAGCGAATTTCCCCTACAATCAGGGAAGAAGCTATTACCGTAGGTGGCATGGTAAGACCTAGGTCCGAGACCATGATACCTTTTCGTTTTGAGGCCCCCAGATGCCAAAAACACCATTACTTCAAATTCATATATATATATATATATATATATATGTGTGTGTGTGTGTGTGTGTGTGTGTGTGTGTGTATGTGTGTGTGTGTGTGTGTTGAGTATGTATGTGTGTGTGTGTGTGTGTGTGTGTGTGTGTGTGTGTGTGTGTGTGTGTGTGTGTGTGTGTGTGTGTGTGTGTGTGTGTGTGTGTGTGTGTGTGTGTGTGTGTCCGTAGGCACGATAACTTTCATAAAAATGGTCCGATCTTGATGAAATTTGGTATAAACGTGTAAGGTAGCATCTATTTTCAAGAGGTCGAAAACCAGAGAGATCGCATCAGTATAAGGGGGGGGTTTGGGGTGATTTTGTACCCCAAAAATGGGTTTTTTGAACTTTTTCCATATAATTATTTTTAAAACGAAACTTTGGTTTACACTATTAAATTTGGCTTAAAAAACAAACAATTTGGTATTTTGATCATCGCTCTACGTCAGTTGGTTACCGAAATATTGAAAGTGCTAAACACAGTACGTTGTGCAATGTTAATCTTATGAAGAATAAGTAAAATTGTATATCTCGCTTATTAATAAACATATGTTAATGAAACTTGGTTTGTTGCTTCATATGGTTGGGGTTTACTGATATTTGTATACAAAATCCATTTTTGTGGTCCCCATGGCAGCAAACCTGCGTACTCAGGAGCTATAATGTTATTCTTATGGTGAATAAGAAACATGAGATATCTTGCTTATTTATGAACATAAATTGGTAAAACTTAGTATGTTGCTTTATCTAGTGGTGATTCATTGGTATCTGCATAAAAACCAGATTTTTGGTCCCTGATGCAGCAAACCTGCATACCCAGTCCTAATTTTGTTGTATGGAGAATAAATAAATATCTTATCTCGCTTATTTATGAAATTGCTTTGATGAAAGTTGGTAGTGGCTCCATGACTTAGTGAAGTACCATTTGAAATTCGCTAAGGATGCAGGTTTCCTGTAATGGGGGTATTTATTTCTTAAAATACACAAATATTCTTTGGGTAGTGGTAGTAAATTAATATACTGATTTAAAATATTATGTATTATTTGACATAAGTTGGTGGTTCCTGGTTAACTTTGAAATGCAATTTGTTTGGCCACCATTTTCGATATGGAATAAGAGATAGCGATCTCTACCTTTCACCATTTACACATTATCAGTTGCCCCCAAAAATCTCCTATTTTTGGGAACTCAAAAAATTAAAACAATGTCAAAAGATATCACACCTTAAGTTACTAGCACTACCAAAGGATATTTGTTTATTTTAACAAATGGAAACATAGAGGGGGGCCGGACTTGCTTACACCGGGTATATGTACTATACGGTTTATTCCGAAACAAATTTTAACGTACTGTAAAATGTGTTCAATAAAGAACTAATTGTAAAAATAAGTAATTATGAGTCTCTAACCAAACTAAAGATTTGTCATTTGAAGGAAAACATTGTAATTTGACGAATAGTTCATTGTAAAATTCCCAGATCTATTCCTTGCTTTGAATAGAAATATTTAATAATCAAAATTAGCCCAAACTCTATAAAACGTACTGATTATGCCCGTATGATGTTATTAAGTTAAAGGTCAGGAAACCCCCTAACCTGATTTACTTTATTTATCGTACTGTGCTGTTACTTTTGGGAGAAAATAAGTGTTGCTACTACTTACATGCTTTTAAAAATCTCAATACGGAGAAACCTGTTCTGGTATTATTTCTCACTTACGGTTGACTTGGAATTTAAATTCGTGTTAAAAGGACTAGCAAATTAGAAAAACTAAGATCCAGCATGAAGTCGTAAGAACAATCCTAAAAAAGGACCAAGGCCAACTTCATCTTAAGAAGTTGTAATTATCCGGATTTGAAATTAAAAAGAATTGAATGTACGCTATACTCTTTACTTTCATTCTCTAGGCCTCTAAATAGGAGAAAGTATTTTTGTTGTAAACCTTTCCGAGTTTGAGGAATTGGTGGAAATATTAGTTTTGTTGCTCCCTGAACCCAAAACAAGTTTTATTTTTGTCTACTGTTTGTCTGGAAGATTAGAAACGAACATACCATCCTGGCCATCAGGGCTGGGTTCCGCATGACTTGTAAATGACCATTTAACATAAGGACAAGTTGATAAAATAAAACAAGCTCATAAAATTAGCTACCATACATTATTTTAAATTGAATCATTTTCAAAATTTAGATCCATACATATAAAAAAATATAGTTTTATGTCTACACCTAATTATTCTTAGTTAAATCTTGTGAATTATCTGTAAATAATACGAGTAAGGTATTAAGACGATTATAAGGTATACAAGACGATTGTAAGCAGCTGAAAACAATTATTTATTATACAAACTTTTAAATGACTAGCAGTTATATCTTTTTCGAGAATGATAATCAAAACATAGCACAGCATTTCTTATTTATTTTATTGTAATTCGTTTTAAGGAAAACATAGTACAATTTTCATTGCATAGTCTTATTGACTATGTGTGACTTATTGTGTGTGGCTTAGTCTTGACATAATTGAAACAGCGATACTTGTGACAACTTGACAAAACTTGAAACATTGATGGAATTTTAATTTATTTAGAAAAAAATCTTCCTTAAATAAACGTTTTCCTCATGAAGTTAACAGCTCATTACTTCCCTTGTGTACCGTTAAGAGGAAATGGTTTACAAAGCGGCCAAGTGAGTTACGGAACGTGATACGGTCTACAAGTCAGCCTTGAGAGTACTTGTTTTTAATAGGTTTCAGAGGGATTACTTTTACTAACAATAATTAATGGGTTTAAAATGTAAGTACACATTAAAGTTTTAAGTAAATATGAAATTCAGAATAAAGTATATAACAGCCTAATTGTAATATTCGGAATGAAATGTGTCGGTAAATTTCGATGTCACCAATGATGTTTCAAAATGATTGGATGGTCTGCGCTTACATCTGATTGATATATGAAAGACGAAAGGTGCAAACACCAATCCATTTATTGATAAATATTTCCTACAATTTTCTTTTTTTACATGCATGTAAGCAATTTTCCAGTCGTATAACTAGAGTAGCGTGGTAATGGATGTGATTTTGTTCTCTCGCTATTTCTTTAAAAGAGGAGAAACCCGAGGAACTGGAAAATAGAACAATGCGTGATTTAGAATATGACTAAATTCATGTGTTGCTGCGATAACAATATTATCAGGATGATGCACAGTTCATACTAAATGGATTGACTTCCCCAGTTTGTATAATGGGCAGTCAGTCCGATCATTCAGACAGCATACAAAGAACACAGCCCAATGACCCATGATCCCAGAACATTCAAGCGAAAATCATCATTTGCACAACACAGGTGACAAGAATAACACCGTATGATTTAAATAATGGCTTGGAAATATTAAAGGTTTGCGGTAAAGGGAGTAGCTTGGATTCCACAGAACAGTATGAAGTCTACAGAAGCTTCAACAATTAAAACAAAATAGTATATTTCATCACTAGGACCAAAAGTGATGCTTTTCGATTCGATCCCTCAAGTTTTACTTACGAAATGAGCAAGGATACAAAACCCATTTTGGTCCTAGTGATGAACTATACGTTTCGTTTCAGTTGTTAACTTAATATTATTTGCAGTGTGACGAAATGAAATTTTATTTCAAAAAATCTAAAGTTGTTTACTTGGTTACCTTTAAACGTTGTCTTCCATCTTGATCTTGCTATATGTAAAATAATATCGAATTCAGTAGATATATTAATATTTTATCTTCTAACCCCTGAAGTACGTCTTCCATACAATTAATGTATGTTATCACACTAACTGTGAAAGGGGAAAATTGGTATTAGATCCTTGCAAAAACGCTTGTCGTAACAAGTAAATTTCAGATTATAAGGTATATTACTCATCACACAGTTATGTATGGTAGAAGTTTTTAATATTGAATATTTATGTGCATAATGGCAGTGTAAATAAAATCAGCAATGAGATTATATTAAATGAGACGTGTCACAACTTTATGATTTGATTTTGAAACTTGTTAGTAGAAATTTCACCGTAACAATATTTACAGGTTGGTGGTCTTTCACATTTCGTTATCCAACTGTACAAAACAAAATTCTTATTTGGGACGAACTCTCCATAAAGATGCATCGTCAACAACACTTGTAGAAATATGAATAATGTTAACTTAAATAAAATGCCAATTCAAAATAAGTAAGTAAGCGATAAAAGGTGTTTACATTTTTAATTAGACTCACCATACTTCCGGGATTCAAACTTGTGTCCAGGATGTTGGGTTAGGTACATGAAATCACTGAATACTAATACCATTGATTATACATCCTACAGAATTATATATCCGTAGGATGTATAATCAATGCTAATACTATTGTATTCAATGATTAAGTTTGGAAATTTTAACACGGTTCGAACTAGTAACTGAATACGATTTAATTATAAAACGGTAAATGCATGGTCAGCTGTAATGGAAACAATGGCCTATAGCAGTTGTAAAGCCAAGTGTCAACTATTTGTTGTCTCTCTGTTACTAGAGTGTATACTCCATAAACCAATAACATTACCATGTTTGGAGGAAAGGACAAAGTTAATCAAAAAGGGGCGAAGATTTCGGTGGGATAAGTGTGATAACGTTATGCAAATATCTTTAGTGTGACCTTTGATGAGAAATATTGGACAAAATAAAATAAAACCAATGGCAAATTTTTCTGATGAGGCATTTTGTAGGACACAATTTGTAATAAATGAGCAGTTGTTTTAATATTATTTTTAATATCTCTAAAAAGAGTGGTAACAATCTAGAAAATAATTAAGATAAATCCTAAACAATAAATGTAATTAAAACGTAGTCTTAAATAATTTTTGAAATATATAACATTAGTCTATTTTATTTATAAAAAACACTATCCACCATCTATAAAATATACCAGATATTAATTGATGGTAACCCTAGTTAAACCTGTAACATAACGATGCTCTGTAAAAAGGAACTAAACAAAGCTTTTTGTAATTTTTACCTACTGATAAAAAATTAATCAAGTAACAAATTAAAAAAATAACTTTTGTATTATCATTTGAATCAGCTGCAATTAAAATAAAAATTGTTAGTGGTGTAAATTACCAAATGCTGGGGAATAAACACAGTCAGTTATTTATTGGGCTATATATACGCCAATGTTAATTGAACTCTGTACAGAAAAATATTTGTATATCTGGTGAATACTACAGGCAAATTAATCCACAAGAGTGAATAAAATAGACAATATCATATGATATATTTATTACAGATATTTTAAATTTTAACATAACATGTAAATAAACAAATACAATTTTGTGTTGGTCATACCAATCATGTCTTAATTTTATTTCCTTTAGAATTATATATTTTAATTCAACTTCACTCATCATCCATTATTTTTGGTCCTCCTCAAGCAGATAGTAATTGAATTTCAGCAATGGAACAACAGTCCACTCTACTAATAAACTGATATATTATTTATCATTTTTTCAATTCTTGATTTTGTTACATTCACGCATTACAATACTAGCAATTCAAAATGGCACCTCAAAGAACAGGAGACTTCAAACCAGAAACTTACAGAAGGCAATCCTGAAAACAAGACTAATCGCAATCAAAACGGCAGTCGAAACTATACAAGCGCAAGGTGAGGAAATCAGTCCCATTCAGCGGAAAACATTGGAGACCTACACGGCAGAAGTTGAGAGGAAACGGGCGGACTTCGAGCAGAACGTCCAACGCGCAATATCACTTGCAGACGGAGATGCATTGTCCGACGAAATTCTCGCAGCCGACCAAAATGAAGTCGAAGACCTCTGCGTTCACATTTCATCAGTGATATGAGCTATTACAATTTTCGGACGAGTCACAATCACACATAAGTGACAGTATGGTAACTCCAGGTACGTTTATCAATCCTACCCATAGTACAGTACGTTTGCCAAAATTTTAAACTTAAAAAATTCACTGGTGATTTATCAAGTTGGACAACGTTCATTAACTTGTTTGATACTTCGATACACCTTAACAACTCATTGTCAAATGTCATCAAGTTTCAATACTTACTAAGCGTGTTATATGGCGAACCTTTAAATTTAATTCGCAACCTAAACTTGTCTGATGAAAATTATGTAATCGCTTACAACTTGCTTCGTGATAGGTACCAAAATGACCGAAGATTGCAACTGATGCAACAAATCAGCTTCTTGACCTTCCGGAAATTTCTCTCAGTTATGTGCCCGAGATCCGACAGTTTGTCAATGCATACAATGAGAACACTCAAGCGTTACATGCTATTCAGTGTGAAATGCCAGATCCCAACCCTTTGTTAATTGCAACCTTATTGCGTAAAATGGATGTAGAAATACTCTAACGCCTAGAATCATCGCGAAATATGTCCATTAATCATACCTTACCTTCAATTAAAGAAATTTTAGATTTTTTCAATCATGAATGCATTCAACATGAAGATGCCACCTTTTCACCCGGTACCCAGCTTAACGACGTGCAGCTTACTAACATCTGTCCCAAATCCACACCTCAACGTTCAACGTTTCAGAGGTAAAATGTGTCTTCCATTCATAGTATTACCTCTCCTGATAACAGCACATCTAACCTATACGCTATATGCAATCAATCCAACCACAAAACCTACTTATGTCCCATTTTTCTCGCAAAAAGCCCACAAGAACGTTTTCAATTGGTGAAAGCTAATCATCATTGCATTTCATGTCTTGGGATGCACGATTTGAAAGCATGTAGGTCTCAATCAACTTGAAAAACGTGTCACAAACGACAGAACACTTTGTTACACTTCAACGCTAACAAATCTGATGGCATTTCTCATCCATGCACCTCTAACGTTCATACTATCAACCGCAATTCCGTTGATCTCGCAGTCAGCAATCCAAACAATGCGGATACATCCGTTATACTAAGTTCGCAAAATCAGTCTACCCAGTCCAATAAACCAACCATGGTTTTACTAGGCACTGTCATGCTTAAAATACGCATATCAAATGGCGTATCTCATACATTCAGGGCATTGCTTGATTCAGGTAGCATGTGCACATTAATTACTGAACATGCATTCAGTTTATTAAATGCACGACGTCATCGGTGCGACGTTCAAATCTCGGGCATTAATCAACAAATGACTCAAAGTAAGGGACAAATATTCGCAACATTGGAAACATTGTCTGGTCTTCAGATCATCGCAGATCACTCTATGGTCATCTTAGACAAACTTACCATCGATCTCCCCCGCATGCCTGTCTCACAAGATATTGTTCAATACACGCAACAGTATAACCTTGCTGATCCTACGTACCACAAACCAAATCGGGTTGATATCATTTTGGGAGCCGCACTGTTTCCGTATATTTTCACTGGAAAACAGACCTCTCTAGGCCCTAATATGCCACACATCACCGACACTCCTCTCGGTCATGTTATCATGGGCACTATTCCATGCAATCAGCAATCATCATCACAATCATTATCCACTTCTGCACAAACCAGTACACTCAATGTGTGCCTCCATTCAGTTAATGATACGGACATTCATAACTCTATCCAACGTTTTTGGACTCAAGAGGAACCTCCATCATGTCCTATCCAATCTCAAGAAGATATTTTCTGTGAACAACACTTCACTGAGTCACACAGTCGTGACGAAATGGGGCGTTATACTGTACGTTTACCATAAAAAAATTCGGACAAAACATTAGGCACATCTCGCAATGCCGCCGAATTGAGATTAAGGGCTATGGAACGTAAATTCACCACTGACAAATGCTTTTCATCATTCTATCATGAATTCATGGACGAATATATCTCCCTCGATCATACGTCAAATGCGAGGATACTTCCGTATCTGATACACATTACTTTTTACCGCATCATGGAGTTCTAAAGGAAGCTAGCTCCACTACAAAATTATGCACAGTTTTTGACGCTAGCTGCAAGACTAGTTCTGGGTTTTCTTTAAATGACTTGTTTTTCACTGGTCAAAAGTTGCAGACTAACATCGCTGACATACTCATACATTTCCGCCGTAATAACGTGGTATTTTGTTGTGATCTACGACAAATGTATCGGCAGATTAACATTCATCCTGATGATCGCAATTTTCAGCTAATCTTATGGAGACAAAATACTGATCAACCAGTTAGCATTTATCGCCTTAATACTGTAACTTACGGCATGAACAGCTCACCATTTTTAGCCATTCGTACGTTACACCAACTAGCTGATGACGATGGTCATGATTTTCCAAAAGCAGCTCATGCCATACGCAACCACGCATACGTGGACATCATCAAGGGAGCGGATACCGTGGAAGAAGCCGTTGAACTGCAAAATCAACTCACATCATTATTAAATCGTAGATGTTTTGAGTTACGTAAATGGGTATCTAATTCCCCTCATCTACTACGTAATGTTCCAGACTTCCATATTGAATCTCCTACATTACCTAACTCTCCAGATCAACTTTCACGGTTTTGGGCCTGAAATGGTCACCGGTTACAGACTCATTTTCTTATACCTTTTGTTTACCTGAAACAACGAACACTCATACCAAACGGACGGTTCTTAGCTCTATTGCAAAAATCTATGATCCTTGCGGATTCCTCGCTCCGTTTATTATGCTTGCTAAGTGTTTCATACAACTTATCTGGACAAAAGGTCTAAGTTGGGACGCACCATTACCAAAAGACATTCAATCTCAATGGAATTTACTATTAAGCGACACTAAATATCTATCGCAAGTCACGATATCCCGCTCATTAAACCTTAACGCATCACATAAACTAGAATTGCACGGTTTCTGTGACGCATCTGAAAGCGGTTACGTAGCTGTCATCTACTTCAGATGTGTACAACCTAATGGTACCACAACTGTCAATCTTGTTTTATCGAAAAGTCGAGTTGCACCTTTGAAACGTGTTACCATACCACGACTAGAACTTTGCGCTGCTCACCTACTTGCGCAACTTGTGACTCATTGCATTTCATTGTTTCCCGAACACTGAACAAAGTCCATCTTTGGAGTGATTCTATGATCACACTAACTTGGTTACGAACTCCTCCATATCGTTTGAAAACATATATGGCAAATCGTGTGTCTCAAACGCAAGAACTTATTCCAACTGATGCCTGGAATCATATTTCATCTGATGATAACCCAGCTGATTGTGCATCACGCGGTTTACTTTTGTCTCATTTAACAAAACATTCTCTTTGGTGGAATGGTCCATCCTGGCTTGCATTACCGGACAAGAATGGCCTACAACTCAATTCATTCCCGTTACGCTTGACACTTCGCACGAGATTAAACTAAATCCACTAACGGTATTACTGAACCAACAAGAAGAATGGTCAGTTATATTCAAGTCATCTTGGACTTTGCTACAACGAGTAACCACATCTATATATGATCGACCAGCAACAAAGATTTTTTTCCTCTGCCGATTGGTTGAAAATAAGGAGTTATTACGTTGAAGTCCATGCTACTTCAAGGCGGCCGGTATGGTGAATACTACAGGCAAATTAATCTACAAGAGTGAATAAAATAGACAATATCAGATGATATATTTATTACAGATGTTTTTAATTTTAATATAACATGTAAATAAACAAATACAATTTTCTGTTGGTCTACCA
Organism: Allygus modestus; assembly: GCA_963675035.1. Taxonomy (NCBI): domain Eukaryota; kingdom Metazoa; phylum Arthropoda; class Insecta; order Hemiptera; family Cicadellidae; genus Allygus; species Allygus modestus. The sequence goes on from OY776111.1 coordinate 321,266,133, forward strand.
ATCATGTCTTAATTTTATTTCCTTTAGAATTATATATTTTAATTCAACTTCACGCATCATCCATTATTCTTAAAAGGTATTTTGGAGAACGTCAGTTATCAATTTTGGCATTACACAACTTTTTTAATGAATTTTATTAAAAGTGAATTTTCAGTATTCTTAAAATACTGTTTTATGGTTTTTAACTTATCCCTATATTTAAAACGCATTTGATTTAAGTTAAATAGCTTATGTATTTACACTAGAGACTGAATATATTCGATCAACAAATTTAAGTGGCAAGGAAATTATTGACTTAAATATGTAAGCCTACAATACATAACACTCACAAATATTGTTAACATGAAAATCCAAAACATGTTGACTGTGTTCAAATGTAAGACAAATGAAAGACTAAATGCATACTAATGCTCTACTTGATAGGGGTCATTACTTTAAAGAAGTATTCATTCATGTATTAAACTGTTTTATTAAAATCGCAAGACATTCCTAATACTATAAAACAACCATGTTTACTATACCACCTTTACAGTAAATTTTATTTCCCATTCTCGAAGAAAACCACCAACGACGAAATACTTCGCTGTCCAGTTTATTACTTTTTTCTTTTTACTGTGAAGAGACGCTGTTAGTAAATCTTGGTACAGTAAACAGTTAAATAACACCTTAATCGGGGAAAAATGTCAACGCTTTTACAATTCCAGTGGTACCCTAAAACCAGGCGGGTCTCCATGTTTTTAAACATTGGACTGTCGGTATTTGGGTGACCGGAGTGGCAGGTTGGCAACGGATGTTATCAGGAGACGAGAGTTGAGTAGGAGCGTTAATATGACAATTCTAAAATAACTTAAATAAAATGTAATGTAAAATAACTCATTTTTAAATAGATTTTTATTACTTAGTCAGAAAAAGTCAGTTTTCATATTTAATTTCAGTTAACCTTTCTCATCTCCATTCTAAGTTGCAGTTTCTAATAACTGCAATTATTAAAAACTAAACACTTCAAAATAACCGCACAAAATAGTTAACACGTATTTTTTAGCAATACTACATTTACCGCCTTATATTTGAACCTTAATTTCGTAAAGGTTTACCGTTGTTTTATATGTCACTTTATCATGTTGGATGTTAGAAACTTTCGCTTGCGAAGATGGGCCATTTTAGATTAAAGAGGTACATTTATGTAAAACCGTTCAATGAAATAACATGGAATTTTAAAATATTTTACAATCAGGTTTTCTGCGCATACTGTACTAGTTTTACTGGTAACTTTATATTTTTAAACGAAATATTATAATATTTTTGTGTCCCATTTATACTTTTGTTGCCAGTGTGATGACATATTATCAATTAGTTAGGTAGAGCGAGCTTTTAAGTACTTAAGGCCACGCTCCCCCGTCGGTCATATTGGATTGATTCTCCATAAGCGCAATGCTAACTAAACATCTATTGAGGACCCCCATTTTATTTAATTTTCAATCTGATTTAGGTAATTTTTTGACTACTCAAAATAAAGTAAAGAGATTTTTGCGAGTAAAAATTCGTATAAGTGTTACAGATTACCAGAAAAAATTGTCAAACTTAAAAAAAATTACATTTTTTATTAAATATTATAATTCATTTTCAAAATATCTTCCACAATCACCCGCGATAAGAATCAATTGACCTCAAAATCAAAATTTTATCTCTAGAGATAAGCGAAAAATTGGGGTCTGAACTTAACATTATTCTAATAATATATGCTTCCAATAAAACCAATATGGCCGACAGGGTGGCCGGCTCTTAATGGATAACGAAACAAAATTTCATAGTTTTATGCTTCTTGCAATAATGATCTAAAAAACAGGTGGGTTTCTCCATATGAATAAAAAAGTATGGATCAGCATATGGAACAGCAGTCGGTATTGTGTGTTCGGAGTTCGGCAGGTTGACACAGGACGCTACCAGGAGACGAGAACTGAGTAGGAGCGTAAAAATGACGGCGCAACAAGAATACAACCTAAAAATATTAATTAATATAAATGGGATAATCACTTAGCCGGAAAAAAGTAGGTGTTCATAATTCATTCTAGTTAACCTTCATATTCTCTATTCCTCCATGAATGAGATTATTAGAATAAAATACTTAAAAATAACCACACAAAATTATTTAACACATATTTAAAAACAAAACTATTTCTACTGTGCAATATTTGAAACTTAATTTCGTAGAACTTTATACTGTTTAGTTTACAAATCATTTCATCATGCAGGATGTCAGAAATTTTAGCTAGGTTCCAAACGAAAGACGCTTTAAGCATTCAATAATACTTTAAAAGTGGCTATTGGATTAAAGAGGAATATTTATGTAATAAACCGATCAATGATTAACATTATATTTTTGTATATTATACAATGAGGTTTTCTGCGCCTACTGTACTTTTACTGTTAAATTGGCAAACATTTTTAAATACCAAATATTATCCATATGTTTGCCCCATTTTTAACAGTATACTTTTTTACCAGTGTGATGAAATTATCAATAAATAGTATCGTTGTGACATGTGAAAAGTAAGCTGAGAAATACTTCCCAGATAAAGAGAAAAAATCAAAAATCAAAGAAGCTTTACGGTTCTTGCAATGGTAAACTAAAACAAGTCGGTGTTCTCTCTCCACCATTGGTCGGTATTTGGGTGTTCGGAGTTCGGCAGGGTAACTCGAGACGCTACTAGGAGACGACAATCGAGTAGGAGCAAATATAAGCACGCGCGGCCATAGGGCCCCTTTCGTGTTTAAATGAGTAATTTTTTCATTGTATTAACATACATTACAAAATGTTAAATGTGGGCTGGTACCTGATTTCCTAGATAAATAGTAGGACGGAAGAGCAAAGACAGTTCATGACCAGGAATAGAATTACAGAAGAAATGTTTACAGACTAGCCAACATAAGGTTGAAAATGCGGAAATGAGCGAAAAAATGTATGAAGTAATTTTAGTGTATTTAGTTAATTTTGTCATCGTGTTGGATAATAAATTCAACATATTTTGTTGTATGAAACATAAGAGTCGCTACAAAACTATTTAACTATCAATATACTTTTTAAAGTTGGTGGTCTGTTTTTGTTATACTTTGGGGCAATACACATATTACGTAACGCATTTTTTCGTTATTTCAGACCCCCCTCCCCCATGTAACACACCATAACGCTTGAGAATACCTCTTCCACCCCAACTATGTGTTACGTAACTCAATCGTAGTAGGCTTTAAAACAGCTTAAACCTTTTAAACATCGTTAGATTAGCAATTTGGATTTCAATGAATCATTGGATTGAGTGAACGAAGTGATTGAAAACCCTTATACATAACTTTACTGCTTGGATTGGTAAGAGAAACAACTCGAACTGGCGTGTCTGTGACCAAAATAACTCAAAAACACCTCTAGAGATCCACTTCGAACTTTAGGGATAGATTCTATAGTACGAAATTTCGGTCAAGTTCGTTATTGGGAATATTTGGTTAAGTAATAATAAAATTATCTTTAAAACAAATCTATTGTTTTATCCCATAAGATTAACATTGGGAGCCATTTTAGTAGTACTTGAATCGTTGATATTTAGCCAACGTCTATGTTTCAACTATAGAGTAACGTAAGTATTGCCATAGATTCACTACAGAACTGTAGTTATTCATGTTCATGTTGACTAGAAAAAAACTTCTTTTCGTAACTTGAAACACAAAAACTAAGGTTTAAAAATCATTAGCTTTTAAAAGTTTTATGACTATTTCATTTTATACTAATTAAAAGATACATTATTATTTTAAATACTATTATAATAAATAACTTTATTGGTACCGTACTCTATGTAAAAAAATGCAGGCCGAGCGCTGGACTATGGGACTTTGACCTCTCCAGACTCCAGACGACAAAATAACTGAAAGGAAAGATGTCAACAAGGAAAGTATTAAAGTGATAAACCTCCTTCTTACTTGATTAAAGTGATTAAACGCTAATATATGTAATTATTAACAGTATAATTTCCACTCATTAACAGTAGAAAGTCTTAATTTGTTTAAAAAATTATTACCTCTCTAATAAAACGTAAGTTACCACATAAAATTAGCTGTTTTGGCCATTTTTTTATTGACGGCTATCACCAATGCAACTTTACAATATGACGATAATTAACATTTTTAAGAACAGAAAAAAGAACAAACTATAGCTACCTATACATTGTGCTTTTAACTATGTGCTTTTTGTGATGATATGTTATTAAAACTTAATGTGGCACATTAGTTTTCACCATATTCTGAGTCTAGCCTATTTCCTTTTTGTCAGATTGAAAACTTAAGTTTAATATAAATTTCTTTTCCTACAAAAATGAAATTTGCATTACCAGAACTACCCTACATAGTGTTTATTCAAACTCAATAAGGCAATAAGTCAAACTCAATAAGTTAGGTCCTTTTGGAAGGTTAATATTTGTAAGGTATGACTATCGACTTTAATTTTCTAGGCATAATTTATTATGTCCTTACACCACTGTTTTAATCAAATTTTTGTCTAAATTTCTTCCTTTTTATCCAAAATAAACATTTCCTAAAATTGTTCCGTAAGGTAAAAACTTAGTCTCTGGATAATTGTGCCTTTTGGCACAAGTTCATCCTAGGCCTACTTTTCGATTGAAAATTAACAATTTCATTGAACTAACCTCATATCAATTTACCTCTAGAGTTTGGAAATCACATTTGTTTTTGCCAGAAACAAGGGTAAAGTGATACAAATTTTAAATCCAAAATAGGCTATAACTTTTGTTTAACTTACATTTATTTTACCCAGGTGAATCCAATATGGTTTCGATCTTACTCGGCTCGGGTATACTTTCATAAGTGGAACAAAATAAAGAACCAAATGAAATTGTTTGAGAGGCTATGGTATATTAATTAGGTTGATATTTTTAACACCGATTAGTATTTAATAGCTTGTATGTTTGTAATTACAGTACCTACGTCATGTTTGTTTAGTTTAGTTTGTTATTCAATTAAACTTAAAATAAAAATGAAATAAACAAACATAACATGATAATGTTATTCCTGACAATGCATGTTTAAAGTAATATTGGAACCAACGTTTGTTATCTGGACAAATTTCAAGACACCTAACTGAAACATAACATAGCGTATCGTAAAACCGGCTCTACCCGGACAGGGGGTCTTGACCCGGAAACGTACATATTTGTAAACATAAATATTTCTAAACGAACCTGCAAATTTGAACAGTCGTTAGTTTTTTTAGTGAATTTCCTATGGAAAGTGAACTATTAGCATGACCCGCACGGTGAAACATAAGCCCGGGACCACCATAGAAGTTCCTAACGTGACCCCCTGAACACGTTTTGGGGGTCGTTCAAAATGTTATATATATATATGTATATATATATATATATATATATATATATGTATATATATATATATGTATATATATATGTATATATATATATATGTATATATATATGTATATATATATGTATATATATATGTATATATATATATGTATATATATATGTGTGTGTGTGTGTGTGTGTGTGTGTGTGTGTGTGTGTATGCACTCTAGCGGTCGCATTTTTTGTCCGATTTACTTCAAATTTGGTAGGGACGTTCCTTTCTATAATCTGTTGGACAAGTTCGTTAGGCAAAACAATCGGAAAACTCTAAACCCCTTTTTCGGGGATTAATCTTTCAAATTTCGAGTTTTCGGACCCAAAAGGGTCAGAAAAGCCCCGGATGTGAAATTAACGCATGTTAAAAGATGGGAATTAGTGTGACAAAACTTTTAAGCCCTCTCTCGTTATTCTAGCATAAATATTTACCGAGTTATTAAAGAAAATGAGTATCGACCAAACACAGTACGTTGTCTTATGGGGGTTTTACATTAGAAAAGCCTATTATTCATTTGTTGGTGTACTTTTATCATCCCCAACAACCTCACGCCTACTTTAATGCCTGAATGGACCTTCTCCTAGCCTTATAATGCGCAAAATTGTATTCCCACCATTGCAGGTAAATAGAACCAGGAGCATCAAAACAGCCAAAAAATAAATATTTTCAGATTTGAATAAAAATTTGAATAAATGTATGTTTTTTAACTGATTTTGAGTTTTTATAGTTTTTTATGTGGAAATTCACTTTCCTCACGTCAGCGTGCTGCGTGCGAACTCGTTTCACGTTTATCCGATTGTTTTCGTGAATAAGGCATAATTTTATTCGAAATTTAAGCGTGCATAATACCATGCTATTTAAAGAGATAAACAACACATATGTAAAAAATGTTTCACATTAACGACAGGCCTATTCCAGTTTTGACCCGGACACTTTAATTATACTCCGTGGATGTGACTCTTGTCAACCTTTACGACTCGTTCCTGCCGTAAACACAATATTCCCGCCATAACTAATAACAACATTGTGGTTTTTAGCTCTGATACGGTATTAATTATAAGAGCAACGGCGAAAAAGTATTCTTTGTCTAAATCGACCATAAGTGATCATTTCCGTGGAAAATATAATGGGCCCCTTGTTTCAAACTGTATTTTAAACGTCTTTTCCCCTTACGGTTCTTTGTTTAGTTTAATTTTAGTTGCAAAGAATAAACAGCTGAAACGTGACGTAAGAATACCCTTTTTTCATCTCCAACCCATAACAATTTTGTATTTATTTCACTTTTAAGCCTTTGATTGGGGCAAAGGTATCTGCAGACCTCAAAACACCGTCCAACTACGGACAGAGAGGTTAGTTTATACGTTATAACGTTAGTTAGGTGGTTGTTCGGTTCAAGACCGTTTGTGGAGGTTAACCTGGACACTTTTATTTATTTTTAGCGAATTTCCCCTACAGGGATTAGCGAATTTCCCCTATAGGGAAGAAGCTATTACCGTAGTCGGCAAGGTAAGACCTAGGCCCGGGATCATGATAACTTTTCATTTTGAGATCCCCAGATGCCAAAAACACCATTCGTTCAAAACTGTATGTATATATGTGTCCGTGAGCACGATAACTCTCGTAAAAATAGTCCGATTTTGACGAAATTTGGTATAATTGCTTAAAGCAGCATTTATGACTTTAATTTCGAAAATCAGACGGATCGACCTATCGGAAGGGGTATTTTTTTTGGGGGGGGGGTTTACCCTAAAAATACGGTTTTTTGATTTTTTTACAGATAATTTTTGAAAAAGTCAAATTTTAGTTTTTTTCCATTGGAATCAGATTAAAAATACGCTCAATTTGGTGTTTATATAATTGCTCGACGTCAAATGGTTACAGAGATATTGAAAGTGCTAAACACAGTACGTTGTCCAATGTTATTCTTATGGAGAATAAGAAAAATTGTATATCTCGCTTATTTATGAACTTTCCTGATTAAACTTTGTATATTGCTTCATATCGTTGTGGTATATGGATATTTTCACTAAGAATCATTTTCCGGCATATAGTTCCCGTAGCAGCAAACCTACGTACTCAGCTCCCATGTTATTCTTATGGAGAATAAGTAACGTGTTATCTCCCTTAATTATGAACATAAATTAATAAAATTTATTATGTGGCTTTACCTTCTTGAGTTATATTGATATTTGTATAAAACCCCATTTTTTGTGTTCCTTGCTTCAGCAACCCTGCATACTCAGCCGCCATGTTATTCTTATGGAGAATAATTAAAATGTCATAAATCGTTTATTTATGAATGTATATTGATGAAACTTGGTATGTGGCTTTATGTGGTATTAAGATACATATACATATGCATTGGAAATTCGCTAAGTACGCAGGTTGGCTGCTACGGGGAAATTTATTTTTGTTATAATAACATCCAACATAATAATATATAAGTTAGGCTAAAGGTAAATGGATATTGTGAATAGTACACACACTTTACAATGGTCTGGTTTTTATTGGTGACATCGTTAATGGGAAGGCACTAGAACTTAAAAATAGTAAAAAGTGTCCGGGTCAAGCCTGTTTTACGGTAGGCCTAACTGAAACCTAAATAACCGAAACCATAACCGAATAACCTAAATAATCGTTATACCCTATCGAACAATTTCATTCGGTTTTGTTATATCGTTCCACTTATGAAAGTCTTCCCCGGTTTCGGTTATTTAGATTTCAGTTATATTCGATCTCAAAAGATATTGTCTTATAATTTGTCCAGCTAACAAATCTTGATTCCACTAATACTTAAACATGTATTGCCGCGAACAACCATTGTAAGGGATTTATGGAACTCGCACTAAGCACTGGAAAAAATATCCAGTCTTTTAGTCCCCCAAGTTTGAGGAGCCGTTAGAACAAAACATTTTCTCAATAAGAACAACATGGCGGCTTTTGATGCCACTGAGTCCTGAGGTCTGGAGGAAAAACAAAAAAGTACCTATCTACAATTTGTTGGTCCTTTACAACATTATGGCCCAGAGCAGTTTTGAGTAGGCGTTTTCAAAATCCCCTGGGACAACATACACGCACATGCACAACCGTTATAAGTATAGATTTTTCTCAGTAAAAAATACTCCCGAAACAGCCCGATTAACATTTTTTTTAATTCATTACGTAAATCTATTAGCAAAAACTACTGTGCCAATTTTAACTGTTTTACTATTAAATTAAACGTTTTGGCCTGCAGTTATGTTATAATTACATTTATTTTCTTTTTAGGTGTTTTTAACGCACAGTGATTGAGTTTATTACTCCCATAACAAATATTGTTCAACTTTCAATAAATCACTTACATTACTAGCAAAAACTATTAAATAGTTTTTGTATTAAATTGAATATTTTTACATACACTAATGTCATCAGTATCTTTCTTTAGTTTAGATGTGTCGTTTCTAATGAGAAATTAATTTTAATTTTGGCTCTCATAAGAGCCCATGTTCAAATATCAACAACATTCCTTTTGTAAATCCTCTAACAAAAACTAAAGGACCGACTTAAATAGTTTTGATCTGAAATTGAAGCTCCTGTCCTACAGAGATTGGTACTTTTATTTTCAGAAAACATGTTTTCTCAGTGAAAAATTACTTTTAATGTTTAGCAAGTAAAAGAGATGCTCCTATTTAACATTTTGGTCAAATTTAGTTGAACTATTTACCAGAAATTGGAATTATATATGTGTTAATGGAATGTGCAAGACTTGTCCTTCCAGGCCGATTATGAAATTTGTTTACTAAGTTTTCTTTAACTTTTTGCGTATGGGTGAACTAATACAATACATTTTAAAAATGGAAGGAAACGTCGTTCCTATCTTGTATGATAAATTTTCCGCAACCTACTTAGTAAAGTCAAATTTTACTCCTTGTAATGAAGGAGCATAGTGCTACTTTGTCTCCCGGAACATAATCAGCAGACATTTCGCTGCAATCATTAATGCTGCAGCTATAAGGGAATCGGATCAGCTGATTGATATTTCGCTCCAGCTGCAATTAACGTTCCGAGTTTAGTTATTACGCATTACACAACCAAAATGGAAAGCGATTGTGAATGTGAATACTTATCAATACTTGTGGCTTTTGGGGTGTGGGAAAAATGTTGTGTGTAAATTTATCGCCCTAGCCTACGGCGTTGGGCGCCAACAATTTCCCTTAGGGAACAAAGTTACACTTTACTCCGTTAATACACAAATAACTATTGTTTCAAGCAGAAGTCCCCGTATTATTTTTTATAGCAAAAAAATTGTGCATAAATTAAACTTGAGATAGTCAATAATATAAAACATAAGTGGGATTATAATACACCGTTACTTAAAAAGAACGTGATCATAATGTTTTTGGAAACTTAAATGCTACACAGCGTCTGTAATCATTAATATATATATATATATATATATATATATATATATATATATATATATATATATAACTACCTGGCCCAACAGACGTTGTCCTATCCTAATGTCATTGATTTTTTTAATTTCAAATACTCGTTCATTTTCAAGATAAGCATGTTCGTTTCGCTCACTCGCTTCCCGGATTAGCTCAATCGCTATGCTCACTTGGATATCGAAAAAAGAGTGTGCGTTGCCATTCAAGTCCTATTTTTATTTCCAAAATGAGAATTTCCCTTCAAGTAGTTTTTTATTTCTATAATCAACATATGTATATGTCTTTACAGCTACTTTATGTTTACAGCTGCTTGGTTTAGCTAACTGAACTTAGATCAAATCAATGGGAACTTTGAAGGCCTGTGGGGCAGAGCTCTTAGGTCGGATTAAAAATTGTCTTTTATAAGAACCTTGTTCTGACATAAACGAACTCAACAAAAAAGAATTATTTAATTTGGTCGACTAATTCTCAAGTGATGGCGACCAAGGGAAATAGAGATCCATTTTAGCGAATTTACCCTATAGGGAAGAAGCTATTACCGTAGTCGGCATGGTAAGACCTAGGCCCGTGACCATGATAACTTTTCGTTTCGAGGTCCCCAGATGCCAAAAACACCATTCGTTTGAAACTGTATATATATATATATATATATGTGTGTGTTCGTGTGTGTGTGTGTGTGTGTGTGTGTGTGTGTGTGTGTGTGTGTGTGTGTGTGTGTGTGTGTGTGTGTGTGTGTGTGTGTGTGTGTGTGTGTGTGTGTGTGTGTGTGTCTGTGTGTGTCCGTGAGCACGATAACTCTCGTAAAATTCATCCGATTTTGACGAAATTTGGTATAAACGTGAAAAGCAGCAATGATGACTTTAAGTTTGAAAACCAGACAGATCGATCTATCCGAAGGGGTATTTTGGGGGGGGTTTGTCCCAAAAATGGGTTTTTTGTGCTTTTTACATATAATTGCTGAAAAAGTCAAATTTTAGTTTTTCCCATTGGAATCAGCTTAGAAAGACGCACAATTTGGTGTTTTGATTATTGCTCTACGTCAAATGGTTACAGAGATATCGAAAGTGCTAAACACAGTATGTTGTACAATGTTATTCTTACGGAGAATAAGATAAATTGTATATCTCGCTTATTTATCAACTTTTCCTGACGAAACTTGGTATATTGCTTCATTTCGTTGTGGTCTATTGATATTTGCACTAAAAACATTTTTCGGCTGATAGTTCCCGTAGCAGCAAACCTGCGTAAACAGGCCCATGTTATTCTTATGGAGAATAAGTAACGTGTTATCTCCCTTAATTATGAACATAAATTATTAAAATTTGGTATGTGGCTTTACCTACTTGAGTTATATTGATATTTGTATAAAACCCCATTTTTGTGTTCCTTGCTTCAGCAACCCTGCATACTCAGCCGCCATGTTATTCTTATGGAAAATAATTAAAATGTCATAAATCGTTTATTTATGAATGTATATTGATGAAACTTGATATGTGGCTTTATGTGGTATTACGATACATATATATGCATTGGAAATTTGCTGAGTACGCAGGTTTGCTGCTACGGGGTATTTATATATTAAGATATATACAAAATGTTGGAACTTGTTACAATGACTGGTGGGTTCTAAGAAGTGGGTCAAAGAGTTTAATTACTAGATTATATTTAACATTAGATACTACTTTTCCTTTCTTTTTGAAATAAGGAAATTTATTCTTCTTAAAAAAATTGACTGATTTAAGCCTTATTTTTTTGTAAGTTCTGCATTTATAGGCTATGTATTTGATTAACAGTATCAAGCTACAATAACAATGGGAGGCCTGGGAGGTATAGCACCCCCCCCCTTCCCCCTAGTAATGTTAATGTATTACATTAAAACATTAGAGTTTAAAATATTTAGGCATTCAAAACCTATTGACTGATTTTAAAACGTATTGTTCATCAAGTTCTGTATTTATACGTATATATTTTTATAGCAATATTAAGCTACAATAAAATAAATATCCTGATGGGTCCTCCAGTGGGACCAAAGTGTAAGTAACTACTTTTAAACCTCGTGCTCTCACTGATTGGGGACCTTTATTGTCGCCAACATATTATATTTTATCAAAATCTTCAGCTAATATTGTTATGAGGGCCTAGATGATACAGCCCTCAGTGAGACTGAGGGGTGAGTAACTACATCATATGCACTTTGTCTGACTGATTGACAGATTTCAGGCCTCATTGCTTGTCATGTTCTGGATTTGTATGTCATTGTCAAGCTGTACTTATAATGAGGGGCCCATGAGGTATATTGTCAATTGAAACATTTTTGTTTGTATTTTTAACTGTGAGCTCAATCCTCATACGCGATATAAGAGCGTAATCCTAGTTAAACTTTAAATGACTTTCTTTTAACAAAATTTGTTACTACTTATGTCAAAGCAAAATCTATACAAACAAATAAGACTGTTACTAATAATACAATCAACAAAATAAACTATCTCAGCTAAAACGTTACAAATTTAATTTATAACTAATACAAATACAAAACACCTTAAAAAACCTAAGATGTGGACAGCATTGCTGTATCCAGTCATGATTTTACACTCTAAAACAACACAAAACATAGGTATAAAGCAATACATAACTTACTCAAAACACGTTATGTATTTATTTTTAGTTTAACTTTTATTAAAATAGTATCGACAGAAGTATTTTTACATAACAAACTGTAACTTTAATTTAGATATCAATTTGATTATTTTTTTATTTTGAACGATTTATAATAGTACCAAAAGATACGGGAGTGCGCCAACACTTAGGGTTAACTTAGGTGTGTGAGTTACGTAACGCTGATTCAATCCTCCCCCCTCCACCATATAACACCACATAACGCTACGCCATACCACCTCCCCCCCCTTAAGTAAGTTACGTAATATGTGTATGACCCCTTTTCCACATGGTCCTCGAGATGGATTTAAGATATAGGATTTGAACCCACGACATCGCCGCTACCATGGTTGTCTTGACAACTACGCCAGCGACTCGCCATTTTCGTCTATCACATTGCAATATTTGGTTTGGATATTAAATGAACATTATTTTAAAATTCGGCTTTCGGTTTCTTATTCCTCAAAGTTTATTTCACATTTTTGGAGGAAATTTATAGTAAAAGAAAAGAAAACCAAGGAAATTAGAAACTAGACGTTCATATACGGGGTAATCTATACCCTGAAGTACGAAACCAACAGCTACGTAATTGGCACAGGAAACATAATGAAAGGTGGACAATCAGATTGATGCTGACCTTTCGTTCCAAACCACTCGCGGCTGCCGAGTTGTTCTCAACAACTTGCAACTATCATCGTCTGGCAGCTGATGGCTGGAGTTACTGTTTCTACGGGTAGTCTATTAAACTTGTTTCGATCGAATCTCTTTGAAAAATTTCGTACTTAAGTGAAAACTTGTATATTGAAATATTCTTCAAATTAAATAACTATTTGCCGTTGAAACGATCCCAAAAATAATAAACGAGTACATGAATATCTGGAAAATAAATATATTGTTATCGTAATAATTATTACAAAAATATTGGTTAGTACACAATCTCTTTCTGATTATAAAGTATCATTAATTACAAAGGGGATAAGTTTCCATAATGCTTTTTACATGTACATAACATGTTATGCGAAGCAAATATATTTTACTTCGATATAATCACGATATATCTGCATATGTTCCGTTGTAATGAAGTATAGGTAGGTTAAGTCTGTCATACGATTCTCACGCGTGCGCCCGAATATTCAGTCACGTATTCCCTCGAAGGTTAACTGTACGTTGGTCATAGCTTATAAACAATGTAAAAACTCTGTATCCGATACCTGTGCAGCTCCTACTCTCGCAAATACGTGAACAATCGAAATTCGGCCGAACATTTGGGCGAATTCGCAAGTAATGTGAGACAGGCTTTAGTGATGATTTACAATGAAAAGAACTTGGGCTTTAATAACAACACCCCCGTCGCAGCATACCTGCGTACTCAGCGAATTTCCTATGCATGAATATATTTCTTACTACCACATAAAGCCACTTATTTTAGTTTCATAAAAAATACTTAAATAAACAACTGATATATAGCATTTTATTTATTCTCCATAAGAATAAAATTAGGGCTGAGAACGCAGGTTTGCTGCAACAAGGACGATAAAAATATGTTTTTTTGCAATTATCAATATAACTCAACCAGGTGAAGCTACATACCAAGTTTTAATGATTTATGTTCATAGTTAAGGGAGATATAAAGCTTTACGTATTCTCCATAATAATAACATTAGGGATGAGTATGCAGGTTTGCTCCTAAGAGGATAATCAACAAAAAATCAATTTTTTGTGCAAATATCAATATACCAGTACTAGGTGAAGCCACATACCAAGTTTCATTAATATACGTTCATAAATAATTGAGATATCAAATTTTATTTATTCTCCATAAGGATAACATTGGACAACGTACTGTGTTTAGCACTTTGAATATCTCGGCAACGGTTGGATCACAATTTAAACACTAAAATGATTGTTTTGTAGAGATAAACTGATTGGTAAAAGCAAATGTGATGTTTACAGTAGAATTAATTAAGGAAAAGATAAAAACAATTTTTCCCATAAGATAAACATGGGAGATTTTATGAACACGTTTTTTGGATTTTCTCCGCAACCACTTAACCTAGATTCATGATTCAAAATACTATATTATTCGTTTTTTAAGCTCTATAAAATGGTTAGAACAAAAATTGTGTGTTTTAAACATTTCAGGGTGAAAAGTGCAAAAAACTGTTTTTTGGAAAATTTTGAAACCCCATAAACCCCCTTTCCCATGGTCCGATTTTTCTGGTTTTCTAACTAAAGTCATGAATGTCACTTTACACATTTGAGCCAAATTTTATCGAAATCGGACGTTTTTACTTTCTCCCCCTATACATAGTATATGGAGAAAGTATTGTTTTCGTAAAAATTTTCGAATTTGAGTTGTTAGTGGAAATATTCGTTTTGGTGCTCCCTGAACCCAAAAAAGTGGTTTTTACGTGATGTCTGTCTGTGTGTGTGTGTGTGTGTGTCCGTGTGTGTGTGTGTGTGTGTGTGTGTATGTGTGTGTGTCTGTGTGGATGTTTACAGAGCTAGAGCCCTAACCTATTGGCCGATTTTTATGAAATTTGGTATGTAGGTACTAATCCACGATATCTCCAGGCGTTTTTTCATTTTTTTGGATTTTTGATTTTTAAGGGTAATTATCCCCCAAAAACCGCCAAAAAACATGAAAAATCCAAATTTCTCAAAAACGGCTCTAACGATTTTGATTAAACTTTCGTGGTTTGTAGAACTTTAGGTTTGCAACAAAATGACACCACCCGCATTTCTTGAAAATTTCGGGTTCAGAAATTACAGGACTTAAAACATCCAAAATTCAATTTTTTGGATTTTTTATAAAAAATCATAAATGTTAAAAAAGATTACTATTCACCATTAAAAAGAGCTCAAAAAACTAAATAAATTAGTATTTTAAATTACTATTCTACGATTGCTAGGTACGGAGAAAATTGAAATTTTCATTTAGCGGTAAACACAGTACGTTCTCCAATGTTATTCTTATGGGGAATACAAATATAACTATTTCTCTCTTATTTACTGATCAATTTCATTAAAATTTGATATGCAGGTCAAGTTAGCATAGACCAACAGATGTTGTTCGAAATGTGTTGCTATTTAACCCTGGGGGGGCAAGGGGGCATTCCCCTCTCAAAACCACTGTGTGTAGCAACGGACTCTATAGTGCCTCCCAAAAAGGGATTTGGGTGGATATTTCTGAAAACAACTATTTTAGACAATTTTCTGTACATTTATCTATACTTCATATTCTATATTTAGTAAATAACAAATATTTTTGTCATTAAAGTTTGGCTAAAAGGGAGAAAGTATGTGTCAGTTTCCTGATACCGTTTATTTACTCAAGTTGTCGCATTCACGGACACGCACACACACACATACATATATATACACATATATAAATTTGAACGAATAGTGTTTTTGACATCTGGGGACCTCAAAACAAAAAGTTATCATGGTCTCGGGCTTAAGTCTTACCATGAGACCTACGGTAATAGCTCCTTCCCTATAGGGGAAATTCGCTAAAATTATTAAATAGTTTACCACCTAATTATTAAATAGTTCAAATATATTATATTTAAAACACAGTTATTTATTTCTCAGTCAATAAAATTACGGTGGTAACTACCATTTAGGTAGGATCTAATAATCTTAATTTACCTAATAAACCTCTTTCATACCGATCACTACCTCAGTTCTGCTGTATACAAACACACAAGTGTCTAAACAATTGTTCAAAATAACTTCATAGATGTTCAAGAAGTGCTGTTACAAAGACTTGATCGGAAGAAGTGGAAAAAAGTAAATTTTCATAACAAAAAAACTGTAACCTGTGTTGACCTTTTTAAAGATTTGTCTCTAATTTAATTTCCAAGGAACATTTTTAGGGTGATACCTCTCTAACTCACCCTAATCCAAAATGTAGAAGGTACTTAAAGAACAATTATTTTACGAGATATGAATAAGTTAACAATTTGTTCAATAACATAAAATAATAAAGTATGAATTATATTCAAGGATTATGTGATAATAATAAATATGTGTGATTTAAAATTTAAACTACTGGTACTAAGCATTAGGTTTGATAGTTTTTTTAACTGTCACAGTTACACACGATATGTAAAGAAATTCGAACTTCTTAATAGTATGATGTTGGATGGATTGAAGTTTCTATTACAGTATATCCAGTATTATACCATTATATAAATTCAATAATGAGACTGTTTAATACACTATATGAAGATGTTGACATATTTTTTAATGGTTATTCTAAATATAGAGAATTTTACAAAAGATATTTAACTTGATTTTAACATTGGGCGTTTTTTCTTGCCCTGCTATTAATGTTAATTGTTGAATTTTCAAATGTTTATTTACTGTTTATGTTGTTAGTTGTTAATTGGATGTTATATCCAGCTTTACTTTGATATGCACTTTTGTTTTCTGGAGATCATTTATTGTAATGTTAAATTCATCATGTTCAGTTATATGCTATGTTATGAACTTGGACTTGTTATGAAGAAGTTGGACATTTTGTGGTGATGCATTTGTTATTACTCATGTGTTTTTTCGTATACAGTTAATGACTCAAGAACACGCACACACACACACACACACACACACACACACACACACACACACACACACACACACACACACACACACACACATTAGGACCTGCACATGCATTAGGACCTGCTTTATTGTAATTATATGGGTTTCAACCTGTATTATAGAATGTAAATTCGTAAATAAATAAATTATACGACACGTGTTTCAATCGTGTAAGGTGAAAGAGATCGTTTCTGCCTCGTGTTCCTTAGTGGAATACGATAGGGGTGAGGTGGTTTGCTCTGCTACAAACAAGTCGGCATCACTAAACAATTTCTTTGTAAAACGAATTCGCACGCAGCACGCTGACGTGAGGGAAGTGAATTTCCACATAAAAACTTGTAAAACTCAAAATAAGTGTAAAAACATATATATGTCCAATTTTTATTGAAATCTGAAAACATTGATTTTTTTGGCTGTTCTGATACTCCTGATTTCATTTACTTGCAAAGCTGGGAATATAATTTTGCACATTATAAGGTTAGGAGAAGGTCCAGACAGGCTTGAAAGTAGGAGTGAGTTTGCTGGGGATGATAAAAGTACTCTAACAAAGGAATAACAGGCTTTCCTAGTGCAAAACCCCCATAAGACAACGTACTGTGTTTAGTCGATACACATTTTCTTTAATAACTCGGTAAATAATTATGCTAGAATGACGAGAGAGGGCTTAAAACTTTCGCCTCTCTAATTCCCATCTGTTTACATGCATTGATCTTACATTTGGGGCTTGTATGACCCTTTTTGGGCCCAACAACCCGAAATTTGAAAGATTAATCCCCCCAAAAAGGGGTTTAGAGGTTTCCGATTGTTTTTCCCAACGAACTTGTCCAACTGATTACAGAAAGGAACGTCCCTACCAAATTTGAAGAAAATCGGGCAAAAAAGGCGGCCGCTAGAGTGCAAAAACATATATCAGTATATCAGTATCAGTATATATACAATTTTGAACGACCCCCCAAAACGTGTTCAGGGGGTCACGGTAGGAACTTCTATGGTGGTCCCGGGCTTAAGTTTCACCGTGCGGGTTATGCTAATAGTTCACTTTCCAAAGGAAATTCACTAATCAACTGACAAAGTGAAATAATAACTGTAAATTAGCTTTTAAGAAATCGAACAAACAAGGAAATTCAGATAATTTAATTAGCTATCCCCCAATCCACCACAGTGTTGGACAACTATGAAGCCTTCACTGTAGAAGTTGACTACACTATGTTTACTACATACAACAGTAGTATCTACTTAATTATATTACTTGTAAGTAAAACGCCAGCAAGGTTTGATTTTAATATAATTTATAGTTTATTGAGCATTAATACTAGGTGTACGCTCATTCCTCTCGTATAAGGATAATTGAAACACATGATCAAACTTAAATCGAGTCTCATAAAAAAATTCAATATCTGATTTGAGTAACATCATCAGAATACATTCCGTTATCATTAACTGCTGCCAGAATCCGGATTTTATGTCTATACAGTATAGCTATAGTTTTAGTCACTTCTCCCAGTATCTATTATCGCGGTAGCTGAGGGGTATCGCACTGGCTCTTGGAGTGTAAGTCGCAGGTTAGGATCCCGCCGCCAACCTAACAATTTATCCGTATAAAAACATTCATACATTTATCACTTGTTTTTATCAAAGTAAATGTTGTACAAATACGTAAGTTTATTTATTTTAAAAATAAATTGAAGATTTCAGGCATGGTTTGTTGTTAGGATTGGCTTGGGTGCGTTATCATAGAACAAACAGTATTTTGGGCTAAGCAGTGACTTTAGCAGTGTGGTTAATGTAACTTTTAAGAGAACACCGAGTTTCCTATATGAAATAATGTTAACAATTTCTATAGGCCAAGTCAAAATATCCTTAAGGATTAACAATGAATCGTCAGGCCCAGTTATTTAGATGCAAAATTAGATTTCAATATATTGTTTCAATAGCATGGACTATCATGAAATTAAATGCTATAAACATGGGTTGGCCCAAGTCCGTACATGAAACTTCTAAAATGACAAGTAGCCTAAGTGTATATGCCGACATTTTATAGTCATAGGTCCAAGTTTATGATGAAAACAGCTCACTATAATCCAAACCTAGGATATGTCAAATTATTTCAGATAACCTGTATAAAAGGGTTAGTTTGGTTAGACTAGTTTAAAGCTTTTGTTTTGGTTCGCTACAACATTCCTGGTAATGTTTAAAGTATTTTACAACAGTTGTATTTAAAAAAATGATATTTCAATATATTGTTTCAATAGCCTAGGCTATCATGAAATTAAATTCTATAAACATGGGTTGGTCCAAGACCGTACATGAAACTTCTAAAATGGCAAGTAGCCTAAGTGTATAGACCTAAAT
This sequence comes from Allygus modestus, assembly GCA_963675035.1. Classification (NCBI taxonomy): domain Eukaryota; kingdom Metazoa; phylum Arthropoda; class Insecta; order Hemiptera; family Cicadellidae; genus Allygus; species Allygus modestus. The sequence continues at coordinate 321,285,596 of OY776111.1, forward strand.
TTTATAACCATAGGTCCAAGTTTATGATGAAAACAGCTTACTATAATCCAAACCTAGGATTTGTCAAATCATTTCAGATAACCTGTATAAAAGGCTTAGTTTGGTTCGAATAGTTTAAAGCTTTTGTTTTGGTTCGCTACAACATTCCTGGTAATGTGTTTAAAGTATTTTACAACAGTTGTTGTATCACCAGTTTAATGTCGGCTTACTCTTACTGTAATCCAACCCTAGGCTATGTCAAATCATTCAAGATAACCTTCCGAAAGGCTGTTTGGTTCGAATAATCTATAGCTTTTTATTGTGGTTACCTACTACATTACTGGTAATGTATTTTAGGTAATGTAGACAATTTTTATTATTAATTTAGTGAAAATATAACCTAGCAAATAATTGTCCTAAAAAATAAATTTTAAGGTTGTTCGCTTACTGTGACTAACTTCATCAACGCTTTCTAGACAAATTGAGGCTTTGTATACTTTTTACTCATGACAATCACAATATTACCAATTGTCTAAGAAAATGTAATAAAACAAACTATTTTATAAGTTAATATCTTAGTATCTACAGTCATCAAAAGGTTATTTAGAGTTTTTCGATCTGCCACACGCGTCGTCTGTCGTCTGCCACTGTTACAATCGTCGCCTCTGACGACTGACGATATTTACACAGAGTAGGCATACTAAGGGAATATTAACTGTATGGATATTTGTTTAAAACGTACACTTAATAATTTTATAAAATAAGAAATATGCTCACAAATTAAAAATATACTTCGATTTATCTCTCTTGTGTGTTTTTTGTTGGTAAAAAAACTTTTGTTATCCAGTATAACAAAGTATACTTTCACTTCGTTCAATTACCCAAAAAGAAAAGCATACGTGTTACAAGTGTTACAGTTTCACTGAGCTGAATTAAATTTTGGGTTAAACTTTAATCAAGTGGAAGCACTGAATCAACGGAATTAGTGGTTCAGACCACATACATCGCTTCGGCTGTGATGAAGTGTGCTCCCTTTGAGTGGCCGAGTTAATGAGAGCGTGTGGGACATTGACTTTGTATCTTTAATCAGCTTATTGAACACATTTTGATGCCAAAAGGCTGTGATAAAACGTCCTTTCTGCTTGATCGGTCTTAAACCTTTTGAAAACCTTTTCTTCAGAGTCCAGGAAAATTTTTTAGAAAGTAATGCATACATGAAAAATATTGTTGAAAGTTTAATAAATGCACGAGATTAAGAGCTTGTGTGTGGGAGAGGAAGGGGGTGGGGTGTTTATAGCTTTGCCTAACCGAGTTTTGATTACACCCTTCTCCGAACCTCAGTTTCGTGTATTTGTATTGTAATTTTAATCTCGTTTAACCCGTTAAGAGGATGCGCTATAACCCGTTACATGTCCAAATATAATTATTATTCATAAGAGATTGATTTGCTACGTATTTCATTTCTTGTGTGGATATAAAATGCGTTGGCGTCTTTATACACAGTGGTTAAGTGATTAAAAAATGTTCATACTATCTCAAGTCAAAACTCTAATATATCTAAATGCAGCTAAATGCTAGTTTACCTTTCATTCAAATGGTGCGTCTGCTCTGATATGTATAGCACAACTGGTACATTGTAATATTAATTAAGTTTCTTATATGTAATGTATTGTTGAAATAATGTGTTTATAAATATTTATTGCGCTATAATAAAGTTGTTATATGTCATATTGTCATATTGTTAATGTTATTTGGATAGTATCAACTGACTAATTGTATTTGAACAGTTAAGGAATGCTATGTGGTATGTTTATAATTGTCCCCTTTTGATTCTATATTACAAAATAACTTCCTTTTAGTACCGAATAAAATCAAAGAAAGAGATTTACTTTTTAATAGATTCTAATCTACATATTTCAAACATTTCTGCTTTTTATTCACTCACTTCCTGAAGTTAATGCTTAACCGATTTTGATGAGTCTTTTTTATTTAAAAGATAATTCCAAGTTCTAAGTCGCTATCGAGCCAGAATTTTGATTTAGGACCTACAGGGCTCTACCCCACGGGACTTCCAAGTTCCCATGTTGTTCATATGGAGGAGAGTTTTATTTGGTTTATGTCACATGTGTTTTTTCTTAATTCAATGAACAGCTGTTGTAAGGATTATATCCGCAAAATAATGCGGGGGAGCAGCTCGTAACAAATCAAATATAATGTAAGAAATGTTTGTTGTCGTCAGTGACTTTAGTTTTTTTTCTTCTTAGAAATCAAGGTAACTCGTACAAATTATAATTAGTTTAGCTGTGTCACCGAAAAGGATTTTATTAAATGTAAAACTCTTAAAGAGTCTCCTCTCTAGGGGCCTGTAAAAGCAGATTGCACTTTTACATTTTAGCGCAATATTTTGTAGTAGGGCCTATCACTTCATCTGTTGTACAAACTTCATCTGCCAATAAATAATGTTGCATTGGGAATACAAACACAATATCAAGTATTTTAGTAAAATAAAAGAAAAATCAACAGTTCTCGTTTCTACGGGCTACTTCAAAATTCAACAGTATAAAAATCAATACCAATTATTACAAAGGCACATCACGCAACTCGGAATCTGACTGGGATTTCCCGTAATAGAACTTTAATATTGTGTTCTATTGATTAACTAGTTAGTATTTATACCACGCTTACATGGGTATCTTTTCAAAACTATACAGTTATATGTTGTTTCTGGCTAATATATTCGTATTTAGGTGTTTTTATTTTACTTTAAACTTGAGAATTAAACTAATATATATGTAATAAAATAATTAAGAAAACTCATAACGAAAGTTCATAAAAGCTGTAAACAAGCACTACATGTAGCTCTAGTTACGTAGGCCTGAATTCCTGAACCATTTTATTTATATAACATTCCATTATCTTTAAATATAACTCTGTAAGCGAAATGTTTAAGTCAAAATTGTGGGAGTTTGGCAAATCGCAGGATGATGGGAGAGGGCTCAAATTAAAGGTCTTGATCCCAGGGACTCGGGAAAAATATCAGTATTTCTTAAAAGCTTTTAAAAAACGATAAATTAGTAAAAATTCTCCCATAAGAATAGCATGGGGACTGAAAAACGTGTGCTTTGTTTATATTAAAATATATGATTAAGGGTCTAATTTGTTTACGAAATGACATGTGCATTGGAGCAAGGTTAGGGGCAATGGCCCATTCAAGCCAATAGTTTATTTTAAACATATAATGACTTTAATTTGTTAAAATATGTAGATCTATGCGATACAGTGCTTACAATTATAACATGTTTAATTTGATTGAAACAATTTCTTGAAATCCCTACCCAGAAAGGACTCTTTAACAGTAACGTGATTTAAAATTTCACTTAATAAACAATTTAGGCTTTTTCGTCATACTGCTTGGAAAACGGCTGTTTTCAATACATGCGTTGCGGGGCGAAAGTAGTTCTTTTCAGTCCTAGGACGGAAAAGAATCAGCTGGTGTCGAGGTCATCAGCTGTTCCGTTTCTGTCATTTATAAATATATCAATGAAGTGAATCTGAAAACTTGTGTACGTCAATTGTAAGTAATCGATTGTATCGAGAGTTGTAATCAATTATTTTATCGATTGTAGTTCATTGTTGCATTGTTATTATATAGGTTAAAAATAAATATATCAATAAATGGTTTCTTATAAAGTCAATTTTTAATATTTTGCAATTATTTGTATTTAGACTAGCCTAATATATTGTAGTAACAGATATTTTCGGTTGTGTATCGACAATCTAACAAAACATTCTACTACACCTGAGACAAAATAATAATAAATTATAAATTAACAATACTCAACTGAACTATGTCAAGAAGGTGAATAAATATTTAATTTTGCCTCAGGGAGAAGATAAGCTAAGCGATAACGCTGTTCGCAGCGAGTCTGATTCCTGAAATAGCTCGAAACGGTTGACTAAAGTATTCCTTCTTGCAATCGATAGTCCACAGCATTCTAAATACCTATTGTTATAGTTAGTCTAACCTAACACTAACAAAAACGTAACAGACAATAGTTGAATACATCTGTAGTAACAGCTGTTTGTTTTAAATAACAAGAACAAGATGAAAGCCATTTTGGGAGCAAGTTTTAAAAGTTAAACAAGTTGTAAAACATTAGTTTTGAGAAAGCAGTTAGCTTAATATATTGTGCAGTAAGACGAAACATATAGTTCATCACATGGGCCAAAAGTGGCTTTTCGATCCTCGCTCATTTTCCGACCTCGGCTTCGCCTCGGTCGTTAAACTTGAGCTCGTATCGAAAAGCGTCACTTTCAGCCCTAGTGATGAAATGTACTATTTTCAACTAAGTTCAACACATAACTGCACATTCAAAACATTCCATTGTCTTTTACATGTTTACTAGTGTACTAGTGTACTAGTTACTAGTTTGCTAGTTTACTACTCGTAGGGGAAATAGCCCCCATATATTCTAGTAATGTGTACTTAATCTTCTCTCACCGACTAATTACATTCAGATGTGGTTATAATTCTTCCAATTTATATAAACTCAGCTGTTTTTGACACAAAGGTATAAACAGATTCATTATATATATATATATATATATATATATATTCCAATGTCATTTAAATGGGAAATATTTTATTACGTAACAAATTTTCAGTGTATAACTATGAAAAATCAATAATATTCCCCGAAATTCATGTCCAGACCTTTAAAATGAGACCTCTTTCGGCTTTCTATGACTTCCCGTTCACTCAAAATTTCATTGTAAAATTTGGGCTCACGGAATTAGATATATGGCTTTACAGTATATATGCAGAGGTAAATAAAAGCCTCTGCATATATACTGTAAATCTATATACCTAATGTTCTTCGAAACGCACAAAAACTAATACAAGATAGTTGAATGATACAATTTAACTGTGATATTTGTAGTTAACATAATCAGTTTTTAAATCACAACCACAACGATAAATGCCATAAATGTATTTAAATATGCCTTATATTTAACAATAAATATAGAATAAATATATAAATAAATACTAATACAGTACGGTAGTCTCATTTTATAACATAAATATAATATTCCACTTACTTTAATGTGAGTTTATCAATGCATTATTTAGAATAAAAGTTTGTAGAACAATTTTAAAACATAATTCTGTTAATGCGTGAAACAACTTGGCGGCTTACCTGCGTAAATCTGAGGATTACGGAATTTCCTACAACAAACGTCGAGGCCGAGTTTACAATAAGGAACATAAGGAAGGCTTTTTATGGATTTCTTCTTTGTAAATATTCAAAGGTACTGCTTGAAGAAAATTGAGAAGATTTTTCGAACAATACATATGTTATTTATTTATAAGTCATATTAATGGTTAAGAAATCAGTAGAGGAGAAATACGGGTTTAACCCCAGAATCGGCGCTTTTTTCCCATGTTATTCTTATGGGGATCAGTTTTTGCACCGACGCCCGATCCTACCCTACACAAATTTTCTTTTTGGCCCCTGCCTTATTTTCCCCCATTTAAAATTTGCATTAATTTTAATACATCCTTTGCAGAAATCCACGAGTTCAAAAATAACTCCACACTAAATAAACAACACATGTAAACAACTTAGAAGTTATTGTATAGTAGTGGGTAAAGGAGAAAGAGGCCCCACAATCGGCGCCTTTTCCCCATGTTATTCTTATGGGGAGCCGTTTTTGCACCGACGCCAGCTCCCGCCTATAGAGCTCCCGCCCGCTGGCCTATATTAAATATACCCCTGCCTATATTAAATATATTGTCCCCATCCCCATCCCTCCTCTATATTTTTAAAAATTAATTTTCAAATTCTAAAAAACTATCTTTGGTGTTTACTGTCCGATTTGTCTGCAATTTGGATATGTTATTGTCCTAGGCAAGTGTTTTAATAAATTCCACATTTCCCAAATTCACTATTACGGTTGAATTGCCAACTATTTACTGACCTTTGCACCCTAATTTCCGTTTTGACTCTTGCCATATTTTGACCCTAAAATTCATTTTAAGACATCCTTTTCAGAAATCCACGAGTTCTGGCTACTTGGAAACCCGAGCCATTTGACATATAATAAATCACCCCTCCTCCTAATTACCTTCTCTACCAAATACATGTCTTTATATTTAGTCTTTAACAATTCTTCTGTATAAAATCCTCCTTTGATTATATTGCCATTCTCATCTTTCAAAATATAAGTCACAGGCTTTGTTTTCTTAACTTCTGCTATTGTAAAAAGCTCTCCCGTCCAGTTAGGGGTATATCCTTTACTAAATACATGTTTATATTTAGATATCCTTACACTATCCCCCACCTTATATTTTGGCTTTTTAACTTGTACTTTAGATGCTAACCTTTCGTGTACATCTTTAGAGTTCTTAGCACTTACTTGGTTAGGCTTCATCCCTATGGATCTATGTACTTTATTATTATATATCCTTATTAACTTTGGAAGTAAATCCAACCACTTGTAACTCCCCTGTGCACTAAACTCTCTATACAACCAATTCTTTAAAGTTCTCTGGAACCTTTCCACAATAGCCGCCTTAGTTGTAGAGTAAGTGTGGTAGTGATTAATATTTAGAATTTTCATTAGTTTGGTAAAATGTTCATTAAAAAATTCTTTTCCGTTATCAGATTGAATATTTTTAACTCCCTTTGGGAGAATAGTTTTTATAGCTTCTGTGACTACTAATCCAGTTTTATTCTTTAGTGGAGCAGCATAAGCTTTTTTAGAAAATGTGTCTATTAAAGTTAAAATATATTTATTCCCACAATTCTCTCTAGCATAATTCCGCATATCTATTAAATCTATTTGAACAGTTTCGTTTATACCCAACACCTTAAAAGACCTTCTAACAAAGTTCTTTCTCGCGGGCTTATGCAATTCGTAAGCAATTTTTTCCATTTTTTATTCTTTATTTTTAATGTTAACGTATCTGCCAGTCTCTGTCGTTTCAAAAACACCTCCATTGCTACCAACTAACATACCATCACTCATTCTTTGATATACATAGTTTTTTGGCAAATATGCCTCTCCATCTAAAGTCTTAAATCCGCTTAAAGATGTAGGGTCTGCAACCAACAATTTAGGATTGTACATCATCAAATCGATTTCATTATTGTCTTGCATAAATTTATTAGTTTTATTGTTAAACCTTAATGCGTGTGATTTTAAACAAATATCAAATTTAATATTGTCTTGTCTAAAAGTTTTATTATTATCGTCATACCTCAAAACCTGCGACATTAAACAAACATCACTCCTATCTTTGCCTTCAGGTATATTCTTTATTAATTTGTCCTCTGCATCCCACACATCGCCATCTAATGTTAATACATTATAATATTTATCCCCCTGTTTTATTATGCTTTTCTCACCCTTTGTTAATATTTGCTTAACAACAGCCACATCATTTGGCAATATCCCAGGTAAAATGTTTGTTAATTGCTTATTTTTACCATCAAATTTAAGACCGTCTAAAGTCACAGTCTGATGTTTTGTAACACAATCGTTCTCATCAACAGCGGGTTTAACACGAACTAGCCTTTTATTATTAAAATCCCAAAAGTTTAGATCCATTTTTGGTACTTGAGAGACGTTTACAACATCATCGCTTTCTTTACCAGCCAACAAATTACTAATCTTTCGCTTTTTGGCATTCCAAACATTTCCCTCCGATTCCAAAAATTCATAATTATTATTGTCTTGTACAAAGACACCATCTTTTCTTATTAAAGTTTGCTCTAATGTGGGCACATCGGTTGAGCTTTCACCTCGTTTAACATTAGTAATTTTGCGTTTATTAGCGTTCCAATTATTATTCTTGGATTCTAAAAACTTATATTTAGTATTACCTTGTACAAAAGCATCACCTTTCCTGGTTAACGTCTGCCCCAAAGTCGATACATCGTCAGTAAACTCCCCACCTTTAACATTACTAATTTTATAATTTAAAGCATTCCAACAATCATCTTTTAGATTTAAAGTAGTTTCTTTAAAACTTCTAGCTTCTGGTTTACTATACGGGTTATATACGCGATAAAATTTATCTATCATATTTTTATTTAATAAACAATTCCACTTTCCCTCAATTCTTCTATGATAGAATCTATCTCATTATCCACTCCAGAATTTCCCGCCAATCGGCTTAACCAAAGCAGTCTTAACCTATCTACAAGCTCATTAGGATCGTCCCAATAAACATAGTCTATTTTATTACCAGTTACCTGCCTTAAACCTTCACCAACAGTCTTAAACAGGGGTTTAATTATATTAAGATATTTAGTGTGTTTATTACTTGACATCGCCGCACCCGGTTTATAACCCTTTAAATGTGCATTTGTAGCTTCCAAAATCTCTTTATAATTTTGCAAATCAGCCTGACTATAGTTTACGGGTTCTTTTAAAGTTAACAATTCCCACAATCCCTTTGTCCCTTTATAAATTTTTTCTCCAACTGTAACATCATCATTGGCAATTTGAACTTCCTGATTCCCAATAAAAAATTTATTTCCTTCTCGCCTAATACCATATGTGGTATCTGTCATACTACTTCTACTAAGGTAATTTCCTAAATAGTCTGATGCTAAAAGACCAAAATCTAATTTGTGTGGTGTTATTTGTGTTATTCTTGGTATTCTAGACGGGGTCTTTTCTAAAATCATTGGGAGAACTGGCCTCTCTGTTTTTGTGGCTAAATTTTTTAATTCTTGCAAAGGCTCTATTAAAGGTTGGAATGTTTGGAACCTCTCTTCAGCCTCTAGAAATTTACCACGTTTTAACGCCCTATATTTTTCTCTTATTTGTTTTGCAGACTCTACCAATTCTTGTTGAATATTTGTTTTCATTTTATTTACATTTTATTTATCTCATTTGACAAAGGATTATACTCAAACACCTTATCGTGTATTATTAGGCAATATGCAGATGTGTTTGAAGGGACGTTTTCTGCAGTTTCAATTTCTAATTTAATATCTACAACCCCCTCTTTGATTGATTCATTCTGCCTAGAACAATCTATTACAATTAGAGGATATTTATTTATAAAGTCAGCTCTGTTAAACATAGGATCGGGGACGGTGTTGTAGTAACTCTCCCTAAACCTCACAAACATCTCATAAGCTTTAGAAGCATCTCCATTTTCAAAGTCGAGATTTAAATCACTATAAGGATAATATTCAGAGTTTAAAAACACTTTGATATTTTTCAATTTACAGTGATCAAATTCATCAGTTCTTTTTCGTGCACTGTTGTCCCTACCTGTTTGGAAACCAAATATAACATACCTGGGCTTCTCCAAACTCGATGACGTCTTAACTGACCATGTGTGTCTCTTGGTTTCGGGGTATGATGGGAGTTCGTGTAGCTCCAAACTTCTAAATGCAATTTGCAAATTTTTATTTTGCAATAACATCTTTTGTAATTGAAGCTTCTCCCCATCAGATGGTACCACGTGCGGCATCACCCACTGAATCGATTTAAGTGTAATTTTAGGAATAGGATCGACACCAGTTGGAGCATTAGATGTTGTTAATATACAATTTAAGTCGTTTTTGGATCTTTTCAACACCAATTCTTGTTTAACATTTACTAAAACCTTATTAAAATCCTCAAACACACCCATTAACAGCTCTAACGGGACACAAGTACTAAACTTGCCGCTTTTATGGAACTCCTTTAAATTTTCATCAGAATCAAATGCTGCATTTGACAATTTAGTTGTTTTATTGTAAGAGCACAATATTTTCATAAGACTGGAAATTCCCGGATTTCTTACAATATCTATTTCTTTACCAGCAACTTCGTATCTAATTTCGTCAAATAAGAATGCAAATGCATTATTTATAAAATGTCCTTTATCATGATTCTCTATTTCTCCTTTAATATACAAATAACTCCTACATGGGAGTGTTAGTAAATCTTGATTATTTATGCATATTCGAATTTCATCGGAATTATTTATTGCTAAAGTGTTGTGTGGAACATAGGAGTGATTTGTAATTTTAACCAGGCTATCATCGTATTGGAATTTTCCTGCAACGTCTAGAAAATCTTCCATTTTTATTAATAGAAAATTTTAACTTCAACCCAATTGATCGCAGAAACCTGGCATTTTGCACACTCAGCCCGTTCTTGTAAATTCTCATATCTTTTTTATATGACAAGTAATTGTAGTTTCTTCTTTATTAAAGTCAATTGGCTTGTCGTGTTGATCTGCAAATGTAATGCTAACAACATCTAAACTTCTCTTATTTACAGGGAAGTATATAATATTTCTGGGGACCTCAATAATCTTGTAGCCCGGAGGAGCTTCTGGGTAAAAACTGTGTATGGTGTGTGATTTGTCACCATTTAAATAAGACCCATTCGCAATATTACATTTTACTCTAATCACATTTACATTATTTATGTTGATTTTATTTACGGATTTAAACGCAATATCTGGAGTAGAAAATCCTTTAAATCCCAATAATTCAGACCCTAAACACGGTTTTGTAAAATCAAACACATGGCCAGAATGTAATGTGGCTTTCATAGTTTTATTATCGGCTATAAGTACAAAATCTGGGAGTTGCTTTTGAATTTCCTTCGCAAGCTCAAACACTTCGTATGTACCTTCAGCAATTTCAATTACATTTGGAGCTTTGTGATCATAATAATACACATCCTCACCCTCGTCTATAGTTAATTTTGTGTCTTTAAGTTTATTTAATTTTGGAACTAGGCCTTTGTAAAATATAAGTTTGACTTTTGTATTAATTAATGCTACTTTATTTTGTATAATAACTTCAACTTTACCATCTAATGCCCGGTTTAATTCGTCAATTGTAACCTCCCCTTTTGGAGTTGTAATTTTGTGCATTTTGTAATATGTCAAAGTATTTAGAGGTTTTTTAACATTAAATATAGAATTATAACTTTGAAAATCTACCAGCCCAATTACATAATCACCATTTAATTCTATAGGAGGAAAGAACACCGACTTCAACTCTGGCTCTGTGCCTGTGAATGTTATAGTAAATGAATCCATTTTTATAAACTAAAATTTTTCAGAAATGATAAACATAAAATTCCACAAATGGAACTGTTTAAATCTTGTATTTGGTCAGTTGTATAGTAAATTTTAGATGGTACAAAATATTCAATTACCTCTTTTGGAGGCTGTATTCCGAAAGGGTCAAAATATATTACAACATCTTTATTTTTACGATATGCTGTCCAATGTGTGCCCCTGTCACTGTCTAAATTAATAATTCCACATTCTCTTACTTTTGGGGTCTGTTTTCTTAGCTCGTTTTTTAGGTACACTCCTCGAAAGTGAGGCACGTCTCTTGCTGCCTCTAACAGCTGAAAGTTGTCCATCTTTTTTATTAAATTTTAATCCCATTCCCATTTTTGCCTTAGCCTTCATCAAATTTGTCACTGCATAAGCTGCTGCTTTTTCGGCCAGACTGGCGTCCTTTGCCGAAACCCTAGTCCAAGCCTGGTCCGCTAATCTCATATCTGCCTTGTTCCGGGCGGCTGTATCAGGATTATTCATGTAGAATATGTCGTGCTCTTTACAATAAGAGTCTAGCTTATTTTTTGGAGGTACATTTCTGGCTAAATTTTCACGTATATTAGTTCCTGGACCACAATATGAATACGACGGGATGTGGAGTGGGAAAGGAAGGTTGTTTATAAGGGTATTTAACAAGCCACGGCCTCTATATGGCTTTAAGAATAATCCCTTACCCTTCTTACACTTTCTCTTTGCCATTTTTATTATATAAAAAATTATTCAACAAAGAATCAACACAATAAAGAAAATACACCATTATATAAAAAATGTCATTTATTCAACAAAAGAACAAATTTAAAATTGCACATAAAGAAAATACACCAAAGAAGTTGGGCCTATTTCCTAATAATATTCGCTGTCTTATAATAGGGCCCAGTGGTTCGGGGAAGACTGTTGTAATTTATAACTTAATTGTAAAAAAACAAGGATTAAAGTTTACAAATTTATATATAATATCCAAATCTTTAGAACAAGAAAAATATAAAAAAATAATTGAAATATTCCGTCTGTGTGATGAAGTTAAATTACACACATATTCAAACTGTGAAATCACACCAAATGATGTAGAATCACACTCAATAGTTGTATTTGACGACATAAATAGTCCAAATATCACACAATTTTTCTCAATGGGCAGACACAAAAATATTAACAGTTTTTACTTGTGTCAATCTTACAGTAAAGTAAACAAACATTTACGTGACAATGTTAATTTCCTAATATTATTTAAACAAGACGATTTAAATTTAAAACATGTGTATAACAATCATGTGGGAAATGATTTTTCATTTAACCAATTTAGAAATCTCTGCCATCAGTGCTGGGACAGGTCTAAATATGGCTTTATTGTAATAGACAAGGAAAGGCCAAAGAATAATGGTAAATACAGATTTATGTTTGACCAATTTTATAGTGACCAAGGGCAAGGGTGTTGATGCCATCTAGAATAAACCTCTTGTCGTCATCAAAAGAGAGTACCTTTTTGTTCATCGTTAATGTTTGCAGATGGTGGTTTGTGGATTTAATTCTTGTAACATTCTCGTAGTAATCTTCTCCGGTTGCAAGACAGTGTAAGTAATGTTGGTGTCTTAAGAGATGTTTAACTGTAGCGCCGTCAGCTCCTTTTGCCTTCTTAACCTCTAGCTCATTTTGCTTTTCTTTTTCGTATAACCACTGTAGAGGAATGAAAGAGTATAATTTTGGCCTTAAACCACAATATTCATACATAATTTGACCATTTAATTCATCTTTAAACTTGCCCGTAACTTTTTTGTTTTTATCAGAGTATAAGAAATGGTCTTTACTGTATGCAGAGGTGTCAAAACGGTCCAAGTCGCTTTGTATTTCCTTGTAAAAGTCCTCTGTTACTATAGAATACATCAGAGAATCCGTGTCTGTCATTAAGAACTTTTTATTCTTAAATTTTGACATATAATTATAGTGGAAATCATACATGATTACTTTGCTGATATCCAAAATGGTCATTCCTAAATATATTGGTTTATCAAACTTTACAATTAATTTATTTAAATGCACAGCATGCAAGTTGTTATCGAACATTTTGCTGCAGTCAAATCTTGGCTTTGTAACATACTTTGTTAACTTAGACTCGTCTACAAGATGTATATCACGAAACTTGCGTTGGTTCATAATTGTTCGACCAAAGAGACTGTTATTTAACAGTTTGTAAAAGTCTTTTTCAAAATCATGTTCAGCTTTTTGTCGCTTTTCAATATTAAAATTAATATAGGGTGCAAGCCAATTTGATTGTCTGAATTTTAAGATTCTGTGGTATTTTGTAACTACCAAACCCAGTTCTTCGTATTTTTTTAGTGCCTTATAATGTAGAATATATTTGGTTTTGTCATTTAAGTTTGGTATTAATTTTCCATTCATTTTTTCTGGTGCGAGCGGGTAGTCATTATGCAAGTCGTGTAAACTTTTATCGTATTTTAAATCAACTTCCAAAATAAATCCAAAGTTTTCATTTTTATTGGATTTATAATCTTTCTCATTTGTCCATCTAAAGCCATCAATGGGCAACGACTCGCACATTGCTGTAGAGTATAGCGAGTTGCAGTCTAAGTATACAAGATAGGTGCTTTCTTGATTTGGGTCATAATGTTCGCCCATGTACTTATTGTTGGCTTTAGCGTAGCGCGTGGAAATCATGCTTACACCGCCTCTAATGGCATGTTCTATAAACAAATGCATGTCAATGTCACTAAATAACTGTAATTTTATGCCGGTCATTCTAAGACACGCCTCCCATGTTAGTCCAGGCAGTGAGTACATGTGGACAGGGTCGAGTTTATAATCCTTTAAACTCAAGTCCCTAAATGTCTCAAACACATCAGCCAATAACAACACATCTGTTTTAAGGTATAAATCGTGATATTCTTTTAAATTCTTTATATTAAAATGATTCCATACGTTTTTAGCATGTTCATATTGCGCAGGAGATATACATTCTTTAGTTAGGCTGCTGTAAAATGCCTCTATGGGTGGTAGGGTCTCTAAAAACTTTTCTGGTCCTGTCATGTATTCGTATGGAAATTCGCCCTTGCGTTGTAGTAGTGGATTGTCTATAAATCTAAATGTATTTAAATTGGAAGCTAATTTGCTTAAGGGAAGAGACAGAAAGTTGTAGGAATCCAAAAATACCAAATCATCAACAGAGAACGATATATATTTTTCCATGTCCTTGGCTATGCAATTCAATTTGCGATTGAGTTTTCCCAAGTGTTGCATTATTAAATGACCATCATAGTTTTTAAGGTTGTGGAAGAATATTGGAATTTTCTTGGTTACTTTATAGTTTAAATTGCAAGCGTTGTGGGAGGGTCCTCGGAATTTGCCTGTTAGATGGCAATGGTCGCGCACTTTATCACCCAGTAACAGCTGTTGGCATATGTGGCAGTATTTAGAGTTTTTGAAGGATGCCTCTTGCTCTGGAGTCATTACAAGGGGAACATATACTTCCATCTGACTTTTAATAAAGTCATAAGTTTTAAATAACTTTTCGAAAAATACATCCATCACATTTTCACCGCTGTACAACTCTTCGTAAATAATTTTAGAGTCTCTCACCACAACATAAGCAAATCCAGAAGGCGTGTGTTTGCCGCCGTTTATAAAACATTCGAAATCTGCATAAATCACAAAGGGAGCTTTAAGTTGATATTTGTAATTCGTAAATTGTAGTGTATCTTTTTTAGACATTTGTACTCTTTGGGCATCAAAGGGTTTACAATATGTTATGTGACGTTCCAATTTATCTTTGGTGCCAAAATGTTGCAAACAGAACTTGCAAAAATATTTCTTATTGTTGTCTTTTGTAGAATTAAACATTAACTTGTCAAAATCACAAATTAAACAGTAATGTGATTTCTGACCATGTTTTAGAAGCAGCAGATTGACGTGCGTATTGCCGTTTAGTTTAGTTATTCTCAGTGGATATATTGTTTTTCCTTCAATTCCATATACGTTAACACTTATGTTATTTTGTTTTTCAAATTTATCAATGTCAGATATTTTTACGGGATATTTTATATTTGTCATATTTAACTGGCCCTCATAGGGTTCGTAGTAAAATACTCGATTTGCATGTTTACTATTCCTTGGTCTTAAGCTTGCTAAAACACTCCAGGTGAAACATTTATTATCGGTGTTTTTAATATTTAAAACAGCATGTTTTGATTTTATATTTTCTGGCGTGGGAATGTATGATTTGGGAGTTAGGGGCTTATATTTGTAAACATGCAACTGCCAGTATTTGGTGCGGTCATATATCCATCCACTGCCCTGAGCTTGATACTTGTGCATGGAGGTATCGATTTTTAAAAGTGAATTTTCAATTTGAGCCTTTAGCTGTGCTTTCTCAATTGATAAATTAGTTAAACTTCGAAAATCAGCAATACATTCTTTGTCAATGATTAAATCACCATTGTTGTCCACTGAGTGTTTGATGAATTTTACTCTCCTAATAAGAATCCATTTGATGGGTAGAGGACAAGATTGGAGAGTGTCTAATATATCCGCGGACTCGCCGTAAAACTTAAACACATTATAGGGTCGCTTGTCACATCGTAGGTGGTGGCGGGGTTTGTTCCGGGTGATGACTCTCTTACACACATTACAAGTATTGTGGTTCTCTAGCATATGCATTTTAAAATTGCTGTTGTCAAATATTTGATGACATATTTTACAAATTTTAGGAATAACTTTGTGAACAAGTCGATAATGGCGTAATAAATTGCTTCTGTTGGAGTAAGACGTGGAGCACTGTGCACAGGTCAACATTTTTTGTTGGAATGAGGGTGGTGATTTTGGGGCTTCTATATATATCCTTGGTTGAAAATTTTAAAATTTTATCTTTTTTAAATAATAAAAACATATTTTTTAACTCTAAAATAAGACATTTTTGCAGTTTAATTACTGCAAAAATTAAAAAAATTTCCAATTTGGTCGTGCAATATTATTTTTTACATACACATTTTAGGTATTAACACACATTTGGAAATGGTGAATTTGGGAAATGTAAGTGAAATTTATTAAAACACTTGCCTAGGACAATAACATATCCAAATTGCAGACAAATCGGACAGTAAACACCAAAGATAGTTTTTTAGAATTTGAAAATTAATTTTTAAAAATATAGAGGAGGGATGGGGACAATATATTTAATATAGGCAAGGGTTGGACATTAGTATTGGCCAACGCGCGGGAGCTCTATAGGCGGGAGCTGGCGTCGGTGCAAAAACGGCTCCCCATAAGAATAACATGGGGAAAAAGCGCCGATTGTGGGGCCTCTTTCTCCTTTACCCACTACTATACAATAACTTCTAAGTTGTTTACATGTGTTGTTTATTTAGTGTGGAGTTATTTTTGAACTCGTGGATTTCTGCAAAGGATGTATTAAAATTAATGCAAATTTTAAATGGGGGAAAATAAGGCAGGGGCCAAAAAGAAAATTTGTGTAGGGTAGGATCGGGCGTCGGTGCAAAAACTGATCCCCATAAGAATAACATGGGAAAAAAGCGCCGATTCTGGGGTTAAACCCGTATTTCTCCTCTACTGAAATCAGAGTTTAAATACTAAATTAATAGATATTTAAACTGCTGAAGATAACTTACATTTATTTATTAATTTATTGATCCTGATAATAGTGATCCTGAAAATACTGCTATCAAAAATAAAAAAAACACATCAGCGAATTTAGTTTCAGTGTTACGCTCTTTATTCATTAACATAAATAATTATACACAAACAAATGTGCAGAAATAATTTATACATTGAAAAACAAAGTGGTTAACTATTTACTTGGATCGCAGAATATCATTTTCAATAGTTGGCTAGGAGAATAATCTAGTAAATATAGTAAACCTCATTCGACTCTTTTAAGACAATAATCACCATATTTCAGTGTTATTTAACAAAGATATATCATTTATGCTGACCATCCCAGAGACTAATGGAATTATTTTAAACATCTGATGTAGGCCTTAAACGTATCCAGATGATATCCGAGTATCCAATTTAAGCCATTACAAACAATGAATCAATATTCTTACTTTAATATCGAGTTCTCCATTTTCCAACAGTTACTTCATAAACATAAACGAATCACACAACATAAAATAATCAGCCCTAAAAAATAACACGCATATTTACACTTATACTGTACTTGCATAAACCAATAAATAAACATAAAGATTGGTACAAGGTAAACGATTTCAACCAACGATCATCATCAGGCCCAATCGGAGAATGCGGGGTATTGTATGTACGTACAATATAAGTATAAATATATGTTTACACTACGTATTGTTGTGATTCGTAGTTAATTTATCCCGTATAATTGTAACAACAACTATCATTCTACTCAAGAAACTATAAACGAATCCTAAAACCATTAAAAGCAAATACTATCCTAAATGTGAGTGGGCATTGTTGATCAAGGACATTTTTCGTAAGCACACAAACACCACTAACACTTGGATTTTATCGCAGCGTAGAAATTCACAAAAGTTCAATTGGCGTTTGAGGCGCATACTGTCTAAATTTGTCGGATAGTGGTGAAATTTAAGTAAATTGGCTTACTACGAGATGAATTGTGGCAACCTCGATTTCCTTTAGATACACGTGGAAGGTTAGTATAATATTACTAATATTAGTATATTAGTGTACCTACTATTACTATAATATATAAAATCGTTAACAAAATTGACACAGAAATGGTAAAGGGGTAAATATCCGCTGATGATGATTCGATTTAAGTTTGGGCGAGGAATGAAGAGCAAGCAGAGTTGCAGGTAGTCCAGGCACGTTCCTCTGTTTACGTCCCTCTGCTTCTGGCTGTCTAGGCGAGTGTTACGGACTAAAGTATTATAACAAATATTTAGAAACTTTTCACTATACATTTTAAACGTTATAACAGTTACTGGGGGATTGCTTGAAATTTATGTGGACTTTCTTAGGTCTAGGAGCAAATATGCCGTAGCTGTAAAAATTATATATCAATTTAGTAAACATCAAAATATTGGTTTTAACCATGAATTTTGTTCTAAAATGTAAGTATATCTTACTAACACCTAGAGCTTGTTGGTTCCACTGTTACTAGGGATACTTGATTATGTTTTTATAATATAGTCAACTAACATTTTTTTATTTTTTATTTTTGAAACACTTACAGTTCATAAAAGATAGTACTTAAAATTATAACCATAGATTTATTTCTTAGAGGTTAAAAATTTCATACGCTTGCACCACTAGTAGGACATGGACTGGAAATTAAACTAAGGCCGTATTGTTACTATGCATACTCTTTTCCAAGATAACCGTGCAGTATGGAGCGCTAATAAGCAATGCATTTCAAAAGGCCATTCTAGATGTAATGGCCGTCCTGAAGGCAGTTACTCGAGCGCCATCACGTGGGACGCGGGGACAGTTGGTACAACCCACATAACATCATTGCACAGTACATTGCACGAGTGAAAACCCAAGCTATTCATACAGGGTTGATAAAGTCTGGAGACCCTCTCTTAACTTTTGAATGGGTCATACTAGAAAAACTAAACTTAGCTTCACGGGATATAAAAATGTACTTTTTGGTCAGAATCACTACTTTGCCCCCGACCCCAAAATGGGGTATTTTGGGAGCAACTCAAAAATCTTCAACGTAAAGCCCCATTGAGAGGCCCCTCATTTGAAAGGTCATTATCAAAGAAAATATACAACACAAACTAGAGGACTTTATTTAAAACCAGTAAAAAATGGCGGCCGATTGAAATAATCGTAAGTCAGAGAAAACTACTTATAATTTGGGCACAAACACAGAGAAGAAAGAATATTTAGTCATAACATTAAAATGCACAAATTAAGACTCCTTTAGAGGTAATAATTTGTAATTAGCTTTTACTTTTATGGGAAGCATACATTTTTGTTTTCAGGAAAACTTTGCCACGACCCCATAACGGGGTAACGGGGTATCAAAATATTTTTGATAATGAAAAAAGTATGCTTCCCATAAAGGTAACAGCTAATTAATAATTGCCTATAAAGTAGTCCTATATTATGCATTTTAATTTCACTAAACAATTTATTAAGTCTAAGTTATGAGTAGTTTTCTCTGACTTATGGAAATTTTAATCGGCCGTAATTTTTTACTGGCTTGAGATAGAGACCTCTAGATTTTGTTCTTTGTTTTTTTTATGAAGACCTTTAAAATTATAGGTCTCAATGGGTATTAAAGATTTTTAAGTTTCCCTAAAAATACCCCATTTTGGGGCCGTGGGCAAAATACTGACCAAAAAGCACATTTTTCTGTCCCAGGAAGGTATGTTAAGTTTAGTTTTTACACTAAGACCCGTTCAAAAGTTAAGACTTTTTATTAATCCTGTAAAATAAGCCCAATGTTAAAATTGTCACTACTCTTATGGGCAGCCTCACCTCAGGTAATTAAATAACAAGGCAAATAACAAGGCTGTCCTGCACGGTGGACGTGGAACAGAGTGAAGCTCATGAAGCTTGTTTATTTGTCTATAAACAATGACAATGATCAAGGACAAGTTTTAAGCACAGACGTTATTTTGAGCTTAGTATTAAATCTATGTACTGTACTAAAATCTAATTATTAACTTAAAGTTTAAAATGATTTTAAATTAGCAGGGTCACATAAAAAACATGTTTATAATAACAAGTTTCAGCAATATTACCATACTGGGGCTGATAAAACTGTAATTTATGATCGATAAATTATTTATTTATATAATCACAAAAATCGACGTAGTGTCTCTCTATCATAGTAGAGACAATAATTTGTTTCCAATTAATTTTTTAATAAAGAGTGATGACTGTTTAATGGATTTCATCCAATAGGAATATCGCTTGGTACACTTGTTCATCTAAGAGTTTTATTACTTTTATATTATTCTGAATTAATACTTGTTTACCATTTACTGAATACACATTATTATTGTACCAGGTAATAATTCAATTATTCATATCAATGGAGCATCTATGATTATTACATTCATTGCAACTTGTTATGTAATTCAATTATGTTATTCAACGAGCAGTTTTCTTTAATGGTCTCTTCGTGGTGTAAACATAATTTGTATTGTTTTTAATTAATTTGTTTGATTTATGGTTTAAAAATGTTATAAATAGTTAAGAGCTCTATATGTATTTCTACAGTACTTTTCCTATGATATTAAAATGTTAAAGTGACGTTTAGATGTGAGGAGTGTTTAAAGCGTTTAGATGAGACATTGATGGTCAAACTACTTTAACACCTGCGGGAGGATTAATGAAAATAGATAAATGGCAATATTAAGTGTTTTAAATTGCACTCAGTTGAAACGATTACAAACTATTCTAACTTGACTGATTTTACAGTAATATTAGTAAACTCCAACGGCGATACATACAATGCTCTAGCTCGAAGAATCTAATTGCCTATTTTTAAAATTATACAATGTTCGCTTCTAGTCTTAATATTAAAATGATTTTAATTTAAATAGAAAATACACCAAACGTCCAATAAAGTGTCATTTATGGTTAAGGAGTGCAATTTTTATCAATGAGTCATAAATAAACTTCCATTTTAGAAAAATCTTTGTTTTTGGCTAGAAGGGACAAAATCAGAAAAATTGTAAACGGCCGGCAGTTTTATGTGTTACTTTGTGCCTGCACGTTCTGGATACTTCCTACTTTCATTTTATCTGTTTTTGGTTGAGGATTAGCCTACAACTATAGTGTTTTTAGTCGCAAATGTTGATTTATTGATTTCACATTTAACAAAATATAAATTACCGCACAACACCTTAGGACTGTATTTCTATAATCTTCCGAATCTTACCATCTCAAGAATATCATAGAACTCTATACTGGCTAATATGTACATGATTCTTTCACTGTCAAAATTAAAAAAAGGTTCCAATTACAATGTTTTCAGCTGTATAATTTGCGTGCAAAGATCACATTTTTTTAAATACTAAAGTTAAATGTAGATACTACTATAAGTGCAGATTGCAAAATGAATCAAAAGCTTTTAGTAAAGAACGTTGATAGCTATTATATTCCCTAAAGTGCAATTTTGTATATCAGTATATAAAACTACATGATTAAAGACACAAATACGATTACAAATAGGAGGTTATGTTATATTGGTGGTAAAAATACGAAGGCAATTAACCACACAAAATTTGTAAAGGTTAAGACGGTTGATATAATCCAGTAAACTATTTTTCGGTTACATATTTTAAGTCTAAAATTCCGATTCAGTTTTTTTATCAAAAGATTTAGCCCGTTTTGATTTTATGTGCTATATTGGATGACATTCGGTTAAACTGGTTAGTGAGAAATTGGAGTACAAGGGATAGGAAAACTATCCTATTAGCATTGAATACATATAATACATAATTATCCATATCTAGCTAATTATGTATTTTTCGTCTAACTTTAGATATTTTTTATGTTAGC
The DNA here is from genome assembly GCA_963675035.1 of Allygus modestus. Classification (NCBI taxonomy): domain Eukaryota; kingdom Metazoa; phylum Arthropoda; class Insecta; order Hemiptera; family Cicadellidae; genus Allygus; species Allygus modestus. Next base: position 321,307,152 of record OY776111.1, read on the forward strand.
AGACAAAATACAGTTAAATGTTGTTGAATATTTAGACTGTATTATATTTTAGTTATAAAAACAATTAAAGTAGTTAGGTTAATTTAAATTTGATCCCGATGAACAAACGTTTAATACTTTAACACTTTAATATTCAAACATTTAATAACATCTGAAGTTTTAAGAAACAACATTTGGCTTGAAGTGATAGCAAAATGGATCTGCTACAAATCCAAAACTAAACTAGTGTAACAACAAAGTTTAAAGTGAACGCGGATTCCTATTTTATCACATGCAAAATAAAATTAGCGTTTTATATACACATTTTTAAAGAGCAATTTTTTTAAGTCACTAAATTTATTTCGTAACTAATGAACAATATTTATTTAACATTTTAAACCCGTAATTTTTTACAAGCAGCTAGTCTTTGTATAAAGCCAAACCGTTTCAGGAACTTTTGAGGAAACCGCAAGGGTAGACGGACTGAAGATCCCCGGGTTGAAATTGACCTGGGAATTGTTTACCTGTTTTGGCGAGGCTTGACTGAAGATCCCAGCACTAATGAGGGGTCGAGCGGGGATCTTCGGTCAAGCCTCGCTCTTGGGATCTTCTTCGAGTTTGATGAGGGTTGACAAGGGGCACCAATAACACCTCACACCTTGGGTCACTTAAATTTTGCAGTAATTGAAAATAAAATATTAACTAATGGCTTTAGTTCCTACCCTGTATTTCAGTACACAACAATACAAAAAAAAACGGCTCTTTTTGACTGCAGTTATGACAGATTTTCCTTATATTTGTATTGTTATTTAAAACATGCTAATGTTCTATGTATGCTGACATGTAACATTAACATACATACCCGATAACGTAAACAAAGATTTTATAGTGCTGGTCAGGTTAATATTTGTAAAGTGGTTTAATTGTTCACGAGTGAAGCCGCGGGTAACAGCTAGTACATTTATATATTACTAGAATGTTCTATGCGCAGCTTGCTCCCGTTTTGTGATGCGAGAATAGCAAATAGTTAAATAGTAAACAAAACAATGACAGTCTTGTAGTTAGACATGATCGTTATGACAGCTGTTTATCTAATTGAATTGGAAAAAGAAAGAGCACATGTGACATAAACCAAATAAAACTCTCCTCCATATGAATAACTTGCAGGTCCCGTGGGGCAGAGCCTTGATGCCTAAGACGAAAATTTAAATCCAGTTTGCCCATCTGCACATCTAGACGCGCGTTTTAGTGTATAATAGTGGGGGTAACGAAAAAGCCTTGTTGTTTAAAAAGTGTTCATGTAGCGTATTGATAATATAGATAGATTTCTCCATATAGGCTTTCCGGTTAACCATATCTACGGTAAAACTTCATAAAAACCAATAATTAGACAATAATTTTTAAGATTACCTTCACCGCTAAATGAGAAAAATAAACAAATAATCTAAACCATACAAATTATAATTTACTGGGCGATAATCATTTATTTATTTTTCAACGTAATAGGGACACCATCCTACAGCGACAATTACAACTAAATCAAAACAGGTGTTTCAATGCGCGAGTTGCGCAAGACCAATTCTAGTCAATATTATTCTGTGAACAAACAATTAACTGTTAATTATTTGTCCCAGTTTCTAAGACTTTTTAATAAAATAATCCATCTGCTTCTAACACTGCAGACGTCCCTACGACCTATTACACTAGCAACCAATCTTAATATTAATACGCAGGTAGTTTTTTTATAGCAAGGGCGAAGTTTAAAGAGCTACTGTACTGATTTTAATGCTTCATGTGTTGATTAAAAAAATTCGAGGTGTATATTTTACGTAATAAGAATTGCGTTTATTTCGGGACTTAACCAATGGAATAGGCCTACGATCTCCGATTCATGATATATTTGAGGCGAGGTGATAATGCACGATTTGGTAATAAAATAGTATGTAAGTTGATTTTGTATATAAAAAAGTCTTGCATTTTTTATCTTTATTGAATAAAGTGCACGATTTATTATTACCAATTAGATTACTAGATGTGTTAGACTTAAATGTTTAAAATATCTCACTGATTTGTCGCTGGGTAGGTAGATTGCACAACAACTGTAGTATATTAATAACATTACATAACAAGTTCACTGAATACGCAAGTTTGTTGTGAGATAAATATTGTACAAGTGTAAAGAAAACTATAAGAGTGATTTTCGTGGAAAAACATATTTAGGAAAGAAAAATATGTAATTTTTACTTTACTAAATTGAGTGAAAAGCAAATTGGGTTATATTTTTTCAGTTTTGATTTGGTGCGGTTATGCTTTCGCGGTTATATAAAGTTATACTCTATATCAATTTAACCATAGCCTGGTTGCTATAAAAATAATACATAGCCTACTTATTTTTTGGTCTGTTTTAAAATGTGTTCGATAAGATTAATAATTCTGTTTTAAGTCTTGCAGAAAAACATAAAGTTTTAGCCTAAGATTTGCAATACAAATCCTAAAACAAAACTGTGAGCTTGAAACTATAACTCTATAGTTATAATTACGAAATAGGAGATAGACAGGGCCGATGAGAACAGCTAGTCCCAGCGGTTCTCCCGCCTGGCAGGTAGAGGCGGAGGCCCGAGTGCCGTTTTTCGAGGCTTGACTGAAGATCCCAGGGCTAATGAGGGCTAGGGAGGGGATCCTGAGTCAAGCCTCGCCAAAATATTTTACAACTGACCCTTGATCGGGCTACCCTGGGATCTTCAGTCCTACAACCACCGCAAGACTATGATACCCATTAACTATATGTTGAATGAAAAATCTCGGTTAGAAAATCGGTGGAAACATATTATTTATTTGATGAAACCTCTCCTAAGGCCATAAATAAAATAAAAGTATCAAGTTAATACATATTTACAACATATTAGAATTTGATAACTATTCTGTTTTAATTCGTTTATAATACTTTAATGTAGGTGTACAAGCGACGTTGTTGGGAAAAGCTAGTATTAATAATCACTAAAAGTCTACGTACAAAGATACCAAAACAGGAAATAACAATTTAGCGTTTTTAACAAGTTAATAATTATAGGTTAAGGCCACAGAATGTTGAATAAATGTTTAAATCTCTGCATACGCGATTGAACCGGTATTTAATTTAGTTATAAATCAAAAGGAATGCCAAAATCGGTTTAAAAACACACAAAAATGTGAGTTAGCATCTTTAATAGTGATGTAGTGATCTGGTTAAGAATAGCCGTTAGAGATTCAACAAATAATCGACTTTAGGCCAGACTGGCATAGTGGTTAGAGTGCGGGACTTTAGCAGGATTTAGATGTTTTCTCTTATTTATTGGAGTTACCTACATTTTAACTAAAATAATGGCTGTGGGAGAACAAATATTGTGAAAGCTTTTAGGCTTACCGCCAATTTTCCCACGTCATGGTATTTAAATTAGGGGCCCAAAGCACTGTAAATCAATAAATTTCAATCAAAATCATTAGAGCCGTTAACAAAATTGGTTTATGTTGTAAACTGGTTTTAGAACCCTCCAAAATCGAGAATTTAAACAAATTGACAAATTTCTCGAGATAACAAGGAATCGTATCTGGAAACGAAATGCCATCAACATCATGAAAGGGTCATTGGTGTTCTCCAGGTCCGTACATATCCTGTCTGCATCTCTACAGACGTACAGACATAACAGCGAAAACCACTGTTTTGGGTTTTGGGAGCATCCAAATGGATATCACCAATAACTCGAATTCGTAAATTAATGTTATCGAAAAATTACGTTCTCCATGTAATAATGTATAAGCCTAGGAGGATAAAGTAAACAAGATGGATGGTCCTAGTCATAGTCAGAAAAAATGTATCTTAAAAGAATTAGGCCCATCTCCACTAACAATCATACTATCATTTTACCACACTGGCAACTAAATAATCACTATTATACTCTTGCAAAGCAATGTGTTATTGTAACCATTGATTGGCTTACTTCGTTTGGAAAAATAATTTAGCGTTAGCAGGCTAAAATAATTTAAATTATTATTGTTACAACAATTACAAACAATTAAATAACTTGTTACTAGAATTATATTCAATGACTGTCCATACTGTATTAAAAACATGACGGTATTTGTCCCTAAATATAAAGAAGCTATAATGTTAACTGTTTAAACAAACAAAAATAATAACAATTAGTTGGGGATTTAAAGGGTCTGGACATGTCCGCTTTAGCGGTTAAATGGGATTCAAATGACAATGGACGACATTGTGCGACGAGGGATGCTGTAATCCAAACATGGTACGAGATCAGAACCGCACACGCACGCGCTCAATCTCCCACATGCACACATACACACCGAAATTACTAATTCCGATTTCATAACTAGTATGTTTAATATTTTTATAATTAAAAATTTTATTTATTCATATTACCCATTTTAAATTTCTTGTGAAATCTCGGTTCCAATATGTCTGACACATAGAAGTTTAAAACGATGTGAAAATGAACAACAGTCAAATAATTTAAATTGTAAAGAATTCGAAGCTAGTCATTACTGAGCTCAATAAATTCTGTGATTAGTATTTGTGATTATTTGTAATTATAAAACGGTTGACGGACTAATAGTAATAAAAATAAAGTATTTTTAATATAGTCTAATATGGTAACATTTAATTTATAGGATTAAATTAAGTTTACTTCTTATTTCAATAGAATAAACAAGTTTGTTCTTCTCTGGTGTGTGTAAATGCAAAATCAGATTTTCTTATCTGATACAAAGGTACAAAGGTTCATTTCTCCTTTGTCGGCCTTAGCGATGACGTCACATAATCTTATTTACTTTACGATAAAGTAATCCCGGCTAGTCCGTAGACAGTTTCATGACAGTTACATTTAGTCCCAAATACTAATCATAGGAATATCTTATAATGGTGCGATCGAACTTAAATCAATTGTATACATGCATTTTAATGTAATATAAATTCGATTTGTGTACTTAGGAACTAATCACTACCAATACAATAACTCAACCAACATAAACTCACCTTTGGAGGCCTCAGAGCTCATTGGTTGGGAATCTCTGTGGACCAAATGTGTTTGAATTGTTCATAGTGACCACCCCAAGTCGGGATTGCCAAAGAAACACAAAATCCATTTTACTCCATGGGGATTAAATGACTCGGTTCCCACTCGACTAAATTAAACCTTTTTAATCAGAGACAAGTGATTTGTTTATTAAACTAGCAGGTGTCCCGTTCTTACGGGATCTCGCAGGCACAGGGTCAGATGTTTGAAATGTTTACATTATAATCAGCTGTTTGACTAAATCATATATAACTCCATAAGACTAACATTGGAACTTAAGAGCCAATGAGGCGGAGCCCTTAGAGTGAATGTTTTTCAAACCCCAAAAGGCACATCTTAAGAGTAAGAGCTTTCAATTGTTACCAATATGTAAATAAAATAATTGTTTTAGGGATCGAAAATCCCCGAACAAAAATGAAGAAATTCGTTTAATAATATGGCAGATTGCCATTTTAATCGTAAAACGCAATTTAAAAAAATCGAATAAAGGGTTTAAAACAACACTGGTGACATTTTTTTGAAAAGTTGATAGTGTAATTTTTTGGTTGTTCTGATGCTCCTGGTTATTCTTAAATTGACTATTAGGATGGCAAAGGTGTACATTATAAGGTTAGGAGAAGGTATAGTCAGGATAATAAGTTGGTATAGTGATATTGGGGGTGATAAACTACATCAAGATATGATAAACAGCCTTTTTCAGTGTAAAATCCCCATAAGACAACGTACTGTGTTAAGACAATTAACATTTTCTTTAATAACTCAGGAAAAATTTGTGCTAGAATGATGAGAGAGAGCTTAAAACTTTTGCCTTACTAATCTCCATCTTCTTTCTTCCATTCATTTTACATTCGGGGCTTTTCTAAACCTTTTTGGGCCCAAAAACTCAAAATTTGAAAAATTAAAATCCCAAAAAAGAGAGATAGAGTTGTCCGATTGTTTTGCCCAACGAACTTGTCCAACTGTTTACAGAAGGGAAGATTCCCACCAAATTTCAAGTAAATCGGACAAAAAATGCGACCACTAGAGTGCGAACACACACACACAAACAAACACACACACACACACACACACACACACACACACACACACACACACACATATATATATAAAACTTGTTATGAACCCCCCAAAACGTTATCAGGGGGTCATGTTAGGAACTTCTATGGTGGTCCCGGGCTTAAGTTTCGCCGTGCGGGTAACGCTAATAGTTCACTTTTCCATAGGAAATTCACTAATATGCAAATAAATGTATTTTGGAGAAGATTAAGGGGTTGAGCAGTTTTCTTATGCCCTTTTAAAAGTTGAGATTGTGACATAGAAAAAAAATGTAGTCTCATAAACATCTATCCATCACTCACAATCGATGAATCACAGGATTTACTAATTGACAGTTTTTTACAGGTTCATAAACACTTTAATCTAGAAAGTGCCTGGCTCTGTGATTGTGCCATCTTCACGTCCACCAATGAACAAGCAACGGAGATCAACACAAAGGTCTCTTCCAAAGCGAGGAACGAACATATACATTTTTAACACCGTTATTTTAACCATGACCACCTTTGAGAACGGTTTCATATATATATTGATTTACATTTATCCTATACTCTAATATGAGTAAGGTTTGCTTGCTTGCTTGCGACACTGATCTCAAAAATGGCTCCAACGATCTCCTTCAAATGTTCGAAATAACTCATTTCTCGGATAAAAATAAGTTCTAGACAGGCCTCATCCCCAGAAAAATCAAATAATGTAAAAAAACTAAAATGAAAAGATCAAAAAATTAACATTGGGCTTATGGAGTTTCAAATCAAAACAAAAGAAAACAGCTGCTCATAATCAACCAGGGAACTGTCAAAGAAATACTCATGTTGTTTATGATTATTAACATGTGGTTTCCTGAGAGCAGAGATTCAAATATTTGAGTGAAGATTTTATATACATATATATATATATATATATATATATATATATATATATAGAGAGAGAGAGAGAGAGTGAGAGAGAGTAGTAAAATAAATCAAAGGGACATTGAGCTATAAATAACAACTGGAGAGACCTTAAAAATGTAGAAAAGAGGCAAATGAGTTATACAAATATGATTATCAGTAGGGGGGAAGAGGTGAAATATTACTCCGATTCATCTAAACAAATTAATAGGCCTTCCCCCAAGCAAAGCTCGGCCCCCCAGGTACTTTAATTAAAATCAAGTAGTCATTTGTTTTTAAAACATATGATTTTTCTAATTTTCAATAGTTCATTTAAAATTATAATGATAACAGGACCTGGCCAAAATGGTGATTTTAAAAGTGGTTGGTCAATTTTGTTAAAGTTTAATGTTTCTTTACATTACTATTAATTTATTGGAATGTAAAGATTAAATTAATCAAAGTGTTTAAAGTGTTAAATTAAACAGGGTTAATAGGTTTTTTTGTAAATTAATTCTTTTATTTCTGAAAGCGAATCCAAAGTGTACCGATTCGGAATCGCAAAAACCACGCCGGTACCGCGCCGTTCACTACCTGATCGAGATCCTCGTCTTAGCAACAGTAACCGAACTATCTGCTAATATATTCCGTTAACTTTTATTTAATTGTACATTAAACATACGTAAAATGTAATTTTAATATTGTGAAATTATGTGGGTTGTTATTTCCTTTAATCTATTATTATACATACAACCCGTACGAAAGGCCGGCACACCTAGTCGAAAATAAACCAGTAATCAATATATATATATATATTATAAATGTAAGTTTGGTTTGTGGGTATGTTCCGGAAAAACTCCAAAACCAACCACCGCATCCCCGTGAAAGTTATATGGTAGGGTAGCCCTACATTCCCCATCTGTGAAGAAGGTTTTATTTTTTAACTGCAAGGGTTGGGCTTGGAGAAAAATGAATAGCACCCGAGATCGCGCGCAACTCTCTTTGTCTAACAAACGGAAGTCTCAATTAGTTATCTTTGTCTGCAACGGGAAATTGAAATTTTCAGTGATTTGAGGTTGCAAGAGAGGGTCAATCACAAAAATATTTTAAAATAAATCGTCAGAATGTTCTAGAATCTAAATATAGGATAATTTCAAGAAATTACATCCTAAACATCTATTCTCTAAAGATCCATTTCAGAAAATTTGTTCTCAAAAACTTTATTCTAGAGAAAGACCCTCAAAATTCAATCTTAGAAAGTTCCATTCTAGAAAGTTCCATTCTCAACATTTTCATTCTAGAAAATTCCAATCCAGAAAGTTTCTTTCTAGAATGTTCTATTTAAAAAAAATTATTCTAAAAAGGTCTATTCTAGAAAGTTCTATTCTAAAAAGTTCTATTCTCAAAATTTTCATTCTAGAAAGTTCCATTTCAGAAAGTTCCTTTCTAGAATGTTCCATATTGAAAACTTTTGTTCTAGAAAGTTCTATTCACAACATTCTTATTCCAGAAAGTTCCTTTCTAGAATGTTCCATATTGAAAATTTTTGTTCTAGAAAGTTCCATTCTATAAATTAAATTTTAATTTCACTATTGTTCCCACTATGGATACTAACCCCCGTGTCAACTGTCGAATGACGGTTGACAATTGTCAAATGAATAAATTTAGAGTTTTGTCTGTACATTGCTTGGAATTATGAAATTTTTGCCTATTTTCACGTTTTACACCCTAGGGAAACCAAAACAAATCTGATCTCAATTTATGTCTGTCTGTCTACCGGTGACGCTCAAGGACGGGTTTTTGTTCGCTTTTCACTGGAAAACGGGTGCACTGACATTAATGAAACTTTGTTTCTTTGTTCTACATATGCGTGAGAAGGTTTTAGGGCACTATAAACTGGCATACGCCTTTTAAAAAAATAATGGTGGCCGCTCAAAAACGTGCTGTTTTGGTCATGTTTTGTTCGCTTTTCACAGGAAAACGGGTTCACCAATTTTTATGCAACTTTTTCTCTATGTTCTATATGTGCGTTAGAAGGTTTTAGGGTAATTGGATTGTTTTAAATTACCTTAGGACACTGCCCCATAGAGTTTTAAAGATCCTATGCTATTCTTTTGGACAAAGCATTTATTTATATTGAACCAGATGATGGCATAGTTATTCTATAAATAGGTGTTGTAGTTCTTTTTAAAACGTTGAGTGAAGATTGGTAATAAATAACATAAGTGGATATATGATCTAAATCTATATTTGTCAGACTCATGCACTCACTGACATAGTGATCACTTTATCTAAGAAACGACAATGTCTATTGAAGATAAAATTTTGGATGGTGGTTCCCCTTATGCTGCAGATTCACAATAAGAATATGTTTAAAAAAATCCTATAGGATTCTTCGCTAATTTACTTTTATGGCAATTTTATGAGTATTAGTATTTACTGAACCTTTGTGGGTAGGTAACATAACTAACACATCAGAACAAAACACAAGCCTATTCCTGTTACGAAAATGTTTAAGGGCTTCGCCCCCCGGAATTTTAAAATACAATATTTTAACAATCTTGCACATACTCTTGGACTGATGGATCTGAAATTCGGTAGGAATGTAGCTGATAGCTCAGTCCAGACATTTACCTACTCCAGACACAAATATACTCAAGGACTCTGGCCCAATGGCCTTTAATACAAGCGTGTTAGTCATAACACATCAACTACTCAACCAGTAGAGCTGAAATTTGATGCCTTAAAGGAAATAAGAAACAACATCATGGGGAGTCACGGTGTTGTTCTCTGGAGATTTCACATAGACCCTTTGTCGTAAGTGAGACATGAGTGGAGGATTCTACACCTCTCTAAAATTATATTTTATGTAGCCGACCACTGAGCGTCTGAACTTAACAGTAAATATGAACATGTATTTTTGAGAAGATTAAGGGGTTGAGCAGTTTTCTTATGCGCTTTTAAAAGTTGAGTTTGGGACATTGAAAAACAAATTAAGTCTCAGAAACATCTATCCTTCACTCGGCACTATCGATGAATCACAGGATTTATAGATTGACAGTTTGTTACACCGAGGTTCATAAACAGTTTAATCTGGAAAGTGGCCTGGCTCTGTGATGTGCCATCCTCACGTCCACCAATGAACAAGCAACGTAGATCAACACAAATGTAGGTCCATTCCAAAGGGAGGAACGAACATATACAATATTTAATACTGTTCATTTAACCATGACCACTGTTAGAACAGTTCGTATATATTGATTTACATTTATTTAAATAAAATCAAGTAGTCATATGTTTTTAAAACATATGATTTTTCCAAGTTTAAATTGTTTATTTACAATTATAATGAAAACAGGACCTGGCAAGAATGGTAATTTTAAAAGTGGTTTGTCAATGTTTTTAAAGTTTAATGTTTCGTTACATTACTATTAATTTATTTGAATGTAAAGATTAATGTATCAAAGTATTTAAAATGTTAAATTAAACAGGGTTAATATTTTGTTGTACTTGAGTTCTTTTATTTCTAAAATCAAATCCAAAGTGTTACGTGTACCGATTTTGAGTCACAAAAACCACACCGTTCACTACCCGACAGAGTTCCTCGACTTGGCAACAGTACCCGAACTATCTGCCATAGTGTATTTCGTTAACTTTAATTTAATTCCTTAAAAGTGTAAAATTTAATTTTAATATTGTAAAATGATGTGGGTTTTTATTTTTTTTAGTTAATCTACCATTTATATACAACCCGTACAAAGGACGGGTACACAGCTAGTATCATAGAAAAATAAACCAGGTACCTGATTTATTTTTCTATGGTAATATTTTTCTTCTTGGCAATACGATACTCATTACGTAATTTAATTAATACTCATTAAAATTTAAAATAAAAACATTTCATATCATGGTTGTAACCATTGATTACATCCTACAGAATGTATAATCAATGTTTTAACCTACGTTAAATTAATTAATTATTTCTTTGGTCTAACAAAATACGAGTAGAATAGTTGTACTGTAGTAAACTCTAGATAATATTCCGAATCTGAACAAGCAGGGGTCAGGCTATGAAAAATGTAAGATTTGGGGCTATTTGGGGATAAAGTTCTAACACGCCATTTTGATGTTTAGTTTCCTGGTACAAAAGTAGAGTGGTCTCTTAAATAATAATACAAAATGCATATCGTATTTAAATATGAAATAAAAAATAATCAATTCAGTTTTGTATATTCAGCTTTTGCTTATTCAATTTACGTCAAAATTGTAGTTCTCTCTACCCAACTAATGGTCGCATTAGAGGATTGAACCAAGGGCTATTACTTTGGTAATATTGATCACGAGTGATTTTAGGTAATTCCATGTCATTAGGTAAACGTATGGAATGACATGTGACATGTGACCTCTTGGGATTTATGACAAACTCGTGATCAATCTACGGCATTCGCAAGACGATTTGCTTTTTGAAAAAATTGGGGTTGATAGAATTTTTTTAAACATAAATAGGCCTAAAGTTTGTGTATATTAATTTTGATATTAGTTTTGTTCTAATTCTATAATGAGTTTAGAGTGCAAAACACAGATATACATTTGCAATTTTATCTTTCAAAATGTCGGCTGATGGATTTGAAAATTTAGGAACTCAATCCTAAACAACTAATGTAAATTTTAGAATTTATTTCCTAACACAGAGTTTAGTAGATGTTTAGTAGATAGCATAGATATGAGAGGCAAGTTGATGACAGTCGATTGCAATGCAAGTATGCAACAAACCAATAAGATATATTGTACCTAATACCGATTAATTTTATTAATGTATTGTAATGTCTCGTATGTAGCCCGCCTCTAATTGGATATTTGTTCCCAATAATGTTGTTATTATCAATGACTAGATATACAATTTATGGTATATGTAGTCATTGTTATTATTTAGACGCTAATATTAAGAAATAACCAGGAAATCGAGGGTTTAGCTTAGAAATAAAATGTTACTTAGTTTATATCCACTATATCACTACTATTATAATAAACGGTATCAGGAAACTGACACATACTTTCTCCCTTTTAGACCAACTTTAATGAATAATGAATAAATTACTTTTTATTTTCTAAATATAGAATACAAAGCACGGTCGAATGTTCAGAAAATCTTGTAAACAAGTTGTTTTCAAAAACATCCACCCAAATTCCTGTTTAGGAGGCACTACAGAATCCATCGCTACACACGTGGTTTTAAGAGGGGAAATGCCCCCTATTCCCCCCCAGGGTTATTAAGGGGCAACATATTTCAAATTTCCTCTGTTGGTCAATGCTAACTTGACAAGCATATCAAGTTTGAACAAAATTGATCAATAAATAAGAGAGAAATAGAATTTTTTTAATTCCCCATAAGATTAACATTGGACAACGTACTGCGTCTACCGCAAAATTAAAATTAAAATTTTCTCCGCAACCAGTAATCGTAGAATAGTAATTCAAGATACTAAATTATTTAGTTTCTTGAGCTCTTTTTAATGGTGAATAGTAATATTTTTTATATTTATGTTTTTTTACGAAAAATCCAAACAACTGATTTTTTTTATATTTTAAGTCTTGTAATTTCTGAACCCGAATTTTCACAGAAATGCGAGTGGTATCATTTAGTTGGAAAACTAAAGTTCTACAAACGACTAAAGTTTAATCAAAATCGTTAGAGCCTTTTTTGAGAAATCTTGATTTTTCATGTTTTTTGGCGTTTTTGGGGGATAATTAGGGTACCCTTAAAAATCAGAAATTCCAAAAAATGAAAAAATGGCTGGAGATATCGTGGATTAGTACATACATACCAAATTTCATAAAAATCGGACCATTGGTTAGGGCTCTAGCTCTGTACACATCCATACAGACAGATAGACAGACAGACACACAGACATCACGTAAAAATCACGTTTTTGGGTTCAGGGAGCACCAAAACGAATATATCCACTAACAACTCAAATTCGAAAATGTTGACGAAAACAATACTTTCTCCATATACTATGTATAAGGGGAGAAAGTAAAAATTGGGTGATTTCTGTTTGTTGTTCCATCACGCCCAAACCACTCGGCCAATTCTACTGAAGTTTAGCACAGATATTGTTCATGTACCCAGGAGTGTCATAGGCCAAATTCCGTTTAGAAAATACCCCAGGGCTCTGCCCACGGGACTTCCGTGTTATTCATTTGGAGGAGAGTTTTATTTGGTTTATGTCACATGTGTTTGTTTTAATTCAATTTATTTTAATAAACAGCTGTTATAAGGATTACAACAGAATTCTAACTGTAGACTACCTTATTTTTGTTTACAATTTTTCTTCTCTTAATTTTCATCCCGTTGCGAAGCACGGACATAGCAGCTAGTAAGTGATAAAAACTTTCTTTTTTACCTATAACTGTGGAAAGATTTGACTAACAACAAATTAAACTGCTTACTTCTTTAATCATAGCAAAACGTTTTAGTTGGAATTCTAGTTTACACGTAGTTACACGTTGAGACAAAAGTAGAATTAATTCACCCAATTGAGCTTAATATAAAGGCACACTTTCCTAAAGAAATCAACAAAACACTAGTTATAAAACTCTACAAATTTGTATATTGATATTAGTAAATAAAATCCGTAAATATATTTACACGAAATAAAGTTGGAAGATTTTGGGAAACTCATAAAAATAAAATGTTTTTAACACCGACACGGCGGTGGTTGTAATGTTTAACTTGAGTAGGCCTGTAAGTCTAATTGACTTATAGCGTTTTGAATTAGTTGGTCATTTAATTTTAGTTGGTATTATTAAAAGTCAAGTAAATAAAAATCAGTTTCAGTTTACACATGCACGTGAAAAACACTGATAAATAAATTAAATATTAAATAACAATTGTAAAATTGGTCTACAATTATACAATATAGTAAACCAATAGCATGATAATAATATTTTATTTTATTACATTATTACTGAACGAAATAGACAAAGTTACTTTCTTTTGTCAGTTGAAAAATAGAGAGTGAAAACAAATAAAACCAGTTGATTAAGAGCGATAAATTTACGAATGTTTATATTTGCTCTACCAAAATTCGCTGTCAATGAACGCCGTATAGTATATTAACACCCCCCATTAAAATTACTCCTAAGGTTGTATTGTATGAGTTATGTAAAATAGGGTTGAACAAGTAAGCTGCTTGATTAAAAAACGAATTGTTCACAAGTTGCAATGGCGATTCTGTCCTGTGCATGGAACGTTTCTTTATACTGATCTTTACATTTTAACTAAATATTTAATGTTGTAAGCCACCGAATCACTTTAGTAAATTAAATGCTTTAAATACCTGTACTGTCTATGTGATCCTAGTATCCTAAAAGTGAAGTTTCCTGAAAATCAGTTTTGACTCTTCTAATGTAATTGAGTCTTCATCAGGCGAGGCGTCAAGACTGATTTTCGTTCACGTGAACAGGTCAGTTAAAAAAAAACATTGAAAAACCCAATACAAACACACGAAAAACGGACAATGTCCGTTTCGCTTCAATGTCCGTTCGTCCGTGTTTTCGTGATATAAAAACAACAATTTACGAATGCAAAAGTGTGCAGTTCAAAATTCGCTCGATTTATCCTACAATAAGAGAAGAAGGTCAATAGAAATAATAGATTAATTGATAATTCAATAAATACTACATAACTTAATAAAACACTTTCTAACACTTAATGCATTACTATTGAGGATGGAAGTTGAACTTAACACAATTATTATTATAACATTTACAACTAATATTGCTTAATATTTTGCTTCAAATGTGACAAACAATTCCGGGGGGAGAAAAGCCTGGCATGGGGGTGGGTTTAGTGGGTAGGACTTCGGTGAGTCCCACACTTCGTCCTTAAATGGATTCCCACCTGCTTGAAAGAAAGAAAAAAAAACGTTGCTTAATATAAGGATATACTGATTAAAAATGCTGTACAAAATTACTAGTTTAATGTCTTCAGTTACATACAAAATACGAATGTACGCATTTAATGGAATCTTTTATTAAACTGTTGATAAACGTATGATTACAATACAAAAATCCAATAGTGCGTCTGATAACCACCTAATTAGTCCTGATGATGACCGGTGCGAATGGTAAGAATAGATCGCTTTGTACCGCATGCTATGTATATTTATCGTCTTGTAAGTAAGTAAAGAGTAAGTGCATATGTTTTTGATAGATTATAAGAAGTAATTGATTTTATCCTCCTTTATTTATTAAGTTAAAAACATTATAAGATCGGATTGATGCAATTGTGGCGATCAATGCTCCAAAAACATTATATTGTTTCATTTATGTTTTTAATGACAGTATTAACATCCCCTGTTGTTTTATATTATTGCGTAGGTAATATTATGATATTACAGTATTATTAATTTTGGTTGATATCATGAACATATTTCTTGCTGTATGCTCCACGGTTATCCACTCTGAATTTATCATTATTATGTATTTTTCTGCTTCGATGTTATGTTCTTTGAACAGTTTTGAAGCAAAAAACTAAAATATAACAAATAACTGTTTAATCAATCATAAAACATTGGGGAAAATGTAAACGAGTGCAATCAGAATCAGGTTAAAATTAAATAAAAACAAACGACAATCGTATTAGGTCGATAGTCAGGTTACAGTGGGTGGAAGGTTTAATTAAAAGAAAGAAGACCATTAGAATCAGACCAAAGAACGGCTTGACATTGTGGACCATCAGAGTTTACCTTTATTACAAACTCTCCCCTCCACCCATCCCACCGCCCGCAACCCTCATAAGTGGCCCTTCTGACCACTCTACTAAACTTTTGACACTTTTAGTTTAATTAATTGAGGTAAAGAAGCCTAAGTGGACAATTTAATTACGATTAAAACTTTTTACTACATAGTTGATCCTGAATAACTTTCAACAACTACGGTTCCGGCCGAAATGTATATTTATAATCTTGCAAAGGACGAAAATTTACCTTTTGAAGTATTAAGAGATTGGAAACTGACTCAGAAGGAATTTTGATAAATATTAATGTACAAACTCTCAAAGTTCAATAAATTACTCCTAAGTATTTCCATTACTGATCTTATTATATAATTTGACAAAATTTGTTTCTTTCAGAAAGATTCTATCAAAGCTCTATACGCATCACTTTATATCTCTATTGAAACTTTTGATAAGTTTTTAGTTTGTTCAGCGACAGGTTTCTTAACGCGCTTGCAGCTTTATGGTTTTAATGAACATCGTGCACTGACAATTACAAATTACACATAAGTATTACAAGAACACCTTCGATAATTTGTTCGAAATATAGCCTTCTTTTATGTTTTATTGTCTCAACTACACCAATATAATTTAAAACACTTTTAAAACTAAATAAGAGATCCAGCCATAAAAAATAACATTTCCTCTTGAGTTGCAAGTAAGTCACGTTGGGAACTAAGAAAAAGTCATCTTCAATGGAATGATAGAAACCATGATTGTAGCTAATTTAAACAGTTGCATCTAGTGCAAAATTGCAAGACAGGCAAAATTTAACCAAAATATTAATCTCCAAAATATAAAATTTCCACGAATTCGGATCATTGGATGGTATTTATTCTTAAAAGACAATCAAAACAAAAACTCCCACTCTCACAGCGGCTTCACTCTGTTTGTGGAGCCTTTAATTAACCAAAGGGAAAACTAGAGTAACCTGAGGTGCTTGACATTTCCAGTCAGGTAACCCCAGCCAGCCCTCACTTCTTTTACTCATTTTTCGACCCCTATTTTACTCCCCTCTTATATATTCTGTTTTAAACTTAAAATACAGATTCAGCACTTTGTTACTACGAAAATTACCTGTTTACTTGGTGCAAAAACACTCAACACTCAACAACTGCTCAATTCGCTAATACAATTTATAAAAATATACAAAATTTTGTTTTAAAAACAAAGTATTTCGTACTTTGAAAGTTTATGTACTTAATAATCGAAGTACTTGTGGAAATTCGTTTATATTTTTAAAATTTGAACTGAAAATAGGTTGTAAATTCCTTATTACAACCTACAACAACCAAATCATTGAATCATCTTAACGATGTATAATCTTTTAAACAAATTGTTCTGTGCAGTATTGGATTTATGGTGATAGTATAATTAAAATAATTGTAACCATTAAAAAATCTACTACATATCACATAAATTATATACATAATAAAGTGGAACTGGTGATTTGGTTTCGCATGACTATTTTCCTCTTATACTAACGCTGTAGAAGGTTGCGATAGGACGGGGTGGGAGTGCATTTCGCAGTAAAGTGTGGGTGTGCGACATCTATAACCAATGAAATACGAATTTTACATGCAGTTCTCACGCACAGTTTCTTGCGAAAACAAAACATTTTATGCTACACAAGGTCCTATCCTATCACGCCCGTTTAGTTTTTATCATTAAACCTTTTGTGTAAGTTTTCTCAATATACACTCAATAAGGAAACTGCTGTGTATCCCATAACTATTAATTATAATGTATATGACAAAAAGAATATTGCAAATTTATTAAAGATTTAACTACGAAAAATCCTATTTTAACCATAGAAAATTGCAGTTATGTCTTGTTAATGGTTTACAACAAAACTGATTATATATCTTTAATATTAATTTAATGATTTCACCTATCTAGTCTTAATTCTTGTTTAGTTAAAGAGTTCTTGCATATTTGTAGTGTTGATGAATACAGTGTGTGATTTTACAAATATTTATCTTTGTTTATATGGTTGCTTTGCGCATGCAATTACATTTATAGCCTGTAGTTGTAACCTTTTACACCTGTAGTTTATTTTATTGCTGGACAGTTGTTTAATCGACTATTTTTATTACTGTATGCATTCAATGTTTTATTTGATTGCTATTGCGATTGCTAGTTGTGGAATAATATGAAGTATGCCTATACGATACTCTTTGGAAGAGGTCTTGCAATGTGATTAGCGCAATACAGTTTTGTGCTTGAGCAAATAAAATATAAAATAACTACCAATAAGCCTCTATTTTTTGCTATTGATAGTAAAACTAAATGTAAAAACGGGTTGGTTTATGACAATTTTTAATTCGATGAGGCTTGTTTAAAGATGTTAATGCGGAAATTCACTTCCCTCATGTCAGCGCGCTGCGTGCGAACTCGTTTACTGTCAAGTTCAGACGCTCAGTGGTCGGCTGCATAAAATATCCTTTTGGAGAGAGATCTGTGAAGTTGACCTACCCAAATCATCTTACCCAGTTTATTTGACATCTCTCGTTAGTTCTTCGTTAGTTCCTGTTAGTTCTCATAAAAATATCGTTAGTTCATCAATATTAACCCTGTTAAAGCCCTAAATCAATGGGTAGGCCAACTATGAAAAGTAGCTTACCCACAATTAAACTACATAATTCCTATTTCTTTATGTCTATCGTTAGTTCTTCGTTAGTTCCTGTTAGTTTCCTCATAAATACCGTTAGTTCAATGATATTAATGGTTTTACAGCCAAATATTCAAAATGGGTAAGCTAACATTTCAATGTATGTAGTAGCCTACCCATGATGACATAAAATTATTAATATTTGTTCATGTCTATCGTTAGTTCTTTGTTAGTTCTTGTTAGTTCCCACAAATCTATCTATAGTTCAAACAAAGGAACCATTTCACGGCCAAAACTAAAAATGGGCATGCCAACTTCACACCATGAAAAGTAGCTTACCCACAATTAAAATACTTAACTCCTATTTCTTCATGTCTATTGTTAGTTCTTCGTTAGTTCCCGTTAGTTCTCATAAAAAAATCGTTAGTTCATCAATATTATCCGTGTTAAAGCCTTAAATCAATGGGTAGGCCAACTTCACACTATGAAAAGTAGCTTACCCACAATTAAACTACATAATTCATATTTCTTTATATATATCGTTAGTTCTTCGTTAGTTCCCATTAGTTCCCGTTAGTTCTCATAAAAATATCGTTAGTTCATCAATATTAACCGTGTTAAAGCTTTAAATCAATGGGTAGGCCAACTTCACACTATGAAAAGTAACTTACGCACAATTAAAATATATAATTAATATTTCTTCAAGTATATCGTTAGTTCTTTGTTAGTTCCTCTTAGTTCTCATAGAAATATAGATATTCCATCAGTATTAACCATGTTAAAGCCTTAAATAAATGGGTAGGCTAACTTAACATTATGAAGAGTAGCTACGTAATACATATTTCATTGTGTCTATCATTAGCTCTTCATTAGTTCCTGTTAGTTCCCTCCTAAATACCGGTGTTCAATAATATTAATGGTTTTTACAGCCAAAAATTTAATAATGGTTAGCTAACATTCCAATGTATGTAGTAGCCTACCCATGTTGAATTTTCGGCTGTGAAACATTATTATTATTATTATTGAACTAAAGGTATTTATGAGGAAAATAACAGGAACTAACGAAGGAATAACGACAGACACTAAAATATTTCAATGATCTTATGTCAACGTGGGTAGGCTACTTGTGACGGCGGCAATCTCGTGGTTGTTTGTACTGATAAACCCTTGCCCAGCGGTCAAGGGAGTAAAACGAGTCCTAGGCCCGCCGCCGCCTCCAGCGCGCGCCACCGTCGCGCGTCGCGTCGCTCGACGAAGACAACTTCCCTGCAGGACATCTTTTAGAATGTACCGTGCCGCCGACCTGCAAGGATGTTCAACAGGTTAAGTTTCGGGCTACCGGCCCACGCCTATCAACGTGGGGAAGTCGATATGATTTTTTACTTGCAATAGTAACATTCCACATTATATCGTTTGTATAATTTAATGAGAACATTATTTGGATACCGCTAATTACCGAAATTTACAATGAGGATGTTTGATTCGCAACTCGGTCGGGGGCACCTGCCTCCTGGACCTTGAGCCAAAATAAATTTATTTCAGTTGGCAGAGTAAATCGATTTAAAAAATTGAGTTCAGCTAGCAGAGTATTGGTCAGAGGCAACTGCCTCTTAGACCTCGATTAAACTTAGAGAATAAAGAGTGCATTTCACGAGGAGATATTTATTGACATCCGGGTAGACTAAGTACTGTTTGCCCATTTCATATTGTGTAGAGCATATCCTAGTTTTAGATACTGTACCCCCAATTTAAGTGAACAGAAACCCCCATTTATGAGGTACACTGGTATGTTCGACACCCCCCCCCCTGTAACAATCCAATTAAACTAATTACTATTATTCTTGTTTGATTATTGATATGTTTTTAGGGTAACTGGTGTCGTTATTCACGTTATTTACGTTTTAAGTGTATATAGTGCGGGTTTTTGGTTTCTCACCGGCAATCACGCCGTAAGTTAAAGTGCAGTGACGCGGTATATTTATGTAGTGTAGTGTGTGTTTATTTCCATTAGTGCGTTTTATATCTCTGTCCAAATCAAGGTTCATTTAATTATTGCGCTGTGTGGGGCGACTGTCTCGCGCGGCGAAAGGAGTATGTCATATTATTAGTTTTTCGTGGTATCAGTGAAAATTAATAGTGTTACGTGGGGCATTGTCTCGCGTGGCTCAAATATATTAAGCGAGTGTCTTATTTTCTTTTATAACCTCGGGTGTGAGGCAACTGTCTTACACTCTCGAGATAAATTCAGTGTAGTGCCGTGTTATAATTTCAAATTAGTCCTGTTACAAGATTAAAGGCAGGTTAACGAACTATCGAGACGTTTGAACCTATGTATTATTATTTTTTTTAGTGCTGATTCTGTCTCTCTTGTAATAAATAACGTTTAAGCCACCCGTGTGTAATGTATTGAATCCCTTCAACCTACAAATCTAATAGTAATAGTTGTGGTTATTATTATTAGCCTAGGGTCGAACCCGTACTCTGAGTTTATCCAAGGCAAACAAATTTTTGTATGTGGAAATGTATTCACGTTTTAAGCTGCCGATTTCCCCATTACAAAATGGCGCCCGAATAAAATTAGGTTTCTCAGTTAATTTATCTAATATTACTGTGTTATTGTAGAACCCATTTCACGAGTGTGTCAAGTGATAATTAATTCATAAAAATGAGCACCCATGGGGACGACACTCATACTAGCCCCAGACATTCTTTAAATTGGGTTTATAGACTCAAAAAACGCGCCTTGATTGGTGAACTTTTAATACCACCTAAAGGCTCCGTTCAAGAAATGCGTGCTAAATTGTGCGAATATATTTCAACTCACGAAACACATACCTCAACGACAGATGCTCACCCCACGACTCGACATCAACGAGAACCTCAAAATCCTGCGGCTACTCCAAGTCAACCTCACGACATACCTCAAGTACCACGCGCCATGCCGCAAACTACTGCCGGCCAGACGTGCGACTTGGTGAGAAAGTGGGGTTTAAAATTCGACGGAGTGGAAGGTGTGGTAGGTTTTATTGAACGGTTATCCGAGCTGAGAACGGCATACGGCTTTTCAGCAGAATCATTATTAGTGGCGATTCATGAACTCCTGAAAGGCAAGGCGTTACTGTGGTACCGCAACAATCAACAAGACTGGGTGACATGGGATGATTTCATCGCCGATCTACGTACAACATTTTTACCTCCTGATTATTTGTCAATTTTAGAAGACGACATTAGAAAGAGGACACAAGGGCATGACGAATCCATTACGGGCTTTGCCATTGCCCTCCGAACCGAAATGAGACGTCATAGTGAATTCTCTAATCAAAAACAAATTGAATTTATCTATAAAAATCTTCGACCTGAATATAAGTCATATATTAGGAGGAGGGATTTTACGTCTCTTCACGAACTTCTGCAACTAGGTACCGAATACGAATACAATTGCAGAGAGGCCAAGTCGTTCCGCCCACAGCCCAATCCTGCTCAGTCACGATTCACCGATACGGCTTATCGCCCGCGAGATTATCGCCCACCGCCGGACCGCCGGCCACCTGTGGTCGCCGCAACGCAACCGCAACCAGAGCCACGGCCATCGCAACAACCCGCCGATAGGTGTTGGAATTGCCTCAGGACCGGCCATCGATATGCAGCATGTCGCACCCCACGGTCGCTCTTTTGTTACAGATGTGGCGATAAGGGGGAAACTGTGAAAACGTGTAAAAAGTGCAGTGCGGGAAACGCGACACGCGTCTAGTCAGCGACGAGTTGGCTAGGCCACATCCTGTAAATCTCGTCAAAAATACCGCCGATAACGAAATTAATGTATCGGATTTAACCGCGTCTTCTGGACAGGTTCATAGAGCGATAAATCTCGATGATCGATTATTCATAAATGTCGAACTCCCAGGCGTGACATGTAACGCTCTCATTGATACTGGCTCCAGTGCCACTTATATTAGTGAGAAAGTCGCCGATGTTTTGAGCAACCATTGCTCAATTTTTTCGCCAGGGGAGGGATTTGTTCAACTAGCGGACGGTACGTTAACTACAACCTGTGAGTCTTATGACATAGACATTAAGTGTAACGGGAAAACTATACCATGTGAAATAAAGGTTATTAAAGGTTTAACTGTTGACGTCATCTTGGGGTTGGACGTGTTAAACAAAATATTTCCCGACCTCCCCAGTTTTTTAGCACCTCACTAAATCAAAATAATGAATCGTGTGTAAAGAATTTAGCAACTATTGAGGACCTTACAACCGATCAAAGTGTCAGATTAAGTGAATTTTTAAATGTAGAATTGCAGCTATTCGATAACGTTCCCGGTCGAACTGACGTTTTATGTCACGTCATCCGCCCTAAGCCCGATATTGTACCGGTAAAACAGAGATATTACCCGCTGTCCCCAGCGATGACAAAAATTTTACATACTGAAATGTTGAAAAATGATGTAATAGAACCCTCTCAAAGCCCGTAGAGTAGCCCCCTTCTGTTAGTGAAGAAACCATCGGGTAAATATCGGGTCGCACAGGACTTAAGGGTAGTTAACAAATGCACTATACCGGATGCATATCCGATTCCGTACATTTCCGCCATCTTAGACAAATTAAAGAGGGCGAAATACATATCCACTCTGGATATGAAAAACGAATATTGGCAGGTGCCGTTGCATCCCGAAAGTAAACCGTACACGGCGTTCACTGTTCCCGGGAGGGGTTTGGGTTACACTCTGCGGGGGCAACATTCCAACGTCTCCTGGATAAAGTAATTGGTAATGACCTTGGGGAAGTGGCGTTTCCTTATTTAGATGACGTCATACTCGTGAGTGAAAATTTTGAGGACCATCTAAAGTTATAAAAAGAAGTGTTTAGTAGATTGAGATCAGCCGGTTTAAAACTGAATGTGGATAAGTGTAAATTTTGTCGCCTTGAGTTGGTATACTTAGGCCATGTTGTGAGTAATAAAGGTATCGCTGTTGATAAGGACAAAGTAGATGCCATAGTGTCCTACCCAGCCCCCAAAAATTGTAAACAATTGCGGCGGTTTATCGGCATGGCTCAATGGTAACGCAGATTCATTCCCCGGTTTTCAGATATCGTTCAGCCATTAAATAAGTTATTAAAGAAAGATGTTAAGTGGTCTTGGGGAAAAGAACAGGAAGAATCTTTTACGGAATTAAAAACAAAGCTTACTCAGGCCCCGATTTTAGTATGTCCGGATTTTACCCTCCCGTTCCTTGTTCAAACAGACGCTTCCGCGTCCGGATTAGGAATTGTGCTCGCCCAAATTCAAGATGGCGGAGAAAAAGTGATTGCGTATCACAGCCGCTCGTTATCGGATGTTGAGAAGCGTTATAGTGCGTGCGAAAAAAAAGTGCCTCGCGGTTGTTCACGGGATTAGGAAATTTCGCCAATACATTGAAGGTCATGAGTTTACAGTCGTCACTGATTGTCAAGCTTTAAAATGGTTAAATTCGATGAAAAATCAGACCGGCAGATTGACAAAATGGGGACTGGAACTCCAACAATACAATTTTGACATTAAGTATAGAAAAGGGGGGCTTAACGTTATCCCTGACGCGTTATCGCGCATCCCTGATGTGAGTGCCGTTGACTTACCCTCGTGCGTGTGGTTCGACACTATTTTCACGAACGTGCGAAACAATCCCGGCGATTTTCCCGACTATAAAATAGTGGACGATGTACTTTTACATCGCAATGTTGTAAGTAACAATTCTGTGCCGGTTACCGATCTCTGGAAGTTATGCGTCAAAACCTCGGATCGCGAACGCGTGTTAGCTGAGTGCCATTCATCGCCTACGGCAGGTCACCTCGGACGAGATAAGACGTTAGCGAGAGTGACGTCAGAGTACTACTGGCCGGGAGTCTACAGTGACGTGTGTAATTTTGTGCTCAAGTGCGACTCGTGCCAGCGACACAAGATCGACCAGAGGCATACCCAGGGCACCATGGGAATCAGAACTTCCGGAACTCCATGGGAAAACGTCAGTTCAGATCTGATGGGCCCCTTTCCTCGATCGTACAAAGGCTGTCGGTACCTGCTATTGTTTCAAGATAAGTATACAAAATGGGTAGAGTACGCAACATTTCGTAGCGCGACGGCACAAGCCGTGAGTGACGCGTTTAAACAATTGGTCGTTTTTCGCCATGGGGTACCACACGTGTTGACTAGTGATAATGGGGTGCAATATAACAATAACATGTTTTTACAACTTGCCAAAATGTATGGTTTTGAACATTTTTTCACGCCTCTTTACACTCCTCAGGCTAACCCTGTAGAACGTACCAACAGGACTATCAAAACCATGATTCGTCAGTACTGTGAGGAAAATCAGAAAAAGTGGGATCAACAGATAGGCGAAATTGTTTTTGCATGGAACACGGCGCAACACTCATCAACCGGATTCAGTCCCGCTTTTCTAAATTTTGGTCGTGAACTAAAACAACCCGGATCTCTCAGATGGGAAAAACTTGACAGTAGAGAGTCGAAACAAATCACCCCGGACGAACATGCCGAGTTATTGAGATTAAAGATATCGCAAATCCAAAAGCTAGTTAATCAAAAATCGGTAAAATCGTCGGAGATTCAAAAGAAATATTACGATTTGCGCCGCCGCCCGGTTGAGTTCAAAGTAGGCGATAAGGTGTATCGACGGAACTATGTCTTATCTAAAGCTGATAAGGGTTTTTCTGCGGGCCTCGCACCAAAGTTTATCGGCCCATTCATTGTCAAAAGCAAACTATCATCTCGTGTTTACGAGTTGATGAATGAAACAAAGAAATCTCAGGGCACATGGCACGTGAAAGATCTGAAACAATGTAAATGAACTAAGTCAAAGTTGTAAATAATTCTAGACTAAATTATCTTTAGGTATTTGTTTTATGGTGTGTTACTATTTAGGTGTCTTTGTTATGTTTTTGTTTCAGAGAGGCGCGTCCTGGTACGTCATATGATCAATCGTCAGTTTATAGGACACGCCCCCCCCCCAAGAAGAGGAAAAATAGGTTTAGGTTAATGAAATCTCTGAAGGATGGGTTCCTCCCACCCCAAGGGACTCCCGAAAGGGTGGTGCGCTTTGTTAATGTCGGTGCCGATTTCAGTCCATTGAGCGAAGCGTTGAAGTTACTGTCTCCCGGGAACATCCCAGAACAGCTGTCCCCCACGTTATCAGCTTGGATTGAAGGTTTGAACACACCGCCTCCACCGCCAGGGAGCCCTCCATCCCGAGACACCCCTGGGACTCCACTGGTCGACGAACCAATCATGCGACACGTTGGTGTCAAGAGCTACCGAGTAGCGGATGTGAAGCCGTGGGACGTCCTCGAGTTGGCCATAGAGGTGCGACTCCGGCCCGCACCCGCTCAGGCTGTCGGTACTGTAGACCTCGGGATCACACCTCTCCCCATCGTCGCCTCGCCGGTGAAGCCCCTAGAGTTATGTTCGATTGGGATCGAGGACGATGATGTGCTAGATTTTGACACCCCTCCTCTGGAAAAACTGTTTATCGACCATAAATTGTCGGATGACGAGTTACCATCCGAAGCGGATGACGTCAACCAGGCGTTATCTCCAGACTTTCTGGGAGATTGATATGAGACCGAAAACTGATGATAAGTGGGAAGTTTAATTTTTATGTTTGTTTTGCATCACAGAAGTTAAGATAATTTATTGAGGTGGATTTTATTACGATAAATTAGTAATAATATGGTTCTTATCGGAGTGCTTTGTTTTTTTATTTGTATTCCCGTCAGTCCTACTGCTGATCATTTAAAGGTAATTTCTTGTTCAAGCACTTGTTGTTAGAAAAATTTAATTAATTAAATTTTTATCGTACTCCCCGGGAGGGTGTGACGGCGGCAATCTCGTGGTTGTTTGTACTGATAAACCCTTGCCCAGCGGTCAAGGGAGTAAAACGAGTCCTAGGCCCGCCGCCGCCTCCAGCGCGCGCCACCGTCGCGCGTCGCGTCGCTCGACGAAGACAACTTCCCTGCAGGACATCTTTTAGAATGTGCCGTGCCGCCGACCTGCAAGGATGTTCAACAGGTTAAGTTTCGGGCTACCGGCCCACGCCTATCAACGTGGGTAAGTCGATATGATTTTTTACTTGCAATAGTAACATTCCGCATTATATCGTTTGTATAATTTAATGAGAACATTATTTGGATACCGCTAATTACCGAAATTTACAATGAGGATGTTTGATTCGCAACTCGGTCGGGGGCACCTGCCTCCTGGACCTTGAGCCAAAATAAATTTATTTCAGTTGGTAGAGTAAATCGATTTAAAAAATTGAGTTCAGCTAGCAGAGTATCGGTCAGAGGCAACTGCCTCTTAGACCTCGATTAAACTTAGAGAATAAAGAGTGCATTTCACGAGGAGATATTTATTGACATCCGGGTAGACTAAGTACTGTTTGCCCATTTCATATTGTGTAGAGCATATCCTAGTTTTAGATACTGTACCCCCAATTTAAGTGAACAGAAACCCCCATTTATGAGGTACACTGGTATGTTCGACACCCCCCCCCCCCTGTAACAATCCAATTAAACTAATTACTATTATTCTTGTTTGATTATTGATATGTTTTTAGGGTAACTGGTGTCGTTATTCACGTTATTTACGTTTTAAGTGTATATAGTGCGGGTTTTTGGTTTCTCACCGGCAATCACGCCGTAAGTTAAAGTGCAGTGACGCGGTATATTTATGTAGTGTAGTGTGTGTTTATTTCCATTAGTGCGTTTTATATCTCTGTCCAAATCAAGGTTCATTTAATTATTGCGCTGTGTGGGGCGACTGTCTCGCGCGGCGAAAGGAGTATGTCATATTATTAGTTTGTCGTGGTATCAGTGAAAATTAATAGTGTTACGTGGGGCATTGTCTCGCGTGGCTCAAATATATTAAGCGAGTGTCTTATTTTCTTTTATAACCTCGGGTGTGAGGCAACTGTCTTACACTCTCGAGATAAATTCAGTGTAGTGCCGTGTTATAATTTCAAATTAGTCCTGTTACAAGATTAAAGGCAGGTTAACGAACTATCGAGACGTTTGAACCTATGTATTATTATTTTTTTTAGTGCTGATTCTGTCTCTCTTGTAATAAATAACGTTTAAGCCACCCGTGTGTAATGTATTGAATCCCTTCAACCTACAAATCTAATAGTAATAGTTGTGGTTATTATTATTAGCCTAGGGTCGAACCCGTACTCTGAGTTTATCCAAGGCAAACAAATTTTTGTATGTGGAAATGTATTCACGTTTTAAGCTGCCGATTTCCCCATTGCATACTACATACATTGGAACGTTAGCTAACCAAGATTTAATTTTCTTCTGTAAAACCATTATTATTATTGAACTATCGGTATTTATGAGGGAACTTACAGGAACTAACGATGGACATAAAGAAATATGTATTATGTAGTTTAATTGCGGGTAATTAAGCTACTTTTCGTAATGTGAAGTTGGCCTACTCATTGATTTAATGCTTTAACAGGGTTAATATTGATGAACTAACGACATGTTTATGATAACTAACAGGAACTAACGAAGAACTAACGATAGACATAAAGAAATATAAACTAGGTGTACGCTCATTCTTCCCGTAAGAGGATGAACGAAGACTGAATTTTTAAAGATATGTAGGCAGGTACTGGATTGGTTTACACTCTTTTGTTATCCGTTTTAACTCCACAACAGCAAGAACAGATAATTAATAAACCAAACATTTTACTAATGGAATGGTAACACCATTCCCATATCCGTTTTAACTCCACAACGGCAAGAACAGATAATTTAGGACTAATGTAAATAAAAAATACTACTGACTACTGGAGTGGTAACACCCTTCTCATATCCGTTTTAACACGACAGTACCTAGGGGGCCCAGCTTTGCTCGGGGGAGGGCCAATCAGTCAGTTTAGATGACTTGGAGTAATATTTCATCACTTTCCCCTACTGATAATCAGATTTGTGTAACTCATTTGCCTCTTTTCTACATTTTTAAGGTTCCTCCAGTTGCTATTTATAGCTCAATGTCCTTTTCATTTATTTTACTACTCTATATATGAAACCTTCACTCAAATCTTTTAATCTCTGTTCTCAGGAAACCACATGTTAATAATCATAAAAAACATGAGTATTACTTTGACAGTTCCCTGGTTGATTATGAACAGCTGATAAAATTCTTTTGTGTTGATTTAAAACTCCATAAGCCCAATGTAAATTTTTTTAACTTTTCATTTAATTTTTTTTTACATTATTTGATTTTTCCTGGGGATGAGACCTGTCTAGAACTTATTTTTATCCCAGAAATTAGTTATTTTGAACATTTGAAGGAAATCGTTGAAGCCGTTTTTGAGATTAGTGTCGCAAGCAAGCAAACATACAAGCAAACCTTACTCATATTAGAGTATATGATACCTGGGGGCCGAACTTTGCTCGGGGGAAGGCTAGTCAGTTTGTTTAGATGACTTGGAGCTTATTTCACCACTTCCCCCTACTGATAATCAGATTTGTATAACTCATTTGCCTCTTTTCTACATTTTTAAGGTCACTCCAGTTGTTATTTATAGCTCAATATCCCTTTGATTTATTTTACTACTCTATGTATGTAATCTTCTCTCAAATCTTTTAATCTCTGCTCTCAGGAAACCACATGTTAATAATCATAAACAACATGAGTTCCATGTGGTTCCATAAAATCAGATAATAAATCCTTTGAATGAAGATTACATGTAGAGTGGTCATATCCAGAATGACTCAAAGGTGCATTATAATAACAACTGTTGTGACCTCAAAAATGCTCGTTAGTAGGGTAAATGGTGAAAAACAACTCCAAGTCATAAACAAGATTGACCTTTCCCTAGCAAAGCTCAGTCCCAGGTAGTACTTAAACTATATGAGTATAACTTTGAGAGTTCGCTGAAAGATTTTGAACAGCTGTTATGACTCTTTTGCTTTTATTTTAATCTCCAAAAGCCCAATGTGATTTTTTCAATTTTCCATAGCGGCTTTTTACATTATTTGATTTTTTTGGGGGATGGGACATGTCTAGAACTTATTTTTAACCCAGATATCAGGTTTTACAACACAAGTAGTTGGAAGGACACATTAGTTATTTTTTAAGAAAATCGTTGGAGCCGTTTTTGAGATAAGAGTTGCAAGCAATCAACCAAGCAAGCGAGCATGCAAACCTTACTCATATTATAGTGTAGGATAGGATTGAGTCAAAATAATTCAGCATTTGTATTGATTGACTATAACATATTTTTACTCTTAGGCACATAGAATGTACACGAGACAGGGACAATGATTCTGGATTCTAGCATATTTGAAGTTCTGCATACAGACGGCCAGGGCTGAATTTAGGTCTGTACAGGCTCTGGTCTACACCCTAAATGCAAGTGCGGGCCCTTACCAGCCCGGCCAACTTTCCTGTTTGATTTATATAATATAACCTACGCTTATATCAGGCTCTACAGATGGCGTTGTGCAGTTACTTAAATTTCAAATTGCTAAAATCCGTATTGCTGCCTAGTGTATATTAACGTTGTCATGGCAAGATATATTATTAAGTGATTTTCATTATCTAATACATAAAACAAAGTCGGTGAATTTAATACATAAAACAAAGTCGGGATTGTATGTTAGTTATTTAGTTTCATCAAACAGCTGTTATAAGGATGATATCTAAACATACTTGAAAAGCATATAAACATATGTTTATTATAGACATAATAAATCTATTTGAATAGCAACTCATTTTCAATACTGAAGCAAGCTCTATATAAACATAGGCAAGTGAGCGTAGCTAACGAGCTCATCTTGAAAAAGAACGAGAATCTTTGACATAAAACAAATTCAGTGACATTAGGATAGAATAATGTCTGTCTGACCAGCTAGTAGTACTCAACCCGAATGCTGACCCGAACTCCCGAACGCTTACCCAAGGATCATCTTTCCTCCATAAATTTAACAAGGCAACTTTTAAAGCCAGCGAGGCGGAGCTCTAAGGTCGGGGTTAAAAGAAAATAACAAAAATTTTTTGTATAATTGAAAATTTTCTAAAATTACTAAAAAAGGTGTAAATAATAACAAAGAAAATTTTCCTGTGCGGTGGAGGTCTATGGTTGAGTAGGGCGGCGTATCAAACGTGGGGACATCTTTCAGGAGATGCTGCTAACAAAATAAATCCAACGAATCATACGTTAAAATTAAAAGTTGGGAGTGATAGTAAAGACAGAGCCCTGAGGGAAGAACAAAGAGGTATCCATAATATTTTGGTACCCAACAACGTAGTATATAGGTCTGGAGCAGTTTTGAGGAGCCGCTTTCGAAATCTTTGGATTTTTTATTTGGTGGTTTATATTAGGTTTCTAATAAAATATACCACCTGATTTTTTAGAAAAATTTGGGTTCAGAAATTAAAGGGCTTAAGAGATCCCAAACTTCAGTTTTTTACCTTTCTTAGTACCATAAACTTTAAAAATTTTTAGCAGGTTTCAACAGTTTTATCTCATTGCCATAAAAAGCTCTAAAAGATGAAAAATTAGTACTCCAATCCACACACGGTTAAATTAGTATTTCGTTAGTAGGCTATTCGGCTAATGGTTGTGGAGAATATTTCAATTTCCATTCAGCAGTAAACTAAGTATATTGTCCGATAATATTCTTATAAGAAATAAAAAACATATATCTCTTGTATACTTATTAATGTTATTAAAACTTGGTGTGTTAGCATTGACCAACAGAGAATATTCGTCCCAGGACAACCTTAAAACTGGTCTATACCAGTTTGGATGCTGACATTGGGTACAGCAAATGAAATTGTCATTACATATGAAGTTTTTTGGATGTCCATTATAACAAACTTCCCTTTCACCTTTGGTCCCTCCACTTGCAGCGGCTCGGGCGGAAACTCAGGGGTTGGTCCCCAACCTGAGAATGTATGGTCCCTGGCTGTTGTACATGGATACCCCATCCGTTGAGTTGGCCAGTTGGAGGGCAGAGCGGGTCCACATTGAGCCTGATCACAGCTGTCACAAGGCACGGGAGTTGGTACTCTGAAAGGCCAATTTGGCTGCCTGTCCCATCCCACCCTTTCCTTTCCTGCTATATCCTAACCTTCTGGTAACCTGCGCAAAATTCCTGCTTATGGAAAACGTGCCTATAGCAACTATGCTGGGGTTTCCTAATCTAGCAACAATGAATAGAGAATATGCGGAATACGTTTCCATCTAACCCTGGAGGGTGAGGTGGAGCAATTAACCTCTTAAAACCACTGTGTGTACCTAGCAAATTAGATTAAACTGATTGCGTTTATTTGGTCACATGTCCTAGCTCCTGTTCACGCTTTTTTAAGACTCGACCAATGACTAAATATTTTTGGTACCGGATGGTTTTCGACGAGTTTTAAATATTTAACCTGAGAGAAAAGTTGCCAATAATTATTAGACCTATTAATTTCAAGCTCCAAAATCAGGGGGTTACACATACAGAAATATACTTGTTTTAAACCCATTTAATTTAAAAAAAGGTATTCAATGATTTATTTATATAACAGTATCTTATAAAATTCATACCTTAAATTTAAAAATGTTTACATCATTAATATATGTTAGTTTGTATTTAAACACACAAGCTACTGAAATCGCAGCACGAGAGATTTAAAAGCAAAATCCAACATCTACATTAATGACAATTTTTCAGGAGGGCAATCTGTCTACATCGTAATTAGTTGAACAATGTAGACGGTTGGGATTACGGAGTTTTGGACATCTTGATTGTTTATGAAAATCAATATTAACCACAGAAAATGCAAACAAATATAAACTGTAACCAGACTATTTTACTGACCGGTAGATTACAAAACTTTAATCCCATGTCATTAGGTGACAGTGAGGCTTATTTGGTACATTACATGTAATAAAGATAGTTTGCACGTATGATAGTTTAGTAAGTCTGCCATCAAGTAATTTGTTCACAATGTAAAGAAACTACTATAGGTCTACAACACGCTTGATTATCAATCACAGTCAGTCGTGTTACAGAGTTATACTGTCCCAGTAGTTCAAAAATTCCAAAACCTATTGTATTAATTTATCATCACTAGTCCAAACACTTAGCTTTTACATCGAAGTTTTCCAGTAAAAAATAAACTGATAATAAATCTAAATAGATACAAGCATTGTTTTAAACACGACAAAACACTATTAATTTACATAACACTCACATTTTAAACTATTTCGAAATAAAAAAATTGATGGGACAAAACATAACCAAATCCATAGTTTTGGTTATGTTTACATTTGAGTAATTTATAAACAAATATGCAGTGTTTCCACTCTACGGTAAAAATATGCCACGCACTGATACAAAAAAATCCCACTTCATCCCAAACTCTCCCTTACAGTATCCCTCGTCATATCCCACACTTTCCCACTGATTTGTTAAACATTGCAACACAATTAATGTTAAATATTATATGATTATTGAATAATGTATTAGTACAATATTTATATCGTTAGATAGAGCTTATTTAGATCTACTAATTACCTATAGGTATTTTACATTTTAGTACCTCAAAAGATTTTTAGCAATGCGACATAGATTAAATGATACGGTGAATTAACTAAATTAAATAATTTATTTACGTGAGAGGTACTAATATTTTTAATGGTAGTACTAAAGAGTACGAAGTAGGTACTAAATAATGGCAAATAGTTTGCTTGTTAATTCCAACATGGCTCGGCCAGCGAAATTGACACGATTCAGTGTTCGTTCTGTGACGTTTATAAAATCATAATAGGTGCGGACAGCGAGGTTAAAAATGGGAAACCCCGCAACTGCCAGTACGGCGAGAAAATCCACTAGAAGTGCTACTGCTAAGGTGCTCTGGTCGTAAGTTGTAAGCAAACTAGCAGACGTAATGCCGATTTCAAAAAAATCCCACTTTATCCCACAATCCCATTTTATCCCACAAGCAGTCAAAATATCCCATATAGGGATAAAAATCCCTCAAGTGAAACACAGACAAATCCCAGCTGACATTTTAAAGCCAACCATAGTCAATAGCTTACTACGAAAACCAATTCAACTACTGAATATCAAAAATTAAAATTAGTTTTAATAATTATTAATAATCCAAAATAAAATACGAATGCTGTGTTAAAACATCCCTTTGGTATCCCAAATGACTCCTTCAAAATTTCATTAAGAAATGTTTTACAGTTATTTAGTATTTCGATAACACACCCACACACACACACACACACACACCCACACACGGCCACTGAAACTTCTTCATCAATACAGTGATTCACTTCGTTCATCAATTATGTAGTTAAATTGTGGGTAAGCTACTTTTCATGGTGTGAAGTTAGCATGCCCAATTTTAGTTTTTGGCGTAAAATGATTCCTAAATATGTTTGAACTAAAGATAGATTTGTGGGAACTAACAAGAACTAACAATGAACTAACGATAGACAAAAACAAATATTAATAATCTTAAGTCATCATGGGTAGGCTACTACATACATTGGAATGTCAGCTTACCCATTTTAAATTTGTTTGCTGTAAAATCATTCATATCATTGAACTAATGGTATTTATGAGGGAACTGACAGGAACTAACGAAGAATTAACGATAGACATAAAGAAATAGGAATTATGTAGTTTAATTGTGGTTAAGCTACATTTCATTGTGTGAAGTTGGCCTACCCATTGATTTAAGGCTTTAACACGGTTAATATTGATGAACTAACGATATTTTTATGAGAACTAACGGGAACTAACAAAGAACTAACGATAGACATGAAGAAATAGGAATTATGTATTTTAATTGTGGGTAAACTACTTTTCATGGTGTGAAGTTGGCATGCCCATTTTCAGTTTTGGCCGTGAAATGGTTCCTTTGTTTGAACTATAGACAGATTTGTGGGAACTAACAAGAACTAACAAAGAACTAACGATAGACATGAACAAATATTAATAATTTTATGTCATCATGGGTAGGCTACTACATACATTGGAATGTTAGCTTACCCATTTTGAATATTTGGCTGTAAAACCATTCATATCATTGAACTAACGGTATTCATATCATTGAACTAACGGTATTTATGAGGAAACTAACAGGAACTAACGAAGAACTAAATATAGACATAAAGAAATAGGAATTATGTAGTTTAATTGTGGGTAAGCTACTTTTCATAGTGTGAAGTTGGCCTACCCATTGATTTAAGGCTTTAACACGGTTAATATTGATGAACTAACGATATTTTTATGAGGAGTAACAGGAAATAACAAAGAACTAACGAGAGATATCAAATAAACTGGGTAAGCTGATTTGGGTATGCCAACTTCACAGACCTTTTGGAGAGGCGAGGATCGCGTCCACCCATGTCTCACGCATGACAAAGGGTCAGAGAACAACACCGTGACTTCCCATGATGTTGTTTCTTATTTCCTTTAAGGTATAAAATTTCAGCTCTACCGGTTGAGTAGTTTGTGTGTGATGATTAACACGCTTTTATTAAAGGCCGGTGGGCCAGAGTCCTTAAGTACATTTGTATCTGGAGTAGGTAAATGTCTGCACTGAGCTATCAGATATATTCCTACCTAATTTCAGATCCATTAGTCCAGTAGTATGTGCAAGAATGTTAAAAGATTGAATTTTGAAATCCCGGGGGGCGAAGCCTTTAAAAATTTTCGTAACGGGAATAGGTTTGCTTTTTGTTCTGATGTATTAGTTATGTTCCTACCGAATTTCAAGTTACAAAGCTCCAGTAAATACTAATACTCATAAGATTGCCATAAAGGTAAATTAGGGAAGAGCCTTATAGGACTTTTTAAACGTATTCTTATTGTACATCTGCAGCATAAGGGGAAACACCATGCAAAATTTCATCTTTATAGACATTGTCGTTTTTTAGATAAAGAGATCACTATGTCAGTGAGTGCATGAGTCTGACAAATATAAATTTAGATCATATGTCCACTCTGTATACTTATGTTATTTATTAACAATCCTCACTCAACGTTTTAAGCAAGAAGTACAACATCTGTTCATAGAATAACTATTCTTAAGTCATCATTTGGTTCAATATAAATAAATGCTTTGCCCATAAGAATACCATAGGATCTTTAAAACCCCGTGGGGTTTCCTCTTGGGGTGCCCCAAGGCGATTTCAAAAAATCCGATTAGCCTAAAACCTTCTAACGCACATATAGAACATAGAAAAAAAGTTTCATTGAAATCGGTGCAACCGTTTCCCTGTGAAAAGCGAACAAAACATGACCAAAACAGCACAAAATCACGTTTTTGAGCGGCCGCCATTTTTTTACAAAAGGCATAAAACCTTCTCACGTATGTATAGAACAAAGAAACGAAGTTTAATCAAAGTCAGTGCACCCGTTGGCCCGTGAAAAGCAAACAAAAACCTGTCCTTGAGCGTTACCGACAGACAGACAGATAGACAGATAGACAGATAGACAGACCGAAATTGAGATAAGACTTGTTTTGGCTTCCCTAGGGGGTAAAACGTGAAAATATGCAAAAATGTCATAATTCAAATCAATGTACAGACAAAACTCTAATTTTATTTATATAGATATAGTTAACAAAAATATAAATAATACCGTTTAATCGCGTTTTAAGCAAGATCTGAAACGTCAAGTACAGTAGTGACGTATGTTTGATACTGTATCTGATAACTCCTTAAATATTCACTCTCTACAGTCAAAAGTATAACTGTTTACCCTTTGGAATTACTAAATAGCTATGTAACTAGCCCCTGATTTCTACGGTAATACATATTTTTACAAATATTGAAATATAAAGACGTACCTTGATTATATATAAAGATATATGCAGATAACAAAGTATAATAAATATGCACACAATAAACAAAACAGTAACAAAATTTTACAAAAAATAGTACGATACATACTGTGTATCAAGACGACAGCAATACAAAATTGGAATGAAGGAAACGTATTTAGAAAAGAAAAAGAAAAAGTAACAACCAGAATAACTGCACATGCAACAATAATTTCCTACTTGAACTATATTTTTTATTGCAACGTGATAAATAACTTGCAATGTAATAGCTTCATAAATTAACTTTCAGTGTTCATAAATACTATGGATAAATTATGCAAATTTTCAATAACAATTGTATCAACCATCGTATTTGTACATAGGAAATTGAAAAACCTAAAACTTTCGTTCAAAGCACTTTGTGTTTTTGTATTTTTAAGAGGCCTTATATATTTTATTTATATACGTAATCGTGAGGCAACAAATATCGAACAAATTGCGCTTGGACTTATAAGACGGTGGTTGGTGAAAACAGTTGTATTGAATGTGCCTACTGCCAGTATGAATTTGATGGTCAAGAGATTAGTCACTTTAGTCAGCAGTGCCTTAAAGGACATAGTGATCTCATAACCATTCAGCTTTTGGGATCAACTTTGCAGTTAATAAGATAATTGAGCGGAATGCCTTTCTGGAATATAATTCAACTGCGAATCAAGCAATTGTATAGTTTTCACTTCCAGTTTCTTGTTACATATGTGTGGGGCAATCAATACAATACTAGGTGTACGCTCATTCTTCCCGTAAGAGGATGAACGAAGACTGAATTTTTAAAGATATGTAGGCAGGTACTGGATTGGTTTACACTCTTTTGTTATCCGTTTTAACTCCACAACAGCAAGAACAGATAATTAATAAACCAAACATTTTACTAATGGAATGGTAACACCATTCCCATATCCGTTTTAACTCCACAACGGCAAGAACAGATAATTTAGGACTAATGTAAATAAAAAATACTACTGACTACTGGAGTGGTAACACCCTTCTCATATCCGTTTTAACACGACAGTACCTAGGGGGCCCAGCTTTGCTCGGGGGAGGGCCAATCAGTCAGTTTAGATGACTTGGAGTAATATTTCATCACTTTCCCCTACTGATAATCAGATTTGTGTAACTCATTTGCCTCTTTTCTACATTTTTAAGGTTCCTCCAGTTGCTATTTATAGCTCAATGTCCTTTTCATTTATTTTACTACTCTATATATATAACCTTCACTCAAATCTTTTAATCTCTGTTCTCAGGAAACCACATGTTAATAATCATAAAAAACATGAGTATTACTTTGACAGTTCCCTGGTTGATTATGAACAGCTGATAACATTCTTTTGTGTTGATTTAAAACTCCATAAGCACAATGTGAATTTTTTTAACTTTTCATTTTATTTTTTTTACATTATTTGATTTTTCCTGGGGATGAGACCTGTCTAGAACTTATTTTTATCCCAGAAATTAGTTATTTTGAACATTTGAAGGAAATCGTTGAAGCCGTTTTTGAGATTAGTGTCGCAAGCAAGCAAACATACAAGCAAACCTTACTCATATTAGAGTATATGATACCTGGGGGCCGAACTTTGCTCGGGGGAAGGCTAGTCAGTTTGTTTAGATGACTTGGAGCTTATTTCACCACTTCCCCCTACTGATAATCAGATTTGTATAACTCATTTGCCTCTTTTCTACATTTTTAAGGTCACTCCAGTTGTTATTTATAGCTCAATATCCCTTTGATTTATTTTACTACTCTATGTATGTAATCTTCTCTCAAATCTTTTAATCTCTGCTCTCAGGAAACCACATGTTAATAATCATAAACAACATGAGTTCCATGTGGTTCCATAAAATCAGATAATAAATCCTTTGAATGAAGATTACATGTAGAGTGGTCATATCCAGAATGACTCAAAGGTGCATTATAATAACAACTGTTGTGACCTCAAAAATGCTCGTTAGTAGGGTAAATGGTGAAAAACAACTCCAAGTCATAAACAAGATTGACCTTTCCCTAGCAAAGCTCAGTCCCAGGTAGTACTTAAACTATATGAGTATAACTTTGAGAGTTCGCTGAAAGATTTTGAACAGCTGTTATGACTCTTTTGCTTTTATTTTAATCTCCAAAAGCCCAATGTGATTTTTTCAATTTTCCATAGCGGCTTTTTACATTATTTGATTTTTTTGGGGGATGGGACATGTCTAGAACTTATTTTTAACCCAGATATCAGGTTTTACAACACAAGTAGTTGGAAGGACACATTAGTTATTTTTTAAGAAAATCGTTGGAGCCGTTTTTGAGATAAGAGTTGCAAGCAATCAACCAAGCAAGCGAGCATGCAAACCTTACTCATATTATAGTGTAGGATAGGATTGAGTCAAAATAATTCAGCATTTGTATTGATTGACTATAACATATTTTTACTCTTAGGCACATAGAATGTACACGAGACAGGGACAATGATTCTGGATTCTAGCATGTTTGAAGTTCTGCATACAGACGGCCAGGGCTGAATTTAGGTCTGTACAGGCTCTGGTCTACACCCTAAATGCAAGTGCGGGCCCTTACCAGCCCGGCCAACTTTCCTGTTTGATTTATATAATATAACCTACGCTTATATCAGGCTCTACAGATGGCGTTGTGCAGTTACTTAAATTTCAAATTGCTAAAATCCGTATTGCTGCCTAGTGTATATTAACGTTGTCATGGCAAGATATATTATTAAGTGATTTTCATTATCTAATACATAAAACAAAGTCGGTGAATTTAATACATAAAACAAAGTCGGGATTGTATGTTAGTTATTTAGTTTCACAAACAGCTGTTATAAGGATGATATCTAAGCATACTTGAAAAGCATATAAACATATGTTTATTATAGACATAATAAATCTATTTGAATAGCAACTCATTTTCAATACTGAAGCAAGCTCTATATAAACATAGGCAAGTGAGCGTAGCTAACGAGCTCATCTTGAAAAAGAACGAGAATCTTTGACATAAAACAAATTCAGTGACATTAGGATAGAATAATGTCTGTCTGACCAGCTAGTAGTACTCAACCCGAATGCTGACCCGAACTCCCGAACGCTTACCCAAGGATCATCTTTCCTCCATAAATTTAACAAGGCAACTTTTAAAGCCAGCGAGGCGGAGCTCTAAGGTCGGGGTTAAAAGAAAATAACAAAAATTTTTTGTATAATTGAAAATTTTCTAAAATTACTAAAAAAGGTGTAAATAATAACAAAGAAAATTTTCCTGTGCGGTGGAGGTCTATGGTTGAGTAGGGCGGCGTATCAAACGTGGGGACATCTTTCAGGAGATGCTGCTAACAAAATAAATCCAACGAATCATACGTTAAAATTAAAAGTTGGGAGTGATAGTAAAGACAGAGCCCTGAGGGAAGAACAAAGAGGTATCCATAATATTTTGGTACCCAACAACGTAGTATATAGGTCTGGAGCAGTTTTGAGGAGCCGCTTTCGAAATCTTTGGATTTTTTATTTGGTGGTTTATATTAGGTTTCTAATAAAATATACCACCTGATTTTTTAGAAAAATTTGGGTTCAGAAATTAAAGGGCTTAAGAGATCCCAAACTTCAGTTTTTTACCTTTCTTAGTACCATAAACTTTAAAAATTTTTAGCAGGTTTCAACAGTTTTATCTCATTGCCATAAAAAGCTCTAAAAGATGAAAAATTAGTACTCCAATCCACACACGGTTAAATTAGTATTTCGTTAGTAGGCTATTCGGCTAATGGTTGTGGAGAATATTTCAATTTCCATTCAGCAGTAAACTAAGTATATTGTCCGATAATATTCTTATAAGAAATAAAAAACATATATCTCTTGTATACTTATTAATGTTATTAAAACTTGGTGTGTTAGCATTGACCAACAGAGAATATTCGTCCCAGGACAACCTTAAAACTGGTCTATACCAGTTTGGATGCTGACATTGGGTACAGCAAATGAAATTGTCATTACATATGAAGTTTTTTGGATGTCCATTATAACAAACTTCCCTTTCACCTTTGGTCCCTCCACTTGCAGCGGCTCGGGCGGAAACTCAGGGGTTGGTCCCCAACCTGAGAATGTATGGTCCCTGGCTGTTGTACATGGATACCCCATCCGTTGAGTTGGCCAGTTGGAGGGCAGAGCGGGTCCACATTGAGCCTGATCACAGCTGTCACAAGGCACGGGAGTTGATACTCTGAAAGGCCAATTTGGCTGCCTGTCCCATCCCACCCTTTCCTTTCCTGCTATATCCTAACCTTCTGGTAACCTGCGCAAAATTCCTGCTTATGGAAAACGTGCCTATAGCAACTATGCTGGGGTTTCCTAATCTAGCAACAATGAATAGAGAATATGCGGAATACGTTTCCATCTAACCCTGGAGGGTGAGGTGGAGCAATTAACCTCTTAAAACCACTGTGTGTACCTAGCAAATTAGATTAAACTGATTGCGTTTATTTGGTCACATGTCCTAGCTCCTGTTCACGCTTTTTTAAGACTCGACCAATGACTAAATATTTTTGGTACCGGATGGTTTTCGACGAGTTTTAAATATTTAACCTGAGAGAAAAGTTGCCAATAATTATTAGACCTATTAATTTCAAGCTCCAAAATCAGGGGGTTACACATACAGAAA
Organism: Allygus modestus; assembly: GCA_963675035.1. NCBI lineage: Eukaryota > Metazoa > Arthropoda > Insecta > Hemiptera > Cicadellidae > Allygus > Allygus modestus. Next base: position 321,348,047 of record OY776111.1, read on the forward strand.
TATACTTGTTTTAAACCCATTTAATGTAAAAAAAGGTATTCAATGATTTATTTATATAACAGTATCTTATAAAATTCATACCTTAAATTTAAAAATGTTTACATCATTAATATATGTTAGTTTGTATTTAAACACACAAGCTACTGAAATCGCAGCACGAGAGATTTAAAAGCAAAATCCAACATCTACATTAATGACAATTTTTCAGGAGGGCAATCTGTCTACATCGTAATTAGTTGAACAATGTAGACGGTTGGGATTACGGAGTTTTGGACATCTTGATTGTTTATGAAAATCAATATTAACCACAGAAAATGCAAACAAATATAAACTGTAACCAGACTATTTTACTGACCGGTAGATTACAAAACTTTAATCCCATGTCATTAGGTGACAGTGAGGCTTATTTGGTACATTACATGTAATAAAGATAGTTTGCACGTATGATAGTTTAGTAAGTCTGTCATCAAGTAATTTGTTCACAATGTAAAGAAACTACTATAGGTCTACAACACGCTTGATTATCAATCACAGTCAGTCGTGTTACAGAGTTATACTGTCCCAGTAATTCAAAAATTCCAAAACCTATTGTATTAATTTATCATCACTAGTCCAAACACTTAGCTTTTACATCGAAGTTTTCCAGTAAAAAATAAACTGATAATAAATCTAAATAGATACAAGCATTGTTTTAAACACGACAAAACACTATTAATTTACATAACACTCACATTTTAAACTATTTCGAAATAAAAAAATTGATGGGACAAAACATAACCAAATCCATAGTTTTGGTTATGTTTACATTTGAGTAATTTATAAACAAATATGCAGTGTTTCCACTCTACGGTAAAAATATGCCACGCACTGATACAAAAAAATCCCACTTTATCCCACACTCTCCCTTACAGTATCCCTCGTCATATCCCACACTTTCCCACTGATTTGTTAAACATTGCAACACAATTAATGTTAAATATTATATGATTATTGAATAATGTATTAGTACAATATTTATATCGTTAGATAGAGCTTATTTAGATCTACTAATTACCTATAGGTATTTTACATTTTAGTACCTCAAAAGATTTTTAGCAATGCGACATAGATTAAATGATACGGTGAATTAACTAAATTAAATAATTTATTTACGTGAGAGGTACTAATATTTTTAATGGTAGTACTAAAGAGTACGAAGTAGGTACTAAATAATGGCAAATAGTTTGCTTGTTAATTCCAACATGGCTCGGCCAGCGAAATTGACACGATTCAGTGTTCGTTCTGTGACGTTTATAAAATCATAATAGGTGCGGACAGCGAGGTTAAAAATGGGAAACCCCGCAACTGCCAGTACGGCGAGAAAATCCACTAGAAGTGCTACTGCTAAGGTGCTCTGGTCGTAAGTTGTAAGCAAACTAGCAGACGTAATGCCGATTTCAAAAAAATCCCACTTTATCCCACAATCCCATTTTATCCCACAAGCAGTCAAAATATCCCATATAGGGATAAAAATCCCTCAAGTGAAACACAGACAAATCCCAGCTGACATTTTAAAGACAACCATAGTCAATAGCTTACTACGAAAACCAATTCAACTACTGAATATCAAAAAACTAAAATTAGTTTTAATAATTATTAATAATCCAAAATAAAATACGAATGCTGTGTTAAAACATCCCTTTGGTATCCCAAATGACTCCTTCAAAATTTCATTAAGAAATGTTTTACAGTTATTTAGTATTTCGATAACACACCCACACACACACACACACACACACACCCACACACGGCCACTGAAACTTCTTCGTCAATACAGTGATTCACTTCGTTCATCAATTACGTATCAATACATATATTACGTAACAAATTTAAGGGGGGAAAGGGTATGGCGTAGCGTTATGCTGCGTTGTGTGGGGGAGGGGGGTTTGGATAAACGTTACGTAACTCACACACTTCAACCCTAAAAGATCTAACGCACACCCGTATCTGTTGTTGATAGTGTTATTACTCTTTCAAAATTAAAAAACGAGTTCCACGCAGCACGCTGACGTGAGGGAAGTGAATTTCCACATAAAAACTATAAAAACTCAAAATCAGTTTAAAACATACAATTATTCCAATTTTTATTCAAGTCTGAAAATATTGATATTTTGGCTGTTTTGATGCTCCTGGTTCTATTTACCTGCAATGATGGGAATACAATGTTGTGCATTATAAGGTTAGGATAAGGTCCAGTCAGGCTTTAAAGTAGGCGTGAGGTTGTTGGGGATGATAAAAGTACACCAACAAATGAATAACAGGCTTTTCTGAAGTAAAATCCCCATAAGACAACGTACTGTGTATGGTCAATACACATTTTCTTTAATAACTCGGTAAATATATATGCTAGAATGACCCGAGAGAGGGCTTAAAAGTTTCGCTACACGTATTCCCACCGTTTTTCATTCGTTAATTTTACAACCGGGGCTTTTCAGACCCTTTTTGGGCCCAAAAACCCAAATTTCTAAATTTAAAATCCCCAAAAAAGGGGGTTAGAGTTTTCCGATTGTTTTGCCCAACGAACTTGTCCAACTGATTACAAAAAGGAATGTCCCTACCAAATTTGAAGTAAATCGGACAAAAAATGCGACCGCTAGTCACCGCATAATCACCGCTAGTAGACCGCATACACACACACACACACACACACACACACACATATATATATACAATTTTGAACGACCCCCCAAAACGTGTTCAGGGGGTCACGTTAGGAACTTCTATGGTGGTCCCGGGCTTAAGTTTCACCGTGCGGGTCATGCTAATAGTTCACTTTCCAAAGGAAATTCACTAATAATCAATTTGATATCTAAATCAAGGTTACAGTTAGTTGTATAAAAAACATAATTCGGTCATACTATTTTAATAATATTTTTTTTTGTATCTACGTCCTTTTCATTTGCAATAGTTTTTACTTTAATCTTTTGTTAACAAAACACATACACATTTTATTGGGCTGATTGGTTCTCATGAATATAACTTTTTATAATTATCTGACGACTTTAGTTTTATGATCTCTGAGCAGTAATTTGTTTAATATTAGCCACACATTTATTTTGTTTATTATTCGACAACTGTTACCATAAAGTTGTTTTGTTATAAATTATATTTGTTACGTTTTAGCTGAGATAGTCCATTTTGTTGTTTATATTATTAGTACCAGTCTTGTTTGTGTGTACCAATTTTGCTTAAACAATTTAATACAATAAAGTAATTAGGAGTTGAATGATTTATTTAAATGCATATTCCAAATTGCTAATAAAATGCTGTTTAAAAGGTTTTAGCTGTATTAAAGTCTACTACGATTGAGTTAAGAAACACATTGGGGGGGATTCTCAAGCGTTACGGTGTGTTACATGGGGGTGGTGGTGGAGGGGGGGGTTGCGTTACGTAATATGTGTATTGCCCCTATAGATGTTATTATTATTAGTATGATAAATTCTCATGTAACTTTCTTGTTATAACTTGCTTTTTTAACTAACGATGCCAAAAACGTAGACATAGTATGGCATAAACACACGCACAAGGCCTATAACATTATTTGAACATAACAGTTACTACAGAAGCATCCCAAAAACACATTTAATCCCCAGAGAAAATTCTGGATGACAATAATAACGCTTTTATGAGTTAGGCTGTTGTCTTTGTGCGTTTATACTTATATGTATTTGAATTTCCCCTAACCATGTGGTCGAGTCATTGTTGTCGCACAGTGCCAATAGTGCGGTGTTAGTTCTTTGAAACCTACGGTCGAACCTAATCGAGTCTCTTTTTTACAAACTTACACCTTTTTGTTCTCTTTTCAGCGATATTTACACAATTTAAGAGTCATCAAAAGCAAACATTGGAAAAATACTTGACAAAATTAAACTCTAATGAATATTTTGAAAACAAATTACGAAATAGTTTTTATTTTAAACAATTTTGGGTTTCCCCAACTATTTATTTAAACGAAAAAAATATTGCAAATTCTTGAATGGCACTAGAATGTCTTTATGGTGTCTTGTGAATATAATAATCAAATAAATCTTACTATTTGAGGAACAGGATTCACCTAGTTGTAGAAATCTCCGTTGGTTCAGCCTCGTGTCACCAGAGATAGCATGGGGAGTAAAAGTGCCGTTACAGAGTGTTACGACCGGCGATAAACGTGTTCTATCATGGTGGTCGGGTGACTCATCTCGGGTTATGGGTACACATTACTATGGCTCATCTGAAATGCTTTTTTTTGCGTAAAGGGTCGAAATGGATACCAAATTTATGTTATTTACAACAAAATATTCATAATGTTATGTAATAAAAGGAACTTAATTGTTTGTTAAGATTTGAGGGACATTTTATTTGTGATTTGTTGCAAATAATTTCTATAAATATATATTTACGTCGGTATGCTTAACCTGTGTAACATAAGCTTATGTACGAATATTGTTTGCAACCTTTCGCAACATAAAAGATTTATACAGATATATTAGATGTATCTTTTATTTTTTCGTTATTTAACTGTAAAAATTATCAAGTTAGCATCGTTTAAAATAATATTGGATAGTATATAAATAATTTACATCCGTTAATTCTTAAGTTGTACTTCACATAGTTTAAACCGTTTGAATGTAAAATGAAAAACTTCCTGAGTTGAGAACCCAAGCAGTAAATGTGAGTTTCAGATTTTCTTATCAGCTTACCCCTGCCTTAACTCTTGGTTTCCCTCCAGATTTTATATTGACAACATTATTTGATAAACCTTATCATCTTCAAAGCTCCTCTAGGCTTTTAGTTATACAATTTGGATATATAAATAACAAAAAATGCCGTTAAAATATAAAATACAGTGTAATAAAGTGATATAATATAAGCAACAACAGCTCAGCGAAGAAATTGTTCCAAAATGTAATCTAATAACAATCATTATATAACAGCAACGGTAACCGCGATGCTACTCCTACACATCACTAAACTCAAAATAACATGAGAACGTGTGGGCTGAAGTACTTCTATGTTGTGCGAATGTGTAAAGACTCCAGGTAATTTAGTCCCAAACATTGTGATTACAAAGCAGCGCATCGATGAAAACAATTGTTGTTCCTTCAGGTCTTTGGTAACATTCTCACTTCAATCACAAAACATTTTACATGTAAATAGATGTTTGCGTTTTAATAAAAAATACACAGCAAATCGAGTACTCAGTGAATTTACAATGCATATTTATTTACATCAGAATTCCTCAAGAAATTCAGAAATGTGAAATGTAAGTTCTGAAATTCTGAATGTATAAATTTGCCAAAATTATTGGGCCACTTACCAATAAGTTTTATCAAACTATTTTCTTAAATAAGCGAGATATAACATTTTATTTTATTTTTCTCCATAATAATAACATTAGGGCTGGGTTCGTAGTAGCAACGGGGACCACAATAATTGTTTTTGTAAGTAACAATGGACAACATAGACCACAACCATTTGAGTGTTGCATACTAAGGTTTATCAATACGTGTTCACAAGTATGCGAGATATCAAATGTTACTTGACTCCCATAATAATAATATTGGACATCGTCCTGTGTTTAGGACTTTCAATATGTCAGTAACCAATGGACGAGAGTCATACTATTGCATATTATTAATTGGTTCAGACTTGATTGTGCTTTACTCAAAATAATAAATTGATTACTCTTGGTCAAAGTTAAAACTAAGATTTGTAACCAAGACTTGCGAATGCATTGACATATATGTCAGCATGTTCAATAAAGCACTTTATCTTGAACTAAGTTTTTGATTTTTTATAAGTCATATGTAAAAATATTAAAAACAAAATATTTAGTTTATAAAACTTTCCAAACCCTCCTTTGGATGGATCTATTTTCCTGGTTTTTCAAACTTAAAGTCATAAATGCTACTTTACATTTTTGTACAAAGTTTCACCAATTTTAGACTATTTTACGAACCCACGAATAAAAATATTCAAATTTGTTCGAATGATGGTTTTGGCATCTGGGAACCTCAAAATAAAAGTTTATCATGGTCCCGGGCCATACTTCTGTGGTAATAGCTTCCTCCCTATATGGACTTTGAATAAACTCAATCTTAACATATACAGTTAAGTACATTTAACTGTAATTCTCTTTAGCGAATTTCCCCTTTAGGGAAGAAGCTGTTACCGTAGTCGGCATGGCAAGACCTTGGCTCGGGACCATGATAACTTTTAGTTTTGAGGTCCCCAGACCCCAATATCACCATTTGTTTGAAACTGTATATATATATATATATATATATATATATATATACAGTATATATGTGTGTGTGTGTGTGTGTGTGTCCGTGAGCACGATAACTTTCGTAAAAATGATCCGATTTTGATTAAACTTGGTATAAACGTGTAAAGCAACATTTATGACTTTAGTTCGAAAATCAGCCAGATCGTTCTATCCGAAGGGTGGTTTTGTGCCCCAAAAATGGTTTTTTTGAATTTAATACGTATAATTTTTGAAATAGTCAAATTTTAGTTTTCACCATTCGATTCAGCTTAAATACACACAATTTGGTATTTTGATCATTCCTCTACGTCAATTGGTTACCGAGATATTGAAAGTACTAAACACAGTACGTTGTTTAATGTTATTCGTATGGAGGAAAATAAAATGTTTATATCTCGCTTATTTATGAACGTATACTGACGAAACTTGGTATACAGCTTCATCTCGTTGTGGTCTATTGATATTTGCTCAAAAAAACTTTTGCCAAAGGCTCCCGTAGCAGCAAACCTGCATACTCAGCCCCCATGTTATTCTTATGGAGAATAATTAAATGCTCTGTCTCCCTTAATTATGAACATAAATGAATAAAAACTGGTATACGATTTCACCTAGTTGAGTTATATTTATATTAGCATAAAACCCCATTTTTTGTGTTCCTTGTTGCAGCAAACCTGCGTACTCAGCCCCAATGTTGTTCTTATAGAGAATAATTAAAATTGTATACATAGCTTATTTGTGAATATATTTTTATGAAACTTGGTACCTATGTGAGTAGTGAGAGATGGAGTGTTCTACCCCAGCAGGAGCAGCAGTACCTCCTCCTCCTCCTCCTCCTCCTCCTCCTCCTCCTCCTCCTCCTCCTCCTCCTCCTCCTCCTCCTCCTCCTCCTCCTCCCCCTCCTCCTCCTCCTCCTCCTCCTCCTCCCCCTCCCCCTCCCCCCTCCTCCTCCTCCTCCTCCCCCTCCTCCTCCTCCTCCTCCTCCTCCTCCTCCTCCTCCTCCTCCTCCTCCTCCTCCTCCTCCTCCTCCTCCTCCTCCTCCTCCTCCTCCTCCTCCTCCTCCTCCTCCTCCTCCTCCTCCTCCTCCTCCTCCTCCTCCTCCTCCTCCTCCTCCTCCTCCTCCTCCTCCTCCTCCTCCTCCTCCTCCTCCTCCTCCTCCTCCTCCCCTCAGAGCGATCTGGCTTATCATAGGTCGGATCTGAATTCTGATTGCAGATTATTGTTCGTCTTGTGAAGCCGAGTCATTTGAGTACCCACATCGTACACTTTGGATGATGTTTACAAAAAAGGGGCCCGCACCACAATTTTGACCTTTTTTGTTTTTTTGCATTTTCGGAATCTCCTCGTCAAGACGAGTCATTTGAGTACCCACATCGTACACTTTGGATGATGTTTACAAAAAAAAAGGGGCCCGCACCGCACTTTTGACCTTTTTTTTGTTTTTGCATTTTTGGAATCTCCTCGTCAAGCCGAGTATTCTCAGTACCCACATGACATACTTTGGATAAGTAATACAAGAGTTTAGCAGGGTAACTCTACAACCAACAGAGCTAGCCCATCAGCGCCTGCGGACAATTGAACTATCAGTGAATGCAAATTTTGCGGAGAATATAATTGCATTGCTTTGGATTAGAGCACTTGAAGGGGAGTCTATCGATACCAAGTATTCCCTTCAAGTACTCTACAACAAGGCAGCTGTTCACACAACCGACCGACGAGTCCAGTCTTGTCTGGGATGCAGCTGCCGTAACTGGATACCCCAACAGGCTGGCGCTTGACGCAGACGTTCACACAAATAACCGTCGCGTCACCCTCCTGTCTGGGGTGCAGCTGCACCCGACCCCAAGCAGGCGCAGCAGGGGCAGCAGGAGGTCTTTACCCCAGACAGCGGTTGAGATTTATTGCTTCGGCCTTCTCCGAAATCCATTAGTGGAGAGCGGGAGCGTCACCCCACATTGCCAGCCCTCCTTCAGTTCAGTTCGAGAGTTCAGTGCGCGTAGACGTGATAGTCCGATCCTGCTCCGTTCTGCCGATTCGTGTTAGTTGCTGATTATGATCACTTGTGATTTGCGTCCAGCATCCTTAAACTATTTAAAACGTTTGTGTTGTGCTGTATCATTTGTGATTATCAAAACTTTATAATCCATATTCAAGATGAACGCCGCACACAAGTGTACCATCTGCGGCTGTGCGTACGTGCGTAGTCACAATTTGATGCAACACCACATCAGATTCCATGGCTTGAGACCACAACCACCACCACCACCAACGTAGCAAGGTACGTGTTTGTGTGTTGCATTATTGTTTTAATCAGACCTAAATGTTAGTAATACAGGAATATGTTATGCTATATATAACCGGAGAGTGATAAAAGTCTTGTTTTTATTTAACAGCTTTAATTATTTTGCGCGAGTAGAAAGCTGTTTATAAAAAAAAAAAATTAAATAACATGACAGTGACTTATTTTATTGTTCGCCCCGTCAAGTCGACTCAACAGAGCGGTCTGGCTTATCATAAGTCGGATCTGAATTCTGATTCAAGATTCTTGACCGACTAGAAGAATGTGACCGCGACAACTGGAGTTCAACTGATTTAATTGCTAGGGGGGAGATTTTCGCTCCCCCATACTTCAGGAATTATTGAAGACTAGAGCAAAAATGAGACCTCGGGTGTTTGTCAACTGGTGTACCATTGATGTAATTGCTAGGGGGGAGATTTTCGCTCCTCCCTAAAACATAATGCTTCTTTAGGGTTGGTGCAGCTCAATATTGCAGCTACATCCTTAGCTTTGAACCCCGGATCATCAATGTAGACAAACAGTACAGAAGATTACATTCCCTGTTCGAAAATTGATATTTGTAATTAACAACTCCATTTTGAAATGTGATTCTCGAGAGAGGGGAATTGGATCTTTAGTTATCCTAATCTGTTTTTTGTTATTATTTTCAGATGAAGGACCGGGTCCTGGCCACCACACCTGCCATGAATGCGGTCGCCGTTTCCGTCGCGAAATAAACCTGCGTCGACATGTGGAATCAACCCACAGCAGAGTCTGCAGGTTCCTATGCGACACATGCGGCACCGCGTTCAAGAGGGAAGACAACCTTCGAGCCCACACCAAGCAATTTCACGCCGATGGTCAAGAACGAAGATTCTCTTGCACATACTGCGGTCGGGAGTTCACCCGGCTGTTCAACAAGGACCAACATGAGCGGTTCGCCTGCCCGATCATGAAGGACCTGATCCTGAACCGAGCGGCTATGTTACAGGACGAACCCCAGGCAGGACCCAGCACGGAGCCACAACCCGGTACGAGCACACACCCGCAACCCGATGATGTTGAGATGACTGGAGCAGGACAGTCAAGCCCCGTATTCTCACTTATTCAACGGGGTTTTTGCAACCGCCTCTTAACCTACCGTCTGCAGCGACCGATGGAGAATCTCGTAACAATCGGAGAAGTGATGGCGTTGTTGATTGTGAGCCTTACGGAGTTGCTTGAGAACACCTTGGCGAAACACCGCAGCATTAAGGTCAACTTGAAGCTGGAGTGTGAATTCAAAAATATTCACAACAACACCTGCCTGCGCAACTTCAAGACGAAGATGACTCCGCTGACGGCGACCTCGGACCTGAACCATTACATTTCAACAGCTTTTGCGAAGCTTATCAGAGAGAAGGCTGAGTGTGAGCATATCGGCTCCGGGTGGACATACATTCGCGTTCGTGATTTGGAGGTCGGTATCAACGAGTACACTCCTCTAGGTGAAGATGGTCGAGCTTGGCTCCCACTGCCGGCAGCTGTAGAGAACACCAAAGCAGTCATCAACGTATTGAACACCGATGAGCGGTGTTTTATGTATGCAGTCCTGAGCAAGTTTGTTCAAGATCACCCCGAAAGACCGGCATTGTACACCGATGACATCATCGCCCACTACGATTGGACCGGCCTTCAATTCCCCGTTGCTCTGAAGAGTATCAAGACGTTTGAGCGGACAAACAACATCAGCATCAACGTCTATGGTATTGATCACACGCGCGTGGGTCAGAAACCTAACGGGCGGCCCAAGTATCAGGACACCATCTTTCCCTTGAAGATTTGTAGGCAGGAGCGCGAAGACCATTGCGACCTTTTGTACGTGACTGAGGAGGGGAACAGCCACTACGCATACATCAAAGACCTTGGCCGACTGATCCGTCCCCAACTCACAGCGCGTGTAGACAGGATATTCATCTGTAAGCGGTGCTTTGCGCACTTTGACAACCGTCCGAACAAGCTCGGTCTGACGGGCGCTCAGCGTCTGGAGGAGCACAGGCGATACTGCTCCGCTTCGGCCCCTATCCGCATGGATACACCGAAGAAGACTGAAATCAAATTCAGCCATCCAGAGTTCACCAGACGCGAGCGTTTCACCATCTACGCGGACTTTGAGTGTGCTCTACTGCCGACCGCCGAGATGGATGAACAACTCGATGAACCGCACGGAGGAGTAGCCACACACATCCACATCCCATACGCCTTTGCGTACCAGATTATCGACTCGTACGGACTTGAGGAGTTTGAGCCTCGAGTCTACTTCGGGGATGATGCGTCGAAGACATTTATGGAGATGTTGAAAACTGATGTTGAGCGATTGTGGAACTTCCTGTACGAAGCAAGAAATCTACGCCCTGTCCTGACCCCAGCGGAAACGATGCAGTACAACTCGACAACGAATTGCTACCTCTGCGGATCGACATTTTCAAGCGAAGACCCAAAGGTTCGTGATCACAACCACGCGCCGCCCTACGAGTTCCGTGGCGCTGCACACAGATCATGTAACCTACGCTACAGGGAGCAGCGAGTAGTCAACTGCTACTTTCACAACCTTTCCAACTACGACGCTCACTTCATAGTGCGGGAGTTGGCGGTCGACCCTGGTGATGTTGAGGTGTTGGCTCACACGGAAGAGCGGTACATCGCTTTTACGAAGCGGTTCCTGTTCGACCGAACAGCGACACCGGTTGGGATGCCAGGGCGTGGAAAAAGGCAGCTAGGATTCAGAGTCAGGTTCCTAGACACCTACAGGTTCCTGGCTTTGAGCCTCGCCAGCCTCGCAGCCGCACTTCCACCAGCTCAACTCTTGGAGACGAGGAAGAGATTCCCCGAAGACCACCTCTTCGAACTAGTCCGTAGGAAAGGCGTGTTCCCGTACAACTTTGTAACGTCGAACGCCGTGTTGGAAGATACTACGGAACTGCCTCTGCAGCGAGATTTTCGCAACGACCTGACCCTGGAGGACATCACGGATGCAGACTACGAGCATGCTCGCAACGTGTGGGAAACCTTCGGTTGTAGGAACCTCAAGGACTACGCCGAGAAGTACCTGCGCTGTGACATTGCGCTGTTGACTGACGTCTTTGAACGCTTCAGGGACACGTCGATGGCTGAATACGAACTAGACCCTGCGCACTACTACACCCTACCGTCATACGCCTGGGATGTCATGTTAAGGACCTGTCGAGTGGAGCTTGATACGATACAGGACTTTGACATGTACCTCTTCTTCGAGCAAGGCATCAGAGGAGGTATTTCCCAGGCGATCACCAGACACGCCAAGGCCAATCATGATGGATGTCGCCCTGAAGATCGACGACCTGAAGAGCCAACGCATCACCTGCTATACTTGGACGCCAACAACCTTTACGGTTGGGCCATGTCCCAGTGTCTTCCACAGGGACACTTCCAATGGCTCAGCCGCGAGGAGATCGCGTCCCTGGATATTGCAGCGTTGGACCCCGAAGGACCCACGGGCTACGTCTTGGAAGTTGACCTTCGCTACCCCGCCCACCTGCACGACCTTCACAAGGATCTTCCTTACTGCTGCGAGACCAAACGTCCGCCAGGAGGGAAATTCAAGAAGCTCGTTACGACTCTGGATGACAAGAAGAACTACATCTGTCATTACAGAATACTGCAACAGGCGCTGGAAAACGGACTGGAGCTTGTCAACGTGCATCGCGTCATCTCGTTCCGTCAGTCTCGGTGGTTGGAGAGCTACATCCTAATGAACACCGAACTGAGGAAGAAGGCCACGACCAAGTTTGAACAAGACTTTTTCAAGCTTATGAACAATGCGGTCTTTGGCAAGACGATCGAGAATGTTCGCAAGCGAATGAACTCTAAACTGGTGTGTACGCCGGAGATGTTCAGGAAGTACGTGGCCAAGTCAAACTTCCTGGACCGAACCTACTTCAACGATGACGTCGCCATTGTCCACATGTCGAAAGTCAATATCGTCCTGGACAAACCGCTCTACGTCGGAATGTGTGTCCTCGATCTGAGCAAGTGGCTCATGTACGACTTCCTTCGGAAGATGAAGAACCGCTACGGCGATCGTCTGAAGGTTGACTACATGGACACTGACAGCTTCGTGTTCGACGTCCAGACTGAAGATGTTTATAAGGACATGTTGGAGCATCTGGATGATTTTGACACCAGTGCGTACCCCCAGAACCATCCCTGCTACAGCCCCATCAACGCCAAAGTCATCGGAAAGTTTAAGGATGAGTGCAACGGTCTTCCTCTGCTCGAGTACCTCGGTCTTCGCTCGAAACTTTATTTCATGGATATTGTCGAGTTCGAGGAGAGGACCGAAGATGACGAGTTGCAGGTCATGACGGTGAAGCGCGCCAAGGGAGTCGCTAGAGGTGTTGTAAAACACAATCTAACCTCTGACGACTATCGGGAATGTCTTTTCAATGGCGTGTTGAAAAGAACCATCAACACCAGGTTCCAGTCCCGAAACCACCGCGTCTTCACAGTTCAAGTCGAGAAGCTATCCTTGAGCTATAATGATGACAAGCGTTACATCCTTCCGGACGGTGTAAATACACTGCCTTGGGGACATATTGACGTACCACCTCAGCCCGAAGACATCCCTCAAGACGATGAAGAGGCGGCGGATGAGTAGCGTTGAGTGGTTGTGCCATATTACCAAAGACCCTGACTTGACTTGTATATTATTTTGAAAAATCTAGGCATTAGTTTGTATCGAGTCTCGTAAAACTTAGAAATGTGCTCCTTTTTTTCTAGTCATTAGTTTGTGTCGAGTCTCGTTTTTTCTAGTCAATCCCAAATGTTCAGGAGCACATACTCGATGTAAAATATATTTAAAGTGTGTAAATAAATAGCCAAATTGTTTATATATACATTCGTCTTTTTTTTCTCCCCTCACATAATCTTAAGATACAAAAGTAAAAAAAAAATATATATATATTCAGGAATATGTTAATTCATATAAACCAGGTTCAGATATGAATGTTACTTTAGAATCATTGTATGATAGGTCTGTCCCATTTTGGGGCAGGCCTATAATTGTACGTTAGGTCTACCCCAAAAGTGGGATAGACCTATGAGACCTCAGGTGGTTGAAAACTGTTGTTCAATTGGTTTAATTACCAGGTGGGAGATTTTCGCTCCCCCTAACACATAATGGCTTAGGGGGGAGATTTTCGCTCCCCCATACTACGGGAATTGTTGGAGACAAGAATGCACCTGCTAATGCCATTGTATGAGAGGTCTGCCCCACTTTGGGGTAAAGGAGGAGAGGATGGGAAATAATAAGAATATTTCTTTTTATTCTGAGTACACAACTAGTTTATTGAGAAAAAAAAATGCAAAATTTCAAAATTCAATTGGTATACATTTGTGCAAAGAGTCTTCTGATCAATGCGTCGTTGTGGCCAGTAGATGAGTGTTCAAAGAGCTGCACAAAGTCTGTCATCTTCATACCGTAGTGGGTGCGGCAGTACAGGAATACAAGGCAGTATTGACCGCAGACCAGAGTGTTGTCACTTTGAAGGCGATGTTCGTTGTACAGGTAGCGACGAGCGTTGCGTCTCAGGAATCCTTGGTAGAATTGAAGATGTGGCGGTTGGCCGTAGCTGTCAAAGAATTCAATTATTCCTCCTCCTTTGTTAAGGTAGAAAGCGACCCAGTGAGTGCCGTCTTCATTGTGCGGATCAGTGTTCACAATCATAGCAGTAGATGGTGAAATATAATGGGGCAATTGATCCGCAGCGTAGACACCAACATTCTGTACGGGCAGTTTAGCCATACACTTTTGTATCTCTAAGGTATTCATTCTACTGTGTCGACGCCACAGTCAGTAGTAGGAGTAGTAGTACTAGTAGCAAAACAAAAGCAGGAACTGGTATCACTCTCACCATCGTCAGCGTAATCATCAGCGTCATCGATATTTGTACTTAGATGTAACCAACTGCGCAATGTGATGCAATTGGTTAGAGCGCATCGTGTGTGAGTTGTTCTGTGGTGGCGACATCGCACTGTGTTTGTTGATAGTAGACTGTTGATTGACGATAGTGATCCGCAGCCAATATCGTTGATATCGATGACATTAGTAGTACAGTGATCCGCGATGAAATTGTATCGTACAAACTCTTTTTTCTCAGCACCTTTGACGTAGACAATCGGTCGTTTGGCGATACATGCGCGTAACTTTTCCTCTAGCACATGATACCAGATATCACCTTGGTCCCACTCCAATCCGTGACAGTGTTTTGTGAGCCAATAGCTTTCACGCAGTTTCTCTTGTGATAGGAAATCTCGACTGAATGGTGGTTTGGCGATATGATGCATTAGCAGTGTTCCACTGACCAATTCCAAGACGCACACTTCCTTCAGAATGTAGTCATTTGCGTTGTCCTTGAAACATTGAAAATCCACAATAATTGGAGATGCGAAATCTTTACGCGGTACTCTGCATAAACGATCCATCTTGTGCGAATGTTGGTTGTAGACTGAGGAGGAGGACGATGACGCCGCTGCCGACGATCTAACCACCAAAGTCCGCAGACACGTTGCGATGACGATCGATTTCGATGACGTTGTCAAACTCTGCGTATAACAGACAGTTGACAGTCTCTGTGAGCCCCGTGTCGAAAGCAATCTCCATACGCACACTGCCGTTGCGCACTAGGTTCCAATGAGTTGTGTCGCTTGCTGACATATCAGGTGTTAGATCGAATGCCATCAGACAGTATCCATCGTCGTAATCGTCTCTATTTATGAGATTACCAGCATCGCTAAAGTGTATGCCGGAGCCTGAAAACAGACTGTGATACGCCATCACGTATTTTCCCTTGCCGGTTTCGTAGTGTGGTTGTAGCGGTTTGGACGGCACTTGTTCACCGTCCACGTACAGCGAGAAGTAGTTGGTTTTGAAATTTTGAAAGTTAAATGGATTCTTAACTTTCAAAATTACATTTACATATTAAGAAAGTACCCTTTTTAAAAGATTTTGGTTCCGGACATATCATTGGTTGGGTCATGCTAAGCGCTTAATATTCAACAGGAAATTTGCTAAAATATGTTGGACTTCACCAAACTAAATCTCCATGATAACTATCACACATCAGTTAATAGTCAGAGTGATCTGACATTTGGCAGAAAGAATAATAAACCAAATAAGTAATAAGTAATAAGTAATAAACCAAATTGAAAAAGCATGCAAGTTTCAGGCCTATTTTGGGGCTGTGCCCCAGTGGTCTTTAAAGATCCAATGTATTCCATGGCAAACCAAATACATGTACCGATTGAGCTGTCATTTTTTAGGGATATAAGTAATGGTCACAATCATACATAAACCTCCCTTTCCTAAACTCTACTCGTATATCGCATTGAACAATTTATTCACTCTTAATCTGTAAAGTAATAGTGAATATGGTATCACTGTTAAATCAGTGTGGAAAACGCTGACGCGACATTATTGATAATTTTGTCAACCAATAAATCAATAAAATATCAGTTCATACTTGGTTCATACTACTCAAGCGGATTTTTAATTGATGGAGATGAACCAATAAGGAGCAGTTGCGAGTCACAACTGCGCTCTGATTGGTGGAGCCGCTCACTACGGCTCTCTGATTGGTCCAGCATCAGTCAAGGTCAATCGACCGGCCCGGGTTGCACTGCACTGCGCTTTCTGGGTCACTGTGCATGTGTGCAACGATGCACACGCAACTGCAAATCTATTCACGTCATGCAGTTCAAATAAAGCTGATTTTCCTTAAGGTATTTTGATACACCAACCAAGCCAGTCAAAGTTAATTTTGGTTGGCTAACATTTAAAACAAGTCTCATGTTTATTCTTAATTTTACTACAGAATATTTAAATATTTCAACCTAATGGTATCTGTTCCTTTTCATATGGGTACAGTACAATTGTAATAGGCAATTTAATCATACTTAATGTTATCAGTTTTAAGTAAGTTTATTTGGCATATAATGTTGTAAGAGCGAGCTCCGATGAAACATTTAATTAACACGTTTTAGCTTAATGCGTTAAAAGAAGTCGGGTTTTGATTATTACCGATAATCGGGTTTAGGTTAAAATATTATTATGTGATTGGTCAAAATCCACTACAGCTTGAATTTGTCTTTCGGGCTTTTCCCCATAGACTTTCAAAGCTTAAATTATCATCTTGTGAACGAATCTTTGAATTGAACTGAATAAAATGTAAAACAACAGTTGATGCATTAATAGTTAGCACACAATAAATCAGCAAGATCAGCTTTACAACTAATACAGTTATTATTGAATGAACAATGCAATACAGAAAATACGTTTTGAGGGGTGTCGTAAATTGTGAAAAAAGAGAAAACATATTCTGGTGTTCAATCTACTAGTGAATTGGTATTTAATACATGTTATAAGAGTAATATGTGGTAAGCGTTACTGAGGTTTTATAACAGTAATTATAATTAATTTATAGGGTTTAATTGGAGAAATAATTTAATAGTAAAAGGCAATACAGTACTTGGGTTAAGACGTGAGCCATCAGATCTATAAATATTAATTAATTAGCTTTTTTAAACATTAGCAAAGCTTGCACTCTTGTTAGTTGTTATTTATTGATTAATACCACCAAATCTATTAATACTAAAATACGTATTTTATCTTTAAATGAATACTTTAAAATAATTCAGTTTTCCAATATTAGATATTAAAATGTATCTAAATATAACATACTTCGTTTCTTTGACAACCCTCATAAACATTTCCAGCTATATCAAGATCAATTAAGTACATACTCACACAAGCACATACAAGTTACTCAAAATATAAAATAAATAATACATTCATTCTTAATTTTCTGTTCAAAGTAAGCTTCACAATTATTTCCTCAGGAAAAACAATATTTCCAGTTTGTTATAGAATTAAAGAAAAAACATGTTCAAACCTGTTGTATATTACTGATTACAAAATAAACTTATGACCGTATTTAATAATATGACCGTATTTATAAAATTAACAATATTTGCATATTTCAAATAATTAAACTTTATGTACTGGAACAAATTTGAACGAGGTAAGTAGTATAATACAATACCCCCGTCGCAGCAAACCTGCGTACTAAGCGAATTTCCAATGTCTTAATACCACATAAACCTGCATACCAAGTTTCCTAGAAATATATTCACGAATAAGCGATTAATACAATTTTAAATATTCTCCATAAGAATAACATTAGGGATGAGTACGCAGGTTTGCTGCTACAAGGATCACAAAATAATGTGTTTTTATGCAAATATCAACAGAACTCATCTAAGTAAAGTCACATAACAAGTTTCATTCATATACATTTAGAAATAAGCGATAAATAACATTTTAATTATTCTTCATAAGAATAACATGGGGAGCGAGTACCTAGGTTTGCTGCTACGGAACCATAAGTGAAAATTTTGTTTTTTGTTCAAACAACAAACCACAACCAGATGAAGCCATATACCAAGTTTCGTCAGTTTATATTCATAAATAAGCGAGATATAAAATTTATTTTCTCCATAAGAATAGCATTAGACAACGTACTGTGTTTAGTACTTGCAATATCTCAGAAACCAATAATTGGTTTCTGACAAAAAAAGATAAAAAAAGGTTAAAATTAAAAAATTGGTTTCTGATATATAGTTAATATTAAGGTATTGTATCATTGACGTATCAATTATTGACGTATGATAAAAGTACCAAATTTTTTTAAATCTGAATTCAATGGTATAGCTAAATATTTGATTTAAATAAAAATTACATGTAAAAACCCTCCCAAAAAAACACATTTTTGGTGTACAAAACCCCCACAACCCCCTTTGGATGGTGCGATTTGTCTGGTTTTCGAACTCGTTCAAATAAATGCTACTTTACACGTCTGTACCAAATTTCATCGAGATCGGACCATTTTTACGAGAGTTATCGTGCTTACGGACACATAAATAAATATATAAATATATATATATATATATATATATATATATATACAAAATTTGAACGAATGGTGTTTTTGGCATCCGGGGGCCTCAAAACGAAAAGTTATCATGGTCTCGGGCTTAAGTGTTACCATGCCACCTACGGTAATAGCTTCTTCTCTATAGCTAATTCGCTAATACTTAGTTTATATTAAATCGTTATTATAATAGCATCTAAAACTAGATTTATTGCTACATAAAGTTGTTGATTGATTGATTCTTATCAAGCTATAAACTAAACCGATACAATATTTAATAGTTGACATTACAAATAAAATGTCAATGTGAAAATTTGTAATTCTAACACATATTTAATTTTCTTACGTTAAACGAAAGCTTATAAATCCGATTAAAAAATTCCCCAGAGGACTATGTAAGAGGAAATGTCAAATACTTGTGGTGACAAGAGAGTTCCCCGAGGTATACCGCGCGATGGGCTTAACCCCCACTTAACCCTTACGCGTTCGTTCAAAATAACACCCCCCTCCCCCCCCGTACATTTACATCTTCCACGCAAGAATCTCCCGACTGTCGAAGCACAGATAACAGTTTTAACCCCTCTCATCCGACTTCTCCGTGTTTACATGTTTTTTTGTAGTTCAACGTGCACATTTACAATAAATAATATAAATAATTACTTGTAAGTTTTGTTTTGAATGTACTAATTGTATGTAGCAAACAAATTAATCCTAATTGCTTGATAATAAATATACTCTAGTTATTGAGTTTTGATTCTTCTATAAACTCACTTCTATTTATTTAAAATTGTTTTGAACAGCAATTCCAATCGTAAACTAACATCAATAGTCTACTGTTTACTTATACAGGGTGTTGCAAAAAAGGTGCACTGGCTATATTTTCGGATTCTAAACTCAAAAGTAAGCAAAATACCCCCGTCACAGCAAACCTGCGTACTCAGCGAATTTCCAGTGCATATATGTGACTCACTACTACATTGAGCTACTTACCAAGTTTCACAAAAATACATCCATAAATAAGTGATGTATAGCATTTTATTTATTCTCCATAAGAATAACATTAGGGTTGAGGACGCAGGTTTGCTGCAACGAGGAAGATAATTAATATTTTTTTGCAATTATCAATAAAACTGAACCAGGTAAAGCTATATACCAAGTTTTATTAAATTAGGTTCATCATTAAGGGAGATATACAACTTTACTTATTCTCCATACGAATAACATGGGGGCCGAGTATGCAGGTTTGCTGCTACGGGGACTATCAACAAAAAACTTATTTTTTGTCCTAATATCAATATACCACAACTAGGTGAAGCCACATACCAAGTTTCATCAATATACATTCAAAAATAATTGAGATATAGAATTGTATTTATTCTCCATAAGGATAACATTGGACAACGTACTGTGTTTAGCACTTTGAATATCTCTGCAACGGTTGGACGTAGAACAACGATTAAAACACCAAAATGTTTGTTTTGTTGAGCTAAACACATTAATAAACAGAAATGTGAAGTTTTTAGTAAAACTATCTGAGAAAAATCTAAAAACCTTTTTCCCATAAGATTAACATCGGACACGTTTTTTGGATTTTCTCCGCAACCACTTACCCTAGGTTAATGATTCAAAATACTAAATTATTTGTTTTTTAAGCTCTATAAAATGGCTATAACCAAAATTGAGTGTTTTCAACATTTTGGGGTGAAATTTGCAAATAACCGATTTTTGGAAAATTGTAAACCCCCATAAACCCCCTTCCCATAATGCGATCGATCTGGTTTTCGAACTTAAAGTCATAAATGCTACTCTCCACATTTTTGCCAAATTTAATCAAAATCGGGTGTTTCTTTCAAAAGTTATCGCGGTAACGGACACACACACAGACACACACACACACACACACACACACACACACACACACACACATACCCGGTCCGCTATATTTGAGGGGCCCTGGTCGTAGACTCAATTGTGGGGTCTTTCAAAGTACAATCGGATTCTTATGTTGTTAGTAGTCCCATTGTTAATGGCAACATCAGTTTTCCTAAACACACCAACATTTTCACACAACTACTGTATAAACCCCAATTATGGGGCCATGTCGTGTGTAAGGCACCATATTTGAGTATATTTCACACACAGCTAATTATGGGGCCTTAAACCCCCATATAGAGGCGTCTGCACACACACGTCACAGTTTTTGAAAATTAAATGTCCTTAAATAATTATCAATTAATTGTATTTACGTTACATGTGTGTATCGATAGTAATGGTTCTCACGTTGGGACTGACTCTATGGCGTTGGCTACGGCTGATCCAGCTGTGTATGTTTTTCTATATTTGCGGGGCCGTGTGTGTGAGTTTGACCGTACTCGGGGGTGGGGGGGCATGGCTGTCGTCTAATGAGCTTGTTTTGTTTTGTGTTAGGTTATGTTTTAAAATGTTGACGTTTCGAGTTTTTACGAGTATACCTCCCCCCACCCCTCAGGCCGAGACCAGTTCGTAGTTTTCATTGATAAGAGAGATAAACAAGTCACTTCGATGGCCGGTTCTCCTGCTTATTCTCCTTCAACGCCTACCCTTCCGCCGCCGCCGAGTTTGTTATGATCTGTATAATAATACAATTTGAGGTTTTGTCTGTCTTGTCTGTCTGAATGTTTGTATGTGACGCTCGAGGAACCTACTTTGTCGGCCTTTCACAAGGTAATGGTTTTCTGAAAGTGTCAAATTTGTGTACTGAAATTGAGTATGGCGATGAGAATGATTAGCCTATAGCAACTTGATTCACCTGTACGCCCTTAGGTCTCTGCCCCACAACCCGTCAAAGTAGCCGTGTTAAAGCACTACGCGCACTGGGACGGTGCGGCACGGATGGGCAAGCGGTACGGTAATTTTCAAAAGTAAGTAACATAAAATGTAATGTCCTTGGGGAACCGAGATTTGCTCGAAAAGCCAGTTAGTTTGTTAAAATTGCCTAGACTACTTAGGGGCCCCATACACATATTACTTAACGCATTTTTTCGCAATTTCAGCCCTCCCCTCCCCCATGTAACGCACCATAACGCTTGGCCATACCCCCCTCCCCCAATGTGTTCCGTAATTCAATCGAAGTAGGCTTTATAACAGCTTACAACTTTTAAACATCGTTTTATTAGCAATTTGGATCATGGATTTCACTGAAATCATTAAACTTTAAATGACTTTCTTTTATCAACATTTGTTATTTCAAAGCGAATACTAATAATATTCAGAACAAAATAAACTATCTCAGCTAAACCGTAACAATTTTAATTTATAACTAATACAAATACAATACAACTTAAAAAACTAAAGATGCGGTTGGCATTGCGAAATACTGTATCAAGTCATGGTTTTACACTATAAATCAACACAAAACATAGGTGTAAAGCAATACAGAACTGTTTTTACACTAGAAAAGCCTGATACTCCTTTGTTAGAGTGTTTTTATCATCCCCAGCAACTTCACGCCTACTTTCAAGCCTGACTGGACCTTCTCCTAACATTATAATGCGCAAAATTGTATTCCCAGCTTTGGAGGTAAATGAAACCAGGAGCATCAGAACAGCCAAAAAATCTATGTTTTCAGATTTCATGTTTTTACACTGATTTTGAGTTTTACAAGTTGTTATGTGGAAATTCACTTCCCTCACGTCAGCGTGCTGCGTGCGAACTCGTTTTCACGGTTTCTCTTCAAGACGAGTATAATTGCTTTGCTTATTTGCTCGTTTCTTTTAATTTTGGGCATAACCGTTTAGTATTCAATCTTCAGTTTGACTGGTCCTCACAATATATACATTATCTAATGATGTATATTTAATGTTATGTATATATTGATTCTAATCACTATTCTAACTTCTAACAAATATCACATGATACTTTATCAAATGAGTGTTATTAGTGAATTTCTTACGAAAAGTGAACTATTAGCATGACCCGCACGGTCAAACTTAAGCCCGAAACCACCGTAGAAATTCCTAACGGGACCCCCCTGAACGTTCAAAATTATATATATATATTAAGATTTGTGTGTTTGCACTCTGGTGGTCACATTGTTTGTCCGATTTACTTAACATTTGGTAGGGACGTTCCTTTCTATAATCAGTTAGACAAGTTAGTTGGGAAAAACAATCGGAAAACTCTAAACCCTTTTTTGGGGATTAATCTTTCAATTTTCGAGTTTTTGGGCCCAAAAAGGGTTTGAAAAGCCCCGTATGTCAAATTAATGCATGTACAAAGATGGAAATTAGTGAGGCGAAACTTTTAAGCCCTCTGTCGTCATTCTAGCCTAAATATTTACTGAGTTATTAAAGAAAATGTGTATCGACCAAACACAGTACGTTGTCTTATAAGGGTTTTACATTAGAAAAGCCGGTTATTCATTTGTTGGTATACTTTTATCTTCCCCAGAAACCTCACGCCTACTTTCAAGCCTGACTGGACCGTCTTCTAACCTTATAACGCGCAAAATTGTATTCCCAGCATTGTAGGTAAATGAAACCAGGAGCATCAGAACAGTAAACAAAATCAATGTCTTCAGATTTTCACTAACAATTGAAATAAATGTAACCTATTTTTTACTCTGATTTTGAGTTTTAAAAGTTTATTATGTGGAAATTCACTTCCATCACGTCAGCGTGCTGAGTGCGAAATATTTTTTACATTTGACTGGTTGCTTTCGAACATCTGTTACGATTCTTTTGTTTTATTTACAAATCTTATCCATAACCCCAATCTTAGATTTTTTTAAATATCTTTCTACATAATATTACAATTTTCCATGGATGAGGCCTGATTAGATCATCTTTATTAACCAATAAATTCGATAGTTCTAACATTTGGAAAACCCTAAAGTAAAGCACTTTTGGAGCAGGAGAAGGCAAAGGTTTCATTTTGATGTATTAACTATCCTCCTAACAAATGGATGCTCAATCGGTCCAGTAACTACTAACGTCAGTGATGATACAATTTTAAAGGCCGACGGAGATAAGTCCCAAAGGACATACGGGATGGAAAGAATAGGCCTGTTTCTGATTATAGTGCATTGCTTGCTGTCTTTCTATCAAATATTTGCTCAATCGGTCTAGTAAGTATATAATTAACATGGATATGTTGAAGGTCGTTTAGGGCCGAGGCTCATTGGAACGGGAATAAGCCCATAACTGTTTTGGAATGGACACATCTTCTTCCAAATATATGTTCAATATTACCTTAGTTTGTTGGAATCATTAAAGGTGGACTTAAAAACACAAAAAATATTAGTATTATACTCACAATGACTAACTAGACAATCTGAGCTTTAAATACCATGTTGCAAGGGCTTATGTGTTTTGTACCCAATGTTTCATTGCCGTACAGTTATTTAATATTATTAAGTATACTCTTTAATTTAGTAATCTAGTAATTGAGTTGGTCGAACTCTCTCTGTAAAAGATTTGAAAAAAGTCGTCAACCGTTACTTTTTAAAACCATACAATTTTATGAAGGAAAAGGGACTCACTGATAATTTTTTATTTCTGTGTTGAATACTTTTAGGACTACGTGCAGTAGAAATTTTAGTCCTGAGATGCACTCCTTTTTACTGTAGCTTTTCAAAAATTGACGAAACAAAAAATGTAAGTTTTCTTACAATACCGGTACCGGTATCTGAAAAGGGACTGAATGAAATAAAGTGAAAATGTTACTGAATGTTCTTTACACAAATAGGAATACCTCATAAAAAAAATTATGACTGAGACTCAAATATATTTTACTCATGATATAATCAAGCCGTTGTGTGCTAACTTGTCAGTGCACTGTCGTTTAAAAATGCAGCGTTTTTACTGAAATTCATTGCTTTATTTCTCAAAATATGGTTAGGTCTCAGTCACAATTTTTTTATGAGATATTCCTATTTGTGTGAAGAACATTCAGTAAAATTTTAATATTAAAGAAATTTAAAAAAAATAAATTATCATCATTGCACAGTGGTAAGACTGTTAGGCCTACTCAAAATAAACATATAGGATACTTTTATAATCCTGACTCCCCCACTGCCATGACTTAAAATTTAAACCTCTTCTCAAAATACGGTACCTTTCAAATTGATCGATGCTGGGCAGTCATTATCCAACGGTAAGCTCCTGGGTCTGTCAGGCTTACTTGTTGTGACGAGTGAAAGTGTTCCGATATAAGTTTCATCTGAAATAGATTAACAAGTGGTAATTAACTGTACATTTATCCGGATGTTTAAAATGTTTAGGTTTCTGTTGGTAGATTCAAATGTGCCTAAGCCTACATTATACATAGTTATTAGGTACACATACATATATATATATATATATACATATTGTTAGTACCGTACTATGTGTAACTTAAGAATTCCTCAACAAAAAAGCTTATCTTTAAAAAATAGTTTGAAGTTTTAAAAGTTATTTCGCGAAATAGTTGTGTTTTAGGTGTATAAATATAAAGTAAGTTACTGTATTATAACACTCTATTTATGTATTAAACTTAGATATTATTAGTATTTGAATAACGGGTATGGATTCATAAGTGGTTAGATTATTTTCAACCCATATTTTTTGGTACCGGTACTATAAATATTTTATCCGAATGCGACGTTACTATCGAAACAATGTTTAAAAATGGCAATTGCTACATTAGTTAGCCTTTATCAATAATTTTCAGCAGTTAAAAGCTGTTAGGCCTATAGTTTTAACAGAAATATATGCAACAGCACGCTGTGCTGTTAAAATAAGGTTATGTTAGTCATGTAACATAACACTTCCTCAGCGCCCTGTACAACAAGTGGTAGCCCACACAAATCAATAATATTTTATCATTTGCTGTACTCTTACCTTTTACTCTTAAGAAAAAACATCGATACATAAGAAATAGGTAGGGCTATAGAAAAAAATAGTGGCTTGAAACTCATTCTAATGTAGTTTTAATACAGAATAAAAAAAGTGTTGAAAATAATTTAACCGCTTAATTAATACCAATTAAAAACCCTACCATAATTAACCCTTCGATGTATTCATTCATAACTGTTGTAACCACACAAAAATGATATGTAACTAGTAATCTATTTTAACTACGTACCGGTAGGTAGTCCTAGTTGTAAGTTAGTACCTTAACTGTTAAGGTTGTGAAAGAAACCTGAATAATTGCACTTCAAAGCATGGACTGATTATGGATTAACCAAAATTAATTGCTACCTGCATGTTCTTTGAGTTTTAAAGTAACTTAGGCCTACATACAATTTTACAAATATCTCTGACTTGTAGTAAATAGGCCAAGTTATTTGATTCTTAATTATGAATATGGGCATATTTAGCTTCAAATAACTTTATTCAATTAAGTTTGTGACTGCCGTGTGAAATTAGGAAATAAGAACAAGTTGGAAAGCTTTAAAATAGTTGTAAAGTTAATTAACCATAACCTAGCCATGGTTTAAGCCAAAGAAAAGTGAACTAATGCAGGGTCCAGTTGAATATTGACAATAAAAATAAGTATTAAAACTAATTATAACTATTATAAAACTGTTTACTGTATTTACCTTTATCCATCGTTATGAACACTTCCAAAACAGATTTCTTGAGTACTTTCATATCTGCCGAAATACCATAAACAACAAATCTAGAAAATAAAGGCAAATGGCGGCGAGTTAGTTGACAGTTGACAGTTGAACAATAGTTTCATAAACGTCCGCTGTCACGTGATCTGTGGGGAGCGCAACGAGCGCTGTTTAACTGAAAGTGCTGCCTGTTTATTCGGAGAATATTCGTTTCAGAACACTCTGAGAATGTTCTCAGCACATTTGAAATTTATTAGTTATGAATTTATTAGTTATTTATTAGTTATTCCATAAAGTGTAAAAAAAGGATATTCTAAGAATATTCTCTGGGCTACGGTATTTGAAATGAATATTCTAAATGTTTGTTCTGGGAATGTGCGTAGAATATTCACATAATTCCGGCACATAGAGGGCACATTCCGAACTTTCTGAGAATGCGTCCCTAGAATATTATGTGCTGTCTGGGCTACCTACATACCAAATTTCATATGTATGAATCGGACCATTGGTTCACATTGGATTGGATGAAAACATCCATACAGACAGACAGACATCCCGTAAAAATAACTTTTTTGGGTTCAGGGAGCACCAAAACGAATATTTCCACTAACAATTGAAATTCGAAAATTTTGACGAAAACAATACTTTCTCCATATACTACTTATAAGGGGGAGAAAGTAAAAGTCAAAGCCCTGGCTGGCTGACTGACTCACTCACTCACTCATCACTAATTCTCCACCTTCCCATGTAGGTAGAGAGCTGAAATTTTGTACACTGATTCTTTAGGCATAAAATAGGAAAACTAAATGGTTTTCATTCTGATCTGACCTTAGGGCTCCGCCAGAGATCCCGACGAAGTTCCCAAGTATTTCTTATGGACATTCATTTTTGTTTGAGCTAATGAAAATACAAACAGCTGGTCTTGATTCGTAGTAGTTCCACGGGTTAACCACAGAATGCAGCACACACAACTGTCATAGTTTTTATAGATTATTTGCGGGGCGAAGCCCGACGGCACATTATCACGCTATTATTAAATTGTTTGTAAAAGCTAGTTAAACAGCTAGTAAACTATAAATATACAATACGTTTGTTCCCATGATAATGTAGGTCTATCATACCATTCTAGAATAATTCTAAAACTGTGACAAATGTATATTTACATGCAATTAACTTTTTAATTATCAATAAAAAGTATCGTTTAAGCCTTTTGAGAACAGCTTATGTAATTTAGACTTTTGGATATTTTGAATTCGGTACCAATTCCGTGAGGTTCGAATTGTCCAATAAGTTCCACTGTATTACATCAACTTCAATAAACACAATTATAAATAAGCTTTTCAATTGTAACACACTCCTATTCAAACTTGTTTAATATAAGTTTTTTAACTTTTATCGTAATGTATATATAATCAAGTTTAAAATCGCAATTAACTCGTATTAAAATAAGGGTAATATAAGTCGTTTAACCGTTTATTGAAATTGTTTCAAAACAACTTTTTATAATTGATATAAACACGTTTTAAAACAAGTTTAATACAAGTATTTTAACTGTTAAAGAATTTGTTTTTCAATTCAACTTTACAATTGTTATAAACTCTTATTAAAAAAAGTTTAATATGAGTCTTCTAACTATTACAGAAATTGTTTCAAATCAACTTTACAATTGTTATAAACTCGTATTGAAACAAGTTTAATATAAGTATTTTAACTGTTATTGAAATTGTTTCAAAACAACATTAAAATTATTATAAAGTTGTATTAAAAAAAGTTTAATAAAAGTCTTTTGGCTGTTTTTGAAATTGTATCAAAAAACTTTAAAATTATTATAAAGTTGTATTAAAACAAGTTTAATATAAGTCTTTTAACTGATATTAAAATTGTTTCAAAACCACATTAAAACTGTTGTAAACTAATATTAAAATTTACAACATTATCACGACATTACAACTGATATCAAAACAATTTTAAAGTTGTTTTGGGTTTGTATTAAAGTTGTTTTAATATAAAACTTATATCAAAATATATTGAAATTGTTTTAAAACAATTTTAGGACCGTTTTCAACAATTTTTATGCTACTTGGGATTTACTTGTTCTAAAAACAAAAATATAAACAAAGACAAAATATATGACTTTATAAATTTAAACGTATGCATGGCCAAATTACAGACGCAATATCTAGTAGCATCATGGGTCTCTCAGCGTTGCCAGCTCGTGCCCCAAAACCCACGATTTTCGACCTAGACATATTATGCCATAACCACATATGGCAACAACGCAAAATCCCCCAGCTGCCTAATTTGACGCTCCTGACTATAAGGGCTCCACTCCACGGTTCCTGTAAGTTCCAATGCAAATCTTATGGAAGGATATTATTTATAAAATTACCAGCTAGAGTTCTTCGTCAGTTAGGGCAAAGGAAGTCATATGGTAAAACTTAACAAGAATTGATAGTGATGGTTAGGTAAATTACTTGTAATGTGTTTAAAATTGTCGCGGGCGAAGCCGCGGGTAACAGCTAGTATAAATATAAAATATGGGTGTTCACATTGAACAACTTAAATTTGCCCACAACTTAGTCATACCAAGTCCTATTTGTGAATTTTAGTATTACGTATTTAGAGTCAATGTTTCACAATGGTTCTCAGGTTTCAATTTTAGAGGGAAAACCGTGTAGGGAGAATAATGCTTCCAGAAGCATCCATATTCTTCCAGGAGCATCCATATTTTGTATTAATGTAGGAAGTACTGTACAAGAGTATAAACATAACAATTCAAATTAAAAGTTAGTACAGGTATTACAATATGTATGACATATTTGTTATAATTCACCATCTTGACCCATGAGATCCATAAATTTTATACGAAGTTTGATTTCCCATTGTCATTATATGTAGTGTGTCTTAACCGATGTTTAGCTTAGGTTTAAGTATCAGTAAATACAAATGGTCAGGTCTCTGATTATATCAGCCTTCCAAACCTTCCATGAAACGACACGTGGCCAAGTTGAAATAAAAAGGAGGTTTTAACTAGGCAACGTCGTCTCTTTTATATTTATGAGTCTAAACTCTTAACACTTTGTGAAACGGTATTTCGCGTGACGCTCAGTTATGAAACCCACGAAACTAAAAATAGAATAATGATTATCCATAAGAATAAATTATGTATGCATCTTGAATGAAGTTGGGTTCGTGTTAACCGATGAAGAGTTTAAAAAGAGATCAAAAAGTAACTCATAAAAAATACCGTAATAAGAATAAATAAAATTGTTCTAAGTTAAACATTACCATTTTTATAAATCACTTATAACTCACTTTTTCCAGGGACTCGGGAAAAATAGCAGTATTTCCAAAAAGTTACCAACAAACGAGAAATAACAAAAAAATCCCCCAAAAGAAAAGCATGGGGATTTAAAAACGTCTGCATTGTTTACATTAAAACATGTGATGATTTATGAAATTTTCCGAATGATTTGACTTCATTATTTGTATTAAATCCCAAGTTTAATGTGAAATATATTTAAATAACACAATCATAACTAACAGCGCATATAAATTAAACTACATAATTGTATACAAATCTGCGTTACTAAATCTAAGTTGTAAATTATTAAAAACTGATTAAAAAACCTCTAGAAGTAAAAAGGCAGCTTAATTGTAAGGACATATTTTGGCAGAACGATAGTTCAAGATCAAGAAAAAATGTGTTTATTGCTATTTCAAATCAAATTAATTATAAACTACAAAATAATCCAGAAAGGAGCCAAGAGTGGAGGCTCAGGTGGTGAGCTGTGAAATGGAATTAAGCCTGTAAATCGTGTTTGAGTTATTAAATGTGGTGAGCTGGGTTTATTGCTGCACACGGCCGGCGCTTCCTGTTCTCCTTGGTATCTTCTCACATGTAAATGTACCAGATGTAACGGTTTACAGTCTTATATTGCCCTAGTTAATTTGATAATTATGTGCTTAAAACCTGTTTACAGCAAATTTAACTGTGTGAAAGATATTTCCGTTTAATGCTATGTTTCCTGGTAAGTATACTGTTGCCATTTAGGCATCAAAGATAAGCGGTCATGACAACGATTTTAAACTGCATAATATCTAGTGGTGATATTAATCCCGAGATATCCTAAATATATTAAAAAATACCCCCGTAGCAGCAAACCTGCGTACTCAGCGAATTTCCAATGCATATATATGTATCTTAATACCACATAAAGCCACATACCAAGTTTCATCAGTATACATTCATAAATAAACGATTTATGACATTTTAATTATTCTCCATAAGAATAACATGGCAGCTGAGTATGCAGGTTTGCTGAAGCAAGGAACACAAAAAATGGGGTTTTATACAAATATCAATATAACTCATGTAGGTAAAGCCACATACCAAATTTGATTAATTTATTTTCATAATGAAGGCAGATAACACGTTACTTATTCTCCATAAGAATAACATGGGGCTGAGTACGCAGGTTTGCTGCTACAGGAGCCTTGGGTAAAAAATTGTCTTTTTGAGCAAATATCAATGGTCCACAACCAGATGAAGCTGTATACCAAGTTTCGTCAGTATACGTTCATAAATAAGCGAGATATAAAATTTTTATTTTTCTCCATAAGAATAACATTAGACAACGTACTGTGTTTAGCACTTTCAATATCTCGGTAACCAATTGACGTAGAGAAATGATCAAAATACCAAATTGTGTGTTTTTTTAAGCTGAATCTAATGGAAAAAAATAAAATTTGACTATTTCCAAAATTATATGTAAAAAATTCGAAAAACCCATTTTTGGGGTACAAAACCCCCACAAAATACCCCTTCGGATAGAGAGATCTGGCTGGTTTTCGAACTTAAAGTCATAAATGTTGCTTTACACGTTCATACCAAATTTCATCAAAATCGGATAATTTTTACGAGAGTTATCGTGCTCACGGACACATTATATATATATATATATATATATATATATATATATATATATATATATATCTATATATATATATATATATATAGATATATATATATATATACAGTTTCGAACGAATGGTGTTTTTGGGGTCTGGGGACCTCAAAACGAAAAGTTATCATGGTCCCGGGCCTAGGTCTTACCATGCCGACTACGGTAATAGCTTCTTCCCTATAGGGGAAATTCGCTAATACATGTTTTATCCATTAAAACGATTATTCTTTAAGAGGTTTTGTATGGATACATTTGTAGAACACAATGAATTAGTTAAAGGACAAGAGATATCGAACTAAGGGAAGGTTTATTGGAGATTCCTTGCGTAAACGGATCAAAGAATTTCTCTTAAGGAGAAGGTGATTGCTCCCTGATAAAGAAGTGGTCAAAAAGACAATCACAAATTTCACGTGACATTGTGATGGAAGGTCAGAGAGAAAGGGAACTGTCAGTGACATTCCGTCTGACCAAGGGCAGTAACATTTGTGGCAACGGTTAGGCTATCAGATCAAATACCCTGGAAGACTAAGAGTCTTGTGATAGGAGAATGGGTCACGAGCCGACGGTAATCTCGTGTGACAGGTCATAGACCAACCGTTTTATTGGTCGACGAGGATTTCTTCCTTATCTATTCAACCTCTGTGGCAGTTTTAATCCTTAATCTGAACTTCGTTTACTATTCACATCTTCGCTAAACACTTGGCCAAAGACAAAGTATAAATAACCAAGGTTAAACATGTCAGTGAATGTGTCTCTAAAGGAATTATTTCTTGAATGCATAAGGGATTGATATTATATTTTAAAATGTAAAAGTTAATAAGTTTGCCTAGTACTTACTTTATAAGTTAGGCAAACAATAAGTTCATATAAATAAATTAAGGTTATCTACCAGGATTTTCGTTACAGAGAGCAGCAAAATTTTTCACGTTAATTTTATCGTATTTATGTTACTGGATATATTTATTTATTTGTAGTGACTAGATATATTTTGGGTTATTATGTATGTAATAAATAGCTAGCATTTATTCAAATGGAATACAATTGTTTTAGTATACAAATTTGTTGTATGTAATTAACACATTGGGTAGTATGAATAAAAGCTAGATAAATAAATCTGTAGCTTTTTCTAAGCTTTGAATGAATAAAACCTAGCACTTGCTAACCCCTCTGAAAAGTTAAGCGTTTCCTAATCTGAATTTGAATAAACTACTAAGCATGTGTTAAATAAAAAAGAAAACAAAACTATACCTATTCCTTTCCTTTCGTAAGATTCCACAACCTAGAGCTAACTTTTAATGAATTAATAAGCTCCCAATTTTTGAGTCACGGTTGGGGCTATATAGGTTAGTAAAAGGTCATAAAATGTTTATATCACTAATAATTGCATGCTATTTTGATTAGGCTGGCTGTTTTGATGTGTTTAGGCTGTATTTTTTTAATGTGATTCTTAATAACTTAATTATTCTTTAAATCATTCAATCCTTAAACGAGACGTGACGCAGCTAGAGGATAGAAGGTAGAGAAAGTAGAGAAGTGAACCCGAGTTACGAAGATGGACGAGCAACCCTGATAGCTCCGCACAGCTAGAGGATAGAAGGTAGAGAAAGTAGAGAAGTGAACCCGAGTTACGAAGATGGACGAGCAACCCTGATAGCTCCGCACAGCTAGAGGATAGAAGGTAGAGAAAGTAGAGAAGTGAACCCGAGTTACGAAGATGGACGAGCAACCCTGATAGCTCCGCACAGCTAGAGGATAGAAGGTAGAGAAAGTAGAGAAGTGAACCCGAGTTACGAAGATGGACGAGCAACCCTGATAGCTCCGCACAGCTAGAGGATAGAAGGTAGAGAAAGTAGAGAAGTGAACCCGAGTTACGAAGATGGACGAGCAACCCTGATAGCTCCGCACAGCTAGAGGATAGAAGGTAGAGAAAGTAGAGAAGTGAACCCGAGTTACGAAGATGGACGAGCAACCCTGATAGCTCCGCACAGCTAGAGGATAGAAGGTAGAGAAAGTAGAGAAGTGAACCCGAGTTACGAAGATGGACGAGCAACCCTGATAGCTCCGCACAGCTAGAGGATAGAAGGTGGAGAAAGTAGAGAAGTGAACCCGAGTTACGAAGATGGACGAGCAACCCTGATAGCTCCGCACAGCTAGAGGATAGAAGGTAGAGAAAGTAGAGAAGTGAACCCGAGTTACGAAGATGGACGAGCAACCCTTATAGCTCCGCACAGCTAGAGGATAGAAGGTAGAGAAAGTAGAGAAGTGAACCCGAGTTACGAAGATGGACGAGCAACCCTGATGGCTCCGCACAGCTAGAGGATAGAAGGTGGAGAAAGTAGAGAAGTGAACCCGAGTTACGAAGATGGACGAGCAACCCTGATGGCTCCGCACAGCTAGAGGATAGAAGGTAGAGAAAGTAGAGAAGTGAACCCGAGTTACGAAGATGGACGAGCAACCCTGATAGCTCCGCACAGCTAGAGGATAGAAGGTAGAGAAAGTAGAGAAGTGAACCCGAGTTACGAAGATGGACGAGCAACCCTGATAGCTCCGCACAGCTAGAGGATAGAAGGTGGAGAAAGTAGAGAAGTGAACCCGAGTTACGAAGATGGACGAGCAACCCTGATAGCTCCGCACAGCTAGAGGATAGAAGGTAGAGAAAGTAGAGAAGTGAACCCGAGTTACGAAGATGGACGAGCAACCCTGATAGCTCCGCACAGCTAGAGGATAGAAGGTAGAGAAAGTAGAGAAGTGAACCCGAGTTACGAAGATGGACGAGCAACCCTGATAGCTCCGCAGTTTTCATATAAATTACAATTACTGTACATAATTAATTCGTAGAATTGGTCGTCACATCCGCACGAGTAAATCTGGAGTAAATATAAATATATTACGCCACTATTTCAGGACGCTTAGTTATTGTTTTTATGTGTTTGTGATACAAGTAAATTCATTTACAATAATGTACAATACCATTGTCACTAATAATCTTTGAAGACAGTTTTTTTAGATAATTATCTTAAACTTTCTTAATTTTAATAAACATAGTTTAAAAAATTACTTCTTTCGTGTGAGAGACATCAACAAAAGAAGAAATTGTATTTTAAGTAATCATATATTATAGTGTACATTCTCGTTAAACTGTTTTTAGGGTCAAAAAAGGGTACACACTATTATCATAAGAGTGTTTAAATTAAATAGTTAATATAGACCGAGGTGAGTTATTTTAGTTTTCCTCCAGCAGAAAAATGGACAGATACGACAGGAGTAAAGTACCGCCAATGCTGAATACCGCCAACACGCACTCATATAACCCTCCAATCATCTTCCGAGCACTTTATACATTTATTTTTCTTTTAGCGAATTTCCCCTATGGGGAAGAAGCTATTACCGTAGTCGGCATGGTAAGACCTAGGCCCGGGACCATGATAACTTTTCGTTTTGAGGTCCCCGGACCCCAAAAACACCATTCGTTCGAAACTGTATATATATATATATATATATATATATATATATATATATATATATATATATATATATATATATATATGTGTGTCCGTGAGCACGATAACTCTCGTAAAAATTATCCGATTTTGATGAAATTTGGTATAAACGTGTGAAGCAACATTTATGACTTTAAGTTCGAAAACCAGCCAGATCGCTTTATCCGAAGGGGTATTTTGGGGGGGTTTTGTACCCCAAAAATGGGTTTTTTGAATTTTTTACATATAATTTTGGAAATAGTCAAACTTTAGTTTTTACCATTGGATTCAACTTAAAAAAACACACAATTTGGTATTTTGATCATTTCTCTACGTCAATTTGTTACCGAGATATTGAAAGTGCTAAACACAGTACGTTGTCTAATGTTATTCTTAGGAGGAAAAGAAAAATTTTATATCTCGCTTATTTATGAACGTATACTGACGAAACTTGTTATACGGCTTCATCTGGTTGTGGACCATTGATATTTGCTCAAAAAAACTATTTTTTGCCAAATGCTCCCTTAGCAGCAAACCTGCGTACTCAGCCCCATGTTATTCTTATGGAGAATAATTAAAATGTCAAATCGTTTATTTATGAATGTATATTGATCAAACTTGGTATGTGGCTTTATTTGGTATTAAGATACATATATATGCATTGGAAATTCGCTGAGTACGCAGGTTTGCTGCTACGGGGGTATTTGCCAAATTATGTTTTAACTTATAAAAATCACCACAACTCAGTTATTTAATATCCGATAGTCAAAATCTTTATATCAACATTTTTGGGACAAAAGACAAAACATTTTGGATTCTTACGGTCTTTTGTTAATTATTACGTTTTTAAATATGTTTAGCTTTGAAAAAGAAAAATGGCCGCCAATTTTTAAAAAGGTGAAAGTTAAGAACTTGAAATTCAATAACAAATCATCATTAAGTAAAGGGATGGAGCATGCCAAGTTTCAAACCAGAACCTTTAACGGTTCAAAAGATATAATAAATTTAGTACAAAACACAAACAGACCGACTGGCGCTAAACGAAGCGGAATTTCAAAAAATGTCCATCTACATTTTAGCGAATTTCCCCTATAGGGAAGAAGCTATTACCGTAGGTGGCATGGTAAGACTTAAGCCCGAGACCATGATAACTTTTCGTTTTGAGGTCCCCAGATGCCAAAAACACTATTCGTTCAAATTTATATATATGTATATATATGTGTGTGTGTGTGTGTGTGTGTGTGTGTGTGTGTGTGTGTGTGTGTGTGTGTGTGTGTGTGTGTGTGTGTTTGCACTCTAGCGGTCGCAATTTTTGTCCGATTTACTTAAAATTTGGTAGTGACGTTCCTTTCTATAATTAGTTGGACAAGTTTGTTGGGCAAAACAATCGGAAAACTCGGAAAACTCTAAAGCCCTTTTTTGGGGATTAATCTTTCAAATTTTGAGTTTTTGGGACCCAAAAGGGTCAGAAAAGCTCCTAATGTACAATTGATGCATGTAAAAAGATGGAAATTAATGAAGCGAAAGTTTTAAGCCCTCTCTCGTCATTCTAGCATACATATTTACCGAGTTATTAAAGAAAATGTGTTTCGACTAAACACAGTACGTTGTCTTAGGGGTTTTACACTAGAAAAGCCTGTTATTCCTTTGTTAGAGTACTTTTATCATCCAAGCAACCTCATGGCTACGTTAAAGCCTGTCTGTACCTTCTCCTAACATTATAATGCGCAAAATTGTATTGCCAGCTTTGCAGGTAAATGAAACCAGGAGCATCAGATTAGCTAAAAAATCACTGTTTTCAGATTTAAATAAGAATTGGAATAAATGTATGTTTTTACACTGATTTTGGGTTTTAAAAGGTTTTATGTGGAAATTCACTTTCCCCACGTCAGCGTGCTGCATGTGAGCTTGTTTATGTTTATTAACATGTGGTTTCCTGAGAGCAGAGATTAATATATTTGAGTGAAGATTACATATGTAGAGTAGTAAAAAAAATCAAAGGGGAATTGAGCTATAAATAACAATTGGAGGACCTTAAAAATGTATAAAAGAGGCAAATGAGTTATAAAAATCTGATTATCAGTAGGGGGAAGTGGTGAAATATTACTCCGAGTCATCTAAACAAACTGACTGGCCTTCCCCCGAGCAAAGCTCGGCCCCCAGGTACTGCAAATTATACTGTTGGGTGCATCATGGAGTCTGACCAAATTCAGTCTGGACCATCCTGTGAGCAGTTTCAAGTGGTTGATAAAACGCTAGTTAAAAGACGATGTTTAGCTGGGATTATAAATAATGATTTAAATTATCAAACAAAAAGTGTTATTGCCAACGTTTTAACATTTGTATATAATAAATAATCTAACAATTATACAATAGGTCTATTAATATAATATAATATAAAATATCTATAAATTAATTTGTCTTAATACTTAGGGGTTTCAGCCATCCAAGCACGGTCGAACATTGCCGGACGCCGACGATTCCTTTGACCTTCGCCAGAAAACTGACACAAATGGTTTACGTCAGGGCAAAAATCCACCATAGACGGGGTAACATTCGTGTGATTGCTCGCACAGGATAAATGCTCACCCGTGTTTATGGCGGGTTTTACACAAAGAAGGTGGTTTTCGCGAGATTGCTGTGGAAAACTATTTGACTAAAGCATCTGCCGAGGTGTTCAAATTCAAATAAAATCAATAAATCAATTGCTTATTTATAACCTCCAACAGAAAATTATATGACGGTACTTTAGGATAGATCATTTTTATCGAACTTAAAACATAATAACAGAACCACAGAATACTGAAGCATTAAAGTACAAATGTATTAATTCGTAACGTAATATTAATGTGTTTGGAAAGGAGGCAATAATGACCTTGGGCATTTTGTGACAATAAAGTTAGCTCTAATTATTTTACTAAATATTGGTACAGTTCAATCTAATTCTGATAAAAATTAAGATTCATTAAATCTGACAATACTTGTTGATGATGGTGGTACATTGGTCATAAAGCCTGCTTCACTGGACCGGGTCCGGCATCGGAAGCGGGTACACGCCGTGATTGCCGTGGTGTACCATCGGGTGTACCCCTACGCAATCTGATGGTTTCTTTGGGTACTAGATCAATATGTTAAATATACAGAATCACTGATACGAAATTACAATTGTAGTTTTATAAAAAAAGCCAGCTGATCATCTGAGAAAGAAAAACCCATAAGGGTTCTGTAAACATGTGTTTCTGAGAAATCTCCCAAATGTTAGCTTGCACAAACTTGCAACATTGCAAAATCCCCCACCCGCCTAATTTGACACTCCTGACTTATATGTTAATGGGATATGAGTAGTGTGCATTTGAGGCTGCTGGGGCGGAAGTGACGTCATCCGGTCACGTGACCGGATGCGCTGAGTCATTAAACACGTCATCTGAGCCTCAGCCAGTGACGTAGGCGGTTTTGTGACGTAATGAGGGGAAAGTTTAAAGGTCAAGGTCACGGGGAGGTAATTTTAAAAAAGTACTACCTCGCACGCGTAAAATCCGATTGTGATTCGATAGTTTTCATTCGATAAAAATATCGAATGAAAAAATCGAATGATACGAGTGCGAGGTAGTACTATTTCATTTATTACTTTAATGTTTACATTTCTTTTTATTTACAATAAGTTATTTTTACAATAATTTATGTTTACAATAGTTCCCCGTTGTTTGTCGTCATCGATGTTGTTGATCCGGAGTCGCGGCCGTCAGACGCAGTTTTCAAGTGCTGCGCTTGTTTGTCCAATCGGTCCATCCCGACTGTGTGTTCCTCGCCTATTTATGTGACCGCAGGGAACACACAGTCGGGACGAGCAGCTCGATGTTCACCGGTCGAGAGCCGGAGGTGTACTGGCTATTCACAAGCTAGCGTTGTAATCGTACTAAATGGTGGGGGTAAAAGTGTGGTGGGGCGGAGCAGATGGCGGACGGCAGATGGCAGGCGGCAGATGGTAGGCGGCAGGTGGCAAGTGCGCGGCAGATGGTTGCTACTCCATTCGCCGCCAAAGTAATGCAAGCCGTCGCCGTAATTCTTGTATTTTATCTTGACGGTTCATTTGATATGTTTTACATCTACATATGCAATAGCTGAAACACCTGCACTTACGACAAGCTTTCCCGTCAACTTGATCGCCTGGTATTTTAAAACATTGCAACTCGCAACAATATGTCTTCAAATTGTTATCGAAAAATAAATTGTTCATCGGTGGCACCGACATGTTAGCTGCAGCGTGTGTTAGACAAGACTGAGACTAACTTCACTGCTCCCTCTCTTTTATAACCCTTCATAAGTTAACCCTGAATGAAAGTTCAAGGTCATCCATTTGAATTTAAAAAAAAGCAACACAGCAGTATATAAAATAATATACTGCTATGTTGCTGTTTTTTTTTGTTTTTTCTTTTAATGTTATTCTTTTTTTTATTTTTCTTTCTTTATTTAACAAACATTTTACAATACAATAAGCTTAAGTCTAACATTGATGACTAGAAATACAAACAGAGAAAAACAAATAGAGACATTATGTACAATGATGCATGATGTGCAGAGTGAGTTCCGTCGAGTTGTTGCCGCTTACACCGTGTGATACCAAATACAACGTCCCCGGTTGAATATCTCGCAAGTCTTCATTTTGTAGCAGTTGAACAAATCGTTTTGGAAGAAATACTTGAAACTTCGGCTCATCTCCTGGAGTCATAGGTCCTTCGCACAATGATACTAGAATTGCTTCTCCATGTGTGGTTTCCACTTTCTTGATGCTATGAATAATGTAATGTCTTTGTTCTTTTAGTTCTGAACATTTTTTAGTTAGCAGAAGGTTCGATTTTGAGTGAGTGTTGAATTAATCAACCAATGTTTGTAGATACTGTTGTGATGCCATCTTCGTCGGTGGTGGTGTCTTCTGTGATGTTGCCTCTTCGGAGTCTCGAATAATACTCGTGCTGAAGCGGTGTTGTCTCCTCGTATTTATAGGCCCCGCTACCCCCACCACATTTCTGTTCTCCGCTACCCCCACCACATTCCTGCGTTTGTTTCAAGTAAGCAGCCAAACGATATGCGTTGTACAATGCACAGTTTGTTTGACCGTGTTTACGATCTTTTGCAGCGACACAAATATTACCGAGATTAATGTTAAAGTCCTTACTGATAGTTATATCGAAAACATTACCGTGCGTATACTTTTGTATCCAGTTCTTTTTTTCTAATCCTCTTGTGTATATATGTGAATATTGTTTGCAAAAGTTAAACATAATACTGTGCAGATTACTGTAGCTTATAAATCCTTCATACCAATGTATGTGATGAAAGTAGTTTGTTATCCATTTGTTTGTACTTTTTGCTTTGGTGTTAAGTTTGTTAAAAGAAAAAGGAGCTTCAAACGTGAATGGGTAGGCTACAAATGTAAGCAAGTCTAAAATTACTAATTCCTTGATAATAAACCTATCGTCATTATTTCGAAATGCTTGAAATTCTATTACACAAGGCTTTACACTCACTTCTTCATCCCCTCCGCTCATCATGGCACCTAGCGATCAACTAAACTGTTTTCCACACCACGGTAGGTTAAATACTAGGCCGTACAGTTGCAGGCGCGTTGGTGTATATTTAACGTGGGCACCGTCCCCAATAGGCCTACCCCACGTGTGTTCTTCTTTACTAAGTCAAACTTTAGTCTTTTTTAACTTCTTCTTCTTGTGTTTCGTTTTCTTCTTCTTCTTGTTTCTCCGTTTCTTCTTCTTCCTGTGTTGTTTCTTCTGTAGCTTCTGTAGCGATTTCTACAAGTGGTTCAAAATCCTTTAACTTTCTCCACATGCAAACTTCATGAGGTATTCTATTAAAAATAGATGTATCCACAGGTCCGTACACGATGGTGCTATCAGGTTGTTTTTCCAAAGTATCGACCAAATATTCTTTAATAATAGCGCTTGCAAATACCAACTGTCTCATGTACCTTTTAATAGGTTCTGTTGCGTAGTTTAAAACGTAGAATTCTTCACGTGACAGTAGAATCTTATTTTCATGTTGAGTCAAGTCTCTAATTCGCACTTGTAGTTGTCCGCGATGTTTAACAATATCGATTTCATTGTCACAATCCAAAAGTCGAATATGTATTTTCCTTCCACACAAACTGTTAGTTAAATAACATTCTATTAATTGTACATGTTTCAAAAATGACTCCCAAGCATTTTGCGAAAATAAAACCTTTTTTGTTCCATGGTGTAGTATTACTGTAGGGGAATAATCCAATGATTTCATCAATCCAACTGATACACTTTTACTGATGCATGC
Organism: Allygus modestus; assembly: GCA_963675035.1. Taxonomy (NCBI): domain Eukaryota; kingdom Metazoa; phylum Arthropoda; class Insecta; order Hemiptera; family Cicadellidae; genus Allygus; species Allygus modestus. The sequence continues at coordinate 321,388,958 of OY776111.1, forward strand.
TGAGATGGGGTAAAAGATTCGCAGAAAAACTTCAGTTAAAATGTGAGGAGGAATATGTTCTTCAACTTTCTTCTTCCTCTTTGGTACTACCTTTGATGGGTCTGCATTAATTTCCTCGTCTCTATCTCTTTTACCAAACTTTAAAAATGCAGTTATTTCCTTGATGATTTCTGCTTCACTAGTATTATCACGTTCCAATAACGGTGCTACCTCTGCATCACCTTGTACAACAGATGGAGAACTCATTTTGTAGAAGATGTTACCCATGCGCCGATAGACGATCAACTGAAGACCTGCATTGCTGCTCCGCTATTTATAGGTTAGCGACAGTGGCGGTGCCGGTGGTGGTACAGCGTTTTACAATACTGTCTTTACAATACCGGTCAACGGTGTGTATGTAACAATTTTATCGTGCAAAATTAAACAATACGCAGATGTATTTGCAGGTACGTTTTCTTGAAATTCCATTTCTATTTTTATATCAACACTAGACGATTTTACAGATTCATTTTGTTTGGAACAATCAATTACAACAATCGGAGCTTTCGATTCAAACTGAACGGGAGATAGTAGAGGTGTATTTGTTTTGCCGTAATATGAATTTTGGAACCTAGCGTACATGTCGTATAAAACACTGTATCTTTTCTTATCAAAAGAAATATTAAAGTTGTCGTAGGGAAAGAATTGTGAATTCAGGAATACTTTACAGTTTGTTAATTTACAATGGTCAAATTCACCAGCATTTTCAGTTATTATACTTTTCTTCTTCGTTTGTAATCCAAATATTACATATCTCGCTTTTTCCAAATGAGTAGAAGTTTTTACAGTCCATGTATGCCGTTGTGTTGTAGGTAAAACGGGGTATTCATGAAACTCCCAGCTTCTGAATGGCATTACAATGTCTCGATCTGATTTTAACTTTCTTAATAATGTAATCCTGTATTCATCATTTAGTCGCACATGTGGTACTCTCCAAACAATCTTGTCTAATGTTAATTTCCAGTCTAAATTGGCATCAGTTGTTCCAGTAGCTGCTTTAATAATATCTTTATCGTTTGATGATCTTAATAAAACTAGTTCTTGTTTTACATTTATTATTATTCTTCTGTAGTCTTCAGCAAATCCTAGGAGTAATCTTAAAGGTACGTAGAAATCAAAGTTTCCCGAAGAGTCAGGAGCGATTGTACTTTTGTCAGGTGCAACCCATCCTGCAACAGCTAACAGATTCTTCTCATTTGGTGTTAAAGACGCTAATCCTTTCAATGTACTGGAAATTCCAACCTTTTTTGTTGAATCGACTGTAACTCCTGAAATTTCATATCTAATCTCGTCAAACAAAAATGCCATAGGATTATTTATGAACGGAACAGTGGTTCCAGCAGTACCATCATTTTTTGTTACTTTTCCTTCAATATATAAATAACTTTCGCATGGAAGAGTATAAATGTCTTGTTGTTGTATAGGAATCCTAATTTCATCGTTATTGTTTAATTTGGACGAAGCGTAAGGGTTGTGCGTGTGATATTCCTTTTCCCATAAGGTCTCGTCGAATGTTGGACCCTGCGCTATATCCAGTATATCCATTGTTAATGACTTTTAATCCAATTTCTTCTAGAAAACGAATGTTGTCACTTGTTAACCCTTCTACAGCTGATGAGCTACTGACCTCTTTGCTTGTTGGCTCTCTCTTTTTAAATGATAACCCCATTGTCTAAGCGGATGATTTTATATGTATTCTTACAGTAATAGCTTCTCCTCTAAAGTCAATAAGGTTTCCGTCTTGATCCACTATGTTCAGCACGATGTCTGAAATGAAACTGGTGTTTAACGGTAGGTACACAAGGTTTTGAGGCTTTTCTACTATCTTGAAACCCGGTGCAACTGATGGGTAGAATGTGTGTAATATATGACGATTCTCTCCATCTCTGTAGGATCCTTGTATAATGTTACATGTAATATCTATGCTATTAACTTTGATGATCGTCACAGTTTTATTCCCAGAATGAGTTTTATTAGGTTCTAATACTTTTGTTTCCTTAGAAAACCCCAATAAACTACCAATTGAATGTTCTTGCCTAAAATCAATATAATACTTAGACGTAATTTCGGCTTTCATTGTATTGTTATTGCCTTTTATCGTTATATTTTCTTTTCCCATATGTTTTTGTATAACATCATTTATATTATCAATTTCATAAGCTCCTGTTGGTAAACTGAATTCTTCCAAAGCTGAATACTTTCCTTTATCATATTTTGTCTTGTAATAATGTATTTTGTTATTAATTCCTTCACTAACGTTTGGAATAGAGTTATATGTTGTTAAATCCAATAATGCGGCTTCCCATAGTCTTCCTTTTTGCAAACGTAGCGCTGGAAACAGAATACTGCGCAAAGTACATGAGTTACCGGTTAATGACACTGTATACGAGGACATCTTAAAGTTGACTAACACTTTTAGCTAAAAAGTCTAAACATAAATGACCGCAAATGGATGTATCATCAGGTTGTTTTCTTGTATGATTGTAAAAAACATTTTCTGCCGCACGAAAGTATTGTTGAAGTTCTTTCGGTGGTGGCAGGTCTCCAAAACTGTCGAAATAATAAATGGTTTTACCAAGTTTCTTGTAACACACCCAATGAGTGCCTAATCCTTCACTATTATCCAAATTTACAATACCAGTCTCATTTTTCCACATTTTAACCGGTAACTCATCTTTCATAAATACTCCTCTAAAAAATGGGATTTTCAAACAAGAAGCATATGTAATCAGTTCTTCATTGGTCAATTCTTTGTTTTTAATTATTAATTGCTCTTTCTTATTTAATACACACGATACGGTCTTAGGTATAATCCTCCTCCCTTTTTTATCATTGACCATATTGTTGGTTTCTTTTTAGCTTTACCACTGGTAGATCGACGTTTTCTTCTGATATTACCTCCTTGTTTTTTAGCGGGTTTTTTCCCACGCCTTCTTCTCTTTCCTCCTCCAAACGTAGTTTTTGCTTTCATTGCTGCTGTTACTGCTAAAGACGCTGCTTTTTCACCAATACTCGCGTCACTAGATTTTACTCTTTGCCAAGCTTTCTCAGCAAGTGCTTTATCCGCTATTGATCTATTTTTAGTATCACCAAATTTGGAATACGCTATATCGTGCTGTTTACAAGCCTGATCGAGCTTATTTATTCCAGGATCTCCTCTAGCAAGACGTTTCTCTAATTTGGTTCCAGGACCACAATATTGATATCCTCCAGGTAAATGTAATTCCACAGGTAATAAATCAATCGCCTTGTTAACTATAGCTCCAACCGGTTTACTCAATAGAGAAAATGCTGTTGATGCTATTCCCCTTCCTCTCTGTAATCTCTCTCGATTATGACTGATGCGTTTAACCCTCGACATGGCTATTTATAGCAAAACTTACAATCAGTAGGTGCACTCTATAAATGTTTTACAATGAATGTAATATCAGTTTTGGTTTCTTGTATTATATACTGTTTAAAATCCATTTATTATATCGAAATGGATTTATTAATTAAATGTAGACATATTAAATAAAAGTAGTAAAAATAGAAATAAGGTGTAATTGAAGATGTTCCAGATGTTTCTCCGCTGGTGATGGTATCGTTGTCTTCGGTAAAATGAATAAACTTTAAATAGTTGTCATGTTCCCTTAGAAACTTGCCACTTAATCGTTGATAATTGAATAACACATCCCAGTCTAGTTTATCTTTAAAATTGTCAATGTAATTCTCAGAGAGATTTTGATATTTACTTATTACTTCCCAACAGTTATTAAAATTCGATGTCATCTCTACAAGGAAGTCTTCTGAAAACTGTTGTCTTTGTAAAATATGGATCCAGTTAACTCTGTGAAAATAAATTCTTAACATAGTCATTGTAAAGAGGTAATGTATGGAAAGTTGTTCCCAATCCATATATCTATCAAACCGTTGAACAAAACCATCTGTCAACACTCCTTGGGGAAATCTCGGCTCTTGAGATATTAAACTCCACGCAGTAATATTGGATTCCATCATCCTCTCTGTATCGTCTCTCGAATATGACTGATGCTTTATTCCTTATCATGGGGGGTATTTTAAATTCTTTTTTCTCTTATGTAATCTTCATTGTTTTCTGTTGGTTCATTAATCACATTCACTTTATCCTCCTTTCCTAATGTCTTGACTTTAGAAGGCTTAGACGGTTTATCTCGTTGATTAGGTTTCTCTGGATTGTGTATATTTTTCCAGTCTAAATAATTGTGACTGTCAACATCTGAAGCTGCATCTCTTCCTGAAGCCCGATGGATATAATGGAATAGAGCTGCACCAAACCTTTCCAAATGTTGTTCATATTCCGTAGTCCATTTCTTGTGTACAATATCAAACATTTTCTTATTTACAGCGTCTCCATCCTGCTCACAATCACCTACATTTGATAATTTTAATTTTTTTACATCATAGCTTGTGTCAGTTTTATTCCTTTTGTAAATCGTTAACAATTTTAGAGTAGCTAAATTTACTGCTTCACCATCATAAATGGGATATTGTATATCGCTTAACCTTTTACCGGAAAACCCCCAATGATCTTCGTGTACAGTTGGGGTTCTTTTTTTCATGTACTGTACTGTAACCGCATCAGACGACATAAGCGGATCACCAACATTTTGAATTACTTTTCCTTCAAAATTATAGTTGCCGTCAGGTGTTAACGGAAACCCAGCTCTTTTTTCACTATATCCAGATTTTACTCCAAACTCGGAATACCGTCCAAACTTGTCCACACTCATGATGTAACTGAATCGCTATCGTTTAGGTTCTTATTATATATATATATGCGTCTACTGAACAATTATTCCTTGTTTTCGCAGTTCATCAACCAAAGCTACCCATTCGTTTTCTAAACCAGTGTGCCCGGCTTCCATGGCTTCATGTAATAATCTCATTCGATCAACTAACTTATTTATATCGTTGTAATATATTATATTAGTTTTATACAAATTTTTCAATAATCCCCTTCCAGATGTGGTAGGATCAGTTGTTTTTCTCTTTTTATGCAAAACATTTAATTCAGCAGAAGATAAAGCTCTTCTTTTAATTTGAGCTTTTTTTGATTTTGAGGGGAAAAGACTAGATATAATACTTGTATATTTTATTGACCGATTTCTATGAATAGGTAGGTCTTTGGAATACTTTTTTCTATGTGCATTTGTATACTCTAATATATTTTTAAACAGTTGTAAATCCCTTTTAGTATATTTACCAGGATTATTTTTAAAGATAAGTTCAAACAAACCTTTTGTACCTTTATATTTCTTATCTCCAATAACTATATCATCATTTTCGTTTATATCTAACTTGCTATCTCCAATCATTAATCCTTTATCCTCTATTCTAGCTCCATAGGTATGATAACTTCGATTAGCATGTGCGGCGTGTAACATTTTTAACGTATATGTTCTTCCAAGTGTTCCTTTAAACATAATATCCGTGCCTAATTTGCTTAAGTTGGATGGGTTAATATCCTCTTCTTCTGCTCTTGTATCTTCTACACTTGTATCTTCTGTACTTGTATCTTCTGCAATATCCTTTTCCTTTAAATCCTCTATATCTCCGCTTTCTTCATACTCGTCGCTTTCTTCAGATGTATGTAACTGGCCAAAACTTTCATCATTCTGAAATTCTTCTTCATATTTGGAAATTGGTAGCATTTTGTCTCCTTCGAAGCGAATTGAAGGTTTTTCCATATTTAGTGCTAATCGCTTTAAAGGTTCAGTAACAGGTTTGAATGTTGTTTCTAAAAATTGCTCTCTTTCATTTATACCTGATTTTAAAGCTCGGTTTTTTTGTCTAATAGAATCACTAAGTGATTTTATTTCCTTTAATAGCTTTTCCTGGTTAACCATCTTCACACCTTGACGACTTGTACAGTAATACCGCTAATCAGTGTATTAAAACGAATTTATCAAAACCTATTCTATAACGACCATCTTTTATAGCATGATCTTTCATAATAACCAAAAATCCATACTTTTCCGCCCATGCTTTTCCGCAAAGCTCTTTACACTTTTCAAATGGCATATCCGCATTCACATGATCGTTATATATATGTTTTAGGTTAGTATCATCTTGTTTGAATACAATTAGAATATTTGCATTATCTCTGATAAGTTGTTTTGGGATTTTGCTATAGGTTTGTCCTATATATATGCTGTCGATGTTATTATGTCTTCCCATGGCAAAATAGTTTCTAATAGTATCCTGATTTTCACAAGATACATCGTCAAATATAAATACAGAATACGGTTTCGCTTCGTTTGGTTGTATAATGCTATCACTAGCGTTAAATTTGTAAAAATTAACATCAGACACATCAGATAGAATTTTATCCAGCAATTTATACTTTGGTTGATGTAGAGACTTTGAAAAAATATATAGGTTATTAAACCTTAATCCCTGCGGATTAGTGATCAAATTAAAGACGACATTGGTCTTTCCACAGTTTGAGGGGCCACTTACTATACATCGAACAGTGTTTGGAAGTAAACTACCGTGTTTACCATTGTTGATTTTAACGTTATCCACAGTTAAATCATCTATGTTATTAATATTGAATCGATCTTTATGGTGAATAATCTCCATCCCGCTCAAAGGTTAACGATGAAATGAGTGTCTTGCATTACACCAAGTCCTTTATAGGTATCCATGAATCCTCAGTTTTGTTAAACCCTAACCACCGCACTTTAACTGCGTCCTTTTTTCTTTGTAACACTTTTTCAACAAGATATACATCACCTACTGTTGACTTTAACATTTCATGTCCATAAAATGCACCTTGCAACAAATCTCCTTTGTTATTTTTTAAGATATACGTTTCAGGTACAGTCGGTTGTACTTTATACACTGTAAAAACTTCATTCGTCCAATTGGGAAGGTATTTCTTGGTAAACACTCCCTTATATTTACTAATCCGTACTTTATCACTTACATAAAATTTTCTTGGCTGCATTTTTTCTACTTTAGGCTTTGTATTTTTCTTTATGCGTTTTAATACATCTTTTGCATTTCTTCTATTTACTTTGTTAGGTTTCATACCGATAGTTCTATGAAACCTGTTGTTATAATCATTTATTAATTGTGGTAAAACATCATACCATACGTAAGAACCTCTTTTTGAAAATTGTTTATACAGTGCTCCTTTTAAGGTTCTATTGAATCTTTCTACAATAGCTGCTTTTTTCTCTGAATTTGTAGAATAATGATTTATTTTATATTTATTCATTAACTGTGCAAAGTTTGTATTAAAGTATTCTGTTCCATCATCAGTTTGTAAATGTTTAATTTTGTTTTTATCTCTTTTTATGGCTATTTCCATGGCTTCTGTTACGCTTTTACCAGTCTTGTCCTTTAGAGGCAAAGCGTCTGCAACTTTTGTAAAACAATTAATAATTGTGAGTATATATTTAAATCCTTTGTTTATTCTGCTATGCGGTCGCATTTCAATTAAATCCGCTTGATGTAGATCATTTATCTCTTTTATAACAGTATTTCTTCTTGGAAACTTTATTCTTGCAGGTTTATGAAGTTCATCAATAATTTTCTCCTTTAGATCCGTCATGATGTTTCTGCTAACACAGCTACGATAGTATTAAATATTCATTTTTAATACATCACCTTATATAGGTCAAGGTCATTCCAAACTAATGTATAAAAGGGGGAACACAGCAAAATACTGCTGTGTTCCCCCTTTTATACGGAAAGGAAAAGGAAAAGGGATGTAGGACGATGAAAGGGTTACTCGTCAATAGGGTTGAGGGAGTAGTGGCCGAATGGTAGAGTGTGGATGTTGTCTGCAAGGATGTGGCGTTTGTCATCATTTGAAGAGAGAGCTTTTTTTACCTCCGTCACGCTGTACAGCTGATGGTTGAAACTTCTGATTGTGTTGAATTTTGCTGTTATATCTTGATCTTCAAATAAACATTTCTTATAGTGATTAAAATGCACATTCTTCTTTAAATACAAACTTTTTACTCCTTTAGCTTTCTTAATGACTTGGTTTTCATTTAGTTGTAAAGAATATAATTTTGACATTAGTGCAACAATTTCTTGAAGTATAACACCATTGGCTTCATCTTTAAATTTGCCAAGCACTTTTTTGTTTCTGTCATTGTCGTAGTTTGGATGATCTTTTGGATAGTCGGAAAAGTCAAAATCGTTATTGTAATCAAATGTCCGAAGGTCTTCATACATATCGTTAGTAATTATCCAATATATAAAAGCGTCTGTATCCATGTAGGAGATGCCGATGTTTTCTCGTCCATAAAAGGTGACCATCTTTTTATAATGAAAATCGTACATATGAGTCTTGGAGATATCCAGGATTGACATACCTATATACAAAGGACGATCCATCTTCACACTTGTTTTCTTCATAGATACAGCTACAATATTTTCGTTAATAATTATAGATGTTCCAAAATTTGGCTGTTGTACAAGTTTCTGTAGTTTGTTTGGATCTGTAACAAGTTTAACATTTTTATGTCTTCTTTTGTTTTCCAATGTTTTACCGAATATTGCATTGTTCATCAATTTAAAAAAGTCTTTTTGAAAGGCTGATGTAGCGGCTGCTCTTCTGGTAGTATTCGAGTCTATGTACGGTTTCAACCAGCACGATTGGGAAAATTCCACAGCTCTATTAATTTTAGTAAGACGTAAACCTAATTCGATAGCTTGTTAAACAACCCAATAGTGAGCTACGTATCGTTGTTTATTGTTAAGGGTCATCATTAATTTGGGGTGTTTTCCAGTTGGTGAAATTTCTGTTCTTGCAAGGAGTGGAAGGTCATAATGAAGATCGTGTAAATGTTCTGGATATTCAAAGTCGCAATCCAAAATATATCCGGTATCTCCATGTTTTGGAATTTGTGATATATCGCCAATACAGTCGGGATCAACCCATTTAAAGTTGTCAAATGGAAGTGGGTTCGACATGGCCCATCCATACAGATTATTCGCGTCGAAATATCCCAAGTACGTTGAAGGTTTCTCTTGATCATGGTCAGGTAAATATTTGTTGTTGGCTTTAACATGTCTTGTCACGCTTTGAGTTAATCCACCTCTAACACCCGACTCAACCATTAAAACCATATCTATATCTGTTAACAGCTGGAGTTTGCATTTTGTTTCTTTCAGCATTGCTTGCCAAGCTAGTCCTGGAGATGTATACGAATGTAGAGGGTCCAAACCGTATGCTGCAAAACAGGTTCTTCGGAATTCTTCCATAACATCGCAGAGAAGAGTCACGTCAAGTTTTACATAAAAGTCTGAGTATTCTCCTAAAGTCTTCATATCCAACTCGTTCCATACTCGACATGCATGTTGATAATCTTCAAGTGAAATTTCCGAATCATTAAGTTTGTTGTTAAATTGTTCTGGTGGAGGAAGTGATGTTTCATTAAATCTATGCAGTCCATCGATGTAATCGTAGGGGAAGACCCCTTTTCGAAGAACCAGATCCATTTTACTACTGGCTACAATTTTGCTTGTTTCTATCAGATCTTCTCTTTTTAAATTCTCAGTTAATTTCATTACGCTAGAAGGCATAAATCTAAACGAATCAATAAACCTAAGTTTTATTTTGCCAACCTTTTTAGAGAAGCTTATAAATTTTTCCATTGTTGTTGCCAAAACATCTATTGCCCCATCATCTCTTCCCAATTCGGGAATTATAAAGTGAGAGTCATATCCACTAAGGTTATGTAGAACAACGGGTATAAAAGATGGAAGTTTGTAATTCAAGTTGCAAGCGTTACAGGCTGCTCCTCTGTAGACTCCTGTAAGATGATCGTGATCACGAACTTTAACGTTATCTGGTGTAAATATATTATTACACAGATAACATGTTTTTGCCAGATTGTGATGTTGAAGTTGATGTTCTTCCATAGGTAGCATCGGTATTTTAATTTTGTAGAGTTCTTCCACCTTAGAGGCAATGTAATACAAATCGTCTACAAAGTGTTTCGCTGCTTGTTCACCGCGATAAATCTTCGGAGCAGATGATAGTCCAAATTCTTGAAGATGTTCTTCAGACAGCGTTGATTTTGTTAGTATAGAATAACTGTTTGGTGCGTGTTTTTGATATTTGCTTCTTTTTGCGATATCCTCTTCTTCTTGTTCAATTGGAAGTAAAGATGCTTCGAAATCCGCGTACACAACAAATGGAATAGGGTATTGTTGATTTACTTTGTCAAATTGTACGTATGATCTGCTAGGATGTGGCAATTTAATTCTAACCTCATAGTTTCCACTACATAACCTTTGGTGTTCTAATAACCATTCTGAACCTCCTCTTCTTAATGGTTTGTTCACATGGCAAAAGCATCTCTTACATGTTGTGATTTTCCTTTTATGTTTTGTTAACTGTTTACATACGAGCCCTTCAAAATCTTTTACATACACGTAATGAGATATCTCTCCTTTATTGATTAATAACAAGTCAGTATGATTGTTGCGCTCATTCGATGTTATGCGCAAGGGATACACATTATTTGACGAATCCAAACCAAATATGTTGACTGAAGCCGACGGATTTTGCTTTTCAAATTTTGATATATCAGTAATTGCAACAGGGTAAGTCATTCCCTGGAAATTATACTTATGTTGAACTTCTTCATATTTTTGACTCGGTCTTTTTTGATGGTCTCTGTTTACATATTTTACCAACATAGCATATTTAAAACATTCGTTATCTTCATTTTGCACATTAATACAGGATTTTGTATCACTTATTTTTTTCGGAAGAGGAATGTAACTACTTCCTCTCATTCCATAACCGTGTTTATGAACTCTAACATCCAGACTTGTTATACTTAATAAAGTCCATCCAGATCCTCTTCCTTCATGCTCTTGTAGTTTCGTCAAAAGTTCCTCAAAACATTCTGTTACGATTTTTTCAATATCTGACGCAGCCATGATGGTTCGGTTTTTTGTCATGAAACCTCTTGGTGATGTTTCGTTTTGAATGTTAGTGAATATGGCATCTAGCAACAGTCCAAATTTGATAAAATTTAATCTTTTTTGTTCATTCTTTAGTGTTTTGGTTACTAATTCTTTGGCGTTATGTAAAAAGTTTTCAAGTTGTAATTTTACGTTGTCAATTTTAAAATGTGTTACTACCTTACCAGGTAGTGCTTGAGCGTGTAGTTCCACATCTACTGCTGTTGATGTTGAGGGTCGGTGAAGTGTAGACATAGCAGCTGTTGATGTTGTAGGACGGTGAAGTGTAGACATAGCAGGCGTTGAAGTCGATGTTGATGGTGTTAAAGATGAAGGATAGTGAAGTGTAGACATAGCAGGCGTAGAAGTCGATGTTGATGGCGTTGACTGTGCATAATGAATGACACTCGGTCTTGAAACTTCATTTTCTTCTCTTTCTTCATTTTCTTCTTTTTCTTCGTTGTGTTCTTCTTCATTTTGTTCTTCTTGATGTTTTGCTAGTTGTTGGTCGATTGAATCTAATTCTTCTTCATTTGGTTCTTCTGTATTTGTATTGGTGTTATGTTTCAATTCTTTATGAATGGTTAAAAGCCATTCATCTCTGAAAGAAGCTTTACAAATATCGCAGCGATTCATAATGTAGGTGTGCTCTTCACAAGGGTCAACGCAATAATGAAAAAACACTGCAAATGCACCTCTATTTATACCCTAGAAAAAGTGGTGGGGGTACGTTTTAGGTTAAGTTTAAGTTTGTAGCTGGAGGCTACAAAATTCTGTATTTGGGTCAAGGACATTGAGCATATTTGCCAAAACGGGGAATAGAGCAGTAAATGATTTCATTTTAAACCATAAACTGATCTATTCCCCGCTTTGTATTTAACAAGGACAATTTTCTCCAACAGGAAAATTTAATATATTTTAAACTCGGATGTGAAATCGGATTGTACACATTGCATCTCGATCAACTAAAAATTTCATAAAACAATAGGGATCTTCAGTTGTAGATTCATCTTTAACATATTCGATGGTCAACATTGCCGAACGAAGATCTTGTGGAATTACGTCGACTTTTATTAGTCGCCTTTCCATTTCAAACCGTTTTGTTATTGATGTAAGTTTTATCACATCATCGATATCGATGAGGGGAAAGCTGTAACAAACGGAGTTTGCTGGTGGGTTCATAATGCCGATATGAAAATATACACTGTTGCATCGACATTAAATAGACGTTCCCCCACCATTAAATGTATAAGTTACCCCCACTTTTTCAAAACAAAAAGGGATTGAATGCCGGTACACATTTTCTGTCTTGTAAATGGGTCAAGGTTATACAACGATATTACCAAAACGGGGAATAGAGCAGTAAGTAGTTCTCACTTTGACTACAAACTGATCTATTCCCCGCTCTGTATTTAAAGTTTGACAGTTGACAAGAAAAAACAACACTTAATCAGACAAATTTGATGAATCGGAATCAGTTGTATCAGAAGCATCGGAAAGAAATAGTCGTCGACGAATATGATATACCCCTCGTGCGCTATCTAAAAATAACCCATCCAAACTACTACTAGTGGTTGGGCTTTCATCATGTATTTCTTCAGAATAGAGAAGATGCTGATAGATTCTATAGGTTTCAGATTCCACGTCACTTAACGGTTCAATTTGTTCCATATATCCTGCTTCAAGATCATCACTGTCCATATCACTTAATAATTCAAGATCTTCCATTGCATCCATATCACTTAATAATTCAACATCTTCCAATTCGTCTTCATTTTCATCCTCACTTTCAATCACAATACGTTTTATAATTCCCACGATTGATTTTGCAGAAGGAAATATATTATCCTTTGGTGACATAGCTGCTATATATCCTAGTGCTAACACAAGTAGCAGAATGAGATAAGCAATGATGAAAAACCTCTTTTTATACCCCCCGATTTAAGTGGTGGGGGTAATTAGTGATAGGGAAGGGGTATTATTGTAACAATATATGAACAATTTAATACTAACAGAGTATAAAGTTCTGTAAGTGGGTCAAGGTCACCTTAAAGTCTGTTATCTAGGTCAAGGTCGTTGTATCATTGTAAAAAAAGTGTGGACAATCTATTTACACTCTGCAGCATATGCTACAAAATGTAAATAGGTTGTCCACACTTTTTTTTTTAATTTGGAAAAAACTTTAATTTTTAATTTAGAAAAACTGTTTGAACGTTTTTTTTTTACTGTAATGTTTTCCACACAGTGGTCCCCGAATCAACTCGGATTAAATAGTCTTTTTTGGTTGGGCGTGGAGGATGAAACATGCCTCTAGGTAATTTTAAAATGTAGCGTTGATCTCCACACTTTAAAAGTACTTTTGCAAAGCCCATTGTTTTAACAAAGTAGTATTGTTTATTTTTAATAAGCCTATTAATCCGAATCTTGGATGGTTTCACTGTTAGGTGTGGTGAAGAAAGAGAAACGTTAGCATTGTGTTTTAAATGAGAACCGCACACTTCATCATTTAAGACACAGGATTTAGCACAACGTTGACCTTTCTTTGCACCTTTTTTAAATACATAACCACATTGTTGTGCAGGAAGCATACACTTCCTCCTCAACGATTTTAGCTCATTAAATCTTTCTGAAGGACGGTTAATACTTGTGCAAATTACTGAAGGACGAAGACTTGTAGAAGGTGGAGTGACGATTGGAGAAATGATTTTTGGTCCAGTAGTTAAAGGCTTGGTGGGTGTTGTAGATATCTTTGAGCTCGATGTCGAAGAAGACCCTGAGCTTGATGATGAACAAGATGACCTCGAAATCGATGAAGATGAAGAAGAAGATCTTGACCTTGGTGATGAACAAGATGACCTCGAACTCGATGAAGAAGAAGACCTTGACCTTGGTGATGGGGAAGATGGCGAAGACTTTGATGGAGAAGATGGCGAAAACTTTGATGGAGAAGACTGCGAATACTTTGATGTAGAATCGTGCGGTGAATCAGTCATCTTCTCCGGAAGAATTGAAGATAATAATAATGACTGGCGGAGTATATCTGAAGGGCCGAAGGATGATGTAGAAGGAGGCGATGATATAACCTGGCGGAGTATAGACGGGGCAGAAGAAGTTGATGCTGAAGAGGTAGTGGGTAAAACCAGCGGCGTTTTCTTCACGTTAAATTTCTTCGGTTTGGTGTGTTTTCTGATATGCGCCATGATCCTGTGTGAGCAAGCACAAGCAGCAGAATGATTTTACCAGTGATGGGGAACTTCTTTTATACCCGAGTCAGCCAAACCAGTTGAGCCCCCACCCAAATGGTTCTGACCTTGAGTAGGGGGGGGGGTATTGTTGTAAGAAATAAATACATCTTCCAATATCTTACCAAACAAAGATTTTCTAAGTCCCGAAGTGGGTCAAGGTCATCTGAACATGTTGCCGAAACGGGGAATAGAGCAGTAAGTGATTCCCACTTGGACCACAAACTGCTCTATTCCCCGCTCTGTATTAGGGAAGTGAATTTTGAAGAAAGGTCACAGTTATAGGCAATAAACCTGATAACAGAACCTTTTATTAATTTATCCAAACAAAAGGAAGTTACAAATGGTTTGCAGGGAGTATTTTCAAAAGTTTCTCGAGGGTAAGATGGGTAATGTCAATCGGTTTTCGTGCCATATTGACAAAGGTCGGTTTTCGTGCCATACCTTTTTGTAAGGGGTTAGGAAAAGGATGAGAAACATACTGATCAGTTAAAGTTAATTTTACAAAGACCAACCAAGGTCGGTTTTACAAAGGTCAACAGCATCCTGAAACCCAGTCGGACGTTGGTCAGTAACGGGCGCCAGGCAACTGTGAACCAAAGTTTTGACCAAGGTTAGTTATAGCGTGTAAGAAAAGGACATACCAACCAAGGTCGGTTTTACAAAGGTCTACAACATCCTGAAACCCAGTCGGACGTTGGTCAGTAACGGGCGCCAGGCAACTGTGAACCAAAGTTTTGACCAAGGTTAGTTATAGCGTGTAAGAAAAGGACATACCAACCAAGGTCGGTTTTACAAAGGTCTACAACATCCTGAAACCCAGTCGGACGTTGGTCAGTAACGGGCGCCAGGCAACTGCGAACCAAAGTTTTGACCAAGATCAGTTTTAAAGCGTGAAAGAAAAGTACATATTTCATTAGTAAATAAAAACACTTCAAAGACACTTTAAAACCAACACCAAACTAACTACAGTTAAACTAACTACATTTACTAGCAGCAAACTACAAGCGTTATTCTAACATGATTAATAATAAACAGACATGCCTTAAGCTAAGGTAGCATCTCTAATATACAGTGGTACCAACTCTATACTAGAGATACTATTGCGGACAGCGCGGGCAAACAGCTAGCTAGGCTGTCGGCCTGCGACTGCGAACCCTCTGCGGGCTGCTCCCGCTTTTATAGGAATATATCGGGGGGGGCAAGGACTTCGACAGTAGTTTGTTCCAACTCTGTATCGCATACTCTGAATTGCTCCAAGTCCGGTAACTGGGTCAAGGACACGTTAAAATATTTTGTAAAATAGCAAAGGTGTTACCTTTGCCAATTTACTTTGGAAGCAAGCTGTACTACGTTTAAACAAGGGAGACTATTATCCGTTTTACATAAAACTCCTTGCACGATCTTTTGATAAAATGGAAAAGATTAATGCCGGAGGGCGATTCCCATTCCACCAAAATACAATGCATATCATTTCCATGCAACGGTCTCAGCTCTATCTTTACTTTTAATTTAATGCCTCGGAACTCATAAGTAAGGATGGACAGAAAGGCTTCTGAAATAGCAAGCTCGGAAGGAACAAGCCAAGTGTTTACACCTACAGCTTCCATAGCGATATGATGATTTTTACCACGCTGTTGCAGTATATAAAACATTTCCCCCTCCAGTTTTTATTTTTAATACAACATTTTTGTGTCAACCTTGTCCGCATGAAATATCTCTAAGTCCACATTTCTTCCAATATTTGATCAAACGACGGCTTTTCTAAGTCCCGTCAGTAGGTCAAGGTCATCTGACATAATGCCAAAGCGGGGAATAGAGCATAACATACTGCTCTATTCCCCGCTCTGTATTAGGGAAGGGGACAAAAGACAACAAACAAGAGACTGATTTTAAACAAGAGACTGATTTTATATTTCACAAACGTTTCTCATGGGTGAGATAGGTGGTGTCAACCGGTTTGCATGGCCGTATTGATCTTATTGACAAGGCCGGTTTTCAGGGCCGAACCTTATTGTCAGGGGTTTAGGAAAAGGATGAGAAACAAGATACATTACTTTGAAAATAAAGACTTTACCAGCAACTATGTAAAAGAAACAAATTAATCAGTTAACGTTACTTTTACAAAAACAGCCGAGGTCGGTTTTGCAAAGGTCAACAGTATCACTGAAACCCGGTGGGACGTAGACCCAAACACCCGGCGTCAGGCTGCTGCGAACCCAAGTTTTGACCAAGGTTGTTGAGGGACCTGTAGGGCCGGGAGTACATATGTTATTAGTAAATAAAACACTTCAAACCAATACCACACACTAACATATATATTAGACTAACTACATTACCTAGCAGCAAACTACAAGCGTTATCTAACATGCATAAACAAACTAACTAAACATGCAAGGGCGCGGATCTCTTAATTGCGCGTCGGGCCCAACGCACACTTAACAGACCTACGCTGCAGCAGAGTGCAACCCACTGGGACGTATATCCAAACAACGGGTGGCAAGCTACTGCGACGAGACTGCGGACTGCTCCCGCTTATAAAGGCAAAGTGACGTCACCGAAGCGGAAGGGGGGAGGTCGAAGGGGGGGGGTGACCTTGAACATGACCCAAATCGGGGGGGGGTTACGTCAAGGGGGGGGCTCCTCCTCGTGACGTCAGGGGGGGGGGTGTCGTCACGGTGGAAGGGGAACAGGATGTAGACCGGTCTTTAGCTTTCTACCCGTATATGGAAATGTCACGGTTACACTTGACGACCCGCTTTGCTCCGCCTGGTACCTCATTCCAGCTTCAACCATTGACTGGTACACTTCACAGCTCTCGCTCTCTCTCTTCTTACAAAATGACTTCGCCGATAACCAACGAGAAGCTGAAAAGGATTAAGGAATCCTTGAAGAAGACGGCTCCAAAGACAAGCGGATTTAAACAACCTTCTTCCCTCAGAATGAGGCTAAAGAGGGATTTTAAAAACCACCCTCTTTACTACAAACAAGGTTCTTCTGGTTCGACTTCTTCATCAACAACGGAACGACACTCTTCATCAACAACGGAACGACACTCTGCCACACGGGATCATCTGCACGTGTTGCAGAAGATGAAGACCTTGACGGAAGACGAATTGGTATCTCCCATTGAAGTTACCAAAACAAAATTCAGACATTTGAGAAGAAACTTCCCGTACAGAGCGGTGCTGAAGAACGGAAGCACCTACTACTTAACTGCCGGTGAAGTTCTCTTTGAGGTGGAATTGCCACGATCAATTCCGGCACCACCAGAAGTGTCATACAAGCAGACCTTGTCCTTGGTTAAAGAACAGAGTAGAGTGAAGTGGACTGTAAAGTAAAATCCCTTACCATCCCACCCTCCCTCCACAAACGGTCCTTTTCAGGACCACCCTAAGCATTTCAAGTTAGGGACTTGGTCTGTACATAGGCAGGAGATTTTGTTAGTCTCCGGTTTGAGTACAGTCCACTTTGTGAAAATTTCTAAGTCCCAAGGTCCTTGAACTTGACCTTGACCTTGAACATGACCCATGTTGGGGGGGGGGTACAAAGTTTTTCCAAAGTATGTCATGTGGGTACTCAAATTACGCGAATTGATCAGACGAACAAGGAGGTGCAAACAGAATTTTGATCCACCCAAGGGTATAGCAGCAGAAGCGAAAAAAGTACAAAGTTTGTCCAAAGTATGTCATATGGGTACTCAAATTACGCGAATTGATCAGACAAACAAGATGGTGCAAGCAGAATTCAGATCCGATCAACGGTATAGGAGACATAGCGAAAAAAACAATGTTTTCAAGGTTACATACTAATAACTTCTTTATTATTGGGTTAAAGTACAGCGAGTGGGTACTCAAATTACGCGGAACAATCAGACGAACAAGATGGTGCAAACCGAATTCAGATCCGACCAACGGTTTAGCAGAAATAGCGAAAAAACCAATGTTTTCGAGGTTACATATTAATAACTTCTTTATTATTGAGTTAAAGTTCAGCGAGTGGGTACTCAAATTACGCGGGTTAATTAGACGAACAAGATGGTGCGAATAGAATTCAGATCCGACTGAGAGTAGGGAAGAAATAGCGCGAAAACAACACTTTCAAGGCCTGACATAAATAAATACTTTGTTTATGGATTAAACTACGACAAGTTATTTATAGTTTACAGTATACCGAGGTAACGTTGTGGTGCGGGTAGGTCGGGTGGGTATCATACACGCTAGCGCTATATCATTATACTTTCAGCTCTTGCAGGATTAACATCTACCTATAGAGTTTGTGTTATTCTAAAGATGTCACAGTTTTACAGAAATATGACGAAAGTGTCCTTCAACAGTCCGCCTGCCACCACCTTCTACTTCTCCGACTGTGAAGATAGAAGGTCTACGCTGTTAGTGGATTGTGAGCGATTTCGCCGTAGAATACTCCAGGCTGAAACATTCTTAGCAAGTTGTCTGCTACGCAAGATGCATCATATGAGTACATGCAATAAATTAGATCACAGTGACTGTTATGATTGCGCAAAAACAGTGTCGAGCAAGAATTGTTAATGTTTTCAGTTACGGAGCTCCGATCCTCACAGAGTCAGAGCTAGACCCTAACTAATGCATGTCCCGTAGTTATTGTGCGATGTGGAAACTTGGTGGGGGAAACTGGTGTGGTGGGGGGTAAAGGCGAGTGCCTATCCTACATGCTTGTATCACTTCAGTATACCTGCGGCTCTTGCATAGTTCACATGGATTCGCAAATACAAGGCACTACTGTTTCTTCCACATGTTTTTCTTTTAATATTGAGCAAGCTGACAATACAAATGATGAAATACAAGTACATGAAGTTTCTAGCACAATATCTTCTGATGCAGAGGCAATAATGTCATCCCTAATAGGGTTTGACTAATGTTGGTGGATGTAGTAGCAACCATCTGCCTCGCACCAGCTGCCACCTGCCGCCTGCCATCTGCCGTCCGCCATCTGCTCCGCCCCACCACACTTTTACCCCCACCATTTTGTTTGATACCAAAACGCTAGCTAGCGAATAGTCAGTACACCTCCGGCTCTTGACCAGTGTACATCGAGCTCTCTGTTGAAATGTCCATCAAAATTAGGTGTATTCATTATGACTCTATTCATCTGGCGACTTTCCAAGACCTCGAGGTTTTTAATGAAGAGTTAAGACTTCTAATTGCGTCCGGCTACGATTTATCTTTGGAACTTTACGCATCAAAAAACAACATGGACTCTGCGCAGGAATCGAAGTATCTACCGTCTTTCATCAGAAAGCGAAGTGATGGCCGCAACTCGTCCGGATCAACAACATCGATGACGACGAACAACGGGGAACTATTGTGAACATAAATTATTGGAAACATAACTTATTGTAAATAAAAAGAAATGTAAATAATAAAGTAATAAATGAAATAGTACTACCTCGCACTCGTATCATTCGATTGCTTCATTCGATTTTTTCATTCGATATTTTTATCGAATGAAAACTATCGAATCACAATCGGATTTTACGCGTGCGAGGTAGTACTTTTTTAAAATTACCTCCCCGTGACCTTGACCTTTAAACTTTCCCCTCATTACGTCACAAAACCGCCTACGTCACTGGCTGAGGCTTAGATGACGTGTTTAATGACTCAGCGCATCCGGTCACGTGACCGGATGACGTCACTTCCGCCCCAGCAGCCTCAAATGCACACTACTGATATGTAAGCTATGTTTATGCAAAATCAGTCCATTAGTTTTAGCGTGATGGAACTACAAATATCCATATATCCAAACATACATCCAAACTTTCACATTTATAATATTAGTTATGTTTCTTGTGTTAATATTTATCAGCGGTGTATACAAATTGCATATTTAGTAAGTATACGTACTGACACACTGACGAAGGACAAAGTGAGATTATACAGTAATTGTTTGGTTGTCTTGTGCCCAAAATCAGAGATCAGAGTGCATTTTGGTTCTTTGTTGCTGGGACGCCCTGATGGGTTATACACGTTATCGCGACCAAATCATACTTAGTATTTTATATTTTACCCCAAGGTAAAAACAAACGTTTGCAATCCTTAAATGAATACTTCACAAATTCATTACTGGAAATTTCAGAAAATTATACATTGTTTGCTCTAAATTGTCTGTGTATATAGTTGGCTCGTATTACCGAATGGAAAAAATGAAATTACAACAAACTCTACCCTTTGACTGAGGGAGTCTGTTTGGTATTATGTGACTAATAGAGCTAAAATTCGGCCCGTCATAGTTATGTGTGCACCACTCGCCTCACTGTATGTGCGGGATGCGGTAGTGAGTGGCCAGTCCTGCCTCTGAGCCACACTCTGCCCTGTCTGTACGTAGTAGCACAGGTAACAGGAAAATCAATGTGACATACCTTAACGTAGAGAAAATGTGTAGGCGAGGGATAATCTTTGGGAACAACGTTATATAAATATGGACAAACTGTAAAAACATAAATATTTATCCGCTGTAAAAACTGTCACGATGATTTTTTAGTTGTTCCCGCAAACGTAGTTGTTAATAGTAGGAATAACATTACAATAAACATGGATAATTAAACTATCTGTTATGAACAATAAATTAGTATACTATAGTCAATTCCAGGAAACATATAATTGGTAACAGAATATTAGTGATTACATTATGTATGTGAGAGTATTTATACGTACAGCGAGTTTCCACATTTCCCTGTATCGTTATTGTTTCATTTTATGGTTATCACTCTCCATAGTTTTTAGTGGAGTATAACTATTAAAATTATATAATCTTTAAAAACTCGATGTTTCTTTTAATGTAATATATTGTTTTAAGATAATAAAATCAGAAAAATAAAGCATAATAGTAGATGTGAACTAGCAAAGAGGCGCCACTTCCGGCGTTTTTTTCTCATGTTATTCTTATGGGGAGCCGTTTTTGGACCGACGCCAGCTCCCGCCTATACTAATAAGCCACAAGTTTCCGCGCTGGCCTATATTAATACCCAACCCCTGCCTATATTAAATATATTTTCCCCATCCCTCCTCTATATTTTTTAAAATTAATTTTCAAATTCAGGCTAAAAAACTATCTTTAGTGTTTATGGTGTGATTTGTTTAAAACTTGGATATGTTATTGTCGTAGGCAAGTGTTTTAATAAATTACACTTACATTTCCCAAATTCACTATTACGGTCAAATTAAAAAATATTTTTGAAAAATACTGCCAATTGCCACCTTCTTTATTAACTGTCTGATTTGTCTTCAATTTGGATATGTTATTGTCCTAGGCAAGTGTTTTAATAAATTCCACCTACATATCCCAAATTCACTATTACGGTCAAATTAAAAAATATTTTTGAAAAATACTGCCAATTGCCACCCTCTTTATTAACTGTCTGATTTGTTTAAAATTTGGATATGTTATTGTTCTAGGCAAGTGTTTTAATAAATTTCACTTACATATCCCAAATTCACCATTACGGTCAAATTAAAAAATATTTTTGAAAAATACTGCCAATTGGCAACTTCTTTATTTACTGTCCGATTTGTTTAAAATTTAGATATGTTATTGTCGTAGGCAAGTTTTTTAATAAATTCCACTTACATTTCCCAAATTCACTATTACAGTCAAATTAAAAAATATTTTTGAAAAATACAGCCAATTGCCAACTTCTTTATTTACTGTCCGATTTATTTAAAATTTGGATATGCTATTGACCTAGGCAAGTGTTTTAATAAATTACACTTACATTTCCCAAATATTACAGTCAAATTAAAAAATATGTTTGAAAAATACTGCCAATTGCCAACTTCTTTATTTACTGTCCGATTTGTTTAAAATTTGGATATGTTATTGTTGTAGGCTAATGTATATGCACCATCCACATTTTACAAATATTGCGGTTAAATTTTAAAAAATTTGGAAAAATACTGCCAATTGGCAACTTCTTTATTTATGATTTGTTTAAAATTTATATGTCATTATTCTAGGCTAGTGTATATGTACCATCCACATTTGACAAATTAACTATAATGGTCAAATTTAAAAAATATTTTGAAAAATATACTAACAATTTCAAACTTCTTTATTTACGGATATGTTATAGCTCTTATATAGGTAACAAGACCACACTACCACACGTTCCACCACCCCCTATAATACAGTATTTTGTCTTTTTTGTTTGTTTATTTTGCTGTAATCCCAAAACTGACTTTGCTGTTTATTGTCCGATTTGCCTACACTTTGGATATTGTCCTAAGCATTTATTGTCTGATTTATTTTTGGATATGTTATAGCCCCCAACTATTATATCTAAAATTACAATATTATTTCCACCTATAATACAGTTGATGTGTTGTTTGTTTTGCCGCAACCTAAAAACTAACATTGGTATTTGTGTTTTTACAAAACTATATTTTGTAAATTACTACCAATAACTCCTTTATTTACTTTTCAACT
The DNA here is from genome assembly GCA_963675035.1 of Allygus modestus. Classification (NCBI taxonomy): domain Eukaryota; kingdom Metazoa; phylum Arthropoda; class Insecta; order Hemiptera; family Cicadellidae; genus Allygus; species Allygus modestus. The sequence goes on from OY776111.1 coordinate 321,411,655, forward strand.
TGTTATATCCCCTTATATCTAAATTTACCGTATATTATTTACCTTTTAGTGCTGTTTTGTCGTAACCAAACTTTGGATATGACTGCAATATATTACCGGCCATTGCATAAGTAAATACCCCATTTCCAAATTCACTATTACGGTTGGATTTAAAAAAAATAAATACAAGCTTATTATATACATCCAGCCAAAACAATATAAATGTTTAAAACCCAAAACAACTAAACACAAAACACTAATCTTTCTTTGTGCTTATCCAACTTAATTTTGCAGTTAAAATCAAACTTCCCACATTCTAGCTCCCTTTCCAGCCAGTGGTTGGAGACATAAAGGTTACGAATATTTTCAAACTGTACAATATATCTACCCCTATGTTGGACTTGTTTGATAGCGCACCATATTCCAAATCCTCCAGTCTATTACATTCTTTAAATTTAACATTGCCTTTAATATCTTGCATCTCTATGTCTTCTTGTCCATTGTTACGGAAACTTTCTATTTTTGGAAAGGAATTGCCATAAAATGTTGCGGTTCCGTTAGTGTTAAAGCTTGCAAGTGGCTCGTTGGTAGGTAGATAAATAATGTCCAAATCACCACTGTATGGCAACACGCTATAACCTTGCCTATTCTTATTTATCTCTATAAATACAGTTTTACAGACACCTTTAACATAGTATACACCCCTCCGTCCATCCTTTTCTGCCAACACTCCCACAAACTTGTTGTTTACTACAAACGCATACACTATATAATGTCCATAATGCTCTAGATCCTCCCAACGTCGCAGGAAGTAATCTTTTAATTTATCCTCTCTTTCCCTTCTTTCTTTAGCCAACTGTGCTTTGTATTCCTCTGCAACAGTATTTTCCACATATTCCAATGTCTTCTAATTCCAATTTCCTCTTTTTGGAACAACTCTCTAAGAAAGGCTTGGAAAGTGGCTCTATTTCTTTAATAGTGTATGGGTACAGTTTATTGGTCCGGCTTCTTAAAACGTAGGGAGTAAGGTTAGGACTTTCCACTAAGCCTAATTCTTCTAAATTGATGTGTTTAGGTATAGTGGAGAAAGGTGTATTTGATGTGCCCCCAGATTTGATGTAACACTTATGCTTTACACTTATGGCATCCTCCTCTATTACCTCTACATAGTTAGTTGGTAAACAGTTAAAGCTAAATGCAGATAGAGCATACTTTATTAACTTTTCCCTTTGTGTACTATCTTTTGGCGGTTTTAGTTGTACTCCAGTTATCTTCTTCGTATTACTATTACCCCAATATGCGTATTGTAATAAATCGTTAAACACTAAACAACAACTGTTTTGTAATTGATTGGCAACTTTCACCCACATCTTATGCAGAGGTACAGCATAGAATGGAGCATTTTGAAAGTACCGTTTGTTGTCTTCTATTAGACTTAAACAATCTCTTAAAGGTTCAAACCCTTTACCAAAACCTCTACAATAGTTATAGATTGTTGCCTCTAACCTTGTTATTCCATTCTCTCTAGCTAGTTTAGACGAGAACGTGTCTTTTAGTCTCGCATCTGGACAGTTTACAAAGTTTATTATATGGTTTCCTATACTTTTAATTACTCCAGGGCTTGTAATCTGGCATATAAATTTATTATATATTTTTACCCTGCTATTTACATTAAACCATGTTAAACAGTCTTTACTAACATTATCTACAATAACATTATATCCATTCGCCCCTTGGTAGCAAAAGTTTTCTGTAAGATATTGGCACATTTCCTCTTTATTAAATATTCCAGCCAAATCTAGTGTTATATCGAAATCCATAAGATCTTGCAGTATCTTTGGAAGATCTTCCAACAAATCCTTAATTTTAACATTTGCAAGCTCTATTTTATAGGGAATTGCTATAGGATCATCATACTTTTGTTTAATTTGGTCAATATCTTTCTTTATTATTTGTAACACACCCTCGCTTTGGGAGAATGGTAGTTTGGCCACAACACCATGTCGAGCTAAAGAGAACTTTTTAAATATTCCTCGTAAGTAGCTATTAAACGAGCCACATATTTCCTTCTTAACTTTAAATTTATTCCGAACATCCCCATCACAATCCGCAACATTGGTTATCTTAACTAACATCCGTTATAGATGTTAAGTTATTTAATTTTGGTTCACCCTCGCAATAGTTTATATTACCTATGTCTGTAAGAAGGTTATTATTACGTAGATTTTCTAATAAAAACCACATACCGAATCTTTCGTTAGTAGGTTTAATACAATTCCCCAATAAATGGCTAACAGAGTACATTTCTTTTATACAAAAAAGTAGCGGAAACATGTAAACAGGACAGATTACACTATAGGCATATAGAGGTTGTAAATATATATTGTATATAAACATAGGCGAGCGGCAAGTGTAACATGTAAGTGGACACCCACATGCAAATATGGAATACCCACAAATTCGACTAAATAAGTTTATAGTCTCAATATAATTAACATATTAACATTAGTACCCAAACTGTCGAAATTCTATAATTCTATTCTTAGTCCTTGTATTAGGTTTTGTACTATTAAACCCTACATCCCGTGCAGTAGAGTAATATATGTATTTAATACAGATACGCACATTCTACAAGACCTGTACATCTGTTGTATAAGCAGCAGAATAGACGTCTCATTGTGTTGTTGTAAAGTAAAACATAAATGTAAATTGTGCTGGATACAACCGGCCAGATATTAGACAGGAAATGTGTTGGAAGTGTATTGCCAAAGACAAACACCACATAGTGCAGCACATAATCAATCCATTACTATTTAGACAAAGGTCAGTATTGGTACAACATCCGATATATTAGCCAAACCCACAATCAAACTTGGAAAACAAACAGTAAAAGATAAATATTATAGTAACAGAAATAGTAAGAGTATAAGGACATAGTAATATTTAAAGTTTATAAAACAACACAAATGCAGAGACACAATAAATAACACACTCCAACACATTTGGACACAGGCACAGATACTGGTTTACATCCATTTAACACAACTTTACACGTTCTGTCAACCGACACAAAAATAGTTTGTAAATTGTGTAAGAAATATATGTAATATAAACAAATTTAACACAATCATAACATTGTGGACATGGGACATCATACCATCTTTAGCTCGACATGGTGTTGTGGCCAAACTACCATTCTCCCAAAGCGAGGGTGTGTTACAAATAATAAAGAAAGATATTGACCAAATTAAACAAAAGTATGATGATCCTATAGCAATTCCCTATAAAATAGAGCTTGCAAATGTTAAAATTAAGGATTTGTTGGAAGATCTTCCAAAGATACTGCAAGATCTTATGGATTTCGATATAACACTAGATTTGGCTGGAATATTTAATAAAGAGGAAATGTGCCAATATCTTACAGAAAACTTTTGCTACCAAGGGGCGAATGGATATAATGTTATTGTAGATAATGTTAGTAAAGACTGTTTAACATGGTTTAATGTAAATAGCAGGGTAAAAATATATAATAAATTTATATGCCAGATTACAAGCCCTGGAGTAATTAAAAGTATAGGAAACCATATAATAAACTTTGTAAACTGTCCAGATGCGAGACTAAAAGACACGTTCTCGTCTAAACTAGCTAGAGAGAATGGAATAACAAGGTTAGAGGCAACAATCTATAACTATTGTAGAGGTTTTGGTAAAGGGTTTGAACCTTTAAGAGATTGTTTAAGTCTAATAGAAGACAACAAACGGTACTTTCAAAATGCTCCATTCTATGCTGTACCTCTGCATAAGATGTGGGTGAAAGTTGCCAATCAATTACAAAACAGTTGTTGTTTAGTGTTTAACGATTTATTACAATACGCATATTGGGGTAATAGTAATACGAAGAAGATAACTGGAGTACAACTAAAACCGCCAAAAGATAGTACACAAAGGGAAAAGTTAATAAAGTATGCTCTATCTGCATTTAGCTTTAACTGTTTACCAACTAACTATGTAGAGGTAATAGAGGAGGATGCCATAAGTGTAAAGCATAAGTGTTACATCAAATCTGGGGGCACATCAAATACACCTTTCTCCACTATACCTAAACACATCAATTTAGAAGAATTAGGCTTAGTGGAAAGTCCTAACCTTACTCCCTACGTTTTAAGAAGCCGGACCAATAAACTGTACCCATACACTATTAAAGAAATAGAGCCACTTTCCAAGCCTTTCTTAGAGAGTTGTTCCAAAAAGAGGAAATTGGAATTAGAAGACATTGGAATATGTGGAAAATACTGTTGCAGAGGAATACAAAGCACAGTTGGCTAAAGAAAGAAGGGAAAGAGAGGATAAATTAAAAGATTACTTCCTGCGACGTTGGGAGGATCTAGAGCATTATGGACATTATATAGTGTATGCGTTTGTAGTAAACAACAAGTTTGTGGGAGTGTTGGCAGAAAAGGATGGACGGAGGGGTGTATACTATGTTAAAGGTGTCTGTAAAACTGTATTTATAGAGATAAATAAGAATAGGCAAGGTTATAGCGTGTTGCCATACAGTGGTGATTTGGACATTATTTATCTACCTACCAACGAGCCACTTGCAAGCTTTAACACTAACGGAACCGCAACATTTTATGGCAATTCCTTTCCAAAAATAGAAAGTTTCCGTAACAATGGACAAGAAGACATAGAGATGCAAGATATTAAAGGCAATGTTAAATTTAAAGAATGTAATAGACTGGAGGATTTGGAATATGGTGCGCTATCAAACAAGTCCAACATAGGGGTAGATATATTGTACAGTTTGAAAATATTCGTAACCTTTATGTCTCCAACCACTGGCTGGAAAGGGAGCTAGAATGTGGGAAGTTTGATTTTAACTGCAAAATTAAGTTGGATAAGCACAAAGAAAGATTAGTGTTTTGTGTTTAGTTGTTTTGGGTTTTAAACATTTATATTGTTTTGGCTGGATGTATATAATAAGCTTGTATTTATTTTTTTTAAATCCAACCGTAATAGTGAATTTGGAAATGGGGTATTTACTTATGCAATGGCCGGTAATATATTGCAGTCATATCCAAAGTTTGGTTACGACAAAACAGCACTAAAAGGTAAATAATATACGGTAAATTTAGATATAAGGGGATATAACAAGTTGAAAAGTAAATAAAGGAGTTATTGGTAGTAATTTACAAAATATAGTTTTGTAAAAACACAAATACCAATGTTAGTTTTTAGGTTGCGGCAAAACAAACAACACATCAACTGTATTATAGGTGGAAATAATATTGTAATTTTAGATATAATAGTTGGGGGCTATAACATATCCAAAAATAAATCAGACAATAAATGCTTAGGACAATATCCAAAGTGTAGGCAAATCGGACAATAAACAGCAAAGTCAGTTTTGGGATTACAGCAAAATAAACAAACAAAAAAGACAAAATACTGTATTATAGGGGGTGGTGGAACGTGTGGTAGTGTGGTCTTGTTACCTATATAAGAGCTATAACATATCCGTAAATAAAGAAGTTTGAAATTGTTAGTATATTTTTCAAAATATTTTTTAAATTTGACCATTATAGTTAATTTGTCAAATGTGGATGGTACATATACACTAGCCTAGAATAATGACATATAAATTTTAAACAAATCATAAATAAAGAAGTTGCCAATTGGCAGTATTTTTCCAAATTTTTTAAAATTTAACCGCAATATTTGTAAAATGTGGATGGTGCATATACATTAGCCTACAACAATAACATATCCAAATTTTAAACAAATCGGACAGTAAATAAAGAAGTTGGCAATTGGCAGTATTTTTCAAAAATATTTTTTAATTTGACTGTAATATTTGGGAAATGTAAGTGTAATTTATTAAAACACTTGCCTAGGTCAATAGCATATCCAAATTTTAAATAAATCGGACAGTAAATAAAGAAGTTGGCAATTGGCTGTATTTTTCAAAAATATTTTTTAATTTGACTGTAATAGTGAATTTGGGAAATGTAAGTGGAATTTATTAAAAAACTTGCCTACGACAATAACATATCTAAATTTTAAACAAATCGGACAGTAAATAAAGAAGTTGCCAATTGGCAGTATTTTTCAAAAATATTTTTTAATTTGACCGTAATAGTGAATTTGGGATATGTAAGTGGAATTTATTAAAACACTTGCCTAGGTCAATAACATATCCAAATTTTAAACAAATCGGACAGTAAATAAAGAAGTTGGCAATTGGCTGTATTTTTCAAAAATATTTTTTAATTTGACCGTAATGGTGAATTTGGGATATGTAAGTGAAATTTATTAAAACACTTGCCTAGAACAATAACATATCCAAATTTTAAACAAATCAGACAGTTAATAAAGAGGGTGGCAATTGGCAGTATTTTTCAAAAATATTTTTTAATTTGACCGTAATAGTGAATTTGGGATATGTAGGTGGAATTTATTAAAACACTTGCCTAGGACAATAACATATCCAAATTGAAGACAAATCAGACAGTTAATAAAGAAGGTGGCAATTGGCAGTATTTTTCAAAAATATTTTTTAATTTGACCGTAATAGTGAATTTGGGAAATGTAAGTGTAATTTATTTAAACACTTGCCTACGACAATAACATATCCAAGTTTTAAACAAATCACACCATAAACACTAAAGATAGTTTTTTAGCCTGAATTTGAAAATTAATTTTAAAAAATATAGAGGAGGGATGGGGACAATATATTTAATATAGGCAGGGGTTGGGTATTAATATAGGCCAGCGCGGAAACTTGTGGCTTATTAGTATAGGCGGGAGCTGGCGTCGGTCCAAAAACGGCTCCCCATAAGAATAACATGGGAAAAAAACGCCGGAAGTGGCGCCTCTTTGCTAGTTCACATCTACTCATAATTTCTCCCTTTTAGTCCTAGTTTAATCAATAAATTCAATTGTATTTTATATATTTACTATGTGATATGTGTATATATATCACAACAAGTATGGTACCATGTGCAAAAACAAAGTCTTCTAGTAGACTATTTTTGTCCATAAATGTTCGTCCGAATCGCTTTATTGGGGCACAACAGAGCAATTTGTTTCACACGGCGGTTTTAAGAGGTTATGTTTTCCCTCCTCCCTCCGAGGGTTAGATGGCAATATTTTCCGAATATCCGCAACCAAGCAATAACTGAACCGACATACAAAGTATTCTTGAAATGTATCAATAAATGAGGGAGAAATTATTTGTTGTATTCCCAATAAGTATCATATTAAAATTGCAGCTTTCTCCGCTACCAGCAGTTATGGAATTAATTCAAAACACTAGTTCTTTTAGTTTGTTGAACTTATTTACTGGTGATTAGTAAATTTTATTTCATGTTTATGGTTTTAACAACACAAACAAAAAAAAGAATCTTGGAGCCTTTTAAGCCCTATAATGTCTGAAGCGGAATTTTTCCAGAAATGCACGTGGTGTCTATTTGTTGGAGGCTTAAATCACCAAATTTTTAAAAGCTGCACAATTCGGTGGTTTTCAATCATAATTATTATACATTTGAGGATAGTAGGGTAAGAAGGACACTCCGACACCAGGAGGGACAGGAGGGACGCCCCCCCCCCCCCGAGGTCTCGTCTGTGACACTTTGCGAATTTTTTTTTTTGCGAACTTTTTTGCAAACTTTTTTTGCGAATTTTTTTTTTTGCGAATTTTTTTTTTTGCGAATTTTTTTTTTGCGAATTTTTTTTTGCGAAATTTTTTTTTTTTGCCAATTTTTTTTTTGCCAAATTTTTTTTTTGCGAAATTTTTTTTTGCGAATTTTTTTTTTTGCGAATTTTTTTTTTTTGCGAATTTTTGTTGTGAATACTAACCTAACCTAACCTAACCTAACCTAACGTAACGTAACCTAACCTAACCTAACCTAAGGTAACCTAACCTAACCTAACCTAACGTAACCTAACCTAACCTAACCTAACCTAACCTAACCTCGGATCAGATTTCTGATTGCAGATTCTTGTTCGTCTAGTCGAGCCGAGTCATTTGAGTACCCACATCGTACACTTTGGATGATGTTTACAAAAAGGGGCCCGCACCACACTTTTGACCTTTTTTTTTTGCATTTTTGGAATCTCCTCGTCAAGCCGAGTATTCTCAGTACCCACATGACATACTTTGGATAATTAATACAAGAGTTGAACAGGGTAACGCTACAACCAACAGAGCTAGCCCATCAGCGCTTGCGGTCAATTGAACTAACAGTGAATGCAAATTTTAAGGAGAATATAATTGCAATGCTTTGAACATATACTGCATATACCTTCAAGTACTCTGCACCGAGGCAGCTGTTCGCACAACCGACTGACGCGTCCAGTCTACTGTCTGGGAATGCGGATGTTGTAATTTGATACCTCGACTGGAGGGTGCAGGTGTTCACACAAAAAACCGACAAGTTGAGACCTGTCTGGGAATGCGGATGCTGTAATTTGATACCTCGACTGGAGGGTGCAGGTGTTCACACAAAAAACCGACAAGTCGAGACCTGTCTGGGAATGCGGATGCTGTAATTTGATACCCCGACGGGAGGGCGACGCGACCCTTCCAGGAACCCATTATAGTCCGCCCGTATCGAATTCCGAGCAATAAATCACCAGTTGTCAAACACCCACGGTATCAATCTTGTTTTAGGCTTCAACAATTCCTGACGTATGGGGGAGCGAAAATCTCCCCCTAGTAATTAAATCAACAGAACACCAGTTGTCACGGTCTCATGCTTGTTCTAGTCTTCAACAATTCCTGACGTATGGGGGAGCGAAAATCTCCCCCTAAGCCATTATGTGTTAGGGGGAGCGAAAATCTCCCCCTAGTAATTAAATCAACAGAGCTAGCCCATCAGCGCCTGCGAACAATTGAACTACCAGTGAATGCAAATGCGGATGTTGTAATTTGATACCTCGACTGGAGGGTGCAGGTGTTCACACAAAAAACCGACAAGTCGAGACCTGTCTGGGGTGCAGCTGCGCCCGACCTCAGGAGGGCCAGGAGGGACAGGAGGAGCCCCCCCCCCCCAGACGCCTGCACCAACACTTGGAAGAAAATCCTCCTACATTAGAAGGATTTCCTTCTGTTCCCTAACATGAAAAGCTTTTGTGGCCTTGAAAAAGGCCGATTATGATGGTGGGATCAGGTGGAGGCTAAGGTGTTGGAAAACGTTTATTTTTTACTGTTGAAAAACTTTGTTACTTCATCAGGGTGCAGTTCATCGGTCCGCCGATTCCACCACATTTCAACAAGCATCATGTACTTCTGCTCATGTTCAATGGCGTAGAAGTGCTCCTCTTCAATGGGGTAGAAATTCATCTTGTAGTCCATGTCACGCTGCCAATATTCCCACTCCAAGCCGTCCAGCGGGCAATGGTTCCACATGCTGTTGATTCCCCGTCGTCTGGAGTACAGAGCGTCGTCAAGATCTTGAGTAGTTGAATACATTTTTGGTTCATGAACGTACTTGAACTTTTTGTCAATGCGCCATAGCTTCTTCTTATGGAAATGCTTCAAGGTGCATTCATCGTCGTCTTTTCGGTTGTAGAATTCATCACCTTCGAAGTAATCATCTTCATCGTCAAACGGTCTCTTCTTATTATTGCTATTCATTGTCGTTTCCGCTGCAACACATACATCCTCCAACTCAACGTCTGTGATGTCACAATCCCACTCGATGTTGGCCATGATCTCTTCGTAGCTGTTGACGCTTCGAAACTCAAGACTAAACTAAACTTTACTGCTAGGGGCGGGCTGTGCGTCGTGGGATGATGGGCGCAGGTGTACAGACAAAAAACCGTCGCGTCACCCTACTGTCTGGGAATGCGGATGCTGTAATTTGATACCTCTACGGCAGGGCGCGGGTGTTCACACAAAAAACCGACGAGTCGAGACCTGTCTGGGAATGCGGATGCTGTAATTTGATACCCCGACAGGAGGGCTACCGACCCTTGCAGGAACCCATAATTATAGACCACCCGCGTCGAATTCCGAGCAATAGTACACCAGCTGTCAAACACCCACGGTCTCATTCTTGTTCTAGTCTTCAACAATTCCTGACGTATGGGGGAGCGAAAATCTCCCCCCTAAGCCATTATGTGTTAGGGGGAGCAAAAATCTCCCCCTAGTGATTAAATCAACAGAACACCAGTTGTCAAACACCCACGGTCTCATTCTTGTTCGGGAGTTTGAAGTGTGTGGCTGTGTAATAGTGTTGCTGTGTGACATTCTGTCAGAGCGATCGCCCGACGTTTTGACCTAACCTACAAAATGAACCACTTAACCGCCTATGTGTTTAATGATCGGCCTTTGTCTGTACTGTTTGACAGCAGCGATAATCCATGGTTCAAAGCTAAGGATGTAGCTACAATATTGGGATACGCTAACCCTAAAGAAGCAATCAGAGCACATGTTAGAGAAAAATATCGCAAAACAATTCCTGAAGTATGGGGGAGCGAAAATCTCCCCCTAACCTATAACGAGAAACATTCAATCTTTCTTAACGAGCCGGGATTATATTCGTTACTTATGAAATCTAAAATGCCCATCGCCGAGAAGTTTCAAGATTGGATCTTTGAAGAAGTTTTGCCATCCATTAGAAAAAATGGTCAGTACAGACTTATAAACGAGAACCAACGGCTGCTACAATCACTTACAAAGTCGCTAACAAATAACCGAAAGCTAGATCAAACAAATTCCGAGTTTAAAACTACAAATGATATATTGTGTATGGAAAACCAATCCATGAATCAAACGCTGATCGAACAGACACCTAAAGTGGCAGTGTTGCCTGAAGATGTAAATCTGAAGCATATATTTTGTGTGATGATTAGGGAAACCCTTCTAGAGCAGTACGGAGTTTGTGAATACAAGTGCATTCGAACACAGAAGAGGAATTTCAAACAAGCCTTGAAAAAAGCAAAGGAAGAAGGATTTACAATGTGCTACTGTAGAGAAAATGTCCCCAACGGCATAAACATAGTGAATAAGGCTAAAGAAGTGATGAAGAGTTACGGCATGCACATTGACTGCAGATACAACAACATCCTAACCTCGCACAATTTCATTAATGTAGTTGAACATATCTTTGACAATGCATAGGTCTGCGCTTGTGGACTCGTTCCAGAACCTTCGACGCTAGTCAGGTAGCAACAGTCGATACGTGCTCCAAAGATGACCAGTGTGGATGACGCAAGAAAAGTAATCACCATATCAATGAACAAAATACGTTATAAACGTAACAACATCCGAGAAAGGCTCGCAATCAAGTTAGTGTTGGATAGAGCGAGAGATGTGTTTGAGAGAAAATATCATATGAAACAGCATACTTATGAAAAAAAAAAAAAAAAAAAAAAATATTGAATATCATGTGAAAGAATATAACTATGAAGAAAACAAAACAGACTGTTAAATTTAACGAGGAGCTAAATACACAGTACACTTACGAGCCCTGTGAGGATGTACAACAATTAACGTGGACTCAAATCGCAATAGATGAAATGAGATTCCGCAGACCGTTGGAACTGATGTTGGGTGAAAAAATCAAACATCTAACCTATTGCAACAAGATGTGTCACAGCGAGTGCATACAGTTTACTTCAAGGGTGAGCAGACGCACCACCAGTCCGTAGTACGGTAGAAGTCACACGGTAAGGACGTCAACATGGACGCTCACGTTTCTGCGGACGACTATATCAAATCGTTTATTCAGGAGATTGAGGTTATGAACAATAATGCTAGTGATCAGACATTGGCATCACCTCAGACGTCATCTGTAAAACCGATCACTGCCTGCAAGAGACGAAGGAGGCCAACTCCCATCGAAGTGGAAACCAAGAAACCAGGATGGGTGCCAAAACCAACAGATGATTCTCCCATAGTGTCATGGATGGACGATGGGAATACTTTTGCTGTTCAAAACCCGGGAAACAAAGGACAAATTTTATTGAAAATGGAAATGTACGATGGTACAGATATGGTGTTCATGTGCAGTTTATTTTTGGACAAAGATGGTGAAATGCTCCAAAGTGTTAGACAAGTAGTTGATAAAGTGGAAAACATGTGGATCGATAAATCAACAGGAGTACCGAAAATTACAGGCTTAACTCAAACTGTTACACAACGCAGTGCAGTTTCGCAACCAACGTTGAAGAAGCGAGCTGTGAGGAAGAAACAACGAGTGTCGCCAGCAGTCAATTAAAGCATCAGCATTCCCAGACAGGAGGGCGACGCGTCAGTTTTTTGTGTGTGAACACCTGCGCCCGGCCAACTACTAGAGATGTCGAGCAGCAGCACTTTCAAGCTAGAGTTTCCGAGCGTGAACGGCACTGCAGCAACCGAGGACCTGAGAGCTACCCTCAACAACTGCAAGTCCGACTCTCCGCTCTACACCAGGATAGACGATCTCAGAGAGGAATGCGGCTATCTCATCACTGCGATGGAGCGAGCCACAACACCCTTTGGCGAGACGATCATCGTGATCCTGGAGGGACAGGTCGGGGACGACTTCTTTCTGCGAGTCTACCCGCCTAGGCGCTTCAACGAGGTCCTGAGCAACACCGACATCGAGCGCTACAACAGCGGGTTTGGAGAACGCCTTCGCTTGGTGAAGCGCAGCCCGAGGGGTTCCAATAGCAGATTCACACCTTTGGAGTTTATGTAAAGCAAGACTTGAAGATTATGTAAATACCTTTGTAAATTAGTTTTCGTAGTCAATACTTATAGTCACGTTCAGAACATAACCACTGTGTTATTTATTTCACTTAACCCCAAAAATGTCCTTTGGTAGTAAGTTTAAGAGCGTGAGTATGGTAACTGTGAGGTGTTTAGCTCATCAGCGTCATCATCAGAATCATCGATATTTGTACATAGATATAACCCACCGCGTAATGCGATACAATTGATTGGAGCGCATCGTGTGTGAGCTGTCTTGTGATGGCGACATCGCACTGCGTTTGTAACAAAATAACGTGTACATTAACACGACGATCACTTTTCTTGCTTAAGTCACGAGGGGCATTATGGCGTACGGGACGATTGGTAATAACAGCGTTTAAAGTAAACTGTGCACATTCGTTGTGATACGTCTTGTCACAGCACGTTAGATTTCACATTCTCACATTCTACATCAATTACAATTGTAGACGTAATCTCATTTCATCTGTTGTGATTTAAGTCCACGTTAACCGTTGTACATCCTTACGCGGCTCATAAGTGTAATGAGTATTTAGTATGACAATAAACTTCTCGAATGTTAGTACGTTAAATCGTAGCTTGTTCATTGACGCATCGATCCCTATTCTTGTTTCAGTCTCAATATGCATTATGGCGTACGTGCCAGATGGTACTAACAACGCTTGAAATAAACTGCACACATGTGTTGCGATACATCCAAACACAACAAGTTAGATGCATCATTCAATCATTCAGCATCAATTGAAATGTTATGCGTGGCATCATTTCATCTGGTGTAATTTGAGGGAATAACTCGACTACGAACCTTTATCGTATGTTAGTTCGTTAACAAAGTAAATTGTACATTAACACGACGATCGCTTTTCTTGCTTAAGTCACGATGTGCATTATGGCGTACGGGACGATTGGTAATAACAGCGTTTAAAGTAAACTGTGCACATTCGTTGTGATACGTCTTGTCACAGCACGTTAGATTTCACATTCTCACATTCAACATCAATTACAATTGTAGACGTAATCTCATTTCATCTGTTGTGATTTAAGTCCACGTTAACCGTTGTACATCCTCACGCGGCTCGTAAGTGTAATGAGTATTTAGTATGACAATAAACTTCTCGAATGTTAGTACGTTAAATCGTAGCTTGTTCATTGACGCATCGATCCCTATTCTTGTTTCAGTCTCAATAGACATTATGGCGTACGTGCCAGATGGTACTAACAACGCTTGAAATAAACTGCCCACGTGTGTTGCGATACATCCAAACACAGCAAGTTAGATGCATCATTCTAACATTCAGCATCAATTGAAATGTTATGCGTGGTATCATTTCATCTGGTGTAATTTGAGGGAATAACTCGACTACGAACCTTTATCGTATGTTAGTTCGTTAACAACGTAACTTGTACATTGACGCATCGATCACTTTTCATGCTTAAGTCACAATGTGCATTATGTTGTATGTGACGACTGGTAATAGCAATGCTTGAAGTAAACTGAGCACATGTGTTGCTATACGTCTTGTCACAGCAGGTTATATTGCTCATTTCCCCTTTCAACATCAGTTACAATTGTATGCGTAATCTCATTTCATCGGTTTTAATTCAAGTCCGCGTTAACTGTTGTACATCCTCACGAGGTTCGTAAGTGTAACGAGTATTTAGTTTTACATTAAACTTCTCGTATGTCAATCCCAAGTAATCGGTGTTTGAAGAAGTTTGCCTTTCCCTCAAGAATTGTCACTAGCATTATAACATACGCGTTTAATAACCAGATCGCACTTGTAATATTTTTGTATACCAATAACAATTACAAGTAATCGAGGTTTGAAGAAGTTCGCACATTGATAAAAAAAAAAAATCCAAGTAAACGATGTTTGAAGACGTTTGAGTTTTCGCCATCACACAAGTTCCAATCTTGAGTAATGTCAACCCAAGAAAATGAAAGCTAACAGCATCACGTAGTTGTGTTAAGTTACGATAGGTATAGTTAGGTTTATTAAGACTGTTTCCAGTTAGAAAGGGGAAACATGGAGAGACTTATCTCATCGTTAGGTTACGATATCCAGTGTAAAGTTAGGTCCCTGCATAGAAATAGGAAACGTAGACAGTTGTATCTCATCCTTAGGTTATGTTATGCTCTGTTAAGTTAGGTTTGTGCTTATAGATAGGAAATATTGTCAGTAGTATCTCGTCGTTAGGTTAAGTCATGCTCTGTTAAGTTAGGTTTGTTGTTGAATATACAAAAAAAAAAAAAATCTGTACCTTAATGCCGGCGTGCGCAATTTAAAAATGGTATGATCATAATGCGCACGCCGACATTAAGGTACAGATTTTTTTTTTTTTTTTGTATATTCAACAACAAACCTAACTTAACAGAGCATGACTTAACCTAACGACGAGATACTACTGACAATATTTCCTATCTATAAGCACAAACCTAACTTAACAGAGCATAACATAACCTAAGGATGAGATACAACTGTCTACGTTTCCTATTTCTATGCAGGGACCTAACTTTACACTGGATATCGTAACCTAACGATGAGATAAGTCTCTCCATGTTTCCCCTTTCTAACTGGAAACAGTCTTAATAAACCTAACTATACCTATCGTAACTTAACACAACTACGTGATGCTGTTAGCTTTCATTTTCTTGGGTTGACATTACTCAAGATTGGAACTTGTGTGATGGCGAAAACTCAAACGTCTTCAAACATCGTTTACTTGGATTTTTTTTTTTATCAATGTGCGAACTTCTTCAAACCTCGATTACTTGTAATTGTTATTGGTATACAAAAATATTACAAGTGCGATCTGGTTATTAAACGCGTATGTTATAATGCTAGTGACAATTCTTGAGGGAAAGGCAAACTTCTTCAAACACCGATTACTTGGGATTGACATACGAGAAGTTTAATGTAAAACTAAATACTCGTTACACTTACGAACCTCGTGAGGATGTAAAACAGTTAACGCGGACTTGAATTAAAACCGATGAAATGAGATTACGCATACAATTGTAACTGATGTTGAAAGGGGAAATGAGCAATATAACCTGCTGTGACAAGACGTATAGCAACACATGTGCTCAGTTTACTTCAAGCATTGCTATTACCAGTCGTCACATACAACATAATGCACATTGTGACTTAAGCATGAAAAGTGATCGATGCGTCAATGTACAAGTTACGTTGTTAACGAACTAACATACGATAAAGGTTCGTAGTCGAGTTATTCCCTCAAATTACACCAGATGAAATGATACCACGCATAACATTTCAATTGATGCTGAATGTTAGAATGATGCATTTAACTTGCTGTGTTTGGATGTATCGCAACACACGTGGGCAGTTTATTTCAAGCGTTGTTAGTACCATCTGGCACGTACGCCATAATGTCTATTGAGACTGAAACAAGAATAGGGATCGATGCGTCAATGAACAAGCTACGATTTAACGTACTAACATTCGAGAAGTTTATTGTCATACTAAATACTCATTACACTTACGAGCCGCGTGAGGATGTACAACGGTTAACGTGGACTTAAATCACAACAGATGAAATGAGATTACGTCTACAATTGTAATTGATGTTGAATGTGAGAATGTGAAATCTAACGTGCTGTGACAAGACGTATCACAACGAATGTGCACAGTTTACTTTAAACGCTGTTATTACCAATCGTCCCGTACGCCATAATGCCCCTCGTGACTTAAGCAAGAAAAGTGATCGTCGTGTTAATGTACACGTTATTTTGTTACAAACGCAGTGCGATGTCGCCATCACAAGACAGCTCACACACGATGCGCTCCAATCAATTGTATCGCATTACGCGGTGGGTTATATCTATGTACAAATATCGATGATTCTGATGATGACGCTGATGAGCTAAACACCTCACAGTTACCATACTCACGCTCTTAAACTTACTACCAAAGGACATTTTTGGGGTTAAGTGAAATAAATAACACAGTGGTTATGTTCTGAACGTGACTATAAGTATTGACTACGAAAACTAATTTACAAAGGTATTTACATAATCTTCAAGTCTTGCTTTACATAAACTCCAAAGGTGTGAATCTGCTATTGGAACCCCTCGGGCTGCGCTTCACCAAGCGAAGGCGTTCTCCAAACCCGCTGTTGTAGCGCTCGATGTCGGTGTTGCTCAGGACCTCGTTGAAGCGCCTAGGCGGGTAGACTCGCAGAAAGAAGTCGTCCCCGACCTGTCCCTCCAGGATCACGATGATCGTCTCGCCAAAGGGTGTTGTGGCTCGCTCCATCGCAGTGATGAGATAGCCGCATTCCTCTCTGAGATCGTCTATCCTGGTGTAGAGCGGAGAGTCGGACTTGCAGTTGTTGAGGGTAGCTCTCAGGTCCTCGGTTGCTGCAGTGCCGTTCACGCTCGGAAACTCTAGCTTGAAAGTGCTGCTGCTCGACATCTCTAGTAGTTGGCCGGGCGCAGGTGTTCACACACAAAAAACCGACGCGTCGCCCTCCTGTCTGGGAATGCTGATGCTTTAATTGACTGCTGGCGACACTCGTTGTTTCTTCCTCACAGCTCGCTTCTTCAACGTTGGTTGCGAAACTGCACTGCGTTGTGTAACAGTTTGAGTTAAGCCTGTAATTTTCGGTACTCCTGTTGATTTATCGATCCACATGTTTTCCACTTTATCAACTACTTGTCTAACACTTTGGAGCATTTCACCATCTTTGTCCAAAAATAAACTGCACATGAACACCATATCTGTACCATCGTACATTTCCATTTTCAATAAAATTTGTCCTTTGTTTCCCGGGTTTTGAACAGCAAAAGTATTCCCATCGTCCATCCATGACACTATGGGAGAATCATCTGTTGGTTTTGGCACCCATCCTGGTTTCTTGGTTTCCACTTCGATGGGAGTTGGCCTCCTTCGTCTCTTGCAGGCAGTGATCGGTTTTACAGATGACGTCTGAGGTGATGCCAATGTCTGATCACTAGCATTATTGTTCATAACCTCAATCTCCTGAATAAACGATTTGATATAGTCGTCCGCAGAAACGTGAGCGTCCATGTTGACGTCCTTACCGTGTGACTTCTACCGTACTACGGACTGGTGGTGCGTCTGCTCACCCTTGAAGTAAACTGTATGCACTCGCTGTGACACATCTTGTTGCAATAGGTTAGATGTTTGATTTTTTCACCCAACATCAGTTCCAACGGTCTGCGGAATCTCATTTCATCTATTGCGATTTGAGTCCACGTTAATTGTTGTACATCCTCACAGGGCTCGTAAGTGTACTGTGTATTTAGCTCCTCGTTAAATTTAACAGTCTGTTTTGTTTTCTTCATAGTTATATTCTTTCACATGATATTCAATATTTTTTTTTTTTTTTTTTTTTTTTCATAAGTATGCTGTTTCATATGATATTTTCTCTCAAACACATCTCTCGCTCTATCCAACACTAACTTGATTGCGAGCCTTTCTCGGATGTTGTTACGTTTATAACGTATTTTGTTCATTGATATGGTGATTACTTTTCTTGCGTCATCCACACTGGTCATCTTTGGAGCACGTATCGACTGTTGCTACCTGACTAGCGTCGAAGGTTCTGGAACGAGTCTACAAGCGCAGACCTATGCATTGTCAAAGATATGTTCAACTACATTAATGAAATTGTGCGAGGTTAGGATGTTGTTGTATCTGCAGTCAATGTGCATGCCGTAACTCTTCATCACTTCTTTAGCCTTATTCACTATGTTTATGCCGTTGGGGACATTTTCTCTACAGTAGCACATTGTAAATCCTTCTTCCTTTGCTTTTTTCAAGGCTTGTTTGAAATTCCTCTTCTGTGTTCGAATGCACTTGTATTCACAAACTCCGTACTGCTCTAGAAGGGTTTCCCTAATCATCACACAAAATATATGCTTCAGATTTACATCTTCAGGCAACACTGCCACTTTAGGTGTCTGTTCGATCAGCGTTTGATTCATGGATTGGTTTTCCATACACAATATATCATTTGTAGTTTTAAACTCGGAATTTGTTTGATCTAGCTTTCGGTTATTTGTTAGCGACTTTGTAAGTGATTGTAGCAGCCGTTGGTTCTCGTTTATAAGTCTGTACTGACCATTTTTTCTAATGGATGGCAAAACTTCTTCAAAGATCCAATCTTGAAACTTCTCGGCGATGGGCATTTTAGATTTCATAAGTAACGAATATAATCCCGGCTCGTTAAGAAAGATTGAATGTTTCTCGTTATAGGTTAGGGGGAGATTTTCGCTCCCCCATACTTCAGGAATTGTTTTGCGATATTTTTCTCTAACATGTGCTCTGATTGCTTCTTTAGGGTTAGCGTATCCCAATATTGTAGCTACATCCTTAGCTTTGAACCATGGATTATCGCTGCTGTCAAACAGTACAGACAAAGGCCGATCATTAAACACATAGGCGGTTAAGTGGTTCATTTTGTAGGTTAGGTCAAAACGTCGGGCGATCGCTCTGACAGAATGTCACACAGCAACACTATTACACAGCCACACACTTCAAACTCCCGAACAAGAATGAGACCGTGGGTGTTTGACAACTGGTGTTCTGTTGATTTAATCACTAGGGGGAGATTTTTGCTCCCCCTAACACATAATGGCTTAGGGGGGAGATTTTCGCTCCCCCATACGTCAGGAATTGTTGAAGACTAGAACAAGAATGAGACCGTGGGTGTTTGACAGCTGGTGTACTATTGCTCGGAATTCGACGCGGGTGGTCTATAATTATGGGTTCCTGCAAGGGTCGGTAGCCCTCCTGTCGGGGTATCAAATTACAGCATCCGCATTCCCAGACAGTAGGGTGACGCGACGGTTTTTTGTCTGTACACCTGCGCCCATCATCCCACGACGCACAGCCCGCCCCTAGCAGTAAAGTTTAGTTTAGTCTTGAGTTTCGAAGCGTCAACAGCTACGAAGAGATCATGGCCAACATCGAGTGGGATTGTGACATCACAGACGTTGAGTTGGAGGATGTATGTGTTGCAGCGGAAACGACAATGAATAGCAATAATAAGAAGAGACCGTTTGACGATGAAGATGATTACTTCGAAGGTGATGAATTCTACAACCGAAAAGACGACGATGAATGCACCTTGAAGCATTTCCATAAGAAGAAGCTATGGCGCATTGACAAAAAGTTCAAGTACGTTCATGAACCAAAAATGTATTCAACTACTCAAGATCTTGACGACGCTCTGTACTCCAGACGACGGGGAATCAACAGCATGTGGAACCATTGCCCGCTGGACGGCTTGGAGTGGGAATATTGGCAGCGTGACATGGACTACAAGATGAATTTCTACCCCATTGAAGAGGAGCACTTCTACGCCATTGAACATGAGCAGAAGTACATGATGCTTGTTGAAATGTGGTGGAATCGGCGGACCGATGAACTGCACCCTGATGAAGTAACAAAGTTTTTCAACAGTAAAAAATAAACGTTTTCCAACACCTTAGCCTCCACCTGATCCCACCATCATAATCGGCCTTTTTCAAGGCCACAAAAGCTTTTCATGTTAGGGAACAGAAGGAAATCCTTCTAATGTAGGAGGATTTTCTTCCAAGTGTTGGTGCAGGCGTCTGGGGGGGGGGGCTCCTCCTGTCCCTCCTGGCCCTCCTGAGGTCGGGCGCAGCTGCACCCCAGACAGGTCTCGACTTGTCGGTTTTTTGTGTGAACACCTGCACCCTCCAGTCGAGGTATCAAATTACAACATCCGCATTTGCATTCACTGGTAGTTCAATTGTTCGCAGGCGCTGATGGGCTAGCTCTGTTGATTTAATTACTAGGGGGAGATTTTCGCTCCCCCTAACACATAATGGCTTAGGGGGAGATTTTCGCTCCCCCATACGTCAGGAATTGTTGAAGACTAGAACAAGCATGAGACCGTGACAACTGGTGTTCTGTTGATTTAATTACTAGGGGGAGATTTTCGCTCCCCCATACGTCAGGAATTGTTGAAGCCTAAAACAAGATTGATACCGTGGGTGTTTGACAACTGGTGATTTATTGCTCGGAATTCGATACGGGCGGACTATAATGGGTTCCTGGAAGGGTCGCGTCGCCCTCCCGTCGGGGTATCAAATTACAGCATCCGCATTCCCAGACAGGTCTCGACTTGTCGGTTTTTTGTGTGAACACCTGCACCCTCCAGTCGAGGTATCAAATTACAGCATCCGCATTCCCAGACAGGTCTCAACTTGTCGGTTTTTTGTGTGAACACCTGCACCCTCCAGTCGAGGTATCAAATTACAACATCCGCATTCCCAGACAGTAGACTGGACGCGTCAGTCGGTTGTGCGAACAGCTGCCTCGGTGCAGAGTACTTGAAGGTATATGCAGTATATGTTCAAAGCATTGCAATTATATTCTCCTTAAAATTTGCATTCACTGTTAGTTCAATTGACCGCAAGCGCTGATGGGCTAGCTCTGTTGGTTGTAGCGTTACCCTGTTCAACTCTTGTATTAATTATCCAAAGTATGTCATGTGGGTACTGAGAATACTCGGCTTGACGAGGAGATTCCAAAAATGCAAAAAAAAAGGTCAAAAGTGTGGTGCGGGCCCCTTTTTGTAAACATCATCCAAAGTGTACGATGTGGGTACTCAAATGACTCGGCTCGACTAGACGAACAAGAATCTGCAATCAGAAATCTGATCCGAGGTTAGGTTAGGTTAGGTTAGGTTAGGTTAGGTTACGTTAGGTTAGGTTAGGTTAGGTTACCTTAGGTTAGGTTAGGTTAGGTTACGTTACGTTAGGTTAGGTTAGGTTAGGTTAGGTTAGTATTCACAACAACAAAAATTCGCAAAAAAAAAAATTCGCAAAAAAAAAATTCGCAAAAAAAAAAATTTGGCAAAAAAAAAAATTGGCAAAAAAAAAAAATTTCGCAAAAAAAAAATTCGCAAAAAAAAATTCGCAAAAAAAAAAAATTCGCAAAAAAAAAAATTCGCAAAAAAAGTTTGCAAAAAAGTTCGCAAAAAAAAAAATTCGCAAAGTGTCACAGACGAGACCTCGGGGGGGGGGGGGGCGTCCCTCCTGTCCCTCCTGGTGTCGGAGTGTCCTTCTTACCCTACTGAGGATAAACTTCATCAACCAAATAAATAATTTTGGAAAGTGTTAAATGTTAAGCGATGTTATGACTGTTTCACATTCCAACTAAAAGTACAAAACATGTTTGGGAAATATTTCATTTAAATAACCTCTACTTATTCCATTATTTCGTGACATTTAAGTCAATAAGGAGCAATGTTTAAATAATTCAAGTAACATTTCGTGAGGGATTATCTTAAGCACACCAAACACGAGAAGTATTGCAAATAAACCTTATATCGAATAATCAATGAAGTGCCAGTTTTATAAACTTTGGAGGCACAAACAGTGCAAATTTCTGAGTAATTGTCATTATTTGAATCTTACAAACTAAATTAATCAGAGTAATAATGTCTGAAGCAATAACTGAACCATATAACTACAGGTGGTGTTTGACCCTCGCTCCTGAAAACCACACCAACCATAGTATTAAATATAAATATGAACAAAGAAAACTGTAGACAATAAGTCACAGTTATAATTACAAAACAACCTTACTAAATAACAATATCCTTCAAGTTGTACATCTTGAATCTTATATCACATTAACAATTTTACCGTGGTATACCGCAGGTATTCAAGTTGTCCATCCTTCTGTCGTTATAGCCGAGAATTCTCTCCATGGTGGTGCAAGGAAAAGATCCCTTGGGTTTCTTTTTGTCTCACCTATAGGGTGTTACATATGCCTTTCGTCGTAACGTTTTAAATTTCTCTTGCTATCTGGGGTACACTATACGGTACTAGTAGTGTGCAATTGGGGCTTCTGGCTCACTTGATTGACAGCTTCCGGTCACGTGACTGGATGTGCTGAGTGCATATATACGTCATCTGAGGCTGAGCCAGTGATGTAGGCGGTTTTGTGACGTAATGAGGGAAATGTTAAAGTTCAAGGTCACGTGGAGGTTATTTTAAAAAAGTACCTCGCACGCGTAAAATTCGAATCGTGATTCGATCGTTTAAATCGATAAAAATATCGAATGAAAACAATCCAATGGAGCAATCGAATGATACGAGTGCGAGGTAGTACTATTACATTTATTAAATTTTTTAACTTTTCTTTTTATTTAAAATAATTTATGTTTACAATAGTTCCCCGTTGTTGGTTGTCATCGATGTTGTTGATCCGGACGAGTCGCGGCCATGACTTCGCTTTCTGATGAAAGACGGTAGATACTTTGATTCCTGCACAGAGCCTTCTACGTTGTTTGTTGCGAACAGTTCTAAAGATAAACTGTAGCCAGTCACTAGGAAAAGTCTTAACTCTTCTTTAAAAACTTCCAGGACGCAGTTTTCAAGTGCTGCGCTTGTTTGACCAATCGCCCGTCCCGACTGTGTGTTCCTTGCATATTTATGTGACCGCAAGGAACACACAGTCGGGACGGGCGATGTGCCGAGATTCCGCCGAAAACTTTGTCGACACCGTCCATAGGGTACTTCTACCTGACGGCAATGAAATGGAAACACCCATCAGATCTTGAGTGATATGATAATGTTATTTTGTGAAGAGCGTCTCGGAGAGGTTGATGTTCACCAGTCAAGAGCCGGAGGTGTACTGACCATTCGCAAGCTAGCGTTGTTCTGGTATTAAATAAAATGGTGGGGGTAAACGTGTAGGATGCGGGGCAGGTGCTCACAAAGCAGCTGGCGTGGGGCAGCTGGTGCGGGGCAGATGGTTGCTACTATATTCGCCGCCAAAGTAATGTAATCTGTCAATGTAATTCTTGTATTTTATTTTGTCGGTTCATTTAATATGTTTTACACTTACATATGCAATAGCTGAAACACTCGCACTTACGACAAGCTTTCCCGTTAACTTGATTGTCTGGTATTTAAAAAAATGTTAACTGGCAACAATGAGTCTTCAAATTGTTACCGAATGGTAGATTGTTCATCGGTGGCACCGACATGTTAGCTGCAGCGTGTGTTAGACAAGACTGAGACTAATTTCAGTGCTCCCCCTCTTTTATACCTCTTCATAAGTTAACCCTGAATAAAAGTTCAAGGTCATTCGTTTGAATTAAAAAATCAACACAGCAGTATATAAAATAATATACTGCTGTGTTGTTGTTTTTTATTTATTTTTTTCTCTTTTTCTTTTATTTTCTTTACTAAACAAACATTTTACAATACAATAAGCTTAAGTCTGATATTGATGACTAGAAATACAAACAGTGAAATACAAACAGAGACATTATGTCCAAAGATGCGTGATGTGCAGAGTGAGTTCCGTCGAGTTGTTGCCGCTTACGCCGTGTGATACCAAATACAACGTCCCCGGTTGAATATCTTGCAAGTCTTCATTTTGTATCAGTTGAACAAATCGTTTTGGAATAAATACTTGAAACTTCGGCTGATCTCCTGAAGTGAAAGGTCCTTCGCTCAATGATACTAGAATTGCTTCTCCATGTGTTGTTTCCACTTTCTTGATGTTATGAATAATGTAATGTTTTTGTTCTTTTAGTTCTGAACACTTTTTAGTTAGCAGAAGATTGGGTATTGAGTGAGTGTTGAATTGATCAATTACTGTTTGGAGAAACTGTTGTGATGTCATCTTCGTCAGTGGTGGTGGTGTCTTCTGCGATGTTGCCTCTTCGGAGTCTCGAATAATACTCGTGCTGGAGCGGTGTTGTCTCCTCGTATTTATAGCCTCCGCTACCCCCACCACATTTCTGTTCTCCACTACCCCCACCATATTCCACGTTTGTTTCAAGAAAGCTGCCAAACGATATGCGTTGTGCAATGCACAGTTTGTTTGACCGGGTTTAAGATCTTTTGCAGCAACACAAATATTACCGAGATTAATGTTGAAGTCTTTACTGATAGTTATATCGAAAAAATCACCGTGCGTATATGTTTGTATCCAGTTTTTTTTTTCTAATCCTCTTGTGTATATATGTGAATATTGATTGCAAAAATTAAACATAATACTGTGCAGATTACTGTGGCTTATAAATCCTTCATACCAATGTATGTGATGAAAGTGTTTAGCTATCCATTTGTTTGTATTTTTTGCTTTGGCGTTAAGTTTGTTAAAAGAAAAAGGAGCTTCAAACGTGAATGGGTAGGCTAAAAATGTAAGCAAGTCTAAAATTACTAATTCTTTGATAATAAACCTATCATCAATATTGCGAAATGCTTGAAAGTCTATTACACAAGGCTTTACATCCAATTCTTCCTCTCCTCCGCTCATCATGGCACCTGACGATCAACTAAACTGTTTTACACACCACGGTAGGTTAAATACCAGGCTGTACAGTTGCAGGCGCGTTGGTGTATATTTAACGTGGGCACCGTCCCCAATATGCCTACCCTACGTGTTTTCTTCTTTATTAAGTCAAACTTTAGTCTTTTTAACTTCTTCTTCTTCTTGTGTTTCGTTTTCTTCTTCTCGATTCTTTGTTTCTTCTTCCTGTGTTGTTTCATCTGTAGCTTCTGTAGCGATTTCTACAAGTGGTTCAAAATCCTTTAACTTTCTCCACATGCAAACTTCATGAGGTAATCTATTAAAAATAGATGTATCCACAGGTCCGTACACGATGGTGCTATCAGGTTATTTTTCCAAAGTATCGACCAAATATTCTTTAATAATAGCGCTTGCAAATTTCAACTGTCTCATGTAACGTGTAATAGGTTCTGTTGCGTAAATTAAAACGTAGAATTCTTCACGTGATAGTAGAATCTTGTTTTCATGTTGAGTCAAGTCCCTAATTCGCACTTGTAGTTATCCGTGATGTTTAACAATATCGATTTCATTGTCACAATCCAAAGGTCGAATATGTGTTTTTCTTCCACACACACTGTTAGTTAAATAATATTCTATTAAATGTACATGTTTCAAAAATGTCTCCCAAGCATTTTGCGAAAATAAAACCTTTTTTGTTCCATGGTGTAGTATTACTGTTGGGGAATAATCCAATGACTTCATCAATCCAACTAATACACTTTTACTGATGCTTGCTGAGATGGGGTAAAAGATTCACAAAAAAACTTCATTTAAAATATGAGAAGGAATATTTTCTTCAACTTTCTTCTTCCTCTTTGATACTACCTTTTATGGGTCTGCATTACTTTCCTCCTCTCTATCTCTTTTACCAAACTTTAAAAATGCAGTTATTTCCTTAATGATTTCTGCTTCATCGGGTATTAGCACGTTCCAATAACGGTGCTACCTCTGCATCACCTTGTACAACAGATGGATAACTCATTTTGTAGAAGATTTTACCCATGCGACGACAGGTGATCAACTGAAGACCTGCATTGTTGCTCCGCTATTTATAGGATAGCGACAGTGGCGGTGTCGGTGGTGGTATAACATTTTACAATACTGTCTTTACAGTACCGGTCAACGGTGTGTATGTAACAATTTTATCGTGCAAAATTAAACAATACGCAGATGTTATTTGCAGTAAGTTTTCTTGAAATTCCTTCTATTTTTATATCAACACTAGACGACTTTACAGATTCGTTTTGTTTGGAGCAATCAATTACAACAATCGGATTACAACAATCGGAGCTTTCGATTCAAACTATTCAGGAGATATTAGAGCTGTGTTTGTTTTACCGTAGTATGAATTTTGGAACCTAGCGTACATATCGTATAAAACACTGTACCTTTTTTTATCAAAAGAGATATTAAAGTTGTCGTAGGGAAATAATTGTGAATTCAGGAACACTTTACAGTTGGTTAATTTGCAATGGTCCAATTCACCAGCATTTTCAGTTATTATACTTTTTTTCTTTGTTTGTAATCCAAATATTACATATCCTGCCTTTTCCAAATGAGTAGAAGTTTTTACAGTCCATGTATGCCATTGTGTTGTAAGTAAAACGGGATATTCATGAAACTCTCAGCTTCTGAATGGCATTACAATGTCTCGATCTGATTTTAACTTTTTTAATAATGTAATCATATGTTCATCATTTATTCACACATGTGGAACTCTCCAAACAATCTTGTCTAATGTTAATTTCCAGTCTAAATTGGCTCAGTTGTTCCAGCAGCTGCTTTAATAATATCTTTATCGTTTGATGATCTTAATAAAAAAACCTAGACTCTACAAAGATCTGCAATGTTGTAGACCAGTTGAAGTATTATTGTGGGCCTAGGTGAGGTTTGGTAAGTTACTTGTAGTCAATTAACCTGCGACACGTTACAAATATGATAATGTTTGTTTAAATTTCAACCAACGAGGATATACTTTCATATTTGGCCTAGGTCTTACCGGATACTGTACTAGCTTTTTCCCTTGGCAATAATTTGACCCATAATTATTGCCTGATTCTCAAAAGTGGCATTGACTGAAGTTGTGCATTAGTAGGCCAGAAGTAAGTGGGCTTTAAAGACTCGTTCAAATATATGCCTATTGCCTATAGCCTATTTATATCCATTTCAAATTAACAATACAGAATTCAAAGCCAAATTGTTAACACAATGACTATTCTGAGAGTAATGTTTATGTGGTAAGTAGTTTTTTTTCAGGGCGAATAAATTTTGGGTCTCCACCTAAATAGGCCTACTAGATTCAACAATAAACTGGAATATGGTAGGCTAGTCGAAGTATTAATGTGGGCCTAGGTGAGGTTAGGTAAGTTACTTTTAATTAATTAATCCGGCACCTATACTGCCTATTATGGTGGTATTACAAATCCTCGCTTCATCCTATTACGGGACATAGGAGCGTATTCTTAGTATATACTACCCTGATTTTTTTATTTTCATTGAGAAGGACGTTTGTAGGCTATTGAACTAATTGTACCCAGACGAGGTCATCATAACATAACAAAGTTATCTAATTTGCATCTGACGTTGTGTAAAAGTTTTAGAAGCAGTATTTCCGATCAACTGCCCAAACACCTTATATACATTTTACTAGAATTTTATGGTAGAAATAATTACATTATTCTTGCTTGATTATTGGCCCTATATTAAATATAAAACTTATTAAAGCTACTTTATATCGTTAAAACCTTTGACCATCCAAAAATACTATCAGAAATGTTGTTGTTAAATAATTTCAAAGAAAAATGCCCCACAATTTTTTTAAATATAACAGCTTACGATAGTTTTAAAAATTGTTCGTTTTACTAAACTTATTATAAAATACCATTTGTTTTTTTTTATCGTGGATTTACTGTAATGCAAAAATCATAAGTCACAATAATATTTTGAATAGTTTTCTATTTATTACGCAAATCCTTTAAAATACGGAAATTATTCTGGATATTAGAAGTACTCTATTAATCGTAGTACGATGTGGTTATCTGTTATAAGAGTAAATGCATTCATTCCACAGTAAAGTAATCGTAATAAGGTAAGGTAATAAAATGACTATAGAACTTGAGTAAATACCAAACAAACGAAAAATAAAAATATAATGCATTTTAAAAGTGAGGTTATTTTAGGATATTTTATTGTTATATAAATCAAAAGTGAGGTTAAGTAACCCTACAAATATTATAATACAAAGTAAAAGTGAGGTTATCTTCGCCAAGCGCAATAGTAACGAACGGAGCAACACAGGGACACGTCTGTTCGCAACGAAAGCTGGGAGCAAAGAAGGAGAAAATCCTCGGCAAGAGAGCTGATCTTTGTGGTGGGGGAAACGTGTCAACCAATCAGAGCGCAGGACGCTTAATTACAGCCAATGGGGTGCGAGCTTATTCCGACCAATCGCAGAGCAGTATTTTAACAGGTTACAACGATTTTGCTGTCAGAGAATTGTTGCGGATGTTGCGGTTGGACAGTAAAGGCAGTGGTTAATCTTGAGTTTTTCCTGTTACAGTTGACGGAGGAAGTCTGTGGCTTGCGGGACCTGGAGAGAGGGGAGAGGAGTAGAAGAAGAAGAAGAAGAGGGCGACGGGAGGCAGTAGCGGGAGTCTGGCGACAGACCATGATATATGTATATAACAGAGTAGTTATAGTTATATATGAATATGTATAGTAAATTAGTTTAGTTATATAATTATTATTTTAATTACTTTCCTTGGTAATATGCACGGTTGGTAGCCCTGCGGACCTTTGCGCCGCTGAGCGAGGAAAGTGAGGTTATGTTGGTGCCTTTATTTGGCGCGTAAATGTTCTTCTTACTCTTTCCGGAATAACGCGCTCTAACCACTATGACATTTCTGGTTCCAAATTATTGCCGCTCCTACTAATTGTTGTTACTGTATTGTTTGTTGATTTGATTATTTGATAACTTATCAATATGGTAATTAAGTGGACGGAGACCTATACAATTTCATGAAATCCCTTATTTTGGCTAACTACAGAAGTACCTTCTCACAGGAAACATTACAAACAAATCAATCAAATAAAGATTAACCATTACGTTTTTTAAACTTCTGCATTGATTTCAATTCTTTTAAAACAACCATTTTTCTCAAAATTTATCTTCCCCTTGCATGTCTCAAATATTATTTCATATTTCTGTAACTTATTTTAATTCAATATTTTATCCGAAACAACTAACTTTCCTCATTTTGAAAAGGACATTTTATGAAAATCGCTAGAGATAAGTAGTAGGGAAAGGGGACTTCTGGCTCACTTGATTGACAGCTTCCGGTCACGTGACCGGAAGCGCTGCGTCATGAAAGACGTCATCTGAGGCTGAGCCAGTGACGTAGGCGGTTTTGTG
Organism: Allygus modestus; assembly: GCA_963675035.1. Classification (NCBI taxonomy): domain Eukaryota; kingdom Metazoa; phylum Arthropoda; class Insecta; order Hemiptera; family Cicadellidae; genus Allygus; species Allygus modestus. The sequence goes on from OY776111.1 coordinate 321,441,098, forward strand.
ACGTAATGAGGTAAAGTTCAAAGTTCAAGGTCACGGTGAAGTTTTTTTAAAAAAATCTACCTCGCACTCGTAAAATCGATTGTAATTCGATAGTTAATCGATAAGAAATATCAAATGAAACAATCGAATGAAGCAATCGAATGATACGAGTGCGAGGTAGTACTATTACAAATATTACTTTATTTTATTTACAATAATACATGTTACAAATATTACATAATTTTATTTACAATAATTCATGTTTACAATAGATTCCCGTTGTTTGTTGTCATCGATGTTGTTGATCCGGACGAGTTGCGGCCATCTCTTCGCTTTCTAATGAAAGACGGTAGATACTTCGATTCCTGCGCAGAGTCCATGTTGTGTTTTTAACACCTAACTGTTCTGTTAGGTGTTTGCATTTCATTGCTGTCAGGTGGAAAATAATACCTGACGGCAATGAAATAGAAACATCTATCAGATCTTGAGTGAAATAATATTGTTAGTTTGTGAAGAGCGTCTTGGAGAGCTCGATGTTCACCGGTCGAGAGCCGGAGGTGTACTGACTATTCGCTAGCTAGCGTTCTGGTATCAAAAAAAAATGGTGGGGGTAAAAGTGTAGTAGAACGAAGCAGATGGCGGACGGCAGATGGCTGGCGGCAGGTGGCAGGCGGCAGGTGGCAAGTGTGCGGCAGATGGTAGTCCCCCCACTACACCAGTCCCCCCACTACACCAGTCCCCCCACTACACCAGTCTCCCCACCAAGTTTTAAATCGCACAATAACTAGTTTACATGTGTTAGTTAGGGTTTAGCTCTTAGACTGTCAAGACCTTACCTCCGTAACTAAAAACTTCAATAATGTTTGCGCTTCAACGCTGTATAAGTATAACAGCTACTATGATCTAAACCGGTGCATGTATTCATATGGTTCTTTTTGCGTAGCAAACAACTGGCTAAAAGTGTTTCAACCTCGATTATTCTTCGACGAAACCGCTCATTGTCCACTAAAAGTGTAGACCTTCTGTCTTCATTGTCAGGGAAGTAGAAAGTAGTGTCAAGGGGACTACTGAAGGTCACCTTCCTCATGTTCCTGTAAAACTGCGACATTTTTCAGACCCTCTAGGTAGATGTTCATCCGTCAAGAGCTGGAAGAATAATGATGTAGCGTTATCGTGTATGATAGGCACCTAACCCCCACCACAACGTTACCTTGTCCTTCAAACCATCGTTTTTACGCTACGGATGCTATACTGTTGGTTAGATTTAAATTTAGATTGCACCTTCTTGTTTGTTTTGTCAAGCCGCGTAATTGAAGTACCCACATGTTATACTTTGAACCAAAAACAAAGAAGTTATTTAGGTTTGTCCTTGAAAATAGTTGTTATTTCGCTGTTGCTGCTATACCCTTTGTCGGATTTGAATTATGTTTGCACCAACTTGTTCGTCTGATCAATCCGCGTAATGTGAGTACCCACTTAATATATTTTAAACCGTAAATAAAGAAGTTATTTAGGTTAGTCCCTCGAAATAGTTGTTTTAGCTATTACCGCTATACCCTTGGTCCGATCTGAATTCTGTTTGCACCAACTTGTTCGTCTGATCAATCCGCGTAATTTGAGTACCCACATGACATACTTTGCACAAACTTTATAACCCCCCCCCCTTTTTTGGGTCATGTTCAAGGTCAAGGTCAAGGTCAAGGACCTTGGGACTTAGAAATTTTCACAAAGTGGGCTGCACACAAACATAAGACTAACAGTCTCCTGCCTATGTACAGGCCAAGTCCCTAACTTGATATGCTTAGGCGGTCCTTTTTTTAAAAAGGACCTTTTGTGGGAGGGGGTGGGACAAGGGCTTTATTGGACAATCCACTTTACTTTGCCTTCTTCTTTGACCAAAGTCAAAGTCTGACCGTAGCCTACTTATGGTGGTGCCGGAATCGATTGCGCTAAATCGACCTCGAATAGGACGTCGCCGGATGATAAATAATATGTTGATTTGCTCTTTTGAAACACCACTGTGTAGGAGAAGTTTTTCCTTAAAAATTTAAATTTTGTTTTAACAATGTCAATTGGGGTGATTAGTTCGTCTTCCTTCAAGGTCTTCATTTTTTCTATCTTCCTCATTACTGACTTGTGTGATATTTTTGGTGATGGTGATGGTGAAATTGGTCTTGATGAACCTTGGACTGGAGGATGTTGTGCAGTTGATGAATGTGAAGATGGCGTTGAAGAACCTTGGACGGGCGGATGTCTTGTAGCTGATGAAACTTGTTTGAAATAAAGCGGGTGATTTTGAAAACTTTTCTGTATTCTTGACTTGAACGACGACGGTCTTTTAAATCCACTTGTCTTTGGAGGCGACTTCTTCATAGAATCCTTAATCCTTCTAAGTTTTTCAGCAGTCAATGGAGAAGACATATTAAAACAGAGAGCGAGTTGACCGTTCCAGGTAAAGGTTGAAGCTGGAATGAGGTACCAGACGGAGCAAAGCGGGTCGCCAAGTGTAACCGTGACATTTAAGGACCGGTCTACATCCGGTTCCCCTTCCCCCCATGACGACACAACTCCCCCCTGACGTCATGGGGCGGAGCCCCCCCCCCCCGAGGTCACGGGGCGGAGTCCCCCCCCCCGAGGTCACGGGGCGGAGTCCCCCCCCGAGGTCATGGGGAGGAGTCCCCCCCCCTGACGTCACGGGGCGGAGTCACCTCCCACCACTGACCGCCGCCTTTATAAGCGGAGCAGTCCGCGGTCTCTTCGCAGTAGCTTGCCGCCCTTTACGGACCAACGTCCGACTGGGTTGCATTCTGCTGCAGCGTAGGTCTGTTAAGTGTGCGTTGGGCCCGACGCGCAATTAACAGATCCGCGCCCTTGCATGTGTTTGTTAGTTTGTTATGCATGGTAGATTGTTAGATTAACGCTTGTAGTTTGCTAGTAAATGTAGTTAGTGTTTGTAATTAATGTTTTGGTGTTGGTTTTTGAAGTGTTTTATTTACTAATATGTACCTTCCCTACAGCTCCCTTTTCTTATGGACATTGATCCAAACTGGGTAAAGTGTCCCTATTTTTATCCGTGGGGTTTAACTTGTAAATATAAAATCGGTCCTTGTAATTCTACCTTGGTCAAAACTTGGGTTCGCAGTAGATTGGCGCCCGTTACTGACCCACGTCCGACTGGGTTCCAGTATGCTGTTGACCTTTGTACAACCGACCTTGGTTGATCTTTGAAAAATAACTTGTAAATATAAAATCGGTCCTTGTAATTCTACCTTGGTCAAAACTTGGGTTCGCAGTAGATTGGCGCCCGTTACTGACCCACGTCCGACTGGGTTCCAGTTTGCTGTTGACCTTTGTACAACCGACCTTGGTTGATCTTTGAAAAATTAACTTTAACTTTAACTGTTCAATTTGTTTAAATATTTGTGGGTAAAGTCTTTATTTTTTCAAAGTAATGTAATATGTTTCTCATCCCTTTCCTAACCCCTCTAAGGAATGGCGCGCAAACCGACCTTGTGTCAATACGGCGCGTAAACCGGTTGACATTACCTTTCTTAGCCTGAGAAACTGTTGTGATTCTTTCTTTTTTTTGGGGTTTTTTCTTTATTTTTGTTATTAAAATCATTGCTTGTAATTCCCTGTCCCCTAATACAGAGCGGGGAATAGAGCACCAATTTGTGCTCTACTCCCCGCTTTGGCAACAAGTTCAGATGACCTTGACCTACTGACAGGACTTATAAAACTTTCGTCTGGTCACATATAGGAAGATGAATATTTTAAACCATAGCCTATCCCAAATTAAATGTCCCCCCCTTCTTTTCCCTTTCCCTTACTACAACTGGGTATGAAAGGAGGGTTTCCACCAGTGATAAAATCATTCTGCTGCTTACACATCATGAGTGCAATTCTGTTCCCGAGATGTCTGACCGCAGGAAGCAACTTTTGCCAAGGAAGGTGGAGCACTCTTCACCTGCTCCGTCATCTGCTCCACCAGCTCCTTCCATCCTTCGGCAGGCGTTGATTTTATCGTGTATTGTTTCTGAGGAGCCTGCACCACGACCGAAACCACTTCAAGAAAACCTCGTTGCTCCCCCGTCAGCTTCTTCATCTTCTTCATCTTCTTCGTCTTCTTCATCGTCTTCGTCTTCGGCTACTTCTTGCTCACCTTCTCCATCACCGAGGAAGGATGAGCAAACACCTGCACCATCTTTGGCTTCACCAGCTCCTTCGCTTCTTCAGCAGGCGCTGGCAAGCATTCTTCCGCCTTCTACACCAGGCTCTTCAACACCATCTGCAAGTCTACTTCCTTCTTCTCCCACCAAACCTTCTACATCTTCTTCAAGTGTTCCTTTCCGTCCTTCAGTAATCTGCATTAACAACGAACCTCCTTCAGAGAAATTTAAACAATTAAAAGCCTTGAGACGGCAGTCTATACTTCCTGCACCAAGATGCAGCTACAGATTTAAAAAAGGTGCAAGGAAAGGGGAACGTTGTGCTAAGTCTTGTGTTTTAAATGAAAAAGAATGCAGATTACATTTAAAACAAAACCACAAGGGTACCGTTTCTCTTTCTACACCGCATCCAACAGTGAGACCGACCAAAATTCGAATTAATAGGCTTTGTAGAAATAAACGATACATTTTTGTTAAATCAAAGGGCTTTGCAAAGGTGGTGGTTCAATGTGAAGGTAAATTGTACTATGTAGAGTTGCCTAGAGCCATGGACCTCCACGTCAAAGAACTTACCAAACAGGACTATTTAATTCGAAATGATTCAGGTTTCACTGTGTGGAAAACATTAAAATAAAAAAGATCAAAAAAGTGTATTCCAAATTAAAATAGTTTTTTCCAAATTAAAAAAAAAAGTGTGGACAACCTATTTACAATCTGTAGCATATGCTGCAGAGTGTAAATAGGTTGTCCACACTTTTTTTTACAATGTTACAACGACCTTGACCTAGATAACGGACTTAGATATTGTACACTAAGTCAAAGATAAAACTTAAAAGGAAAAAGAAGAAATATTATACTAAAAACATTATTCAACAGTAAAGAGGGGAGGGGGTAAGCGGGTATTTAAGCGAGCGATTCGGAATATAACTATTAGTTGTATCGTCATGAGCGTCAACAGCAACACATGGGGAAAGCAAATTAGCGAAGAGGAGTTGTACGCGATTGCTGAGGCTGCTGAAATGACTGAGGTTTATAAGATTGATAAGGTTGCGGAGAATGGTGCTCGGTCTCAACCGCAACAAACTACATCATCGATGCAGTCTACAACGCAACAACCAAGACCCTATTATGTTATCCTGGAGGAGTATAATGAGGCGATGAGGTACGCCTTTACAAAGTGGTGTGGTCAACCGCGTTCTCCTGAACAATGGGAGGAGCACAATGCAGACTTTCGCCTGGTTGCAGACTTAGAACTTGAGCTTCAAAGAACAAAGGCTGCTCAATAGTGAGAAGAGTTATTGTTTACTTTAAAAAATACAGAGCGGGGAATAGATCAGTTTACGGTCCAAGTGAGAACCACTTACTGCTCTATTCCCCGTTTTGGCAACTTGTTCAGATGACCTTGGGACTTAGAAAATTTCCGTTTGGTAAAAAACAACATTGAAATATATATATATATATATATATATATATATATATATTTCTTACTAAAATATCTCCTCCCTAAAACTTGCACCCCCACCACTTCCATTGGGTATAAAAGAGACACCTTATTGATGGTAAAATCAGTCTGCTGCTTGTATTCGCCCACCTCAGACACTATGGAACACATCAGAAAACCAACTTCTGCCGCCTCTTCTTGTACTGTTTCATCTTCTGCTGCCCCATCGATACTTGTCCAGGCTATGATTCTATCCCACATTCTTCCAGAGACTGGTAATACTTCGCAAAACTTAAACTCGAGATCTCTCAAAACCGAGAGAAACAATGCTAGTTCTCGGAAAATGAGAACAAGGATCACTGACCGTTATAAAGTATTAAGAAGCATATTACCATCCTCCAATCCGTATGATTCTAAATTAACCACTATACAAAAGACAATAAAATACATTGCAAACCTTCAATCGCAGCTTCAAGAACCGTCCTCAATTCACAAAGAAGTCTTACACAACCCTCCACCTTTTGAAGCCGTTTTTCTTAAAGAGGATGAGTTAGCGGACCAACATTTTTTCGCTGAAGAACCTTCAGCTTACAAACAAATCTTCCTCATGGATGAAGATCAGGACGAGTAACTATCTTAAAAAAAAAACTAAAGTCCTTTGAAATGCAAAGCGGGGAATAGATCAGTTTGAGGTCAAAGTGAGAACCTCTTACTGCTCTATTCCCCGTTTTGGCAATATGTTCAGACGACCTTGACCCACTCACAGACTTAGAAAATCTGCGGATAGGATAGATATGTTAAATAAAACTTTCCTTCTCTACTACCTACCCCCACTCTACTACCTACCCCCCACTCTACTACCTACCCCCACTCTAATGGTATAGGTAAGCGGGGTATTTAAGCGACCGCTCCAGAACTTTGTAATTAGTCAGCTATGGACAGTCAAGCTGGATCATCCAACTTACATAGAGAGCCTAGAAATGTCCGAGAGCAGAAAAGGGTGCTAAAAGTAAATAAAGCATACAAGATACTACATTCAAAACTACCATTTGTTAATCCAAAAATGTCAAGATTATCAATTATACAACACGTGACAAAATACATTAAAACTTTACAAATGGAGTTGGAAAAACCATTGACTTCGCCTCAACTGCCTGATCAACCAATCTCCAACTCAACTCTTAAAGAAGTTTTTCTTGATGATGGTGATGTTGCAATAGAAAAAATTCTTAATGAAATTCTAACATTTGAAATTGATCAATTTGTTTCAACTGACTAAAGATGGTTTGGAAATACTGAACGGAAGAATACAGAACGGGGAATAGATCAGTTTGCGGTCAAAGTAAGAACCACTTACTGCTCTATTCCCCGTTCTGGCAACAGGTGTAAATGACCTTGGGACTTAGAAAATATTCGTTTGATAAAAAATAATGAAAGATCTTCTTATTTCTTACAACAACAACAATATCCCTTCCTAACCCCCACCACCACCTAAACTAAGTATAAAGGAGGTTCTCCATCGTTAGTAAAAATTAGTACTCTGCTGAAAATGAGTGCATCCACTCCTTCTATCTCTGCAGCAACTATAATAGTTAGCAGACGGGTCGAAAACATTGATCAGTTGCTTGCTGTAAGGAGATTACTGCTACGGTATCTTGATATAGAGGTTAGTTGTCAATTGTACATGTGGAGACCAACAAGTGAAGTTTATAGTAGTGAAAATCAAGCATTTGAAACAAACTATAGTAGAAAGTTATATAAAATCTTTGGCAATATGGTAAGGTTAGTCGATAATGGATGGAACATTAACATAACATTTTATATTGTTCCAAACCTGTAACTAAAGCAAAAAAAAAAAAAAAAAAAACGATGGGTATATAAGCCCGATGTTGCAGAGACAATTATCACTTTGGTTCTGAATTGCATCAAGAGAGCATCTACCATGGTATACCTCCACTATATTGACTCTACTGCTAAAGCGGATACTTTTATCCAGCGTGTTTACCAACTGTTAACGGAGTACCAACATGTTCAGGTCAAAGGATTAGGTATTCGTGGAACAGAAGAAGTAAAAATAGATGTAAAACCAATCCCTTTGAAGAAAAAAATTGACCAATTATTACGAGAAGGCTACATCCTGTGCCTTTATTACACAACCTCATAAACTACATAAAAGGCCGAAGGGGGGGGATACAGAACGGGTAATAGATCAGTTTGAGGTTTGAATAAGAATCTCTTACTGCTCTATTCCCCGTTCTGGTAATAGGATAAGGTGACCTTGACCCACTTACGAGACTTAATCATTTGTGTTACAATAATACCTCTTCCCTATACTTTTCCCTACCACTTGCACTTTCAACACTTACCCCCACCACCACCAAAATCAGGTATAAAAGGTGGTTTCGTATTAGTGGTAAAATCAGTCTGCTACTTGGAATCATGTCGCCCAGAGATAACATTTTCCCTTCTAGGAAGACTATACTGGAATTGATTCAAAACATTCCAGTAAATATAAACGAAGATGAAGACGAAGACGATTCAGAGATGGAAGATGAACTATTTAGTGATCTTGAACTACTGAGTGAGTTTGCTAGCAGTGAACCATATCTTGGAGAGATGGAGCTGTTGGAGCTGTTGACTGACGACGACGACGACAATGATAATGAACCAGAATGTCATCATCAGTTGCTCTGTTTGGAGGAAATGGACCTTGTTGATAGTGAAACCCCTCCAAGCAGTATTAATATCGATGATGTAGTTCTAGATCCAGTCACAGGGAACTTTTGTGTTCGTCGTCGCTTATTTAGTGATATGAGCTCATCATCATCATTATCATCGGAAGAATCTGAATGAGTCTTTGTTGTCTTCAAATAGTTTACTTTAAATACAAAGCGGGGAATAGATCAGATTGTGGTTATAGTGAGAATCACTTACTGCTCTATTCCCCGTTTTGGTAATATCGTTGTATGACCTTGACCCATTTACATGACTGAAAAAGTGGGGTAACTTATACATTTAATGGTGGGGGAACGTCTATTTAAAGACGATGCAACAGTGTATATTTATCATATCGGCATTATGAACCCACCAGGAAACTCCGTTTGTTACAGCTTTCCCCTCCTCGATATCGATGATGTGATAAAACTTACATCAATAACAAAACGGTTTGAAATCGAAAGGCGACTAATAAAAGTCGATGTAATTCCACATGATCTTCGTTCTGCAATGTTGACCATCGAATATGTTAAAGATGAATCTACAACTGAAGATCCCTATTGTTTTATGAAATTTTTAGTTGATCGAGATGCAATGTGTACAATCCGACTTCACATCCGAGTTTAAAATCTATCAAATGTTCCTGTTGGAGAAAATTGTCTTAGTTAAATACAGAGCGGGGAATAGATCCGTTTATGGTTTGATATGAAATCATTTACTGCTCTATTCCCCGTTTTGGCAAATATGTTCAATGACCTTGACCTAAATACAGAACTTTGTAGCCTTCAGCTACAATAGTAAATATAAAATGCAAAAAAATAGTAAACTTAACGTAATACGTACCCCCACCACTTTTGCTAGGGTATAAATAGAGGGGCATTTGCAGTGTTGTTCATTATTGCCTTGACCTTTGTGGAGATCGCACCTACATTATGCATCGCTGCGATATTTGCAAGTCTTCATTTAAGGATGAATTTCTTTTAATGATTCATAATGAACTGAAACATAACAACAACCAAGATGAAAAATATGAAGAAGAAGGATTGAAAGAAATAGATCAAATGTTAGCTCAACACCAACATTCCAGACCAACTGTAATTCAATATGCACCATCAACATCGACTTCTACCTCTGCTCTGTCTACACTTCACCTTCCTTCAACATCATCAGCTGCATCGACTTCTACGCCTGCTCTGTCTACATTTCATCGTCCTTCAACATCATCAGCTGCATCGAGTTCTACGCATGCTCTGTCTACACTTCACCGTTCTTCAGCATCAACAGCAGTAAATGTAGAACTACATGCCCGAGCACTTCCGGGTAATGTAGTAACCCACTTTAAAATTGACAATGCAAAATTACAACTCGAAGAATTTTTAAATAACGCAAAAGGATTGGTAAGTAAAACTCTGCAAAATGAATTAAAAAGATTAAATTTTATCAAATTTGGACTATTAATGGATGATTTATTTACAAACATTCAAAATGAAACTTCACCGAGAGGGTTTTTAACAAAAAACCGTACCATTATGTTTTCGTCAGATATTGATTCAATCGTATCTGAATGTTTTGAAGAGCTCAAGACAAAAATACAAGAACATGAAGGAAGAGGCTCTGGATGGAGTTTGTTAAGCATTACAGGGCTAGACTTAAGAGTACACAAACACGGCTATGGAATTCGAGGAAGTAGCTACATCCCTCTACCAACAAAGATTAGAAATACCTTTTCCTGCGTCAACGTACAAAATCAAGATACTGAATGTTTTAAATATGCCATGTTGGTCAAATATGTAACAGACAATCCGATAAGACCAAGTCACAAATATGAAGAAATACAACATAAGTATAATTTCCAGGGAATGAATTACCCTGTTGCAATTACTGATATATCAAAATTTGAAAAGCAAAATCCTTCAGCTTCTGTCAACATTTTCGGCTTAGATTCGTCAAACAATGCGTACCCCTTGCGCATAACACCTATTGAGCGCAGAGATCATACGGATTTGCTATTGATCACTAAAGGGGACATATCCCACTATGTCTACATAAAAAACTTTGCAGCTCTTGTATCTAAACAAATATCAAAAAAACACGGAGAGAAAACCATTTGTAAAAGATGTTTTTGTCATGTAGGCAAACCATTAAGAAGGGGAGGTTCAGAATGGTTAGTAGAACATCAAAGGTTATGTAATGGAAACTATGAGGTTAGAATTAAATTGCCACATTCCAGCAGAGCGCAGATAAAATTTGACAAAATAATACAACAATACCGTGTACCTGTTGCTGTTTACGCTGATTTCGAGTCTTCTTTACATCCACTTGAACAACAAGAAGAGGACGTTACAAGAAGAAGCAAATACCAACTTAATTCACCAAACAGTTATTGCATACTAATTAAATCCACGTTGACTGAAGACCATCTTCAAAAATATGGACTATCATCTTCTCCAAAGATTTATCGCGGTGAAGAAGCAGCCAAATACTTTGTCGATGATCTGTATGAAATAGCTGCAAAGGTAGAAGAACTGTATGGAACAAAGGTACCCATGTCACCTATGGAAGAAGAAGAGCTTCAACATTATTATTCAACAACAACGTGTTATTTGTGTAATAACACCTTTACACTGGATAACGTTAAAGTTCGTGACCACGATCATCTTACGGGAGCGTATAGAGGTGCAGCCTGTAACGCTTGCAACTTGAACTACAAACTACCATATTTCATCCCCGTAGTTCTGCACAATCTGAGTGGTTATGATTCGCACTTCATAATCCCCGAACTAGGAAGAGATAATGGAGCAATAGACGTTTTGGCTACTACAATGGAAAAATGTATAAGCTTTTCAAAAAAGGTGGGTAAAATTAAATTAAGGTTTGTTGATTCATTTAGATTTATGCCTTCAAGCCTCATGAAATTATCTGAAAATCTAAGAAGAACAGATTTGATAGAAACAAGCAAAATTGTACCCAATAGTAAAATGGATTTGGTTCTTCGAAAAGGAGTCTTCCCCTATGATTACATCGATGGACTGCATAGATTTGATGAAACATCACTACCTCCACCAGAACACTTCAAAAACAAACTTAATGATTCGGAAATATCACTTGAGGACTATCAACACGCACGTCGAGTATGGAACGAGTTAGATATGAAGACCTTAGGAGATTACTCGGACTTTTATGTCAAACTAGATGTAACTCTTCTTTGTGATGTAATGGAAGAATTCCGAAACACTTGTTTTGCTGCCTACGGTTTGGACCCTCTACATTCGTATACTTCACCAGGATTAGCTTGGCAAGCCATGTTAAAAGAAACAAAATGCAAACTCCAACTTTTAACAGACATTGACATGGTTTTAATGGTTGAAGCTGGAGTAAGAGGCGGATTGACCCAAAGTGTTACCAGACATGTCAAAGCCAACAACAAATACCTACCCGATTATGATGAAACCAAACCGTCAACCTATTTAGGATATTTCGATGCAAATAACCTGTACGGTTGGGCAATGTCAAACCCACTTCCTTTTGATAACTTTAAATGGATTAATCCCGACTCTATTGGCGATATTTTACAAATTCCGAAACATGGTGACACTGGATATATTTTGGATTGCGATTTTGAATACCCAGAAAATTTACATGATCTTCATTATGACCTACCACTTCTTGCTAAAACAGAAATTTCACCAATTGGAAAACACCCCAAATTAATGATGACATTAAATAATAAACAACGCTACGTGGCTCACTTTTGGGTGGTTCAACGAGCTATCGAATTAGGACTACGTTTAACAAAAATTAATAGAGTTTTGGAATTTTCTCAATCATGCTGGTTGAAACCCTACATTGATTCAAATACCATCAGAAGAGCAGCAGCTACATCAGACTTTCAAAAAGATTTCTTTAAATTAATGAATAATGCGATATTTGGAAAAACATTGGAAAACAAAAGAAGACATAAAAATGTTAAACTTGTTACCGACGCAAAAAAATTACAGAAACTAGTACAGCAGCCAAATTTTGGAACATCGATAATTATTAATGAAAAACTTGTAGCAGTGTCCATGAAGAAGACGAGTGTGAAGATGGATCGTCCTTTGTATATAGGCATGTCAATCTTGGACATCTCAAAAACACACATGTACGATTTTCACTACAACAAAATGGTGGCGTTCTACGGAAGAGAAAATATATCTATTACATATATGGACACTGACGCTTTTATATATCGCATAGTAACATTGGACATGTATAAAGATTTACGTACATTTATTTACAAGAACGACTTTGATTTCTCCGATTATCCAAAAGATCATCCAAACTACGACAATGACAGACACAAAAAAGTACTAGGCAAATTCAAGGATGAGGCTAATGGTGTTCTACTTAAAGAGATTGTTGCACTGATGTCTAAACTATATTCTTTGAAACTCTATAATGAAAAAGAAGAAGAAGAAGAAAAAAAGAATAGCTATATTAAGAAAGCTAAAGGTGTAAAGAGTTTATATTTAAAGAAGAAAGTGCATTTTGAACACTACAAGCAATGCTTATTTGAGGATAACATCATTACAGCTAAATTCAACACCATCAGAAGTTTTAACCATCAGCTGTACAGCGTGACTGAAGTTAAAAAGGCGCTATCCTGTAATGACGACAAAAGACAAACCCTTCCAGACAACATCCACACTTTACCATTCGGTCACTATTCCCTCAACCCTATTGACTAATAGCCCTTTCATCGTCCTAGATCCTCTATCCTTTTCCTTTCCGTAAAAAAAGGGGAAACACAGCAATGTTAAGCTGTGTTTCCCCCTTTTTTACACAAGTTTTGAATGACCTTGAACTATATGTATATATAAGCAGATTTATACAAAAGAATATTTAATACCATATCAGCTGCCTTCGTGAAACCATCATGTCAGACCTGAAGGAGAAGATTATTAATGAACTACACAAACCTGCAAGAATAAAGTTTCCAAGAAGAAATACTGTTATAAAAGGGATAAATGATCTATATCAAGCGGATTTAATTGAAATGCGACCGCATAGCAGAATAAACAAAGGATTTAAATATATACTCACAATTATTAATTGTTTTACAAAAGTTGCAGACGCTTTGCCTCTAAAGGACAAGACTGGTAAAAGCGTAACAGAAGCCATGGAAATAGCCATAAAAAGAGATAAAAACAAAATTAAACATTTACAAACTGATGATGGAACAGAATACTTTAATACAAACTTTGCACAGTTAATGAATAAATATAAAATAAATCATTATTCTACAAATTCAGAGAAAAAAGCAGCTATTGTGGAAATATTCAATAGAACCTTAAAAGGAGCACTGTATAAACAATTTTCAAAAAGAGGTTCTTACGTATGGTATGATGTTTTACCACAATTAATAAATGATTATAACAACAGGTTTCATAGAACTATCGGTATGAAACCTAACAAAGTAAATAGAAGAAATGCAAAAGATGTATTAAAACGCATAAAGAAAAATACAAAGCCTAAAGTAGAAAAAATGCAGCCAAGAAAATTTAATGTAAGTGATAAAGTACGGATTAGTAAATATAAGGGAGTGTTTACCAAGAAATACCTTCCCAATTGGACGAATGAAGTTTTTACAGTGTATAAAGTGCAACCGACTGTACCTGAAACGTATATCTTAAAAGATAACAAAGGAGATTTGTTGGAAGGTGCTTTTTATGGACATGAAATGTTAAAGTCAACAGTAGGTGATCTTGTTGAAAAAGTGTTACAAAGAAAAAAGGACGCAGTTAAAGTGCGGTGGTTAGGGTTTAACAAAACTGAGGATTCATGGATACCTATAAAGGACTTGGTTTAATGCAAGCAACTCATTTCATCGTTAACCTTTGAGCAAGATGGAGATTATTCACCATAAAGATCGATTCAATATTAATAACATAGATGATTTAACTGTGGATAACGTTAAAATCAACAATGGTAAACACGGTAGTTTACTTCCAAACACTGTTCGATGTATAGTAAGTGGCCCCTCAAACTGCGGAAAGACCAATGTTGTCTTTAATTTGATCACTAATCCGCAGGGATTAAGGTTTAATAACCTATATATTTTTTCAAAGTCTCTACAACAACCAAAGTATCAATTGCTGGATAAAATCCTATCTGATGTGTCTGATGTTAATTTTTACAAATTTAACGCTAGTGATAGTATTATGCAACCAAACGAAGCGAAACCGTATTCTGTATTTATATTTGACGATGTATCTTGTGAAAATCAGGATACTATTAGAAACTACTTTGCCATGGGAAGACATAATAACATCGACAGCATATATATAGGACAAACTTATAGCAAAATCCCAAAACAACTTATCAGAGATAATGCAAATATTCTAATTGTATTCAAACAAGATGATACTAACCTAAAACATATATATAAAGATCATGTGAATGCGGATATGCCATTTGAAAAGTTTAAAGAGCTTTGCGGAAAAGCATGGGCGGAAAAGTATGGATTTTTGGTTATTATGAAAGATCAAGCTATAAAAGATGGTCGTTATAGAATAGGTTTTGATCAATTTGTTTTAATACACTGATTAGCGGTATTACTGTACAAGTCGTCAAGGTGTGAAGATGGTTAACCAGGAAAAGCTATTAAAGGAAATAAAATCACTTAGTGATTCTATTAGACAAAAAAACCGAGCTTTAAAATCAGGTATAAATGAAAGAGAGCAATTTTTAGAAACAACATTCAAACCTGTTACTGAACCTTTAAAGCGATTAGCACAAAATATAGAAAAACCTTCAATTCGCTTCGAAGGAGACAAAATGCTACCAATTTCCAAATATGAAGAAGAATTTCAGAATGATGAAAGTTTTGGCCAGTTACAAACATCTGAAGAAAGCGACGAGTATGAAGAAAGCGGAGATATAGAGGATTTAAAGGAAAAGGACATTTCAGAAGATACAAGTACAGAAGATACAAGTGTGGAAGATACAAGAGCAGAAGAAGAGGATATTAACCCATCCAACTTAAGCAAATTAGGAACGGATATCATGTTTAAAGGAACTCTTGGAAGAACATATACGTTAAAAATGTTACACGCCGCACATGCTAATCGAAATTTTCATACCTATGGAGCTAGAATAGAGGATAAAGGATTAATGATTGGAGATAACAAGTTAGATATAAACGAAAATGATGATATAGTTATTGGAGATAAGAAATATAAAGGTACAAAAGGTTTGTTTGAACTTATCTTTAAAAATAATCCTGGTAAATATACTAAAAGGGATTTACAATTGTTTAAAAATATATTAGGGTATACAAACGCACATAGAAAGAAGTATTCCAAAGACCTACCTATTCATAGAAATCGGTCAGTAAAATATACAAGTATTATATCTAGTCTTTTCCCTTCGAAATCAAAAAAAGCTCAAATTAAAAGAAGAGCTTTATCTTCTGCTGAATTAAATGTTTTGCATAAAAAGAGAAAAACAACTGATCCTACCACATCTGGAAGGGGATTATTGAAAAATTTGTATAAAACTAATATAATATATTACAACGATATAAATAAGTTAGTTGATCGAATGAGGTTATTACATGAAGCTATGGAAGCCGGGCACACTGGTTTAGAAAACGAATGGGTAGCTTTGGTTGATGAACTGCGAAAACAAGGAATAATTGTTCAGTAGACGTACATATATAATAAGAACCTAAACGATAGCGATTCAGTTACATCATGAGTGTGGACAAGTTTGGACGGTATTCCGAGTTTGGAGTAAAATCTGAATATAGTGAAAAAAGAGCTGGGTTTCCGTTAACACCTGATGGCAACTATAATTTTGAAGGAAAAGTAATTCAAAATGTTGGTGATCCGCTTTTTTCTTCTGATGCGGTTACGGTAAAATACATGGATAAAAGAACCCCAACTGTACACGAAGATCATTGGGGGTTTTCCGGTAAAAGGTTAAGCAATATACAACATCCCGTTTATGATGGGGAAGCAGTAAATTTCGCTACTCTAAAATTGTTAACGATTTACAAAAGGAATGAAACTGACACAAGCTATGATGTAAAAAAATTAAAATTATCAAATGTAGGTGATTGTGAGCAGGATGGAGACGCTGTAAATAAGAAAATGTTTGATATTGTACACAAGAAATGGACTACGGAATATGAAAAACATTTGGAAAGGTTTGGTGCAGCTCTATTCCATTATATCCATCGGGCTTCAGGAAGAGATGCAGCTTCAGATGTTGACAGTCACAATTATTTAGACTGGAAAAATATACACAATCCAGAGAAACTTAATCAACGAGATAAACCGTCTGAGCCTTCTAAAGTCAAGACATTAGGAAAGGGGGATAAAGTGAATGTAATTAATGAACCAACAGAAAACAATGAAGATTACATAAGAGAAAAAAGAATTTAAAATACCCCCATGATAAGGGATAAAGCATCAGTCATATTCGAGAGACGATACAGAGAGGATGATGGAATCCAATATTACTGCGTGGAGTTTGATATCTCAAGAGCTGAGATTTCCCCAAGGAGTGTTGACAGATGGTTTTGTTCAACGGTTTGATAGATATATGGATTGGGAACAACTTTCCATACATTACCTCTTTACAATGACTATGTTAAGAATTTATTTTCACAGAGTTAACTGGATCCATATTTTACAAAGACAACAGTTTTCAGAAGACTTCCTCGTAGAGATGACATCAAATTTCAATAACTGTTGGGAAGTAATAAGTAAATATCAAAATCTCTCTGAGAATTACATTGACAATTTTAAAGATAAACTAGACTGGGATGTGTTATTCAATTACCAACGATTTAGTGGCAAGTTTCTAAGGAAACATGACAACTATTTAAAGTTTATTCATTTTACCGAAGACAACAATACCATCACCAGCGAAGAAACATCTGGAACATCTTCAATTACACCTTATTTCTATTTTTACTACTTCTATTTAATATGTCTACATTTAATTAATAAATCCATTTCTATATAATAAATGGATTTTAAACAGTATATAATACAAGAAACCAAAACTGATATTACATTCATTATAAAACATTTATAGAGTGCACCTACTAATTGTAGGTTTTGCTATAAATAGTCATGTCGAGGGTTAAACGCATCAGTCATAATCGAGAGAGATTACAGAGAGGAAGGGGAATAGCATCAACATCATTTTTTCTATTAAGTAAACCGGTTGGAGCTATAGTTAACAAGGCGATTGATTTATTACCTGTGGAATTACATTTACCTGGAGGATATCAATATTGTGGTCCTGGAACCAAATTAGAGAAACGTCTTGCTAGAGGAGATCCTGGAATAAATAAGCTCGATCAGGCTTGTAAACAGCACGATATAGCGTATTCCAAATTTGGTGATACTAAAAATAGATCAATAGCAGATAGAGCACTTGCTGAGAAAGCTTGGCAAAGAGTAAAATCTAGTGACGCAAGTATTGGTGAAAAATCAGCGTCTTTAGCAGTAACAGCAGCAATGAAAGCAAATACTACGTTTGGAGGAGGAAAGAGAAGAAGGCGTGGGAAAAAACCCGCTAAGAAACAAGGAGGTAATATCAGAAGAAAACGTCGATCTACCAGTGGTAAAGCTAAAAAGAAACCAACAATATGGTCAATGATAAAAAAGGGAGGAGGATTATACCTAAGACCGTATCGTGTGTATTAAATAAGAAAGAGCAATTAATAATTAAAAACATAGAATTAACCAATGAAGAACTGATTACATATGCTTCTTGTTTGAAAATCCCATTTTTTAGAGGAGTATTTATGAAAGATGAATTACCGGTTACAATGTGGAAAAATAAGACTGGTATTGTAAATTTGGATAATAGTGAAGGATTAGGCACTCATTGGGTGTGTTACAAGAAACTTGGTAAAACCATTTATTATTTCGACAGTTTTGGAGACCTTCCACCACCGAAAGAACTTCAACAATACTTTCGTGCGGCAGAAAATGTTTTTTACAATCATACAAGAAAACAACCTGATGATACATCCATTTGCGGTCATTTATGTTTAGACTTTTTAGCTAAAAGTGTTAGTCAACTTTAAGATGTCCTCGTATACAGTGTCATTAACCGGTAACTCATGTACTTTGCGCAGTATTCTGTTTCCAGCGCTACGTTTGCAAAAAGGAAGACTATGGGAAGCCGCATTATTGGATTTAACAACATATAACTCTATTCCAAACGTTAGTGAAGGAATTAATAACAAAATACATTATTACAAGACAAAAGATGATAAAGGAAAGTATTCAGCTTTGGAAGAATTCAGTTTACCAACAGGAGCTTATGAAATTGATAATATAAATGAAGTTATAAAAAACATATGGGAAAAGAAAATATAACGATAAAAGGCAATAACAATACAATGAAAGCCGAAATTACTTCTAAGTATTATATTGATTTTAGTCAAGAACATTCAATTGGTAGTTTATTGGGGTTTTCTAAGGAAACAAAAGTATTAGAACCTAATAAAACTCATTCTGGGAATAAAACTGTGACGATCATCAAAGTTAATAGCATAGACATTACATGTAACATTATACAAGGATCCTACAGAGATGGAGAAAATCGTCATATATTACACACATTCTACCCATCAGTTGCACCGGGTTTCAAGATAGTAGAAAAGCCTCAAAACCTTGTGTACCTACCGTTAAACACCAGTTTCATTTCAGACATCGTGCTGAACATAGTGGATCAAGACGGAAACCTTATTGACTTTAGAGGAGAAGCTATTACTGTAAGAATACATACAAAATCATCCGCTTAGACAATGGGGTTATCATTTAAAAAGAGAGAGCCAACCAGCAAAGAGGTCAATAGCTTATCAGCTGTAGAAGGATTAACAAGTGACAACATTCGTTTTCTAGAAGAAATTGGATTAAAGGTCATTAACAATGGATATACTGGATATAGCGCAGGGTCCAACATTCGACGAGACCTTATGGGAAAAGGAATATCACACGCACAACCCTTACGCTTCGTCCAAATTAAACAACAACGATGAAATTAGGATTCCTATACAACAACAAGACATTTATACTCTTCCATGCGAAAGTTATTTATATATTGAAGGAAAAGTAACAAAAACTGATGGTACTGCTGGAACCACTGTTCCGTTCATAAATAATCCTATGGCATTTTTGTTTGACGAGATTAGATATGAAATTTCAGGAGTTACAGTCGATTCAACAAAAAAGGTTGGCATTTCCAGTACATTGAAAGGATTAGCATCTTTAACACCAAATGAGAAGAATCTGTTAGCTGTTGCAGGATGGGTTGCACCTGACAAAAGTACAATCGCTCCTGACTCTTCGGGAAACTTTGATTTCTACGTACCTTTAAGATTACTCCTAGGATTTGCTGAAGACTACAGAAGAATAATAATAAATGTAAAACAAGAACTAGTTTTATTAAGATCATCAAACGATAATGATATTATTAAAGCAGCTACTGGAACAACTGATGCCAATTTAGACTGGAAATTAACATTAGACAAGATTGTTTGGAGAGTACCACATGTGCGACTAAATGATGAACACAGGATTACATTATTAAAAAGTTAAAATCCGATCGAGACATTGTAATGCCATTCAGAAGCTGGGAGTTTCATGAATACCCCGTTTTACCTACAACACAACGGCATACATGGACTGTAAAAACTTCTACTCATTTGGAAAAAGCGAGATATGTAATATTTGGATTACAAACGAAAAAAAAAGTATAATAACTGAAAATGCTGGTGAATTTGACCATTGTAAATTAACTAACTGTAAAGTGTTCCTGAATTCACAATTCTTTCCCTACGACAACTTTAATATTTCTTTTGATAAAAAAAGGTACAGTGTTTTATACCATATGTACGCTAGGTTCCAAAATTCATATTACGGCAAAACAAATACACCTCTATTATCTCCCGTACAGTTTGAATCGAAAGCTCCGATTGTTGTAATTGATTGTTCCAAACAAAATGAATCTGTAAAATCGTCTAGTGTTGATATAAAAATAGAAATGGAATTTCAAGAAAACGTACCTGCAAATACATCTGCGTATTGTTTAATTTTGCACGATAAAATTGTTACATACACACCGTTGACCGGTTTTGTAAAGACAGTATTGTAAAACGTTGTACCACCACCGGCACCGCCACTGTCGCTAACCTATAAATAGCGGAGCAACAATGCAGGTCTTCAGTTGATCGTCTATCGTCGCATGGGTAACATCTTCTACAAAATGAGTTCTCCATCTGTTGTACAAGGTGATGCAGAGGTAGCACCGTTATTGGAACGTGATAATACTAGTGAAGAAGAAATCATCAAGGAAATAACTGCATTTTTAAAGTTTGGTAAAAGAGATAGAGAGGAGGAAAGTAATGCAGACCCAACAAAGGTAGTACCAAAGAGGAAGAAGAAAGTTGAAGAAAATATTCCTCCTCACATTTTAACTGAAGTTTTTTTGCGAATCTTTTACCCCATCTCAGCATGCATCAGTAAAAGTGTATCAGTTGGATTGATGAAGTCATTGGATTATTCCCCTACAGTAATACTACACCATGGAACAAAAAAGGTTTTATTTTCGCAAAATGCTTGGGAGTCATTTTTGAAACATGTACATTTAATAGAATGTTATTTAACTAACAGTTTGTGTGGAAGGAAAACACATATTCGACTTTTGGATTGTGACAATGAAATCGATATTGTTAAACATCGCGGACAACTACAAGTGCGAATTAGAGACTTGACTCAACATGAAAATAAGATTCTACTGTCACGTGAAGAATTCTACGTTTTAAACTACGCAACAGAACCTATTACAAGGTACATGAGACAGTTGGTATTAGCAAGCGCTATTATTAAAGAATATTTGGTCGATACTTTGGAAAAACAACCTGATAGCACCATCGTGTACGGACCTGTGGATACATCTATTTTTAATAGAATACCTCATGAAGTTTGCATGTGGAGAAAGTTAAAGGATTTTGAACCACTTGTAGAAATCGCTACAGAAGCTACAGAAGAAACAACACAGGAAGAAGAAACGGAGAAACAAGAAGAAGAAGAAAACGAAACACAAGAAGAAGAAGTTAAAAAAGACTAAAGTTTGACTTAGTAAAGAAGAACACACGTGGGGTAGGCCTATTGGGGACGGTGCCCACGTTAAATATACACCAACGCGCCTGCAACTGTACGGCCTGGTATTTAACCTACCGTGGTGTGGAAAACAGTTTAGTTGATCGCTAGGTGCCATGATGAGCGGAGGGGATGAAGAAGTGAGTGTAAAGCCTTGTGTAATAGAATTTCAAGCATTTCGAAATAATGATGATAGGTTTATTATCAAGGAATTAGTAATTTTAGACTTGCTTACATTTGTAGCCTACCCATTCACGTTTGATGCTCCTTTTTCTTTTAACAAACTTAACACCAAAGCAAAAAGTACAAACAAATGGATAACAAACTACTTTCATCACATACATTGGTATGAAGGATTTATAAGCTACAGTAATCTGCACAGTATTATGTTTAACTTTTGCAAACAATATTCACATATATACACAAGAGGATTAGAAAAAAAGAACTGGATACAAAAGTACACGCACGGTGATGTTTTCGATATAACTATCAGTAAGGACTTTAACATTAATCTCGGTAATATTTGTGTCGCTGCAAAAGATCTTAAACACGGCCAAACAAACTGTGCATTGTACAACGCGTATCGTTTGGCTGCTTACTTGAAACAAACGCAGGAATGTGGTGGGGGTAGCGGAGAACAGAAATGTGGTGGGGGTAGCGGGGCCTATAAATACGAGGAGACAGCACCGCTCCAGCACGAGTATTATTCGAGACTCCGAAGAGGCAACATCACAGAAGACACCACTGACGAAGATGGCATCACAACAGTTTCTACAAACACTGGTTGATCAATTCAACACTCATTCAAAATCCGACCTTCTGCTAACTAAAAAGTGTTCAGAACTAAAAGAACAAAAACACTACATTATTCATAACATCAAGAAAGTGGAAACCACACATGGAGAAGCAATTCTAGTTTCATTGAGCGAAGGACCTTTCACTCCAGGAGATGAGCCGAAGTTTCAAGTATTTCTTCCAAAACGATTTGTTCAACTGCTACAAAATGAAGATTTGCGAGATATTCAACCGGGGACGTTGTATTTGGTATCACACGGTGTAAGCGGCAACAACTCGACGGAACTCACTCTGCACATCACGCATCCTTGTACATAATGTCTTTGTTTGTATTTTTCTGTTTGTATTTCTAGTCATCAATGTTAGACTTAAGCTTATTGTATTGTAAGATGTTTGTTTAATAAAGAAAATATAAAAAATATAAAAATAAAAACAGCAACACAGCAGTATATTATTTTATATACTGCTGTGTTGCTTTTTTTTAAAATTCAAATGGATGACCTTGAACTTTCATTCAGGGTTAACTTATGAAGAGGTATAAAAGAGAGGGAGCAGTGAAGTTAGTCTCAGTCTTGTCTAACACACGCTGCAGCTAACATGTCGGTGCCACCTATGAACAATTTATTTTTCGATAACAATTTGAAGACATATTGTTGCGAGTTACAATGTTTTAAAATACCAGGCGATCAAGTTGACGGGAAAGCTTGTCGTAAGTGCAAGTGTTTCAGCTATTGCATATGTAGATGTAAAAAGTATCAAATGAACCGACAAGATAAAATACAAGAATTACGCCAAAGGATTGCATTACTGTGGCGGCGAATGTAGTAGCAACCATCTGCCTTGCACCAGCTGCCACCTGCCGCCTGCCATCTGCCGTCCGCCATCTGCTCCGCCCCACCACACTTTTACCCCCACCATTTTGTTTGATACCAAAACGCTAGCTAGCGAATAGTCAGTACACCTCCGGCTCTTGACCAGTGTACATCGAGCTCTCTGTTGAAATGTCCATCAAAATTAGGTGTATTCATTATGACTCTATTCATCTGGCGACTTTCCAAGACCTCGAGGTTTTTAATGAAGAGTTAAGACTTCTCATTGCGTCCGGCTACGATTTATCTTTGGAACTTTACGCATCAAAAAACAACATGGACTCTGCGCAGGAATCGAAGTATCTACCGTCTTTCATCAGAAAGCCAAGTGATGGCCGCATCTCGTCCGGATCAACAACATCGATGACAACGAACAACGGGGAACTATTGTAAACATGAATTATTGTAAATAAAATAAAGTAATAAAATAAAGTAATATTTGTAATAGTACTACCTCGCACTCGTATCATTCGATTGCTTCATTCGATTGTTTCATTCGATATTTCTTATTGATTAACTATCGAATTACAATCGATTTTACGAGTGCGAGGTAGATTTTTTTTTAAAAACTTCACCGTGACCTTGAACTTTGAACTTTACCTCATTACGTCACAAAACCGCCTACGTCACTGGCTCAGCCTCAGATGACGTCTTTCATGACGCAGCGCTTTCGGTCACGTGACCGGAAGCTGTCAATCAAGTGAGCCAGAAGTCCCCTTTCCCTACTACTGAGATATGTAATAAGTTGAAAAAGAAAACGAGTAAAACTTGAATAAGAAATACCAACGCAATCTAGATTTACTTAAAATGTTATTTCCCGGCTTTAACAGTATTTACTCTACGACATTTGTTTACTCACAGTGAAACAAAACAGGTTAATTTCATGTTTAATTGTGCATTCAAATTTTAAACTTTGTCAACAAAACTGAGTACTTTGTATATTACCGAGTGTTTGAAAGCGTATTAATTTATACCAGATAGTTAGGTGATTACAAATTGGGTATTTGACCGATAATTTGTTGTTACTCCCGCTATTTCTATTTAACACTAATGTTTAATTTATCGTAACTTCAAGCAGACCCTTCATTTTGCTCTGCCATTACCTTACAGTGGAATGAATGCATTTACTCTTATAATAGATAACCACATCGTACTACGATTAATAGAGTACTTCTAATATCCAGAATAATTTCCGTATTTTAAAGGATTTGCGTAATAAATAGAAAACTATTCAAAATATTATTGTGACTTAAGATTTTTGCATTACAGTAAATCCACGATAAAAAAACA
The DNA here is from genome assembly GCA_963675035.1 of Allygus modestus. Classification (NCBI taxonomy): domain Eukaryota; kingdom Metazoa; phylum Arthropoda; class Insecta; order Hemiptera; family Cicadellidae; genus Allygus; species Allygus modestus. Next base: position 321,465,525 of record OY776111.1, read on the forward strand.
AACGGTATTTTATAATAAGTTTAGTAAAACGAACAATTTTTAAAACTATCGTAAGCTGTTATATTTAAATAAATTGAGGGGCATTTTTCTTTGAAATTATTTAACAACAACATTTCTGATAGTATTTTTGGATGGCCAAAGGTTTTAACGATATAAAGTAGCTTTAATAAGTTTTATTTTTAATATAGGACTAATAATCAAGCAAGAATAATGCAATTATTTCTACCATAAAATTCTAGTAAAATGTATATAAGGTGTTTGGGCAGTTGATCGGAAATACTGCTTCTAAAACTCTGTTGAATAAAACGGCGGAATAGGTAAACACTTTAGGTATTTTACACAACGTCAGATGCAAATTAGATAACTTTGTTATGTTATGATGACCTCGTCTGAGTACAATTAGTTCAATAGCCTACAAACGTCCTTCTCAATGAAAATAAATAAATCAGGGTAGTATTCTCTATATATAATTCCGTAAGTCAAATTTTTGTAAAGAAATTGTGAGTGACTGGATGGCCGTAGAAGGATGGGAGGGGTATCATTTTAAAGGTCTTGACGTGAATTTTGAGGGAAAACTATTCATTTTTCTTATTTTTTTACCATAAATTCGCAACAGAATAAAACTTTTCCCATTAAAACAACATGGGGTTTAATTTGTTTACATCTTTTGAAATTAAAACAGCTGTGCCACAGAGTTAAATTAGCCTTTGATATTGATACCAGCTGTACTTATTCAGTTTGTTTACTTTTAAACTACAGCAATGTATAGTTGTTTAGGAATGGACATTTTATTAAAAACATAAGACAGTATAATAATATTATATTATAATGCTAGAAAATCAGTGCTTATTTATAAATGACCAATGAAGGTTGATAAAAAATTTATGTATTTTGGTTTTTTAGGGGCTTTTGCCCCTACAATCCCCTAGTATACTAAGAATACGCTCCTATGTCCCGTAATAGGATGAAGCGAGGATTTGTAATACCACTAGAATAGGCAGTATAGGTGCCGGATTAATTAATTAAAAGTAACTTACCTAACCTCACCTAGGCCCACATTAATATCGTACTTCGACTAGCCTACCACATTCCAGTTCATTGTTGAATCTAGTAGGCCTATTTAGGTGAAGACCCAAAATTTATTTGCCCTGAAAAAACTACTTACCACATAAAAATTACTCTCAGAATAGTCATTGTGTTAACAATTTGTCTTTGAATTCTCTATTGTTAATTTGAAATGGATATAAATAGGCTATAGGCAATAGGCATATATTTGAACAAGTCTTTAAAGCCCACTTACTTCTGGCCTACTAATGCACAACTTCAGTCAGTGCCACTTTTGAGAATCAGGCAATAATTATGGATCAAATTATTGCCAGGGAAAAAGCTAGTACAGTATCCGGTAAGACCTAGGCCAAATATGGAAATATATTCTCGTTGGTTGAAATTTAAACAAACATTATCATATTTGTAACGTGTCGCAGGTTAATTGACTACAAGTAACTTACCAAACCTCACCTAGGCCCACATTAATACTTCAACTGGTCTACAACATTGCAGATCTTTGTAGAGTCTAGGTATATTAGGTGAATAACCAACATTTATACACCTTGAAAAATAACTACTTACAACATGATAAACATACTCTCAGAATAACCATTGTTTAAAATTTGTCTTTGAATGGAGTTACGTTTAAGAGAAAATAATAGGGGTAACCCCAGGGCTCTGAGGGGTGGGATATTTTCGGCTCAGAGCCCTGGGGTTACCATAGTAGGCTATGGGCAAAAATTTGAGTAAGTCTTTAAAGCCCACTTACTTCGAACCTACTAAGACATAACTGTAGTCAATGTTAATTTCAAGAATCTGACATTGCCTTCCTTATTATCAAGCATTAATGTAATGTCAAAATCGCAAGTTAATATAGCTATGAAACTGTGTTAGAATAACTAACCTATGACTGTTTTATGACTTAATACGATATATGAGTTTAAATACAAAATTTGAGTTTTGCCAAAAGCCAAAATGTTATTTGAACACATAACATGACAGCTTATTTTAAAAAAATAATTGTTACGAAAAACAAGAACAAATAACGTTGTTTTTCCAATGGCACCAAACACTTCCTATTTAACCAAAATTACTGACACTACGATTTACTGACACTGAGTGAACTGACCGACCACTACCGGCCAGGAGACCACAGACTACAGACGACACACAATCGGTTGTTTTGGTTAGCTGCTATTGTCAACATCCGGCCGTATTCTGTTTGACTGCAAAATCAGTTGAGCGACTGTTTGCTTACCACCTATTACCCACCCCAAGACACATCTGAATATTTCCGGAAAATGAAAATACCCCCGTCGCAGCAAACCTGCGTACTCAGCGAATTTCCAATGCATAATATATGTCTTAATACCACATAAAGCTGCATACCAATTTTCATTAAAATATATTCACATATAAGCAATTTTAATTATTCTCCATAAGAATAACATTGGTAATGAGTACGTAGGTTTACTGAAATAAGGAACACAAAAAATTGGTTTTTATGCAAATATAAAAAAAATTTAACTAGGTGAAGCCACATACCAAGTTTCATCAATATTCAATTATAAGTAAGTGCTATATAACATTCTAGTTATTCTCCATAAGAATAACATGGGGGCTGGCTGAGAAAGCAGGTTTGCTGCAACAAGGAACAAAAAATTGGTTTTTATATAATTATCAATATAACTCAACATTGGACAACGTACTGTGTTTAGCACTTTGAATATCTCTGCAACGGTTGGGTTTAGAATCACAATTTAAACACCAAAATGATTGTTTTATAGAACTGAACAGATTGGAATAAGCAAATGTGAAGTTTACATTAAAATAAACTGAGGAGAAGCCAAAAACCTTTTTCCCATAAGATTAACATGGGAGATTTTATGAGTAGGTATTTTGGATTTTCTCCGCAACCACTTAACCTAGGTTAATAATTCAAAATACTGTATTATTTGTTTTTTTAAGCTCTATAATATGGTCAAAACCAAAATTAAGTTTTTTGAAAATTTTAGGGTGAAAAATGCAAAAAACTGATTTTTGGAAAATTTAAAACCCCCATAAACCCCCCTTCCCATGGTCCGATTTTTCTGGTTTTCGAACTTAAAGTTATGAATGTCATTTTACACATTTGAGCCAAATTTCATCAAAATCGGAAGTTTTTTACTCAAGTTATCGTGTTAACGGACACACACACACACACACACATATATATAAATTTGAACGAATAGGGTTTTTGGCATCTGGGGACCTCAAAACAAAAAGTTATCATGGTCTCGGGCTTCAGTCTTACCATGAGACCTACGGTAATAGATTCTTCCCTATAAGGTAAATTCGCTAAAATAGAAATATACCAAAATAATAATCCAATTATAGTTTATTACCACCCTTTTTACAATTAAGAGCTACCCTGAAAATTTCAAAGCAATTCAATAAACCGTTAAAAAGGAGTTAGCGTAACAAGAGAGTGACTTAACACGAGTATGAAGGATTCAACTCGCTTCGCTCGCTTCATCCATTTAATAGTATTTATTGATCGTCAATTTGGTAGATTAACCATGTTGCTGGTCTTATCCGTTAAAATTGCTCTTACGATCATTACGTTTTGATTTTGACAACTTACAACTATATTATGCAAGCACGTGAGTGTTAAAGCACGCAATCGCAATGTTAACGGTATGAAATTAACATAGTATCTAGTCACATAGACACACATAGACACTGCAGCTTGCATGTATCCCAACCTTGATTAAATTAATTCCACTTCACGTAATCCATCAAGCTACATCATGTATTGATTAAATGATCCAGACTTGATTAACAAACTCCTTATGACCAATTTTCCTTTTCTTTTTTAACTCCTTTTAGAAACGTTCTCACATACATCTAAAATACAATTATAAAATCAGATAAAATACTTAACGTACCTCCTTCTAACAATGAAATTTGAAAATGTACAGTTTTATATCAGACGTACTAAGCAACTTAATTTTAACGTTTTAGAGAATATATATGTTTCTTATTAAATAATGTTTACTTATTCTTTTCTATTCTACACCATGGGAATACTACTACACCTCCCCTGACTATCTTTTATCAAAGACCCTGCCACCGGCCCTTCTCTCCAATATTACCCCCACCTCTCCCTCAACCTTACTCCCCCTCCGGCTCTCATTTCCCCTCAACCACTTACAAGTTTTAAGTTTCTCTTCATAAGTATGCATCTTATAAATCTTGGAACGTCAACCCCACTAGGATTTTTTTGCAACTTTAATTTCATTTCCTTCAATAATTTAGAAATGCAATTTTTCATTCTATACTGCCTGAATTTAATATGAATATCTCAGTTCCAAAACTTATATTCGGCTAAAATATATTTAATTAAATGTAGTGCAAAGCTGTTATTGATTAAGTTTATCACTGTGATAATACTGAATTCTCTCTGAATATTGTAGCTTATTTATCTTTTTTATGTTTACACTTTGTTTATGTTCGTAAAAATTATCATTAACTTATTTGTCGGTGAATTTTATAATACTGTAGCTCTCTTTTGGTATTACATTTATGTTTTAATTTGACGACATGACTCTATAAAAGTTTCAAAGAAAAACAATGCTTCTAGTTACGGGACATAAATTTCACAACTTAATTTATATGTAGAGAGATTCCCTGTGTTAATTTAAAGATTTTTAAATCTTGATGTAAAATAATAACATACTAAATTATTACAACTAATTGTTGTTCGTAATTGTAATAAGGTTTTCCTGAAATATGAATTGCAATTAAACAGATGAGTACTCTAATGGGTATATTAAGGTTTGATCTCCACAAATTATATTTAAAATAGGCCTTTTAACTACGAATCATTGTACGAAACTTCATAACTTTAGCAATAAATAATTAAATATAATGGTCATTAAATATATATATATTTGTTAAAAGAGTTAGGTTTAACCATATAGGTAAATTACACTTGTATACTTTACACTATTTTACAAATGTCGTTACATGACCCTTTAATGTTTTACCACATAGATAATGTAGAGACGAACATCCATTGAAAAATTCAAAAACTAACAAAAATAAAGGGTTAAAGATAGAGGGTATAAGATTATAACAGAGTTGGTTTTTTAAAACAACATTATAATTTATCTATTAGCATAAAACTATTGAAAGTAACTTTTCGTTTTAAGTTACAGCGAAGTTTCCTGTTCGTGTGACACAGAATCCCATAGCTCTGAAATATGGGTTATTTAACATCTCCGAAACATTTGTGTTTTTCATAATACCGAATATTAACAAGATAAAAATTCCAAACCGTGCCACAGAACCAAATAATGAAATAGTTCTACTGATCAAAAACATTTGAAGATTGGTTGTACTTGATTTAAAATTATTACGTGTTAAACTAGAACAAATACATTGTTGTTAGAGAAGACCGAAATCCAATGTTGTTAATTAAACGTTGTTAGACACGACTGGAATTAAATGTTGTTAAACTGAACCGAAATCACAACGTGTAATACTTGACTCAAATCAATTGTTGTTAGGCTCGAGTGAAGTCCTACGTTGTTGTTGTTATCGTTTGACTCACTCGAAGTTTAGGTGGAGTCAGCTGAGTAATGAAATTTATAAACTAACCTAACCCAGCCTAATCTATCCTAACCTAATGGCCAAGCGCCAATCATTTTCTCGAAAACCACCTCCTTCAATTGAGTACAACTCCGTTCCGCTCTAGATTTATTCTTCGGCCGCACTTAATATTTAAATTGTTCAACTTGACCGAAAATACAAGCGGTTTGATTCAATCAAATTACTAAACTAATCGACTGAACCGAAAACGTTTGTTTTATTTTACCAAAAATTGAATAAGTTTTACTCGAACGAAAAAAGGTTTTTGTTTATGCCACAACCCCACCCTCCATACCCCCCACAACCCCCATATGTTTAGTCAAAATATGTATACTACAAACATTGTAATTTTGATCGAGTGTAATATTTATTTGAGATTGGTACAATGAGACCATACGTTCTTCTCAGGTGGGAATTTTTTGGGAATATCTTGTAAAATACAAAGTCCAATTGTTTTAAAAGGTGATAACCAATTCAGTATATTATTTAGATCGTAATCACGATGGTACCAAATAACTCAGCAAGTATGAGCAGAGATGGTCACGCTATAATTCTTCGTCACTCAATCAAACAACATTAACTATTTCTCTGACCTTGAAGGTTTTTTTACCAGAAGGTTTTTTGAAGTTGAGGTGATTGGCGTGATTTACGTGTCAAATGTCAAGTCTGTATATTAATTTATCCTGTGCAATTTATCTGTCTATTCTTAGACATATACGAGTAATTTTCTCACAGTATTGGGGCACAACCGTGCAGACTACGCATCATCGTTATTAAATTCCCCATCTTTTAGAGTATTTTGCAACTGCCCTAACTTTAAATCAATTTAATAACTTCAATAAAGTACCCTTTTACTTTCTCCTCCCATAAATAGTAAATAGAGAAAGAACTGTTTTCGTTAACTTTTTCAAAGTTTAGTTAACGGTGGGAATCTTTGTTTTGGTGCTCCCTGGACCCATAAAAGAGGTTTTTGAGGTGATGTCTGTCTGTCTATAGGAATAGATCCAATAGCCCGATTCTGGTAAAATGTGGTGTGTAGGTATCCGTGGGATCTTCAGGCAATCTTTATATTTTATATTTTAAGGGTGATTAACCCCCAAATATCGATAAAAAACCCAAACAAATGAATATTTCTCGAAAATGTGTCTAACGATTGCCATTACAGTTTGGTGGTTCATAGGAACGTAAAACAAAAGGAACGTCAGATGGCAAATCTAATATTAATTCAAACCATAGGCTTTAAATAAAATAATAAAATGGAATTATAACCATTGAACGCTAAAATAATAGAAAAAAATTATATTTTGAATTATTATTTTATGACTAAGATTACGGAGAAAATTTAAATTTTATATCATCAGTAGACGCAGTATGTTATTCATGGATAACAATCATTGCAATATTATCACTGTGGAGAATACAAAATAGTTCTTACTTATTTACTGATCAATTTGATTATAACTTGGTTTGTTAGTTAAGTTGATATTTGCCAATAGAAAATCCAAGTTTTTGATTATTTATTATTGGTTTTAATTAACAGTAAGGGTATGCGTGTCAGTGGTTTTATTTTGTAATAAAATTTGTGAAATTAACTATGACAGGCAGTACGTAAAATACCAAATAAACAAGAAACTCAACAAAATTTCAGGAAAACTAAAGGATTTTATAAAACTTTGTTAAATCAAAGGAAGGAGCACCGGGAGCGTAACACATAGAATGAGAATCTCACAAGTTTGTTGCAAAATAACGAGGAGGTTACTACGGCTGTGTTTGGGGGGGGTTGAGGGGGTGTAGGCGAATGCCGGGGGTGGGGGAGAAGATGTGGAGTTAGGTAAAGAGAGTGGAGAAAACCCACTCTCGTGCTACCAACAAGTGCACGAGGAGCAAACTGTAGGATTTCTGTGTAACCACTTTGAAATAATAACATCAGTGGAACAGTTTAATTAAAATAACCTATTATAAATAAATTAAGACCTGCTGTTCCATTTAAATACAAAATATTATCGATACCATAGTTTTGCATTGAAAGAAGCATTCAAATTATACGAGTATTTAATCAAACTTAACAAACCGAAGATCCCAGCCTCTTTTAAAATTTGTTTATCTTTTTTGTAAGAGAGCTTTGGCAGCCTTAAAAAAATATTAACATTTTCACGCAAAACAATTTCTTTTCCCAGGCTACAGTGAACTATGTTATTGCTTGGTACTCAATAAGGACTAGAAATTTGTTTCTCTTTTCGGAAAACCTGGATAAAATATAAAACTGTTGGTATAAAACTGTTTGTGTATTCCTATGTAAAACCCGTCAAGTTTTGAAAGAATTATTCGTTGTGTACCTACATTTTCTACTGCACATGTTAATCAGAAATTTCATATATTTTAAGATGAAAAAGTATATTGAGTATATTGCACGTTACGATTAAGAAGTTGCAATCTTAATTTACATTGTTTTTACTAGACGACGTTTTAACAACAACACCAAAATTGCCTCAGCTTCAAACACCTAAACCTAAACAATGACACTCGAAATGCGCACTGATAAAGGAAACTGGTAAAAGAGCCATTGGTAAAAGGTCACGTAACGAATGACATATGTAACGTCGCGTCGTTTCTAAACTGTATACAAGTTTACACTTTGTGAAACATGGAACAACAAACATTGGTACTAGTCATGACTACTTAGTTTTTCTGTAGTTGTACTTTATTTAAATAAAAATTAGTTGCGGATTAAGAAGAATTTTCTACAGTTATTAGGATAAAGTGATACGTTAGTTACATACTGGCTACTTCCTTGCAAAATTGCCATTATATCGGTTAAAACAGAACCGAACGTTCAACTGCTCCGTTGGTACGTTAAAACAGAACAAAGTTAACTACATGCAAACAATACATTCCTTTTGTGTGTACGGTTATTGAGTGGTTGTTCACAAGCCTTTTTCGCGAAAAGGAAACGTAAAATAGTTTTGCTATGGTAGAAGTGATTAATAATGTGATCTCTTTCCCTTTTTTAAGTTTTCTTTTACAATTAGGTAAAAATAATGAACCCCTTTTATTAAGAACAGTTATAGTTGATATTAGATGAGATTGGATTTTAAAGCGTAAAACACAAAATTATTTTGTAAAACGAAATAAATAAAGTTGCGGTAAAGATAACTTATTTCCTCTCTGGTTATTTCTAAGTTGTTTCTGTTTATTTTTAACTACGCATCTGATTGAAAAGAGCTAAGAGGATCGCAATTAACATTACGAAGTATGAGTAATAAGTTTACAACTTTACATCTTTTAAATCCTTAAATAGCAACTTCACAAGTTGTTTACTTAATAGAAGTTCCTGCAGCTGAATTTGTATTTCGACGTTTTTATAAACCTTTATTTAAATATATATGTTCATTGACAAATAATATCCAGGTTTTATATATATATATATATATATATATATATATATATATTATTAATTTAAAAATAATCTTATTAAATCAAATATACACTCTTATCACAAAAGTTTACTTTATTACTTAAACAAATTAATTGTTTGAGATATGTTGCTCTAATCCTAGCTCTCAGTCTAGATTCTTAAATCTCCAAATGTAATGTAATGATGATGGGTAAAATTACAAGTACAAATGAGTGAAGTCTAAACCTTTTTTAATAGATTCTTTTAATAGACTTTAACGTCGCTTTTTACAAGAATACTTACTAGACTTAGGTTGTTTAGGAAATCTTAAACAATTTGTAGATACGAATCAATGTTTGAGTTAATGAAAGGAGACTAATATATGGATGAAGACTATGCTTGAATAAATAATAATTATTAAATCCAGCAAGTGACCTATGATCTTGACCTCAGAAGGACGTCATTTGGTGCGTGACTCGTCCTTGTATCACGCGACATGTCAGTCCTCCTGTCTGTCTCTGTCTGTCCTTTAAAACATATAATAGGCTGGCAGTTAGGAGTGCAATTGCCTCCAATGGAAGAGGTCAAACAGCGCACGATATAAATGCAACTGTCAGTCAAAATGAGTCCGACACTAAATTTCACGACTAAATGAGTATAGCTTTTCCATTTTTTTGTCGTTGTGGTATGTTTTATTACTTAATTTATTATTCAAATATTAATTAAACTTTACTATTCACAAAAGGAGCGGAATATAACTCGTAGGTTGGATAGTACATAGCTGACTGATTTAAAAACCGCATGATAGTGCAATTACGCAATTCATCTTCATTGTATTGGAGAATGTAGTTGCACACTAATTTGGTTGTCCAACTCAGTTTGTCACGGTGCGGATAATTCTGCTGCCTTTGGTGGTTGATTTTAGGGGAAAGAAAAGGGGTGCCCAGTATCAAAACAAAGCTAAGCATTAAGTGAGATTTAGATTAGTATTTAACTAATTATTGTGGACTTCAATTTTTTAGCAATGTAATTGTTTCATCTAAAAGGTTTAAATTACCTGGATTTCTGCCAAGTGATCCTCTTACTTTGTTAAACTACCAATGGTTTCGAGCCAAAAAGTGCTCAATTTCAAGTTAAAGTTGTTTAACGGAAGTGTGAAGCAGTCGTCATAGTTCGATAAAAAACACTGACACGAAAAACACATACACGAAAACATTAATTTTAAAAAAATGGCCAGTTAGACTAGATTGACTAGGTACGGCACATGCGAATCGTCGCCGGCTGGTGATGGGTCATGACTCCAATTTATTTCATTATTTCATTAGTTAGACAATTATTAATGGGCATTGAGATTTTTATAACAATTATGAGCAAAGAAATACGATTTATTTTATTTAATTTAACAATTTTATGTTAAAACTAAGAAACAAAGTTTATTTTGATAAGCCAATTAAACCCAAGCGAAAACGTTACACATATAATAGTACGACCTTTAGAATTGTTTGTTGTTTATTAATGAGGTGACTGATTAAGACGGTTTGCTTTTGGATTGGGGAGAAGACGGTGGGAAAGGCTTTAGAGAGGAGAGGGATGGAAGTTGGAGAGTGCAAATTTACAAATTGCAAGAGAAATGTTGATGGAACAATTCATGGTTCACCACGGTTATTCGACCGTTTAGAAGCCAGCGGGCTAAATATATATTTAATAGGCATTATACACATAATCTTTGCAACGATTCCTCTGGGACATTGGGATTCATTGCCGTTACAAAAATTATCACATATTAAGTTTACAAAGACATTTTTGAACTGAGGCATATTAAACCTTAAACCAACTAAATCACACCTAAGTACTGCATTCATTTTACATTCACCAATGCATGAGACATCCTACCCACTGAGTGGTTGTGGTGTAATAAACAACAATTTTGTTTGCCTAATGTTGGTTTACCTTTCTTGTTGGTATTAAATTAACACCTCAGTCGTTAAGTTTTCCATATAAATATATGTAAAAAACTTCTTTGATCCTGAGTGTTGTAAACAAAGAATTGTAAAAATTATAATAGGCCAAAAAATGATGTCCAGTAAAATATCAACAGGTGAACACAGTATTACCAATCTCTTAACTGAACCTTTGGCAGTTGGAGATAGTAAAAGTTAACTAAAACAAGAAAGTAAAAGTACAAAAATGATAACTAAAACAAGGATAAAATAATGGTTTAAAGTTAATAGTTTATCATTGGGTGTTCTCTCTTGATCTTTAAATAAACAATATTCATTCCGCCATGTTTGTATAATATACATAAGAGGTTTCATCCAATTCCCTTAAAATACGGTTTTAGAGAATGACTAGGAAGCACAAGCACGCCAGAGAGACAGGTACACGAGATAGGACAGGGCTTCCGCCAAGACTTATGAGTGATACACACCAAAGAGACAGGTACACGAGATAGGACAGGGCTTCCGCCAAGACTTATGTGTGATCAACACCAAAGAGACAGGTACACGAGATAGGACAGGGCTTCCGCCAAGACTTATGTGTGATACACACCAAAGAGACAGGTACACGAGATAGGACAGGGCTTCCGCCAAGACTTATGTGTGAGACACACCAGAGAGACAGGTACACGAGATAGGACAGGGCTTCCGCCAAGACTTATGTGTGATACACACCAAAGAGACAGGTACACGAGATAGGACAGGGCTTCCGCCAAGACTTATGTGTGAGACACACCAGAGAGACAGGTACACGAGGTAGGACAGGGCTTCCGCCAAGACTTATGTGTGATACACACCAAAGAGACAGGTACACGAGATAGGACAGGGCTTCCGCCAAGACTTATGTGTGAGACACACCAGAGAGACAGGTACACGAGATAGGACAGGGCTTCCGCCAAGACTTATGTGTGATACACACCAAAGAGACAGGTACACGAGATAGGACAGGGCTTCCGCCAAGACTTATGTGTGAGACACACCAGAGAGACAGGTACACGAGGTAGGACAGGGCTTCCGCCAAGACTTATGTGTGATACACACCAGAGAGACAGGTACACGAGATAGGACAGGGCTTCCGCCAAGACTTATGTGTGATACACACCAGAGAGACAGGTACACGAGATAGGACAGGGCTTCCGCCAAGACTTATGTGTGATACACACCAGAGAGACAGGTACACGAGATAGGACAGGGCTTCCGCCAAGACTTATGTGTGATACACACCAGAGAGACAGGTACACGAGATAGGACAGGGCTTCCGCCAAGACTTATGTGTGATACACACCAGAGAGACAGGTACACGAGATAGGACAGGGCTTCCGCCAAGACTTATGTGTGATACACACCAGAGAGACAGGTACACGAGATAAGACAGGGCTTCCGCCAAGACTTGTGTGTGAGACAACCCAGAGAGACAGTTACACGAGATAGGACAGGGCTTCCGCCAAGACTTATGTGTGAGACACACCAGAGAGACAGGTAAACGAGATAGGACAGGCTTCCGCCAAGACTTATGTGTGATACACACCAGAGAGACAGGTACACAAGATAGGACAGGGCTTCCGCCAAGACTTATGTGTGATACACACCAGAGAGACAGGTACACGAGATAGGACAGGGCTTCCGCCAAGACTTATGTGTGATACACACCAGAGAGACAGGTACACGAGATAGGACAGGGCTTCCGCCAAGACTTATGTGTGATACACACCAGAGAGACAGGTACACGAGATAAGACAGGGCTTCCGCCAAGACTTGTGTGTGAGACAACCCAGAGAGATAGTTACACGAGATAGGACAGGGCTTCCGCCAAGACTTATGTGTGAGACACACCAGAGAGACAGGTACACGAGATAGGACAGGCTTCCGCCAAGACTTATGTGTGATACACACCAGAGAGACAGGTACACGAGATAGGACAGGGCTTCCGCCAAGACTTATGTGTGATACACACCAGAGAGACAGGTACACGAGATAGGACAGGGCTTCCGCCAAGACTTATGTGTGAGACACACCAGAGAGACAGGTACACGAGATAGGACAGGGCTTCCGCCAAGACTTATGTGTGATACACGCTAGAGAGACAGGTACACGAGATAGGACAGGGCTTCCGCCAAGACTTATGTGTGATACACACCAGAGAGACAGGTACACGAGATAGGACAGGGCTTCCGCCAAGACTTATGTGTGATACACACCAGAGAGACAGGTACACGAGATAGGACAGGGCTTCCGCCAAGACTTATGTGTGATACACACCAGAGAGACAGGTACACGAGATAGGACAGGGCTTCCGCCAAGACTTATGTGTGACACACACCAGAGAGACAGGTACACGAGATAGGACAGGGCTTCCGCCAAGACTTATGTGTGATACACACCAGAGAGACAGGTACACGAGATAGGACAGGGCTTCCGCCAAGACTTATGTGTGATACACACCAGAGAGACAGGTACACGAGATAGGACAGGGCTTCCGCCAAGACTTATGTGTGATACACACCAGAGAGACAGGTACACGAGATAGGACAGGGCTTCCGCCAAGACTTATGTGTGATACACACCAGAGAGACAGGTACACGAGATAGGACAGGGCTTCCGCCAAGACTTATGTGTGATACACACCAGAGAGACAGGTACACGAGATAAAACAGGGCTTCCGCCAAGACTTGTGTGTGAGACAACCCAGAGAGACAGTTACACGAGATAGGACAGGGCTTCCGCCAAGACTTATGTGTGAGACACACCAGAGAGACAGGTACACGAGATAGGACAGGCTTCCGCCAAGACTTATGTGTGATACACACCAGAGAGACAGGTACACGAGATAGGACAGGGCTTCCGCCAAGACTTATGTGTGATACACACCAGAGAGACAGGTACACGAGATAGGACAGGGCTTCCGCCAAGACTTATGTGTGATACACGCTAGAGAGACAGGTACACGAGATAGGACAGGGCTTCCGCCAAGACTTATGTGTGATACACACCAGAGAGACAGGTACACGAGATAGGACAGGGCTTCCGCCAAGACTTATGTGTGATACACACCAGAGAGACAGGTACACGAGATAGGACAGGGCTTCCGCCAAGACTTATGTGTGAGACCCACCAGCGAGACAGGTACGCGAGATAGAACAGGGCTTCCGCCAAGACTTATGTGTGATACACACCAGAGAGACAGGTACACGAGATAGGACAGGGCTTCTGCCAAGACTTATGTGTGATACACACCAGAGAGACAGGTATACGAGATAGGACAGGGCTTCCGCCAAGACTTATGTGTGATACACGCTAGAGAGACAGGTACACGAGATAGGACAGGGCTTCCGCCAAGACTTATGTGTGATACACACCAGAGAGACAGGTACACGAGATAGGACAGGGCTTCCGCCAAGACTTATGTGTGATACACACCAGAGAGACAGGTACACGAGATAGGACAGGGCTTCCGCCAAGACTTATGTGTGAGACCCACCAGCGAGACAGGTACGCGAGATAGAACAGGGCTTCCGCCAAGACTTATGTGTGATACACACCAGAGAGACAGGTACACGAGATAGGACAGGGCTTCCGCCAAGACTTATGTGTGATACACACCAGAGGGACAGGTACACAAAATAGGAAAGGGCTTCCGCCAAGACCTATGTGTGATACACACCAGAGAGACAGGTACACGAGATAGGACAGGGCTTCCGACAAGACTTATGTGTGATACACACCAGAGAGACAGGTACACGAGATAGGACAGGGCTTCCGCCAAGACTTATGTGTGATACACACCAGAGAGACAGGTACACGAGATAGGACAGGGCTTCCACCAAGACTTATGTGTGATACACACCAGAGAGACAGGTACACGAGGTAAGACAGCGCTTCCGCCAAGACTTATGTGTGATAAACACCAGAGAGACAGGTACACGAGATAAGACAGGGCTTCCGCCAAGACTTATGTGTGAGACACACCAGAGAGACAGGTACACGAGATAGGACAGGGCTTCCGCCAAGACTTATGTGTGATACACACCAGAGAGACAGGTACACGAGATAGGACAGGGCTTCCGCCAAGACTTATGTGTGATACACACCACCGAGACAGGTACACGAGATGGGACAGGGCTTCCGCCAAGACTTATGTGTGATACACACCAGAGAGACAGGTACACGAGATAGGACAGGGCTTCCGCCAAGACTTATGTGTGATACACACCAGAGAGACAGGTACACGAGATAGGACAGGGCTTCCGCCAAGACTTATGTGTGATAAACACCAGAGAGACAGGTACACGAGATAGGACAGGGCTTCCGCCAAGACTTATGTGTGATACACACCAGAGAGACAGGTACACGAGATAGGACAGGGCTTCCGCCAAGACTTATGTGTGATACACACCAGAGAGACAGGTACACGAGATAGGACAGGGCTTCCGCCAAGACTTATGTGTGAGACACACCAGAGAGACAGGTACACGAGATAAGACAGGGCTTCCGCCAAGACTTATGTGTGAGACACACCAGAGAGACAGGTACACGAGATATGACAGGGCTTCCGCCAAGACTTATGTGTGATAAACACCAGAGAGACAGGTACACGAGATAGGACAGGGCTTCCGCCAAGACTTATGTGTGATACACACCAGAGAGACAGGTACACGAGATAGGACAGGGCTTCCGCCAAGACTTATGAGTGATACACACCAGAGATACAGGTACACGAGATAGGACAGGGCTTCCGCCAAGACTTATGTGTGATACACACCAGAGAGACAGGTACACGAGATAGGACAGGGCTTCTGCCAAGACTTATGTGTGATACACACCAGAGAGACAGGTACACGAGATAGGACAGGGCTTCCGCCAAGACTTATGTGTGATACACACCAGAGAGACAGGTACACGAGATAGGACAGGGCTTCCGCCAAGACTTATGTGTGATACACACCAGAGAGACAGGTACGCGAGATAGGACAGGGCTTCCGCCAAGACTTATGTGTGATACACACCAGAGAGACAGGTACACGATGTAGGACAGCGCTTCTGCCAAGACTTATGTGTGATAAACACCAGAGAGACAGGTACACGAGATAAGACAGGGCTTCCGCCAAGACTTATGTGTGAGACACACCAGAGAGACAGGTACACGAGATAGGACAGGGCTTCCGACAAGACTTATGTGTGATACACACCAGAGAGACAGGTACACGAGATAGGACAGGGCTTCCGCCAAGACTTATGTGTGATACACACCAGAGAGACAGGTACACGAGATAGGACAGGGCTTCCGACAAGACTTATGTGTGATACACACCAGAGAGACAGGTACACGAGATAGGACAGGGCTTCCGCCAAGACTTATGTGTGATACACACCAGAGAGACAGGTACACGAGATAGGACAGGGCTTCCGCCAAGACTTATGTGTGATACACACCAGGGAGACAGGTACACGAGATAGGACAGGGCTTCCGCCAAGACTTATGTGTGAGACACACCAGAGAGACAGGTACACGAGATAGGACAGGGCTTCCGCCATGACTTATGTGTGAGACACACCAGAGAGACAGGTACACGAGATAGGACAGGGCTTCCGCCAAGACTTATGTGTGATACACACCAAAGAGACAGGTACACGAGATAGGACAGGGCTTCCGCCAAGACTTATGTGTGAGACACACCAGAGAGACAGGTACACGAGGTAGGACAGGGCTTCCGCCAAGACTTATGTGTGATACACACCAGAGAGACAGGTACACGAGATAGGACAGGGCTTCCGCCAAGACTTATGTGTGATACACACCAGAGAGACAGGTACACGAGATAGGACAGGGCTTCCGCCAAGACTTATGTGTGATACACACCAGAGAGACAGGTACACGAGATAGGACAGGGCTTCCGCCAAGACTTATGTATGATACACACCAGAGAGACAGGTACACGAGATAGGACAGGGCTTCCGCCAAGACTTATGTGTGATACACACCAGAGAGACAGGTACACGAGATAGGACAGGGCTTCCGCCAAGACTTGTGTGTGAGACAACCCAGAGAGACAGTTACACGAGATAGGACAGGGCTTCCGCCAAGACTTATGTGTGAGACACACCAGAGAGACAGGTACACGAGATAGGACAGGCTTCCGCCAAGACTTATGTGTGATACACACCAGAGAGACAGGTACACGAGATAGGACAGGGCTTCCGCCAAGACTTATGTGTGATACACACCAGAGAGACAGGTACACGAGATAGGACAGGGCTTCCGCCAAGACTTATGTGTGATACACGCTAGAGAGACAGGTACACGAGATAGGACAGGGCTTCCGCCAAGACTTATGTGTGATACACACCAGAGAGACAGGTACACGAGATAGGACAGGGCTTCCGCCAAGACTTATGTGTGATACACACCAGAGAGACAGGTACACGAGATAGGACAGGGCTTCCGCCAAGACTTATGTGTGATACACACCAGAGAGACAGGTACACGAGATAGGACAGGGCTTCCGCCAAGACTTATGTGTGATACACACCAGAGAGACAGGTACACGAGATAGGACAGGGCTTCCGCCAAGACTTATGTGTGATACACACCAGAGAGACAGGTACACGAGATAGGACAGGGCTTCCGCCAAGACTTATGTGTGATACACACCAGAGAGACAGGTACACGAGATAGGACAGGGCTTCCGCCAAGACTTATGTGTGATACACACCAGAGAGACAGGTACACGAGATAAAACAGGGCTTCCGCCAAGACTTATGTGTGATACACACCAGAGAGACAGGTACACGAGATAGGACAGGGCTTCCGCCAAGACTTATGTGTGATACACACCAGAGAGACAGGTACACGAGATAAGACAGGGCTTCCGCCAAGACTTGTGTGTGAGACAACCCAGAGAGACAGTTACACGAGATAGGACAGGGCTTCCGCCAAGACTTATGTGTGAGACACACCAGAGAGACAGGTACACGAGATAGGACAGGCTTCCGCCAAGACTTATGTGTGATACACACCAGAGAGACAGGTACACGAGATAGGACAGGGCTTCCGCCAAGACTTATGTGTGATACACACCAGAGAGACAGGTACACGAGATAGGACAGGGCTTCCGCCAAGACTTATGTGTGATACACGCTAGAGAGACAGTTACACGAGATAGGACAGGGCTTCCGCCAAGACTTATGTGTGATACACACCAGAGAGGCAGGTACACGAGATAGGACAGGGCTTCCGCCAAGACTTATGTGTGAGACCCACCAGCGAGACAGGTACGCGAGATAGAACAGGGCTTCCGCCAAGACTTATGTGTGATACACACCAGAGAGACAGGTACACGAGATAGGACAGGGCTTCCGCCAAGACTTATGTGTGATACACACCACCGAGACAGGTACACGAGATAGGACAGGGCTTCCGCCAAGACTTATGTGTGATACACACCAGAGAGACAGGTACACGAGATAGGACAGGGCTTCCGCCAAGACTTATGTGTGAGACACACCAGAGAGACAGGTACACGAGATAGGACAGGGCTTCCGCCAAGACTTATGTGTGATACACACCAGCGAGACAGGTACACGAGATAGGACAGGGCTTCCGCCAAGACTTATGTGTGATACACACCAGAGAGACAGGTACACGAGATAGGACAGGGCTTCCGCCAAGACTTATGTGTGAGACACACCAGAGAGACAGGTACACGAGATAGGACAGGGCTTCCGCCAAGACTTATGTGTGATACACACCAGAGAGACAGGTACACGAGATAGGACAGGGCTTCCGCCAAGACCTATGTGTGAGACACACCAGAGAGACAGTTACACGAGATAGGACAGGGCTTCCGCCAAGACTTATGTGTGAGACACACCAGAGAGACAGGTACACGAGATAGGACAGGGCTTCCGCCAAGACTTATGTGTGAGACACACCAGAGAGACAGGTACACGAGATAGGACAGGGCTTCCGCCAAGACTTATGTGTGATAAACACCAGAGAGACAGGTACACGAGATAGGACAGGGCTTCCGCCAAGACTTATGTGTGATACACACCAGAGAGACAGGTAAACGAGATAGGACAGGGCTTCCGCCAAGACTTATGTGTGAGACACACCAGAGAGACAGGTACACGAGATAGGACAGGGCTTCCGCCAAGACTTATGTGTGATAAACACCAGAGAGACAGGTACACGAGATAGGACAGGGCTTCCGCCAAGACTTATGTGTGATACACACCAGCGAGACAGGTACACGAGATAGGACAGGGCTTCCGCCAAGACTTATGTGTGATACACACCAGAGAGACAGGTACACGAGATAGGACAGGGCTTCCGCCAAGACTTATGTGTGATACACACCAGAGAGACAGGTACAAGAGATAGCACAGGGCTTCCGACAAGACTTATGTGTGATACACAACACAGAGACAGGTACACGAGATAGGACAGGGCTTCCGCCAAGACTTATGAGTGATACACACCAGAGATACAGGTAGACGAGATAGGACAGGGCTTCCGCCAAGACTTATGTGTGATACACACCAGAGAGACAGGTACACGAGATAGGACAGGGCTTCCGCCAAGACTTATGTGTGATACACACCAGAGAGACAGGTACACCAGATAGGACAGGGCTTCCGCCAAGACTTATGTGTGATACACACCAGAGAGACAGGTACACGAGATAGGACAGGGCTTCCGCCAAGACTTATGTGTGATACACACCAGAGAGACAGGTACGCGAGATAGGACAGGGCTTCCGCCAAGACTTATGTGTGATACACACCAGAGAGACAGGTACACGAGGTAGGACAGCGCTTCTGCCAAGACTTATGTGTGATAAACACCAGAGAGACAGGTACACGAGATAAGACAGGGCTTCCGCCAAGACTTATGTGTGAGACACACCAGAGAGACAGGTACACGAGAAAGGACAGGGCTTCCGACAAGACTTATGTGTGATACACACCAGAGAGACAGGTACACGAGATAGGACAGGGCTTCCGCCAAGACTTATGTGTGATACACACCAGAGAGACAGGTACACGAGATAGGACAGGGCTTCCGACAAGACTTATGTGTGATACACACCAGAGAGACAGGTACACGAGATAGGACAGGGCTTCCGCCAAGACTTATGTGTGATACACACCAGAGAGACAGGTACACGAGATAGGACAGGGCTTCAGCCAAGACTTATGTGTGATACACACCAGGGAGACAGGTACACGAGATAGGACAGGGCTTCCGCCAAGACTTATGTGTGAGACACACCAGAGAGACAGGTACACGAGATAGGACAGGGCTTCCGCCAAGACTTATGTGTGAGACACACCAGAGAGACAGGTACACGAGATAGGACAGGGCTTCCGCCAAGACTTATGTGTGATACACACCAGCGAGACAGGTACACGAGATAGGACAGGGCTTCCGCCAAGACTTATGTGTGATACACACCAGAGAGACAGGTACACGAGATAGGACAGGGCTTCCGCCAAGACTTATGTGTGAGACACACCAGAGAGACAGGTACACGAGATAGGACAGGGCTTCCGCCAAGACTTATGTGTGATACACACCAGAGAGACAGGTACACGAGATAGGACAGGGCTTCCGCCAAGACCTATGTGTGAGACACACCAGAGAGACAGTTACACGAGATAGGACAGGGCTTCCGCCAAGACTTATGTGTGAGACACACCAGAGAGACAGGGACACGAGATAGGACAGGGCTTCCGCCAAGACTTATGTGTGATACACACCAGCGAGACAGGTACACGAGATAGGACAAGGCTTCCGCCAAGACTTATGTGTGATACACACCAGAGAGACAGGTACACGAGATAGGACAGGGCTTCCGCCAAGACTTATGTGTGATACACACCAGAGAGACAGGTACACGAGATAGGACATGGCTTCCGCCAAGACTTATGTGTGAGACCCACTAGCGAGACAGGTACACGAGATAGGACAGGGCTTCCGCCAAGACTTATGTGTGAGACATACCAGAGAGACAGGTACACGAGATGGGACAGGGCTTCCGCCAAGACTTATGTGTGAGACACACCAGAGAGACAGGTACACGAGATAGGACAGGGCTTCCGCCAAGACTTATGTGTGATACACACCAGCGAGACAGGTACACGAGATAGGACAAGGCTTCCGCCAAGAGTTATGTGTGATACACACCAGAGAGACAGGTACACGAGATAGGACAGGGCTTCCGCCAAGACTTATGTGTGAGACACACCAGAGAGACAGGTACACGAGATAGGACAGGGCTTCCGCCAAGACTTATGTGTGATACACACCAGCGAGACAGGTACAAGAGATAGGACAGGGCTTCCGCCAAGACTTATGTGTGATACAAACCAGAGAGACAGGTACACGAGATAGGACAGGGCTTCCGCCAAGACATATGTGTGATACACACCAGAGAGACAGGTACACGAGATAGGACAGGGCTTCCGCCAAGACTTATGTGTGATACACACCAGAGAGACAGGTACACGAGATAGGACAGGGCTTCCGCCAAGACTTATGTGTGATACACACCAGAGAGACAGGTACACGAGATAGGACAGGGCTTCCGCCAAGACTTATGTGTGATACACACCAGAGAGACAGGTACACGAGATAGGACAGGGCTTCCGCCAAGACTTATGTGTGATACACACCAGAGAGACAGGTACACGAGATAGGACAGGGCTTCCGCCAAGACTTATGTGTGAGACACACCAGAGAGACAGGTACACGAGATAGGACAGGGCTTCCGCCAAGACTTATGTGTGAGACACACCAGAGAGACAGGTACACGAGATAGGACAGGGCTTCCGCCAAGACTTATGTGTGATAAACACCAGAGAGACAGGTACACGAGATAGGACAGGGCTTCCGCCAAGACTTATGTGTGATACACACCAGAGAGACAGGTACACGAGATAGGACAGGGCTTCCGCCAAGACTTATGTGTGAGACACACCAGAGAGACAGGTACACGAGATAGGACAGGGCTTCCGCCAAGACTTATGTGTGATAAACACCAGAGAGACAGGTACACGAGATAGGACAGGGCTTCCGCCAAGACTTTTGTGTGATACACACCAGCGAGACAGGTACACGAGATAGGACAGGGCTTCCGCCAAGACTTATGTGTGATACACACCAGAGAGACAGGTACACGAGATAGGACAGGGCTTCCGCCAAGACTTATGTGTGATACACACCAGAGAGACAGGTACACGAGATAGGACAGGGCTTCCGACAAGACTTATGTGTGATACACACCACAGAGACAGGTACACGAGATTGGACAGGGCTTCCGCCAAGACTTATGAGTGATACACACCAGAGATACAGGTACACGAGATAGGACAGGGCTTCCGCCAAGACTTATGTGTGATACACACCAGAGAGACAGGTACACGAGATAGGACAGGGCTTCCGACAAGACTTATGTGTGATACACACCAGAGAGACAGGTACACGAGATAGGACAGGGCTTCCGCCAAGACTTATGTGTGATACACACCAGAGAGACAGGTACACGAGATAGGACAGGGCTTCCGACAAGACTTATGTGTGATACACACCAGAGAGACAGGTACACGAGATAGGACAGGGCTTCCGCCAAGACTTATGTGTGATACACACCAGAGAGACAGGTACACGAGATAGGACAGGGCTTCCGCCAAGACTTATGTGTGATACACACCAGGGAGACAGGTACACGAGATAGGACAGGGCTTCCGCCAAGACTTATGTGTGAGACACACCAGAGAGACAGGTACACGAGATTGGACAGGGCTTCCGCCAAGACTTATGTGTGAGACACACCAGAGAGACAGGTACACGAGATTGGAGAGGGCTTCCGCCAAGACTTATGTGTGATACACACCAGCGAGACAGGTACACGAGATAGGACAGGGCTTCCGCCAAGACTTATGTGTGATAAACACCAGAGAGACAGGTACACGAGATAGGACAGGGCTTCCGCCAAGACTTATGTGTGATACACACCAGCGAGACAGGTACACGAGATAGGACAGGGCTTCCGCCAAGACTTATGTGTGATACACACCAGAGAGACAGGTACACGAGATAGGACAGGGCTTCCGCCAAGACTTATGTGTGATACACACCAGAGAGACAGGTACAAGAGATAGCACAGGGCTTCCGACAAGACTTATGTGTGATACACAACACAGAGACAGGTACACGAGATAGGACAGGGCTTCCGCCAAGACTTATGAGTGATACACACCAGAGATACAGGTAGACGAGATAGGACAGGGCTTCCGCCAAGACTTATGTGTGATACACACCAGAGAGACAGGTACACGAGATAGGACAGGGCTTCCGCCAAGACTTATGTGTGATACACACCAGAGAGACAGGTACGCGAGATAGGACAGGGCTTCCGCCAAGACTTATGTGTGATACACACCAGAGAGACAGGTACACGAGGTAGGACAGCGCTTCTGCCAAGACTTATGTGTGATAAACACCAGAGAGACAGGTACACGAGATAAGACAGGGCTTCCGCCAAGACTTATGTGTGAGACACACCAGAGAGACAGGTACACGAGAAAGGACAGGGCTTCCGACAAGACTTATGTGTGATACACACCAGAGAGACAGGTACACGAGATAGGACAGGGCTTCCGCCAAGACTTATGTGTGATACACACCAGAGAGACAGGTACACGAGATAGGACAGGGCTTCCGACAAGACTTATGTGTGATACACACCAGAGAGACAGGTACACGAGATAGGACAGGGCTTCCGCCAAGACTTATGTGTGATACACACCAGAGAGACAGGTACACGAGATAGGACAGGGCTTCAGCCAAGACTTATGTGTGATACACACCAGGGAGACAGGTACACGAGATAGGACAGGGCTTCCGCCAAGACTTATGTGTGAGACACACCAGAGAGACAGGTACACGAGATAGGACAGGGCTTCCGCCAAGACTTATGTGTGAGACACACCAGAGAGACAGGTACACGAGATAGGACAGGGCTTCCGCCAAGACTTATGTGTGATACACACCAGCGAGACAGGTACACGAGATAGGACAGGGCTTCCGCCAAGAATTATGTGTGATACACACCAGAGAGACAGGTACACGAGATAGGACAGGGCTTCCGCCAAGACTTATGTGTGAGACACACCAGAGAGACAGGTACACGAGATAGGACAGGGCTTCCGCCAAGACTTATGTGTGATACACACCAGAGAGACAGGTACACGAGATAGGACAGGGCTTCCGCCAAGACCTATGTGTGAGACACACCAGAGAGACAGTTACACGAGATAGGACAGGGCTTCCGCCAAGACTTATGTGTGAGACACACCAGAGAGACAGGGACACGAGATAGGACAGGGCTTCCGCCAAGACTTATGTGTGATACACACCAGCGAGACAGGTACACGAGATAGGACAAGGCTTCCGCCAAGACTTATGTGTGATACACACCAGAGAGACAGGTACACGAGATAGGACAGGGCTTCCGCCAAGACTTATGTGTGATACACACCAGAGAGACAGGTAAACGAGATAGGACATGGCTTCCGCCAAGACTTATGTGTGAGACCCACTAGCGAGACAGGTACACGAGATAGGACAGGGCTTCCGCCAAGACTTATGTGTGAGACATACCAGAGAGACAGGTACACGAGATGGGACAGGGCTTCCGCCAAGACTTATGTGTGAGACACACCAGAGAGACAGGTACACGAGATAGGACAGGGCTTCCGCCAAGACTTATGTGTGATACACACCAGCGAGACAGGTACACGAGATAGGACAAGGCTTCCGCCAAGAGTTATGTGTGATACACACCAGAGAGACAGGTACACGAGATAGGACAGGGCTTCCGCCAAGACTTATGTGTGAGACACACCAGAGAGACAGGTACACGAGATAGGACAGGGCTTCCGCCAAGACTTATGTGTGATACACACCAGCGAGACAGGTACAAGAGATAGGACAGGGCTTCCGCCAAGACTTATGTGTGATACAAACCAGAGAGACAGGTACACGAGATAGGACAGGGCTTCCGCCAAGACATATGTGTGATACACACCAGAGAGACAGGTACACGAGATAGGACAGGGCTTCCGCCAAGACTTATGTGTGATACACACCAGAGAGACAGGTACACGAGATAGGACAGGGCTTCCGCCAAGACTTATGTGTGATACACACCAGAGAGACAGGTACACGAGATAGGACAGGGCTTCCGCCAAGACTTATGTGTGATACACACCAGAGAGACAGGTACACGAGATAGGACAGGGCTTCCGCCAAGACTTATGTGTGATACACACCAGAGAGACAGGTACACGAGATAGGACAGGGCTTCCGCCAAGACTTATGTGTGAGACACACCAGAGAGACAGGTACACGAGATAGGACAGGGCTTCCGCCAAGACTTATGTGTGAGACACACCAGAGAGACAGGTACACGAGATAGGACAGGGCTTCCGCCAAGACTTATGTGTGATAAACACCAGAGAGACAGGTACACGAGATAGGACAGGGCTTCCGCCAAGACTTATGTGTGATACACACCAGAGAGACAGGTACACGAGATAGGACAGGGCTTCCGCCAAGACTTATGTGTGAGACACACCAGAGAGACAGGTACACGAGATAGGACAGGGCTTCCGCCAAGACTTATGTGTGATAAACACCAGAGAGACAGGTACACGAGATAGGACAGGGCTTCCGCCAAGACTTTTGTGTGATACACACCAGCGAGACAGGTACACGAGATAGGACAGGGCTTCCGCCAAGACTTATGTGTGATACACACCAGAGAGACAGGTACACGAGATAGGACAGGGCTTCCGCCAAGACTTATGTGTGATACACACCAGAGAGACAGGTACACGAGATAGGACAGGGCTTCCGACAAGACTTATGTGTGATACACACCACAGAGACAGGTACACGAGATAGGACAGGGCTTCCGCCAAGACTTATGAGTGATACACACCAGAGATACAGGTACACGAGATAGGACAGGGCTTCCGCCAAGACTTATGTGTGATACACACCAGAGAGACAGGTACACGAGATAGGACAGGGCTTCCGCCAAGACTTATGTGTGATACACACCAGAGAGATAGGTACACGAGATAGGACAGGGCTTCCGCCAAGACTTATGTGTGATACACACCAGAGAGACAGGTACACGAGATAGGACAGGGCTTCCGCCAAGACTTATGTGTGATACACACCAGAGAGACAGGTACGCGAGATAGGACAGGGCTTCCGCCAAGACTTATGTGTGATACACACCAGAGAGACAGGAACACGAGGTAGGACAGCGCTTCTGCCAAGACTTATGTGTGATAAACACCAGAGAGAAAGGTACACGAGATAAGACAGGGCTTCCGCCAAGACCTATGTGTGAGACACACCAGAGAGACAGGTACACGAGATAGGACAGGGCTTCCGACAAGACTTATGTGTGATACACACCAGAGAGACAGGTACACGAGATAGGACAGGGCTTCCGCCAAGACTTATGTGTGATACACACCAGAGAGACAGGTACACGAGATAGGACAGGGCTTCCGACAAGACTTATGTGTGATACACACCAGAGAGACAGGTACACGAGATAGGACAGGGCTTCCGCCAAGACTTATGTGTGATACACACCAGAGAGACAGGTACACGAGATAGGACAGGGCTTCCGCCAAGACTTATGTGTGATACACACCAGGGAGACAGGTACACGAGATAGGACAGGGCTTCCGCCAAGACTTATGTGTGAGACACACCAGAGAGACAGGTACACGAGATTGGACAGGGCTTCCGCCAAGACTTATGTGTGAGACACACCAGAGAGACAGGTACACGAGATTGGAGAGGGCTTCCGCCAAGACTTATGTGTGATACACACCAGCGAGACAGGTACACGAGATAGGACAGGGCTTCCGCCAAGACTTATGTGTGATACACACCAGAGAGACAGGTACACGAGATAGGACAGGGCTTCCGCCAAGACTTATGTGTGAGACACACCAGAGAGACAGGTACACGAGATAGGACAGGGCTTCCGCCAAGAATTATGTGTGATACACACCAGAGAGACAGGTACACGAGATAGGACAGGGCTTCCGCCAAGACTTATGTGTGAGACACACCAGAGAGACAGGTACACGAGATAGGACAGGGCTTCCGCCAAGACTTATGTGTGAGACACACCAGAGAGACAGGTACACGAGATAGGACAGGGCTTCCGCCAAGACTTATGTGTGATACACACCAGCGAGACAGGTACACGAGATAGGACAAGGCTTCCGCCAAGACTTATGTGTGATACACACCAGAGAGACAGGTACACGAGATAGGACAGGGCTTCCGCCAAGACTTATGTGTGATACACACCAGAGAGACAGGTACAGGAGATAGGACAGGGCTTCCGCCAAGACTTATGTGTGATACACACCAGCGAGACAGGTACAAGAGATAGGACAGGGCTTCCGCCAAGACTTATGTGTGATACACATTAGAAGGACAGGTACACGAGATAGGACAGGGCTTCCGCCAAGACATATGTGTGATACACACCAGAGAGACAGGTACACGAGATAGGACAGGGCTTCCGCCAAGACTTGTGTGTGAGACAACCCAGAGAGACAGTTACACGAGATAGGACAGGGCTTCCGCCAAGACTTATGTGTGAGACACACCAGAGAGACAGGTACACGAGATAAGACAGGCTTCCGCCAAGACTTATGTGTGATACACACCAGAGAGACAGGTACACGAGATAGGACAGGGCTTCCGCCAAGACTTATGTGTGATACACACCAGAGAGACAGGTACACGAGATAGGACAGGGCTTCCGCCAAGACTTATGTGTGATACACGCTAGAGAGACAGGTACACGAGATAGGACAGGGCTTCCGCCAAGACTTATGTGTGATACACACCAGAGAGACAGGTACACAAAATAGGAAAGGGCTTCCGCCAAGACTTATGTGTGATACACACCAGAGAGACAGGTACACGAGATAGGACAGGGCTTCCGCCAAGACTTATGTGTGAGACCCACCAGCGAGACAGGTACGCGAGATAGAACAGGGCTTCCGCCAAGACTTATGTGTGATACACACCAGAGAGACAGGTACACGAGATAGGACAGGGCTTCCGCCAAGACTTATGTGTGATACACACCAGAGAGACAGGTACACGAGATAGGACAGGGCTTCCGCCAAGACTTATGTGTGATACAAGCTAGAGAGACAGGTACACGAGATAGGACAGGGCTTCTGCCAAGACTTATGTGTGATACACACCAGAGAGACAGGTACACGAGATAGGACAGGGCTTCCGCCAAGACTTATGTGTGATACACACCAGAGAGACAGGTACACGAGATAGGACAGGGCTTCCGCCAAGACTTATGTGTGAGACCCACCAGCGAGACAGGTACGCGAGATAGAACAGGGCTTCCGCCAAGACTTATGTGTGATACACACCAGAGAGACAGGTACACGAGATAGGACAGGGCTTCCGCCAAGACTTATGTGTGATACACACCAGAGAGACAGGTACACAAAATAGGAAAGGGCTTCCGCCAAGACTTATGTGTGATACACACCAGAGAGACAGGTACACGAGATAGGACAGGGCTTCCGACAAGACTTATGTGTGATACACACCAGAGAGACAGGTACACGAGATAGGACAGGGCTTCCGCCAAGACTTATGTGTGATACACACCAGAGAGACAGGTACACGAGATAGGACAGGGCTTCCGCCAAGACTTATGTGTGATACACACCAGAGAGACAGGTACACGAGGTAGGACAGCGCTTCCGCCAAGACTTATGTGTGATAAACACCAGAGAGACAGGTACACGAGATAAGACAGGGCTTCCGCCAAGACTTATGTGTGAGACACACCAGAGAGACAGGTACACGAGATAGGACAGGGCTTCCGCCAAGACTTATGTGTGATACACACCAGAGAGACAGGTACACGAGATAGGACAGGGCTTCCGCCAAGACTTATGTGTGATACACACCAGCGAGACAGGTACACGAGATAGGACAGGGCTTCCGCCAAGACTTATGTGTGATACACACCAGAGAGACAGGTACACGAGATAGGACAGGGCTTCCGCCAAGACTTATGTGTGATACACACCAGAGAGACAGGTACACGAGATAGGACAGGGCTTCCGCCAAGACTTATGTGTGATAAACACCAGAGAGACAGGTACACGAGATAGGACAGGGCTTCCGCCAAGACTTATGTGTGATACACATCAGAGAGACAGGTACACGAGATAGGACAGGGCTTCCGCCAAGACTTATGTGTGATACACACCAGAGAGACAGGTACACGAGATAGGACAGGGCTTCCGCCAAGACTTATGTGTGAGACACACCAGAGAGACAGGTACACGAGATAGGACAGGGCTTCCGCCAAGACTTATGTGTGAGACACACCAGAGAGACAGGTACACGAGATAGGACAGGGCTTCCGCCAAGACTTATGTGTGAGACACACCAGAGAGACAGTTACACGAGATAGGACAGGGCTTCCGCCAAGACTTATGTGTGATACACACCAGCGAGACAGGTACACGAGATAGGACAGGGCTTCCGCCAAGACTTATGTGTGATACACACCAGCGAGACAGGTACACGAGATAGGACAAGGCTTCCGCCAAGACTTATGTGTGATACACACCAGAGAGACAGGTACACGAGATAGGACAGGGCTTCCGCCAAGACTTATGTGTGATACACACCAGAGAGACAGGTACACGAGATAGGACATGGCTTCCGCCAAGACTTATGTGTGAGACCCACTAGCGAGACAGGTACACGAGATAGGACAGGGCTTCCGCCAAGACTTATGTGTAAGACACACCAGAGAGACAGGTACACGAGATAGGACAGGGCTTCCGCCAAGACTTATGTGTGAGACACACCAGAGAGACAGGTACACGAGATAGGACAGGGCTTCCGCCAAGACTTATGTGTGATACACACCAGCGAGACAGGTACACGAGATAGGACAAGGCTTCCGCCAAGACTTATGTGTGATACACACCAGAGAGACAGGTACACGAGATAGGACAGGGCTTCCGCCAAGACTTATGTGTGATACACACCAGAGAGACAGGTACACGAGATAGGACAGGGCTTCCGCCAAGACTTATGTGTGAGACCCACTAGCGAGACAGGTACACGAGATAGGACAGGGCTTCCACCAAGACTTATGTGTGAGACCCACTAGCGAGACAGGTACACGAGATAGGACAGGGCTTCCGCCAAGACTTATGTGTGATACACACCAGCGAGACAGGTACACGAGATAGGACAGGGCTTCCGCCAAGACTTATGTGTGATACACACCAGAGAGACAGGTACACGAGATAGGACAGGGCTTCCGCCAAGACTTATGTGTGATACACACCAGAGAGGCAGGTACACGAGATAGGACAAGGCTTCCGCCAAGACTTATGTGTGATACACACCAGCGAGACAGGTACACGAGATAGGACAGGGCTTCCGCCAAGACTTATGTGTATTACACACCAGAGAGACAGGTACACGAGATAGGACAGGGCTTCCGCCAAGACTTATGTGTGATACACACCAGAGAGACAGGTACACGAGATAGGACAGGGCTTCCGCCAAGACTTATGTGTGATACACACCAGAGAGACAGGTACACGAGATAGGACAGGGCTTCCGCCAAGACTTATGTGTGAGACACACCACAGAGACAGGTACACGAGATAGGACAGGGCTTCCGCCAAGACTTATGTGTGATACACACCAGAGAGACAGGTACACGAGATAGGACAGGGCTTCCGCCAAGACTTATGTGTGAGACACACCAGAGAGACAGGTACACGAGATAGGACAGGGGTTCCGCCAAGACTTATGTGTGATAAACACCAGAGAGACAGGTACACGAGATAGGACAGGGCTTCCGCCAAGACTTATGTGTGATACACACCAGAGAGACAGGTACAAGAGATAGGACAGGGCTTCCGCCAAGACTTATGTGTGAGACACACCAGAGAGACAGGTACACGAGATAGGACAGGGCTTCCGCCAAGACTTATGTGTGATACACACCAGCGAGACAGGTACAAGAGATAGGACAGGGCTTCCGCCAAGACTTATGTGTGATACACACCAGAGAGACAGGTACACGAGATAGGACAGGGCTTCCGCCAAGACATATGTGTGATACACACCACAGAGACAGGTACACGAGATAGGACAGGGCTTCCGCCAAGACTTATGTGTGATACACACCAGAGAGACAGGTACACGAGATAGGACAGGGCTTCCGCCAAGACTTATGTGTGATACACACCAGAGAGACAGGTACACGAGATAGGACAGGGCTTCCGCCAAGACTTATGTGTGATACACACCAGAGAGACAGGTACACGAGATAGGACAGGGCTTCCGCCAAGACTTATGTGTGATACACACCAGAGAGACAGGTACACGAGATAGGACAGGGCTTCCGCCAAGACTTATGTGTGAGACACACCAGAGAGAAAGGTACACGAGATAGGACAGGGCTTCCGCCAAGACTTATGTGTGAGACACACCAGAGAGACAGGTACACGAGATAGGACAGGGCTTCCGCCAAGACTTATGTGTGATAAACACCAGAGAGACAGGTACACGAGATAGGACAGGGCTTCCGCCAAGACTTATGTGTGATACACACCAGAGAGACAGGTACACGAGATAGGAGAGGGCTTCCGCCAAGACTTATGTGTGAGACACACCAGAGAGACAGGTACACGAGATAGGACAGGGCTTCCGCCAAGACTTATGTGTGATAAACACCAGAGAGACAGGTACACGAGATAGGACAGGGCTTCCGCCAAGACTTTTGTGTGATACACACCAGCGAGACAGGTACACGAGATAGGACAGGGCTTCCGCCAAGACTTATGTGTGATACACACCAGAGAGACAGGTACACGAGATAAGACAGGGCTTCCGCCAAGACTTATGTGTGATACACACCAGAGAGACAGGTACACGAGATAGGACAGGGCTTCAGACAAGACTTATGTGTGATACACACCACAGAGACAGGTACACGAGATAGGACAGGGCTTCCGCCAAGACTTATGAGTGATACACACCAGAGATACAGGTACACGAGATAGGACAGGGCTTCCGCCAAGACTTATGTGTGATACACACCAGAGAGACAGGTACACGAGATAGGACAGGGCTTCCGCCAAGACTTATGTGTGATACACACCAGAGAGACAGGTACACGAGATAGGACAGGGCTTCCGCCAAGACTTATGTGTGATACACACCAGAGAGACAGGTACACGAGATAGGACAGGGCTTCCGCCAAGACTTATGTGTGATACACACCAGAGAGACAGGTACGCGAGATAGGACAGGGCTTCCGCCAAGACTTATGTGTGATACACACCAGAGAGACAGGAACACGAGGTAGGACAGCGCTTCTGCCAAGACTTATGTGTGATAAACACCAGAGAGACAGGTACACGAGATAAGACAGGGCTTCCGCCAAGACCTATGTGTGAGACACACCAGAGAGACAGGTACACGAGATAGGACAGGGCTTCCGACAAGACTTATGTGTGATACACACCAGAGAGACAGGTACACGAGATAGGACAGGGCTTCCGCCAAGACTTATGTGTGATACACACCAGAGAGACAGGTACACGAGATAGGACAGGGCTTCCGACAAGACTTATGTGTGATACACACCAGAGAGACAGGTACACGAGATAGGAGAGGGCTTCCGCCAAGACTTATGTGTGATACACACCAGAGAGACAGGTACACGAGATAGGACAGGGCTTCCGCCAAGACTTATGTGTGATACACACCAGGGAGACAGGTACACGAGATAGGACAGGGCTTCCGCCAAGACTTATGTGTGAGACACACCAGAGAGACAGGTACACGAGATTGGACAGGGCTTCCGCCAAGACTTATGTGTGAGACACACCAGAGAGACAGGTACACGAGATTGGACAGGGCTTCCGCCAAGACTTATGTGTGATACACACCAGCGAGACAGGTACACGAGATAGGACAGGGCTTCCGCCAAGACTTATGTGTGATACACACCAGAGAGACAGGTACACGAGATAGGACAGGGCTTCCGCCAAGACTTATGTGTGAGACACACCAGAGAGACAGGTACACGAGATAGGACAGGGCTTCCGCCAAGACTTATGTGTGATACACACCAGAGAGACAGGTACACGAGATAGGACAGGGCTTCCGCCAAGACTTATGTGTGAGACACACCAGAGAGACAGGTACACGAGATAGGACAGGGCTTCCGCCAAGACTTATGTGTGAGACACACCAGAGAGACAGGTACGCGAGATAGGACAGGGCTTCCGCCAAGACTTATGTGTGATACACACCAGAGAGACAGGAACACGAGGTAGGACAGCGCTTCTGCCAAGACTTATGTGTGATAAACACCAGAGAGACAGGTACACGAGATAAGACAGGGCTTCCGCCAAGACCTATGTGTGAGACACACCAGAGAGACAGGTACACGAGATAGGACAGGGCTTCCGACAAGACTTATGTGTGATACACACCAGAGAGACAGGTACACGAGATAGGACAGGGCTTCCGCCAAGACTTATGTGTGATACACACCAGAGAGACAGGTACACGAGATAGGACAGGGCTTCCGACAAGACTTATGTGTGATACACACCAGAGAGACAGGTACACGAGATAGGACAGGGCTTCCGCCAAGACTTATGTGTGATACACACCAGAGAGACAGGTACACGAGATAGGACAGGGCTTCCGCCAAGACTTATGTGTGATACACACCAGGGAGACAGGTACACGAGATAGGACAGGGCTTCCGCCAAGACTTATGTGTGAGACACACCAGAGAGACAGGTACACGAGATTGGACAGGGCTTCCGCCAAGACTTATGTGTGAGACACACCAGAGAGACAGGTACACGAGATTGGACAGGGCTTCCGCCAAGACTTATGTGTGATACACACCAGCGAGACAGGTACACGAGATAGGACAGGGCTTCCGCCAAGACTTATGTGTGATACACACCAGAGAGACAGGTACACGAGATAGGACAGGGCTTCCGCCAAGACTTATGTGTGAGACACACCAGAGAGACAGGTACACGAGATAGGACAGGGCTTCCGCCAAGACTTATGTGTGATACACACCAGAGAGACAGGTACACGAGATAGGACAGGGCTTCCGCCAAGACTTATGTGTGAGACACACCAGAGAGACAGGTACACGAGATAGGACAGGGCTTCCGCCAAGACTTATGTGTGAGACACACCAGAGAGACAGGTACACGAGATAGGACAGGGCTTCCGCCAAGACTTATGTGTGATACACACCAGCGAGACAGGTACACGAGATAGGATAAGGCTTCCGCCAAGACTTATGTGTGATACACACCAGAGAGACAGGTACACGAGATAGGACAGGGCTTCCGCCAAGACTTATGTGTGATACACACCAGAGAGACAGGTACAGGAGATAGGACAGGGCTTCCGCCAAGACTTATGTGTGATACACACCAGCGAGACAGGTACAAGAGATAGGACAGGGCGTCCGCCAAGACTTATGTGTGATACACACCAGAAGGACAGGTACACGAGATAGGACAGGGCTTCCGCCAAGACATATGTGTGATACACACCAGAGAGACAGGTACACGAGATAGGACAGGGCTTCCGCCAAGACTTATGTGTGATACACACCAGAGAGACAGGTACACGAGATAGGACAGGGCTTCCGCCAAGACTTATGTGTGATACACACCAGAGAGACAGGTACACGAGATAGGACAGGGCTTCCGCCAAGACTTATGTGTGATACACACCAGAGAGACAGGTACACGAGATAAGACAGGGCTTCCGCCAAGACTTGTGTGTGAGACAACCCAGAGAGACAGTTACACGAGATAGGACAGGGCTTCCGCCAAGACTTATGTGTGAGACACACCAGAGAGACAGGTACACGAGATAGGACAGGCTTCCGCCAAGACTTATGTGTGATACACACCAGAGAGACAGGTACACGAGATAGGACAGGGCTTCCGCCAAGACTTATGTGTGATACACACCAGAGAGACAGGTACACGAGATAGGACAGGGCTTCCGCCAAGACTTATGTGTGATACACGCTAGAGAGACAGGTACACGAGATAGGACAGGGCTTCCGCCAAGACTTATGTGTGATACACACCAGAGAGACAGGTACACAAAATAGGAAAGGGCTTCCGCCAAGACTTATGTGTGATACACACCAGAGAGACAGGTACACGAGATAGGACAGGGCTTCCGCCAAGACTTATGTGTGAGACCCACCAGCGAGACAGGTACGCGAGATAGAACAGGGCTTCCGCCAAGACTTATGTGTGATACACACCAGAGAGACAGGTACACGAGATAGGACAGGGCTTCCGCCAAGACTTATGTGTGATACACACCAGAGAGACAGGTACACGAGATAGGACAGGGCTTCCGCCAAGACTTATGTGTGATACACGCTAGAGAGACAGGTACACGAGATAGGACAGGGCTTCCGCCAAGACTTATGTGTGATACACACCAGAGAGACAGGTACACGAGATAGGACAGGGCTTCCGCCAAGACTTATGTGTGATACACACCAGAGAGACAGGTACACGAGATAGGACAGGGCTTCCGCCAAGACTTATGTGTGAGACCCACCAGCGAGACAGGTACGCGAGATAGAACAGGGCTTCCGCCAAGACTTATGTGTGATACACACCAGAGAGACAGGTACACGAGATAGGACAGGGCTTCCGCCAAGACTTATGTGTGATACACACCAGAGAGACAGGTACACAAAATAGGAAAGGGCTTCCGCCAAGACTTATGTGTGATACACACCAGAGAGACAGGTACACGAGATAGGACAGGGCTTCCGACAAGACTTATGTGTGATACACACCAGAGAGACAGGTACACGAGATAGGACAGGGCTTCCGCCAAGACTTATGTGTGATACACACCAGAGAGACAGGTACACGAGATAGGACAGTGCTTCCGCCAAGACTTATGTGTGATACACACCAGAGAGACAGGTACACGAGGTAGGACAGCGCTTCCGCCAAGACTTATGTGTGATAAACACCAGAGAGACAGGTACACGAGATAAGACAGGGCTTCCGCCAAGACTTATGTGTGAGACACACCAGAGAGACAGGTACACGAGATAGGACAGGGCTTCCGCCAAGACTTATGTGTGATACACACCAGAGAGACAGGTACACGAGATAGGACAAGGCTTCCGCCAAGACTTATGTGTGATACACACCAGCGAGACAGGTACACGAGATAGGACAGGGCTTCCGCCAAGACTTATGTGTGATACACACCAGAGAGACAGGTACACGAGATAGGACAGGGCTTCCGCCAAGACTTATGTGTGATACACACCAGAGAGACAGGTACACGAGATAGGACAGGGCTTCCGCCAAGACTTATGTGTGATAAACATCAGAGAGACAGGTACACGAGATAGGACAGGGCTTCCGCCAAGACTTATGTGTGATACACATCAGAGAGACAGGTACACGAGATAGGACAGGGCTTCCGCCAAGACTTATGTGTGATACACACCAGAGAGACAGGTACACGAGATAGGACAGGGCTTCCGCCAAGACTTATGTGTGAGACACACCAGAGAGACAGGTACACGAGATAGGACAGGGCTTCCGCCAAGACTTATGTGTGAGACACACCAGAGAGACAGGTACACGAGATAGGACAGGGCTTCCGCCAAGACTTATGTGTGAGACACACCAGAGAGACAGGTACACGAGATAGGACAGGGCTTCCGCCAAGACTTATGTGTGATACACACCAGCGAGACAGGTACACGAGATAGGACAGGGCTTCCGCCAAGACTTATGTGTGAGACACACCAGAGAGACAGGTACACGAGATAGGACAGGGCTTCCGCCAAGACTTATGTGTGATACACACCAGAGAGACAGGTACACGAGATAGGACAGGGCTTCCGACAAGACTTATGTGTGATACACACCACAGAGACAGGTACACGAGATAGGACAGGGCTTCCGCCAAGACGTATGAGTGATACACACCAGAGATACAGGTACACGAGATAGGACAGGGCTTCCGCCAAGACTTATGTGTGATACACACCAGAGAGACAGGTACACGAGATAGGACAGGGCTTCCGCCAAGACTTATGTGTGATACACACCAGAGAGACAGGTACGCGAGATAGGACAGGGCTTCCGCCAAGACTTATGTGTGATACACACCAGAGAGACAGGTACACGAGGTAGGACAGCGCTTCCGCCAAGACTTATGTGTGATAAACACCAGAGAGACAGGTACACGAGATAAGACAGGGCTTCCGCCAAGACTTATGTGTGAGACACACCAGAGAGACAGGTACACGAGATAGGACAGGGCTTCCGACAAGACTTATGTGTGATACACACCAGAGAGACAGGTACACGAGATAGGACAGGGCTTCCGCCAAGACTTATGTGTGATACACACCAGAGAGACAGGTACACGAGATAGGACAGGGTTTCCGACAAGACTTATGTGTGATACACACCAGAGAGACAGGTACACGAGATAGGACAGGGCTTCCGACAAGACTTATGTGTGATACACACCAGAGAGACAGGTACACGAGATAGGACAGGGCTTCCGCCAAGACTTATGTGTGATACACACCAGGGAGACAGGTACACGAGATAGGACAGGGCTTCCGCCAAGACTTATGTGTGAGACACACCAGAGAGACAGGTACACGAGATAGGACAGGGCTTCCGCCCAGACTTATGTGTGATACACACCAGAGAGACAGGTACACGAGATAGGACAGGGCTTCCGCCAATACTTATGTGTGAGACACACCAGAGAGACAGGTACACGAGATAGGACAGGGCTTCCGCCAAGACTTATGTGTGATACACACCAGCGAGACAGGTACACGAGATAGGACAGGGCTTCCGCCAAGACTTATGTGTGATACCCACCAGAGAGACAGGTACACGAGATAGGACAGGGCTTCCGCCAAGACTTATGTGTGATACACACCAGAGAGACAGGTACACGAGATAGGACAGGGCTTCCGCCAAGACTTATGTGTGAGACACACCAGAGAGACAGGTACACGAGATAGGACAGGGCTTCCGCCAAGACTTATGTGTGAGACAGACCAGAGAGACAGGTACACGAGATAGGACAGGGCTTCCGCCAAGACTTATGTGTGATACACACCAGAGAGACAGGTACACGAGATAGGACAGGGCTTCCGCCAAGACTTATGTGTGAGACACACCAGAGAGACAGGTACACGAGATAGGACAGGGCTTCCGCCAAGACTTATGTGTGATACACACCAGAGAGACAGGTACACGAGATAGGACAGGGCTTCCGCCAAGACTTATGTGTGAGACACACCAGAGAGACAGGTACACGAGATAGGACAGGGCTTCCGCCAAGACTTATGTGTGATACACACCAGCGACACAGGTACACAAAATAGGAAAGGGCTTCCGCCAAGACTTATGTGTGATACACACCAGAGAGACAGGTACACGAGATAGGACAGGGCTTCCGCCAAGACTTATGTGTGATACACACCAGAGAGACAGGTACACGAGATAGGACAGGGCTTCCGCCAAGACTTATGTGTGATAAACACCAGAGAGACAGGTACACGAGATAGGACAGGGCTTCCGCCAAGACTTATGTGTGATACACATCAGAGAGACAGGTACACGAGATAGGACAGGGCTTCCGCCAAGACTTATGTGTGATACACACCAGAGAGACAGGTACACGAGATAGGACAGGGCTTCCTCCAAGACTTATGTGTGAGACACACCAGAGAGACAGGTACACGAGA
Source organism: Allygus modestus (assembly GCA_963675035.1). Lineage (NCBI taxonomy): Eukaryota > Metazoa > Arthropoda > Insecta > Hemiptera > Cicadellidae > Allygus > Allygus modestus. The sequence goes on from OY776111.1 coordinate 321,504,551, forward strand.
TAGGACAGGGCTTCCGCCAAGACTTATGTGTGAGACACACCAGAGAGACAGGTAAACGAGATAGGACAGGGCTTCCGCCAAGACTTATGTGTGATAAACACCAGAGAGACAGGTACACGAGATAGGACAGGGCTTCCGCCAAGACTTATGTGTGATACACACCAGAGAGACAGGTACACGAGATAGGACAGGGCTTCCGCCAAGACTTATGTGTGAGACACACCAGAGAGACAGGTACACGAGATAGGACAGGGCTTCCACCAAGACTTATGTGTGATAAACACCAGAGGGACAGGTACACGAGATAGGACAGGGCTTCCGCCAAGACTTATGTGTGATACACACCAGCGAGACAGGTACACGGTGATAGGACAGGGCTTCCGCCAAGACTTATGTGTGATACACACCAGAGAGACAGGTACACGAGATAGGACAGGGCTTCCGCTAAGACTTATGTGTGATACACACCAGAGAGACAGGTACACGAGATAGGACAGGGCTTCCGACAAGACTTATGTGTGATACACACCACAGAGACAGGTACACGAGATAGGACAGGGCTTCCGCCAAGACTTAGGAGTGATACACACCAGAGATACAGGTACACGAGATAGGACAGGGCTTCCGCCAAGACTTATGTGTGATACACACCAGAGAGACAGGTACACGAGATAGGACAGGGCTTCCGCCAAGACTTATGTGTGATACACACCAGAGAGACAGGTACACGAGATAGGACAGGGCTTCCGCCAAGACTTATGTGTGATACACACCAGAGAGACAGGTACACGAGATAGGACAGGGCTTCCGCCAAGACTTATGTGTGATACACACCAGAGAGACAGGTACGCGAGATAGGACAGGGCTTCCGCCAAGACTTATGTGTGATACACACCAGAGAGACAGGTACACGAGGTAGGACAGCGCTTCCGCCAAGACTTATGTGTGATAAACACCAGAGAGACAGGTACACGAGATAAGACAGGGCTTCCGCCAAGACTTATGTGTGAGACACACCAGAGAGACAGGTACACGAGATAGGACAGGGCTTCCGACAAGACTTATGTGTGATACACACCAGAGAGACAGGTACACGAGATAGGACAGGGCTTCCGCCAAGACTTATGTGTGATACACACCAGAGAGACAGGTACACGAGATAGGACAGGGCTTCCGACAAGACTTATGTGTGATACACACCAGAGAGACAGGTACACGAGATAGGACAGGGCTTCCGCCAAGACTTATGTGTGATACACACCAGAGAGACAGGTACACGAGATAGGACAGGGCTTCCGCCAAGACTTATGTGTGATACACACCAGGGAGACAGGTACACGAGATAGGACAGGGCTTCCGCCAAGACTTATGTGTGAGACACACCAGAGAGACAGGTACACGAGATAGGACAGGGCTTCCGCCAAGACTTATGTGTGATACACACCAGAGAGACAGGTACACAAGATAGGACAGGGCTTCCGCCAAGACTTATGTGTGAGACACACCAGAGAGACAGGTACACGAGATAGGACAGGGCTTCCGCCAAGACTTATGTGTGATACACACCAGCGAGACAGGTACACGAGATAGGACAGGGCTTCCGCCAAGACTTATGTGTGATACACACCAGAGAGACAGGTACACGAGATAGGACAGGGCTTCCGCCAAGACTTATGTGTGATACACACCAGAGAGACAGGTACACGAGATAGGACAGGGCTTCCGCCAAGACTTATGTGTGAGACACACCAGAGAGACAGGTACACGAGATAGGACAGGGCTTCCGCCAAGACTTATGTGTGATACACACCAGAGAGACAGGTACACGAGATAGGACAGGGCTTCCGCCAAGACTTATGTGTGATACACACCAGAGAGACAGGTACACGAGATAGGACAGGGCTTCCGACAAGACTTATGTGTGATACACACCAGAGAGACAGGTACACGAGATAGGACAGGGATTCCGCCAAGACTTATGTGTGATACACACCAGGGAGACAGGTACACGAGATAGGACAGGGCTTCCGCCAAGACTTATGTGTGATACACACCAGGGAGACAGGTACACGAGATAGGACAGGGCTTCCGCCAAGACTTATGTGTGAGACACACCAGAGAGACAGGTACACGAGATAGGACAGGGCTTCCGCCAAGACTTATGTGTGATACACACCAGAGAGACAGGTACACGAGATAGGACAGGGCTTCCGCCAAGACTTATGTGTGAGACACACCAGAGAGACAGGTACACGAGATAGGACAGGGCTTCCGCCAAGACTTATGTGTGATACACACCAGCGAGACAGGTACACGAGATAGGACAGGGCTTCCGCCAAGACTTATGTGTGAGACACACCAGAGAGACAGGTACACGAGATAGGACAGGGCTTCCGCCAAGACTTATGTGTGATACACACCAGAGAGACAGGTACACGAGATAGGACAGGGCTTCCGCCAAGACTTATGTGTGATACACACCAGAGAGACAGGTACACGAGATAGGACAGGGCTTCCGCCAAGACTTATGTGTGAGACACACCAGAGAGACAGGTACACGAGATAGGACAGGGCTTCCGCCAAGACTTATGTGTGATACACACCAGAGAGGCAGGTACACGAGATAGGACAGGGCTTCCGCCAAGACTTATGTGTGAGACACACCAGAGAGACAGGTACACGAGATAGGACAGGGCTTCCGCCAAGACTTATGTGTGATACACACCAGAGAGACAGGTACACGAGATAGGACAGGGCTTCCGCCAAGACTTATGTGTGATACACACCAGAGAGACAGGTACACGAGATAGGACAGGGCTTCCGACAAGACTTATGTGTGATACACACCACAGAGACAGGTACACGAGATAGGACAGGGCTTCCGCCAAGACTTATGAGTGATACACACCAGAGATACAGGTACACGAGATAGGACAGGGCTTCCGCCAAGACTTATGTGTGATACACACCAGAGAGACAGGTATACGAGATAGGACAGGGCTTCCGCCAAGACTTATGTGTGATACACACCAGAGAGACAGGTACACGAGATAGGACAGGGCTTCCGCCAAGACTTATGTGTGATACACACCAGAGAGACAGGTACACGAGATAGGACAGGGCTTCCGCCAAGACTTATGTGTGATACACACTTGAATCATTTTAGGTGAGAAAGGATAAGCACTTTAGTGTCTCAAGATTATCGATTTATATAACAAACTCCAAATTCAATGTGTAAGTACTGTAGCCGAATAATTAGGGATACGTTTATGGAAAAATGATTTCTGGTGAGAACGCTACTGCCCACCGCCCACCGGAATCAGAGTACTACAATCAGAGTACTACAATCGCGTATTTGTCTCTATTAGTTCGGATTTAAGTGTTTACGGATGAAGATTATTGTTAAAACTCCAAAAGCTGGTATTATTAACAGTCAGTATTAATAAACGAATGTAGTTGTTTTATTTCTTTAAATAGTCATCGCTATTTATCCTATGGGGGACTAAAATTAAACAACAATGGGTGTCACAAATTATTTGGTTACATTCAAATATAACTTTAAGACCGAGAGGTTATTGAACCACTGCACTAAGGCTTGGGCAAATTAGACTACGTACGATGTTTCCAAATAAGACAAGTGGAAGAGATGTATTCAATTTATATTTTATCTGTTATTTTATCATACAAATACTTATTGGCCTATTCTGTAAAAAAGTCTCTTTTTACTCTGCTAAAAGGAAATGAATAGCCAAAAATAAGATACCACATAAACACATAAAATTCTAATGCTATACATAGTGTAGAAGGCTGAACTTTATATCAAAATAAAAAAGTCATAACTACATACTGAAAATGCATTAAAGTTGGGGTTTTTGATATCCCTAGAGTCGTGATAGGAGCAGTAAGGAAAATTGTGGCGTTAGGACTCATATCTCGGATATTCTAAATTTTTCTTCCTTTAATATAAATATTTTAATTCTTTCAAAAACATTAAATTTCTAGTAAAATTATAAATTTTTATGGAGCTTATAAAACAATTTAATGTGAAGTATAAAAGTGATAAACGTTTGTTTAATCTCTAAAAATTATTTTTATTCGATGGAAATTGTTTCTGCAGATATGATGTTTAACGTACTTTGCCAAAAATCATTTATCCGTGAACATGTACCACGCTCGTAGAAGCATGTACACATTATAGATAGCTTTGATCAATAAAAGCTATTTGATTATCCAATTAACATTCGTAAGGTCACGTAAATAATAATAATGCATTATAGCTATAAAACATAAGATTCCCTACCACGTAACAATAAAACATTACTTGCATTCATTGCAATATAACAACTTTTCAATATACTTTGAACCTACTAATAACCGAAAACAAATTTAATTAACCGATAGACAATTTTGTCACCTTAAATTGAGTTTTCAATTTATTTTTTTTAGATAGAAAGAGTTTGATTAAATTAGTCCTTGCCTCATTGATTATACAAATGTTGAGCTAAACATTATTTCCTTTCGATGTTGTCGTTTTATTTTAAAGCAGGCTTTCATTTTACTTTTACAGTTACGTTTTCTTTATTTCATAATTACTTTGGTTCTTAATTTTATTACATAATATCTAAGTAAGTAGAGACAATATAAGGGTTTAACAAGGTATCAAGGTATTTAGCAGGTTTTTCCCATAAAAATCACATGGTGGGCATTTTTTAGCCACTAATTAAAAAATTCTGCCCTCACGCCTTTGTCACTATACACGTCTTGTTTAAAGCACTTAAATTTTTATACATTCTTAATTTGTTTAATACATCCTTTGCAGAAATCCACGAGTTATGGCTACTTGGGAACCCAAACCATTTGACATATAATAAACCACCCTTCCTCCTAATTACTTTCTCAACCAAATATATGTCTTTATAATTAGTCTTTAATAATTCTTGCTCATAAAATCCTCCTTTGATTATATTGCTATTCTCATCTTTCAAAATATAAGTCACAGGCTTTGTTTTCTTAAATTCTGCTATTGTAAAAAGATCCCCTGTCCAGTTAGGGGTATATCCTTTACTAAATTCATGTTTATACTTAGAAATCCTTACAGTATCCCCCACCTTATATCTTGGCTTTTTAACTTGTACTTTAGATTCTAACCTTTTGGGTACATCTTTAGATTTCTTGGCACTTACTTGGTTGGGTTTCATCTTTATGGACCTATGAACTTTATTATTATATATCCTTATTAACTTTTAAAGTAAATTCAACCTTTTGTAACTCCCGGGTGCACTAATCTCTCTATATAACCAATTCTTTAAAGTTCTCTGGAATCTTTCTACAATAGCCGCCTTAGTTGTAGAGTAAGTGTGATAGTAATTAATATTTAGCTTTTTCATTAGTTTTGCAAAATGTTCATTAAAGAACTCTTTTCTATTATCAGATTGAATATTTTGAACTCCCTTTGGTAGAATAGGTTTTATAGCTTCTGTAACCACCAATCCAGTCTTATTCTTTAGCGGAGCGGCAAAAGTTTTTTTAGAAAATGCGTCTATTAAAGTTAAAATACATGTATTCCCAGAATTCTCTCCAGCATGATTCTGCATATCTATTAAATCGATTTGAACAGTTTCGTTTATACCCATTACTTTAAAAGACCTTCTAACAAAATTATTTCTCGCAGGCTCATGCAACTCAAAAGCAATCTTTTCCATTTATATTCTTTATTTTTTTATAACTTTATCACCACTTTCTGTTGTAAACATTTTTCCATCAGTATCAATTAATTTATCATTGATCATTCCTTTGTATACATAATTTTTGGTGTATATGGTCTATTATCTATATACTTAAATCCGCTCACAGATGTTGGATCGTCAACTAACAAATCACGATTGTACGTCATCAAGTTAAATAATTTATCCGTATATTTAAATTTTCTGTCTGTATCATCAAACCACACAGCTTGTGACATTAGACAAATGTCATTTTCATATTCCCCCTTCGGTAGATTCCTTATAAATTTTTGTTCAGCATCCCAATTTTTTTCTTCTTTATCAAACATCATTACATCTCTTTATCCCCCTGTTTAATTGTACTTTTATCACCCTTTGTTAATATTTGACCTACCACTGTTACATCTGTTGGCAATACACCTTCTTGTTTATTTGTTATTTGTCTACGGTTGGCATTAAACTTATCCTCATTATTTAATGTAATAGTCTGACTTTTTATAACACAATAATTTTCATTATCACCAGCCTTTACATTACCTATAGGGTAGTTTTTATCGTCAACTTTTTATTCCCAAAATTCAAAGTTATAGTCTGACCCTTTGTAACACATCCTTTATCATTTATAGCATGTTTAATATTAACCAACCTTTTATAATTAAAATTCCATTCACCTATAGTTGATTTAGGTATTTGAGAGACACATACAGAAACATTATAGTAGTGGTGAATTACCGGTTTAGCATCACTTCCGGCGCTTTTTCCCCATGTTATTCTTATGGGGATCAGTTTTTGCACCGACGCCCGATCCTACCCTACACAAATTTTCTTTTTAGCCCCTGCCTTATTTTCCCCCATTTTAAAATTTGCATTAATTTTAATACATCCTTTGCAGAAATCCACGAGTTCAAAAATAACTCCACACTAAATAAACAACACATGCAAACAACTTAGAAGTTATTGTATAGTAGTGGGTAAACAGCAAAGAGACCCCACAATCGGCGCTTTTTCCCCATGTTATTCTTATGGGGAGCCGTTTTTGCACCGACGCCAGCTCCCGCCTATAGAGCTCCCGCGCCCCAGCCTATACTAACGTCCAACCCTTGCCTATATTAAATATATTGTCCCCATCCCCATCCCTCCTCTATATTTTTAAAAATTAATTTTCAAATTCTAAAAAACTATCTTTGGTGTTTACTGTCCGATTTGTCTGCAATTTGGATATGTTATTGTCCTAGGCAAGTGTTTTAATAAATTACACTTACATTTCCCAAATTCACTATTACGGTTGAATTAAAAAATATTTTTTGAAAAATACTGCCGCCAACTGAAATTTGTGTTTTAATCCAAACTATTTAAAATTCATTTTAATACATCCTTTGCAGAAATCCACGAAAAATAACTCCACACTAAATAAACAACACATGTAAACAACTTAGAAGTGCACTTGGTTATCGCCACTAGCGCGACAATCAACCTTGAAGGAGATTCTGCAAGATCGGCACCAAGGACACAGCGACCGATGCATAGTAACCGATGCGTAATTTTACAAATTGTGTGAATTGTCGGCTATATAAAGAGCCGTTGCAGGCCAGGGTCCTCACTTCATATCCTACAGCCCCAACATCAACAAGACCTGTTGCAGATTTTAACTTAAAATTCAGTGGTTAGAATAATTTCGGCTAAAATATGATTATTTTACTCTGGACTTAGAAAAATTTAGTGGTTAGAATAATTTCGGCGAAAATATGTTTTTTTTACCCTGGACTTAGAAAAATTTAGTGATTAAAATAATTTCGGCGAAAATATGTTTTTTACTCTGGACTTAGAAAAATTTAGTGATTAAAATAATTTCGGCGAAAATATGTTTTTTTTACTCTGGACTTAGAAAAATTTAGTGATTAAAATAATTTCGGCTAAAATATGATTTTTTTACTCTGGAGGTTTGTAGGTACTTTATACAATTATCTAAAAAGTAGTTTCTCAGATTTTTGATAAAGGGCTTAGTTTTTATAAAAATTTTGAATTTGTGTTTTTTTTTTTTTTTAAATCTTCATATTTTGAATTTTGATCGTATTTAAATTTTTAAAATGGTAATTTTTGTTTATAAAAAGCAGAGCATGACATCTCTACAGTCATTTCAACACAAAATGTTGACCTGTGCAGTCTGTTTTATGTCTTACTCCAACAGAAGCAATTTATTACGCCATTATCGACTTGTTCACAAAGTTATTCCTAAAATTTGTAAAATATGTCATCAAATATTTGACAATAGCAATTTTAAAATGCATATGCTAGAGAACCACAATACTTGTAATGTGTGTAAGAGAGTCATCACCCGGAACAAACCCCGCCACCACCTACGATGTGACAAGCGGCCCTATAATGTGTTTAAGTTTTACGGCGAGTCCGCGGATATATTAGACACTCTCCAATCTTGTCCTCTACCCATCAAATGGATTCTTATTAGGAGAGTAAAATTCATCAAACACTCAGTGGACAATAATGGTGATTTAATCATTGACAAAGAATGTATTGCTGATTTTCGAAGTTTAACTAATTTATCAATTGAGAAAGCACAGCTAAAGGCTCAAATTGAAAATTCACTTTTAAAAATCGATACCTCCATGCACAAGTATCAAGCTCAGGGCAGTGGATGGATATATGACCGCACCAAATACTGGCAGTTGCATGTTTACAAATATAAGCCCCTAACTCCCAAATCATACATTCCCACGCCAGAAAATATAAAATCAAAACATGCTGTTTTAAATATTAAAAACACCGATAATAAATGTTTCACCTGGAGTGTTTTAGCAAGCTTAAGACCAAGGAATAGTAAACATGCAAATCGAGTATTTTACTACGAACCCTATGAGGGCCAGTTAAATATGACAAATATAAAATATCCCGTAAAAATATCTGACATTGATAAATTTGAAAAACAAAATAACATAAGTGTTAACGTATATGGAATTGAAGGAAAAACAATATATCCACTGAGAATAACTAAACTAAACGGCAATACGCACGTCAATCTGCTGCTTCTAAAACATGGTCAGAAATCACATTACTGTTTAATTTGTGATTTTGACAAGTTAATGTTTAATTCTACAAAAGACAACAATAAGAAATATTTTTGCAAGTTCTGTTTGCAACATTTTGGCACCAAAGATAAATTGGAACGTCACATAACATATTGTAAACCCTTTGATGCCCAAAGAGTACAAATGTCTAAAAAAGATACACTACAATTTACGAATTACAAATATCAACTTAAAGCTCCCTTTGTGATTTATGCAGATTTCGAATGTTTTATAAACGGCGGCAAACACACTCCTTCTGGATTTGCTTATGTTGTGGTGAGAGACTCTAAAATTATTTACGAAGAGTTGTACAGCGGTGAAAATGTGATGGATGTATTTTTCGAAAAGTTATTTAAAACTTATGACTTTATTAAAAGTCAGATGGAAGTATATGTTCCCCTTGTAATGACTCCAGAGCAAGAGGCATCCTTCAAAAACTCTAAATACTGCCACATATGCCAACAGCTGTTACTGGGTGATAAAGTGCGCGACCATTGCCATCTAACAGGCAAATTCCGAGGACCCTCCCACAACGCTTGCAATTTAAACTATAAAGTAACCAAGAAAATTCCAATATTCTTCCACAACCTTAAAAACTATGATGGTCATTTAATAATGCAACACTTGGGAAAACTCAATCGCAAATTGAATTGCATAGCCAAGGACATGGAAAAATATATATCGTTCTCTGTTGATGATTTGGTATTTTTGGATTCCTACAACTTTCTGTCTCTTCCCTTAAGCAAATTAGCTTCCAATTTAAATACATTTAGATTTATAGACAATCCACTACTACAACGCAAGGGCGAATTTCCATACGAATACATGACAGGACCAGAAAAGTTTTTAGAGACCCTACCACCCATAGAGGCATTTTACAGCAGCCTAACTAAAGAATGTATATCTCCTGCGCAATATGAACATGCTAAAAACGTATGGAATCATTTTAATATAAAGAATTTAAAAGAATATCACGATTTATACCTTAAAACAGATGTGTTGTTATTGGCTGATGTGTTTGAGACATTTAGGGACTTGAGTTTAAAGGATTATAAACTCGACCCTGTCCACATGTACTCACTGCCTGGACTAACATGGGAGGCGTGTCTTAGAATGACCGGCATAAAATTACAGTTATTTAGTGACATTGACATGCATTTGTTTATAGAACATGCCATTAGAGGCGGTGTAAGCATGATTTCCACGCGCTACGCTAAAGCCAACAATAAGTACATGGGCGAACATTATGACCCAAATCAAGAAAGCACCTATCTTGTATACTTAGACTGCAACTCGCTATACTCTACAGCAATGTGCGAGTCGTTGCCCATTGATGGCTTTAGATGGACAAATGAGAAAGATTATAAATCCAATAAAAATGAAAACTTTGGATTTATTTTGGAAGTTGATTTAAAATACGATAAAAGTTTACACGACTTGCATAATGACTACCCGCTCGCACCAGAAAAAATGAATGGAAAATTAATACCAAACTTAAATGACAAAACCAAATATATTCTACATTATAAGGCACTAAAAAAATACGAAGAACTGGGTTTGGTAGTTACAAAATACCACAGAATCTTAAAATTCAGACAATCAAATTGGCTTGCACCCTATATTAATTTTAATATTGAAAAGCGACAAAAAGCTGAACATGATTTTGAAAAAGACTTTTACAAACTGTTAAATAACAGTCTCTTTGGTCGAACAATTATGAACCAACGCAAGTTTCGTGATATACATCTTGTAGACGAGTCTAAGTTAACAAAGTATGTTACAAAGCCAAGATTTGACTGCAGCAAAATGTTCGATAACAACTTGCATGCTGTGCATTTAAATAAATTAATTGTAAAGTTTGATAAACCAATATATTTAGGAATGACCATTTTGGATATCAGCAAAGTAATCATGTATGATTTCCACTATAATTATATGTCAAAATTTAAGAATAAAAAGTTCTTAATGACAGACACGGACAGCCTTCTTTATTCTATAGTAACAGAGGACTTTTACAAGGAAATACAAAGCGACTTGGACCGTTTTGACACCTCTGCATACAGTAAAGACCATTTCTTATACTCTGATAAAAACAAAAAAGTTACGGGCAAGTTTAAAGACGAATTAAATGGTCAAATTATGTATGAATATTGTGGTTTAAGGCCAAAATTATACTCTTTCATTCCTCTACAGTGGTTATACGAAAAAGAAAAGCAAAATGAGCTAGAAGTTAAAAAGGCAAAAGGAGCTGACGGCGCTACAGTTAAACATCTCTTAAGACACCAACACTACTTACACTGTCTTGCAACCGGAGAAGATTACTACGAGAATGTTACAAGAATTAAATCCACAAACCACCATCTGCAAACATTAACGATGAACAAAAAGGTACTCTCTTTTGATGACGACAAGAGGTTTATTGTGGATGGCATCAACACCCCTGCCCTTGGTCACTATAAAATTGGTCAAACATAAATCTGTATTTGCCATTATTCTTTGGCCTTTGGTGTATCGATACACCCCCCTTTAACTTCCAATGTTATATAAAAAATGTCATTTAACACATAAAGAAAATACACCATTATATAAAAAATGTCATTTATTCAACAAAAGAACAAATTTAAAATTGCACATAAAGAAAATACACCAAAGAAGTTGGGCCTATTTCCTAATAATATTCGCTGTCTTATAATAGGGCCCAGTGGTTCGGGGAAGACTGTTGTAATTTATAACTTAATTGTAAAAAAACAAGGATTAAAGTTTACAAATTTATATATAATATCCAAATCTTTAGAACAAGAAAAATATAAAAAAATAATTGAAATATTCCGTCTGTGTGATGAAGTTAAATTACACACATATTCAAACTGTGAAATCACACCAAATGATGTAGAATCACACTCAATAGTTGTATTTGACGACATAAATAGTCCAAATATCACACAATTTTTCTCAATGGGCAGACACAAAAATATTAGCAGTTTTTACTTGTGTCAATCTTACAGTAAAGTAAACAAACATTTACGTGACAATGTTAATTTCCTAATATTATTTAAACAAGACGATTTAAATTTAAAACATGTGTATAACAATCATGTGGGAAATGATTTTTCATTTAACCAATTTAGAAATCTCTGCCATCAGTGCTGGGATAGGTCTAAATATGGCTTTATTGTAATAGACAAGGAAAAGCCAAAGAATAATGGCAAATACAGATTTATGTTTGACCAATTTTATAGTGACCAAGGGCAAGGGTGTTGATGCCATCCACAATAAACCTCTTGTCGTCATCAAAAGAGAGTACCTTTTTGTTCATCGTTAATGTTTGCAGATGGTGGTTTGTGGATTTAATTCTTGTAACATTCTCGTAGTAATCTTCTCCGGTTGCAAGACAGTGTAAGTAGTGTTGGTGTCTTAAGAGATGTTTAACTGTAGCGCCGTCAGCTCCTTTTGCCTTCTTAACCTCTAACTGCTTTTCTTTTTCGTATAACCACTGTAGAGGAATGAAAGATAAACTTTTATCGTATTTTAAATCAACTTCCAAAATAAATCCAAAGTTTTCATTTTTATTGGATTTATAATCTTTCTCATTTGTCCATCTAAAGCCATCAACGGGCAACGACTCGCACATTGCTGTAGAGTATAGCGAGTTGCAGTCTAAGTATACAAGATAGGTGCTTTCTTGATTTGGGTCATAATGTTCGCCCATGTACTTATTGTTGGCTTTAGCGTAGCGCGTGGAAATCATGCTTACACCGCCTCTAATGGCGTGTTCTATAAACAAATGCATGTCAATGTCACTAAATAACTGTAATTTTATGCCAGTCATTCTAAGGCACGCCTCCCATGTTAGTCCAGGCAGTGAGTACATGTGGACGGGGTCGAGTTTATAATCCTTTAAACTCAAGTCCCTAAATGTCTCAAACACATCAGCCAATAACAACACATCTGTTTTAAGGTATAAATCGTGATATTCTTTTAAATTCTTTATATTAAAATGATTCCATACGTTTTTAGCATGTTCATATTGTGCAGGAGATATACATTCTTTAGTTAGGCTGCTGTAAAATGCCTCTATGGGTGGTAGGGTCTCTAAAAACTTTTCTGGTCCTGTCATGTATTCGTATGGAAATTCGCCCTTGCGTTGTAGTAGTGGATTGTCTATAAATCTAAATGTATTTAAATTGGAAGCTAATTTGCTTAAGGGAAGAGACAGAAAGTTGTAGGAATCCAAAAATACCAAATCATCAACAGAGAACGATATATATTTTTCCATGTCCTTGGCTATGCAATTCAATTTGCGATTGAGTTTTCCCAAGTGTTGCATTATTAAATGACCATCATAGTTTTTAAGGTTGTGGAAGAATATTGGAATTTTCTTGGTTACTTTATAGTTTAAATTGCAAGCGTTGTGGGAGGGTCCTCGGAATTTGCCTGTTAGATGGCAATGGTCGCGCACTTTATCACCCAGTAACAGCTGTTGGCATATGTGACAGTATTTAGAGTTTTGGAAGGATGCCTCTTGCTCTGCAGTCATTACAAGGGGAACATATACTTCCATCTGACTTTTAATAAAGTCATAGGTTTTAAATAACTTTTCGAAAAATACATCCATCACATTTTCACCGCTGTACAACTCTTCGTAAATAATTTTAGAGTCTCTCACCACAACATAAGCAAATCCAGAGGGCGTGTGTTTGCCACCGTTTATAAAACATTCGAAATCTGCATAAATCACAAAGGGAGCTTTAAGTTGATATTTGTAATTCGTAAATTGTAGTGTATCTTTTTTAGACATTTGTACTCTTTGGGCATCAATGGTTTTACAGTGTGTTGTGTGACGTTCCAATTTATTTTTGGTGCCAAAATGTTGCAAACAGAACTTGCAAAAATATTTCTTATGGTCATCTTTTGTAGAATTAAACATTAACTTGTCAAAATCACGAATTAAACAGTAATGTGATTTCTGACCGTGTTTTAGAAGCAGCAGATTGACGTGAGTATTGCCGTTTAGTTTAGTTGTTCTCAGTGGATATATTGTTTTTCCTTCAATTCCATATACATTAACACTTATGTTATTTTGTTTTTCAAATTTATCAATGTCAGATATTTTTACTGGATATTTTATATTTGTCATATTTAACTGGCCTTCATAGGGTTCGTAGTGAACTACTCGATTTGCATTTTCTTTACGATTCCTTGGTCTTAAGCTTGCTAAAACACTCCAGGTGAAACATTTATTATCGGTGTTTTTAATATTTAAAACAGCATGTTTTGATTTTATATTTTCTGGCGTGGGAATGTATGATTTGGGAGTTAGGGGCTTATATTTGTAAACATGCAACTGCCAGTATTTGGTGCGGTCATATATCCATCCACTGCCCTGAGCTTGATACTTGTGCATGGAGGTATCGATTTTTAAAAGTGAATTTTCAATTTGAGCCTTTAGCTGTGCTTTCTCAATTGATAAATTAGTTAAACTTCGAAAATCAGCAATACATTCTTTGTCAATGATTAAATCACCATTATTGTCCACTGAGTGTTTGATGAATTTTACTCTCCTAATAAGAATCCATTTGATGGGTAGAGGACAAGATTGGAGAGTGTCTAATATATCCGCGGACTCGCCGTAAAACTTAAACACATTATAGGGTCGCTTGTCACATCGTAGGTGGTGGCGGGGTTTGTTCCGGGTGATGACTCTCTTACACACATTGCAAGTATTGTGGTTCTCTAGCATATGCATTTTAAAATTGCTGTTGTCAAATATTTGATGACATATTTTACAAATTTTAGGAATAACTTTGTGAACAAGTCGATAATGGCGTAATAAATTGCTTCTGTTGGAGTAAGACGTGGAGCACTGTGCACAGGTCAACATTTTTTGTTGGAATGAGGGTGGTGGTTTTGGGGCTTCTATATATATCCTTGGTTGAAAATTTTAAAATTTTATCTTTTTTAAATAATAAAAACATATTTTTTAACTCTAAAATAAGACATTTTTGCAGTTTAATTACTGCAAAAATTAAAAAAATTTCCAATTTGGTCGTGCAATATTATTTTTTTCATACGCATTTTAGGTATTAATACACATTTGGAAATGGTGAATTTGGGAAATGTAAGTGAAATTTATTAAAACACTTGCCTAGGACAATAACATATCCAAATTGCAGACAAATCGGACAGTAAACACCAAAGATAGTTTTTTAGAATTTGAAAATTAATTTTTAAAAATATAGAGGAGGGATGGGGATGGGGACAATATATTTAATATAGGCAGGGGTATATTTAATATGGGCCAGCGGGCGGGAGCTCTATAGGCGGGAGCTGGCGTCGGTGCAAAAACGGCTCCCCATAAGAATAACATGGGGAAAAAGCGCCGATTGTGGGGTTAAACCGCTGTTTACCCACTACTATACAATAACTTCTAAGTTGTTTACATGTGTTGTTTATTTAGTGTGGAGTTATTTTTGAACTCGTGGATTTCTGCAAAGGATGTATTAAAATTAATGCAAATTTTAAATGGGGGAAAATAAGGCAGGGGCCAAAAAGAAAATTTGTGTAGGGTAGGATCGGGCGTCGGTGCAAAAACTGATCCCCATAAGAATAACATGGGGAAAAAGCGCCGGAAGTGATGCTAAACCGGTAATTCACCACTACTCATTATTATCCGTACCATAAAGTAAATTTCCAGTTTTTTCTTTTTAGCATCCAACTTATTTTCTTTGGATTCTAAAAATTCGTATTTACTATCACCCTGTTACTGTTACTATCACACTACCCTCATATTGTAATATTTAATTGGCAATTGCTACGTCATTTGATAAAGTTTCAGGTAAAATGTTTGTTAATTGCTTATTTTTATCATCAAATTTATTATTATTTAATATTATAGTTTGATGTTTTGTCACGCAATCATTATCATCAACACCGGGTTTGACACGAACTAGCCTTTTATCTCCGAAACCCCAAAATCCTTTACTCTTTGTTGGTACTTGAGAAATTTACAGCAGCACCACCTTCTTTGCCTTCTCCCAGATTACTAATTGTAGGCCTATGGTGTTTAGCATCCTAATTGTTTTCATTTAGTTCTAAAAATTCATATTTTGTTGTGGCTTTGGTGGTTAGTAGTGAGAGAAGCGGAGCGTTGTTCGTTTTTAGCGAATTTCCCCTATAGGGAAGAAGCTATTACTGTAGTCGGCATGGTAAGACCTAGGCCCGGGACCATGATAACTTTTTGTTTTGAGGTCCCCAGACCCCGAAAACACTATTCGTTCGAAATTGTATATATATATATATGTGTCCGTGAGCACGATAACTCTCGTAAAAATGATCCAATTTTGATGAAATTTGGAATAAATGTGAAAAGCAACATTTATGACTTTAAGTCCGAAAACCAGCCAGATTGCTCCATCCAAAGAGGTATTTTGGGGGGGTTTGTACCCCAAAAATGTATTTTAAATTTTGTACATATAATTTTTAAAATTTTCAAATTTTAGTTTTTACCATTGGATTCAGCTTAAAAAAACACACAATTTGGTATTTTGATCATTTATCTACGTCAATTGGTTACCGATATATTGGAAAGTGCTAAATACAGTACGTTGTCTAATGTTATTCTTATGGAGGAAAAGAAATATTTTATATCTCGCTTATTTATGAACGTATACTGACGAAACTTGGTATACGGCTTCATCTGGTTGTGTTCTATTTTTATTTGCTCAAAATAACAATTTTTTGCCAAAGTCTCCTGTACCAGCAAACCTGCGTACTCAGCCCCCATGTTATTCTTATGGAGAATAATTAAGTGCTAGGTCTCCCTTAATTATGAACATAAATGAATAAAAACTGGTATACGATTTCTCCTAGTTGAGTTATATTGATAATAGTTTTTGTGTTCTTTGTTGCAGCAAACCTGCGTACTCAGCCCCAATGTTATTCTTATGGAGAATAAGTACAATTGTATATATCGCTTATTTGTGAATATATTTTTATGAAACTTGGTAATTGGCTTAATGTAGTATTAAGACATTTATATCTTCATTGCAAATCCGCTGAGTTTGATACGACGAGGGTATTTAAGAGTGCGGTGCTTGGTGGCGGTGTCTTCAATATATAAAGCCGTCAACTATTTCAAATTAAAACATTGTAAAAGTTTGTATTTGAGAAAATAACTGAAATTATTCTAAGTTTTAAGTTAAATATTTCACTTTAAATATTTTGATGTTTAATATAACACATAAATTTCACTTCAGATTATTTTGGTTGACAAACTCTTACACTTGGAAGTATTTTTGGGGCTGTTGGGAGTCTTGTAGCGAGAGAAGCGGAGCATTGTTCAGGTGACAAACTCCAACACTTCGAAAAATTTCGATTTGTATTGAACTTAGAAAGATTTTAGCAAGAGAGATCGCCGACCGAAATTATTATAAGTCCCAAACTATAATAAACACAAACTATTTTAAATTAAAATATTGTTTTTATAGTTCTGGACTTAGAAGAATTTCGAGTTGTTTTGAACTTAGAAAGATTTTCCACCGAAATTATTCCAAGTCCCAAACCATAAAAAACACAAACTATTTTAAATTAAAATCTTGTTTTTTATAGTTTGAGACTTAGAATATTTTCGGTCGGTGATCTCTAACACTTAGAAGAATTTCGGGCTGTTGAAGTCTTGTAGCAAGAGAGAGAAGAGGAGTTTTGTTAATTTTTTAAGAGTACATTGCTTGGTGGTGGCAACTTCAATATTTGGAGCCGAAAATTTTAATTTTTTTAAACGTTTTTGGGGAATGTTTACAATCCAAAAATATAAGACTATTTAAAAATATATTTTAAAAATATTTTGGGGGCTCCCCACCCTAAGATGACGAAAGTGGCTTTAATGACTTCATCAACTGAGTGACTTTGTTTCTGGAGTGGACATTGGACGAATATTCGCCCAATTAAGGTGGGCCGTATAAACAAAGACAATAACGAGATATCGAGCTGAAATTTGGTATATAGGTACATATGGATGTAAAGCTTTGTTTGGAAAAGAAAATTTTTAAATTAGGGGACATGCCTGCCTGCTACAAGCGATAATTTTAAATTCAAAATTAGTTCCCATATGGTTGTTTATGATCCAAATTTTATGAAACTTGGAATGTACATGTAGAACATAAACCCCCACTTGCTAGTGTTTACGGATTTTTAAAAAGATTTTTTATTTTAAAATAATTACAAAATTTTGTTTAAAACATCCATACTTGAAATATTTATAAACATTTAAGTAATTTAAATAAGACGTGTATAGTGACAAAGGCGTGATTATATCCGTGGGTAGGATTTTTTAATTGGTGGCTAAAAAATGCCCACCATGTTATTCTTATGGGGAAAACCTGCTAAATACCTTGTTTAACCCATATATTTCCACTACTTAAGTATGTGTTAAAATCATTTAGATATACACCATACACGTAATCTATTAGATCTGAGCAAACGGTGGTGTAAAAAGTACATATATATGCTTCGGGAGGTATGAATATATCTAAATCACTTAGTAAATATATGGTTTATATGTAAATATGAGTGATATTCATTCACATTTAACGTTAACCAAGTTTTGATTATGTTATAGCACAGTCGTTTTCATTTCATGCCGATTGAATATTTGGGCTGCAATCATATTCGCATTACCGCTGAAGGAATCCATTACAACTTTGAAGAACTGCAATGGAACCATTGTTTAATAACGAAAAGAAACTATGTAAATGTAACTGTAAACCTGGGGTGTGACCTAGTAATGTAGTAGTTTAAAAAGTTTCGCAACTTGAAACTACAAACAATTAATTACAGAAGTTATTATTTTACTTCCTGTTTCTTAAATGTATACTTTCTTTATTTTCATGACGCTACAAATATTTTATTGACATTTTTTATGTAAAGTGGTACATAAGTAAAGGGTTAAAAAGTTCGCCTTCTCGTTTTATGGTCATTGTCTGTAAAATATTTTCAGTTTACCGAGCCAACAATGGCATTTCAAAACAATTACAAATATTAATATTTTGTTCAATACTAAACCATTTATTTTGTTTAAAGTTTTTAATTTCAATTGCCACCTAAAACGCAAAATGACACTCTGAAGTATCCAGTGCTCGGAGATTACAATCTAAATTACTGGTTACATTTTATGAAATTATGGTCATCTCCTGAAAATGAGAAAGTAACCAAATTGCAGCCACAGCTAAACCCCATCAGCGGCCAATCTCACGTTAGATCTCGCTCAGAGGGGCCAACTGTCATGTCATTTCGCGAGTCTTATATTACTTGTTTTTTTTTTCTCTGGTCCATTTTTTTAAGGCTGCATATAAACCAAGTACAATATATGTTAATTACTTTAGATTAGCTTATAACAAATTCTCAAATTTAATTTGAGATTGGCGTCTGACTGGTGTATCAACGGAAATAGCAAATGTGATTGGATAACTTCATTACCACCAGTAATATACTACTATCGAGGTGATTCCTGGTCTCCGTCAGACTATACTGACAACTGAAAACCGATATTGCTCCTAGGAAGAATTTGTAGCGAAGCTTTTGTCCATCTGTGTAGTTTGTAAAACCATAAGATTAGTAAAATAAATGTATGTATTCATTTTATTTTGCCATACATATCCATCCGTCTGGCCATAACATTCACATCTGTGTTGCTAAATTTTGAATGTGCACTGTTATTTAGTATATTAAAAATACTTGGTAAATACTTAGAAGATATATGTATGTAAACTAACATTTATGAAACAATGTAAACTGACAACAAAATATAACAAAATAATATTTTTGTATCAACACTAACTTAAATAAGTTAGACTGCATCGAACTGCATTGAACACATTAATAACCACTACAAAAGTAGTGTTAAAGCCAGAGGTCCTCCACAGTTGTGACTACTCACTAAGTTTGTTCCCCAAGGTCCTTAGTGAAGTCCAACTTGGATGAATTTCCAGTATGTTGTTATAACTTCCTATTCTCTATTTACAGCGCCATTCCTTTGAATTGTAGGTCGTGGTCATAATATAAGCGTTTTATTCTTGGTATATTTTAGTTGCCATACTAATCAGTCCATCATATTTATATTTTTAATACAAACTAGCTGATGTCCCGTTCCACGCATATATTTGAAAATATTATATTGATCAGCTGACTACCTAAATAAAACTCCTTAAAATTAACATAAGAACTGTGAAGGCCTTGTGGGGCGCAGCCCTGAAGATATTTTTCAAATCCCCGAAAGGAACATCTAGAGAGTGAGAGCTTTCCACTGATATCAAAATTGTATTTAAAATAATAGTTTATATGTCAAAAATTGCCAACAAAATCAAGAAATTATTTTAATTAAATATACATATTGTTTACCTCTGATGATTTAGAACATTTTTATAATACACGCTGCAGGCTGCATAACACTTATAATTAATATGTGGGAGATTAGCATTACTTATTGGCCCTATATCTGACACAGACAAGGTTTTACAAAATTTAAGCAACATAAGTGTATCTGATCTTGAAATCGTTTCGCAAATTCTTAGCCGTAATTCGACGTCAAGGTCTTGCTCCATAATCATCAATATCATTGTTTAAAGACGAAAGGTATGGCTGACTAATCATTAAACATTCTTTATAAATATATTGTATGAATATTCACTTCTATATTAATAAAAGAATTTCTTGATTTTTGTTCGGCGATTTTCGACTTTTAAAACTATTATTTTATATACATATTTGGTATCAATCGAAAGCTCTTACCCTCTAGATGTGCCTTTTGGGGTTTCCATAAACTCTCGACCACGAAGTTATTTTCCCACGAGCTCTCAAAGTTTCAATGTTAATATTATGGAGTTATATTTTATTTAGTTAGTCAGATGATTGTAATGTAAATACACTTTTAAAATGTCTGACTGCTAGATCCCCGTACGGAGAACGGAACATCTGCTAGTCTTTTTTTATTAAAATATCTTCACATTTTAAATATAATTGCAAGAAATGGTATCATATACCCCCGTCTCAGCAAATCTGCGTACTCTGCGAATTTCTATTGTATATATATATATATATATGTGTGTGTGTGTGTGTGTGTGTGTGTGTGTGTGTGTGTGTGTGTGTGTGTGTGTGTGTGTCTAACTACCACATAAAGCCACTTACGAAAAGTTCCATAGCAATACACTCATAACTAAGCTGTACATAATATTTGACGTATTCTCTATAAGAATAATATTAGGGCTGAGTACGCAGGTTTGCTGCTATGAGGATCATTGTCATACAAATTATTTGTATGCAAATATTAGTATACCATAACTAGGGTGAGCCACATATCAAGTTTTATCAATATACATTCATAAATAATCGAGTAATCAAATTCTATTTATTCTCCATAAGAATAACATTAGCCAACGTACTGTGTTTAGCACTTTGAATATCCATTCATCCTGCAACGGTTTGACGTAGGACACAAATTTTAACACCAAAGTTATTGTTTTTTATGGCTGGACTTATTAGTAAAAATAAAGTCTAATTTTCAATAAAATCAACTGATGAAAGGCTAAAAAACATTTTCCCGTAAGATTAATATGAGAAATTTTATGGATTTGATTTCCCCGCAACGACTTAACCTAGCTAAGTTAAAGATTAAAAATACCTAATTATTTATTTTTTAAGTTATTTAAAATGGTCAAATCTAAATTATGTTTTTTTTAGTAAAAAAATAAACGAGTAGAGTTTTTGGCATCTGGGGACCTCATAAAAAGTTATGAAGGTTCGGGAATTACTCTTACCATGCCACCACCTACGATTCACAGCTTCTTACCCATAGGGAAATTCCATGAAAGTAATTAATAAACTAATTAAAATAAAAACTTTTCAGTATACTTCTCAATTTGTATACTTTCTTAGCAAACATTACATATGTTGAACAAATTGTATACCTGAGACGTAGAGAAGTGAGGCAAGAAGTTTAGTTTTCAAAATTGTATTAAAAATTGTTCTTGAAAATCTACGACCTATTGATATTGTACCTGGTAAAAACAGTATGTTGTACAAACTCATGGTTTGAAAGAAAGTTGTAAAATTTAAATCGCCTTCAGCGAGGTTTCCACGTTGCTGGCGGATGAAAACTAAACACCTGATTAACCCTTGTCCTTCTAAACGAGATTTCAAGTCAGTGGCCAATCAATTTACCTATTTTCATCTAAATTAGGTCCACTAACTTACTGAAGTGATATTCCATGATTAAAAAAATCATTATAATATTAAATTTAAAAAATTAAAATCCTGAATATTCCGCGAGTTAGTATCTCAGATGATAGAAAACAGGTATAATAAGAAAATAATTACGAATTTTTGCTTACTTATAAACTGGAACTTTTGCTTTCTGGAGGCACTTTTAGACTGGTGCCTCAAGAATAATTGCTAGTTCCTAATAGCTTCATCCGTTTCATCCGTTTCAGCCAGCAACTGCCTCAGTATCACCCAAACGCAATTACAATTGATAAAGTAACCCTGAAAATAATAAACCATGAGAATTCCTTTAATGTATCTCAAATGTACAGTCTTTTAAAATAAAGCTAGCTATTGCGTTATTGCAATGTCAGGAAAAAATAACTAAAGCTGCTTGTCTTCAAAGTGGCTGTCACTACCCACCGCAGTCGTTATGTCCCAGGGTGTTGGGCTGACCGTTATTGTTAATCTCTACGACACATTTACTTTCTCATGAGATTCAACAACAACAAGTCCTGATCGGACTGCGTATACTGCTTGCCCAGGGTGCTGGGCTGAGCGTTATTTTTACTCTCTACGACACACTTTATCATGAGATTGAAACACAACAAGGCCTGATGGGACTGCTTATACTGCTTGCTCATCTTTATCCCAGGATGCTGGGCTGAGCGTTATTGTTACTCTCTACGACACATTAATTTCTCATAAGATTTGAACACAACAAGGCCTGAAGGGACTGCGTAAGCTGCGTGTTCATTAATGTCCCAGGGTGCTTGGCTGAGCGTTGTTGGTACTCTCTACGACACACTTACTTTCTCATGAGATTCAAATTCAACAAGGCCTGATGGGACTGCGTATACTGCTTGCTCATTTATGTCTCTGGATGCTGGGCTGAGCGTTATTGTTACTCTCTACGACACATTAATTTCTCATAAGATTTGTACACAACAAGACCTGAAGGGACTGCGTATACTGCTTGCTCATTTATGTCCCTTGATGCTGGGCTGAGCGTTATTGTTACTCTCTACGACACATTAATTTCTCATAAGATTTGTACACAACAAGACCTGAAGGGACTGCGTATGCTGCGTGTTCATTAATGTCCCAGGGTGCTTGGCTGAGCGTTGTTGGTACTCTCTACGACACACTTACTTTCTCATGAGATTCAAATTCAACAAGGCCTGATGGGACTGCGTATACTGCTTGCTCATTTTTTCCAGGGTCCTGGGCTGAGCGTTATTGTCACTCTCTACGACACACTTACTTTCTCATGAGATTAAAACGCAACAAGGCCTGATGGAAATGCTTATACTGCTTGCTCATTTATGTCCCTGGATGCTGGGCTGAGCGTTATTGTTACTCTCTACGACTCATTAATTTCTCATTAGATTCACACACAACAAGGCCTGATGGGACTGCTTATACTGCTTGCTCATTTATGTCCCTGGATGCTGGGCTGAGCGTTATTGTTACTCTCTACGACTCATTAATTTCTCATAAGATTCACACACAACAAGGCCTGATGGGACTGCTTATACTGCTTGCTCATTTATGTCCCTGGATGCTGGGCTGAGCGTTATTGTTACTCTCTACGACTCATTAATTTCTCATTAGATTCACACACAACAAGGCGTGATGGGACTGCTTATACTGCTTGCTCATTTATGTCCCTGGATGCTGGGCTGAGCGTTATTGTTACTCTCTACGACTCATTAATTTCTCATTAGATTCACACACAACAAGGCGTGATGGGACTGCTTATACTGCTTGCTCATTTATGTCCCTGGATGCTGGGCTGAGCGTTATTGTTACTCTCTACGACTCATTAATTTCTCATAAGATTCACACACAACAAGGCCTGATGGGACTGCTTATACTGCTTGCTCATTTATGTCCCTGGATGCTGGGCTGAGCGTTATTGTTACTCTCTACGACTCATTAATTTCTCATTAGATTCACACACAACAAGGCGTGATGGGACTGCTTATACTGCTTGCTCATTTATGTCCCTGGATGCTGGGCTGAGCGTTATTGTTACTCTCTACGACTCATTAATTTCTCATTAGATTCACACACAACAAGGCGTGATGGGACTGCTTATACTGCTTGCTCATTTATGTCGCTGGATGCTGGGCTGAGCGTTACTGTTACTCTCTACGACACATTTACTTAACCATAAGATTTAAACACAACAAGGCCTGATGGAACTGCGTATACTGCTTGCTCAATTATATCCCAGGATGCTGGGCTGAGCAGTATTGTTACTCTCTACCACACATTTACTTTCTCATAAGATTTGAACACAACAAGGCCTGAAGGGTTTGTTTATGATGCGTGCTCATTATGTCCCAGGGTGCTTGGCTGAGCGTTGTTGTTACTCTCTACGACACACTAACTTTCTCATGAGATTCAAACACAACAAGGCGTGATGGGACTGCTTATACTGCTTGCTCATTTTTGTCCCTGGATGCTGGGCTGCGTTATTTTAACTCTCTACGACACATTAATTTCTCATAAGATTCACACACAACAAGGCCTGAAGGGACTTCGTATGCTGCTTGCTCATTTATGTCCCAGGGAGCTGGGCTGAGCGTTATTGTTACTCTCTACGACACTTTTACTTTCTCATGAGATTCAAACACAACAAGGCCTGATGTGACTGCGTATACTGCTTGCCCATTTTTGTCCCAGTGTGTTTGTTTGAGCTTTATTTTAAATCTTACGTCTCTCTATCTCTACAACACATTTGCCCCCCATTAGATTAACTACAACAAGGCGCGATGGGCCTTACATGTATTCAGCTTGCTCATTTATGTCCCAAGATTCTGGGTTAAGCGTTATTGTTAGTCTTGCACCTCTCTCTACGACATATTTACCTTCTCATGATATTAAATAACAACAAGGCGTGGCGGGACTGCGTATATTGCTTGCTCGTTTATGTCCCAGGGTTCTGGTCTGAGGTTATTGTGACTCTCTACGTCACATTTACTTTCTCATGTGATTCAACCACAAAAAGATGTGATGGGACAGCCCACTGCTTGTTCTATAATGGATAATTAGATTTAGTCTTTCATTAATATATATCAACTCTTCAGTGAAGAGCCATGGTATTGGGCCTAACATGTACCAATATTCTATGAATGAGAATAATTTTGAATGACGATAGAGGATGGAGATTGTTGGAGGAAGTAGTACCGATACCCTCTTTCAGTATTTGTCGATGAAATTTTGTAAGTATTAGTAAATCCCTTTTAAGATATTACATAAATTCCTTTTAGCGAATTCCCCCTATAGGGAAGAAGCTATTACCGTAGGTGGCATGGTAAGACTTAAGCCCGAGACCATGATAACTTTTCGTTTTGAGGTCCCCAGATGCCAAAAACACTGTTCGTTCAAATTTATATATGTATATATATATATATATATATATATATATATATGTGTGTCCGTTACCGCGATAACTTTTGAAAGAAACACCCGATTTTGAGGAAATTTGGCTCAAATGTGGAGAGTAGCATTTATGACTTTAAGTTTGAAAACCAGATCGATCGCACTATGGGAAGGGGGTTTTATGGGGGTTTACAATTTTCCAAAAATCGGTTTTTTGGCAATTTGACCCCAAAATATTAAAAACACTCAATTTTGGTAATAACCATTTTATAGAGCTTAAAAAACAAATAATTTAGTATCTTGAATCATTAACCTAGGTTAAGTGGTTGCGGAGAAAATCCAAAAAAACGTGACCCATGTTAATCTTATGGGAAGAAGGTTTTTAGATTTTTCTCAGATAGTTTTACTAAAAACTTTACATTTCTGTTCATTAATGTGTTTAGCTCAACAAAACAAACATTTTGGTGTTTTAATCGTTGTTCTACGTCCAACCGTTGCAGAGATATATTGCAGTACGATGTCCCATGTTATCCTTATGGAGAATAAATAAAATTCTATATCTCGATTATTTTTGAATGTATATTGATGAAACTTGGTGTGTGGCTTCAACTAGTTGTGGTATATTGATACTAGCACAAAAAACTAGTTTTTTATTGATAATACCCGTAGCAGCAAACCTGCATACTCGGCCCCCATGTTATTCATATGGAGAATAAGTAAAGTTGTATATCTCCCTTAATTATGAAACTAAATTAATAAAACTTGGTATATAGCTTCACCTCGTTCAGTTATATTGATAATTGCAAAAAAATATTACTTATCTTCCTCGTTGCAGCAAACCTGCGACCTCAACCCTAATTTTATTCTTATGGAGAATAAATAAAATGCTATATATCACTTATTTATGGATGTATTTTTGTGAAACTTGGTAATTAGCTCTGTGTAGTAGTGAGTCACATATATATGCATTGGAAATTCGCTGAGTACGCAGGTATGCTGCGATGGGGGTATTTTGAGAGTACTGTGTAAAAAGGACAACATTAATTTCTGAAGGAATATTATGTTTTATCTTGAAAAGTGAATAATACCCCCGTAGCAGCAAACCTGCGTACTCAGCGAATTTACAATGCATATTATATATTTACCTTGATACCACATAAAGCTAGATACCAAGTTTCATAAATATACATTCATAAATAAACGATTTATGACATTTTAATTATTCTCCATAAGAATAACATGGTGGCTGAGTATGCAGGTTTGCTGAAGCAAGGAACACAAAAAAATGAGGTTTTATGTTAATATCAATATAACTCAACTAGGTGAAGTCACATACCAAATTTCATTAATTTATTTTCATAATAAGGGAGATAACACGTTACTTATTCTCCTTAAGAATAACATGGGGCTGAGTACGCAGGTTTGCTGCTACGGGAGCCTTTAGCAAAAAATTATTTTTTTGAGCATATATCAATGGTCGACAACAAGATGAAGTCTTATACCAAGTTTCGTCAGTATATGTTCATAAATAAGCGAGATATAAAATTGTTATCTTCCTCTATAAGAATAACATTAGACAACGTACTGTGTTTAGCACTTTCAATATCTCGGTAACCAATTGACGTAGAGAAATGATCAAAACACCAAATTGTGTGTTTTTTTTAAGCTGAATCCAATGGGAAAAACTAAAATTTGACTATTTCCAAAATTATATGTAAAAATCTCAAAAAACCCATTTTTAGGGTATAAAACCCCCCCCAAAATACCCCTTCGGATAAAGCGATCTGGCTGGTTTTCGAACTTAAAGACATAAATGTTGCTTTCACGTTTATACCAAATTTCATAAAAATCGGATAATTTTTACGAGAGTTATCGTGCTCACGGACATATATATATATACAGTTTCGAACGAATGGTGTTTTTGGGTACTGGGGACCTCAAAACGAAAAGTTATCATGGTCCCGGGCCTAGGTCTTACCATGCCGACTACGGTAATAGCTTCTTCCCTATAGGGGAAATTCGCTAAAAAAGTAATAAAAGCCCTGTTTACCAACCGAAATTCTGTGATATAATATCAGTGACAGATAAGTTATAATCAGATGACCCTCGGCATTTCACGTTCCAGAGAAGAGTTAAGCGTTGGCGTCACCGTGAATGTCGCACCTGAATTTCAACGAGCATGTTGCAAAGTGAATGTAATGCTTTAGTACATCGTTACAGTCAATAATACAATTTAACACCGACGGAGGTGCCAGCTCCAAACTAGACGAGATGGCTTGGGTGCTGCCCAAACCTGTTGCCAATGTTTACATACTCATTGTTTGTTTACGTCGTCACAGCTTACATGTAACCTGTTGTTTACAATTTAACGTTATGGAGTTACAACAACTGCAATACATTGAGCGAATTCAACTTTCCCGATTCACATTATTACTTGTATATCACGTTATATTTTTGTAATTTTAATATTGTATAATTGTATATATTAACGTTTATATCATTATAATTTGATGTATTAACGTTCAATTCACGTTTTGATCGAAATATTTGTACCCGTCAGTTCTTTAATTGACCTATTTTTAATGAATGCAATTTTGTATATTTTACAAAGTGAGAAGTCTTACAATGTGTACAATATTTTTTTAAACGATAAGCCTAATTTGAAAGATATTAAAAATTAGGCTTATTAAATTAGGCTTATACAAATGTGTGTTTTATCTCCCCACATTTGTCATTCTAGGTTTTCCTCGTATATAATGTTAATCTATAACCAAATTAGCAGAAAAACGTAAGTTATGTAACAATATATTTTAACTTAGGTGAACTATGTTCTGTAACTTTCACAGTATTTATAAATGTTAAAGGAATTTTGCCATAGTAATTTATATAATTTAAAAGTCTCGTTTAATTGATTTATAATATTATGAAATGTTGCATCATCGTAGAGAGTTTCCACGAATCATAGATAAAAATAAAATAAAATTTATAAAACATGTATTACTTACATAAAACCCCATTGTGAATACATTTAACTGCAAATTTTATAATATTTACGATTTAGCCCACACAGTAGTGACATTTTCAGTTATTTATAACTGACTCCTCAGCAACCCATAAAAGCAAAACCCACATATGTAAATTGCTGTGGTTTCATCACAATTCAAGGGGAATAACTAAATTATCCGAGCTATCTCCTGCGCCCACACTCGGTGACACAGGTGACCCGGTACAGATGCGTGCGTAGGGGGTGCACAAATCCACGGCAAAAATGTGGGTCCGGTCATTCTGAGTTTGGCGGGAGGGCGCGCGTCGCGGCGCAGGCGCTCGGTGACGTCACTAGCGTATTGACCGTCAGTGGTGCAGCGAGTGTGGATACGTACACACGGTGAGTATCATTCATCTACTGTCTGTGTCATGGTCAACCGTAGTAGTCAAGGTCATTGATAGTGTATCATGCATCGAGATTATTGCTGGTATAAGAGGCAGGGCCTCTGCGTTAGGACACCTCCATCCCCATAGTTGAACGCGTCTGACGATTGCTTTGTAGTAGCGATCATAGATGGTCGGAGAACTTAGTTTTTGGAAGGGTATAATATATTGAAATTTAAATTATAATTGTAATTTTTATATCACACTACAATAATAATAAGCAGATTCAAAATATGTAGTAAAGTATGAGGTATACAGAATGTAAGTGATGGTTGGCAGAATAACCTATATGTTGATAATAGGTGGTTAAAAGCCCGCGTTGTAATGGTACGGCAATGTAAGATCATTCCTGGAAGAGTATTTAACTATTTTTCATTAATAGTCTGGTTACATATAAATCCAGATTACTTTTATTTAGAGGAGATACGTAGTTTGGATCATATTATATTTATATGTTAGTTGTAGTAATGAAGCGTTGAGAGTATACTGAGTTAATTTAACTAAAGTAAATTATGAGTAAGTTTACATAATAATTGTTGTTCCCATTTTAACACAACACCATCCTTTTCTTGTGACCTAATGATCTAGCTGACCTGACCTAGAAACGGAGGCCACAGGATATGAAATACAATCCGATGTGTCTTCATAGACGTATTGAAAATGAGTTAAAAGGGTATCAGAAGAATTCATAGAACTGTGGTAACATTGATCCTGACCAGTTAATTATATCAGTCGATGCTAAAATGTTTTTCTTCAATTAAAATTATTTAAATGATTATTTAATGATGTTCCCTAGTCCTAGTAAACCTGCAAACTAAGCGAACCTCACTACCAAATGAAGCTCTTAATAAAAATGTTATCAACACATTTTCGAGAATAAGCGCGATGTAACATATATCCTCCTTAAGAATAACATTGGATAGTTTACTCAAGTTTGCTGTAAAGTTTGCTGGGGATGACTACAAGTGGGGTTGATATGCAAATAGTAATTGACCACAGCCATATGAAGCCATATAAACATTCTCCTCCAAATATATTAATACAAAAGGGAGGCGTAAAGCTGTATTTACTCCCCATAAGAAGGACATTAAACAACATGTTATTCAGGATTTGCTTATAGTTCTGAGAATGCAGGTTTGCTATTTCAGGGGTTTTAAATAGCATAAAATAAACTACGCCTCACAGAACTACAAAATACATTTACACTTACACTACAAGAAGCTTACATACAAGACGAAAAATAAACAGAAAAGATAGTACAAGACGATCGATT
This sequence comes from Allygus modestus, assembly GCA_963675035.1. Taxonomy (NCBI): domain Eukaryota; kingdom Metazoa; phylum Arthropoda; class Insecta; order Hemiptera; family Cicadellidae; genus Allygus; species Allygus modestus. The sequence goes on from OY776111.1 coordinate 321,534,700, forward strand.
TGAAACTTGAGAAACTAAGATAACGCTGGACTACCGACTTCGTAAAAAGAGAAACTAGGAACATTTATTATAAGCTAATATTAGTTTTTTTATCTGAAATTGATATTATGGATTTGAAAATTTGTAACAGATACAGTACTATTTGTTATTTTCACTACATATATATGTTTTAAATATAAAATAGTTTTTCATTTTATTTTACGATTTTGTATAAACGTTATTACAGACTTTTGCCTGGGTTTCTCTCAAAGTGGTAGTTTTAAATCATTTTATTTTAAAAAGTGGTTTATTGCAGTATAAATAAGGCTCATTTCCACGCACGGATTTTCCTATATAGGATTTTTTCGTTGTTGTTCATTTAATATATTTTTTATGCATAAGGTAAAACGAGTTCGCACGCAGCACGATGACGTGAGGGAAGTGAATTTCCACATAACAACTTTTAAAACTCAAAAACAGTGTAAAAACATACATTTATTCCAATTTTTATTGAAATCTGAAAACATTGATTTTTTGGCTGTTCTGATGTTACCTGCAAAGCTGGGAATACAATTTTGCGCATTATAATGTTAGGAGAAGATCCAGACAGGCTTTAAAGTAGGCGTGAGTTGCTGGGGATGATAAAATTACTCTAACAAAGGAATAACAGGCTTTTCTAGTGTAAAACCCCCACAAGACAACGTACTCTGTTTAGTCGAAACACATTTTCTTTATTAACTCGGTAAATATGTATGCTAGAATGACGAGAGAGGGCTTAAAACTTTCGCCTTACTAATTTACATCTTTTTGCATGCATTAATTTTAAATCTGGGGCTTTTCTGACCCTTTTTCGGCCCAAAAACTCGAAATTTGAAAGATTAATCCCCAAAAAAGAGGTTTAGAGTTTTCCGATTGTTTTTCCCAACAAACTTGTCCAAATGATTACAGAAAGGAACGTCCCTACCAAATTTGAAGTAAATCGGACAAAAATTGCGACCGCTAGAGTGCAAACACTATATATGTATATATATATATACACAATTTTTAACGACCCCCCAAAACGTGTTCAGGGGGTCACGTTAGGAACTTCTATGGTGGTCCCGGGCTTAAGTTTCATCGTGCGGGTCATGCTAATAGTTCACTGTCCAAAGGAAATTCACTAATAAATTAATGTCATTTTCATAAGTGGATAGTGCAGACTGATTGTGACCTATAAGTGCAAAATATATCAGTTTTGATTTAGTTGGACATCATCTCTCATTTTTAACTTAATATTTCACTAAGAAAAATCATATTTTTTAATCACACCATTTACACTGGGTTAGGCATCCATCTATAAAATCATATTTAATAACTCTATCTAGGATACAAAAGTTAACTTACATCGATGTCAGTCTGTAAAATTAAAACATTTGCAACTAGATAATTTAAAAGATATTTATAAATGTTATTTAACTAAATTACAATTGTCTTCACTTATAAACAACTTTTACATGTAAAGTAAGCATTAACGTTTATAGCTAACGTTAAGTGTCAGAACTAATAACATTGAAACGAGTTGCAGGATTGAAAATTAATTAGTAAAGAAAATTCCGGGCATGCAAAACTAGGGAAGTTGTCATTTGGAAGATTCCGGAGTTTCAAACTTGTGTAAAGCAACTTATTCCTTGGAAATGTGTCTTGTTGGCGCTTCTGGTGATAAATATAAATTTTACTGAAGGCAAATGTACATTACATTTATGATATTTAGATTATTTGCATAATCTTGCAATTGTTTACAAAACTTTGTTGGTAATTTTAACTTTCGGGAAATATAACAACGGTCAAAAATATGGCTAGTAAGAAAAACTTTTATAATTTTAAATATATATATTAACTATAATATATATTATATTATTAATTATTAATTAATCATATATATATATTAATTCCAAGCGATATGTTTCCTCTTTAAGCTTAATGGATGGCTATAGCAACGATTACTGGTGGCTATGAATAATGACATAGTTAGTATGGACACAACCATAATGCATAACCCTTAACTATTTTCAAATATGTGTCGAACAAGTACTTATTACCCTATACTATTTTAATCATTTCCTACGAATAAGATTTGTTTGCTTAGTTGTAATCTTATCTCAAAAACTGTTGGAGGGATTATCCTTCAGAAGTTAAAGTAAACATTTATCTAGGTTGAGAATATTTTAAATACTAACCAGGTGTAATAATGTTATATATAAACCAAGGAAAAATAATATTGTTTTTAAATAAAACAAATTTGAACATTAAAATATTTAACATTAAACTTATGGTTAAACTTAAATCAAAATATAATACCTGCTCAAAAACAACCCGATAACTTTCAATTTACCAATGACGAAGTAAATGATCAACATGAGATTTCCGTGAGAATACAGTGGAACCTCGATAAATCGAATTCCTTGATAAGTTTAAGTTTTATCATTCCCCTTGAACTTGCCTACGTAATACTGCGCTATTTTCCTCTATAAATCGATGGGTTGGTGGGAGACATAACATAATTTGAAGCATTGTGGTTTTCTTATCCTATCACCGCACCTCTATAACTCGAAACTGTAAAATCGACAGACCCCTATAAGTCGAAGTGTTGACTGGAGAACCTCAAGAGTCGAAACTGTACATTATTGGTTCGGATTCTTAGACGCCAGTTTTTGTATTTGAGGATTTATAATCTATATTGCAAACCGTAGAATTTAACATCGACAGTTGCAAAGTGTGCTTTTTAATCACATTTACTATATCAGTTTATAAATGGCAAATGTATTTCAAATCAATAGTAATCAGAGTTCAGCCACCGTTGAAGGCTTAGAAAATGGATGTACTTCACTCATACCATTTTTACTTAGAATGACTGTGGTTCGTTTTCCCTTAGAACAAGCTGATAGGCGGATTAGTAAATAACAGTTAAAGAGGAGCGTGTTGTTTATATCACAACTTAATGCGATTGACTTGTTTGTTATTCCAACGCCAACCTCATTTTGGTAAGTACACTTAACCTCAGTGGTCTTTTCTCCCTTGTTTTAGGGCCAACAGGTTAGATCTAAAGAGCTGTTGTATACACCACATTTCAACGAAATAAATAAAGTCCAAATTGATTGTCATTATACCATGCATAATAAGAATGTACGCCATTATTAATGTAAAGATATTTTATAATTTAGAGACATTCACTGGTTTCTGTAACCCTCTCGCTCGGCGGAATACGATTTACACGGCAGCAGCGGTGTTAAAACTTGCCAAAGATAGATACATAAACACATAACTACTTTTCAAGCGTTATTGTTACATTTATTTGTTTGATTGTTTTCAAGTTATCGAACATTATGGACAAATATGTAAATTCTAAGCAAAGTCATTTTGTTACTTTCAGTCTTTTATGGACAACATAAAGATTCAATAGAATTTATATTACAAACAAAACCCATTATATAAATATCTTACTAAAGATTCTTTCCATACTTTTCACACTTTATATTTCTTTCTTCAACACATCCATAAAGGAAATTTCTCACAAAAGGTTTGCAAAATTATAAGCTTGGCCAAAGAAATTTTAGAATTAACTCTGAATAGGAAACTTTATGAAATGTAAAAGCGTATTCAGGAGCTTCGGAGCGGAACGAATTAAATTAATGTTCACACAGACGCACAGCGCAGTGTCTCTTTGGCGAGGAGGTAACTTATGTTAATTTAATTAATTTACATTATAACCACGTGCTTAGGCACTGTTAGCGCTTGGATGATATTACGATCACAGGTGGTTGTGATCCCAGACATAATAATTACATATTATAATTTTTTAAACTTACGATTTTTCCAGTATTTCATATTATAGACTTGACCTCGTTTTACTTTAATTCAGTTATGAAGGAACATTAATTGCAAAATCAGGATTTTACATAAAAAATTGTATTTTATGAAATATAGTTAACCTCAATGTTCGTTAAGTAGATTTAAAATTAATAAAAATCAATAATTCATTACTTTCACATTTTTTTAAGAACTATAATTGCAATTGAATCGCAAATAGTTAAGGATATGTGTATAAATGGTGTACAAATACTCAATTTATTTTGTTGAAATATCATAAATTATTTGTTAAAATTGTGTAACAAAAATGAACTAATATTCATAACATTTACAAATAATCCTACTGCTACAGATTTGCTTAACACTCGCCCCCACCCAAAAAAAACAACCATATTATATCCAACACTTCGTATGATAATAAAAACAATAATCAAAACAAATTGTGCTTTCGTTTTGAAATAGTATTATTATTCCTTTATCGGGACAACTGTATAAGATGCAAGAATTAAGTCTCTATGTACACTAAGAATAGAAGCCTTTAGAATGTTGAGACGTATTCAGGAGCTCTGAAACTCTAACATCATTAATTAACCTAGTTGTCAACACCAGGTTAATTAATGCAAATAAGCTATGAGAAAAACAAAACTGTGTACTTGCAATGTCATCTGTCTGTCTTCAAGATAAGGACTAATTTTAATGGCATTTGCTCGGGTTCAAAAATAATACAGAGTTTTAATTGGATAAGTAATATTTACCGTATATGTACAAAGTGAAGTATGTTAGTGTGCTTTAAAATGTAATATTATGCTATATAAAATATAATATTCATGTAAAATATAATAGTTCTTAGTTAAAAAATGTCATAATTGATTTAAGTGTTACTTATGTTACCCTCAACTCCAACATTTGTATAATAAAGAGGATAAATATTTTATTTTTTATTATTGCCTTTAAGTTAAGAACTCCTTTTATGGCTTTTATTTTTTGATACTTTTGGATCAACCCTTTGGTAGAATTTTTTTGTGTGTAAAAAAGTATATTTTATAAAAACTGTTATTTTTAAAGTTCTAAGACAATTATCAATATTTGTTCTATATTTTAATCATCTTATATGTGTCTACAAACTATATAGTATATTTTTAAGGGTCAATAGGATACTTAAACAAGTTTTAAATTTAATTAATTTGTAATAGTGTGACGTTCTTTATTTGTTTAATTTGAAATAACTCATACTACAGTTTGTATATAAGGTCGCCTTCACACTAAGTCACTGCGACCGGGTGGCAGCCACTGACCTCTAGATGTCGCAGCCACGCTTGTCTCTTCACATATGGTGGCTGCGACCAAGTTGTGAGGATAACCGCGAAGCTTGTTTTGGTTGTCTGCCTCCTACCTGTATCTGCCATTCGCTGTCACAGTCTCGTTAAAGTATATTTTTAATTATTTCGTCAAGATGGATTCAAGTGATGAGGATGAGAACCTTCATCTTGTGCTTTTGTTACGCAAAAGAAGAAGGCGGTCAAGAAAACGAAGAATGTGCGTCCATCCTATATTTGAGAAGAGGCAAGAAAAGAACCTATATTTTACTTTATTTGATTTACTTTTCGGGCACGAAGACAAGTTTTTCAACTTCTTCAGGATGTCGCTGTTTTCGTTTAAGGAGCTTCTTGGTTACAAGATTTAATTGGGACTGATAGCAAATTCAGGTGAGCTATTTCACCAGAAGAGAAACTGGTTTTAACTTTGAGGTATAAGTGAACTCATAGTGTATCGTCATTAGGTTAATTTAAATAATGTTCAATTAACAAAAACAACCTTGATACACATTATTTTTATTATAATAAAACTCAAATTTTCGGCTTAAGCCTTCATCAGGAGTACAAAATGTCAAACTAAACGATAAACCCATTATATAAATATCTTACTAAAGATTCTTTCCATACTTTTCACCCTTTCTATTTCTTTCTTCAACATATATGTCTGGCATGTGTAAATAATGTTTAATATATGAAAGTTCTGCAGACACAACAGTCCCCCAACTGTTGAGCAGATTTCCTTTGCTCATTTGCCTATTTTTCTACATTTTTAAGGTGACCCCAGTAGTTATTATAGCTCAATGTCCCTTTGACTCATTTTGGATTTAGGCCTCTCTATTTGTATAAACTATAAACGCTAAGCAACAAAGACACAAAATAAGATAGTTTCACAACATCCCGAAAACTTGGTCGCAGTCACCAAGTGTGAAGGGCTACGAAGACTACGTATGTTCCAATGCCCCGCTAGCGGGTTGAGTCGCTAAAAAGCAGGGTCGCAGCCACGCCACCACCCGGCGGCGCAGTTCCGTGGCGACCGAATCGCTGCCACCGAGGTGGGTCGCTGCGACCCACTAGTGTGAAGGGCTCCATAAGGCTAAATGCAATTTCAACGGGTCAAGTGGCTGACGGGTGGCTGCGACGCGGTCGCAGCGACCTAGTGTGAAGGCGGCCTAAAAGATTACCTATAAAATAAAACAGTTTCTAACTATAATTCTATTTTCAGTTTTTCTAGTAGTTGAAAACTCATCTAATGTTAACTTCCGGGAATCGAACTTATAGGCAAACAATATAGGGGGCTTAGCCCTGGTTTTCCTGCAAATGAGATTGCGAACTTAACTTTTACCGTAAATTCAAATACCTTCCAGGGATAATTTGACCACGTATTACATATAATTTTAACCAAAGGATTGTGATGAAAATTCATCATAATAAAATGTTACGAAACAATTGTTTCCCCATTTTATGGATAGGGTCCCCCTTAAGATCTTAAAGATAAATAACACTAGCTAAGTGTAAAGTTACATGAAATTTCTTTGTTCAGTTTAATAAGTTTAAGTTATTTCATGATTACTGTAGTTTAATAAACACTGTATATTTTTCAACTTATTTAAACAATCTCAAAATTAATGTCTTAGAGTATGAATTATTTATTAGATTAAAAACATTCGTTGTTAACAGGCATATTATTAGAATTTCAATCGATATTAAGTCCTATGTACAAGTATATTTGTTATATTAGGCGATCAACAATATATTTAGGAGTTAAAATACATTCTAAATTTATTATGTTTACTTTTGAATTTTAATAAATTTAGGCCTAAGCCTACTACAATAATCTAAGCAAGGAATTAAAATTCCAGGTCGGGAAGTAAATTAACAATTTTTTTGGCTGTTTTGTAGCACTTAAAAGTTTTCTTAAAAACGTTCTAAAGGACTAGCTGCAGTTCCCGGATCCACCCGGGGGATGATCACCTGTGAAGCCTTTTGTATTGTTTCGAAAGATGACTACGTTTATCGGATATCAGTTTGTCCATGCAATCATTTAATACAAGTAAATTACCATAGTAATAGCTATGAATACCTGTCGGGTGGAGCACTCAGGTCGTACCGCGAGTAGGCTAACTGGAACATACAGATGACGACTGACAGACAGTCACTGACAGACTGACAGACATACACTGTATATTTTTCCTATGGATTCCTTTTATAATATAATTGGTTAATACCATAAATAAATATTTATTCTCAAATAAGAACCACACTAGTAAAAATCAAAGTAATAAAGGATAAAAAATAAAAGTTAAATCTCCTTCAAAAGAATATTTATATTATTAAATGTCCAAACTCACCGGCTTCATAATTATATCGTTTGTTTTATTAGTAAATCAAACATATTTTTACCGTAATTAATTCCATGGACTTAGTTTTATCGATTTAAGAATGAATATTCAGTCAGAAAACCTGTACAATTTAAATAAAATTGCAAAATCGGTAGGACTTTTGAGTATATACTTCAAATAAATGTATGAGAAATTCCTTTAAATAGTAAGAGCTTTTCATTTTCGGTTGACTAACTTTAGGGAAGACAATAATAATGAATGAGTGAAAATACGTTGCCTCTGTGATACAGTTGATCAATAGAGAGAGTCAGATGATGAGCAAATTCACCTGAAAGTTAGCTTTTGTAAAGTAGTTGATACTTGGTGATCGTGGGTGGGTGAGGGTGGTGGCGGGAGGGGTGTGAGCTGTTCGACAGGTCGTTCAACCCCCTCCAATATTTTGGACAGTCACCCTTTACCCCTCGACCCCTTTATCCTTCCATCGTGAACTTCGCACGTTTTATCAAACCTCCTTTCTATTTATTCTTTGCTGCAATTAACATTTACTTTACAAAGCTTTTGTTGTAATAATTATCTTGGAACTTCAGCTTTATAAAACAAATATTTGGGATTTTGAACAGTCTTTAAGGGTAATGTAGCCAAACATTTTTTGAATTAAGTAGGTGTTTTGATTACTTCCCGTCTGGATTTCCCCTTAGCTTTGTTTACATAACCTTAATTGAAATGTTTAAAGCGCAAATATTTTTAAAAGTTTAAATAACAAGTAGACTGTTGAATTTAATGTTTTGTATAAATAACAAATAATTACGATAATCACTAAATTCCCAATCGTTACTTAAACAACTGTCGTAAAATGATGGTAATTAGGTTAATTGTTGACTATTCTGAACTTAAAAGCATCTAGTTCAAGTTTGACACGTTTATTTGATAAGTTATTTTAGTATATTATAATGATAGCATATTGGGCAATTATGATACTTCATTCAGATTTCAAGGAATTAAATTATTATGCTCTTTGAAAATACAACTAAGTTGAAATTGCAAAACAAATCTTTAGAATAAAATAAAATAAATTTAGACAAATAAAACCAATTTGTATTTAAACTTTTAACCTGTACATACTCTCTGCAGTATATATGTTTTATTATTATAAACTCGCAGAGGTAACGTTGTTCCAACCCATTCATTTAATACAAATATATAATTGAAAAAGGTCCCTAAAAATGTAAATAATAATTTCGAAAACTGTATTTTATAGCCCTTACCTCACGGTTGTTCAGCCTGCAATAGTGCTTATAAAGTTCAACAATATAACTAGAATGGCCTTTTGCAATAGACAATTTGAGAAAATTTACTGCAGTAAATAAAATGTTAATTTTTTACTGAAATACATTCTTTGACCTTGATCCTCATTACAATGCAGCCCCAGTGACTGTAAACAGCATTACAGTGTCTGCAACCTGTAGTGTCCAGGACCACCGTAAGGTGTCGTGTCTGGCATGTGTAATGTACATTGCCGTCATAGAAAACTTGATCCTCATACAAAATGTGGCACCGCAGGATCCTCGTTTCAATTTATTTTACTTGTACGAGCCATATAAACTAGTATGCACATTTTGAAGGTAGTTGAAGGCAGGGTCTATACAGTTTAACTAATACATAACTAAATTACTTTTCTCTTAATTTATTTAACAGGCAGAAAAGTTAGAGTTGGTTTTAACTGAGCAAAGTTTATCATTGCATCTCACATATTAACAATTTTAATATGATCAAGTATAATGTTACTATTGGTGATATCGTAAGTTTTATGTAGCTTTCCATGTAGTTTCCTAACATTCCTCATTGTAAATTATATTGTTCAACTTAGTTTAATAAACAGCTTTTGCAATGTTTAACATTTCGCAATTTTATTTTGTTAAATGGAGACTATAAAACAAAAGATTTCATCGAACTGTAAATTTGAACTACTAACTAAGTTATGTTTCAGAAGATAGGTCATTATTGTGGAATACATAGATTTATGAAATATATTTTTACTTAAAAATTAGGTTTAATTGCTCCTTCCATTTCGTAAAGCAGAATTGGCTAAAAGTTGTCAACAACTTTCTACACAGGAATTGTTGATTAAAAATAAAATCGTTAAACACTTTTTTATTTTATAACTTTATTTAAAGAAACAAATTTAACAAAACTTGGTTGCCATTACTTGGTTCTTCTTTTTTACTTTGTTGAAGAATCGCCAATAGGTGATGTACAATAGATTAGTCTTCACAAAAGATTATTTAAATACAATTATATATAAATAATAAATACATGTAATTATTTAGTTGCATTTCGTTAACTCACTTGATGAAAAACCTGACTTATTTGTGAATTTCCTTTGGAAGGTGAACTATTAGCATGACCCGCACGGTGAAACTTAAGCCCGGGACCACCATAGAAGTTGATAATGTGACCTCCTGAACACGTTTTGGGGGGTCGTTCAAAAAAAAAATATATATATGTATATGTATATATATATATATAGACATATATATATATAAATATATATATATAAATATATATATATAAATATATATATGTGTGTGTGTGTGTGTGTGTGTGTGTGTGTGTGTGTGTTTGCACTCTAGCGGTCGCATTTATTGTCCGATTTACTTTAAATTTTGGTAGGGACGTTTCTTTCTGTAATCAGTTGGACAAGTTCGTTGGGCAAAACAATCGGAAAACTCTAAACCCCTTTTTTGGGGATTAATCTTTCAAATTTCGAGTTTTTGGGTCCAAAAAGGGTCAGAAAAGCCCCGGATGCAAAATTAATTCATGGAAAAAGATGGCAATTAGTGAGGCGAAAGTTTTAAGCCCTCTCTCGTTATTCTAGCATTAATATTTACCGAGTTATTAAGGAAAACGTGTTTCGACTAAACACAGTACGTTGTCTTATGGGGGTTTTACATTAGAAAAGCTTGTAATTCCTTTGTTAGAGTACTTTTATCATCCCCAGCAACTCACGCCTACTTTCAAGCCTGCCTGGACCTTCTCCTAACATTATAATGCGCAAAATTGTATTCCCAGCTTTGCAGGTAAATGAAACCAGGAGCATCAGAACAGCCAAAATATCAATGTTTTCAGATTTCAATAAAAATTAGAATACATGTATGTTTTTAGACTGATTTTGAGTTTTACAAGTTTTTATGTGGAAATTCACTTCCCTCACGTCAGCGTGCTGCGTGCGAACTCGTTTTAAAATAAAAGCCTTGAGAAAGTAGTATATACAAAAAATAATTTAATATCTAAAACCTGACGCTGTAAAAATGACTAGTTTTTTCTCTAATAACAATATACTGGAACACCTTGCTAGGAGACTTTTTAAATCACGGGATACGTTATAAATATATATATATAGTAAAACCCTATAAATCCAATGATTTAAAAATATTTATGATTATACAGGGTGTTTATAAAAAAAGTAAACAACTTTATACATCAATAAACTAATAACTACATAATTTATTTCGGTGTAGTTGGTATCTATGGAGAGTAAAATACCTCAAGTTTTGTTTCATTCAGATGATGGTCGTCAACTATGTGTTAAGTGGCAATGTTTAGTTTTTAGGAAGAAAATGGCCCCTACTCTTTTAGAGAGTTTTTTTTTGCGATGAAGTTAATGTTAACCGCAAAGCCCTGATTTTACTTCTTGTGATTTTATTTGGGGGATTATGTTAAGGAAAGATTTGTTGTACCAGTCTCCCATCAAACCTCTTACAGCTAAGAGACAGAATAATAGCTGCAGTAGAGAGTGTAGATCAGCCCACACTTAAGAGAGTGTTGATCAGCCCACACTTCAGAGAGTGTTGATCAGCCCACACTTCAGAGAGTGTAGATCAGCCCACACTTCAGAGAGTGTTGATCAGCCCACACTTCAGAGAGTGTTGATCAGCACACACTTCAGAGAGTGTTGATCAGCCCACACTTCAGAGAGTGTAGATCAGCCCACACTTCAGAGAGTGTTGATCAGCCCACACTTCATAGAGTGTAGATCAGCCCACACTTCAGAGAGTGTAGATCAGCCCACACTTCAGAGAGTGTTGATCAGCCCACACTTCAGAGAGTGTAGATCAGCCCACACTTCAGAGAGTGTTGATCAGCCCACACTTCAGAGAGTGTAGATCAGCCCACACTTCAGAGAGTGTTGTCAGCCCACACTTCAGAGAGTGTTGATTAGCCCACACTTCAGAGAGTGTTGATCAGCCCACACGTCAGAGAGTGTTGATCAGCCCACACTTCAGAGAGTGTTGATCAGCCCACACTTCAGAGAGTGTTGATCAGCCCACACTTCAGAGAGTGTAGATCAGCCCACACTTCAGAGAGTGTTGTCAGCCCACACTTCAGAGAGTGTTGATCAGCCCACACTTCAGAGAGTGTTGATCAGCCCACACTTCAGAGAGTGTTGATCAGCCCACACTTCAGAGAGTGTAGATCAGCCCACACTTCAGAGAGTGTTGATCAGCCCATACTTCAGAGAGTGTTGATCAGCCCACACTTCAGAGAGTGTAGATCAGCCCACACTTCAGAGAGTGTTGTCAGCCCACACTTCAGAGAGTGTTGTCAGCCCACACTTCAGAGAGTGTTGATCAGCCCACACTTCAGAGAGTGTTGATCAGCCCACACTTCAGAGAGTGTTGATTAGCCCACACGTCAGAGAGTGTTGATCAGCCCACACTTCAGAGAGTGTAAATCAGCCCACACTTCAGAGAGTGTTGTCAGCCCACACTTCAGAGAGTGTTGTCAGCCCACACTTCAGAGAGTGTTGATCAGCCCACACTTCAGAGAGTGTTGATCAGCCCACACTTCAGAGAGTGTTGATCAGCCCACACTTCAAAGAGTTTGGTCAGAACTTGATTTTAGGATTCATCTCTGTCAAGTGAAACAAGGTCTACATATTGAACATTTCTAATATATGGAAAAAAACTTAAGAATATGTGCTTTCTGAAAATGTAAGTTGTGTCTACCTTGTAAATAAAACCTAGTTGTATTTGACTATCGAAGATGTATACTTCTTTTATAAACACCCTGTATAGTGATAAAGCAGGTATACATCGTGGATACTTGAACAAATCAAAATATATGTTTTACACACATGGGTGTAGGTGTGGAGGGAGCGGGCTGTTTCGTAGGTCTCCCCCCCCCCTTTAAATTTGTGGTACAATAACCTCCCATCGTCTTTGACCGTCACGTTACACAAAAGTTTTCTCCTTTGACAACATCTTTTCCGTTGTTTTGTTGGGCTAAAATCCTAGGGATTTATACTACTTACACTATAGGCGGAATGTTATGTGGAAACTCAATTAATGGAGTTCAAGTATCTTCATAGTAGGGCTTAAACAAAACAACCTCATAAACGAAAGAAAAAACTGAACTTATACTAAATTTTAATTAAAATATGTCCCATGTATTTACTCGGATCTCTAGATACATCCCAATGTACCCTTCAACATTTTCAAAAACAACATCCGTCTTTTTTTTATTTATCAAAGGCTATTCTTTGGCTAGAAACACGTCATGGGGTTTTTGAGAAATGTTTTAAATAAACAAGTGCGGATCACAATTTAGTTTCAAACTAGTCTCGGTTTGATACACTGTAACAATTTAATTTACAGCCTTAAAATGAGTAATTTTAATAGGATATTTACTCTGTATAATGGAATTTTTCGAAATAGCTATTTAATTGCCTAACAAGCTAGCTAATTTATATGATTTGTCCATGATTTTTAATTATTGGCAGAACTCAATATACACCAATTATTCTGCTTCAATTTTGCATGATTCTTAAACTCATTTCAGTTTTATTAGTTCAGTTACAAACTAAATGAATGTTCTATTCACATAGTGTTCTTTTTCAACCTTGCTTTAGCTAAAACGAGTTGTATTTTAGATTTTGTTTAACTGTACTCTCTGTAATATTTACATGAAATCATAAAAATCAGTTTGTACATTTTTACCTGTCTTCAGGTTACTGTAAAAATTGTATTGAGAGTAACTCGTAAATCCATTTTGTATCTTAAAACCTAGTTGACAGGGTACTTATTGACTTTTCAAGTTCAAAGGTGATGGCCCAAAAGGAGTCAAAAATGTAAGCATAGGGTAGTATACCACAGTAAAGACATAAGATACAACGCCGCGAATCCGACCTTATGTGGGCCACAGTTGAATTACATTAGTTCTGTTAATTAGATGTGTCAACCAACGCTTACATTTAAGATTATCTTCTTGTGGGCATTCCAACTCGAAGGTGAATAATCAATGAGTAAAATTGAAAATATTGTTTATATCCAATATGAATTTGCGCCGAGACCATGTAAAAGAAAGTGTAGGAGGTTAAGGAATTAAAAATCACCTTGTACAGTGTATTGTCATGTTTCTCGTATTTTAATTAATGACATCTAAAAATACCCCCGTCGCAGCAAACCTGCGTACTCAGCGAATTTACAATAAATATATATATCTTAATAACACATTAAGCCTCTTACCAGAATTCATAAGAAATATATTCATAAATAAGCGATATTTAAAATATCCATTATTCTCCATTAGAATAACATTAGGGATGAGTACGCAGGTATGCTGCAACAAGGAACGCAAAATAATGGGTTTTTATGCAAATATCAATAGAACTCATCTAACTGAAGTCACATACCAAGTTTCATCCATATACATTCATAAATAAGCGATATATAACATCTTTATTATTCTCCATAAGATTAACATGGGGACCGAGTACCTAGGTTTGCTGCTACGGGAACCATAGGCGAAAAATTAGTTCTTTGTTCAAACAACAACAAACCACAACCAGATGAAACGATATACCAAGTTTCGTCAGTTTATGTTCATAAATAACCGAGATATAGAATTGTTCTTTTTCTCCATAAGAATAACATTGGACAACGTACTGTGTTTAGCACTTTCAATATCTCAGTAACCAATTGACGTAGAGCAATGATCAAAATACCAAACTGTTTGTTTTTTTAAGTTGAATTCAATGGTATAAATTAAAATTGGATTTAAATGATAATTCATGTAAAAACTCCAAAAAATCCATTTTTGGGGTACAAACCCCCCCAAAAACCCCTTTCGGATGGTACGATTTGTCTGGTTTTCGAACTCGTTCAAATAAATGGTACTTTACATATTTGTACCAAATTTTATTAAGATCGGGCCTTTTTTACGAGAGTTATCGTGCTTATGGACATATATATATATATATATATATATATAAAATTGGATGAATGGTGTTTTTGGCATCTGGGGACCTCAAAACGAAAAGTTATCATGGTCTCGGGCTTAAGTCTTACCAGTAAAAGTTTCTTCCCTATAGGGGAAATTCGCTAAAAAGACAATAGGTTAATTCATTACATGTGTCATTAATAAATATTACCTCTGGAAATATGAAAAGGATACTGAAAGTATTAAACAGGACATTTATGACAATCACACCCACTTACAGAAAAATTTCCTTTTCATTTAGTAAATATAGAATAAAAATACGGTAGCGTATATAAAATATCTTCTAGTAAACTATGTATTCAGAAATGTCGACCAAAATCGCTGCGTAGGAGGTATTACAGAGTTATTTTCTACTAACAGTGGTTTTAAGAGGTGAGAGTCTCCCCCCCCCAGAGTTAGATGGAAACATATTCCAAATATTGGCTACTGGCCAATGTTAACTTAACCCACTTACCAGGTTTTAATCAAGTGTATCTGTAAATAAGAAATAAATTATATTTGTTGCATTCGCCATAAGAAAAACATTGAACAACGTACTGTGGTTACCATTATGTGAACATTTAAATGTTCACCGCAATCATTAGTCTTAGAATAACAATCCAAAATACTAATTCATTTAGTTTTGAATGGCGATGGATAAATGTTATTTAAATTATATGGTCCCTGTACTAGATGTTACCCGCAGGTTTCGCCCCGCGAATGATTAATAAAAACTATGACAGTTGTGTGTGCTGCATTCTGTGGTTAGCCCGTGGGAGTACTACGATTCAAGATCAGCTGTTTGTATTTTCATCAGCTCAAACAAAAACGAATGTCCATGAGAGATACAAGGGAACTTTGAACCCCCGTGTGGCAAAGCCGTATAGGGTTTTTGCAACTTAATATGCCTATATGTTACTCAGGACTATCAAGTACCTCTCTGCCAAATTCAAGCTCAATCAGTCCAGTGGTTAGAGCGAGATTAAGCCACAAATATCTAAACAAACAAACTTTCACATTATAATATTTGTAAGAAGAATGATAGATACCAAGTACTAGCATTTTGAACGTTTTAAGCACTATAACGTCTAAACCCTAATTTTCTCAGAGATGCGGATGGTGTCATTTTATTATAAACTTAAAGCATTGTAAACCAAAATTTAAACAAAATTGTTCAAGTTTTAGAGGTTTTTGGAAAATAATTATCTTAAAGAAAGAAATGGACCTGAAGGTACTAGTACCAAATTTTATTTAAAATCCGGGGCATTGGAGTGGTCTCTAAGTCTGTAATCATTCAATCTGTACAGACAGACAGTTATCACCTCAAAACCACTTTCTGAGTTCAAAGAGCACTAACTCCCCAAATATAATTAGATTTTCAAATATAATTTGAAATCCACCGAAAGAAATCCATTCGAAAATTCTGACGAAAACAATACTAGTATAGGGAGAACAATAAAAAAATAGTATATTACATTTTATTATTTTTATTGGTATC
Source organism: Allygus modestus (assembly GCA_963675035.1). Classification (NCBI taxonomy): domain Eukaryota; kingdom Metazoa; phylum Arthropoda; class Insecta; order Hemiptera; family Cicadellidae; genus Allygus; species Allygus modestus. Next base: position 321,550,935 of record OY776111.1, read on the forward strand.
GTCCATTATACTTTTGAACACTTGAACTTACTTATTCATTTGAAACTATTTCCTAAAAATGATACAGAACATGAAAATAGTACACATTTGAGCCTATTCAACAGCGCCTAGAAAATTTGCAATTTAACGAGTTTGGTATGTACAATGTTCACCGTCAGTATAAAAAACGCAATCCTCATTAAAATTAGCCTTTGTAGATTACTAGCCCTCATTTTAGGTTGATGAGTTCACAGAGAACGAAAGACGATTGAAACTTTCAACTTAATGACACGGTTGATTATAGCCCATTATCAGAATTAGTTCAAACTTAGTTCTATGCCCTTTTCTTCACGTTAAGTATTCAGTTTAAAATAAATATTGTTTTATTTGAGTTTTAGATTACTATAACTACTTAGTGTCTTAATAGGAAAATAAAAAAAATATACATAATATTTAAAAATGTTGAACATATTTACACTAATTACGATTACGATTTAAACTATCGCCGCTTCAAATTCTGTGAAAGAAGACCTAAGGCTTTTAACGATAAAATTCAAACAACTTTGCAGTAACACAGTACAGTACTTTCATTGTTTTTACAATAGATAGAGATGTGTACGCTAAGCCTGTCATTCAGACGTTTTCTGGGGAGTAGGTCAAATACTATTTTTCTACGGTGGAAACTGAATATCCACTACTTAGGTGTGGATATTCTATGATAACCACTTTAATTTCTTCTTATCAAAGAGATAAAAACTCATTCTGCCTCTGACATTGGCGTACACATTTTTCTTACTGTGTACATTGCTGGCCAGTTGCGGTGTTCTTCTTCAACTGAAGCTCATCGCCCACTTTATCCCTTCTGCTATGGTCGTCACACCAATTCCAAAGAATAGTCAACAACGGAAATAGGAGACTACCAAATATATTTTAGATATTTTATATTCGTTGTGCAGAAAACCTTGGTTAAGGATTTGTTTTACTCCCTGATGATTTAAAAAACTGTTTTTAAACTCATTTGAATAAAATCAAGTACAGTTCTTAAATAGTATAGGTTTCAGAAATGTATAAATGGCATCGAAGTTACGTATTATATTGTTTTACATTACAGTACTGAAATCTACTATATCTATACACTCTATATTTATAAGGGATTTGTAAACTATATCTAGTTTAAAATTCCTGTAGAAAAAATAATACTGAAGTTAGGAGTGTACTATTATTTTCAGATTATTTTCTTTGTTCTAATAATGATCTTAAGATTATGATAAAATAACAGTTTACTTGTATTTTTCCCTACAGACAAGTGTGGTAAAATCCAGTTAATATATTCAAAATGAGCTTTATCTTTACATCTCTTAGAGAGTTTGGAGCAAACCTAATCAAATTGTTGGAGGCCCAACTTCCCAGATTGTTTTAATTTTCTTTACCAGTTTTCTGTCCGGTCAGGCCAAACAAAACTCTCGTAACTTGAGCCTTGTATTATTTGGGTAAGAGGAAACTTTCATGATAATTATTATTACACGCATCATCGACACGGAAATTTGAAATTCTACGTAAATACTGACAGAAAAAATATCTCATATAAACAATCAGAAAAATCAAAATATTTGTATAATGTGACCCCTTTATTATTTTAAATACTGAAACTACATATAATTCTATTGTTGTATAATCGTTCTCAAATTCAATGAAATTTTATTGGAAAAACATTAGTTTTCACTTATAATTAAAGATTCATTTGCTATGAGTTAATAATAATTAACGCTCTGCAATCCAAAGAGTGTGTTTTAAGCTTAAAGGTAGTTTGTTCCTTAACTTTTATATTATATCGTGGTTTAAAATCAATAAAAAAAAATTCTTAACAGAAGCCTTAACAAACCTTCATATTTAAAAGCAATTTATAATTTTCCTCTGAAAGGAAATTCTAATTAATTTAATATTAAACATTAGTTTATCAAGAAGTATTTCCAGTGATATTTATTTGTACAGCTGGCTGTTCTTAGAAACCACCAGAAAATTTATTTTATGATTGTGGTACATTAAAACCACACAGAAACACTATAGACAAAATAAATTACCTAAACTCATCAACAAATTATTCATACTAAACATACATGAATACTTAGTTCAAACAATGCAATTTAATGATTACTATTTATGTTTTTTGTTGTGTTAAGGTGGCTGTAAATTCTTCTCTGTAGATGTTTTATGACAATCAACTTTTTTTTGGCATCTTATGTTTTACCTCAGTCGTTAAAATTCTCCTCCTTCTCTTCCTACATTCTTAATAACGTATAAAGAAGTTTCTGTTATTAAAATAATCGAAATGTACATTTTCAGTTTTTAGTAAATTGCCAAAGTGCTGCCCCTTACATTTTATGATGTTGTTTATTCGTATAACTATAATTAGTTTTATATTTTTCAAGTGATTGCAATTTTTAAATACTAAACGTTATCCCATCACCCGACACAAAGAAGGTACGAGTCTTATGAGTTATCAGTATTAACTCTTAAGCTGAATGTTTTATTATCTAAAGTAGTTTTTGTAAAGAATCAAGTCAATAACTCAGACACAGACTTTTTTGTACAGACAGCAGTATTTAAAAAAAAGTCTTTTTATATTTTTTGAAATTACAGTACACATTCGAGATGCATTTTGAACCACTCTTGAGTATCAAGATATACTCTCTTAATATAATAAGTCCAGTATGCAGATCTAAACTCTAAATATACATTTAAATTCCAAAAATTCTGTAACAAATTCGTTAAGATTTATTTCATGTTTTTTAAATTTTTACTTTTTATAGAAAAATATATCATAAAAAACTTATCACTTGAACCATTGTTAATTTTAAACGGATATATGTTTTCAGAGTGGCGTAATTAAATGAAAAAATCTTTGTAAATAGAACAAAAAATCTTATTTTTAAAATACTGTAATTCTTTAGTAGTAAATATCATTTTAATGTTATTTTAATAAATAACAGAAAAATAGGATTAATCGATCAAATTCTTACAAGGTGTGGTAAATGTTGAGGTCACAATAACTACAGGTTATTAAAAGTGGTTGTATTACATAAATCAATAATCTGGGAACCAAGTCTACAGATATTAACTTAGTTATACTGTATATATTCAGCCTCTAACTTTCTGAACTAGTAGTAGAAAATTATATTACAATATGGCTCAGTGAAATTTAGCTATTTAGGTCCCATATTATGCTATTATGCTACCAGGTAATATGTACCGTATATATTAAGTGATCATTGCCTACCGTATAAGAGTATAAGTTTATCATTACATTTTAGAAGATCAAGCGTGGCTTAAAACAGCTGTTCATGCATTAATCATTAATCTTATTAATGCTTGTTTCTATCATAATATGGGACCTTTTGTCTCAATATTTGTCAGTTGTAATGAACTCAGTTCCATTGGTTTAGCTTGGGATTTGCTCTCGGAATCTTACAGATTATGTTGCCGTGTTTATATGAGATTTAATTAGTATTTAGTCAGTAACATATGTGCCTTCTTTTCAAGAGATGTTTTGCTTGTTTTAATGGGCGTATCAATGTCCAAATCGATAAAGGATATAAATCTCAATCACAACTTCGATAAAGCGCAACTTATGTTTTACCTCAGTCGTTGAAATTCTCCTCCTTCTCTTCCTGCATTCTTCTTGAAAAAGAAGAATAACTGAATTTCAACTTTATGTGTTCTTGTGATTGTATAAACCAAATGAATAACACGCAGTATTATACAAAGATCATTGTTGAAAGTGGATGAGACGTAAAACAAAATAATGAGAGTTTTATACATGAAACTTTGAATGTCAAGGTTTCGACCTTGACAGAATGCTATTATTGATCAACCTATAAAAGATAGTTAAGTTTACGAATAAAAATATAATCCTGATTTTGTATCAAATTTTTTCAAATATGCAATCAACTTTTAAAAGGAAAAAAGTTGTCTTAAGCAAATTCTTGAACATAACTGACGAAATCGATCTCAATATTAATACATGTGGTTGTAAAAACTGTTGTTAAAACAAATAATCATCCTAAATTTATATCCTTTATAAACTCTTTCCCCACCGTTTACTATTTTTTCTAACATAATAAGAACTTATTTCCTTAATCATATGCCTGGTTTCTCTAACAAAATAAGGATTCAAACTCAGGGCCGGTTTAGGAGTATGCCACCTGTAGGCTAAATCCATTTGCCCCCCCCCCCATATTTAAGAGACTCACGGTTAATAGACTTATATGTTATTATGCATATTATACATTCGTTTTATACAAACAATGAGAGATTCAGTTATTCAAATTAAATTGTGCTAAAGAGTAAAACTAAAACCACACAAAAATAGGTCATTACTGGTTTATTTGTTGACATTAAATAGATATATGTTATACAGGCTACCATAATAAAAACATGAATAATTTAAGCCAGTAATCACAACACAATCATAACTACACAGGAGCAGCAGAACACAAAAACATTACCGTTTTTCATCACCTATTAACACACTGTTTAACTGAAACGTAAGCAAGAGAGGTTAGGAAGGTTTGTTATGACCAAGGAGGTTTATTGTATAACTGGAGGTAATACTGCTTCACTATTTTTGTCGAAAAAGCCAGCCGGTAATTTTGTCAGGTTGGTACACTAGAGAGGCAAATTTCTCGTTTTTTGAACTATCCTAATTGGTTAAGTGAATCTACTCATGCAAATCACGGGAATAAAAGTCATACATTTTGTTCATCAGAGTTGTCTCCAGCATTACCTATATGGAGTTATTATGTGGAGTAAATTCGTATTACGCTATGAAAAGAATAAACATATTTCATTTCCGTAAATGAATACGCTACATATCAAAGATACGTATAAAGAAGTTTCTGTTATTAAAATAATCGAAATGTACATTTTCAATTTTTAGTAAATTGCCAAAGTGCTGCCCCTTAAATTTTGCCGCTCTAGGCTACAGCCTTTTCAGCCTATTTAGAAATCTGGGCCTGTTCAAACTTTTAAAGCTGCTAAAACTGGTTTTGACTTTTCAGATCACTTAAAAAAAAAATAATTAGTTTTATATTTTTCAAGTGATTGCAATTTTTAAATACTAAACGTTATCCCATCACCCCACACAAAGAAGGTACGATACACCGTAGTTGATTGCCGTATTTATGTTGCGAAGTTTCAGATTAATAATTGCATGTCTTGGCCGGTCTTACTTCAAAGCGAATTAGATGTTACACTATTTTGAATAACACTTTATTCATATTTGTTCAGAATTTATAGCCATATCTCAGGATTACTAAGACAATTGAAAAGCTGAAAGACAAAACTAAGGTAGTGGTTTAATGAATGTTTAAAGTTTTCAAGGCCCGAAAGTTTCTGACGCCAGTTGGTCCAAGTTCTTTACCTCTGTTCTGTTCTTGACTCTGCGGTTATTAACCAAACTTTTTCAACTGACAACCGCACTCTACTTCACCTATACTATTGCTTTTTACACATATATTAAACCCTATATAACTTATAGCTACTGTACTTAACAAATGGAGCTTAAATAAAATAAGTTGAGAGGTTATCGAAAAATAATCAGCTCATGCATTCGAAGCTAATTTACACGGTCGAGAGAATTTAGATGTAAAAAATGGGGTACCTGAACTCTTGGGTTTGTAGATTTGTTCTTTAGGTCGGTACACACATGCAAACCTATGTCCAAAATGGATAAATTTGTGTCTGTCGATATGTGTGTAAAGTTGTAGTGTACCCACTGTATTTTTTAAATGTTTGAATGGTTTAACTTAAAAACTTTGAATTTGAAAAAACTTTGTAGTTAACATTATTAAATATTACTTGATAATTAATAAATACGCAACACTGTAACACTGTAACAATTCATTGATGGTAAATCTGACCAGTTAAGAATAAAATAATGGTATTTTTGTCATAAAAATTAACCAAAACTCCTTTATTTATTTAATATATTTTTTAATCATAATTGCTATACACTTATTTACATACTAAGATACATATTTTAAACGTTGATTTTACTAATGCCCCTATTCATTACTTATTACTTCGGTAGTATGGTAATTTTATGAATTAATTGTACGATATATCTAACGCAATTATGATTATGAGAAACTATATACTTTGTTTTCATATGAACTATAAATACATCGCGTATAATTATAGATCTATAGACCACTTCAAGTAAATACTTGCCTTCGCATCGTTGTAACTTAAATCTATAACAGGAATATATTACCAGATTTTCGTGTTTATGGTGTTTGGTGGCGTAATATAAGAAGAATGAGAGCTAAGAGAATACGAGGATTAAGTCATTGTTAGTTTTTGTGTAGTAATTACTATTTTCTGCTCGCGGGTGAAGAAGGGGGGAGGAGTTGATGTCTGACCGCTCGGCTTCAACCCCCTCCCCTTCACTATCCTAAAGTATTTGGAGCAGTAACTTCCTTTACTTTCCTCAGTCTCTCAGCTCTCTTGGAGAGACTAAAGTCTGTTACCGTGAAAAACTCATTTTAAAAATGTATTAAGTTAAGTAGCTCGTTGATAACTCTAATTATTATCAATTAGTAAATTAATTTGTTAATAATTTGGTTTTTATAATAAACAATAACTATAATATTTGTATCCTCATGTAAGTTAAATTTACAGTAGTAGAAAGCACATACTCAAATGAACGGTAGAAATATTGTAAAATGTTTATTGTTATAAAATATGAAATGTTAATATTATTTTTCCAGTGTTTTATTTTATACTTTATAGTATATTTTATGGTAACTAGTGTTCTCATTGTTTTATTGTTTACGCAAATATTATAGTAAACCAACTGTAAATAATCTGTGTTTAAAAAAATATGTTTTTCGAGATTAACGATCAACCCAAATACAAATGGACATATATAACAATAATAATATAAAGGTTAATGACAATACTGGTTTATCATAAATATAGAATCTCTGTTAAATAAGGCAGTGTAAGATGTGCAACGAATTCACACACAAAAACTCAGCCAACCCATATATTTTTTAAGTTATTTACATTTAATGGAGTAATTAATTTTATGACACAATAATTCTCTTCCCCTAAACTTAATAATTTATGGCAAAATCAATTATTTAAAACATCACCCAATCATTGTATAACACGCCAACGCAACTAGAGCGTATTTTATGGCGTATATGAATGAACGATGAGAGTAGAATAGGTGAAATTACTTGTGTAGCCTTGATACTGTCTAATACCAACTGATTCTTTACTCAGGATCGTTATGTTATAGTCCAATGGCCAATGGCAGCTGGATCCAGTTTCGAAGCTTCACAAAATCTCTCACAATATTGCTTATAATCGATCTGGCGAACATCAGATTATGAAGCGAGCACTATACCACTCTGCTACCCAACCAGTTTATATCGTTTTATCGTTACGTGTTGTTGGTTTAATAAATAACGAACGAGTTTATTTAATTTTATGTACAGAGTTTTAACACAATTCGACCATTCCATTTTTATTTACTCTAACCGCTATACTGTTATAAATAACAATGTTTTAGTTTAATATATTTTCGTTCTATGTGAAAATAGAGATTATTTCTCATATTTTATATTTTATAGATATATTTCCGATAAAATTCGCAATCACAAGTAACAGTTAGGAGATTATAATCAGGGGGTTTAGAGTAGAGTTCATTATCTTCAACTGCTGTATGCGGTCAGAGGCTGCAGGGTTCCACTCAACGCTTCGGCTTAGCTTTACCAGGCAAGAATTAATTTATGCTAATTTATTTTCTTAGGAATACAAACAATAAATGATAGTAATTATACTAACGTTCGTCTTCCAATAGGAATACTTTTGATTTTAACGACTTACCAACAGAGTATTCAAAGTGCATCTCTTAATTTTTATTTAATTTACTCTTGGCCACTAAATTGTGTTTACAAAGTAAGAATATGTATTTATTAGCTAGAAAACCTGTCGCCTACTGTAGTATTTAATATTGAGGGGAAAAAGGAGTATGTTGAAACCCTAGTTCGTGCAAGACGCACAACTGCAATGGTTTGTACATATGATCGTTTTAACTACTTAATGGTGTTTACAAGTACAGTACCGTAATGGTTCAAATGTTTGAACCCAACAGTATAACATCTAAGAATGACGCATCATGTCTTGGATAGGTCGCCGTGCGACTCTGGTTATGTGACCAAAGCCTTCGTGCTGTGGATACATAATGTCAAACACTGTAATGGAAAACTCGATTTTCATCTAAATGAGAGCGTCAGCAAATTTTTTGGCTCCAATTTATTTTCATGATTTCTCTGCACGAAGGACAATTAAACCACTTAACTGCATCGTTATCTTTGCCTCAGCCAGCACAGTAGAACTTTGCAGAGGAACGAGTTTTATTATTTTATTGTAATTATCATTTCCCTTTATTTAATTGATAAGAACGTTCCCAAATAAACATAAGAACGTATCGTTTAGGCCCTACGTGTTCATGTCGGAAACAATTTTAAAATATAAACTTAAACAAATTGGTACTTTTTAATCTTTAAATAGAAGTATATTAAATATTTATTTTATGTTTACAAACAGTGGAAACACTCAGTTTTTTTAGATGCTCCAAAATACTTTAAACATATTTTTCCATACTTTATCAATAAAAGTAAAATTCCTAATTCTTACATGAAATTCTGGTTTAAATATTATTTACATCCATAAGTAGGACATGCTCACACACCACAACATTTTACATTTGATTTTAGTCACAGATTTATTTGGTATGTAGTAAGATCCGTTTCAAGTAACAATCCCACCTGTTATTCAGCGTTTTTAGATGGTTAAAAGGCCTACTGATGCTCAAATTAAATTTTTGAAATGTAAACATGTTTTGCTAGAAACCAAATATTTTGCTGTAAACCAAATATAATATTATTTATTAGGATTAATTACTTTTTTGTTGGGTAGAATTATTATTTACGCATTACTTTATTAGTTACGAATGTACGTGTTTGAAGTAGTGAGGTTTATACACATTCTTTGGTTACTATCTCTTATTTTTACTCGCTTTGTGAAACCATGATTATACACGTCATAAACATTTTTGATTTATTTTCATTTTGCTATATTGTTTGTTATTGTGCGTTATATAACAATATTAAACGTAATATTGTGAAAAAGTTGTTCCTGGATTTTATCTGCTTGTAATAAAAAATAAACTAATATTTATTATTTTTGTTTGTTGTATTATTATTATTCTTTTATTTGTAAACTGTTTGAATTGTCATACCTATCTTCCAAAATTATGTGTATTTTTTAATTTACTACGTTATTGTTAGTATTGTTTTGTCTAACAATTATATTTGGTTTTTCTACTATGCATTTTACATATGATATTTTGTGATAACATTTTCAAATGTTTTCCAATTTAAGTTTCTAGGACCTAAGGATTAATAACTAAATTTATAAGTTTGGGATGGGGGAGAGGTTTCTTCCTCAGATCATTTTCTCACTAATTCACCCACTTATTTATTGAAGCAATACCAACTAACCAGCTGCAGCCAGGTTTGCCAGGACTGCCAAAGCCGTTTGTCAATACACCAGTCATATTAATCATGAATAATACCGATATGTCTGCAGTATTATTGTCAACTTTTTTATAACACATAAAATTTAAAAAATTATTAATAACCATTAATAAATAACCGTAAAAGTATTATTAAACCATGAAAAAGGTAAATGTTTGGGGTATTCTTTATGTGCTCGATTATACCGCAATATATAAACAAATTGGTTCATAAATACCTATAATATCACTGAAAAACATTTGGTTTGGCTATTATACATTAGTGAAATGCGCCAAGTGGTCTTACTATCGATCCGCCTGTTTCTTGCCCACGAAAATAAATTGAATACTAACCAATATCAATATCGGTTGCCAATATCAAAATAGAGTGGGGATATCATAATATTGTATTTACTCACTGGTTTAAAAGATTTGCTGATATATATGATGCAGCACTCTAAACGAATGTGTTTGTTGTTAAATGTGACAGTGATTTGCACCAGCGTGTTGCGGGTCACTGAAAGAGTTTCAGATGATCCTTGACTGTTGACTCGATAGAGTGGGTAGATTTTAAATGAGGTTACTAGACAATATCTAATATATTTAAATAAGTACGTTGAAATATCCCTTAGATCCGAACGTGCGTGTCGTAAACAAATCGAGCACATAATTTCTGAACAATTTCTTTTGAGATACACATTTTTACTACTCATCAGAACAGCAATGATCAAATAATATAGAATTGATTTATTTTTTATATCCTTCTACAGCATTCAAAACAAATTCTTTGAGAACTTTTTTTCCGGTTCATGCAGTAAAAACTTAGTGCAAAGGTTTGTTAAATTGCATTGCCGTTTGAAACCTTTAAAAACGAAACGAGACCCCGTTAAATGTGAAGTATGTTTAAAAAGCAGGACGTGAAATGAAAATGACTGACTGTATAACTTTTTAGGGTTAGCCTATATAAGTCAAGTTTTTAGTAAATAGAAAAAGTGTTAACAACAAAACATATAATTTTATTACGGGAGATATTACGAAATATGATAGCAACTATAGATTCGTTTTGGTTCCGAATCCACAGTTTTACAATAAATTAAGTTTTTAACAACTCCGCTGTTCAGCTACGGTTTTTCATTACGAATAGCAAATATTAGGAGGTTCGTTAGCGCTTTTGTGTTCGTTGTCAGTCGGAATTGCTAACTATTTGTAATGAAAAGTTTTTCTATTTTAGGGCCAGTCTTTTTTAAATTTTCAAATATTATTAATTTATGTACCCATTTTTCATTATATTATGCTAATATATATATATATATTAGAAAAATATTAAAACGGGTGAACCAATTTTTATATGTTGTATTTAAAACCCTTTTCATTTTTAGATTCAAACCACGTAAACTACATTAAAGAAACCAAAATAGATATTTTTTTAGTTAAGTTTAAATTACATCAAATTCCGGCTAGATTACCGTTTGTTGTTCTTATAAGTACAGTAAAGGTACTTATCAATGGAGTCATACAATCCTGAGATTAGTTTGAAAGAACATCAGCTAGTATATCCTCCGCGCTTTATGTCTCCGTTGAATTTAAGCCGTAGGTGGCGTTCGGCACACCTCGAGGCGAAGCCCTACGAAAACAGCTGTTCAATGACAGAAACATTTCAAGTTACTATATCGTACGCGTATGCTTCCCTAATAGGGTCTAGCTGCTTGTGGGGCCATTCTATTTTAATTCTGTACTTTTCTTTTTATACAAAATACACGCCTAAGATTTTGGGCGTTTTTCAATTAAAAGGTTTTGTCTAAGCGTAAAATAAAAGGTATCAGAAATCTGGAACATATTAAGCCCTTTTTGTCCTATTTTAATTAATAAATGTCTTTATATTTACAAAATATAACATTTAAATCATGATAGCATGTATAGAATACCGCCGTCGCAGCAAACCTGATTACTCAGCGAATTTTCAATGCAATTATATGTTTTAATATCGCATAAAGCTGCTTACTAAGATTTGTCAATATACATTCATAAATAAGCAAAATATAACAATATAATTATATTCTCCATAAGAATAATATGGGGGCTGAGTACGCAGGTTTGCTGCAAGAAGGGATACAAAATATGGGTTGTTATGCAAATATAAATATAACTCAACTAGGTCAAGCCACATCCCAAGTTTCATCAATATACATCCATAAGTAAGCGATAGATGACATTTGAATTATTCTCCATAAGAATAACATGGGAGTTGAGTACCCAGGTTTGTTGTAACAAAGTAAACAACAAATGGGTTTTTGTCCAACTTTTTTTCATAATTCAACTAGGTAAAGCCACATCCAAGTTTTATTAACTTATGTCCATAATTAAGGGCGATATAATATTTTACTTATCCTCCTTAAGGATGGACGCTGAGTACGGAGGTTTGCTGCAAAAGGAAACATCGGTAAAAATTTGTTTTTGACAAATAATAAATAATAAACCACAATAAGATGAAGCCATATCCCAAGTTTCGTCGGTATACATTCATAAATAAGCTAGATACATATTTGTTCTTGTTCTCCATAAGAATGACATTGGACAACGTACTGTGCTTAGCACTTTAAATATCTCGGTCCATTGACGTAGAGCAATGATCAAAACACCAGATTGTGTGTTTTTCAAGCTCAATCCAATGGTGCAAATTAAAATTGGACTTTCTCAAAGATTATATGTAAAAAACTAAAAAAATTAAAACACTTTTGGGGTACAAAACCCCCCCAAAATACCCCTTCCGATTAGTCGATCTATCTGGTTTTCGAACTTAAAGTCATAAATGTTGCTTTGCACGTTTGTAATAAATTTCATCAAAATCGGACGATGTTTACGAGAGTTATCATGCTCACGGACACATACAGTATATATTTTTTAATATGGAAGAAAAGGAAAAAATGCTCTGTCGCAGCAAACCTGCGCTCTCAGCGAATTTCCAGTTTTAGCGAATTTCCCCTATAGGGAAGAAGCTATTACCGTAGGTCTCATGGTAAGACTTAAGCCCGAGACCATGATAACTTTTTGTTTTGAGGTCCCCAGATACCAAAAACACTATTTGTTCAAAATTATATATGTGTATATATATATGTGTGTGTGTGTGTGTGTGTGTGTGTGTGTGTGTGTGTGTGTGTGTGTGTGTGTGTCCGTTACCGCGATAAATTTTGAAAGAAGCGCCCGATTTTGTTGAAATTTGGCTCAAATGTGGAGAGTAATATTTATGACTTTAAGTTCGAAAACCAGATCGATCGGTCTATTAGAGGAGGGTTTTATGGGGGTTTAAAATTTTCCAAAAATCAGTTTTTTGAACTTTCTACCCTAAAATTTTAAAAACACTAGATTTTGGTTACAGCCATTTTATATAGCTTAAAAAACAAACAATTTAGTATTTTTAATCATTAAGCTAGGTTTAGTGGTTGTGGAGAAAAGACAAAAAATGTGTCCATAAAATTCCCCATGTTAATCTTAAGGGAATACGGTTTTTAGATTTTCCTCAGATAATTTCACTAAAACCACCACATTTCTTTCTAACAATCAGTTTAGCTCTAAAAAAAATCATTTTGGCGTTTTAATTGTTGTTTTACGTCCAACCGTTGCAGTGATATTCAAAGTGCTAAACACAGTAAGTTGTCCAATGTTATCCTTACGGAGAATGAATAAAATGTTATATTTTGATTATTTATGTATGTATATTGATGAAACTTGGTATGTGGCTTCAACTAGTTGTGGTATATTGATATTTGCACACAAAAATGGTTTTTGTTGATTTTTCCCAGTAGCAATAAACCTGCATACTCGGCCCCCATGTTATTCATATGGAGAATAAGGTAAGGTTTATATCTCCCTTAGTTATGAACCTAAATTAATAAAACTTGCTATGTAGCTTCACCTGGTTGAGTTATATTGATAATTGCAAAAAACAAATATCTTATCTTCCTTGTTGCAGCAAACCTACGTACTCAATCATAATGTTATTCTTATAGAGAATAAATCAAATGCTATATATCACTTATTAATGAATGTATTTTTGTGAAACTTGGTAAGTGGCTCTAGGTAGTAGTGATACCCACATATATGCATTGGAAATTCGCTGAGTACGCAGGATTGCTGTGTCGGGGGTATTTATATTTGTTTTAATACCGCATAAAGCCGCAAACCAAGTTCCTTTAATATACATTCTTAAATAAGCAATATATAAAATTTTAATTATTCTCCATAAGAATAACATGGGGCTGAGTGCACAGGTTTGCTGCAACAAGGAACACAAAATATGGGATTTTATGCAAATATAAATATGACTCAACAAGGTCAAGTCATATACCAAGTTTCATCAATGTACATTCATAAATAAGCGATATATGCCATTTTAATTATTCTTCATAAGAATAACATGGGAGCTGAGTAAGCAGGTTTGCTGTAACAAGGTACACAAAAAATGGGTTTTTATGCAAATATCAATAGAAATCATCCAGGGGAAGGCACAAACCAATTTTTATTAAATTGTGTTCATAATTAATGGAGATATAATATTTTACTTTTTCTCCATAAAAATAACAAGGGGGCAGAGTACGGAGGTTTGCTGCTACGGGAACCATCGGTTAAAATTGTGTTTTTGTGTAAATAATAATAGACCACAACCAGATGAAGCCATAAACCAAGTTTTGTCAGGATACGTCCATAAATAAGCCAGATATAACATTTATTTTATTCTCCACAAGAATAACATTGGACAACGTACTATGTTTAGCACTTTCAATATCTCTGTAACCAATTGACGGAGAGAAATAATCAAAACACCAAATTGAGTGTTTTTTTTAACTGAATTTAATTGTGAAAACTAAAATTTGACTTTTTAAACTATTACATGTAAAAACCTCAAAAAAATTGTGGGGTACAAAACCCCCCAAAATACCACTTTGGATTGGCCGATTTGTCTGGTATTCGAACTTAAAGTCATAAATGTTGCTTTACACGTTTCAACCAAATTTCATCAAAATCTGTTTTTTACGACAGTTATCGTGCTCAAGGACACACACACACATATATATATATATATATATATATATATATGAACAGTTTCGAACGCATGGTGTTTTTGGGGTCTGGGGATCTCAAAACGAAAAGTTGTCATGGTCCCGGGCCTAGGTCTAACCATGCCGACTACGATAATGGCTTATTCCATATAGGGGAAATTCGCTAAAAGACAGTATTACTATTTGTTTTTGTAATGTAGTTTCGTCTGAAGTTGGCAAAAGCCGATATATTACGAATTTATAAGTAAGTTGATCTTTTAATTTTAATATATATATGTATATACATACACTTTTGAACAATGGTATTTTTGGCATCTGGGGACTTCAAAACGAAAAGTTATCATGGTCCCGCGGGCCTAGGTCTTACCATGCCGACTACGGTAATAGCTTCTTCCGTATAGGGGAAATTCGATAAAATCGTATTATATATTCTTAATATCCACCCAAATCCCTTTATTTAAGACATTTGCTTTACCCAGAGTATTGCTATTTGCTTCTCCCCCTCCTCCCCCCGAAATGGATAGGTGGCAACATACTCCGGAACTCCTCTATTGGCCAATGTTAACGTAGCTACAACATTAATGGTATTAATGAAATTGATAATTAAAAACAAAAGAGGTAAGTTTTTAATTTCCAAAAAGAATAACATTGAACGACATATTTCGTTTGCTGCT
Source organism: Allygus modestus (assembly GCA_963675035.1). Taxonomy (NCBI): domain Eukaryota; kingdom Metazoa; phylum Arthropoda; class Insecta; order Hemiptera; family Cicadellidae; genus Allygus; species Allygus modestus. The sequence goes on from OY776111.1 coordinate 321,566,231, forward strand.
AAATGCATATTTAAACTGTCTCCTCAACCGTTAATCGTAGAATAATAATTCAAAATACTAATTTATTTAGTTTTTGAAGTGTTTTACTGGTGATTAGAAAAATGTATAACTGAACGAAAAATCCAAACAACATCCGTTTTGGAACGTTTAAGCCCCATAATTATTGAACTCTAATTTCCCCATGAATGCGGGTGGTTTAATTTTCTTAGAACAGTGCAGCACTAACCAGCATATTTGAATATTGAGGCTGTTTTGAGAGTTGTTGATATTTCATGTCTATGGCGGTTTTTCGGGATAGATAAAATTAAATTTAAAAAAGAAGATCACGCTGATAAACCGTGGGTTGGTGCCTAGATACCAAATTTGGGAATAATCTACAGATCTACACATACATACAGATAAGAAGACAACCATAATCTCAAAAAAGACCTTATGGATCCAGGGAGCACCAAAACAAATATTCTCACCGATAACTCATATTCGAAAGTTTTGATGAAAACGATAATTTTTCAATATATGTATAATGTATAAGGAGAGAGAGGAAATATTAACAGTAACGGAATAACAAAGGGGCCAATAAAATAACCTCATGTACTTTTTATGTTGCTCTTGAGTTAGTTATACATTCATTTCATAAATACGCCAATTTATAATATACCAATTTTTAATACACCAATTTAGTTAGAAATTGTCTATTAAAAACATTTAATATATGGCCAATAACATCGTTGAACGTAAAAATACACAGCAGCTACCACGACGCGACGGTGACGCGACGCCTTACTCACAATTTTAAACCTTATGGGACCTCTGATTGTGTTTGCATGTGAGCCAATTTCCCCTGCCATTACAATACCTGGTAGACAGACATGCGGACAGTCACGTGACGGGGTAGAGGTCACGACCCACAGGTGACCTTCTATAGCAGGTCAAGGTCGAGATAGCGATAACGTTATCTGATCAAGTGGTCGGGAAATCTTGCGTGATTTGTTTGCGTGAACCTTCTGAGATTCCTTGCGTTTCTTGTGATTGATCAGTTGAAGCCGTTATTCACGTAAAAACTCACAACTATATCGTGTGTGTAATTATCTACTGGAAATGTTTTTTGTACGAAACATTTTGAAAAGCTTTTGAAAATATACGAATTTCTTTTAGTGATCGACACACCTAACACAATTGCAGCTGTATATTTAAAATCTAAAATTATCCACTTATTCAGGTTTAAAATTACATATATATATATATAGGTTATATACGTAATATAATTATACATACATCCCATACATAATATATTTACAGGGTGTAAAAAAAAACCTTTCAGAACTTAGTGACATCATTCGTCATACAAAAAGAAAGAAAAAAGTTCATATGAAGGTATGTCCTAGAACACTTAGTTTTCCGTTTATCTGTCTGTATGTGTTTTTACTTAATACGTTATATCTTAGGAACACCTGAAGATATCGACTTCAAACTCGGTACATATATTACATATAATAAGACCCATTTTAGTATGAAATATCAAGTTTATTTTTGTACCATTTCAATATGGCGGCCATTTTTGTCTTTCAAAGCTAAATATCTTAAAAACGGTAAAATTTATGAAAAAAACTGTAAGAATCAAAAATGTTGTGGCATTTTGTCCTAAAAGTAATAATATGAAAATACTAACTATAGCATAGTAAATAACTGAGTTGTTGTGTTTTTTATGAGATAAAGCATCAGAAATGACAAAAATTGACAAATATATATATATATATATATATTCTTTTAAACTATAAATCTTTAATAAAATTTACTTATCACCATTAAAATAAACTCGAAAACTAAATATTTTGAAGCATATACTAAGTAAATGACTATCGATTTACTTACATACTATAAATAAATATATATATATATATATATATATATATATATAAATATTGATAGTGCATAATTACTTTTTTCAACTAGGTATTTTTATTATTTTTCCACGACTTCTGATTACAGAGAAGACAGAAATGTAATTAAGCATAGCTGTAAACGCAATAAGTTGTTCAATATTATTCGTATACCAATAAACAGTATACAACAAACAAAATTTTCAATCGTGGTGCGGTGTATTGTTTGTGGGAATAAACAAGTGATATTTTCCCTCTTATTTTCAGATCAATTTCATTAAAACTTGACATGTTGGAGAAGTTAAGTTAGACCAATAACGGATATTCGGAATATGTTGCCACGCAACTCGGGACTGTTGGGGTTAGGAGAAGGGATCTTCCTCTTATAACCACTGTGTGTCGCAAATAACTCAGTAATGCGCCCAATAAAGGGATTTGAGATGACATTTCTGAAGAATACACATATTTTACTAATGATTAAAATCATCACACTACTGATTCATACTACTGAACTTTACACAGTATATGTTTTATTTATATTACATTACTTTATGTTGTCAAAGTATAAACGTAAACTTTTGATCCCTGAAAACGTTTATTTCAATATTAAAATGTTTTGTGGACCAGGTAAAACGGAGTGGCTCAGCATTTTTTGAGAAATTTGGATTTTTCATGTTTTTTAGCCGTTTTAGGGGAGGGAGTTGATTACCCTTTAAAATCAAAAATTCAAAAAGAAAAATTAAAAACTCCTGGAGATACTGTGGTTTACCTACATATTAATTTTGATCGGTATTTCGGCAGATTGGTGTGTTCTATATTTCTGTACACAGACAGGCAGACACACGAGTTACCTCAAAAACCATTGTTTTGGGTTCCTCAAAAATAATTTGTTCACCAATTCTATAATTTGGTTGAAAACAATACTTTTTCCATAAATAGGGGAAGAAAGTAAGAATACAAACTATATATTAGAAACTTTACTTGTAATATATATTTTATGGACAAACTCAATAGCAATACATTTCAAATAGATAATTTATAAGGCGAGTAAAAACTTCAGCAATCAATTGTTTTACATCCATCTGACGCGACGCCACGCTCAAGAACGCTTTAATAAACAAATCAGTTTGTTCTTGGTGGAAACGCCACGCCACGCCACGCCACGCTATGCTCCGCTCCAAATCGCTCTGTGTGACCTGTCTCAGTCTCATTGCTCACTGTGGTTTAGTTTTAAACGCCACGGACACGTCACACTATCTGAGTGTTTTTACCCTAAACCCAATATGGCCTCCACCTCCAACGTCCTCAATAAAATGTCATAAGTTGGCAACCCGCACCCCCCCCCCCTTTAGTCAATTCTGATCAGCACGTATGCATGGTTGTAATTAAAAAATAACAATTTAGGCCTATGTGCTGTTTTTTTAAAGATTATTATTACATTTCAAGCATGTGTTTTCAAATTTGGTGAATATATTAGACAAATGTATAAATGCTTAAGCTGGTCTGTTAAAGCGCCTTAACACCTAATCCAAATCAAATATTTTAAAATCTTAAACTGTATGAATCTTAAACTGTATGAACCGTAACAAGGGCCAAAATCAGCAATAAAACACATTTTAGCTGTGCCAAATATCTTTAAGTAAGAATTCCCAGTATTTCGATGCGTTTTAACAAATATCTTGCACTCTATGTCTACAATAGTAACACAATGTTACCAGCTAGGTCAATTAAGTAATCAGTGTTAAGAGGGGGCTCCAGTCCCCGGCTCCTCCCTGCTTGTTCTAATGTTAATGTTAAGTCTAATGTTAACTTTCAAACCCCTCCCACCTCAATGCACCTTGATATCAAAAATAGTTCATAATAAAAATCATAAATGTTGAATTTTTTAATTTTATTGAACGATTATTATTTTTTATATAAAAATTGTACTCATTGAACCCACCAGTTAATCTTTAAAATGAGCCATAAATAAATGATATCGGATAATCCGTTGAGGAGGGTCTGACTTTGAAAGATAACATTACCTTATACAGGAAGCAAGTAGAAACGCCAAGTTTCGTGAATGGTGCCCCCTCTTAATGCTAAGCTATTTGTAATAATATATATACCCAAGTATATTAGGTCCAAAGTAGTTTAAAAGTATTGTTTTATTTATAGTAAATAAAACTTGATCAGTACCTTTCTCTTAATTACTTAGTTCTGCGCAGCATGTTTAAACAAACGCTTTTTTATGAAAGTAATCCCCCACCAGTATCTGAAAACATTTAAAATGTATATTTAAAGGTATAAAATGTTTCAGGTACCTCTGTTATATTTGTGCCTCGTATATTTTTGAGAAGATATAAACAGCTTAGAGCGGTGGACCGTTCCTGTCCACGACTGACCTACTTTAATGATCGCCAACACAGGAGTTTACTGTTGTTTGTGTGCTCGTCCGTTGCAGGCTGGATCAAGTTATAGTACTAAATATATATATACGTACTAAAATGTTTGTTCCGAAATCTCGCCACGAGGATATTAAGAAAAATGTATAAAGGAAATACTATTCTATGAACGCTTGAATTTATTTTTGACAATTCTATTGCATACTGCAAGTTTTGGCATTTGGACTGAGTATTAGGCTGTTTTATTCTAGCAAAACCTCTGAAAGATATGGGTCAAACAAATAATGGAGGTTGCTGATCTATGAACACAATAACCGGAACAAATTACAGGCCGTGTTTCGTGATGGGCACAATTCCCGCGGGAACAAAGGGGTGAACGTCCTCCTCAGACACGTGGCAGCTTTAGCCACTTGAACAGAAAATAAATCCCATTTATACAGCGAGTGAAGGTACTAGGTTTATCCTAAATCCTAAAGTAATCCTCGGCTAATCCTAACGGTTGAGCAGCTGAAGCGACTGACCCGATTGGCCAGATCGATATGACCTTGACTTGTGCACCAATCAGAGCGAGGAGCGCTCGCCTCTCATTGGTTCCCACCACGGAGGTTCCCGCCACGCCGGGCGATGATCGAGTCGATACGCTTGTAGCTTGTATACCGATCTGATAATTAATTCATTCTCCCGGTGGTGTCGACATGTTATCGGAATGTAAACGTTTCACGAGTAGACAAGTGTGAGCGGTTGGTACCCTAACACAAGATTAAAGAATAAATATTTGTTTACACCAATTTTAATATTATATTATAGAATTTGATATTATCATGGTATTTGGTATTTGATAATATTTGATACTATGGTACATAATATGGTCCCTTCCATTCACTTATTAACTATGCCGAAACGGTCCACACGGGACAGACGCAGGAGGTAACAGGAAACAGGAAGTATGGGATTCGCCTTTGGGGTAATTCTGTTTATGCATCCAAAGTGTTCATATGCCAAAACAGGCCTCAAGAGTCTATTTTTAATTGTCTTAGACAATTTAACAAGTTGACAACTATACAAAACAAGTTTCCTGAAACTGAATATTATTACTATTCCGTCTGTATACATTGTAAGTAAGTTACTTCATGTCAAACAGTATTATTAGCTTTAATTAGCATTATACGTTTTGTTATAATTTGCGGCATGTAAATAAAAACTGTTTACAACACATCAAAATATATTTACACTTACAGGCCTTTTACCATCTTTAGACTTGTGGATGAATGCAGTATAAGTATAAATATATTTTGAAGTGACGTACGACGTTTTATATTTACATCCGTAAAATCATTTTACAACTGTTTTCGTAACTCGATAAATGGTTTCATCATACTTACTGATTGTTAAAATTGTTATTTATTTTCTGCATGCACGTTTTAATTGTTATAAATTAATTTACTTTCTTTACTTAATTACTTATTTAACTAAGAATTTCAGGCAATTTTGTTTATCATTAACATCACACTTTTGTTTTTTCAGATGAATTTCTTCTCGGTTTCATGGAGACTTTGTCTTAGTTGAGCCTGTACGGTGTATTAGGTTCTCAAAGGCATCTGTATATAAACCTAACTCGTACCAGGATATTTAGGAAACTTAAATCTGATACCCACCAACCACATCCTTGAATGACAAAACTGGAGGGAAAATGCTAGTTTTTGATAAATTGGTTTTACATTTTCTCCTAAGGTCACAAGTTAAATAAAAGTTCAAGATGAGACACACACTCCTGTTTGAGATATTGAAACTTGATCAGCTGTGTGTTGTTGGGATAAGCTTCATGTGAATATAACAGTTTTTAGCAAACGTGCAATAGCATTGCCAGGACGTAACGTTCCCAGGCTGTCAGAAAGACGCACTAATGTGTGTTGTATTTTGTTCTTTCTTATTCTGCTATGCTTCGGTGGCAGCATCTTATACGCTGTATTTCCGTCTTAGTCACAAACCACCTAAAACTTAATTTCACACCTATGGCTTGATACCTCCGCAGTCTATCCCGTGGGTCAATTGGCATGGAAGCCAAAGAAGGCCTTGTCCAATCAGGTGTTAGGTTAGGTGAAAGGTTGTACCAGGTTATGATCTAGAAACATTATCAATCATGATAATTCAGGAAGGGTGTAGTATCTCTTTTCTGTGAGATATTGTTTCAGTCTCTTTTTGAATTTGTTAAAGTGCTTAATGTCATGAATGTTAAATTCTAGGAGTCCCAATGGTGATTCAGAAAAAAACATTCACTAACAAATTAAAATGTGATAGATGTATCAAGGAACTTGTTGGTGGTTAGTATATTTAATCTAATAGTATGTGAAGTACCTTTTCCCATAAATAATATTACTGCAAATTTATATATACAATTTAAAGAAAATATATTAAATATTTTCAATCTTTTGACATTTATTTGTTTAATAAGGTGGCAATATTATACTGCAGTATTCTAGCAGCAGTTTAACTAAAGATGTATACTAATAAATTATGAAGAAGTCATCTTTTGAAATTCTATAAAGCAAACCCAGTAATCTGATACATCGATTGCTTGATTCTATATGGTTTTCAGGACTAAGCGATGAATTCATAATTATTCCCAGGTATTTACTAAATTTGTTTCCGGTTTTCAAAACATGTTCAAATTGACTTTGTAAATGGAATAAATCTCTATAAGAATATTTTTAAAAAATTATAAAGATCAAAATTTCAAAAGATTTGTTTGTTTCAAAATTCCATAAATTCCAACAAACCTTTATTTAAGTATATGGTAGTAGTGAGAGATGGTGAGTTCTACGCCAGCAGGAGCAGCAGTACCTCCTCCTCCTCCTCCTCCTCCTCCTCCTCCTCCTCCTCCTCCTCCTCCTCCTCCTCCTCCTCCTCCTCCTCCTCCTCCTCCTCCTCCTCCTCCTCCTCCTCCTCCTCCTCCTCCTCCTCCTCCTCCTCCTCCTCCTCCTCCTCCTCCTCCTCCTCCTCCTCCTCCTCCTCCTCCTCCTCCTCCTCCTCCTCCTCCTCCTCCTCCTCCTCCTCCTCCTCCTCCTCCTCCTCCTCCTCCTCCTCCTCCTCCTCCTCCTCCTCCTCCTCCTCCTCCTCCTCCTCCTCCTCCTCCTCCTCCTCCTCCTCCTCCTCCTCCTCCTCCTCCTCCTCCTCCTCCTCCTCCTCCTCCTCCTCCTCCTCCTCCTCCTCCTCCTCCTCCTCCTCCTCCTCCTCCTCCTCCTCCTCCTCCTCCTCCTCCTCCTCCTCCTCCTCCTCCTCCCCTCAGAGCGATCTGGCTTATCATAGGTCGGATCTGAATTCTGATTGCAGATTATTGTTCGTCTTGTCAAGCCGAGTCATTTGAGTACCCACATCGTACACTTTGGATGATGTTTACAAAAAAGGGGCCCGCACCACAATTTTGACCTTTTTTGTTTTTTTGCATTTTCGGAATCTCCTCGTCAAGACGAGTCATTTGAGTACCCACATCGTACACTTTGGATGATGTTTACAAAAAAAAAAGGGGCCCGCACCGCACTTTTGACCTTTTTTTTGTTTTTGCATTTTTGGAATCTCCTCGTCAGACTACACCCTACCGTCATACGCCTGGGATGTCATGTTAAGGACCTGTCGAGTGGAGCTTGATACGATACAGGACTTTGACATGTACCTCTTCTTCGAGCAAGGCATCAGAGGAGGTATTTCCCAGGCGATCACCAGACACGCCAAGGCCAACCATGACGGATGTCGCCCTGAAGATCGACGACTTGAAGAGCCAACGCATCACCTGCTATACTTGGACGCCAACAACCTTTACGGTTGGGCCATGTCCCAGTGTCTTCCACAGGGACACTTCCAATGGCTCAGCCGCGAGGAGATCGCGTCCCTGGATATTGCAGCGTTGGACCCCGAAGGACCCACGGGCTACGTCTTGGAAGTTGACCTTCGCTACCCCGCCCACCTGCACGACCTTCACAAGGATCTTCCTTACTGCTGCGAGACCAAACGTCCGCCAGGAGGGAAATTCAAGAAGCTCGTTACGACTCTGGATGACAAGAAGAACTACATCTGTCATTACAGAATACTGCAACAGGCGCTGGAAAACGGACTGGAGCTTGTGAACGTGCATCGCGCCATCTCGTTCCGTCAGTCTCGGTGGTTGGAGAGCTACATCCTAATGAACACCGAACTGAGGAAGAAGGCCACGACCAAGTTTGAACAAGACTTTTTCAAGCTTATGAACAATGCGGTCTTTGGCAAGACGATCGAGAATGTTCGCAAGCGAATGAACTCTAAACTGGTGTGTACGCCGGAGATGTTCAGGAAGTACGTGGCCAAGTCAAACTTCCTGGACCGAACCTACTTCAACGATGACGTCGCCATTGTCCACATGTCGAAAGTCAATATCGTCCTGGACAAACCGCTCTACGTCGGAATGTGTGTCCTCGATCTGAGCAAGTGGCTCATGTACGACTTCCTTCGGAAGATGAAGAACCGCTACGGCGATCGTCTGATGGTTGACTACATGGACACTGACAGCTTCGTGTTCGACGTCCAGACTGAAGATGTTTTGGAGCATCTGGATGATTTTGACACCAGTGCGTACCCCCAGAACCATCCCTGCTACAGCCCCATCAACGCCAAAGTCATCGGAAAGTTTAAGGATGAGTGCAACGGTCTTCCTCTGCTCGAGTACCTCGGTCTTCGCTCGAAACTTTATTTCATGGATATTGTCGAGTTCGAGGAGAGGACCGAAGATGACGAGTTGCAGGTCATGACGGTGAAGCGCGCCAAGGGAGTCGCTAGAGGTGTTGTAAAACACAATCTAACCTCTGACGACTATCGGGAATGTCTTTTCAATGGCGTGTTGAAAAGAACCATCAACACCAGGTTCCAGTCCCGAAACCACCGCGTCTTCACAGTTCAAGTCGAGAAGCTATCCTTGAGCTATAATGATGACAAGCGTTACATCCTTCCGGACGGTGTAAATACACTGCCTTGGGGACATATTGACGTACCACCTCAGCCCGAAGACATCCCTCAAGACGATGAAGAGGCGGCGGATGAGTAGCGTTGAGTGGTTGTGCCATATTACCAAAGACCCTGACTTGACTTGTATATTATTTTGAAAAATCTAGGCATTAGTTTGTATCGAGTCTCGTAAAACTTAGAAATGTGCTCCTTTTTTTTCTAGTCATTAGTTTGTGTCGAGTCTCGTTTTTTCTAGTCAATCCCAAATGTTCAGGAGTACATACTCGATGTAAAATATATTTAAAGTGTGTAAATAAATAGCCAAATTGTTTATATATACATTCGTCTTTTTTTCTCCCCTCACATAATCTTAAGATACAAAAGTAAAAAGAAAATATATATATATATTCAGGAATATGTTAATTCATATAAACCAGGTTCAGATATGAATGTTACTTTAGAATCATTGTATGATAGGTCTGTCCCATTTTGGGGCAGGCCTATAATTGTACGTTAGGTCTACCCCAAAAGTGGGATAGACCTATGAGACCTCAGGTGGTTGAAAACTGTTGTTCAATTGGTTTAATTACCAGGTGGGAGATATTCGCTCCCCCTAACACATAATGGCTTAGGGGGGAGATTTTCGCTCCCCCATACTACAGGAATTGTTGAAGACAAGAATGCACCTGCTAATGCCATTGTATGAGAGGTCTGCCCCACTTTGGGGTAAAGGAGGAGAGGATGGGAAATAATAAGAATATTTCTTTTTATTCTGAGTACACAACTAGTTTATTGAGAAAAAAAATGCAAAATTTCAAAATTCAATTGGTATACATTTGTGCAAAGAGTCTTCTGATCAATGCGTCGTTGTGGCCAGTAGATGAGTGTTCAAAGAGCTGCACAAAGTCCGTCATCTTCATACCGTAGTGGGTGCGGCAGTACAGGAATACAAGGCAGTATTGACCGCAGACCAGAGTGTTGTCACTTTGAAGGCGATGCTCGTTGTACAGGTAGCGACGAGCGTTGCGTCTCAGGAATCCTTGGTAGAATTGAAGATGTGGCGGTTGACCGTAGCTGTCAAAGAATTCAATTATTCCTCCTCCTTTGTTAAGGTAGAAAGCGACCCAGTGAGTGCCGTCTTCATTGTGCGGATCAGTGTTCACAATCATAGCAGTAGATGGTGAAATATAATGGGGCAATTGATCCGCAGCGTAGACACCAACATTCTGTACGGGCAGTTTAGCCATACACTTTTGTATCTCTAAGGTATTCATTCTACTGTGTCGACGCCACAGTCAGTAGTAGGAGTAGTAGTGCTAGTAGCAAAACAAAAGCAGGAACTGGTATCACTCTCACCATCGTCAGCGTAATCATCAGCGTCATCGATATTTGTACTTAGATGTAACCAACTGCGCAATGTGATGCAATTGGTTAGAGCGCATCGTGTGTGAGTTGTTCTGTGGTGGCGACATCGCACCGTGTTTGTTGATAGTAGACTGTTGATTGACGATAGTGATCCGCAGCCAATATCGTTGATATCGATGACATTAGTAGTACAGTGATCCGCGATGAAATTGTATCGTACAAACTCTTTTTTCTCAGCACCTTTGACGTAGACAATCGGTCGTTTGGCGATACATGCACGTAACTTTTCCTCTAGCACATGATACCAGATATCACCTTGGTCCCACTCCAATCCGTGACAGTGTTTTGTGAGCCAATAGCTTTCACGCAGTTTCTCTTGTGATAGGAAATCTCGACTGAATGGTGGTTTGGCGATATGATGCATTAGCAGTGTTCCACTGACCAATTCCAAGACGCACACTTCCTTCAGAATGTAGTCATTTGCGTTGTCCTTGAAACATTGAAAATCCACAATAATTGGAGATGCGAAATTTTTACGCGGTACTCTGCATAAACGATCCATCTTGTGCGAATGTTGGTTGTAGACTGAGGAGGAGGACGACGACGCCACCGCCGACGATCTAACCGCCAAAGTCCACAGACACGTTGCGATGACGATCGATTTCGATGACGTTGTCAAACTCTGCGTATACCAGACAGTTGACAGTCTCTGTGAGCCCCGTGTCGAAAGCAATCTCCATACGCACACTGCCGTTGCGCACTAGGTTCCAATGAGTTGTGTCGCTTGCTGACATATCAGGTGTTAGATCGAATGCCATCAGACAGTATCCATCGTCGTAATCGTCTCTATTTATGAGATTACCAGCATCGCTAAAGTGTATGCCGGAGCCTGAAAACAGACTGTGATACGCCATCACGTATTTTCCCTTGCCGGTTTCGTAGTGTGGTTGTAGCGGTTTGGACGGCACTTGTTCACCATCCACGTACAGCGAGAAGTAGTTGGTTTTGAAATTTTGAAAGTTAAATGGATTCTTTTTTAAATCGCCATTATAAGCGGCGTTCGTGACCAGTCCGACAATGATTCGTTTCGGCACTTGCCCTAGAAACACATTGTCCAAAGTTTTGCTCCTCACTCCAAACGGCAGTGTGAATGTTTTCAATTCCACTCTGGTGATTGGGTATTTAGCTGTGCCGGTCTGAAGCGTCTTGCTGTGCGCCAACAGTACCGTGGGGCTAACTTTACACCTTCGTATCCAGAGATTCGCATCAACAATGTGCACCTTGTATTCACCATCATCCGACATAATGGAGAAGGAATCTTTTGATCGGATCAGTTTAAAACGCAGTTCCACACCGTTCAACAGGAACTTGTTCTGATTACACATGTCCACATGTAGGCGACCGAGCATATCGATTTCACGACTTTTATTTGTCATTTTTCGTCTCGCCTTTAGTCCATCGTTATCGTCCAGAGTATTGTCCATATAGCCGGCGTCGTCCGCGTTCCACAGTCCACATGTTAAATGTGATTTCCTAGCATCATAGCCGTAATTCATCAATGTTTCGATATACGCTCGATATGCATAAGTGTTGTTTTGTGGTGTGACCAGTTTCTGATTCATACTCATATCGACTTGACTGAATAACGTGTGCAGCCAATTGTTGACTGGGCCAATTTTGTTCGATTCATCGGCATCTGCGATTGCCGCTCCTGTCGACTTGACAATAGACGCTGTAACTTCCAACATTGTTTGCGAAAGATCGGTGTATTCTTCGCCGTTGCCGGGCACAACAAACTCGATGGGTGAATCATCAGTCAGTGTGGAGATTGGTTTGTACTGAATCCATTTGCCGCTCTCGATACTGGTCTGCGTCGGTGGTAGGGAGAATAAGTCCAATTCCGTCTTGACGCATTCACACGACTTTTGATGTAGAAACGACATTGCTAGCGTGTGTGTTAATTGAATATATCGCGTACAGACGTTCTCCTCACTGCTTTCCTCGTCTTCTTCTTCCTTCTAACTGTCCTCCTCTTCTTGCCCTTCTTCTTGGATGACGACGACGACGACCTTCCTCGAAGGAGTTTCGCCAAAGACTGAGGTGTGACACGACGGCCGCCGAACATGGCGCGCTTCGCGTTTCTCTTACGCGAGAGTATCGCGTTAGTCTTTCGCGCAGGAGTAGCGCGTCGGTGTTTCGCGTTACTCTTTCGCGTTACGCGACGGTGTTTCGCGCGAGAGCCGCCGCCGCCACTTAGCACACGTTGAAGTTTGCCGTCCGCCCGGCGTTTTAGCGAGTCTGTAAACTGGCTGAAATGATCTCTAGCGGCTTCTTTGGGGTCCCGCTGGTGCATGGCCATGTCGCCCAAGAATCCAACACCGGATTTCAACGCCTCTTTGGCCACAGCAGAGGCTCCCGACTTGAGTAGCGGTGTGATGGTGCGGAACATACCGCCTAGGAAACTGCCAATTCCATGTCCGCGCTGGTAGGGTGCACCGCGAAATACCCTCTCGATACTGCCGCCGGTCTGCTGCAATTGTTGGCGGCGATAGTACGCCATGTAGGGATCATTTGTATTCATCATCGCTGAGCTCCTCTTTTGAAATGAAGCTTCACGTACGACGTCCCAAAGAGGAATGACGCTTTTTTACTAGCGTGATCCCTTAGGTCAATATCGATCGTTTCAAATGTTCCTTTCATAACTGGCACATAATGAGGACTGGTGAAATGCACAGTCTTATGCGCGCCATGTGTGTAGTTCTCTCTGTCAATGTTGATAATCTTCAAAAGCGGCGCTGTAGTGTCGCCAATCAGCTGCGGTTCAATCAGATCACAATACACGTACAAGTGTGTCGGCAGTCCCATAGTCAGATTTGGTGGCCATATCGCTGTGAGGTCATTTGACAAAACGTTCTCGTACGGATCGAAACCCAACTGGAGAGACAGCGCTTCGGTGAAATGCACTTTGCTTATACCGTCCACCATTGTCGTGATCTTGACTCTGTCCTGCTCTTTGTCATACTCAAAGTACAAGTACTGGGTGACATCCTTCGCTTTATTGATCATTTTCAATAAATCGGTTATGTTCTTGTAATAACCGGGTTTCATCTTTAGCATAATGTGCTCGACACTGAGTGTGACGGGAATACTCGGCAGAACGAGTTTATAGTCGAGCCAAATACACGATTCCTCGTCCACAGTCATAAAGGAACATGGATAATGCGCTTCGACCAAAGCCATCTCCCACTCGCCATCGCCTTCTAATCGAATTTGTCTCGGCAGATGTGTAGTGTACTTGGACACTGTGTTTTTTGGAAAATAATCCTTTGAGCTGTTGCTGGGCAATGTCAAATAGAACTGGTTGCTATTAGGCATTTTGCAAATCTTGCGCTCTTACCCAAGAATTGAACTCGTCTCCGTAACCTTCCCACTTGACGAAATAACGCTTACTGCGACCGCGACCCTTAGCGTCTAGTATTTCATCAATCTTGAACAGATGGTCGTTGTATATTGTCACTTTTTGTAATTCGTATTCGTAAAACTGTCCAGTCACTTGTTCACCGTTGAGATCCGACAAAGTGTACATTGGTAGAGGCATCAATGTGTTTACACGACGCACCACAAACACTTCTTTACTCCAATTAGTCTCGTAACCTTTTGCGAATGTGCCCTTCTCCTTAGATATGCGCACTGTGGTGCCAACTTTCAGTTTTGCCTTAACACGACGCGGTATCTTACCGAACATGCGACGCCATACCTGATGCATTATTCGCTTATTGTTGACAGTCACATCGACTGGTCGTATTCTATTGCCTAGACTCCTGTGAGCGCTGTTGTTGTATGCACTAACCAGTTTGTCCAACACATCTACATAACGATATGTGTTTTTGTAAGTCAAATATCGCCACATGCGTGTTTTCAAAGTGCGATTCACGCGTTCCACTACGGCCGCTTTAACATCTGGGTTTTGTGTAGTGACATAGATGATCCCGTATTGTTTGAATAACCTTTTCGTCTTGGCACCGGTGAATTCAGTACCTTTGTCAGTTTGTAAACAGCGAGGTGTGTCGGTCGCTTCAGCAAATATCTCCTCGAAAGCGTTGGCCACTTCAGCTCCTTCTTTCCGCCTCAACGTTCGCACATACAGGTGTTTGCTAAACACGTCTATTACAGTCAGTAGGTAGTTGACGCCGTCGTTGTGTTTACTAAGACCACGCATATCGTTCAAGTCCGCTTGCCACAATTCAAATGGACCATACACTATGTAAGGATTGCGCGGGAAACGCTTGCGTGCTGGTTTGTGCAATGTGTAAGTGTCCTGTGTTTGTAACCATTCAATCACTTTGCGTTTTGAAACTGGTTTTATAGCTCGCGCTAAAGGAGCTACACCGCCATACGACGAAGGTTCGATGGGATTGTAATACAAACGCTCCATAATGAAAACCTATCCTGTGTACGTTTCCCACTTGTCCAGATTTGACGACGGCTTGTTTCTATTTGAAAAATCAAACTGCTCTGCCGCTCGCACCGGTGTAGATGTTGCACGCTTTCCTCTAGCCGATCGTAGTCGATTTATTAGCGGTGTTCTCAGTATTGATTCAGTTGAGGTGTCTTCCACTTCATCGTCTGATCCTTCTCCTCCTGTGAATGATGATCGATATTCGGCATTTATTTCCTTAAGCGCTCTTAGATTATTCATATAGTCCTTTGGCACGTTCATCGCTTTCAATGCGTTGAGCACTTCCCACCATCCTGGCGGTGTGTAATCACGCATACGCACCTTTACTATGCAATTTAAGATATCCACTAGATTTGAGTCTGGGATTTTTACACCGTTGATGTACACTGAATAGCCACTGTCCCAACTCATTAAGCTGCCGTCACGTTTCATGAAACGTAAAAGATTGCGGGCATCAGATCTGTAAGTTTTGGAAAACGTTTCCACAATCTCTTCCACTGGACCACCTTCCGCAGCGGGGTGCGATCGTCGACTATGCTCATTCCCACCCGTCTCCACGATTGGTATGCTAATCGGTTGACGTCTATTCTCTGCAATATGCAAGAAGCGATGTAACGCTTGTTTGTACAATTTCCACTTTTCACTATCGTCCATACGTTTGTTATTCAATATTTGTTGCATCTCCGCGTCGAGGCTGTTTTCGCTGGATAGATTAGTCGGTCTGTTATCCGTAGCATTTGATTGCAATCGATCAATCAACTCTTGCGGCACAACTACCATCTTCTTTGTATGTTCCATTTTTTTTTTTTTGTGCTTTAAGTCAATTTCCACACTGTCAAAAGATCTATTCATAACAGGCACATAGTGCGGATCGATGAATGATGTTGATTTATGCAAACCGTATACATAAGTAGACGTGGATATATTGACAATTTTCAATAACGGTGCGACTGTATCGCCGACCATCTGCGGCTCGACTAAATCACAATACACGTACATGTGTGACGGTAAGCCAAGACGAATGTTGGGCGAACGGATGCTTTTGTTAACTGCATCACCTTCCAGCGTCAATTCATTCGGATCGAACCCCAATTGAAGCGCTAACGTTGGACTTAATGTAATTTTTACAACATCAGTTCCCATCGATACTTCAATGAATTTGTTGTATGAGTTTTCAACGGTGAACTTTACACCAAAAGTAATCGCTAGTTCTTGCGAATTGATATGATCACACAATTCTTGAATATTTGCGTAATCACCAGTCTTCAATTTAATTCTGTGGTTTTGTTTTGGAATAGCCGACACTACTGGCGTTACATCGGCAGTGCTGTCCATAACCCGCGCCAACGCTTCTATGTTCACTTTTGCTTCCTCTTGCGGTTGTATGCAAATGTCAATTGTTTCGTCATTACCGACTGATAGAAATGTCATTGGATAGTGCGCTTCCACAAGTGCAATTTCCCAGTCGCCAGCGTCCAGTTGAATAGCTCTCGGCAAATGTGTTATGTAATTTGCAACTGTATTTTTCGGATAATACTGCATCGAACTGTTGCTGGGCAGTGTCAAATAGAACTGATTGTTGAAACCGGTCATTTTTATCTACTCAATGCTGCTTGTAGTACTGCGCTCAAAAGTAATGGTATAAAGATTCCACCGCCTTTTTGTATGAGATACTTTCGTTTCTTTGACCAGCCTTCGCCGCGTTTCACCAATCAACGTAGCGTCACCTTGTGTTTGCTTAACTGACTTTTACTCTTCTTCGCCAGAGGAACGTTACCGCGCAACACGTTGTATGCGCACTCACACACTGAGCGAATGCGGCTCTTGTCACACACCTTTAACAGTGCCTTCCGCTCCTTGGGTGTTGCGTGTATGAAAGCCGTAAGCAGAGCTGCGTCCTTCCGCAAGCACGACATGATTACTACTGATGGCGAAATTACCTTTTCTTCGGCAAGTACACATAGTTGGTAGAATCGTCTGGAAATATGCAACTTCGTATTCGCATATTCTCGTCTGTTGATTGTTTCAAGTCTATCAGTAGGTAGCCGTGTGGATTCCTCGTAGCGTCAGCGTACGCCTCCTCGATGAATTTCGGGCTGTCTGGATATATTTGTCTGGCCAAGTACCTAATCTGAACTCTATCTCTAGGATTCTTAAAACACACAATGTAATGCGCATTCAATGAGATGTCCCTCTGCCCACGTCCTTGATGAAACAAATTTTGTGTAATGAAAAACACACTAATGTTGCGATGATGGCAACCTTTTGTGAAAAGATCCACCACACGATTGTCGGCCTCACGCATCATATCGTCTATAATCACAAGTATCGGCTCGTTACCAGAAAAATCCTCCAAGTTTGGTAGACCTTCTATGTGGTTAATGTTGACATTTTTCGAGTCACCACCGCCGCCACCACTACCATAATGCCAGTTTATACTGGTAAATGGTGTGTCACACATTTTTGTAATGTGTTTTAGAAACTTTGCCACAAACTGAGACTTGCCACAACCCGAAGGTCCCGCCACAATGGCTGAGAACGGATGTTTCCACATCAAGCCCATGATTACTACTGAGCTAAACACCTCACAGTTACCATACTCACACTCTTAAACTTACTACTAAAGGACATTTTTGGGGTTAAGTGAAATAAATAACACAGTGGTTATGTTCTGAACGTGACTATAAGTATTGACTACGAAAACTAATTTACAAAGGTATTAACGTAATCTTCAAGTCTTGGTTATGTTCTGAACGTGACTATAAGTATTGACTACGAAAACTAATTTACAAAGGTATTAACGTAATCTTCAAGTCTTGCTTTACATAAACTCCAACGGTGTGAATCTGCTATTGGAACCCCTCGGGCTGCGCTTCACCAAGCGAAGGCGTTCTCCAAATCCGCCGTTGTAGCGCTCAATGTCGGCGTTGCTCAGGGCCTCGTTGAAGCGCCTAGGCAGGTAGACTCGCAGAAAGAAGTCGTCCCCGACCTGCCCCTCCAGGATCACGATGATCGTCTCGCCAAAGGGTGTGGTGGCTCGCTCCATCGCAGTGATGAGATAGCCGCATTCCTCTCGGAGATCGGCTATCCTGGTGTATAGCGGAGAGTCAGACTTGCAGTTGTTGAGGGTTGCTTTCAGGTCCGCGGTTGCTGCAGTGCCGTTCAAAATCGAAAACTCTGGCTTGAAAGTGCTGCTGCTGCTCGACATCTCTAGTAGTAGTTGGAGTAGGTCTATGTGAGGTGGTGGTCTGGTGGCGAATGATGCTCAATCGGGCGGGGCCCCGCCTTATAAACCCTCGCCGCCATTTTCTTCTAAGTGGGTGGTCCGAAGGGTCGGGCGCAGGTGTTCACACAAAAACCCGACGCGTCGAGACCGGTCTGGGATGCAGCTGCTCTAATTGAATGCTTGCGCCACTCGTTGTTTCTTCCTCACAGCTCGCTTCTTCGACGTTGGCTGCGAAACTGCACTGCGTTGTGTAACAGTTTGAGTTAAGCCTGTAATTTTCGGTACTCCTGTTGATTTATCGATCCACATGTTTTCCACTTTATCAACTACTTGTTTAACACTTTGGTGCATTTCACCATCTTTGTCCAAAAATAAACCACACATGAACACCATATCTGTACCATCGTACATTTCCATTTTCAATAAAATTTGTCCTTTGTTTCCCGGGTTTTGAACGGCAAAAGTATTCCCATCGTCCATCCATGACACTATGGGACAATCATCTGTTGGTTTTGGCACCCATCCTGGTTTCTTGGTTTCCACTTCGATGGGGGTTGGCCTCCTTCGTCTCTTGTAGGCAGTGGCTGGTTTTACAAATGACGTCTGAGGTGATGCCAATGTCTGATCACTAGCATTATTGTTCATAACCTCAATCTCCTGAATAAACGATTTGATATAGTCGTCCGCAGAAGCGTAAGCGTCCATGTTCACGTCCTTACCGTGCGACTTCAACCGTACTACTGACTGGCGATGTGTCTGCTCACCCTTGAAGTAAGCTGTACGCACTCGCTGTCAGACAATTTTTCTGTTTGGCGATCGCTTTTATTCACCCGCTGAAGTCAACTGTTACGTTACGGTGACGATCGATCTCGATGACGTTGTCCAGTTCGGCGTACACTATACAGTTGACGGTCTCGGACAACGCTTTGGAGAATCCAATTTCGATACGTAGATTACCGTTGCGCAGGAGATTCCAGTGACTCGACTCAGCCGCGGACATGTCCGGTGTCAAGTCGAACGCCATAAGACAATTACCGTACGGATAGTCACCTCTCTTGATCTCATTACCTGCGTCGGAGAACTGGATTCCGGTGCCGGTGACCAATGTGTAATAAGAGAGTATATATGTCTCACTATTCAATGTGTAAACGGGCTGTAACGGTTTGGCCGGTACTTGTTCACCGTCCACGTACAATGCGAGATAATTCATATCGTAGTGTTGAAAGTTGTAAGGATTCTTCTTGAAATCTCCGTTGAACGCAAGATTACTGACCAGTCCAATTATCACACGTTTCGGTAACTGACCGAGAAATGCGCTGTCTAAAGCCTTACTCATTATACCGGAGGGTAGTGTGAAGGATTTCACTTCTACACGCGTGATCGGATACTTGGCCGTGCCGGTCTCGAGAGTTTTGCTGTGCGCCAACAATACGCTCGGATTGATCTTACATCGACGTACGAAAAGACTAATCTCTTTAATTGTCACCTTGTAGGTAGTTAGCGTTTTGGACATTATACAAAACGAGTTTCTGGATCTGTTAAGTTGCAATCGCATCTCGACACCGTTCAACATGAATTTGTTCTGATTGCACAGATCGATGTGCAATCGACCGACCATATCGCAAACATCGCTTTCTTTCGTGTGATCGCGACGCTTTTTCAATCCCTCGTTCAATTCGTCGCAATCGTCCATTTGTCCGGCCGAATCTTCAAAAAACAGCTCGCTAGTCAGGTGCGAATTCTTCGCACTACATCCGTAGTTCAATAGGTTTTCCAAGTAGGCACGGTAAGCGTACGTGTTAGTTTGTGGGGACACCAGTTTATGATTGAGATAGAGATCCACTTGACTGAATATCGAGTGGAGCCAATTGTTCACCGGGCCCACCTCTTTAGCAGGTTGCCCACCGTCCGCTTTAGTGTCGTCCTGTTTCACAATAGCGGCTTTCACGTGTAATAACGTTTGTGTCAGGTCCGTGTACTCGTCACCGTGACCGGGTATTACAAACTCTATTGGCGAATCGTCCGTCAGCGATGAGACCGGTTTGTATTGAACCCATTTGCCACTCTCAATGCTGGTCTGCGTAGGCGGTAACGAAAACAAGTCCAGTTCAGTCTTCACACATTCACACGATTTCTGATGAATAAACGACATTGTTATCGAATTAATTGAAAATATCCCTTGTTCTCCGGCGTCGTTTCGTTACAGTTCTACGACGTTTGTCTAACGATGTTATCCTCTTTGTAATTGCTCTTCGTTTAAACTTCCCACCTACTTGCCCTCTTTATAGTTCTCCTTTGTCTTTGCATACGTCCGGTAGACGTCCGTCTTCGAAGAAGTCTATCGAGAGACTGTGGCGTGTTGCGACCCGCTTCTTATAACCACCACCGCTCAATACGCGCTCCAATTTCTCGTCCGCCTGGCGTTCCGTTTACTAGGGGGAGATTTTCGCTCCCCCTAACACATAATTGGTTAGGGGGAGATTTTTGCTCCCCCATACTTCAGGAATTGTTGAAGACTAGACCAAGAATGAGATCGTGGGTGTTTGACAACTGGTGATTTATTGCTCGGAATTCGACGCGGGTGGTCTATAATTATGGGTTCCTAGAAGGGTCGACCGCCCTCCCGTCGAGGTATCAAATTACAGCTTCCGCATTCCCAGACAGGAGGGTGACGCGACGGTTATTTGTGTGAACGTCTGCGTCAAGCGCCAGCCTGTTGGGGTATCCAGTTACGGCAGCTGCATCCCAGACAAGACTGGACTCGTCGGTCGGTTGTGTGAACAGCTGCCTTGTTGTAGAGTACTTAAAGGGAATACTTGGTATCGATACACTCCCCTTCAAGTGCTCTAATCCAAAGCAATGCAATTATATTCTCCGCAAAATTTGCATTCACTGGTAGTTCAATTGTCCGCAGGCGCTGATGGGCTAGCTCTGTTGGTTGTAGAGTTACCCTGCTAAACTCTTGTATTACTTATCCAAAGTATGTCATGTGGGTACTGAGAATACTCGGCTTGACGAGGAGATTCCAAAAATGCAAAAACAAAAAAAAGGTCAAAAGTGCGGTGCGGGCCCCTTTTTTTTTTTTGTAAACATCATCCAAAGTGTACGATGTGGGTACTCAAATGACTCGTCTTGACGAGGAGATTCCGAAAATGCAAAAAAACAAAAAAGGTCAAAATTGTGGTGCGGGCCCCTTTTTTGTAAACATCATCCAAAGTGTACGATGTGGGTACTCAAATGACTCGGCTTGACAAGACGAACAATAATCTGCAATCAGAATTCAGATCCGACCTATGATAAGCCAGATCGCTCTGAGGGGAGGAGGAGGAGGAGGAGGAGGAGGAGGAGGAGGAGGAGGAGGGGGAGGAGGAGGAGGAGGAGGAGGAGGAGGAGGGGAGGAGGAGGAGGAGGGGGGAGGAGGAGGAGGAGGAGGAGGAGGAGGAGGGAGGAGGAGGAGGAGGAGGAGGAGGAGGAGGAGGAGGAGGAGGAGGAGGAGGAGGAGGAGGAGGAGGAGGAGGAGGAGGAGGAGGAGGAGGAGGAGGAGGAGGAGGAGGAGGAGGTGGAGGAGGAGGAGGAGGAGGAGGAGGAGGAGGAGGAGGAGGAGGAGGAGGAGGAGGAGGAGGAGGAGGAGGAGGAGGTACTGCTGCTCCTGCTGGCGTAGAACTCACCATCTCTCTGACCTGTTATTATATTTCCATATAGACAATGTTCAGAGAACAAAAATGTATAAATACAAAGTTTCATGCAATTGAGAAATGTATTTTAAAGTAGATAAATAACTTTTTTGAAGTGCACCGTCGTTTTTGGATGGGATATGCAAATTAACGGAGAAACATTAAACACAACATTAAACAACATTAAAACAAAGGGCTTTATTTAAAATGTATTAATCTATGTAACGCTCTATTGCATTACAACAACTTTGAAAAACATGTGAAAAATACACAAAAGAGGTGTCACCAATACAATGTTACTCCCGAAAACTGCGCGAACTCAGTGAGGTGGATAGTTTTTAATACTCTAACATTAGTGGCGAGAAATTAAAAACAGTTTAAGTGTTTTATTTAAAATAGTGATTTTGATAATAATTACACGTATCATTATTATAGGCATAGCTAAATTGTAGTACAATTACCTGTGCATGTAAGTATATAATCCTACTATATGTGCATGATCTAATAGTTTTACAATTTTACTGCAAAGAAAAAGTCAGTGTAAAAAGTAACATTTCCATGCAAGAGGCCTTAGTGCAGAATGGCAAGGGTCCATACACCACTCTATTGTAGTGGACTGAAGTGTATCATGTGCAGAGGTGGCTGAATAGTTTTGGTGAAAACTGTATTAGTTTTGTTGGAACTTTACCAAAGGAACACTTTCGTTCTAGGGGAAAACTCGTTTTGAACCTCGTAATGGGGACAAATTAAACATTTAATTTCGAAGCTCAACACAATTTCAAGTTTTAATGACTTTTGATGAATTACAATCATAGGTTTTTATCCTTCGTTCGGTTGTCAGGGGACTAAGCTTTTCTCAATGCTATCAGTCAGTTTGTTTATTACTCCAGATTCAATTTACATAGGATAAGTAAATTTGTTTCTCACACTCTAAATATGCTCAACATAGCGAGATTTACTCTTAAATTTACAGTTTTACATTTCAGCTCCTTGGACAATGTTAGTTACATGAAAGCATATTCAGATTTATTACCAAGCACCCTCTATTCCGTGTGTTTATAACAATTAAATAGCGAGTATTAACACATGTTTTAACCTTTGTTTGGTTCATATTGTAAAAGCCAGATAACAACTGGACCGTTATTTGACGATTGGATTGATGGGTCCATAGTAAAAACCCTAGCCTGGTTGTTTTATTAATGTTTTGTTTTCCGAGTTTGCGTCAATTTTAAAATCGTTGTTTAACCAATAAAACATGTTGCATTTTATCATACTACTATAACTGTCAAACAAATTCAGCAGCTGGTCAAAACAACAATATAACCTATTTTTGCCAAGTGTTCTAGATTTTAGTAAAATAAAAGTTATTGTACTGATATAGTTAATCGAAACTCATTTTATCGATAAAGGTAAACAACAAAAATACCATAAACTGGTTTATTAAGGAAATTTAATGAGTGAGGTTTTGTGTTTTAATGGAACAATCCCATGAACGATTAACACGTTTATATAACAGTCAACTACACAATAATACAACTTTGTAAGTATTTAGCTTTCATAGAAAATATACTTTTTTGAATTCAACACTTTTTTAAATACGTTAACTCAATAATCTAAACATCGCTGTTCATACATACGATTAATGTTCAACATAATCGTACAGGTAGGCTATATTTTGAGTGTAATTGTTAGATAAATAAATCTTTAGTTTCCAGATAAATGTTATCCGTCTGAAACACTTGAGCGCGGTCAGGGGTTGCAGGTCTTTTATACTTTGGCTCAGCTTTACCAACAAATACACTTAAAACTGTCTTAATCAATGGAACAAAACCCGTTTGAAAATGGTAGAATTTCTTTGTAATCGTTGCATTTATTAACAACATTTTTTTAAGAAATATGCACGTCTTTAGTTTAATTTGTTGAACTTCGTTATTCTTTCTCACTGCATGTTGAATTATTACATCTACCGACGTCAAGTTAAATGAAACTCAATGTTCTAATTTCAAAAATGTTTGTTACCAAGGACTTTGCTAAGAGTTCGAGGGTTCAAACGTTCTCTTTGTAAATCATTATTGGTACTGCCCATTAATTTTGTATTTTTAGCTCCAATACGAATGACATTAAAAAAATTTCATTTGGTTTAACTTTCGTGAAGTTATGGCACAGCAATTTTTTGTCATATTTACCTTTACATATTGCTAAAAAACATTCATGAAAGGTAAAGAAAAAAGTTAATACGCGTAACTTAGTTGTCAAGGGTCCTGGACTGTTCTAAACATGTAAACAATTATAACTGGTTTCTTTTTAATGTTACAGTTCATATAATACATGTAGATTGCTCCATTTTCCTTGATTTTATAGTAACGATTTTGTATTTTTCAAATTATTTAATCACTTAATAGTAGGTGTACGCTCATTCCTCGCGTATAAGGATAATCGAAATACATGATCAAACTTAAGTCGAGTCTTATAAAAAATTCAAGATCTGATTTGAGTAACATCATCAGAATACATTCCGGTATCATTTAACTGCCGCCAGAATCCGGGTTTTACGTCTATATAGCTATAGTCATAGCCACTTCTCCCAAAAAAAAACTTATCGCGGTAGCTCATTGAGTATCGCACTGGCTCTGGCTGGCTCTTGGAGCGAAAGGTCGCAGGTTTCGGATCCCGTCGCTGACCTAACCTTTTATCCGTAGAAATAGATTCATACATTTTCACTTGTTTTTATTAAAGAAAATGTTGTATAAATCCGTAAATTTATTTATTTTTAAAATAAATTCTAGGTTTCAGGCATGGTTTGTTGTTAGGTTTGGCATGGTTGCGTTATCGTAGTACAAACAGAGTATTTTGGGCTATAGGCAGTGACTTTAGCAGTGTGATTAATTTAACTTTTAAGAGAACAGCGAGTTTCCTAAATTAACTAATATTACAATTTCTATAGGCCAAGTAAAAATATCCTTAAGGATTAACAATTAGTCGTCAGGTCTAGTTATTTAGATTACAAAATGATATTTCAATATATTGTTTCAAAAGCCTAGGCTATCATGAAATTAAATGCTATAACACATTGGGGTTGCTATAATATATTTTAAGTAAAGCCCTTTGTTTTAATTTTGTGCCTTCGAGTTTTTCTCCGTTAATTTGCATATCCCATCCAAAAACGACGGTGCACTTCAAAAAAGTTATTTATCTACTTTAAAATACATTTCTCAATTTCATGAAACTTTGTATTCATACATTTTTGTTCTCTGAACATTTTCTATATTGAAATATAATAACAGATCAACCATATACTTAAATAAAGGTTTGTTGGAATTTATAGAATTTTGAAACATACAAATCTTCTGAAATTTTGATTTTTATAAATCTTTTTAAAATATACTTATAGAGATTTATTCCATTTACAAAGTCAATTTTAAAATGTTTTGAAAACCGGAAACAAATTTAGTAAAGACATGGGAATAATTATGAATTCATTGCTTTGTCTTGATAACCATATAGAATCAAGCAATCGATGTATCAGATTACTGGGGTTACTTTATAGAATTTCAAAAGCTGACTTCTCCATAATTTATTAGTATACATCTTTAGTTAAACTGCTGCTAGAATACTGCAGTATAATATTGCCACCTTATTAAACAAATAAATGTCAAAAGATTGAAAATATTTAATATATTTCAACTAAAGTAAATATTTACAATTCAAATAGCTTGATGTCTAATGAACTTAGTTGTTTTGATCTAAGTCGGTGTGATTTATCTTGGTCGCTTACTGTGACTAACTTGATCAAAGCTTTCTAGACAAATTGAGGATTTGTACCTTTTACAGATGACAATCACAATATTCCCAATTGTCTAAGACAATGTAATAAAACTAACTATTTTTTAAGTTAAGTTAATATCTCAGTATCTACAGTCATCTATTTTGAAAAGTTATTTTGAGTTTTTCGATCTGTCATCTGCCGCACGCGTCGTCTGGCACTGTTACTCGTCGCCTCCGACGACTGACGATATTTACACAGAGTAGGCATACTAAGGGAATATTAACTGTATGGATATTTTTTTAATAACGTACACTTAATAATTTTATAAAATAATAAATACGCTCACAACTTAAAAACATACTTCGACATATCTCTCTTGTTTTTTTTGTTTTTTTCTTGGAGAAAACCCTTTTGTTATCCAGTACAGTATAACAAAATATACTCTAGTAAACTAACTATTGTTACTCTGTAGTTGAAACATAGACGTCGGCTAAATTTTAACGATTCAACTACCACTAAAATGGCTTCCAATGTTATTCTTATGGAGAAAAAAATAAATTTCGTCTTAAGATCATTGTATTAATACTGAACGAAATTATCTGAATAACGAACTCAACCGAGATTTTGTACTGTTAATTTTATCTGGAAAGTTTGAAGTTTAACTGTGGAGGCGTTGTCGAGTTATTTTGGTCACAGACACGCCAGTTGAGTTGATTCTCTTACCAGTCTAAGCAGTTATGTATAAGGATAAACTTCACTTCGTTTGATTATCCAATTAGCACTTTAATTCATATCTTAGAAGGATATTCCAATGAACGACAATGGCTTAAAGCCAACCACTAGGAGATAATTGGATGGTACACAAACCGTTATATTGCATCAAGCAATAAATTTCAACATGCGTGATTGCTCTTCTACGTACATTCGCTTGTTCTGTAAAATAACATATTCGCTTTGCTTGGAAAAGATTAGAACAATATTATTTTGCTTATTAAAATAAACATTCAAAATAATGATGATAACTATTTTCTTTGAATAAATAATTATTCAACTAAAGTAAATATTTACAATTAAATTAGTTTGATGTATAATGAACTTATTTGTTTTGATCAAAGTCGGCGTGATTTGTTTAATTTGTAATACGGTGCAGATAATCATTTAAATCTCCAATCCAGGTCTCTTACAAAGACTCTGTTACTCTGTTACTCTGGACCTGCAAAGACTCAAATAATCTTATTCAACAAAATCGAGCTTCAAGATTTCCTGGTATTACTTATCTCCATTTCCTCGAACCTAAGTGTCATTTTTTTAATGTGATGACGTTAATTTACTCAATTGTACTGTTAATTTTATCTGGAAAATTTTTGGTTTAACTGTGGAGGTGTTCTCGAGTTATTTTGGTCACAGACACGCCAGTTGAGTTGATACTCAATAATTAAACCCAATATTTTTTTTATTATTTACATAACTATATTTTCCTTAAATTGATTTCACTTTAGAATAAATATATTACTATCTAGAAATCTGAAAGATTTCATGTTTCTCTCTAGTGAATAAAACAACGTTATTCACCTCTGCCGTGCTTCTTAATCCGGATCTTAAGCAGTTAGCGTAAGAAATGCAGTTCATTTACTGAATGACGTACTTGTTAACTATGTGATCACGAAAAGAACAATTCATAAATATCGTGCAAGGGGTTTGACAGGACGTTAACGAGTATATTTATACAACAAAGCCTCATTAAACGTAAGTACTCATAAATAAAATATCCATTGTTGGTTCAGTTATTAAACCAAATGTTAGCGCTGTAACGCTGTAATAACATGTGTTTCTCAACTGTTTTTCGATTATTCCATATACTGAAACATCCCTATAGTCCATTAAAACAGGTAAAGTTTAGGGTAATCCCTTAAGGCTCCGGTCTACCCTACGAACAAATCTGCGCCGCCACGTGAAAATACATTGTTAAGATAGGGAAAAGGAGCGTTGCGGAGGTCCGCAGAATCCGTTTTTGCGGCTATGAAAATTATTTTATCAACATACTATGAACGGATTTGACAGAATAAAGTTAATTTGACTCGTGCTCTTTTCTAGAATTCAAAAATAATGTTTCTGTCTTAAGTTGTTGGAGTTCGAAAAAGCTATTTTTTGTATATTTAAACGGGCTTGTAAATGCAACTCAATTAAAAAAGGGAAACAAGTAAAAATGTACATTTGTAGATAATATCTTCCTCTTTAATATCATACTTTAACTTTAATTAAAGGATTTATGTATCAGCTGTAAACAGGGACCCTGCAAACACTCTCCTATCTCTGCGCGGAAGTGGTAGACCGGAGCCTTAACTTCTCTCTTTCAGTGATATCCGCGTCAGTTGTTTTAACAGGAAATTAAATAGAACCAATTTTTCAAGGACAGGAAAAACATGTATTTTAAATATTTTAACTAATATTTTTCAAAGTTAATGTTTTTTACGATAATATTTATTGTATACAACAAAATGTAGCTATTTACCAAGATGTATAAAACGTTTTTGTTCTTGATCAGATTTATTTTTAACATATTTTTTACAGTTGTACAGGGAATAACTTGAAAAATATCGAAAGATCACCTTAAAGTACTTGCCAAGTTTGATCAAAATACATTTAAAGTAATCAAAATCACAAAATTCTTTGAAACGTTTCTATAGAATTTCTTATATTCATATATTTTAAATAATTATAAATTAATAACTTTAAAATATGTCAGACTTTTATTATTTTGTTGCAATCAACCTCAATTAAGGGTTTCCATTGAGGATTTAAATATTGAAATCCGTCCAGTGGAACTCCATATTTAGTTGTACAAAGATACACTAATTCTCTTTCAAAAGATATAATGTTACATATGCTAAAAATGCATTTCTAACGAACTCCCAAGTATTTTCAGGGGAATCATTTTATGTGTTTTACCCCATGAATAGTAGAGGTTACTGCACTAGTAGAGGTTTCGAATGACGCATCAATTATGAAAGTCTGCCCGCTGGAGTTCTATATTTAGTTGTACAAAGAAATTCCTTAATATTATATATTTATGCTGTTCTAGCTTATAAATATTTACTATTTTTGTTTTCCTGGATGTTATTCATACCATGGGTACTATGTCGAATCAAGAATTTAAATTACATCTATGTTAACACATAATATAAGGCCGGTATTTTAAAGCATAAATTTCACAGCACATATTTTGTTTTTAAAACTTTACATGCAATGATTAATAACCATTCTTACTTGTTTTTATTGGTGTTGGTTTATGAATGCAAAATATAAAAATACTTAAATTTAATTTTGTAAAACCAGTGATGTAACTGAAGATAGAATTACTATCCAAATGGGGTAGAACGAAATTGTTATATTTATAAATGAAATTATACAATACGGGAGGATACAGGCAGCCAGTTGAGGAGCCACAATACGACCTCGGTGCTGAGTTATGGGATGGAATTAAGCCTGTAAATCGTGTGTGAGTTATTAAATGTGTTGAGCTGAGTTTATTGCTGCACACGGCGCCGCGGCGGCTCCTTCTTCCTAAGGGTTGTTCACAAGGAGTACTTCCGTTTTTAGTTTTGTTTCAAATGTAGTTTTTGAATCAAGTTAAATGAGTACATCGTTCAAAGTTATCTGCTCTTTTATTTATATGACATAACAAATTAAAATTCTACAGTTCTTAACACACGTTGATAAAGGCAGTATTAATAAGAGAATATTTTGAAAAACATTAAACGATTTCATCATGTTTATTAAATTACTGAATAGCATCAAGGAGGAAGGTCGTTCCAAACACCAAATTCGCAGTGCGTGTCTGGCTACAAGTATTTTCAAACAATAAAATTTAAAAGTGAAAACGAGTTCATGAACGTAAATTTTTAACTTGAACGAAAAGTGAAGGATATAAAATCTTCTATTATATTATTAATCTGTTCTCTAAATAAATTCTAGCTGGTTTAAAATAATTTTAATATTAATACTTGTTATGCCAAAAAATAAAGGTTACTATTGTATAATTTTATCAAGTTTTTTAAATGAAAATATACACTATTTGCTATTTTCTGTTTATAGTTTAGATTATTTAGATACTTTGCAGTAAACTTGCACGAACAAAATAAGTACTCATGAAACAAAATCACTGCTAAGCAAAAAACACTGCTTAATTTATTTAAAACACCCATAGAACTTACTCGCACTGAGTGACTCGTGGAGCCTGTAAATAATAAACAAGTAATTATTACATCCTTTCAAATTTCACATTTGCTAAATGAGCATGTCATCACACAACTAAACCCTCAAGTGAAGTGAATCTGTACAGCAGCACCCGAAACACGACCTTATGGGTCGACAGATTGCTTTTCCATGAGAACCAATTTCGCAAGCTTCTCGTGACGTCCATATTACGAGGGAGAGTGGTATATCATCGTTGTACTCCACAAGGATTTATAACTTGATGAGAACATCTCCCGTGATAATGTGCAAGTAATCTGATAATGTGAAAAGGGATTCTTCGTTTAATGAGGGCCCAGATTCCTCTGTATGTGCGAAGAGGAAGGTTCATGTAATACCTCACTCTAATTGGATTGTATTAAGTGTCCCAAAGTTTTAATTAGCGAATTTCCCCTATAGGGAAGAAGCTATTATCGTAGGTTGTGAAGTTTACCACAAGTTTCATCAATATACATTCATAAATAATCGAGATATCAAATTTTATCTATTCTCCATAAGGATAACATTGGACAACGTACTGTGTTTAGCACTTTGAATATCTCTGAAACGGTTGGACGTAGAAAAACAATTAAAACGCCAAACTTTTTTTGTAGAGCTAAACTGATTGGTAAAAAGAAATGTGAAGTTTTTAGTAAAATTATCTGAGGAAAATCCAAAAAAACTTTTCCCCATAAGATTAACATGGAAAATTTTATGGACGCGTTTTTTGACTTTTCTCGACAACCACTTAACCTAGGTAAATGATTCAAGATACCAAATTATTTGTTCTATAGAATGGCTATAACTAAAATTGAGTGTTTTTAAAATTGTAGGGGGAAAAATTCAAAAACTGATTTTTGAAAATTTAAAACCCCCATAAAACTTCCTTTCCATAGTCCGATCAATCTGGTTTTCGAACTTAAAGTCATACATGTTACTCTACACATTTGTGCCAAATTTCATCAAAATAGGGTTTTTTTCAAAAGTTATCGCGGTAACGGACACATATATATTCGCTAAAAACTATCAATTTTATGGTTTCATTATTTAATACCCTATAATATCAATTTAACTAATTCCCAGGCCAAAGTCCCTGAACTGGGCAATTCCTGCAGGAGAGATAAGTTGAACAACGCGTCAGTTCCGTCCGATGATAAGGGAGAAAGATTATGCTGTGAAATCCAGTATTATGTGGGGTATCCAGTGAAATTTTTAAAAAACTTAAGTAATTTTAGCGTTTTATCCGATTGGCCAGATCGATGTGACCTTGACTTATGCACCAATCAAGGCGAAGAGCCTTATTGGTTCCCGCCAAGCCGGGCGATGATCGAGTCGATATGCTTGTAGCTTGTGTACTGATCTCATTAATATTTAAACAAAACATTCTTCCATCTCCCTTGAAATGTTTCTTAACTTGAAGTTTTATAATTTTTAATTTGTTATAATTGTATTCGTGAGAAAAGTTTTAGTAGGAGAGCAATAACTAAGTTTTAAATAAAAGGGTACTAAAGAAAACTTGCCATTCGTTCTAAAATAAATTTGGAAACAACTTACATAAATATACACATACTTTTAAAGATCCCTAATGCGAGTATAAGCTTTAAATTTTAAGAAAGCTTTACGATAGATTTATTTGATTTTAATTTTTGCTTTTTATTAAATAAATACATACTTTCTTTGTCGTAATTTGGCAATATAATTTACTTTTAACAAAGCCATTTACTAAATCTAACTTCGTTATAGTTAACTTTATTTCGTCCCAAGATGGATATAAAACACTATCCCAATGTTAAAATATGTAACTTATAACACAGTAACTTTTTATATATTCAGTGTATTCCATTTTAGATTAAACAGAAAATTAAGCAGGCCATTTAAAATATGCAACACTATAAAGAGTATGTGTGTGTGGTAATTGTTTTTAATTTTATTATTCCAACGGCAAAAGCCAATTCACAATATTCAATACAATGTTGATCAAGATGGCCAATTCAATACATGCACATAATAAAAAAATACAACATAATCCTAAAATCTAAACAGTAATAAATTACAAAAAGTGTAATTAGATATTATAATACAATACAGTTTGATAGTAAAAGCATTAAGAAGTTATCGATTTCAAAGGAGTGAACTACTTTTTTGAGGAGTAAATACGATGGTATATATGATATATATATATATCGCATATCTTGATGGTGTATGCAGTTAGTAACTTTGCATCAACGCGCATATTTAACCTTGCGCATATAAAACCTTGTTATTCTCACATATAACTTCAATATATGCACAAACAATACAGTTATTATCCAGGGAGCTATACGAGTTTCCCCCAATAGACGGACGGACACAGCGCGGCGGGGTAATGTTCCGTGAGAGCTAGCAGCCGCCAACACGCACTCATATTACTGTTTCTGAAGCTACAAACCCCCTTACACTTTCCTTATTACGTTCTATAGTCATCACGGTCAGTTAAAAATCCACACAGTGATTTTTAAGGTTTTGTAAAGTAAAAATTTGCTTTTACTACCGGTGTACTGTTGACGAGAAAATAACATTATAGAAATCTGGTTTTTAAATGTGTATAATTTAAAAGGCTATGTATAGTATACTTCATGTGTCGAATAGTTCTTTATTATGTTAAAAAGGATTTTAGATGTTTAAGCTGTAGAGGTAATATATAATTTTTCAAGTTATATATATTATATATTCAAGTTGAATATATTTTATAATGAATTTAACGTATCAAGTTTTTAATTTTTTTAGTGGAGGACATTCAATTTTTTTAAAGCTTAATGACTTGAAAACTGCATATATTTAAAGTATTAAAATCTTCATACCGCATTTTTGTATACTAGTTTTACGTTATTTAAATATCTAGAAAATAGTTATTTTTAATTTCCCGTACAACATATTAAATATATTTTAAAAGCCGCTATATTGATCGGTAAAAGCTGGAAACATCAAATTCAATACAGAATTAGCTATAAACAAGTATAATACAAGAGACAGATTGTAAGTCGGTACCTCAAGTGGTTCATAAGATATTATGGATTGTTAACAAATACACACAGATACACTGATTCATAAACTGGAGCGAGATAGGCCCTTTGTTTAAATAACTCTTTTGCTTTCTGTTGACCTCAGGGGAACAAGTTCCCAAAGTTTCCGGAGGTAGTTCGGAAACACCCTATACATCCGGGTTAGTACTTTAATAAACTGACAAAAATGAAAATAAACTATGTTTATTTATTTACAAAACAGATACCACGCATTATTTTAAATAGGACATTTACGGTCTGTACCTTGACGTTATGAAACGGACCCTGTTTGTTTGTGTTTGTGAAACGGGGAACGTTTCATAACCTCCAGGTACAGAACGTCAATCTCCTCTTTTATTTAAACTTAGTAGCTTGGCTGTTTCAAATCTTCAAGGTTCAAAATGTCAAGGTTCTTATTTCGAATGTTTTTAATTTAGCTGTTTCTGGAAGTCAATATACAAAACATAAAGGTTGCACAAATACATTATATGAAAAACAACTAGTTTCAAAACGTTAAGTTTCACACGCTCGCTCTCAGTCCACTTAGAGTCAAACAAAAATATTGAGGTTGGCGTTCTGTACCTTTATTTTAAGCTGTGAACAAAACACCATGCCATTTTATTTAGGTATTAATTAGCGATGCTTTCCAGGAAAATACATATCTAAGGTAATGACTTGAAAACTGCATATATTTAAAGTATTAAAATCTTCATACCGCATTTTTGTATACTAGTTTTACGTTATTTAAATATCTAGAAAATAGTTATTTTTAATTTCCCGTACAACATATTAAATATATTTTAAAAGCCGCTATATTGATCGGTAAAAGCTGGAAACATCAAATTCAATACAGAATTAGCTATAAACAAGTATAATACAAGAGACAGATTGTAAGTCGGTACTTGCAGTGGTACTTTACTTGGTAAGTGGTTCCGAAATACAATTAACATGTGGCTTTGAAATACAATTAACATGTTTTAAAATGTCCCTGGCAAAGACTGGCACTGCACACCCAGCCAAAGAAAAAAATAAATAAAAGATAACATTAAAAGATACTATTGAAAGTAAGCTACGTCGGTTAGGAAGAAGTGAATTTAAACTCATTTCAAGATATATTTACTCTTACATGGTATTTACATACAGGACTGTAAAATTCCATGCAAAATGGCAGTAATAAGGCATTCAGATTTGCTTAGTTGAATTGGACGGATTGAAAAGTAAAAACTTTGCACGATTTATGTGTAAAAATTTGTGTTTAAAAAAATGATGCATACATTTATCTACCATTTACTAACATTTTTTTAAAAGTACACATGTTATTTTAAAAATGTTTATTTCAATAACCTTTTCCAGAATGTACAAGTACACGTAATTTTACATTCTGAGTTTTAATATCATAACACTTCAGAGGAATTATGAGGTAAAACCTTCCTTATTTTATATTCACTTTATCTAGCATTTCAGATCACTGCCCTTTATGAAGTTACCTGTCACCCGATCTAATATGTAAGGTCTAAAATGTGACTTAGATCTATCTAAGTCAAACATTTAAGTTTTTTCCTTTTAACGTAAAATGACTACGAATATGAATCTTTCTCAACCAGCCGCACTCTACGATATTACCGATTTATGTTTATTTACAAGTAAAAATACTGCTTTAAAAGTAAGACACTGCCTTACTTTGTTAACTGTGTTAAAATGTTAAAGGGTGTTAAAATACCCTTTTAGCACCTTAAGAAAGTTATTCTTAGGAAAAATAAAAACAGAAAAGCTAATGATAATAGTGAAAATAGAAATCTATTTTATGAATAATATTGTTTATTTTATGTTTGAAATCACCAATATTTAGTAATAGAAATGTAGACTATTAACATTTTTCATTTTTTCAGTATTTGATAAAGAGTATGATGATGAACTTAGTAAACATATATTCGGAACAAAGAGCGAGTTAACTGCAAAAAGTAGATTGTCAATTCAATTCAACCAGACAGAGGAAACATACAAATTTGTGTTTTATACATTTTAGTAACACTATTAAATAATTATGAAATCCCAAAATACTCTGTTTTGTTGAGATTTAATAGCAAATATCCCACTGTGCGTTGTAAAGAGACTATTGTCAGACGAGGTGGGGCGATCCAATACCCGCCATTGTGCCGGCCTCAAGTGTATCAAGCGCAGAGGCGGCTGAATAGTTGAGGTGAAAACTGTATAAGGTTCGTTGGAACTTTTCCAAAGACACTTTGGTTATACTCTTAGAAAATTTACTGCAAGCTCATAACAAAAGGAAACATTTAATTAAATGTTAAATACAAAGAAGTCACCATAGTTACGCAATAGTATCTGGGAACGAATTATAAGGGTTGTATTATATCGACAAGATTCAACCACAAACATACCACACATATATAGAATAGAACGAAACAATTTAAATTATACATAGGTAATTTCGATAGTTCAGACATGTAACGATCAACAAAACTCTCATGATTGATACCGTTTACGTATTGTATTTACATGTGATTTTGCGATCAATAGAATGCCTAAAATCCAAACAGAACAGTCTAAGCTGAAATCGATGAAATGTCGTTTATCAAAGCGGACCAGCAAAAAAAGTGTAAAAGTAATGGAATCGATGCTTTAAAAAAATAACAGTTTTACGATGGGCGAAACTGATAAGAAAAACTCTTTGAACTGGGATTATGGGAGGACGAATTGGAAAACGGGGAAATAAATCTCATTGTCAATGGCTTTTAACATTTTGTAACAAAATGTGAGAATTCTCGAGTTATGTTTTACCTTTTTAAACGCTTATTCAAGATTATAGTTTCTCAAACAACTTAGGTAAATGTAAATGCTCTCCCTTATAAATAGATATAATTTGAATTATGTATTATAAAACTGACTTCTTTCATGATGGAAAAATAAGTGAATAGTTAGAGTAAAACATATAAAATCTTTATAAAAATGTATTTTAATAAATCAGCTCCTCCAATGTTACGCTATATTAGTTATGTAAACATTGTTATCGATTCCTTTACCGTTCAAAGACATGCAGGCTATTGACCGTTATTGACAAGTGATACTCACGTGCGTGTAAGACTCTGTGTTGTGCTTTCGCTAAAATAATGATGATGTCATCACGAGTATGGTATACCTCCTTGGGATTACTAGGATGAATAGATAATTGGAACTGTAGAATTAAATAACATTATTATCGGGTTCTTTGTTTAAAATTTCTCTTAAATTTTGCGACGTAAAATAATCCGTTTTTCAATATATTATTTTATTTATTTATTTATCAGAACGAAAGCTGATACATAAAAATTAGTATCAGCCTTCAGCTTTTCCACTTCCAGAACTAAGATGCTTTACTAACTAGTACTTATTGCGAGTGCTATATATATTCAATCATTCACAACCTATCAAGTCCCACGGTTAGTACATTTTTGAAGGTTCTATATTGGATCCAGCTGCAATTGGTCATTGGGCTATTAATTAATGATCCTGGATAAAGAATCGGTCTTATTCAGTAACAAGGATACACAAGGCATATCATCCATTCTACACTCATTATTCGTTCATATTCACCTTAGAATAAGCCCTATTTGCGCCGGCGTCTTACACAGTAATTATTACGGATTTGTTTTTGCACAAAATGCAAACTACTTAAAAATTTAAAATTTAATTCACTTATGATTATAATAAAATTAGATAATTATATTACAGTTCTTAAATTAATAAGTTGTATATCGACCAAATCCAATTTCTTAAAATTAAATTAAATTCCGAAATGTTACATGAAGGTAAACCATTGCCGTATAGTTGGAATGATGAAAAAACCAACAAAACGAAATTTATAGATTCCATCCTATATGTAATAATGAAATGTAACATAGAAGATATATTTTGCTATTCGACATCAATGACATCCGTTCAGGAATGATCCTTGATCATAAAATGCTCCTTATTCTAGATATATCACCAGCGTTATATTATTAAGTATAAATATATTTTATTACTATAAATCCTTTTAGGAGGGAAACTTCCATAACTAATATTAAAATTGTGATAGCACATTTAATTGGGTATAAAAACTTACATAATTGTTCGGTATACTATGTAAGTATTAAATAATTTAACCTTTTCGTGCTTAGAAAGCACGCTCGGCAATGTACAGCAATTCTCATAAATACCGTGGTATTATTAAAATAAACTGCCTGAACCTTGTGCTCCCATTGACTCCGAAAGGTCTCTGTCATTAATGTTAAGATGAAGACGGACTATGAAGGTCAGCCTACGTCAGTACTTATTCACTATCTATAACGTCTTAAATATTCTTTAAACTATTATTGAAAATGTATTATGCCCTTTCTAATAAAGCTGTATCGTACTTTCGTGACAGTATTTTTTCAAAACAATACTTTTAACTATTCACATTTTTACTGCTGTATTCAGAATCCACCAACATGTGGTGGATTCATTAGAAGTTCATGTACTAATTCCCTCCGGGGCACATAAATGTTATCAATCCATTAGACTAAAGGGCGAGTATTATAACAGTCGTGTTATATTCCAGAACTGCAGTTGTTATTATCTACTGTAACACCGAATGCCAACAATTCTCAACACAAGAGCTTAGCACTATAAATATAAGAGAAGTGTTATATGCCAACACTGCAGCAGTTGATATCTATTGTAACACCAAATGTCCATCTACTCCCAATACAACAGCCTAGCACAAGAAATGTAATAGATACGTTATATTTCAGGACTGAAGTTGATGTATTGTGACACCATAAACTACTTAAGTCGGTACTAAGTTAGGGTCTATAGTCAATGGAAACACACACAAAATTATTCCCACTACCCTAGCTCAAGATATGTAAGATCCATTTTATATTCCAATACCACTGTAACACCTAAAATTCCTAATATTCCTAATTCAAGAGCCTAATAACATTCCTAAAACAAGAGCCTAGCAATAGTAAGAGACGTGTTATATTCCAGGACTGCAGTTGTTAATATCTACTGTAACACCAAATGCCAATGATTCCCAATATTTGAGCCTAGCACAAGTAATGTAAGAGACGTGTTGTGTTCTCGCAGACTGCAAGTTTCTGATGTCTGCTGCAACATTCATCCAACTACTTTTGCCCTTGGAACTGTTCCATTCTAACGCTGGCACTCCTATCTTAAATAATTGTATTTTCATGTTCATCATTAACACATTTAGGGAATTTGTTTAATGGAGTGTTATAAGCACAAATCACTAAATCCACTTGTTTTTTCGAATGTAGTCGGAGCTTAGTGTTTAGTGATGATGTTTTTATAGTAAACTAGCCGTGTACCCGTCCTTCGTACGGGTTGTATATAAATGGTAGATTAACTAAAGCGAATAACAATCCACATTATATTTTACAATATTAAAATTACATTTTACACGTTTAATGTACAATTAAATCAAAGTTACGAAATATACTGGCAGATAGTTCGGGTCCTGTTGCTAAGTCGAGGAACTCTGTCGGGTAGTAAACGGCGTGATGTTTGCGACTCCAAATCGGTACACGTAACACTTTGGATTAGCTTTTAGAAATAAAAGAACTCAAGTACAAACGGATATCGGGGAGGAGGGGAGGGGGAGCATAAATAAAAAATCGGTGGGGGGAGCTAAATATAAAATCGAGGGGGGCAAAAATAAAAATCGGGGGGAGAGTAAAAATATAAAATCGGGGAGGGGGCAAAAATATAAAATGGAGGGGGGACATAAAATAAAAATATAAAATCGAAGAGGGGGGGAGCAAAATATAAAATTTGGAAGGAAAAATAAAAATGGGGGAGCTAAAATATAAAATTGGGGGAAAATAAAATTGGGGGGGCAAAAAATATAAAATCGGGGGAGGGGGGTAAAAATACAAAATGGGGGACATCAAATAAAAATATAAAATCGAAGAGGGGGCAAAAATATAAAATCGGGGTGGGGGAAAAAATGGGGGGGAGCAAAAATATAAAATCTGGGGGAGTGCAAAAATATAAAATCGGGGGGGGCAAAAATATAAAATCGGGGGGGGGAGCAAAAACATAAAATCGGTGGTAGGCAAAAATATAAAATGGAGGGGGGACAACATAAAATAAAAATAAAAAATCGAAGAGGGGGGAGCAAAATATAAAATTGGGGGTGGGACAAAAAATAAAAATGGGGGAGCAAGAATATAAAATCGGGGGGCCAAACAAATCGGGGGGGGGCAAAAATAAAAAACCGTAGAGGGGGCAAACAAATCTAAAATCGGGAGGGGACAAAAATATAAAATGGGGGGCATAAAATAAAAATATCCAATCAAAGAGGGAGGGGGCAAAAATATAAAATCGGAGTGGGGCAAAAATAAAAATCGGGGGGGGAGCAAAAATATAAAATCGGAGGGGGGGAAATATAAAATCGGAGGGGGGAAAATATAAAATCGGGGGACAATCAAAAATACAAAATCGGAGGGGAGCAAAATAAAAATTGTGGGGAGCAAAAATATAAAATCGGGGGGGAATATAAAATCGGGGTGGGGCAAAAATACAAAATAGGGGGACATAAAATAAAAATATAAAATCGAAGAGGGGGAGAGCAAAATGTAAAATCGGGGGTGGAGCAAAAACAAAAATCGGGGAGGGGGAGCAAAAATATAACCCGTGGGGAGGGGGGTACAGCAAGTATCGGTAAAAATTGTTTTTTGTGCAAATAATAATAGACCACAACCAGATGAAGCCACAGTAATATTTGTTCATTAATATTAATTAATAGCTAGCTGACGTACCCGTTCTTCGCACAGGGGTTTTCTCAACCAGTTCTTTAGTCAATGCAATTTGCATTTTAGTTAGCTTGAAACAGCTGTTCTTGCTTCTGCTCTTTAAGCTGTCAAATGGAAGTATACTTGTTCACATTAGCAGTTCGCATTACAGTTTCTGAATGTTTACTTTATTCTGAAATGTAAACCTTGAAACTTAGGACAGTCATGGGGCGGAGCCCAAGGGGGTTTTAAGGAAGTAAATAGGCCTATGTGTTGCATGGGTTCAAGATCTACCTTTGTGTAATGTTTCAGCCCAGTCGGTTCAGTAGTTTTCGCGTTCACCCGGAACATTAGACAGACAGACAGACAGACAGACAGACAGAAACCACCTCTTCTTTATAATATTATAGATTGAGAATATTAACCATTACTGATGTAAACTTAAAAAACTGCACAGCTTTTAATTGTTTTAAACTTTCATTAGGAGTGTCACACTTCTAAAAACCAGAGGAATAGACCAAAGAAAGATGCTTATTCACATTACAACGGATTTAATTGATTGACCTCAATCAATAATAACACTGAACAATAATCAAAATGTCAACCGTTACCCTGGTTTATTGGTAAATCCCAAATGGGATTTCGTGCCTTTCACTATACATTTTCGCTACTCTAAATTATGTAACATTGTATAAAATCAGGGTAACCTATTGTCTTGAGAACTTTTGATTTTGAAAGGTATGATTTTTATGAAAACTTTATCAAAGTAAACTCATAAAAGACCTATTGTAGTGTGAAGCACTTTCTGAAGTTTCAAAAGTTCTATTCAGTCGCCCTTACACCTCCACACTTCAACCCGGTACAATAGTCTATATATGAACCACCCCCACCCCTCCTACCCTGCAAACGCTTCGGATTTTTACTGGACAATACTCCCTTGACCCTCCATTGATTGCCACTTCGCCCCTGAAATCTATCTAAGGACGGTTGGATTATAGATTGTAAAAGTTTCCAAAGTTTCTTATCCGTCATGTCAGGTTGGCCCTTTTCCCCGTTAGTGTGCAGCATTTTCCAAAGGGGTGGATAAAAGCTTGCTGTTTCATTAAACGTAACTAAACAGGATAAATAAACTAAGTCTCACAACACTACAAAGTATATTTCCACTTACACTGTACTTACGTACAAGACGGTACACTGCGATCGATTTCAACCAGTTACACAGGTCATCATCAGCCCAATCAGAGAATAAATATCATTCTCCTGTAATCAATCATGAACAACATTTAAGAATTAAGCTGATTACGATTTACAGGAGCTTT
Source organism: Allygus modestus (assembly GCA_963675035.1). Taxonomy (NCBI): domain Eukaryota; kingdom Metazoa; phylum Arthropoda; class Insecta; order Hemiptera; family Cicadellidae; genus Allygus; species Allygus modestus. Next base: position 321,607,325 of record OY776111.1, read on the forward strand.
TTTCTTTTCGAGAATTTTTCTTTTAATAATAAATGTGTGTCCTAAATTACAGACTAAAAACTTTTGCAGATGTGCAATGGCAAAAATCGTTTTAAGCTAAATTAAACCTGTATTTCAGATGTGATAAGTGTTCTGAGCAATAATTAACGTGTAGTTTTTAACATTTAATATTTTTCTGATTGTATTGCTTAGTGATTTTAATCAAAATGTGAATAAGCTTGACTGAAACTAATTGCAACGTGGGCAGAAAACCAAATAAATTAACATCAATATAATTGATTAAGTGGGCATCATTTTAAAGGTATCTTAGTGTTATATTTGCTATACCTTTAACAATTCTTAAACTGCATTTGTAGGATTTCCAAGAAAAACATTTCAGTACTACCGACTACCCCCCGTCTATATCTCTCTCAATCCCCTCCCCCACACAACCTTGCTCCTCCCTTTAGGATTCCCATCTCACATTAAGGGGGTAAAATCTCATATTTCTCTGCAAGATAAATTCATTAATGCATTATAAGTAGCAGCTTTAAACATGACTAATAAATGCCAACCTACCAAATCAATACATTTTAGGACAAAATGCCACAACATTTTTGATTCTTACAGGTTTTTTCATAAATTTTACGGTTTTTAAGATATTTAGCTTTGAAAGACAAAAATGGCCGCCATATTGAAATGGTACAAAAATAAACTTGATATTTCATACTAAAATGGGTCTTATTATATGTAATATATGTACCGAGTTTGAAGTCGATATCTTCAGGTGTTCCTAAGATATAACGTATTAAGTAAAAACACATACAGACAGATAAACGGAAAACTAAGTGTTCTAGGACATACCTTCATATGAACTTTTTTCTTTCTTTTTGTATGACGAATGATGTCACTAAGTTCTGAAAGGTTTTTTTTACACCCTGTAAATATATTATGTATGGGATGTATGTATAACCTATATATATCGTATATAACGTATATAACCTATATATATGTAATTTTAAACCTGAATAAGTGGATAATTTAGATTTTAAATATACAGCTGAAATTGTGTTAGGTGTGTCGATCACTAAAAGAAATTCGAATATTTTCAAAAGCTTTTCAAAATTTTTCGTACAAAAAACATTTCCAGTAGATAATTACACACACGATATAGTTGTGAGTTTTTACGTGAATAACGGCTTCAACTGATCAATCACGAGAAACGCAAGGAATCTCAGAAGGTTCACGCAAACAAATCACGCAAGATTTCCCGACCACTTGATCAGATAACGTTATCGCTATCTCAACCTTGACCTGCTATAGAAGGTCACCTGTGGGTCGTGACCTCTACCCCGTCACGTGACTGTCCGCATGTCTGTCTACCAGGTATTGTAATGGCAGGGGAAATTGGCTCACATGCAAACACAATCAGAGGTCCCATAAGGTTTAAAATTGTGAGTAAGGCGTCGCGTCACCGTCGCGTCGTGGTAGCTGCTGTGTATTTTTACGTTCAACGATGTTATTGGCCATATATTAAATGTTTTTAATAGACAATTTCTAACTAAATTGGTGTATTAAAAATTGGTATATTATAAATTGGCGTATTTATGAAATGAATGTATAACTAACTCAAGAGCAACATAAAAAGTACATGAGGTTATTTTATTGGCCCCTTTGTTATTCCGTTACTGTTAATATTTCCTCTCTCTCCTTATACATTATACATATTTTGAAAAATTATCGTTTTCATCAAAACTTTCGAATATGAGTTATCGGTGAGAATATTTGTTTTGGTGCTCCCTGGATCCAAAAGGTCTTTTTTGAGATTATGGTTGTCTTCTTATCTGTATGTATGTGTAGATCTGTAGATTATTCCCAAATTTGGTATCTAGGCACCAACCCACGGTTTATCAGCGTGATCTTCTTTTTTAAATTTAATTTTATCTATCCCGAAAAACCGCCATAGACATGAAATATCAACAACTCTCAAAACAGCCTCAATATTCAAATATGCTGGTTAGTGCTGCACTGTTCTAAGAAAATTAAACCACCCGCATTCATGGGGAAATTAGAGTTCAATAATTATGGGGCTTAAACGTTCCAAAACGGATGTTGTTTGGATTTTTCGTTTAGTTATACATTTTTCTAATCACCAGTAAAACACTTCAAAAACTAAATAAATAAATGCCAACCTACCAAATCAATACGACTGAAGTGTTAATAAAATATGCATAATTATCTGTTTATACCGATGATTTCATAATTTCAATAATCTACATGTAATGTTAGTTACGTGCGATAAAACAGCTGCAATCAATAACAAGTGATCATACTACTATCGACTTGTGATCATGTTACAATCGTACCTAGTTAGATAACCTTCAATAAACAACAGGAAATTCACCAAAATCGAATCAATCGAAACAAGAACATACAAAAAAACAGGAATAAATTAAAACATTATGTGTTTTATGGTTCGTGTTTACACAAAATTGCAATACAGTATAAGTGTTTTTCACAATCAAAAATTTCAAGTTCTTCAGTAGAACAACCATGTGGCGACTGCTGGAGTTATAATTTTCATTATATTTCAATTAAATTAATCTAAACCAAAAGCTAACTGTGTTGTAGCAGCGTAATTCACATGAGTGTTTGTCTCTTTTGTGTAATACAGTATTGGAACACTAAGACAGAGAGAGGCACTAGGTACTTCTAGCAACAAATTAGGAAACGAAAAACATTTTACTTCATAAGTAACTAGACTGTTAACTACTAATATTGTACACTAAAAAATAAAATAACTGTAGTGAAATTGTTCTTTTTAATGGCAGATTGAGTGCTCATCGGGGGGTATTTTGTGTATCGAGGTAATCTCATGATTACTTATTTTTTCAGTTGGGGATGGACTGGTGAAGGGACGACTGACTGCTGAACACAGGGCACGCTGAACCCTGGTGAGTTGGCTTTGTTTGATCCGTACTTATAATAGACCCATTATATTGTTTGATTTACAACATATCGCTTTTTGTTCTTTCCCTACCGAATTGTAATTGAGTGCAATACAAAGTGTAAGTATTGTAAGTATTGTTTTTATCTGTTAAGACTATTTTATTGCACCGGTAGTTATTATAGTAAACTAGCTGCTATTGTACCCGCTTTCACCCGGGAATACAAAATTTGTGTGTGTTGTATTCTGTGGTTAATCCGTGTAGAACTATTACGAATATTTGAATATTTATATTTGAGCTGTTTGAATTTTTATCAGCTCAAACTAGAGTGAATGTCCATAAGAATAACACAGATTGGAGAGCCCTATGGGAATTTCTGAAAGTCCTTTCTTAGTGGTTACCTACGTTATGCAAAGAGTACACGTGCCAAATCTCGTGGTAGTAGGTGTAGAGGTTTGGCCTGGGGATGATCGGTTTTTCGTATTTATAGATTGTCCATAAGAATAACACAGGATTGGAACTTTGACTCCCTGTGGATCGTAGCCATATGGGAATTTCTTAAAATACTTTCTTAGTGGTTACCTACGTTATGCAAAGAGTACATGTGCCAAATTTCGTGGTTGTAGGTTGATGACCTGAACAGATGTCTATTGAATATCACAGAGTTAGGATTATGATCAGCTGTTTGTTGTAAACACAACAGACTATAATCACACCAAACTATAAGTATGTAAGCATTTACATTTTGTATCATTTAACAAACTTAAAAATCGAAAATGATGAATCTGAAAATTCTGGGAAGTATCGGAATGTCCAACCTTCAAGTTGATACTAATTCCATGACCACACTTTAACTGGTTTTCTCAAACCAAGGCCGAGTTCCTCGTAAAACATTCCCTCACATGAATAACATTGGGAAATTTGAGGACTTTATACTTTATGTCGTTTAACAAACTTAAAGGGAGAAAATGATAAATCTGACAATTTTGGGGAGTAACGGAATGTTTCAGCTTCAAATTTATACAGATTCCATGACCACACGTTATCTGGTTTTCTCAAACTAAGGCCATGTTCCTTCAAAAATTCTCCCATATGAATAACAGGAAGAAATTGTTTAAATCTTAATATTTTCAACACTTAAGTGGCATTTTTGATTTTTACATATTTCTGTACATCTGCAATTTAAAAACTTTAAAACGACACATCGATTGTACTAATCGGTTGAGAAATAACGACATAGTGGGCCGAAAACTAAACTCCTTAGCGAATTAATATATAAGATTTATATATGGCCTAAGCTAACCGTTAAACTTATAAAAGTAAACTATTATATTCAATTGTTCGTGGATTTGGCTTCAAAAATATTCATTACTAAGAGTAAATTAGTAAATATAAACATTTAGTTATAGTAAGTATATTAGTAACACAACATAAACGAAATGTTAGACGGATTCCTCAAATTCCTTACGACATGAAGCTTGTCCATAGAAATTAAACAATAAGTTTGCATCTAGATGTTTTTCTGGATTTGATTAAGTGCAATAGCAGTGAATATATAATATTTATATTATATCCTTAAAACCATCTAATTTATCTTGTTTCCTTATCTTTATTTTATAATTATATGTATTTAACTTTTTAAATCACGGAAATAATTATTAATGCATTTTCCTATTCGTAGTATGCTTCCCTTCAATTTTGTTTGTTATATACAGTTAACATTTACTTGCACTTGTTTTAAATATCACGAAATATTTACCTATATTTGCAAAGTGGTTACATTTTTAAACTATGACTCTCAATTTAGGCATTTTACATAACAATTATTGGTTTCAGGTGTGTTAGAGAGGTGAGTATCGAGAGCTTTGCAAATCAACCAACTGCGTTTACGTCAGTTTCATACCCCTTTGATAGAGTTAATTACAATTCACATCCATAATTAATTTAAACAAACCAATTCAATTCAACTCAGATAACTTCATAGATAAACCAACTTTTTGTTGGGTTTATTTTTGATTCTCTTGCAAAATGTTAACAAATATTAATTTATATTAACTAATCTGATTTTCTCTCTATATGGCAGAAGTTAAATCAATTCACCTTGTATGTAAAGAAAATTTATTTTAATTGAGCTACATTAATTCTACGCATTATCCCTGGACAAAGTGTTTGAACAAGAAAACTAATCCTTTTTCCATGGTAGGCAAACAAGAATGTCAAAGTGTTAATATGAGTTTTCCACGTTTAAAATATATAAACCTCGTTAAACTGGGATTATCAGGTAATATGGAAAAAAACATTCCCCATTACCATATTATGTTTAGTATTTGATTACCCATTATTATATACTATGCCATTCTACCTTTAGCTCGTAGATATTTACATTTATACTTCAAAACCTATAGATAAAACGTAGTAAAAGAGCTATTGCTTTTAGTTTTATTGGTTTTATATTTTAAATAAGGTTTGAAAGGAAGAAAACATTTAACATATGTTCATACTACTGTTAGTATTTTTTATTTTAACAGTTTAATGTAAGTGTTTGTTATTTTTTCAGGACTTTTGACTCCAACTCAATTAGAGTGCCAAATTGCAATCCACTACGGTTTCTATTGCAAGGACTGGAGTACGAGTAGAACTTCTACAACGTCGCCTCGTACTACGATAGTCATGGTGTCATATTTACGAAATGGTACATCACGTGATGTCATTATCCTGAATGGTGATTTACAGTTGGTGTAAGCTATAATGTGGTTCAAGGAGTCCCAGGGAAGCTCTTGTCACCTCCGCCGTCTCTTACGTTGCACTTCCCTGTGTGAGATTGTACTGAGACACTACTATTGTCACGCTCAGTGCCGCTGTCCTGTGTTGTTCGTTACAGTTGATGTGTCTGGGGTATGGTGCGTCATGCCCCTGGCACAGATTGCAGGCCACATATGACTGTACTGTGCAGGCCACTGTACTGTGTCGTATGTTACAGTTGATGTATGTGGGAGATGGTGCGTGGTGCCCCTCACGAAGACTGCAGGCCACGCACGACAGCCGCCCTGTTGTCCGCTACTCTTGCCACGCTCTGTTCCACTGCACTGTGACAGTTGGTTCTGTATTGGCACTGTACTTTGTGGTTACAGCTGATGTGTGAAGAGGATGGTGCGTTGTGCCCCTCGCACAGACTGCAGGCCACATATGATTGCTACCCTGTAGTATGCTACTATTGTCACGCTCTGTGGCACTGTACTGTGTCGTATGTTACAGTTGATGTGTGTGGGGGATGGTGCGTGGTGCCCCTCACGCAGACTGCAGGCCACGCACGACAGCCGCCCTGTTGTCCGCTACGCTTGTCACGCTGTTTCTCACATTACACGTCACGCTCTATGACACAGCCGTGTACGAGCTACAAGTCGCCTCAGGATCTCCTCCACTCAGTTTCAATCAGGCTGTCACGTATCCCACCCATGTCCACTTCCCAAGGACCAGTCGTCGGCTACCTCAGGTAGATTGGATGATAATAAGGAATAAAAAATAGAATGGTAATTAACATTTATAAAAAAAAATGAAGGCCCTTTACAATAATGGCTCCTTTATGCGTTCTTCAGAAATACAGAGCACATTTACAGTTGAATACATCCCTGGGCTTCTCTGATGATGATTTACTTGGTCACTGGCTGAAACCTTACCCAAGCGCTTCATCAAAATGAGAATTAACTATTGGATAGCTAGTTGATGATCCGGAGTACCTATTTAGAGTAACAGTGAAGAGTAGAAGGCTAAAATAGCGCTCCTGTTCAACCTCTTAAGGAGGGCGCTCCAGTTATGAAACTTTTGCGTTTCTACCTGTTTCCCTCATAAGACCAAATGTTAACTTCCAAAGCCATCCCTCCTAATCGGATTATCCGTAATCTTTTTACGCTATGAATCATTTCAAGAGCAAACAAAATACTTAGCTATTTCAGTGAGAAAAATTTCAATATCTCAAAAAATCGTTCATTCAAATTTCAAAATATTCAATATTTATGATTTTTTTATAGGTGAACTATTTGTAATATCACAATTTTGCTGACTGAAATCGCTAGGTATTTGCTTGCTCTTTCAAATGAACCATAAGTAACCGATTTTGAATAATCCGTTGAGAATGGACGGACGTTGGAAGTTTACGTCTTATAGGAGAAGCGGGTAGGCGCAGAGGACTGGAAAATTATTTTCTTACCGTTGCTTTTCAAAATAGTCCCAGTATGTTCGTACTATGTTTGGAAGACTTGCCTTGCGGGTTATATGTTGTCGTTTAAAATAACGCATAACACCAGCTGGAAAGTTATATCGTTTGATGAGTTTTATGAAATAATAAATTGATGTCAATGTCCACAGGCCATCATCATCGGTGTCCGCAAGTGCGGGACGCGCGCCCTCCTGGAGATGCTGTTCCTCCACCCGCGGGTACAGAAGGCCGCGGGCGAGGTCCACTTCTTCGACAGGGACGACAACTACAGCAGAGGCCTCGAGTGGTACCGCCACAAAATGCCGCACTCCTTTAAGGACCAGGTCACCATCGAGAAGAGTCCTTCCTACTTCGTCACGCCTGAGGTAGAGGTTCAATAGTAATGTAGTTGGAAATTACTTTTATGGTTATTATTCTATTTATTTATTATTCTTACTGTCCTTTATTTAAGGTCATTAGACACGGATAAATGCCTCAAAGTGATTTCACAAATTTGTAAGTAAGTATACGTTTAGCTCTAAAAAAAAGTAATCATTATTCAATTTTAACTTTTCCATAAGTGTTTTACTACTCCTATATCAACAACAATTTGATATAGGAACACCTTCCCATAGAACTGTGTCGAATCATTCTATTTGTAAATCATATTCTTAGCTGTTTATTCATCGTCACCCAGGTTGCAAAGTTAGTAAGTCAATGTACGACACGACACGATATTGAAGAAATAAACGTATTTACTATTCATTGTGGAATCAGCAAACTAAAATACAATATCGATGCAGCTAAAATGGAGTAGACATGCAAAGTGCATACATTTAGACACAAAGGAATTGGCTGTTTCTCAGATTTGTCGTTCGAAGCTATGCAAATAGAAAGAATATTCGCTGTGAGGTATAGGCGCCACAGGTTGTCCATCTGTCAGTTTGCATGTGGTGATGTCGTCGTGGCGGCGACGACTTAAAAAGAACAAAACCTTGCAGTTTGATGAATTATGTACAACATAATCTTGGGACGTCTCTGCGCTGACGGGCCGTTCGTGTGTTGCGACCAGCTGTCCTGGCGCTTTGTTGCACCTGGAATTATTTATGAAGGGAACATTGTATTACTTTGTTGAGTTCATGATGGAGTAGAAAAATCAACATTGTGAGATTAAAAGAAGATAGTTTGTTGTTTCTTTGTATCATTGATTTAATAATCGTTAGTAAACAGTATGGAATATTTTAATTTGTTTTTAAATGCAAATTAAAAAGACGATGGATTTATTATTATCCTTTGGTTTATTGTTATAAACCAAAAAGAAATTTCAAATCACTGTGCGGCTTTTGTCATGAAGCATATGCGCTAGTCTAAATAGAATTTGAGTCCACATTCATAAATTTACTCAGATACTAAGCTACCTTATTTAGTTTTCAAAGTTGCATAGAAAGAAATATTTTTTAATTTTTGATCGTTCATACCAGCTACCTTTGCTTAACAATTTGAAAGTAAAATATTTTTTTAAACTCAGTGTTTTTAATGCTGATGAAAATTCCAAACACATTTTAAGAATACCGAATAAATAGCCTCAGTTATAAAGGACGACATCTAGTAAATGTTCACATCCAACAGAAATGCAATATTGCTTTTTGCAGATGAATACTTGAACAAGAATGGCGTTAAGTATTCTATTAAAAAAATAATAAGCTTTTTGTGAGGGGTTGCTTCAGTGGAGCGTGCTGGGAACGTTCCAGAGGTCGATGTCGGGGAAGTGGAGAGGATAGAGGATAGTGGCTCAGAAATGTATAAGAACCTACCAAGGTATCTCACCGTGGCAGACCTTACGAGATTCGCAGGCTACCTTGCGTTATCATCCTAGCCACTTGGGAACTGCTTGGTGTGCACTAGCAGGATTAGGTACTGTGCTATAGATCACTCTAGCCGGGGAGTGGAAGGCTAGGATCTCTCTAGCAGGACGACGTAGCGCTTGGATCTCTCTAACAGGAGAGCGGAATAGAATGCTAGGATCTCTCTAGCCGGACGGCGGAGCGCTTCGATCTCTCTAGTGGGAGAGCTGAATGCTAGGATTGCTCTAACGGGATAGCGGAGCGTAATTCTAGGATTCCTCTAGCAGAACGGCAGAACGCTGGGATCTCTCTAGTGGGAAAGCGGAACGCTAGGATTGCTCTAGATGGACGGCGGAGCGAAATGCTAGGATTCCTCTAGCAGGACGGCGGAATGCTGGGATCCTTGTAGCGGGAGAGCGAAATGCTAGGATTTCTCTAGCAGGACGGCAGAACGCTGGGATCCCTCTAGCGGGACGGCGGAGCGAAATGCTAGGATTCCTCTAGCAGGACGGCAGAGCGCTTGGATCTCTCTAGCGGGAGATCGCAGCGCTAGGATTGCTCTAGCGAGAGATCGGAACGCTAGGATTGCTCTAGCGGGACGGCAGAGTGAAATGCTGGGATTCCTCTAGCAGGACGGCGGAGCGCTTGCATCTCTCTAGCAGGACGGTGGAAGGCTGGAATCTCTCTAGCGGGAGATCGGAACGCTAGGATTGCTCTATCAGGGGACAGGGGAGAGGAACGCTAGGATTTCTCTAGCAGGACGGTGGAGCGCTTGGATCTCTCTAGCGGGAGAGCGGAACGCTAGGATTGCCCTAGCGGGTCGGCGAAGCGAAATGCTAGGATTCCTCTAGCAGGACGGTAGAACGCTAGGATTCCTCTAGCTGGACTGTGGAACGCTAGTCTCTAGCAGGAAAGCGGAGGGAAATGCTATGATTCTTCTAGCAGGACGGCGGAACGCTAGGATCTCTCTAGCGGGAATGCGGAGCGAAATGCTAGGATTCCTCTAGCAGGACGGTGGAACGCTTGGATCTCTCTAGCGGGAGAGCGGAACGCTAGGATTGCTCTAGTGGGACGGTGGAACGCTAGGATTCCTCTAGCATGACGGCGGAACGCTAGGATCTCTCTAGCGGGAGAGCGGAACGAAATGCTAGGATTTCTCTAGCAGGATGGTGAAACGCTAGGATCCCTCTAGCGGGAAAGCGGAACGAAATGCTATGATTTCTCTAGCAGGACGGTGGAACGTTAGGATTGCCCTAGCAAGGAGCGGAGATTACTTACCAGAGCTAGGAGAGACACTGGTCCAGAAGTTCTGATCCGGACGACGGTGTCGGAGCGACTGACTGCTGAGTGCTGAGGCCGCACTGCCCGAGTTGTGTTAACTCCCGCTCGCCGCATGCGCAGAACCTCACTTTCCGCCAGTAGTCAGGGGGCTGTGGGGCTACAGCTCCCGTATCTCCAACATGGGGACACACTTCCCGCCTGCTGTTTGAGGTTATGTTCGTGTCAGCGGCTTTGGGAGGCACGTTCCGCGTTGCTCTTGTGTGACCTGTTGGGTCCTTTGTGAAGGTTCCGATGCAGAGGTAAAGGTTCCGCGAAATACACTTTCTGTGAGCAAAAAAGGACGATCCTACATTAGCTTAATACCGGTACCTAGCCGTTCAAAACTTTCCGGTACTATACCGGGTCCTATGTCGAGCTATACCTTGACGTCCCGTACTTTTCGGTACTGTATCGAATCAAGCTATAAATTGACACACCGTGCAACTATATTTGTCGGGGCGCAAATTGTCCCAAGTTAATGTTTGATATTAAAATATTGAGATATTACTCAATATTTCCTAAACGAAATGTTAACGTTATTTCCTAAATCTATAACTTTCAGTAGACACACATATACATTAAATTTTAGTCTCCATTAGTAAAATAAAAATCAACCCAATCCTTGACACCCAGATTCGTTTGCAGGTGCCGGAACGCATCCGCGCTATGAACGCGAGCGTGAAGCTGCTGTTGATAGTTCGCGAGCCTGTCACCAGAGCGATCTCCGACTACACGCAGCTGCGCAGTCACGCGGCCACGCCCTCCAGCAGCGCGCAGACGCACAGGACCTTCGAGCAGCTCGCCATCAAACCTGACGGCACCGTCAACGCCGCCTATAAGCCCCTCGCCGTCTCGCTCTACCACACATTCACCCACCGCTGGCTAGAGGTATGATATTATTGGGATTACCACACACTAATAATGTAGGAGCAAGATAATTTACAAATTTAAAACTTTATTTCATTACTTTATAATTTTCTTTTATAGTGCCGATGAAATGTTTAGCACTAGTAAAATACAACGGTGTTCCAAAAAACGTTTACAAAGATTGGGAACGGTAAAACAGTTTGTTGCCAATTTACGGTACGTAGTTAATGGTCTACGGAAATGGATATTAATGGCTAGAGAGAGGACCATAATTCACATAACTCATCGCGTAATAGATATATAATACCAAAGATTTACGAGGCACAAACATCCCCTGACGTGAGAAACAAACATACAATTATATGTGATTCATAGAAGTTTAGTAAATATTGTGTAACGTAACTTGTACAAACTAGAGTCGAATGGTCCGAATAAATCGGTCGATTTTAAAAGATGCACTTGATTTGGTGTTTATCCTGATCTTGATCTTATAGCATTTAACTTGAGGGAATTACTTTGGTGTGCAGGTCAACTGAGAAATGAATACTTATTAGTCACCTTGACAGTAGACATTTGGCTGGAAATTAATATTTATAAAATAATAATCATGATATTTAAAATTGAGTTAAATTTTCATTTTTCCAGAGAAATAACAGTTTACGCAGTAGAGAGTCCGAGACCACAAATTAATTAGTAAACTTTGTATATCTTGTAAAGCTTTATCCTCTAGAATTTCCACAAGTTTACCAAATTTATTATGAAAATAAAGCCGTTAGTCGTTCTTGTTTTATTTTTTATTTAAATGTAATGTACCGTTAAATTACTTTTTTGATTGAAATTGTATTACATATTTTATTGGTCCTAAAACTTGTTCCTGGACTATGATATCAAGATAATACTCCCACATTCACAAATTGCTATTTAAACTTTCTAACAATACAGGGTTTTCATAAGAAATCCTGTTATAAAGTATATTTACAAATTAAATAATAATCCCAATGGTTTAAGAAGCCTTGTCAATTGGAAAGCACAGGATAATTAGGGTGAATGTTTTAAAAATATTTTTCCAACAATTTAAATTGTTGGGGTTATTTCTAGAGACGCCCAATGAAAAGGTTTTCTCTATCAACAAAAAATTGCATAAAGCCAAAGACATGATACCTTGTAATTAATTAAAAAGGAGTATAATCATTAAACTACAGAATGGTTCAATGCAGTAATCTTTGGCCAAATTTAATTTGTATCTACAAAAATCATATTTTAAATAATATAATAAATAATACAAAATCATCAAACAATAGTCGTATAATAATTTCAAATAATATGACAAATAAATATTTTTGAAAAATTATCTTATTTTTAAACGATACACTTCATTTTTTTGAGGACTTATAGACTTAGCCAAGGTGCGCTTCATGACACTGCTCGTATGATTGTAAAAAAATGGTTGGGTTAAAATATGCTCTCCTTAAATTTTCCAAGACTAAGTTCATGTCGAATTCTATTAATAAGAGATCATACTTCCACTTATGTGATATTTTATCTACTGTTTTGATGATTATCAAATTAGATTTGTATGTGAGATGACCTTCTTGCTGCGGAGGCCCTTGTTTGTGGAGAAAATAGCGGAATCATTTTCTTTATCTAAGAATTCAATAATTCAATTTTGCCTTCAAACTGATGAATGGAATTTTAACAACCAAGGGATTATAAATAGTGTTTTAAGCGTACAGTCATTGTCATTTGGGATTATAGCACGGGGGTGTTGTACGGAAAATTGTTGAAAATGTTTACTCTAACCGTTGCTTTAAAAATACAATTATAAAAGTAAGATTTGGGTAATTAAACGTTATCCAACTGATACTTTACTTGAAGAAACGCTCATTCTTGTTGTAATTTTTCCATTAAAATTACTTCAATTTAAAATTTGTTAAAATACTCCAATTAATACAAAAATTGCCCTAAATGTTCTTCTAGAGTTAGAATTATGTATTACACATTGAAATCTGTGTTTTTCACAACTAATTCTTTTAACATTTCACACGTATTAAATCGCTATTTATTCACATTTTTAATTGAAAGTAAATCCTTATCTTACTTTGTTTGAGATTCGTGCAAAAGAATTGATTCTTAGATTAGTTCCAGACAAGCTGACGTAATCATCGCGGCTGATTACCGGCATGTTTGACCCGACCCTTGCACTGCCCCTCCCACCGGCCGGCCTTTCAACCTGGCCGATAAAGACATTCTCTAATATTTTTCCACCAAAATCCTAAAAATAAACAACATTCATTTTCATCCACTTAATTCCATTCAATTTATCCTTTGATCGTAATTTCCAATACAATAAAAACTTTTCAATCACTAAGTCAACTTCTTTAGTGTTGATTTTATATTTTTAATCAAAATGTATGGTAGTTTATTAATTGTTTTTAACTCAGTGCACAAACAGCCCTTGCCTATGCCTGCTATTTCCAAGGACCAAGATTATTATGCAATCTACGAAAGCGTTTGTTTTTAGTATTATACAAAGTTTAAGCAAAAATTTAATTTTTTGTATGTGTGTGCATTTACTGTGTGTATGTGTTTTAGTTCTAATTATGGAATAAACGTATTGTTTATATTAATTCACGTGGATGGTCTCAAACGCCTCCTGTTGACCTTCACTTGATTATTTAGCTGTTTATTCACCGTCTGAGACCTATTACATAGCCTAAAATCATTTGTACACATTGTCATTGGTGTGGTTTTATTGAGTGGTTTTTATCAACGACTTTGTACAATTACCGAACACTCGTTGTGGTAATCCATAGAAGTAAATTAATGGGATTAATCGGCTGTCTACAAATTTGTTGCCGAAATTCTTTAATCTGGGAGACCTTTCATAATAGCCAAATAAAGATCGATTGAGAAAAAAGTAAAAATCGCGGAAAATTCAGGAATCTTGAAATATTAAAACTGTTATGTAGTCCAGAAAATAATAGTGCATTCCATCACTAGGTCCAAACGTGACGCTGTTCGAATCGAGCTCAAGTTTAACAGCTAAAGCGAAGCCGAGGTATTTTTCGTCTTACTGTAAACAATTTTAAGATGCAAAATTGACAAAGATTAAATTTTTTTACTTGTCACCATTAAAAGTTGGCTTTCATCTTGATCTTGCTATTCCAAACAAATAGCTGTTACACAAGTTTATATTGTTTACAAGTTGAATAATTTGTCCAATCTTTATTTAACAGCAGGTGACCTCTACCGAAAAAATGTTATCAAATGATGTTTTCATCCTAGGGGGAAAAATATCATCAAATTTATACCTTTTATTCTAGGAGTTAAAAGAACAACTTTAGCAACTCAATGAATGTGTTGAAAATAGCTTTTTTGAAGTAGTACGACGAAAAATAGCTTGGGAATCTTCCCCATTTCTGATGTGACTACTATAGTTATAATGTTATTATATTTTAAATAAATTTGTGAGTGAAACAGGTTCTTATTTATACTTATAACCTATCACTTTAATTATATCCCCATACAAATTAAAAACATATAATGATATCTAGTTTTGTGTAACATTTTAAAAAGATTTTCTTGCAATTCACACAAAGTTTCATTTTGTGACGTTCCCACTTTTTGTCTTGTGTCGTTACTTTTAACCGTCTTTGATTTTATGTTTTGTATTAATCAGCACTATCTAAACAAAGAGGTGAAACTACGTGTTTAATGTAAATACACATGTTATGTTGAATTTGCAATTACCACGGATTGTTCGTACTATTCGAGTTTTTATTTTATACAGTATACCTCCGAATAAATCCCGTTTCAAATTTCATTGTAACCAAATTAGCCCCATTTCCCAAACAATAGCCAGGGATCACAACTCTTGTATTCCTCACTCTCACTGCCCGAACTGTTCCACCCAGGTATTCCCAAGACACCAACTCCTCGTGGTGAACGGCGACCACCTGATAGAAGACCCGGTCTCCCAGCTCCAGAGGATAGAGAGGTTCTTGGGTCTGGAGCCTCGAATAACGAGGCACAACTTTTACTTCAACCACACCAAAGGGTTCTTCTGCCTGCGGAACGAGACGGCTGACAAGTGTCTGAGGGAGTCCAAGGGGCGAAGACATCCGAGGGTCGACCCCGCGGTCATCTCCAAGCTGCGGAGGTTCTTCAGCGAACACAACCAGAAGTTCTACGAGCTCGTGGGAGAAGACCTCGGCTGGCCCGAGGAGTAATGGAGATGGCGTTTAGAGTAGAGCCATCCCAGTGCGGGGACATGAACGTAGTTCAATACTCATAATAAACTTACACATTGAAAAATGTCTGATTGCCGTAGTAGTACGTTCAGATCAAAATTCAGTAATTTGTATCAGGTGCAGGGCCCTAGCGCTAACTGTAATTCACGCATACGACGACTCGAGTAGCGGTCGAAATACTAAATATTTTATTTTATTTTATGTTCATATCAGTTAATCATCATATTAAATGCAAATTAATTTAATATTAAGGGTAACAATGCTGAAAACGACACAAATCGTAGAGGCATCCACTTTTGACTTGATTAAATTCTTATAATAAAAATAAGTCGATAAATGTATTTTGTTCCTCTACTTATACCGGAGGCTATTCTTTTTTTACAAACGATATTTATTAAAGAATTAATATGCTAATAATCACTGTTCACGCTGCGTAAGCTAGACACATGAACAGTGTGCGGTTGATCGCTCACGTTGTCGGTTGAACCTGATAACTTGGAAGTCTAATTGTTACAAGCCCAGCATGGATGTAAAATGCATAGATCATAAACAGCCTGCTAATCAGAAACAGTAGACTTAAAGTTGCAACTGCAGACTTAATGTTAGTTATTTCGGTTAGTTACGTACGAACTTCGCCTATTTTAATCCTAATACTCTGAATTCAGATCTGTTGAAAGGCGACGACGTTAAAAAAGTTGCCTTGAGTTATATCGCTCTACAAATGTCTCCATGTCATAAATATTAAACATTTAATATTTTCAAAATCACCCAGGCATTATAAAGAGTGGTTTTATTGATAATATTTACAAAGCATTATTTTCGTAAAGTCGCATTTCACTGGGATGGCTCTGAGACAACTTGCACAAATGAAGGTACTTAATGAGAAACAAATACATATCACAGATACATATCATGTAAAATACTTTAGACCGGCCATTTTTTACACTTGGAGCCAGACGGGAGAGCAAAACCTTTGCCTCTAGGAAGTAAGCTGCGAGTAAGATAGATGTCCGCACAACAGGTGCGAGTAAGCTTATATTCTAAGAGCAATTACGTCAGTAAGTGTATCAATTACTTAGATCTAAGAATCGAAACATATCAACAGCCTTGACGGTGTCACAACGAAATAATATATTTTCATATCACACTTTTAATATGTAATACCAAGGATAATGGTCGACTTGAAGCATTTCATAACTGAATATTTTACATAAATAGAGTTTTAACATTTAAGTAACGTTTCATAGACGGAAATAATGCTGTCTTCATGTAGTTACATCTAGTAATATATCAAAGACAAGTTATATAAGTTGATAGTTGGTGCATATATAGTGGCTAAGGATGCATTTATCACGTTGAACTTTATTATAATGAAGTATTAACCATCCTAAATGCTTATTTCATACGTTGTCCTAATTTATGTTTTAATCAGGCGAAATTGACTTGAACATTTTTAAAGGTGGTATTATTTCAAATAACATAACATTTTAAAACCTTATACTTTAAAATATATTTATTTTTTTATTTGTTATTTTTTTCATCAAATCTAAGAAAACTGTTTCGTGACGTACAGGGTGTCCCCAAACTCTCTACTGAACTTTTCAGGTATTATTCCTGGACCAAAGTCAAACTAAAATATCATGTTCAAAATTTCCAAAACTCAACAGTTACCCATATAGCCGCCATTTTGGTTTTTAAAACAACAATTTTTAGTTTGAGAACGGCTCTTTGTAATACATTGAAATTTAATACATGGCTTTATGACTTAAAGGCCTTATTCCAGGAAAAATATTATTTTTTACAATGTTTATTTTCAAAATGGCGGCCATTTAAAATCTTTAAACCTAAATAACATAAAAATTTCATATCTTAACAAAGTTATAGATACGACGTTTTATTTAGACAATTTAATTACAAATCCAACGATACCAAATTTAAGAAAATCTGTTTATAAATAAGGGAGGAAACCCATTTATAAGAAATTGTGTACTAATAAATATCCACGGTCATTGTGTAGCAGTACTGCTAGTTAGCCACAACAATCAGTTATTTTAATTTGTAGATGAGTTTTCGCCCTTATTTTTTATAAATCGATTTTCTTAAATTTGGTATCGTTGGATTTGTAATTAAAATGTCTAAATAAAACATCAGCACTATAACTTTGTTATCATATGCATTTTTTATGTTTAAGTTTAAAGATTTTAAATGGCCGCCATTTTGAAAATAAACATTGTAAAACATTTGTTTTTTCCTGGAATTAAGTATTTGGATCATAAAGCTATGTACCAAATTTAAATTTATTACGAAGAGCCGTTCTGAAATTAAAAATTGTAATGTGACAAAAACAAAATGGCGGCTGTACGGGTAATTGTTGAGTTTTGGACAATTTTAAAATTATTGTTAGTTTATCTTTGGTCCAGGAAGAATAATACCTGAAGAGGTCAGTTGGGAGTTCAGGGTCACGCTACTTAAATTCTTTAAAAACACAAATGACACTGCCTGTACAAAACAATATTTTGTACAGATAGGAGTGCCAACTGATACTATTTTTGTCTGGTTTATTTTTTGATAACAGAATTTTCAGAATCAATTTGGTTTTGATTATAACTGAGCACATTACAATAAATAACCATTCAACATACCAGAAGATGATACAAATTTCATTCAAGAGAGAGGTTTAGGATAAGTAGTTCTGTAAACAAGAAGTAAGAATCAACTTACATTTTCCCGATTTATGGATTTCTAGTTTGATTGGTATTTACCGTATTAAAGTAGATCGATTTCGATCCTATTCATATTGTATAAGCTAGTGGTTTAGATTTCTACATTTCTCGATGTCTTTGTAAATAAGAATTCTTGATGTCGTGCGTTTTTGAGAGAGGTAGGAGCAATAATGGGTAAAGGGAACTCTCCACAGCGGGTTTTGAGTGATTGTTAAATAAACTAATCGCAATCGAATTATACTACTATGAATGTTTTTAGAAATAAATATTTACATTTTGACTATTTAAAAGTAACCCTTTCGTATATTTTAGAATGGTGATCTTATGCCAAATATATTCATTATTGCGATTACATCGAGAAATACGATGCATGGTGCTTTGCCAGACGGTTTAGATGGTTTAGTCAATTTGCAAGAGATTAAAAAAAGTACCTCACCGAACTTCTAAAAATTGAGGACACATCTCACTCCTCTTAAAACTTCATTCATTACATGTTTTAGTATAGTTGAAACTACTTAAATAATATTGCAATAATAGTAAATAAATTAACCGCTTCTCATCGTAGGAGGATGTATTTTTTTCTGATACATTATATTATCTAAATTTTAAGGGCGTAGTTATCGTTGAAATAACTTTGTTTAAAGTCAATTAAACTCTATCCCCTTCCAAATAAGTCATTTTGGAAATTTCATGCCATGTATGTTAAGAATAATTAAAAGTAAGAATATGAAATCAGGAGACTGTATTTGCATTATAAATTACCTAGAGGTCATTATAGAGGTCATTATAGAGGTCATTTGTTACCACTAATGTTAAAAAGGCCATTTGTATTTGTAAATCATTTTTTCAGTCAACTAAAAATCATTTTTTTTAGATCAATTGTATGCCAAAATACAGCTACATAACAGTCCACTCAACCTTGTAAGTTGATAATCTTTAATAATACTTGTAATACTCGTTAACATATTATCATAACGTAACGTGTTCCTTAAGGGTTAACACGAAAGCTGATACTTTGTATCAATAAGTAATAATAACCATTCAACATACCAGAAGATGATACAAATTTCATTCAAGAGAGAGGTTTAGGATAAGTAGTTTTGTAAACAAGAATCAACTTACATTTTCCCGATTCATGGATTTCTAGTTTGATTGGTATTTACCGAGGTAAAACAGTTATCAGTTGAGGTAAAACATATGAAACGATACAAAGGTTGGAGAGATTCTTGAACCCAGACTCCCGATCTGGCTCCAATAGTCCTAGATCACATTGGTCTGTGCCTTAAGTAGCATATTGAAGAGTCACTCCACATTGGAAGTTGTTAATGAATTGTTGAGTCTTAGATAATTTTAAGTGCGGGAGATGAATGTGCGCGTGTTTTATCGTAACAAGTTCGTTTGTTTTACGTTAATTTTAAAATATGTTTACTTAAACGTTAAGTTTTGGAATGATGAGTGTTTTAAATCTAGTTTTAAGGTACATGCAATTATTGTTTGGATTACAAATTGAAAATTACACCATAAAGGATTACAAGTCATAAAGCTTGGTTTTTACTGCTTTTCTTTTACTAGTTACACTAAAGTTTCTTTTCCGCATTAAACAGTGCGGAAAAATATAATTGTACTGTATATCTAAACATTAGGAGAAAATAAGTAGAATTAAGTTATAGTTATGTCGTAAATAGCGTTAATATGTTTGGCTTTGTATCATCAAAGGTAACTTCTCCGTCTGTATAAATTGTATAATATAATAAATTACAGTACTTTAGTATTCATTACAATATTGAATAACACCATTCAAATATTGATTGTGTTTCAGTGTCACATTATTTTCAGCTCGATAGTGTTGTATTTGCAAACAGCTTGCCATTACTGTATACTTTTGATGAAATTAGTTGGCCGCTTTAAGGAATTGTTTAGTCAACTTTTAACGTAGTAAAGGTGTGCAAAGCTAATAGTAAAATTAGATCAAGAATTAATATCACTGGCTCACTCTCGCTGAGAACTGAACCTCACCTCCACTTCCGGTTGGTGGGTACGATGCAATGTTAGACTGAAGAAACATATCACTAATGTTAAGATTTCAATATTATACGGTTACGTTATTTACAATGTTATGTACTTGTACCTGAGGAAGACGTTGAATTTTAGGATAAATTTATTTATTCTCGTGATACATATTACAGTTCTTCATATTTTATAATGATTTGGCTTATACCACTTTACAGTTGGACAAATCGAGAACATAACTACTTAAGTATTTACAAACTTACTTAAAGTGAATAAATAAAATAACGCTCTACCTGCATGGTATCTAAATGGTGTTGAAAACATTTCTTAAAGATATGCAGTGCTAGTGCACCTTAACAAAATTAGACAGTTTCGATTGTATTTGTATTTTTCAGAGCCTTAAGACCTCTCCAAATCAAAGGATTAACCATGTACTTGTACCAAATTATGGGATACATCTACTGGATGTATATGGGATACATCTACTGGATGTATATGGGATACGTCTACTGGATGTATATGGGATACATCTACTGGATGTATATGGGATACATCTACTGGATGTATATGGGATACATCTATTAACGATGCTCTGGTTTCAAGGGTTACTGGTATAAAGTCAATAGCAATGAATTAATACCACACTATATATGTAATTACGTTTATTTTGTAAAATGATGTATAACTGAACTCAGAAAGTTATAAAATATAAAATATTTACATAAATTGATCTTTATTTTAATAAAAGTAAGCAGTCGTAATTATAATAGGCAATAACAAAATTGGTTTAAATTATAATTTGTCGATTGAGGTTATATTAACTTTTGAATTGTGATTTAAATTGTACCGTTAAAAAAGTATTAATGGTTTTAAAGGTCAGTACTTGCAATAATAAGTCGCAATAAATACTGTGTAAGAGTAAATATTTAGTTGCATGCCTTGTTATAAAGTACGAGTCAATATGTGATGTTAAAAGGTGATCAACTTTTTTGTATTTGGTTTCTTGCTTATTAAACAATGACATATGACATTTCCATCTGAAATATTTACTAAACAAACGGATATATATATATATAAAGAGATTTTAAATAATAATTTTGAGAATATTTAGATGTTCATTGTGAATAAATCTAAAACTGACACAAATGGTATTAATATTATATTTCGGGATTCTACACACGAATACATTATGTTACATTTCATATCCAAGAGTTTTTTTTTTTTTTATTGTGGACACTTTTGTTTATATTAAAAATGTCATCCTTGTTCTGGTCAGCCAATAGATTTGTTTGTACATAATAACATACTTCGGTATAACGCACAATGCAAACTCCTACTGTACTACTATATACCTCATGATGAGTTACCATAAACTATATATTAGGAAATTATGTACATTATTTATTTATGTTAGTTGACTGTGCAAAGTAATCAATATCTATATTATTAAAAAATGCATTCGATTACTTTAATTTCTTGATAAATCTCACTTTACAATGTTTTATTTTATTAATGGCAGATACCAAAAAAAAATACAAATTAATCAATAAAGTTATTAAAATGACATAACAAGGCGATTCCTGTTCCTATTACATTTACTTAACGTATAGTTTAGATGAAACTATTTTTAAACGTGATAAACTAATCGTCGACACCACATATAAGCTGTTATTTGTTAATCTTATTTAGAGTTGGATGTTATCAGGGTCTCTTAGTTATAGGCAGATCTCTCAGCAAATAATCCACTCAGGGAAAATATACCAAACAACAAAGTACACAGCGGCCGATGGTAAAGGGTTCATAAGTGATCGGGAGTTGTTACTGTGTGGCTAAGCAGATGTAGCGTCATAATATCGTATCATCATTTTAGCCATGTATTGTGGAGCGGCCGCTTTTCCTATGTTTAACATGCTCAAGAACTAATCTATGAGGAGGATTTTTGTTAATGGTCTGCCTTTACAAATTGATATTATATCTTATGGACAGTTTGTTCGAGTGTGTGAGTTTGTATGATAGTTTCGCATGTGTGTATATATTTCTAATCGTAGTCATACAACTTGTTGTTCTGTACATTCTGCTTATGTCTTTTGATGATCTAATAGAAGTGTTTGTATAGTAATCTAGACTGATTGAAACGAAACATATCATTCGTGTCTTCTAAATGAAGAATTAAATTTGACATTCCACTTCTTCCTTGGAAATAGACCACCGTGTTCCCCCGCCTATCCAGAGTCCAGGTAGGTGTTGAAATCGGCAAAACTTCACTTTTCCATTATTTACTTTTTCCTACAAAACACGTTGATTATTTTTTGTATAGACTAAACAGGCAAGCGGATATGTTTTAGCTAAAATGTGTTCAAATTTAAAATGAGGTAGCAAAACATAATGTTTCATTATAATAAAATATTGAACAGTACGGATTTTATTATTAAATGTATATTATTTAAACCATGTAGAAAGTCGGAAATAGTGCTCCTGTATTTTCTTCTTCAATAGTCATTATATATGTCGTAAATAAAATGTGGTTGGGTTGTAGTTTCAACAGTATTTTATTACTTCAGATACACATTGTGAAACCACAATTCAAATTTTAAATTTGTTACAAGATTTTCTGTACATTCGACCGTGCTTTGTATTCTATATTTAGTAAATAAAAAGTAATTTATTCATTAAAGTTGGGCTAAAAGGGAGAAAGTATGTGTCAGTTTCCTGATACCGTTTATTTCTATATAGTTCTGAGGTCTTCCTCATTAATCTGTTATCTATTTGTATATTCAAGTATTATTTGTACTTTCACCATTTACTTATTATAAGTCTACTTCTTTTACTTTGGGATGATTGAAAGCGAGCCATTAATAATTAACTAAAGAGAGGACACGACGGTGTATTACAGTGTATTTTTCTTTTGAACAATACGTTTGTTACAGAATGTATCCGATCCCTTCCCTACGACCCACTCAGCCCTCCAATATTCTCTACATTGTAACAAGGCCTAATAATGTTTGTTACATTTCTCTCGCTCCATGTTTTCATTCTCTATCTCTCTCTATCTTGTCTCTGTAAATTGATCCTTAATAAACGCCTCTTGGCTCATTACTCTTGGGTAATTTCTTCCTGGTGTTTTTATTTGGTACAGTAACTCAAATTTAAATTTGCTAATCCTATAATTCCACACAAAATCACTGACATTTTTTATGTCATAGCTATGCTATACTTAAACGGATTAGCTATGATATTGCTTACGAACATTAACCTAATACAGTATTGTTTATGTTTACCTTGGTTATAAACCTGAAAACTTAAAACACATTGTAAGGTTTTACGGCCTGACTGCCTGAATTTCTGAGTTTCGCTTAGGCACGAGGGGCTCGACACACGAACACATCGGTTGAAAGTGTTTGATTGAGATAATTTGTACATTTTTTGTACACAACTGTCGAGGCAGTGGTCTGGTACTTGTTTATAATTTACACCCCAACGGTATTTTGCAGCACAAACTCCTCAGATATTTTAGGCCACATCCGAAATCGAACCAGTGACTCTTTGAACCAAAAACCAAGACACTAATTGTTAAGCTAGCAAGATGCCCAAAACAACTGTAGCAGAAGCTGGTGCAGAAACTCTTTTGGCCACTTACAAGTGTTACCGTGTAGAATATCAGTAGCTGATACTCTGCCTAAATGGAAAATTGGTCCATCAGCTATGTAGAATAATTTAACGATCTCAAAATTAACATTATCACTGACTCATCTAATGTATATTTTAATTACCTTTAATGTTAAAGTCGACGCAACTTCGAAGCAAGAACGAGTCCATTCAAGACTGGTGAGAAACATGGGGCGCTGGTGATGCCCAAGAGGCGAAATACGTTCAAGCCTACGCCTACCATTTGGAAATAAATAATTGATTTATGTCAGTAATAAGTAATATTTAACTGTATTTCCATAAAATAGACCATCCAGCTGCTAAATAAATGTTGCTAATAATTAAACTGTAGCTTTTTCTATTTTTGGTTTAGGAATATTCTCATCTCCCGATTCTGAGAGCTGATAATTCAGTTTAAGGTTTCTCGAGTATTTTCTGTCAAACACAAAACATAGTGAAATAGTGGTCCACAGAGGTAGTAAGAACAAAACTATGGGTATTATTAAATTTGATCTCTGCAACTTAGCAAACAAATCATTCTGGAAGCTATTGACACTTGGTGGTGATTAACTCTAACCACTTTCTCAGATCTTTAAAAAAAGGAAGGCCCTTACATTTTGTAAATAAGAAAGCACAGGCAAACGCTGTCTGCATTGTTACTGCGAGCAGTTGTGAACTAAAACCTATTTGATCTTTCAACACCTCCACTCTGTGTGCAAAGGAACACCATTTTAATGCCTCTGTAAAAAAATGATAATTTAATGATAATAATTTTTTCTCTGTAATAAAATGTTGACAACAAATGGAGGCTAGTGAAACCTTAACATTGTATTAAAATCAAAATTACACTAGCCTACGTGTGTGCAAATAGATATGAACACAGAATAAAAGTTAAACTCTTTTAAAGTCTATAACAGTAGTCGGCCGAGTTTTTCTGATATAAAATCTACTCTTTTACATTGAAGCAGGTAAAATACTTTACAGAAGATATTTAATTTAAATTACTGAGCAAATACGTTCATGAGCAAACAGAGGACGAGAGCATGCAAAGTCGATGGTTGAAAGTGTTGATTTACAGAGTGGACAAAATATTACGACTCTAAATAAAAACCACATAAGTTCATTATCGGAATTGAAACGAGCCGGCCAAAACCAACAAATGAACGACCAATGCGCTATTTCATTCTGTTAAGTGGAGCGAATTTATGAGTGTTTGCTTGTCCCCATCAAAGTGTAATGTCAACATAGCGCCACCACTAGCAAATATGTCATCTACGTTTCATTGCTTTTAGACCCAAGTCATTGGCATGTGTAAAACCATAAGCTAATAAAACTTCATATAAACGTTAGCTGCAAGTCTGTTGAATTATCCTTTCAGAAAAACTGTTGGTAAAGCTTTTAATTGGCTTATTTTTTCTTTTAATGTATTATTTTTCCTCACTTTATGACATATGTATAGTTTCAAATCTACCGATAGACTTAGGTGAGAAATGCAAAACCACAGGGAACACATAGAACGTGCAAGACGCACTTTAAAATGCTACATTTGTTAACTAACTTCTTTATAGAAAATTCCGCTATTAGCACTCCATAAAGTTCTTCTTATGTGCAAATTAGTTTTTTAACTATTCAAATGTGGTCATATTATTTCATCTTTATTTAATTAAATAATAACAGTGATAGCGTAATTAGTACTCAGTACTGACAATTCGTCCGGCGCAGAAAAACAAATCAGTGATAGGTTGATTGATAAATAATAGTTGACCAATAAATAATAGTCGACCCGTGCGGAATTCCTAACTGCGAACCAAATCTTGTCAGCTGATCAGATTTTGTTTACATTTTCGCTCCTGTCAAAACAACACTATTCCCTTTATTTATCTTTCATTAGTAGAGGAGAAATACGGGTTTAACCCCAGAATCGGCGCTTTTTTCCCATGTTATTCTTATGGGGATCAGTTTTTGAGCCGACGCCCGATCCTACCCTACACAAATTTTCTTTTTGGCCCCTGCCTTATTTTCCCCCATTTAAAATTTGCATTAATTTTAATACATCCTTTGCAGAAATCCACGAGTTCAAAAATAACTCCACACTAAATAAACAACACATGTAAACAACTTAGAAGTTATTGTATAGTAGTGGGTAAAGGAGAAAGAGGCCCCACAATCGGCGCTTTTTCCCCATGTTATTCTTATGGGGAGCCGTTTTTGCACCGACGCCAGCTCCCGCCTATAGAGCTCCCGCCCGCTGGCCTATATTAAATATACCCCTGCCTTAAATATATTGTCCCTCCTCTTTTTAAAAACTCTGGTGTCTGATTTGTTTTTGGTGTTTTAATCCCAACTGCCGCCAAAACTTGGTGTTTTAATCCCAACTATTACGGTCGAACTGTCAACTGATTAAAACATCCGCCGCTTTCACGTGCAACACCATTCACCGACACTCTCCCGAGAGCGAAAGTGCGCTTGCGACACATTAACACACTAATGGATTGTTGCGTGACACTTTGACCAGACTTTCCACTTACCAGTAATTTCCTGGAAATCCTCTCAATGTGAGGTAATTTCCAAATTGTAAATCGAGGTGTATATAAGGAGCCACCAACACCGTTGTTCTACACCAGTGACCTCGACCACCGGACGTCACCACACTCCAGCGACCGCGACCACCGGACGTCACCACACTTGTCACCGCATGACATCACCGGCTCACCGCAGCTCCGCGCCACCGGCTCCTAGGACTCTGTGAGTGTTAGCAACGGTGTGATGTCTTTAGGGACAACTGTTAATCCATAATTGAAATAGCCTAATATTTGTAAATCTCCAATTCACCATTTCCAAATGTGTATTAATACCTAAAATGTGTATGTAAAAAATAATATTGCACCACCAAAATTGGAAATTTTTTTAATTTTTGCAGTAATTAAACTGCAAAAATGTCTTATTTTAGAGTTAAAAAATATGTTTTTATTATTTAAAAAAGATAAAATTTTAAAATTTTCAACCAAGGATATATATAGAAGCCCCAAAATCACCACCCTCATTCCAACAAAAAATGTTGACCTGTGCACAGTGCTCCACGTCTTGCTCCAAAAAAAGCAATTTAATCAGAC
Organism: Allygus modestus; assembly: GCA_963675035.1. Classification (NCBI taxonomy): domain Eukaryota; kingdom Metazoa; phylum Arthropoda; class Insecta; order Hemiptera; family Cicadellidae; genus Allygus; species Allygus modestus. The sequence continues at coordinate 321,634,219 of OY776111.1, forward strand.
ACTATCGTAACATTCACAAAATTATTCCTAATGTTTGTAAAATATGTCATCAAATATTTGATAATACAAATTTTAAAATTCACATGCTAGAAAAACATAATACTTGTGATGTGTGTAAGAGAGTCGTCACTCGGAACAAGAAACGACACTACCTACGATGTGACAAACAACCTTACAAGTTGTATAGTTTTAACGGTGAATCAGCGGAAGTATTAGACACTCTCCAATCTTGTCCTCTACCCATCAAATGGATTCTTATTAGGAGAGTAAAATTCATCAAACACTCAGTGGACAATAATGGTGATTTAATCATTGACAAAGAATGTATTGCTGATTTTCGAAGTTTAACTAATTTGTCAATTGAGAAAGCACAGCTAAAGACTCAAATTGAAAATTCACTTTTAAAAATCGATACCTCCATGCATAAGTATCAGGCTCAAGGCAGTGGATGGATATATGACCGCACCAAATACTGGCAGTTGCATGTTTACAAATATAAGCCCCTAACTCCCAAATCATACATTCCCACGCCAGAAAATATAAAATCAAAACATGCTGTTTTAAATATTAAAAACACCGATAATAAATGTTTCACCTGGAGTGTTTTAGCAAGCCTGAATCCAAGGAATAGTAAACATGCAAATCGAGTATTTTACTACGAACCCTATGAGGGCCAGTTAAATATGACAAATATAAAATATCCAGTAAAAATATCTGACATTGATAAATTTGAAAAACAAAATAACATAAGTGTTAATGTATATGGAATTGAAGGAAAAACAATATATCCACTGAGAACAACTAAACTAAACGGCAATACTCACGTCAATCTGCTGCTTCTAAAACACGGTCAGAAATCACATTACTGTTTAATTCGTGATTTTGACAAGTTAATGCTACGGTCTACAAAACAAAATAATAAGAAATATTTTTGCAAGTTCTGTTTGCAACATTTTTCCACCAAAGATATATTGGAACGTCACATAACATATTGTAAAACCTTTGATGCCCAAAGAGTACAAATGTCTAAAAAAGATACACTACAATTTACGAATTACAAATATCAACTTAAAGCTCCCTTTGTGATTTATGCAGATTTCGAATGTTTTATAAACGGCGGCAAACACACGCCTTCTGGATTTGCTTATGTTGTGGTGAGAGACTCTAAAATTATTTACGAAGAGTTGTACAGCGGTGAAAATGTGATGGATGTATTTTTCGAAAAGTTATTTAAAACCTATGACTTTATTAAAAGTCAGATGGAAGTATATGTTCCCCTTGTAATGACTCCAAAGCAAGAGGCATCCTTCAAAAACTCTAAATACTGCCACATATGCCAACAGCTGTTACTGGGTGATAAAGTGCGCGACCATTGCCATCTAACAGGCAAATTCCGAGGACCCTCCCACAACGCTTGCAATTTAAACTATAAAGTAACCAAGAAAATTCCAATATTCTTCCACAACCTTAAAAACTATGATGGTCATTTAATTATGCAACACTTGGGAAAACTCAATCGCAAATTGAATTGCATAGCCAAGGACATGGAAAAATATATATCATTCTCTGTTGATGATTTGGTATTTTTGGATTCATACAACTTTCTGTCTCTTCCCTTAAGCAAATTAGCTTCCAATTTAAATACATTTAGATTTATAGACAATCCACTACTACAACGCAAGGGCGAATTTCCATACGAATACATGACAGGACCAGAAAAGTTTTTAGAGACCCTACCACCCATAGAGGCATTTTACAGCAGCCTAACTAAAGAATGTATATCTCCTGCGCAATATGAACATGCTAAAAACGTATGGAATCATTTTAATATAAAGAATTTAAAAGAATATCACGATTTATACCTTAAAACAGATGTGTTGTTATTGGCTGATGTGTTTGAGACATTTAGGGACTTGAGTTTAAAGGATTATAAACTCGACCCTGTCCACAAGTACTCGTTGCCTGGACTAACATGGGAGGCGTGTCTTAGAATGACCGGCATAAAATTACAGTTATTTAGTGACATTGACATGCATTTGTTTATAGAACACGCCATTAGAGGTGGTGTAAGCATGATTTCCACGCGCTACGCTAAAGCCAATAATAAGTACATGGGCGAACATTATGACCCAAATCAAGAAAGCACCTATCTTGTATACTTAGACTGCAACTCGCTATACTCTACAGCAATGTGCGAGTCGTTGCCCGTTGATGGCTTTAGATGGACAAACGAGAAAGATTATAAAGCCAATAAAAATGAAAACTTTGGATTTATTTTGGAAGTTGATTTAAAATACGATAAAAGTTTACACGATTTGCATAATGACTACCCACTCGCACCAGAAAAAATGAATGGAAAATTAATACCAAACTTAAATGACAAAACCAAATATATTCTACATTATAAAGCACTAAAAAAATACGAAGAATTGGGTTTGGTAGTTACAAAATACCACAGAATCTTAAAATTCAGACAATCAAAATGGCTCGCGCCCTATATTAATTTTAATATTGAAAAGCGACAAAAAGCTGAACATGATTTTGAAAAAGACTTTTACAAACTGTTAAATAACAGTCTCTTTGGTCGAACAATTATGAACCAACGCAAGTTTCGTGATATACATCTTGTAGATGAGTCTATGTTAACAAAGTATGTTACAAAGCCAAGATTTGACTGCAGCAAAAAGTTCGATAACAACTTGCATGCTGTGCATTTAAATAAATTAATTGTAAAGTTTGATAAACCAATATATTTAGGAATGACCATTTTGGATATCAGCAAAGTAATCATGTATGATTTCCACTATAATTATATGTCAAAATTTAAGAATAAAAAGTTCTTAATGACAGACACGGATTCTCTGATGTATTCTATAGTAACAGAGGACTTTTACAAGGAAATACAAAGCGACTTGGACCGTTTTGACACCTCTGCATACAGTAAAGACCATTTCTTATACTCTGATAAAAACAAAAAAGTTACGGGCAAGTTTAAAGATGAATTAAATGGTCAAATTATGTATGAATATTGTGGTTTAAGGCCAAAATTATACTCTTTCATTCCTCTACAGTGGTTATACGAAAAAGAAAAGCAAAATGAGCTAGAGGTTAAGAAGGCAAAAGGAGCTGACGGCGCTACAGTTAAACATCTCTTAAGACACCAACACTACTTACACTGTCTTGCAACCGGAGAAGATTACTACGAGAATGTTACAAGAATTAAATCCACAAACCACCGTCTGCAAACATTAACGATGAACAAAAAGGTACTCTCTTTTGATGACGACAAGAGGTTTATTCTAGATGGCATCAACACCCTTGCCCTTGGTCACTATAAAATTGGTCAAACATAAATCTGTATTTACCATTATTCTTTGGCCTTTCCTTGTCTATTACAATAAAGCCATATTTAGACCTGTCCCAGCATTGATGGCAGAGATTTCTAAATTGGTTAAATGAAAAATCATTTCCCACATGATTGTTATACACATGTTTTAAATTTAAATCGTCTTGTTTAAATAATATTAGGAAATTAACATTGTCACGTAAATGTTTGTTTACTTTACTGTAAGATTGACACAAGTAAAAACTGCTAATATTTTTGTGTCTGCCCATTGAGAAAAATTGTGTGATATTTGGACTATTTATGTCGTCAAATACAACTATTGAGTGTGATTCTACATCATTTGGTGTGATTTCACAGTTTGAATATGTGTGTAATTTAACTTCATCACACAGACGGAATATTTCAATTATTTTTTTATATTTTTCTTGTTCTAAAGATTTGGATATTATATATAAATTTGTAAACTTTAATCCTTGTTTTTTTACAATTAAGTTATAAATTACAACAGTCTTCCCCGAACCACTGGGCCCTATTATAAGACAGCGAATATTATTAGGAAATAGACCCAACTTCTTTGGTGTATTTTCTTTATGTGCAATTTTAAATTTGTTCTTTTGTTGAATAAATGACATTTTTTATATAATGGTGTATTTTCTTTATTGTGTTGATTCTTTGTTGAATAATTTTTTATATAATAAAAATGGCAAAGAGAAAGTGTAAGAAGGGTAAGGGATTATTCTTAAAGCCATATAGAGGCCGTGGCTTGTTAAATACCCTTATAAACAACCTTCCTTTCCCACTCCACATCCCGTCGTATTCATATTGTGGTCCAGGAACTAATATACGTGAAAATTTAGCCAGAAATGTACCTCCAAAAAATAAGCTAGACTCTTATTGTAAAGAGCACGACATATTCTACATGAATAATCCTGATACAGCCGCCCGGAACAAGGCAGATATGAGATTAGCGGACCAGGCTTGGACTAGGGTTTCGGCAAAGGACGCCAGTCTGGCTGAAAAAGCAGCAGCTTATGCAGTGACAAATTTGATGAAGGCTAAGGCAAAAATGGGAATGGGATTAAAATTTAATAAAAAAGATGGACAACTTTCAGCTGTTAGAGGCAGCAAGAGACGTGCCTCACTTTCGAGGAGTGTACCTAAAAAACGAGCTAAGAAAACAGACCCCAAAAGTAAGAGAATGTGGAATTATTAATTTAGACAGTGACAGGGGCACACATTGGACAGCATATCGTAAAAATAAAGATGTTGTAATATATTTTGACCCTTTCGGAATACAGCCTCCAAAAGAGGTAATTGAATATTTTGTACCATCTAAAATTTACTATACAACTGACCAAATACAAGATTTAAACAGTTCCATTTGTGGAATTTTATGTTTATCATTTCTGAAAAATTTTAGTTTATAAAAATGGATTCATTTACTATAACATTCACAGGCACAGAGCCAGAGTTGAAGTCGGTGTTCTTTCCTCCTATAGAATTAAATGGTGATTATGTAATTGGACTGGTAGATTTTCAAAGTTATAATTCTATATTTAATGTTAAAAAACCTCTAAATACTTTGACATATTACAAAATGCACAAAATTACAACTCCAAAAGGGGAGGTTACAATTGACGAATTAAACCGGGCATTAGATGGTAAAGTTGAAGTTATTATACAAAATAAAGTAGCATTAATTAATACAAAAGTCAAACTTATATTTTACAAAGGCCTAGTTCCAAAATTAAATAAACTTAAAGACACAAAATTAACTATAGACGAGGGTGAGGATGTGTATTATTATGATCACAAAGTTCCAAATGTAATTGAAATTGCTGAAGGTACATACGAAGTGTTTGAGCTTGCGAAGGAAATTCAAAAGCAACTCCCAGATTTTGTACTTATAGCCGATAATAAAACTATGAAAGCCACATTACATTCTGGCCATGTGTTTGATTTTACAAAACCGTGTTTAGGGTCTGAATTATTGGGATTTAAAGGATTTTCTACTCCAGATATTGCGTTTAAATCCGTAAATAAAATCAACATAAATAATGTAAATGTGATTAGAGTAAAATGTAATATTGCGAATGGGTCTTATTTAAATGGTGACAAATCACACACCATACACAGTTTTTACCCAGAAGCTCCTCCGGGCTACAAGATTATTGAGGTCCCCAGAAATATTATATACTTCCCTGTAAATAAGAGAAGTTTAGATGTTGTTAGCATTACATTTGCAGATCAACACGACAAGCCAATTGACTTTAATAAAGAAGAAACTACAATTACTTGTCATATAAAAAAGATATGAGAATTTACAAGAACGGGCTGAGTGTGCAAAATGCCAGGTTTCTGCGATCAATTGGGTTGAAGTTAAAATTTTCTATTAATAAAAATGGAAGATTTTCTAGACGTTGCAGGAAAATTCCAATACGATGATAGCCTGGTTAAAATTACAAATCACTCCTATGTTCCACACAACACTTTAGCAATAAATAATTCCGATGAAATTCGAATATGCATAAATAATCAAGATTTACTAACACTCCCATGTAGGAGTTATTTGTATATTAAAGGAGAAATAGAGAATCATGATAAAGGACATTTTATAAATAATGCATTTGCATTCTTATTTGACGAAATTAGATACGAAGTTGCTGGTAAAGAAATAGATATTGTAAGAAATCCGGGAATTTCCAGTCTTATGAAAATATTGTGCTCTTACAATAAAACAACTAAATTGTCAAATGCAGCATTTGATTCTGATGAAAATTTAAAGGAGTTCCATAAAAGCGGCAAGTTTAGTACTTGTGTCCCGTTAGAGCTGTTAATGGGTGTGTTTGAGGATTTTAATAAGGTTTTAGTAAATGTTAAACAAGAATTGGTGTTGAAAAGATCCAAAAACGACTTAAATTGTATATTAACAACATCTAATGCTCCAACTGGTGTCGATCCTATTCCTAAAATTACACTTAAATCGATTCAGTGGGTGATGCCGCACGTGGTACCATCTGATGGGGAGAAGCTTCAATTACAAAAGATGTTATTGCAAAATAAAAATTTGCAAATTGCATTTAGAAGTTTGGAGCTACACGAACTTCCATCATACCCCGAAACCAAGAGACACACATGGTCAGTTAAGACGTCATCGAGTTTGGAGAAGCCCAGGTATGTTATATTTGGTTTCCAAACAGGTAGGGACAACAGTGCACGAAAAAGAACTGATGAATTTGATCACTGTAAATTGAAAAATCTCAAAGTGTTTTTAAACTCTGAATATTATCCTTATAGTGATTTAAATCTCGACTTTGAAAATGGAGATGCCTCTAAAGCTTATGAGATGTTTGTGAGGTTTAGGGAGAGTTACTACAACACTGTCCCCGATCCTATGATTAACAGAGCTGACTTTATAAATAAATATCCTCTAATTGTAATAGATTGTTCTAGGCAGAATGAATCAATCAAAGAGGGGGTTGTAGATATTAAATTAGAAATTGAAACTGCAGAAAACGTCCCTTCAAACACATCTGCATATTGCCTAATAATACACGATAAGGTGTTTGAGTATAATCCTTTGACAAATGAGATAAATAAAATGTAAATAAAATGAAAACAAATATTCAACAAGAATTGGTAGAGTCTGCAAAACAAATAAGAGAAAAATATAGGGCGTTAAAACGTGGTAAATTTCTAGAGGCTGAAGAGAGGTTCCAAACATTCCAACCGTTAATAGAGCCTTTGCAAGAATTAAAAAATTTAGCCACAAAAACAGAGAGGCCAGTTCTCCCAATGATTTTAGAAAAGACCCCGTCTAGAATACCAAGAATAACACAAATAACACCGCACAAATTAGATTTTGGTCTTTTAGCATCAGACTATTTAGGAAATTACCTTAGTAGAAGTAGTATGACAGACACCACATATGGTATTAGGCGAGAAGGAAATAAATTTTTTATTGGGAATCAGGAAGTTCAAATTGCCAATGACGATGTTACAGTTGGAGAAAAAATTTATAAAGGGACAAAGGGATTGTGGGAATTGTTAACTTTAAAAGAACCCGTAAACTATAGTCAGGCTGATTTGCAAAATTATAAAGAGATTTTGGAAGCTACAAATGCACATTTAAAGGGTTATAAAACAGGTGCGGCGATGTCAAGTAATAAACACACTAAATATCTTAATATAATTAAACCCCTGTTTAAGACTGTTGGTGAAGGTTTAAGGCAGGTAACTGGTAATAAAATAGACTATGTTTATTGGGACGATCCTAATGAGCTTGTAGATAGGTTAAGACTGCTTTGGTTAAGCCGATTGGCGGGAAATTCTGGAGTGGATAATGAGATAGATTCTATCATAGAAGAATTGAGGGAAAGTGGAATTGTTTATTAAATAAAAATATGATAGATAAATTTTATCGCGTATATAACCCATATAGTAAACCAGAAGCTAGAAGTTTTAAAGAAACTACTTTAAATCTAAAAGATGATTGTTGGAATGCTTTAAATTATAAAATTAGTAATGTTAAAGGTGGGGAGTTTACTGATGATGTATCGACTTTGGGGCAGACGTTAACCAGGAAAGGTGATGCTTTTGTACAAGGTAATACTAAATATAAGTTTTTAGAATCCAAGAATAATAATTGGAACGCTAATAAACGCAAAATTACTAATGTTAAACGAGGTGAAAGCTCAACCGATGTGCCCACATTAGAGCAAACTTTAATAAGAAAAGATGGTGTCTTTGTACAAGACAAAAATAATTATGAATTTTTGGAATCGGAGGGAAATGTTTGGAATGCCAAAAAGCGAAAAATAAGTAATTTGTTGGCTGGTAAAGAAAGCGATGATGTTGTAAACGTCTCTCAAGTACCAAAAATGGATCTAAACTTTTGGGATTTTAATAATAAAAGGCTAGTTCGTGTTAAACCCGCTGTTGATGAGAATGATTGTGTTACAAAACATCAGACTGTGACTTTAGACGGTCTTAAATTTGATGGTAAAAATAAGCAATTAACAAACATTTTATCTGGGACATTGCCAAATGATGTGGCTGTTGTTAAGCAAATATTAACAAAGGGTGAGAAAAGCATAATAAAACAGGGGGATAAATATTATAATGTATTAACATTAGATGGCGATGTGTGGGATGCAGAGGACAAATTAATAAAGAATGTACCTGAAGGCAAAGATAGGAGTGATGTTTGTTTAATGTCGCAGGTTTTGAGGTATGACGATAATAATAAAACTTTTAGACAAGACAATATTAAATTTGATATTTGTTTAAAATCACACGCATTAAGGTTTAACAATAAAACTAATAAATTTATGCAAGACAATAATGAAATCGATTTGATGATGTACAATCCTAAATTGTTGGTTGCAGACCCTACATCTTTAAGCGGATTTAAGACTTTAGATGGAGGGGCATATTTGCCAAAAAACTATGTATATCAAAGAATGAGTGATGGTATGTTAGTTGGTAGCAATGGAGGTGTTTTTGAAACGACAGAGACTGGCAGATACGTTAACATTAAAAATAAAGAATAAAAAATGGAAAAAATTGCTTACGAATTGCATAAGCCCGCGAGAAAGAACTTTGTTAGAAGGTCTTTTAAGGTGTTGGGTATAAACGAAACTGTTCAAATCGATTTAATAGATATGCGGAATTATGCTAGAGAGAATTCTGGGAATAAATATATTTTAACTTTAATAGACACATTTTCTAAAAAAGCTTATGCTGCTCCACTAAAGAATAAAACTGGATTAGTAGTCACAGAAGCTATAAAAACTATTCTCCCAAAGGGAGTTAAAAATATTCAATCTGATAACGGAAAAGAATTTTTTAATGAACATTTTACCAAACTAATGAAAATTCTAAATATTAATCACTACCACACTTACTCTACAACTAAGGCAGCTATTGTGGAAAGGTTCCAGAGAACTTTAAAGAATTGGTTGTATAGAGAGTTTAGTGCACAAGGGAGTTACAAGTGGTTGGATTTACTTCCAAAGTTAATAAGGATATATAATAATAAAGTGCATAGATCCATAGGCATGAAACCTAACCAAGTAAGTGCTAAGAACTCTAAAGACGTACACGAAAGGTTAGCATCTAAAGTACAAGTTAAAAAGCCAAAATATAAGGTGGGGGATAGTGTAAGGATATCTAAATATAAACATGTATTTAGTAAAGGATATACCCCTTATTCAAATTTCAGAGAAGCGGTACATTTTTAGCCCGTGGGTCTATTTTTCGTCATTAGCCGGTACGATAAGCTTTAATACCCCCGTCGCAGCAAACCTGTATACTCAGAGAATTTCCAATGCATAATATATGTCTTAATACCACATAAAGCCGCATACCAATTTGCATAAAAATATATTCATAAATAAGCGATATATATACAATTTTAATTATTCTTCATAAGAATAACATTGGGGATGAGTACGTAGGTTTGCTGGAACAAGGATCACAAACAATTGGTGTTAATGCAAATATAAATATAATTCAACAAAGTGAAGCCACATACCAAGTTTGATCAATATTCATTCTTAAATAAGCGATTTATACAATTTTAATTATTCTCCATAAGAATAACATGGGGGCGGAGTACGCAGGTTTGCTGCTACGGGAATAATCCTTAAAAATTGCTTTTTTTGTGCAAATAACAATAGACCACAACCAGATCAAGCTGTAAACCTAGTTTCGTTGGTTTACGTTCATAAATAAGCGAGATATAATTTGTTTTCTTATTTTCCTTAAGAATAACATTGGACAACGCACTGTGTTTAGCACTTTCAATATCTCTGTAACCAATTGACGTAGAGAAATTATCAAAACACCAAATTGTGTGTTTTTTAAAGCTGAATCCGATGGTGAAAACTAAAATTGTATTTCAATAAATGTTACATATAAAAACTTCAAAAAACAATTTTTTGGGTAGGAAACCCCCCCAAAAATACCACTTCGGATGGGGCGATCTGTCTGGTTTTCGAACTTAAAGTCATAAATGCTGCTTTACACGTTTGTACCAAATTTCATCAAGATCGGATCTTTTTTACGAGAGTTATCGCACCCACAGACACACACACATATATATATATGTATGTGTGTGTGTGTGTGTGTGTGTGTGTGTGTGTGTGTGTGTGTGTGTGTGTGTGTGTGTGTGTGTGTATAAATGTATATATAGACAGTTTCGAACGAATGGTGTTTTTGGGGTCTGGGGACCTCAAAACGAAAAGTTATCATGGTCCCGGGCCTAGGTCTGACCATGCCGACTATGGTAATGGCTTCTTCCCTATAGAGAAAATTCACTAAAATGAGGGGTAAATCATGGAATTTGATAAAGGAATAAGGAAGATCTCGCAGAGTGACATAAAAACAGGCTAGAGAAATAATATATAAGATTAAATTTACAATCACCCTATTCAATTGAGGTAAACTGCTAGTTTTTATTTTATATTTATATTTCTATAATACTGTATTATCAACATAACTCCATGCTGTTATAAGGGGCCTGGCAATAAATTTATAATTTATTTATTGATACATGCGCCATTTTGTATACATTGAAGCATTTTGTATACATGCTAGGTATCAATTCGAAAGCTCTTACACTTAGTGGTTTGTTATATTTTATTAACTAGCTGATTAGCCATGGTAAGAAAAATCATTACATGTTTATCGCCGTAGTTTAGTTCTTATTGGGTAGAGAAAATCAAGACGCTTGTCAATACTTTTTATACAGTCAAATGGCAATACATTTTTTTTTTCATCCAAAAAATATAATAATGTAAATAAAACCAATAATGTTGTGAAGCTAATATTTTAAACTTGTTCCACCATGAAATATTATGATAATAAAAAGTAAACAAACGAGTAATTTAACATTCACATGAAAAAATAAATAGTTCAGTTTTATCATGTAATAAGTATACAACATTATCTGTATATTTGCATAGGTTGTTTAAAATCCACCATATACAAAAATGTAAATCCTAAAAATCGGGAAATCTATTACTTCCGTAAAACGTAATCAAATAATTTGTTAGCCTACTGAGATATTGAAAGTTCTAAACACAGTACCTATCCAACGTTGTCTGATGTTATTCATTAGGATAATAAGTCAATCCTATAACTCGATTATTTATGAATTTATATTGATGACGCTTGGTATGTGGCTTCAACTGGTTGTGGCTTTTTTATATTTACAAACACAAAAAACAATTAGGGCTGCGTACCTGCGTACTCAGCCCTAATGTTATTCTTATTCTAAGTTTTATGCCTCCCTTAATTATGAACATAAATTAACAGAACTTGGTATGTAACTTCACCTACATCATAGTTGAGTTATAGTGATATTTGCATAAAACAATTTTTTTCATTTATTGTTACAGCAAAACTGCGTACTAACCCCTAATTATATTCTAATGGAGAACAAATCAAATGTGATGTATCGCTTATTAATAAATGTATTTTAATAAAACTTGGTAAGTGGCATTCACTGATATTCACTGAGTATGCAGGTTTGCTGTCACAGGTTATTTAACATTAACGTAATGAGAATAAAATTATTGATTTCAACTTTAAACCTTTTTTGTATTTGCATTCTTGTATTATCTACTGATTTATTTGTTGTGTGCCTGAAACTGTAAACGTTTTGACTTTTACGAGGAAGTGATCTTGAGTCTTGATTGAAATTAACCCCTCATCAACTGCATCGCTGAACAGTCAGAGTCACTGTGCATTGCAACCCGGGCCGGTCGATTGACCTTGACTGACGGTGGACCAATCAGAGAGCCGTAGTGAGCGGCTCCACCAATCAGAGCGCAGTTGTGATTCGCAATTGCTCCTTATTGGTTCATCCCCATCAATTAACTTCTGCCAGAGTACTATAAACTGCTGTTTTATTTATTGTTTAACGGCTGTAATTAAACTACTGTGTTTTATTGACGCTTTTTATTCAATGACGATTGTTGTTCGAGGAATTTCGATTAATTTTCTTTCATCATTTACATTTAATTTAAACCCGTGTTTACTTAATTTGTTTTTTAATTTTTTGTTGACATTATATATTGTTTTGGTGAAGCGTTTATGTACGATTTAATCTAAGACCAATTATATAATAAAGGAATATGCAATACTTTACTACCTATTGTCACTTGAGCGCTGATATTCTTTATTTAATTTATTTACTCCTCATACAAATAATTCAGTCTACAATTCAAGTTAACTAAGTTGGGCAGAGTTAATGAAACACTATAAAGTACCAAAATTATCTTTAATTACTTTATTAATGTCAAACAATATTGACAAATATAATTGAACAATTATACATTGACTTCATAATTTATATTTGTTATAATATATATGTCATAATTTATATTTTGTTATTAATTTATTTTATATTTATTTATTATGTTTATTTTATTTATTTATATTGTTATTAATTTAATTGATATATGTCATTGTCATTATTCATAGTTTTATATTGTCTGGAAATATGAAAACACATATAGATGTGCCGTGATTAAAATGTTAATAGCTATGCGGTCAAAAAACAATTTCCTTTTAAACTAGAGAATTCTAAGACGGCTATAGACAGGGTGTCTCAAAATTCGACGACCAAACTTCACAGGCTTGTTATATTGACTGTTGCCAACAAAAAGTGACATCTAATTTTTTATCGTATTCTTCATAATTTACAAGCAATTGACGTTTTAAATATTTTTTAATCAACGTATTGCAATCTCATAAAATTATCTTTAGACATGTAAATCTGAACGTAGAACCATAAAACCTTTACAGCGTATAAAAATAATCACGGGATGCAATAAAAGACGTCTTACAAACACTTAAGATATATTTACACTTACACTGATGATGACTGGTGTGACTGGTCGAAATCGATAGCCTAGTACCATCTTTTATATATGTTTACCGTCTGTATGTGAATCAGTATAAGTGTAAATATATCTTAAGTGTTTGTAAGACGTCTTTTATTACATCCCGTAAGTAATAACAACACGTGATATGCTAATAAAAAAGTTGTTTAAAAATAATCAGTAATTATAAATAAATTAAGCATTTTGGAATTTAATACAATTAAAAAATAAATTTAGGCAATTTTTATTTTTATTCCTATTTTTCGTTACTTGAAATTAATGGCTTGTTTCAGTAAAAGTGTATTAATGATAAAAAATAAGCCCTTACTGAAATTAGGGAAATAAATATTGTAATATCTTGATAATATTGTTTGCAATAAAGGGGAAAGCTTTTAAGATATAGTATCTCTCTCTAAGGCAGAAACTGTAAACGGAAACACCGTTTCAAAATAAAAATGTGTACAAAATATAAAAATAAATTACGTAAATTTGTGTTTTCTAATTTGATTAAACTCCTAAAAACTGAATTTGTATAAATACTGTTTCTTTTTATGCTGTGTACAAGCTGTATGGTCCTACATGTATATTTTCTTGTCTAAATTAAATTATAAGATTGCAATTCACAGATTTAAAAAATATTTAAAACATCAATAGCTCGTAAATTATGAAGAATATGTTAAAGAATTATATGACATATTTTATTGGAAATAGTCCATATAACAAGCTTGTGAAGTTAGGTCGTCGACTTTTGAGACACCCTATAGATAGCATCTTCACAAATAAAATGTGTCATTTAACAAGTAGTGAAGTTATTAACATCGCATTGTCACACTATCGTGGAGAAGCAGTGATTGAAGTATCGTCCTCGATTGCACCACCAGCCCCCCAATTTGACGAATCACGCCAATAGACATCCGAAAATATTCCCTGTTTCAGACAAACCTTGAGGAATGAGGCTTGGCTTGGCATACAGCATCAAAACATTGATCACACATACCGAGAGCTCCTTCAGGTTATGGTTATGATTATGTAGTATCCTTCCCTATAGCATTGATCAAGTATACTCCTTAATTATATTTTAACATAGATTAAGCATACCTAAGTAGTATTCTTAATCTGTACCTACAGTGAGAAAAATAATTAAAACCCCGTAATTATGCACGTAAACCAGTCACGACCTCTGATATTCTAAATCTCAAAGATCAGTTTCAGGATTTAAACTCCATTTCCACATCTTGATGTGTATCTCACCCCACTCGTCTCAAGAATAAAGAAGTTGGCTGGACTGGAAGAAAGCAGTACATAAGTCCAAGTCAGACCTAATACTTCATTTAATTTCTGGTTCATCTAATAAATCCAAGACGACATATGATATCATAAATGACAACAAGTCTGTATAATATCAAAAGAATCATTCGATGTACTATTAATTAATGATAATGGCCATGAAATAGGAGACCCATCAGTGAATTTTCCAAGATGTTTAATAGCTTACTGGAGAAATATTGGGCTCTGGGAACATCCTCCGAGTAAAGTACTACTACTGGACGCCAACCTCGCTGAACTACTTAGGGAACTCTCTTTTGCTTATCCCCTGACACCCAGAGGATGAAGTGGCCCAAGTTATACCCCGAATGGGGATGTGTTCTCCTCTTTACTCCTAAAAAAAATGTCATTTTTTAAGTTACATTGGCTCAATCGACACATCTTTTCAAAAGGGTTGTTTTCGCTACTCTCTTAAACATGTCATAGTGAGACTGATTCTCAAAAACCATAAATAACAACTTTTGGCAAATATATTTGAATTCCACCTTCTCAAAAGTCTTAGAGAGAATTTTTCGTCATAGGCTCTTGTCATTCTTAGAACAATGCAATATAATATTCTTTATCAGTTTGGGTTTGCAAAGGGTAAGTCTAACCTCGATGCTAACATTTTTCTCCTCTTTTTTGGCAAGAGCTTTCGATTCACTATAATCTGCTTTAGGCATGTTTTTTACCTAAATAAGGCACTTTAATTATTTTAAAACCCGTTTTATTTAAGAAAAAAACAGGTAACACATTTTATGTTGATTGTTGTTATTTTATGTCTCAGTTATTGTTTTTGTTGGTATTGTTGTGTTTCTGTTGTCTACCGGCTGTTGAGTTGGTTTTATTTTGTATTTTTTTAAGAGGTGTGTAGCTTCTTTTTGCCTTTCTTGGCTCGTTCACTCAGACTACAGATCCGAGCATGGAACGTAGCCAGCAAAGCAAGGGGTGAGGCGTTACAGCACGAGTACTACAGAACTGATGACAATTACTAACCAGGACTGGGGTTCGAACCCACGACATCTCGCTCTAGTGATGTGGCCATCTTGTTACTTTTTTTCTGCATAATTATTGCAAATTGGTTGATGACATTGGGAAATAAATTAAAAAGAATTTATTCTAAATTTAAATTGCCATAAAGATAAATTACACAAAAGAATTATATTCAACATGTCTCATGTGTAACCTGTACAAACTCGAATGCACAAAATAACTGAACCACAAAGTGTTCAAACTGAAATCAGTACAAAGTAATCGCTTTGTGAGTGAGCTGTAGAAGTACATTTACAGTCCAAGAACTGCTCGCCTTAAGTTAACCCCAGTGGTAGTGTCGTATTTGTTTAGAAAAGTTATTACCTATTTAGTCATAAATTTTGAAATTAATATGTACAATTAGAACTCACTCGATAACAGAAGGGGGTTTCTTACGTCATTCCAGAACGTAGAGTACTTTTACTTAAAGCGATAGGCCTGGTCCAGAATCTGGGCTAAATGATAAATGCTAATCCTGCTAATGCTGCTCCAGATAAAGGCTAATCTAAATAACACATGCATTGCTGACGTGATTTTGAAAAACATTCTCAAATCTTTACACTTTTTATGATTTTGTACTATGCGTGTGCTAACAGAAATTAAATGCCAAAGGAATAACAATCGAATCCCGGAAACCGAAGGAATCAGTCCCGGTTAGTAATTTTACCTAAAATAACATTTGTGAAAAGGGGGTCTTGTGAAGATTCCTGTTTAAAAAATGCTGGTTCAAACTTATTAGTATTTTTTTACAAAAACTATTTTTGTTGCCATTGTAACCACACTTAAAATGTAATATTTTAATCATTACTCTACTTAAACGGCTGCAGAGTAAATGGAAATGTCAAGCACAGGACGGTAACCAATGCTATTAATATTGGGGGAAAACATAACTCGGCTAGAATTTTTCAAGTAATCGGTGCATCGTTGTCGTAATTCTTCTCACTCAAACCACTTCTATCAGGTGACATGTGGGCTGCTTAAAGTAAATGTTCCCTCCCTCACGCCGCTATGTATTCCTAGTCTACTTCTATATATAGATTTTGTGAGGGGTGTTTTTAAAACGAAGTAAAATCACAACCAATACCTTCAGGTCACTACTTCTAAACATAGTTGGAAGTGATGATGTTATCACATTTAAAACCTTTAGATTTTGATATGCAATAGTGATGAAAGATCTGTTATTGGAAGTTATTTGGATATTGAATTTAAATATAAAAGCATCAAACTTTAAATAAAAGTCAAATTTAATTAACTTTTTAATTCAAACTGTAATAATTTATTTTCAAAAACGAAATGTAATCAACTCTTTGGTAGGTGCAAATGTATGTTGTCAATTTATTTAGTTAACATAAAATGAAGTTAAATACTACATGCAAATAGATCCCATACATGTGTAAACAACTAAACTGAATTTAGGGTTTCTAAGCTATGTGGGTTGAATTTGCTACAAACAAATTGTTAGTGACTAAACAATACACCTACAACCAAAATGATCCAAACCAAATATATCCTCCTTCACAAACGTCCTTCCACTATAACATGTGTTTACATTCTACCTGTTGTAAAAATAATTAAAACAATTGATTCAGGTATTCAACTGGACATGTTTTTTAACTTAAATATGTTATTTTACTCATTAGATGAATTCTGTATATTCAATTTTTATAAAATAATCTACATTATAATGCAATATCCACACTAAAAGATACTTACATTTACTGTTTCGAACTAGAGAGCAATGCGAGCAGGAGATATTCTCCTACATGTTTATTAAGCCAACTAGTAAAACAAAGACGGACATTACTATATTTATTTCAGTGGCAAAAGAATGAATATTTATTTTATAACTTTGTTCAATGTTGATACAATTTTATGCAAATAGTGATTTTATATTACCTTTCCGTTACCAGTTCTGTAGTACTACAGAACTGGTGACGGAAAGGTAATATAAAACTTAATAATATAATATTTGCATAAGTCTTACCAGTTCAGGGGCAATTATCAAATATGAATAAAATGATACAATTTTGATAATTTTTGTAAACTAAATAAAAAAATAACGTACATTTATTGTTTGTGAAATATTTTAGTTAAATATATTCCCACTGAAGATGACTAGTTTAATATGTATCCCACATAATCAGCGATTTATGTGATGGACATTATTGTTTTTACAATGGTGAAGTTTTTATAAATATGATTTGGATTTTTGTTTTTTATTTCCAGTCTTTAATACCATAGATGTTTACTGAATTGCATCACTCGTATCTTTTATATTCTTCTTCATTTGTTATAATATTTAGTTAAAATTGCCTAAATATATTAAATGCAAGTCATATCGAATAGGAAAGTAATGTGGATCCAAACTGTTTAAACTCTGGAGAAGAGGAGTTGAAGTAATAAGCTTTATCGAATCATGGGTTGTTAAGAACAAATCTCGGGCGAGACTCAAGTTAAGGTTAGAGTTTGCTGATAACATATTCCTGAAACCCAACCTCAACCCTTTATATATTTATTTTCTCAACTTGATCAGCTTCTTTATGTTAGTTTTATTATTTATAAGTTGATCAGTGGTCTGAGAAATACTCTTACATAGACAGCCACGTTTATCAGTAGGAGACGGTGTTTATAAGGGAATTGGCAACCACACAGAGGTAAAGCAGCTGAACGACAGAGCTTCATTCTCTTAAGCTTGTTGGTTATACCTTTTACTGGGTATCTATATGATAGTTTGAATCGAGTTACTGTTAGTTAAAGCTGGTTATATTTTAGAGAATTTACCCTATAGGGAAGGAGCTATTACTGTAGGTCTCATGGTAAGACTTAAGCCCGAGACCACGATAACTTTTTGTTTTGAGGTCCCTAGATGCCAAAAACACTATTCGTTCAAATTTATATATATGTGTATATACGGAGTGTCCGGGCTAGAGGTATCAAGAAATAACTATCCCGTGCGATATAAAAATGTTATTTTTATTTTTAAATAACTACGCTAACATGCCATAAATACAACCAAGATTGTGTGTACAAAGTTTAACGGTCGTATTTAAAACACAATGCCTAAAAACTACAAGTTAAGGAAAATGCAATCTTTTCATGTGACCAAGCTGAATTCGTTGTGGCGTCCAGATTTTTTAACATAATAAACTTACAACTTATAGCTAATTGAAAACCGTGACAGCACAGTCAATTTTATGGATTCAAAGCCAACAATGGTGTTGTAATCATCTGACTTCTCAGTAAACATCATCATTACGCTGATGATAAATTACATTAGTGGCTAAGTTGTTGTTATGGCCAGAAATGATTCAGCTTGGTAACATGGAAAGATTGCATTTTCCTTAACTTGTAGTTTT
This sequence comes from Allygus modestus, assembly GCA_963675035.1. NCBI lineage: Eukaryota > Metazoa > Arthropoda > Insecta > Hemiptera > Cicadellidae > Allygus > Allygus modestus. The sequence continues at coordinate 321,653,148 of OY776111.1, forward strand.
TAGGCATTGTGTTTGAAATGTGACCGTTAAACTTTGTACACACAATCTTGGTTGTATTTATGACATGTTAGCGTAGTTATTTTAAAATTAAAATAACATTTTCATATCGCACGAGATAGTTATTTCTTGATACCTCTAGCCCGGTCACCCCCCTAATTGAGTTACCTGAGTTTTAAATGAGTCCCCCCTAATTTTTTCTACATTTCTTAAGATATTGACTCCGAACCACCCCGGATCATTGTTGACCAACTAGTAGTGGTGAAATGGCAAAGAGACCCCACAATCGGCGCTTTTTCCCCATGTTATTCTTATGGGGATCAGTTTTTGCACCGACACCCGATCCCGCCTTACACAAGTTTCCTTGTTGGCCTATATTAATACCCAACCCTTGCCTATATTAAATATATTGTCCCCATCCCCCTCTATATTTTTAAAAATTAATTTTCAAATTCAGGCCAAAAAACTATCTCTGGTGTGTTTTGTGTCCTTGGATATGTTATTGGTGTTTTAATAAATTCCCCCAAATTAAAAAAAATACTACCGCCAATTTCCTGATTTAAAATTTGGATGAGTTATTGTTGTAGTGTTTTAATAAATCCCAACTACGGTCGAACTGCCAACTGATTAATTAAAACACGCAACAACCCGCACCACCGCCTGCACACCCAACGATCCGCATCGCTGCCCACCAACCATGACGCCACGGCACACGCAACAATCCACCGCCCACTGACACACTGACATACTAACACACTAAAGTCGGTCATGTGCAAGCATGCGTCACATTGACCAGAATTTCCACTTACCATAGAGGTAATTTCCTGGTTGAAAGTCCAGCCAATGTGAGGTAATTTCCTGGTTAAATTGAAAAATCCAGCCTCTCGATGTGTATATAAGGAGCCACCGACAAGACACAGCACTATTGTTCTACAAGACCAGTGACACGACATCTCACCACTGACACCTCACCACCGGCACCAGATGACGTCACCACACCGGACTCGTCCCAGCTCACCTCTCCACCGGACGTCTCGGCGCCACGGCCTCTCCACCGGACGTCTCGGCGCCACGGCCTCTCCACATCTCACACCCAGGACCCCGGTTAGCTGGGAGTGTTAGCGACGGTAGTTGTAGCTAAGGTGGTGTCTTCAGGGACAATCACAACTGTTAATCCATCCGAAAATTGTGAAATAGCCTAATATTTGTAAATCTCCAATTCACCATTTCCAAATTTTAAGGTTTCCATATTTAAATATCCATTTGTAAATCATATTTCGAATGTGACTGCATTTCGAATATGAACTCTCGTAAACTTGTAAAATATAATTTAAAAACCGCTGTTAAATAATTTTTGTCTAATTTAAAAAATGGTAATTTTTTGTTTATAAAAAGCAGAGTAATGTCATCTCAAAACTTATTTACATCCAACATGTTGTCCTGTGCAATCTGCTCCGCGCCCTGCTCCAACAGAAGCAATTTAATCAGACACTATCGTAACATTCACAAAGTTATTCCTAAAATTTGTAAAAAATGCCATCAAATATTTGATAATAACAATCATTTTAAAGCGCATATGCTTAATAACCACAATACTTGTAATGTATGTAAGAGAGTCATCACTCGGAACAAACCCCGCCACCACCTACGATGTGCCAAACGACCTTACAAGTTGTATATTTTTAACGGTGAATCTGTGGAAGTATTAGACACCCTTCAATCTTGTCCCCTACCTATCAAATGGATTCTTATTAGGAGGGTAAAGTTCATCAAACACTCGGTGGACAATAATGGTGATTTAATCATTGACAAAGAATGTATTGCTGATTTTCGAAGTTTAACTACTTTATCAATTGAAAAAGCACAATTAAAAACTCAAATTAAAGAAGCACTTTTTACGATCGATACCTCCATGCACAAGTATCAAGCCCAAGGCAGTGGATGGATATATGACCATACTAAATACTGGCAGCTGCATGTTTACAAGTATAAACCCCTAACTCCCAACTCATACATACCCACACCAGAAAATATAAAATCAAAACACGCTGTTTTAAATATTAAAAATAGTGATAATAAATGTTTCGTGTGGAGTGTTTTAGCAAGCTTGAAACCAAGGAATTGTAAACATGCAAATCGAGTATTTTACTACGAACCCTATGAAGGTCAGTTGAATATGTCAAATATAAAATATCCCGTAAAAATATCCGACATTGATAAATTTGAAAAACAAAACAACATAAGTGTTAATGTATATGGAATTGAAGGACAATTAATATATCCACTGAGAATAACTAAACTAAATAATAATACGCACGTCAACCTGCTGCTTCTACAACAAGGTCGGAAATCACATTACTGTTTAATTCGTGATTTTGATAAATTAATGCTACGGTCTACAAAACACGACCATAAGAAATATTTTTGCAAGTTCTGTTTGCAACATTTTAGCACCAAAGATATATTGGAACGTCACACAACATATTGTGAAACCTTTGATGCCCAAAGAGTACAAATGTCTAAAAAAGATACACTACAATTTACGAATTACAAATATCAACTTAAAGCTCCCTTTGTGATTTATGCAGATTTCGAATGTTTTATAAACCGTGGCAAACACACTCCTTCTGGATTTGCTTATGTTGTGGTGAGAGATTCTAAAATTATTTACGAAGAGTTGTACAGCGGTGAAAATGTGATGGATGTGTTTTTCGAAAAGTTATTTAAAACTTATGACTTTATTAAAAGTCAGATGGGAGTATATGTTCCCCTTGTAATGACTCCAGAGCAAGAGATGTTATTCCAAAACTCTACACACTGCCACATATGCCAACAACTGTTACTGTGTGATAAAGTGCGCGACCACTGCCACCTAACAGGCGAGTTCAGGGGGCCCTCCCACAACTCTTGCAATTTAAACTATAAAGTAACCAAGAAAATTCCAGTATTCTTCCACAATCTTAAAAACTATGACGGTCATTTAATAATGCAACACTTGGGAAAATTCAATCGCAAATTGAATTGCATAGCCAAAGACATGGAAAAGTATATTTCGTTCTCTGTTGATGATTTGGTATTTTTGGATTCCTACAACTTTCTGTCTCTTCCCTTAAGCAAATTAGCTTCCAATTTAAATACGTTTAGATTTATAGACAATCCACTACTACAATGTAAGGGCGAATTTCCGTACGAATACATGACAGGACCAGAAAAGTTTTTAGAGCCCCTCCCACCCATAGAGGAATTTTACAGCAGTCTAACTAAAGAATGTATATCTCCTGCACAATATGAACATGCTAAAAACGTATGGAATCATTTTAATATAAAGAATTTAAAAGAATATCACGATTTATACCTTAAAACAGATGTGTTGTTATTGGCTGATGTGTTTGAGACATTTAGGGACTTGTGTTTAAAGGATTATAAACTCGACCCTGTCCACATGTACTCACTGCCTGGACTAACATGGGAGGCGTGTCTTAGAATGACCGGCATAAAATTAGAATTATTTCAAGACGTTGACATGCATTTGTTTATAGAACATGCCATTAGAGGCGGTGTAAGTATGATTTCCACGCGCCACGCTAAAGCCAATAATAAGTACATGGGCGAACATTATGACCCAAATCAAGAAAGCACCTATCTTGTATACTTAGACTGCAACTCGCTATACTCTACAGCAATGTGCGAGTCGTTGCCCGTTGATGGCTTTAGATGGACAAATGAGAAAGATTATAAATACAATCAAAATGAAAACTTTGGATTTATTTTGGAAGTTGATTTAAAATACGATAAAAGTTTACACGATTTGCATAATGACTACCCGCTCGCACCAGAAAAAATGAATGGAAAATTAATACCAAATTTAAATGACAAAACTAAATATATTTTGCATTATAAAGCACTAAAAAAATACGAAGAACTGGGTTTGGTAGTTACAAAATACCACAGAATTTTAAAATTCAGACAATCAAAATGGCTCGCGCCCTATATTAATTTTAATATTGAAAAGCGACAAAAAGCTAAACACGATTTTAAAAAGACTTTTACAAACTGTTAAATAACAGTCTCTTTGGTCGAACAATTAAGAACCAACGCAAGTTTCGTGATATACATCTTGTAGACGAGTCTAAGTTAACAAAATACGTTACAAAGCCAAGGTTTGACTGTAGCAAAATGTTCGATAACAATTTGCATGTTGTGCATTTAAATAAATTAATTGTAAAGTTTGATAAACCAATATATTTAGGAATGACCATTTTGGATATCAGTAAAGTAATAATGTATGATTTCCACTATAATTATATGTCAAAATTTAAGAATAAAAAGTTCTTAATGACAGACACAGACAGCCTTGTTTATTCTATAGTAACAGAGGACTTTTACAAGGAAATACAAAGTGACTTGGACTGTTTCGACACCTCTGCATATAGTAAAGATCATTTCTTATACTCTGATAAAAATAAAAAAGTTACGGGCAAGTTTAAAGACGAATTAAATGGTCAAATTATGTATGAATATTGTGGTTTAAGGCCAAAATTATACTCTTTCATTCCTTTACAATGGTTATACGAAAAAGAAAATCAAAATGAGCTAGAGGTTAAAAAGGCAAAGGGAGCCGACAACGCCACAGTTAAACATCTCTTAAGACACCAACATTACTTACACTGTCTTGCAACCGGGGAAGATTACTATGAGAATGTTACAAGAATTAAATCCACAAACCACCATCTTCAAACATTAACGATGAACAAAAAGGTACTCTCTTTTGATGACGACAAGAGGTTTATTCTGGATGGCATCAACACTCTTGCCCTTGGTCATTATAAAATTGGTCAAACATAAATCTATATTCCCCATTATTCTTTGGCCTTTCCTTGTCTATTACAAAAAAGCCATATTTAGACCTATCCCAGCATTGATGGCAGAGATTTCTAAATTGGTTAAATGAAAAATCATTTCCCACATGATTGTTATACACATGTTTTAAATTTAAATCGTCTTGTTTAAATAATATTAGGAAATTAACATTGTCACGTAAATGTTTGTTTACTTTACTGTAAGATTGACACAAGTAAAAACTGTTAATATTTTTGTGTCTGCCCATTGAGAAAAATTGTGTGATATTTGGACTATTTATGTCGTCAAATACAACTATTGAGTGTGATTCTACATCATTTGGTGTGATTTCACAGTTTGAATATGTGTGTAATTTAACTTCATCACACAGACGGAATATTTCAATTATTTTTTTATATTTTTCTTGTTCTAAAGATTTGGATATTATATATAAATTTGTAAACTTTAATCCTTGTTTTTTTACAATTAAGTTATAAATTACAACAGTCTTCCCCGAACCACTGGGCCCTATTATAAGACAGCGAATATTATTAGGAAATAGACCCAACTTCTTTGGTGTATTTTCTTTATGTGCTATTTTAAATTTGTTCTTTTGTTGAATAAATGACATTTTTTATATAATAAAAATGGTGTATTTTCTTTATGTGCTATTTTAATTTGTTCTTTTGTTGAATAAATGACATTTTTTATATAATAAAAATGGCAAAGAGAAAGTGTAAAAAGGTCCAAGGTAAGGGATTATTCTTAAAGCCATATAGAGGCCGTGGCTTGTTAAATACCCTTATAAACAACCTTCCTTTCCCTCTCCACATGCCTGGAAATTATAAATGGTGTGGACCCGGAACTAACGTGCGTGAAAATTTAGCCAGAAATGTACCTCCAAAAAATAAGCTAGACTCTTATTGTAAAGAGCACGACATATTCTACATGAATAATCCTGATACAGCCGCCCGGAACAAGGCAGATATGAGATTAGCGGACCAGGCTTGGACTAGGGTTTCGGCAAAGGACGCCAGTCTGGCCGAAAAAGCAGCAGCTTATGCAGTGACAAATTTGATGAAGGCTAAGGCAAAAATGGGAATGGGATTAAAATTTAATAAAAAAGATGGACAACTTTCAGCTGTTAGAGGCAGCAAGAGACGTGCCTCGCTTTCGAGGAGTGTACCTAAAAAACGAGCTAAAACATCTAAGACCAAAAGTAAGAGAATGTGGAATTATTAATTTAGACAGTGACAGGGGCACACATTGGACAGCATATCGTAAAAATAAAGATGTTGTAATATATTTTGACCCTTTCGGAATACAGCCTCCAAAAGAGGTAATTGAATATTTTGTACCATCTAAAATTTACTATACAACTGATCAAATACAAGATTTAAACAGTTCCATTTGTGGAATTTTATGTTTATCATTTCTGAAAAATTTTAGTTTATAAAAATGGATTCATTTACTATAACATTTACGGGTACAGAGCCAGAGTTGAAGTCGGTGTTCTTTCCTCCTATAGAATTAAATGGTGATTATGTAATTGGACTGGTAGATTTTCAAAGTTATAATTCTATATTTAATGTTAAAAAACCTCTAAATACTTTGACATATTACAAAATGCACAAAATTACAACCCCAAAAGGGGAGGTCACAATTGACGAATTAAACCGGGCATTAGATGGTAAAGTTGAAGTTATTATACAAAATAAAGTAGCATTAATTAATACAAAAGTCAAACTTATATTTTACAAAGGGCTAGTTCCAAAATTAAATAAACTTAAAGACACAAAATTAACTATAGACGAGGGTGAGGATGTGTATTATTACGATCACAAAGCTCCAAATGTAATTGAAATTGCTGAAGGTACATACGAAGTGTTTGAGCTTGCGAAGGAAATTCAAAAGCAACTCCCAGATTTTGTACTTATAGCCGATAATAAAACTATGAAAGCCACATTACATTCTAGCCATGTGTTTGATTTTACAAAACCGTGTTTAGGGTCTGAATTGTTGGGATTTAAAGGATTTTCTACTCCAGATATTGCGTTTAAATCTGTAAATAAAATCAACATAAATAATGTAAATGTGATTAGAGTAAAATGTAATATTGCGAATGGGTCTTATTTAAATGGTGACAAATCACACACCATACACAGTTTTTACCCAGAAGCTCCTCCCGGCTACAAAATTATTGAGGTTCCCAGAAATATTATATACTTCCCTGTAAATAAGAGAAGTTTAGATGTTGTTAGCATTACGTTTGCAGATCAACACGACAAGCCAATTGACTTTAATAAAGAAGAAACTACAATTACTTGTCATATAAAAAAGATATGAGAATTTACAAGAACGGATTGAGTGTGCAAAATGCCAGGTTTCTGCGATCAATTGGGTTGAAGTTAAAATTTTCTATTAATAAAAATGGAAGATTTTCTAGACGTTACAGGAAAATTCCAATACGATGATAGCTTGGTAAAATTACAAATCACTCCTATGTTCCACACAACACTTTAGCAATAAATAATTCCGATGAAATTCGAATATGCATAAATAATCAAGATTTACTAACACTCCCATGTAGGAGTTATCTGTATATTAAAGGAGAAATAGAGAATCATGATAAAGGACATTTTATAAATAATGCATTTGCATTCTTATTTGACGAAATTAGATACGAAGTTGCTGGTAAAGAAATAGATATTGTAAGAAATCCGGGAATTTCCAGTCTTATGAAAATATTGTGCTCTTACAATAAAACAACTAAATTGTCAAATGTAGCGTTTGATTCTGATGAAAATTTAAAGGAGTTCCATAAAAGCGGCAAGTTTAGTACTTGTGTCTCGTTAGAGCTGTTAATGGGTGTGTTTGAGGATTTTAATAAGGTTTTAGTAAATGTTAAACAAGAATTGGTGTTGAAAAGATCCAAAAACGACTTAAATTGTATATTAACAACATCTAATGCTCCAACTGGTGTCGATCCTATTCCTAAAATTACACTTAAATCGATTCAGTGGGTGATGCCGCACGTGGTACCATCTGATGGGGAGAAGCTTCAATTACAAAAGATGTTATTGCAAAATAAAAATTTGCAAATTGCATTTAGAAGTTTGGAGCTACACGAACTCCCATCATACCCCGAAACCAAGAGACATACATGGTCAGTTAAGACGTCTTCGAGTTTGGAGAAGCCCAGGTATATTATATTTGGTTTCCAAACTGGTAGGGACAACAGTGCACGAAAAAGAACTGATGAATTTGATCACTGTAAATTGAAAAATATCAAAGTGTTTTTAAACTCTGAATATTATCCTTATAGTGATTTAAATCTCGACTTTGAAAATGGAGATGCCTCTAAAGCTTATGAGATGTTTGTGAGGTTTAGGGAGAGTTACTACAACACCGTCCCCGATCCTATGTTTAACAGAGCTGACTTTATAAAGAAATATCCTCTAATTGTAATAGATTGTTCTAGGCAGAATGAATCGGTCAAAGAGGGGGTTGTAGATATTAAATTAGAAATTGAAACTGCAGAAAATGTCCCTTCAAACACATCTGCATATTGCCTAATAATACACGATAAGGTGTTTGAGTATAATCCTTTGACAAATGAGATAAATAAAATGTAAATAAAATGAAAACAAATATTCAACAAGAATTGGTAGAGTCTGCAAAACAAATAAGAGAAAAATATAGGGCGTTAAAACGTGGTAAATTTCTAGAGGCTGAAGAGAGGTTCCAAACATTCCAACCGTTAATAGAGCCTTTGCAAGAATTAAAAAATTTAGCCACAAAAACAGAGAGGCCAGTTCTCCCAATGATTTTAGAAAAGACCCCGTCTAGAATACCAAGAATAACACAGATAACACCACACAAATTAGATTTTGGTCTTTTAGCATCAGACTATTTAGGAAATTACCTTAGTAGAAGTAGTATGACAGACACCACATATGGTATTAGGAGAGAAGGAAATAAATTTTTTATTGGGAATCAGGAAGTTCAAATTGCCAATGATGATGTTACAGTTGGAGAAACAATTTATAAAGGGACAAAGGGATTGTGGGAATTGTTAACTTTAAAAGAACCCGTAAACTATAGTCAGGGTGATTTGCAAAATTATAAAGAGATTTTGGAAGCTACAAATGCACATTTAAAGGGTTATAAAACAGGTGCGGCGATGTCAAGTAATAAACACACTAAATATCTTAATATAATTAAACCCCTGTTTAAGACTGTTGGTGAAGGTTTAAGGCAGGTAACTGGTAATAAAATAGACTATGTTTATTGGGACGATCCTAATGAGCTTGTAGATAGGTTAAGACTGCTTTGGTTAAGCCGATTGGCGGGAAATTCTGGAGTGGATAATGAGATAGATTCTATCATAGAAGAATTGAGGGAAAGTGGAATTGTTTATTAAATAAAAAGATGATAGATAAATTTTATCGCGTATATAACCCGTATAGTAAACCAGAAGCAAGAAGTTTTAAAGAAACTACTTTAAATCTAAAAGATGATGGTTGGAATGCTTTAAATTATAAAATTAGTAATGTTAAGGGTGGGGAGTTTACTGATGATGTATCGACTTTGGGGTAGACGTTAACCAGAAAAGGTGATGCTTTTGTACAAGGTAATACTAAATATAAGTTTTTAGAATCCAAGAGTAATAATTGGAACGCTAATAAACGCAAAATTACTAATGTTAAACGAGGTGAAAGCTCAACCGATGTACCCACATTAGAGCAAACTTTAATAAGAAAAGATGGTGTCTTTGTACAAGACAAAAATAATTATGTATTTTGGAATCGGAGAATGGTATTTGGAATGCCAAAAAGCGAAAAATAAGTAATTTGTTGGCTGGTAAAGAAAGCGATGATGTTGTAAACGTCTCTCAAGTACCAAAAATGGATCTAAACTTTTGGGATTTTAATAATAAAAGGCTAGTTCGTGTTAAACCCGCTGTTGATGAGAACGATTGTGTTACAAAACATCAGACTGTGACTTTAGACGGTCTTAAATTTGATGGTAAAAATAAGCAATTAACAAACATTTTACCTGGAACATTGCCAAATGATGTGGCTGTTGTTAAGCAAATATTAACAAAAGGTGAGAAAAGCATAATAAAACAGGGGGATAAATATTATAATGTATTAACATTAGATAGCGATATGTGGGATGCAGAGGACAAATTAATAAAGAATGTACCTGAAGGCAAAGATAGGAGTGATATTTGTTTAATGTCGCAGGTTTTGAAGTATGACGATAATATTAAAACTTTTAGACAAGACAATATTAAATTTGATATTTGTTTAAAATCACATGCATTAAGGTTTAACAATAAAACTAATAAATTTATGCAAGACAATAATGAAATCGATTTGATGATGTACAATCCTAAATTGTTGGTTGCAGACCCTACATCTTTAAGCGGATTTAAGACTTTAGATGGAGGGGCATATTTGCCAAAAAACTATGTATATCAAAGAATGAGTGATGGTATGTTAATTGGTAGCAATGGAGGTGTTTTTGAAACGACAGAGACTGGCAGATACGTTAACATTAAAAATAAAGAATAAAAAATGGAAAAAATTGCTTACGAATTGCATCAGCCCGCGAGAAAGAACTTTGTTAGAAGGTCTTTTAAGGTGTTGGGTATAAACGAAACTGTTCAAATAGATTTAATAGATATGCGGAATTATGCTAGAGAGAATTCTGGAAATAAATATATTTTAACTTTAATAGACACATTTTCTAAAAAAGCTTATGCTGCTCCACTAAAGAATAAAACTGGATTAGTAGTCACAGAAGCTATAAAAACTATTCTCCCAAAGGGAGTTAAAAATATTCAATCTGATAACGGAAAAGAATTTTTTAATGAACATTTTACCAAACTAATGAAAATTCTAAATATTAATCACTACCACACGTACTCTACAACTAAGGCGGCTATTGTGGAAAGGTTCCAGAGAACTTTAAAGAATTGGTTGTATAGAGAGTTTAGTGCACAAGGGAGTTACAAGTGGTTGGATTTACTTCCAAAGTTAATAAGGATATATAATAATAAAGTACATAGATCCATAGGGATGAAGCCTAACCAAGTAAGTGCTAAGAACTCTAAAGATGTACATGAAAGGTTAGCATCTAAAGTACAAGTTAAAAAGCCAAGATATAAGGTGGGGGATAGTGTAAGGATATCTAAATATAAACATGTATTTAGTAAAGGATATACCCCCAACTGGACGGGAGAGCTTTTTACAATAGCAGAAGTTAAGAAAACAAAGCCTGTGACTTATATTTTGAAAGATGAGAATGGCAATATAATCAAAGGAGGATTTTATACAGAAGAATTGTTAAAGACTAAATATAAAGACATGTATTTGGTAGAGAAGGTAATTAGGAGGAAGGGTGATTTATTATATGTCAAATGGCTCGGGTTCCCAAGTAGCCAGAACTCGTGGATTTCTGCAAAGGATGTATTAAAATGAATTTTAAAATAGGGTCAAAATTGGCAGTTCGACCGTAATAGTTGGGATTTATTAAAACACTAGGACAATCATCCAAGTTTTAAATCAGGAAGTTGGCGGCAGTATTTTTTGATTTGGGGGAATTTATTAAAACACTTGCCTAGGACAATAACATATCCAAATTTTAAATAAATCGGACAGTAAATAAAGAAGTTGGCAATTGGCAGTATTTTTCAAAAATATTTTTTAATTTGACCGTAATAGTGAATTTGGGATATGTAAGTGAAATTTATTAAAACACTTGCCTAGGACAATAACATATCCAAATTGCAGACAAATCGGACATTTAATAAAGAAGTTGGCAATTGGCACTATAGTATTTTTCAAAAATAATTTTTAATTTGACTGTAATGGTGAATTTGGGAAATGTAAGTGTAATTTATTAAAACACTTGCCTACGACAATAACTTATCCAAGTTTTAAACAAATCGGACCATAAACACTAAAGATAGTTTTTTGGCCTGAATTTGAAAATTAATTTTTAAAAATATAGAGGGGGATGGGGACAATATATTTAATATAGGCAAGGGTTGGGTATTAATATAGGCCAACAAGGAAACTTGTGTAAGGCGGGATCGGGTGTCGGTGCAAAAACTGATCCCCATAAGAATAACATGGGGAAAAAGCGCCGATTGTGGGGTCTCTTTGCCATTTCACCACTACTCCAACTTTTACTTCATTTTGACTTAGTTCATATTTTTGGGCGCCATCTTGGATCCGCCATATTGGATTCAACCCTTACATTACATTTTTAAATGTAATTTTTTCATAAAGTAACCGAAAAATACTGTTCGAGATAATAACTATTTTAAAAATACGTTTTTAAGCGTAAGAAATAAGAAACTTTATTACCATTGATCATATAGGCATAGTGAAATAGGCAAAGTCAACAAAATGCAATGCAATGCAGGCAAAGATCTTAAACTAGCTCAACAATATTTACAACATTGAAGATCAGCTTATACACAGATCAAAGAAATTAAATTAATTTTGACTATCAAAAATTGCATAATAACTATTGAGAGGTGCATCTATGAACGGTTCTTATTCATGAATGGTATAAAAATGATTCTCTAAAAGCAAATTATTTACAGTTATTAAATATTGAAAATGTGACATATTTTGCTGGATTAGGCATTTGTTGAAAAATTTAATAGTATTTATTTTAAGTTACCTGTTAAAGCAAGTCGGTGCTGTGGGCCATCTAATTATTGCCTGTGTGTGGTGTTGGGACTATGTATATTTTGCCTGGATGTATGCCTGGATTGTATGCCTGGATGTTTGCCTGGATTTATGTTGGTTTTTGTAAGAAAAATGTAAAGATTGACTGTTGTGAGAATTTTTAGATCTTTGAACAGGGGTTTGCAGTGCTGATGTTGATTGTGGCTGGCACCAGCAATGGATCTTATAACCTTTTTCTGAATCAAAAGTAACTTCTGGATGTGAGATGTGTCCCCAGAGTATAAGACCACAATGTGCGACTGAAAAAGCCCAAAATATATTATGTTCTCAAAAAATTATTTTCCAGGCAATCTTTAACTTTCCAAAAAAGATAAGATACCCTACTGACTTTCCTACAAACACCTTCTACATGAAGATCCCATTTAAGCTTGCTGTCTATCTGGAAACCCAGCAATCTAACTGATTTTAGCGAATTTCCCCTATAGGGAAGAAGCTATTACCGTAGGTCTCATGGTAAGACTTAAGTCCGAGACCATGATAACTTTTCATTTTGAGGTCCCCAGATGCCAAAAACACCATTCGTTTAAATTTATATATATATATGTCCGTAAGGACGATAACTCTCGTAAAAAAGGTCCGATCTTAATGAAATTTGGTACAAATGTGTAAAGTACCATTTATTTGAACGAGTTCGAAAACCAGACGAATCGCACCATCCGAAGAGGGTTTTGGGGGGGTTTTTGTACCCCAAAAATGGGTTTTTTGGGGTGTCCACATGTAACTTTTATTTCAAACTAATTTTAATTTTTACTATTGAATTCAGAATAACAACAAATAAACAATTTTGTTTATCATTGCTCTACGTTAATTGGTTTCTGAGATATTGAAAGTGCTAAACACAGAACGTTGTCTAATGTTATTCTTATGGAGAAAAAGAAAAATTTTATATCTCGCTTATTTATAGGGGTGTGCGAGTACTCGAAACTTCGAGTTTTCGGCCGAGTATTTTAATACTCGAACTCGACTCGAAGTTTTGAAAACTACTCGAAAGTTCGAGTGAGTATTTCCTGCCGATTTCCGGAAGGTCGCTAACGATTGCAACCGGCCAAAGCGCGTAGGAACGGCCGCAAAAGGCAATCGAATCACGTAAAATCGGCCGAAAATTACGACCGCGAACTATTGTGACAGGCCAAAACGCGTAGTAACGGCCGCAAAAGGCGATCGCATCACGTAAAATCGGCCGAAAATGACGATCGGACCGCGTAATTTCGGCCGTAACTTACGATTTTGTCATCTAATATTGATTATAAGCGATTTCTGGGCATGTAAAATTGGCCAAATGACAACCGTACCCTGTTTTATCGGCCGGAAACGAATGTCAAACCATGTTTTTGTCAATACGTAATCCAGTTTGATTGTACTGGCCAAAACTTTGTCTTGCTACTCATGTATTAGTTAGAAACCATGATTAGATTATCAAATCTAGGCTGGTATCCAAATCCCATTACACTATTTTAAACTACCAACTGATGGCAAATACTCGCTCGAAAATACTCGAAACTCGAAAATAATTGGTACTACTCGACTCGACTCGACTCAATTAAAAAAACCACTACTCGCAGTCCCCTACTTATTTATAAACATAAACTGACGAAATTTGGTATATGGCTTCATCTGGTGTGGTTTATTGTTGTTTGCACAAAAAAACAATTGTTCACCTATGGTTCCCGTAGCAGCAAACCTAGGTACTTGGTCCATATGTTATTCTTATAGAAGATAATTAAAATGTTACATATATCACTTATTTATGAATGTATATGGATGAAACTTGGTATGTGACTTCACTTAGATGAGTTCTATTGATGTTTGCATAAAAACCCATTATTTTTTGTTCCTTGTTGCAGCAAACCTGCGTACTCATCCCCAATGTTATTCTTATGGAGAATAAGTCATATTTCAAATATCGCTTGTTTGTGAATATATATCTTTTGAATCCTGTTAAGTAAACACTAATACTAAAATTAATGTGTCATATTATATATTCAATGGAAATTCGCTGAGCTTGAAGGTTTGCTGCGACTGGGATATTATTTCACTTTCATGCACCAGACTCAAAAGAATGTGCTGAGTTTGTTCTTGATTGCAAAGCAATCTATTTGTATAAAACCAATTGAGGGCTGTGTGCTAAGCTATTTCCATATTCTCCTTTAGAGGAATCGAACAGTTTTTAGCTATTAGAAAGAATGTATTGAAAAGGGAGACGAATACTCTGTGAGGTAAAATGTATAAAAAAGAAGAGCGTATGGAAAGTTATAACAACATACTGAAAATGCATCAAAGTTGGACTTGGTCAAGACTCAGGGGAACAAACTTAAGTCGACCGCACCGTAGAGGGACTTCTGACTTTAATATTACTCTCGCGACCAAAGATGTTTAAAAATTGTGGGTCTGTCGTTACTCAACAGTAAAATTATGATTTGGTTAGTATAGTAAATTTTCGACTACAATTATTTGTTGATCTATCTATTTGTACTTCTATAAAAAAAGGAAGGATGCGACAGTCTGTGAAGGTGTGTGGTCATGTATGTTCCAAAAACACTCAGGCCCTCTCGAACCGATTGATACATAACATTATTTGGCATGAAGTTAAAAAATATATAACCGGGCACACGTTTTAAAACTCCTTCAGGGCCCTTCTGTTCAACTGACGTTCATACGTATAGTCTTATATTATAGTCTTATTGGATCGGATGGTTACCAAAACATGTTTTATAAATAATTTTTAAAAAACTAATTCAGTTTTTATAGAAGTTGTATATATATAAAGTGAAAAATCCTAAATTCAGCACTTGAAAATAACAGTTTCAAACTCGAAAGGACAAGAATGAGTTTAAAGACTGTTTCTCTCAAATTATAAAATACAAACATTCGCTTTTCATAATTTTTCTAAAAAATCACCTCACTTTGATATTGCGAGAAGTGAGGTGCTTGAATAAAAAATTACAAAATTTCGAGCGGAAATATTTTGTCTGCAAATGTGTCTTGAAACAAATACCAAGTTTCCTGCATTTAGTAAAATGATCTTTCGCCACCATATCGGATTTTCCCTCAATTTTCAATACAAATATACGTCATTATCTCATGAAATTCCTCATAATTCGTCATCCAATTTTGATCAAATTCAGACAGTATTGTTTTACCTTGATCATGACAACCTTGTCAGGAATTTAAATTAAGTAATTTAATTTGTTCAGAAGTAGAAACGTTTTAAGATATTTTTTAGATGTTTTGTTAACCAAAATACAGATTTATAAAATTTGTCTTATATTAACGAATTTCTCCTATAGGGAAGAAGCTATTACCGTAGGTGGCATGGTAAGACTTAAGCCCGAGACGATGATAACTTTTCGTTTTGAGATCCCCAGATGCCAAAAACACTATTCGTTCAAATTTATATTTAAATATATATATATTAAATATATATTTAATAAATATTAAATATATATGTCTCCGTTACCGTGATAACTTTTGAAAGAAACGCCCGATTTTGATTAAATTTAGCACAAATGTGAAGAGTAGGATTTATGACTTTAAGTTCGAAAACCAGATCGATCGGACTTTGGGAAGGGGTTTTTATGGGGGTTTACAATTTTCCAAAAATCGGTTTTTTGCAAATTTTACCTCAAAATGATAAAAACACTCAATTTTGGTTATAAACATTTTATAGAGCATAAAAAACGAATAAATTAGAATTTTTAATCATTAACCTAGGTTAAGTGGTTGCGGAGAAAATCCAAAAAACGTGTCCCATGTTAATCTTATGGGAAAAAGATTTTTAGATTTTTCTTAGATAATTTTACTAAATACTTCACATTTTTTTATTAATATGTTTAGCTCAACAAAACAAACATTTTGGTGTTTTAATCGTTGTTCTTCGTCCAACCGTTGCAGAGACATTCAAAGTGCTAAATACAGTACGTTGTCCAATGTTATCCTGATGGAGAATAAATAAAATTCTATATCTCGATTATTTATGAATGTATATTGATGAAACTTGGTATTTGGCTTCAACTAGTTGTGTTATATTGATATTAGCACAAAAAAACAAGTTTTTGTCGATAGTCCGCGTAGCAGCAAACCTGCATACTTGGCCCCATGTTATTCATATGGAGAATAAGTAAAGTTGTATATCTCCCTTAATTATGATCCTAAATTAAGAGAACTAGGTATGTAGCTTCACCTGGTTCAGTTATATTGATAATTGCAAAAAAAACAAAACACATTACTTATCTTCCTCATTGCAGCAAATCTGCGTCCTCAACCCTAATGTTATTCTTATGGAGAATAAATAACATGTTTTATATCACTTGTTTATGAATGTATTTTTGTGAAACTTGGATTTATATAGTAGTGAGAAATATATATATATATATATGCATTGGAAATTCCCTAAGTACGCAGGTTTGCAGCGACGGGGATATTTTTAACACTTTATTACTTAAACTTGCCTCGTTTACATTAAAAAACATACATAATTACAGTTCATTTTTTAATCATCATTCTACAATATTTGGTTGCAGAGTAACATAATTGAAACAGCTCACCTGACCTGAAGTATAAAAAGTGGTATTTGAATCGGTGTTAGGGCACATTTTCCAGCAAATTTATTTTCGCTGGCCAGGCCTAACAAATAGTGAAATAAATATGCTGAGCAATTAACTTGCTTGTTGTAATAATTATCCAAGCTTGTTGTAATAATTAAGAGTATGTTTAATTTAATAGTTCAATTTACACCAATAATTTCTTTCCTGGGTTACAAACTCATCTATATAAATAAATTAGAGTTTTGTCTGTACATTGCTGGAAACTATAAAATGTTTGCATATATTCACGTTTTACACCCTAGGGAAGCCAAAACAAGTCTTATCTCAATTTCTGTCTGTCTGTCTGTCCTTCAGTAACGCTCAAGAAAGTGTGTTGTTCTCTATTCTCGGGAAAACGGGTGCACTGATTTTGATGAATCTTTGTTTCTTTGTTTCTTATACGTTCGTGGGAAGGTTTTAGGCTACTTTTGATGAATCTTTGTTTCTTTGTTTCTTATACGTTCGTGGGAAGGTTTTAGGCTACTTTAAACTGCCATACGCCTTTTTGAAAAATAATGGCTTCCGCTCAAAAACGTGTTTTGGCGCGGTTTTGATCGTGTTTGTTCGCTTTTCCCAGGGAAACGGGTGAATTGATTTAGATGAAACTTTGTTTCTATGTTCTATACGTACGTTAGAAGATTATAAGCTATTTCAACATTTTGAATTCATCTCAGGGCTACACCCCAAGGTATTTTAAACCATCTTATGGTTAGGGACAAAGCATTTATTTATACTAAACCAGTTGATGACATAAGAATATTTATTCCATAATCAGCCATTGTAGTTCTCATTTAAAACGTTGCGTGAAGATTGGGAATAAATAACAGGAGTATACAGAGTGGACATATTATCTAAATCTATATTTTTCAGACACATTCACTAGCTCACATTGTGATCACTGTAACTAAAAATCGACAATGTCTAAGAAGGTGAAATTTTGCATAGTGGTTCCACTTATTCTGCAGATGTACAATAAGGCTAGGTTTGAAACAAAATCGTACCCGGCTCTGCCCTAATTTACTTTATTTCTAGCAATCTTATGACCATTAGTTTAGACCTTTTAAGTTAAATTAGGTAGGATTGTACCTAATATATCAGAATAAACTCTAGCCTATTCCCGTTAAGAATGTGGTTTAGGGCCCCACCCCCGAACCTTCAGAATACCTATTTTAACAATCTTGCATCTGCTACTAGACTATTGGAGATTAAATTCGGTAGCAAATAAATGAAATAAAAAATACTTAAAGGATATGCCCCACTGACCTTTAATATAATCATCACAAACTACTCAACCAATAGAGCTGAAATTTTGTACGTTAAAGGATATCGGCAACAACATGGCCCATAATTGGGAGTCATGGTGTAGTTCTCTCTAGAGATTTTATACAGACACTTTGTGTGTTTGAGTCACGGGGGGACGAGATATATGCCTCTCTAAATATATATTTTATGTAGCCAACTACTGAGTGTCTCAACTTAACAGTAAATTTCAAAATTATTTTTCGATAAGATTAAAGAGTTGAGGTTCTTTTAGGTCCTTTTAAAAGTTGGAAACAGGACATCAGTCTTAGTTGTCTCATAAACATCCCTACTTCAGTCTGTTCAATCGATGAGTAACAGGAACTACTGATCAACAGTTTTTTTCCCAGAGGTTCATAAACAGATTAATTTTGAAAGTGCCTTGTGCCATCCTCACGTCCACCATTGAAATATCGTAAAATTAATTTGGTTGTTATTCTTTTCAAATGCATCTATTATTTAGACATACAACCCGTACGAAGTACGGGTACACAGCTAGTTTATGATATAAAATTCATAGCAAATGTATTTTTTTAGTCTGTGTGACATTGCTAACATGTTTGTCATAACTATGGCTGACATTGGGCACAGCTTACTTACTTACTATCATCTAGGAGAGCACTGGAGACGTTAACTTATCGGTTCCGGAGTTGTTGCGTTAATTCGGAATCATAGATGACGACATTCAGACAACACCTTCCTTTTATAATAGTATAGCTGGATGACATTAAACTAATCGCCTCTCACAAACCCATGAGACCTCCCACAATTATTTTAATTGACACGAAGAGAATGCCATAGCTTACTATCAGAAACGTCGGAATCATTGTTAAAGATTATTACAAAATTCTTCCTTTTCACCAGGTGTTCAGTGAATAGGAATGAATATAGAAGAAGAGAGAGAGGACCCTACGAGTAATTCAAGTACTAGTGAATAGGAATAAATATAGAAGAAGAGAGAGAGGACCCTACGAGTAATTCAAGTACTAGTGAATAGGAATGAATATAGAAGAAGAGAGAGAGGACCCTACGAGTAATTCAAGTACTAGTGAATAGGAATGAATATAGAAGAAGAGAGAGAGGACCATACGAGTAATTCAAGTACTAGTGAATAGGAGTGAATATAGAAGAAGAGAGAGAGGACCCTACGAGTAATTCAAGTACTAGTGAATAGGAATGAATATAGAAGAAGAGAGAGAGAAGACCCTACGAGTAATTCAAGTTCTAATCTCGTATTACACCAAAGTAAGAACTTACCGAAAAGGTGTTTAAAAATTTTCTATTTATTATATTTATTTATATTTATGGCAAACTTATAAACGATAAGTCTGAAATTTACGAAGTATTTTTATTTAATTAGTAACAGTGCATAAGTTCATACTGGGAGTAACATGATCACTTCATCTTATACCAAAGATGTGAGCAGTTGGTGTGGTCAGTGGATGGGTAATTATTCTTAAATCTGTTAAAAACTGTGAACATAAAACCATAAGCTATTAAATTTCAAATTTATATCTCGATTATTTATTAATGTATATTAATGAAACTTGGCATGTGGCTTTACCTAGTTGTGGTCTATTGATAACTGCACAAAAATCAATTTTTTAATATTTTCCCCGTATCATCAAACTTGCTTACTCAGCCCTAATGTGATTTTTATGCAGAATATCTAAAGTTTCAGTAGGGGGCATTGGATGGGCCTGCCGCAGTAAAATCCTAAGTAATCACCAGTGGATCAATCCACCCCCCCCCCAACCCCCCCCCCCACGACCACCCCCACCAACCCCCCCCCCGACCCCCCCCCGAACCCCCCCGACCCCCCCGACCACCCCCCGACCCCCCCCGACCCCCCCGATCACCCCCCGACCCCCCCTCCCCACCAACCCGACCCCCCCCGGACGTCTGCGGCACTTTTTGCGATGACCTTGAACATGAGGAAAAAACCTTCAAAAATTAATAACTAGCCTATTTACCCACCGATTCCCACGGGACTTTTTCCAGAGTGTAGACCTATCCCAGAGGAAGCGAATGACGAAAGAACCCCATAGATCCGTATCAAACAAGGCCGCTATTAATTTATAACCGCGTTTTCCTTATGGGATCTCAGCTGTTTACCGACCGATGTTGATGAAACTTAACCACATGTCAGGCGGCGGCCTAAGTAAACCATCGCTTAAAGAAAATTGAAAATCCACCGTTAAACGGGCTCGCTATTAATTTTTAAACGTGTTTTCCTCATGGGATCTCAGCTGTTTACCGACCGATTTTGACGAAACCTCACCACATGTCGAGCCATGGCCTAAGTAAATTATCGCTTAAAGAAAATTGAAAATCCACCGTTAAACGGGCTCGCTATTAATTTTTAATACGTGTTTTCCTTATAGGATCTCGGCTGTTTGCTGACCGAATTTGATGTGACTTCGTTACACGTTGTATGCCGGCTTGACTAAACCAAACTGCGAGCGGCTCCGCGGCGTCACGTGTCGAGGCGCGTGCTAGGGCCTACGTGACTGTCCCAGCCTGTTTACTCCTCCTCCACTCCGCTATCCCTCCACTCCTCCTCCACTCCGCTACCCCTCCACTCCTCCTCCACTCCACTACCCCTGTTGTGGACCGCGGTGACATCATCTCCATGCCTACGTGACCGGCCGGGCCTGTTTACTCATTAGCGGTTCCGAGAACTGTTTACTGCTTTCACCGTCTACTGTACGGTACGTAGCTATGTTACTTCAGTGATTGTCATCGCTTCCTTCATTCAGTTTGTGTTTGGAGCCCAGTGTATGTAGACGTTCTACTTCAGTGCTGTGCTAGTCTTTACTGCACCATATTCCGAGATCTGTTAAACGTAAGTATATGTAGTCTTATAAGTTGTAGTGTGGACCACCTCAGGCTGTTTCCTCATTAGCGATAATTGCCGCGATTTCGAGAATTGTTCACCGCCTTCTACTGTACGGTACGTAGCTATGTTTCTTAAGTGATTGTCATCGCTTCCTTCATTCAGTTTGTGTTTGGAGCCCAGTGTGTGTAGACGTTCTACTTCAGTGCTGTGCTAGTCCTTACTGCACCATATTCCGAGATCTGTTAAACGTAAGTATATGTAGTCCTATAAGTTGTAGTGTGGACCGCCTCAGGCTGTTTACTCATAAGCGATATTTACTGCGATTTTGAGAATTGTTCACCGCCTTCTACTGTACGGTACGTAGCTATGTTTCTTAAGTGATTGTCATCGATTCCTTCATTCAGTTTGCGTTTGGAGCTCAGTGTGTGTAGACGTTCTACTTCAGTGCTGTGCTAGTCTTTACTACACCATATTCCGAGATTGTAAAACGTAAGTATATGTAGCTCTTATAAGTTGTAGTGTGGAAGACTATTACATTCCCCTTTATAGTAAGATTCTCATTTAAGGTATGATCGTTCAGCAACTTTGAAGTCATAATGTGCAAAGAGAGGTCTGGCTTGTTAATAGAAGTTGAATAATCTGTTCTTTGTTAAAACCAATTTAATAAACGAGGAAACCCGTGTACTAACATTAAATTTGCCATGGCTTTGACTCTTGTCTACCACGCATAAAGTATGTGTTATGTTACCAATGAAGTGTTCTCGTTGCGATTAATTTGTAAATGCAAGAGACTTATCATATTCGTTGTTGCAGATGAACAACCAACACCTGTGCGAGGTCTGCGGCCGAGCCTTCAGCCTGCTCGGAAACCTGAGGCGACACGTGGAGTCCGCCCACAACGCTAGACGTCACGACTGCCACGTCTGCGGTAGGCGCTTCACAAGAGGCGACAGCCTCCACCACCACGTCACCACGGTTCACGGACCACACGCCACGGCGAAGCCCCAACCGCAACGAGCGGACCATGCCTGCCGACTGTGCCCGGCCATCTTCACCAGCCTGGAGGACGTGCGCTGCCACATGCAAGCGGCTCACTCCGCGATGCCAGCAGCAGCTCCTTCCTCCTCCTCGAGCCCCGATCGCCACGTGGAGTGCGAGAGATGCGGTAGACGCTTCGACCGAGACCTGGAACTGAGACGACACTTCCGGACCGTCCATCCTCCCACGTTCCGTTGCACCTACTGCGACCGCGAGTTTCCCCGTCGCTTCAACCGTGACCAACACGAGTCTCACAACTGCCCTGTTGTGAGGAACCTGGCTCAAGAACCATCCGAGTTCCGCTGCGCGTACTGCGACAAGAAGTTTACTCGCCGTTTCAACCGTGACCATCACCAGTCTCACAACTGCCCTGTTATGAGGGACCTGACCCAAGACCGACTGCCTAGGTTGTCCTCTCCTCCTCTTCCTCACAACAACCAGTCGTCGCGCCAAGGAGCCAGCGCCGAGCCCCGACCGCGCCAAGTGCCTAGCGCCGAGCCGCGACCAGGACCGAGCACCGAGCCACAGCCAGGGCCCAGCACCGAGCCCCAGCCCCGCCCAGGACCGAGCACCGAGCCTCAGACCATCGACGACGAGATGGAGGGTGGCGGCCGCCCCGTGTTCCAGCTCGTACATCGGGCCTTCCGGAGTCGCCTCCTCACCTACCGCCTGGCCCGGCCGTTAGACGCCTTGCTGACCGTCGAGGATGCGTTGACCCTGTTGTTTGACGAGGTTCTGGACTTGATGGAGAACGTCATGACCCAACATCCGAGCATCAAGGCGAACATGGTCGTGGAATGTGAGTTCTCCAACATTCACGGGGCCACCTGCCTGAGATCCTTCAACACGAAGAACGTCCCACTGACCGAGGCCTCCGACTTGGAGGCTTTCCTCTCCGCGACGTTCGAGACGATCGTGAAAAAGAAGGAGCAGTGCGAACTGGTAGGCAGCGGCTGGACCTACCTGCGTATACGCGACTTAGAGATCCGCGTGAACCAGTATACGCCGCTCGGAGGCAGAGCCTTTATCCAGCTTCCAAAGGCTATCGCAGATATACACGCTGTTGTCAATGTGCAAAACGCCGACGACATGTGTTTCATGTACGCCATCCTGACCAAGTTCGTCCCGCAGGAACCGAATAGAACCGCATCTTATACCTTGGACATCATCGCCCGTTACGACTGGACCGGCCTGCGTTTCCCCGTGACGCTCAAGGACATCAAGATCTTTGAGGGCAAGAACAACATCAGTGTAAACGTCTACGGGATCGAGCGAGCGATGGTGGGAAGACGCTCCGACGGAACGCCAGAGTTCAAGGACCGGGTGTTCCCGCTGAAGATATGCAAGCGGGAGCTGGAGGATCACAGGGACCTGCTGTACGTGACTACCGGCGGGGACAACCACTACGCGTACATCACGGACCTGGGTCGACTGGTCCGGCCTCAGCTCACCAAACGTGAAAATAGGATCTACATCTGTAAGCGGTGCTTCGCTTACTTCGACAATCGGCCCAGCAAGCTAGGGTTGACGGGTGCCCAGCGCCTCGAGGAGCACAGGCGTTACTGCTACGCTAAGGCTCCCCTTCGCCTGGACTTGCCGAAGAAGCAGCAGATCCGCTTCACCCATCCAAAGTACACTAGGCGGGAGAGGTTCTGCATCTACGCGGACTTCGAGTGTGCTCTGCAGCCTGTCGCTGTTGACCCGGTGGAAGCGCCGCCGCCCGGCACGACGCCCCTGCAAATGCACGTCCCGTATGCCTTCGCCTATCAGATCGTGGATTCGCTCGGCCTCGAGGAGTTTGAGCCGCGGGTATACTTCGGAGCTGACGCGTCCAAGGTCTTTATGGAACGGCTCAAGATGGACGTGCTGAGCCTGCGGGAGTTCCTGTCCAGCACGAGAGCTCTGCACCCTTCTCTGACCCGGCAGGAAATGGACGAGTATCTCGCAGCGACCCGCTGCTACCTCTGCGGCAAGGAGTTCACCGAGCTGGACGTCAAGGTGCGGGACCACAACCACGCCCCGCCTTACGAGTTCCGAGGAGCGGCGCACCGCTCGTGCAATCTGCGGTACAGGGAGCAGCGGGTCATCAACTGCTACTTCCATAACCTGTCCAACTACGACGCCCACTGCGTAGTGCGGGAGTTGGCTATCAACCTCGGTGATGTGGACGTGCTGGCGCACACCGAAGAGCGCTACATCGCCTTTACCAAGCGGTTTCACTTTGACCAGCCCGGAGACAACCAACGACAGAGCAGTTTCGCGGTGCGGTTCCTCGACACCTACAGGTTCTTGTCCATGAGCCTGGCCAGCCTGGCAGCGGGACTGCCCACTAACAAGATGCACGAGACCAGGAAGCGGTTCCCCGACGACCGGCTGTTTGACCTGGTGCGCAGGAAGGGCGTGTTCCCCTACGACTTCGTGACGTCCTACGACACGTTGTACAGGACTAGGGAGCTGCCACCCAAGGAGGCGTTTAGGAACACCATGACCCTGGAGGACGTCAAGGACGAGGACTACCAACACGCCCTCAACGTGTGGCGAGCCTTCGAGTTCCGTGACACCTCTTTGGCCGAGTACGGACTGGGCCCCGCCCACTACTACACCCTGCCATCCTACGCCTGGGACGTCATGTTGAAGACCTGCGACGTGGAGCTGGACACGCTGCAGGATTTCGACATGTACCTCTTCGTGGAGCAAGGCATCCGAGGGTGTATCTCTCAGGCCGTCACCCGCTACGCCAAGGCCAACCACGATAGGTGCCCGGACTACCGCCCCGACGAGCCGACACGCCACCTCCTATACCTGGACGCCAACAACCTCTACGGCTGGGCCATGTCCCAGTGCCTGCCCACCGGAGACTTCCAGTGGCTCAGCCGTGAGGAGATCGACTCCTTGGACATTGGCGCCCTGGATGCCGAAGCGGAATGGGGTTACATCCTCGAAGTGGACCTCCGCTACCCCGCTCGCCTCTACGACCTGCACAAGGACCTCCCTTACTGCTGCGAGACCAAGCGTCCGCCAACAGGGAAATACCCCAAACTGATGACCACCCTGGACGACAAGATGCATTACGTCTGCCATTACAGGGTATTGCAGCAGGCGCTGAACAACGGACTGGAGCTTGCGGCTGTGCACAGGGCGATCTCGTTTCGCCAGTATCGGTGACTAGAGCCCTACATCCTTATGAACACCGAGCTGTGGAAGAAGGCCAAGACCAAGTTCGAGCAAGACTTTTTCAAGTTAATGAATAACGCGGTCTTTGGCAAAACCATCGAGAACGTCCGCAAGCGCCTGAACGTCAAGCTGGTTTGCACTCCGGAGAAGTTCTCCTAGTACGTGGCCAAGTCCAATTTCCTGGACCGCACGTATTACACGGAGGACGTAGCTCTCGTGCACCTCGCCAGGGTCAATATCGTCCTGGAAAAGCCCATCTACATCGGCATGTCTGTCCTGGAGCTGAGCAAGTGGCTCATGTACGAGTTTCTGCGGAAGATGAAGGACCGCTACGGTGACCGCTTAAACGTAGACTACATGGACACTGACAGCTTCGTGTTCGACATCCTATCCCGGGACGTCTACAGGGAGATGATGGAGCACTTGGACGACTTCGATACCAACGCCTACCCGAGGTCCCACCCCTGCTACAGCCCCACCAACGCCAAGGTGATTGGCAAGTTCAAGGACGAGTGTAACGGCCGATCCTTGTTCGAGTACCTCGGCCTGCGCTCGAAGCTCTACTTCATGGACGTTGAGGACGAAGACAACGGATCCAAGGCGATCAAGCGAGCCAAGTGAGTCGCTAAGGGGGTTGTTAAAAACGTCCTAACCCCCGACGACTACAGGGAATGTCTGTTCTATGGGGTGTTGAAAACCACCGTCAACACCCGTTTCCAGTCGTACCTGCACCGTGTCTTCACCGTACAAGTAGAAAAGCTATCCTTGAGCCCGGCTGATGATAAACGCTACATCTTGGCCGATGGTATCAACACCTTACCTTGGGGGCATAAGGACATCCCACCACTGTCCGCAGCAAGAAGGTGAGACAATCCCGAGGAGGAGCAGCAAGGCGGGCCTATGGAGGTGGACGAGGAGGAGGAGATGGACGAAGAGTTCCCGGTGTAGATTTAAGTGTAAATAGAACTAGGTTAACTTTGTAAATATTTTGTAAATAGTATTCGTAAGCAAATATAGTCAAACAGTTTAGTTTACAGCATACATCTGTGTTGTTACTACCCCTTGCATTTCCCTGACATTTACTTTCAAAAGACTCTTCTAATGCAAACCAAATTTGTCGAAACTACTTTCAAAATTAACCTTTTATGAAATTGTAAAACTATCATGTTTTCAAAACAAAAGTAAATGTCAGGGAAATGCAAGGGGTAGTAACAACACAGATGTATGCTGTAAACTAAACTGTTTGACTATATTTGCTTACGAATACTATTTACAAAATATTTACAAAGTTAACCTAGTTCTATTTACACTTAAATCTACACCGGGAACTCTTCGTCCATCTCCTCCTCCTCGTCCACCTCCATAGGCCCACCTTGCTGCTCCTCCTCGGGATTGTCTCACCTTCTTGCTGCGGACAGTGGTGGGATGTCCTTATGCCCCCAAGGTAAGGTGTTGATACCATCGGCCAAGATGTAGCGTTTATCATCAGCCGGGCTCAAGGATAGCTTTTCTACTTGTACGGTGAAGACACGGTGCAGGTACGACTGGAAACGGGTGTTGACGGTGGTTTTCAACACCCCATAGAACAGACATTCCCTGTAGTCGTCGGGGGTTAGGACGTTTTTAACAACCCCCTTAGCGACTCCCTTGGCTCGCTTGATCGCCTTGGATCCGTTGTCTTCGTCCTCAACGTCCATGAAGTAGAGCTTCGAGCGCAGGCCGAGGTACTCGAACAAGGATCGGCCGTTACACTCGTCCTTAACTTGCCAATCACCTTGGCGTTAGCGGGGCTGTAGCAGGGGTGGGACCTCGGGTAGGCGCTGGTATCGAAGTCGTCCAAGTGCTCCATCATCTCCCTGTAGATGTCCCGGGATAGGATGTCGAACACGAAGCTGTCAGTGTCCATGTAGTCTACGTTTAAGCGGTCACCGTAGCGGTCCTTCATCTTCCGCAGAAACTCGTACATGAGCCACTTGCTCAGCTCCAGGACAGACATGCCGATGTAGATGGGCTTTTCCAGGACGATATTGACCCTGGCGAGGTGCACGAGAGCTACGTCCTCCGTGTAATACGTGCGGTCCAGGAAATTGGACTTGGCCACGTACTTGGAGAACTTCTCCGGAGTTCAAACCAGCTTGACGTTCAGGCGCTTGCGGACGTTCTCGATGGTTTTGCCAAAGACCGCGTTACTCAACAACTTGAAAAAGTCTTGCTCGAACTTGGTCTTGGCCTTCTTCCGCAGCTCGGTGTTCATGAGGATGTAGGGCTCTAGTCACCGAGACTGGCGAAACGAGATCGCCCTGTGCACAGCCGCAAGCTCCAGTCCGTTGTTCAGCGCCTGCTGCAAGACCCTGTAATGGCAGACGTAATGCATCTTGTCGTCCAGGGTGGTCATCAGTTTGGGGTATTTCCCTGTTGGCGGACGCTTGGTCTCGCAGCAGTAAGGGAGGTCCTTGTGCAGGTCGTGGAGGCAAGCGGGGTAGCGGAGGTCCACTTCGAGGATGTAACCCCATTCCGCTTCGGAATCCCGCGCCAATGTCCAAGGAGTCGATCTCCTCACGGCTGAGCCACTGGAAGTCTCCGGTGGGCAGGCACTGGGACATGGCCCAGCCGTAGAGGTTGTTGGCGTCCAGGTACAGGAGGTGGCGTGTCGGCTCGTCGGGGCGGTAGTCCGGGCACCTATCGTGGTTGGCCTTGGCGTAGCGGGTGACGGCCTGAGAGATCCCCCCTCGGATGCCTTGCTCCACGAAGAGGTACATGTCGAAATCCTGCAGCGTGTCCAGCTCCACGTCGCAAGTCTTCAACATGACGTCCCAGGCGTAGGATGGCAGGGTGTAGTAGTGGGCGGGGTCCAGTCCGTACTCGGCCAAAGAGGTGTCACGGAACTCGAAGGCTCGCCACACGTTGAGGGCGTGTTGGTAGTCCTCGTCCTTGACGTCCTCCAGGGTCATGGTGTTCCTAAACGCCTCCTTGGGTGGCAGCTCCCTAGTCCTGTACAACGTGTCGTAGGACGTCACGAAGTCGTAGGGGAACACGCCCTTCCTGCGCACCAGGTCGAACAGCCGGTCGTCGGGGAACCGCTTCCTGGTCTCGCGCATCTTGTCAGTGGGCAGTCCCGCTGCCAGGCTGGCCAGGCTCATGGACAAGAACCTGTAGGTGTCGAGGAACCGCACCGCGAAACTGCTCTGTCGTTGGTTGTCTCCGGGCTGGTCAAAGTGAAACCGCTTGGTAAAGGCGATGTAGCGCTCTTCGGTGTGCGCCAGCACGTCCACATCACCGGGGTCGATAGCCAGCTCCCGCACTACGAAGTGGGCGTCGTAGTTGGACAGGTTATGGAAGTAGCAGTTGATGACCCGCTGCTCCCTGTACCGCAGATTGCACGAGCGGTGCGCCGCTCCTCGGAACTCGTAAGGCGGGGCGTGGTTGTGGTCCCGCACCTTGACGTCCAGCTCGGTGAACTCCTTGCCGCAGAGGTAGCAGCGGGTCGCTGCGAGATACTCGTCCATTTCCTGCCGGGTCAGAGAAGGGTGCAGAGCTCTCGTGCTGGACAGGAACTCCCGCAGGCTCAGCACGTCCATCTTGAGCCGTTCCATAAAGACCTTGGACGCGTCAGCTCCGAAGTATACCCGCGGCTCAAACTCCTCGAGGCCGAGCGAATCCACGATCTGATAGGCGAAGGCATACGGGACGTGCATTTGCAGGGGCGTCGTGCCGGGCGGCGGAGTGTACTCTGGATGGGTGAAGCGGATCTGCTGCTTCTTCGGCAAGTCCAGGCGAAGGGGAGCCTTAGCGTAGCAGTAACGCCTGTGCTCCTCGAGGCGCTGGGCACCCGTCAACCCTAGCTTGCTGGGCCGTTTGTCGAAGTAAGCGAAGCACCGCTTACAGATGTAGATCCTATTTTCACGTTTGGTGAGCTGAGGCCGGACCAGTCGACCCAGGTCCGTGATGTACGCGTAGTGGTTGTCCCCGCCGGTAGTCACGTACAGCAGGTCCCTGTGATCCTCCAGCTCCCGCTTGCATATCTTCAGCGGGAACACGCGATCCTTGAACTCTGGCGTTCCGTCGGAGCGTCTTCCCACCATCGCTCGCTCGATCCCGTAGACGTTTACACTGATGTTGTTCTTGCCCTCAAAGATCTTGATGTCCTTGAGCGTCACGGGGAAACGCAGGCCGGTCCAGTCGTAACGGGCGATGATGTCCAAGGTATAAGATGCGGTTCTATTCGGTTCCTGCGGGACGAACTTGGTCAGGATGGCGTACATGAAACACATGTCGTCGGCGTTTTGCACATTGACAACAGCGTGTATATCTGCGATAGCCTTTGGAAGCTGGATAAAGGCTCTGCCTCCGAGCGGCGTATACTGGTTCACGCGGATCTCTAAGTCGCGTATACGCAGGTAGGTCCAGCCGCTACCTACCAGTTCGCAATGCTCCTTCTTCTTCACGATCGTCTCGAACGTCGCGGAGAGGAAAGCCTCCAATTCGGAGGCCTCGGTCAGTGGGACGTTCTTCGTGTTGAAGGATCTCAGGCAGGTGGCCCCGTGAATGTTGGAGAACTCACATTCCAGGACCATGTTCGCCTTGATGCTCGGATGTTGGGTCATGACGTTCTCCATCAAGTCCAGAACCTCGTCAAACAACAGGGTCAGCGCATCCTCGACGGTCAGCAAGGCGTCTAACGGCCGGGCCAGGCGGTAGGTGAGGAGGCGACTCCGGAAGGCCCGATGTACGAGCTGGAACACGGGGCGGCCGCCACCCTCCATCTCGTCGTCGATGGTCTGAGGCTCGGTGCTCGGTCCTGGGCGGGGCTGGGGCTCGGTGCTGGGCCCTGGCTGTGGCTCGGTGCTCGGTCCTGGGCGGGGCTGGGGCTCGGTGCTGGGCCCTGGCTGTGGCTCGGTGCTCGGTCCTGGTCGCGGCTCGGCGCTAGGCACTTGGCGCGGTCGGGGCTCGGCGCTGGCTCCTTGGCGCGACGACTGGTTGTTGTGAGGAACAGGAGGAGAGGACAACCTAGGCAGTCGGTCTTGGGTCAGGTCCCTCACAACAGGGCAGTTGTGAGACTGGTGATGGTCACGGTTGACGCGGCGAGTAAACTTCTTGTCGCAGTACGCGCAGCGGAACTCGGATGGTTCTTGAGCCAGGTTCCTCACAACAGGGCAGTTGTGAGCCTCGTGTTGGTCACGGTTGAAGCGACGGGGAAACTCGCGGTCGCAGTAGGCGCAACGAAACGTGGGAGGATGGACGGTTCGGAAGTGTCGTCTCAGTTCCAGGTCTCGGTCGAAGCGTCTACCGCATCTCTCGTACTCCACGTGGCGATCGGGGCTCGAGGAGGAGGAAGGAGCTGCTGCTGGCATCGCGGAGTGAGCCGCTTGCATGTGGCAGCGCACGTCCTCCAGGCTGGTGAAAATGGCCGGGCACAGTCGGCAGGCATGGTCCGCTCGTTGCGGTTGGGGCTTCGCCGCGGCGTGTGGTCCGTGAACCGTGGTGACGTGGCGGTGGAGGCTGTCGCCTCTTGTGAAGCGCCTACCACAGACGTGGCAGTCGTGACGTCTAGCGTTGTGGGCGGACTCCACGTGTCGCCTCAGGTTTCCGAGCAGGCTGAAGGCTCGGCCGCAGACCTCGCACAGGTGTTGGTTGTTCATCTGCAACAACGAATATGATAAGTCTCTTGCATTTACAAATTAATCGCAACGAGAACACTTCATTGGTAACATAACACATACTTTATGCGTGGTAGACAAGAGTCAAAGCCATGGCAAATTTAATGTTAGTACACGGGTTTCCTCGTTTATTAAATAGGTTTTCGCAAAGAACAGATTATTCAACTTCTATTAACAAGCCAGACCTCTCTTTGCACATTATGACTTCAAAGTTGCTGAACGATCATACCTTAAATGAGAATCTTACTATAAAGGGGAATGTAATAGTCTTCCACACTACAACTTATAAGAGCTACATATACTTACGTTTAACAATCTCGGAATATGGTGTAGTAAAGACTAGCACAGCACTGAAGTAGAACGTCTACACACACTGGGCTCCAAACACAAACTGAATGAAGGAAGCGATGACAATCACTTAAGAAACATAGCTACGTACCGTACAGTAGAAGGCGGTGAACAATTCTCGAAATCGCGGCAATTATCGCTAATGAGGAAAAAGCCTGAGGTGGTCCACACTACAACTTATAAGACTAGTCTTACGTTTAACAGATCTCGGAATATGGTGCAGTAAAGACTAGCACAGCACTGAAGTAGAACGTCTACACACACTGGGCTCCAAACACAAACTGAATGAAGGAAGCGATGACAATCACTGAAGTAACATAGCTACGTACCGTACAGTAGACGGTGAAAGCAGTAAACAGTTCTCGGAACCGCTAATGAGTAAACAGGCCCGGCTGGTCATGTAGGCATGGAGATGATGTCACCGCGGTCCACAACAGGGGTAGCGGAGTGGAGGAGGAGTGGAGGGGTAGCGGAGTGGAGGAGGAGTGGAGGGATAGCGGAGTGGAGGAGGAGTAAACAGGCTGGGACAGTCACGTAGGCCCTAGCACGCGCCTCGACACGTGACGCCGCGGAGCCGCTCGCAGTTTGGTTTAGTCAAGCCGGCATACAACGTGTAACGAAGTCACATCAAATTCGGTCAGCAAACAGCCGAGATCCTATAAGGAAAACGCGTTCGAAAATTAATAGCGGGCCCGTTTAACGGTGTATTTTCAATTTTCTTTCAGCGATGGTTTACTTAGGCCATGGCCCGACACGTGGTGAGGTTTCGTCAAAATCGGTCGGTAAACAGCTGAGATCCCATAAGGAAAACACGTTTAAAAATTAATAGCGAGCCCGTTTAACGGTGGATTTTCAATTTTCTTTAAGCGATAGTTTACTTAGGCCATGGCTCGACATGTGGTGAGGTTTCGTCAAAATCGGTCGGTAAACAGCTGAGATCCCTTAAGGAAAACACGTTTAAAAATTAATAGCGAGCCTGTTTAACGGTGGATTTTAAATTTTCTTTAAGCGATGGTTTACTTAGGCCGCCGCCTGACATGTGGTTAAGTTTCATCAAAATCGGTCGGTAAACAGCTGAGATCCCATAAGGAAAACGCGGTTATAAATTAATAGCGGCCTTGTTTGATGACGGATCTATGGGGTTCTTTCGTCATTCGCTTCCTCTGGGATAGGTCTACACTCTGGAAAAAGTCCCGTGGGAATCGGTGGGTAAATAGGCTAGTTATTAATTTTCGAAGGTTTTTTCCTCATGTTCAAGGTCATCGCAAAAAGTGCCGCAGACGACCGGGGGAGTCGGGTTGTGGGGAGGGGGGGGAGGGGGGTGGTCGGGGGGAGGGGGGGTCGGGGGGTTGTCGGGGGGGTCGGAGGGTCGGGGGGGTCGGGGGGGTGTCGGGTGGTAGGGGGTAGGGGGGGGGGTAGGGTGGGTCGGGGGGGTCGGGGGGGGTGGATTGATCCACTGTGGATTACTTAGGATTTTACTGCGGCAGGCCCATCCAATGCCCCCTACTAGTTTCAAATCTCCCTTAATTAATATCGATATTAATAAAAATTGGTATTTAGCTTCACCTGGTTGAGTTATGATAATTGAATAAAAACACATTTCTAATCTTCCTCGTTGGTGAAAACCTGCGTACTCAGCTCTAATTTTATTTTTATGGATAATAATTCAAATTTTATATATCACTTAATTATAAATGTATTTTTAAGATACTTGAGAAGTGTTTTTATGTAGTAGTTATATATATGCACATATATTTTATTACTTTAAACATTTTAAACATAGTACCCTGGTTTAAATTATTTTATTTTCAAACCGACATGTTTCGGACCTTAAGGCCATAGTCATTGTCGTAAACAAAATTTAACCTCACAATTAATTACATCCCGGTTGTATTATGTTCAAGAAAGATTGAATAGAAGTTGAAAGAAGAATTGAGTAGAAATAATACCTTACCTAAGAAAGAATTATAAGATGTGATGAAACTTACAAAAATTGCTTTTTATCAAAACTACTTCAGTTATGAGTCATACTTTTACATCCAAAAAGACGGACTAGCAATGGGGTCCCCCCTTTCTGGTCTCTTAGCTGACATTTATATGCATAGCTTAAGACTCTAAGGAAATTTTAAACGACATAAATCCTTTCCGAAATAAAATCAAATATTGGTATAGGTATTTCGACGACATAATTTGTCTCTTTGAAATATCGGAAGAGGAAGCAACAAACCTTTTAGAATATGTAAATTCTTTATCAGTTTCACTAAAGTTTTCCCAAGAGCTCCAAAAATCAACTTTTTAGATGTTTCAATATCAAAAGAAGATGGGAAACATATTTTTGAAATTTTCAGGAAACCATCTACCAGTGATTGTATAATTTCAATAGATTCAAACCATCCATGGGAACAAAAAATGTCAACATTCCATTCTCTGATCAATCGGTTAATTAACATCCTCAAGTTTTGTAAAAGAAAAAAGTTTTATTAAATACTTAGCCTTCAAAAATGGATGCAACCCAAAAATAATTGAAAATATGATCAAAAATAAACAAAAAAAGAGGAATCAAAACAAAACTCAAACAGAAAATATAAAAGAAGAATACATATGTTTACCATACAGCACTAAATTCAACAGAGCAATCAGAAAAACGTTTCGACATTCAAAATTCAAAATAAGATACAGAACCAAAAACAATGCTATGAAAATTATCAACAACAAAGTTACTAAAGAAAACAATAAAATTAAAAAAGAATACAACAGATCAGGTATATATAAGATCAATTGTTCAGAATGCGAAATATATTACATCGGACAAACCGGCAGGACGTTCAACTGCAGATATAAAGAACATGTGCAAGCATTTAAATAAAAAAACGAGTTCGCACCAACCTTCAAAATATCCTGACGTGAGGGAAGTGAATTTCCCCAATAAAAACTTTAAAAAATCAAATAACGGGTTTAAACTAAGATTTGTGACATTTTTAGCACAATTGAAAATATTCAGTTGTTTGGCTGTTCTGATGCACCTGGTACTATTTAAATGCAGTATTGAGATGGCAATGTTGTTCATTGTAAGCTTAGGAGGATGTCCCATCAGGATCAAAAATCGGTATGGGGGAACTAGGAGTGATAAAACTACATCAAGATATGAAAAACAGCCTTTTCCAATGTAAAATCCCCATAAGACAGTGTGCTGTGTTAACTAACTTTTAATTTTCTTTAATAACTCGGTAAATATTAGTGCTAGAATGATGAGGGAGGGCTTACAATTTTCGCCTCTTTACGTTCTATAACAGTAGGGATAAATGGACATTCCTGGCTCAGGAGGAGCCAGGAGGAGCGCCCCCCCCCCTAATTAGTATGCAAATTTTTTTTTAATTACCCTAATTAATATGCAAATTTTTAATTACCCTAATTAATATGCAAATTTTTTTTAATTACCCTAATTAATATGCAATTTTTTTTTTTTCATTTCAGGAGGAGCCCCCCCCCCCCCCGGTACATCAATCAGGAGGAGCCCCCCCCCCGGTACATCAATCAGGAGGAGCCCCCCCCCCCGAGGTTTCGTCTGTGACACTTTTGCCCCCCCCCCCCCGAGGCCTCGTCTGTGACACTTTTGTCTAGAGGCCCGCACCAACACTTAGAAGAAAATCTCCTCTAAGATTTCCTTCTAATCCCTAACATGAAAAGCTTTTGTGGCCTTGAAAAAGGCCGATTACGATGGTGGGATCAGGTGGAGGCTAAGGTGTTGGGAAACATTTATTTTTTATTTATGAAAAACTTTGTTATTTCATCTGGGTGGAGTTCATCCGTTCGACGATTCCACCACATTTCGACAAGCATCATGTACTTCTGCTCATGTTCAATGGTGTAGATGTGCTCCTCTTCAATAGGGTAGAAATTCATCTTGTAGTCCATGTCCCGCTGCCAATATTCCCATTCCAAGTCGTCCAGCGGGCAATGGTTCCACATGCTGTTGATTCCCCGTTGTTTGGAGTACAGAGCGTCGTCGAGATCTTGGGTAGTTGAATACATTTTTGGCTCATGAACGTGCTTGAACTTTTTGTCATTGCGCCATAGCCTCTTCTTATGGAAATGCTTCAAGGTGCAATCATCGTCGTCTTTTCGGTTGTAGAATTCATCACCTTCAAAGTAATCATCTTCATCGTCAAACGGCCTCTTCTTATTATTGCTATTCATCGACGTTTCCGCCGCAACACATACATCCTCCAACTCGACGTCTGTGATGTCACATTCCCACTCGATGTTGGCCATGATCTCTTCGTAGCTGTTGACGCTTCGAAACTCAAGACTAAACTAAACTTTGCTGCTAGGGCCGCGCCGTGCGTGGTGGGCTGTTGATCGCAGGTGTTCAAACAAAAAAACCCGGCGAGTCGAGACCGGTCTGGGATGCAGCTGCGCCCGACCCTTCCAGGAACCCATTATAGTCCGCCCGTATCGAATTACATTAGAGGAGGGTTGCTTTTACCCCTGACAGTGGATGTGATTTATTGCCGAGGCGGCAAACGTCGACAAAGGACCCAGCACCCTGAAAGCTTTTAACGGAAATTCCCCGAGGTCTGTCTGGGAAGCAGCTGCACCCGACCCTTCTAGGAACCCATAATTATAGACCACCCGCGTCGAACTCCGAGCAATAAATCACCAGTTGGTAAACACCCCTGCTCTCATTCTTGTTCTAGTCTTCAACAATTCCTGAAGTATGGGGGAGCGAAAATCTCCCCCCTAGTAATTAATTAAACAGAACACCAGGCGGACGAGAAATTGGAGCGCGTACTGAGCGGTGGTGGTTATAAGAAGCGGGTCGCGACACGCCACAGTCTCTCGATAGACTTCTTCGAAGACGGACGTCTACCGGACGTATGCAAAGACAAAGGAGAACTATAAAGAGGGCAAGTAGGTGGAAAGTTTAAACGAAGAGCCATTACAAAGAGGATAAGGACCAACAGAAGGATAACATCGTTAGACAAACGTCGTAGAACTGTAACGAAACGACGTAGGAGAACAAGGGATATTTTCAATTAATTCGATAACAATGTCGTTTATTCATCAGAAATCGTGTGAATGTGTGAAGACTGAACTGGACTTGTTTTCGTTACCGCCTACGCAGACCAGTATCGAGAGCGGTAAATGGGTTCAATACAAACCGGTCTCATCGCTGACGGACGATTCGCCAATAGAGTTTGTAATACCCGGTCACGGTGACGAGTACACGGACCTGACACAAACGTTATTACACGTGAAAGCCGCTATTGTGAAACAGGACGACACTAAAGCGGACGGTGGGCAACCTGCTAAAGAGGTGAGCCCAGTGAACAATTGGCTCCACTCGATATTCAGTCAAGTGGATCTTTATCTCAATCATAAACTGGTGTCCCCACAAACTAACACGTACGCTTACCGTGCATACTTGGAAAACCTATTGAACTACGGATGTAGTGCGAAGAATTCGCACCTGACTAGCGAGCTGTTTTTTGAAGATTCGGCCGGACTAATGGACGATTGTGACGAATTGAACGAGGGATTGAAAAAGCGTCGCGATCACACGAAAGAAAGCGATGTTTGCGATATGGTCGGTCGATTGCACATCGATCTGTGCAATCAGAACAAATTCATGTTGAACGGTGTCGAGATGCGATTGCAACTTAACAGATCCAGAAACTCGTTTTGTATAATGTCCAAAACGCTAACTACCTACAAGGTGACAATTAAAGAGATTAGTCTTTTCGTACGTCGATGTAAGATTAATCCGAGCGTATTGTTGGCGCACAGCAAAACTCTCGAGACCGGCACGGCCAAGTATCCGATCACGCGTGTAGAAGTGAAATCGTTCACACTACCCTCCGGCATAATGAGTAAGGCTTTAGACAGTGCATTTCTCGGCCAGTTACCGAAACGTGTGATAATTGGACTGGTCAGTAATCTTGCGTTCAACGGAGATTTCAAGAAGAATCCTTACAACTTTCAACACTACGATATGAATTATCTCGCATTGTACGTGGACGGTGAACAAGTACCGGCCAAACCGTTACAGCCCGTTTACACATTGAATAGTGAGACATATATACTCTCTTATTACACATTGGTCACCGGCACCGGAATCCAGTTCTCCGACGCAGGTAATGAGATCAAGAGAGGTGACTATCCGTACGGTAATTGTCTTATGGCGTTCGACTTGACACCGGACATGTCCGCGGCTGAGTCGAGTCACTGGAATCTCCTGCGCAACGGTAATCTACGTATCGAAATTGGATTCTCCAAAGCGTTGCCCGAGACCGTCAACTGTATAGTGTACGCCGAACTGGACAACGTCATCGAGATCGATCGTCACCGTAACGTAACAGTTGACTTCAGTGGGTGAATAAAAGCGATCGCCAAACAGAAATATTGTCTGACAGCGAGTGCGTACAGTTTACTTCTAGGGTGAGCAGACGCACCGCCAGTCAGTAGTACGGTCGAAGTCACACGGTAAGGACGTGAACATGGACGCTTACGCTTCTGCGGACGACTATATCAAATCGTTTATTCAGGAGATTGAGGTTATGAACAATAATGCTAGTGATCAGACATTGGCATCACCTCAGACGTCATTTGTAAAACCGACCACTGCCTGCAAGAGACGAAGGAGGGCAACTCCCATCGAAGTGGAAACCAAGAAACCAGGATGGGTGCCGAAACCAACAGATGATTGTCCCATAGTGTCATGGATGGACGATGGGAATACTTTTGCTGTTCAAAACCCGGGAAACAAAGGACAAATGTTATTGAAAATGGAAATGTACGATGGTACAGATATGGTGTTCATGTGCGGTTTATTTTTGGACAAAGATGGTGAAATGCACCAAAGTGTTAAACAAGTAGTTGATAAAGTGGAAAACATGTGGATCGATAAATCAACAGGAGTACCGAAAATTACAGGCTTAACTCAAACTGTTACACAACGCAGTGCAGTTTCGCAGCCAACGTCGAAGAAGCGAGCTGTGAGGAAGAAACAACGAGTGGCGCAAGCATTCAATTAGAGCAGCTGCATCCCAGACCGGTCTCGACGCGTCGGTCTTTTGTGTGAACACCTGCGCCCGACCCTTCGGACCCCCCACTTAGAAGAAAATGGCGGCGAGGGTTTATAAGGCGGAGCCCCGCCCGATTGAGCATCATTCGCCACCAGACCGCCACCTCACATAGACCTACTCCAACTACTACTAGAGATGTCGAACAGCAGCAGCACTTTCAAGCCAGAGTTTTCGATTTTGAACGGCACTGCAACAACCGCGGACCTGAGAGCTACCCTCAACAACTGCAAGTCCGACTCTCCGCTCTACACCAGGATAGCCGATCTCCGAGAGGAATGCGGCTATCTCATCACTGCGATGGAGCGAGCCACCACACCCTTTGGCGAGACGATCGTCGTGATCCTGGAGGGGCAGGTCGGGGACGACTTCTTTCTGCGAGTCTACCTGCCTAGGCGCTTCAACGAGGCCCTGAGCAACGCCGACATCGAGCGCTACAACGGCGGATTTGGAGAACGCCTTCGCTTGGTGAAGCGCAGCCCGAGGGGTTCCAATAGCAGATTCACACCGTTGGAGTTTATGTAAAGCAAGACTTGAAGATTACGTTAATACCTTTGTAAATTAGTTTTCGTAGTCAATACTTATAGTCACGTTCAGAACATAACCACTGTGTT
The DNA here is from genome assembly GCA_963675035.1 of Allygus modestus. Taxonomy (NCBI): domain Eukaryota; kingdom Metazoa; phylum Arthropoda; class Insecta; order Hemiptera; family Cicadellidae; genus Allygus; species Allygus modestus. The sequence continues at coordinate 321,692,387 of OY776111.1, forward strand.
ATTTATTTCACTTAACCCCAAAAATGTCCTTTAGTAGTAAGTTTAAGAGTGTGAGTATGGTAACTGTGAGGTGTTTAGCTCAGTAGTAATCATGGGCTTGATGTGGCAACATCCGTTCTCAGCCATTGTGGCGGGACCTTCGGGTTGTGGCAAGTCACAGTTTGTGTCAAAGTTTATAAAGCACATTACAGAAATGTGTGACACACCATTTACCAGTATAAACTGGCATTATGGTAGTGGTGGTGGTGGTGGTGGTGGTGACCCGAAAAATGTCACCATTAACCACATAGAAGGTCTACCAAACTTGGAGGATTTTTCTGGTAACGAGCCGATACTTGTGATTATAGACGATATGATGCGTGAGGCCGACAACCGTGTGGTGGATCTTTTCACAAAAGGTTGCCATCATCGCAACATTAGTGTGTTTTTCATTACACAAAATTTGTTTCATCAAGGACGCGGGCAGAGGGACATCTCATTGAATGCGCATTACATTGTGTGTTTTAAGAATCCTAGAGATAGAGTTCAGATTAGGTACTTGGCCAGACAAATATATCCAGACAGCCCGAAATTCATCGAGGAGGCGTACGCTGACGCTACGAGGAATCCACACGGCTACCTACTGATAGACTTGAAACAATCAACAGACGAGAATATGCGAATACGAAGTTGCATATTTCCAGACGATTCTACCAACTATGTGTACTTGCCAAAGAAAAGGTAATTTCGCCATCAGTAGTAATCATGTCGTGCTTGCGGAAGGACGCAGCTCTGCTTACGGCTTTCATACACGCAACACCCAAGGAGCGGAAGGCACTGTTAAAGGTGTGTGACAAGAGCCGCATTCGCTCAGTGTGTGAGTGCGCATACAACGTGTTGCGCGGTAACGTTCCTCTGGCGAAGAAGAGTAAAAGTCAGTTAAGCAAACACAAGGCGACGCTACGTCGATTGGTGAAACGCGGCGAAGGCTGGTCAAAGAAACGAAAGTATCTCATACAAAAAGGCGGTGGAATCTTTATACCATTACTTTTGAGCGCAGTACTACAAGCAGCATTGAGTAGATAAAAATGACTGGCATCAACAATCAGTTCTATTTGACGCTGCCCAGCAACAGTTCGATGCAGTATTATCCGAAAAATACAGTTGCAAATTACATAACACATTTGCCGAGAGCTATTCAACTGGACGCTGGCGACTGGGAAATTGCACTTGTGGAAGCGCACTATCCAATGACATTTCTATCAGTCGGTAATGACGAAACAATTGACATTTGCATACAACCGCAAGAGGAAGCAAAAGTGAACATAGAAGCGTTGGCGCGGGTTATGGACAGCACTGCCGATGTAACGCCAGTAGTGTCGGCTACTCCAAAACAAAACCACAGAATTAAATTGAAGACTGGTGATTACGCAAATATTCAAGAATTGTGTGATCATATCAATTCGCAAGAACTAGCGATTACTTTTGGTGTAAAGTTCACCGTTGAAAACTCATACAACAAATTCATTGAAGTATCGATGGGAACTGATGTTGTAAAAATTACATTAAGTCCAACGTTAGCGCTTCAATTGGGGTTCGATCCGAATGAATTGACGCTGGAAGGTGATGCAGTTAACAAAAGCATCCGTTCGCCCAACATTCGTCTTGGCTTACCGTCACACATGTACGTGTATTGTGATTTAGTCGAGCCGCAGATGGTCGGCGATACAGTCGCACCGTTATTGAAAATTGTCAATATATCCACGTCTACTTATGTATACGGTTTGCATAAATCAACATCATTCATCGATCCGCACTATGTGCCTGTTATGAATAGATCTTTTGACAGTGTGGAAATTGACTTAAGAGATAACATTGGTAATCATTTGCCATTCCACTTTGGAACGTCGTGCGTGAAGTTACACTTTAGAAATGTAGCTAGTCATTAGTGAAAAAAAAAATGGAACATGCAAAGAAGATGGTAGTTGTGCCACAAGAGTTGATTGATCGACTGCAATCAAATGCTACGGATAACAGACCGACTAATCTATCCAGTGAAAACAGCCTCGACGCGGAGATGCAACAAATATTGAATAACAAACGCATGGACGATAGTGAAAAGTGGAAATTGTACAAACAAGCGTTACATCGCTTCTTGCATATTGCAGAGAATAGACGTCAACCGATTAGCATACCAATCGTGGAGTCGGGTGGGAATGAGCATAGTCGACGATCGCACCCCGCTGCGGAAGGTGGTCCAGTGGAAGAGATTGTGGAAACGTTTTCCAAAACTTACAGATCTGATGCCCGCAATCTTTTACGTTTCATGAAACGTGATGGCAGCTTAATCAGTTGGGACAGTGGCTATTCAGTGTACATCAACGGTGTAAAAATCCCAGACTCAAATCTAGTGGATATCTTAAATTGCATAGTAAAGGTGCGTATGCGTGATTACACACCGCCAGGATGGCGGGAAGTGCTCAACGCATTGAAAGCGATGAACGTGCCAAAGGACTATATGAATAATCTAAGAGCGCTTAAGGAAATAAATGCCGAATATCGATCATCATTCACAGGAGGAGAAGGATCAGACGATGAAGTGGACACATCAACTGAATCAATACTGAGAACACCGCTAATAAATCGGCTTCGATCGGCAAGAGGAAAACGTGTAACATCTACACCGGCGCGAGCGACAGAGCAGTTTGATTTTTCAAATAGAAACAAGCCGTTGTCAAATTTGGACAAGTGGGAAACGTACACAGGATAGGTTTTCAGTATTATGGAGCGTTTGTATTACAATCCCATCGAACCTTCGTCGTATGGCGGTGTAGCTCCTTTAACGCGAGCTGCAAAACCAGTTTCAAAACGCAAAGTGATTGAATGGTTACAAACACAGGACACTTACACATTGCACAAACCGGCACGCAAGCGTTTCCCACGCAATCCTTACATAGTGTTTGGTCCATTTGAATTGTGGCAAGCGGACTTGAACGATATGCGTGGTCTTAGTAAACACAACGACGGCGTCAACTACCTGCTGACTGTAATAGACGTGTTTAGCAAACACCTGTATGTGCGAACGTTGAGGCGGAAAGAAGGGGCTGAAGTGGCCAACGCTTTCGAGGAGATATTTGCCGAAGCGACCGACACACCTCGCTGTTTACAAACCGACAAAGGTACTGAATTCACCGGTGCCAAGACGAAAAAATTATTCAAACAATACGGAATCATCTATGTCACTACACAAAACCCAGATGTTAAAGCGGCCGTAGTGGAACGCGTGAATCGCACTTTGAAAACGCGCATGTGGCGATATTTGACTTACAAAAACACATATCGTTATGTAGATGTGTTGGACAAACTGGTTAGTGCATACAACAACAGCGCTCACAGGAGTCTAGGCAATAGAATACGACCAGTCGATGTGACTGTCGACAATAAGCGAATATTGCATCAGGTATGGCGTCGCATGTTCGGTAAGATACCGCGTCGTGTTAAGGCAAAACTGAAAGTTGGCACCACAGTGCGCATATCTAAGGAGAAGGGCACATTCGCAAAAGGTTACGAGACTAATTGGAGTAAAGAAGTGTTTGTGGTGCGTCGTGTAAACACATTGATGCCTCTACCAATGTACACTTTGTCGGATCTCAACGGTGAACAAGTGACTGGTCAGTTTTACGAATGCGAATTACAAAAAGTGACAATATACAACGACCATCTGTTCAAGATTGCTGAAATATTAGACGCTAAGGGTCGCGGTCGCAGTAAGCGTTATTTCGTCAAGTGGGAAGGTTACGGAGACGAGTTCAATTCTTGGGTAAGAGCGCAAGATTTGCAAAATGCCTAATAGCAACCAGTTCTATTTGACATTGCCCAGCAACAGCTCAAAGGATTATTTTCCAAAAAACACAGTGTCCAAGTACACTACACATCTGCCGAGACAAATTCGATTAGAAGGCGATGGCGAGTGGGAGATGGCTTTGGTCGAAGCGCATTATCCATGTTCCTTTATGACTGTGGACGAGGAATCGTGTATTTGGCTCGACTATAAACTCGTTCTGCCAAGTATTCCCGTCACACTCAGTGTCGAGCACATTATGCTAAAGATGAATCCCGGCTATTACAAGAACATAACCGATTTATTGAAAATGATCAATAAAGCGAAGGATGTCACCCAGTACTTGTACTTTGAGTATGACAAAGAGCAGGACAGAGTCAAGATCACGACAATGGTGGACGGTATAAGCAAAGTACATTTCACCGAAGCGCTGTCTCTCCAGTTGGGTTTCGATCCGTACGAGAACGTTTTGTCAAATTGCCTCACAGCGATATGGCCACCAAATCTGACTATGGGACTGCCGACCCACTTGTACGTGTATTGTGATCTGATTGAACCGCAGCTGATTGGTGACACTACAGCGCCGCTTTTGAAAATTGTCAACATTGACAGAGAGAACTACACACACGGCGCGCATAAGACTGTGCATTTCATTAGTCCTCATTATGCGCCAGTTATGAAAGGAACATTTGAAACGATCGATATTGACCTAAGGGATCACGCTAGTAAAAAAGCGTCATTCCTCTTTGGGACGTCGTACGTGAAGCTTCATTTCAAAAGAGGAGCTCAGCAATGATGAATACAAACGATCCCTACTTGGCGTACTATCGCCGCCAACAATTGCAGCAGACCGGAGGCAGTATCGAAAGGGTATTTCGCGGTGCACCCTACCAGCGCGGACATGGAATTGGCAGTTTCCTAGGCGGTATGTTCCGCACCATCACACCGCTACTCAAGTCGGGAGCCTCTGCTGTGGTCAAGGAGGCGTTGAAATCCGGTGTTGGATTCTTGGGCGACATGGCCATGCACCAGCGGGACCCCAAAGAAGCCGCTAGAGATCATTTCAGCCAGTTTACCGACTCGCTAAAACGCCGGGCGGACGGCAAACTTCAACGTGTGCTAAGTGGTGGCGGCGGCTCTCGCGCGAAACACCGTCGCGTAACGCGAAAGAATACCGCGAAACACCGGCGCGCTACTCCTGCGCGAAAGACTAACGCGATACTCTCGCGTAAGAGGTACGCGAAGCGCGCCATGTTCGGCGGCCGTCGTGTCACACCTCAGTCTTTGGCGAAACTCCTTCGAGGAAGGTCGTCGTCGTCGTCATCCAAGAAGGGCAAGAAGAGAAGGACAGTTAGAAAGAAGACGAGGAAGACGAGGAAAGCAGTGAGGAGAACGTCTATACGCGATATATTCAATTAACACACACACGCTAGCAATGTCGTTTCTACATCAAAAGTCGTGTGAATGCGTCAAGACGGAATTGGACTTATTCTCCCTACCACCGACGCAGACCAGTATCGAGAGCGGCAAATGGATTCAGTACAAACCAATCTCCACACTGACTGATGATTCGCCCATCGAGTTTGTTGTGCCCGGCAACGGCGAAGAATACACCGATCTTTCGCAAACAATGTTGGAAGTTACAGCGTCTATTGTCAAGTCGACAGGAGCGGCAATCGCAGATGTCGAAGAATCGAATAAAATTGGCCCAGTCAACAATTGGCTGCACACGTTATTCAGTCAAGTTGATATGAGTATGAATCAGAAACTGGTCACACCACAAAACAACACTTATGCATATCGAGCGTATATTGAAACATTGATGAATTACGGCTATGATGCTAGGAAATCACATTTAACATGTGGACTGTGGAACGCGGACGACGCCGGCTATATGGACAATACTCTGGACGATAACGATGGACTAAAGGCGAGACGAAAAATGACAAATAAAAGTCGTGAAATCGATATGCTCGGTCGCCTACATGTGGACATGTGTAATCAGAACAAGTTCCTGTTGAACGGTGTGGAACTGCGTTTTAAACTGATCCGGTCAAAAGATTCCTTCTCCATTATGGCGGATGATGGTGACTACAAGGTGCACATTGTTGATGCGAATCTCTGGATACGAAGGTGTAAAGTTAGCCCCACGGTACTGTTGGCGCACAGCAAGACGCTTCAGACCGGCACAGCTAAATACCCAATCACCAGAGTGGAATTGAAAACATTCACACTGCCGTTTGGAGTGAGGAGCAAAACTTTGGACAATGTCTTTCTAGGTCAAGTGCCGAAAAGAATTATTGTCGGACTGGTCACGAACGCCGCTTATAATGGCGATTTAAAAAAGAATCCATTTAACTTTCAAAATTTCAAAACCAACTACTTCTCGCTGTACGTGGACGGTGAACAAGTGCCGTCCAAACCGCTACAACCACACTACGAAACCGGCAAGGGAAAATATGTGATGGCGTATCACAGTCTGTTTTCAGGCTCCGGCATACACTTTAGCGATGCTGGTAATCTCATAAATAGAGACGATTACGACGATGGATACTGTCTGATGGCATTCGATCTAACACCTGATATGTCAGCAAGCGACACAACTCATTGGAACCTAGTGCGCAACGGCAGTGTGCGTATGGAGATTGCTTTCGACACTGGGCTCACAGAGACTGTCAACTGTCTGGTATACGCAGAGTTTGACAACGTCATAGAAATCGATCGTCATCGCAACGTGTCTGCGGACTTTGGCGGTTAGATCGTCGGCGGCGGCGTCATCGTCCTCCTCAGTCATCAACCAACACTCGCACAAGATGGATCGTTCATGCAGAGCACAGCGTACAAATTTAGCATCTCCGATTATTGTGGATTTTCAATGTTTCAAGGACAACTCAAATGACTACATTCTGAAGGAAGTGTGCGTCTTGGAATTGGCCAGTGGAACACTGCTAATGCATCATATCGCCAAATCACCATTCAGCCGAGATTTCCTATCACAAGAGAAACTGCGTGAAAGCTATTGGCTCACAAAACACTGTCACGGATTGGAATGGGACCAAGGTGATATCTGGTATCATGTGCTAGAGGAAAAGTTACGTGCATGTATCGCCAAACGACCGATTGTCTATGTCAAAGGTGCTGAGAAAAAAGAGTTTGTACGATACAATTTCATCACGGATCACTGTACTACTAATGTCATCGATATCAACGATATTGGCTGTGGATCACTATCGTCAATCAACTGTCTACTATCAACAAACGCAGTGCGATGTCGCCACCACAGAACAGCTCACACACGATGCGCTCTAACCAATTGTATCACATTGCGCGGTTGGCTACATCTAAGTACAAATATCGATGACGCTGATGATAACGCTGACGATGGTGAGAGTGATACCAGTTCCTGCTTTTGTTTTGCTACTAGTACTACTCCTACTACTGACTGTGGCGTCGACACAGTAGAATGAATACCTTAGAGATACAAAAGTGTATGGCTAAACTGCCCGTACAGAATGTTGGTGTCTACGCTGCGGATCAATTGCCCCATTATATTTCACCATCTACTGCTATGATTGTGAACACTGATCCACACAATGAAGACGGCACTCACTGGGTCGCTTTCTACCTTAACAAAGGAGGAGGAATAATTGAATTCTTTGACAGCTACGGTCAACCGCCACATCTTCAATTCTACCAAGGATTCCTGAGACGCAACGCTCGTCGCTACCTGTACAACGAGCATCGCATTCAAAGTGACAACACTCTGGTCTGCGGTCAATACTGCCTTGTGTTCCTGTACTGCCGCACCCACTACGGCATGAAGATGACGGACTTTGTGCAGCTCTTTGAACACTCTTCTACTGGCCACAATGATGCACTGATCAGAAGACTCTTTGCACAAATGTATACCAATTGAATTTTGCATTTTTTTCTCAATAAACTAGTTGTGTACTCAGAATAAAAAAAATAAATATTCTTATTATTTCCCATCCTCGCATCCTTTAGTATTTACTTTTAGCAATTAGTCAGACACATATTGAATGCAAATTTTGAGAAAAATGAGGAATGTAATGCTTTGAACATATACTGCAAAGGGGGGTGTATCGATACACCCCCCTTCAATTACTCTAACCCAGGTAGGAAAGTCCTACTAATGCGTGTTTGTGAAAACACTAGGGCTGTCCCAATTTTGGACATACCTATCATACAATGATTCTAAAGTAACATTCATATCCTCACCTCCTTTATCAATTACACTTTTAGCAAGTAGTCATACATTTGAATTGGTAGTTTACTTTTGTATCTTAAGACTATGTGAGGGGAGAAAAAAAAATACGAATGTATATACAAACAATTTGGCTATTTATTTACACACCTTATATATATATATATATATTTTACATCGAGTATGTGCTCCTGAACATTTGAGATTGACTAGCAAAAATGAGACTCGACACAAACTAATGACTAGAAAAAAAAGGAGCACATTTCTAAGTTTTACGAGACTCGATACAAACTAATGACTAGATTTTTCAAAATAATATACAAGTCAGGGTCTTTGGTAATATGTCACAACCACTCAACGCTCCTCATCCGCCACCTCTTCATCGTCTTGCGGGATATCTTCGGGCTGATGTGGAACGTCAATGTGTCCCCACGGAAGTGTATTTACACCGTCCGGAAGGATGTAACGCTTGTCATCATTATAGCTCAAGGATAGCTTGTCGACTTGGACTGTGAAGACGCAGTGGTTTCGGGACTGGAACCTGGTGTTGATGGTTCTCTTCAACACGCCGTTGAAGAGGCATTCCCGATAGTCGTCAGAGGTTAAATTGTGTTTTACAACACCTCTAGCGACTCCCTTGGCGCGCTTCACTGTCATGACCTGCAACTCGTCATCTTCGGTCCTCTCCTCGAACTCGACAATGTCCATGAAATAAAGTTTCGAGCGAAGACCGAGGTACTCGAGCAGAGGAAGTCCGTTGCACTCATCCTTGAACTTTCCGATGACTTTTGCGTTGACGGGGCTGTAGCAGGGATGGTTTCTGGGGTACGCACTGGTGTCAAAATCATCCAGATGCTCCAACATGTCCTTATAAACATCTTCAGTCTGGACGTCGAACACGAAGCTGTCAGTGTCCATGTAGTCAACCTTCAGACGATCACCGTAGCGGTTCTTCATCTTCCGAAGGAAGTCGTACATGAGCCACTTGCTCAGATCGAGGACACACATTCCGACGTACAGCGGTTTGTCCAGGACGATATTGACTTTCGACATGTGGACAATGGCGACATCATCGTTGAAGTAGGTTCGGTCCAGGAAGTTTGACTTGGCCACATACTTCCTGAACATCTCCGGCGTACACACCAGCTTAGAGTTCATTCGCTTGCGAACATTCTCGATCGTCTTGCCGAAGACCGCGTTGTTCATAAGCTTGAAAAAGTCTTGTTCAAACTTGGTCTTGGCCTTCTTCCTCAGTTCGGTGTTCATTAGGATGTAGCTCTCTAACCACCGAGACTGACGGAACGAGATGACGCGATGCACGTTCACAAGCTCCAGCCCGTTTTCCAGTGCCTGTTGCAGGATTCTGTAATGACAGATGTAGTTCTTCTTGTCATCCAGAGTCGTAACGAGCTTCTTGAATTTCCCTCCTGGCGGACGTTTGGTCTCGCAGCAGTAAGGGAGATCTTTGTGAAGGTCGTGCAGGTGGGCGGGGTAGCGAAGGTCAACTTCCAAGACGTAGCCCGTGGGTCCTTCGGGGTCCAACGCTGCAATATCCAGGGACGCGATCTCCTCGCGGCTGAGCCATTGGAAGTGTCCCTGTGGAAGACACTGGGACATGGCCCAACCGTAAAGGTTGTTGGCGTCCAAGTATAGCAGGTGATGCGTTGGCTCTTCAGGTCGACGATCTTCAGGGCGACATCCATCATGGTTGGCCTTGGCGTGTCTGGTGATCGCCTGGGAAATACCTCCTCTGATGCCTTGCTCGAAGAAGAGGTACATGTCAAAGTCCTGTATCGTATCAAGCTCCACTCCACAGGTCCTTAACATAACATCCCAGGCGTATGACGGTAGGGTGTAGTAGTGCGCAGGGTCTAGTTCGTATTCAGCCATCGACGTGTCCCTGAAGCGTTCAAAGACGTCAGTCAACAGCGCAATGTCACAGCGCAGGTACTTCTCGGCGTAGTCCTTGAGGTTCCTACAACCGAAGGTTTCCCACACGTTGCGAGCATGCTCGTAGTCTGCATCCGTGATGTCCTCCAGGGTCAGGTCGTTGTGGAAATCTCGCTGCAGAGGCAGTTCCGTAGTATCTTCCAACACGGCGTTCGACGTTACAAAGTTGTACGGGAACACGCCTTTCCTACGGACTAGATCGAAGAGGTGGTCTTCGGGGAATCTCTTCCTCGTCTCCAAGAGTTGAGCTGGTGGAAGTGCGGCTGCGAGGCTGGCGAGGCTCAAAGCCAGGAACCTGTAGGTGTCGAGGAACCTGACTCTGAATCCTGGCTGTCTTTTTCCACGCCCTGGCATCCCAACCGGTGCCGCTGCTCGGTCGAACAGGAACCGCTTCGTGAAAGCGATGTACCGCTCTTCCGTGTGAGCCAACACCTCAACATCACCAGGGTCGACCGCCAACTCCCGCACTATGAAGTGAGCGTCGTAGTTGGAGAGGTTGTGGAAGTAGCAGTTGACTACTCGCTGCTCCCTGTAGCGTAGGTTACATGATCTGTGCGCAGCGCCACGGAACTCGTAGGGCGGCGCGTGGTTGTGATCACGAACCTTTGGGTCTTCTCTTGAAAATGGCGATCCACAGAGGTAGCAATTCGCTGTCGAGTTGTACTGCATCGTTTCCGCTGGGGTCAGGACAGGGCGCAGATTTCTTGCTTCGTACAGGACGTTCCACAATCGCTCAACATCAGTTTTCAACATCTCCATAAATGTCTTTGACGCATCATCCCCGAAGTAGACTCGAGGCTCAAACTCCTCAAGTCCGTACGAGTTGATGATCTGGTACGCAAAGGCATATGGGATGTGGATGTGGGTGGCTACTCCTCCGTGCGGCTCGTCGACTTGTTCATCCATCTCCGCGGTCGGCAGTAGAGCACACTCAAAGTCCGCGTAGATGGTGAAACGCTCGCGTCGGGTGAACTCTGGATGGCTGAATTTGATTTCAGTCTTTCTCGGCGTATCCATGCGAATAGGGGCTGAAGCGGAGCAGTATCGCCTGTGCTCCTCCAGACGCTGAACACCCGTCAGACCGAGCTTGTTCGGACGGTTGTCAAAGTGCGCGAAGCACCGTTTACAGATGAATATGCTGCCCATACGTGCTGTGAGTTGGGGACGGATCAGTCGGCCAAGGTCTTTGACGTAGGCGTAGTGACTATCACCGTCCGTTGTCACGTACAAAAGGTCGCAATGGTCTTCGCGCTCCTGCCTACAAATCTTCAAGGGAAAGACGGTGTCCTGATACTTTGGTTGTCCGTTAGGTTTCTGACCCACGCGCGTGTGATCAATACCATAGACGTTGATGCTGATGTTGTTTGTCCGCTCAAACGTCTTGATACTCTTCAGAGCAACGGGGAATTGAAGGCCGGTCCAATCGTATCGGGCGATGATATCGTCGGTGTACATTGTCGGTCTGTCGGGGTTCTCTTGAACAAACTTGCCCAGGACAGCATACATAAAACACCGCTCATCGGTGTTCGATACGTTGACGACTGCTTTGGTGTTCTCCAGAGACGTAGGCAGTGGGAGCCAAGCTCGACCATCTTCACCTAGAGGAGTGTACTCGTTGATACCGACCTCCAAATCACGCACGCGAAGGTATGTCCACCCGGAGCCGATATGATCACACTCAGCCTTCTCTCTGATAAGCTTCGCAAAAGCTGTTGTGATGTACTGGTTCAGGTCCGAGGTCACCGTCAGCGGAGTCATCTTCGTCTTGAAGTTGCGCAGGCAGGTGTTGTTGTGCACATTTTTGAACTCACACTCCAGCTTCAAGTTGACCTTTATGCTGCGGTGTTTCGCCAAGGTGATCTCAAGCAACTCCGTAAGGCTCACAATCAACAACGCCATCACTTCTCCGATTGTGACGAGATTCTCCATCGGTCGCTGCAGACGGTAGGTTAGGAGGCGGTTGCGGAAACCCCGTTGAATGAGTGAGAACACGGGGCTTGACTGTCCTGCTCCAGTCATCTCAACATCATCGGGTTGTTGGTGTGTGCTCGTACCGGGTTGTGGCTCCGTGCTCGGACCTGGCTGGGGTTCATCCTGTTCCATGGCTGCTCGGTTCCGGATCAGGTCCTTCATGATCGGGCAAGAGATCCGCTCATGATGGTCCTTGTTGAACAGCTTGTTGAACTCCTGACCACAGTATGCGCAAGGGAATCTCCGTTCTTGGCCATCACCGTGAAATTGATTGGTGTGGCGACGAAGGTTGTCTTCCCTCTTAAACTCGGCGCCGCATGTGACGCAAAGGAACCTGCGGACTCTGCTGTGGGTCGATTCCACATGTCGACGCAGGTTTCTTTCACGACGGAAACGACGACCGCATTCATGGCAGGTGTGGTGGCCAGGACCCGGACCTTCATCTGAAAATAAAAATAAAAACAAATTAGGATAAATGAAGATACAAATTCCCCTCTCTCTCGAGAATCACATTTCAAAGTTAAGTTTGTTAAATCAAAATAGCAATCATTAAACAGGGAAGAAGTAATCTTCTGTACTGTTTGTCTACATTGATGATCCTGGGTTCAAAGCAAAGGATGTAGCTGCAATAATGAGCTACGCCAACCCTAAAGAAGCCTTTTGTGTTAGGGGGAGCGAAAATCTCCCCCTAGTAATTAAATCAATAGTACATCAGTTGGCACGGTCTCATTCTTCTTCAGGAACCTAGTTAAATAGTTAAAAAAAAGAAGGTAAATAGTCACTAGGGGAAAAAAGTTATTTTAATGTGGATTCTCACCTTCAACGGAGTGTTGATTGACACCGGCAGTCGTCTGCGGAGCATCAATCGCCTCCCGGGGTGGAACGACGAGGTGATTCGCTCCCATGTGCCGCTCTAAGGCCCCCTGGTCTGCAAATGTGGCTCGACAAAGCCGACATGCTGCTTCTCCATCTGTAAACGTACAAAACGATTAGATTGAGAAATGTTTAACACCTGTCTTAGTTTAGTGTACTTGATGGGGGGTGTATCGATACACCCCCCTTCAAGTGCTCCAACCCAAAGCATTCACTGGTAGTTAACTTGTCCGCAGGCGCTGATGGGCTAGCTCTGTTGGTTGTAGCGTTACCCTGCTCAACTCTTGTATTAATTATCAAAAGTACGTCATGTGGGTACTCAAAATACTCGGCTTGAAGAGGGGATTCCGAAAATGCATTAAAAAAAAAAAAAAAGAGGGTCAAGTTCAAGTTAAAGGTCATCATCAGGTTAGCCCAAAGTGGTCGATGTGGGTACTCAAATGACTCGGCTTGAAGAGGGTATTCCGAAAATGCATTAAAAAAAAAGAGGGTCAAGTTCAAGTTCAAGGTCATCATCAGGTTTGCCCAAAGTGGTCGATGTGGGTACTCAAATGACTCGTCTTGACTAGACGAGCAAGAATCTGCAATCAGAATTCAGATCCGACCTATGGTAGCCCAGATCCATTACCCCCCCCCCCCCCCCGAGGTCTCGTCTGCAACACTTTTGCCCCCCCCCCCCGAGGTCTCGTCTGTGGCACTTCCCCCCCCCCCCGAGGTTAGGGAAGTATGTCATATGGGTACTCTGATGACTTGACTTGATGGGTCGAACAATATCATAAGCTATTAAAATTGTATAAATATAGTCATGTAATTTTAATTTTTTTTTTTACACAGCTCTATATTCGCACAGAATAACTAAAGCTGTTAAATAAAAAGAAGACTTTTACCACACTCCGGTTATATACTGCATAACATATTTCCTATATTACTAACATTTAAGTCTGATTAAAACAATAATGCAACACACAATGACGTACCTTGTTGGGGTGGGACGAATCCACCGTGGAATTTTGCGTAGTGCTTCATACTGTGTCTGCGCGGGAACGTGCAGCCGCAAATGACGCATTGGTGTGAGTCGTTCATCTTGAATATGGATTATAAAGTTTCGATAATCACAAACAATACGGCACAACACAACCGTTTTAAATAGTTCAACGATGCTGGACGAATATCGCAAATGAAATCAGCAACTAACAAAAATCGCGTAGAACGGAGCAGGATCGGACTAACACGTCTACACGCACTGAACTCTCGAACTGAACTGACGGAGGGCTGGCGATGTGGGGTGATTCTCCCCACTAATGGATTTCGGAGAAGGCCGGGGCAATAAATCTCAACCGCTGTCAGGGGTAAAAGCAACCCTCCTCTAATTGAATTCGATACGGGCGGACTATAATGGGTTCCTGGAAGGGTCGGTCGCAGCTGCTTCCCAGACCGGTCTCGACTCACCGGTCTTTTGTGCGAACATCTGCTGCGTCGACGTTTGTCGCCTCGGCAATAAATCACGACAGCTGTCAGGGGTAAAAGCACCCCTCCTCTAATGTAATTCGATACGGGCGGACTATAATGGGTTCCTGGAAGGGTCGGGCGCAGCTGCATCCCGGACCGGTCTCGACTCACCGGTCTTTTGTTTGAACATCTGCGTCGACGTTTGTTGCCTCGACAACAAATCACAACAGCTGTCAGGGGTAAAATCATTGGACAGTCGGGGGGGGGGGGTAAAGTGTCACAGACGAGACCTCGGGGGGGGGCTCCTCCTGATTGATGTACCGGGGGGGGGGGGTAAAGTGTCACAGACGAGACCTCGGGGGGGGGGGGGGCTCCTCCTGAAATGAAAAAAAAATTTGCATATTAATTAGGGTAATTAAAAAAAATTTGCATATTAATTAGGGTAATTAAAAATTTGCATATTAATTAGGGTAATTAAAAAAAAAATTGCATACTAATTGGGGGGGGGGCGCTCCTCCTGGCTCCTCCTGAGCCAGAACACTCCATTTATCCCTACTTATAACTTATTATCCATTAATATTACATTTAGGACTTATCTAGCCCTTTTTGGGCCCAGAAACTCAAATTTCAAAATTTAAAATCCACAAAAAATCGGGTTAGAGTTTTCCGATTGTTTTCCCCAACGAACTTGTCCAACTGATTACAAAAACGAATGTCCCTACCAAATTTTAAGTAAATCGGACAAAAAATGTGACCGCTAGAGTGCAAACCCATATATAATATATATATATATATATATATATATATATATATATATATAACATTTTGAACGACCCCCCAAAAAGTGTTCAGGGGGTCACGTTAGGAACTTCTACGGTGGTCCCAGGCTTTATTTTTAACACCGTGTGGGTCATGCTAAAAGTTCACTTTCCATAGGAAATTCACTAACAAGACAAGCATGAAGTCAAATGTTGCAGAGCACATGATAAAGTACAATCTTAAATTTAAAAGCATAGAAGATGATTTTCAAATCAATAGAATATGGGTCAAAAGCAGACAAACTTGAGTTAAAGAAGAATTCAACATTTACTCCAGCTATAAATAGATCCACAAAATAGTATTAACACCATGCAAATTCATATGCAAAACCCAATATATGAAAAAATGTTGAAACTAAAATCTATAAGTCACAATAGTTTGAGAAGCATGTTAAAAGAACTGTGGAAAAAATTCATATAATTATATAATCAGCAATTTATTGTTTACATTTAGATTTCTTTGTAATAATTGTGAGGTTAAGTTTTGTTTACGTCCATGGCTATGGGCCTCAAGGTCCGAAACTGTCGCTCTTGAAATAAAATAATTTAAACCAGGATACTGTGTTTAAAATGTTTAAAGTAATAATTATATTAGTGGCCCTTTTTACTGAAAACTATATATATATATATATATATATATATATATATATATATATATATATATATATATATATATATATATATATGTAATTAAGAATTAGAAGGTTTGCAGTGACGGGAGTGTATGAAATTTTTAGGCAACTAAATTTAGGCTGAGTTCTGTGACGATCCAAAAAGCCTTAGACTAATAAAAGCCATTATTACAACACTGTAATTAAATAATTACAGTTTGCCAGGGTTTACAGTTCTATATTTAACACCATTAAAGACAAATTTACTTCAATCTACAAGCAAAGTTAGAACAAAAACAGCCCATTAAATGGAAATTTATTGTATCAACATTTGTTATCGAAGGTATTATTTGAACAAGAAGACCTAGGTAATTCAGAGTAATAGAACCTTGAGAGTGTGAAAGTGCAAGACGTTTCAGAAATAAAAGGTAAGCAATTTATACTATACAATAAACTAATTTAAAATCATTCATTCAATCGAGTTATTTGAGATAGCATCTTAAGTCGAGTCATTCAAAGGAACAAATTAAATTTCAATCTCTTGTTCATTTTAATTTATTATGGTTTTACTGTTGGAATTTGAAAATTATTCTTGATTTTATAGAACATGAAAAGGAACAATAAATAACTCAAAATCACAATAATTGTAGTGACAAAAGCTGAATTTCTACTTAAACATAATTGATTATTAATTCTTAAAATGAAAGTGACGCTTTTCAGAAGCAACACACAAAATCAGAATTTATTCCGCTCATTTGGAAAAATATACTTGACTTTTACAAGAACCTCTTAAAGGAGGCAGGTTCAAAATGGCCGTCGTCAAAATCTCTCTCTAATGACGTCATCAAATCACCGCCTGCCGTAAACGGCCCCGCATCTCTGTTCCTATTTATATTTAATATTCGATGTTGTCAGTATGTAACCATTAACTTTCGGTGAACAATTATAACATTTCTTCAGAAAAGTTGTTAACTCTGATTATTATTTCCACGGCAGAAACTGAAATAGGCTACTATGATAAGTAGATCACAGCACATCTGAAGCGCCTCTTTTTCAATTTCTCTCCTCTACATTCGAATCTAAACACAAAACACAATTAACCAATATTTGCATTAATGTGTATTATTTTATTCCATACTAGCATTTGCATTAAACCGTACAAATTGAGTCTGTAAGCTTAATTTCTTCGTTTTTCTTGTGCTCACTACTTCTTTATTAATATTAGGCCTACACAATTTCGCAATTATGCATAAACAGACAGTAAACTACAGGTCCACAAGATAAATTCTGAAATAAATCCATTCACTCAGCATTTCTTATTTTACAAATTAAGTTTTAATTTCAAAGTTTCCATTTAAGAGTTGCTTACATTTGTTCCTGCTTTTCAGAACGATAAGGTAAGCGTAGCGTTATACAATACAATGATGTGGTCTAAAATCAATCATTCAAATTAGTTAATTTAGGTAGTATATCTCGAGTCAAAGTATATCCAAGAAACAAAGCCAAATGCCGTGTTCCGTGTACAAGGAACAATGTTTGGGCTATTACAACTCAAGTTATTTCACAATTCTCATCTCAGAGGTTCGAACGTTTTGCAGGACTTATAAAGTTCAACCTCATTTTCAATGAGAGTTTTTGCATTAATAGATGAATTATAATTATTGCTAAATCCGAGCAGATTCTTTGTCGAATTTTCGCAAAATTATTATTACCATATTATCATGTAGAATAGGTTTAAACGTGCATGAAATGCACATAATTCTTGATGCATAGGCTTATACATGTTTTACGAATATTATATTAAATATAAACGATTTATCTAATTAATTTTAACGCAATAATTAAAAACCAAGGGGCAAATTTCATTTTAAATTTGTAACAATACTACATAAAATGATAATGACTCTTTTAGCGAATTTCCCCTATAGGGAAGAAGCTACTGTATACCATAGGTCTCATGGTAAGACTTAAGCCCGACACCATGATAACTTTTCGTTTTGAGGCCCCCAAATGCCAAAAACACCATTCGTTCAAATTCATATATATATATATATATATATATATATATATATATATATATATATATATATATATATATATATATATATGTGTGTGTGTGTGTGTGTGTGTCCGTAGGCACGATAACTTTCCCTTTATTATGACATAAATTAATACAATTCAATTTTGTATGTAGTTTCACCTCTTGTTGAGTTATACTGATACTTGCATAGAAACCCATTTGTTGTGCTCTTTGTTGCAGCAAACCTGTGTACTCATCCCACCCCCCCATGTTATTCGTATGGAGAATAATTAAAATATGGTATACATCTCTTATTTATGAATGTAGATTGATGAAACATGGTATGTGGCTTCACCTAGTTGAGTTATATTGAGATTTTAATGAAAACCCATATTTTGCGTTCCTCTTTTCAGCAAACCTGTTTACTCAGCCCCCATGTTATTCTTATGGAGAATGATTCAAATGTTATATATCGCTTATTCATGAATTAATATTCATAAAACTTGGTATATGGCTTCACCTAGGTGATTTTTATTGATATTTGCATCAAAATTGTATCAGCAATCCTACATACTCATCCCCAATGTTATTTTTATGTAGAATAATTAAAATATCGCTTATTTGTTAATATATTTTTTATGAAACTTGGTAAGCGGCTTTATGTAGTATTAAGACCAAAATGTGCATCGGAAATTCGCTGAGTACGCAGGTTTGCTGTGACGGGGGTATTTTTAGCTATGGCTGTCCGGAACTGCTTGGTAAACGGAACATCTAAGTCCCTTCCCAGACGGGCTCGTTGGAAATCGTCACTCTCCAGCAATACGGGCCAACTATGAGCCTTCTGGACCGTTACCTATAGAATCCGAAGGACACCTGACAGAATCTTGTTTAAGGACTTGGACTTTTCCAATCGCATCAATTATGCTATTAAAGGGCACATTGGAGGGTTATTGCTGATAACTCCGAACTGCACTAATGTTAGGTGACTATATATTATTATCGTAGCATACGCCCTGTCATTCATTTTTACTTTCTCCCCTTATACATAGTACATATATGGAGAAAGTATTGTTTTCGTCAAAATTTTCGAATTTGAGTTGTTGGTGGAAATATTCGTTTTAGTGCTCTCTGAACCCAAAAAAGTGATTTTTACGTGATGTTTGTCTGTCTGTGTGGATGTATACAGAGCTAGAGCCCACACCAATGGACAGATTTTGATGAAATTTGGTATGTAGGTACTAATCTACGATATCTCCAGGCGTTTTTTAATTTTTTTAATTTTTAAGGGTAATTATCCCCCAAAAGCCGCCAAAAAACATGAAAAATCCAAATTTCTCAGAAACGGCTCTAACGATTTTAATTAAACTTTTGTCGTTTGTAGAACTTTAGTTTTTCAACAAAATGAAACATTTATGTAAAAATTCGGGTTCAGAAATTATAGGTCTAAAAACGTTAAAAATTCTGTTTTTTTACTTTTCATAAAGAATATAAATATAAAAATATATTACTATCCACCATTAAAAAGCTCTCAAAAAACTAAATAATTTGGTATTTTGAATTACTATTCTACGATTGCTGGTTGGGGGAAAAATTTAAATTTTCATTATGCGGTAAACGCAGTAAGTTGTCCAATGTTATTCTTATGGGGAATACAAAAATTACTATTTCTCTCTTATTTACTGATAAATTTCGTTCAAATTTGATATGCTTGTCAAGTTAGCATTGACCAATAGAGGAAATTCGAAATATGTTGCCCCTTAATAACCTGGGGAGGGAATAGGGGGCATTTCCCCTCTTAAAACCACGTGTGTAGCAGTGGATTCTGTAGTGCCTCCAAAACAGGGATTTGGGGTGGATGGATGTTTTTGAAAACAACTTGTTTACAAGATTTTCTGTACATTCGACCGTGCTTTATATTCTATATGTAGTAAATAAAAAGTAATTTATTCATTAAAGTTGCGCTCAAAGGGAGAAAGTATGTGTCAGTTTCCTGATACCGTTTATTATTTTTGTTAAACAATTGTTATATCTCTCGATCATAGTTTTTAATATATATATTTTTCAATGTCAAATTGCATTGAGTTTGTATTTTCACTGAAGCATGTATTCATTTACTACCATTGTTACTAGCATGTCTTTTTGTATTTGTATTGGTATTTTTGGAGGGTATTGTTATATAATATATAGTATTATTGTTATACAACTGTGATGGTGATGTTTATTATTTTTTTAAAAGGTACATCCATTCCAGTTATGTTATGTATATTTGCTCTAATTACTGAATTTTGTATTAGTTATTATTACTATAAACTATATCATTACTGATATTTTTTCTAAGGATTTGCTTGTAAGATTTTTTATTTTACTATCAAAATATTTTTCTATTGTTTTAAGAAGAGGTTGGCAACCTCAAGTGTTAAATATAAATAATAAAGTCAGGATAAAGATTTTCTAAGTGTTGCTTTGTTTTGTAAAAAAGTCTAAAGACTAAGTTATCAGAATTTGTTGTTTCAAAGGTAAAATCTACTGTGGATTAAGTAAAGAATGTTAACATTGTTTTAGGGTAATATTATATAGAAGTATAATAAGTATTTATAAATAAATATACTTGATTTTTTTACTGGGAAATATTATCCTGCTGAAAAGGTGCACTGATTTTCCAGTAACTTTATAAGCATTGGTAAAGTGGTCATATAAGTTATGGGCAATAGGGTTGTGACCACAAGCGCTCATATCCCGGTTAAGTGCGTTCTGTTGACAGAGAGATTACCTACAACACAACATACTAATGTGTATGCTGCCCCTTGTAAATGTGCAGGGACTTTGAAAGTGTGATAGAGGCCAACCTTAGTCCTTCAAAGTTTAATGTAATGCATGCTGGATAAGAATGACATCCTAGTGATCGCTCTGGGATCGTTATTTTGCTGTTGTTAAATTAGACAAAATATAATCATAAATTGATCCCTTTATTACAACTATATTTATTAAAAATCCATTTTGAATTTTTAGAATTTGCCACTGTAAAAATCATGCAGCCATTAACAAATACAGGATTGACATTTAAACAAACCTATTGTTTTGTTTCTATTGGCACATTCTTGGTTTACAACCATTTCCAACAATTCCTCATAAAAACTGGCTCGAGTTTTTTCTCTCGATAGTACAGTAGTAATAAAATCAACAAGATGATCACAGGGATTAAATAGAAAACACAGTTTAATTTAATTTTCCTTCACCTAATAGTTACTAACTTAATTATAATAATAAATCATGGAATGAAAACCAACATTTAAGAATGAAAGGCATTTTATTGAAACAGCCACCTTGACTCTACGACTGCAGACTCCAGAATATAGAGTATTTTATAAATCTGAGATTGTATAGTGTATACAGCAGTAGTATAATACTATTGACTATCAACACACCTATTTATTAATTAAACGTGAAATTCAGAACAATTTTAAAACAAAGTTAAATAGTTCCTCCGTTCTGTGACAGTCACTGAACTCTCGTAACCTACTACAGATTGTCACACATGTCAGCAGTTCTTTTCAGCACTTTAAATAGGAAATGTGGTATACACTTTTCTAGATTCAGTGCTGTAAGTAATACAGAAAAAAAACTTAGGTATTTTGTAGCCCCAAGTCAGGAATAATTCAGCAATCAATTTAAATTTACTTAATCAAAAAAGTTACCTTTAAACCATTTCAAGAATTTACTGCCTTTGAGAGTTGTATTATGGATATGACGCCTGCTATCATGTATAACCTTTCAAAATTAACTTAGCTTTTGGCTTAAAATATATATGTTCCATATCAAACTGTTGAAAAATGTCAGTTGGGTGGCCAGACACAACAACAGAACAAAACATTTGTCAATGCATGTAAAAATGAAAAAACAAATTTATGTGATTTGTGTTGATTAACCCCATACTTCTCCACAATCAATAAAATTGTTATAAAAAGCATGGGCCTACTTTATCATCTGTAACTTTAATATGAATTAAAGGACTCGGTAAAGTTCAGATTTAAGATTCTTCAGACTCAAGTTTTTGGAAGTTTACTCCATGTGTGCTGAACTTTCAAAGTTCCCCACTTTGTTGAGCGCTAATTTGATGTTGTGAGGTTGGCTTCCTATTCTCTCTTCCTTTACCGAGGAGTTTCGCAAATATATCCCATGTTTAGAGTGTTATTTATATATTTCACATTTTGCTTTAGCTAATTAGAAATAATGAATATTGCACTACTGTATCCATAGGATAGAACACTCTTGTAATGTTATTATCTATTTTCATCTTAAAATAAATAATCACACTTTGTTAAAATTATGTAACAACTCTTGATAAATTTTTCCTGAATTTTACAAATTTATAACCTTACCTCTACACCTCATTGATAATCAGCTATGGATAAGAATTGTTAAAAGAACTCCCCCATTATTCTTAAAAAATTTCTATGATTTATAGTCTTAAAAGACTGTCCTGTTTTATAGTTGAGCATAAAGGTTTTCAATTTTTGTAAGTTGGATATTGTAAGGACATTATGCTGTACTTCAAGTTTTAGCAAATTTCCCTATAGGGAAGAAGCTATTACCGTAGTCGGCATGGTAAGACTTAAGCTTGGGACCATGATAATTTTTTGTTTTGAGGCCGCCGGATACCAAAAACACCATTCGTTCAAATTTATTAATATATGTGTCCGTTAACAAGATAACCCTCGTAAAATAATCAGATCTTTATGAAAATTGGTACGGAGGTGTAAAGGAGCATTTATTTGAACGAGTTCGAAAACCAGACGGATTTCATCAACCAAAGGGGGGTTTTGGAGTGGTTTGTACTCCAAAAATTGGTATTTTTGGCGTTTTAGTTTCTCCATAATAGAAGAAGCTATTACCGTAGTCGGCATGGTAAGACCTAGGCCTGAGACTATGATAACTTTTCGTTTTGAGGTCCCCATATACCAAAAACACCATTCGTTCAAAACTGTATATATATATATATATATATATACACAAATATATATATATATGTCCGTGAGCACGATAACTCTAGTAAAAATGGTCCGATTTTGATGAAATTTGGTACAAACGAGTAAAGCAACATTTATAACTTTAAGTTTGAAAACCAGACAGATCGACTTATCCGATGGGGTATTTTGGGTCGGTTTTGTAGACAGATCGATTTATCCGATGGGGTATTTTGGGGCGGTTTTGTACACCAAAAAATGGATTTTTTTAAATTTTGTACACATAATCTTTGAAAAAATACAATTTTAATTTTTAACATTGGATTCAGCTTGAAAAACACACAATTTGGTGTTTTGATCATTGCTCTACGTCAATTGGTTTCAGAGATATTGAAAGTGCTAAACACAGTACGTTGTCCAATGTTATTCTTATGGAGGATAAGAACAATTTTATATCTCGCTTATTTATGAACGTATACCGACGAAACTTGGTAAATGGCTTAATCTGGTTGTAGTCTATTGTTATTCACACCAAAAAAAAACAGTATTTTCCGATGGTTCCTGTTACAGCAAACCTGCGTACCTAGCCTCCCTGTTATTCTTATGGAGGATAAGTAAAACATTAGGTCGCCCTTAATTATGAACATAAGTTAATACAATTTGGTATGTGGCTTCATCTAGTGGAGTTATGAACAAATTTGCATAAAAACCCATTTATAATTGTTTCTTGTTACAGAAAACCTGCGTACTCAGCCCCCATATTATTCTCACGGAGAATTTAATTAAAATGTTGTATATTGCTTTTTTATTTTTATGAATGTACTCTAAAGAATCTTGGTAAGGGGCTTGATGCGGTATTTAGACATATATATGCATTGGAAATTCGCTGAGTACGCAGGTTTGCTGCAACGGGGGTATTTACATATTGGATTCAGCTTTACAAAAATTTGGTGTTTCGATCATTGCTCTACGTCAATTAGTTACTGAGATAGTGAATTGCTAAACACAGTTGTTTGTCAGTGTTATTGATATACTAACCAATTGATATCTCCTAAGAAAAAACTCAAACTATTAGATTCTTTGTTTTTAAGCTGAATTGAAATAGAGTAAACAAAGTTTGATTTTATTAAATGATATAAAAATATTTTGGGGCACAAACTATGATAATCTGGCTGGCTTTCAAACTCCTTGAAATAAATGCTACATTAAATATCTGTAATATCCCTAATTCCATTATGATCAAACCTTTTTTATGAGTCATTGTGTTTTCGGACACTATATAAATTTGCTTATAAAAATATATTCATAGTATCAGTAGTTTTATTTAATTTTAACATTGAAATCAGGTGAAAGAGAGGAGCTCTTAGACCATGCTAGTTATTTTATATTTTAAAAATAAACCCGAATAAGAAAGAAATATTAATGAAAATCATAAATTGTTTAAATCTACACCCATTTCTACTTTATTATAATCTGACTTTGATTTTGATCAATAACAGGAATAAAATCCCAAAATCAGCAAGACCTGAATGAGACAAGTTAAGCTTTTCACTGTGACTTGATTAGCAGATAGAGTTTAAGAAGTTAAAGAGTTAGAACGTGGACAGAAAGTTACTGGAGTTGATTATCTGGCTTAACTTGTGCCACAAACTGATATCATGCCAACAAATTTACTCTCAGTAACGTACTTCACGTTTGTATATTACATAATGTCACATAATGCACCACAATTTTTCATTCACTGGAGAAGGTATCAGTAGAAAGACCACAAGGACTTATTTATTTTTTCATAAAAACTATTTATCATCATGTCTTAACAATTTATACTGCATGAGACAGGCAGTATTAAATAGTTTTTTTTCTGCATTTTAAATTCAAACTTGGTTACACTAAGAAACCTTGTGTCTATTCATTTTCATTTTGAAAAGTGGTTTCGGATCGCTCATTTGCCTTTCCATATTTAAAAACAGTTCTTTGAGCTGCATTCTGTGGTTAATTAAGCTTAAAGATTCTTTGGGTTGTTATACATAATTAAATAACCATGTACTAAAACTATCTCTATTGGATTAGCATTAAATCGTAAAAGTTCAAAGGGAGACTGCAACATTGAGCAAGTCCTACAGTAGCCTCCAGTCCTACAGTATCTAGTCTGGCTCACCAGATAGTTTAGCTGGTCATACAGAAATTAGTCATCTACAGTTCTCTGGCCAGTTGATGGGTGACTATGTTTCGGACATATTGAATATCTATTTTCATTACAAACTTATTTTATTGTCAATACACTTTACTGTGAGTTTTATACTTCCAAATGCAAATATGGTAGCATCGCATTTTTATTTTCTTAAAAGATGGCGATTTAAGCTAATTGTTTACAATGGTGAGTAAAAGATTATCTTAACTTGCTGTTAAGATGAATGCCAAAAAGTGTAACTGACTGAGGTAGATTGACAAAAATTGTCTATTTTTGTTTGAAAATAAAAAATTTAATCTGTTCATTGATGGTAAAATTATTAACTTTGAACCTAGTTTTAGCACACTCAAGAGCATCATTGAGCTGGAACTTTACAGTTAAAAAGTTGAAATTTTCACAGAGCAAAGTGGTGTTGTCAGCATGAAGTACCGGGCAAGCAGGAACATTAGTGTTAATGTCATTATAAAAACTAGAAAGAGAAAAGGGCAAAAACAGATCCCTATGGAACATCTGCTGTTATATCTAAAATGTCTGAACATTTTGCCCTTCAACAACTAGCTGCTGGTGATCCTCAAGATAGGATTTCATGAGATTTAATTCAGTAGTTTTTACACCATAATAGGATAAATTCTGGTTACGGTCTCTTGGAGACTGTATATAATTTCATCTGTTTTAGCGAATTTCCCCTATAGGGCAGAAGCTTACCACAGGTGGAATGGTAAGACTTAAGCCCGAGACCATGATAACTTTTTGTCTTAAACCCCTAGATGCAAAAACACCATTCGTTCAAATTTTGTATAATATATATAAATATATACATACCGTATGTCCCAAAAGTCCCAACCCCCTATTATTTTTTTAATGACTGCATATATCGAGAATATCTTCAAGGGAAGTCTTAGTGACCCGAAAAGGAAACTTTTGATGAGTCCAAATTTTCAACCCTCTCCCCCAAAATAGGGGTTTTGGGAGGTAAGTCAAAAAACTTAAATGTTAACCTTCCTTGAGTGATGTATCATTTTAAAGGGCATACAAAAATAAGAATAATGGCACAAGTTAGGGGTTTCTAGCTTTTCTCTATCAAACACAGCGTTCAATTGAGTTTTTGAATTTGAAAACTTCATTTTGCATATCAGTCATTACAAATAGCAATATTCACGAAAAAGTTTCGAAATAATAGGATTTTTCGATGGGGACGTTTAAGTAACCAAGCCATTTATCTTTTAGTGAGTGAACAAGTTTGGCCCCATCCCCCAAATTAGGGATTTTTGGGGCTAAGTCAAAAATGTTAAATAGCAACCCTTACTGAGTGATACCTCTTTTTAAAGGTACTAATAAAAGAAGATGAATGGTGCAAATTAGAGGTCTCTCCGATGATCCTCCCCTAAAATATGGCAACTTAATAAATGTAAAATTTTTCAATGATATTTAATAAGCTATTATGATTTAGAGAATCATCATAGAGACCTCTAATTTGCACCATTCATCTTTTTTTTATAAAGACATTTAAAAAGAGGTATCACTCAGTAAGGGTTGCTATTTAACATTTTTTACTTAGCCCCAAAAACCCCTATTTTGGGGGATGGGGCCAAACTTGTTCACTCACTACAAGATAAATGGCTTGGTTACTTAAACGTTTCCATCAAAAAATCTTATTATTTTTGAATTTTTTTGGTGAATTTAAATTATTGCTATGCAAAAATAATGCAAAATGAAGTTTATAATAATAAGAGGGTGGGATTTTGGGACACACGGTATATATATATATACATTATATTCTTTAGTTCACTGCAGAGGACTACTATTGTTATTATTTTTAAAATAAAATTACCAGAGTACCCTTCAAAATTCTTTTTTTTAAGGTTATTAGCTGCACTGTGATCATGAGGTAAACCTCGAAACACGTGTCAGTGAATAAAAAAATGAATTTTTAAGGGTACTCTGGTAATTTTATTTTAAAAATTATATATATATATATAAATCTCATATGGCATTCTGCTGCCTTTCATTGTGAAAACCGCATTGAATTTGGCGGCCGGTGCACTTGGCTGCCGTATCCAGCCGCCAAATGCATATCACAGGTTAAATAAACTGAGGAAGCCGGAGGAATAAATTTTGAACATTTGAAGTGGCAGCTAAATAACGTATATTTTATAGATGTATGACAAAGTGTAGTTTGCCATTATGCCACATGGAACGCTGCTGCTTTCAAAGAATACACCTCGTGTATGTTCCTATAAATAATTGCCGTGGAATCGGCGGCCTAAAAGTGGCAACACCTGTTAAGTTGAATGTGCATTCCGATTATAAATTTTTGCCGTGCAAGTGGCAGCTAAAAGACATCTGGCTTGACTCACCTTCAGCTGTTCAAAGATTTTTATCTTCCATAGTAATTTCCTGTACTCACTCGGGGCCAACGATATTTCCGAGCCTGCATACTTCCCGCCCGCTTCACTGTGACATCACACCAATAGGTTAGACCACTCGACGCTTTCGGAATAAATCATACATTTGCATGTTCTTGTTTCTCACATAATGGGACTTAAAACAATTTGAGCAGTTTGATTATTTTCCTTAACTATGGCCTGTAAATATGTTAATATGTTATTCGTATTTGCTCTGAATCGTTGTAGTTTCCGACAAAACCTGCTTCATTTTTATTGGTAATGTAGTTTCACCTACATTTTTAGATACGATACCGTTTTAACTAAATTACTTCAATTTGCAACAACTGTATTACTCTAGGCGATTTCTACTCGATCACTCTATAATAATAATACAAATTCTGTTCTGTTGAAACGAATAATAACCTTGTAACAATTTAAATATACATAGTGTTACTAAAATGTTGACTGGCTATATATTTAAGATTCTACACTCAAAAATAATAAAAAACTTGTGTGGAAGATTTTGTTGTTTTATTTTTTTGAAATTCCGCTCCGTTTCACGTCTGTCCGTACACAAGTCCGATTATTGAAAGGAAGTTCCTGGCAGAGCGGCCGCACGACGACCGAACATTTTATTTCATAACTTCGTGGAAACGTAAAACACATGGTTAGAAATTTTCAATAAACATTATTTAAATAGTCAGTTAAACAAGTTTATAGCACACTTTTCAAATATTTTTTATCTTAACCCAATTAGTTGATACTGATACTGTAGTTATGTTTTAAAGAATAGGAATTGAGACAATTTTATAACTTGTGTTTTATAAAACGTAACTACTGTATCAATATAAACTAATTGGAATAAGGTAAAAAACATTTTAGCGAATTTCCCCTATAGGGAAAAGCTATTACCGTAGGTCTCATGGTAAGACTTAAGCCCGAGACCATGATAACTTTTCATTTTGAGGTCCCCAGATGCCAAAAACACCATTCGTTCAAATTTTAGCGAATTTCCCCTATAGGGAAGAAGCTATTACCGTAGTCGGCATGGTAAGACCTAGGCCCGGGACCATGATAACTTTTCGTTTTGAGGTCCCCAGACCCCAAAAACACCATTTGTTCGAAACTGTATATATATATATATATATATCTATATATATATATATATGTGTCCGTGAGCACGATAACTCTCGTAAAAATTATCCGATTTTGATGAAATTTGGTATAAACGTGTAAAGTAACATTTATGACTTTAAGTTCGAAAACCAGCCAGATCGCTTTATCCGAAGGGGTATTTTGGGGGGGTTTTGTACCCCAAAAATGGGTTTTTTGAATTTTTTTCATATTATTTTGGAAAAAGTCAAATTTTAGTTTTTACCATTAGGTTCAGCTTAAAAAAACACACAATTTGGTATTTTGATCATTTCTCTACGTCAATTGGTTACCGAGATATTGAAAGTGCTAAACACAGTACGTTGTCTAATGTTATTCTTATGGAGGAAAAGAAAAATTTTATATCTCGCTTATTTATGAACGTATACTGACAAAACTAGGTATACGGCTTCATCTGGTTGTGGACCATTGATATTTGCTCAAAAAAACAATTTTTTGCCAAAGGCTCCCGTAGCAGCAAACCTTCATACTCAGCCCCATGTTATTCTTATGGAGAATAAGTAACGTGTTATCTCCCTTAATTATGAAAATAAATTAATGAAATTTGGTACGTGGCTTTACCTAAATGAGTTATATTGATATCTGTATAAAACCCCATTTTTTGTTTTCCTTCCTTCAGCAAACCTGCATACTCAGCCGCCATTTTATTCTTATGCAGAATAATTAAAATGTCATAAATCGTTTATTTATGAAAGTATATTGATGAAACTTGGTATGTGGCTTTATGTGGTATTAGGATACATATATATGCATTGGAAATTCGCTGAGTATGCAGGTTTGCTGCTACGGGGGTATTTATATATATATTTATATATATATATATATATATATGTGTCCGTACGCACGATAACTCTCGTAAAGAAGGTCCGATCTTAATGAAATTTGGTACAAATGTGTGAAGTACCATTTATTTGAACAAGTTCGAAAACCAGATGAATCACACCATCCGAAGGGGGGTTTTTGGGGGGTTTTGTACCCAAAAAATGTGTTTTTTGGGGTTTTCACATGTAATTTTTATTTAAATCAAATTTTAATTTTTACCATTGAATTCAGCTTAAAAAAACAAACAATTTGGTATTTTGATCATTGTTCTACGTCAATTGGTTACTGAGATATTGAAATTACTAAACACAGTACGTTGTCTAATGTTATTCTTATGGAGAAAAAGAAAAATTGTATATCTCGCTTATTTATGAACATTAACTGTTGAAATTTGGTATATGGCTTCATCTAGTTGTGGTTTATTGTTGTTTGCACAAAAAAACAATTTTTTGCCTATGGTTCCTGTAGCAGCAAACCTAGGTACTTGGTCCCCATGTTATTCTAATGGAAAATACTTAAAATGTTATATATCGCTTATTTATGAATGTATATGGATGAAACTTGGTATGTGACTTCAATAAGATGAGTTCTATTGATATTTGCATAAAAACCCATTATTTTGTGTGCCTTGTTGCAGCAAACCTGCGTACTCATCCCCAATGTTATTCTTATGGAGATTAATTAATATTTTAAATATCGCTTGTTTGTGAATATATTTATTATGAATCCTGTTAAGTCTTTTAATGTGTTATGTTATATATTCATTGGAAATTCGCTGAGTATGCAGGTTTGCTGCGACGGGGGTATTTTAAATGTGCTATAGATGTGTTTAACTGACTATTTAAATAACATTTATTGGAAATTTATAACCATGTGTTTTACGTGTCCACGAGGTTTTGAAATAGAATGTTCGGTCGCCACGAGGCCACCCCGCCAGCCACTTTCTTTCGATAGAGAAACCTTGAATTCTCACGGGCTAACCACAGAATGCAGCACACCCAACTGTCATAGTTTTTATAAATCATTTGTGGGGTGAAGCCACAATTATAGTTACAATAATTTACAGTATCTAACAACGTACAATGGTTCAGTGATTTCACATTTTGTTTAAAAACTTGCCTCTCTGGGTAACACAAAGTTTATATAAAGTGTGAAAATATGTGGATTTATGTATGGTGAAATCATTTTACTAGATTTATTATGCATACATATTTTTTTAGATTAGTGACCAAGACTGTTGAAAAATTAGACTTTGCTAGATTGGTGAGCCTAGCAAAGCCATACGACCTTTTATTTTTGCCTCAGTAATGTGTTGGAATTTTATGTAAGAGTTTCAAGAATAAGAAACAAAGGATGAAGCAAACATTTAATTTTTTTAAGAATTCACCCTCTTAAAACATATTCAAATCTGCCCAGCCTGACATGCAGAAAGTGATTCCTCTCCACTCTGTGGATTGGTCGCCTCATAATTTATATAGATTTTCTTCTTTGAATTTAGTAGAACTTTTCTGTTTGTTTATACATACACAAAATTAAATAAATCCCAAACAACATCAATTTATAACCATCTCTTCATTTAAAATACGTATAATACATTTAAAAATCACAGTTGCATTGCATATTTCGATTGAACCAGCAGATAACCATGTCATACCCCATAGAGGCAATAAGAAACCCAGTTGAAAATGAAGCTTATATTTATAACTTCATTGCAGGCAGCAACATACTTACCACATTGAAATATTTGTTTATACCCAACGACATCATATCTTCTTAACAAACAACATGAAACACCGACATGACACATAATGGCTGGTGTAAAAGTGGCTGTCGTGTTGTCATATAACCATCCTCAATTTTTATAAATATTTTTCAATTTAGAATTATCATTTAAGTGGAATTTATTACTTTCAGTTGCCGGCCAGTCACCGGTGACCTTTTTTAATTAAAATGGAATCAAATGGGTTTGCCACACCCAACGTGTTAAGATATATCTGGTATTTCCGAATTTTTTGGGGTGTTTGAATATTAATAGAAAGAAGTCAACAAATTTAAGTTTTACATTTTCTGTCAGTATCAAAATTAAGCAATACAAGATGTATACCAGAAATTTAAATAATTTGACTAAATTGTTTTCTATTTATTCCTAATTTATTTTGGTATGTTTCTCTTTATTAATCAATTTGCGTAGTTCCTTCCAATTACACCATGACATACATAAATTGTTCACTCTTTACTTCAATAGCAGAGAAATATACAACTCAAGACTTTTAACAGGACCTATAAAATCACTGAGTGTTCATAAAGGGTAATGCTCCTACCCCCCACCATCTTAACAGTAAAGCAACTGCAGGATAATTGCCTCCTCACTCCAGAGTGAGGACGTGATTTACTTTTATTAGACTCTTGGGTCATGCACTTCAAGATTTATTCATGATAAAAATTCATGTTGAAGCTATTAAGAGGAAATTAGATTTTTGCCATGTACTAAAGAAGTTACCTATGTTAGAATTTGTTTGTAATTTGGTATAGTTAGTGTAGTTTTGTTCAGTTTTCCCCTTTTACTGCAAGTGCAGGCGGATTAAAATCAAGTTTGAAAACTTTATTGCTCTAATTTGCATAGTTACTATTGGATATAGAACTTGGATAGTAGAATAATTTAATACTGCATCAATTATCAATATGTTAGCAATCGCACATTATTCATTCCATCATTCCTGATTCGAGGAGCGAGCCGCAGGCCTTCGGCCTTCGTTTATTATACCACAAGCAGCAAAGTGAGCTTTACTACTCAGCACTGTCTTTTGCTTTCAACCTCACAATCATTGTAAAATCTCATTTCAAACTCTTGTAGCATTTGACTTCAAATTTTAGTATTATTACTAAGCTACAATCACAAGCCTGTTTTAACTTAGTTTTATAAATATTTTTATAAAACTACCTCTTTTGCAAAAGATTTCAATAAAATAATTTTTCAGATTTTAAAGAAAAAAACAAATACTCTCATCACAGCAAACCTGTGTACTCAGCGAATTTCCAATGCAAATTTATTTACTTCATCAACACATAAAACAGCTTACATAGTGTCATCAAAACATATTGATAAATTAGTGAGATATAATATTTTATTTATCATCCATAATAATAACATTGAACTGATTACGCAGGTTTGCTATAACGAGGACAGCTAAAAATGGGGTTTTAATGAAAATATAAATATACTAAAACCACATGAAGGCACATACCAAGTTTTATCAGAATAAAGTCATGAACAAGAGAGACGTAGAATTTTATTTATTCCCCATAAGAATAACATGAGACGACACAATGTCCATATGTTTCCATAGGATATATGTTTGCTGCTGCGGGGGTATTTCATACAGATATTATTAGATCACAACCAGATGAAGCCATATACAAAGGCCAATATCAATTTTTCATAAATGAACAAGATATAACATTTTACTCATTCTCCATGAGAATAACATTGACAACTGTGTTTAGCAATTCGCTATCTCAGTAACTAATTGACGTAGAGCAATGATTAAAACACCAAATTTGTTAAGCTGAATCCAATATGTAAATAAGTACATATGTAAATAGTTGCAGCAAACCTGCGTACTCAGCGAATTTCCAACGCATATATATGTCTAAATACCGCAAAAAGCCGCTTACCAAGATTTTTTAAAGTACATTCATAAATAAGCAATAGACAACATTTTAATTAAATTCTCTGTAATAATAATATGGGGGCTGAGTACGCAGGTTTGGTGTAACAATAAGGAACAATTAAAAATGGATTTTTATGCACTTTTTTTATAACTCCACTAGGTGAAGATACGCTATGGTGGGGAAGCTTCAAGTTGGACTAGAAGGAACACTGTTTGGAGCTGGATGTTTTTGGGAAAGATAAGAAAGATAGGCGAAGGACCAATGTGAAGAGCAAAAAATGAATGATAGTAATGGACAAATTATAACATATAACAAACATTTATTTTTACATAAAGTAATAAATAAGTAAGGACTGACAGGCTGGTTATTGACATAGAAAAGGGAAACATGTTATGTATTGTAGTTCATAATTTGTACTAATTGTTTTAAGACACTGATCACCAATATTAGGATATTTATAATTTAACAAAATGAAAATAAAATGTTCAAAAGAAGTTGATATTAATTAATTATCCACTCACCAAATTGGGTGAAAGTTCTGACCTTTAAGTCACTACTTTGGATGAGGCATGTGGAGATCAAATGAGTCAGGAGATGGGATGAGAAGGTCTTGAAGATCTAGACGTTCTAGACGTTCCAGAAGTTCTAGAGGATCTAGAAGGTCTAGAAGATCTGAAGGGTCCAGGGTTATAGATGATATCACTCACTTTATTACAGGTACATATACATAGTTTGGGGTTTTAACCAGCGTGTCGTGGAAAAAACAATTAACATGAAGTGAAATATAGAAATACATAAATTATCATGTTGATAATTGACAAAAAGGGGAAATAAAATGAGAAGAGGATGAAATGTTAACAACAACTAAACTGGGAGTGGTTATTTGCTGGTCTGAAGTGAGAAGAGGGTTTGTTATTATAAAATAGGTAACAATGAAAATGTAAACAAAAGATATCAGGTGAGAATAAAAGTATAGGAAAAGAGAAATATTTAAAAACAAATTAAAATAAAAACATATGATTTTAATTGGTTGGGTAAAAATATGATGAACCAGGCTCTTGTTGAGTAGTTGGGAATTAATTATTTTTAAAACCACATTATATAAATCCAGAACATATATAAGTCCTGAACATACCGCCGACCTTGAAGTGTCCACACTTCAACAACATTAAGTATTAGGTAGTGGACAAAGTTTGATGGCTGGACGCACAAATGTATTTGTGGAAGTCTTGATTTGAGTTCATTGGAGAATGACGTCTGTTGCACAAGAGCAAATATCTTAACTTGAGCTTCGTTTAGTTCTTCAGTTTTGAGATATACATTTTGATGTTGTGAACTACAGCAATTGCGAATGAAGTGCAATACATAAGCCATAATTCGAGTCAATGTTATCCAGGATGAAAACTTGGATAGAAATGACCATTCTTCTTGTGAAGTAGTTGTTAGTATGGTTAATGAGTTTGGTTTAAGTTCGTGGGTCGAATCTAATGTCACAGATGTAAACTTAGATGTTGGCCAATCATTTGATGGGAGCGATAGCCAGGATGGGCCATTCCACCAAAGTTTGTGATCAATCAAATGAGACATGAGTAGGCCTCTGGAGGCACAATCTGCAGGATTATTTCCGGAAGAGATATGTCTCCATGACTCAGTAGGTACCAATTCTTGGGTTTGTGAAACACGGTTAGCTACATAGGTTTTCAACCTGTATGGAGGGGTTTGCAACCATGTGAGAGCTACAGTTGAGTCAGACCATAAATGTATATTATTAGATGTCATTTTATCAGGAAATAAGGATTTGATATGAGACACTAATTGAGCCAATAAATGTGCAGCGCATAATTCAAGGCGAGGTATCGTGACTCGTTTCAAAGGTGCGACACGACTCTTTGCCATTAGTAGTTTTATCGATACGGATTGGTTTAGTTCACATCTTAGATAAGTAACAGCAGCATATCCGACTTCGGATGCATCACAGAACCCATGTAGTTCAATTTTACATGTTGAACATAAGTTTAATGATCGAGGTATTGTAATATTAGATAACAACTTAATATTATCAGTGAATGAGCACCATTGCATCTGAAGATCTGATGGAAGTGGTGAATCCCATGACAGTCCTTTTGTCCAGATCAGTTGCATAAAGCATTTGGCCAGCATTATAAAAGGGACAAGAAATCCACAGGGATCATACTGTGCTATCGTACTGAGTACAGAGCGCTTGGTAGGAGTTTTGTGTGAAGTAAGTGTTTGGAAATCTTATGAGAAGGCGTCGGTGACTGGAGACCACTTAAGCCCTATTACTGAAAATTGTGGCGTTTCTGAGTTTTGCAAGAACTTTGGTGTTTCAAGATGTGAATCGGGTAAGTTACTTAAAAGTTTAGGTGAGTTCGAAACCCATTTTCTAAGCTCAAAACAACCTTGATTAAACAAAAAAATAAGTTGGTTCTGAAGGGTCAAAGCTTCGTTTTCAGTGTCCGCTCCAGAGATAATATCATCCACATAAGTGTGATTACGCAAGAGATGAGCTGCATGTGGAAATTCATCGCCATGGTCATCAGCAAGTTGGTGCAACGTTCTGATAGCTAAATATGGAGAGCTGTTAATTCCATATGTTACAGTATTGAGTTGGAAAATAGATGGGGATTGGTTTGGATGTGATCGCCACAAAATCAATTGAAAAGTTCTATCATCGGGATGAACCAAAATTTGACGGTACATTTGCTTAATATCACAGCAGAATACAACATTGTGTCGACGAAATTGTAAAAGTAGATCACATATATTGTTTTGCAGTTTGGGTCCCGTTAAAAGGATTTCATTAAGCGAGAGTCCAGAACTGGTTTTACAACTTGCATCAAAGACAGTGCGAAGTTTAGTCGTACTACTACTCTCTTTAAGTACTCCATGATGTGGAAGAAAGAAGTGTGGTTGAGATAGGTCAATGTCATTACATTCGGACATGTGGCCTAATGATAAATACTCATCCATGAAATCATGATAAAGTTCTGAAAAGTGAAGATTAGAAGAGAACTTGCGTTCCATGGCAAAGAGACGCAATTCAGCGGGGTTTTTTGATTCACCTAAGACAGAGTTTGAATCTTTGAAGGGTAGACGAACTACATATCGTCCGTTGGCATCACGAGTGTGATTTTCCATAAAGTGTTTGACACACTGGATTTCTTCTTGAGTTTTAATGGAAGAAACAGGAGGTTCTTCTTGGGACCAAAAACGTTGAATTGATGAATGCAAATCAGAATTACTAATGGAGTGTAAACAAACATTGAGAGTTGAACTTGGTATGACATTGGATATAGAAGGATTAGAAGGCAGACAAGGAGCGGTACCCATTATTACATAACCAAAGTGTGTTCCTACAGCATATGGCATATTATGGCCAAGTGAAAATTGTTCTGTTGTAAACAATTGGGGGAAGAGTGCACCTCCGAGTATGACATCGATGCGATTAGGAACATGGAAAGTGGAATCAGCTAGGATAAAAGAGTGAGTTCTTTTCAGTACTTCTGGAGAAAGAGGCATGCGAGGAAGATCAACAGTTAATCTATCGAGGATTAAAGTAGGTTGATCAGCGGCTATTGTTCGACCATTCAGAGTTTTAATGTTAACAAAAATCTGTCCTTTATTGTCTGTCATGTGGTGATCAATTCCAGAAAGTTGGATACTAGATTTATGTCGTGGAATGTGTAAAAGATTAGCTGCATGTTCGGTCATTAAGTTACACATACTCCCAGAATCCAGGAGAGCACGAAATACATGCGAGTTTCCACCTGGTGCACTAATTTGTACCAATAAAGTGCCTAATACTACGGTGGTGTTACTGGATGAAACTTCTAAGTTGTTCTGAGATGTGAGTGTTACAGATGTTTCAGGTTTAACCATAGAGTCAGATTTTATTTGTTTGTTTAATGGTTTAGCATTAGAGTTTGTTACAGTTATGGAACTAGTGACATTGTTAGTATCACTGTTAAAGTGTAGCAACGAATGATGACGTCTACTGTTACAGGATTTGCAACTAAATTGTGATTTACATGATTTGGTGTCATGTGTACCTAAGCATGATACACATTGATGACATTTCTTAACAAGCTGATATCTTTCATGAGGAGACATAGCTTTGAAAACAGAACACGAGTATATTTTATGAGATGACTGATTGCATGCAAAACACGTTACAGGAATGTTTGTATGAACATTTGATTGAGGTGTTACTTGAGTAGCTATCATGCTGACATGGTTACGAGTTTTGTTGTTAACTGTGGGTCTTGGACGAGAGTTAGAAACGTTAATTTCCAGGGATTGCATATTTTGTGACAAAGTCGCGTCCTCGAGTTGCGTACATTCGGTATTAAGGCAATCCAGTATTTCTTTTACTGAGGGTAGAGAATGCTTAGGAGACGAGGAAGATGCGCGAAATGCTTCTAGTTTTCTTCTGAGGTCTACGTCCATTTTACGCAATAATACTGCAACAAGAATGGCATTTGAATCTTGAATTTCACAGTCAAGACCATTTAGTGCTTGAACATTTTCATTGAATATATTTACAAACTTGCGAACACCCTGAATGTGTGAAGATGTTAGTTGAGGTAAGTCAAGCAAATTGTTCAAATGTAGTATTTGAAGCCTACGGTTGTTATGATACCTGTCTCGTAACAAGTTGTAAGCTATCGCATAATTTTGTGGAGTGATACTGAGACTGCGAATCAAAGATAATGGTTCCTTGTCCAGAGCACTGAGGAGGTACTGAAAGCGCATAACATCAGATAAAGAGCTATTGTTATGAATAGTGGTGTCGAAAAGATTGATAAATGACGTCCATGTACTTAGATCGCCTGAGAACTTAGGGAGATCAATTTTTGGCAAACGTACTTGTGAGTGCGCAGAAGCACTTGACGCTTCATCGACACTGTTATTTGGATTAACAGACTGATCTGGTACCGGACATAATGATTCAATATTACAAGAAATATAAATAAATAATTCATTTATGTCATTTTGATCTGTCATTAGTTTGTCAATGTCCAACGTGTTACCACCTATTGCAAGAATACGCTGAAAGTTTGTTTCAAAATCTTCAGTTTTCCGCTTGGTTTCGGACAAGTAAGCATTTAACATTTTTGTCTGAACATTTGTTAGAGGATCTTCTTGAGAGATGATACCGTCTACTGAACCTTTAATGAAGTTAAGTCGTGTTTTGGTTACTGCAGTTAACCGCTCATAAGTTTCGATTTTAAAGTCAGTGTTCTTTGGGGGTGCCATTTCTAGAAATCAGTTAGGTAAACACAAAGTAGCAAATGGTTAGTGGTTACAAAAAAGTTGTGTTACAAATTCTCTTGCTATATTTGGGTTGTATTACAAGAGCTGGTTAAGACACATAGCCTATTATTAGAAGGTAGAAAATTAGTATTAGGATAGTGATTTAACTTCGAATAGAGAACGATATGTCCAAATCGCTATGAACAGAATCCGGTTCGTTAATGGACCAATGTTTGGAGCTGGATGTTTTTGAGAAAGATAAGAAAGATAGGCGAAGGACCAATGTGAAGAGCAAAAAATGAATGATAGTAATGGACAAATTATAACATATAACAAACATTTATTTTTACATAAAGTAATAAATAAGTAAGGACTGACAGGCTGGTTATTGACATAGAAAAGGGAAACATGTTATGTATTGTAGTTCATAATTTGTACTAATTGTTTTAAGACACTGATCACCAATATTAGGATATTTATAATTTAACAAAATGAAAATAAAATGTTCAAAAGAAGTTGATATTAATTAATTATCCACTCACCAAATTGGGTGAAAGTTCTGACCTTTAAGTCACTACTTTGGATGAGGCATGTGGAGATCAAATGAGTCAGGAGATGGGATGAGAAGGTCTTGAAGATCTAGACGTTCTAGACGTTCCAGAAGTTCTAGAGGATCTAGAAGGTCTAGAAGATCTGAAGGGTCCAGGGTTATAGATGATATCACTCACTTTATTACAGGTACATATACATAGTTTGGGGTTTTAACCAGCGTGTCATGGAAAAAACAATTAACATGAAGTGAAATATAGAAATACATAAATTATCATGTTGATAATTGACAAAAAGGGGAAATAAAATGAGAAGAGGATGAAATGTTAACAACAACTAAACTGGGAGTGGTTATTTGCTGGTCTGAAGTGAGAAGAGGGTTTGTTATTATAAAATAGGTAACAATGAAAATGTAAACAAAAGATATCAGGTGAGAATAAAAGTATAGGAAAAGAGAAATATTTAAAAACAAATTAAAATAAAAACATATGATTTTAATTGGTTGGGTAAAAATATGATGAACCAGGCTCTTGTTGAGTAGTTGGGAATTAATTATTTTTAAAACCACATTATATAAATCCAGAACATATATAAGTCCTGAACAAACACTTTAACTTTTGTTGTGTTACAAACAGATGTTTGACATTGTAATTTTGAACCAATGACAGAGAGGATTCAAAGCTCCAAAGTTAATTTTAGGACAGGTTGTAATAGACTAGGCTAAAGGGAAAGCTTAGTATGATTTTTTTTGGATACAAAACAGTCATTCACTGGTGCACTCGCCCCAGGCAAAGTACTCACCCTAAGTAGTTTACCCCTAAAACCACTGTTGAATCAAACATGATTTTCAATCGCCTTTAAATTGTATACTAACATACCCTCAAAAACCTCAAAATTAAAATAAATACTGTTAACTACTAAAAAAACACCCTTTTTATGAACTTTTAGTTCTATTATTTAGTATTATTAGTATTATTTGATTCAAAATATATTGATCAAAGGCCACGCCTAGGGCAGAATAAATGAGGTAAACTCATGTGAAGTTTGCAAGAATAAAAGCAGGTTCAGCCAGTCAATCCAAACAAGTCAGCCAAGTTTGTAAACTTCATCAAACTTGACTTCCGGTAAAACTTTGCTATCCACCTCCTCTATCTACCTTTTCCACACGCTTTTTCTTTGATTCTTAACTTAAAGGGAAACTTTTTCTATGCCACTAGCAGTGTCCAATAGTTCATTCACCTTGACTGTAGTAGGGACAAAACCAATCAACGCTTCAAGGTCACTCATGAAATTAAGTTTATTTATTCCCCATTTAAACATATGATTTATTCTGCTGTCTGCATTGATTGTTTATGGATAGCCTTCATTTCACAACAGATGGGTAGGTCATTCGATTAAATATCGACTATCGTATTATTGACTACCATTTCTAGCTCTTTGTTTTGTAACATAATACAAATGAATTTACGTGTAAAAAATAACAACTTTTGCTGCAGTTCATGACAATTTATAATGAGATCGCACGCAGCGCAGCACACTGACGTGAGGGAAGTGAATTTCCGCATTAAAACCTTAAAAAGATCAAATAAAGGGTTTGAACCAACACTGGTTACATATTTATTTTTAATTTAAAAATTTATCTTTTTGGCTGTTTTGATGCTCCTGGTTATATTTAAATTCACTAATATGATGCCATGTTATACATTATAAAGTTAGAAGGAGGTGTTGTACGGATAAGATGTTGGTATAGGGGTATGGGGGGTGACAAAACAATATTAAGATATGAAAACAGCCTTTCCATGTAAAATCCCCATAATAAGACAATGTACTATATTTTGACAATTAACATTTTCTTTAATAACTCGGTAAGTACATATGCTAGAATGATGAAGGAGGGCTTAAAATCTTTGGCTTTTTACGTACAATAAGTTAATATGCATTAAGTGTACATTTAGGGCTTTTCTGATCCTTTTTGGGCCCAAAAACTCAAAATTTTAAAACTTTTTAGAGACCCATCAAAACGTGTTCAGGGGGTCACGTTAGGAACTTCTATGGTGGTCCCGGGCTTAAGTCTCACCGTGTGGGTCATGTTAATAGTTCACTTTTCCTTAGGAAATTCAATAATAACTAGGGATGAGTCGATACCAAAATTGATCGATTCTCCATACCGATACCAGAAAAATCTATTCTCGATTCTCGATACCGAAACCATCGATACCTATGATTTTTCTGTACCTATATAGTTGTTAAAACTAAATTTTCTTATTTTGTAGTATTTTGTAATTAATTATTAATACAATTTGATAATGAAATTTGTTATACAATTTAATGTTAATTTCACTAGTGCCCTATAGTAATATAGAAATACCCCCGTCGCAGCAAACCTGCATACCCAGCGAATTTCCAATGAGTATATAATGTAACACATTAAAACGCTTAACAGGATTCATAAGATATATATTCACAAACAAGCGATATTTAAAATATTAATTATTCTCCATAAGAATAACATTGGGGATGAGTACGCAGGTTTGCTGCAACAAGGAACACAAAATAATGAGTTGTTATGCAAATATCAGTAGAACTCATCTTAGTGAAGTCACAGACCAAGTTTCATCCATATACATTCATAAATAAGCGAACATAACATTTTAATTATTTTCCATAAGAATAACATGGGGACCAAGTACCTAGGTTTGCTGCATCGGGAATCATAGGCGAACATTTTTTTTGTGCAAACAACAATAAACCACAACCAGATGAAGCCATATACCAAATTTTGTCAGTTTATGTTTATAAATAAGCGATATACAATTTGACTTTTTCTCCATAAGAATAACATTAGACAACGTACTGTGTTTAGCACTTTCAATATCTCAGTAACCAATTGACGTAGAACAATGATCAAGATACCAAATTGTTTTTTATGCTGAATTCAATGGCAAAAATTTAAATTTGATTTAAATAAAAATTACATGTGGAAACCCCAAAAAACACATTTTTGGGCTACAAAACCCCCCAAAACCGAGATGGTGCGGTTCGTCTGGTTTTCGAAGATTGGACCTTTTTTCGAGAGTTATCGTGCTTATGGACACATATGTATATATATATATATATATATATATATATATATATATACATATACATATATACAAATTTGAACTAATGGTGTTTTTGGTATCTGGGGACCTCAAAATGAAAAGTTATCATGGTCTCGGGCTTAAGTCTTACCATGAGACCTACGGTAAT
This sequence comes from Allygus modestus, assembly GCA_963675035.1. Lineage (NCBI taxonomy): Eukaryota > Metazoa > Arthropoda > Insecta > Hemiptera > Cicadellidae > Allygus > Allygus modestus. The sequence goes on from OY776111.1 coordinate 321,734,405, forward strand.
AGCTTCTTCCCTATAGGGGAAATTCGCTAAAACAACAACTATTTATTATAAATTCATAATGGGGAAAAACTTGGTTGTAAGATAATGACTCAAAGAAATATTGTTGGTCAGCCGACTGATTTATTGCTTTCAACCGGACCCCACCCCTCCCCTCCCATCACTCTTCCTTCCTTATCTCCAAGGTAAGATTTTTTGCCGGTGACCCAAACACTCCCCGTGCCTTTTGTAACGCGGGTAAACGGCGGAAGTATCCCTTCCTGTGCACTTCGTAGCGCGGGTTATCGGCGGGGGTATCGATGGTATCAGTATCGACATTAAACTAATGAATCTCGATACCGATACCAATGTCCAAGAATCGGTGGATCGAGCATCGGTATCGAGAATCGACTTATCCCTACCAATAACCTAACCTAACCTAACTCTGCAGAGCGCTGTATGGTGGCTCTTTGTTGTGCAACATATTACTAATTAATTAATTTTGATCTAAAAAATATAAAGTCAACTTTAACAAAGAATCTAGACCTTAAATGGTAAACGGCAATAATAATACTTGAACAAAATAACGTAAAATTAAAAAAGTGCAGACCCCAAAAAGTAATCAGCAAAAGTGGGATCTGAACCCGGGGATCGCCTGATCGTGAGTCCAATACTGAATCCATTGATCCTCCACAGCATGTCAATAATTGGGAAGGTTACAATTTAACAAACTGTGATCATCTAGTTGCTAGATAAGTGGTCGACTACGATAATCGGTAGTCAATAATACAATAGTCGACATTTAATCGAATGACCTACCCATCTGTTGTGAACTGAAGGCTATCCATTGTTTATTAGTGATTAACCTAACCCACCTAAATTATGAATAAATAAAACTTAGGCTAAAGCCTAAAATGTATAATACTTATATTGTAATAATGATCTTATATCAAAACTTTTTGTTTTATTGTTTTTTATTTGTTAGCAAACTAAGTAAGTTATAAAATCTGTTGTACAAAGAAAGTAAAAAACATGTTCACTATCAGCAAAATGTAAACACAACATAAAATATAAACAATAGTCAGACCAAAAATCGTCAATACTATCTGATTATTTGAACATATAACACAATTAAAGCTTGATCTTGAAGCGTTGATTGATTTTGCCCCTACTACAGTGTTAAAATTAAGTCAAATACATCAGCTGGTCCAAGGTGCACACTTTTTCAATGTGTTTAAATTTTACCACTTATTTGTTTATGCCCTAGTGATGTTTTAATGTAAATCTTATGGGAGAATAGAAATCAGTTGGATTATAAATTCAACCGTTGTTGGTGCACATTAACAAAACAAAGCACAGAAGCAAAAACAAATGTTAGAAACATTACATAAATAACTACTGAAAATGCAGCGCAGCAAGCACGATATGTTAAAAAGGATGGTGTACATTTAGAAATATGAGAAAAACATTTGCTCGAGTTTGAACAGCAGATCTTACTGTACATATTGTATAATATACCAAAGGGCTATCTAATATTTCTTCAGTTCAGTTGTAACAACATTTTCATCAAATCAAAGGTAAACTATGTAATTGAATCCAACATTTTAACTGTATAAACCTAAATTATAAATGGTTATTTTATTTTATTTTGGAGGTCCTGTTGTGGCCACAAACCAAAACTAGCAGTTGTAAAGCTGCCACTACGGAACGTAAATAAATGAATAAGAATAAATAAAATGGTCTTTTACTTTGAGCGTTTTTCGTGAATATTTACATGGTTTTAAAACTACTCGACACACATAAAACTGTTTTTGCAACTTCTGGTTTGAGAGGTTTTTTCAGTCTTCCTACTGTTTTACATATCCCCCACAAATACATAACATTCAAATTGTAGACTTAAACAAGCCTATATTAAGCAATAATTTTGCTAGAACAGCCATAAGCTCTATAAAAATGTCAACACTTTTTATCTTATCACATTTAGAATAATATAAAAGTAGTCATACTTTCAGCAGTAGTACTTTCAGCTGTTACAAGTTTAAATCCAGTTGAGACCTGATATAAAATTCAAGTCAGTGTTGTTGAGTAGTTATGTTTCTGTTGCGGTGAGCGCCTTAGGATGACTCTTGCTTTGTTTGAAGGTTCAGCTTCTCAAAGAGTTACAAAACTTTCCTTTACTCCAGATCACTTAAACAAAATCATCATTTGAAACATTTGTGTTTTATGTCATGATAAAGTGGTCAGAAAATTGACAAGTACTTTCTACTTAACCCTCTTTTAATGTTTTAATCAACAAATTCCTTTACACTTTTTAAAGAAAATAAAGTACAGTGTAGCCTGTAGAGAAAAATTCTAGTACATCCATTATTTATTCTCAAATGATCACCACCCAAATCCCTTTTTGGGGAAGCAGAATCATTTTCTTCAAACCATGCTGACTCAAGGTGATGATGATGAGTGATTCCTCTACCCGTTTGGGCTATCTTACTGTCCCTGCAGATCCTTTTCCTTCTGATGGCTGTTCAAAATCCCCAAGAGAAACGTGCCTAAACCGCTAATGCTGGGGCCTCGCAATCTGTCGATGTAACATTTATAGTACCCATCATAATTAAATTTCAATTCAATTTATTTACATAATGGTCACGGTTCCAGGGGGCCAACCTTTCTTTTTGGTCAATTGGTTTATCATTAGTACAAATTTAATTTTCACCGTAGCCCCTAAACTTATGACCATACAATATGCTTTCCTCACTCTACTCCCGAGAGGAAAGTATGTTATTGATATTATCAAAATGCTGTAATGCTTGTTTTTCCTTATTTATCTTTTGTTGATTCCCTACAGTTTCCTTGAGTTTTGGTCTACATTGTGTCAAGCTTGTGAGACAGCTATATCAGAACGTAACCAAATACAAGCCATTTTTACATTTTACAATATAAGGTCATATACTTTTATAGTGTTAATGAATACCTTAACAACCTGTAATTATAGTTACACATTTTATTTTGGTTTATAGCCTTATTTTGTGACTGGTGACTTTTGTTTTAATGGTACTGTTATATTTTGATTGACCATAGAACGTATTGTATGTATTTTTAGGCCAAGATGTATCGTACTAATATTATAAATGTGAAAGTTTGGATGTATGTATGAATATTTTGAGTTCCATCACGCATAAACTACTAGACCAATTAAGCTACAATTTTTTCATGAACATCTTACATATCACATTAACATATAGACCTGATGATTGTCACATCCAAGCTTAGGGCTCCACCCCCCGGGTCCTGTAAGTTCCAATGCAAATCTTATGAAAGGATATCATTTATAAAATTACCAGCTGTAGTTGATTGTCAGTTAGGGAAACGGAAATCAGATGGTAAAACTAAACAAAGATTCGATAGTGTTGTCAAGTTAGTATTTTTAATGTATTTTAATTTGTCGCGAGCGAAGCAGCGGGTAGCAGCTAGTAGTAATATAAGGATAAAATGACAATTCACCTGTCTAAGGGAAATTCACTGTAGAAGGTGCTATGTGATATAATAAATAAATGTATGTTATTGGGCTATTAATTAACAATGCTTTTAAAGAATAGGTTGACCTTAGATAGTAACAAGACCAGGGTTTGGACAGCTCCCTTTCAAAGTGTTACAAAATGCCACTGGCACATAAAATAATAATAACAAAATACAAAAAACAGAGTCTAATAAGCCTAATTGAGATACTTGTTTATGTCTCTATTTTGAAAACTATGTGTCTTTGAGGACATAAGCATTGACTATACACCTGTACTAGACTGAAAATCTTATGGGCCCGTCTGATGACAAAAGAGGCGGGATTCTCCATGTAGTTCTGACAGCACTGGATAGAAATCACCACCATCGCATGCAAAGGCGGACGTAGCTCTGGCTCATGCCGATTGGCGCACTCAGCTTGCCTTGGCGGGTTTTTAAGATCTCATTTTGCTAATAAAACAACTGTCTCGCTTTCCTCGAAACTCGTAGTTTTAGCCCATTGGCTCACAACCCCGAGTATACTCGTGGCCGCCGTAAGTAACCAGTATGTGCAACCCCGAGTATACTCGTGATTGTGTAAACAAAATTATACTTTAATAATTCTTTACAAATGTGTAGTATAATAAGAATAGATTGTGTATAATTTATTTTCTGTGTCATGAACCATTTTAAGGAATTTTGTATGCATATGCCCATACTTGGGGAAACTTAGTCAAATTTCGGAAAAATATGATTTTGGAAAATATGTTATATCTAGGTCAAATGTATCACTATATTTTTTTATTTTCATGTAAAAAAATTAACATACAAGTAAATAATAGTTTTTGGGCTAAAATATTATTTTTTTTATATCTAAGCTCCTTTTAAAATTTAATTTTTTTTTATAAACTATATATATATATATATATAAAACCATACATAAATGCCGTCAAAAATATTTTATTCTTGTAGATAATCTAAAGATTAGTGCAAAAATTAAGTAAATTGTGCAATAATTGTTGCTATATTGACATTTTTAGTAAGTCTATATTTATGTAACTTTTCTTAGGAAACTGAACGGTTTGTCAGGTGGCAAATTTCAGGTAGGCCAATGGGTTAATATTCGATTTAACAAAGGCTGTATGGCTGTAATAACAAAGGTTGTGTGAAATAAAAATAATATTGTAATAATTGTTACAAACTTTTAATAAAATTGGTGCCAATGTTATAACCATCTTTCACCAGCATCAATAAAGCGACTGTTCGTCTGCCTATGCGATTCTAAGTAGTTTGCGTAATGTCTACTAGGAGAAAGCTCATTCGATAGCCCCTGTTGCCGACCGCACTCAATAGATTGTGCTGTTTCTTGGTTAACCGATTTTAGCATTGCATTTACCATCTAACTACAGGTGTATATTCAATGACATAAGGGTCGCAAATTGAAAACGCAACTTTATTATATAATTTATTTCTTAGATCTAAATAATTTTTAATACAGAATGCAATTTGTAATGAGAATTGATGCAAAAATAAATAAGCTCAGATAAAAAATCATAATTTGAAAAGTTTTATTTAAGTTAAATACTATTTAAAAATTAAATTTAAATTACAAATTATATAACATAATTATTAGGAAAAAATACATTTGTTTATATACAATTTCTCACATGAAAGCTTAGCTTTCACTAATGTACGATTAACGGTCCCATCAATTAAACTTTTCTTATATTTGCATAAGTGACAAAGATAAACTAAAAATAAACACAGAATTATCAGTGAGTTTTATAGTAAAACTGATTTCACTAATAGCTTGCATTGATTTTTAAGAGTCATCTGGAATATTTTTTCATCACTAACAAATACAAATAAAACACTCATTTAATTATTTTAGTCCAGCTTTTTACTCTTATCTAGAACCTAATGAAAATCTTTACGTTGAAATACAAATCATTATCAAATACTTAACACTCTATAGGCTTAAAAAGTACATAATCACGTTATAAAATCGCTAAGTATGTACAAAGTAAAAGTATATACTGTACTTATGTTATTTAAAGGCTGTCTATACCCAATATTCAATTGATAATAAAACCGTAGATCCTAAAAGCATAGGTAACAGGTAAAAACTATTTGGATATAAATACATTCACTTAATGGTTTTATAGCTAAATCCTGATTCAAGCATCTTCAAAAATGTTCACAACAGATAACAATATCTGCACAAACAAACAACATAACTTCATCTTTTGTGGGTTGGAATTTAAAAACACAGAAAATGCACCAATGGACCAATTTTAGTTCAAATATTTTAGTGCTCTTGAATTTAGTTTATCCAAAAGATTTTTCTGTTTTTCTGTTATGACATTCAAAAATTATGGAGGCTTGGAGATAATAAATTAGCAAATCAGTTGTACATACCATACAAATTTTGATCGCCAAATGTACTTTTCATTATTGTCATCAACACAAGGTACAGATCAGCCTTCACAACATTTGATAGCCTTAACTTAAATGCCGTAGAGTTTGAGTGTTCTGTCCATGCTGGTTGAGGCGATGTACTGAGCGTTGCGGCCGAACCGCACTCCAGTAGCCATAGCTGTGTGGTCATTGAACACCTTCAACTCCTGCCACTGCTTGCACAGGTACACCCTGCAAGTATGACAGTTGATTTATTTTAAGTAATTAGTTACAATATAAGCTGGGAAATTATTTATTTAATGATTTTGTATTTGAGCAAAGCTTGGTTCTAGAGATGAGTCGATTCCATTGTCGATTCTCGATTCCACCGATTCTCAAGAATCGATGGCCCAAAGTTGATTCAGATTCTATCGATTCCAGACCGTCGATACTCCCGCCGTTTACCCAGATTTACACCGCTAACCATCGAAAATTAGAGTCGAGTAGTTGAAATTGCTTAGCCACTCCCCCTGCACCATTTACCTAGCTTTACACCAGTGAACATCGAGATTTGAGTTGAGTAGTTGAAAATGGCGTAGCTACCCCCGCCGTTTTCCCAGATTTACGCCGCTAACTAATGTTAAATAAAACATATGACTGAAATAAAGAAAAATAAGCCTAAAATCTATTTTTAGCTCATATGAAAGGAGACAATGACAGGCGAGTTATTTGTGGATACCTGTGAAGTAAGATAAGTAAGAGAGGGGCACGGGGAGTGTTTGGGTCGGGGGGAAAAATCTGACCTTGGATTATTTAGGGGGGTGGGGGCGGGGTCAGGTTGAAAGCAATAAATCAGTCGGCTGACCAACATTATTTCTTTGAGTCATTATCTTACAACCACGTTTTTCCCCATGAATTAGCGGTATGAATTTATACTAAACAGTTTTTTGTTTTTCTATATTACTACAGTATACTAGTAAAATTAACATTAAATTATGTATAAATTGCATTAAAAATTAGTTTGATAATTAATTACAAAAAGCTGCTAAATAACATTACTATATTTAAAAATGTTGATCTACAATAATTAAAAATTAATTATTAAAAAATTGCTTTCTCGTATACAAAATTAAAAACCCTAAATTTAACATTAACATTACAAATGTATTTTTATCGATCAAGAATAGTTAACATACAAAGTGATTGTTTTATAATACAAGAAAACTAATTTCAAAAAATTTCATGGGAGATTTATATGTAACTTAAAGCAACACTTAGGCCTATATGAAAAATAAACATGCAATTCAACTTAGTTTTTTTTCATTATTTACTTTTGTGAGTTTATTTTATTTATTAATGAAAGTAATCACCAACCAACTGATTGTCTTCAATAAAAATCAATTACTGACTAACTTATTGTCTTTAACCCTTTTTATGCTAAAAAGACGAACTGCCAATATATCGGAAGTTTAACAAATTGATTATTTTAAAAGTATTAATTGTTCCTTACTTCATACCAATGTGTTATATCTGTCTGAAAACGTCTAACTTTATGAAAATACATCCCTTTAGTCACAAAAATTGGTTAAAGTGTTTTATTTTCACTTAAAAACGACAACAGTGCATCAGCTGATCGATCGCTTGTTGTCCGCCGGCCGGCTGTCTACTACTGCGTAGTTAGTTACGAGCCGTGTTTTGGTTGCGTGTTTGTTTACGTTCGTTTTTTTGTTTGAAAACATTGTTTAGTATGTTTACAGTAATTTATATGTAGTGTGGCTTTACTAAAACGTGAAATGAGTGACCCTTTGAGGACAAGTGAAGTAGACAGATTGTTAGATCTCGAGTTTAGTGATCCGGACGACGATAACCTTAGCGGCGCTGACAAAATTGACGGCAATGATAGTGTAAATACTATAACAGTGTTAGTGTTTGACTTGTTTTCTCATTATTAGTGGTTAGGTATATGGTCTATAAGTGGTTTTCAATTAATATTTCATTCTAATTTTTGAACTGTCATGGTGAATGTTATAAGTCGGTGATAGGCCAAGTGAAAACTCTTCTACGATTTCACAACATCCTCGTTTGGTGAGTTTTATATATTTCATAAAATAAATTCTTACTATTACTTTCAGAGTAATTTACTTCATTTATAGGGTATTTGTGATAGAAATATGCATGACTAAGTGTTTCAAAATAATTGTAGAGGGAAAATAAGTCATATGTCTTGAATCGGTAATTTTACATGCAACTGTAATATTCTTATAAAAAGTGTATAATACTTATAATACATTTCTTACTGGGCTAGTTATTTGTTTACTTATACATAAATAAATGGCGAACACAAAAATGAGGAGTTCAGGTCCCAAATATTTTTTGGGTGTCAAATAAATTGCAGAAAAATAATAACAAATTTTTTTTATATTTTTTAACATTACATATACTGTAACTCTGTAATATTGTTTTAAAATAGTTTTTGGTATTCATAAATAAAAAGGAATAAAAAATATAAAAAATTGATGCAAATTCCATCACTGTAGGTTGATCTTTTATGAAGTTATAGCATTTCTTCTAAAACATTGCAAAAACTGCCAAAATTACCCTGGTCCCAAGCAGCATGGCATATATATTTGGGCCGGTCTCCAAAGGGTTAATCATTGTTAAAACATTACTTTGCTATTTCAACTATTATTAGGAATCAAAGGAATCGGAATCGAGAATCGATTTGTAAGAATCTGAACCGGGATCGGAATTGAAAAAAATTGGAATTGACTCATCCCTACTTGGTTCACATGCTAAGTTTTAATTATCAGTAATCCCTCACATGAAGCAAAAAAAATCCAACCCAAAGCACAATTTCACAAGCAAAGTACAAATCTGTTTTGCCAATTAATGATTTGAGCCTTAATTAGTATAGATTATGTGTACACAGTAAATTTTAACTTCAAATAAGCCTAAATATTTTTTCACTCATTTTACGATTGGAATGAATTCTCAAAATGTAGATATGTTTTATTGTACTATTAAAAAAATAGTTTGAAACAATTGTAAAAATTGATTACAAAATAGTATTTGTAAACTTTGCATAGGCTGCAATAAAGATTTGGAAACTACTAATGCATTACAAAACTTTACATGACTATCGTGAGAAACGAATCTATCATCCTAATTTATTTGAATATCCAAACAATCCCCTTGTCATAACCAGTCCTTATGTAACCAAACGATCATTATTATCATAATATAATATCACCCAACCATCATGACTATGGATATGATATTATTATCACATTAACGATTGCAACCAGATTGTTTCATACAACTAGTCTAATTAAACTGTACAGAATGACCAATGATCGGCCAAATCTAGATAAATCACTAACACCCACCACTCACAGCCATCAAACATCGCCTACAAACTAAAACACATGTTTATGATGATGATGATGACCGACTTGAACAATGTTGCTCTATTCTCAAAATATTCCCGTAGGTACCGCATAATGAACAATTTTCCTTAAACCCAAAAATCCTGCTTTGTCCAGGTATCCTTAGGTCGTGGCAGCCTTTAAACATATGTAACATTGAATTCATTTCACTTAAGTTACTTTTGTCATTCGCTTAATCATTTTATATTGTTAAGTTAGCATTGAAGTGAAATGAAAGCTTATCAGAGTTTAGTACATCTTTAAAGAAAGTGTTTTTATGTATATGACATATCCACACAACTAGTGGTTAGGGCGGTCCCTCACATTTATTTCTGCTACAGGAAACATTTCAACTTCCTTTTTAACTATTTATGAAGAGTTATTAGGAATTCACAGTCTTCAAGATCTCCATGTTGCACAGTTCTATTCTATTGTTGAATTCAGATTAAAATTCATGAACAGATCATTTAAAGGCTAGATAACAAATTTGAAATTTATGTCAAAATTACTTTTTAAATAATTACCTGACATCCGTTCCAGCAACTGCCAAGTAAGTTCCACTTTGGTCGAAACACAAGTCTTTAATCTCATAACCATCGTCCAACTGGAGCGTTTTGAAGTTTTTCAGCTTACGCAAATCCCAGAGTTTTACGCAAGCATCATCTGCAGCTGTAGCCAAGTAGTAACCATTCTCCGAGAATGAAATTGCTGTTATCGGACCAGAATGGCCTAGAATTGATAACAAAATATTATGGCAGTTATAATTAGTCCAAATTGATACAGCCTATAGTGTAACAAGCCCAAGATGTAGTGCTGTGAGTGAAATAAAAAAGCAGAGCATAAGTGTAAGTGATTCAGTGGTCACCAAGACGTGTGATGATCAATCTGCTGATAGTTTAAAAAATGTTGTAAATATTGATGTAAATGCGGATCCTTTAAACGATTTACTCTCAACCACTCTAAAAATTCCTTAATAAACCAGGCAAGCAATCATCTAGAAAAATTAAAAATATTTCATCAAAACATAAGAAATTTAAAAACTGGAATTGAACCGTTCAAATAATTTTAGAAGAATTAGAACCTCATATTATTGTTTTATCAGAGCATGACATAAAAGAAAATGAACTAGATAGATTAAACGTTGAAAATTATACTATTGACTCCTCTTTTTGTAGGACAACATTTTTAAAAAAGGAGGTGTTATGATTTTGAGTAAAAATGGAATGAAGGGTCGGCAGATGATTTTTCCTCACCAGCTACTAAATGGCCTACAAGAAAAACAATTTTAATTTTGTGCTGCAGTTTATAATGTTCAGGGTTTTAAGTTTGTTGTAGGTCTATATAGGTCTCCTTCCTCATCAGTAGGGTTATTTTTGGATAGATTGAGTACTCTTATAGATTTTTCGTACAATAAATATAAAGTCATTGTTTGGGCAGGAGACATAAATATAAATGTTTTGGCGAATTCTGAGCAGGGCAAAAAGAACAAAATAATGTTTGAAAATGTGTTAAAAAATCACAGCATGAAATATTTGGTTGATTTTCCGACCAGTGAGTTTTGAGATCGAATCAGCAATAGATAATATATTGGTAAAGAAAACACTTGTAAAAGATATGTCAGTCACTGGTGTTGTTAAACTCCTTTCTGATCCATGATTTTGGAATTTGCATGCTCTGTTAAAAATTACCCAAATCCAATAAGTACACTCTTCAAGAATGCCGTAGTTTTACAGAAACAAACTTGTCAACATTTATTAAACTTATTGAAAAGGAATCTTGGTGGGATGTTTACCTTGCCCAAGTTCAGACTAAATATAATATATTTTTTGGCATTTTAAAATTTTATTTTGACCAGGCATTTCCAAAAAGAATAGTAAAAAAAATAAAACTGTAATAGTAATAAAAATAAAAATAGTAATAAAACATAACAAAAAAAAATAAAAAAAATAAATTTTATCCAAAATGAATTCAAGAATATATGCCCTTTCGAAGATGTTAGCTCTTTGTGATATTTTGAATTTAACAATGACTTATTTTTCGTTTATTCATTCTCACTTGGCATTTGGTATCTGCCTATTTAGTTCAGCAAAAAAATCTTCTTTAGATATGGTTCTAAAGAGTCAAAAGAAAGCTATCAGAATTATGTTGAAGTTGAAAAAAGATGAATCGGTAAAAGAACACTTCAAAGACCTTAACATTTTGACAGTTTACGGACAATACATTTTTGACTCTTTTAATTTATGTAAAAACCAATTTTCAAAAATTATCCTTAAATAATCAAACTCGCCCTTACAACACAAGAGGTGGGAACGAAATCAAGACTACCTGACATCGCTTAAAATTCTATGAAAAGCGAAACACTATTTATATGGGTTCAAAATTTCTTAAATATATTCCAAGTTCTATAAAAAAGGAAAGAAATTTAAATATATTTAAGAAAAAAGTAAAAAGTTGTTTAGTTGAACAGGCTATCTACTCTCTTCAGGAATTTTATGAAGGTGCTGGTTAGTTTTAGCTGGAAATACTCAAATCTCATTAAAAGAGCTCTTATTGTAGATTAACAAAATTACGTGTAATGGTAACAAGTTAACCCTTTGAGTGCTAAGCTTCTGAAAGGAGTAGTTGAATCTGTGATGATTTGTTTATTTTTTAAATGTCTTGAACGCCAGAACAGTTAAAATTAATAAAAACGTGCTTCCGCTGGACACACACACAGAGTAAAGGATAGGTAAAAAGTGACAAAACACCTGATCAGATGTGCAACTCACAAAGAATCCACCCATCCCGTCAGCTTGGACCCGAGCCGTCCACCATTTGCTTAAGGTCCGCCCTCCCCTCCAACTCTGCCACAGACAGGTGAACTCTCCATGAGTTGCACATAAAAACCACCGACTGTGACGGGATTCAAACCCTCGATCGAAGTGTTACCCCCAGCCGGGAAGGTAACGCCTTAGACCGCACAGCCACTGATCAGACTAGCAGCTAGTGGACCAGGCGATATTAGAGCCTATATGCTGGATGAGGTAGTTCAGTTTGTGTCTACCAGGTTTCACCACATGTCAGGCTCAGACTGCAGACTGAGCGCCTGACGGTACAATCGCTTATGAAGCAGTAACAGTGTTTATTGATAACAGATTCAAAAGACGATATATCGGTCCATAGCACTGAAAGGGTTAATTCGATGCAAATTTATATTTATATTTACATTTTATTCCAAAATATATGTATATATTTATATAAATATAATTTATATTGTACTACAATGAATGTATATAGGACTGTTTGACACTATTCAATGTACCAATGTTGTGCAGATGACGAATAAAGATATTTGATTGATTGATTGATAGACAGGTTTAGAAACTCTACGAATGGTATTCTTAAGCTGCATCACATCAATTTAAGTTTCAATAAAATTATGTAAACCAGTATTTGATTCTACTATTTTACACCATAATCTACTCCACACCACATGGCATGTCTCTCTTTTTCTCAGAGCTACATGTATACTATAACACTCTAACTAGTTGTTTCAATCCCATTGGTGATTTATATCCCGGGATTTGTTTCTCTTAAAACAGATATATAAGCCTATATGATTATAAGCTATTTGTAATTGTCTAAACAGCAATACGACAAAGGTCTTATTATATAAATATAACAAAGAGCTCATTTCATCTTAAAATATAAAAATGAATCCCTAATTCCCTTCATCACGCCATAACTTGAGAATGAGTGCACCAAATTGAATTATTCGTTTTTTGTTGTGTTTGTTAATGTCAGGACAAGGTTTTTTGTAAAATAAAATTTTTAATCCGACCTAAGGGCTCTGTCCCACTGGCCTACTTAGTTCTCATTGATTTTATCAATGTTCAGTTAGTTAAAAAAACAGCTGTTAACAAGGATTATATCTAAACATACTTGAAAGGCATAACATATGTTCATTACGGAAATAACAAATCTACTTGAATGGCAACTCGAACTATTTTTTCGATGCTGAAGTTGGCACTACATAAAAATAGGCCAGTGAGTGAAGCGAACGAGCTCATCTTGTATTAAAATAAAAATTCAGCAAAGATATTTCTCCAAAATTAATTTGTATTTATATCCCTTAGTTATCAAAATATCATTAACTTTATACTTTTTTTAATTAAATCTTAACAAATTACATCCGTTTGAGAGATCGGTCTCGAATTGGGCAGATTAAAGAGCTTACTGTGGCTGCAATTAAGTACTCTACAAATAGCAAGAAGAGCTAGTTCCGAGTAGGCCTAAGCCAGGTAAATTGCTGAATAAAAGCATAATAATAAATGTTAGGTATACCTGATGATCAAGTTCCAAAAAGGGTGTGCTAACATGACTAATCCTTGATAAACCTTAGTATTGATATCTTTATCAGAAAATGTATAGTAAAATTAATTCCAAACAAAATGCTTACCAGGGAAATTGGCAACGTTAGATTGTTCTTTGAGATCCCAAATCTTAACCTGAGAATCTGAAGTGCCTGTGCCAAAAATTAGTCCGTCAGGGTGAAACTGGGCTGTAGTCAGGGCAACGCCTCCTGTGGACCCCTCATCTGCCACCTGAAACATGACAATGTGAGACTGAGCTGTAGCCAAGTCAACACCTCCTGTGGACCCCTCATCTGCCACCTGAAACATGACAATATGAGACTGAGCTGTAGCCAAGCCAACGCCTCCTGTCGATCCCTCATCTGCCACCTGAAACATGTCAATGTAATACTGAGTTGTAGCCAAGTCAACACCTCCTATGGACCCCTCATCTGCCACCTGAAACATGACAATATGAGACTGAGCTGTAGCCAAGCCAACGCCTCCTGTCGATCCCTCATCTGCCACCTGAAACATGTCAATGTAATATTGAGTTGTAGCCAAGTCAACACCTCCTATGGACCCCTCATCTGCCACCTGAAACATGACAATATGAGACTGAGCTGTAGCCAAGCCAACGCCTCCTGTCGATCCCTCATCTGCCACCTGAAACATGTCAATGTAATACTGAGTTGTAGCCAAGTCAACACCTCCTATGGACCCCTCATCTGCCACCTGAAACATGACAATATGAGACTGAGCTGTAGCCAAGCCAACGCCTCCTGTCGATCCCTCATCTGCCACCTGAAACATGTCAATGTAATACTGAGTTGTAGCCAAGTCAACACCTCCTGTGGACCCCTCATCTGCCACCTGAAACATGACAATGTGAGACTGAGCTGTAGCCAAGCCAACGCCTCCTGTAAATCCCTCATCTGCCCCCTGAAACATGTCAATGTGATTCGAGTTGTAGCTAAGGCAACGCCTCCTGTCGACCCCCCATCTACGATCTGAAACATGTCAATGTGATACTGAGCTGCAGCCAAGTCAACGCCTCCTGTAGACCCCTCATCAGGCACATGCATGTAGAAACAAGCATGCATGTAGGAAGTGGAGGTATTCCGTTTATCGATAAGACCATCCGTTTGTCCGCTAGAGCTAAAATAAAAAGGCACTATTTTGGACATACCATTCAAAATTTCCTCTATTTTTGATTTTTTTATGTGGTTCTGATTACAAATTATACCTTTTTGCAATTTTCCTGGGGGTTTCAATGAACAAGCTACATGTAGGCCTAATTCCACGTTTCTAGCTTATCTAGAATTACCTGAGTAGGTCGATAATGCAGATTGTCATTTATGGAACAATTAGGGTTTTTAATTTTTTCGAGGTGTTTAATCACACAGGTTAATTTATCGACTAATTCGTGAAAGGTAATATGTAAACATATTGAGTGCCAAATATCAAGCCTTTAAATATGAAATTAAAGTGATAGAAAATTAAAAACCACAAAAATAACCGTCAAAATTGCCTGAAATTTGAAAAATCTAGCGCTAACTAAGAGTGAAGGGAGCGAGATACGACAAAATGTCATAGGAACAAAGTTGTAGATCTTTCAAAATCCGTAGGTCGTGGTGGTGTCCTTTTTTCGATAGGTCAATATGTTCCGCCACTAGAGCTCAAAAACTGTAATTTTAAAATAAGCCTTTTTTGGGGGGTTTTAAATATTTTTCTTAGCGGGTTCAAATAAAAAATTGTCAGTTTTGGCGATTTTCCTGGGGGTTACAAGCTATACGCTATCTGCATGCAAAATATCAGGTTTCTAGCTCGTCTAGAAGTGGTCTAGAATTTGTATACCTCAGTTAGTGAGTCAGTTACACATGCGGCTAGAGGTGTACAGATATCCGAAAAGCCGGTTCGGTTTCGGATTGGTTCGGATATCCGAATCCGATCCGAAGGCTTTATCAATATCTGATAAGGTCTAGTACATATCCGACTTATTCGGATAGACTGTATATCTGGGGATGAAAAGGTAGAAACGAAACAATAAATATGTTTGCACATAACATATGTGCAAAATAATTGCATTGTTGAATTGCATTGTTGTATGTGCATAATAATTTTTATGCACTGATATAAGTGTGTTAAAATTGATATACCATACCCATATTCATTCCCATATTTCATTTGGCTTGGCTTTATATGGGTCAACAAAAAAAGTAAACTTAAATGACATTTTGAAGAAACAAAAGAAAGCTGTCAGAATAATTTTAAATTTGAAACCTGATCACTCTGCAAAAGAACATTTCAAAACTTTAAAAATATTAACTGTATACGGACAATATATTTATGATACGGTATTAATAGCAATTCAAAATCCTTTAAAACAGAAATATGATCAGTCTCATCAATATAATACTCGAAATAAAAATACCACCATAGATTAACATTTTATGAAAAAAAACCTTCATATATTGGATCAAAATTCTTATGTAAACTTCCCGTTTTGTTAAAAACTGAAAATAATATCAATAAATTTAAGAAAATGTTAAAATATTAACTACTTGAAAAACAACTATACTCATTTGAGGAGTTTTATAACTCGTAGTCAATAGCCTTTAGTTTTTAGTTTGGAATTTGACACTATTCTCATGTATTATGTATACATATTGTGAATAAAGATGATTTGATTTGATTTGATTTGATTTGGACCATTAATAAACGTTTTGCCTCTTGACGTCGCGATGTCGTTCAAGGTAACATGACGCAATTCCTGTCGCTTTAAATGTTTTCAGTACATAACTCGTATCAATTCATCAATACGATTTTTGTGTAATCATGTATCGTATCGCGATACACGTCCAGATCGTACATCATTTTAGCAAACAGAATGAATACGGTTTATAAAGAGAAATGTAAACAACCGAAAATTTATACAATATTGTAACTTGATGTCGATTCACGATTCACGGGATAAACGCTGACAACGAGACAACAGTGGATTACTGGCGAATAAGTAGATAATTTTTCGTCGATAGTCGATTTCCGATAGTTTCACTTTCTTACGAGTGCAACGAGCAAGCTCTCATAGAGTATTCAAAAGTTGCATAATGCAAACGGAAATGTTAGTGTATGAAATTTAAAATTGCTGCTACTGATATTTTCCTTCCATTCAATGCAATTAAAAAACTCTGAGTAAAGTATTGCTAACTTGCGCAAAACGAGTTGCATAGCTTTCTCTACGGTGAAGTTTCCCGCTATGATCAACGAGCTTAATCTAGCTGGAGCTCTTATACTCCGAGAAAAGACTTCACTTGTTTACCCCCGGACGAGACATTTAGATATATAAAGCTCGTCGAGTATCTTTACGACGACGCGACGTTGAAATTGAAGCAGCGACGACCTCAACGACGGATTCAAGAAGGCATCGCTTAGTTATCTCTATTCATTTATACAGATTTTATCGTTCGAATATTATTTTATTTCGTTAAATTAATGTAATTAAAATGGAACCGAAAAGGAAGAAAAGCATGATATGTAAATTATTAAAAAACAACGAAACCGATAGTTTGAAATGCAAGCTGATGCTGACACTTTGTAGTCTGATTACATTCCAATGACAAACTAGGTTAAACAAAGTTTCTAATTTGTATTAAACAAAATAAATTTGAACTAGGCCTAATTAGTAAATTTATAAAACAAAGGAAATTCTTTGGTTATGGAAGTTTTTGGTTAGCTCTTACAGAGTTGAAGCCCTAATTTATACTGATTCATTGTTTCAGTAGGGTATGATTGCCTTTGTCGTGCTAGGCCTTTAGTGATTTGTGTAGAAAATATGCCGAAATTTGAGAAATCTAGCGCTACCTAAGGGTGAAGGAGATGAGATACGACAAAAAGTCATAGGACCAAATTTGTAGATCGTCTAAAATCCGTGTGTCATGGTAGTCTCCGTTTCTCGATAGGACCAACCGTTCGGCCGCTACAGCCACAAAAAATGGACTATTTTGGAGATGTTCAAAATTTCCTCCATTTTGATGCCGAAATTTGAAAAATCTAGTGCTACCTAAGGGTGAAGGAGACAAGATACGACAAAAAGTCATAGGACCAAAGTTGTAGATCGTCTAAAATCCCTGTGTTGTGGTGGTCTCCGTTTCTCGATAGGACCAACCGTTTGGCCGCTACAGCCCAAAAAAGGCACTATTTTGGTGATGTTCAAAATTTCCCCCATTTTGAATTTTTTTGAGGAGGTTAAAATAAAAAATTGTAACTTTTTGGGATTTTCCTGGGGGTTACAAAGTACAAGGCTACATACATGCCAAATTTCAGGTTTCTAACTCTTCTAGAAGTGGTCTAGAATTCGTATACCTCAGTCAGTGAGATACACATGGGGCTGTATATATATTAGACTCGCTTTGCTCGCTGGGGGCTCCGCCCCCAGACCCCTGTGGGGGGCTTCGCCCCCAGATCGCTGTTTGGCCTCATGTTGAAGTGGTGTTGTTTTAAATGGCCCAGAACCCCAATAAGACCACTACTTATACTAAGAAAACAGACAAATCAGCAGATATTAGCAGGTATAAGACCATCCGTTTGGCTGCTAGAACTGTTTAAACAACACTACATTCTGATTGTTTATAACCGTTATTATGAATTGTTTTGAGGTAGTTAAAACTAAAAAAAATAATGCTTGGGAATTTTCTGTGAGGTTAAAAGGTGCAAAGCACATGCATGCCAAATCTCACGTCTCTAGCTCAAGTATTATTGGTGTCACGTGCATGTCCAATAATATAAATTGGCACAGTACATTACATTACTACTTATACTAAGAAAACGGTCATATCTTAAGATATTTAGAGTTTTTCATTTTTCGACAAGTTTAATTCATTAAAACTGGTCATATGTAAGTAACAAGTAAATAATTGTAAGTAAATAACAATGAATGTAATAATAAGTATATATCAGGGTATAATATAAATGTGTATGTTTTTAAAGGATTTATTAAAATTAACCCTCTTTACCCTGGAAGTTCAAAATTATCACCGACAAGGGTAATTTCACTCGAATTGGCAACGCTGACTACGCACCGTGTAAACGGAATGAGCGAGTTACTGACGCGACAATTGTATAGTTACAGTAGCTGTCTACTGTCGCTTGTTTACACCGACTAATGCAAAACAATAGGCAACTGACATACAGTAAAGAAGACTTATAAACAGTCTTAAACGGTCTTACACAAGTGCCAGTCAGCAGTCAGTTGACAGTGAAAAAAAACACCAGCAACTTAACAACTGTTGCCCGAGTCGAACCGAGTTCCTTTGCACCGCAGAAACCAGAACCAGTCCTAAATCATCCGCACAGCTTCAATCTGCAAGTAGGCAGACGTCGCGGTATTCACCGTATTAACAACGTACAAAATAATTCTGTTGTACATTTCCCTACCTGAAAACAAATGTAATATTTTCTGAAAAGATATTTTTTATTGTTTTTCAAGTTTGATATATTTTTATAGGTTTGATATCAAAATTCACGGCTTATTCCAGGTTTTTTCACGGTATACAAAATTCACGGCTTATTCAAGGTCACGATTTTCCTGGCCGGGTGGGGACCCTGCCACATTAGCTGTAAACGGCAACGGAAAACATAATAATATCGGTAGAGATGTGCGAGTACTCAAAATTTCGTGTTCGGCACTAAAACTCGAGGTTTTACTAAAACTCAAAAGTTTCGAGCAAGTTTACTCCCGCCATTTACCCGCGCTACCAAGGGTGGTCCGGGGCCGCGCGTCGTCGTCTGTAAATTCATATTGAGTGTGAACGCATTTGAGGTTTTAATAGTTGTGATGTGGATTTTAGTGTTTTATTAATAAATAAGTAAGTTGTGGCTTATACATTTGTGTTACTCTTTACACCAAAATGAAGGATTTACCAGGACCTTCAGACTGAGTTGTATGAACACTGTCTGTATAGTCCACTTTTAGGTTAACCTAACCTTGTCATTTTTTAAAGTAAAATATCAAAAACATATCTGTAATGAAATAACAGGTAAGCATAAAAAGTTTGTGCTTGTATTTTGTTCCATAATAATTGAAATTGAGTCAATCCATTAATTTTAGTCTCAACTATCCTTTGGCATTGAGCTGTTTTTAAAGACGAGTAATATTTTTAAACTCTATTCAAGACATGACTTCAATTTCATCAATTGATTTACCAGGCACTTTTAAACATATCTTCATGTTGTTACCAACTAATTGTTCTTATTAGGACTATTAATGCTAAGATATGGTAGTAAATACATTTTGTGTGGTAAGTAAGAAGACTAATGTAATAGGCCATGTTTTAACATGTCATAGGCCTTTTAAATATTTAAATAAAGTTTATTTTAACTTATAGGCCTAAATATAATTTTAGTTTCTCCATTCATAGAAAGATGTAGCTTAGGCCTAAACATAATATACAAAACATAGGATAAATAAAAAGGAGGAAATAAAATAAAAAACTGAGATTATTTTTTAATGAAACTGTTAATTAATACTTTATAGGCTATAACAACCTTAATACCATCAGATTAAAAGTAAGTTTTATCTTCATGGCAAAATGTTATGCAATACTTTGGTATGATTTATTTTCAGGTAAATGTACTTAAATTTTTCCAATGAAGCAGGAATCCATTTATTTTACTTACTATTGTTATTTTCAGGTCATAGTGAATAGAAAAGTATATTTTAATAACAACATTTATAAATGGAACCCTATACACTGTTTTGATCCACTTCAACTCGACCTATGTGTTTTTTTTTATTTGTAGCCTATACTCGACTCAAACTCGAGATTCGAATCTTTAGCCATTTATTCGACTCAAACTCGACTCGACTTAAAAAATCTGTACTCACACATCTCTAAATTTCGGCAAAAATTAAAACTTGACAACGTAATAACAGCCGAAAATGACGACGGTAAAGGTTATATCGGCCAAAAATAACAATTATTAATGATTATAAACCATGTCCTGACCAAGTGAAATTGGGCAAATGGCAACTGCACAGTGTTTTTATCAGCCAAAAACTACGGTCAAACCATTTTTGTTTGTCAATACGTAATCCATAATTAATTATACTGGCCAAAAATGTGTATTGATACTAAAGTAATAGTATATAACCTGTGGAGGGGGTACCTTTCCACATGCCTCTCTGTCCCCTAATTGTCCATCAAGACCTCTTCATATAAATACATTGTATACATATAGCAAGAACTATTTGGTACTAATTGTATTAAAAACCTAAACAATACTGTTCAATTGTTAACATGACATTTCTTAATAAACTTTATGCTGGTTAGCTGATCAACTTTGACATTTATAATTTGGTAAAATCAAAAGAGAAAAACAGTGTAGCTAGTTATAATTGTAACTAATATTGTACAACGATTGAAGCAAGATAACTGTTCCAACATACTTTGGTGAGCACTCTGCCCGTGTGGATGTCACTGAAGGCCCAATGCTGATCACTGGAGGTGGACAGAACATAGTCGCCTGTAGGGTGGAGGGACAGCCCCGTCACTGGAGCGTCGTGGGCTCGGATCATCTGCAGTGGCTGGTTGTTGGGCACGTTCCACACTCTGATGGTAGTATCGGGGGACGCTGTTATCACTATATCCTGTCAACAAGTGGTTTAGGTTAGTAAACTAATATGTAAGGCATATGAAATATAACTCTATCAAAGACACCACCAAATGGTGGATTTAAATTAATTTATATCCTACAACTAGGTCCTTCTAAGTAAGGCTTCTACAAAGAACCTCATGTCTTCATCATACTAAATGAGGGAATTCCCCATCCCACTCTATAACGATTTTGTATAAGGTATTCTGGAGTCTCATTAAGTTGTTTCATAAAATAGGGTGTTCATTGTTTCAAGTGAATTTTAAACTTGACTAGATTATTTTTCAGTCGTTTCAGGTTGACTGGCAAGTTTGTAGAAAAACCAACGGTCAAATTCAGTTTTTTTTAGAAACTAGTACATACGGTACACGTTTAATGATAAACAAATAAAATTATTACTACCAATATTAATAAGTAGTGTGATATTGATGCAAAATATTGATATTAAAAATATACCGCAGGTTTATTATCAATATTAACAACATATATCAACACCTAAATATCAACATTTGTGATATACTGAATATTGATGCCAAACACCATTAAATGTTGATTCTACATCAAAAAATTTTATCATACACTATCTCAAAACATTTTGTCAAGAGTCTCTCAGAATACTGACCAAGCTAGGATGAAGATTCATATTCGTTTTGAGTTTTTTGTCATCCAAAAGATCTTTTCCAGCTACTTATAGAGAGCGCTACACCAGCTGCTTCTAATAAATATAAAGTATTTAACACATTCATTACAAAATAGCCCACATGAGACGGTCAGGTGATTAAAGTAGACTGTTCCAAAAAAAGGAACATACAGGACAGATTGTGAGTAGTGAGCTAGTCAGGCACCCTGACCAATATAAATGCCAACCTCAGAACAAACCAACTAATGAATCCAGAGACCAAGCTTCCCACATATGCACTGGATATCTCCACAGAACGATGCAAAATAAAACACTGGTCTCAGGTAGAATTCTAGTAGCGATAGCTCATAAATAAGGACAATCAGGCTTCATTTGTTACATGTTTGTTACATCATTAGTGTTAATCCTGAAACTGACAATCCAAGAACATTGACTGAAGTTTTAACCAAATGCTAAAGACATATTTTAATGTACAAGTAAGGTAGTTTAAGGATATTAGTTACAATTATATTTTCTCTGCTAAATTAACTAAATAATAGTCAACACTGGCATCAGCATAACTTCCCTCTTAAAATTTAGCACACTGGCAATAACAAGTCAAGGTCCGTAGAGCTTTCAGACAAGGTGTGCTGAGTTGATCTATTTAAGGTTTTCTCCTTTACCGGAAGAGACCTCGTAAAAACAGGTGGAAGGTCACGTGATCACCAATCCAATCTGCAGTGTTGCTGGAAACACGATATTTATCGTACGAGTACCATATTTTTCTCACCGTTGTTAAAATGACATTGTTTAAACGCTTGTATATTTTTATCAGCTGTTATTTAATGAAACTAATATATCGTTTTGATTTATTCTCATTATTAACTAAACTGCATATAAAAAACAAAACCTAACAGTGAAAAGAAACAGGTTTTATTTCTTCCCAGGTTTACATTGATATTTTAAGTTAATGTTAATATTTAAGTTATTTACTTTTGAGTGTTGAAATTATTTGACTTTATGAAATTCCGTACGTTTTTCAAAGTCTACTTTACTGGTGTTACTTTTTTTAATTATGTGTTCGATTATTTAAATTTTCCTTTGCATGACTAATAATTCGGAATTAAATAAATATCCAGGCCTATGTTTTTTATTTTATCTTCACTGACATGCCAGGGATGAAATGTGTTGTTTTAAGTTGCAAAAATTACATAACAAAGACGAAAAAACGACCAATTGAAGCATATTCAATACCACGTTTTTCCTAAAGATGAAGCAATTAGAAAACAATGGATAGATAATTGTTTGCCTAATCGTGAATGTAATGTAAACAATTTAAGAGTTTGTTCCGTTCATTTCACGAAAAGATCTTTTCATG
Organism: Allygus modestus; assembly: GCA_963675035.1. NCBI lineage: Eukaryota > Metazoa > Arthropoda > Insecta > Hemiptera > Cicadellidae > Allygus > Allygus modestus. Next base: position 321,757,676 of record OY776111.1, read on the forward strand.
AGTATTTGACAGGAAAAGTACCTATAATGTCCAACTAAAAGGAAACTGAGACGCACAGCAGTGCCGACCCTATTTTTAGGCCATCAAGCAGCAGAAGTTTCTGACGATGAGAAGATAAACAACCCTGAAGTATCAGAATATGACGAGCCCTCAAATGTTAACACTCCAAGTGGTAAGACTGATCGAATTCTATATTTTCAGTACAGTGGTTGCTATATGAAATGTCGCTCCGAATGCTTTGCACATTCCCCCCCTGTACTACCTTCCTATAGGCTAATAGAAAAAACAAATCGTTTCTAATCATTTGGATTAGTCCAGTAGTGTCTTGGTCTTGTGTTGGTATACAGGAGCACGAAAACCCGATACCCGGTGTCCATGCTTAAGAGTAGTTCATATTAATTTATTAACAGACAATCCATTTGTATGTTGGTAGGCTAAGAACAAATAGCAATATAAGATAGTAGTAATATTTTAAATATACTCTATATTAAAATATATAATTGGTAAATGAATAAGTTTTATAGGATATATGTTAGTCAATTTCCGAACTTTACTAAACATCTCTATAGCCGACATACTATTCACATTCTAGTGGTAACATTAATCTTAGTGATAACATTATTTACTCATAAAGTGATATAAAATTAAACTAAACAAAAGCTAATACCTTAAGTTGTTAAATCTAGTTTGAAAAATGAATAACCTCAATTTATTAAAACAATAAGGAAGCCCTAATAATAACAATAATATTATTTTTTATTACTACCCGATGTCCATGAACAATAAATTGTATTGTTTAATATTTGGTACCAAGTTTAAGATGAATTCCATTTACAATGAAGGCTTCAAATTATTACACTTAGACAAGATTGACTAGTTAACTTAGTTATTTTTTAATTCTTGGACACTTATTCTTGTAAACAGTTCTAAATACCAATAGCTTTTAATTCAATTTGTTCTACGATTGTAATAACAATTACCTAATTAGCATTATTCAAGTAAATACGTAAAAGTCATGTACCGAAAGTCCACTGTCCAGTGGCTATTTAAAACTAACTGTAACTGTACCAACATTATACTCTGTAAGGTTGGCTACACTTTATGGTATGTTGTGGATTTATGAATCAGCTGGACGACCTCGTAAGACCTCTTTGCTGCGAACATTGCTCTTATGTAAATCAGCACACCTTGTCTGAAAGCTCTACGAATCTTGATAACAAGTAGGCTTACAGATTTTATCTCTATTAGCTTAACTTTTCAAACTTTCTGACCTCATCTGGGTGGTAGACCACTCTAGTGACTTTCTTCGTGTGGCCCTTCAAAATGGCTACGACTTGCTCTGTGTCCTTGTTGAAGACAGTAGCATTACGATCATTTCCTCCAGTCAGGATCTTGCTAGTATCTGCCGCATGAATGTCTAGCGACAGGATGCCTGGAATACTTGCGCTATGAAGACCCTAGAAAAGGCATTGTCAAAGGGAAAAATTACATTTTATGTACATCATGAGAAAGTGATTAGTTTAATAAAATATTAATTAGCATATGATTTATTCCTGCATGAAGGCTTCACACTGCACAACACTTTTATTTTATAAAATAAACTTTACTGTTCATGAAATGTATTGCATTAGCTTCTGCAGTAATTAACAGATTTATGTAGGCCCAATTTCTTCAACATAAAAACATTAAATACTGGATATTGACATAAGGGTATTCTTAATTTCTTATTGAGCCAGAATGAAAAAGACTGCATAATACTGACTATAAAATGTTTAACGTAATATTGGCCAGTAATTGTAGCCAGATAATTTCATTTTCTTTTATATAGGGGGAGGACTACTGTGTTATATTACTGAAAATTGTACTGCCACAATAAACAATGACATATAAATATTATACTTATAATAACATAATCATTTTAATTATCCTTTTAGTTTACTGTGCTTACTTAAAATGTATAATACATAATGACTTTTCCTTTAGTCCTGGACCTGCACTAGGGTCCTGTGTAAAAGTTTGAGTAGGGAGAATTTTTCTTCAGGAATGTTTAGTAGGTGTCCTAGTAAGAGTTTTGGACTTGGGTGGACATCCTCCACCTTGTGCATTTTCCAGCGATGACGTCATCAATATGGCAGCCGCTCGAACACAGAACTTCTCATATTTCAGGCAATACTTGACCGATTTCCATGAAACTTAGGTCAGTTTGTTGTAAATACCATTTGTAAGGTGAATAGCAATGTGTTTTAACTGCGACTATAAATAAATAAACAGCAGTTTTATTAATTTTCTCATATTTTAGCGAATTTCCCCTGCTATTCTTATGGAAAATGTTGCATACTTCACAGTTGAGTTTTGTTAAAACATCATGTTTAATGCTACCAACATAATTGGCTTGAAAAAACAATATTTATAGTAATTTGAAATTTTGTTCTACAGCAAGTAGTTGCAAGTAGTTGTACGTTATCTTTGTTATTCTTATGGAGAATAAGAAAAATTGTATATCTCGTTTATTTATGAACTTATCCAGTCGAAACTTGGTATATTGCTTTATCTCGTTGTGGTCTATTGATACTTGCAAAAAAATTGTATTTTGCGGATAGTTCCCCTAGCAGCAAACCTGCATACTCAGCCCCCATGTTATTCTTAAGGATAATAAGTCAAATGTTATCTCCCTTAATTATTGACACAAATTAATACAATTTAGTATGTGGCTTTGCCAAGTTGAGGTATATGGATATTTGTATAAAAAAAAACATGTTTGTGTTCCTTGTTTCAGCAAACCTGCATAAACATCCCCTATGTTTTTCTTATGGAGGATAATCAAAATGGTATCTATCGCTTCTATTTATGAATGTATATTGATGAAACTAGGTAAAACCAAGTTGAATTCTATTTATATTTGTATAAACACGAATTGTTAGTGTTCCTTGTTTCAGCAAACCAACGTACTCATCCCCAATGTTATTCTTATAGGGAATAATTAAAATTGTATTGGGCCCACATCGCTTATTTGTGAATATATTTTTATGAAACTTAGTATGCGGCTTTATGTGGTATTAAGACATATATTATGCATTGTAAATTCGCTGAGTGCTCAGGTTTGCTGTGACGGGGGTATTTTATTTTATTTTAAGAGTAAATAAATGCAAAAAACTGTGTTTTGGAAAACGTAAACCCCCATAAAACCTCCTTCCCGCAGGATTTCATATTTCTAGTTTCAAACTTAGAGTCATAAATGTCATTTTATACATTTGAGCCAAATTTCATCAAAATCGAACGTTTTCTTCAAAAGTGATTGCGTTTACGGACACATATACAAACCAAATATATATATGGGGTACAATACCCATATAAAACCCCTTCAGATAATATGATCCGTCTGGTTTCAAACTAGTTAAAATAAATGCTACTTTACATATCTGTGCCAAATTTCATCAAAAATGGATCATTTTTACAAAAGTAATCGCACCCACAAACGCAAAAGAAATTTAAATTTATGTTTCCCATATAAACACATGTGAAAGATTGGAACAAATGGTGTTTTGTTCAGGTAAATATGAGTTTCCCAAAAAATGGTTTATATCTGGAATCTAGAGATAAAAATATACATGTTACAATCAAAAAATTATATGTTTGCCAACAGTACCCTAAAACTCAATTTTACCCTTACAATTTTCAACCACGATGAAAATATTCCTGTCGCAGCAAACCTGTTTAGTCAGCGAATTTCCAATACATATATATGTGTCTTATATCAACAGTCACATACCAAATTTCATCAATATCATTTATAAACAAGCAATTTATAAAATTTTATAATTATTCTCCATATGAATAACATGGCGTCTGAGTACGCAGGTTTGCTGAAACAAGGAACACAAAAATTTTTTTGTTAATAAAAATATCCACACACCTCAACTTGGTAAAGCCACATACTAAATGGTATTAATTTGTGTTCGTAATTAAGGGAGATAACATTTTACTTATTATCCATAAGAATAACATGGGGGCTGAGTACGCAGGTTTGCTGCTACAGGAACTGCTGCTACAGGAACTATCAGCAAAAAAATTGCTTTTTGCAAGTATCAATAGACCACAAGGAGATAAAGCAATATACCAAGTTTCAACAAGATACGTTCATAAATAAACAAGATATACCATTTTTCTTATTCTCCATAAGAATAGCTTAAGAAAACGTACTGTGTTTAGCACTTTCGATATCTCTGCAACCACTTGCTATAGAATAACACTTCAAATTACTATAACTATTGTTTTTTTTTAAGCAAATTGTGTTGGTAGCATCAAAACAAAACTCAACTGTGAAATATACAACATTTTCCATAAGAAAAGCATGGGAAATTCGCTAAAATATGAGACAATTAACAAAACTGTTGTTTATTTATTTATAGTGGCAGTCAAAACTCATAGCTATTCACAAGACGATAGAATTGGAACAGTCCGGACCTCCCGCAGCGCTGTCCTCGTGCAGTAAAAATGTTTCGCGGGAATGGCGCTGTCCCCCCACCCCGCTGCCACGAGTACTACACCAGGGAGCCACACCCTCATTCCCACTCCATGCATAACAACAGCAGTTCTGCCAACTTCCAGCATTCAGCATAAAATTATGGGACCCTCAGAAACAATCGTGTTGTGTACGGAAATTATAATAATATTTAAGTATAAGTATAAGACTGTCTATTCCCAAAATTGGATAGGTAATAAGTGATTCTCCTCATAATCTAAAGTACTCTACATTGATTCGGAGTAAAATCTTGAAAATGTTGTGAAGGTTGTGAATGTTGTGAAGGTTTGGTGGTAGCCCTGGTGGTAGTCACTGGATCAAGCTACCATTTGTGATTGGGCTATTAGTTACTAGTTGGTAGGGGTCTGCTGTACCAAAAACTTCAGATCGGTAAGGTAAAAGATTTTGTACCTCGGTTCTCGGTACGAACAATGTACCGCCATATATACTAATTTTTATGTATCATAAACAAATTATTGAGTAATACTTAAGGTTACAGTTTTTATTATTCATTTGATTAAAAAAAATAAATAACTATACTACGTATACAAATATTTCTTTAAACCTGCACTTTTGGAGTATTGCATTTTAACATTTTTATTAATATTATTAATACAAGTTCTTGAAATATTCATGATAAATGAATTCAAAAATTACTTGAAAATCAATTAATTGCATAAGTTGCATAACTGATTAATTAAAATATAAGTTGCTTTCAATATAAATAAAAACTATTGATTTAAAACATACAAACCGCGCAGATACCAAAGTTTTATAAATACCATTCTTGTTGCATTGGGAGATTATTGTATCATTAATACAAAGTAAAATCAGATAATTTAAAAAACAAAACTATGTATGATGTGAAACTAAAAGAAATTAGAAAATTACACCATTAAATACTGATGATTAAAATCAAAATACTCTAAAATTTCTTAATTAGGCTACTAAATTCAAAATTGAAGTCCATAAAAATATGACAGTACATTTATTTAATCATAACTGTAAAACTGGAAGATATGGAAAACAGTAAAACTGGAAGATATAGAAAGAAAGTAATAAAAGTACAGTAAAATTATGTTAATTTGGCTAAACACCTTTAAAATAATTAGCTATTAACCTCATTAAAAAATAAATTTAATTTGTTGTTAATAATTTGAAGCTGAATTTTCCAAAACCACACAAGATAATCTAACATGATATAACAGATATATGTACGTACAAATTCCACAACAAAATAAAACAATAACAAATGTATGCTACCATTTGGAATTTATTAAATTAGTGGTTATTTTTTAATTAGTTAATAATAGTTTTAATAATACATAAATAAAAGCAGTTTAATGGAGAAAGAACGTGATTAAAATATACTATTCCTTTTCTCACTCAAGGAATGATACTGGACAAACAACTTATTTACAGCTAATTACCAGACCCCTCCCCCTCACGCTTTCCTAGTCTAAATCTTTCTTGTCTTCGACAGATTTTTTGCCGACCCTACCCAGCCCATTTACAACAAAGTAATATTATAACAGTAAGTAAAATCTGTAAATTTAGAGAAATTAATCTTTTATTGATAGATAAAAAGAGGATTTACATACCAATTTTTAGGTCATTGGAATTTTTAGACAAAGAAAGAACTACAAACTAAATTTTACCATGTTAAATGCTGTAAGAGAATTGTATCTCTCATTTTTTTAACTATTTCATAAAGAAGTAAGCCTATTCAAAATACAAATGAAACCTGTAAATATGGGAACGTTTATCGTCAATGGTTTATCTTTCACTTAATACAAACTGCAAGGAAATCAACCCAGTGTAGGTCTTCGAAAAATTGTCCGAAGAACTACAAAATTATTAAATTTAACCATATAAATATATGAATATTTACCCCATCATTGTACAACAAGCAAGTAAACTGATTCACTGGAAGTCTTAAACAAACAGTCCAAGGATTTAATTTTTGCTTTAGTATTTCAAACATTGCTGTTCCATTTCAAACATTAAAATCCCCACTGGTGCTGACAAAAACATAATAAAACCCATATTTATCAGTTAAGATTGAAATAACTAATATTATATTTTATAGGCCTGGGTAAGTTTTCTCTTACAATTTTACTTCCAAATTTTTAAATAACTTCCGGGAGGCAATAAATGGATTGCTAATAAAAAATAATCCATTGCCTTTTTTGGGTTAAAACAAAGATTTACCGGATGAGAAGCGAGTGTGTGGAAGTTGCGGACAGTCTCATGAGTGACCAAATCCTCAGGAACAGTTCTACCTCTCTTCTTCCGCTCCTGAGTAAGAACTGTAGCCTTATCCTGCAGCTTCTGAATAACCTCTGGCGTCATGCCGGCCTGCTCTGTCGGCTGGGCGGCCACACCTGCTGCTTCCACAGCAATCGCCTGCAACATTGTAGTAAATCAGTTATAAAGTGCTCATTAATTGGTTGTAACAAGCCACCACGGTTTCCGTGTCTACTCAAGTAGTGCAACAACAGCCTGTGTTTAAGATTCTCTTAACAGTACCTCAAAGATTTGTTACAAGAGGAAAGGTAATTTGTTATTAACTACCCGGAAGCTTTCCCCCTACCATCCCGGAGAGTTGTAAAGCTCCCTTACTGGGATTAATACTAAATAAAGACAAAGCGGAAAGATAGGTAAGCTAAGAGCCAAGTAGGATAGGTTCGGCCAAGCTGCAGTCGGAAATCAGCCAATAGAATTAGGGCTGTTGTCTACCCTTAGTAATCAGAACACCCTTCCAATCCCTGGTGGGGAACAGAAGTTGTTCTCTGCAAGACAGCTATAAAGCTGCCTTCCTCTGCGACAACATCCATACCTGTACTGAGTATTGGTAACTGTACTTGCAGGAACTAGACGGGAGCTCACTCAAATTTTTGCTGCTTAGTAAACTAATAGATTCAGATAGATACAATTCTTCAATTACAATATATTTGAAATAAACTTATAATTCAGACAATGATGTACAATAACCTAGAACAAGAATGTTGAATACTATACAATAACCTGTTCTCTAAATGTTATCAGTTTGAAAATTAAATTGGTACACTGGACTATTAAAGATATATAGATCTTCAATTATTCTTACTTATTTTTACTTCAATTATTCTTGTTTGTAAAACCCTTTCTATTGTGCTTTAGTTTGTATTTTTCGACTGGTATAAAATCTACTGACCGGCTGTGGTATTCCGGTGGTAGGCTGTGCAATGCCGGCTTGAGGTTTGAGAGTTGCAAGAGCCTCACGTGCTGCCGTCACTTCCTTGGTGAGTCGGCCAATAACACGGCATGCTGCATCATGTTGGTACAACGCGTGACTCAGCTCCTGTCTCGCCGTTTGTAGCTGCTGTCGCTGCGTGAAACTGTGAAGCATTACGGCATCCCACTCATCCTGCAGCGTCTTGAGAATTGCTGGGATCGAAGTGGCTGACGGTGGCTTAGGTTTAACTACTGGTGTTGCTGTAAAACACAAATTAAAGTTTAATATTTACCATACAAGGTAGAACGTGTTTTTATTTTTGTTTACAAGCCAGTCATTCAAACAATATCTTCTAACTTTCTTGCAAAACAGCAAATAACAACAGATAAACGGGATTTTTAGCTTTATGATGATTTTAAAAATAAAACAAATGTTTGTGAGTATAAAGAAAATATCCTATAAATATAAAATAAATACAACTAGGCCTATTTTGTACTTGTGAGAATTGTGGTATTTGTTAATTATCTTAATTTTACAAAGATGAAAGAAAATAAACCTAAGTCAATATTTAAACCCACATGACAACATGTAGAGTGAACTCAACATGATTATAAGCATTATTCTAAACACAAATATTATAACCAACAATAAAAACCAAGTCATTTCGAAATTTGTTTACAACAAAATCATTTGTATTTTTAAGGCTCTTTGACATTACCGGTATGTCAAAAGTTGTGATGGTTGGAAACTTGTAACATATGGGTTGAAAATTAACAAACCCTCGATTAAGATCAAGGTTTTGTTAAGATTTCAGATTTAATTAAGACCAATGGTTTATTGCACTGCTCCATTTCTCATTTTGCTGTTCACAAATAACAAGAAGAATTCTGTGGCTAACATTTTGTATTTACTGTGAACGATTCTTAAGTTTTCCTATCTAGGCTATTTTATATATTTTTGTTGCTTTAATTTCCATAGAGTAAAGGATAATTTTAATTAAATAAAATACTGTGCTTAAAATATTCCCTTGGAAATTTCTAAAAGTTCAGAAGAGTTTTCAGAGAGCTCTAACAATGTGTGCACCCCCTGGCTAGTTAAAAAAATTAGAGTTATTCAGAGAGAAGCTTTGAGAGAGACAATATATGATATAGGGTGTGGTGGGGTACGTGCACTACGTAAAATCGATATAGTGCAACTTTGACCAAGTCTGAACATATAATTTTTAATGGTTCAAACTTAATATCTTTATGGTGCAATTTCAAGGATGTGCTTTATTGACTGTAAAAATTTTTATAAAAATACAATGCATTATTCATGTGGACAAAAATGCTTAAACTTTTCTTTACCGAGTGTGTGCACTTGCCCCATCTAGTGGGGTAAAAGCATTTTCTGTCTCTATCTCCTATAATAGGTTCAGTAGGAATATTGTGGAGTTGGAGCATATATGGGTCATTTTCACAAAATGGTACAATTTCACAACAGAAAAAAATAAAAATTTGTTAACCTAAGAGTGTTTTATTTTTAACTTCTCCAATGAGATATATATTTAGGAACTTCAATATTAAGCAGCCAACCTTAATTTTCATGTTTACTATGAAAAATTAAAAAAATTTGTATACGTACATCTAGAGAGTTCAAGTCGGTCACTATCTTTCCAATAAATAAAAAGGGTTTAATTTGTAAAAAAAACACTTAAAATGTACGAGATATGTTTAACAGTGACTTTACCCATAAAATGTGAAGTACATTTACATTTTGCTGATAAAAAAGAAAATATTTACTATTTCCCTTTTGTTTCAAAGACTAACTAACTTCTGAAACTGTAAAACTGTCAATATAAAAAAGAAAAAGTGAATAAATTCTAAGATTATCTTTATGACAACACATGACGGCAGAGTTGAAGTTGATAACGCATAGAGTATAATATTTGAATACGAAATAATTATAGTTATTACACTTTTTATATGTGTGACCGACTTGGTCCTTGGTGTGACCGACTAGTCATCGGCGTGACCGACTTAAAAACTGTAACTTGAAACAAAATTTTTCATCATGTTGTGGACAAAACCCTGTAATGTGTACAGCTAGGATATGAAATACAGGGAATAAAAGATAATAACGAATAATAATTTTGTTTTTATTATAAAATATGACAGCAAATCAATGAAATTTTTGAAACTCGGAAAAAACAACAACACCAAAAGGATACCCTAATGAAACCTAGAAAGTAAGGCTTTTTACACAAAAAATTGTTGTTGACTAAAAAAGTAATTGACTATAATTATAATAACTGTAAACTTGTGACTTAGTATATTAAAATATAGTAGTCACCTTACTACCTACGACTAACTTATTACTTGACAGAAATATGACACCTAAAAATACATTGTCAAAGTCAAAATAACGTGTTTTACTTAACTGACCACCTGAAAAGACAGAATATTAATGCACTAATGAAAATCAAAATTATTCTATAACATATCAAACACTCTCGATGAACATATTATAAAGTGTTCAATCAAGTTTGTTGTATGTTGTTGTTGTTGAAGCACATAACTAACGTGGGACTTCAGAAAACTTGTAGTACCATCGATTTCCTTTCGAAATAACTTCTGGTGTATCCAACAATAATTTTGTCTGGTCCACATGTACTGAAGAAACGTCACTTTCATTTACAGCATATAACCATTGACTATTCATATATAGTCAATGTATAACTTAAAATCTTTAGCAAGGGGTTTCATAAATACAACTTCTATTTCGTTGTTTACAACTTTGCTCTGACATATGCCAATGAACTGCTGACATTTTTTCTTTTCATTTTCAAACTCCACTACAACATACTTTCCAGATTGCAATGTTTCTAGAAAAACATCTTGGCGTTTTTCAGCAGACAATCTGTGAATTGGCTGATACACAGAAGATCCCGGCGTTTGTGTTTGTGTTGTGTTTGGGATGTCTTCCTCCGACGAAGTAAATATGTCTTCAACATTCAGGACTCTTTTCTTCTTTTTCTCAACCGCCTGACTTTTCATAACTATCTTAACTATCTGTTTTTTCTTTGTCTGTCTCTTCTTGTATGGAGCGGCTATGTTGCTTTTTATTTCTTCAAAAACTGTCCTTTAATCCATAATGTTCACAGCGCTTCGGAGGACATTTAAAACATGACAGCTTACTGGCAGTCATAGTACCATCTGAGTGGACAACTTGATGCACTTTCACGATGCCTTTAGCTTGGGGAATAGTTAAAAGAGACAACTCAGTTTTCATTTTTTTATATCGGTGGAGGGCACCTCATACAAGTATATGTTACTGTCTTTAAGTGCATCAACAAAGTCTTTAGCTGAAGCTATGTCAGTTCCAAAGGCCACTTTCCTATCAGCCAGTCGTTTAAGCATTGCCCCTACCCCGTCCATGGCGCCTTTGCCATGTTCGGCTTCAGTATAGTTCTAGGTCAAATACTCAACTTTTTAAAGTATTTGGGAACAATTTATTTGAATAAATGAAGGTTCATTTTATTCCTGTATTGATTCGTGGGGCTATCAGACACAAAATGAACTGCCTTCGTGTCGGGGTATTGAAGAGATGATCTTTCAATAATCGGGATCATGTGTGCCCAAATAGCGTGTGATTGATGGTCGATGTTATTAGATACACAAGCGAAGCAAGCAACCTTAATTTCCCCATCTACGTTGTTATATCTCACTCCTGCATTCAGCGACAGCTGACGCTTTGAAGCACCAAAATGGAACTTCATGGGAAAGTTTAGCCACGTCATTTTTGGGAAAATTTATTCTAAAAACTAGCTCATCTGAGGTCAAGTTGCTTATTTTTTTATCAATTTCAGTAGTTTGGTGTTCAGCGTAAAACACATGTCTTTTGAAATCTTCCAATTCTTTTTGGAATTCAACTTTGATTTCAGAAACATTTTTCACTTCTTTTACTTTCATGGGTTTTTTATTGTTTTCTTTACATTTCTTATTACCTTCTCTTCTTTAACATTTTCCCACTTGTAATATTTCATTTTATAGTCATCTTCAATATTGAAAATAACCTCTTCGGATTTACATTCACTGCATTCTCCCAACATGCATTTCTCTTGGTCGGGAGAACAAGTGACCATGTTTAATATTTCACTTGACTTTCTTTCATTAATTATGTTATTCTGATTCAAAGCCGAAACTAAAAGGGCCGTATTTGTGTGTCTTATACAGGCACATGTCTCTCTGTCACATTTTTTTGGCAGAGAGACCCAAAAGGGCCTGGCTCTTGTAAAGGTTGCCAACGATAATTTGTGATTATGTTGTTTTTGGAACATAATATATAACTCCTTCAATGGATGGACCAACACCCTTTGTTGTTTTTTGATAGCCCCTTTCTTTACGTAATCTTTTTTTCCTGAGCACATGCGACTCACGTCATCTTGTTCATAAAATTTTTCAAGTAAATGTGACAATTTTTTCGTCACACACTCTTTTGATTTTCTTTCATATGTCTGGGTGTCATCATTGTTTTTTAGTATTTAATTATACTTATATGGCACGAGATCGCGGATGTACTTCTGCACTCTCAATTTTGTTATTATTTTGTTCCCAATAACTTTTCGCATTATCTGATTCTTTTTTCTTTGAACCTGCTACTGACTTTTTGGTTTGTTCTACCTGTTTTCGAAGAGCAAATTCAAGAAAAGTTGCTTTTTTACATTAGGTGACACCTTTTCTGTTCCTAATAATGTAGCCACTTGTTCCTTGGAGATGGCGAACCAACATTTTGAGGTTTTTTGTTTTTCTCTATGGTCTTTTTTTATCTTTGATTTATTTTTTTGTTTCTTCACTGTTACATAAACTTTAGCACGAGACTTCTTCATTCTCTTTCTGCCACTTCTTCTTAGAGTAGATTCTTTTGGTTATGCTCTGGGGAATTTGGTGGAGTGTTCGCCAAGGCCTCTTCAAGAGCCTTCTTTTTTTGTCTGTTCACTCTCCCCAATATTTTCTGGCCTTCCTTTTTTCTCTTTCTGTCATATCACCAACTTTTTAAATTTTCTTTTCTGCCCTAAGTTTGGCCATTCGTTCTCTGTCATATTTTCTTTTTCTTCCATCTTTTCTTCCGATAGTTGGGCCCTTCTTCGGCGCTGACGATCCCTCGCCAATGGTTTTTGCCTTTCATACTTGGCTGAATTTTTTGAAGAGCGAGCTATTTAATTTGTGACTGAAAATAAAAAACCCTGATCATTTTGTAAATAAAATTTTGAAATCTAGTTTCTAAAACATTTTCCTGTTGTAAAAAAGTATTATTCATTATTAGATTGAATTACAAACACAAATTGAGTACTCGCAAACCCAAGTTCAAAGTATTGGAAAATTCCCATTTTCCCGACTTCGTTGGAGGGAAAATTATTCATTACGATTTTGCCTTGGGTCTTCATTACAATGGCTATATTTTTAATCAAATTTATTGAAATGCACCTTAAAATATATTGTAATAGTCCAGAAACTAAACCTTAGGTAATAAAGGCCTAATAATGTGTCTAATCGGTCACGAGAAAACAAGTCGGTCACAAGCCCGACTGGACAGTTACCGACTTGATTTTTCAACGAATTGCGCAATATTTCTCCCGGCCTAGAGCCTAAATGTAACTTTGGTTTATAGGTCATGGCTGAATACGGAGTTTGTCATCAATCACAAGTTTAATTTTATTGTTATAAATATTGTTTTATCTTTAACACTTGTGATCGATTTGACACTCAATTAAGGCATACAGTATTATTTACCTGATTTATTACTTATAAAATATAAAATTACTGTCATAATACACTTTTAACAACATAGATTGAATCTACACATATCCAAGAACAACTATTGACTCACGTTACCCGCCGATGACTTGGGGTTTTTTCCAACTTTATTTCGGTAGTCCTTGACACTGCAGCACCAAAGGACAGACGTTTAAATTAACAGCGTGACGTAATTTCTTGCAATTTTTTTTTTCATTTTCTCTGGAAACGACTTCTAGTGATCTTTCTTTATAGTTGTCACTCTGTATGTCTTTGATATTATCTCATACTCTCTGTTATTTAACCAATTGTAACTTATGACATTAGGTTAGGGACAGTGACTGACTAGATCCTAACCTTAGAAAATCGTCATTTACAGGTAAATTAATAACAACTGAAAATTATACATTTACAACCAGGAATGAATAAAGGATATAGAAATAAAACAACACATTTAATTATTAATTAATTTTTATTTTAACCTTAACTCAACTAAAGGGCTAAAATTGTCCCATTTTGAGAAAATTACCCAAATAACTTATTGAGAGCTTTCTAACACCTTTTACAGAACTGAATCATCTCGTATAGTTTTTGAGATAAAAACTTTTTTATGTGGCGAGAAAACCCAATCGTTAAAATGCTTAGAAATATTATTTTGATTTTACCCTCCGAATTGGTTTAAATCAAACTCCAGGTGGTGTTAATGAATGTTTTTTTTGATAAATACTGTTATTCTTAAGTATTATTCTCATTTTAAACACTTAAGAAGACTTTTTTCCGTAAAAAAAATATTAAAATAATTAACTCGTTACAATGAAAACATTTATATTTCATATTTACACGATGAATGGCTTCTTATCCTAAGTGGTTTTGCTATTGGATGTTGTTTGAGGAGGATGCTACATGTTAAAAACAACTCCTTTGCGCCTCAGTGAAGGTTCATGTAAAATTTTCACAATATCTTCGTCTGTTACCTTCCTGATATCTTCATTTTCAGAGAATTGAAAGATGCTCATCTTCTTTTAGGTATTTTGCTCACAAACCTTTTTACTGGGTTGTTGTCAGTGTATATGGGTTAAATTATCCCTAAAAAAATGTTACTTTTTTTGTAGCAAACTTGACTAGAACCCAGTCACTAACATGATTTTAGGTATAAAATTGACATGGTGGGCCAACTGCACATTTTGTGTATACACTTGCCCCGTACCAATAAAAATAAGGGGGAAAGTGCACAACGCCCCTTGTTTTTTTAACAACAGAAGAGGCAAACAAAATAAAAATATGGCTGAAAAGCACACTTAAAAATGTAATAAAAGAGTGAATAAAAATATAAAAATATTAATTAGCTTTTCTTTAATAAACGTTTTAAAAAACCCTTGCGAGCTCTCGCTTGGAGGAAAAATGACATGAACTTAAAATACCCCTGTCTCAGCAAACCTGTATACTCAGCGAATTTCCAATGGAGATATAAATGCCTTAAACCTTTTACTGCCGACCATTTCTTTTATGACGTCACCAAAAATGCCAGACCACTATTAAGATTTACTTGCCAAGACTGCCAGGTTCAATTAGACCAAATTTCACGCTCACATTAAAAAATTTGTAACTTTTTTATTATTCATCAGAAATTTATAAGTTAGGTCTAGTTTTATTTGTATTGAGTTGTTTGTTTCAAATAAAATATATATTTTGGTGTATGTAATAGTTTTTAGTTAAAATATATATATATATATATACATATATACAAATAAAAAAAATATATATTTTTTAGTTTGGACTATAAAAATTACCTCTAAAACTTATTCTTACCTCAACCAATTTTATTTACACATTTGTAAAACAGGCATTAGTAAACACATATCCAAATTTGCATGCCATTACCTTGATAAATGCAGGAATTCTGATGTTTTTTTCAAAATTTATTCATATTTTCAAAATTGAACATAGTTGCATATACAATTGACAATATTTTTTTATAAAAACATGTACATTTGGCTTCTAAATTGAAAAATGTTGTAAGGAACATAAAATAACACTAAAAACATACTAAAATAATAAACTAACAACGACAAAAATATTTAGAATATTTGAGAAAATTTCACAAAAAACCCTTTCAACACCTGTGCTCACCGAAACAGGTAGGGTGAACACCTATTTACGATGGTATTTTCACTTACTGGTGATCTACTCCGCTTGTCCATTTTCGTAATAACATCAAAACTTTACTCACTAAACCACGGATAAATCCACAAACATAACCAACAAACCACCACCAGTAAACATTAACAACAATTGAAAGACGGACGGCAGACAACACTCACTACACAGAGCAACTGCCGACTATGCACAGACGGTAGGGGGAATCAGTGAGTATAACTTTATAGGTTATACAAGTCATAGAGTGTAAATTGTACTTTTCTATGTTCCTCATAGTCTTGACAACGAGTATCTCAAGTTTTGTGGCATTTGGTAAACATTTAAGGCCAAGAAGTTAGAAATATTAGACGTGCTTTATTGCGTGCTTTATCGGCGATTCTTACACAATTTAGTGACGTGCGCATATGCGCAAGTCAGCGTTTTTCGCACGATTCTCGACGTGCGCAAATGCGCACATCGGCAGTAAAAGGGTTAATACTATATAAAGCCACTTACCAAGTTTCATAAAAATATATTCAAAAATAAGCAATATATACAATTTTAATTATTCTCTATAAGAATAACATTGGGGCTGACTACGCAGGTTTGCTGCAACAAGGAACAAAAAAAATTAGTTTTTATGCTATTATCAATATAACTCAACTAGGATAATTCGTATACCAGTTTTTATTAATTTATGTTCATAATTAAGGGAGATCTAGCACTTAATTATTCTCCATAAGAATAACATGGGGGCTGAGTACACAGGTTAGCTACTACGGGAGCCTTTAGCAAAAAATTGTTTTTTTGAGCAAATAACAATAGAACACAACCCAATGAAGCCGTATACCAAGTTTCGTCAGTATACTTCATAAATAAGCGAGATATAAAATGTTTCTTTTCCTCCATAAGAATAACATTAGACAATGTACTGTGTTTAGCACTTTCAATGTCTCGGTAACCAATTGACGTAGAGGAATGATCAAAATACCAAATTGTGTGTTTTTTAAGCTAAATCCAATAGGAAAAACTAATATTTGATTTTTCCAAAATTATATGTACAAAATTCAAAAACCCATTTTTGGGGTACAAAACCCTCCCAAAATACCCTTCGGATAGATCGATCTGGCTGGTTTTTGAACTTAGCCATAAATGTTGCTTTACACGTTTATACCAAATTTCATCAAAATCGGATCATTTTTACGAGAGTTATCGTGCTCACGGACACATATATAGGCCTATATATACAGTTTCGAACAAATGGTGTTTTTGGGGTCTGGGGACCTCAAAACGAAAAGTTATCATGGTCCTGGGCCTAGGTCTTACCATGCCGACTACGGTAATAGCTTCTTCCCTATAGGGGAAATTCGCAAAAAATAAGTCACAAAGCGAAATCAGTACTTGGAAGTATAATTTTGTAATATACATAAAGTATGATAAAAAATAAGCTTTTGGTGCAAAATTCCTTTGCCATAATGCAATTAGTAAGCAATTCAGAGCATGTGTACGCTCTTGCCCCATTTAGGCACTTACCTCACTGCACTCTATATATATTCTCCAAAAATGTATTTTAATTTTAATGGTAGGGCTAACTTACTTTTGATCTCGATGAGCTGGTCCACAGAAAGCTCTTTTCCAGATATGGGATCCACTCCATTTTCAATTATGTACTTTTCAATCAACCGCTTCTCAAATATAGCCCCTGAGGCTGGGGACACCACTGGATGTTCAGGTACCTCATTTGATACTGGAAAACACAACTTAATAGTAATATAATTAACCCTTTGAGGCTTTGAGTTCAGCTGGGACACCGGTTGTCCCATCAAAATGAGGGGGCCTGATAGCGCATGGATCAGCTACCATCCCAACCACTATAAGTGGCCGAGTAGTGTAAGATACAAATTTTGGTTATCTAACTTTAGATAATATTTTTAGAGAGTTCCAGAAAGAATTTAGGCAACAATAATTAGAGCAGGGGTGCAAAATATGTCCGATCCCCATTTCCAATCTATAATCAGGGGGAATTTAGACTGACTCGAGCGAGTCTTCCTCCCAAACTGTAACAAAAGTTTGCCCATCTCAAAAAGTTGGCCGTAGTACAATGATAGAACTATTAGAGGCTTTTAATGGTAACAAAATCGCACAACATCAACCCCAAAATTGTAAATGGCAATCACACCCCATAAATATTAGCCTGATCGAATTATGAAGTATCAATTGTAAAAGACGATCGGATCAGACAACATGGGTAGTATACGACGACCGGACGACATGATAACGGCCAAAGAACAATCTGCCTGACATTTAATCGTTCGATAACGACTACAAAACTACGTATTATAGGCTGAAAATAAAAGCCAGAGATAGATACTATATACTCTAGAACAACAATTTGTATTGTTACACTATAATATAGGCTACATGGGCAGTATACATAACTGGACGAGTTGATAATGGCCAAATAGCAACCAGCCGGAAATTTTATCGGCAAACAATGACTACAAGTTAGCCTATGCATTGTAGGCTAACAATTAAAACAAGAATGGAGATTGACACTGACAAAAAAATATGTATTTGTACACACAATATTGTACTAATCACGATTGCATTTTAACACTCTTTATGAAGTGGCTGATTAACAGGGGCGGCCCGTGAATTTTTTAGTGACTGTGCAAAGCCACAGTTTGCCGCCCCTTTCCCCTCACCCTTCCTCCCCCCAACATGATAAATTTCCTGACATTTCCTTTATATCCCTCCTTCCTTTAATCAAAGGATAATCAAGGTCAAAGGAGAGGGGAGATCTGTGACTTAGCATGCTTTTGTTTATATGTAAAGGGTGGCCATAGATGTTTTGGTCTAAAGTGGGGCATCATGATAGACCCCTACAGTGAGGAGGGGTTCCCCCACCAAGCAGGAAAAGTTGTCAACGATGGAGACCGTATCGTGTAGTCCTTGACGATTGTACTGATATCGCGGAAAGTTACTGACGATCACTAATTAGCACATTAGCCATGTCACCGACAAAGAAACCGCATCGTGTACTCCTCGACGATCATGACTACAGTAATGACTTTGATGGTAGAGAGCATGTTGCGTGGTCGCCGACTGATATGGAACACATTGCAACCCAAAATCCCCGGATCGGTCAAAACTTCCAACAGCATAAACCATGTGTTTTTATCGGTAGTACCAAAAATTGACTTATAATTCCAGGTTTTCCTAGTTGGTGGTAGCCCTGCAAA
The DNA here is from genome assembly GCA_963675035.1 of Allygus modestus. NCBI lineage: Eukaryota > Metazoa > Arthropoda > Insecta > Hemiptera > Cicadellidae > Allygus > Allygus modestus. The sequence goes on from OY776111.1 coordinate 321,776,567, forward strand.
TTTTCAAAAATATTTACACATATAACTTTCAATGATTGGTGAAAAATTTTTTCAAAACGGACCATGTGGACACCCTATTTATGTGTTGCTATGAATTGTAGTCTACAAATCGCAATACACTGCTTATCAACAATTAATGGTGTGTACCCTTTATAATAATAATAATACAAACAAATTTAAACAAGAGTAGGTAGGGGGAGCCTACCTACTGATAATAGTGCACCTTATATGAGTAGGTAGCCTAATGGAAAGATTTTGTCCAATGGAATAGAAACGATCATCACTACCCTCGTCGCAGCAAACCTGCGTACTCAGCGAATTTCCAATGCATATATATATGTGACTCGCTACTTACCAAGTTTCACAAAAATACATCCATAAATAAGTGATATATAGCATTTTATTTATCCTCCATAAGAATAACATTAGGGTTGAGGACGCAGGTTTGCTGCAACAAGGAAGATAATAATATGTTTTTTTTTGCAATTATCAATATAACTGAACCAGGTGAAGCTATATACCAAGTTTTATTAATTTAGGTTCATAATTAAGGGAGATATACAACTTTACTTATCCTCCATATGAATAACATGGGGGCCGAGTATGCAGGTTTGCTGCTACGGGGACTATTAACAAAAAACTTGTTCTTTGTGCTAATATCAATATACCACAACTAGTTGAAGCCACATACCAAGTTTCATCAATATACATTCAAAAATAATTGAGATATAGAATTTGATTTATTCTCCATAAGGATAACATTGGACAACGTACTGTGTTTAGCACTTTGAATATCTCTGCAATGGTTGGACGTAGAACAACGATTAAAACACCAAAATGTTTGTTTTGTTGAGCTAAACACATTAATAAACAGAAATGTGAAGTTTTTAGTAAAACTATCTGGGAAAAATCTAAAAACCTTTTTCCCATAAGATTAACATGGGACACGTTTTGTTGGTTTTTGTCCACAACCACTTAACCTAGGTTAATGATTCAAAATACTAGCTAAATTATTTGTTTTTTTAGGCTCTATAAAATGGCTATAACCAAAATTGAGTGTTTTTAACATTTTGGGGTCAAATTTTCAAAAAACCGATTTTTGGAAAATTGTTAACCCCCATAACACCCCCTTCCCATAGTGCGATCAATCTGGTTTTCGAACTTAAAGTCATAAATGCTACTCTCCACATTTGTGCCATCAAAATCGGGTGTTTCTTTCAAAAGTTATTGCGGTAACGGACACTACATATATATAAATATGAACGAATAGTGTTTTTGGCATCTGGGGACCTCAAAACGAAAAGTTATCATGGTCTCGGGCTTAAGTCTTACCATGCCATCTACGGTAATAGCTTCTTCCCTATAGGGGAAATTCGCTAAAATCGACCAAGATTCTGACAAATACACATCTTTATTCCTATAATGTCTTAAAACCACTTAAATACTAATATAGAAACGTTTTACAAAATTAAAAGTGATTTACACTATTTAAATCCTTATTTTATCGCCATAGCTTATGCCCCGAGACCCACGCCCCCTAAAACCGCTGTGCCCCGTGATGGAGCAAGGCTCGCACGTCTTTGCTGACATTGTGGTGACATTGCTGATTGATGCCATTAAACATTATTTGAAATTACAACAGGTAAGTTATATGTTTACAACAACAACTGTACTGTTGGCTAAAATTCACTTGTAAATAATTCTTGAAACTCCTATTTGAACATTTTTACAGAAAAGAGTCCATTTTACAGAAGAAAATGTACAGCGACTGTCCAGAATATGAAGAATGATTGCATATCAAACAGAGCGCAGCTTTCCGTTTTCCTCCTTGCCTCACTGTGAGTTGAGACTCATTAGTGGTCAGTCAGGCATCTTGTTTTTACATCAATTCAAAATTGCAACGTCAATCAAAAATTCTGCCACGTGTGAGATCCACAGTGTTATTCGGTTTCCAAGGGCACTAAATGGTTGACTGATAGAAATTTTCGGCTCACACTGAGATGGGGAAGGGAGCTGACTACCACACATGCAATAGGAGGGGTGGGGGAGCTGCACTTGATGCAGTGTACAATAGTCCTTTACTTTCTGGACAACCCTTGAATTTATATTTTCAGATTCCTCGTAACATTATCTATACAATAATATAACAACCAAGGATATAAAATATACTAAACTCTGCAAAACTTTGATTTTTTCTTAAAATATAAGGGTTGTCCAGAAATTTAAAGACGATTGCCAACTGCACAGTAATCAGTGCCCTTGCTGTACAATCTAGTAGATAAACAAAGATACCGTTAGACCACCCACTCACCCTTGATGATACGTCCGCGATTGTATTTACACTTGCCAATTATGGCCTCTTTAATTTTACAATCTCCCCCGGACCACCAATTGGCTCACTGTGACGTTAAAAGTGATCTACATACACTTACCTAGTGAATGACTTTCAATCTACAACTGACAGTTTTTTTTATATTACAGGAAAGTCTTGGTGGTGCATCCAAAAACAAAAAGTGCAAAATCAAAAGCCACAAGTTGTTTAAGCTTTCATAGATTTCCCATAGAAAATTTGTTTCTTGAAATCATAACTAACAAGTGAAGGAATGAATTAAAGATAGATTTAGACAAATTCCTGACGCTACCACAGACGGTAATAGGCCTAACACCCTAGCTAATATTAAATTAACTTAGGCTCCTAAGTTTAAAAGTGAATTAAAACTTTTCATAGCAGCCTAAACCAGTCTTCATTTTTATATGGCCTATACAAATTTTGGTTGAGTTAACCTAAAGCCAGCACCAGACATGTGTCATTCGCCATGCGCCAAGCAAAGACTCGCCGAATCTCGAGTAGTGTGGATTGGTATTTGTCTACTTGGCAAGCAGCGAGCATTAGTGCTTGGCGTTTCCCACACAGTGTCAGTCTTTAGCACACATCAAAGGGCACGAATATATGTTAGGTATTCCTGCAACAAACAGGTGTTCGGAAAAGCTTGTAAGTTATGTGTGTATACATCTACTCGTTAGTCGGCGAATACTAAACACAAGTAGATCGCCACTCGACAAATACTCGGTGCATGGCGAATGACAAATGACTGGAGCCAGCTTTCCCAACCCCCCCCCCTCAACCAACAACCTAACCTAACAGTCTCCCTTGTGAAACTGATAGCCGGTTCCAATGCCACTAGAGGCCAATTAGTTTACATCTTAAGTACCAAGTACCCAGTAAGAACTGTTGGACAATCGACAGAAAGACCATCAATTATTTAAACTAAATCCAATAAGATGGAAAAGTTTATTGCTACAGGGTAACTGTTCCAGGGTCACCAGTAGTATAGGTCACCTTTCCCTCTGCCACTTCACCCCAGCATTGCATAAATTAAATAGAGAGGACATTTTGGTTACCAATGTATGGGCAAGTTCTTGGTCAGTTAGCCTACTTGGTCTGGGCCTGGGTCTTTAATTGGTACCTAGGCCTAATGCGTGTTGAGTGCAATGTAAACTTTCCTCATTAAAATTTAAATAATAAGTGACACCATATTATTTTAAATATTACAATGGGTAGCAAAATTGCAACTGTAACCACATTCATGACTAGGCCTAAACAACTGTTAAGCTAGGCTAATTTCAAAGGTTACGAATAAATGCATGGTTTTCATGCTATGGTTGGTTATAGGTGTTTTATATATAACTTACTGGCACACGTCAAAGACATTATTCCAAATTAATCTACGTCGTTTCACCAGAATTCACAGCACAATACACAACTTATGTACAAACCCGGCTGGAGAAATACAAACGCCGCAAACTCCATAAATTTTGGGGTTATGAAATGAATTAAGTTGGATTTAGAGTGGGAAGTTGGGAAGTGGGACTAAGTTGGAAAATCCTGAAGCCAGTAAAATAGAAATGGCGACGATAGTGTTGGCGGGGCCCGTTGATTACTTAAAAGCGGTACTACTAACTGTAAAAAATCCAAGTATAATTTTCAGAAAATTTACCCATTAGCTCTATTGGTAGTCATTAAGATAACACTGCATAACGATATGCGTCAAAAACGTGTGCAGGTAATTTTGTTAAGTTGGTTACGGGAGGCAAATTGATCGCTCTTTGAACTGCAGTAGTGGGTTTTTGCGATTCTTCTAAGTGAATCTAATCATTCAAATTAATTGAATACAAGCTACAAATACCCCCGTAGCAGCAAACCTGCGTACTCAGCGAATTTCCAATGCATGTATATGTTTCTCACTACCACATAAAGACACTCACCAAGTTTCATAAAAATACACGACTAAATAAGTGATATATAGCATTTTATTTATTTTCCATAAGAATAACATAGAGTACGCAGGTTCGCTGCAATAAGGAACACAAAAATGTGTATTTATGCAGTTATCAATACAACTTAACAAGTCGAAGATGCATAGCAAGTTTTATTAATTTGCGTTCATAATTAAGGGAGACATTACATTTTACTTATCCTCCATAAGAATAACATGGGGGCTGAGTTTGTAGGTTCGCTGCTGCGGGGAAAATTGGCAACAAATTTTTTTTGTGCAAATATCAACATATACCAGTGCTAGGTAAAGCCACATGCCAAGTTTCATCAACATACATTCATAAATAATCGAGTTGTCAAAAATGTTGATTATTCTCCATAAGATAACATTGGACAACGTACTGTTTAGCACTTTGAATATCTCTGCAACGGTTGGACTTAGAATCACAATTTAAACACCAAAATGATTGTTTGTAGAGCTGGACAGATTGGTAAAAGAAAAATGTGAGGTTTACATTAAAATTAACTGAGGAAAAGCAAACAACTTTTTTCCCATAAGATTAACATGGGAGATTTTATGAGCACGTTTTTTGGATTTTCTCCGCAACCACTTAACATAGGTTGATGATTCAAAATACTATAATATTTGTTTTTTTAAGCTCTATAAAATGGTTGAAACCGAAATTAAGTTTTACAAAAATATTAGGGTGAAAAATGCAAAAAACTGATTTTTGGAAAATATTAAACCCCCCTTCCCATGGTCCGATTTTTCTGGATTTCGAACTTAAAGTTATGAACGTCACTTACACATATGAGCCAAATTTCATAAAAATCAGAGGTTTTTTACTCAAGTTATCGTGTTAACGGACACATATATATAGATATATTTATATAAATTTGAACAAATAGTGTTTTATCATTTGGGAACCTCAAAACAAAAAGTTATCATGGTCTCGGGCTTAACTCTTACCATGCCACCTACGGTAATAGCTTCTTCCCTATAGGGGAAATTCGCTAAAAAGTATCAAAATTGGAACATAATAATTGTGTTTGTTTGATTTATGTATTTAATTTTTTCTATAAAATTTTATAAACTATGAACTAAATCAACAAACGCAAGTTTAATAATTTTTGAATCATGAATAAATAATCCTTTGGGTGTTTTTGTTAACTCGTTTGATTTCAACGAGTATTGATTTTCCTCGCCAAAACATGGTGGCAAATGGCACGCAATGATGACACAGCACAGTGTGAAGATAGGTCAGGGTGTGCATGTTACTCTTTCAGGTAGATGATGTAAATAAATAGGCATATGAAAGTTGACAGAGAGTGTGTAGTACACTCAGTGTACGGGAGCGCAGAACTGACTTGGTCGATCGAGACCTGTCGATCCCAGCAGGAAACCCACTCAGTAAGTAATGTTTTGCACCCAAATTCACCGTGTACGCGGATTTTTGTTTGTTTGTTTGTTTTTTACTTTCTCCCCTTATACATAGTATATGGAGAAAGTATTGTTTTCTTAAAAATTTTCGAATTTGAGTTGTTAGTGGAAATATTCGTTTTGGTGCTCCCTGAACCCAAAAAAGTGGTTTTTACGTGATATCTGTCTGTGTGTGTGTGTGTGTGTGTGTGTGTGTGTGTGTGTGTGTCCGTGTGTGTCCGTGTGTGTGTGTGTGTGTGTGTGTGTGTGTGTGTGTGTGTGCGTGTGTCTGTGTGGATGTGTACAGAGCTAGAGCCTTAACCAATGGGCCGATTTTTATGAAATTTGGCATGTAGGTTCTAATCCACGATATCTCCAGGCGTTTTTCATTTTTTTGAATTTTTGATTTTTAAGGGTAATTATCCCCCCAAAACCGCCAAAAAACATGAAAAATCCAAATTTCTCAAAAACGGCTCTAACGATTTTGATTAAACTTTAGTCGTTTGTAGAACTTTAGTTTTCCAACATAATGGCACCACCTGCATTCCTGTAAAAATTCGGGTTCAGACATTACAGGACTTAAAACACCCAAAATTCAGTTTTTTGTATTTTTCATAAAAAGACGTAAATGTAAACAAATATTACTATTCACCATTAAAAAGAGCTCAAAAAACTAAATAATTTAGTATTTTGAATTACTGTTCTACGATTGCTGGTTTCGGAGAAAATTGAAATTTTCATTTTGCGGTAAACGCAGTACGTTGTCCAATGTTATTCTTATGGGGAATAAAAAAATACTATTTCTCTCTTATTTATTGGTCAATTTCATTCAAACTTGATTTGCTTGACAAGTTAGCATTGATCAACAGAGGAAATTCGAAATATGTTGCCCCTTAATAACCCTGGGGGGGAATAGGGGGCATTTCCCCTCTTAAAACCACGAGTGTAGCAATGGATTCTGTAGTGCCTCCAAAGCAGGGATTTGGGTGGATGTTTTTTAAACAACTTGTTAACAAGATTTTCTGTACATTCGACCGAGCTTTGTATTCTATATTTAGTAAATAAAAAGTAATTTATTCATTAAAGTTGAAGTAAAAGGGAGAAAGTATGTGTCAGTTTCCTGATACCGTTTATTATTATATGGAATGGAATAAAACAAAGTATAGAGAAGATTAATATTTTAAAAACTATGGTTATAAATTAAGAAATTAAATACCATACAGAGTAATCATAAAAATATAAAATATTTGTTATGTTTAATTTATAAACAAACAATATGTAATTGCTTTTCTATAATGACCATGACGAGTATACTTACTCGTTTGATGCTGAGATTGTTTTAAAAAAATCTGTGTGAAGGTGTGGGAAAATCACTCAATTTGAACAATTCAACACCCCAGTGTTAGTGTTAGTGTTGGTTTTGTTGAAAAGCAGTCATTACAGACCAATGACCAAACTCACACAATAAGTGAGACCGCACATAGTACATTGCCAAAGACTCTTAATTATTGCTGGCAAAATTATTATACTTTGTCAACCAGAAGAAAACAAAGATGTATGCAATGTAAATACCTTACATTATACTGTATAGACATAATAGTTTGGAGGGTTCTGAAAATATGCCTGCCTCTTCTTTAAACTGCAGTGTGGTGGTGCTTTATTTTGGGACTTAAATTTTCAAGATACAATTTTCAGTTAAAGATAAGCAATATAACTGACACTTAAAAATAAGGACAGTAAAATATTTAAACTATTTCACCAAAACATTCAGAATTTACTAACAAGACCAGAGAGTTTAGAAATTGTTTTAGATGAGGCCTAACGTCATTGTGTTGACAGAACACAACATGTCTTCTGATGAACTCAATAGATTCAATTTAAATTATTACGTTGTAAATTCAATCTACTCTTGGCAAAATTTCAAAAATGGGGTGTTCTGATCTACACTGGGTTTAAAGTGGAGGCTGATGAATCATTGTGAACTAGAACCACTGAAGAAAAATTATTTAAATATTGTTGTTCCAAGTACATTTCGGACAGAGAGGAAATGGTTTTTAGTTGTAGTTATATAGCATTTATTCTCCATAAGAATAACATTTGGGCTGAGTACACAGGTTTGCTGCATCGAGGAAGATAGGAATTTTTTGCAATTATCAATATAACTCAACCAGCTGAAGCTACATAACATGTTTTATTAATTTAGGTTAATAACTAAGGGAGATATACAACTTTACTTATCCTCATATGAATAACATGGGGGCCGAATATGAAGGTTTGCTGCTAAGAGGAAAATCAACAAAAGACTTGTTTTTGTGCAAATATCAATGTACCACAACTAAATGAAGCCACATATACCAAAAGTTTCATCAATATACATTCATAAATAATCGAGATATAAAAATGTATTTATTCCCTATAAGGATAACATCGGACAACGTACTGTGTTAAGAACTTTGAATATATCTGCAATAGTTGGACGTAGAACAACAATTAAAACACCAAAATGATATTTTTGTAGAGCTAAACTTATTGGTAAAAAGAAATGTGAAGTTGTTTGTAAAATTATCTGAGGAAAATCCATAAACCTTTTTCCCATAAGAAATGTTATGGACACGTTTTTTTACTTTTCTCCACAACCACTTAACTTAGGTTAATGATTCAAAACACTTAATTATTTGTTTTTTAAGCTCTATAAAATGGCTATAACCATAATTGAGTGTTTTAAATCTTTTAGAGTAAAAAATTCAAACAATCGATTTTTGGAAAATTTAAAACCCCCATAAAACCCCTTTTCTATAGTCCGATCAATCTAGTTTTTTAATTTAAAGTCATAAATGTTACTCTCCACATTTGTTAACGCACACACACACTCCACAATAAATTAACGTACTTTGACCTCTGTTTTGAAAAAAAATCAAAATCAATAACAGCCAAAAGTCTTGGATGAACTAAAAGCATTTCTTTGACACTCAAATAAATAATTCTAGAAATGTCAACAAAACCACTTGGAATATAATTAATAGTGATGAGGTATCAAACAATAATAAAATAACCATTGACAATATTAATCTGCAATTAAATGGTAAATTTACAACTTAAATCATTTTGCTAACCTCTTTAACAATTGTTTTACTGATGTAACTTAGATGCAATATGTAAGACACTCTGCCATGAATTACTGATCTGGATTTGAACTATTTAACTGAAAGTATTTTTTTTATTTTTTATTAGGTCGTTTAAATATACTCCTGTGGATGAAAATTAAATTAAATACCCCCATCGCAGCAAACCTGCATACTCAGTGAATTTCCAATGGAGATATAAATGTCTTAATACTACATAAAGCCACTTACCAAGTTTCATAAAAATATATTCACAAATAAACAATAACAATTTTAATTATTCTCCATAAGAATAACATTGGGGCTGAGTACGCAGGTTTTCTACATCAACGAACATAAAAAATGGGTTATTATGCTAATATCAATAGAACTTAACTAGGTGAAGTCATATTTCAGTTTTTATTCATTTATGTTCATAACTAAGGGAGACATAGCAATTTAATTATTACATGGGACTGAGTACGCAGGTTTGCTGCTACGGAAGCCTTTGGCAAAAAATTGTTTTTTGAGCAAATATCAATAGAACACAACCAAATGAAGCCATATACCAAGTTTCATCAGTATACGTTCATAAATAAGCGAGATATAAAATTTGTCTTTTCCTCCATAAGAATAACATTAGACAACGTACTGTGTTTAGCACTTTCAATATCTCGGAAACTAATTGAAGTATAGAAATGATCAAAATATCAAATTGTGTGTTTTTTTAAGCTGAATCCAATGGTAAAAACTAAAATTTAACTACTTCAAAAATTATATGTAAAAAATTCAAAAAACCCATTTTTGGGGTACAAACCACCACAAAATACCCCTTCGGGTAAAGCGATCTGGCTGGTGTTCGAACTTAGTCATAAATGTTGTTTTACACGTTTATACCAAATTTCATCAAAATCGGATCATTTTTATGAGAGTTATCATGCTTACGGACACACATATATATATATATATATATTCTAATCCAGCTATCTATCAGACGTCATTTTAAACTACCACCCTGCGGCGTCATGCCTTAATCGGCATGTATATTAATATTTTATTAAAGTATATTACATTTAAGCTCCCTAGTAACATATTGCTGTCGTCAGATTCTTAAAATTCCAAAAAATAAGATTTTAACTACTTCCCTAACAATCTGAACTCATTTTAAACAAGTTACTTTACAGCGTCACTCGTATATTTCTATCTAGTCTAGTACCATTGGGGCGTCATGCTGTATTTTTTCTTTCTGGAATGCATACCTTATGGCATCATGGTGTTGCCGGATTGAAAACTTCGACACAGATGTTTAATTGAGATTGCAAGGCTACTGCTTGAGTTTTGGAATTCTGTCAATCACCCGTTTTAACACGGCATTATGTTTAAAGTAATAAACTAAAATTTAATCACGTCATCGTGATTAGAGTCAAGAAGTATAGGTAATCAACACTCTACAAAAGATGATTCAATAAAATTGTATTGTATACTAACGATAACTATGTGCACCCATCCTTCGTGCGGATTGACGACTTAGTGACCGTTAGCAGAAAATGCTATCTTCTAAATATAACCTTAAAATAAAATAAAATGACGAAAATAAATCGATTAAAAAACTTAAAATCTGCTGGAATGTGGCGTAAAAAATTAGTTATATTCTAAAGAAAGGTTAGGTTAAAAATACCGTGACGCTTAATTTGTATCAATACTTATTTAACGTGCTAGTGGTTATTTTGTGAGCAGGACTCCTTCAGTTTTAAACGATGTTAATGTTTTCTGTGTCGTTGGAAGAGCTCAACGTAAAATTGTTCACATTTTTAAAAAATCGTCTAGTTTGGCTTATATTAGTATGTAAGATTAAAATTGGCACAGGACACATTTGATTTATAATTAAAAGACTGATTAGAGTAAACACAATTTATCACCAAGATCATTTATGTTTTTACTCAAACAGTAACCCAACATTTATATTGTGTTGTAATCCTTCTCTGCGATTCAACAACTAGTAAAATACAAGTAAAAAACGGGCAGAGCCATCGTACTGTAGCCCACGGTTAGTAGCCTAGACTAGTAATGTAGTCTATTCGGCCATCGCCATCGACCCTCGGGTAGCGTAACTTCGTAGCGCGCTGGCGCGTGACTCTCCAGTTGACTGTACAGTAAAAATATCTACTATCGTTACATACGCTATTCCACGCATTCTACTATTAAGTCTCGAGACTCTTCTAATGGATTAAAATAAACATGTTTTACGTGATTTGAAAGTTATATCAAATTAAGCATATTATGTTCCAATCAAAAATGAAATCAGCTGTTTTTTTATTCTTAACATGTCTTTACGGGTTGAAGAAATTAATTTTAAAGCAGAAATATGTTCAATAAAGATGGATAAATTATATTAAAATCGCCTCAGTCATGGAAGTATAAAGACAATTTTTTTACAAACCTGCAGAATGTATTTCACTTCACGTTTATTAGAGAAGTACATCGGTGTATTCGTATTTTGATCCTGATTAGAATGGTTTGCATAACTAAGTTAACAGATTTTTATAATGGGAAGTCAGGTATTGACAATGCTTAAGTTAAATTAATAGATGCAATCCGGCCTCATAGAGTTACGTGAGCTAAAGTGTATGCAAACCCGTTGGATATCGTAGATCGTAGGTAGAAGTTTCAACCTCGTACCTGATTAACAATCCCGGAATTTAGGGATTGTCCGATGTCAATCTCCGTCCGATTCCAAACAGTCCGATGGCCTGTCCCAGGATTTCGTAATTCTGGCGACGCGTGGGACCATGCAGTTGCGATTCTCGGCGTACAAAAATACAATGTCCATAGATTTACAAGAGGGGATGGGCCGATTACTCATCAAATAGATGGTCTATCAGACCATTTCATAAATTAAGATCAAATATTATATTATGGTCTGATGGACCATTGACTATAATGGCAAACAAAGCTTAAATTCAAAACAAAGCATAAAAAAGCAAAGAAAGCATATTGACTCTATCCATAAAATAACGTAATACATTGACGAAGGGTCGATTACAAATCAAATAGATGGTACATTGACCCCCAAATGAAACGTATTTAGAATAAAGTTATAACGGGTCGATGTACCATCTGTTTGATGTGTAATTGACCCTACACTTTATGTTATTAGAGTTTTAAACGCATGGTTCGATTACACATCATATAGGTGGTACATCGACCCCAAATCAAACATATTTAGAATAAAGTTATAACGGGTCGATGTACCATCTATTTGACGTGTAATCGAGCCATGCTTTTACAAATTTAATAATATAAAATGTAGTTACATTATTGAATTTTTAAACGCATGGCTCGTTTACACATCATATAGATGGTACCTCGACCCCCAAACAAAGCATATTAAGATTAAGGTTTTTAAAGGGCAATGGACTATTTATTTGATGTCTAATCGACCCTTTGCTTATTTATTTAATATAATATTAATATTTTTAATTTTGGGGCCGATGGTACATCGAGCCTTATTTTATTTTATTAGAGCAATATACGAACTAGGTCGATGGGCCGTTTATTTATTTTTAATACTTTTTTACGTTACATCAAGTACTACTCTTTAGAAAAAGCGAAGGGGCAAAAAAGCTGAGTATATGCACCTGCTGAGCGCATTTTTAATAAATAAATAGTTGCTCAGGAACCACTTGAAGTTAAACTTGAAATTACCATATTATATCCACATTATATATTGTATTATACCATATGCCATGTAAGGTATAATTAATACCACAGAGAAGAAAGAATCAGAGAGATCGCTAGTAGTGTACACCTCAATGGAAGTTAAGGCTAATTTATCGTGAGCTCAGGTTCAGACTTTCTTGCCACTTCATCAGATTGGAGAAAGGATTTAGCACAACTCAAAACTGATATTGCACTTCTGGTTAAATTCATGATATTGAGGTTATAAAAAGTGAGTTAGTCAACAACGGTCCAACAATTACTTCAGCGTGCGTAAAATAAAGTGCAGCATTAATAACAAAATAGGTAGACAACAATCGCTAAGATAACAATTACGGCAGTTCATATTAGTCAGCAAACTAAATTTGCGGTTAAATATTTTAAATAAAAAATTCCAATTCAGTATATGTTTTATTTTAAAATTTAGTTCTAATCCCTTTTTAAAGTAGGAACTATTACCCAACTCATAGCTGAGGCTTCCGTAAGTCTCATGATATCGGCTGGCCCAGGCAGCCTGCACACATCGTTGCCTCCCTTATCACGCATCTGCATCTTATCTAACAATACAACAGTTCACCGCAGCGAGCGTCGCTGGTTCACTGCCCCAATTCTCCCACTCTGCTGATACCGTTGCCGAATGTCTTGCCGCTATCTCTACCCAGTTCTTATAACATTACACCCTTTTCTTAATAACTTCTTTGGATAGAATGTGTGGCAACTGATCATTGGACATTTTTAGGCAGTGCATTGTGTAATTTGTATCCACTTCAAGGTGAACCAAAAAAGCTTTTCGTCCTCTCCCGTTTCTAACGAAAAAAAAAATTTAGTGTTTTTGAAGGCAGACCCAAAATACGCTTTATAAAAAAAGTAAACGTTGCTCTACTTGGTATGTTCTTCAAAACATTATACCTGTGCCACGTAACACATTATTGATCTTGTCATTGCCCTAAAAAACTCAAATTTTGCCTCCAATGGAATTTATTTGTTTCCCGTAAAGCTCACCTACGTATGATTGATGGTATTTTTGCTGTTTCTAACCTTTGGTGTGTGTTTAAAGATAATGTTGGTTGGAGTGTCACCCTAAGATATTTATAACTATTCACACATTCAATTTCATCCCCTTTTTATCGCCATCTTTCTTGAACATCCAGTCTACCCCCCTAACGAAAACTAATATTTTTTATTTTTCTAAATTTATCGTAAGACTCCATGTCTCACAGTATTTTCCCAAATTATTTTTCATGTATTGTAATACAACTATCAAGGCGGCTGCCAGTACAATGTCATCTGTATGTAGTTGGGTGTTAATATTGGTTTCCCCGAATCTACAGTCGCCGTCAATCATTGAAGAAAAGAGTGAACAGATGAAATAAATACAAATATTACTTACTATTGGAATGGTAACACCCTTCTCTTAACTCCTTCTCCGTTTTTACAACACATGAAAAATAAACCTGTTTTAGAGGGGTGGGGGGGGTAGAGGGACGGGGTGATGATCAGGTGGAGAGGTTTCAGGCATAAATAGAAAGGCTATACTGATTACTGGAATGGTAACGCCCATCTGCTATCCATTTTAACTCCGCGTAAAAAAAATACCTGGAAGTGAGGATGGGGGAGGGGATGGGAGAGCGAAAGAGAGAGAGGGGCAGAAAGATAAGCGCAACAGTACCCAATTTTTCATATATTTGTCGAATTTATATATTAAAAAGTTATTTGGTCGAATTTCGACCATTGGGCGATCTCTAGTTAAATATTAATGCACAGTCAAGGCAATGCAGAGTATCATACTCAGGATGCTTAAAGCTTTTAATCCCTCTGGTTTAATGCTAATTCAAAAGTAACTTTTTACTTGAAACTTTAAAAAATTATTTTTGCGGATGCATTTGATATTTTCACACACAAAAATATTCTTACAAAGGTTTGAATGGTTGAATGGATAAGGTTGGAAATTTAGTAAAAATCAGTTATATTGTTGACGTTTGAACATTATTTTCAAGTTAAGTTTACGTGATGATGACATAATGAAATATTATCTTCATCATTGGCTTTCATCTCTTCCTACGTTATTTTAAATTGTGTGTGTATGGTGTGGGGTGGCGGGGGGTGGGAGTAATTGGAGAATTCAGTATTGCCAACAATGATATACCCACATCCCGAAACCCTCCGAGACCAGGGCAGTGCTGATCGTATTGAGTAAATTGATTCAAAAGAAACATCTTTACCTTTAAACTATTACCAAATCCAGAAATATAATACAGAAAAAACATAATCACGAAAAAAGAGGCCACAAGATATCCTACCAGTATTATTATATTTTTTATTAATTGTACTATCCTATCCAGGATAACCTCAAATACTTAGGACTACTCAGTGTCCTACGTTAACTGACTTTCGTAACCAATTATAATTTTGATACTATTATTTAATACTTTGTGTTTTTGGCTGTTTCTTCGTAATATTTTATAAAATATCACATTAAGTTTTGTAGAACAAGAACAAAAAACTTAACTTAAATCTGCTTGAACGAAATCCGAAACTTCCAAGTACGGCAAAGCATGGCGGATATTAAAAGAATTACGGGGTTAGATGAGAGGCTTACAAATTATAGCTCAAGATCATGATCATATATTGCCGATTGCAAATATTCAATTTAGCAACATAAGGTTCTCTACAATGCCGTCAGTAGTTATATTTAAAATATTATCTGTCCTGTTATTGGATAGGGCAGGTTTATGAAATACGCACACATCAATCAAAATGATACAAGTTAGTGAATGAATTTGGGTTTGAAATTTAGTTTGAACGTATACATTTTACAACTAAAAATTTAGTGAGTTGGGGGGTATACACATATGTTTCAGCCGTAAATTAAATGTTAATAGCTAATTATGTGAAAAGCTAAAAACCCTGTTTAGAACTTAATAATTGTAAGCTGACACAGAAATTGATATAGGTCAGATAGATTTCTTTATCCTGATAAATGTATGCATAGACATGTCAGTAATATATTGTAAATAAGAGTTAATAAATGAAAAGGCCTGCTTTTGATGCTAGAAATATGAACTTGTAAATGATAACTGATGAATGTACAACGTTGCCATATTTCGTGACGCCATAAAATTATAATGGTCTACTGACGCGTGAAGGTGGTATATTGAATATACAGTATATCTGAAACAACATGAGCGCTCCTTGCAGCGTTCTCGTGAAACTGCTTGTCCAAAACGCCCAGATAAACTATCTATGTTATGGCATCACAAACTTTAGGGAAACTAATTAATAACTAATTAATGAGTGGAGCAAAAAAGATAACTCTTATATCATTATGTTTCTTTTAATCTGCTCTTCAATCTTGAGGAGTTTGAGAACTGTCACTTATTTTTTCCCGGAAATAACATGGAAAAACCATATGGCATCAAATATACGACGCCACATTGTTTTTTGACGCCGCAAAGATAGGGAAAATCTTTCACATTGACGCCATATGAATAGAAAGATATATATATACAGTATATATATACTGTATATATATATATATACTGTATATATATATACTGTATATATATATATATATATACAGTTTCGAACAAATGGTGTTTTTGGGGTCTGGGGACCTCAAAACGAAAAGTTATCATGGTCCATGGCCTAGGTCTTACCATGCCGACTACGGTAATAGCTTCTTCCCTATAGGGGAAATTCGCTAAAATATAACCAGTTCACTCAAAAATAAAATGTCAAGTGGTCATGATGATGTGGCTGATACTTTGTTGAAACCACTTGCACATTTGGTAAACTTCTCTTTTGTTTCTGGCTTATTACCAAGCCAGTTAAAAATTGCTAAAGTAATCCCATTGCATAAGAAGGGTGAGGTTACAGAAATCTCCAACTACAGACCTGTTTCACTTCTTCCATGTTCCATATAAATCAAAAGTTTACGAGAGGGCAATGCAAACCAGATTAGTTGATTTTTTAAACATAACTTATTTTATAATTCACAACACGGGTTTAGAAAAGGTAAGTCTGTATAATATGACAGCTGCTATTGATTTTACTGAATCTATCATATAGAATCTGTTGATAATAATGAAAGTGTATTAGGTGTTTATATGGATCCCTCAAATCGTTCAATTACCAGGCCTGCCCAGAGGGGGGGAATTCCCAGGGGCCCGGCCTCTTTGGGGGCCTTGGCGGGTGGTTGATTTTTAAAAACTGTAATATACTTACTCTTGGTTATCAACAAGACCCGAAGTATAAGAAACAAACTGACTATTGAAACAAACATACCTATTTAAACACACATATAAGGCGTGTGTGTTTAAATAGGTATGTTTGTTTCAAAATAGGTGATAATTCAAAATATTTAACATCATAAATAGGAAGGGGTAAAGGGGGCCCATACTCTCATTTGCCCAGGGGCCCGATATTTCTTGTTAAAAAAGATGGAAAGCTTTGACAGGGCCGGATTTAGATGTTTGCCGCCCCTGTGCAAAATTAACACTGCCACTCCCCCCCCCCCACACCCACTTGTTTCACGTTTCACATTAGATAATGTTAAAACAAACACTAACAGTGACAGTAGCATGGACGTAATTTAGGGGGGGCAGTTGCCCCCCCAATAATTCGGAAAATATTATTGTAATATGTGAAAAGTCACAATAATCACGATCACAACCGATTTTGCCCCTCCAAACAAAATACTAAAATTACACTTATGCACGGTAATTAATAATAACGGTAGTCGACAATAAGTCCGGGTGCATCGCAGTCACGTTTATGAACCAGAGGCGGATCCAGCCAGGGGGCGCGGGCGGCGCACACCCCCCCCTTGGACTCAGAAAATGTTTAATTAATGGGTATTACTGTGACGCTGTCTGTCGCTGTACTCGTTTTTGTTTTCAATATTTGCAAATTTAACCCAAATAGACTGTCTGGTGCTGCGGTGTGTGCCTCTAGGATAGCAATATCAAAATATCACCTCTGGTTGTATTACTAAGTTTTTTTTTTTTTTTTTTTTTATTTGCCGCCCTCCAAGATTTGCCGCCCTGAGCAGCTGCACATATTGCATATGCCTAAATCCGGCCTTGAGCTTTGGTAATAAAATGGAATCCTCTAAAATGGTTTTATTCCTCCTTAAATAATAAAAATCAGTTTGTTGAAATAAAATCTAAGAATAATAACATTGAAGTACGGTAAATTCATTAAAATATACTTACTATTAAAAAAGGCGGAACCTCAAGGATTAATACTGGGCCCAATTTTACTTTTAAGTAACATAAAAGAGATGCGCCAGTTTACTGTAAATTCTGAAAAAAGTAAGTTATGCCTATATGCAGATGATTCAAATTTGAAAATATCCGGCAAAATATCAGATGAATTGCAAATATCAGCATTCATGGAATTAGAAAACATAAAACTATTCCAACAAACAAATCACCTTTTTCTAAATACTTCAAAAACAAATTTATGACATTCTCAGCTAAATACAATACAAATAAACCTCAACCCAACTATTTAACAATTGATTCAATATCAATAATAGGGTCCAGACAACGTTTTTGGGCCTGCATGTAGATGAACACTTTAATTGGAATTTTCACTAGACCATTTTTTTAAACAACTCAATTCAGGACTGTATGCATTGAAACGACTGTCATACTTATTTAATTTAGATGCTCTTAAAAAATATGTTTTGCCCATGTTCATTCCCACAAATTTTATGGTACTGCATTTTATGGTGCAGCTTCAAAGCAAAATATAATTTTAATAGGACAAAAAAGAGCCATAAGAATTATGATACTACTAAAATTTGATGAATCAGTGATCTGAAATTATATTTTAGAGATCTTAATATTCTAAAAATTAATGGAGCATACATTTTTGAAACAATATGTATTGCGAGAGATCAAAAGATAACAACCAAAGAGCCTTTTGAAATTCATCATTACAATACTTAGGTACAAAAGAGATATTTCAACCTCACTCCACTAGAATTATATAAGAAAAAAACAACTTAGATTGGATTGTTGTTTCTTTAAAAAATTGCCAAACAGCATGAAGGATGAATCAGACACTAAATTATTTCAAGTAAAATTAAAACAATTCCTAATAGATATATTATTCATTATTCCTCTTTATTCATTAGAGGAGTACCTGCTAATTTGTAACCTTTAGGTACAAATGGGCCTTGGCTTATTAGTGAATTTCCTATGGAAAAGTGAACTATTAGCATGATCCGCACGGTGAGATTTAAGCCCGGGACCACCATAGAAGTTCTTAAAGTGACCCCCTGATCACTTTTTGAGGGGTCTCTAAAAACTTTATATATTTATATATATATATATATATTTATTTATTTATTTATTTATATATATGTATTCACACTCTAGTGGTCGCAATTTTTGTCCGATTTACTTCAAATTTGGTAGAGACATTCCTTTTTATAATCAGTTTGACATGTTTGTTGGGCAAAACAATCTGAAAACTCTAACCCCCTTTTTTGGGATTTTAAGTTTTCAAATTTTGAGTTTTTGGGCCCAAAAAGGATCAGAAAGCCCCAAACGTACACTTATTGCACATTAACTTACTGTATGTAAAAAGCCAAAGATTTTAAGCCCTCCCTCATCATTCTATCACAAGTACTTACCGAGTTACTAAAGAAAATGTTAATTTTCAAAATAAAGTACGTTGTCTCATGGGGATTTTTACACTGAAAAAGGCTGTTTTTCATATCTTTATCTTTATGTTTTATCACCCATGCCCCTATAACAACTTGTTATCCTGACAATACCTCCTTCTAATTTTATAATGTGCAACATTGGCATCCTATTAGTGAATTTAAATATAACCAGGAGCATCTAAACAGCAAAAAAAATTGTTTTTTCAATTTAAAAAAAATTTAACCACTGTTAGTTTGAACCCTTTATTTGACCTTTTTAAGGTTTTAATGCGGAAATTCACTTCCCTCACGTAAGCGTGCTGCGTGCGATCTCGTTGTAATTATGTCATCAGAATTTTGGTCATCAGGAAAAAGTAATTTTTAAATATTTATTTTGTTCCATTATTAATTTAGCCTAAGTTTTGACATCATTTTTTGTACGTTGTGCATATATTTAAATAAAGATTATTTTGTTGATTGATCGATTGGTTGATTGATTGTGTGTCACTCAGCAGATTTTATTACCAAAGGCAGATAATCAGGGCCAGTTCAATAAAATACTTATGATTGTCAACCACACTGCTGTCACTGTCATTACAACATTACAAGTGTAGGGAAGCCACGCCTATTTGACAGGAGAGAAAGTGTCTGTACTTAAAGGAAACCTCTCCATGCACTTGGGGGTAAGGAGGCGGTCTCATTACCAGCATAGGCGTGTGCACGGTGGGTGCTGTGGGTGCCGCGGCACACACGGTAGCTACAAAGAGGGCTTGAGGGGGGCGACAAAATAGATGATTAAATAAATGTTCAGATGTTAGTATGTCAAACAAAATAAGTATAATGTAAGAAATAAGTATAAAATAATATATGTAAGTTTTTGCTTTAATAGTAAGTAATACTGGGAGTATTATTTGAACACAGTTAGGTAGGTAGTATTTACAAATGCCAATTCAATTAAAATCGACGTCCAAAAGAAGAACTGTCATCTGATATTTTCCCAAGACGATCGGCAGATTTCTTGAAAACCGAGTTCCGGATGTAAGTACATTATATACCCCTTCGCCCTACTTTTATTCATTGTTAGGCGGAAGTTTATAGGAAAAGTATATGCCACAATGGTTTAAATTTTGAGTATAATAGATATAGTACTTTTATATCGCTGTTTATTTGAACTTTACTTTTCACTTTGAGTGCACCCATAGAACTGAACACCGGCCACACCCATAGATCACCCATAGAACATAGTGCACCAAAAGCAATGGACAAAATAAAACAATATAAAAATATCAATATAAATAATAATTCCATCGCTATCATCAGTTAGGTATAGTACAACCAAGTACATTTTTCTGAGAAAGATAAATTCTGTGATAAATTCTGTATCTTCTTGTATTTTAACTTTTTTTAAGTGCTTGATAGCCATTGTACCCAGTTTATTGCTAATTGTTATATTGTTTTAAAAACCTTTAAGGTAAACTCTTTTATCGAAAAATTGGAGTGACGTGCAGGACACCGGCCTGAGTGTAATCTAGATTATTTTAGTATATAATACAAAACAAGTAACATTATGATATTTTGTAAACTAAATATACCTATGAAGACACAATATGTATTGCATTGAATATGATTAGCACATATTTGTGTCAAGGAGGAGTAAACTATTAGATTACATACAATAATTGACGTATTCAATTATTTGGCAGATAAATAAGTTCTTAGAGCAGCAAGATTGGGGGGGTGCATTTTTCAGTTCCGGCACCCACTCTGATCGGACTCTGTGCATGCATTTGATCACGAACTGGACTGATTTGAATGTACTTGTATGCAAGTTTACCTGGATAAAGTGGGACCTGAGTTTGAAACATTAACAAAGTGAACCCCTCTTCATGTGTGCTGTAATTTATTCCATTTGCTTGCATTGTTTTTCATCTCTGATATAAATGTGTGGTTGTTTTTTTTTTTTTTTTTTTTTTTTTTTTGTATACGGTTCTAGGTGAATGGTTATCAGCTAGCTATAATTTTTGGCTAAGGAATATTATTTTGAGAATTTCAGGATCTTAGAAACTAAACTCTCAGAAACTGTCAATGAAAAAACTATTATTATTACTATTATTGCAATAAATGACTCAAGATATGATAACATATAAAAGTAACATTAATAACGTACAACATTTGGATAAATATATATATGTATGACTACAACATTTTTTCACCCACTACTGGTAACATAACGTTAATATAAATACTTATTTTAATACACATTTTAATTACATACTATACAAATACTCAGTATAGAAATAATAAATACATATTATTTTATGAATATATATATATATATATATATATATCATAATTATAGTCATTTTTATATGGCTGATGTTAAGTAATTTAAGATAGAGAAACAAGTATTTAAAATTTACAGATTTTTTCCTATGCAAATGACTCAAAACTAATACAAATTTGATGAGCAATTAGGTCACTAAAAATATTTCTGGTAGAAATACAAACAAAATATACATTATTAACATAAAGTATTGTGTTTGTTATTTTCCTTTGTTTAAACAATTTGTATTGGCAAAAATATGTAAATGTTAAATACATTTTATATAAATTAAATTATTAAACATTAATCATTAATTAAGTTCTTTGTGCCATATATAGTGTAGCAGTGTTTTTTGGTTGTGTTAGTTACCTATTAATATTTATTATAAAAGGTAAAACATACGTTTTTGCTTTAAATAAATTATAGGGGCAAGCAAAGGTACCATCCCAAACTTTGTACTGGGTATATGGAAAAGGTTTCACATAAAAACTTTAAATACCCCCGTTACAGCAAACTTGCCTACTCAGCAAATTTCCAATGCATAAATATGTATCTCACTACCACATATAAAGCCACTTACCAAGTATAACAATACATTCATAAATAATTTATATATAATATTTTATTTAACCTCCATAAGAATAACATTAGGGTGGAGTATGTAGGTTTGCTGCAAGAAGGAAGATAAGAAACGTATTTTTACAATTATCAAAATAACTGAATAAGGTGAAGCTTCATATTAAGTGTTATTAATTTAGGTTCATAACTAAAGGAGATATAAAACATTACCTATTCTCCATAAGAATAACACACTAGGACTGAGTATGAAAGTTGCTGCTTCAAGTAAAATAAACAACAAATTGGTTTGTGTGCAAATATCAATATACCAGAACTAGGTGAAGCCACATACCAAGTTCCATCAATATACATTTATAAATAATCTAGATGTAACATTTTATTTATTCTCCATAAGAATAACATTGTACAACATATTGTGTTTAGCACTTTGAATATCTCCACAACAGTTGGTAGTAGAACAACAATTTAAATACCAAAATGATTGTTTTTTAAAGCTGAACTAATTTGGAAAAAACAAATATGAAGTTTTCAACAAAATTAATAATTTCTTTATCTTATGTTTATTTTATGGGTTATTAACTAAGGAAACTCTTAAAACCTTTTCTCTATAAGATTTAACATTAAATTCGCTAAAACTTAAAAAATAGTAAGTATCACAATGAAATTCACCATTCACTTTTGAGGGATATAAACAAAATTTATGGATAGCAAAAAAATTGTTCATAAGCCAAAATTATTTATTTATTTTTTAGCCAAAATTGTGATTTTCAAAAAAATCTTTTCGGCTTCAACTCTAAAGAGGGTGTAAATTGTTTTTTCTATAAATTTCCTTTGTACAAAAACCTATGCGTGAGCTATTATAATCAAGCAAACAAAAAAATATATTACCACTTTGCAAACATAATAGCAAGTCTTTCTTGTTCAGATATAAAGTTGTTTAGTTTTGTACATATTTTATATGTTTTGCAAAATAAATTAAGCCTGTTTTATCAATAAGCATAGCTATACATTCGAAAACAAAATGTCTCCTATGGTAAATGGAATGCATTTCTTGTGTCATTACCTTTTGGTAGACAGCTTATTGAAAGAAGTAAGTTACTGTCTACTCCTAAACCCATGTATATAGGCTTATTTTTTCTCAGTGAGGGTAATAAATCAAAATAACTATTTGATGTTTTCCCAACTAAGTTCTCCAAAACATTTAGAGACGTATCATTTACCTTCAAACCTATAGTGAATATGATTTTTTTGCTTAATAGAAGACAATTAAACTGATTACTTATTTCACTTACTGTCACAAAACTGTCTTTTAAATTCTTATAATCTAAATGATAAACAACAGAAAATAGTAACCGATAAACATATTTTTCACTAAACTTAGTCCATCGAAACCTTATCAACTTCTCAAAAGTAGAATAAAACCAATAGAGAGCTCTTTTAAACTGAACTGGATTCGCAGATAAAGAGAGTGTAATTGATTTGAAGAAATTGACACATTTAGAAAGAAGGGCTTTGTCTGGTAGATAAATTTCATCATAGTATTTCTTCAACTTTTGGCCAACCATATGTTTAACCTCTAAATTAGGCAATTTAAAAGTAATCAGCGATGATTTTTCAGAACCCATCTGCTGAATATTAGTAAGATAGCCTTGTTCTAAAAGAAAATAAAATAGAATACTTTCGGGTATTCGTTCTTCTGACTTATCTTTGACCAAAATGTCTCTCATGTTGATCAAATCGTTAATTGTAAAAACCTCATTACTATCCATATCAATTACATTTCCTTTAGCTAACGCTTCAATTTTCTTCCTCATAAAGTTTATTTTACAAAACACTTTGAGATACCTCATGAAATCAACTTTGTGAGCATGAATTTTAAACAATCTTGTTTTTAGAAAATTTAAAACCGAATTGAAGCTGAAAACACAATCCCCCTTAAGACTGATAAAACCACCATAAAAAGCATAGAACAAATCATTCTCATTTTTATTTAATTTTGGAATAGAGTTCAGAAGCAGCTTCTCAATCTCATTCTTAGATAATCCAAAATATTTTTGTAATGTATGATTACCTAAGAATCTATAAGAATGAGTGTCATCAAACTTGTAAATTCCTGCTGCTGTGATATAAGATTTCCCTAGGATTACTGCTTTACATTGGTATTTGTTACCAGTATTCAAAACTGTTGCTATAATGTTCAAGTTGAATTTCAGAACACGGTTCAGCTCTTTACCATCTTTAACACCGAACATCGCATCTGAGGAGGGATGGTCATAGTTGTCTATGAGTACAAAAATTGTCCTTCCTGCAAACTGTTTGTTTAATAATATTGAAAGTTTGTGAAGGGCTTTAGTTACATCTTGGCCATAAAGTTCTTCATATTTCCCATTAATATCACTCCATTTTTCAACAAAACGCTTTTCTTTCAATGTCAGCTTTTCACTTTTACATAAGTATTTATGTTGGGCAATAGCATTATGGATTATTTCCCTAAAGCATATGACTGAATATTCAGAGTCCTTTATTTTGTGTTGACACTTAAAATCAACATGAATAATAGGATATTTTCCAAAATGTCTATCCATTAATTTCTTATGATGAGTTACTTTCAATGAGTTTCCTATAAATATTCGATAATTGTCTGTATCATTCACAAAATGTCGTTTTCTAGTTGCTTTGGTCAAAGTGTGTCCTTCGTCATTGACTTGTAGCTCTAAGAATGTTTTTAACAATTTGAGATTTGTGGATTTCCCCCATCCAGAAGGAGCTGTTATTAATATTTTTGCTGGTGATTTCAAAACTTCTTGTATAAATAATGATTTGTCCACAAAATATTTTCTTTTTACTATGGCTTCAAAGTCATCCTCAGCTTCATTAGAAAGTCGGTCTTCAGTTGCCTGAAAATTACAACTTTACAATAATGTGATAGAGACACTAGATCTGGTTGATCTAGGATTAGACATTTAAAGTTTATCAAAAAGTTATTAGGGGAGGGAAATTAGGAAACAAAATTGGATAAAAATGAAAAAACTTAGAGAATAAATACTTTTGCTGGGAAATGTTATATGAGTCAGCAAATACCCCTCATTCAAATACCAAGTTTTCTATTTCGAGTGAAGTGAGCCTCCGCCGCCATATTTGATTTTTCTCCATTTTACATAGAAATGTAAGTTACTATTTATGAAATTTCTCAATAAATGGTGCAGTTTTTATCCAATTTAGACCAAATTTAGATAGTACGTGTCATAAATACAATAACAAGTAATTTAATTGTCTAAAAAGTATAACAATTGTATTGCACAAAATACCGATTATTTTATTTTATCCTTATATTTTTTATAATTTATCCAAATGAAGCTATTTTATTAAAACCAGCTCAAAAAATTACAAATTTTGTTTTTTTCATCATCATTATACAATGTTTGGTTCCAGAGAAAAGTTAAAAAATACATTTTTGACAAATACATTACAGTGTATCAATCTTCTTCCTCCTATAATAACCTGTTGGAAATTACTTAAATTGCTTTATATGAGTGCCAAGGAGTTTTAATTGTAGAAATCAGTTAAAGTATATGTTCAACTGACATTGGTCTGAAAATTTATTAATTTTCACAAGAATTACATTGATTGATGCATTTTGCATCGGCAGGCTTTCTTAACATCATGATTAAAAATTCTAAAATGTTAGTTTTTAAGCTTTACAACATGAAGGCAAGTATTTCACAAAATATATTACAATTCACGGTCAACAATCTTAAAACCACATTTTTAAAGGAAATAACTCCTAAAACTACTAATTGGATCTTGAAGTGTGGGTTATGGCTTCATCAGGTTCGAGATATGGTAAGTTTAAATGTTTATTCCAAATAATTAGCAAAATCGAAAGAAAAGTTAACTTTTTATGGCACAATAAATTCAAAAATCATGTCCGCCATTTTCCAATGTGGCGGTGAAAGCTCACCTGACTCGAAGTAGAAAACTTGGTATTCCAATCAGAAGACCTCAGTGCACATTTCTAGCAAAAACATTTCTGATTGGAATTTTTCATTTTTAAAACATATTTCACTGGCCTTTTCATTATATGTAAAAAAAGGTTAAGTGAGAATTATCGAGTAACTGTAAATTGTAACTTTCTTTTGTTAGTTCTTATCTTACTAGGGAGAAAATATGCTAACAAACAATACAGAGTAACGTAGTAAAAACTTTAATATACATAACAGAGAATAAGATTAGAAGAAGAGTTTATTATTTTTTTATATTGATTAAAGCAGACTTTTTTACACAAACATTAAACAATTGTTTTGATTACAAATAAATGCAATCTTTAAAGTAATTAAAACTGTCTTAGTAAGTTAAATATTCAAACCACTTGTGTAATGAAGAAGAAACTGATAATGGAGTCTAATACAATTTTGTGAAGAATAATACAAACAAAACCTTTTACAAAATTAGAAGGCTGTATAAACAATATAATACAATGTTAAAGTGTAAAAAATCAACTAAGTGAGGTCTAGCAATTACTGCACCTCATGAATTCTCGGGTTTCATCCCGGGGCGGCCATTCTGAAATGAGTTTAAAAGGTTTCTCATCTCGCTTAGTCAAATGACAAAATGGTTTCCAAAAAGGTCTATACCCTTTTTGAGAACCATTCTCAGGAAGATAGGACTCAGAGCTACCTTAACTGGTTAAAAGATTCCCCATAAAATATGTTGTGTTGTAAATTCTGATACATGTTATAGAAAAATGTACTGTGTTTGGTACTTTTATACGAGGGTCATCTAGAAAGTAAAGAACGTTTGCTTACTGCACCTAGCACAGCTCCCCCATCACCATGATTGCGAGTGTGGCAGTCCACTCACCTCCCCACCAAATTGTGATCCGAGTCTCGATGCTGAGCGATCACGCGTCTTATTTCTACAGCAGTTCAAAATGGGGACGTCAATCGAAAATCCCAACAAATTTGAGATGCACAGTGTTATTGGTTTTTGAATGTCCTACCTAGTGAAATTTGTAGGAAAACACATAAGGTTTATGGTGAAAGTGAAAAAACAGGATCTTAAAATGTATGTAATGTGCTTTAGCGGCTGTTTTCACAATTTTTCCCTTAAGCCTTTCTTTTAAATCATCTTTAATGAGCAATGACCTGCAACTCTGATCCTCGCCTTGAACAATGTATCTTCTTTCATTAAACCTGATGCACCAATTTTCCCTGTGAAGACTCGACTTGAAGACTTGTTTGCACTTCACCTTAACTTGCTTTGGTGTTTGTCTACAAATGTCAATGTTCAGAACATTTTTTGCATTCAGAAACCAAATAACACTGCGTATCTCACACTTGGTTGGGATTTTTGACTAACGCCACCATTTTGAATCACCGTAGAAATAAGACGCGTAACCACTCAGCAATGATTCTTGGCTCACAACTTTGGTAGGGAGGTGAGTGGACTGCCACACATGCAATTGCGGTGATGGGGGAGCAGTGCTTGGCGAAGTGCACAAACGTTCTTTACTTTCTGGATGGTCCTCGTATCTAAGCAACCATTC
Organism: Allygus modestus; assembly: GCA_963675035.1. Lineage (NCBI taxonomy): Eukaryota > Metazoa > Arthropoda > Insecta > Hemiptera > Cicadellidae > Allygus > Allygus modestus. The sequence continues at coordinate 321,804,183 of OY776111.1, forward strand.
AACATAGAGTAATAATTTAAAATGCTATTATTTCTAAGCAGAAGAGAATGGTTCAAACTAAAATTTGAATTAAAACAAATCTATAGAAACATATTTTTAAACCCCCAATTTTGGAGTACAAACTTCTCCCCAAATCATCTCTTCAGATTGTGTGAGCTGTCTGGTTTTTTTCAACTTATGAAAATATATACTTATATCCATGTGCGTACCAAATTTCATCATGATCTAAGACCTAAGAACCTAAGGACCTAAGAAAGTTATCATGCCTGTGTTCACATATACTGTGTATATAAAATTTGAATTAAAACAAATCTATAGAAATATATTTTTAAACCCCCAATTTTGGAGTACAAACTTCTCCCCAAATCATCTCTTCAGATTGTGTGAGCTGTCTGTTTTTTTCAACTTATGAAAATATATACTTATATCCATGTGTGTACCAAATTCCATCATGATCTAAGACCTAAGAACCTAAGGACCTAAGAAAGTTATCATGCCTGTGTTCACATATACTGTATATATATTGAGTTTTGAACAAATGTTGTTTTTGGCATCTGGAGACCTCAAAACTAATGGTTATCATAGCCTCAGGCCTAGGTCAACATGCCAACCCTATAAGCTTATTTCCTATAAGGGAGATTAGCTAAAAGGAAAATTTATAACAATAACAGTGGTGATGTGATACTTAAACAAATTGAACCCCTTATAATTTGTATCAAGTTCTTATAGTATACTTTGTATCAAGTTCTTATAGTTCTTAAGTATTTTATCCAAAATGACTTTTATTTTTATAACTTATCTGGTGATATTATACATAGATTTAAACAAATCTTCTTGCTTGCGTTTAAAAAATGAAAATAAATAATAATCAACTTACTGGGTTAGATCCAGATCCAACAAAGAAGAACAGTAGCAAAAACAGAATAACTGAACTCATTCTCCAAACAGGAACACATATTATGGAATTTTATTGTCATTGATGAAGTACACTCAACACTAATAGTGCTTTAATTTGTTTACTGATACCATCTTATCAGGCCAATCAAAACATGACTTCATCAGATTTTGAAATGATGAATGAACAATAATCATGATAAATATTTTTCCTCGGATATGTATAAAAACTTATACATCTGACATATACTTATACACAACCTGCTCCAAACCTTGACAGAGAAAAAAATCCATTACTTAAATCATAACTGACAACACTGAGCAACTTCAATGAATAAATAACTTTTTGTTTATTAAATATAGAATATACAGTACATATGAATGTACAGTAAATTGTCTAAAATAGTTGTTTTCAGAAATATTCACCCAAATAACTTTTTGGGAGGCACTACAGAATCCGTTGCTAGACACAGTGGTTTTGAGAGGGGAAATGCTCCCATGTCCCCCCCCCAGGTTAAGTTGCAACATATTTTGAATATCCTCTGTTGGTCAATGCTAACTTGTCCTGCATATCAAGTTTAAACTAAATTGATCAGTAAATAAGAGAGAAATGGTAAGTTTTGTATTCCCTATAAGCATAATATATTAGACAATGTGTTGCGTTTACAGCGAAATGAAAATTTCAATTTTCTCCGCAACCAGCAAACGTGGAATAATAATTCAAAACACCAAATTATTTAGTTTTTTGAGCTCTTTTTAATGGTAATAAGTAATCTTTTTAACATTTATGTTTTTTTAATAAAAAATCAAAAAACAGAATTTTGGATGTTTTAAGTCCTGTGATTTCTGAACCCAAATTTTTCCAGGAATGCGGGTGGTGTAATTTTGTTGGAAATTTAAAGCTCTACTTAAGTTGAATCAAAATCATTAGAGACGATTTTGAGAAATTAGGATTTTTCATGTTTTTTAGCGGTTTTTGGGGGATAATTACCCTTAACCCTTTGCGATCGGAAGGCCAGCAGGAGTGGCCACAACGCAGTCGGCAGCCAGTCGGAATTCTTTCCGTACTAACTTGGTTCCGACGGTCGGACGGCCAGCTGTACTGGCCACGTCCCACTACGCGTCACCTCGGCATTTATCATGGCGGCTCGCTCCCCGCAGCTCGGAATTATTTTCACTGAAAACCTTCAATGTTAGCATAGGGGATTTAAATTTTAATAAAACGTCTCTCAATTCGTCTTATCTTTAACGATCGTTCATTGTTACTTAGTTAAATATACGGGGGACAAAAAACATAACCCCATTCTTACTAATAAATGTTTATACGGGATATAAAACAATTTTATTGTAGGCCTAATTATAATATAAGTGTAGGCCTATACGTAAACGTACAAGTGTTCTTATAATCATGTACATTAAAACTTAATTAAAAATACAAATAAACACAAATCTCTCGATAAAATCACCAAAACACAGTTAAAATCTGTAAGTTATAGTTTGAGCACCCAACTAAGCCTTATGCATTTGTATAATCATATGGTTTATATCATATGTACTATACTTGCATTATTTTTTATAGTAATGTTTTTTGTTGTGATTTGTGTAAAATATTTTGTTAAGTAAACCAGTTCTGTTAAAATGTAAAGAAATGTTTTATTTGATATTAGTCAAGTATGTTTAATTTCTGGTAAGTATATATTTGTCCCTCAATGAACAGCACAACAAAGGTTATGGGCCATTTAAAAGATTGAAAAATGTGTTTTATTAACAGTCCCACATTTGTTTACAAAATCTAGGCTCACAAGTTTTTCATATATGTGTAAAAATGAGTTCAAATTGTAGGATAGAAGCTTTAAAAAGGCACAACTATGACACATGGAAGATTCAAGCTAACGCGATTTTAATTCAAAACAACTTATGGGACTACGTGTCTGGTAAGAACAAATGCCCAGAGGATGAAGATGGTAAGTCAACTTGGATTGAAAAAGATTTGAAAGCTAGATCAGAATTAATTCTGATTATCTCACCAGGTGAATTAAAATTAATTAAAAACTGTAAAACTTCAAAAGAAGTATGGGATACTTTGCAAAACATTTTTCAAAGTTCAGGTCCTGCAAGAAAAGCTACCTTGTTAAAACAATTGATCGTTCATAAAATGAAGGATGGTGATAATGTTAGGGACCATGTAAATACATTTATGGATATTGTAGATAAACTTAATGAAATGGATATCACCATAAACTCAGATTTGCTTAGCATAATGTTATTGTATAGCTTGTCATCATCGTTTGACAATTTTCGAGTAGCTATAGAGTCTAGGGACACTTTACCTTCTCCTGATGATTTAAAAATCAAAATAATTGAAGAAAGTGAAGCAAGGTCAAAAGACACTTTTGGGAATAATGAGGACACGTTGTATTGTAAAAGTAAGCAACTCAAGCCTAAGAACAATTTTCATAACAATGTCAAACCTAATAAACAATTTGAGACTAACTCAAATTATAAGGTAAAATGCTACAGATGTGGAAAATTAGGGCACAAAGCTAACAGTTGTAGATCTAAACCTAATTATGGGACTGGATTTAAAGTTGAGGCTGAATGTTTTTCCTCTGATTTGAGATCTTTTGATTCAAGCACTTCCTCATGGTGTCTTGATAGTGGCTGTACGTCACATATGTGTGGGGACAAATCTCACTTCAAAAACATTCAAAGTTCAGATGGAACATTAAAACTTGCATCTAAAGGGCAGACAGCAGAAGTTTCTGGTGTCGGACAAGTTTCACTTGAATTAAGTAGAAATGACGATATTGTTCATTTGAATAATACACTATTTGTACCAAACTTGGCAACTAATTTAATGAGTGTAGGTAAAATAACTGATAAGGGATTCAAAGTAACTTTTGATAAAGAAAAAGCTATTGTTCAAAATCATGAAGGGAATAAAATTCTAGTAGCAGAAAGACAAGGCGGCCTATACTATGTCAAAAATGCAAAACTGATCTTGGCAGGTGAAAAATCTAATTTTTCAAAACAGAATGAAATCTTAGATTGGCACAAAAAGTTAGGACATTTAAATGAAGCGGACTTAAAAATAGCTTTGAGAAATGAAGTTGTAAATGGTTTAAGTTTTAATCTTAAAGACCATATTGAAGACTGTGAAACTTGTATTAAGGGAAAGTTAACTCAAACTCCATTTCCCACTAGAACAACTCCAAAGAATGTTGACCTATTAGAGGTTATTCATTCAGATATTGTAGGTCCAATGAGAGTTTCTTCACCGGGTGGTAATAGGTATTTTGGTACATTCATAGATGAAAACTCTAGGTACTGTTCTGTGTATTTTTTAAAGAGCAAGGATGAAATTTTCAAATGTTTTAAAGAATTCAAAAATGAAATGGAAAATCAAACAGGTAAGAAAATAAAATACTTACAAACGGATAATGGAACAGAATATTGCAATAGGGAATTCGACAAATTCCTGAAGGAAAATGGGATAAGAAGAAGACTAACAGTTCCACACACACCTCAACAAAATGGTCTGGCAGAGAGAAAGAACAGAACTTTATTAGATATGGCTAGATGTCTATTAATAGAATCAAATCAACCAGAAAATATGTGGGCTGAGGCTGTTAACACAGCAAACTACATTAGAAATCGATGTCCTTCAAAATCAACTGGGAACTCGACTCCATTCGAAAAGTGGGTTGGGAAGAAACCATCTGTTCGTCATTTAAAAATATTTGGCTCAAAGGTGTTTGCACTGGACAAAGCACCAAGGAGGGGGAAGTTTTACCCCAGAGCTGATCAAGGAGTTTTTGTTGGTTATGCGAGCACTTCAAAAGCATACAGAATTTGGATACCTCAGCAAAGGAAAATTATAATTGCTCGAGATGTAAAAATTTTGTCAAAAATGTTTTATGAAAAAAGTGAAAATGATTATGAACTCCTTCATGAACAGACAAAAATCCCAAAAGATGACAAAAACGAAGATGTGATGACAAAATGTGATGAAAAAGAAGAAGACTTTGTAGATGTTCCTATCAGACGTGAAATCAAAATTGATGATTATGTACTCGACCATGAAGATTCATCTGAATATGACAGTAGTAATGAAGACAACAATTTTGAATTGCAAGATGATTTAGAAGATCAGAATGATGGTTTTGAAAGTGCAAATGAACAACCTGAAAACGTTGAACTAAAATCTCAAGAGAAAAGGCAAAGGAAACCTCCTTGTTGGACAAAAGATTATCAGATGTCAGCAAATTGCAAAGAAGAGGCAAGTTTAAAACAGTCGGGAGAGTGGAATGACGCGATAAAAGATGAAATAAGAGCTCATTTAAAAAATGAAACTTGGATCTTAGAAGATACACATAAAGCAACTAATATAATAGGATGTAAAATGGTATTAAAGAAAAAACTTAAACCTAATGGAGAACTGGAAAGAAGAAAGGCGCGTCTGGTTGCCAAAGGATTTGCCCAGAAACCAGGGATAGATTTTGATGAAACATTTGCTCCAGTAGCGAAACTTAGTTCAATTAGATTGTTACTTGGACTAGCAATAGAAGAAGACCTAGAAATTGACCAAATGGATGTCTCAACTGCATTTCTAAATGGTGAAATCGAAGAAAAAGTCTACATGGAATTACCAAAGAATCTTGAGAAGTATCTCCAAGAAATTATGTATGATGAAAGTTGCAGTCAAGATAAACTACTATACACTAAAGCTAAAATGATGTTTGATGATTTGAGAAAGTCTAAAAATAATAAGGTATGTCTTCTCAAAAAGGCAATATACGGTTTAAAGCAATCAGGAAGACAATGGTACATGAAACTAGACACTAAACTGAAAGAACTAAAATTCACACCTTCTCATGCTGATCTATGTATATACATCTCAAGTTCAGGGGTAAGCAAAACAATAGTTGCTGTCTACGTGGATGACATTTTAATCGCTTCAAAAAACAGGGTGAATTTAAATCATGTCAAATCCCAACTTATGAAAACGTTTGAGATGAGAGACTTGGGAGAATTAAACTACTGCCTAGGAATAGAGTTTACCAAAAGAAATGATAAAATTACCATGTCACAATCCAAATACATTAATGAAGTTTTAGAAAACTTTAACATGAAAGATTGTAAGCCAGCATCTACTCCACTTACTCCAGGATTGAAATTGATTAAGAGAGATGATTATGATGGAAACTATCCGTACCAAAATCTGATTGGATCATTAATGTATCTGTCAATAGCAACAAGGCCTGATATAACACATGCAGTCAGTTACTTGAGTCAATTCAACACATGTTACGGGAAGGAACACTGGATTGCTGCAAAACGAGTTCTGCGATATTTACAAGGCTCAAAACAATTGGCTCTTGTTTTCAGAAAAACTGGAAAACCGCTGATGGGAGCAGCCGATGCAGACTGGGCTTGTAGTGAAGACCGAAGATCTTACACTGGATATTGTTTTAAATTTGGAGGTGCTCTTGTTAGTTGGGAATCAAGAAAGCAAAGGACTGTAGCGCTATCAACAAGCGAAGCAGAATATATGTCCTTGACTGAAGCGGCAAAAGAAGTGGTCCACTTAAAGCAGCTAATAAACGACATGGGGAAATCCCACAACCTAATTCAAATATTTAGTGATAATCAATCTGCTATAGCCATAGCGAAAAACTCAGTTGTCAGCAACAAATCGAAGCACATTAGTATAAAAGAACATTTTATACGTGAAAAAGTGCAAAGTGGTGTAATTAAGCTAACCTATCAACCAACTGAGGATATGGTAGCGGACATTTTTACAAAAGGGCTAAGTGAACCCAAACATACCAAATTTCAAAGAAGTCTTGGACTTTCACCAGCCTCTGTTGGGTGAGGGGGAGTGTAAGTTATAGTTTGAGCACCCAACTAAGCCTTATGCATTTGTATAATCATATGGTTTATATCATATGTACTATACTTGCATTATTTTTTATAGTAATGTTTTTTGTTGTGATTTGTGTAAAATATTTTGTTAAGTAAACCAGTTCTGTTAAAATGTAAAGAAATGTTTTATTTGATATTAGTCAAGTATGTTTAATTTCTGGTAAGTATATATTTGTCCCTCACTGTACAGTCCAACAAAATCACATAAAACTGAACCAAAACAATGATGATTATGACAGCACTTGTGCCAGAACAACAGGTGTTTATTTTAGTTGTTTACACCACAATTCTTACGATATAATGTTGCAAGCCTGCTGATCGTTTAGTTTAACAATTCCTCACTAGGTTGCAGCACTCTACAGGCATTATACCATAGTTGGAATATTACAAACGAAAACATTGTTGTCGGCCAGTCCTGCTGGACGCCCGAGCGTTCGTTGGATTTCATGTTGGCCAGCACCGCTGGCCGTCCGATCGCAAAGGACAACTGCTGTGGAAAAAAATCCGACTTCCGCGCGCTAATGGCGGCGGCCAGTAGAGCTGGCCGCGCGACCGCTGAGGAATAGCGGCAAATATGCATTCCGATCGCAAAGAGTTAAAAATCAAAAAAATTAAAAATTAAAACGCCTGGAGATATCAACTTACATACCAAATTTCATCAAAATCGGCCAATTGGTGTGGGCTCTAGCTCTGTACACATCCAGACAGACACACACAACATCACGTAAAAATCACTTTTTTGGGTTCAGGAAGCACCAATACGAATATTTTCACTAACAACTCAAATTCGAATATTTTAACGAAAAAAATACTTTCTCCATATACTATGTATAGGGGGAGAAAGTAAAAAGGAGTAAAAAGAAGCTACCTGGGTGTTGAAACAGTCTAAGTGTATTCTATAGGACTATTGTTTTAATAGTAAAGCTAAAAGATGTGCAATAACATGAAGAACCATTTTTAACAAAATCGAGTTCACACGTAGCATGCTGACATGAGGGAAGTGAATTTCCATGTAAAAAATCAAAATTGTATTAAATCATACATTTATTCCAATTGTTATAGAAATCCGAAAACATTAAATTTTTCAGTTGTTCTGATGCTCCTGGTTCTATTTACCTGCAATGCTGAGAAAACAATGATGCGCATTGTAAGGTTAGGAGAAGGTCCTGTCAGGATTGAAAGTAGGCATGGGGGTACTGGGGATGATAAAACTACACCAACACATGAATATCAGGCTTTTCTAATGTAAAATCCCCATAAGACAACGTATTGTGCTTAGTCAGTATACATTTTCTTTAATAACTGGTAACTATTTGTGCTAGAATGCTAAGAGAGGGCTTACAACTTTTGCCTCACTACTTTCCATCCTTGTACATGCTTTAATTTTACATCCGGGGCTTTTCTGACCATTTTTGGGCCCAAAATTCAAAATTTGAAAAATTAATCCCTATGAAGGGGGTTAGGGTTTCCCGATTGTTTTTCCCAATGATCTTGTCCAACTGATCATATAAAGGAATATCACCACAAAATTTGAAGTAAATCGGACAAAATATGTGACCGCTATAGTGCAAACACATAAAGGTATATATAATTTTGAAAAACCCCCCAAAACGTGTTCAGGGGGTCAAGTTAGGAACTTCTATGGTAGTCCTGGGTTTAAGAAAAGTCCTGGGTGCCGGTCATGCTAATAGTTCACTTTTCCACAGGAAATTCACTAACAAAATAACTGATGAAGCTAAATATCATCAGGCTTTTTAAAACAAAACAACCATATAGTTATTATAGTTGCCAAGCCTTGAGGGTCTTTAAAGGATTTTTCTGACTTGGTACAAGAAATATAAACATAAATGCTCCATGATAGGGTTTGTCAGAATATCACCTTACAATTTGGTTTAGCGGATATCCCTTTTGATTCTATATATCTCAAAAGTGGGGTTCAAAATATTTATTTGCAGGTTGTTAAAACCAACTCTACCCACAAAAAAGCTACACTAAAGCTTGACTATTAATTTATATATTGTAATGGTGAGTATGGTAAAGTAACCTTGATTGTTTAACTGTCTAAATAAAAATTGTAAATTGTTTTGGTAATAATGAGGAAGATAATTTGCAATCTAAAGATAAGCACTAACATGTCCAAACTAATAGTGTCCAACAACATTCTTAGAGCTAAAAATTGGCATATAGAGTTCCAGGTAATAAAATAAAATATTATCTAACCATAAACTCTTTGACAAAATAATAAACAAGATTATTTCCTGTCATTATTATTAGTCATCATCATACAGACTTAAACAAGCATTAACAAATTAAAAGTACAAAAGGCAACATCAAAAACCAAAATATTGTGATTTTATATCTTTATTTTACAACATAACACCTTTATTTATTAAATATTACAGTCAAATTACTACTCTAAATGTAGAATAATACTGACAAATTTGTGAATCTTATTCATCTATATGTTTAAGTCATACTATCATAATAGTTATTATTACAATAAATTAAACGTTACCATTCAATTGTACAAGTAAATATACTTTTGGCTTTGGTATATAGTTCAAACACTTATAAATCCGTATAAATAATTTTTGATATTGAAAATTATGAAAAAGTATTGCAAATAATAAAAGCTTACTTCTAAATTTACTCTTAATTGTTTTGGGATGATTATAGTTGTATATTAAGCATCAGTTTAGGACCAATTAAAATTTAAATATATTTTCATGGTATAATTTGTTACTGCACTCCTTTAACACATCCAAGGGGGAAGGGTCCCCTGGCTACTAATTCTGTTGTTGGAAATCAGCTTCTTTGGGTGTGTAAAGAAAATGAATGATTTCCTTGTTGCTATAAAATATATATTCTCAGTGTCCAGCTATTGACACTTCCGGTCTGCACCGGTGTGTGACGCACTCTCCAGGAAGTACTACATACTGTACTTTCAGTGTTACTGCTAGCAAATGTTTCCTTTTCTATTAAAGTGTAGAAACAATACTAAAACAGCTTGACATTGAAAAACCTGTGGATACAAATGTATACATATTTACAACCCCTCCTACAAATCTTGTAAAATTTAAAATTCGGCTACACTTGAAACTGACCTCAATCCCATATAATACTAGAATTTCTCAAATGGCTCAATATGTATTTGCTCCTTTCATTGAGAGCTAGTGTTAGTGGCAGGATAAAATAATTAAAGCAGATGGACCAATTCTGACCAGCTTGGAGTGTGCCCTATAGGAGTGCGGCGACTTGCAGCCAGTGTTAATAAAGAAAACATTAGTTTCAAAATAAACCATAGTTAACATTTGATTTACAACTCCCTTACATGCAATGTTTGTCAGGGCTACAGACTTGAAATTCAAATAAAGGCCTACATTTCCGAGGCAATCCCTTGAAGAGTTACAAAACTGTATAATTATTAACAAATGAAATAATAATAGACTACATTTTGATACAGGCCTGGCCTCATAATTAAAATGCCTCTCTTTTAGATGGATTTTAATTTTAATTTTCAGTTCTAATAATCTGTCATAATTATAAGTGATTATTATTTATGAGAGGATAAAGCTATAAAATTATAGCAAATCTCTACCACAACCCAAAAATATGAATGTCTTATTCAGTTTGTGCATCATAGTCACAACCTGAATAACTTTGAGTCATGAAACAAGATTTACAGCTAAATTAAATAATATTATATTATACTACATAACATTATAATTGAATATTTATTGTAACGATTGTTTTATAAAATCTACTCACAACTACAATGCAGTATACCTTTCTCCAAATAATGATTTTTATTTATATAGAATTATGCAGATTCAAGATTGTTTTAATACAGTAAATATTTATCTACAGGTTACAGCTTTATTTTAAAGATTAATCTAAACTTCAATACAGTTTCCCTGAGATCCTAATAAAAATTTAGTTGTGCTGATGGTCGATCTTTTCATAGGTTAAGTTATTCGATTCTGATAGAACAAAACATAATTTTTAAGAAGAAAAATAAATATACACAATCAGAATTTTAAACTAAATTTGACAGCGTTTAAGATTAGAAAAAGTTAAATATAGTATAAACGCATAATAAGGAAAAGTATTCTTATGGATTTGATTCCAAAGGTAAACTTAAACTTATAAGAAATCATTTTTGGAGGATGAAATTTTGTTAGAAATTATTCTAAGGATAATTTACCTATACTTAAACATTACCTGTATTTAAAAATTTGTGCTTGACAAAGTTAATAAGAACGTATTAAAATTAGGAAATTTGAAAATGGAAATGAGTGAAGACTTATTAAAATCTAGCAATCATGGTGTTGACTGAGTAAAACTTTGGATAGCATTGTAAAACATCATTAATAACATATGCAACATGATGCAACAGTCATACAACTGAAAGGTTAAACATTTACAATGCTATCTCTTGAAGCAGTCTGTTTAAGTTTCTCTTGCATTTGTGTTAACATGTCCTGCATTCGTCGAATCTGGAACAAAAATTAGTTTGTTTTAAAACCAAGCATTTACGTGCATCCAAACAGTTAACAGTTATAATTTATTTTTTTATGTTACTTTAACATTGGAGATGACTGCAAGTTGCTGTTGAATAAAAGTATACATGGAAGAAAAAAAAAAAGAATAAGACTTAGTGTAATAAGTGATACAGATATCTATTGATAGTCTATTAATATAAACTAGTTGGTAACCCGTCAAAATTCGATGAATACAATATTAAGGGTGAGTATTCTATGGTACCCTTGTATTCGATACTAATTCACCATGGTTCCGTCGCCCGCTACTGTTTACCTTTAAAACGTCAAAATGACTATATTTGGTTTTAAACAAACTAATAAGTAACAGATTCCTGCCAATATATTTTAGCCAGCTGTTAGAATTTTAACAATTAACATTATCCGTAAACACTTAAATCCGGCCTGAATAGAGTCAAATATGCGATTGTGACTCTATCTGTGTTTGGGGGGCGGAGTTATCACTATAAATCGTTTTTATATAAGCGTGTCCGTACTTATTCAGTTTTATGTATACATTGCAAATAAGCTCTTAGGGTAGTTAACGATCCTTTGTAAAAAATCTGTTAAAAAAATCTAATTTAAATATAAGGCGATTTTCGTGATTAGTGTTCAAAACTATGGCTGATGTGTTATTTGAATGCCCTTGGTGTCTATATGTGCCTTTCAGGGGTTTGGAAGACATCCACCATCAGGGCTTCGACCCCTGGGCTTTCAAAGTTCCAATTTTAATCTTATGGAAGAATAGAAATTATAACATTTAAGAACAGCTGTTGATACTAACAAACACAAGAAAGATCAGCTATTTTAAGAAAACTTCTGGAATGGAATCTCAATGTAAACTGATAAGACGATATGAGCTGGATATTCCCAAAATGCAAAAACAATTTGCTCGAATTTGAGCAGCTGGATTTGATGTTCTATATTTAAAAAGGTAATTTTGGAATATATGTAATCAAATGAAAAATCCACGTGCCAAATTTGAAGGTATTTTCTTTGCACACCACGAACATGATAGAGCCACGATCGCAGATACTTATCGTCGAGTGAAGACTATATTCGATGTAATCACGCTTATTGGATCGTTTTATAGCATTTACAGACATATTAAACCTAGTCGCCTGGTCTTAAACTTAGCTGGATTTGTTTCTTGTAAATTGTTTACAAAACAAACGTTTTGATATTTTGATGGGTTGAATAAAGCTCCTCATGGAACCACGGAGAAATAATAAGCCTATGAACGTCAGCGCTATTGTTTACAACTGAATTTTATATGTGTTATTAGTAAACAAAGACATTAATACCATTCAATATAAATAATTTAAGCCCAAAGTAAAAAGGACAGCCTATGAACTAAAAACTTTAACCCACTCAAGAACCCTGATAGCATATCAAAAAAATTTGTACATATTAGACACATCTTTTAGGTATAATTAGATTTAAATACGTTTCATCCCTGTAATTTAAGTATTGTAAAAACATTTAACCTATGAACCCACTGTGAAATAATAATCCAAGTCTGACAGAATCGACCTAACCCCACCAAAGGCAATTTTACAAAAAAGTGATAGATTTCATCGAATTGGCCCTGACACAGATAAATTTGCGTGTCAGAACAATAATATTTTGTATATAAGCTCTTTATTAATCACCCACATTGTATATATCGTTTGTAAACTTATTAATTTGAATGTAAAACTCTAAATAGTAAACATTATAAAAATTCACGTAAGACTTCCCCAAACGTGGGCCACCATTTTGATTGTAGTTCGTTTTGACTCCACCAGAGTTTTGTCTACAGGCCATTTGAAGCACATGTAATAGCGCTACGGACGTTGCCGTCCTGTATTAAACTCTTGCGGCAAACGATGGAACTACTATAGGAATTTAATTCATTCTCAGCTTTCAAATCCAGGTATTTGATTTTACGTTTTTAATTAAGTGTAAATGTTTTGAGTAAAGACTAATGATATTATAAAATCTTAAAAAAATTTGAAACTTAGAAATGTGTAAATAATAGGAATATATGGTTTAATTTAAGTAATACGCAATTTAATACAGATATTATTTGTTGTTTACCTAAATCAGCTGTTTGTAGGATGTTAGATTAAGATGCAATTATGAGTGATTTAAACTAAAGTACCTGGGGGGCCGAGCTTTGCTCGGGGGAAGGCCAGTCAGTTTGTTTAGATGACTTGTAGTAATATTTCACCACTTCCCCCTACTGATAATCTGATTTCTATAACTCATTTGCCTCTTTTATACATTTTTAAGGTCCCTCCAGTTGTTATTTATAGCTCAGTGTCCCTTTGATTTATTTTACTACTCTATATATGTAATCTTAACTCAAATCTGTTAATCTCTGCTCTCAGGAAACCACATGTTAATAATCATAAACAACATGAGTATTACTTTGACAGTTCCCTGGTTGATTATGAACAGCTGTTACAGTTCTTTTGTTTTGATTTGAAACTCCATAAGCCCAATGTTAATTTTTTTAACTTTTCATTTTAATTTTTTTACATTATTTGATTTTTCCTAGGGATGAGGCCTGTCTAGAACTTATTTTTATCCCAGAAATTAGTTATTTTGAACATTTGAAAGAAATCGTTGGAGCCGTTTTTGAGATCCGTGTCACAAGCAAGCAAGCACGCAAGCAAGCAAGCAAGCAAGCAAGCAAGCAAGCAAGCAAGCAAACCTTACTCATATTAGAGTATAGGATTTAACTTATTTTATCAACTTTAACGAATGGAACTATTATTTTATTGTGTTTTGACAAAAAATTACCTTTTCCAAATTAAATTAAATAGAGAATTTTAAATTCAGTGAAGGGATGACCAATAACAACTAACTATTACCGTTGACAGCCTATTAAAAAATAATAGTGGCTAAATAATGTTGGAAATGACTCCCACTGGTGAAAGGTGTTTCTTCTCCAAATCTTGAACGAGGTGAAGCTCTGTGAGTCTCAGTGGACCGGGAGAGGACAGTCGAGCAAGGTCCACGTTGCTCATTCCCAGGAGGGAATAATTAAGAAACATCAAGATTTTTACTATTGTGCATGCTAAATAAGTATTTTTATCAATTCCCCCAGCTCTAAAGCCCAGCAGTTTCCCATAAATACATTTTTTTACCGTATTTGGGGCATATTTGAGGATTACCTGGTGAGATCCATCCTTTTCTCACGCTAACCGATTTCAGCATTTATATATTGAAAACTCTGATATTATATTGATATTCAGGGACGTTTAATATCAATAATATTCTAAATTAACCTCAAGAGTCAGAGATTTTTAAAATTAATTGAAGTAGATTGATAGTGTTTTATTTATGTTTTTTTGAAGATTTTGAACTTTCTTTCAAATTTCATTCTCTATTTAATAATCTGGTAATTTTTCTTAAATATTAATAGAAGAAAATTGATTATTATTGATCGAGCCAGACACTTATGAACCTACGAATTGTAAACCCTGAGATAAAGATAACTCATTTTGCTCAATACTGTAACTTTGATAACTTTTCCATCTAGATGTCATTAATACTCACTGAATTAAACCAAGGTTATTTGTGATTTGTAACAAGAGATAATTACTTAATTATTTATAATTTATAACATTTATATTATAAATATTATTTGTTTATCTCAGCTCAAGGAGCGAAACTAAAAATAAATAAAAAGGGATTCACTACTTAAAGGGTTATGTATGTATTGTAGATTGTGTCAATTAATACCGTAATATTTGCAACTTATAATAAAAAATATTATTTTCTTCTTTGGGTCAGACTGAATCGACTTTAGTAATTGCAATATATGTATCGTTGAAGGGAGCCCACCAATTGACCGGAAAGACACTTGTGCGGATGACAATTTGGGCAACATTTCAAATATTAATAATTATTAATAAATAGGTGGCTGAAACCAACTTATCAACATGAATCTTGTCCGTTTGACCATATGATTGGCATTTAAAAAAAAATAATAATTAATTATTAATAAAAAGAGGGCTGAAACCAAGTTATCGACATGACACTTGCCCGAATGACCATTTGTCCTCATGGATGAGCGAACGAAGTAAGTTAAATCCATCTTATAAATCTCATTTTCGGCCTACTACGTCGTTATTTCTCAACCGATTTGGACAACCGATATGATATTTTAAAGGTTTTACACTGCAGAGTAACAGACAAATTTAAAAATAAAAAATACCAGTTTTTTTTTAATATTGACACTTAAAAAATTGCACCATGTTATTTAAATGGGAGAATATTTTTAAAGAAACTCGGCCTTAGTTTGAGAATAACGTGTGGTCATAGAATTTGTACCAATTCGAAGATTAAACATTCCGATACTCCCCAAAATGTTCAAATTTATAATTTTCTCCCTTTAATTTTGTTTAATGATATAAAGTACGAAGTCCTCAAATGTCCCCATGTTATTTATATGAGAGAATTATTGACCAGGAACTCGGCTTTAGTTTGAGAAAACCAGGTAACATGTGGTCATGCAATTTGTACAAAATTGAAGATGAAACATTCTGGAACTCCTCAAAATTGTCAGATTTATCATTTTCGCCTTTTAAAATTGTTAAATCATACTAGAGTTACCATAGATATTTTATAGTGTTTTGGTCAGGCATTGTTACTTTGGTTGTCCAAATAATCTTTTGAAATTAATTCAGTCTTAAAAGAGCTGATATACCATAAAATAAATGTTTAAAAGGAAGTACAACATGTTGACTGATATTACCTCTTCATCTTTTTGCAGCAGCAATCGGTCAGTTTCAGTAATGACACCTTCGATCTGAGGTCCAGAGTCTCGTTTTAGTTTCCTTCAAAATAAAAACATAAATAATTTCAACATTTCCTTCATTGACTAAGCTAAATGTTTTTTTTATATATGTATAAATAACAGAAATAAAATTATTTAACTTATAACATAAATTGTATAAAGGGGTCAATTTTAAAAACATATACAACTACTATGAGCATTTATTTATTTATACAATTTAAATGAAAAGGTGTTGTCTATTTAGATTCAGAAGATGGATATAAGAAAACTAGAATTACCCATTCAGCTAGCACATTGAAACACCTGTCTAGAGTAAGTTAGTGTAACTCTAAGTTGATGCCACCATTATGTAGACAAAGAAATCAGTGAGAATCACCCCTTAAATTATCTTTTATATGGTTTTGAATTACTTGCTTATTTTTTTGGTATTTAACAGTGAATAAGTTCATCTTCAAATTGATGGCTGAATTATTGGTTTTGATGATGTGTTAAAGCAGATATGGCGAACCGAGAAAAACACACTCTAGAGAAACGATATATAAAGATTACCTTTAGAGGGGACCTAAAAGCAGGGCAGGTATTCTGAAATGCAATGCAGTTAAATGCAATGGACTCAGTTAACACGTTCGCTGCGGCGAGCGCCATGTGGCGCTCAGCAGAACAACGTCGCGCTCTGAGAGCGCCACAAGGCGCTCTGTCTACATGCAAGTTCCATTTGGTCTCGTGCTGGCAGCGCTTTGGTGAGGACGGGTATTTTATGTCAGCGTTTTAGCTAGGAATGCGAGCTTTATTTTGGTGTAGGTTGGTAGTAAATTTCCCCGTAAAATTCCCGTTCATAAGGGACAAAAAACCAGTTTTTGCCCCATATTTCTGGGATATTCTCCCTGTAATTGACATTACAAGGGAAATGGCTAGTACCCAGGCAGTGCTGCTACCTGTGGGTGTTTCAGCGAACTACGTCCAGTCTCGTGGAAATGCAGCACATCACCGCACCGCTGTTTTGTGATTCATCAGACCGAAATAATTGAATTCGTCTGTGCCAATCTAGTTCGCTGCCGTGCTCGGCGTACGCCCACCATTGGTGGGCCGCAGCGAACGTGTTAATAATGTTAATATGCAGTTTTCCCAGTGTGCATGTTTATGAGATGTCTCCTTACCACACTACGGACCTTTTTACTGATCTATCTACTCTAATAAATTTCCAATATTTTTTCGTATTCGCCTTAAAATGTCTTATTTGAAATTTGCATGTTAAATAGTGATCCTCCATCAGTGATCTTCCTAATAGTTTACGAAGATGTGTATATTTGTAACTGCTCTGTGTTTAATTAATTCATGGCATTTATTGTAATCTAACTGCCTTGTGAAATTAGTTAGGTTCTCATTATAAATGTAAAGAGTATATATTATTCATACTGTGTGACTTCTGTATTGAAATCACACATAACAAGCTAAATAACAATCACTGTTTACCCTCTCTCCCTGTTGGCTTGTGAGATCTGAGATATGCATTGAGCTCTAAAGTTCTCGTAGTGAACATCCTCCGTGACGTCCTTGAGGTCCTGCATGTGTGTCGTTATCAGGAAGTTCCTCAGTTTGCTGAAGTCACTATGCTTTGGATTTTCCACTGGAACAATGAAGGGAGTTAAAACTTGTTTTATTAAATGCAAGTGTATGGATTTATTTTAATTTCTACACGGGTTACC
Source organism: Allygus modestus (assembly GCA_963675035.1). NCBI lineage: Eukaryota > Metazoa > Arthropoda > Insecta > Hemiptera > Cicadellidae > Allygus > Allygus modestus. The sequence goes on from OY776111.1 coordinate 321,822,035, forward strand.
ACTGAGAAAAAGAGAGGACATTGCAAACACAGGACAGAGAAATCCTCATATCCCCAATATTCTAAAAAGACCTTTACAGACAAAACTGTCCATAGAAACTCCGATCTGGGGGGTACCCTTTTGGGATAGCATAAGAAAATTTGTGTGATTAGGGATACCTCAATTTTCATGTTAAATCATAATTTTCACTTGATTTGATTAAACAACCAATAAATAACTAATTTTATAAACAATCAATATACATTTATTAAAATATAAACTTAATTGCTTGTATAAACAATGCCCTACTGCCTGTGATGTTAAACTTTCAGTCAGAAAAAGGTTTTTTTTGTTGGAATAGGGCAGTTATGAGTGCAACTAGCCTTTATATAAAAACAAAATATGCAGGGGTGTTTTATATTGTTTTGTTTAGAGAAAATTATTTGTAAAGGGCCATTACAAAATTATAATAGTTTATACCAGCACTTACAAAAGGGTAATATATAGCATATTAAAAAAGGTTTTACAGTATATTTGGGATGGTTTGATCATAAAAATAGTTAACATATACAATGAGTTATAAGAAATATAGGAGATTTCAAAATATAAATATTACTTACCTAATTTAATACTTAAACGGAAACATCGGTGTCCAGAGAGACCAGTATAAATTTGTTTGTCCTAATTGAGTTAAAAATATCAACTCCCTAAAAACTTTGTACAAGTAGAATAAACAATTTATCCAAGTTTATACAACTTTGTTTATTATTGTTTCTTGTTTAAAAAAACACAGTGTAAGAAACCAATGTCTCCACAAGCACGATAAATGAGGTAAATGGAAGACATTCTTAGAGGTTAGTGTCCATTTACATAACTCTAAACTTTCCAATTTTTTTATTATATAAAAATTAATAGTGAGTATAAATAACGATACTATCAGAGAAAGAAAGTATTTTTACTAAGATCTGGGCCCAAACAATAAGTAAATAATGTTTATTCATATTGCCTCTAGGATTGAAATTCGACTCAAAATAAAGCATATCTACACACCTTTCCGTCGTCAATCCTTTGGTTTACTAGCATATACTAAATTCAGGAATACTGTTCCATTATCAAATCTGGCGTCAATAAATTAAAATATGAACTCCTAGTCACAATATATACACTAACACAAACGGACGTTACGATCAAAACAAACATTTATTTGGTTTGGCCAGCCAAGGACGATATCCTAGTAAACTAGTAGTAGTGTGCGAGTACTCAAAACTTTGAGTTTTCGGCCAAGTATTTCAATATTGGAACTCAACTTGAAGTTTTGAAATATACTCGAAAGTGTTTCCTGCCAATTTCTGGACGATCGCTAATGATTGCGAAAGGCCAAATCGCTTAGTAAAGGCCTCAAAAGGCGACCGCATCACGTAAAATCAGCCGAAAATTACGACGGAAATCAGAATATCGGCCAAAAACGACAACTGGATCACATAATCAAGGCCAAAAATGTCAAAATCGTCAAAAGTGACGACCAGGCCATTTAATATTGGCCGGAACTAATGATTTTGTCATCAATCCACATTTTGATTAAAACACATATTGATTATAAGCGATGTCCGGACCAGGTGATATTGGCCAAATGACAACCGGACTGTGTTTTATTGGCCGGAAAAAATTTCAAACCATGTTTTGTTTGTCAATACGTAATCCAGTTTGATTGTACTGACCAAAAATTTGTATTGCTACTCATGTATTAGTTAGAAACCATGTTTAGATTATAAAATCTGGAGTGGTATCCAAATCCCATTACACTATTTGAAACTATTAACTAATGGCAAATACTCGCTCAAAAAAACTCAAAACTCAAAAATAATTGGCACAACTCGACTTGATTCAACTCGATTAAAAAATCACTACTCGCACACCCCTACAGTAAACCAAAGGATTGACGACGAAAAGGTACGTAAACCTGCTTCGAGTAAATTATGTGTAAAAATAACAAGCAATATGTAAACTGTGAGTTTCTTTTAAAATTTTAAAAATTGGCTGGGTAGCGCAGAGGTTAGCGTGCTCGCTTCATAGATCAAGTTCACCAGATCAATCCTGAGCAAGATTCTGAGAAAATTTTGTGGAGGTTCGAAACTGGATCCAGCTGTCATTGGTCATTGGGCTGTTAATTAATGATCCTGGCTAAAGAATCAGTCGGTCTCAGTCACTAACAAGGCTACACAAGGCATCTCAACCATTCTACACTCATCATTCATTCATATTCTTAAAATATATCCTAGTCGTGTCAGCATCTTTCACAGAGATTGAAAGAATAAGAGATCATGTTTCCTAATAAGTGTTAGTTTACCTTTACTGATTGGGTGAAACAATTTAACTATACAACTTCAACCTATTTATCCACCGACAAACTTTGTTATCCCCATAACAAAAGGCAATAAAAAAAATGTCAGATTCAAACCTTTGCCAAAAATACTAAGTCAAAGGAATCTGTTAGGAATATCAAATATACCTACCACAATTATCCTTCAGTGTAATCATCACAATAACAGACGCAGGTAGAATAATGATGAGATGTAGACATTCCAAGAGGTACTTCAAGAAAAAAAAACATTCCTGAACACAACCATACTCTTACTTATTTACATCAAAAACATAACCACCAACCAATGATAAGACTTGCAATATTATGATTATGTGACAAGAATAATTTTTAGTTCATGTACAAAATTTGAGAATATCGGTGAAGGGGGGGAAGAACAATTATAGTGATTGATGTTATAGTGAATTTTCAAATATGTTTTTAGAATTATGTATTTTTGACAAATTATTGGGGAGCAACTGCTTAAATCTCAAAGATCTCTTGGTATTCTAAATAACACAGTTTTCAAAGCTTCTTTCCTTATAATTAAACCCGTTAATGTTCCATAGTGCAGTTTTTGTCTGCTCTACCCTATTCACTGCTGTTAGAGGTCACCCAATCCCTTATAGTGAGTATACCATTACAGTAAAAGCCCGCTAATCCGGCATCCGATGGTCCGGCACTTTCAATAATCCAGCATCGGCCAAAGGGTTCTAAAAAATGTTTGTACACTGTTTAAGCACTGTTCGGCAGAGCTCGGGCGCGATCAGTAAGTTCGCGGGTAATCGGCAGGAGTAACTGTACAGTATGCATGAAAATATAATACTGTAAAATCTATTTTCTGGTTGAAATTTTTTTTTTTAACATTTCCCAATACTACCGAAATCAGAGGAAGCACAATAATTCACGGAATAATAGCCCGCTAACCAATGATTTCCTTTTGACTCGCTATTTTTAGCTGTATTTCCGCTATTTTCGTAATAACGACTAATTTTAGACGGCGCTCAGTAATCCGGCATTTTCGGTAATCCGGCACCACCAAAGTCCCAAACGTGCTGGATTAGCGAGCATCTACTGTACTCTCACAATCTCCTCCCCTTCCCCAAAAGAGGACAAATTCTTGAGACATGTCGACATGTGACACGTCAAATAAATAAGGCAATTTGTTCAAATATAGTTTAAAGTATAGTTATATTAAAATAAAATACTTATCTACCTTCCACAACACCCCAGGGATACTGCCTGCCTCGAACCTTGCATCCTCCCACTTCTATAATGGTATTGCTGCCTATAACAGCAAAGGGAATGCAAGCTTTCAACTCTTTATCTTGTTGTTTAAAATCTTCATCTTCATCACTGTCACACTCTGGAAACTGGTACATCTGAACAAGAATATGTAAACTAATTAATTAATACATTTTTTAAGTATAAAATGAAGACATATATACTACTAAATGAATACTAACACTAACTATCCGTATATGTTTCAGGAGTTTAAATCCCAAACAAGATGAATTTTTCAAGCTTTGTAAATTTGTAGTATTTACAAAACATTTGATCTCCTATTTTTTAAGTTACAGACTTTGTACTGATGATAACCAGATTTGTCATAATAATATACAGTAAAACTAATTTGGTATTCACAGTTATTAGGGGTTTGACTTATTAATTGTTTGTTCTTCACGTCTACCAATTCAAACTTAAAGTTATAGATAAAGAAAATAGATAGGCCTGCACATGATGAAGTGAGGGAGCAGTAATATTTAGACAATAAGTCTCTAGAAAAATAAAGAAATACGAAAATTACTTCCATTCATAGAAGTGTCTATCCTAACTGCATACACGACCATATCTGTGGTGAGAAATAAGCGTAGGGTTGTGAGGCAAACCCAAGATCTCATTTGTTTGAACAAGCTTTATACTAGTTATTGTCACAACCTGTATCAAGAAATTTGTTGCTGTCATGACTTAAAATTATTTCAGAAAACAACAGAACTACAAAAGCATGTGTACGAATAGTTTTTTTAAGAAATTTACATTTTTAATGTTAATGTTAAAGAATTTACTAAAAGTCTACTCATAAGTTACCTGTCTTTCATAAACGAACAGGTGCAACTAGCAATAAAGCAGCATAGTCAGCATAGTCTTCACCCCGTGATTATGATTTTAAAGAATGGATCTGAATAAATGGGCCAGGTGGGTGAGAAAGTTTTCTCGAAGCTGTCCAGAAGACTTTGGCATTCAAATTAAATTCTTGCTTGGGTATTGTTAACACCATGTGTTTAGTTTCTATAGGTCTTAAATGGTTTTTTGGGTCAATACATGTCAGTTAATTGGTAAAGTCAATTTTCCAGTATCAAAATATATGACAAATGAATTAAAAATAATTGTTTTAGATTTGCTAAGGAGAGAAAGCAATATTTTTATTGATTGAATCATTAATAATTTGCCATCCAAACTGACAAACCCGTATTTGGTTTTCCTCTATGTCCTGCAGAATTCGCTGCTTAAGTTTCTTCACTTCAGAGGCAGTGAGGGTGTCAGCTTTGGCAATCACAGGAACTATGTTGACTTTGCCGTGGAGGCGCCGCATCAGCTCTAAATCTATTTGTCTAAGCCTGCAAATGTAACAAAAAAAGTCACTCATATGTAACTTATTTAAAACCGTACAAAGATAACATAATAACTGTAGATTGCTGAATTCAGGTTGTACACTCATAAAACCTTGTCTAACAATGATAATAATATGAACTATAATATTAGATATAATATGAATTGAGTACATTTCTAAAAGATGAGGCTTCCAGCATTTTTTATTGATGAGTAATGAATGTAAACATACCCATGGCCATATGGAGGGATGAAATAAAGGCAGCAATGAACACGGTTGTCTTGTATATTTTTTCGGTTTAGGCCGCTTTCATCATTGAAGTACTGACGGAACTGATCATCAATGTAATTGCAGCAAGCTCTCCAACTGTCTTCACAGTTCACAGCATCTCCAAAACCTGTCAAATTTATAGCAACGTAAGTTTTGATCAAAAATAAAATGTAACTATGTTTTACAGTATATGGTATTAAATGTTGTAGTGAGGTTTTCCAGTATATTCATCTGTAAAAACATTAATTGGGATTCGTTTTTCTAATAATTAGGGTGATGTATGTGTTAAAGTTTTGTCTTTTAGCAGTTACAGATAATTTTAAAAAAATATATAGATTCATGGATTGATTTTGTACGAAAATGATAAAATAGTTTAAAACATTTTTTTTTTAATAAACCATAGCTTTGCATTGTTTGCAAAAACTTATAACTTTTGTATATGATCACAACAATTCTGGATATTCCATGGTGTCCTATTTTTGACACCACAATAAGTATATAGTCTAAAATATGCAATTGATTTGTCTTTAAATAAATAAAGTAAACAATACTATGGTGAAAAGAATATAGTTGTATATTTATTTTACCCTGTCATCATTATAATAATACGGTACTTTAAAACACTGGAATAGTTGAACAAGTTTCTTTAAGAATGTAATTTGAAAGCCAAATCTGTAATAGTAATTAAAGTTAACAAAATCTAAATAAATTACCCTTAAACCACATTTTGAAGAGTTTGCAATGATTTGAAACAAAACATTGTTGATTTAATCTATTTTTACCACAAACACACGATCTTTGATGATTTAGAATCAGAGTTAATATAATATTAAAGAACTTTGTAAACTACGTATATGGATGGGCATTGCTGCAAGGTATATCTGATCCACTCGGCCACCTTCCTTATCGAATACCAGTTGTGTGCTACTATCAGGCAGTATAAATAAATCCCCCCTCCCCCTCCTACTTCCTTCAGCTCACAGCAGAGCCTAAACTTGCGGATGCCTTACAAGAACTGTAGAGGTGAATCTAGTAGGCTAGTAAACAGATCAACTGATCCACTTGTACACCTTGTCAGGCAATACCATGTATAATATACTGTACTCTCAGGTTACATAACAACCAGTAACCTAATGATTACCGCACCTGGCGTGTCTACAACGGTCAGTCTCAGCTTGACTCCTCTTTCTTCAATGTCCATACTCTTCTTTTCTATGGTTGTAGTTTTGCTTATTCTGTCTGTAATATATAAACCAATAATTACAAAAATAGTTCAGCCAAACAATAATATAAAATCACTTTGTGTATATTTATGATATTTTTTACCTAATTAGGTAAAAGTATGGATGTTGCAGCCCAATTGTTTATGATTTATTTAGATAATTAATAATTTATAATTAATTTAATTTATAGGAAATTTTTGGTTGAAAAACTTTGACTTTTTCTCAAATTTTCTTGTCAATAAATTTGCTCAAGTGTGTGTTATGTGGTTGGCAGACTTCCTGGTACGGTTTAACCCTTTCAGTGCTATGGACCGATATATCGGCTTTTGAATCTGTTATCAATAAACACTCTTACGGCTTCACAAGGGATTGTACCGTTAGGCGCTCAGTCTGCAGTCTGAGTCTGACATGTAGTGAAACCTGGTATACACAAATTGAACTACCTCGTCCAGTGCCTAGGCTCTAATACTGCCTGGTCCACTACAGCTGCTAGTCTGATCAGTGGCTGTGCGGTCTAAGACGTTACCTTCCCGGCCGGGAGTAACACTTGGATCGAGGGTTTGAATCCCGTCACAGTCGGTGGTTTTTATGTGCAACTCATGGAGAGTTCACCTGTCTGCGGCAGAGTTGAAGGGGAGGGCGGACCTTAAGCAAACGGTGGATGGCTCGGGTCCAAGCTGACGGGATGGGTGGATTCTTTGTGAGTTGCACATCTGATCAGGTGTTTTGCAACTTTTTACCTATCCTTTACTGTGTGTGTGTCCAGCGGAAGCACATTTTCATTAATTTTTACTGTTCAGGTGTTCAAGACATTTAAAAATTTAACAAAACATCACAGATTCAACTACTCCTTTCAGAAGCTTAGCACTGAAAGGGTTAACATCATACTGATTAATTTAATTCAGAAATAAACATTTCATTCCTCATTAACATCTCTTCTGACACAATAGTTTGTGTAAATATAAGTATAGTAAAAAGAAAGTAATCGTAGCCTTTTCTGTTAAGTGGTATAAAGTTTTAATAGTGACAAGCAAAACATAAAATCAGTAAGTTTAGTTGACATGAGTTGCATAAATAACCACAATTCCTTTTACAGCGAATTGTTCAACAGAAAGCCAGATTTACTGACCACTAGCGGTAGGTATTTTTCGATCCTTGTAGAGGTCGCTGAGGAACAGGCTGTTGATGAGTGTAGACTTCCCCAGGCCGGACTCCCCCACCACCATCAGTGTGAAGTCGAACCCCCGCTTGACGGACTTGCGGTGGACCTGCTCCGGGAGCGTGGCGAACCCTATGTAGTCCCGGTCTCCCTGGACAAGCATCACCCTTACACTCACTGTCACATGTACGAGTATTATCAGGTTTGGATTTACAAGGTTATTTTAGAATTTAACCTTTGATTTGAGGAAGCAGAAGAATCTTTCTTTAGCTTCCTAAGTATTTTTAAATTGTGAAGCAACTTCAGGAATGAAGGGATCTAGAAATTAAATAAAAAGTGGGACTAGGTTGTAACCCGTAGAGAGTAAGCTATATTTTGTTAAACCACCTCTGATGCAAACCGGTAGAGATCCCTACCTCCATAAGAGAATCTGGACATGAATATGAACCCATCATGCCCTTAAGAAATCTGACAACTTTAGATTGCTAATGGACTTCACAATGTTACAAAAACTTCCTTTCCAAGGTGGGACAGAACAGGTTGAAGACAGAATTAGAAATGGCTAGTACAAATAAATATATATCAATAGTGGACAGGTCCATATCACTGTGGAATTTAATCAACTTATAATATTAATTTACATTAAAAAGTAGAAGGATTTTAATAGGTGATTTTACTTTTATAATCAAACTAAATAGCACAACTGATTAATTTACAATCTATAGTTATACGTTTTTTCGCCTGATTTCCAAATACATATAATCAACCCACCATGCCAAATTTGAAGGTGTTATCATGACAGAACCCTTCAAATAATGCATATCAAAATGTTGGATTTCTACATATAAAATATAAAAAAAATATAAATTTTTCCTATGCTTAAAATGTTCAAAATGACATGGTTTTACCAAATGTTCCTCATCTGATACCGTTTAACGTTACATATAAGTTAAAGGAAAAATTTTAATTCTTTGTAGGTTTTTAAACCTATTAAAAGGAGAAGATTAGTATAGAGATACATTTTTTAAAAGTTATTTTTAGTCCTTACTGTGGAATGGTATCCAAAGTATAAATTTTTTACTTTGACAAAAATAAAACTCAGCAAGTCTGATAAAATGGTATATAGGAAATCCACAAATGACATTTATTTTTCCTACCTCTGCCCGAGAAAGCGGTTGTTTTCGCACTCGATATACGTCGCAAAACAGGTGATTCCTGTCTTCATTTTACTTTGCACACACGTTAGTGAATTTCCTATGGAAAAGTGGACTATTAGCATGGCCCGCATAGTGAGACTTAAGCCCGGGACCACCATAGAAGTTCCTAACGTGACTCCCTGAACACGTTTTCAGGGGTCTCAAAAAACTTTATATATATATATTTACATAATAACATAAATATATATGTGTTCACACTCTAGCAGTCACAATTTTTGTTTGATTTACTTCAAATTTGGTACAGACATTCGTTTTTATAATCAGTTGGACAAGTTCGTTGGGCAAAACAATCAGAAAACTCTAACCCCCTTTTTTGTGGATTTTAAGTTTTCAAATTTTGAGTTTTTGGGCCCAAAAATGGTCAGAAAAACCCTAAATGTACACTTATTGCATATTAACGTAGTGTAGTAAAAAGCCAAAGACTTTAAGCCCTCATTCATTATTCTAGCACAAGTACTTACCCAGTTATTAAAGAAAATGTTAATTGTCAAAATACATCAGTCAGTTGTCTTATGGGGATTTTACACTGGAAAAGGCTGTTTTTCATATCTTAATATCGTTGTATCACCCCCCATAACCCTATACCAACTTGTTGTCCCAACAATACCTCCTTCTAACTTTATAATGTACAACTTTGGCAAGCTATTAGTGAATTTAAATATAACCAGAAGCATCAAAACAGCCAAAAAATAAAATTGTTCAATTTTCAAAAAAAGTAACCAGTGTTAGTTTAAACCCTTTATTTGATCTTTTTAAGGTTTTAATGCGGAGATCTCATTTTTACTTTGTGCACTCTGATTTACTTTGCGTACTCCATTGTTTCAACTGACGAACACAGAAATAGTCAAAAACAGTATGCAGGTAACCTTGTTTATGCATTAATTATGTTGGCAACACTGGATAATAAACATCTGATCTATAGTTGTTGTTCCCGAACAACATAAACATAACCTGTATTTTGTTGAAATTTAATAAAAGTGTGTTTATTTAAAAAAGTGACCATAATTGTGAGTAGGCCTAGTTATATTACTATTAATTCAATCAGGTATAGTTATATTTAAGATAATTGTTAATAGTGGCAGCCTTCTTCTAAAAAAACGAATAAATATAATTGATAGCTTTATTCTAACTGTAGGAAATATATCATATAGGCTATCATAAATATTATACTTATCATACTGCATAATCAATATCTGGCAGACGTAGGACAAATTTAATATGCAACTCGTGCGCAAGGTGACTTTGCTGCACTTTTTGCATAAATAACTATTTCACCTCTCTATATAAGTTTGTCATTTATAACAGAGAGCACTTTTGTTTTATTTTTATCTAAAAGATGGTACTTCAGTTTCTGACAGTAAAAGGTTAACTTCATCCTTTAACTTAAATCACCAAATTAAAAAAGGATTAATGTAGAATCTTCTATAAATTTAACAAAATGGAATATTACATCTAAAAGGATTTGATCTTATAACAGAAACATCTAGTATAATTGAACTGAGCGTTTGGAGTTTGGTTAGCCTAGCCCATTAAGAAGAGGGAAATAAAAACCAATAATGATAATATATTTTATGTTAAATAATGTAATACCCAACATAGTTCTGGCATAGTTCTGGTGGCATAGTTGTAAATGTAAACCACCTAAAGCCTATTTTTTTATTAAAAAATACTATGTTAACATTACTTAATTATTTATTCTTTCCATCTCATTCCTTAGTGATGAGCACATCATTGAGTACAAAAAGTCTCCACTGAGAGTGACAGAGCAGAAACAGGCCTAGATGAGCAGAGCGTGACTACTGCCTGAGATCAGGGGTCAATACACTTATGATCTGACATTGACATTGACTCTACCGTTTGAGACTTGAGTCCTGTACAGAAACAGGCCTAGATGAGCAGAGCGTGACTACTGCCTGGGGTCAGGGGTCAATACACTTATGATCTGACATTGACATTGACTCTACCGTTTGAGACTTGAGTCCTGTACAGAAACAGGCCTAGATGAGCAGAGCGTGACTACTGCCTGGGGTCAGGGGTCAATACACTTATGATCTGACATTGACATTGACTCTACCGTTTGAGACTTGAGTCCTGTACAGAAACAGGCCTAGATGAGCAGAGCGTGACTACTGCCTGGGGTCAGGGGTCAATACACTTATGATCTGACATTGACATTGACTCTACCGTTTGAGACTTGAGTCCTGTACAGAAACAGGCCTAGATGAGCAGAGCGTGACTACTGCCTGGGGTCAGGGGTCAATACACTTATGATCTGACATTGACATTGACTCTACCGTTTGAGACTTGAGTCCTGTACAGAAACAGGCCTAGATGAGCAGAGCGTGACTACTGCCTGGGGTCAGGGGTCAATACACTTATGATCTGACATTGACATTGACTCTACCGTTTGAGACTTGAGTCCTGTACAGAAACAGGCCTAGATGAGCAGAGCGTCACTACTGCCTGAGATCAGGGGTCAATACACTTATGATCTGACATTGACATTGACTCTACCGTTTGAGACTTGAGTCCTGTACAGAAACAGGCCTAGATGAGCAGAGCGTGACTACTGCCTGGGGTCAGGGGTCAATACACTTATGATCTGACATTGACATTGACTCTACCGTTTGAGACTTGAGTCCTGTACAGAAACAGGCCTAGATGAGCAGAGCGTGACTACTGCCTGGGGTCAGGGGTCAATACAATTATGATCTGACATTGACATTGACTCTACCGTTTGAGACTTGAGTCCTGTGCAGAAACAGGCCTAGATGAGCAGAGCGTGACTACTGCCTGAGGTCAGGGGTCAATACACTTATGATCTGACATTGACATTGACTCTACCGTTTGAGACTTGAGTCCTGTACAGAAACAGGCCTAGATGAGCAGAGCGTGACTACTGCCTGGGGTCAGGGGTCAATACACTTATGATCTGACATTGACATTGACTCTACCGTTTGAGACTTGAGTCCTGTACAGAAACAGGCCTAGATGAGCAGAGCGTGACTACTGCCTGGGGTCAGGGGTCAATACACTTATGATCTGACATTGACATTGACTCTACCGTTTGAGACTTGAGTCCTGTACAGAAACAGGCCTAGATGAGCAGAGCGTCACTACTGCCTGAGATCAGGGGTCAATACACTTATGATCTGACATTGACATTGACTCTACCGTTTGAGACTTGAGTCCTGTACAGAAACAGGCCTAGATGAGCAGAGCGTGACTACTGCCTGGGGTCAGGGGTCAATACACTTATGATCTGACATTGACATTGACTCTACCGTTTGAGACTTGAGTCCTGTACAGAAACAGGCCTAGATGAGCAGAGCGTGACTACTGCCTGGGGTCAGGGGTCAATACACTTATGATCTGACATTGACATTGACTCTACCGTTTGAGACTTGAGTCCTGTACAGAAACAGGCCTAGATGAGCAGAGCGTCACTACTGCCTGAGATCAGGGGTCAATACACTTATGATCTGACATTGACATTGACTCTACCGTTTGAGACTTGAGTCCTGTACAGAAACAGGCCTAGATGAGCAGAGCGTGACTACTGCCTGGGGTCAGGGGTCAATACACTTATGATCTGACATTGACATTGACTCTACCGTTTGAGACTTGAGTCCTGTACAGAAACAGGCCTAGATGAGCAGAGCGTGACTACTGCCTGAGGTCAGGGGTCAATACACTTATGATCTGACATTGACATTGACTCTACCGTTTGAGACTTGAGTCCTGTACAGAAACAGGCCTAGATGAGCAGAGCGTGACTACTGCCTGGGGTCAGGGGTCAATACACTTATGATCTGACATTGACATTGACTCTACCGTTTGAGACTTGAGTCCTGTACAGAAACAGGCCTAGATGAGCAGAGCGTGACTACTGCCTGGGGTCAGGGGTCAATACACTTATGATCTGACATTGACATTGACTCTACCGTTTGAGACTTGAGTCCTGTACAGAAACAGGCCTAGATGAGCAGAGCGTGACTACTGCCTGGGGTCAGGGGTCAATACACTTATGATCTGACATTGACATTGACTCTACCGTTTGAGACTTAAGTCCTGTACATCATGTACAAAAATATGACTATTGAAGTACCCAAATAAACTACCAACTTTGTTCATCAACCAAAGTTTTTTGATGTTGATTTCAATTAGTGGTTAATTGCATGTGCCTACGAGGGCAGTCGCTTGATTGTACAATAAATGAACGGTTTCATAACACTGACACATACTTTCTCCCTTTTAGCCCTATTTTAGTTAATAAATATTGTATATTTTATTTTTGTATATTTTATTTAATGTTGTATATGTTTATGTTTCACCTCTCTATAAAAGTTTGTCATTTATAAAAGAGAGCACTTTTGTTTTATTTATATCTAAAATATGGTAGTTCAGTTTCTGATAGTAAAAGGTTAACTTCATCCTTTAACTTATCTCACCAAATTAAAAAAGGTTTAATGTAGAATCTTCTATAAATTTAACAAAATGGAATATTACATCTTAAAGGTTTTGACCTTCTAACAGAAACATCTAGTATAATTGAACTGAGCGTTTGGAGTTTGGTTCGCCAACTAAGAAGAGGGAAAACAAAACCAATAATGTTAATATATTTTATGCTAAATAATCTAATACTTATCATAGTTGTAAATTTAAACCACCTGAAGCATATTTCTTCATTAAAAAAATACTATGGGGATTTTGTCAAATATTGCCATTGTACTTGTAAGTACTTATTAATTGAACTATTCGGTAAACAGTCCAGCTTTTTCTCGCCAGGTGGTGGCTAAGTTACCGCATACAAATACAAATATATAGTTTTACTAGGAAAGGAATTTTTGTATCCATTTCCATACATGTGTTACCGGTACCGAAAAATATTGTTTAAGTCTGGCGTCAAATTACTGAAAACGGACCAAGAGAGTAGGTAACCCGTTATTATTCAACCACTGCCAACTTTCCCCTGTCATAGGCACCGGCAGCGAGAGTGCGGAGACCAGGCGTATTTACAACTTGACCATCTGTTGAAGGTGATAACAGGCTGTGTGACCTTCGGGCTATCAGTGCTACTTATTATCAGTGGCCTTGACGTGCCTTGCCGCTTCCCATCTCCGAAAAGTCAACGACAGAGGGCTGAGAGAAAAGGATTTAGTGCATCTGTTTTGAAATTATGTTTTATGCGCTCTTAACAAAATAGAGGATTATGTGTATTAGTGACGAACACCATTGCACCGATTTTGTTGATGTTTTTATTTCATAATAAGCAAAAATTATCAAAAAATTGTTTGATAACCAACGGAAAAGTCCTATTGTAAATGTTAAAGAATAAATATCCACGAGCTACATAAAAAAAATAAAAAATTCCCCCGTTGCAGCAAACCTGCATACTCAGCGTATTTCAAATGGTACTTCACTACGTCATGAAGTCACTTACCAACTTTCATCAAAGCATATTCATAGATAAGCGAGATATGACAATTTAATTATTCTCCATAAGAAAAACATTAGGACTGAGTATGCGGTTTGCTGCATCAAGAACCAAAAAAATCTGGTTCTTATGCAAATTGCAATGGATCATCACTAGATAAAGGAACATACCAAGTTTGATCAATTTATGTTCGTAAACAAGCAAGATATCACATTTTTCTTATTCTCCATAAGAATAGCATTATAGATGCTTAGTACGCAGGTTTGCTGCTATGAGGACCACAAAAAATGGGTTTTGTGTGCAAATATGAGTAAACCCCAACCATATGAAGCTGCATACCAAGTTTCATTAATATATGTTCATTAATAAGTGAGATATGAAATTTTACTTATCCTCCATAAGAATAACATTGGACGGACGACGCTGTGTTTAGCACTTTCAATATCTCAGTAACCAGTTGAAGTAGAGCAATGATTAAAATACCAAATTGTTTGTTTTTAAAGCTGAATTCAATGGTCAAAATTAAAATTTGATTAAAATACAAATCAACAAAAAAAATATTGGGGTACAAACCCCCCTTTGGATGGTGTGATTCGCCTGGTTTTCGAACTCGTTCAAATAAATGGTTCTTTACACATTGTGCCAAATTTCATTAAGATCAGACCTTTTTTACGAGAGTTATCGTACTTACGGATACGTACATATATATATATATATACAAATTTGAACAAAAGGTGTTTTTGGCATCTGGGGACCTCAAAATGAAAAGTTATCATGGTCTTAGGCTTAAGTCTAACCACCTATACGGTAATATCTTCTTCCCTATAGGGTAAATTTGCTAAAACTTCCCGTGACCATGGACCAACAGGCCTGTGAGGCGATCTAAAGGCAGGGAGGTATCTTAAGGTAAATAGTCACTACAATTGTATACGTAGATTAACTTACCACTTACTAATTTGCATTTGCGTAACTTATACTCATTCCATAGCTACACATTGCACATAGGAACTTATGAACCGAATAATATACCCCTGAGCCATGTAGGGTGATTGTTAGAGATTTGTTTAAGCTATGAATATAAAAAAATTTTATTTCACGGTTAAAGGGTCAAAATAGGCCTTAAAACTAAGCGTAGACAAAGGATTTTACAGATCTGTTTCTCTGTGGTTTAAGTTTCAACACTTCTTGCACAACACTACGCAACGTTGCAGCAGAAAAAAGGAAGGAAGTCATGATAACCGAAACCACGCTCGAGCTGTCAATCAAATCAAAGGTTTACAAACAGAGGCGTGTTAAATACACAAGCTCAGACCTCCAAAGCGAGGCGAGGGTCTATTATTACGACCAGTGTCCGATTGTTAAGTCTAGGTTATTCATAGTCGAACTGGAGTGGACCGCAGTCGAACTGGAGAAATAATGTTCAACACGTGGTCCCTCGGGCCAGAATAAACCTTCATTGCATCGTAACAGAGACAACTGAAGCTGAGATTGGCTATAATAACTCCACTTTGAAGTGTTAGAAAGGTTATGGGAGTCGTGCAAATTAGTCTACGATCTGTAATGTGTTTTATCAGCGAAACTGGTCTAGTTCGTACGATAGTGACAAACGTGTTTTAAAGATTATTTATCGATCTCAACAATACAGACACGTTGTTACTGAATACTTTTTTCTGCCTAAGCCACCATTTATTGACAGTATTGAGTTTTTACACGATGTATAGCTCGGTATATGGATTGTCATTCAAAGTTTAAATACCCCCGTAGCAGCAAACCTGCGTACTCAGCGAATTTCCAATGCATATATATGTGTCTTAATACCACATAAAGCCACATACCAGGTTTCATCAATATACATTCATAAATAAACGATTTATGACATTTTAATTATTCTCCATAAGAATAACATGGCAGCTGAGTATGCAGGTTTGCTGAAGGAAGGAACACAAAAAATTGGGGTTTTATACAAATATCAATATAACTCATTTAGGCAAAGTCACATACCAAATTTCATTAATTTATTTTCATAATTAAGGGAGATAACACATGACTTGTCCTCCATAAGAATAACATGGGGCTGAGTACGCAGGTTTGCTGCTACGGGAGCCGTTGGCAAAAAATTGTTTTTTTGAGCAAATATCAATGGTCCACAACCAGATGAAACCGTATACCAAGTTTCGTCAGTATACGTTCATAAATAAGCGAGATATAAAATTGTTCTTTTTCTCCATAAGAATAACATTAGACAACGTACTGTGTTTAGCACTTTCAATATCTCGGTAACCAATTGTCGTAGAGAAATGATCAAAATACCAAATTGTGTGTTTTTTTAAGCCAAATCCAATGGTAAAAACCAAAATTTGACTTTTTCCAAAATTATATGTAAAAAATTCAAAAAACCCATTTTTGGGGTACAAAACCCCCCCAAAATACCCCTTCGGATGGAGCGATCTGGCTGGTTTTCGAACTTAAAGTCATAAATCTTGCTTTACACGTTTATACCAAATTTCATCAAAATCGGATAATTTTTACGAGAGTTATCGTGCTCACGGACACATATATATATATATATATATATATATATATATATATATATATATATATATACAGTTTCGAACGAATGGTGTTTTTGGGGTCTGGGGACCTCAAAACGAAAAGTTATCATGGTCCCGGGCCTAGGTCTTACCATGCCGACTACGGTAATAGCTTCTTCCCTATAGGGGAAATTCGCTAAAAATGAGGTCGCTATATACCTACACACACACAAACACACAAACACACACACACACACGCACGCACGCACGCACGCACGCACGCACGCACGCACGCACGCACGTACGCACGCACGCACGCACGCACGCACGCACGCACGCACGCAAGCACGCACGCACGCAAGCACGCACGCACGCACGCACACACGCACACACACACACACACACACACACACACACACACACACACACACACACACACACGGGAAAAGTAATCCCTGTAATTTCAGGAGCTTGATACTTGTTTTTTCATTTCAATAAGTTGTGGCACCCGTCTCAACACCCGAACATTACGACACAACATAACATTACTCCTCTGTGGGAAAAAAACACCAACATCTCGGAAACGTTGTACGGCCAACGGGCCAACTCTTCAGTTTGTTTCAGTGAGTGGGTGAACAAACCGGGGACTATTATGAATACCGCTCGCTCTCATAAGGTTAAATTGTCTGTGGGTGAAATAACCTGCTATTGTATGAAGCAATATGGCAGTTCCCACGATATTTCGAGTTTATAATTACAATAATTAACTCCATCCTACCATAGATAAGATAAAATACTTTGCATGATCTGATCTTTCTGGTTTTCATGAACTTAAAGTCATGAATGTTGCTTTACACGTTCGTGCCAAATTTCATCGAAATCGGCACAAACAAACTGTTTTGGCGAAATCGCAAAACAAAAAGTTATTATGGCCTCAGGCTTAAGTCTTGCCATGAGACCTACGGTAATATAGCTTCTTCCCTATAGGGGAAATTCGCTAGTAAAATAACAATAAAATCTGAACACAGAATTCTTCAACGCCAAGCTAAACTACTACATTTTTATTACTGTACTAGTTAAGACTATCCGTACTTTACAAACATTTTAACTCTAATATCATAATTTGTTTCAGTGTGTGGTGTATTTGAACACGTGTCGACCTCTGTGAAAGGCCTAATGAACTAACTCCCTTGAAGCTTGAAACGTACAGGTGGACACGTTCAAGCGCTTTGAAGCGTGGGAAACTGTAATAAGGCTTCCACTAACCGAACTGCACTTGCACCAAAGCGACCCTCAGTATTCACCGACAGTTAAACACAGTTTTAATCGCAGACAAAACCTGAACTAAGCTATACCAAGAAAAATTATTGCTTTTTAGAGTGTCTAACAGCTGAAGTAAGCTTGATTTCCGGCACCACTACGGCCAGTGTTAGGTCAATTTTGTTAACTCTATACAAAAATAAAACAGTGAGTTTATATTGCCTCCCAATGTAGGCTAATCCTGACGAAATAAAAGCATACGGTATGTTTTTGCTGGGGAATACGAAAATAACAAAATAGTTTTATATTGCAAATCATATACAAAAAGTTATAATATTATATTTTGCAAGTCATCAAAACTTATAACACAGCACCGAACGCGTCATTTGATGAACACATGTTCTCTTGGTTTATAAAAATACATTTTAGTTACTCTAGAAGTGTAAATAATTAGGATTTTCAACTCAATTTATGAATACTTAAGATAATATTTGCCTTTTTAAATACTCGTATTTAAGTTATTACGTGCCTTCCGATATCAATACCCTACAAGTTACACTGCAACCACAACCTCGATACCTACTGGTCTTCCCAGGAGAGGTTTGAGCGTCACGGCTTCCTTGTAGGTCAACCCGGTGGGGGGACAAGAGAGACAGAACATTTCCGCGTCGGAGAGGTTCATGTTGCGGACCCCCTGAGACCCCTGGGGGCCCTGAGGGGCCCGAGGCGCTGGGGCGGGGCCCAAGGAAAACCCCGTCTGAGGGTTGCGGATCTGATGAGGGCCCCCTGTATCTCTTAGGTCCCTTGCAGGACTAGGGGAACGGCGCATGTACAGGGGAAGTGTCATGACAAGGGTGCAAGAAGACTCACTCAATTCGGTGAAGTTCACTTACTGTCTTTAACTTTAAAGTTGCAGAAAGTTATAAATAATTTCTCACTGGTATTTCTAAGGAAAACTTTCTTAAATGTATTTAAGTAAAAACTGTATTGGCAAATGGCGAGTACTTGAACTATGGATTTGTTACGCTTTCAGTCTGAAAGAAACGATTACTTAAATATAGGCAAATGACAGCCATTTTTAAAGATTTTTAAAATAATGAATAATTTTTACTAAACTATGATGTTTAGTTAACAATAACACAATAATAATTTTGATTCATCCAATGCAATTTTTAAACTGATATTAAACCAAAAACAAGCAGACATATTAAAGTAATAAACCTAGAGTATACTAAATTTGTATAAATTAAGCATATTAAAATGTGTTAACATTTTAATTAAATAAAAGTTCCTACAATTGCAACTTAATAAACAAAGTTTTCACTATGATTATTCCTATTTCGAAGTATATAAAAAAAAGTATTGTACAACTAACAAACTCAATACAACAAAACTATATCGATAGTTGAAAAACAACGAAAAGTACGGTGATCGCACCACAACCGAACACAACAACGGCTCCAGAACCGTCACTGGTGACGCGCGGAACCGCACTGAACTGGAACGGTTGCCAGGAACATAGGAACGGACTACGGCTACGGCATCGGCAGCGTGAGGCGTGTGACATTTGGTAATCTATATACCTGACATTTATGTATCGACCGACCTACTGCGGGGCGCCACAAAATGTAATCAAATTCTGGAGGTAATCAGGAAAAGGGCTCGCCCTTAAGCAACCACACCTTCCAACCCTTTCCGCCTTTTCAATTTGTCACCCACCCTCTTATAACCCTTCCCCCTTAACACTTCACTCAACCCCTAACCCCTCACGGTTAATAAGGAATTGTACGTTATATTAATTAAAGTTGACCTGGTTCTTGAGTTTTGTTAACATGTTTTATGAGGCTTCTTACTCCTCGTTCCATAAAAGCTATAATATGTTGAAGAGTTTTCTGTGCATTTTAAATTAATTGTTGAGGTTGCAATTCCAACTATATGTAAGAGAAGATTTGAAATTGATTTCTAAGAAACTTCTACTAGTAGCCTTATAAGACATTTTTGGCAATATATTTAAGATAAATTAAATTTGTCATCACATTTGTGTTATCATCGGCTCTACATTTACCATATGTATGACATCATAACGGGATTTTTATATTTGTTCCAAAATTCGTAAATTATCGGAGTACAGCATTTTGCAAATTCCTGCTTAATAAATTTGCAAGTTTATGTTTCAACAAAATTGTAAAGTTACGTCATTTTTCGGCCTTATTGAGTGCTGCAGAAGCATTTTGTGGTTATGACGGATGTAATACCATTTTAGATCAGATGTAGTGATATAAAGGCTTATAATAACTTGCAGCATCAGCGTGTGGATGACAAACTAGGCCTATGCCGGAGCTCCAAACACTAGGAGTTATTTACGACGTTCAATGGACACTCTCAAAATCACCAAATTATCGTACTTAATTCAACATTCATTCGACACAGTGATACCTACTTGTATGAATATTTTATTAAAATAACGAGTTCGCACGCAGCACGCTGACGTGAGGGAAGTGAATTTCCACATACAAAAACTATAAAAACTCAAAATTAGTTTAAAACATACATTTACTCCAATTTTTATTCAAATCTGAAAATATTCATTTTTTGGCTCTTCTGATTTTCTTGGTTCTATTTACCTGCAATGCTGGTATTACAAACTTGCGCATTATTAGGTTAGGAGAAGTTCCAGTCAGGCTTTAAAGTAGGCCTGAGGTTGTTGGGGATGATAAAAGTACACCAACAAATGGATAATAGGCTTTTCTAATGTAAAACCCCCATAAGACAATGTACTGTGTTTGGTCGATACACGTTTTCTTTAATAACTCGATAAATATTTATGATACAATGACGAGAGAGGGCTTAAAAGTTTCGCCACACTAATTCCCATCTTTTTACATGCGTTGATTTCATATCCGGGGCTTTTCTGACCCTTTTTGGGTCCAAAATCTCGAAATTTGAAATATTAATCCCCAAAAAAGGGGTTTAGAGTTTTCCGATTGTTTTGCCCAACGAACTTGTCCAACAGATTATAGAAAGGAACGTCCCTACCAAATTTGAAGTAAATCGGACATAAAATGTGACCGCTAGAGTGCATACACACACACACACACACACACACACACACACACACACACACACACACACATATATATATATATAATTTTGAATGAACCCCCAAAACGTGTTTAGGGGGTCACGTTAGGAACTTCTATGGTGGTCCCAGGCTTAAGTTTCACCGTGCGGGTGATGCTAATAGTTCACTTTCCATAGGAAATTCACTAATAATGACTTTACAGTAAGTATCCACTGGCAATTTATACTAACCTATTTACTAGTAATTTTCTCCCATTCAAAAACTTCCTAATTTCAAAATTGAGGGCTTGACAATTATTCTATTTTTTATTTTATTATTCCCTAAAAGAATATAGAGTTAGATCAACTGTGCTATTTTTGTTTTTATTCAGGAACTAAAATCAATTGAAAAGACAGCATGAGCTCCTCTTTCTTACAAGGTCCAAACTTATCATTAAATATTAAAATAAAACAGCGCGTAATGAAATAAACGTGTAATATACAATACAAATCCAAACAGCTATTATTTATCTAAACTCCCTCACAAACAGAAATAGTATTGGAAGGTCGAAACTAATTTACTCCAGATTCTGATTGTGTGCATTGATTGAAAAGGAAGCGGAAATGTCAGTCTTGCCAACGGCAACCGCTCTCATCAGTAGCCCTTTAGTTGGCAACAGAGACTGCTGCCCTTACACATTCAGATGGCAACAGTATTTATGGAAGATATAAACCATTATTTTATGTGGTTTCCAAGTAGTTCATATCCTTGCGCCCTTGTACCAGACCGGAGGTAATCTTTTTCACTTAGGTAATACTTTTTACAAAAACGGGAAGTCGTGATAACAATTTAAAGAGTTTAAGAAGCTTTCTAGAACTAACTATACTGCGTTATATGTGTTTTGGGGTATAGGATGACAGTTCATAGATGTAAAACATTACTCAACTTATTAGAATTTTCCGAAGATATCTAGATTAAGAAAATTAAATTCCCAGTGCCAACTTGAATAAGTAAATAACCTCTCCTACTGAGGTTTGTTGGAACATCAAACGCCCAACCAAAAACTATGAGTTTGTTTTAAATCGTTAATTGCAATGTACCTCAATAAGTAATTTGAAAGCAAGAGTTTATTGATTTCCGTGATTTTGAGCACACGCTATAAAAATATTTACGATTGTGATGAGTTCTTGAGAAAGGTTCGTATTGACCCCCCAGTCTTTTGGGTTAGAGTTTTGTATTTTAACTGCCCACAAGTTCACGCACATATGGAATGCACATAACGTCATCGAAACCCGAGGTGAAGTAATTTCAAGCAAGTGTGATGTCATTATTCGATTATTGCATGTCTTCCGAGGTTCAGTCTCCCTTTCTTCTAAGAAGTTCTAAATGCCTCTGTAATTTGAGTCAATAGTAGCATTAAACAAAAACCAAACCACATTCCAGCACGCCCTGAGTTTATTGCTTTTGGACGAGCGAGATTCGTTCGTGTCGTCTCAAAATCCCCAATTTTCTAAATCCCCAAGTCTCAAAAACCCCAAATTTCAGATTTGCCTAATTAGGCTGCACGTCTTTTGCTCCGTGGTTTAAGGCCATTTCAAAACACGTATTTTGCTCCGGGGGTAGAGCAGGTAGAAATCGGGGCTGCTGGAACACCTATTTTGCTCCGCGAGGGGGAGAGTAGCTAACACTCCTTTTCCCCCAAATTCTTTCACCATCAGTCTATCCTAAGGTACAAAGTCAATCCGAGCTTTCTTTCGAAATACTCTATATTCTCTTATTTACCGTGGAGAACCTATAAAATTTATTAAGTTCAGGTATATCGTCCAGCCCTAAGCCCCTAATCATGTGTGTTCAAATCACTGGAATTGTTGCGAACTCGAGCGTCAATCCAACTGAGACCCGCGGCCACTACCTCTGCCTTCCTTAAATTCCCACAATTAACTCGGTTCAGTACAGATATTAATTCGGCACTCGAAATATTTTTCCATTACAACATTTAATTTTCAATTATTATTATCAGAACGAGGTGCATCGAAATAGCAATAATATAAAATTCTCTTGGTTTGGAAATTCGCTCCCACATATCAGCGTTCCGGGTGCAGAACTCATAATGGCTTTGGCAGATTTGTACACAAGTTGCACTCTAACACAATTGGACACACAATAGTTGTCAGCTACTCTCTCCTTCGCGGAGCAAAAGATGTGTTTTGAAATAACCCTAAACCGCGGAGCAAAAGGCGCACACGCCCTAATTAAACCAGGTTTCTACCAGGTCAATGAGTCTCAAAATTCCCGTCGCCCGCACGCACACTCACAAGTGTCCCAGGACCGCGACTCGGTATAGGTATACATAGCACCTTAAATGCGTCATATTGTAATGTATTTCATTAAAGACAACGTTTTATGCAACGTTTTTAAATAAAATATACTTTAGGGAAATTTCGTAAAGTATGAAAAGGTCTATTGTTAGCACCAGCCGGGATTGCATGTCCTTTTGAAAATGTAACATTAATAAAAAGGCAGGCCAGTTGTACAGCCCATTGTAAATATCATGATAGTTAAAAACAGGAAACTGACATAAACTTTCTACCTTATTTGGGCGGGAAAATTACTCTTCAAAATAATAAATTTAAATATTTTTTAATGACTAGATATATTGTGGATTATATTGTGGATATCTTATAGGTCTATACAGACATACGAGTACATCACTTCAAAAACATGGGTTCATAGAGCACCAAAACGAATATTTCCACCAATAACTAAATTTCTAACATTTGAACGAAAACTATTCTTTCTTCGTATTACACTATGCTAGGTGAGAAAGTAAAATATATTAGTATGATAAGTACTTATAAGTATAACATGATTCATTATTATCATCTGCAATTCGTTTCCTGAATACAAACCAAAATGGAACATCTTAGTATGATAACATGATTCATTATTATCATCTGCAATTCGTTTCCTGAATACAAACCAAAATGAAACATCTTAGTATGATAATATGATTTATTATTATCATCTGCAATCTGCTTCCTGAATCCAAAAAACCAATATGAAACATCTCATTCTGATTTCCTCAATGACTCATTTACCCGTCAGCCGGCAGGTACTGTGACCATCTCCTTAAATAACATTAGTAGTTTCTCGCGCGGATAGCATGAATAAGCATATTTTATTCTAAACAAAGTTCATTAGTGCCGTAATTCAGTAAAAATTAGTCTTGTTCAAAAAATTAGGTATACTACGAAAACCCGTATTAATTTTTTATTAAAACTACGAGTTTCGAGGACTTAATTTTCTTGGAATTAAATGAAGATTAAAGAGATATAACTTATCTAAAGTTATGATTACTTTCTACTTGCAACGCGCAGGTCGTAGGTGTTGGGCTCGGGAGTGCGAGAGTAAAGAAACCTCCAGCCTAGCTCTTAGGGATTTTCAGACTCGTTAGCGTACTTATTGCAGTTGCATTTTTCTTTTAAGATTTTTAAACTGTTTTTTGCCATTTTCAGGCTTGGGGATTTTGAGACGCAACCAGATTTGTTTGGCCAGTAAACAAAATCGGTTCCAACGCTTGATAGTTATTTGTTTCTTCTTGACAGTTCTTTGTTATTACTAACAATGTTCGACTATGGTTTGGTTCTATCTTTATAAATAATAGGGAAATAAATTTGTTTGTTTTAATGCCACTTATTTGGGTTATTTTTTATAATCACACACTTATTTTCTGTTTAATTGTCCATAAATTGTGTATTTGACTCCAACTTTGAAACATTATACGGCATTGTAAATACTTTACAGTATTAAATGTAAACCTTAAATACTCCGAAAAACATCTTATAATATTTTACATTAAACATGTTTATCTGGGAAAACTAATGTCTCATTAAATTGTAATCCATCAACTAGCAGTATATAGAATAAGCCTAAGTAAACTAACACTACGTATCGATAGTACAGTTATTCATACTATGTCTGGCGTGTCACGTAGTGTTTATTACCTATAGAACCAGCCAAAAGGTTGGCGAAATTCCACTGTAATAAAGCGGGATTTTTTTTTTTAAATACATTGCAATGACAGTTCACTAGCTGCATTATTAGAAATGTTGTTAAATTATTTCTGCATGGGCTTTCATATTAAATTGGACCTTCACCTAAACTTTCGACCCTGTTAACTTTGAGCGAATAAGTAAGATTTGTTTACTGAAGATAATACCAGCATTTATATAGAAATGATTCTTATTTATTCTTAAAAATACATTATTTTTGAAAACTACTTTTTTACTTGTTTTTAATTAGTAGACTAAATATATTTAAAACATAGTAATACGATAAGACCATGTATTAGGCTACACAACATTACATACATACATACATATTGATAAGGTTACCATCCAAATACTTATTGTTATCAGTCTCATATTTGCTTTGAATGATAACTTAATACACAACAGAAGTAGAGCCCCACATCATTGTAAACAAATTAAATACCAGCACAACAATTTAGTTTTTAACGGGTCCTGGTTTTGAATAATTCCTTTAAATTTCCTTTTTTTCGTTCCTTTAGAACGATAGAGAACTAGATGTCAGATTTGATTAGAGATTGATGTTAGATTGATTTGTTTGACATATTCCCTTCTTATATATTTGTTTATTGTTGTTAGTCTATATGTCTATGAATATTCTGCTTCACCAGTGGCAGATACGAGGTAATTATTTCACTACCCTAATGTTGGATATACTACGGCCACAATACAAACTATCTGTATATTTTGAACTTTCTGGATTAAACTAAATCGTTGATTACGCCCCCACCTCAGTTTTGCTCTCGCAATGGGACACATAATACAATGGTTTTATCATCTTTCCCCAAACTAATCCTGAAGTAACCTGTAATTTCCATTACATACGAAGTTCCTCCCCCATCATAAACTAGGACAAAACATAATTAGCTGACCCACCTGACATTTCCGTAACCTTTACCGCGCGCTGGGGAGGAGGCCTACAAACATCACCGCTCGCTCCTCACTACTCCACTACTGTATCGACCGCCCTTCCCCTCCCCCGGGGTTCCCCTCGCCCCCCTCCACCCACGCGACATCGGCACGATCAATAGAATCTTATCTACATGACTCACAGCTGGCAAAGATAACCTTGGTAATTGGGAAGATAAGATAATTCCTCATCCAGTATTTACTTGTGAATGTGTTTCAGTCAGTTTTGGTTTCGACAAAAGGACGGCGGTCTTCTTATACTCTGATGAAGCCGGTCTTGATGGTTGTCATGGTAACGCGAAACGCGCTTCGCGACTGCGCGTGTGAGAATCTCGGCCGCTATTCGTGATTTGCAGGTCAATAAACCACGCTCGGTGGGTACGAGTATTGTTACGAGGCCTACCTGTCATCGGACGAATGGACGATCATGATTTACTGTCAAACTTTCATGAGTCGTTATATCGATTTCAAGTTGGATTTACAGTCGAATCAACAGTGTTGCAATTTTCACCGGAAACCAGTAATGCAGGGTCAAGCAGGGGGAAGTGTTGGAAATTTGTGCTTATGCTCTACATAATCACACAAACCTTCCCCCAACCACCCATCTCCTCAAACGGACAAGACTATATGTTTTCTGTTTGGCTTAGGACTGACTCGCATCATCTGTTGTTTTATTCCTGTATCAGTAGCCACAAAGGTTTACACAGTATAACATTGGAACATGGTACGGAATACCTGTCAACTTCCATGCAAAATTCATGTCAAACCCTTTTAGGTATACATCATGCTCTCACTCAAAGAAGCTGTATTTTGGCGAATGACCTTTATATATAATTATAATATATATATTATAATATAATATATACATATCTTTATATATAATTCTGTAAGCGAAATTGTTAAGTCAAAATTGTGGGAGTTTGGCAAATCGCAGGATGATGGGAGACACTCAAATTAAAGGCCTTGATCCCAGGGACTCGGGAAAAATAGCAATATTTCCAAAAAGTTACCAGCAAACGAGAAATAACGTAAAAAATCCCCCATAAGAAAAACACGGGAATTATAAACGTCTGCTTTGTTTACATTATAACATGTGATTAAGTATCTTCTTTGTTTACAAACTGACATGTGTTCCTACTTGGAGCAAGGTTATTTTTTATAGGGGCTATCACCTCTTCAAGCCACTAGTTATACTTATAAACAGTTTAAAATGAAATATGTAAAACTTAATTAAATGGTATGTATAAATAAGTACATTTATCTGAAGATTGGGGAAAACTTGTTCTCGTGATCTGCATTTGGAACTGCATGTGGTGGTTCCATAATAATAAACGTCTGAGATGTAACCCTACACGTGTTTTAGCGAATTTCCCCTATAGGGAAGAAGCTATTACCGTAGGTCTCATGGTAAGACTTAAGCCCGAGACCATGATAACTTTTCATTTTGAGGTCCCCAGATGCCAAAAACACGATTCGTTCAAATTTTTATATATGTATATATATGTGTGTCCGTAAGCACGATAACTCTCGTAAAAAAGGTCCGATCTTAATGAAATTTGGTACAAATGTGTAAAGCACCATTTATTTGAACGAGTTCGAAAACCAGACGAATCGCACCATCCAAAGGGGGGTTTAAGGGGGGTTTGTACCCCAAAAATGGGTTTTTTGGGGTTTCCACATGTAATTTTTATTTAAATCAAATTTTAATTGTTACCATTTAATTTAGCATAAAAAACAAACAATTTGGTATTTTTATCATTGCTCTACGTCAATTGGTTCCTGAGATATTGAAAGTGCTAAACACAGTACGTTGTCTAATGTTATTCTTATGGAGAAAAAGAAAAATTGTATATCTCGCTTATTTATGAACATAAACTGACAAAATTTGGTATATGGCTTCATCTGGTTGGGGTTTATCGTTGTTTGCACGAAATACAAAATTTTCACTTATGGTTCCCGTAGCACCAAACCTAGGTAATCGGTCCCCATGTTATTCTTATGGAGAATAATTCAAATGTTATATATCGCTTACTAATAAATGTATATGAATGAAACTTGGTATGTAACTTTACTTAGATGAGTTCTAATGATATTTGGATAAAAACCCTTTATTTTGTGTTCCTTTTTGCAGCAAACCTGCATACTCATGACCAATGTTATTCTTATGGAGAATAATTAATATTTTTAATATCGCTTGTTTGTGAATATATTTCTTATGAATCCTGTTAAGTGTTAATGTGTTATGTTACATATTCATTGGAAATTCGCTGTGTATGCAGGTTTGCTGCGACGGGGGTATTTTCTCACACAATCTCTTACACTAGCTATATACACTAACTATCTATGATGATTCTACCATCCTAACATCTTGGTGCTTACATCTACTAACGTCTAACGGACTAACATCTACTAACGACATGGGCTCTACTAAAAGGAAGATGATATAGGTGACAAAGTTGATCCAAAATAAGAAACACCCTACGAACTCAGGCCGTACATTACTTATATTACATGATAACATGTTTGGCAGAGGAGAATCTATTGGTTTTTGGCCATGGGGCTGTCTAAGAGAAACAATCAGAAATATTAAATTGCTTGTTTATACTTTAATTTATTACAGTTTAAAATAAATCACACTACCCTGATTGTGAACTGTGATAGTAATTAAACGTATCAATTATCTAAATAAACAGCCAAAATCGTAAATGTTATAATCAAACTTAAATGCTTTCACAGTCCATTTAATTGCTGAATTACTTTTTTATTTGATAATTTTGAAGTTGTTTATAATTCTGTAACAAGTCATTAAACATATAACAGTCGGTCTTAATCATTATCAAAGTTTAGCATAGTATCTTATGAGAGAAATACAGTAACAAAATCGTTCAACATTTGTCGGACACTTGTTTTGTTGTTGTTGTTTTACCATGACTACACACACACTAAGAAGGTCAGGTATTATAGGCAAAGGTCAGCCAAAAGTTTCACCAGTACGATATAGTTATGAAATTAAACGAGAGAGACAGACACTGATCCATGCACGAACATTGAGGAATTATAAACACACCTCATTCCCTATATGTTGTTTGATTGTAGAATTTCGTCTTCAATGCTCCCAGCGTCAAAAAAATCTGAATTCTTAGCATTAGACCTGGCCTGGTTAGGTGTTTGTGTGTTCATTTATTTTACAAAGAACTCTTGCTGAACGTAATGCGTAATCGTGATAACGTATATTAATCGTGATATGATAAACTGGCGAAAGGTAAACCAAGAAGGTTCGGCCGAGGAGCACTGGGAGCGCCACCTATCAAAGTAACAAGTCGGTAAAGCAGACCAGCATAGCGCACTGGGAAAAATACAGACACAAGTAAAAATAAATTTGTGAAAATATCTTGTAGGCCTACCAATGAAGTATGATCAAATATTGTTTTACATTACAAACAATCTTGTATATCACTTATTCATATAGATATAGTTGTATCGCTAAACCTCCCGTTTGAAACTCATGTACTAGGTTTAATAACTAACTAGAAAGCATAGTTTTGAGTATTTGTACAGTCACATGACATGACGTGTAGTAATAATACGCATACGCATCCACCCTCATGCTGCACCACTCATACCGTTGAAGTTACAAACCAAATTAAACAATCAGCTTATCGAAAATATATTAAATTATAATTACGTCTTCGAAGGGAGACGAAAATAACATCAATCGCAGCTCTTAGTTTGAATACATGACGGTTGTTTTGGTAC
Organism: Allygus modestus; assembly: GCA_963675035.1. Lineage (NCBI taxonomy): Eukaryota > Metazoa > Arthropoda > Insecta > Hemiptera > Cicadellidae > Allygus > Allygus modestus. The sequence goes on from OY776111.1 coordinate 321,851,895, forward strand.
TGTACATATTTGATATGAAGTAATGGACGTTTTACTCTTTGGTGTTGCTGTTGGTGTTACTGGTACTGAAGGTAATAAGATTTCGATAATCCACACTGATTATCAACAGAATCACAGCTTATTGTTAAATAACCTTATAGTAACACTTGAGAACAAAATTATTTGGGAATCCCTTCCTTGATGACAAATAAGGCCTAAACATTCCCAAGGCCAAAACATAATATGGGTTAAGATAGCTGTAAGTCCGATGCCCTTGGGTTTACGTTCATAGATTTCGTTTATTATATTTCGTTTATACATATATATATTAATTAAATACCCCCGTCGCAGCAAACCTACGTACTCAGTGAATTTCCAATGCACATATATGTGACTCACTACTACATAGAGCTATTTACCAAGTTTCACAAAAATACATCCATAAATAAGTTATATATAGCATTTTATTTATTCTCTATAAGAATAACATTAGGGTTGAGGACGCAGGTTTGATGTGACGAGGAAGATAAGTAATGTGTTTTTTTTGCAATTATCAATACACAACTGAACCAGGTGAAGTTACATACCAAGTTCTCTTAATGTAGGTTTATAATTAACGGAGATATACAACTTTACTTATTCTCCATATGAATAACATGGGGGCCGAGTATGCAGGTTTGCTGCTACGGGGACTATCAACAAAAAACTTGTTTTTTGTGCTAATATCAATATACCACAAATATTTGAAGCCACATACCAAGTTTCATCAATATACATTCAAAAATAATTGAGATATAGAATTTTATTTATTCTCCATAAGGATAACATTGGACAACGTACTGTGTTAAGCACTTTGAATATCTCTGCAACGGTTGGACGTAGAACAACGATTAAAACACCAAAATATTTGTTTTGTTGAGCTAAATACATTAATAAACAGAAATGTGAAGTTTTTAGTAAAACTATCTGAGAAAAATCTAAAAACCTTTTTCCCATAAGATTAACATGGGACACGTTTTTTTTGGATTTTCTCCGCAACCACTTAACTTAGGTTAATGATTCAAAATACTAAATTATTTGTTTTTTTAAGCTCTATAAAATGGCTATAACCAAAATTGAGTGTTTTTAACATTTTGGGGTCAAATTTTCAAAAAACCGATTTTTGGAAAATTGTAAACCCTCATAAAACCCCCTTCCCATAGTGCGATCGATCTGGTTTTCGAACTTAAATTCATAAATGCTACTCTCCACATTTTTGCCAAATTTCATCAAAATCGGGTGTTTCTTTCAAAAGTTATCGCGGTAACGGACACACACACACATATAAATATATATATATATATATATATATATATACATATATATATTTGAACGAATAGTGTTTTTGGCATCTGGGGACCTCAAAACGAAAAGTTATCATGGTCTCGGGGTTAAGTCTTACCATGCCACCAACGGTAATAGCTTCTTCCCTATAGGGGAAATTCACTAAAAGACCAAAAACTTACTAGGTTACATTGTTATATTTCGCTTTAAGCTTCTTCAGGCATATTACAAAAAACTTGTTATAACCTAACACTTAACAAAATTGAAATTTTCTTAATGTAAATAAAGCAATGATAAAGACATTTTTAAAAGTAAAGACAGCTGATTAGATAAGAAACTCTTTAGTACAGATTTTGAGCAAATTTAGAAGAACTGATATGAAACTATCTGAAATTAAGACCTTGTGGATATTTCGATTTTGTTAATATTTGGTAGGCTTGTTCCATATCTCTTGGTTTTGAAATGTTTGATTTGTTTTGTAATTGTCTAATTGGCTGGACTTTATATAGTTTTTCAAAGCTGTCATTATGTTCAGTGGCATGCGTGACTAATGGTTTTGTCGTATCCTTGTGTTATAGTCGTAGCGATGGCCTGTTAATCTGATTCTTAGATTATTAGTTGTCGAACCTATTTAGTCTTTTGGACATTTTTAACAACTAATTTGATACACTACATTTCTTGTGTCGCAAAATAAATTACCTTTTATCGAATTTCCCCTATAGGGAAGAAGCTATTACCGTAGTCGGCATGGTAAGACCTAGGCCCGGGACCATGATAACTTTTCGTTTTGAGGTCCCCAGACCCCAAAAACACCATTCGTTCGAAACTGTATATATATATATATATATATATACATATATATATATATGTATATATATATGTGTGTGTGTGTGTGTGTGTGTGTGTGTGTGTGTGTGTGTGTGTGTGTGTGTGTGTGTGTGTGTGTGTGTGTGTGTGTCCGTGGGTGCGATAACTCTCGTAAAAAAGGTCCGATTTTGATTAAATTTGGTACAAACGTGTAAAGCAGCATTTATGACTTTAAGTTCGAAAACCAGACAGATCGACCTATCCGAAGGGGTATTTTGGAGGGGTTTTGTACCCCAAAAATGGGTTTTTTGAGCTTTTTACACATAATTTTTGAAAAAGTGAAATTTTATTTGTTCCCATTGGAATCAGCTTAAAAATACGCACAATCTGGTGTTTTAATCTTTGCTCTACGTCAATTGGTTACTGAGATACTGAAAGTGCTAAACACAGTACGTTGTCCAATGTTATTCTTATGGAGGATAAGAAAAATTGTATATCTCGCTTATTTATCAACTTATCCTGACGAAACATGGTATATTGCTTTATTTCATTGTGGTCTATTGATATTTGCACAAAAACCCATTTTTTGGCCAATAGTTCCCGTAGCAGCAAACCTGCATACTCAGGCCCATGTTATTCTTATGGAGAATAAGTAACGTGTTATCTCCTTTAATTATGAACATTAATTAATAGAACTTGGTATGTGGCTTTACCTAGTTGAGTTATATTGATATTTGTATAAGAACCCATTTTTAGTGTTCCTTATTTCAGCAAACCTGCATACTCAGCCGCCATGTTATTCTTATAGAGAATAATTAAAATGTCATAAATCGTTTATTTATAAATGTATATTGATGAAACTTGGTATGTGGCTTTATGTGGTATTAAGATAATATTATATGCATTGGAAATTCGCTGAGTATGCAGGTTTGCTGCTACGGGGGTATTATTGGATATGTTCTTGACGTCTTGCCACTTTTAATATCTTTACTTTCCTCTAACTGGTTACATACCATGCATCTGCTTTCATGCAAGGATGAGCACCGGTGAATCTTTCTATACCTATTGTTTTAGGAAGCTTAGGTTTTGAGAGAATATCCTTAAGAGTCGGTATAGGGTTTATCGCCATAGGGCCCCCTTTTGGAAGCAAGTTCTCTTCTCTCACTTGCATTCCTCAGTTAAATCACAGGTTCAAATCAAACTCAACTAAAAAAAACTACGACAATGAACTGGCCAAAGGTATTGTGCTCTCATAAAACATCCAAAACTTTGAACACATTTAAACGAACCATAACACTCAAAATTACTCTTTCTCGAATGAATAGCGGCTAAACAGATGATTGGATCGTTATTTTAGAATTAAATTTGCTACAACTTTTGTATTTAACATTGTCACCATCACTTATAGTTGTTTTTTTTTTTTTTTTTGCCAAAGTGGAACAATTTAAAAAGTGTAATTTTCCGCCCAAAAAGAGCCGCAAAAACTAAAAAATTGTAACTTTTGATATTTTTTCTGGAAATCTCTCCTCAAAAGAGCTTTAATTTAAATATTAGGTCGAGTAGGGTCCGATTATGGAAAGTGCCTCATAAGTTATGTCAGTGAATCAGTCAGTCAGTCAGTGAACCCACGAATATGTGCACATGTCAAATCCACCAACCAACCACTAGAATGTATTCCCTTTTGCCTTTTACCCCTAATTAGGATAGTTTTGGTTGGGATATCATAGCTAAATATGAGTACCCTGTTAATTGGTCACTTAATTCATAGTATAGGAGACCCGATTATTTGAGTTATATATTAATTGTTTATGTCCGGTTTATTCACAATTATTAAAGACACTACTGTTTTCAAAATAGCAGAACAGTTTAAATAGTGTAGAATAGCCGAGTGAGCCTAGACTAGACAAGACAATGACCCCATCTTCAAGACGAATAAACAGCAAATTAAATAATCTTGGTTACGAATATGAGATATGAGGGAATGAGTAATTTAAATTCCTAACTCTTTCACTCAGTTGAATGTAAATATAAAATTCGCTCTTTGCCCACCATCAAGGTGAATTCACTCGCCTATAACAACCCGCCCATTATAGAAGGTGTGAGGGCAAAATTTTGTGGTCATGCGTGGTAAGAATATAACAATTTAATTGTGAGTGTTTTTTTTAAATATCTGTAATTATATATTTACATATTTGAGTGATTGTTCGTCGCTACATCCCAAACAAAGAGACTGACTGAGCCGAAATTTCGAAGGAAGATACGTACCTAATACACCCAAGAAAAAATTATATTTTTCCCGTTATAAAAATCCTTTCACGCTCCATCCCTACGGACTTCAAAACCCCAATATCGATTGCATGGATACTTTATAGTCTTATTTTATCAGATGATCTTTCGAAAGAAAATTTCAATTATTTGATATGTTCACCAGTTCACAGAAGATTGCAACACAAACAATGCAAAGTTACAGAGAGGAGAATGAACTAAGCGAATTCGCTCCTTTCAAACCAATGTGAAGGAACACAGCTAAATAGCTTGCAACTGCCAATCAAAGTGCCGAGTGATGCTAGAAACTGCAACTTGCAGTTAAAATACAGCTAAATAGCTTGTAACTGCCAATCAAAGTGCCGGGTATTGCTAGAAACTGCAGCTTGCAGTTAAAATACAGCTAAATAGCTTGTAACTGCCAATCAAAGTGCCGGGCATTGCTAGAAACTGCAACTTGCAGTTAAAATACAGCTAAATAGCTTTTAACTGCCAATCAAAGTGTCGGATGATGCTAGGAACTGCAACTTGCAGCTAAATAGCTTGTAACTGCCAATCAAAGTGTCGGGTGACGCTAGGAACTGCAACTTGCAGCTAAATAGCTTGTAACTGCCAATCAAAGTGTCGGATGATGCTAGTTACTGCAACTTGCAACTAAATAGCTTGTAACTGCCAATCAAAGTGTCGGATGATGCTAGGAACTGCAACTTGCAGCTAAATAGCTTGTAACTGCCAATCAAAGTGTCGGATAATGCTAGGAACTGCAACTTACAGTTAAAATACGGCTAAATAGGTTTTGTAACTGCCAATTAAAGTGCCGGGTGATGCTAGGAACTGCAACTTGCAGTTAAAATACTGCTAAATAGCTTGTAACTGCCAATCAAAGTGTCGGATGATGCTAGGAACTGCAACTTGCAGTTAAAATACAGCTAAATAGCTTGTAACTGCCAATCAAAGTGCCGAGTGATGCTAGTAACTGCAAATTGCAGTTAAAATACAGCTAAATAGCTTGCAACTGCCAATCAAAGTGCCGGGTATTGCTAGAAACTGCAACTTGCAGTTAAAATACGGCTAAATAGCTTGTAACTGCCAATCAAAGTGTCGGATGATGCTAGGAACTGCAACTTGCAGCTAAATAGCTTGTAACTGCCAATCAAAGTGTCGGGTGATGCTAGGAACTGCAACTTGCAGCTAAATAGCTTGTAACTGCCAATCAAAGTGTCGGATTGTGCTAGTTACTGCAACTTGCAACTAAATAGCTTGTAACTGCCGATCAAAGTGTCGGATGATGCTAGGAACTGCAACTTGCAGCTAAATAGCTTGTAACTGCCAATCATAGTGTCGGATAATGCTAGGAACTGCAACTTACAGTTAAAATAGGCTAAATAGGTTTTGTAACTGTCAATTAAAGTGCCGGGTGATGCTAGGAACTGCAACTTGCAGTTAAAATACAGCTAAATAGCTTGTAACTGCCAATAAAAGTGCCGGGTAATACTAGAAACTGCAACTTGCAGTTAAAATACAGCTAAATAGCTTGCAACTGCCAATAAAAGTGCCGGGTGATGCTAGAAACTGCAACTTGCAGTTAAAATACAGCTAAATAGCTTGTAACTGCCAATCAAAGTGTCGGATGATGCTAGGAACTGCAACTTGCAGCTAAATAGCTTGTAACTGCCAATCAAAGTGTCGGATGATGCTAGGAACTGCAACTTGCAGCTAAATATCTTGTAACTGCCAATCAAAGTGTCGGATGATGCTACACTGAAAAAAGATTATTGTTATGTGAACAAGAATATGGTATGTGGAGCAATAAATTATTGTAAATATGGTCCCAGCAAAGTGTTTGTTAGCAGCTACAATCCTGTTATTGTCAATATTTTATTGTAGGGTGCACCAGAAATTATTGCAAATATTACAATAATGAAATTGGAGCCCAAGCAATACATCTTGCTGCCAGAGCAATAAGTTATTGTTAATAATACTAAAGATTATGAGAATCGTTACTAGAGTTTATAGTATTTATAACAATAAGTCTTATTTATACTTTTACAATAAGTTATTGCTGCAGCTATAAGTTCGGTTGACTCTCCTCTCACAATGTATAGTAGCTATGGCAATACCTTTTTTTATTCTTACAATAAGTTGTTTTTGTGATTACTACAGTGGAGTGGTTACGTAAAACCCTAAAGTTTAACGAACATAACCTGAAAACTAACCAAAATCAGTTATATAAAATTGCTTACATGAAAGCTGCAGAAGTATGGGGTCAATACACAGCGTTCACTTGGCTTTAATTATATTTTAGATAATATTTATTTTTATTATTTAAGGCTTAGTAACTTAATCTCAGTCTCTTTGTTACTTTTACCTTGTTTATCCAACATAGGCAATAAAAAGCCTAAATAAGATTCTGAATTCATTTTGAAACTGCTAGATTTTTATTTTCAAATAAATAAAAAGGTTTACCTGTTCAATATACTTTTTGAGGTTATGCCATTGCATGTTTTGTGGCTACAGCCACATCTTCAGTTAATCCTTAGGTTGATTCTTCATATTATTAAAACATTACTAAGACAGTGAGACATTTAACACATACATATTGCAGTATAAAACATTCCGTTACCGATCACACGATAAACTATAACACTGCTTGTCTCGGTGCATTCACGCTTCTGGTCAGGCCGGTGACGACTCATTTCCACTTTGAGACATTGTCGTGTAATCAAAAACAGAATCTGGTATAATATATCAGAATATTATCGCTAAGCATTTCTACTTACTATACTACTATCGTTATGATGTATTAGCAACAATAATATGTTGATGCAATTACCAGCCTCATTGCAAATAATTTAGCAAGAATATTATTGGAGTTTTGACAGACTTGATGGTAGGGCATTACCATAACTATTGTGTAAATTAAGATAAATCTTGTAAAAACTACCAGAATTGCATTTACTATGCAATATTGTTTGGATTACTATAATATTTCTTTCAGTGTAGGAACTGCAACTTGCAGCTAAATAGCTTGTAACTGCCAATCAAAGTGCCGGGTGATGCTAGGAACTGCAACTTGCAGCTAAATAGCTTGTAACTGCCAATCAAAGTGTCGGGTGATGCTAGGAACTGGAACTTGCAGCTAAATATCTTGTAACTGCCAATAAAAGTGCCGGGTGATGCTAGGAACTGCAACTTGCAGCTAAATAGCTTGTAACTGCCAATCAAAGTGCCGGGTGATGCTAGGAACTGCAACTTGCAGTTAAAATACAGCTAAATAGCTTGTAACTGCCAATAAAAGTGTCGGGTGATGCTAGGAACTACAACTTGCAGTTAAAATACAGCTAAATAGCTTGTAACTGCCAATCAAAGTGCCGAATGATGCTAGGAACTACAACTTGCAGTTAAAATACAGCTAAATAGCTTGTAACTGCCAATCAAAGTGTCGGATGATGCTAGGAACTGCAACTTGCAAGTAAATAGCTTGTAACTGCCAATCAAAGTGCCGGGTGATGCTAGGAACTGCAAGTTGCAGTTAAAATACAGCTAAATAGCTTGGTAACTGCCAATCAAAGTGCCGGGTGATGCTAGGAACTGCGACTTGCAGTTGAAATACAGCTAAATAGCTTGTAACTGCCAATCAAAGTGTTGGATGATGCTAGGAACTGCAACTTGCAGCTAAATAGCTTGTAACTGCCAATCAAAGTGTCGGGTGATGCTAGGAACTGCAACTTGCAGCTAAATAGCTTGTAACTGCCAATCAAAGTGTCGGATGATGCTAGGAACTGCAACTTGCAGTTAAAATACAGCTAAATAGCTTGTAACTGCCAATCAACGTGTCGGATGATGCTAGGAACTGCAACTTGCAGCTAAATAGCTTGTAACTGCCAATCAAAGTGTCGGATGATGCTAGGAACTGCAACTTGCAGCTAAATAGCTTGTAGCTGTCAATCAAAGTTCCGGGTGATGCTAGGAACTGCAACTTGCAGCTAAATAGCTTGTAACCGCCAATAAAAGTGCCGGGTGATGCTAGGAACTGCAATTTGCAGTTAAAATACGGCTAAATAGGTTATAACTGCCAATCAAAGTGCCGGGTGATGCTAGAAACTGCAACTTGCAGTTAAAATACAGCTAAATAGCTTGTAACTGCCAATCAAAGTGCCGGGTGATGCTAGGAACTGCAACTTGCAGTTAAAATACAGCTAAATAGCTTGTAACTGCCAATCAAAGTGCTGGGTGATGCTAGGAACTGAAACTTGCAGCTAAATAGCTTGTAACTGCCAATCAAAGTGCCGGGTTATGCTAGGAACTGCAACTCGCAGTTAAAATACAGCTAAATAGCTTTTAACTGCCAATCAAAGTGCCGGGTGTTGCTAGGAACTGCAACTTGCAGTTAAAATAAAGCTAAATAGCTTGTAACTGCCAATCAAAGTGTCGGGTCATGCTAGGAACTGCAACTTGCAGCTAAATAGCTTGTAACTGCCAATCAAAGTGCCGGGTGTTGCTAGGAACTGCAAAAAATAATAGGTAAGAACATTCATTAACTTAATGGTTAGTAATTTCTGTACAAAAAATCAATAGGCCTACATGATTATAATTTTAAGGATATCCCAATCGTGAAATCAAGAAAAATTATGTTATAGATAAATTTACTATAATTAAATTAATATAATATAATATAATTTATTAGTTTTTATTTTTTTATTAAATTGAATTTGTTTTATCTCATCTCTCATACACAGTGGAATCAATTTTCAGTGGAGATACTGGCCTAGGTAATAAGCTGAAGCTATAACCAGTGAAATAGAGTATGTTAGAAGGAAGGCAAATTATATAAGAACTATTAAGAGCATGAATTGATTGTTCTTGTACTATAAAAAATAATATTTGTATAACCATATATAATTCTGGGGTTAATCTTTACAATCTCAAATTTAATCTTTTTTAGGAGGTTGGCAGCCTCTTTTTGCCTTACTTTTCTCGTCCAAATAAACTATAAGTTACATCTGAGCGCGGACCGTCTCCAGCAAAACAAGGGGTCATCCGTTATAGTACGATTTGAACAGTAGTCTACCGATATAAAAAAGAGGATTGCTGCCTATTTTTCCTTAATTTGCCCGTCCACATAGGCTAGACATCTGTGCATGGAAGGTATCCACTAAAGCAAGGAGTGAGCCGTTACAGAACGAGTTGAGCAGTACTGATTCGAACCCATGACCGGGTCGCTGCCAGGAGGGTTACGGAGTCCGACGCCTTGACATGTGACCACTACCACTACCCCAACGACTCACATTTTATTGAGATTAATGGTATTAATCTGTTGTTAAATGTTTGAGCTAATGATAATGTATGCTTACAACTTGGTGATGGCAGCGGTGGGATAACGTAAAACTACAGCGATTAAAAACAACACAACTGATGAAACGTAATCTAAATTTATTTAAAAATCAACTACTTTAAAGTACATTTAAAATAGGAAATAAACAACTTTTTTAATGGAAGGGAAATTTCGTATTGAAGGAAAGGTACATTTTGTTGGGATAGGTTGGCAGTACTGCGGGAATACAAGGAGCAGGGTGAGAGATCAGTATCTGCTGGACCAGGGAGGTGGAAACATCGACTAGGGGGGAGACATGCCACCCCAGCCCTCTGTCGAGGTAAGATATGGGGAGTTTTATCAAATATAAAATCATATTTAAAAAATAATCACTATACTAATGTTGGAATAAAAAATCCTTTGCAGACTGCTTCATATTTTACATTTTATTCTTTAACGAAAAATGTATTCATATTTTTTCAATGATTGCTGTTAAAAGGTATATTATTCTCCACCTTAGTAGGGATACATGTTTTAAATCAAGAAAATATTACAAATTATTGTTCTTATTGTTTATATATAATACATCTCTGTACCGAAACATAGCTTTAAATTAAAACGTACAGAACTTACCGTACACTATGTTCTTGTTGCATCTCTCTTTACCGTTAATTTTAGTGTTTTAATTCAGCTGACATCCTACGAATATTTGTCTAAAATAACCACTATAAAACGCTATAAAACGTGACTGATTTTAAGCTAGACTGCAAATTTAACAAAATAGACTCATATATTTCATTTAGTTTATTGCGGATTTACAGCCCGTTTTGATTACATCAACACCAAACAACGTGTAATCCTTGACATGTACCATAATGTGCATATGATTTAGTAGCTTATTGTTATAGTTTATTTGCTGATATTACAATACATGTCATTTGACGTCGTACAACCATAAAACTATAAGACATATTGACACATAATGAACGCAGTCCCTTCAATCTCATGTGAAAATGTGATTAAAAAAGAAGTTTTACAGTCCCCATGTCTTTTTTTACGGCCAATATCTCGAATTTGAGCCATCACCCATCATGCCGCGACTAACCAAACGACCGAAGTTTCTCTTAAAATATTAATTTACAGAATTAGATTGTGCAAGATAGATTATAGGCCTACAGACTGTGATGTAATTCCAGTAGTATATGTTTATGATCTGCTTGTAACATTTGTTCTTGCTAGTTCTCTGTGACATTACCCTACTTGCTGACACAGCGGCAAAAAATGCGTCTCGTATCAATATCTAATACAGTCCATCTCTTTGAAAATAAACGGTATCAGGAAACTGACATATACTTTCTCCCTTTAACCCCAACTTAAATGAATAAATTACTTTTTATTTACTAAATACATAATGCAAAGTATAGTCGAATCTAGATAAAATCTTCTAAACAAGTTGTTTTCAAAAAAATCCACCCTTATCCCTTTTCCCTTTTTTGAACGCACTACAGAATCCTTTTCTACACACGGAGGTTTTAAGAGGGGAAATGTCCCCTCATGACCCCCAGGGTTAAGTAGCAACATGTTTCGAATTTCCTCTGTTGGTCAGTGCTAATTTGACAAGAATTTAAAATTTGAATGAAATTTATCAGTAGGCCTAAATAAGAGAGAAATTGTGATTATTGTATTCCCCATAAGAATAGGACAACGTACTGCGTTTACCTCAAAATGAAAATTTAAATTTTCCCCAAAACTAGCAATCGTAGAATAATAATTCAAGATACTAAATTATTTAGTTTTTTGAGCCCTTTTTAATGGTAATAAATAATTGTTTTTAAAATGTATATTTGTTTACAAAAAATCCAAAAAACTGAATTTTGGATGTTTTAAGTCCTGTAATTTCTGAACCTGAATTTTTCCAGAAATGCGAGTGGTGTCATTTTGTTGGAAACATAAAGCTCTACAAATTACGAAAGTTTAATCAAAATCGTTAGAGCAGTTTTTGAGAAATTTGGATTTGTCATTTTTTTAGCGGTTTTGAGGGAATAATTACCCTTAAAAACCAAAAATTCAAAAAATGAAAAAATACCTGGAGATATCGGTGATTAGTACATACATACAAAATTTCATCAAAATCGGTCCACTGGTGTCGTCTCTAGCTCTGTACACATCCATACATACAGACAGACACACAGACATCACGTAAAAATCACTTTTTTGGATTCAGGGAGCACGAAAACTAATATTTCCACTAACAACTCAGATTCTAAAATGTTGTCGAAAACAATACTTTCTCCATATACTATGTATAGGGGGGGGAGAAAGTAAAAAGCAAACCAGATGAAATAAACGGTATCAGGAAACTGATAGATACAATTATTTTTTAGAAAGAGAAAGAAAGAAAGTATTTATTTCTATTCAAGTACATAACATAACATTGAATTCACTTATTACATAAATAAACAACAAAATGATTCAACATAGAGTCTTAACCTAACAAAACAAAGATAATTAAGTGCTAGTTAATAAGTAAACAAAGTACCTAAACAGAAATTAGGTCCCCCAAAGGCGAACCTGTGTCGGGGTAACCATCATTTTAATAAGAAAGGGATGCAGGCCGGTGCATTACAAAAACTGAATTAACAAAGTAACAGTAATGAAAATAAATAAAAAGTGCTAACTATCGTAATAAAGAAACATATATCGTACAAATAATAAACAGTATCAGGCATAATGACATAATACCGAACAATTTTAACAAACTAACTTTACCTGGCCAAAGCGCTATACTCAAACATTGAATTCAAAAAGAATATTTATATCTGGAATATCAAATAGCCAAATAATTATTAATTTTTGAAACTTCTTTAAACTAAAACAATTCCTTATGTGATTTGGTACTTTACTGAACAAAGTTGGACCAACGTATTCAAAAGAATGTCTAGAAAATTCTAACCTAGGCAATGGTATAAAGAATGAGTTCGATCGTTGGTGCCTTAATTCATAACCTCTTTCAATTGAAATCCATTTTTGAGATTTAATAAAAAAAGTGCTTACTATTCTAAAAACGTATAAGTGTTTTAAGGGGAGTATGTTTAACGATTTAAAAAGAGGAAAAGAAGGTTCCATCATAGTTTTTTTTTTTTAGCATGCAACGAACAATTCTCTTTTGTATATTTACAACTGGTTTTAATAAATTTGAATAAGTATAGCCCCAGCACACTATTCCATATTGAATTTTAGAAGCTATTAGACCAAAATACACATTTTTTTAAATATCAATCGAACAAAATGTTCTTAGTAAAAATATCTTCCTAGCCATCATCAAAAGAGATTTTTTCAGATTTTCCAGATGAAATTCCCATTTTAATTTATAATCGTAAGTAACTCCTAAATACTTCATATCAGATACCTGTTCAATTTTGAGACAGTTAACATTACACAAAGAATCTGTTTCTAGGCAGTTTGAACATTTATATAAAATGTGGTTGTCAAACGTGATTTTATTTCGCAAACTGAAGGTCATAAATTTAGTTTTAGAGCTAAGAATAAAACCATTTGAATCGAACCAATACTTTAACTTATTTAAATCGTTCTGAATTTGTAAAAATAAATCAAACTTTGATGAGGCAGCGTATGAAAAAGCCGTATCGTCAGCAAAAGCTGTTAAGTTGCCATTGAAAACACCCTGACACAAATCATTACAATAGATTACAAATAAGATGGGCCCAAGAACTGACCCTTGGGGCACACCACAAGTTACTTTAACAGGTGAACTAAACACGTTTTTAATTTTGACAATTTGACTTCTGTCGCTTAAATAGCTCTTGAACCAATAGAAAGCATTTCCTCTGATACCGATATTCCACATCTTTTGCAACAGTAAATCATGATTTACAGTATCGAATGCTTTGGTGATATCAACGAAGAGGCCAGCTACAAATAAATTGTTGTTTATAGCATTGTACAAGAAAGAACAGAACTTGATCAGCGCATCTTCAGTAGATCTACCAGAAATGAAACCAAACTGTTTTTCACTAAAAAAAGAATGTTTGCTTGAAAATTTTAACAATCTAGATTTCATTAGTTTTTCCAATACTTTAGAAAAAATTGGTAACAAAGAAATTGGACGATAATTATTCAGCAAAATTCGATCCCCTTTTTTATGAATAGGAACAATGATAGCCGATTTCAGCGGATTTGGGACAACTCCCTGTATGAAAGACGAATTGAATAAATAGCTCAGCACATCAGCTATATGAGGAGAAATTGACTTTAAGGTGAAAACTGATAGACCATCAATACCTACAGACTTTTTATTTTTCAAACTGTTAATAACATTAATAATTTCAAATTCATCCGTTGGAAAAATAAAAAATGAATCTAAATAAGAAAGACCAGGAAAAAATTTCTTATAACGATCCACTGTCTGCAATGAACTTTTAATATTTGATGATTGAGCTGCATTTTGGAAAAATGCACTAAAAGCATTAGCTATATCAGTAGGATCTGTCAAAGATTGGCTATTAGCACATAAATTAACTGCTTCAATATTCTTCATGTTTTTCCTACGTCCACAACCAATTATTTCATCAACGTAATTCCACTGCATTTTAACATTATTTTTATTTTCTTGAAACAATTTGTTATAGTAAATCTTTTTTTGTTCTCTCAAGTCAGAGTTTAAAGTATCACGATAGTTTTTAAAATACCGTTCCAAAGCTTTATGTTTGGTTGTTTTAAAAATTTATGGGATAAAAAGTTTTTTCTAACCACTCGCCTGCGTAAAGTCTCAGTCATCCAGGGCTTTAACAGTCTTACGCTTCGTTTCCGTTGTGAAAATGAAGAAGAAATGCTAATAACATCATTCAAGGCGTTCATAAACTGTGCAAATGCAAGACAACAATCTGTTTCACTATAAATATTCTTCCAATCATAATCAGCTAATAAACCATTTAAAATATCATAATTGATCTTATTAATATAAATACATTCATTTACCTCCTTAATTTCAGTATGCATGTCGCTCAATGTTATATAAATACTACACAGGATAAGAAAATGATCAGTTATATTTAAGTTTACCGGAACACCTTTTAATGAAATTTTGTTTTCATTATATCATTTTATTTACTAAATATAGAATGTGAAGTACAGATAAATACAGAAAATTGTCTAAAATAGTTGTTTTCAGAAATATCCACCCAAACCCCTTTTTTGGAGGCACTAAAGAGTCCGTTGCTACACACAGTGGTTTTGAGAGGGGAATTCCCCCTTGTCCCCCCACCAGGGTTAAATGGCAACATATTTCGAACATTCTCTGTTGGTCAATGCCAACTTGACCTGCATATCAAGTTTTAATGAAATTGATCGGTAAATAAGAGAGAAATAGTTATTTTCGCATTACCCATAAGAATAACATTAGACAACGTACTGCGTTAACCGCTAAATAAAAATTTCAATTTTCTCCCCAACTCGCATTTGTAGAATAGTAATTCAAAATACTAAATTATTTAGTTTTTTGAGCTCTTTTTAATGGTGAATAGTAATATTTTTTAATATTGACGTTTTTTATGTTTTGTGTTTTTATGTTTTATGTTTTTAAAATTGATGTTTTTATGGTTTTTTGTTTTCCCCATAAGAATAACATTGGGCTAC
This sequence comes from Allygus modestus, assembly GCA_963675035.1. Taxonomy (NCBI): domain Eukaryota; kingdom Metazoa; phylum Arthropoda; class Insecta; order Hemiptera; family Cicadellidae; genus Allygus; species Allygus modestus. Next base: position 321,867,238 of record OY776111.1, read on the forward strand.
GTACTGATGCGTTTACCGCAAAATGAAAATTTAAATTTTCTCCGCAACCAGTAATCGTAGAATAATAATTCAAAATACTAAATTGTTTAGTTTTTTTAGCTATTTTTAATGGTAAATAGTAATCTTTTATTCATTTATAATTTTTTAAGAAAAATCAAAAAACTGAATTTTGGATGTTTTTAAGTCTTTTGATTTCTGAACCTGAATTTTTACAGGAATGCGGGTGGTGTAATTTTGTTGGAAACGTAAATCTCTACAAACCACTAAAGTTTAATTAAAATCGTTAGAGCCGATTTTGAGAAATTTGGATTTGTCATGATTTTTAGCGGTTTTTGGGGGATAATTACCCTTAACAAATCAAAAATTCCAAAAAATTAAAAAAATGCCTGGAGATATCGTGGATTTGTACATACATACCAAATTTCATCAAAATCGGTACACTGGTGTCGTCTCTAGTTCTGTACACATCCATACAGACAGACAGACAGACATTCACACAGACATCACGTAAAAATCACTCTTTTGGGTTCAGGGAGCACCAAAACGAATATTTCCACTAACAACTCAAATTCTAAAATTTTGACGAAAACAATACTTTCTCCATATACCAGTATAAGGGGGAGAAAGTAAAAAAGTAAAAAATAATGGAATTGTTTTATGAGACGAAAGGAAATATATCTGTTTACTTAAAACCTACTGTACCTTCTCTTTCTTTGTTTACACTATACACTATAAACCTGAGAATTATATTTCAACTGGAAAGACTGGAGGACACTTTTGTGGGATCCGAATCCTTGTGAGGGGGAAGATTGTATTTTTTGACGTTTTCTTTCACTTGATACTCAGTGAAATACAATTATAAATAACTCTTACGTTTTTGCAAAACCTAAATATTACTTTTGCAATAATAAATTCTATTACATCTCAGAGAAACTGAAGGACGCTTTGGATTTGGGAAGAATTTTTAATCTTGATAGTTTGAGGAAGATAAACAACTGTGTACTGTATATTGTATGTAATTATTTTTTTAAAAGAGCTTGTTATGGTTTTTGAAACTAAAAACCGTAATATGGTCAAAACAAACTATTTTCAGCTGTTTTCATATAGAAATCAACTCAAATTACTTACAATGTTAATATTTTGCAAAAATTAAATTCCATTCTATTCTGCAATATTCCATTCTATTCTATTCCACTCTATTTTGCAAAAAATAGAGCACAGCTTGCTCTTCTGCATGTAAATATCCAAAATCAAAAACCTTAATGCACAAAGATGAATCAGGCAAACGAGGTTATACCTCAATCGTTGACACCGACCGGTTCAGGAATAACACTTTGATATTCAAGAACGTTAACCAAGGTACCAAAAAATTAAACTTGCACTTTCATATTGTAAAATGAATTATTTATAAATTCTTGGAAATTATAAATCCATACCAAAAAGATGTAGCTTTTATATATAGTATAGTATGTACAGTTTCTATGTGTAGTTCCTAAACAAGTAAAATTTACATTTTAATCTAGTTCGCACGCAGCACGCTGACGTGAGGGAATTGAATTCCCCTAATAAAAACTTTCAAAAATCAAATAACGGGTTTAAACAAAGATTTGTGAGATTTTTACCAAAATGGAAAATATTCAGTTTTTTGGCTGTTCTGATGCACCTGGTTATATTTACATGCAGTATTGGGATGGCAATGTTGTGCATTCTAAGCTTAGGAGGATGTACCATCAGGATCAAAAATCGGTATGGGGGTATTAGGAGTAATAAAACTACATTACGTTATGAAAAACATCCTTTTCCAATGTAAAATCCCCATAAGACAACGTACTGTGTTTACTCAATTTTCATTTTATTTAATAACTTGGTAAATATTAGTGATAGAATGATGAGGGAGGGCTTAAAATTGTCGCCTTTTTACGTTCTATAACCTATTATCCATTAATATTACATTTAGGGCTTATCTGACCCTTTTTGGGCCCAAAACCCAAATTTCAAAATTTAAAATCTTCAAAAAAGGGGGTTAGTGTTTTCCGATTGTTTTGCCCAACGAACTTGTCCTACTGATTACAAAAAGGAATGTCCCTACCAAATTTGAAGTAAATCGGGCAAAAAATGCGACTGCTAGAGTGCAAACACACACACACACACACACACACACACACACACACACACACACACACACACACACACACACACACACACACACACACACACACACACACACAATATATATAATTTTGAACGACCCCCTAAAACGTGTTCAGGGGGTCACGTTAGGAACTTCTATGGTGGTCCCGGGCTTAAGTTTCACCGTGCGAGTCTTGCTAATAGTTCACTTTCCATAGGAAATTCACTAATAATAGTTTCAAATTTAATAGGGTTTATAGTATAATTATATCGTAAAAGAAACCTTTTCTTTTCATACCTCAAAGCACAACAAACACCCTACAATTATTGTACTTTTTAATTTAAAGTTAGGGGTGATTTAACTTGATTTGCTCTTTTCTCATCTCTAATAACTTTGTAATTTCAATAATAATAGGTAAATATAATCGTAGATTATAGAACAATATTGAAAAGCGACGTTTTTTAGCATTGCAATGCACAAAAGAAAATAATATTACACATGCACAATGGAAGCCTTCAGTAATATAAATCGCAACACCACAAACAGAAAAATTTTGAAAAGCGGCGTTAGCATTGCAATACATAAAAGAAAATAATATTACACATGCACAATGGAAGCCTTCAGTAATAAAACGCAACACCACAAACAGAATTGCTAAGTTGTTTGCGTCACAATAAGTGAAGGCGGAATAAGTATCCTTATGAAAAAGTTATGGGTTGGGATTCACACAACACCCAGAATCAAAGTTGCGTAAACAAAGTTGAGAACACCCAGCCGTCGAAATTTAAATATAGCGAAAATATTAAGTTAGATAGCCAAATCAAATGTTCCTTAAGCTGTAGTAGTTTAAATGTACAGTATTACTATTTATGGGTGGCAAAATTTTCCCCCAGCGTTCCCTTCTCCTTTCCTTTTTTATTTCGAACAAGACTTAAGAGTCTTCATCACCGGAAGTTGCTAGATGCCATCTAGGAGTTTTGCTCCATAAGGCCAATGTTAACTTTGTCCCTCCATTACTCCTCACCTGATCGTCACATAAATTAATTTTAGTGTCAAATTAAAGGTTTCGCCGTCCTCTAGGGAAATACAATGTCGATTTTTTTTAATTTGGGTACTATAGTTGCATAATAAATAGTTTAATTTTGAACTGAAACACTGTACATGTTCTCATTAATTTGTGACAAAATCCAAATTCGACTATTGTATTTCCCTAGAGGGTGACGAAACCTTTAATTTAACACCAAAATTAATCGTTTGTGACGATAAGGTGAGGAGTAACGGAGGCACAAAGTTAACATTGGCCTTATGAAACAAAACACCAAGATGGCGTCCGGCAACTTCCGGTGATGAAGACTCTTAAAACCATTCAAGTTTTCAAATTAGTTTACACGAACATTTTCAGGGAACATTTCTGAAAAAAATCCAAACCTCGTCAAATATTTATACCTTACTTTTCTTTACTTCTTATTACATGGATTGTGTGTTTGTAATGTAACCAAGGCGCTGATGCAATCTCATGACGTAATCAACTCCTAATGAGATCTCAGTTTGAAGGCTTCCCCGAATATTAAAATCTCAAGGCGTCTCAACATTTAAGCTTCTTATTTCAGACTAATGGGTCCTTTTTTCAAAGAGTTTTTACGCCTTTGTTTCATTAATGAAAGTCACAATAGAGCTCTTAGGTAGAGCCAAGTTAAGATTCCTTCGATGATCTGTACAAAAAATCATTTAAGTTTTTTACGAGAGTTCACTTATTACTCCAAGGAGGCGATGTATGTAGTAGGTGTCTAAAATAGGTGGAGAATTCACTTTGTGGATTTGCCATTTTAGTTTACCGATATGTAGCAATCGATTTTAAAATGTCCAAGATGTGTGTGAATGGTCTTTTAATTTAGTTTTTCTCATGTTCTTTTTGCACAATTTAAAAATTGTTTTTGCTGTACATATATATAATTTTGAACACACAAATTGCTTATAAAAATAAGAATCATGGTAAAGTTTTATACCGGTATCTTAAAACCTATCAAGATAAAGGATCGATCTTCAAGTCGTAAATAGTTGAGAGTTGGTAAATATTTTAATAAAACATCCTCCCCCTTCACATCCTATCGTATTTCTACTGAGGTCTAAGCACAAAGACATTAACAATTTTTATACTTACAAAGAATAAACTGTAATATTTGTGTAAATATCGTGATATATTTTATATCACTAATCCAAACATAACCATTATAAACAAGACAGGTATAAGATTAGCAGAACAAGCTTGGTTTAAGAGTTATTTCAAATTAAGCTAGTCTTGCTAACAAAGAAGGGACTTATCCTGTAACAAATTTAATGAAAGTAAAAGTAAAATTGTAAATAGTTTTACAAATTATAAATACAAAAATGGACAACCGTCAGCTGTTAGAGGCAGCACAAGACGCGCCTCGCGTAAGGGGGTTTGAGGGATGTATCTAAAAAATCATCAACAAAAATCAAACCCATAAAAATATGAGAAAGTGGGGTGGTTGGTAAAATATTGGATATAAAAAAAACGGAAAAAACAATCTATCGATATTTAATACGCTAGTTTTGAAAAACTGTGCGTATAATGAAATGGGAAATCCGCCGTGACAAACCAATATAGTAAATCAGAATGTTCCTTATAATTTATTGTGGTGTCAAAAGTCAGAAAAAATATAAAATAATTTAGTTTTTGAGGTTTTGTCGTTTATCGCTTGCAGACGATGATTTTATTTGGTCAGGTGATTATTTGAAAACATGTTTATACTTCAATATTTCGAGTGTAACTAGAACTGTCAGGCATAGTACATATCTAACATTGCATCTACATAATATACAAATACTAATTAAAATTAAAATGGTGAATCTGGGTCTAAAATGTAATTTGTATAATAATTTATAACAGACTGTTAGGCCTATACTCTGATGTTTTAGAGAATGCAAAAAATCAATCTTCGTAAATACTTACAAATCTTAAAATTTGAATATATTTTTATGTGTTCAGTGATGAATTAAAATCACGATAATAACAACTAATGTTTACAGTGATAACTTTTAAATACTTGAAAATATAGACTATACCCGCGGAACCAAATTTGAAAGAGTTATTCTTATAAATCGGTATTTAATTAGTCGTTCATTATAAAAAACAAAAAAACACACTTTGAGGTATGGACCTTAAAAGTCTGATCTATGAATGAATTATAGGCTAATGTGAGTTTTGATTTGTGTTTTTTCTTTGAAAACTGTTATAAATATGAAAATGACGCAAAATGCACGGTTTTCTATAGCATTTATTCACTTATTCACTGCACTTATTCACCGGTATTTGCACTGATATTACATTTGATATATATCCCAGACGTCACGGACATCGTCACATCGGCGGGGAAGTGGCCGTACAATCTCAATGTTTTTGCGTAACGTCTAGGGGCCTAGATCCTCAAGAGCCAGTTTTGTCTGGAGCTACAGGCTACAAGGTCACGGAGATAATTGTAGTTATTCAGTGGAATTTCGCATTACAATTGAGCTTAATTTTGCTAGTAAGTCGTTTTCACCGTCATTGTAACACGCCCTACATTAATTATGTATTTACTTTAGGCCCCTACTACATTAGAGAACCATAAATTACTAAACGTTTTCCAATCAATTTAGATCAAGATATTCGTGGTTTCCATTAAACAGGCGGATATAAGTTCTAAAATCCGTTACTACGGATAAACATGGTTAATTTTCTAATATGGTTAGTCTACAGACCTTTTTAGCCTACATCCTAATGCAAAAACAATATAAAGTCTAACCTATACAAATATATGTGCTTTGCCTTTTTTTAATTTCAAAATACTGTTTTTAGTAATGCGTAACTGAATTCAATCACTAAATCCCTCCTGTAGATTGATGTTAGTAAATATACAGTTAAAAGAAAAGTGGTAGCCCTCGAAGAGCAAATGTGAAAAATGTATTTGTGAGTTGGATGTATGAGAAATGAAAGAAAACTAAAAAAAGTTAAGGTAGAGCTACTGTTTAACTAAATTTATCCCAAATAACATTTTATCTTGTATCAATTGACGATTGATGATTGCAACTATTGATTGTATCACATAAGTCTTGTTCTACTACAAACACTCCTGTTTTCCATCAGGGTATTCACTCTAGACACACAAAAACTAAACAATACATTAAAAACCTTTCATGAAAAATTGACGCCATCCCGATTCTGGAACACAAAACTGCTTTTGAGTCGACGGGGCAGGGCAGCGATAGTGATAGTGAGGGCCCGATTTCGGAGGTGAGTACCGTTACAAGTTCACGGCCTCTTTTTTGAGGGGGAGGGAGAGCGAAAGGGGGGAAGCAAGGTGCGAATACGCTCGACCACCTCAGTCAGTGCGGCGCTTCTGGCTCAACTGGAGGTCTGAGTGCATTGGAGGAGTACAAGGTACGACACTGCATCCACTTGTATTTATTTCCAGTTTCGTTTGAAACTGCTTTACAAGTTATTGCAAAAGTGTGCTTCCTTTATTACGATATTGTAGCGGCATTATGAAATTAATAATATATATTTTAAATTTAATAATGTCGCAACAGTTGAAATTGGTACATACCACATCATAAAATTGTATAATATGTTTATCGTAACACCGCTAATTTAATATAAATGAATAAATATTTCTGACTTAAATCACAACTCGGAATAAATTTTGTATTATCACAGGGTCGTGTAGAAACATTAATTATCAAGCATAAATTAACTATTCCTAAAGCGGTACAAGTCAAATATAATTTCTTGTCATCACTGACAATCGCTGGCATTTCTAAACGTTATGGAAAACGAATTTTTATTCGTGTGCTGGAAAATATTAACAAATACGTTTCTGTTTTATATTTATGTAGACAAATATTTTCTTTTGCGATGACAAATCATTTTATAAATTAACGGCAAAGTTAACTGCTGTTGAACACAAGACACCTTCTCCGCTCTTGGAGACACTGCAAACATAACCTTGAATGAGTCTTATCTATTCCCAACAAAGGAGCATGTCTTCTGTATCGGTGTTACTCGTAAATTAACTTATTAAACCCAATATATTTAATTAATTACAAGCCATTAGAACGATATTATTGTTTTACGATAAATGAAACAATGAATTATTTATGTAACTGATTTAAAACCTCTGTGCGGATTATCTTAATATATGTTGACTATGTGGTATGAAAGATAGACCCTAGTTATCTAATCAATAACGTTTTGACTACATAAACTGAAACTTCTGAAATCGAAGGAATACTTTTTTATTTCAACTTCTTTATTTGAATCTCCTTCGTACTTCTCCGTTGTTTGCATGGATACGTTAGACACCCAAAACTGATATTGTTAGCTTTATAAAGTAGCGGTATAATCATTCACATAAATGTCTACAATTTGAATACTTAAACTTAAAAATATTATTATATTATTTTACCTAAAGGCTACATCCAATTTCTGATACTCCCAATATTCGCTAATCCTGTGTAAGCCATAAAGTAATCATAAGAAATGTTTAACCATCATATGATTTATACAGTTTATTTACTTGCGTGTTATCTAAACGGAGGCAAAGAAGATTGATCCTTCCTATAGCATGCCCAACGAACTCAATTTCGATTGCAAATTGAAATTTATCCACGGATAATAATAATCAGTAATCACATTCATTAACATGTAAATATTTGCAGGAGCTGCGCTATAGCGAATCTGGATGTGTAACGCTTTATGATTATTTATGTTTTATGTCGTTTACTTAATCTTGTGAATTTGAAGTCGTGCGTTTTGGAAGTCTCGAGGAAATTGGGAAAGCGCCTTGTATTTAAATGGTAAAATCTTCAAAGTTTAATTTGTTTAGTATCAGTGAGCTTAGTGAGTAGTATTCTGTGGTTTCATTCACAGAACAGCTGTTTTAATCCACCTCCTTTGGATAATAACACAACTCGTTTTCTAGTGATATTTAAACTGAGAATATGCCATCATATTACCTTAATTCTAGATAAACTATATCAAGTAACAAACTTTCATGTAGAAATTTATTAAACATCTGCAGTTTCTCTTAGAGGACAAATAAAATGCTTTGTATCGCTTATTCAGTTATACATTTTTATTAACTTGGTAAGTGGCTTTATGTAGTAGTGAGTGGTAAAGTTATATGATTACACCCATAAAATGGGATCTTCCACTAATTCCCATTTTTCCCGGGTGGAGGGTGACTTTACTCTAGGATTTCCCGTCAAAATAACGGTCGAGCTTCTGGTAACTTTCTATCTATCTTAATCAGAACAAGAAGCCTAAGAATACAAATATTATGAGTATTTATTTTTTGATTTATTTGGACTTTACCTATCTCTTCTGAGTATTATGAGTATGTCAAATTGAAACCGTGCTCTTGATAATGTGCAATGTGCAATTTATTTGCGTTTGAGGTTTCGTTTTGTTTCGCGTTGATACTTTGTATTTAAACAATCGATAATAATAAAGTAGTTGTGTCTGTGCGTGTGTCTCAGGTGATCTCGAAAACGGCTCCTCGAAGTTGCTCCCGGACCACACCACGTTATAGAGACACATTTTTCCCCGAGACCACTGGTCTGCGCCCCACTGGCATCAAAATCTACCATGTTATTCTTATGGAGAAAATATTTGTTCTAAATGGCTCGAAAACGGCTCCTCAAAACAACTCGCGGACCAAACCCCGTTGTTTAGGGACTAATGTCTTTGGATATTTTGTTCCCGAGCCAAGGGCTCCGCCCCATTGGCTTCTTCTATGACTTCCCGCCGTCCAATTTGCACGTGTGATTTTTTTGATTTTTTTTACAAAACCTCATCTCTAGAATGATGTCCCAACTTTGGATACATCCCCCCCCAGCAACCTTAGGGCTCCGGCCCCTGGAAAAGTTGTCATATCATTCTTTTCGATTTTTGCAGGATTTTATCTAATTGTCATGGGTCCATAATATTCGGTTACCTTTTTTCATAACCCCGAACGTAGAGAGGGCTCCGCTCCCCTACTAAAAAGTTGCCATGTTATTCTTATGGTGAAAAGAGTACCCCAGGTTATTCCAAAAAATGCTCCTCAAAGCTACACCATATACAACGTTGTAGGTGACCAAATCATTTTAGATACTCTTTTTTTCCACCAGACTTCAGGGCTCCACACCACTGGCAATAAAAGCTTCCATGTTATTCTTATGGAGCCATACCACGTTTTAGGGGACCAACAATATTTTGTACACATTACCACCCCACATCTCAGGTCCACCGGGTCTACCCTATTATCCTTCTATATGCTCCATTTTACCACCGAAAAATTACCACTTATGGATAAAATACTTATCTAAATGGCTCGAAAACGGCTCCTCAAACCATAACGGCTCCTGGACCATAACACGTAATGGTAGGCTATTCGTAATAGGGATACGTTTTTCCAACCTTAGGACTCCACCCCAGTGGTCTTAAAAAGTTGCTGTGTTAGGTGAAAAGATTTTTCTTGGAACGACGAAAGGGCTCGGTCTATACTTATTTTGAAAGGTCTGGTTACGTGATTGCTGAATTCACTATATAACACCATTAAAAATAATAAAATAAAAATGATTACAAATTCATTTTCTACTTATAAAAATCTAAGATAATAAAGTGTTTAAACATACTTCAACTTTGTTAGTTGATAAGTTATTTCTTTAAATTAACGTGGTTTGTGACAATAAAGCAGACAATTATTCTACATAGTAAAATTATTGCTCAAATTATGTTGTATCTCATATGAGGCTTCCTCGTAGCTTTAAAAACAGGAACTTTAAATATTAGATAACTAAATCAATACTTTTGCTGGGCAAAATTCACTTAACCGCAAGAAAGGTTATTGCTCACGGTGCAACCCCCCCTAAGAACTCATTGAGGAAGAGATGATATTTACAAAGTTAACAAATAAAATACAGAAATATCCGCGCATTTCAACTTTGGAGTCTTCAAATGCATCAAATACGTTTTCTTTAGAAAGGCGCTGTCTTTGCTCTGCTCTGGCGCGATTCAGAACTCTCCACTAATGATTGTTTTTGTTTAGTTTCAGACACCTTAACATCCTTCCCGCTAGTTTTGAATACATCGCACTTTTACAGTAGCCTACCACGCTTCAATGTGTTCTTAAGATAGACGAAGTAATATTTTCTAGGTGTATAACTGTATTTTACGTTTCATAATATGTAAAAAAAAGTTGTTTATCACTAACAGTCCTTTAATAGGTCCTTTAAATGATTTTATATTGTCATTGTCGATGTAATAATCGTTTCAATTTTAAAATTTACTCAATGTCTGTTTATTTTCAAGTGCAAAACTTAACAAAATTAGTATTAACTATAGACTGCAGCGTTTTTTTAAAGTAATCCTTTGGTTTTAGTTTTATTTTTTAGGATATATGTTTTTTTTAAACATAATTAACTGTAATGTTGAATATGTACATTTTGCGAATGAAGACAGAATTATTCCCTTATGACTACATTTTAGTAGTTTTACTTTAAATTGATCCTTTATACCCTATTTGGAAGTGTTAGCATTTCCAAATGAGTCCAAACACGTGCCTATGTAACGATAAGATAACAATTTTACCTTAATGGTAAATAGTTTTGGCTGGATGAAGCCCCGATTGCTATATCAATTTAAATCTGTTAGCTTTAAATATTCAAACCAAACTTTATAAACGCTCGCTAAAATAGATGTATGGTTTCTTTATTTAAAGAACTATCTTTGAAATTTGTTATTCACTTATCAGTTTTTATCATGGCATATAATGTGATTTATTTATTTAACTAATAGTAAACACAGGTTTGGCGTGACTAATGCCATCCAAATAAGCAGAAAAGGTCATAATATCGCTGTTTTACGAATATGCACTGATAATAAGTAATTTAACATTTGTAAAAAATCATTACATTTCTATGATAAACCATTATTTTTTAAACCAAAATATCGTTTCTATAATTGCGTTATGAGTTTGAAAAACAATATTTGTAACCATGAAACGGAGCCGTTGAAACCTGTATAGAGACTTCAATTGCATGCCAATCCCAGTTGACGTGTTTATGAACCCATATTGTGTGTTTCTGTTTTCGACACAAACTTAGGCAAAACGATCGCGTTTTACTCTTATGGGTGTTTTAGTCTGAAAAATTACTCAAAACAGTGGTTGAAGTGATAACTTAGCAACGTTTATTTCAGATAAAATTTGTTTCTGACGCACGCTCATAAAGAGTACTTTGGTGATTTTCGAATTCGTAGTAATTGTTTCGCCTCCAGTAGTCCTATACACTCAGTTTTGTATAAAAGGTCGCGAACCTTATTCAGTTCATAAATAGAGGATTTTATGAGATTGCAACTCATTCGCAAGCGGTCGGTGGTATACACCACTGAATACGCGTGTGTGTTATACTATGTGGAATGTAGAATAATGTAGGCTACTAGGGCCTACTGATAACATTATTGTATTTTGAAAAAAAAAACACTAAAGGCGGAATTCTCTCATTGCAAACCACCTTCCTAAAACCTCAATTACACTCTCCTCACATGCTACTTGAGAAAGGTATAGGGTGATGAAGGAGGTTAGAGTACGTTTGGAAATGTCACCCTTATAAAACGTGGAATCTTATTGCGAATATCTTAATTTATTTCTTGATTGAATGCAAATACATACAATCCAATCTTTGTTAAAATCTTCCTCGTTTTATTTGTGTTTTGGCCAGCAAAGTTAAATATAGCTGACAGCTGAAGAATAACCAATAAAAATAATTATATTTTGTATAAAAAATTGCATTAATAAATTAAACTGTACGTGGTGATGTATTTAATTTATAAAGACTACATCTGGGGTTTCCTAATCCGCAACAGTGAATGAATGATGATGACTACATCCTCAGACCGGGCGTAGGAAAACATGCATTCGCGAGCATATCATGAGTATCGGTTGATTGAGTTTCTAGTTCGACGATCCTTCTAAGCGCCTACGCTGTCAATTGTCAGACCAACATCTGATGGATGATGGATGTAATCTTTGTTTGATCGGTTTGGTCTGAGGATGTGTTCTGTATGTACGTTACTAAATGCCTTACTGCAAACACATTTTAGATTATTTTAAGATCTCTGTTTTGAACTATCCCGTTCAAATTGTAAACAAATTGTAAATGATAGTTTGAAAACAAAACATCTTTATATACAAAGGTATATATGGAATGTATCGCACACAAAACATTGGGAAACTCAGTCCACGGGTGTGTCAAATTGTACAGCCAAATGTTGAATAGTTTAGTATTTATAATCAATATTCAAGTACCAAAGTACTTTCATGAGGAAATTATGTTTTTCACACGCTCACGCAACCACGCGCCCGCGGCTTCTCCGGAAATGACAGGTCGTGAACAAAGCCTAGTTGACACCGCGTCCGCCATATCCGGGACTGCAGTAGCTGCCATGCGTTACCCTAGCACAGTGCGAGGGAGGGTAGGCCTGGCTTTCTCTTCATTTACAGGAAACTGTCCAATGTGAGTCACACTCACACGTTTTGCGTTGAATCATTCATTAACACTTTTATTTTTCATTGTCTTGTACAAAAGATATATTATTACAATACAGTAAAAACTGTATTCATACTGCTTGCTTCTTTAAAGCTGATAATTCTAAACAGTTAAGTAGTCGACTTAGGAAAACCGCATTCATACAACTGCTGATCATTTTTAATTTTTAATCGCCAAAAATGTATAGTTATCACTAAATATTTCAAAATGTTATGTTTCTTTGTAAGTCTGTCCCATTGTTATACTTCATCCAAGGTTTTAACATCAGTAAAATATTATTGGTGATTTACTACAAGGCGTCAAACCCTTTATATTTCTCTCTCCCGCAAATAATTGCAGCCTTAAAAATCTCGTTTTGTTAGAAAAATTCAACCTTTTTGGCCAAAAACATGTAAGCCGTTAATATTTTATTCGAAATGAAAACGGTGAGTCTGTAAATCAATTTTAGCTTCACCGAGCCATTCCAGTCCACTCCGATCGTATATAAACAGCAAGGTGGACTTATGACTGAGCGATAACCACGGGGACCGCGGAAGTGAAATTCACCACCGTAGCGGTACCGAGGTTCGACTACACGACCTCCTACACAGTGCACAACCGCCTCGCACCTACGTGATAACCTAACGTACCTCTGGCTTTGACACCAGACTGAAGATTCGTATATAAACAGCGAGGTGGACTGATGACTGAGCGATAACCACGGGGACCGCGGAAGTGAAATTCACCAGCGTAGCGGTACCGAGGTTCGACTACATGACCTCCTACACAGTGCACAACCGCCTCGCACCTACGTGATAACCTAACGTACCACGGGCTTTGACACCAGACCGAAGATTAGTATATAAACAGCGAGGTGGACTGATGACTGAGCGATAACCACGGAGACCGTGGAAGTGAAATTCACCAGCGTAGCGGTACCGAGGTTCGACTACACGACCTCCTACACAGTGCACAACCGCCTCGCACCTACGTGATAACCTAACGTACCACGGGCTTTGACACCAGACTGAAGATTTGTATATAAACAGCGAGGTGGACTGATGACTGAGCGATAACCACGGAGACCGTGGAAGTGAAATTCACCAGCGTAGCGGTACCGAGGTTCGACTACACGACCTCCTACACAGTGCACAACCGCCTCGCACCTACGTGATAACCTAACGTACCACGGGCTTTGACACCAGACTGAAGATTTGTATATAAACAGCGAGGTGGACTGATGACTGAGCGATAACCACGGAGACCGTGGAAGTGAAATTCACCAGCGTTGCGGTACCGAGGTTCAACTACACGACCTCCTACACAGTGCACAACCGCCTCGCACCTACGTGATAACCTAACGTACCACGGGCTTTGACACCAGACTGAAGATATGTATATCGGGTGAAGTAACTACACTAATTTAAACTTGAAGATTGTTTTATAATTAATAATTAGCTGTTGAGATAAATTCTAGATTGTTGTATGGAAGGTTTTTGGACCGCTAAATATACTAAAAACACGTATTTTTTAAGGGCGTTTATTCCGTGTGAGTGTGTGTCAGGTGTTCAGATGTTGCATGAAGTAGACATTTTAACGGTACAAATAAAAATGCGAAAGGATTTCACTAAAAGTTGCTTAACTTAATAGATTGCAACACAGTAATGCTAACTCGATGGGTTAGTCAAGATGTTGGACTCGGCGACTGGTGAGCGAAAAGCGCTAGTGCTCGTTCATATATCAATCACTTATGATAAATGTTAATATCCCCGGTACAATTTTAAAATGTTGTTGTTTTGTATATGCAATCAAGAATAACAGTTGATATTATATTTATTTTTTGCCGCGGCGCGTCGCGACGGTGAAAATATCTCAGCTTATCAGTACACCAGTAAAACATCTGGTGTCCTGATAAAGTCTGGTGTTATAAAGTCATGATATTAGATTTTCATCATGACTTTAGTGACCCGTTGAACAAAGTATAAAGTATTTATTTTCTGTCAAATTTAAACGTAGGTAGTTTAACAATTATTATACACTAACATCATTATTCTAAACATTCGTTGAAAATCCCTCCTACCCATCAATCCTTAATGGTAATAATTGGTGGGATTTAATTTAATTCCTGTGGGTGCCATAAAGTCTAGTTTCATGCGGGATATCAAATACTTAATAGAATAGTTGTGATATCATCTTATTAGTAAATTCACCTTTAAAAGTGTAAGGTTATAGTTTACATGTACATTAAATTACATGTATAGTTTATGAAGATTTATAATTATCAGTAACAGTCAGTCACAATACCTCTGAGGAACAAGTTTTAAAACAAGGTTGGGGAAATGAAACAATAGCGAGTGCTTAAATATTGAACAGCCTAAGTAGGAGCGAGACGAGAATGTTAGAGCTGGTGGCTCGAGGGCTCCGGGGATATGCCATCATAATTTCATGGCCGTTTTGTATCGGGAAACTGGGATTCGGCTCTTGAAATGCCCTTCGCCCTCCAGTTTAAAACTGTATAATCACAGAGAAACGTTGTCTGTGGTATAATCAACCGAACAGCAAGATACTAAATGTTGGTTACTATTTTCGCAAAGAAGTACTACTGGCAAACATTTTAAGTACTACAAGCATTTATAGCCACGCTTTCTTCTCATATGTCTGAATTTTTTTAGAAGCTTTTCGCCCGTTCTAGAGCAATTAATATTGATTTGAATAGGAACGTGTAATGTAAGTTTATGTTTATATTTCTTTATGGACTTTTTAAAACTCCATAGTAAATAGTAACTTTTAGCATTTACTAACAAAAGTTTAGTCAAATAAACAAGTTTAAAAGTTGTAATCCTTTTATGCCCCTACTAGAAATTTATCTAAAATATTTGTACAATCCTGTATGTTTTACTTGTAATATCTATATTGTATGAAAATGCACCATGGCACTATCTAGAAGGAAATAATTGAAGTTTAGCAACACAAAACTGGTATAGAGGGGTGCAATTTAAAATTTAATTATTTTCCCTACCACCATACAAATTATTATTTTTAATTAATAATTCGTATTAGTTATGTGATAATATTAATTACTTTGTGACCGTGATCCTTGCTGGGCACCACCACATTACCAGTGACAAAAATACAATATTTATTGCAGATGGTTTTTAACAAATTGCTTACTCAATGATATCGTATTATTCACGAGACAGGAGGAAGATAGTATGTTTTAATTAGAGGGATTGAGACTGTAATGCAGTTTAGTTTTAGTGGCAACGAGAAGAAAATCCCCTGAACAACAGGCCTCACCCAGCCATCCCTTACATTTCTAGCCCCACCCAATAAACATCATTCTAAATCAAATTCCTCCTCTAAATGTGCCCGCTTGCCTCACTTGTGGCAGGCAAACAACCACGTAGATATCGTCTTTTATACACAAACAGGCGTTCAACTTTAAACGGCACTAATAATTATGAGTGGTTCAACCAAATAATTAATCTCGTTGGATAATTTAATTTCGTTGAGTAACTATACAAGACTGTTGACACAGAAAACTTCGTCTGGTTTTTTTATAATACAGTTCCACAAACAAAATGAGACATCGGAATGAACTATTAAATCCTTATTTAATTGCTTTCTCCTTAGAAAGGAAATTAAACACTTTAAGGAGAGCACAGTGTTGGAAAATAAGGGGAAATAACTTTGTTGGGATACGAACGTTTGTCAACGTTCGTCTGGTTAAAAACATCAAGTAGTGTAACTTCCTATCATAACTCCCAATGCCGTTATATGAATCTTCCATTTTAACTCATTATATTACTGTTAACTTCCGTTAAACTTTCTAATTCACTTCTCATTGTTAGGAAATCCAAATCTGATTGCACAATCGTAAAATGATAAACTTTCACCTTGGTGAACCATAAATTACTACTATAGAGTACCACGAATTAGTTGGAGATTTGATTGGAATTATTGTCATGTTGTCCTAAAAAAATTAAACTTGGATTGAGCTAGAATAGTGGGCATTATTATACTGTAAACATAAATAATAATAAATAATTAGCGTTTTGGCCTTTAGATGATATTACGCTTTAATGTTAGACAATATGTTGGACAATTTTTAACCGGGAATTCCTTTCCATTTTAAAACTTTGAAAGCACTGCAAACAAATTTAACGGTTTAATTAAAAAGTATAACAAGCACAGAAACTATCCAAGTACTAATGGTCTTCTATACGTCAGAACTTGAAAATATATAAGGTTAGTTGTTCTTTCAGGGTTAGAGATAGATTTTAAATTTTACTTAGCAAACGTTAATTCGAGCGGTTATATATTTTATTTATACAAATTATGAAACTTGATTATAATCCGGTAGTTCCATCTTGTCAGCTGGGTCCAGTTTCGAACGTTCTCAACAGTTTCAGTAATCCGGTAGTTCCCTCTTGTCAGCTGGGTCCAGTTTTGAACCTTCTCAACAGTTTCAGTAATCCGGTAGTTCTATCTTGTCAGCTGGGTCCAGTTTCGAACCTTCTCAACAGTTTCAGTAATCCGGTAGTTCCATCTTTTCAGCTGGGTCCAGTTTCGAACCTTCTCAACAGTTTCAGTAATCCGGTAGTTCCATCTTGTCAGCTGGGTCCAGTTTCGAACCTTCTCAACAGTTTCAGTAATCCGGTAGTTCCATCTTGTCAGCTGGGTCCAGTTTCGAACCTTCTCAACAGTTTCAGTAATCCGGTAGTTCCCTCTTGTCAGCTGGGTCCAGTTTTGAACCTTCTCAACAGTTTCAGTAATCCTGTAGTTCCCTCTTGTCAGCTGGGTCCAGTTTTGAACCTTCTCAACAGTTTCAGTAATCCGGTAGTTCCATCTTTTCAGCTGGGTCCAGTTTCGAACCTTCTCAACAGTTTCGGTAATCCGGTAGTTCCCTCTTGTCAGCTGGGTCCAGTTTCGAACCTTCTCAACAGTTTCAGTAATCCGGTAGTTCCATCTTGTCAGCTGGGTCCAGTTTCGAACCTTCTCAACAGTTTCAGTAATCCGGTAGTTCCCTCTTGTCAGCTGGGTCCAGTTTTGAACCTTCTCAACAGTTTCAGTAATCCGGTAGTTCCATCTTGTCAGCTGGGTCCAGTTTCGAACCTTCTCAACAGTTTCAGTAATCCGGTAGTTCCCTATTGTCAGCTGGGTCCAGTTTCGAACCTCCTCAACAGTTTCAGTAATCCGGTAGTTCCATCTTTTCAGCTGGGTCCAGTTTCGAACCTTCTCAACAGATTCAGATTTTGATCAGAATCAATCTGGCAAGTTGGTCAACTTTATTTATTTGACCCAGTAGCTTTTTTTAGCATTCCCATATACATCGTTAGTGAAGGTTTTAATTGTCCGGGTGATTATTAGCACAGTGCTAGAGGGCACAGATGAGGAGTACATTTTTCTGATATACTAAAAATTATACAAATTAAAATTAATAGTATATCTTGTATACTTTTAAAAATATTTTAATAGTTGACATTTATACCACTCATATAAATGATTAACAACATTGACAGGCTTCCTTATACTTTCTCGCCATCATCGCCCATCTAAGTATATTGTTTTTTGTTTTTTTTTTTAATTTATTCTACTGTAGTTATTTACTTGTGAATTTCTTAAGTGTTCCTAGCAATTATAATATTTATAAATAGTTTAATATTTTATAAGTAACATTAGGAAATATTAGTTTTAAATTAATTGAGGTTTGAAACTAATGTTGAAATTGGTAATAAATTAAATAGTGTTAAATTAAAACTGTCGTGTAATATCTATATCACAATGACGAAACAAAAAGGCAAAGTCAAAGTCAAACTTTGATAGGAAATTCCTTCTCGACCCAAGGCCGTCCACTACGCGATCGAACTGAACCATTCTTGTTTCCTCAGCTGTTTTTTGTTCAATATTTTTCCTAAAGTACAGCGTGCCATCGGTAAGTAGAGAGAGAGTCTTCAAACGTAATCTACCTATTCCTTATAATGAATAACAAAAAACTGTACTGTTTTATGAATAACGGAAAAAGCTGTACTGTTAAACCTCTTTGACTGATTTCATAAGATACTAGCTTCAAGACTCCACGCCGTCCAATCGACAAATGTCACGCAATGATGGAATATACATTATTGACTAGTAAGATCACTGTAGCGAAGTAGACACAAATACAAACAAACTATCAGTAGTCTACAAACCATACAGTAACTATAAAGTAGTCATCATAGGAACTATCGCGATGTTGCCATTCCACGTCATAGAAAGCAAACAAGGGGCCATACACATATTATGTAATGCACTTACGGGGGGAGGGGGTATAGCGAAGCGTTTGTGCTGCTTTACGTATAGGAGGGGGGGTTTGGATCAACGTCACGTAACTCACACATATTAACCCTAAGAGCTGGCGCATTCCCGTATCTATTGATACTGTTATAAATCTCTCGAAATAAAAAATAATCAAATTTATATATAAATCACAGTTACAGTTACTTATATAAAAAATACTTCCGCACCCTATTTTCAATACAAGTAGAACTAAAAATAACTACATAACGTGTTTTGAGTAAGTTCTGTATTGCTTTAAACCTATGCTCTGTGTTGTTTTAGAGTGCAAAATCATGACTTGATACAGTATTGCGCAGTGCCACCCACATATTTAGTTTTTCAGTTGTTTTGTAAGCGTTATGGTGTGTTTTATGGGGGGGGGGGTCTGAAATTACGAATAACTGATTTACGTAATATATGTATGGCCCCCAAGATAATACAAGTTCAGACAACAGTAAGTCTGCCGGTCGGCAAACCATTTCATACCTTTTTCAACTCAAACAATGTGTGCGAAGTATTATAGTTTGTTATAATTGACCTAACACTTATTTCTCTATTATTATTGTGGTACTTCATTTTCCTAACTATGTCAATATTTCTAAAAACGGAAAACAAAGTTCAAGTGGAAAACCGTTTGCACTCGGCCACCTCTACTAGGTAGGTTGCATATCGATCTTTGGACTACTTTAGACTTCTTCAGAGGAGTGTTTGGGTTCAATATCAAATGGATAGTATAGAACCCAATACTAACAGTATAGAAAGTTGTGTTTCCGAACTATTTTTATCGTTTAGAAAATCAAACGCTTAATTTCATATTTTGGGCAATATTAACAAATTTAAGGTGATTGAAGTTCGGATGGTTAACGCTCCCTCTACATTTATTGTTTGACGAGAGGCGTGTTGATGAGAGAATGCTCTAGAGTTTGTGGAAGGTTTCGGTAAATATTGATAGGTAATTTCAACATAAGAAATGACACTCATCAAATTTGCAGTGTTATTAGCATTCCGGTTCAGATGGGTATGGACCGGTTTTCGTGAGGGAAATCCACTAGTAAACTCTTTCCTCATGAAGACTGTAAACCTTGGATTGGCCTGTGCTATTCACTTTATCTGTAATATAAAGATCAGATTTTAGGACAATTTTTTAAGAAATTCATGTAAAATAGTGTAACAGCGTGAATAAAACCCACTCCTCTAAATCTGCATATAATGTAATTGTTATAATTTAATAAAAAAAACAATGCAATTTACTGCCCTTAGCCAATTTATTACAGTTTCGACTAAAATTCATCCTGTATTTTGCCTTTTTCTCAATGCTTTTTCTTTGACCTCTTCTAAGTGCAAGTTGATAATTCTCTGTTATAATGGTTTTAGCAGTTTTTATTATTCTCAGAATACAACAGTTTGTTACCAGACATCTTAACTACAACTGCAGTATACATTCATGACGTTCAAGAATAATCAATATCTAAATTTTCAGGTGATTAATCCCAAAATATTTCCCTCACTTTAATTAACTAATCCAAAATTATCTCAACGTTTCTGGTAATTTTCCTATTAGAACTTGTAAAACAAACACAGCATATTATTATTATTATAACATTTAGAAAATAAACCTACTCAAAATTTAATTATTAATAGAACAAATTTTTATGTGCTTTCTTTCCCATAACTTCTTGTTAACGTAACAGGTTTTAACTTAATTTGTTTTAGGGCTTACGTTCGAAACGTTTTAAATTAATTTGAAGAGCAAAATTTAGATATTTTTATAAAAATATCAAAAAAATAAATAGGAGTACGCTTGTTTTCCCGAATGAACTAACTGGTTAGTAAATAGCTGATCAACTGAAACATCCACTATGGTATACAAAGTTCTATAAGTACAGAGGGCAGTGTACCACACTGTTCTCTCGAATACCGCCCGGACATTCTCCCTAAAGTTTATTGATCATTCGTCACTGCTTTTCAACAATGTAAAATTCGCTATTCGGTGTTTCTACAGCTCCCACACTGTTAGAGAATACGTCGTTTATTCGGTATTCGGGTTTGTAATTAGAACATTATGTTTACTGTGCGAAATTCTTTCAATAACGATCTCGTCTTTATTTTAGTATCAAGAATCTTCTTTGATCATTTGAGGTCGATCTGAGAATGCGATGAGATCTCCGACGGTTACACACGCACACACGCACACATTCACGCAATCGCCCAAACACAAGTCGACTTGCACATAGATAAATTTAAACATTACGATTCTTACATATTACATTCGATACAGAATATTATGCTAAGTTGGACAGTATTCGAAAAACCACGGAAATGTTCAGTATTTCGAATAAAATTTCCCGATGAAAAAGAGTGTTTTATGTTCTGATCACGTTACATCATGTTTGATGATTCTTTTGAGGCAAGACCACAAGGACTGTACAGTAAAGAGTGTTCTGCTTATATAGCCCGTTCTTCACATGCAAGTTAGCCTACTTCGCACGCCAGGCCACACAACCATGCCGTAAAAGTCTTCATTGTGGTTATTTCTGCGGAAAAACTAGTGCGAACAGTTTCACTCCATTTAGCGCATAAAAGCGTGACAGCCTTTATAATTATAGAGAAAGCGAAAAGAATATGTTGGGTTGGAAACAACATCGATAATTTCTTTTTTGAAATTTGGATTTGAAAACCCTTTTACGTATTTTATATGAGGTTTTACAGTTGAAAAGCAGGAAAGGTTTTTATCCTGTAAGCTAAAATTCTTTATTGTGAATGTCTTATGTTGAATGTCTATATGACACAATAAAATAAAATCCAGTTAAAATATAGACGTACAATACCGTCTACAAATAATTATAACCTCAAAAAGAACTCATTTATAAATATATATTTGAATCATATACCATGTATTATACAAATGCCACAATGAAATACTTTCATGTAATAATGTTTAGTATCAAGAGTTTTCACAACACATCTTTTGATTGAGTGAAATGCAATTGCAGCTATATGTAGTATTAAAATATTTTAATATCTTAACTTCCACTAAGATACGAGATATGAAATTAATCATGATAGCTCAGAAATCAAATTACCTTTACGATTATAACTTGTAATTATTTAATATAATTGTTTGTTGCATTTTCATCTTCAAACAACTTTCAATAGGATAAAGTTCTGTATACTATTGCAATACATAACCATAATTAATTATAACTAATAGCTCTCACAACAATCTTGATTCCATTAGGTGTAAATTTACTAGTTTCGCAAATTCTAACACGCTCAATTCAGTCTTCTCCAATAACCTAAGATATTTAACAAAATATGTATGTTTAACACAAAATGACGGGGAACTTTTCAAGAGGATCAAGGCCAGTTATTTTCGGACCGTTGCTAACTGTTTAACATTTCATCAGAGCCCCAACTCTGGGGAGGTCACTAAATGTCAGCCCCTCCTTCCCCCTCCCCCCTAAGTACTCTCCCTCCCCTCCATCCACCCCTGCAGAGTGACAGCTCGTCTCGTACAACACATCCCTGCAAATCTGCTGCAGATATTTATTCCCGACTGTCTTGTTGGAAAATGTGGAAGATTTGTTTGTTTTAATTATGAGTTTTAACCCTCCGAGTGATGAGCGACGGCAGCCGTTAGTTGTATAAAAATATATGGTCCGTTTTATAATGGTGGCAACAAATTTAAGAATATACAGTACTGAGTTATGGTCTCATACTTAAGGGTCATTGATGGGGATGAGTTGATGAAATCACTGATTATTAGGCCTGCTAAAGTTATGGACACTGGAGATAACAACTGATTGCGTAGAATAAAAAGCTGTGTAAACCCCTATGTATTCACCATTGGTCAGAATCTAGACCTTCCCTTGAGGTCTGCGTATTAGTTATCATTAGAAATAGCTTCAACCGGGGAATACAACCGCTTTGCTGCGCCTGTGGTCATCCCGCTGAAGTCAAACTAAATAATAGAGGCAACACTGATATACGATTTGGATTAAAAGCCATTCAGTGCC
This sequence comes from Allygus modestus, assembly GCA_963675035.1. Classification (NCBI taxonomy): domain Eukaryota; kingdom Metazoa; phylum Arthropoda; class Insecta; order Hemiptera; family Cicadellidae; genus Allygus; species Allygus modestus. The sequence goes on from OY776111.1 coordinate 321,890,272, forward strand.
GCTAATTTTGTAAGATTGGTACACTAGTGAGGATAATTTATTGCTTTTTCATCCTCAGTGATGGCAAAGAATACGGGCTCTTCGAATGTTGAAGAAGGACTGATTCATTTGAATCTCTCGGCCAAAAATAATTAAAATAGGAACCAACGTATTTCATTAGTTTGATATTTGTATTTATATTCTTACCGTAAGTATGACGAAATAACAACGAATACAAGCTTATTAACACAAAATAATTGAATCATAATTAGTTTTATTTACTTTGTTCCCTCTTTGTAGTTTATCCAATTTGGTTGATCATTGTTGCCTCAAGAATTATAGTTATTAGTGCCTAGAGGATCTTTTGAACTATTTTGTATAATTTCCTAATTAGACCTAAATAATCAGCGCACCCAATTTTACCTCCCCGGCGGCGGCGGCGCGCGGTGTATTGTGAAGTTTGAAAACAAGTGATAAATCAGAGAGGAGTTTAGCTGTTATATACATACATTTTATTTTATTTTTGGTTATTTATCCTGAAAAAATTACTAAAATAACATTATGTACATTTATCATCTTGCAAAACTTGACCCCCTTTTCTTAAAAATTTTCTTCCTAAACTAGTGTAAATTAGAAGTGTTATCTGTGTTGACACTTTAAACTCCTTCCAATAGAGTGCTTTTGATGGTTTATCATGCATCAGTGACGTATCAGTGCTGACAGCATTTCATAACCCAAATCCCACATGTGTGAGCCGTGTCCTGCCCATCCCTTCGTTTTTGTCGTGCGATGAAAGTGAAATTTCTCTCGGCAAACACGATTTTGATAGTTGTTTATCTGATAATCAGCTGAGGAAAGCCTTGTTGAAAGCGCCGTTTACTTTGATACTAAGTTTCACTTAAACACTCTAAACTTCCTTCGTACTTTCTACATAGAAAGTACGAATCTTGCATAATGAGGATATTCAGTCACAATTCATTATTTTTTAAGACCTAACATTTAAATAATTTTCACCTTTTAAATTTCCACTTGAAAAATGTTTATGCCTTAAATCTTGACCTTCTATCTACATTGCATCTATACAACAGGGTATAAGAGAAAATGGATGTTTCTTTAATTTCAGGTTTGGCAATGGTTTGGTATTGAGTTATTTAAAAATGTTGATATTTTAAATTGGTCAGCGAAAGTAGTCATTACATACCACTTTATATTCCTCTTCGGGCTTCTCCGAGATGGGGCGCTTACATCCCCGTCGCATGTACCTCATGACCTCATCTACAACAATGATTGCAGCTCGAAAAACAATTTTTGTTATATAAACCCCCAGGACTTATTTCGTATCATGTCAGATTTTTCATTTGAGCGATTTGTCTTTCCTCATAACGTTTTCAATAGTTATGCAACAGAAAATTATATGAAAATAATGATGTGGTATGAAATCAGTGAACCAAATAAATTAAGGGGCATTGAGGCAGTTTTATATTTATAGAGGTAATTTAAATACCCCTATACCCGATTTCATCGTGACTAGCGGACTAGAAAGGTTGCTATTACTTTTGTAATAACCACAATAATTGTATTTTCTATTTTCAGGTAAGCAGCTCATTTATTCCTGCAGGGTTCGCGGTGAGTAGTTTAAAATTAATCATACGAAACAGGATTATACATTATACATGTTTATTTTTTAAGATAGACTGTACACTGAGCTTGAGTTTCTGATTTCCTCAGTTGTAGGTAGGCTAAAACATCAGCCTACGTACCTTCTACTAATTTTTTCGTTATCATTTTATCTATGATTTTATTGAATGCAAATTTGTTTTTCCAAACACATTGGTATGCGTTTAACATACCTCCCTAGTAAAACATTTAAAAAGCACGCATGTGTCGCTCACATTGTAAAGTAACATAACATATAAAATAACATAACATACAAAGCAGATTGTGCAGTGAAGCTGTGGATACTCGTTATCAAATGAACCAGGCTGGACTATTTTAATTTGATTGGAAATTGGCATTTAGACAATGAGTAGACACCCACTGGTCGATCAGTATTAATCCATTTTCAAATATGTCTTGCTTTTTGTACATTGAATACCTACCTCGCTTTGGGAATAGACCTATACTCAAAAATACATCAAATATCTGACAAATAGGCCTAGACACTTCTGTAATCACTCAATTATTGCTAATCTAATAACAAATGTATCTTATTGACTTACCAATTCAACATAATTAACTCTTAAATATTTCTAGCTAAGCATGTGTGCTACATCCACCCATTTAAACTGTCATATGAAAATTTAACTGTGGTATAATATATGTTGTTAAAATTAAAATTACCACATATGTTACCGTTAAACCCCTAAAACGCAAAATTATACATATATTATCTTAATTCCCCGCTGCGTGTGCTGGTCACACGTGTTTAGCCCCGAGATCAAGGATCGATAGAGGGATAAAATGAGAAGGAATGCCGGTCCCGTTGAAGACGTAACGGCGATGCGACACCTACCGGCGCCGTGCCTAACTAACTAACCTACTTCCGCGCCTTTCTACCTCCAAGGCCATGGCTTCCGGCACAGATACACAGAGTAATCAATTTGGCGCGCACGAATGTGATACATATGTTATGATTCAGAAGAACGCTTGGTTACTATAAAACTGCAGCAAGGATGTAAGTTATCAAGCTTATAACAATAAAGCAGTTATTTTTCAAGATTCTGTTTTTGCTGTAATGAACTAAATTCGTTTTGTTTTCCATGGCGGAAAGGGGATTCTACGTGTAAATTATATTATGCACATAGACAAATGCTCAAAACTGAATCGTCTATAAATTGTGAAAAACTAAAGGTGGCGCCAAACTTGCAAACTTTGCGATGTTCTAATTAAACTGGACGATTCAGCTGCATTTTTTCATTTGAATATGAATTGATTATGTTATATAATAGAGCCTCTACCTTAAGACCCCCTCCCCCAAGACATGAGCTTGGACCGTTCCCCATTAACACGCTAAACATGTCACTGGCGTTGATGCACACAAACACAAAGTAAACAAAACAAAAGGATTAACTGCTTAACGGGAGTAATTATAGACATAAATGCCGACATTATAGCCTATCATGTACCATGTTATTAATCCTATCCTACTCCTACTAATTTATAAATGTGAAAGTTTGGATGTATGTCTGGATTTATGTATGGATATTTGGAGTTCCATCACGCATAAACTACTGGACCGTTTAATGTCTTTTTGAATCTAGTTCTCAGTAGATAACAATTGTACATACTAAAAATGAACATATTTTATTATTTAAAAATCCTTGTCATGTGCAATAGTGTTGACGAATTTGTTCGTGTTTTCATCAACGTAATTACAGGGAGAGTGTTTTGATCTTACAATATGATTTAGACTGTTAACTGGAAAGACAACCGCATGTAACTAAAAGTTTAAATAATTTAGTTATTTTATATAAATATATCAATTTATTATGAACATAATGTCTGTGTTACGTATAAACCTTTTAAATAAAAAAATATTCAGGGTTATACAAAACTAAATAACATAACGGCGAATTCAATTTAAGGCCAAATCCTTGAACAGAAGCCAGCCGTTTAGTGTCAGGGAACACTTATTTGGCAAGGGATTTTTAGTGTCAAGTGCCGCTTTGTTGTGTTTTAATTAAAGTTGATTCCTTAAGACAACAGTAGTGCCTGCAAATAATTTTAACAATTATATTCAGTTTTTCTTTTCCGAATGAAACGGCCTTAACAATGTTCGTTAGGAATAATTTAATTTGTACTTGAAACCGCGTGGATGGACAACAGCGCAGCAGTAAAATGTATAATGTATGTTACAAGCATGACAACATAAAAAATACTTGAGTACAACACGGTAAGCACAGTGAGTTACAAGAGCTTTATAAGACTGTAATTAGATGGCGCGCAGTTTTCGTGCAAGTCACTCGGCAAGACGTTCGGACCCACTGTCTTTATGTAACGATCAGCTGGTGCTGGTACAGCGAATAGTGACGGGGTGATAGTGACGCTGCAGCCCCACTGTCTTTATGTAACGATCAGCTGGTGCTGGTGCAGCGAGTAGTGACGGGGTGATAGTGACGCTGCAGCCCCACTGTCTTTATGAAACGATCAGCTGGTGCTGGTGCAGCGAGTAGTGACGGGGTGATAGTGACGCTGCAGCCCCACTGTCTTTATGTAACAATCAGCTGGTGCTGGTGCAGCGAATAGTGACGGGGTGATAGTGACGCTGCAGCCCCACTGTCTTTATGTAACGATCAGCTGGTGCTGGTGCAGCGAATAGTGACGGGGTGAATAGTGACGCTGCGGCTGGTAACTACAACTAGTAGGATGAGCATACTTTTGTTCATAAGGAAAGTAGTAATGCATTTTTAAATATTATTATTAATTATTTAAACTCTGATACTTGAGAGTAAAACGTTTCCGTCATGCGGAGACTTCATGTAAATAGTTTTTTTATTGTAAATGCTGAAGCTAAATAAATTCAATGCCTGTGTTAGACTTTGTGTGACGCGTTTCCTGGTTCAACCACGTTATTTATAAAAACATAAGCTAACGATAAATGTCCCATACTAAATTATATATGATCAAATGATATATCCGTCTGTTAAATAGGGCATTTAACTTATTTTAGTATAACACTTTCTTCGGGAATGCCTGTTACTCGATAAGATTATGCACGAGTTGCGAGTATGGTATAATAGCTACATCTAAAGTGGTCTGAGGTCCCTAGTTCGGTTAGGTCCCTTGATTGTCATTGGCTTCCTGTAATAAAAGTTACAGCTTAAAAATCGTTGGTCTTTGTCAGCTACACAAGGCTACACGAGACATTTACTCATTCTGCACTCACAAATCTCACACATTCGTTTTAAACACGAAGGACGTTGAGTCAGCCTCTTAAAAGTTATATTAAGAAATTTAGAAATGTATTTGTTATTTATGTACAAGTCAACTTTTTAAATTAAAATGTATACGCTAAACGAAGCCATACTAAAAACATTAAAAGTTTGAGGCTTGAGGCAGAGCTAAGTACAATGATGATAAGGCACCCCCTCACGCTCTCCCTCGAATGCATCTTCCTTTGTTCTTTTAACAAAAGGGCGTGTGGATAATGAGGACTTGTAATATTGTTTAGTCTATATAGAAGTCACATTTATAAATCCGGGAACTCATCAAGGATAATTTCTTTTCTGTTTTTTCTGCTTTACTAACTATAATATTTCCAGTAATCATTTTACTAAACAATTCACTTATAATGTTCATTCATAATTCATTAATATACTGTTACGTAATTGGAACCTGTATCGTGAAATCTCCCCCACTGGATCATGATTGCCCTCACCACTATGCTGCTTGACATGATGTTTAAACAAACTTATCAGATAAAACATATAAGAAAAGCAACTTTTCTGTAAAGGTAAACTGTTTACTAAAAGAATCACCAGCAATAATGATTTATAACATGTTGTTAGTGCGTTATTGTTAGGGGTAACCCATCCGTTTTCAGATAGGTGGATCCCGTCTTCCTCTTCATGAATCTTAGTCAATACCTGCCTGTCAGTATCGACATCAATTTTCTAGATAAACCTAGTTTCATCGAATATTCCAACCTCATTGCATTCTGTTCTCTCATCTGAATTACAATATATCATGTTAAAGCTGTCAGTCTTCGCTCCTTTCTTATTACTCCGGAACACTGCCTTTTGTAAAACGCTGTTTAGAAAGAGAGTGTAGCTCGTTACTATAAGTACCTGTAGGCCTACTACATGAGATGTCTACTTCTAAGTGAACATTTTCTCGTTGGGTGGTATAAAATGTTTGTTTTAAAACGTTACGTTAAGTATAAACTTGCCCGATGGACGATCTTTTTAAAATAAAATTGTATGGTGAATATTTTTTATAATACAAACACGTATGTATGGTTTAACACGCATTAAACGCAGTATTCACGGGTCTTTCTTTATATCTATATTACTGTTGTTTCTACAACGGATATTTAATTGAATGTGCCTTGTGAACATATTTCTAACTCTGAAAAAACAAAACAAAAATAGGATCAAACCTTTTGGGTGTTTTTTTACAAAAAAGGGATCATTAACTTAGTAAAGTCCACAGAATGTTAGGAATTAAGATAGAGTGATGGATGCTCGTTTTATCTGTAGTTTGTCGTCCTGAGAAAAACGGACGTTTCCCCGATCATTAAGCCATCAAAGAAGCTTTTTAGCGCCCAGCATGATTTGTCTTCTGCATCCAAACATTCCCGTCCATCTGGAATAACCAAAGCACAAAGGACTTTTACTTCATAAGTTCATGAAATCTTCAACTTTTGCCGTTTAAAATCAGTTTCCCATCTGCGCTGCACTTGGTAACACATCCAAGTAGTACTTGGTAAGTTGTATCTTGTCCTAGCAGAAAATCAGAAATATTCGTCATGGTCAATATTTATTTTAGTTTAATGAATCGTCCATCATTTTATGTATCCGAGTAACTAAAATACTAGAATAAAACATATGTTTACATCCCGTTTTATTTCATTCGGCAAACTCCATTTTGCGATACTATTTAATTCTTGGCTGAACATGCTCACAACATAATAACACTAGGAGTACGCTCAAATATTCGTGTAAGGGGAGTTAAGCAGTAACTTTCATCTACCATTTCTGACTTAACTCAGAAATGGTAGATGAAAGTTACTGCTGTTAACATATGTTCTATAACCAAAGTTTCATCAATCACAAAATAGTCTTGATCCTGGGAACTCTCTAGGAAAAGATCTACTTTTATTTGGGTTAATATTAGGTCTTGGTTAATAGATTGTTCTTAAATATGTTAAATTATATTATACTAGCTGCCATCGTTCCCGGTTTCACCCGGGAATACGGCAGTTGTGTGTGCTGTATTCTGCGTGATTGACCCGTGGAACTACTACTAATCATAATCAGCTGATAGAATTGCCATCATCATTAAATCATTGTCTAGCTCAAACCAAAGTGAATGCCCATAAGAATAACACAGGGTTGGAACTTTGAAGCCCCGTGGGACATAGCCCTATGGGAATTTCTTAAAATACCTTCTTAGTGGATGTCTCTGCTATAAGAGGAGTCTCCATGCAAAATTTCGTGATTCTAGGTGCAATGGTTTGGCCTGTGCGTTGATCGGAATTTCGTATTTATAGCTATAGATTAGAGGTGAAAATTCTTCAACAAAAAATGACACAGTAAGATGTATATGCAGTGAGTGTGCCTCTATTTTTAAATTGGAAAATTACCTGAGTACGCAGGTTTGCTATGACGGACGGGGGTATTTAAATATCATAAACTGACAAAAGAACGCAGCTGGCAGGAGTAAATACGAATTAAATGGTGCTGCTATCTAGCGGATAAACTATTAACTTACTGAAATCACTCACATTATAGGAGAAAGTTATCTTTATTTTTGTAAAAACTGGTATTAGTTTTTCTAATCTAAAAATTTCAAATACCTTTGAGAAATTTAATAAACTCACTAAGAACCGGAGAGTTCTTTAATTATTTAATCATAAAACATATAAATAGGATAATTTGTAAGTAATTTTTTTGTCATTACGAAACAATATTTTATTAGCATCTCGCACTTTACTAAAGGTAATTTTTGTCCAATGCTTTACCTTATGGAAATTTTACAACTTTTAAAAGTTAATTATTAAAAGACTGTTTAACCAATGTGACCCATTTTTGAACTGGAAGCGTAACGTGTACTGGAAAATAGTCGCGTAAAATTTTAAAGTGATCCATGCAGCCGTTTTAACGTTATTGCATTACGAACACACACACTGGCGGACAACGAATCATTGTCTCTGCTAATACATAGATTCCTTCACTTTTTCCGTCATCAATAACATGTTTAAAAATCTCCATGAGTACTCGTCCCGTCAGTCTAAAATTTTCTAATGTTAATTTATATTATGATGAACAGTTTTTACATTTTAATTATGGGATCACTTTATAACCTTAAACTGTCCTTTAAAATAGTACAACAACTTTACAAAAGAGTTAGTGAATAAAACTATTATAAAACTACTACATAAGGCGAACAAATGATGCTAATAGACCCTGGTACACAAGTAGGCTCTAGCATTATTTAGTCTTATGAAAGTGTAGGTTTTTGAATAAATGTTCTGTTCAATAATATTCTGTTACTACAGACTACTTTAGTTTTATTCGTATAGTAATTTCAAATAGATTTGTAATATATATATGTTATGGTATTAATATGTATTTTATAAATATGCATTTTCTTTAATATATATATATATATATATATATATATATATATATATATATATATATATATATTATATATATATATATACCATTATATATACCATTATATATATTATGGTATTAAACGTGCCAGGCCACATTGGAGAAAGCTATCATACATACACAGTTGTGTCCAACAAACATTTCAGAATACTGGCTGATTAATACTAGGCATTCGTGATTTCATTCAAGGTATACAAAGCAATGTTTCATCTTGACACATCTTCATCTGATGTAAAGTCAACATCTGGCAGAGTCGCTTAGCTTCTCTCCTATCAAACCGATATCCAAAATCAACAAAGGTCGGCGGCGGGTAGTTTGTATTGACTGCTACCCCCCCTCCCCTCAAACAATTTGGGGCAGCCAAAAATTATCCGTTCCATGCAGTTAGGAGTTGGGAACCACCACAGTGTTTACATTCAGTGAAATATTAAACTCATGCCCGTTTTTTAAATTTTAATATCCAATAGATTCACTGTTATGTTATCGTATCAAAATTTGGAAATTATGATATATTGATGTTTTTATTAACATTTACGTATTCTTTTTTACACTGCCTAAGTTGTCTGCTTTATAAATAGGTAATTAAAGGGATGAACGATTTTCCCTACAATCGATATGGATTTATCAGACCACATTATTGATATATAGAAGCAATTAATACTTACTATAGGGGATACTTTTTAACCGTGAGGGTTTGGGCCTTGGGGGAAAAACTTCCTTTCTAAAATAAATTGTACATTTTTAAGAAACTTTGCTGTTTTAATAATCACAAACAGAGCATTTCTACGATTCTTCAGCAATAAAAATACGACGAGCGTCGGAAAAATAGAAAAAAAAAACATGTCCGGATTGTCTGGATGGATCCTGGTATCTTTATAGAATATGTGAATAAGTGTATTTAACGTATTAAGGTTAGAACTAAACTAAAGGCAATAGGAAACAATGCAGAAAGCGAATTTTTCACTGAAAATTAGTAGTAAAGTACAAAGGAGTTAATAATCGATAGAATTTAGAAATGAATCGAATCACATATAAAAGTATTTAATGAAGCTAAAGATATAGGAAACAAACTATCTAATAACATGGTGATCACGTATGCATGCTTCATGGAAAACATCTTTCTCGGCCTACCAACCGAAGTATGCTTTAAGCCACAGTTTAATCGGTTGGAGATGAATCCGGTCCTTTAATATATAGTTATGGGGGAATTGGACCGTAAAAATATAGTTTGAATGTTTAATATCGCAGAATAAGCGAGTCGTTCTACAATCTAAAGGCAAGTTGCATCACAATATTTGCAGTCGGCTAACAGTGGTTGATGGTGGTATTGAAGATAATATAAAATAATGGGCACCTTTCAGCACTCTATACCCTTCAGCATCACGGATAGAAAAGAGTTTGCCTTCGTCTTACAGTAAGAAACAAGATTAACTAAATAATCTTGTTTCTTGCTGAGGGCTTTGACAAATTAACTGATCAATTTACTTTAAAAGGATTTCCCCCATGAGGATGAATAGTAGTTTATCCTCTCAGTTGGCTTGCTACCGGTTCACGATGTTTCACTGTATACCCGATGAGATGACCACTAGGCCCATCGTCCATCGTCCAGACCCAAGCACAGCAATACCAATATTGTCGTCGGCCCCGATGGGTCTGTGTCTAGGTCAGCGACCTGCGGAGAAAGTTTTCTCCGCTCTTCAGACTCTTTTCTTGGAAACCTGAGAAAACTACTCCTTCATTCGTGGAACGTACAAGTTCTCGGAATTGATCGATGATAATTATTTTGGCCTTCGACAGTACAAGGACCCGCGCACCGGTCTGGTAGGATGTTTCTGCCGCCGCGCCGCAACATGGGGTCGATACCGCGATGGCGATGACGTCATAAACACTGGAGTACTAATCTTTAACAAGTTACAAAGATTGTTACGATTTACTCATGTTTGCACTGCGGTATTTTACACCTAAACAAACCTATTCTAATTTATGTCTTATATTCGGTAATCTTTGATCACAGAATAAAGTTTTGTATATGAACACCCAACACGTGTTGGGTTGTTGTGATTGGCCTGGTTTATTCTGCTCTGAATTGGCCCAGAAAGGATTACCGGCATATAGGGTTAAGTGAATATAGGTAAATAATCCTCTTAAGATTTAGTTTAAAAATAAAGCAGAAATATTTAAGAAACTTAAAAACGCATAATAAAAAATGGACCTTATTACTCCTATTCAATTTGTTTATAATTTAAGTCGCTATATTATTATCCTAGTAATTTGCAAGATACAAGTAACAAACGACAAAGCCGCACTACTTTTGTTGAGCGAAGCATTTTTCTTCCTGAAATCGCGTGTCTCGGTGGAAGCGAGACGAGATTTACAGTTCATTATTACTCAATCAACAACGGGGTCTCACGCTCTCCAGCCGTCCGTCGCTTGTATCTTAGCTGGAGAAAATGTGAGTTAATGCGAGATCGTTTGGGCGGATGCTATTTGAAAAATCATTTTTATAAACATTCGCGGGAGACAATGTTTGATTTGTATATTCGACGGAAAACCGCTAAACGTTTGTGCCTCCACAACTACCATAAATGTTTGTATATGCGATTGAGGATGTCGCAGTTACAAAATACAGATGTTTTTAAAATGTTAAACAATTAATTGTTGTCATGGTCTTCTTTGTAATGATCGGTCTCCATAACGATTAAATTGGAAATGTTCAGACTCGTGGGGCGGAGTCCTGAGGGCGTTTTGAAGTGTCTATCAGGTCCAGGTACCTGATATCAGGTACCTTCACACAGCGTCTCGGCTCGACAGATCTAGGAGTTTTTGTGTTATAATATGAACATAAATGATACAACCAATAACCACATTAATTTTATAATAGTGTCAGTTATTACAGGTTTTAACTGTCAATATAGGACATTGTTTATGTTTTTTACAAAGTTATTCTACATATAAATTGAAAATTAAAATTACTTTTATAAAATGGAAACCGGGTGTTGATTAGAGGTTTTAATTACACAGGTAATATTGAGATCTAACAACAATATCAGAAGTTAATAAGATGCAATTAGCCATTTAACCTAACTCGATAGCATACAGAGTTCTTCAGATATTAGTTCAAAGATGCAGCTTTTCCCCTCGGTATGGAAAATGTAGTATACAATTTGTCATTGCTAAACTAGTGCGTCTTACTTTTGTTCGATTGTTTGTATTTTCAACCTTAAATCTTATTTTCACAAAAGTGGGAGCCCACCAGCGAGATAAGTTTGTGCAAGGATTCTTATTAAGTTTATTATACTTATTTCCAATATTAAACTCTCCGGTCGAATTTACGGTGGGGTTAGAGCACGCTTTGCGATGCTTAAGCTGTATTTATGTAAATACACCGTGCTGAGAGCAGGGCTAATGTATTCAAGGATGCGCCATATTTGAATCTCTTAATCTCGGGAAACCCAAGTCCTCTTTTATTCTCTGATATTATTTTATATTAAATTTTTATTATGATAGAAGCATGGCTTTCAGTTTATTAATAAATTATTAACCACTAATTACACATTAAACTCGGTTAACGTTTTTTCAACTTTATCTTTACATTTTGCACGTAAATAAATTAAAATTAAAACACAATCAATTAACAATGGTAGATTAAACATTAATTCTTGGGAGATCTGTATCATATAAAAGATTCACGTGATTTAATATTGCTTGCAAAATCTATATTCGCTGGCCCAAACTTGTTGATAATACAGAACTAGGATATATCAGCTCGTCCCGATTGTCTGATTTTAATTTTAACTGGATTAATCAAGAAAATGATATTGCTTAGATTGAACAACTTGGAAGTCGTGCGTGAGAGAGTGCGAGATGTGCGCTCTTCGTTGTAGTGTTTTATTGATACATCTGTGAAAGGAAAAACTCTGCTGTTTCATTAACTAATACTGAAAGAAACAACTCTTGTTTTATATTTTAAATACAGTTTTTACATTCAACCGTTGTGTAAAGTTATTATAACTCGACAATTCAACAGACAAATAGATCTAAGGGAATGGTAGTTAAACTGTGGATATATTTGAAATGGTGGGTAGGGGTTGGGGTGAGAGCTTCAATGGGGTTTCAAGAGGAGTGTTGAGGTTTTTGAGAACGTTATGCCCTCATCGCCTCTTTACCGGTTACGTCCTAGGAATATTTCACCTTCATAATAACGTTCCTCATTAAAGTCGATTACACTGAAATGAATAGGGCCTATGTATGAGACTACCAAATAAACTGAAAACTGTGTGCTTCATTAAAAGGTTTATTTACCAACTAAGAATATTTGTATACTGTAAAGGTTAACTCTTTTCCGACTAGTTTGGTACTTAAAAGACTTTTTTTGTATAACATATATTAAACCGGTTAAATACCTCCAATAGCAGTATGGAGGTTTTACAACTCTTGCTTGTCAGTTGCAGCATGGTTACGACACTGCAGTGGCAATGTACACGGTCGCAGGTACAGGCTAGTTTTGTATGTCGAGCACAACACAACACGACTTGCCAAGAGGATTATGGCCTTATTGCAAATTTAAAGGAAAACTTCGACTGAAAAAGGATCTTCGCGTACTTTCATGTTTCATTTACTTGCACGTAAAATAAACTTAATTTACTATCGTAGTTAATATTGCTTCAAAGTTCCCGGATGTTCCGTTAACAGAAATAATTAACCCTTTAAACGCAAAAAGTGTATCCCATCCCTAGAACATTTCAGGCTAAACATACAAAATATTAAACCACAAAGTAGCATCCTCGCACTCCCATCCTCCTCTATATATAACATAAACATAACTTCAATTTTGCGCAGTAAAGAGATGTGAACACAAATAATACGCTTTCATAAACTTCAATTACATTATCATCAGAGGCAAATTATTATGATCAAATTAGTTTGAGAGTAGAGTATAAATAAACTAAATAATGTTTTTATTAAAAACTTCAATAGAGATAGATTTTAACTAATTACAATATTATTCTTCCAAATAGTTTTCTCAAACTCTAATTACAAAATTGCTAAATCCAAACCAGAACCGAATCTGAACTCGCTTTATATCTGTGCATAACCAAGCCATTTCCCAAGTGACCCCGAAAAATGTAATCCTATAAAGCAAATCGAGCGGGGATGTTACATGGGACTAGAGTCGCGACAGAGATGGCGACGGTTGCCTTAAAAAGGATCCGATAAGCGTAATGTTATGTGCTAAGGCAGAAACCGCAAACCTACCCTAATACAGGGTCATTTCCAGTCTCACCCCCCCCTCCCATCAATGGTATCGGTAAAACAGTAATGCAGCAGATTTCACCTTATCCTCGCCCCAGCTCTAACAGTTAAACCTGATAAAAGTTGTATGCCTTTGGCTCGCCCAGATATATTTTTAATGCGGTTTCTGCTAGCTTTTTCTTCTTGGATTTCTTATTTCTTGGTGTTTTGGGTATGATCGTCAAATATCATTAAATATCGTGATGTAACACTGTACTAAAAGTTTGAGTTTAAAATGTTCTTAGATTTTTATTATTACGATTTTTTAGAGCTGGAAAGGTGTTTAAGAATCTCATTTTTGCGTTTTATAACGATGTTATAAACACTAAATAGGATGGCTTGTATAGACTTCACCGTTTTGGTTTAATCTGTTACCGTGCACTTGTGCCCGACTTACTGTTTTCTAAAAAGTGGGCGATTTAACTTTATAGTTTACTAGCTTTTTCTAACAGCTTTGCTTGTTCGCCTGATTTCAGTTTTATAATCTAATCTAATCACAGCTGACCCAAGTTCCTATATTTAAACATGTGTTTCAACTTGCCACTTTTATTTTATTCAAAAATCAAATAAATAGAGGTTTTTTTAGGGTTGTATAAATAAATGAATAGTTTCCCTCCAATTTTCTCCCACCAACACATTTCGTACAAGTCTGTATCATGGGAGACGGACTAATGGATTTCTCAAAAGTTCCTGGTACTGGTTGGTTTTATATTATGGATAAGGTTTTAAAATTCCTTTCACGAATTGTTATAATTGTTTATATATAATTGTTATATCTGTTAACATTGTTATAATATTTTCTATTTGATCATAATTTTAAATTACGAGTATTATGTGAAGTTAAGTTAAATATTAAAAATTATGTTGTTTTAAGTAGTTACATATAAAACAAACACCTTTTAACTACTTTTATTTATATACCAATAACTACTTTTTTTTAAACGATATCTTTCAATTTCAACCAGTGACAGAAGGAGAGCCTGTGCTAAAGGAGCTCGACCAGTTAATATTCATAGACTGTTTACACCTTTTGCCAGATCTCGTTCTGGCCTTCGGCGAGAATGTACGGAACCCGAGAACCATCGTGATTGTTCAGTTTTTGCTTTATATAAGCTTAACAAATTTGAAATAACTTTCAGCTCCATATTTTTTGTTATTCTTATTCTATTCATAAAAACAAAATGTATAACATAGTTTTATTCTGTTGTTTTTAATACAGTATTTTTTTAGCTTGTAAAAAAACAGTAACATTTATTTTTCAAATAATATTTTTGTGCTAAACTCCCTCTTAAAAATCCCTCCGAAGAAGTCTCTCTTAAAGAACTATCAAAGCTATAAATACAAAAATGGTTCAGCTCAACATTTTAGATGACTCAAAATCTAGTCTTTACTCAATACTATTTTTTTGGGCAATCCGTATAATATTATCAGAGCACTAATAATCATTCTTGCATTTATCACAGACTTTCGTCCGAGGATATCCCAAAAAGCTTTTAATTTGTTTAAAGGATTTTTATCTTGTCAGCTCGACTGCATATACTAAAAGCTAAATATTTGTTCGGTGTGCTCGGACATTCTGTTGGACAATTTTTAATATTTTTCTTGAAATTTATAATTTGAAGAGTATCTTGAGATTCCCCATCCAATATATTACGTGTATTACTTATGCGGAACTGTTAACTTTACCCCTTTATCCCTTTGTCCAGTCCGTCTTGATATAATGTATGCGTATACTTCATTTTTCTCGTAAACCATCCTCACGATCCACACATATACACCGAAGAATCCTTTCCTCAAGTCAGCTTACATCGAGTCAGTCGAAGCTCTATTTTTCTAATAGTGTACTTCTTGTGAATCCGCACTATTACTATTAACCTCATTTCCTCTTGTCTATGACGAAATGTTTCGGTTGGGTAAATTTTAAAATTGTCTATAAGTTAATTCCAAAATACACGAAATCTCGAATCCTCACTTTTGTCCATGGGCAACAGCATGTGTGCCAACCGTGCTTTCCAGCGTCATTATTCGTGTTTATCGGAGCATTGCTGCCAACCGCGCAACAAAGGCGGCCAAGATTGTCGCGTCCTCCAAGTGTGTGACGCCGCGGCGCGGCGGTGTGACTATGACAGTAGTTTTATGTCCTGTCCCTCTTGTCTTCGACTGTTCTCTTTCCTTTGCGGCTTTCTCTTTCGCTCGTTCCACCGACGAACAAGAAAGCGCAAACGTCTTGTCTTGTCTACTCTATGTTATGTACGAGTGTGGGCAGTGTTTCCAGTTGAGGAATTTTTATTCCATACGAGTGATATTTCCAGACATTTAGAAGGATTTTCCTGGATTCCATTGTTCATGGTGGTAGCCCGTTTCCTCTCGCCCCTTCCTTTTTCTGATCCTGACCACTTTCACTTTTTTCTGGCTATATGTATGCCTCGACCTTCAAGGTGTTTGTGCCTATGAAGAGTTGTTTCATTGTATATAAGAATTGAAAAAACCTATATTGGCTTTATAACTAACTTTATGTTATGTGGGGAACTTAATCTCCAAAGTGGGGTTACAGGGCTCAACCAAGTCCGTAAGAGCAGGATATACAGCTTGTTTTTTTTAACTTGCATATTTTTTATAAACAACTTAGAGAGGCATACATATGCAGTTTGTGGGAATTTTATATCTCCCACAATCACCTCTTCCCCACCCCAAACTTAAAAAAATTCAAATAGAAAATTGCTCCTTATGGCATTTCAGATTAAAGAGGATTTAAAAAGTAACTTTTTGGTGAAAAAATAATTAAAATCGGATAGTTTATTTGTTATTGAGATATTGTTAATAGTTTTTTCACCAAAAAATCCCTTTTCTAATTCACTTTAATTTGATATATCATATAAGGTACTTTCCTATTTTACTTTTTTAAATTTGGGGTGGGGGGAAGGGGGAAGTTGAAGGGGGGACTCCCATTCAATGAAAAAGTTTTTCTCCTAATGGGATTAGACGTTTCCCACAAACCACATATTTATAGTCTACCCCTTTTATTTTTTTTATAAAAAGTTGCAAGTTTAAAAAAGACACTCTGTATGTGCTTTTCTAAATGCTACACCCCACATCCAATGCTATACCCAAAAAACGTAATGAGTACATAGGCAGAGTTAGTCCTGATTGATATAGTTAAAGATGTATAAATTGTGAAGGAATTTAAATAGTTTTGCATTTGAATTTACATGGCGAGGAAGTACATTTTTATTTTTTTACCCGGGGCAATTTTGGTTCTGTATACTTAACATTCTATCCATGTTCATTTGTTTTTCCATAACAATTCACAATGATCGTATTGATGCTATATTTGGGGCCTGTTTCACAAACTTACAGTTAACTTCCCTGTATTATTTCATGGAGGTGGTGGCCTGTATTAAATTAGATAAAATGCTATAATTGTTTAGACCATCATACAATTTTTACAAGTGTCGCTTATCAAGTTAAACTAGTGTGTTAGTGCATAGATTTGTAATTATAAAGCATAAAAAATATATATACAGAAAGCAGTTCTAGTGTTGAAGAGAATATTATTGTTTATACACTATTTTTTATTAATTTATGTTCATCCTTAAGGGAGCTGTACAAATCTACTCCATAAGAATAACATTGGTCAACGTACTGTGCTTAGAACTTTTAATATCTGACTAAACAATAATTGTCGTAGAGCAATAATTTAAAGTGCCAAATTGTTTTGTTAGGCTGAATCCAATGGTGAAAGTTAAAATTTGACTTTTAAAAGGATTATATGTAAGCAATAAATAAACCCCCTCCAATTTTGGGTACAAAACCCCTCCAAAATACCCATTAGGATGCGATCTAACTGGTTTTCGAACTTAAAGTCACAACTGTTGCTTTAGATATTTTTACAAAATTTCATCAAAATCGGACCATTTTTACAAAAGTTATTGCACCCACAAACACAAAAAAAAACTTAAATTTCTGTTTTCCATATAAACATGTGTAAACGATTGGAACAATACCTTTTTAGTGCAGTTAAAGATGTGTTTCCGATAACAATTTGTTTTATATTTTATATAGGAAAATAAAAATATATCAGTTAAACCAAAAATGAATATGTTTGTCAACAGTAAGCTATACTGAACTTTTACTCTTAAACAATGCAACTCGATGTAGCTTCTTTCCCACAGAGGAAACTTATTAATAAATGCCGAGAGTCAATTCCTAAATTCCCCAGAGACCCGTTTCATAAAAGTTCTATAATACAGGTCCTGTAATATGGTTCCCCCAGATATTAAAAGTGTGTTGTCCAATGGCAGATTAAGCAATGAACATAAATATTAAATGGCTAAGGGGATGGCTGCCTAGTTATAAACATAAATTAATAAAACTTAGTCTGTGAACAATAATATTCTCTTCATCACTAGAACTGCTTTCTGTGTTCATTTTTACACTTTATAATTACAAATCCATGCAGTAACACACTATTTTAATTTGATAAGCGATACTTGTAAAAATTGTATGATAATTTAAACAATGATAACATTTTATCTAATTTACAGTGTCTGTAATGCAGGCCACCACTCTCTATAAAACAAATCACTTTATGACTCTTGTAAAATGTACTTGTAATACAGGTAAATCCCCTTGAAATAGTTTTAAAGATGTAAAACTTTATGAAACACACTATTGCAATCGTAACCAATAATACAGGGAAGATACCTGTAATACAGGCCCTGTAAGTTTTATGAAACGAGTCACATTACTTTAATACCTCCGTTACAGCAAACCTGCGTACTCAGCAAATTTCCAATGCATGCATATGTTTCTCACTACCACATAAAGCCACTTACCAAGTTTCATAAAAATGCATAAATAAATGATCTGTAGCATTTTATTTATCCTCCATAAGAATAATATCAGTGCTGAGTATGTAGGTTTGCTACAAAAAAGAGAGAAGACTTTTTTGTGCAATTATCAATATACCCTAACCAGGTGAAGCTACATACTAAGTTTTATGTTCATAATTAAGGGAGATTTAAAACTTTATTTATTCTCCATAAGAATAACATTAGGGCTGAGTATGCAGGTTTGCTGCTACGGGGATAATCAACAAAAATCTTTCTTTTTTTGAAAATATCAATATACCACTACTACGTGAAGCCACATACCAAGTTGCATCAATATACATTCATAAATAATGGAGATATCAAATTTTATTTATTCTCCATAAGGATAACATTGGACAAGTACTGTGTTTAGCACCTTGAATATCTCTGTAATGGTTGGACGTAGAATCACAATTTAAACACCAAAATGATTGTTTTATGGAGCTGAGTTGGATGGTAAAAGCAAATGTGAAGTTTACATTAAAATTAACTGAGGAAAAGCCAAAATCCTTTTTCCCAAAAGATTGACATGGGATATTTTATGAGCAGGTTTTTTGGATTTTCTCCGCAACCATTTAACCTAGGCTAATATTTCAAAATACTGTATTTTTTTAAGCTCTATAACATGGTTCAAACCAAAATTAAGTGTTTTAAAAATGTTAGAGCGAAAAATGTAAAAAACTGATTGTTTGAAAATTAAAACCCCCCAGAAACCCCCGTTCCCATAGTCCAATTTTTCTGGTTTTCGAACTTAAAGTCATAATGTCACTTTACACATTTTTGAGCCGAACTTCATCGAAATCAGACGTTTTTTACTCAAATTGTCGCATTCACGGACACATATATAGATATACATATTAATATATATAAATTTGAACGAATAGAATTTGTCATCTGAGAACCTCAAAACAAAAAGTTATCATGGTCTCGGGATTAAGTCTTACCATGAGACCTACGGTAATAGCTTCTTCCCTATATCCCTATAGGGGAAATTCGCTAAATTACAGATATTGAAAGCATAGTTTATTAGTTCAACCTAATGCTATTTTTATATTATTCCTATAGACAATTTAAGGCTACCATTTTAAATTATTTCAAAAACCAAACTTATCCTTGAAGACCAGTCAAAAAAAAAAAAAAAACACCCGTGCATGCAAAAGGTCATGTAGTTCTAATTTTTTAGTTTGTTGTTAGGACCTATACCACAAGTAAGAAACCAAGTTTGCAGCTTCGAAAGACCGTCCTGTGCTACTGGCGTAATAGTCAAAAATTTGTACTTTTTAAAGCTTTTGCTAAACATCTCCGAAAGTATGCCTCTGACAGGATATGTTGCCCAATCCTTTCTTAAACTGGATAAAATGTGCTTAAGTTTGAGATGATAACGACTTCAATACGTCCATTAAGATACAATACTTTAAAAAACTCAACCCCCATTAATTAATTCCTATAAGAAAAACATTGGGGCTGAGTATGCAGGTTTGCTGCAACCAGGAGTATAAAAAATTGTGTTTTATGCAAATATCAATAGAACTCAACTAGGTGAAGCCACATACCAAGTTTTATTAATTTTTACAATAATTAAGGGAGACATAACATTTAGCCCGGGAGATAGCGACAAAAAAGTGAATTTATCTTTAAATGGATGAAATCATATTTATTCTATAATTTGGAGTATTCCGCATCAGAAAATAACAATAGTTTAGTGATAGCTGTAAATGTGAGGAGCCTCAAAATAATCATGATGCCTAAAATGTTCACAATTTTTATAGTTTTTAAAAATTGTCCCTTATGTCAACTAAACAATAGACAGAATATTATATGTGACCAAACAGTAGTTTCCATGATAAGCAGAAAAGAAAAAAAAACACAATTTTTGAGTGGACCACCCATTATTAAGAAGTGTAACATGATAATTTTAAGCATTTTTAGCGTATTTTTTTAATTTCTTTTACAATATTTTTCCCTTATTTTATTGTTTTTGCCAAACAAAAGAAAATTGTTGGCAACAATGCGTTTAATTTGCTACACAATGCAATACTGAATAATTAAAAGCATTATTGAGCATGTCTTAGGTGAAATACGAGAACAAATGGAAAAACTACCTAATTACCTGAAAGTTCAGGTTTTTTAGTCATTTATGCCATTACCTTATTAATAAGTCAACTATTAGTTAGAGGAAAAGGATGAATGTTTTCAAAACCACCTATGCAGTCCTAGTTCATCAGTATATGTAATTTTAAATGTTCAATTTGGGTACCTGTGGATAATAGACCCCTCCAAAATGCCTTATTTTACCAAACAATTTGAATTTTTTTTTGAATATACAATGTTTTAGTGATATAAGTTATCGGTGGTACACAATGAAAATAAAACTTCTCAGAATACTAGTAAATATCAACCAATGTTAAAATTTATCATCATGGATATTCATTTTGGAAACCCATGGATGTAAAATAGCGAATAGGCCTAGGTTAGTTTTTTACCCCAAAAAAACTATAATTTAAGCCTAGCATATGACTTTGTAATGATATAAGTCTACTACTTCACAAAATAAAGATATTAAACTTTTCAATACATCAGGATATACAGGGTGTCCAAAAAGTCCCGGGTCGGTTAAATATTTTTCGAAATATTTAAAATAGAGCTTCAAAACTTTGCACAAAGTTACTGGGCATAAAAATCTCTTTTAACACATATTCATTGATCTGATACTTCCTCAGGGGGACGGCCCGCTAGGGGTCAGAAGAAAATCTTAAATGTAAGCATAGGTTGATATGCATATCAAATAAAAGGTCTTTATTAGTAGAGTACAGAGCCGCAAACCCGACCTCAAACGGATAACCGAGTAAAAAATGACAGCCCTAAATCCTCTAAACTTTAATGCGAAAATCAAGATTTCAGACCTTGTTCACAACTTTCTATTACCAAAAGTCAACTATTTAACAAAATAAAAGATGAAACTTTTTAAAATAGTTTGTATTATCTTCCATTTTCTTAATATGTCATTCCCGAGCCAATTGTGGGTACCTGGTGGTGCTACAGTTCTAACTTAAACCACTGTTTGTTACTCCAAAAATGAAGATTTTGGACTTAGAACACAACACTAAATCTTGGTATGTGGCTTCATCTGGTGGTAATCCTTTGACATTTGCATAAAACCCTGATTTTTGTGGTCCTTTGATACAGCATACCTGCGAACTCAGTCCTAATGTTTTCTTATGGAGAATAAATAACATTTCATATAACACTTGTTTATGATTATACGTGGATGAAAATTAGTAAGTGGCTTCATGACGTAGTGATGTATCATTTGAAATTCGATTAGTATGCAGGTTTGCTGCAACTGGGGTATTTTGAAATTATATCTTTTATGTTAAGCAAATTTGGGTATTTAATTAATCCCTTTAAATATCTTGATAATCACTATTTTTTCATAAAAATTCTAAATACTAAATACCCCCGTTGCAACAACCTGCGTACTCAGTGAATTTCCAATGCATAATATATGTCTTAATACCACATAAAGCCGCATACCAAGTTTCATAAAAATATATTCACATATAAGCAATTTTAATTATTCTCCATGAGAATAATATTGGTAATGAGTACGTAGGTTTGCTGAAACAAGAAACAAAAACAATTGGTTTTTATGCAAATATAAATAGAATTTAACTAGGTGAAGCCACATACCAAGTTCCATCAATATGCAATCATAAATAAGCGCTTTATAACATTCTAATAAGAATAACATGGGGGCTGAGAAAGCAGGTTTGCTGCAACAAGGAACAAAAAATGGGTTTTTATATAATTATAAATATAACTCAACAAAGTGAAGCTACCTACCAAGTTTTATTAATTTATGTTCATAATTAAGGGAGTCATTACATTTCACTTATTCTCCATAAGAATAACATGGGGGCTGAGTACGCAGGTTTGCTGCTATGGGAATATTCAACAAAAATCCATTTTCTGTGCAAATATCAATATACCAGTACTACGTGAAGCCACATACCAAATTTCATCAACATACATTCATAAATAATCGAGATATCAAATTTTATTTATTCTCCATAAGGATAACATTGGACAAAGTACTGTGTTTAGCACTTTGAATATTTCTGCAACGGTTGGGCGTAGAATCACAATTTAAACACCAAAATGATTGTTTTGTGGAACTGAACAAATTGGTAAAAGCAAATCTGAAGTTTACATTAAAACAAACTGAGGAAAAGCCAAAAACCTTTTTCCCATAAGATTAACATGGGAGATTTTATGAGTAGGTTTTTTGGATTTACTCCACAACCACCTAACCTAGGTTAATAATTCAAAATATCATAAGGATAACATTGGACAACATAATGTGTTTATCACTTTGAATATCTTTGCATCGGTTGGACGTAAAATCACAATTTAAACACCAGTTTTGTGGAGCTGAACTGATTGGTAAAAGCAAAAGTGAAGTTTACATTAAAGTGAACTGAGGAAAAGCCAAAAACCTTTTTTCCGTAAGATTAACATGGGAGATTTTATGAGCAGGTTTTTTTCGATTTTCTCCACAACCACTTAACCTAGGTTAATAATTCAAAATACTGTACTATATTTGTTTTTTTAAGCTCTATAACATGGTCAAACCCAAAATTAAGTTTTTTAAAAATTTTAATTTTAAAAATTCAAAAAACTGATTTTAGGAAATTTTAAAATCCCCATAAACCCCCCCTCCTACGGTCCGATTTTTCTGGTTTTCAAACTTTACATATGTCATGAATGTCACTTTACATATTTGAGCCAAATTGAATCAAAATCGGACAATTTTTAATCAACACATTTATGGACACATAAATTGATATATATATTAGCGAATTTCCCCTATAGGGAAGAAGCTATTACCGTAGGTCTCATGGTAAGACTTAAGCCCGAGATCATGATAACTTTTTGTTTAGAGGTCCCCAGATGCCAAAAACACTATTCGTTCAAATTTATATATATATATTATATATATCTATCTATATATATATATATATATATATATATATATATATATATATAAATGTATCCGTTAACACGATAACTTGAGTAAAAAACGTCCGATTTCGATGAAATTTGGCTCAAATGTGTAAAGTGACATTCATGACTTTAAGTTCGAAAACCAGAAAAATCGGATCTTGGGAAGGGGGGTTTATGGGGTTTTAAATTTTCCAAAAATCAGTTTTTTGCATTTTTCACCCTAAAATTTTTGAAACACTTAATTTTGGTTTTGACCATGTTATAGAGCTTAAAAAACAAATAATATGGTATTTTGAATTATTAACCTAGGTTAAGTGGTTGCGGAAAAAATCCAAAAAAACATGCTCATAAAATCTCCCATGTTAATCTTATGGGAAAAAGGTTTTTGGCTTTTCCTCAATTAATTTTAATGTAAACTTCACATTTGCTTTTACCAATCACTTCAGCTCCACAAAACAATCATTTTGGTGTTTAAATTGTGATTCTACGTCCAACCGTTGCAGAGATATTCAAAGTACTAAACACAGTACGTTGTCCAATGTTAGCCTTATGGAGAATAAATAAAATTTGATATCTCGATTATTTATGGATGTATGTTGATGAAACTTGGTATGTGGCTTCACGTAGTATTGGTGTATTGTTATTTGCACAAAAAATTGATTTTTTGTTGATTATTCCTGAAGCAGCAAACCTGCTTTCTCAGCCCCCATGTTATTCTTATGGAGAATAACTAGTGTTATATAGCGCTTATTTATGATTGAATATTGATGAAACTTGGTATGTGGCTTCACCTGGTTAAATTCTATTTATATTTGCATAAAATTAATTGTTTGTGTTCCCTGTTTCAGCAAACCTACGTACTCATTACCAATGTTATTCTAATGGAGAATAATTAAAATCACTTATATGTGAATATATCTTTATGAAACTTGGTATGCGGCTTTATGTGGTATTAAGACATATTATGCATTGGAAATTTGCTGAGTATGCAGGTTTGCTGCGATGGGGGTATATATATATATATATATATATATATATATATACATTTAAACGAATAGCGTTTTTGGCATCTGGGGACCTCAAAACAAAAAATTATCATGGTCTCGGGCTTACATGAAACCTAGGGGAATAGCTTCTTCCCTATAAGTGAAATTCGCTAAATGGAAGATATACAAACTATTTAAAAAAAGTTTAATCCTTTCCTATTGTTAAACATTGTCTTATGGTAATAGAAAGTTGTGTACTCGACCCAAAATCTTGATTTTTGGAGTAACAAACAATTGTTTTAGGGCTGTAGCACTCACAGGTACCCACATTGGGCCTCGGGAATGTTATATTATGAGAAAGGAAGGTATATACTATGGTAAAAAGTATCATCTTTTCCTTTTGTGAAGTAGTCGACTTATGGTACTAGAAAGTTGTGTACGGTACTTGGTCCAAAATCTTAACTATTTTGAGTAACAAACAATCGTTTAGAACTATAGCTCCCACAGGTAACCATATTGGAGGAATATCAGGAATAGCATATTATGAGAAAAGAAGATATTACTTAATAATATTTTTAAAAGTTTTATCTTTTTCTTTTGTTAGCCTAAATAGTTGACTTATGGTAACTTACTAGAAAATTGTAAACTAGGTCTGAAATCTGGATTTTCACAATAAAGTTTAGAGATTTTAGGGCAGTATCGCCCACAGGTACCCAATCTAAGGCTAGGTAATGATTTACTGTTATTAAGAACTAGCTCATGGACCCATCCTTCGCACAGGTGTTTTCTTTACCCATTCTATAGTCAATGCAATTAGCATTTTAGTTAGCTTGAAACAGCTGTTCTTGCTTCTGCTCTTTAAGCTGTCAAATGGAAGTATCCACAGCTGTTTGCATTACAGTTTCTGAATGTTTTCTTTATTCTGAAATGTAAACATTGAAACTTTTATTTTAAGAAAATGAATTGTTGCATTAGTTCAAGATCTACCTTTGTGTAAAGTTTCAGCCCAGTAGGTTCAGTAGTTTTTGCTTACCCCAGAACATCAAACACACAGACAGACAGACAGACAGACAGACAGAAACCACCTCTTCTTTATAATATTGTAGATTATATATCCTGCTGTGTTGAAAGTTTTGTGTTATATATCTTTATTTTGTGGAGTAGTCGACTTATATCATTACAAAGTCATCTGCTAGGGTTAAATTATAGTTTTTTTTGGGTAAAAAACCAACTTATTCGGTATTTTACAACCATGGGTTCCCAGAATAAATATCCATAATGGTAAATTTTAACAAAGGTTGATATTTACTAATATTTTGAGAAGTTTTCTTTTTCATTGTGTATCCCCGGTAACTATCTCACTGAAACGTAGTTTATTAAAAAAAAATTCAAATTCTTTTGTAAAATAAGGCATTTTGGAGGGGTCTATTATCCACAAGTACCCAAATTGAGCATTTAAAATTACATATACTGATGAACTAGTACTGCATAGGTGGTTTTGAAAACATTCATCCTTTTCCTCTAACTAATTGATGAACGAAGTGAATCACTGTATTGATAGAGAATTTTCAGTGGCCGTGTGTGGTGTGTGTGTGTGTGTGTGTGTGTGTGTGTGTGTGTGTGTGTGTGTGTGTGTGTGTGTGTGTGTGTGTGTGTGTGTGTGTGTGTGTGTGTATGTGTGTGTGTGTGTGTGTGGGGGTGTGTTATCGAAATAATAAATAACTATAAAGCATTTCTTAATGAAATTTTGAAGGATTCATTTGGGATACCAAAGGGATGTTTTAACACAGCATTTGTATTTTATTTTGGATTATTAATAATTATTAAAACTAATTTTAATGTTTGATATTCAGTTGTTGAATTGGTTTTCGTAGTAAGCTATTGACTTTGGTTGTCTTTAAAATGTCAGCTGGGATTTATCAGTGTTTCACTTGAGGGATTTTTATCCCATTATGTGGGATATTTTGACTGCTTGCGATATAAAATGGGATTGTGGGATAAAGTGGGATTTTTTGGAAATCGGCACTACGTCTGCTAGTTTGCTTACAACTTAGACCAGAGCACCTTAGCAGTAGCACTTCTAGCGGATTTTCTCGCCGTACTGGCAGTTGCGGCCTGCGAGGTTTCCCATTTTTTAACCTCGCTGTCCGCATCTATTATGATTTTATAAACGTCACAGAACGAACACTGAATCATGTCAATGTCGCTGGCCGAGCCATGTTGGAATTAACAAGCAAACTATTTGCCATTATTTAGTACCTATGTCGTACTCTTTAGTACTACCATTAAAAATATTAGTACCTCTCACGTAAATAAATTATTTAATTTATTTAATTCACCGTATCATTTAGCCTATGTCGCATTGCTCAAAATCCTTTGAGGTAGGTACTAAAATGTAAAATACCTATAGGTAATTAGTAGATCTAAATAAGCTCTATCTAACGGTATAAATATTTTACTAATACATTATTCAATAATCATATAATATTTAACATTAATTGTGTTGCAATGTTTAACAAATCAGTGGGAAAGTGTGGGATATGACGAGGGATACTATAAGGGAGAGTCTGGGATAAAGTGGGATTTTTTGTATCAGTGCGTGGGATATTTTTACCGTAGAGTGGAAACACTGCATATTTGTTTCTAAATCACTCAAATGTAAACATATTTCAATTATAGACTTGGTTATGTTTTGTTCCATCAATTTTTTTTATTTTGAAATAGTTTAAAATGTGAGTATTATGTAAATTAATGGTGTTTTGTCGTGTGTAAAACAATGCTTATATCCATTTAGATTTATTATTAGTTTATTTTTTACTGGAAAACTTCGATGTAAAAGCTAATTGTTTGGACTAGTGATGATAAATTAATACAATAGGTTTTGGAATTTTTGAATTACTGGGACAGTATAACTCCGTAGGCTGACTGTGATTGATAATCAAGAGTGATGTAGACCTATAGTAGTTTCTTTACATTGTGAACAAATTACTTGATGGCAGACTTACTAAACGATCATACGTGCAAACTATCTCTATTACATGTAATGTACCAAATAAGCCCCACTGTCACCTAATGACATGAGATTAAAGTTTTTTAATCTACCGGTCATAAAATAGTCTGGTTACAGTTTATATTTGTTTGCATTTTCTGTGGTTAATATTGATTTTCATAAACAATATCAACCGTCTACATTGTTCAACTAATTACAATATAGACAGATTGCCCTCCTGAAAAATTGTCATTAATGTAGATGTTGGATTTTGCTTTTAAACCTCTCGTGCTGCGATTTCAGTAGCTTGTGTATTTAAATTCAAACTAACATATATTAATGATGTAAACATTTTTAAATTTAAGGTATGAAGTTTATAAGATACTGTTATATAAATAAATCATTGAATAGCTTTTTTTACATTAAATGGGTTTAAAACAAGTATATTTCTGTATGTTTAACCCCCTGATTTTGGAGCTGGAAATTAATAGGTCTAATAATAATTGGCAACTTTTCCCTCAGGTGATATATTTAAAACTCGTCGAAAACCATCCGGTGCCAAAAATATATTAAAGTCATTGGCCGAGTCATAAAAAAGCGTGAACAGGCCTGATGGCCATAGCTAGGACCTGTGACCAAGTAAACGCAATCAGTTTAATCTAATTTGCTAGGTACACACAGTGGTTTTAAGAGGTTAATTGCCCCACCTCACCCTCCAGGGTTAGATGGAAACGTATTCCGCATATTCTCTATTCATTGTTGCTGGATTAGGAAACCCCAGCATAGCTGCTGTAGGCACGTTTTCCACAAGCGGGAATTTTGCGCAGATTACTGGAAGGTTAGGATATAGCAGGAAAGGAAAGGGTAGGATGGGACAGGCAACCAAATTGGCCTTTCAGAGTACCAACTCCCGTGCTCCTGTGACAGCTGTGATCAGGCTCAAACAGGTGGACCCGCTCTGCCCTCCAACTGGCCTACTCAACGGATGGGGTATCCATGTACAACATCCAGGGACCATACATTCTCAGGTTGGGGACCAACCCCTTGAGTTTCCGCCCCAAGCCGCTGCAAGTGGAGGGACCAAAGGTGAAAGGGAAGTTTGTCATAATGGACAGCCAAAAAACTTCATATCTAATGACAATTTCATTTGCTGTACCCAATGTCAGCATCCAAACTGGTTTAGACCAGTTTTAAGGTTGTCCTGGGATGAATATTCTCTATTGCTGGTCAATGCTAACACACCAAGTTTTAATAAAATTAATCAGTATACAAGAGATATATGTTTTTTATTTCTTATAAGAATATCATCGGACAATGTACTTAGTTTACTGCTGAATGAAAATTGAAATATTCTCCACAACCATTAGCCGAATAGCCTACTAACGAAATACTAATTTAACCGTGTGTGGATTGGAGTACTAATTTTTCATCTTTTAGAGCTTTTTATGGCAATGAGTTAAAACTGTTGAAACCTGCTAAAAATATTTAAAGTTTATTGTACTAAGAAAGGTAAAAAAAACTGAAGTTTGGGACCTCTTAAGCCCTGTAATTTCTGAACTCGATTTTTTCTAAAAAATCAGGTGGTACATTTTATTAGAAACCTAATATAAACCACCAAATAAAAAATCCAAAGATTTCGAAAGCGGCTCCTCAAAACTGCTCCAGACCTATATACTAGGTTGTTGGGTACCAAAATACTATGGATACCTCGTTGTTCTTACATCAGGGCTCTGCCTTTACTAACACTCCCAACGTTTAATTTTAACGTATGATTCGTTGGATTTATTTTGTTAAAGCAGCATCTCCTGAAAGATGTCCCCACGTTGGATACGCCGCCCTACTCAACCATAGACCTCCACCGCACAGGAAAATTGAATCATACAAACAATTTTTGTTATTTTTTTAACCCCGACCTTAGAACTCCTAAGGCTCACTGGCTTTAAAATTCGCCTTGTTAAATTTATGGAGGAAAGGTGATCCTTTGGTCAGCGTTCGGGAGTTCGGGTCAGCGTTCGGGTTGAGTACTACTAGCTGGTCTGACAGACATTATTCTGTCCTAATATCATTGAATTTGTTTGATGTCAAAGATTCTCGTTCTTTTTCAAGATGAGCTCTTTCACTTCACTCACTCGCCTCCAGGTTGAGCTCGTTAGCTACGCTCACTCACCTGTTTTTATATAGAGCTTGCTTCGGTATTGAAAATGAGTTGCCATTCAAATAGATTTATTATTTCTATAATAAACATATGTTTATATGCTTTTCAAGTATGTTTAGATATCATCCTTTTAACAGCTGTTTGATGAAACTAAACAACTAACATACAAACCCGACTATGTTTTATGTATTTGGATAATGAAAATTACTTAATAATATCTTGCCATGACGACGTTAATATACACTAGGCAGCAATACGGATTTTGGCAATTTGAAATTTAAGTAACTGCACAACGCCATCTGTAGAGCCTGATATAAGCGTAGGTTATATTATATAAATCAAACAGGAAAGTTGGCCGGGCTGGTAAGGGCCCGCACTTGCATTTAGGGTGTAGACCAGGGCCTTGTACAGACCCTAAATTCAGCCCTGGCCGTCTGTATGCAGAACTTAAAACATGCTAGAATCCATAATCTTTGTCCTTGTCTCGTGTATACTCTATGTGCCTAAGAGTAAGAATATGTTATAGTGAATCAATACAAATGCTGAATTATTTTGATATTTTGACTCAATCCTATCCTACACTATAATATGAGTAAGGTTTGCATGCTCGCTTGCTTGGTTGATTGCTTGCAACTCTGATCTCAAAAACGGCTCAAACGATTTTTTTGAAAAATAACTAATGTGTCCTTCCAACTACTTGTGTTGTAAAACCTGATATCTGGGATAAAAATAAGGTCTAGACACGTCCCATCCCCAGGAAAAATCAAATAATGTAAAAAGCCATTATGGAAAATTAAAAAATTCACAATGGGCTTTTGGAGATTAAAATAAAAGCAAAAGAGTCATAACAGCTGTTCAAAATCATTCAGCGAACTTTCAAAGTTATACCCATATAGTTTAACTACTACCTGGGTTGAGCTTTGCTAGGGAAAGGTCAATCTTGTTTATGACTTGGAGTAGTTTTTCACCATGTACCCTACTAACGAGCATTTTTGAGGTCACAACAGTTGTTATTATAATGTACCTTTGATTCATTCTGGATATGACCACTCTACATGTAATCTTCATTCAAAGGTTTTATTATCTGAAGTTATGGAACCACATGGTAATATCCTATACCACTGATTATAAATACTGTAGTAGGGAATATATAGTCAATGCGTACTCGTAGGTATACTCTAATATGAGTAAGGTTTGTTTGTTTGGTTGCTTGCTTGCTTGAAACTATGATCTCAAAAACCGCTGTTTTCTGAGATTAGTGACTAAAACCATTGAATGAAGATTGCATATAGAATGGTCTCCCTGAAGGGACATTGG
Organism: Allygus modestus; assembly: GCA_963675035.1. Taxonomy (NCBI): domain Eukaryota; kingdom Metazoa; phylum Arthropoda; class Insecta; order Hemiptera; family Cicadellidae; genus Allygus; species Allygus modestus. Next base: position 321,921,204 of record OY776111.1, read on the forward strand.
GTTGTAATAAAACATGGAGTGACTGTAAACCTGAGTCACTTAGTTTGAGTGACCAATCCAAGATTGTTGTTCTTTCAGTTCTGTATTTATATACATTTTAACAATATCGTAAAAGTACAATAATAGTGAAAGGGGGGGGGTTGGGGGGCACAGCCCCCCAATTAGATGAAGGTGCCATTAACTACTTTGGTAGTTCTTTTTCTGAATGGCTGATTGTCCCATGAATGGCGTATGTCTTTGTATGGGGGAACCCAGTCCGTATTTGACTGAGGGGACGAGTATTCTCTATATCCGCTTGGTATGACTGACCGATCCGCTTTTAGACCTAATTTTTCTCCAAGTTCATTATTTATGTGTATTTGAAACATATTGTCAATCTGCAATAACAATGGAATTATTGGGTGTTAATGGGTTGTTGTCAAGGTGTCGCGGAATATAGCGAGTAGACCATTTTGTTTGTAACGGTATTTATATGAGGGCATCCCTTTCTGCGATAATAGAAACTACTCCTTATACTTGTCATTATGAACATTTAACAACAGCTGTTAATACTATAAAAAACATAGCACAGGAGCAAAAACAGCTGCTTCAAGGTAACATCTAGAAGAGCATCACTATATAAACTAATAGAACCAAATATGAGATGGATAATGACCAAATATGATTTTTGCTCGATTCGAGCAACTAGATTCGTTTGAATCTAAAAATATTACTAAGCCTTTTTGTTTTTTAACTATGTTTTCAAGTTACAATAACATAGGCAGTGGCATAGCCCTTCAGTAGACCAAAGTTCAAATAACTACGGTAATATAAAAAATATCCTCACTGATTGGATCATGTGGACCTCGTTGTTCTCCATAATATTCTGAATTGTTTTGTACCCCCCCCCCAAAAAAAAAGAAGTCAAAACATTATAATATTTAAAATTATAAGAAAGAGGGTCTGGGGATGAGTAACTATCCTTGAAGTAATCAGCTTAATGAACGTGATTTTATCCTTTTCAATGTTTAAGCGTTCAAAACATCTTACAATAAAATCGGGAGGCCTGGGGGGAACAGCCCCACAGTGAGACCAAAGTAAAAAAAAACTAAATCAATAGTTCTTGGCCTGACTGATTTATCTGACCTGACTGACTGAAGGACTCTGGACGTCATTGTCCTCCAAATGATTTATATGTTCATATTTTTATTTTATTTTAAAAGTACTACAAAATGGTCGGATCTGGGTGGTGTGGCCCATCCGATGGGTTGAGCAGTTATAATTACTGTGTCGTTGCTTGAAGGATTTCAAATGTGATTGAAATGTTAAGGATTTCAAAACCAATTTAAACCTTATTTTTCTTCAAGTTGCGTATTTAAATAATTTTGAAAAACAAAATAAAGCTACTATAACAATGGGGGGTCTCGGGGGCGTAGCCTCCCAGTAATACAAAAATTCAAATAACTATTTCAATATTACCTGGACTGACAGACCTCATTTTCCTCTCTAAATTTTGCATATATTGCGGGGCGTGTCCCCCCCCCCCACTTGCGACCAAGGGGGCGAGTAAATACTCTGATTCTGCTTGGTCTGACTGACTTCCTAATTTCAGACCTCACAGTTCTTCAAGATCTTTGTAAAATTGTGTGAAATACACTGTAAAGTCGAAACAATAATTGAGTTCTCATGAGGTATTGGTGACTTGAAACATTTTTTCGTAATGACAGCTGAGCTCATACACTTACGGGATGACAGAGTGTACTCGTCTAATTCTATTTAAAGAAGCTTTAGCATTGATTGTAGCGCCCAAGTGATAGCTATCGGAAGCTTTTGTGGTGCAATGTTGCTAAACTAAAGACCGCCCAATGGTCGAAAATCGACCAAAAAATTGACAAATTTAGTTTAATATCTGGTGGGTTCTAGTGCGCTCATTTCCCTCCCTCTCATTCCCACACCTCCCTAACCCCATCCCAACAGATATTTTAAATGTAGAGTTAAAACAGATATCTACAGAGGGGCGAAACCATTCCAGTAGTCAGTAGCGTTTTTATTGATGCCTTAAACCTCTCCACCTCATCCTCTCTCCGTTTAATGTGGAGTAAAAAACGGATATCAGGAGGGCGTTACCATTCTAGTAATCAGTAGCATTTTTATTTATGCCCTAAACCTCTCCACCTCATCCTCTCCCCGTCACTCATCCTCCCCCCCCTCATAAACAGGTTTAATTATTTTTAATCCTATACTCTAATATGAGTAAGTTTTTCTGGTATGTTTGCTTGCTTGCCTGCTTGCTTGCTTGCGACACTGATCTCAAAAACGGCTCCAACGATTTCCTTCAAATGTTCGAAATAACTAATTTCTGGGATAAAAATAAGTTCTAGACAGGCCTCGTCTCCAGGAAAAATCAAATAATGTAAAAAAACTAAAATAGATTCATTTCTCTGTGGTAATACTCATGTTTTTTATGATTATTAACATGTGGTTTCATGAGAACGGAGATTAAAAGATTTGAGTTAAGATTACATATATAGAGTAGTCAAATAAATCAAAAGGACATTGAGCTATAAATAACAACTGGAGGGACCTTAAAAATTCAGAAAAGAGGCAAATGAGTTATACAAATCTGATTATCAGTACGGGAAAGTAGTGAAATATTACTCCAAGTCATCTAAACTGACTGACTGGCCTTCCCCGGAGCAAAGCTCGGCCCCCCAGGGACTGTAGTGTTAAAACGTATATGAGAAGGGTGTCACCACTCCAGTAGTCAGTAATATTTTTTATTTACATTAGTCCTAAATTATCTGTTTTTGCGTTGTGGAGTTAAAACTGATAAGGGAATGATGTTATCATTCCAATAGTCAGTAAAATGTTTGATTTATTAATTATCTGTTCTTGCTGTTGTGGAGTTAAAACGGATAATAGAAGAGTGTTATCATTCCAGTAATCAATAGCCTATATATTTATGCCTTAGACTCCTCCACCTCATCCTCTTCCCGTCACTCATCCTCACTAACAGCTTTAAATTTTTTAATCCTATACTCTAATATGGTACGGTTTGCTTGCATGTTTGCTTGCTTGTTTGCTTGCGACACTGATCTCAAAAACGGCTCCAACGATTTCCTTCAAATGTTCGAAATAACTAATTTCTGGAATAAAAATAGGTTCTAGACAGGCATCATCCCCAAGAAAAATAAAATAATGTACAAAAACTAAAATGAAAAGTTAAAATACCCCCGTCGCAGCAAACCTGCGGACTCAGCGAATTCCCAATGCATAATATATGTCTTAATACCACATAAAACCGTATACCAAGTTTCATAAAAATATATTCACATATAAGGGATATATACAATTTTAATTGTTCTCCATAAAAATAACATTGGTGATGAGTATGTAGGTTTGCTGAAACAAGGAACACAAACAATTGTTTTTTATGAAATATAAATAGAATTTAACTACACCAAGTTCCATCACATACCAAGTTACATCAATATTCATAAGCACTGTATAACATTTTAATTATTCTCCATAAGAAAAACATGGGGGCTGAGTAAGCAGGTTTGCTGCAACAAGGAACAAAAAAATGTGTTTTTATGCTATATCAATATAACTCAACAAGTTGAAGCCACATATCAAGTTGTATTAATTTATGTTCATAATTAAGGGAGTCATTATATTTTACTTATTCTTCATAAGAATAACATGGGGGCTGAGTAGGCAGGTTTGCTGCTACAGGGATAGTCAGCAAAAATTTTTTTGTACAACTATCAATATACCAGAACTACGTGAAGCCACGTACCAAGTTTCATCAATATACATTCATAAATAATCGAGATATCAAATTTTATTTATTCTCCATAAGGATAACATTGGACAACGTACTGTGTTTAGCACTTTGAATATCTCTGCAACGGTGGGGTGTAGAATCACAATTTAAACACCAAAATGATTGGTTTGTGGAGCTGAACTGATTGGTAAAAGCAAATGTGAAGTTTACATTGAAATGAACTGAGGAAAAGCCTCATACATATGTGTGTGTGTGTGTGTGTGTGTGTGTGCGTCCGTGAATGCGATAACTTGAGTAAAAAAGTATATATATGTATACAGTTTCAAACGAATGGTGTTTTTGTGGTCTGGTGACCTCAAAACGAAAAGTTATCATGGTCCCGGACCTAGGTCTTACCATGCCGACTACGGTAATAGCTTCTTCTCTATAGGGGAAATTCGCTAATATAAAATGCAGAACACCTGTTTTAGTTATAATCTGATCCAGGAAATGTTAATGCCCATGTGATTAAAATGGGAAGTGTAGTAGCCATTGGGGCTAAACTATAAAGGAATTTGAAATACCCCCGTCGCAGCAAACCTGCGTACTCAGCGAATTTCCAATGAATCTATATGTTTCTCACTACCACATAAAGGCACTTACCAAGTTTTATAAAAATAAATTAATAAATAAGTGATCTATAGGATTTTATTTATTCTCCATAAGAATAACATAGGACTGAGTATGCAGGTTTGCTGCAACAAGGAACACAAAATATGTGTTTTTATGCAATTATCAATTTAACTCAACCAGGTGAAGCTACATACTAAGTTTTATTAATTTATGTTAATAATTAAGGGAGATATAAAACTTTACTTATTCTCCATAAGAATAACATTAGGGCTGAGTATGCAGGTTAGCAGCTACGGGGACAACCAACAAAACATTTGTTTTTTGTTCAAATATCAATATACCAGTACAACATGAAGCCACATACCAAGTTTCATCAATATACATTCATAAATAATCGAGATATCAAATTTTATTTATTCTCCATAAGGCTAACATTGGACAACGTACTGTGTTTAGTACTTTGAATATCTCTGCAACGGTTGGACGTAGAATCACAATTTAAACACCAAAATGATTGTTTTGTGGAGCTGAAGTGATTGGTAAAAGCAAATGTGAAGTTTACATTAAAATTAATTGAGGAAAAGCCAAAAACCTTTTTCCCATAAGATTAACATGGGAGATTTTATGAGCATGTTTTTTTGGATTTTTTCCGCAACCACTTAACCTAGGTTAATAATTCAAAATACCATATTATTTGTTTTTTTAAGCTCTATAACATGGTCAAAACCAAAATTAAGTGTTTCAAAAATTTTAGGGTGAAAAATGCAAAAAACTGATTTTTGGAAAATTTAAAACCCCCATAAACCCCCCTTCCCATAGTCCGATTTTTCTGGTTTTCGAACTTAGTCATAAATGTCACTTTACACATTTGAGCCAAATTTCATCAAAATCGGACGTTTTTTACTCAAGTTATCGCATTCTATATATATATATATAGATATATATATATATAGATATATATATATATAGATATATATATATATAGATATATATATACATATATATAAATTTGAACGAATAGTGTTTTAGTCATCTGGGGACCTTAAAAAAAAATTTGTCACGGTCTCGGGCTTAAGTCTTACCATGAGACCTACGGTAATAGCTTCTTCCCTATAGGGGAAATTCGCTAAAACGTGAATAGGCCTATATGTTACATTAGGATATTAGCAATCTTCCTACCAAATCAGCTCAATCGGTTTAGTTGTTAGAGCGTGATTGAGCCATAAACTAATAAACAAACAAACTCACAAACTTTCAGCTTTATAATGTTAGAATGATTAGTATGATAGCTGGTACTTCAAATTTTGTCGGTTGTCTCTCATCTCTTAAATCTATAACATATTTTAGTAGACACGTTAACGTATGCTTGCGGACCTTTGCAAAGCTCCTTAGTTTTACAATGTATCAATTAAAATTTTCTCTAAGTACTTTTAAATACAAGTAAACTGTTGAAATCATTAGTATTTGTACTCGTATATTCACACATTTGTAATCTTCCTCTGTCAGATTACAATATAAAAAAATTATAATTATTTAGATATGTTGCATATGGTCTATATATTTGCTGACCTATTGTAAAAGTGTTTGGCAAAACAAGGTTTAAGTTAATAAAAGCTAAATACGCAACATGTCTATTCAAATATATCTTTAAAAATTCATTCTTCGTTCATCCTCTTACGGGAAGAATGAGCGTACACCTAGTAGTTGACATATTAATAAGGTAATGGCATAAATGACTAAAAAACCTGAACTTTCAGGTAATTAGGTAGTTTTTTCATTTGTTCTCGTATTTCACCTAAGACATGCTCAGTAATGCTTTTAATTATTCAGTATTGTTTTGTGTAGCAAATTAAACGCATCGTTGTCAACAATTTTCTTTTGTTTGGCAAAAACAATAAAATAAGGGAAAAATATTGTAAAAGAAATTTTTAAAAAATACGCTAAAAATACTTAAAATTATCATGTTACACTTCTTAATAATGGGTGGGCCACTCAAAAATTGTTTTTTTTGTTTTTTTTTTGCTGTTTATCATGGAAACTAATATTTGGTCACATATAATATTCTGTCTATTGATTAGTTGACATAAGGGACAATTTTTAAAAACTATAAAAATTGTGAACATTTTAGGCATTATGATTATTTTGAAGCTCCTCACATCTACAGCTATCACTAAACTATTGTTATTTTCTGATGCGGAATACTCCAAATTATAGAATAAATATGATTTCATCCATTTAAAGATAAATTCACTTTTTTGTCGCTACCTTCCGGGCTAAATGTTATGTCTCCCTTAATTATTGTAAAAATTAATAAAACTTGGTATTCACCTAGTTGAGTTCTATTGATATTTGCATAAAACACAATTTTTTATACTCCTGGTTGCAGCAAACCTGCATACTCAGCCCCAATGTTTTTCTTATAGGAAATAATTAATGGGGGTTGAGTTTTTTAAAGTATTGGATCTTAATGGACGTATTGCAGTCGTTATCATCTCAAACTTTAGCACATTTTATCCAGTTTAAGAAAGGATTGGGCAACATATCCTGTCAGAGGGATACTTTTGGAGATGTTTAGCTAAAACTTTAAAAAGTACAAATATTTGACTGATTTTTGGCTACTACGCCAGAAGCACAGGACGGTTTTTCGAAGCTGCAAACTTGGTTTCTTACTTTTGGTATAAGTCCTAACAACATACTAAAAAATTAGAACTACATGATCTTTTGCATGCAAGGATCCTTTTTAATGTCTAACTTGTCTGGACTATTGTACAAATATTTTAAGGCAAGACCTAAAATAAAGGTTGAAAAGGAAAATTAGTTTTAAAGAATAAAAAAGGCTTTGTTGTGATCTGAGATGAAGGAAACTGAAGAAGGTGTCCATTATTCCTGCCCCCTTTTCCCCCTTTGCATTGTCAGATGATGGGCTAAAACCCAGCTTGAACTTGATTGTTAATCAATCTCCTTACTGGAAAACTACTCCCTTCTATTTGCCAAAGAATTAATTATTGCTGACTATTAATGATTTAAAACAACACTGAGCCCTTTAATTAATCACTTGAACTTTAAACACTGAATTAATCTTTTTTCATTGAACTTTCTTTGCAAAGTATTTAAACATATAAATAGACTTATTGTCCTGGTTGATAATAAACGAACAGCCAAAACTATTAAAGCGGATTAAAACTGGCTTCATTAGCTTTTATACCCGCGGTTTCGCCTGTCAAATGTTGCATTAGTTTTTAACATTGTTGTTTAGTTGCCTCCCCACTGCATTTCAGCTAATTCATGGAAATGTACACAAACTAAATTACAGTGGGGTGTAGCCCATTGAGGTTTTTGGAACGAGAGTAGGCTATATTTGATTCTGGTGAAGATTCAAAATTTCAGCTTTCTCGGTTCAGTAAATTATAATGTTAGATTAACGTGAGAACCTTCTGGGCTAGTGGGGCAAAGCCCAAAAGGATTTTTGTATAAGAGTACGCCTGTCTGTCTGTCTTTAAAGTATTGATTTACTAGCAAGGGTTTGGACCATTCCATAAATGTTATAAAATGCCACTGGTGTAAATAGACACAGCTAGCAAATTCAGCCCAACTGGTTTAGTAGTTGGTGTGTGATGGTAAACGAAAGGAATTTGAATTCCAGATGGGGCGGATTTGCAGAATGTGAGGAGGCTGATGTATGACTCTGGTGTATACTGATCTTGTAGTTTATAAATTATTTGAATTTGATTTTATATTAAACTTTGTATCAGTGAGTTGCCAGGTACAGAGCTATACAACCAATGGGTGGTTTGAGAACACTTATGTAACAATTTTATTAGGTCATCTCAATTAGGGGGACTTTTGCCCACATAATATTTAGCCTATTAGTAATTCATACTCCAAAATACATTTTTAAATAGCATACATTTTATAATAGTTATACTATAAATCTTATAAATTTATCCTCTAAAAATAACATACTTATGTTTTTAATACATTATTACAACATTATTTAGAGTTCACATTTTTATTAGAAAGACTAAACACTAATAACAATGACTGTCAATTAAAATATAACTGTTTTCTAATATCTAAATGTTATTAGTACATATATAAGTTCTTTGTTTGATTCAAGTTTCTTTTGTTGCAGGTTGAAGGTAGTGATGAAGCCGGCAGCGTGGCGAGCTTCCGCCACTTTTATCATTCTCATCTACCTCTACGTCCTAGCCGTCCAAGAGATTCTTGGAGCCGAGGTAATTTGGCATCCTGGCATTCTGTAAAGGGCAGATCCCTATCACAGAAAAATCACTAAGCAGAGGTTCAGGCAGTTGTCCGGTGTGGTTTACTCGAAACTCCTACCATGTATGGTAAAATTAAGATCTCCTTTTAAAGCTAAAAAAAACTAGTGGACTTAGATTTATTTGCCTAAACTTTTGTTGCTAAATTTGTTGTTAGTTTAAAAAGGGAAACATTTTAGAACAAGCAAAGTATTATGAGATTGTGGTTTGCTATAAACGAGACCCTAATTGTTGTAGCTTGTTGAAGGATGGGTGAATAAATCTCTCTCTTATGATTATCAGCATGCATCTGGGTGATTGAACCTGCCAAAAGATCTTATGTTCAAATGCATGAAGCTAGATATTGTCAATAATTTCTCAATACTCTAAAATCATTGCAAAATAGAAGTTGCACGCCAGCAAGTTTACCAATTTTCTTGTGGGATATAACAGATTTTCTCTTGTTCTTTATTGAACACTTAATAAATCACGGAATGTAAATCACTAACAGTTAATTAAATCTTCTTTGCACTAATGAGTCAGATAATGCTGCCTAAATTCAGCCTGTCTCCCTCTCAGGATCAGGTATCCTGGGGCAGGTTACAACAATTCCCATATGGCACAACTTCTATGTTCATTCCTTATTCTATAGTAAAATACTAAATTTGACAGTTTTCTCAATTTATAACCGTATACTGTACCAGGAGCTTTTGGGAAGCTGAAAGGGTAATGTACTTGAATAAAATGTTAGGTTTTCAGTCAAACCTCTCCTTAGGTCATATAAGAGGGTCAGATTTTAACATATTTTAAAATATTGCAACTTATTCAACTGTGATTATTTTATTTTATTTTTGAACTGTAATCAGGTGACTGAATAGAGCTCATTGGTCCTCCTAGTTTCAGTAAACCTTTTCGTGGAAGAGCATGGCTACTTAATTTTTATTGAGTTTGAAATGCTTACTTTTTATCCTCCCTAATAATGCTTTATGCAAGTAAATATGCTTTATTTAAACACAAATCATGCCATAACACAATGTGTGATAGATAAAATTGTTTCAAGTTTGTTTGGTCAGGCAAGGGTAATGTACCTATTTTGAGCTCTTCCTTGTCAAGGTTTAGCTCTTAGGAGAGCCATTTTGACATTTGTCTAGATGGTTATAGAACAGTTAAAACTCGGCTCTTAACGGACCAGTCTGGATATAACTGATCTTGAACCAATAGAGGGATTCAATGATAGAATTAATTAAGGTTAAAGAATTATTGAAAACTTCTATACCACTAAACAAACTAACCTCACTTTTCAGAACACATTACATAAAATAACAATAACTAGCTGGATGGTGTCCCGTTCTCCACATGGAGATCTTGCAAGCATTGAGTCAGATGTTTAGAAAATGTTATATCATACAATAATCAGTTGAGTAACTAAATAAAATAACTTTACAAAACTAGCATTAGAACTTTGGATGCTGATGATTCAGAGCCTTCAAGGTGGATGTTTTCCAAACCCACAAAAGGCATACCTTTTGAGGATAAAAGAAGGTAAAGCTTTTGATTGATGTAAACAATTTTAATAATAAAGTACTTTTACAAGTTGAATAAAGTCGATCAAAATTCAATAAAATTTAAAATATAGATAGGTACTTTAATTTTAATAAGGTCTCGTCTGTTTCATAGGTGGTTCAAGGCACACATGTTGTAGTCGCCAGTAGTCAACAAACGGCTCCAGGAAGTCAACATGTAGTGTCCTCGGCAATCCACCACAACCAAGAGGACTACGTCAGAACCCACCACAAGCTAGATGATAAACAAGATACTGATCCTCAACAGTATGTCAGGGGCACTGCCTTCGAGGCTTCAGTAAGTGGATCGATGGATCGATTGTTGTCAGCAATACCTACAAGATGATTAGAGCGAGAGGATTGATTTCATTTGATTTATTTATTTAAAGTTACATAAATAGGGCTGTAAAACTCCCTCTTACCCTATGTACTATCTTATGTATATTAAATAAATTCAACTAAATCAAATACAACATAAAGATAATCTTAAGTATCACAACAATTTTGAAACAGTCTGATTAAAAATTTGAAGGGGTGAAAGAGGACATTGGCATATTACATATGAAATATCTCAAATTCAAAATATTTAAGAGAGCTACAAAGTTTTTACAATCCTTCTTCCAATGGCCATGGATTTCCTTATCAGAAAATTTGGGGATAAAAAATGGAAAAACTGTATTAGAGAATTATTAGAGGATAGTTCAGACAATCAAACTGTTCGGATAGAGCAATACAAAACCATTTATTTAAACTTCACAGTAAGATTTGTTAATCTTCGGTCTCCACACTTGTGCGATAAGCATGATGCAACGAGCACTTTTTGTGCTAGTCGCATGCTACGTGAAAACCAAGCTGTGTTACAAAGTCGGAGCTTTCACACTGATGAAGCACTAACGTCGAAGTAGCATAGCGCTACTTCCATGCTGGTCGCACGTGCTACTCCAAACCAATCAATTGGTGTTTCGCATAGCACCGACGTAGCTTCGCAGTAGCAATCTGAGTTGGCGTATGCGAGATCTGTCTTCTCCAGCCTATAAAAATGTTGTTAGTCTTTGTTCAACACTTACTTATCCATTGTCGACAATTGCTTGCTCCTATTTTCGAATGATTTTCAAGCATCCTAAAAAGTTGTTTAAATGTATCGAGTCCTAACATGTAGACAATTTGAAATTTGTCAGGGTGTTCGTTTAATTTTTGTGTGAGAACAAACTGCTAGTACGGGTGGGTCAACCATCTCTAAGTTATTTCCACCCTATGCCAATGATGTCTTCTTCTAATACCACCACTAACAGCAATATAGTTTCTTCCTCATTGGATGATATCTTGCTCTCAAATGTGCTGCAGCGCTTCACCGTGCCACTTCTATATGCCACTGGCATTGCAAGTAGATATCATACTGGTGCAACTAGCATCATGCGACTAGCACGAAAAATGTTTGTCACATCGAGCTTGTTGCATCAGTGTGGGAGCCGCCTAAAACCAAAACATTTAAAAACCTTCCTTTCAAGACCTGTCAAGTGTCACAGCAGTAAGAACTGGTTAAAATGTTATTATTTTGAATATTTTATTGTTTTTTATTTGTTTTTTCAAGTTTGCAGAGCACACCATTCATCTAAAATGCAGCAAAACTAGGCAGATTGAATCCTAACAAACGAGTTTTTATTTCTTACAGGCCATTCATTTAATTTATATTTGGATTTACATAACGAACTGTAGAACCATTGACTATTTATACTGAAGTATTTATAGTCAATGGTAGAACCTTCTACTTGGCACACAGCACGCTGACGTGAGGGTGTAACATCATCTAGATATTATCAAGCACTTTTGTTTTATTATTCCTTGGAGAATATAATTGGACCTCAGACAAATTATGCACTCATTTAAAATCAAACTTCTTCTTTATTTTATATTAAAATTTGCCAACATAATAATTAAAATGAAAATCTCTTAATCCTTTCTAAGGCAGGTTATTTAACAGTTCCATACTATATTTTTAACTGTGCCCAATATAGTTCGGTTCACTTTAAATTTTTGAAACAAAACTTTTCTCGCTACGCAAAAACTAAACTTAATTAATTGCAATTTTAAATCGACTAAACATTCAAGTGGTTTTAAATGGGGTCATACTCGAGCCCTGAAACAAAAAAAGTTCCCTTTTCTTGCTTAACAGTAACAACAAAAATCTACGATATAAAAATAATAAAATTAAAATATTTCATTTTTACAATAAACTTTCTTTGAATTGTTTGGAAATTATGACATTTAAACTCTGACTTTAAATTTAAATCTTCAAATTGAATTTTAAAACAATTCCCTTCTCATTTTTTGCTTTAAATGTATTTACTGATTGTTAAAATAAAGTTTCATACTGTACTTGACTTTGTGTTTTATATTTAATAACAGACAGGTGCAACATTTTTAGATAAATTACAACAGGAATAATACTGAACAAAACAAGACTTCTTGTAAGAGGTAGGAAATTCAAAATAATTAAATAAATGTAACTTACTACTTTAACAGTAGGCTGCTGCATCCCCAGTTCCACTCTTGAGCACATGACACCAACAACTAACAAAGGGTACAAGCAGTGACTACCTTATATAAACTGGAGACAGAATCTAGAATCTTCCAGCCCTGCCTCAGCTTGCAGATGAAATCTTTCCAAGATAAAACATTCTAGAACAATCTGGTTTTAACTCATAGTTGCTTCCCTCTATTTTTTATTACTTTAATAAAATTGTGTATTCTCATTAAATTAAAAGTAAATATATTTTAAAAAATTATTTAAAACTCAAATTTCTGTTTTGTATAACTAGTAACCATGTTACAAAATTTCCCCCTCTTTCTGAAATAGAAATTTGCAAGACTAATTTAAAGAATTTTTTAAAAACAATTGTTATCTCCTGCCTATAATATACTTAACCAAAACTTAACCTAAAATACAATCTTCATGCTTCATCCTACAAAACTTCCTTCATCCCCGAGTTGAAGCCATGGGTCGTAGAATGAAGGCCGTAGTCCGGAGGTCGAAGACGTAGTCCAATCCCAGGTCCAAGCCCACGCGTCGGCGTCACAGTTGTCGCCCAGGACTAGGTGTTGCTCGGGTCGCAATCGTCAGGCGTCGCAGGCTGCAGGATCGTTCGAGGTGTGATCGCTGCACTAGCCGGCATCAGCAGTCCACACACGTCACTCGATTCCATCTTGTCCTAATTTAGAGCACAGGGCCTACGCGCTTTTATATATTAATTGTTCACTCCCGATCGTGGTAATATATATTTTATTTATTTAGTCTCACCTTCACTACTTTAAAACATGGGCTCTGTATTAAGAGTTCAAACATTTTTTTTTTAATAGTCAAAATTTACATCACATAAAAAATGATTTCATACTTAACAAAAACTAACCATATTATTATTTATTTATTATTTTATCTACAATATTTACAACATATTTGCAAGGTACCTTGTCTTTTAAGTCTTTATTATTATTTATTCAGAGATCTCATTTCATATTTAAATTCCTGAAAATTTACTAATTATTCAGTAGGGTCCCTTCTATTTGCCTTTTCTTTACAAAAAAGGTGGAAATAATCCATTTCATTTTGCAAGCAAGAATCTAAATTTCTGCTGGTCACCGATAGTCTACAGCATCTTCGTATCAGCTGACTCTTTCAATCACCAACAAGTTTAAAATTAAGAGGAAGTTAATTGTTGTGAGCATTGTTGACAGACAAATGACATTCTTCGTTTAGTTAACACAAGATAAGAAGTATTTCGTTGTTTCCTGTCAATTCCTTAGTAGTTAGTCCTTTGTATCGTCCAAATCAGTTGATGTTCGTGTAGGGCCCAGTGAGTGTCTTTTTTTGTAAATGTAAATCGTCGTTTCTAAATTCATTATGTTTAAAGTGCGTTATTTTGTCAAGAGACGTGATATATCGTGAGATAGTAGAAACTTCTATCGTAGTCCCGAAGTCTCTTCATGCGGGTCACGCTAGTATTTCACGCTATTTCATCATAAATTTGCTAACTTGTGTTGCAATAGGAGTTTTGAAGTTTGTCTGTCAAGACTACCTTTCAGTTTCCCAAATACTGTAATGTGTCATTAGGGTTTTAACAATATTTCCATAATATCTATAAATGTTCTTGTTCATGGTGTCATTTAACTTTATTTTATGATATTAAATCATGTACTTTTACCTAATCTTACATGGTCCTTTTACAGTTTTTTCGTTCAGCCATTTCTTCAACAACTTTATATCAATAAGGTGAACTTTCTATGAATGAACTGCAAATGTAGGCTGTTGAGCAGACTAGCTATCCAAGCCCTGTCCTGCACTATGACAGAACTTTTATGAGTAGTAACCCAAAATAATCACATCGGCAACCATAAAACTGTATGTGTATGTATTCTTTACATTAAATATCAAGTACAGATCACCACTATTTGCATCATAGTCACTCGTTTTCAAGCATGTATTATTTCTTGAGGTGGATGACCCAGATGTACCGGCTACCAGGGCGGTGGGCAGTTCTGGCTATCGGCCCGGCTACAGCGCTGATCCAAGTTACCAGAGCCAGAACATTCACTACAGGTAATTTTCAGTATTTTGTTTGCTCGTTATAAAAGTTTCTACATAAACATTTGCAATATTTTTTCCTTAACTATGTAATAGGTATCTCTTGGAAGAAAGAAACTATTTCATTAAGAGGTAATCAAAACTCGGTCCAAACCTCTTAAATTTTTGTGGACATCCTGGGATTTGAACCCGTGACCCCTGCTTGAACGCTAACCGTTAGGCTAGCGAGATGCCAAAGTATTAAGGGAGATATGCGACCAGAAAACATCCTTGAGAAATAATATATAAAAATTACACAACATGTCCATACCTTCAGGATTGTGTATGCAGGTTTTCTACAACAGGGGTGTTTTATATGGATCCATTTATAGATCACAACCAGTTGAAGCCACATACCAAGTGGAATCAATATATGTTCATAAATAAGCAATACTAATCCATACAGACACTGAGCAACAAATTGTGTTTTGCACTTTCAATGTCTCAGTAAACAACCATATTTGGTCGAATTTGAGCAGCTGGATTTGCTAGTACTAATAAAATTTTAGTAACATTTATATGTAACAAAGCATTCATTTTTTGTTATTACAGCATAAATAGAACAGTATAAGAGTATATAACAGTATAAGAGTATATAACAGTATAGAACAGAACAAACTCCATGATTGTAACTGTTAACAGCCATCCGCAGCCTGGTACGGCGCTCTATGACGATGGCTACGGACTCGAGTTCAAGTACCACAACTATGACCAGATGACTAAGTTCCTCCGGACAACGTCCTCTCGCTACCCTAATCTCACAGCGCTCTACTCTATTGGGAAGTCCGTCCAAGGTACACTCAAAGCTAATAGATTCAGGATTACACCAAATTGGTGATTAGCAGGGGTAGAAATAGAAGAAATGCAAATACTGCAATTTGTATCAATTCGAAAATTAAATACTAACTAAACCTGAACAAAGTTAGTAATTGATATGTCCTACAGTTGCATTGGAGTAATTTAAACATCTGGCATAGAACCAGATGTTAAAAAATTGTGTAAATTTGTTAGCCTATGGGGCAGAACTTTGAAGGTGGACGTTTTTCAAAACCCAAAAAGCACATCTAGCGGTTAAAATATTTTGATTGATACTTAACGGTACACAAAATAATAGTTTTTAGAGGTCAAAAATCGCCAAACAAAAATTATAAAATGTTTAGTAATATAAGTAGGAATCATGATGAATATTTTGATATCTTACATAGTTGATTTTTGACATGATAACATGTTCAAATTTGGCATGGTGATTTACCCATTCCAGGCATTACATGCATTCCAAAATTATCGCTTTATGTACAGGGTGTTTCACGGGACACCTGACAAAACTTCAGGAAATGGATCCTGGGGTCAAAAGAAGAAAAAAATGTCCTATAAACATAGGACCTAATCTCAATAGTTTTCTATTTATAAGTGAAAATAGGTTTTTTCTGTTTTCAGTGTACCTATTGAACATTTTGACCTCTAAATTGATAAATTGATAAAATATTTGTATAAAATTTCTAAAGATATATAGAATATTAAATTTATAAGAGATTTAAATGCTATTTTGTGCAAAAATGTTGAGTGTGGATAAGAAAAACGAGTTTAAAAGTAGAGTTTTTAAAAAAAAGAATTAAGATCCAAAAAATATTTATTTTTTACAGCCTTTTATAATACAACCGTTCAAGCATTTAGGTTGCAACTTTACCAAAAGTTGTATAATTCTATGGAGAATAAGAAAATATCAATTTATGTACACATTGTATGGGGATTATATTACTTAAAACATAAAATATTGTAAGGTAACACAAATTTTAAAGGAAAATCCAGGGGTTGTGCTGAATGACATTACCGTCCTGATAAAATTGTTTCCACTTAAACAATAAATACTACTTCATTAAGAGTGTTTCCTTTCAAGGAAAGTTCATTTAACTAATGAAATGTCCTCAATTTCGAGACCGACACAGTCCAGCTCGTCTTCGCAGGGATGATGTAGCTGCTCTCATGACCATGTTAAGGATTACCATTTTATTGTTTGAGCTACGCTGAGGATCTTCTCTACCAAGTTCCTCTCTTGCTTGAGGCTTGATTTTGCACACTTCTGTCTTCATATGCCCCCATAGAAAGTAATCCATCAGAGTGAGGTCCGGTGACCTAGAGGGCCAATTTTGCTCGTCCTCAATGAGCAATCACATTTATCTTGAAAAGGTTTTTGAACGATTCAACCACATTGTGTGTCCTTTGCGGCAGAGCTCCATCATTTTGAAAAATATCCTTTCCAATGATTGGATGGGAACATCTTCGAGAAGTTCTGGCAGAAATTTGTCTAAGAACTGTAGATAACTGACACCATTTTGAGGTCCGTTAAAAATATAAGGTCCTATCAGTATGTTATTTAAAGTCCGCAATAAACATTCACTAAAACCTTTGTTGAACGTTTGTCTCCACTGTGGCATGTGGATTTTTTTCAGCCATAAGTGGATATCGAACGAGTTGTTTATACCATTTCGAGTAGATTGGTCCATGTCGGAGAAGAGTATAAACTTGATCTGGGGACAATTCGCCAGTACATAGCGACAAAACTGAGATCTTCTCTCGTCATCGCCAGAGTGAAGAGCCTGAACTTTCTTTAAATGATAAGGATATACTCCTTCATTATTGAAAATTCTTCATTTTTTAGAGATGAATACCAGATGCTTTCTTGAAAGCTTTCTCACGCTTGTTCCTGGGCTTTGCTGTTCAGAGTTTAAAATGCCATTTTCTACATCAACAGGAGCCATGTTCAGTAGCCCAGTTGGTTATCTCAGTCACTCCGGCAGTGGAATAAGCCACAGCTCAAGATATTCCGCGTGAAGTGTAGTTGCTTACTTTACAATTTAACTAATAACAAATTTATCAACGTACCACGATAGTCCGAACACCCGGTAGACCGAACGCCCCTGAGGTCCGAACGCCCTGTCACCAAGCGCCTTGTCATCCGAACACCCCTGTAATCCGATCGATTCTGTAATCCGACGACCTTCAGTGGGTATATTTTTAGATTTTTCATGTTTCAACAAAGAATCCAAGTTAGGTAATTCCTGATTTCACTGTCTTAAGTTGTAATATTATCTCTTATAACTTAGGTACAGATTGTTTCCTGCCGTTATATTTGTTACTATAATGTAATTTTGTTGTAATTACAATCGCTTCTACTGAGTTTGTGGTCTTTGTTTAAAACACCCTCAGTAACCGGTACATTTTGAGCAAACAAATATTCGGATTAACGATCGAGGATTGCCTGTGACTTAATTTTAAGGTTTTACTTACCGGTATTTAAAGGTAAATGGATGTTACATTTACTTTAAGTCAAAATAACAAATTTGTATTCTGCTCAAGCCCTGTATTTTCCTTTAAAATTTGTTATTCCTTACAATATTTTATGTTTTAAGTAAAATAATGTGACAAAGTGTACATAAATTGATATTTTTTTTATCTTCCATAGAATTATACAACTTTTGGTAAAGTTGCAACCTAAATGCTTGAACAGTTGTATTATAAAAGGCTGTAAGAAAAATAAATATTTGTTGAATTTTGATTTTTTTAGAAAACTTTATTGTTAAACTCGGTTTTCTCAGCCACACTCAACATTTTTGGACAAAATAGCAATTAAATCTCTTTTAAATTTAATATTCTATCTATCTATGGTAATTTTATAAAAATATTTTATCAATTTATCAATTTAGAGGTCAAAATGTTCAATAGGTACACTGAAAACAGAAAAAAACTATTTTCACTTATAAATAGAAAACGATTGAGATTAGGTCCTATGTTCATAGGACATTTTTTGCTTCTTTTGACCCAAGGATCCATTTCCTTAAGTTTGTTGTTTGCCCGTGAAACACCCTGTATATACTAGATGGTAATCCTGTGCTTCGCAACAGGGAAAAAATTCAGAGAAAAACTAAGCAGTTATGTGTGCTGCATTCTGTGGTTAGCCCGTGGAACTACTAGGAATCAAGATCAGCTGTAGGTATTTTGATCAGCTCAAACAAAAATGAATGTCCATAAGGAAAACATGGGAACTTTTACCTCCCGTGGGACAAAGCCCTACGGATTTTCAAAACGAAAATAGGCCTATGTGTTTATTTGGTATATAAGGAAAATTCCTATAAATTTTCATACCAATCGGTTCAGTAGTTTTTGAGTGATTGAGGAACAAAAATCATACAGACAGACAAACAGACACACACCATCCAATTTTTAAATATTAGCATGATATGTATATAAATTATATATATAAATGTTACAATTGTCATAATAAGAACTGAGTACCCTGTTTTTTTTATATTTTTGATTGAAGACTCAAAAAATTATTGAAGTCTTCAATAAAAAATAAACCCAGGGTACTCAGTTCTTCCCTATGCAAAAATGATTATTGAGTATTATTAATACATTAATGATACTTTATAATATTTAATAATATGGTCTATGATATCTGTGAGAAGTAATAGTACTATACTATTGGATATAATAACAAAATTAGTATTATTGCCAATTATATAATACTAGTCAACTGTATTATACAGTATTATTAAATGAAATATATATTATCGGGTATTATAAACATGAAGGTACTATAGGAAATTATTATAGTACTTGTAAACTGTTATACAGTATTATTGAGTGAAATACGTATTATTGTACTATTATTATATGATACTTGGTATTATAAAGAGTATTATTAAGTGTGGTATTATTTAATGTAACACACCCTAGTAAACAAATATTTTCTTGCCAGATCTGGCCCAGAACTGGAGATGTCGACCAAGGGACTCCATTTTATTAATAATCTTAGAAGCGCGGTGATCAATTGGCTAGAGGGAATTTTATTTCCCCACGCCCTTAGTTTGCCAGAAAGTAAGTTTAGTTGTTCCTTAGCTCATGATTACGGATGGACGGGTTCTGAAATTTTGGGAATTTCTTGGGAAAAAATAATTCCGTTTTTCGGGCGAGATTTATCTTACTTCGGGATTATTTTGGGACAGGATTATATCCTCAAAACGGTCATAATCTGTGGTGCAATCGTCTTCTAATATTGTTGGACCAAGGTTGGTTAATTGTTGTATACTTTTAACATTTTAATTATTTACGTCTTACATTTAATTGTTGCATCTACTTATATAAAGCTAGACGGGTTCACTCACTCACTCACTCACTCACTGACATAAACTATGAGGCACTTCCCGTAATCGAACCCCCCTCGACCCCATACTTGAATCAAAGCTCTTGACGAGAAACTCCCAGAAAAATTACCAAAAGTTAACATTTTTGAGTTTTTGGGGCATTTTTGGGGCGGGGAAAATTCCACTTTTTCAATTTTTCCACTTTGAGCGTGTTTTGTACGGAAACGGTAAGAGATGGCAAAAAATGTTAAATTCAAAAGTTGTAGAAAATTTAATTTCCAACAAACGATTTTTTCGTCAGATTTAAGATCCGATCATCCGTTTAGCCGCTATTAATCGGAGAAGAAGTAATTTGAAGTAATTTTGGCCCATTTAAATGTGTACAGTTTTAGAAAGCCGTTTAATGAAAGCACACAATCTTTGGCTAATACCACATGTTTGTTTTGTCAGCTGATTTTTAAAAAACCGCCCTTGTAGGCGATACTAATTTGCTCACATGAGGTTTATATAAATCAGCTGTTACAAAACAAGGTGAGCACATTATCGCCTACACGGGAGGTTCATATCGCAAATATTGTTTGTTCGTGTGTCGTTTGTTTCGATATTGGAAAATGTAATCAACCGATTGTTTGTTCTAGCCTGTTTAGGTGTTAATGTGCTCACCAAAGGTCATTGTTGTGTAGTTTTTCTTTGGTTAATAAACGACAATAGTTGAGTTTTATTTAAACTTGAGTTGACTGAGGAATGCAAGTGAGCGAAGCGAACTCCAAAAGGGGGTTTGGGGGCGAAGCCTCCAACGGCGATAAGCCTAGTATTATATTAACATTATATTAGTATTATTATCTTAATAACAAGATTTAAGGGGTACACAGTTATAATTATTTTAATATTAATTATCTTAATCATTACATTATTATTATAATTATATTAAATATATATTAATTTTCTCCCAGTTTATCATATTACATGGCAAGAATAGATACATAAATCAATTGAACCAAATAAATTTGTTTCAACTTTTATTACTTTTATTTCCGTGATAAGCACAAGCAGATTCGCTTAGAAAAATAAAACAAAAGTATTGTCCAAGTCGTGTAGGTGTAGACTATTGGTAATTTGTATATCCCACTCCATCCTAGTGTTCTCACGAGTCGGAATGGCCGCGGGGGTTAAGGCCTGTGGACAGTAAGTCAAACATCGTAGGTTTGAGACCTGACCTGGTCATGATATTTTTGCAACTAGAATCCTTTTTTAGTGAATTTCCTTTGGAAAGTCAACTATTAGCATGACCCGCACGGTGAAACTTAAGCCCGGGACCACCATAGAAGTTCCTAACGTGACCCCCTGAACACGTTTTGGGGGGTCGTTCAAAATTTTATGTATATATATATATATATATAGACATATATATATATATATATATATATATATATATATATATATATATATATATATATATATATGTATGCACTCTAGTGGTCGCATTTTTTGTCCGATTTACTTCAAATTTGGTAGGGACGTTCCTTTCTGTAATCAGTTGGACAAGTTCGTTGGGCAAAACAATCGGAAAACGCTAAACCCCTTTTTTGTGGATTAATCTTTCAAATTTCGAGTTTTTGGGCCCAAAAAGGGCCAGAAAAGCCCCGGATGTAAAATAAATGTGTGTAAAAACATGGGAATTAGTGAGGCGAAAGTTTTAAGCCCTCTCTCGCCATTCTAGCATAAATATTTACTGAGTTATCAAAGAAAATGTGTATCGACTAAACACAGTACGTTGTCTTATGGGGATTTTACACTAGAAAAGCCTGTTATTCCTTTGTTAAAGTACTTTTACCATCCCCAGCAACCTCACGCCTACTTTCAAGTCTGTCTGGACCTTCTCCTAACATTATAATGCACAAAATTGTATTCCCAGCTTTGCAGGTAAATGAAACCAGGAGCATCAGATCAGCCAAAAAATCACTGTTTTCAGATTTCAATAAAAATTGGAATAAATGTATGTTATTACACTGATTTGAGTTTTAAAAGTTGTTATGTGGAAATTCACTTCCTCACGTCAGCGTGCTGCGTGCGAACTCGTTTAAATTTATATTATTGGTTTATTAAGCAATTTAATTGGAAAAATCATATTATTTAAAATTAAAATAACCAATTAAATAAAAAAATTATAGTTCATTTTTATAGATTTTATATTTTGTATCATTAAGTATTATTAAAATTTAAATTATTGTATTACTGAGTATTATAAAATTTTAATAATACTTTTAATGATACTTCCAATAATAATGTTATCATTGGTGAATTTACGCATTGAATATTATTAGTACTCAATAATACTGAGTGATACTTTATAATACTATTTTTGGTGATATTTAAATAATACTCTATAATCATTTTTGCATAGGGAGGGCCTGGTTAACTTTAAGGCTGACTAGGCGGTAGCTTAGGGCGCCAGTCAACCAAGGAACTCAATGTTTTTAAATAATCTTAGAAGTGTGGTGATCAATTGGCTAGAGGGAATTTTATTTCCGCGCGCCCTTAGTTTGACAGAAAGTTAGCTTAGTTGTTCCTTAGCTCATGATTAACGAAATTTCGGGAATTTTTCGGGCAGGATTTATCTTACCTTGGGATTATTTTGGGACGGAATTATATCCTCAAAACGGTCATAATCTGTGGTGCAATCGTCTTTTAATATTGTCAATATTGTTGGACGAAGGTTGGTTAATTGTTGTGTAAATTGTATTAAAATTATATTAGTATTATTATTTTAACAAAAAGATTTAAAGGGGGCACTTTTATAATTATTTTAATGTTAATTATCTTAATTATCATAATATTAAATATATATTAATTTTCTCCCAGTTTATCATATTACATGGCAAGAATAGATAAATAAATCAAATGAACCAAATGAATTTGTTTGAACTTTTATTACTTTTATTTCCGTGATAAGCACGAGCAGATTCGCTTAGAAAAATAAAACAAAAGTATTGTCCGAGTCGTGTAGGTTTAGACTATGGGTAATTTGTATATTTACCCATAGTAGTGTCCATCCTAGTGTTCCCATGAGTCGGAACGGCCGCAGGGGTAAAGGCGTGAGGACAGTAAGTCAATGATTGTAGGTTTTAAACCTGATCTGGTCATGACATTTTTGCAACTAAAATCATTTTTTTAAATTTATATTATTGGTTTATTAAGCAATTTAATTGAAAAAATCATACTATTTAAAACTAAAACAACCATTTAAATAAAAACATTATAGTTCTTTATTATAGATTTTATATTTTGTATAATTAAGTATTATTAAAATTTAAATTATCGTATTATTGAGTATTATAGTATTTTAATGATACTTCCTATAGTAATTTCAAGTATCATTGTAAAATTTATGCACTGAATATTATTGGCACTCAATAATACTGAAAATAATATTTTATAATACTTTTTTGGTTGTATTCAATAATACTCTATAATCATTTTTGGAAAGGGCTGGTTTTGTCTTGTACAACACACTGTATTTCATTGTCATTGACTTATAAGTTTGATAGTAACCTTGTAAATAAATAATTGTTTATAAAAATTACTATCTTCCTCTTATTAATTACCATACTAACTAATTAACTATCTGTAGAGCTATTTCATTACTAATTCCCAATTACATGATTTAAAAAAGGTTTAATGATAAGTACTATACTAAATATCACCCTGTATAATTCATACCATAATTTAGTATTATAGCTTCAATGATGCTACACTCAATAATACTCTTTATAATACCAACTATCATATAATAATCGTACAGTAATATGTATTTCACTCAATAATACTGTATGATTCAGTTTACTGTATAACAATTTCCTATAGTTCTTTAATGTTTATAATACCCAATAATATATACCTTCAATGGTAT
This sequence comes from Allygus modestus, assembly GCA_963675035.1. Classification (NCBI taxonomy): domain Eukaryota; kingdom Metazoa; phylum Arthropoda; class Insecta; order Hemiptera; family Cicadellidae; genus Allygus; species Allygus modestus. The sequence continues at coordinate 321,945,075 of OY776111.1, forward strand.
ATATTTCATTTAATAATACTATGTAATACAGTTTAATAATACAGTATAATACAGTGAAACCTCGATAACTCGAACCTTAGGGGGGACGGCAAAAATTCGAGTTATTGAATATTTCGAAATATTGAGGTTCGACTTATCAAAGTGATTTTCCACAGACTTCGACTTATTGAGGGTCACGGTAACACAATAGATGGATCATGGAAGGGTATAATTCTTACATAAGTTCGAAATATGTATAAAAAATAATCATATCGTATAATAATAATTATTAAAATTAAAATAGACTTGAACAATTGTAAATGTATAAAATAAGCCCGGAAATATATTGTAAAGCTTCTTTGGTTAATGTAGTAGAGGACGAAATACTTCCTTCAGTGAAAATATTGTAGAGGAGGAAAGTAAACAAATAATGACTCCAGTTTGATATTCATTTAGCTGAACATTAATGTACTGTAGGCTATTAAAATAATTTGCAAAATTAAAAGGGAACAAAACATGATAACAATTAAAAATTGCAGAGCATTGTTGAAATTAAGGTGAAGCAGTACGACACTTTCTTGTTTTAAAATTGTCGACAGTGTTCACTGGTCTTTCAAACTGCTTCCCAATGTCACTGTTTTTATTTCCTGTGTCAATAGCCTCAAATAGTCTTGATTTTCTCCTCATGGGGAGTTTTGCAAAAACGTTTACCAAACTGCAAACACTTCGTAAAAAACAACCTAAAAACTACGTTTCATATCCTACATCCAGGACTTCTGAACTCACACTAACTAACGACTCAGAACACAAATCTAATCAAATCAAAACCTTTTTATTTAAAAAATATATATAATTTACAACAATATGAGACTGTTCCTTATTTATGAAATGAAATCCTCACATAGGTGCGTGAGGATGAGTGTGTATGATATGCGTGTTGCTCATCAAAATAAATTTGTCGGTTGTTTTACCGACACCAGGAGCACCCGGGAAAGAGATTTAGTGGGGAGGGAGGGTTGAAATTTCCGGCTGCAAAGTCAGTTGAGGTTTGATGAAAGAACAACTTTGACTTATAGAGGTTCTCTAGTCAATACTTTGACTTATAGAGGTACAGCAGTTGTACATATTCGAGTTATAGAGGTTCTACAGCTAAAACTTTGACTTATAGAGGTGCGACAACAGGCTAAAAATACTGCAAAAATTTGAGTTATCGAGGTGTTTCCTGTTAACCCTTCGACTTGTAGAGGTAAAATAACATAGCATTAGGTAGGAAAGTTCAAGGGGAATGAAAAAAATTCGAGTTATCAAGGAATTCGAGTTATCGAGGTTCCACTGTATAAAAATTTCCTATAGTACTTTCATGTTTATAATACCCAATAATATATACCTTCACTGATACATATTTCATTTAATAATACTGTATAATACAGTTGACTGGCATTATCCAATTCTCAATAATACTAAATTTGTTATTATAGCCAATAGTACAGTACTATTACTTCTCACAGATATCATAGACTATATTATTGAATATTCTAAAGTATCATTAATGTATTAATAATACTCAATAATCATTTTTGCATACAGTTGGTCGTGTCCTGTAACTGAAGTATAATACTAGAACCATTCCAGATTGTTAAAATACAATTACTTTTGTAAACACATTCATGGTTATCGAGCTATAATAACCCTACAGTCTAAAAAACTTGTTAATTGGCAGGAAGGTACTGCAAATGACGTAAGTAAACACTAAGAAGGGATTAACCAAAAATAAACCTCAATATTAAATTATCAGTTTTCATGTCATATTTTTACAATGCAGGTATTGTAATTATATTTAATCATGTTGTTTGATAGATTTATATAGGTAAAATTCTACAATAACGGATTTACAGTCATCAGATTTTGGGTTGTGACCAAGTTTTTATTTGATATGTTAAAGTGCCTGTATTTTAGCTAAACCATAGTCTGAAGATCTGAATTTGGTTTCAGGAAGAGATTTATGGGTGATGGTAGTTTCTGCTTCCCCCTACGAACACATGATTGGAAAACCTGATGTCAAATATGTAGCTAACATGCATGGCAATGAAGCAGTAGGAAGAGAACTAATGCTTCATTTAATACAGGTAACCTAACCACGGAAGTCAACAAGAGGGAACCATAGTGGGAAATTGCAATAAGACAACACTTGTTTATAAAAAATGCTCACAAAAATAAAGGGTAAGGGTTTCAGGTTGTTGAAGCAAGTGATACATATCCTTTTGCAGTACGTGGCGTGTAGAGGAGGTAGTGCCAAAGAGTAATTAATGTGCATGCCCAAACCAGGCCTCAAGCACTGTGGATGGATTTGTAAGATATAATATGAATCTCTGAGAATTACAAACTGTGTAAAAAGATAAACAATTGTTAAACCTTTGAGTGCTAAGCTTCTGAAAGGAGTAGTAGAATCTGTGATGTTTTATTGATTTTTTAAGTGTCTTGAACGCCTGAACAGTTAAAATTAAACATGCTTCCGCTGGTCACACATACATAAAGGATAGGTAAAAAGTAGCAAAACACCTGATCAGATGTGCAACTCACAAAGAATCCACCCAACCCGTTAGCTTGGACCCGAGCCATCCACCGTTTGCTTAAGGTCCGCCCTCCCCTTCATCTCTGCCACAGACAGGTGAACTCTCCATGAGTTGCACATAAAAACCACTGACTGTGATGGGATTCGAACCCTCGATCCAAGTGTTACCCCCGACCGGGAAGGTAACGCCTTAGACTGCACAGCCACTGATCAGAATAGCAGCTGTAGTGGACCAGGTGGTATTAGAGCCTAGGCGCTGGACGAGGTAGTTCAGTTTGTGTCTACCAGGTTATACCTCATGTCAGACCCAGACTGCAGACTGAGTGCCTAACGGTAAACTCGCTTATGAAGCAGTAACAAAATTTATTGGTAACAGATTCAAAAGACGATACATTGGTCCTTAGCACTGAAAGGGTTAAAGACTTATATGGTTGGTTTTACAAGTTGTAGCCAATATTAGAAATTTATCTAACTACCAGTTAACATACAACAAAAAACCACACAAAATTTCATGGTGTAGATATTGTTGAACAATAGTGTACTAAAATTATTACTTTGAATATCTTTAACTTCATAAGTATTGATTGATTGGTTGATCTTTATTTGACATAAGTGGCAATCGATTAAATTTAGTTTGGTTAAAGTTTTTTTACATTTGTTATTTAAAAAGTACAACATTTTCGATTTGCATTTTTTTACCTATCTATGGTTATCAATGATATATGTGCGCTGTCTTTCTACCAATTTCAGCTATAACAGTTTAGTAAATACTAATTTCCAAAAGAATTATATCGGAATTTTGAATACCAATGGGGAAGATCCCTAAAAGAATTTATAACAGGGATATAACTATATATATGCCTAGTCAAAAATTAGCTCAATCGGTCAGTCTAGTAGTTGATCGAGCCATAAAAAAACTCACAAACTTTCAACTTTATGATAATACTAAGATGTAAACGTTGAGACTTGAGATAGTTGTAAACACCTTAAACAATAATATTCTGATCTGTTTCTAAATCTGTTATATTTTTCTCTTTTACAGTACATGGTTAACAGTTACAACACGGATAACTACATAAAGTGGTTGCTAGACAACACTCGTATCCACATCCTACCTTCCATGAATCCAGATGGATTTGAAGTTGCTCGAGAGGGTAAGACAGACAGGCCATGATGAGCTTGAAAAAACTAGAACTAAAATAGACTAGTCGACCCGTGCGGAATTCTGCACGGCGAACCAAATCTTGTCAGCTAATCAGATGTTATTTTGTTTACATTTTCGCTCCTGTCAAAACAAACTATTCCCTTTATTTATCTTTCATATAATTAAAATTTCCGAGAAGCGGTAAATTTTTAGACCGTGTGTCTATTTTTCGTCACTAGCCGGCACGATAAGCTTTAAAATGAGGGGTAAATCATGGAATATGATAAAGGAAGATCTCGCGGACTCACAGAAAAACAGGCTAGATAAATAATATATAAGATTCTGTAGAAGTTTTGCTTTATGTTGTGATATATCAGTTTATTTTCCACTTACCCCAATATGACCATGAAGTTTCAGCTTCCGTCTGGACATAATCAAAACATAATTAGTCCTAAGTACAAATATTTGTTAAATATATACATGGAAACTGTCAAATGTTTCCATTTTTTTATGGGACTTCATTTTAGAAAAATAAAAAAGGAGCTCAAAAACTGTCAATGAATTGTTAAAATGATATTCAAGTTGTAGTACTTAAACACGTTTTATTATGTAAACTAAAGAACCTGCACTTTTTTCCCATGTCTAGCTAACTTTATCTAAGGCAGTGGCTACCATATTTGTAAATAAATTTCAGTTTATACTAAATTAATGCTTGGTATTAATTTCTTTGTAAAAATAACTTTAATTTTCGTGGACATGTAAATGATTAAGAAGTACATCTTTTTGTAGGTGAGGGCGGCTTCAGGGACTTCAATAAGGCTCACTTAAATATTCATGAATACTTTGAAAGCCCTCAACATGTATGTATAGGTTTTTTTTAGACCATTAGCCTAAAATACTAAACATAAAACCCTTAATCTTTAATTTAGGACTGTTCAAAATACAACTGGTCAGCTAAAATATCTACAAGGGAATTTTTACTTGGGAAATCAATTATTCCAAATAACTTAGAGTACCGTAAATAGGCAATGCTTTAAAACAAATTTGTTGAATGTTTGCAGGACAGTGTGATGGAGGCCAGGGCCGCTACAATGCTAGAGGCTTCGATCTCAATAGGAACTTCCCTGATTATTTCAAACAGGTACACTTGTTAAAAATAAAACTAAGCACTACATGCAAAGTTTTAGTGATGTGTCAAAACCAAAACTCGAATCTCAAAACCACCAAAACTTTGGAAAAGTTTCGGTTTCGAGATTCGATCGGCGAGTTTCGAGAATCAAAACTCAAAACTGCCGAGATTTTTTGTGTCGTTGTTTTTTTAACAGAAATTACGCCCGAGTATTGATTAATAATGTGAAGGCCAAAAGCCTACTGTCATCGGTCGTCTACCTTCACCTTTTGTGGATTTTTGATTTTTGATTTGTGAACTCTAACCAAAGTTTATAATTAAGCTACAAATAATTGGTTCACTAGTAGTTCTGAAACTAATATTTTTCTAGGATGCTTCGAGAATGGCAGTAAGTTAACTGGTTTATTTGGAGTAACTGGATTTATTTTTCATAACCATAACCAGGCAAGTAAATAGGATTTTGGAATTTGACTTTTGAGTTTCGAGATTCGATTTTTTAAGTTTTGGTTTCGGTTTCGAGATTTGAAATTTCTGGTTTTGACCATCACTACAAAGTTTAAATAGTGTCTCCTTGCTAGGTTGAAGACTGCAACTCAAGAATTTGAGATTTTTGAGATAAAATTAAGGATAAACTCATTTTAGCGAATTTCCCCTATAGGGAAGAAGCTATTACCGTAGGTGGCATGGTAAGACTTAAGCCCGAGACCATAATAACTTTTTGTTTTGAGGTCCCCAGATGCCAAAAACACTATTCGTTCAAATTTATATATATATGTATATATATATATATATATGTGTGTGTTTGTGTGTGTCCGTTAACACGATAACTTGAGTAAAAAATGTCCGATTTTGATGAAATTTGGCTCAAACGTGTAAAATGACATTCATGACTTTAAGTTTGAAAACCAGAAAAATCGGACCATGGGAAGGGGGGTTTATGGGGGTTTTAAATTTTCCAAAAATCAGTTTTTTGCTTTTTTCACAAAAATTTTTAAAAAACTTAATTTTGGTTTTGACCATGTTATAGAGCTTAAAAAAACAAATAATATGGTATTTTGAATTATTAACCTAGGTTAAGTGGTTGCGGAGAAAATCCAAAAAACCTACTCATAAAATCTCCCATGTTAATCTTATGGAATCTTAATTATTAATGAAATAGGGTTTGGCCCAAAACAATTAATACAAGTTAGGAATTTAGTTCAAATGTTCGTTGTATCTTACTGTTTAACTTACTACTAAAAGTCTCCCAAAATTGAAGCTGTGCTACAGCCGCTTTCTTGGAAAATGGTTGCCGAGTTTCTTTTTTGTTCATAACTATTTACATGGTGGAGGTACAAAAATTGTTTCAAGAAAAGTCTGTAGTATATAAAAAAATTAACGAATTGTATTTTTTATATTTCTTACAGTTTTACAGTTATATAACTATTTAAGTTACATTTATTGTAATGAAAATGTTGGACTAAGTACCCTGTTGTATAGTTTTTATACTACTGTATATGTTTCTTTCCATGGGTCAGATAATAAATATAAAGGGTATCTTACTTTGACCAGACCAAACTTTTCTTGAATGATCGTGAGGTCAGAAAATGCAAATAACACATTTAAATGGGTGTTCCACCTCCCTCTCGGTCTGTTTTCTCTCAGTGAGTCACATCCGTATGTAGGTATGTTTTACAATAAACCTTAATATCACAGAGATTATCAAATGTACAATAATGAAACTGCGTATCAATATTGATATAAGTAGTTGATAAATCTCTTAAGAGGTTGTATCTGAGCAATACTCTGTTTCAAAATGGCAGCTCAGTTTAAAATTTTATGTGTTAAAAATATATGAATTTTAAGTATTTATAAAGCAAATCATTACGTTTAGAAGAAAATGGCAATAAAAATGTTTTCATAAGCTTCACATTTTTTAATTGGAACACTCTTATCTAACTCCAATGTTTTATTATTGATGAGGGAAAAACTGAACATTCTCCACCATTTTACAAGATTCCCGCCGTAACACAGATTCAGTCTTAGGGGACTTTTAGTATGTTAAACAGCATGACACAATCAACATTTATACCAAGTTCCTAGGTTGTACTAATTTTTCACTACACTACTATGAGTTCAGCTGTTTTCGTTATGTGTTTACAACCTGCGAAACATCATATTTTCAACAGCTGTCTATTGTTTACTACCGAAAGTAACATTGTTTACAACCGAAAATTTTCCACTGTCAACAACTTAATAACCTAAACACATTCTTGCTATCGTTTCACCAACTGAAATGGAAGTGCCTGTTTTTAAAACATGTTTCTAATTTAATAAACAGTTAACATTCCAACAATGAGTTTTTATTCCGTAGTGTAGTGAAAAGTATCGTTCAAAACACAAGCGAAAGTGTTTTGCATATTCTCGACCATATTTTAAGTGCTCGATAAATCTCGCACTTCAAACATATGGTCTCGAACATGCAAAACCCCACTTTCCACTCTTGTTATGAAATATACTATTGTCAATGTTCATGTTTTTTCAGTTGTATTTATTTTGCTCTATTATTGATGAGTGTTTTTTATTAATTTTGACCAACATGTTTTTTCATGAAAAAAGAAAGGGGGAGTAGGTGAGCTAATTTTATGACTTATTTGTAAACAAATCCTTAATTTCATGAGCTAAGTTTAATAAAGGGATCTAAATCAGTGTTATAACAATGGTACAAACAGAGAATAGGGGAGGTCTAAGAAGGGTATTCTTGGAAAATTTGATTCATATCAAACCATTACATTTGTTTTTCTTTACTCCCATCAAACAGAACAACAAGCGAGGGCAGCCTGAGACTGATGCAGTTAAAGAGTGGACCTCCAAGATCCAGTTTGTCCTCTCGGGTGGTCTCCACGGCGGCGCCCTCGTGGCTAGCTATCCGTTCGACAATACTCCAAACTCCAGTGAGTTATACGACATCTTTCTGTCCGGTAAATCTCCACAAATCTCCAAATCTACTTCGGCTGAAGTGTGATTTTGAATTTGGTGCAGGTTTTTTATTTATCACATTGAGATTGGTTGTTTTAATAGAATAAAATATACTGTAAGGTGATTATGGTTCCTTAGGAGAAGAAGTAATAGTGGGGCAACCGCCTTAAGCACCAGTCTAATCAAGGGGTGCCAAAATACAAAAAATATAAATATTTTTCCTCATAGTTATTTTTAATAAATATGATTAAATTTATTCTCTAATAGATTTCTATAAACAACATCTAAACAAAAATTTTACAAGCGTACCATAAATAAAAAATTTAATAGGAATAGAAATTATACGTACATTGAAACACTGTGTTATCAAAGATTGCAACAATTCAGAAATAAGACAGAAAGTTTTATGAAGAGGCTAAATTTATTGATTGATTTATTGAACGTTTAAATTATTAAAGCAATTAATTTTAGTTTGCAAAATAGTATTCAGGACCCTTAAATTAAGTCTTCTTGCTATCATCATAACTTTTAAAGCACCTATAAAAAAAGTTGTCAGATAAAAATAAAAATGTTAAAAATATATGAATCAATGATTATGTTTTTTAATACTCGCTAATTTTATTTGAATTTTTATTATTATGGAATAATTTTCTATTGGTTGCAATAAATAGTAAATCAATTCAAATAATATTGATGTTAGCCCTTAATTCAGCGTTCCTCCTAATATTTATACTAAAATGTTGTTTGCTGCATAAAAGGAATCTGCCGTTCTTCCCCATTATGTTCAGGTAAATATGATTGTGTGTGTTTTGCTTTGAAATGTTTTATGATATAGTTGGAAAAAATATCAAGGTTATATTGAAGAGGGCTCAATAAATTCTACCTCTGAAATAAATTCAGGATTATTACCTTCCTGTAGAGGTGAAGTTGACTTGTCATAGCTGGAGATTTTATGTTTTCTATGGATTTTGCTTATTGATTCACTGTACAGTTGCAGTATAAAATGCTTTAGCCTTTGCTATGATTTAAGATTATGAATTTGGTATAGATATTTTCTGTTTTTATTTGTGTGATTGTTTTTGATTTTCGCTATGCAAAAGGGAAGTCCTTCATTTATAACTGTTTACTAACGGTGTTTCAACCCATCTGGCAACAATATCAGTAATAAAATATTTGTGATTTTAAGCAGATTACAGGGGGACCGAGCCATGCTCAGTGATTGATTCCACAGAAGAGGCACTGAATTTGTTTTATTTAAAATACTCGTTCATTTTCAATATGAGCTCGTTTGCTAAGCTCACTCGCCTATTGAAAAAAGAGTTGAGTTGCCATTCAAGTAGGTTTTTATTTCCATTATGAGAGTTGCCATTCAAGTAGGTTTTTTATTTCCATAATAATAAACAGCTGTTTACAATATTTTAAGTTATAGATCAAATCAAACAGCTGATTTAATTGTTTGTTTTTGTTATTCATAGTAACCGGTGTTATGATTTTAAACTCCATAAGCCCAATGTTAAAATTTTAAATTTTCAAATGAGTTGTTTAGAAAAAATATGAGTTTTCCTGGGGTAGTGGTTTACACCAATCAATTTTTTATACCCAAAAGCCCCTAATCCCAAACTTTCAGCAAAATCCTTCAGCTAGATCTCGAGATAAATTTTGCAAACAAACGAACAGATTTGGCTCTTATTAGAGTATAGGATTTTAACTCAAAGAATATTTATTCATTACATTCAACAAGTGGTCAGGGCAGGCCATGCGATAATACAGGTAATTTCATAGTACAGTACAGTGTCGCTTAGAAATAATATCTTCTCCAAAAAATATTCACTGATTTCTAACTTGTAGTGTAAAGAATATTTTCTAACTTTGAGACATAATATGTTTAGCAGTTCCCAGAGTTACAAGGCCCTTTTATATTAACTGGTTGTATTTGTGATATGTTTTCTTCTAACTTAAATTGTCCTTAAATAACATTTTAATATTATCCTTAAAACCAATTTTTAGTAAATCAATTCTAAAAACCTACATTAATTCATTAGTCATACATGTTTAAAAGCTTGTTGTTTAATAAACAAGAAATGCAAGGAACAATTCTAAAATCTAATCCCCCTTTTCAGTGTTTCAAAGCTATGCTTCCACCCCCTCCGTGACACCAGATGACGATGTTTTCCGCCACCTCGCCCTCACATACTCTCGCAACCACCCAACAATGCACCTAGGGCAAGCATGCAAGCAGGGGATGCCATCATTCAAGAATGGAATCACTAATGGCGCGGCATGGTACCCACTTACAGGTATGCTGAATGAGGTTCAGTAATAATGTGTCAGGTAAACAAAAATTTTTGATCGTATCACTGCTGTCATCACTTAGTAATTCATTTGCTTAAAATGAATGTATTTTCTGTATTAGTACCAAGATCTTTGCATTGGAAATTTGTGACAAATGTTAAAACTCAGTGCTACTGTATTTTTTACTGTGACAAAAATGTTATAAAACATTCATATAAGATTTTGTTAGTGAATAAGACAAATTATATTATTAACATTTTTATTGGACTATAGGGGTCCAATTATTTTATTGGCTACCAACTAAATAACTGATTTTTATATATGGAAATTCAGTAAATGGTTTTCTAACCAGAAATTTTCCTTATAAGACATCAACACACTGAATCAAACTAATGAAATATAATATAAAAACATCAGAGGTGATTAATTGCTTTAAACATTAGAGATTCTTTCTAAACATATAACACTTATTATCATGACACTTTAGGTACTCTAATGGGGATTGGGGATGAATACAAAACTAGTAAAGACATTACAGATAAGATTTGAATGAGAGTTAGGTAAAAGATAGCAATACCATTTGTATTTCTTTTGCCAATATTCTTCCTACATTACTCACTATTCGAGTTTGGTTCCAATTGCATTTACAATTTAACAGTAATGAACCCAATTTCTCAGGAATCGTTTGCTGTTTCAAAATAATTCAAGAACACAAGTTACTCTGTTTAAAATAATCACATTACCGAAAATTCCAGATAATTAAAGTTATTAGTTAATGCATTGACTGTGTCAACCATGAGTTTTAAGCATCATACACACTAAATTCTGCATGCCACGTTGAATGTGTTTTACTGCTACTTTACAGGAGGAATGCAGGACTTCAACTACGTCTGGTACGGCTGCATGGAGGTGACGCTGGAGCTGTCTTGCTGCAAATACCCTCCACCGAGCGAACTGCCAAAGTTCTGGGAGGAAAACAGACTGGTGAGCAAACTTGGTCCATCCACAAATTTAAATTCAGTGGTGACTATTTGGATATAAGTATTGTGAAAAATAATGAAGTAGTTTACAATCATAAATCATAATTTTCTACTCAAAAAAGTACTGAATTAGAATATACACAATCTTAGATTGATATAATCTAATAGAATAAGAACACATTGCATTAGAAAATGCCACAAAATTGGAGTAAGATTTTGATTAGGTGGCTAGAGTGTTGTCTAGCGCCACATGCCTTTATTACAGACACTAAATAATAGTTGGAAAAGCTACTATAGTAATAAATGTACAAGCAATTGTTGTTAATGTTCCAGTCGTTGGTGAAGTTCTTAGCAGAAGCTCACAGAGGAGTCCACGGTTTTGTTATGGATGAGAACGGTAACCCGATAGAAAAAGCTTCGCTCAAAGTCAAAGCAAGGGATGTTGGTTTCCAAACAACAAAGTACGGAGAATTCTGGAGGATACTGTTACCAGGCATCTATAAACTAGAGGTATTCAACTTTTATCATTAAAATACTGTATCTATCTAAGATATTAGAAGATTTAAACTATAGCTTTAAACAAATGAATGAACATCTTCAAGGTTTTATCTGCTTTTCAGAGATTTATTTGTAATCTGTGGCAAACACATGTGTGACTACAAGTTGACTTTGCCACTGAAGTGTTTATCATTTAATATAAACATGTACTTCTCGAATAGATTAATATCATTTTCGTAAGTTTATTTGTTGTTATTGATTTGGCAATTTTAATAAAATAATGTATTAATTTCTAATGATAAAATGAACCAATACGATACTGTTATTCTTATATAAAGTGGCACCCTCATTTGGCGACCCCCTTAGTTCCTGTTATTGTTCTCATAACTATGACACCAGCAAGCTGATTCCTTGACGATTTAGCTATATTTGGAGATAAATAACTGAACTTTCAGTTAATGGTGATCACATTTATGCACAAGGGACTGTAAAACAATCTACTGATGACAATCTATTGCTTAGCTATCTTATAGAAACAATAAAGTGAAACCACTCAGTCTATTGATTGGCATATTCAAAGAAATATATGCAACTTAAACCAGAGCAAGAGTCCAGAAACTATCCTTTAAGACCAGGAAATATCAAGGCAAACTGGTTGGTATCATTACCAATACTGGTAATACTGGAATATAGCTGTTGTCTTATGATTTAAGAGAAAAACTCGAATTTTTGCTATTTATAGCAGTATAAGATGAAAGTGAAACGTCATTCACAGACAAAGATTTTGCCGTTAGTTATAATATTCTTATAATGAAGAATTAGCAAGATTACTGTCACACTGTTAAATAAGGATGATAAAGTTGATCCTAAAGGTGTTGAACACGCCCATAAGCATTTGGTGCAGTGTGTGTACTGCTCTATTGTGTGAACAAATTTTCTGTTTGGGGGTCAGAGGGGTCACCTAGTTAATGTAAGGTGGCATTAGGATCCTTATAAAATATAACTCAGTTGTACTTAATTCCTCTCAAAATGTGTTACAGTGAAAATACTGAACAATTCACCAGCTGATTTTCTAAAAGAAAACTGTCTTTGGATTGTAGGTGTATGCGGATGGATTTGCTCCACGAGAGATGGATTTGATGGTAGTGGATGAACACCCGACACTACTGAACGTGACGCTGTTCCCATCCAAGGTAGGTATCGGGGTTTCACCCCCCCGCCGACCGTGGCAACCCCCCTGGCTCGCGGCCCCACGCCCCCGCCCAGACTTGGCGGAGGTGTTGGGGGGAGCGGGCGAGCGGGGGGACCGGCCATCCTACGGCTTCTCTCCAAACACACGAATTAACACTGCCCCTTCTGCATACCCCACTAATATGACACTTCTTCTGTTGTCTTTCTCTGTTTTGGCTTTGTGTTAGCACTTAATAAATAGCGGTGATGGTGTTGGTGAAATGTATGAAGCAATGACTATTGTATATAAAACAAGAAAAAATGGGCACTTAATATGGTTGGGAAACAATAATTGTTTTTTAATTTGGTACTTTGACTCATTACAATGTTAATTTTTCATAATTAACAAAGTTTTATAAATTTGGAGTATACAAAATGTGTTTACATATGTATTTCCTAAAATAGTTTTGGTTATTTTGTTACTCAAATGGATTTATATATGATAATGATATCAAAAGGTTTACTTATTGGTTTATACATAGAAGAGATAAAAACTCTGTACCTCAACTACTCTTGTTATAAAAAAAGTTCAAAATATTTATTTTAGGATAGCATAATTCTTCAGAAAATTGTTTTTGAAATTTAAAATTTGCACAATAGTTCTTTCAAGTGAACACAATTTCAAAAGCAATTTCACAATTTCAAATTTTCAAAACTGTTATCTAACATAACCTACATGTAATATTTTAATCAGTTCCATGAGCAATGTGTTATTGGGAACGCTGAACATGACATCTTAAATACAGGCTGTAGTGAGAGTACAACTTTCTAATTATATTCCTTCCTTTCTAAAATTAAATAAAAAACTAAAGAGTGTAGGTTTAGATTTACAAAGATGGTTTAGGATGAGGTAGTAGATGAATTTTATCAACGTTTCATTGTAGTCACTGCTTCTTCATCTAATGAATAGATTTAATTTGATGGTAATATGGTAATTTAAAACTATTTTTGTGCCAAATGCATTGTTATTTATTTTTAGTATTCTATCCTGTTAAATAGTATAAGATTATATATTTTAAGATATTACACATTTATTTTTATAATAATAATAATAGGGGATTAAGTGTAAGGGATTGGAATCACTGAAAACTTAGACCCTCTGACAAGTAAAGGCTGTATTAAGAGAAATAAGTTATGGATTAATTTTACGGGTTAAATAATTATAAATGATTAGGTGAGTTTATGAAATATGGTAAGAAATTATGCAACACAGTCTAAGGAAAAGGAATGAATACTAAGGAAAAGCAAATAATTTAGTATAAATAAAAGCCAAATAAAATATATTTGCACAAAATGTTAAGTAATTAAAAGCAATTGTATTTAAATTGCACATTTGTCTACTTGTTTACATAACCTCTCATTACTTAAAATATTGTTGTTATAATTTTGAAAATCATATTAATGCCATTTACCCTGACACAAAATTATAACATTATTTGTCAACCAAAAGTTTATAAAGTGTATTTACAAATAATAATAATATAATGCTGCTGTTAACTTAGTACTGTAATTTCACAATCCTACTCCATAGTTAACACAGTTTGCACTTGATATGTATATTTTTTTACCTAATAAAATAAAGTTAGCTACCGTAAATTATTTCATATAAAAAATGAATAGTTCTCTAATGTATAATAACTACATAACTTAAAGTAAAATCAATGTGTGTAACCAAAAATCACCAAACCTTTTACCACGGTAAAGTAATGAATATTTATTCGTCACAACAGGTAGTTAATTTAATAGACAGGCACAGGTTTAGTATAAATATATGTTAGAATGTGAAAATAATAAATATAATAGATAAATTATTTTTAATTAATAATTATTGATTAATGATCTGTGTGATTTTTCCATAGAAGACTTATTCAATTAATATTAAACATTGCCTAATATTTATAAGATCTTTTAGTTAGCTCTTGTAAACTTTCGTAATATTATCCCGCTGATATATTCTACTTGTAGCTGGCAGAACTCTGTACAAACCAATTAAAAGCCATTATGGAAAACTAACATCTACTGATTTTTTTGTGACAGGACTGTTTAAATTGTTCAAAAATGACAGAGGAATTTTCCTTTAAAAAATAGGCTTGACTACTGAAGTATTATTAAATGTATGTCATTCATATCAAACAGTTAAAATAATAAATATAAAATGTGCATTATTTGTTTGCATTCTTGAGTGTCAAAGTTGCTATCACAACAAATAATCTCCCAGAAATTTAAACTCCACATACAATTTTCCAATCATTCACATTGGTCTGACACCTTCATAATAATGTAACTGTCAAAGAAATCTCTGGGTTTTGTCTTCGTAACCCACTGCATAAAAATCTCAAAGGTCCTAGCGTGTTTGGTCTTACAATAACTTATCCAGGCCTTTGACCTAGTACAAGTTAGTTCAGCAAGCTAGTGTTCCTTGACAAACAATAGTTTAGCATATCATTTTATTTTAAAGTGGAACCAATAAATCTGAAGATCTCCGGTTGTTGAATGCTAAAAACTATATGAGTAGCCTCAGTCAGCTCAAACCTCTGTTATGGTTAGATAAAATACTGCTTCAAAACTTTTCATCTCAATTTGTTCAGCCTTTTCTCTTAAAACAAAGAAAACCAACCTATACCTGGCAAAACAATTGTGTAATAAAATAAAAACACTACTTCCTCTTATTGCCGTATACGAGTAGAAATATTCAGATTAAAATAAGAGACATTACAGGAAGCTTAAACAGCTATGGCTGACTCAGGTTTTTTTTTTGCTAGGAGACCAGAAAATCACCAACGATCATATTCTAAAGTTAAAGAATTTACCAAAAGGGTTAATATAGGCAAAACTATATCATTACCTACTTAGATTTATTTGATAGGAAACAAATTTTGAAAAATTATAAGATCCAAAAACATAATGTTATTATCATTCTCTAGAGGAAATATACCAGACCAAACATTCATTTTATTGTATTATAGCCTGCAAAGTTCTGCATGAACATGAGTAGGAACACCTAGGAGTAGAGGGGTATAAGCTGCATTCTGTGATAACCTTGATTAACCCTGTCTATCTTTTAATGAAGACAAAAATCATCTAATCCACAATATTACATTGATGCTTTAAGGACATTCTCTTTTAATGCCAATTAGGGCAGTAAATTTACCTCTAAGGGATGAATTAGCATCGTTCTAGTGTATAAACAATAACTAATGTATAAATGTAAATGATAACACAAATTTATGAGAGGTAGAAATATTTATTCCCAGATTTTACCTGAAATTAATTTGATTTTGTAAATTAGCAATTTTTATAGTATTAATGTAAATTTTGCTATTGTTGTTTGAATATTAGAGGATTAGCTAATTAATCCAAACAATATTCAATACAGATATTTTCTGATCTCCTGGGGGTTTTGTCTTTACCCAAGTTTTGAACTATCCACTTTTTCTCAATATCACTGTGCATATAGATTAGGATTTTTTCAATAACCTGTAGGTAATTAGTATTAAGTGTAATCATTTTTGTAAATATGTAGAGTTAAAACCAACACTTTTATAGTTCTTGGAAATTGCTGTTCCGGAGGTATAAGGCTGAAATGAAATGCTTTGAAAAATGAACAGTTGAAATCTAACTATTACAAACAAACTCTAATGGAATAATGATTTTGAGGGTTTTAAGAATTATTAAATTATAATTTATTATTTATAATTTTCCCATAAAACGTTGAGGAGGTTCGAGCTGGCACTGGTTGCGGAAAGTGACATAAAGCTTGAAACCACTGGAAGAGAGAAGATGATTGAAATCAAAATCAAAATTTTATATTTCACCCCAACAAAATTGCAGCTCCATTTTAATATCATTTGTTTATTATAGGCCTACTTTTGTTCTTATACAACTAAGTTTATCTACACTACCTCAGCTACTTTTTTGTTTTTGGTGCATTTGAGTTATCATTTGGTTATTTGGTATTATCATAAATAGTCATCCTTGTGCCTCAGGAAACAGCAGTTCATGTAATAATTCTGAACTTACTTTAAAAGGAAAACCTTGTTGGAATATGAGGCACGTTAAGTTGGCACAGCTGAATACTATTCAGTTCAACCACTTTTCAGTGATCACATTACGTTACCCACAATGTTAAATGCAACTACATTTACCACAAGCATGTTTGATCACCAAATGCTACTCATAGCCATTTTGATTTAAACAGGACATAATCAAACCACATAGTAAATATGTTTTAGAACTGAATTTGTTCTAAGCTTAAGCACATAAAAAGTTAATAGTTTGCGCACTTCTATTTGTACCAACTAACGTGCCTTGTACTGTACCGTTCTATTACAGAACATCTTAGGGTGATTAAAGTAGATTTATCTAAAAATATTATATATAAAGCGGCTTATGAATAAGGCTTTACATTTAATAATAGAGGGTGTTCAGGCTAGGGGTATCAAATATATGTAAATGCATATGTAGAGTTATAAATAAATCATAAATTTGTATTCAATATGAATGAATATACAGAGTGTCTCACGTAAGGTGTCTCAAACCGATTGCAGACAAACCACTCGACCTAGAATGACAAAATAAAATTATTTGCTACTAAATCAACCCCAAGAACTTATGTAAAAATAGTTTAAACGTGTTTAAAATACAGGGTGTACCAAAAACTGTGGGTCACTAAGTTTGAATCTCGGAATTTTCAAATTGAAACATATGTCTTGTTCTACACCATTTTAAAGCTCTTTAACAGACAAACATTTTGGTGAAAACAGAACTCACTTATCTCTATCCATTTCAAAAAGGCGGCCATTTAAGTAAGATAAGTAAGTTCTGATTTCACCAGGGTCGGGTTTAGATGTTTACCGCCCCTGTGCAAAATAAACACTGCCGCCCCATCCCCCCCTCACACTTTTGTTTCTTTCACGTTTCACACTAGGTAATTTTAAAACAAACACTAGGAGTCACAGTAGTTTGGTAGTCGACAATAACAACTTCAAGCAGCAAACAGATGCGCGAGCAACCCAATGTTTTTACAGCCCTAGCTAGTAGGCATAGACAACTAACTGACGGACAGGGAGAGCGAGTAGGTTGATTTATGTCTCGGCCCTGTCATGAATCGCGTTTATGAGTAGCCGGGGATAAAC
The DNA here is from genome assembly GCA_963675035.1 of Allygus modestus. Classification (NCBI taxonomy): domain Eukaryota; kingdom Metazoa; phylum Arthropoda; class Insecta; order Hemiptera; family Cicadellidae; genus Allygus; species Allygus modestus. The sequence goes on from OY776111.1 coordinate 321,962,992, forward strand.
GAATGATTCTGAAGGCCGCGCTGCCATTCCGAACCAACTTTCTCAGATATGGCCGAAGAGAAACAAGTCAGACTTCGGGGCCACTCGTGTATTTCTGTCTCTTCGAAGCGCAGTGCCCGTCAGGGCCGAGACATAAGTAGTAGATTGTGGACTGAGGTTTGCGCATGCGCCGCAATGACTCATCGCGACGACAGTGATGGACTGATGGACGGCAGAGCAGAGATACGACTGTTAAGATCGACTTGTACTTTGTTTGCACTGTTGTAAGTGGACAGTGGAGATTAGCACAGAAACGCTGTGCCTTTTTTGCACTTTCCGAACAAAGACGCCGCCTATTTATTTTCAGTCACAGCAATATCAAATTATCACCACTGGTTGTACTAAGTATACTTTTTTAAATTTGCCACCCCCAAAAATTTGCCGCTCTATGCAGCTGCACATATTGCACATGCCTAAATCCAGCCCTGGTTTTCACCAAAATGTTTGTCTGTTAAAGGGCTTTAGAATGGTGTATAACATGACGTATGTTTCCTTTTAAAATTCCGAGATTCCAACTAGTGACCCACAGTTGTTGGTACACTCTGTATTTTAAAGAAGTTAAAACTATTTTTACAGAATTCCTTGGATTTAGTTGGAAATAATTTTATTTCATCATTCTGGGTCAAGTTCATCTGCAATCAGTTTGAGACACCTTACATGAGACACCCTGTATACACAGTAGAAACTCTTAAACTCGACACTCGAAAACTCAACAGGCTAGTGACCTGAAATATTTATTTAAAAATACCGTCCGCAACGTACCATCGTTTCGTACCAAACCACCCTAGTGCGCCAGAGAGTGGGTTACTGGGTTTTTCAATTGTTTTTGCTGCTCTGTAGTCTGCTATTGTTTACGCACCTAAGGGTTGCTTCAGCAATTTGTGTCACCTCTTTGCTCATCGCAAGGCTTTAGACTGGGATTCCCAAGTAGGTAATTCTTACATTCACTACATGAATGTAAAATGTGATATAATAAATTAAAGTATTAGTCCGATTATCAAAAGAAAGTGACTGGCGGAGCGGCCGCGTGGCGACCAAACATTTTATTTCATAACCTCGTGGAAACGTTAAACACATGGTTAGAAATTTCCAATAAACTTGTTTTAAATAGTCAGTTAAACAGGTATATAGCACATTGTGCAAATATTTTGTATCTTATTCCGATGAATTTATATTGATTGTTATATTAAAAATAAAAACATAAATAACAATTAAAAAGTCTCTATACGTATTTTTTAGATATAACTATTAATGTAAACTAATCGGAATCAGATACAAAATATTTTAAAAATGTTCTATACACGTGTTTAACTGACTAGTTAAATAACGTTTATTGGAAATTTCTAACCTTGTGTTTTACGTTTCCACGAGGTTATGAAATAAAATATTCGGTCGCCGCACGGCCGCTCCGCCAGTCACTTTCTTTCGATAATCGGACTATACAATGTAAGTATATGAGCGTTTTAATGTCACACACGTTTTTATTACTCAAGTTCCCTAAAACTCGACAACCTTTAAGTCCACATTGTGTCGAGTTTCAGAGTTTCTTCTGTATAATGAAATATATATTCCAGAGCTATAGCAAACAAATTTGTTTGGTTCATTTTATTATGAATAGCAAGGAAAATCTGAAAATATTTAGCATATCATTTAATACAAATAAGCCATAACGATTAATGACAACTAAATTTAGGGGCTGCATTTGAAACCTTTCAATACCATGCAATGGGAACTGTGGTTTATTACCGGAATCACAAAATAACACGATGTGATGTTGAAGGTAATAGAATATCTTAATTTGTGATACATAATGATAATTGTTTGTACGAACATTTGGTTTATACCCCCAGATTTTCAAAATATCTATATTATCATTCTAAGTGGCTTGTAGGCTCAGGTTATAACAAACAAATTTTCAGGACATAATAATAATAATAATAATAACAATCAAACAACATATTGAATCTTTAGGATAATACCCACTTCCTGACAACATCCTGTCAAAAATGTATAATTTGAGGTATGAATTACATTACTCTAACACTTATCATCTGCACGTCTTGATACCTCTGCTTTTACACCCACTCGTAGCATAAACTCTCTTCTATTTATGGGGTTATGTTTTGCACTAAATTATCATAGTAATAAGTTTATTGTCTTTCATGCTTAGCTTTAGGTGTTATAGACACATTATTGTAATTTTGTTTTATACTTTACTATGTCATTTCCAAATGTATACTTTCTATGCCAATAAAAATACCTGTAGAGTAGAATAATTTTGACGATGAGAAAGGCAGAGGGTGGCAAAGTGCGTTAGACAATTGTCCAACATAAGTAACATTGAATTTTCTGTTTTAAAACCATATTTAAATATGGTTCAATTTTTAAACCATATTTTTAAATACGAGCTGCTCCCCTGCAACAAATTTGCGGATATAATCCTCATAATAGCTGTTTATTGAATTAAGAAAAAACACATGTGACATAAACCAATTAAAACTCCATATGACTAACATGGGAACTTGGAAGTCCCGTAGGGCAGAGCCCTGGGGCATATATAGAAATTCTGGCTCAACAGTGACTTAGAACTTGAAATTACCTTTTAAATAAAAAAAGAATCATCAAAATCGGTTAAGTATTAACATCAGGAAGTAAGTGAACAAAAAGCAGGAATTTTTTTAAATATGTAGATTTATAAAATAAATATTTTATTTAATAAGTTACTTTCTTTACATTGACTTAAATTTATTCAATTATAATGGTTTCACTTTCCAGGTCAATAGAGCACATTTACTTTGAATCTGTACTACCAACTTAATTTTTTCTTCATAGATTATGATTTTCTTAATTTCAAAATCGAAATTTATATAAGATGTAAATGTTAAATTTATACAATTTCAAAATCTTGTTTGTGGTTTTTAACATAAAATATAATTTACTAATCCTTTGGCTGCCAGGAAAAAATGAAGAGATCAGTCCCACAGTTCCACATCTGAGGAAGCATGTTAGTCTGAGAATGTCATCACATTGCAGTCGTTCTCAAGGTAAAAGCCGAGTTATCGAACTATCCGGTGATCGATATTTTGAATTGCTTGATTAATTGTTTTGTTGCTTTTGGTGCTTGATTGTTTTTGTGTTTTTGCTATAAAAACTATTATATTGAGAACTAGATCTAAAGTAGATTCCATCATCGTAAGCGCTACCAGCTGATGGGATCAGCCACTGGCAGTTCCTGACAATACTGGGCGGCCGATCTCATCGACTGCTGGCAGCCAAAGGATTAATATGATCATTGAGTATCAAACAAATTATTTTTATTAGCAGACATTATTTTTAAATGAGTTCTTGACAGGAAAGCTCATTGTCTTTTAAAACAGAATACAAACAACATTAAACCATGTTTATTAGTGATGCTAATTTGTTGAAATATTAATTTAAGTACTGAGGGATTTTCACTTTAAATCAAAAAGTACAAATTAAACGAGATTTATAAAACCGCACAACATCATTCGCATTTTGCCCCTTCTGATGGATAGACCAATGATAGACTAATTCTAAAGAGAGTGCCTCCCCTCCTTAACACCAATAAATGTTCAATTTGTTTTCCTAAAGTGGTTGTTTTATTTATTCCAGTCCAACTTAGTTATTTTTTATATCAACTGTCCGTTAATAAAACGTATAAACTCCCGACCTCTTTTACAAATCTTTTGAACATTACTATTACCAACGGGCGATCATTGACCGGATGTCTGGACGGATCATGTCACTGAATTGAAACTACTTACAACTAATATCTACTAATATTTAAATATATAAACTTACTAAGGCGGCCAATATGCTATCACAGTAGAATATTGTATCGTATATGGAATGTGTGTTTGCAATGGGCAGATGATAATTACACTATAGAGATCATTTAATCTAGTGTGGGGTGAGACGACGAAAGAGGAAGGAACTGAATATATTCTTTGGTTTCACACTTGGGCAGGAGGAGAGAGGCTAGTTGGCCGTTGGCTGCAATATTGCCACTGGCCCCTCGCCTCTTACTCACTAAACTTCCCCTTACCCCGCACAGTTTTAAATTATTTCTAGTATAATAATCTGTTTTGAATCCAGATACTTCATTTTGACTATTACAAATTTGGATCTACTGTATTGGAATGAGATTGTAACACAGTTTCAAGCTATCTTATTATGCTGGACACAATTCCACTATCTGTTTTTAAATCCTAGTATTTTAAATATGCAAACTCGACATTCCCGACAGGGATGGACTGGCGCAATGAAAAGGGCAGTTGAATAGGTCCTGAAGAGGCTAATGAAGCATTATGTCATCTGGAAATGGGGAGAGGGGACAAGTAAAAATGATGGTGGGATGGGTTCAAAATGGAGGAAGTTCACATGATCATAACATATTTTTAAACTTTTATTTTTATCCAATTTCACCAATAATAATAACAAATTCTATATTAATAGAAGAAGAATAAGGAATTACACCATTAATGCTTTAGGAAAAGAGTATTTGCTATTTTTACGGTTTTATAATTTTCTAATACATTTTAGCAATTTTCCCCTATAGGGAAGAAGCTATTACCATAGTCGGTATGGTAAAACCTAGGCCTGGTACCACAATAACTTTTTGTTTTGAGGTCCCCAGATACCAAAAACACCATTTGACGCCATAACTGTATATATGTGTCCGTGGGTGCAATAATTCTCGTAAAAAAGGTCCAATATTGATGAAAGTTGGTACAAACGTGTAAAGCAACATTTATGACTAAGTTGAAAACCAGACAGATTAACCCATCCTAAGGTGTCTTTACAGGGGGTTTGAACCCCAAAAATGGATTTTTTGAGTTTTTATGTATAATATTTTAAAATACCCCCGTCGCAGCAATCCTGTGTACTCAGCAAATTTCCAGTGCTGATATGTGTTTCTTAATATAACATAAAATCACATACCAAGTTTCATCAATATGCATCATAAATAAGCGATTAATAACATTTTATTCATTCTCTATAAGAATAACAAGGTGTCTGAGGTCGCAGGTTTGCTGAAACAAGAAATACAAAAAATGGGTTTTTATACAAATATCAATATAACTCAACTAGGTAAAGCCACATACCAAGTTTTATTAATTTATGTCTATAACTTGGGGAGATAACATTTTTCTTTTTCTCCATAATAACATGGGGGCTGAGTACGCAGGTTTGCTGCTACAGGAACTATCGGCAAAATCATTGGTTTGCAAATATAAATTAGACCACGAGATAAAGTAATATACCGAGTATCGACAGGATATGTTCATAAATAAACAAGATATACCATTTGTCTTATGCTCCATAACAATAACATTGGACAACGTTCTGTGTTGAGCACTTTCAATATCTGTGTAAACAATTGACGTAAAGCAATGATTGAACAAGACACCAAATTTTTTGTTTTTTAAGCTGAATTCAATGGTGAAAACTAAAATTTGATTTACTAAAATATTATATGTAACAACTAAAAAAAAATGTTGGGGTACAAAATCCCCAAACATACCACTTTGATTTTAGCGATATGGCTAGTTTTTGAACTTAAAGTCATAAATGTTGCTTTACATGTTTGTACCAAATTTCATCAAAATCGGACCATTTTTACAAGAGTTATCGCACTCATGGGCACATACATATATATATATATATACAGTTATCATGGTCCTGGGCCTAGGTCTTACCATGCCAACTACGGTACTAGCCTTACCTATAGGGGAAATTCGCTGAAATCAAATTTAAGTTTTCTCCATTTGATTCAGTTAAAAAAAACAATTAGGTGTTTTGATCATTGCTCTAAGTCAATTGGTTTCTGAGATATTAAAAGTGCTAAACACATATGTTGTCCAATGTTATTATTATGGAGAGTAAGAAACATTTTATATCCTACTAATATTATAAAGTGAAAGTTTAGATGTTTGTTTGGATGTATGGATATTTGGAGTTCTATCACGCAAAAACTACTGGACCTATTAAGCTAGAATTTTGCATGAACATAGCTTACATATCACATTAACATGTAGACCTGATAATGTCTTCATCCAACATTAGGGCTCCACCCCACAGGCCCTCTAAGATCCAGTGTAAATCTTATGGGAGGATACTATTTATAAAATTACCAGCTGTAGTTACAATTTTTGCCAGTTACTGCAAAGGAAGTAATATGGGGAAAACATAAACAAAGATTTTATAGGGCTGGTCAGGTTAATCTAATATATAAAATTCTCATGTCACAGTGTTTGTAACAAACCTCTTCCGAAACGGCTTGACCGATTCTTATGAAATTTTGTATGTATATTCGGTAGGTCTGAGAATAGAATGTAAACTATTTTTTATATTTTTTTTATAGGCGAGTAAGCGAAGCGAACGAGCTCATATTGAAAATGTACGAGTATTTGACATAAAACAAATTAAATGACATTAGGACAGGACAACATCTATCGGGCCACCTAGTATTTTAAATATGCTTTAATTTTTTGCGAGCAAAGCGGCGGGTAACAGCTAGTCTTGCTTATTTATAAATTTATACTGAGGAAATTTGGTATGTGGCTTCATCCGGTGGTCTATTGTTATTTGCATCAAAAATAAAATTTTTGCTGATAGTTCCCACAGCAGTAAACCTGTGTACTCATCCCCCTTGTTATTCTTATGTACAATAAGTAAAACATTATATTTTCGAACATAAATTAATAAATCTTGGCCAGATGTGATTTCACCTCGTTGAGTTGTTTTGATATTTCGCATAAAAATCCATTTGTTGTGTTCCTTTTTACAGCAAACCTGCGTACTCAGCTCCCATGTTATTTTTATGGAGATTAATTGAAATGGCATATATCGCTTATCTGTGAATGTATTACCGATGAAAATTGGTATGTGGCTTCACTTAGTTGACTTCTATTGATATTTGCATAAAAACCCATGTTTGTGTTCCTTGTTGCAGCAAACCTGCGTACTTCAGCCCCCATGAAAATGGTAGACCTATCTATGAAAGTATATAAAATAAACTTGGTAAGCGGCTTCATGCGCTATTAAGACATATATATTCATTGGAAATTCACTGAGTATGCAGGTTTGCTGCGACGGGGGTATTTATTTAAGAGATGAAATGTGAAAGACAGTGTTTTTACCTATTTTTTATCACAACACCTTGCTTTGACCTGTACTTATGCTGACAAGCTGAATAATCGATCAGAAAGTAGCACTATTTATGATGATGATTTCTTCCCTCAAAGCACATTTTCTTCTCCAAAACAAACTCTAAATAAGAATTTATTATAAAATTTTACCAAAACAGGGTAAAGCCCACTAGTCTTTTGAAGAGTAAATATTAAAAATACCAATAGACTTTTTACCAAATTTGTTTACTTTGAGGTCATTTCATCAAGTTGAGGAGTTGGGGTTTTGAATTATATTAATAGGATGGTTATGAGGGAACGTTACAAAAATTCTTAAAAACTGATGTAGTTATGGGCAGTCTAAATCTAACCATATTACTTAGTCGTCAGCATTTTAAATTTAAAATTACAGTAGAAGTTCCCTTAACCGACCCCGACGGGACCGGGCCACGGTCGGATAACGAAAAAGGTAGGTTAAACCAAATAATATCGGAAACAGTCCCAATAAGTGTTAAAACAATCAAACTTGTGAAGTATGGTAAACATATTGAGAGCAACTGACTGAATTTGACTTTCTGCAGAAAAATGTAGTTGACCTGTTCTAACCTGAAAGTTATTTGCGTAACAATATCGCGACATCGGCTGCCGCAGTGGAAGTTTGCATATCCTTGGTTAATCCGATGGGTGGTTGATCCGAGGTCGGTTATGAGAGCTTTCACTGTACACACAAATTAGGTATTAACCAAAACCGCTTTCCTTTTGATTGACATGTGTAATATGCTCTACACTTTACTAACCTAATTTTCAATTGGTGGAAATTTAGCTACTAAGAGATAATTATTCTCAGGGCCAATATAATAAATGGGCATGATGGGCAGGGCCGCAGGGGGTGTGGGGGCACAAGATGGGTGGTGAAAAGAGGAAGAGGAAAAAGGCATATGAAAGTTGTCAACTAAAATCAAAGATAATTTTCATCCTTCATACACTGTTTTTACTTCTGTAAATAGCCTATAGTCAGTACCTGCATAGGATAGCTGGGAAGTGGCATAAGTAAGATTGAACGGTAGCCAGTCATACAGTAATCGCATTGCAGTTTTGCACAGTATAGTGGAACCTTGATAACTCGAACCTCAGGGGGAACGGCAAAAATTTGAGTTATCGAATATTTCGAAATATCGAGGTTTTACTTATCAAGGTGATTTTCCACAGACTTTGACTTATTGAGGGTCACGTTAATACAATAGATGGATCATGGAAGGGTATAATTCTTACATAAGTTCGAGCTATGAATAACGAATAATCATACCGTATAATAATAATTATTAAAATTAAAATAGATTTGAACAATTTTAAATATCTAAAATAAGCCCAGAAATATATTGTAAAGCTTCTTTGGTTAACGTAGTAGAGGACGAAATACTTCCTTCAGTGAAAATATAGTAGAGGAGAAAAGTAAACTAATAATGACTCACAGTTTCGTATTTTGGTGATGTTTTTCCAGTTAGACCACTTCCTATTTTCTACTTTTTTGCTCACTTCTTATCACCTGCCCTAAACAAATCCCTCCCGCTAACGGAAGTCAGTTCTGACCAACTACGCATCAGTTTCATTTAGCTGAACATTAATGTACTATAGGCTATTAAAATAATTTGCAAAACTAAAAGGGAACAAAACATGATAACAATTAAAATTGCAGAGCATTGTTGGAATTAGGGAGAAGCAGTACGACACTTTTTTTGTTTTAAAATTGTGGACAGTGTTCACTGGTGTCACTGTTTTTATTTCCTGTGTCAATAGCCTCAAATAGTCTTGAACTTCTCCTCATGGGGGGTTTTGCCAACACGTTTTACCAAACTCCAATTACTTTGTAAAAAACAACCTAAAAGCTACGTTTCACGTACTACATCCAGAACCTCTGAACTCACACTAACTAACGACTAAGAACACTAATCTAATCAAATCAAAACAATTTTATTAAAAAAATATATATAATTTACAACAATATGAGACTGTTCCTTATTTATGAAATGAAATCCTCACATAGGTGAAACTCATGCATGAGGATGAGTGTGTTTGATATGCGTGTTGCTCATCAACATAAATTTGTCGGTTGTTTACCGACACCAGGAGCACCCGAGAAAGAGATTTAGTGGGGAGGGAGGGTTGAAATTTCCGGCTGCAAAGTCACTGGAGGTTTGGTGAATCAACAACTTCGACTTATAGAGGTACAGCAATTGTACATATTCGAGTTATAGAGGTTCTACAGCTAAAACTTCCGACTTATAGAGGTTCGGCAACAGGCTAAGAATACTGCAAAAATTTGAGTTATCAAGGTGTTTTCTGTTAACCCTTCGACTTATACAGGTAAAATAACATAGCATTAGGCAGGCAAGTTCAAGAGGAATGACAAAAATTTGAGTTATCAAGGAATTCGACTTATTGAGGTTCGAGCTATCAACGTTCTACTGTATCATTTAAGCTTATCTTTATTAACTTCTTCTTTGATTACTTTGAAGATAAACATATAAGTGCTTAGTAGAATCATATTTTTCAAGACTGATACATACAGCAATTTCTAAATAAAATTCCAAACAACATAGTAATTAACATGTTTTAAATCATTTTCAAGTTTGGCTATTAATTTATAACATTTAGTATGTATTTAGAACAATACGTTTCTTGCCAACGTTTTCAGTTTCATACTGTAGTATAATTCCAAAGTTTAAATTTTTCTATCTTAATCTATTCTGTTTTTATTAACTTTTTGTTGTCTAAAAGATTTTTTCAGTTATATAATAGTTTTGATTTATGCTGGCTAACTATTTTATACTGTATATACATTTGTTTCTTATTAATACACATTTCTAATATACTTTTTAAATAGCTATTTCAGATTTAATTATTTTTGGTGTAAGTGTAAATATATGTATATATGTATATATGTATAAACATGGTGACGGTGTGTTTTAACTTCCAACCTGTTTACAGAACAATTCTCAAAGTTCATTTCCAATGCAGCCATCTTTTCTGGTACTCTCTTTGGTGCCCACCATCCCATCTATGCTACCATCTATGGTAGGTCGGAAAAATCCCAAACAAACATTTCAAAATGAAAACCAGGAAAAAGTAGTAGCCTCTGAGGCCTCAACCAGTTCAACCACATCAGACTCAGATGCGGTTGTATTTCCTTCTTCATAGTGGAGTAGGTAAGAACAGAGTCTGTGCATGACTTCTGAACTGTATTTAAACTAGGAATTAACTCCAATGACATATTCGTAGGTGAACGGACATTAATTAAAGTATGTGGCCATGTTTTACTAGGCAGAAATGGTTACAGTAAGTACAGTTTTTACATTTAAACACCCAATATTTAGATGAGATAAACGTTTTAGCTGACAAATTGTAGCTAAAAAATAGTTTTTTCTCAATAAGAATAGCTTAAGAAAGTACTGCTCTTTTAATTTCCTCTGGTGCCCAATTCCAGCTTTAGGGCCATGCGAGCCGTGCTCCAGCACGGGGGACGGCGCTTGTAGGGGGGGGGGGGGTGGCTCGGCGCTCATCGTGGAGCATAATCCGTAGCGTTAAAATATGTTTTCACCAATCAATGAAATATATGTCTGTAACTTGAATGAATCACATGTGATTTTGTAAATTGTTTGTATATTAGTATTATAAGTTGTTTTAAGGCATTACGAATAAAGCTATGCATTTACATCAGAATCTTGGTTGGTTTTTATGACCGTTTTGCAGTGTATAGCGATATGTGGACTAACAGTCGTAGCGACACATAAATAGAGTGGACATACCAATCAATGAAATATATGTATGTAAATAGCTTTTAAGGTCATCAGGGCTGCCACCGACTAGGTAAACCTGGAATTATGAGTAATTTTTGGGTCCTGAGTAGCGTGTGGATTATGCAGAAAGTTTTGGCTGAACCGGGAATGTTAGGTTGCAATGCACCCTAGAACAGTCAGCGAGTACACAATATGCTCTCGATCGTCAAAGTCATTACTGGTGTGGTCGAGATTGTCGAGGGCTACATGATGTGGTCTCTTTTGCCGGTGACATTACTAATGTGCTAGTGATCATCGGCAACTTCCCACGATGATCGACAAGGACTACTCAATACAGTCGCTAAAAACTGATGGGCTGCAGCCACTATAAACAGAACAGCAAATCCAAGTTGATCATAATTTTGTTAACTGGCTTTAATATGGATGTTATGACTTTGGAAATTTTAAACAAATCAAAGGAGGATAGAGGAAAACCCCTTTATTAATGAGCTTAACTTCCAGGGCCGGCTTTAGGGAGGGTGAGGGGAGCAACTGCTCCGGACGCTGAGCTTACAGTTTCAGAAAAGAAATATACAGTAGAACCTCACTTACTCAAAATTCAGGGGACGGCCAATTTATTTTGAATTAAAGGGAATTTTAAATATCGATAGTTTGAATTATAGAGTTTAATGTGAATGAAATTTGAATTATAGAGGCAAAGAAAAAAACGTCAATGAATTCAGATCTGGAGGAAACTAAGTATATGCATTAGTCAATGTTTAAACAGACTTTTTGCACTTAATTCGAATTTCAGAGGCTTACGGTATCACAGTTTGTACTGTAGAGGTTGACTTCAAATTTTAGAGGTAACGTTTCGAATTACAGCTACAAAGTTTGAATTCTAGAAGCTCGAGTACAAACATATTCAAATTTTAGAGGCCAGATTATGTGTTAAAACACTTTGAATTATCTGTAAATTAATTTTCGAATATTAGACATTTTGTGAAGGGAAATAGACAAAAGTTACTAATTATAGAGGTTTTTGAATAATCGAGGTTCAAATTAATGAGGATCCACTCCATTAACCGGCTAATTGGAGTTTACTGCAAACTACACACACTACACAGCTGCTAGGTCCATCCCTTTATGCAATCCCAACAGCCATCAAGCCACCTTAGTTTCGTATGATGGTATCTTTGAGGTTTGAAACCTTAAGAAATATAATCCCTTTGAACTGAATGTATTACTAAAGACTGGTTACTTAGAAAAATGTCATCTATATAAAATCATTATACCCTTCCAGAAACTTTTGAGGAAACAATAAGTAGACAACATGCAGTAGAATTGTGATTATCCAAGGTAATTAGAACCGAGACTACCTCGGATGAGGAAAAGTTGGATAATAGAAGGTGAAGTCCTATTGTGATTAAAATAATTAAACAACTGGTAAACAAATTTGAATGTACACAATTAGTTTATTGTCAGGAAAGCTTACTATAACTTTAGGGACAACTGAACCTGGTAGGTTTAGGTGTCGAATCGTATTAGGCAATCCAAACATTGACGGCTCTACCTTGCATAGCATGCCACGTAAAACACCACTTATCTCTGTAATTATTCTGATTTTAACGGTTTTATTTTTATGTTTATCTTCTGGTTATAAGCTTGGTTAACCTGGAGACTCAATTGACTGAGACTTGGGTAGTCGCGACTCTACTGTACTTAAATGGAAGATCTTGGTGAGAAAATAAGAGACAAATAGTTTTTTTTTTATAAAACTTTCGGTTATTAAATAAAAAAGGAAAAGGGTAACATTATTAGAATAAATTTTAAAATGTTATCAGTTGATCAGCTGTGTTTTTGATTTGGTTTTTAAACTGCAATCAAACGAGTGGGCGGAGCTAAAAGGCCACAAAGCTGGAAACCGGAATTAAGATAGACAATATTTGTTTATAGTATGAGATCAAACTTTTTGTCCCTGTGTAATTAATATACTATCATTTTTAGCGAATTTCCCCTATAGGGAAGAAGCTATTACCGTATTCGGCATGGTAAGACCTAGGCCCGGGACCATGATAACTTTTCGTTTTGAGGTCCCCAGACCCCAAAAACACCATTCGTTCGAAACTGTATATATATATATATATATATATATATATATATATGTGTGTGTGTGTGTGTGTGTCCGTGGGTGCGATAACTCTCGTAAAAAAGGTCCGATTTTGATGAAATTTGATACAAACGTGTAAAGCAGCATTTATGACTTTAAGTTCGAAAACCAGACGGATCGACCCATCAGAAGGGGTATTTTGGGGGGGGTTTTGTACCCCAAAAATGGGTTTTTTGAGTTTTTTACATACAATTTTTGAAAAAGTAAAATTTTATTTTTCCCCATTTGAATCAGCTTAAAAAGACGCACAATTTGATGTTTTAATCATTGCTCTACGTCAATTGGTTACTGAGATATTGAAAGTGCTAAACACAGTACGTTGTCCAATGTTATTCTTATGGAAGATAATAAAAATTGTATATCTCGCTTATTTATCAACTTATCCTGACGAAACTTGGTATATTGCTTCATTTCGTTGTGGTCTTTTGATATTTGCACAAAAACCCATTTTTTGCCCGATAGTTCCCGTAGCAGCAAACCTGCATACTCAGCCCCATGTTATTCTTATGGAGAATAATTAACGCGTTATCTCCTTTAATTATGAACATAAATTAATAGAACTTGGTACGTGGCTTTACCTAGTTGAGTTATATTGATATTTGTATAAAAGCCCATTTTTAGTGTTCCTTATTTCAGCAAACCTGCATACTCAGCCGCCATGTTATTCTTATGGAGAATAATTAAAATGTCATAAATCGTTTATTTATGAATGTATATTGATGAAACTTGGTATGTGGCTTTATGTGGTATTAAGATAAATTAATATGCATTGGAAATTCGCTGAGTATGCAGGTTTGCTGCTACGGGGGTATTATAATGGTGCTGGTGACTGTTTTCAGAGACGTTTGTGTTTTAACTAGCTTCAGCAACCAGCGTTGTCACACATATTTTTAGATTATCTAGTACAAGCAACCTGACAAAAACACATTTTCTAATACTTGTACAGAGACAGAGTGCCTTTAGCCTGATTCTGATGTGTTGCTTACTCACATGGATGGAAAACAACTTTTTTTAATCCATTAGATCTCGCATGAAAAATGGTAACAAAAACTGGCTGGTGCTCAATTTATATTTTCTGTTTTTACTCTCCGATGCTACCTTAATTTTATAATAAAAATAGCTGATTACCCGTGATTCGCACAACGAATTCAGGAATGAACAGCTGATTAAAATTGTTGCTGCAACTACATCTGTTTCTGATCTATTAAACATATTGCTCATAAGAATAACATGGAAACTTTAAAGTCCAATGGGGCAAAGCACGTTGAACTGAGGGAGACATAAGTTATTCCATGACTTCTACAGAGAAATCCCTTTAATTTGACACTTCAATTATCAAAATCAGTTCATAAATAAAAGAGTTTTGCTGTAAACAAGAAATTCCTTAGGGAATTAGTAAAATAGATAAATATTGAACTGTAATCATTATTTACAGATAGAAGCAATATTATAACTTGATAATTCATGTTAATCCAGCTATAGGTAACAATATTTTAAACACATACACTTGGGTATTGTATAATTAAATTTATTGAAACTGATTCACTCAAAAGTATAGGTTGAATATTTGCATAATTTTATAATTTTTCAAGTATTTTATTTGAGAGTACATAACTTAGAATAAATTTATGTTTATTTTACAGCAAACATAAATTTCACTAGTGAGAAACTGAGCAATAGATTGGAATAAAAAGTTTCTTGATCTTTCCTAAAACTTCTAAATAACAATTTACAGTTTGACACGTTCACTGCGGCTGACATGTTCAAACATGGAAATTGCATATGTTTGTTTGCATGTTTAGTGGCATCATTAGCCAATGATGCACTCAATGTGAAAACCAAACTGACTTGAGCTGTGTATAACACGTATACCAATAACAAATTTTTAAATAATTTAATTTTTTTCAGAGGCAAGAAAACTTTTACAGGCCACCGCAACATTTCTACCACCATCACCCTCCACCTCTAGCACCGAAACCGAGTTCGGACAATGGAATTTTTGGTTCAATCACATCAGGGTTCAACAATCTAGTGTCTAATATCTTCGGCTGAACTAAACTCAACAGAACAATTGTGAATCAACTGTTTATAACCATTAATACCACCAGAACCAATGTATATAAAGCAGAGTAACTGAAAGCTTTACTCAATTTTTAAGGATGAATTTTAAATTTATTGGAAGACTAGGTTTACCTATGGTAATGTATAGAGAAGGCTTTTCCCATGAATATTGGATCTATTTTTTATTATTTTTGTAGACTTTGTATTTGTATATACCGTTATTTATTACCAGATCTCATGAAGGTTCTTTTGAACATTGCTATACTCTTAAAATTGGTCAAAAGTATGTCTTATGTTTTCCAATTCTTCCACTTATTACCAAGGATTACACTAAGTGCCTTCGATGATAATTAATGTATCAAATGTTTCGATATTATTTATATTATTAAAAACTCAATGATATTACATTCATGTGGTGTTTTGTTTACAATACATGACGTCTTGTGTTATTTATTATTTTATTTATTTAAGTAATATACCTAGTTGATTAGATTTCTACCTTTGCCACACAATTGTATGAAAGACTGTAATGTACATAATGTACGTCAAAGAGCTCTTTTATGTCTTTCAGCTTTTATTTAAAACTATTATTTCTTTTTCTACATTTAAACTGTGAGATAGTGTGAGTCGAGCATGAGTGCTGTGTAGGTTATTTTATATAATAAAGTTGTGAAAAATACATGGTTTAAAATGTTTTCATATTCCTTACAGTTATTTCATTTACCTAAATTGCCATTATGATTGTTTCCCCACAAATGTATAATGTGAATGTATCCGATCACTGTCACAAGCAATCCGTGAGTTTATGACTCAGAGACCACCTGTCCACGCCCGAGTTCTCGGGGCGTCATTAGCACTGTCATGGAGGCAGGGACGGATTTATAAATAGGCTGAGAAGGCTGCGGCCTAGAGTGGCAAATTTCAAGGGGCGGCAGATTTTCACAGTTTCAGGTACAAATTTAAAAAACTTGAAAGTTTTGTACCACTGTACTTAATATGGAAAATATAATTACAGTACAGGAATAATAATACAATGGATCACAAAACAATAATATTTACTTAGTTATTAATTTATAAATATTACTGACAAAGTTGATGGAAATAGCAAGAGTTTAGTGGGATAATAAGAAAGACATGATACAGATAGAACACAATAATAATCACAATTTATTCCAACATCAACATAAACACAAACACATGATCATATGACACTTCATATTTCACGCATGATTTATAGACATACAAGTAGCAAGCTATATGAAAGACAAATAGTATCTTCAACATCCTCCCAACATGCATATTCCTTGCTCTTGAATGCATTTAATAAGTTTGTCTTTGTCCAGTGCTTTGGTTAAAGAATCTGCAACCATACTTGCCGTTGGAGTGTAGCGAAACTTGATCTTTTTACCCTGCACTTTTTCTGTTATAAAATGATGGCGCACATCGATGTGTTTAGTTCGTGGTTGGTATGCGCCATTTAGTGCGAGATTTTTAGCACCCTGATTGTCCACGAATATTGAGATTGGATCTGAATGTCGAGTGATCTCGCTCGCCAACCCCTTCAGCCACAGAGCTTCTTGGGTTGCCGCAGACATTGCCATATACTCAGCCTCGGTGGTTGACAGTGCCACTGTGGGCTGCTTTTTTATATCATGATATAGCACCATTGTACTTGACAAAAATGTAGCCCGTCATCTGCATCACTTGCCCAGTTTGAGTCGCTGTAACCAATGATGTCATCAGACTTTTTACCATCAAAGGTTAGAACTTTGTCCAACGTCCCCTTCATGTACCTGAGTATGCGTTTGACTGCTCCCCAGTGTGCTGCACCCGGATTATTGTTAAATCTGCTCACACAGCTGACAGCAAAACAAATATCTGGTCGCGACACTTGGGCGGCAAACAACAGACTGCCTACTGCTTCCTGATATGGTACATTTTCCATCTTTTCAGCCTCTTCTTTGTTCCTTGGTGACTGATCCTTGGAAAGTTTCTCATTCGGAGACATTGGAGTAGATACGGGGTTGCATTCGTCCATGTTAAATCGTTTCAGAACCTTTTCAATGTAAGATCGCTGACTGATATGCAACTTCTTGTTTGTCCTGTCTCTTGTTACCTGGAATCCCAGAGCAAATTTAGCTTCTCCCATATCTTTCATCTTGAAATCTCTCATCAGCTGCTGTTTGAGGATTTCTTTCAGATGTTTATCATTATGAAAAATCAACAGATCATCTACCCAGACTGCAATGATCAAACTCCTCCCATACCACATGATCATTTGACACTTCATATTTAACACATGATTTATAGACATACAAGTAGCAAGCTATATGAAAGTCAAAATATAGCATCTTTAACAAAAGTAGGTCTACTAACTCACCATGGCAATCTGACCGTGACCGCGACAATGTGTCCGAGCGATTTGTGTGATAAGCCTATCTTTTTGTTAAAAGTTAAGTATCGTGTAATTGTTTATGTGTATGTGTTTGTTGTTTTATTTTAACTTTATGACAATGGTGATTTCTGCATTCTAAAGATGGTTCCGTTGAATCGAAACATGTAAATAGTTTGTTGCATGATCAAATTTGAACTATCATCAAAAAAGGTATGTAAACAAATTTCTGTATATTGTGTTCTAAGAGCAGGCTATCTAATAAAAATAAATACTGGCTTTTAGATATCTATAAAAATAAAAGTATATATAGGAACTCAAATTCTAACGTTCTACCTGGCTACAACGACGATGATGCCTTCGCTCCCTAGCAGACTGTCAGGGATGATTCTTTATATTATACCTTGGTCACTTGTTTACATTTTATACTGCCACATTCTGGCTGATTCTAGGAAAGCGAAGGCAATCACGGGAATGTGAATTGTAATTCACTGCTGCTCTTGTCGTTCCAGCTGATTAGAGCATATTTTGTTTATTTTTAAATGACTCGCCGCAGCAAAAAATTTGGCCAGTGCCGCTGCCGCTCAAGATTATTTTTTATACAACTAAAAAAGGAGCTCATCGGTAGTAGATTACACAATCTATTCAAACTTGGACATCGCCCATGAGCAATACAATGTGTTCATTGCCACTGCATTGTATTGTTTGCATGTCTGCCACTGTAAACATGATTGAGAACAATTTTTTCTTATCACAGAAATGTAATTTAACCAACTTTAGTAAAAAATTGGACTTATTGGATACAAAAAACCTAATGATTCTCATGCCAAGATATAACATGTACATTTTTTACTTTTAAATACAAGTGGAAAAGTTGTGTAAACCATGAACACAAACACATTATTCATGCCTGTGTTCTTAATCAGGGAACAGATAAGTTTTGCTGTTGCGTAGCCCTAAAGAATATTTTGATCAGAAGTAGGCCTATTCTGCTTTGAGTGTTTTAACAGTATCTTCCTACAGAACGTCAGATCCATATGTCCAGTAGTTGGTGCAAAATGGTTGAAATAAGTATTTTGAAGATCAGGAGGGCAGAGCCCTAAAACGTTTGCAGAACGGGAGTAGGCTTACATTTTACTCTGATCCATTAGCCGTGTTCCTGCCGAATTCCAACTCAAAAAGACCACTAGTGCCTAAAATATTGCCATAAGAGTCCAGTGTGGTGGAGCCCTAAGGTTCAGTCCAGTGGGTCCAAAGTTTAGGACTTTGATTAATGGCTAGAATCCTTCCTAAGATTAACCTGGATTACCATGCAAAGGTTCATCGCAATCAAAAGTATCGTATAGGAACGCAAAAAGGACAAAGAAGCAAAGACTAATTTAAATATATCGAGATTCTTCCTATGTTTGATTTTTTTGTTGATATTTTAACTAGTTTTAAATTTAATGTTGATTTGTTTTAACACTTACCAAAATACCCTTAAGGTTTACCTTACAGCTTGCTACACAATTAAATAGACAGCTGTTTATAATATTTTATACCATCAATTTTTGTACGAGTTAAGCCTCTGAATCACTGATTTATATATGTTTGCGGTTTTAAATTACCTTTTCGTCAAGTAATTTTATTTTCCTCGAAAGGCGACCAGTTTCAACCCACTATTGGGATCTTCGTCAGGCAAAAGTCAAAGTTCTAGTTCTTCTCAAACATGCCAGTTTTTTTAAAACCACTAAGAAATTAAACACTTAAAACACTAAAAAACACATTAATTCATTTTTTGGCCAAGACAATGAGCGGATGGACGGTGCGGTACAGAAGTTTAGTCTAGACTCTACCGCCCGTTGTTTTGGCCTACAAATTAAAATATAATAAGTGTTTTACAAAAATTAACACGTCAAAAATAAAAGGTTTTGATTTTAGTACACAATAGTCATTGTTGTTCTTGGACTGTACTTAAATCTGTTAAGAAAAGTACCAAAATAAGTATCCAATGGAGTTATCTTATAATAGATAAAATGTTGATGGACAAATACTTCTACCATTTACTTTGTGTTGGTTTTCTGCAGTATAAACCAAATATAAATGTGAATATTTAAGTAACTGCTACCAGTAAAGACAGATAAGAAAATTCCTATGATTGACAATCAGAGAGGGAACAAGCCAGTGTTTCTGTTAGAACTGCATTATACACCGTTCAGCGGTGTTTGAATTGCTTTTAGGATTTATTTATAAAAACCGTTTCTAATAGCGGTGCTATTAGCGAATTTCCCCTATAGGGAAGAAGCTATTACCGTAGGTGGCATGGTAAGACTTAAGCCCGAGACTATGATAACTTTTTGTTTTGAGGTCCCCAGATGCCAAAAACACTATTCGTTCAAATTTATATATATGTAACGGACACATATATATATATATATATATATATATATAGATATATATGTGTCCGTTACCGCGATAACTTTTGAAATAAGCGCCCAATTTTGATGAAATTTGGCAAATATGTGGAGAGTAACATTTATGACTTTAAGTTCGAAAACCAGATTGATCGGTCTATGGGAAGGGGGTTTTTGGGGGTTTAAAATTTTCCAAAAATCAGTTTTTTGAAATTTTTACCCTAAAATTTTAAAAACACTAGATTTTGGTTGAAGCCATTTTATAGAGCTTAAAAAAACAAACAATTTAGTATTTTGAATCATTAAGCTAGGTTTAGTGGTTGTGGAGAAAAGTCAAAAAATGTGTCCATAAAATTTCCCATGTTAATCTGATGGGAATACGGTTTTTGGATTTTCCTCAGATAATTTCACTAAAAACTCCACATTTTTTCTACCAATCAGTTTAGCTCTACAAAATAATCATTTTGGCGTTATAATTGTTGTTTTACGCCCAACCGTTGCAGTGATATTCAAAGTGCTAAACACAGTACGTTGTCCAATGTTATCCTTATGGAGAATAAATAAAGTGTTATATTTTGATTATTTATGTATGTATATTGATGAAACTTGGTATGTGGCTTCAACTAGTTGTGGTATATTGATAGTAGCACAAAAAAATGGTTTTTGTTGATTTTTACCGGTAGCAGCGAACCTGCATACTCAGGCCCCATGTTATTCATATGGATAATAAGTAAAGTTTTATATCTCCCTTAGTTATGAACCTAAGTTAATAAAATTTGGTATGTAGCTTCACCTGGTTGAGTTATATTGATAATTGCAAAAAAAACACATTTCTTATCTTCCTTGTTGCAGAAAACCTGCGTACTCAATGCTAATGTTATTCTTATGGAGAATAAATAAAATGCTATATATCACTTATTAATGAATCTATTTTTGTGAAACTTGGTAAGTGGCTCTAGGTAGTAGTGATACGCATATATATGCATTGGAAATTTGCTGAGTACGCAGGTTTGCTGCGACGGGAGTATTTCAATATTGTTTTCTGATTTTTTTCTTGGTGTATTATTCTTTTTTTTGTTTTTTGAGGTTTTATTGTTTTTTTATTAGAGATATGCGAGTACTCAAAATGTCGAGTTCGGCACTGAAACTCGAGGTTTTACTGAAACTCGAAAGTTTGGAGCAAGTTTACTCCCGCCGTTTACCACGCTACCAAGGGTCGTCTGTAAATTCAAATTGAGTGTGAACGCATTTGAGGTGTTAAGAGTTGTGATGTTGATTTTAGTGTTTTATTAATAACTAAAGGAAGTTGTGGCTTATAAATTACTCTTTACACCAAAATAGAGGATTTACCAAGACCTTCAGATAGAGTTGTATGAACACTGTCTGTATAGTCATTGATTTTAATGGTATAGTCCAATTTTAGGTTAACCTAACCTTGTCATTGTTTAAAGTAAAATATCAAATACCCCCGTCGCAGCAAACCTGCGTACTCAGCGAATTTCCAATGCATATATATGTGACTCACTACTATTTAGAGGTATTTACCAAGTTTCACAAAAATACATCCATAAATAAGTGATATATAGCATTTTATTTATTCTCCATAAGAATAACAATAGGGTTGAGGACGCAGGTTTGCTGCAACAAGGAAGATAAGTAATGTGTTTGTTTTGCAATTATCAATACAACTGTACCAGGTGAAGCTACATACCAAGTTCTCTTAATGTAGGTTTATAATTAAGGGAGATATACAACTTTACTTAATCTCCATATGAATAACATGAGGGCCGAGTATGCAGGTTTGCTGCTACGGGGACTATCAAAAAAAAACTTGTTTTTTGTTCTAATATCAATATACCACAACTAGTTGAAGCCACATATCAAGTTTCATCAATATACATTCATAAATAATCGAGATATAGAATTTTATTTATTCTCCATAAGGATAACATTGGGCAACGTACTGTGTTTAGCATTTTGAATATCTCTGCAACGGTTGGACGTAGAACAACGATTAAAACACCAAAATGTTTGTTTTGTTGAGCTAAACACATTAATAAACAGAAATGTGAAGTTTATAGTAAAACTATTTGAGAAAAATCTAAAAACCTTTTTCCCATAAGATTAACATGGGAAACGTTTTTTTTTTATTTTCTCCACAACCACTTAACCTAGGTTAATGATCCAAAATACTAAATTATTTGTTTTTTTAAGCTCTATAAAATGGTTACAATCAAAATTGAGTGTTTTTAACATTTTGGGGTCAAATTTGCAAAAAACTGATTTTTGTAAAATTGTAAACCCCTATGAAACCCCCTTCCCATAAACCAATCGATCTGGTTTTCGAACTTAAATTCATAAATGCTACTCTCCACATCTGTGCCAAATTTCATCAAAATCGGGTGTTTCCTTCAAAAGTTATCGCGGTAACCGACACATATATATATATAAATTTGAACGAATAGTGTTTTTAGCATCTGGGGACCTCAAAACGAAAAGTTATCATGGTCTCGGGCTTTAGTCTTACCATGCCACCTACGGTAATAGCTTCTTCCCTGGCAATTCGCTAAAAAATATCTGTAATTAAATCTAATAAGTAAGCATAAGACTTTGTGCTTGTTTTTTGTTCCATAATAATTGAAATTGAGTCAATCCATTAATTTTAGGCTCAACAGAGCTTTGGCATTAAGTTGTTAAAAAAAGATTTGTTTTGGCCTTGTTTAAGTTTTATTAATGGTTTTTTTTAAATACAGTAATTTATAAAATTTTTAAACTCTATTTAAAACATGGCTTCAATTTCATCAATTGATTTGCCAGGCACTTTCAAAGATGTCTTCATGCCATTACTAACAGATTGTTCTGATTGTTGTTAGGACTATTAGTGTTAAAATTAATTCTATGATATGTTAGTAAATACATTTTGTGTTTTAAGTAAGTAGGCTAATGTTTTACCATGTCATAGGCCTTTTAAAGGGTAGACTTTCATAAGCAGAACGATATAAAAAACCAAATGAGATTGTTAGATATGGTTTATCGATTATTTAGGTTATTCGGTTATTTAGGTTTCATTTATGTTATGTTTCAGTTTAGGTGTCTTGAAATTGTCTGGATAACAAACGTTTATTCCAGTATTACATAAACAAGTACTGCCACGAACAACATTATCATGTCATGTCATTTTCATGTCTGTTTATTTTAATTTAACTTATAGGCCTAGATGTAATTTTATTTTCTCCATTCGTAGAAAGATGTAGCTAAGGCCTAAACATAGTATACAAAAAAGGGATAAATAAAAAGGAGGGAATAAAATAAAAAACTGAGATTATTTTTTAATGAAACTGTTAA
This sequence comes from Allygus modestus, assembly GCA_963675035.1. Lineage (NCBI taxonomy): Eukaryota > Metazoa > Arthropoda > Insecta > Hemiptera > Cicadellidae > Allygus > Allygus modestus. The sequence goes on from OY776111.1 coordinate 321,986,319, forward strand.
TTAATACCATATATGCTATAACAACCTTAATACCAAATGATTAAAAGTATTTTATCTTCATGGCAAAATGTAGTGGAATAACTTTCGTATGATTTATTTTCAGATAAACGTACTTACCTTTTTCCGATGAAGCAGGAATCCATCTATTTTACTTACTATTGATAGTTTTAGGTCATAGTAACTAGAAAAGTATATTTTAATAACAACATTTATAAATGGAACCCTATTCACTGTTTTGGTCCAATTCAACTCGACCTATGTGTTTTTTTTTATTTGTATACTCGACTCAAACTCGAGATTCAAATCTTTTGCCATTTACTCGACTCGACTTAACACATTCGCTGCGGCCAAAAATTTTAATAACTACCCTAGAAGCTGAAAATAGTTATAACATGAAATCTTACCTTTAGTGGTCAAATAATGGAAATATGGCGTAGAAATGCAATTTCCAGAATGTCATCCGTGATCTTGGACCTCCGAAAGTCATGGGTCGCCGGTGACCCAGTAGCATTGCGCGACGAAACTCCGTTGGTCCACCATCCGGCGCACTGCCGAGATGACTCATAGTTCCAGCTTGTGTCCCTTTACTTCATAGAAGTAAAATGTTCTATGTACATTATTACGTAATTTAATTATTTACACTATTTACAACACTCCTACCAATGTTCACAAACTGTCATGGTACTGTTGGAAACACTGGCCAATGCATAGGCCAGGTTTGTCAACACGTGTCGCAGTAGTAGGCTGTTTTGACCCTTTTGCCAGTTTGCTTCCAACAAGTTCTGCAGTTTTTCCTCAGCAGTCGGTTGTTTCCATCACGCTCGGTTGTTATCTGGTGGGCACTCTGTCGAGCACGTTTCTGGGTTGGGGATTCCACAACATTAGCTTGGACTGGGACAAGGGACTTTATAACTTTCAGTCTGAAGTCATAAAAGGTGACTTTCTCATTGTACATATTGTACAATGCATATGAGTTTAGAAGCATCATCTGTAGTATATGTATAAATATCTTCTTATACCATCGAATGGTTTTATGTTCCGACGGATAGTAGCTCATCATTTGATCAGCACGATCGACACCACTCATAAAAGCATTATATTTCACAATTGCAAGTGGTTTTGTTCTTATTTGTTTGCGTTTGTTTATAAAAGTAATCATATCATTTTCATGTTCGGTTGATATGTACGTAACTGTTCTCTTATCACGCCATTTTCCCACCATCACACTATTTTCGTACCTTGCAATAGTTTCTCCCTTGTTGAGTTTTGCTTCTTTTACAGCCTCCGGAATGTTCTTTCTGTCTTGTCTGAGGCTCCCTGTCGAGTAAGTTCGGTTGGCTAATAGTCGAGCTGACAAACTATAACTATTATAGAAATTATCCATGTATAGAGAGTGCCCTTTCCCCAGTTTTTCTCGCATCAAGTGCATGACAACCTTCTCTGTGTGTCCCTTCCCTCCTACAATCTCGTCTGCAGAGCCAGCGTAAACTAAAAATTTCAGAATAAGCCCCTGGTGTTCACACAATGTATAAAGTTTCACTCCATACTTGTGGCGCTTCCCCTTGATATATTGTCGGAAAGACAAACGCCCCCGCCATAAAACCATCGCCTCATCGATCGACAACTCTTTTTGGGGATAATATATTTCAGTCATTTTTTCATTGAAGTGGTCCACGATCGGTTTTATTTTGTTTATACTTGATTCATCACGATCAGTTTGATTCTCTGATCTAGTGAAATGGAGACAGCGAAGAATATTGAGAAATCTGTCTCGGGACATGCTTTGTCAAAAAAAAAAAAACACTTTGAAGTCAAAAAAAAAGGTCTGTCTTCCAATAATCTTGAATGCGATTCAGCCTGACTGTCCCCATGTGCAAAACCAAACCAATAAAAAGTTTTAATTCAGGTACAGTTAGGTCCTTCCATTTGTTTATCCTAGATTTTGGAGTCAGAGTCGGTTTGAAAAATACTTGAATTGCATATTCATTTGTGGTTTTACAAACTATATCAAGTAACTTTTCATCCAACAAAAGGTTTAACCAATCTATTGGCTCTCCGTCGCCAGGGATAGGCACCAGCAGTGTGTCGGTCCTAGTAAATTGAATCGGTCTCATACCTGACGTAGTGATTGTCCATGTAGGAGCTTCTGTGTATACACCTGGGTCGTCATTGTCACCGTCACTATCGGAATAACCGCCTAAATTATCACTGGATTGATCGTCGACGACGCGTTGAATAGGATCGTCAACGTCACTGCCCTCATTTTCGTAAGGAACGTTCTCTAAAGTGGTTAGGTTTGATGGACCAGGACTTGAAGTATCCATGGTAATAAACAAAATCACTAAACACTAAATAATCACTAAAAACACTAATATATACAATAGAAACAACGATTCACAAAGAAAAAGTTGTGGGCCACGGGAGACGCACACAGTACCCCGGGAGAAACGAATGAAACGCACTACACGGTAGACTGGTATTCGATACGCAACGCTAGAGCTCTCTGACCGTCCTTGCTGAGAGACTGACTCACACTGGCCACGTAAACATAGCATTGCGCGCCGGTCCCCCGGTGACGCACCCGCCTCCCAATACGTCGCGCCGTGCGTCTCCGGGGACGCAGCCGCAGCGAATGTGTTAAAAAACCTGTACTCGCACATCTCTATTTTTGATGTATTTTTTAAATGTAATTCCCTTGGCTGACTATTGGTCCCCTGACAAATTTGTGTAATATCAGGGACATTTTGTTACACAGTTCAGCAAATTTCTTGCTGCACCTGCGTCCTGTGTGGTCCCATGTGCGGCCGGTCCAACATTGGGTTGGTAGTGTAGCTATGCATTTCCGCTAGAAGCTCCGCCTCTCCCCTCTTTTTGGGAAGGCAGAGTGGGGGGCACGAGCAACTGGTACATCGAGGAAGTAGCCCAGCTGTTATTACATTTATTTATTTAAAGTCGACCAAGTGGCACGGCAACAAAGTATTACGTCGACAAACTGGTTTCAAGAGTTTATTTAATTATTTATACTTATTTTCTAAAACTGTCCCTGTGAGCAACTAGCATGTAAATCAGTGTGTTTCAGGGCTTTATTTAAATATTATAATTTATTTTTTAAAGTCGACCAACTGTCCGTACGACCAAGTACCACGTCGATCAACTGGTGGGCCCCGAGTTAATTGCACAAAATAACCATTTATAAAAGTGGGAGTCAAACCTTCAATCCTGTTGTTAAAAGAATAGAACCTCAACAGCATTACGTAAGCATATATAAGAGCACAAGACTCTTTGTATTAACGATTGTGTTGCAGGTAGAAGTTAGTTCAGTTAATGTCGTCAACAAGGTGACATTACGTTTCAGGTTAAGTGTAAAAGAGTCTTAACTTTTCCCTTTGAAAATAAATCAAACTGTCCCAGCAGCAAATTGTAGCATGAACTTAGAGGGACTGGGTATTGTTGATAGTATGACAGGGTGTCTAGTGATATTTGATCTCAAAATTCAAGACTTTTTCCAGACTTTTTAAGACTTTTTCCAAAATTTTCCAGACTTTCGCAAGATAGTACAAATATACTACAAACGTCATAAGAGTAAAAATATCATGTTTTTACCACTTTTTGGATTTTTACTTTCTCCCCCTTATACATAGTATAAGGAGAAAGTATTGTTTTCGTCAAAATTTTTGAATTTAGTTGACAGTGGAAATATTTGTTTTGGTGCTCCCTGAACCCAAAAAAAGGATTTTTACGTGATGGCTGTGTGTCTGTCTGTCTGTATGTATGTGTACAGAGCTAGATCCCTAACCAATGGTTTGATTTTTATGAAATTTGGTATGTAGGTACTAATACACGATATCTCCAGGTATTTTTTCATTTTTTTAATTTTTGATTTTTAAGGGTAATTATCCCCAAAAAACATGAAAAACCTAGATTTATCAAAAACGGCTCTAACGTTTTGATTAAACTTTAGTCGTTAGTAGAACTTTAATTTTCTAACAAAATGAGATCACCCGCATTTCTGTAAAAATTCGGGTTCAGAAATTACAAGACTTAAAATATCAAAAATTCAGTTTTTTTGATTTTTCATAAAAAAAAAAACATAAATGTGAAAAATATTACTATTCACCATTAAAAAAAGCTCAAAAAACTAAATAATTTGGTATCTTGAATTACTATTCTACGATTACTGGTTGCGGAGAAAATTTAAATTTCCATTTTTCAGTAAACACAGTACGATGTCCAATGTTATTCTTATAGGGAATACAAAAATTACTATTTCTCTCTTATTTGTTGATAAATTTCGTTCAAACTTGATATGCTTGTCAAGTTAGCATTGACCATCAGAAGAAATTTGAAATATGTTGCCCCTTAATAACTCTGGGGGGGGGGGGTAATAGAGGGCATTTCCCCTCTTAAAACCACGTGTGTAGCGATGGATTCTGTAGTGCCTCCTCAACAGGGATTTCGGTAGATATTTTTGAAAACAACTTGTTTACAATATTTTCTGTAGATTCAACCGTGCTTTGTATTTTATATTTAGTAAATAAAAAGTAATTTATTCATTAACGATGGGCTAAAAGGGAGAAAGTAGTGTCATTCTTCTGATACCGTTTATTTAAACTATGGTAAACAAATTTAAATAGTGAAAAAGAATGACACTTAGAAGAAAAATCACTAACAAAACCAAAACTCAATATAATATTTTTTATTAAAAACTCAAATACTGCATAATATATGAACATAAATATTTATATATATAAATATATATATTTTTCCAATTAAACTTAAAATACAAATGAAATAAACGTTACCGGTTAGCTATATACAAAATAATTTAATTAAAAAAACGAAACTAAAAACATCAACAAATTTAAAAGGGCATAAAATATCAGCATGTTAAAAGAACATAAAAGGATATTTTCCAGAGTTTTTCACCCCAATTCTAAATAAGTATTCACATAGAGATGGTTGGCCATGTGCTCGGAACGTATTCCTAAAAAGTTTTTTATCTGGACAAATTTCAAGACGATAAGTATCTTCCACCTCTTTAAACTGAACGTAACTGTAACCTAAATAATCCGTATGAACAATTACTTTTGGTTTTTTACATCGTTCCGCTTATGAAAGTGTACTCTCTTTATACATTGGAAAGAAATGAAGATTAAAATAAAATACAGTACCGGTAATTTAGTAGCCTGTTCATGTACAGCAACAAATACAAAATTTCGAATAGGTTGGCATATGAAAATAAAAGGCTAAAGTAAAACTAATTTTTACTCATAACTTAGAAAACATATTTAGGCATAAATCTAGGCCTGTCGATCTCATCACTGGCCAAAAAAAATATTTAAGAAGTCACCTAACTTATATATTTTTTTATATCAGTACCTAAATTAATTTGAATTAAGTTCAGTTTTAAAAAACTAGGCCTAACTTAAATTTTTACAATTTCTCCCATGTTGACATAATTTGGCGATTAAATCAAAGTTTAAAATTACCCAGACGATAGTAAGCTTTGGCCTAGTTAAAATGTTTTCAAAGGTAAGTTAAAACATTACACTGACTAGGCTTATTTGATATTTAGGCCTATATAGCCTATCTGTACAGAGAACCACTTTATTAAATGTTATAAACAGTTAATTAGTAAACATGTTCAGACCACAGTTTAATATTTCCAAGGGTAGAAGTAAAGTAACTTAATTAGTCCAGCTTAACAGCCTAACATGGGCATAGGCCTATTATCAAACTTCGGAAAAAGTTCACTAAATTTTGTTAAAATATAGGCATAATACGTTATAGAGCCTAGGGTAACTGTTTTACAGATTTAAAAAATGTTGTAATTTGAAATAATATTAGTAGAGGGTAAAACATAACTTATTATTCGCGAAAATATAGGTGTTCCAAGATATAAATGCCCATTTTATAGGAGCTTGGATTGCTACAAATACCTTCACATTAGTTTAGTGAGTAGGCTATATTATTTACGACATTGTTCAAATGTCACTAAGCCACTGTTTAATGGTCTTCTGATGATCTGATAAATAGTTAACAACTGCAATTAAAACTATAAAATTGTATAACTTAATACTACTTAACAACTGTCGGGCGAGTTACTTCGCCCCGTTCCGTGGAAACCAGGCCACAGTGCAAGCGGTGCAGACAACGAAATTCGGCCGTGTTCGAAGTAAATTGCAACGTAAACTTAAAAGTTTTAACACGTAAAATATTAACTTAAGTGTGTATTGCTCACGCTCACCGTTGAACAAAATTTGAAGCATTGTTGGAATGTAAAGGGAAAAAAGAATAGATCATAGTTAAGTTGTTAACCTGTACCGCCAATAATCTGCAGGCATTATTCAATATTTACGGACAAATCTCGGTTTAAACTCACTTCACTCGTCAATATAATCTTAACCTACAGGTTTAATTGCTCCACTATGCGTCAATGCGCGCAACTGCGCAGGTACTACGACGACGCGACGTGTGCGTGTGAGAATCAAGAGTCGGAGTCTAGGGACGTTCCGATACGATACTACTGGGCTACTGGCTTGGACCCGATATTTGGTATCGCTACGAATCGAAACCAAAGTATTGATACCCATTACAGTACTCTAAGAGGAACGCGGGAGATAGCTTGGAGTCGATTCTCTCTAACATAAGTTACAAGAACTTTATTTGAAGTTATTATTTGTGTTTATTTTGCTAGAAAGTATATTAAACAAAAACTAATCTATATGTTTTAACAACGTAAAAATGTACTATTTTTCCGATACCGATACTCCAACTTTTCTTTCGATACCACGATAATATCGGTTAACCGATGCCCAGAGTTCCGAAAACAAAGTTTCGATACCTACTCGGATCGGATGTATCGGAACTTGTCTATCAGAGTCCACTAGCCGAGGGATGGCGAACGACGCGGGCGAGTGTAGAGGTACCTTCAAGGTCACCGCTCTCCCTCCTCCCCCTCGTGACTCATCTTCCTTTTCGCGTTGCCATAGTAACGGCATGTACTTGACTGGCTTTCTTAATTTCTCCGAAAAACTATGGGCCAAGCGCTTGCTTGGGTTATTCCACAACGTACATCGTGTTGCAATTGCCATTGATTATAAATACTAGTACCTTGATATCACTGTTTATAAGTTTTATCCATTTTCCCGACTTAATAACAATTTTATATATTAATTCCCGCCTTTCCCGACATTTTATTAATTTCTATACAAATTCCCGACTTTCCCGACTGCTAGACACCCTGTATGAGCAAATGAGGCTGTTTAGGGAAAAAATTCAGGTACGTCTCGAGAACTGCAGACTTATAGGCAACAAGTGAAAATATTTAAAATCAATATTCACTTGTAGTAATTTATTTACAAATTTAAAATCCTAGTAAATTACAGGAATATACAATATATACACAATAAACAAATGTTTATCCATTTTAATAATTAATGTTTACGGGCAATACTCTTATTTACATAATAAGACAAATATATACAAGCCAGTACAAATATATACTCTTTGAAAAGTTATTAGAACATAATATGATGAATATGATGTAAATTTGTGATCATGCTGTTTCAATTAATGTTCAGTATTAAATCTGCTGGAGTTTTAAGCCTAAGGCAGGTATGTTTCCTTATGTTTGAAAAGGATGGTGCTCTATTACTTTCATACTTTCAACCGTAATAACTTACAAACAATATAGTAACTGATTACTTTGACAACTCAGTATATGCTATTCTAAACAGTTTACTATCCAAGCAAACATTCTTTATATAACACTTAAATTATATGGCTTCACAATGCATCTCACTCATAATTCATTCATATTCGCCTTGAAATACACTCAAGCTTGCGTCGGTGTCTCATATACTGATACCTATTGTGATATTTGTAAATGAGCTCACAATACATGTACAAAGAGACAAAATAAATGATGTGATGAAGATGGAAATTAAAAAAAACATAGTTAGTTAATAATTGGTTCAGCTATTTAAGATATACATGAATTCCGAGTAATCCATGCACTTTTCATCCACATATTTATAACACAAGAGGTGAAAATTAAAGAAAGTGTGAGATTCAAACACTTTTTAAATGATCTTAAGCAGAAAGTCAATGAAGAAATTATGAAAATTTCAGATTAACAAGTTAAAAAATGTTCAAATTCACAAAATATTTTGTAATTTTAGACCGCCAATAAAGCAGATATTTTGATCAGTATTAATATTTACTGCTGCACCAGTGGTTAACCACAAAAAATTAAAAAAATTTGAATCCACGACTAACAAATTAAAAATGCAATGTAGAAAAAACTAATACTTGCACCAACTTCAGTAAATAGGCCTAGTGGTTCAAATTTTAAAATTTACGCATTATGTTTTAATGTCCTCCCCAAAAAATCAAAGAAACATGTTAAAATATTGCATTAGGAAATTATATGGTCATCCCATACTTAAATTTCACTGGGCAGGTCATGATAACAGTAATATTTTTTCTTTACAACATTCGCCACCAACAGCAGAATTGCGATCATCTGTGTCCCAGTCAACTGAGCCTCCTGGTTGACCGATCTAGTCACCAAAAGATAAATCATAAACATAAGAGCCCTTAAACTCAAGGCAATCGCAGTGATAAACGATGTTTATTTGTGGCTTGGTAGCCACAACCTGAATAAAACCAACAAAGCCGAGCCTTTGATCTTAGCCGAGAAGCTTTATTGTTGTCTTAGTTTTTCCGCTTTGTTACTGTCCTCGTCAATGTATTGGTTGTTAAAAGTCAGTGCATGAATATGGAGACAACAGATTCTATTATTTGTTATACAGTACCTCTGAAATTACCGGTTTTGCTCATTCACTTAAGATACTGTACTCATACTCTTTGTTTACTGTAGTTAAGATACAGAATACTATACAACAGAAACTACATAAATGTAGTTCACTGTGTACTGTATGTATTTTCTTATAATAAACTAATTTGCACAGTTTTAACTAATTTTTTCATATTGAAAGCCTAATAACAATACTTCATCATATATATTACATATTATCCAAGTTTTTACCTAACTGACAAGTCTTTGGCCCAATTAACTCGGATAATTACAATTTTGCTGTAGTTAATTATCGAGTGGTACACATTTAGAGAGAGAGATGCATAGTAGTAACCAATATTTTGCATTCAAGTTGGGAATTGATAAAAATACAATGTTCATGTTTTAGGGCCTACTTCAACAATTTTTGAATTAGATGGAATGATTCAAAAAAAAATCTTAAATGGTAAACGTTTTTAACATTACAAAACCAAAGTTGGGCACCCCCCTTCCGGGAATGGCCCTTGAGACTTGATTTATTTTTCCTAAATAAATGTGGTCTAGTAAAAAAATGGTCATCACATTTACTATAGTGGTAACTATTTCTAAATTTGTACATATGGTTTATAGCCAAAGTAAGTCTTGACTCTGAATTAACTACTTTTTTAACTCATCAAACAGTCCCTTCAAACCTGTTAAAAACTCACTGTTTGCCTTTGTCATGGCTTCTGATTGGGCTTCAATTAGTCTTTCCTCCCACTTTCGTTGTTCGGTTTTCTCTCTCTCCCTTTCAAGGCGATCTTCATCTCGCTCTTTTTCTGCTACCCTCATCATCATCAACTCCCATTCTTTCGTGAAACTCTTGAGAGCATTAGAGTATGTTCCTTCATTTGATTTCCTCACTCGTCCAGGTGGATTTCTGACTGTTAACATAACATCAAAATGTGAATTAAATTGTCTTAGAATATTGTGACATTGAGCTTTCAGATTGTCTTACTATTACTTACTAGACTAATGACAATAAATCCTGTTTAAGAAAATTAACTTTATAATACTTAATATCTTCACTACAAATGTATTTCTAAGACATACTACAGAGGAACCTCGATAACTCGAACCTCTATAAGTCAAATTCCTTGATAACTCGAATTTTTATCATTCCCCCTGAACGTGCCTACCTAATGCTATGTTATTTTACCTCTGTAAGTCGAAGGGTTAGTAGGAAACACCTTGATAACTCGAATTTGTGCAGTATTCTTAGCCTGTCGCCGCACCTCTATAAGTCGAAGTTTTAGCTGTAGAACCTCTATAACTCGAATAATTACAATCTCCGTACCTCTACAAGTCAAATTATTGACTAGAGAACCTCTATAAGTCAAAGTTATTCATTCACCAAACCTCCAGTGACTTATTTGCAGCTGGAAATTCCACCCCTCCCTCCCCACTACATTTCTTTCTGGGTGCTCCTAGTGTCGGTGAAACAACCGACAAATTTATATTTATGAGCAACACACATATCAAACACACTTATCCTCACACACGGGTTTCACATATGTGAGGACTTCATTTCATAAATAAGGAACAGTCTCATGTTGTTGCAAATTATGTATTTTTCTAAAATAAAATGGTTTTGATTTGATTATATTTGTGTCCGGTGTCAGTGCGAGTTTAGAGGTTCTGGATAGTTTTTAGGTTGTGTTTTTACTATGGGAAAACGTGTAGGCAAAACTCTGCCCTATGAGAAAAAGTTGAAGATTATTTGAGGCTGTTGACATGACAAATAAAAAAGTGGAATCGGGAAGTTTAGAAACACCAGTAGACACTGTCGACAATTTTAAAACAAAAATAAGTGGCGTACTGCTTCACCCTAATTCCAATTCCAACAATGCTCTGCAATTTTAATTGTTATCATTTTTTGTTCCCTTTTAGTTTTGCAAATTATTTTAATAGGCTACAGAACATCTGATGTTCAGCTAAGTTTAAATTGATGCACAGTTGGTCAGAACTCACTTCCGTAAGGGGGAGGGATTTGTTTGGGGCAGGTGATAAGAAGTGAGCAAAAAACGTTTAGGAAATAGACAGGAAGTGGTCTAACGAAGAAAACAACACCAAAATACCGAACTGTGAGTCATAATTTGTCTACTTTCCTACTGTGCAATATTTTCACTGAAGGAAGTATATCATTACTACGTTCAATCAATCAATCATCTTTATTCATAAAATTGTAGATGGTACAAGAATAGAGTCATTTCTAATCTAATAAAGAAATTATAATAAATAGTTCACTTCTGTATAGATAATAATAATAATAATAATAATAATATAAAATAGTTTAAAATAGTTTAGAGCTGGTGGATCAGTTGTGCCTAATTTTTAAAAACTCTTCAAAAGAGTAAAGAGGAATGCTCAACAAGTAATCTCTTAGCTGTTTTTTAAAATTGATCATATCAACCTCCTCAATGAATTTCCGAGGGAGGTGATAAAGGAAATTGGTACCTAGGAAAACGGTTTTCTTTTTAAAAACTCTAAATTGTGTTTTTCCACTCTACGATTTGGGCGGGTATTGTAGGAATGAGTCTTATTTTGTAAGAATGGGTTAAAAAACTGTTTTACATAGTTAACTGTTTCAAGGATAACTAACCCATAAACAGTCAAAATGCCCAGCTCTGCAAATATTTCCTTCACAGAAACTGTAGCTTTTAACTTTAGCATGACTAATTGCTCTTTTTTGTTGAATAAGTAATTTGTCCAAATTCTTATTTGATGTTGCCCCATAAATGACAATTCCATAAGACAAATGAGAATGAATCATAGAAAAATATATTGTTTTTAAAGTTTCCAAACTACAAAATCGTGACATTTGTTTTAGAGCAAAGATGCCGGAGGAAATTCTACCAACTACATGAGTGACATGATTATCCCAGCTCAAATTTTCATCAATTATTAGCCCCAAAAATTTTGTGCTTTGAACTTGATCCAGAGAATCTTCATCTATGTAAATGTTAGGTGAAATTTGGTTTTTTGGTAGAGAAGGAGATAAATTTTGATTTGCTGGAATTTAAAAGAAGATTTTTGCTGTTAAAAAAGTCTTTGATCATAGCTAATCCCAAAAAAGACGAAACTTCAATCTTTTCCATTGACTGCCCTGAAAAAAGAATGTTTGAGTCATCAGCATATAAACATACAGAGCTGCTTCCCTCTTGCAAGGAAGTAAGAACCATTGGAAGACCCTTTATGTAACACAGGAAAAGCAATGGGCCCAGAATGGATCCTTGTGGGACACCATGTTTTATTGTTTGTAATTTTGAGCAAAATTTGTTTACATATTTATTGTTAGATTTAGATGCAAAACTATCTGGAATGTGCTCTAATTCAACATATTGCTGTCTATTTGTTAAATATGATTTAAACCATGTAATTTATTTACCTTTCACCCTAAGATTACTCAAAGTTGTAATCAATTTACTGTGGGATACACTGTCAAAAGCTCGTGACAGATCAAGGAAAACGCCAATCACTTTTTCTCTTTTGTCTACAGCATCAATAATTGATTGAATAAAATCAACACCTGCTGTCACGGTAGATTTTCCTCCTCTAAAACCATGCTGCTCTCTTTCCAATATGTTGTTGATTTCCAAATAATTAGAAAATTGGTTATAGACTACTCTCTCAAATATTTTAGAAAAAACTGGGAGCAAGGAAATGGGACGATAACATGATGGGTCAGTATGGTCACCTTTCTTAAACAATGGAATTACTTTCGCAATTTTTAACTTATCGGGGAAAATTCCGGTTATGAGAGAGTAATTAACTATATGAGTAATGGGTTCTAAAATATACGGAAGTGATTTCTGAATTATATCCATAGGGATTTCATCATAGCCAGAGGAAAACTTGTTTTTCATTGAAAGAATTATTTGTTTCATTTCAAGCTGAGAAATTTGCTCAAATCTAAAAACCAAGTTGTTGGAAGAAAGTGTTGGCCTATTAAATAAAGAGTCATCTAGAATGTTTGGTAAGATCAACTGATCCACAGCTGTTACAAAGAATGTATTTAAGGTGTCACTTACATCCTTAGGGTTACTAATAATATTGCCATACTTTTTACTGTAATATTACTTTTTAAATTTGTCTGATCTTTTATCTCAGACTTAATTACATCCCAAGTCATTTTAGTTTTATTTGCAGAAGACTGGATTTTTTCATCAAAAATTTGTCTTATTTTACTATACATAACATTTTTTAATTTTTTCTTATTTTCTTTTAATTTTAGTCTCAAACCATTATCTTTTAATTCCCTACAACATTTATCAAGAAATAATATTTCTTCTTTCATTAAACATATTTCTTTATCCATCCAACTATTGCCAAAACCTTTATTACAAGTAACATGCAATTTAGGAAAATTAGAATTAAAGTAATACAAAAAAGTTGAGATAAATACATCATAATTTAGATCTACAGTTGTATTAAATAATTTGGCCCAAGATTCGTTTGCCAAGTTTGCCACGTTAACCAAAGAAGCTTTACAAAATATTTCTGGGCTTATTTTATACATTCAAAATTGTTCAAATCCTTCTTAATTTTAGTAATAATTATTATAAGGCATAGTTATTTTTGACACAAAGCACAAAATGATGTAAGGATTCTACCCTTCCATGACCCATCTATTATTGCGTTATCGTGACCCTCAATAAGTCGAAGTCTGTGGAAAAACACCTTGATAAGTCAAACCTCGATATTTCAAAATATTCGATAACTCAAATTTTTCCCGTTCCCCCTGAGGTTTGAGTAATCAAGGTTCTATAGTACAATGTTTTTAAAAAATAGTGCAAATAATAATAGTGTTTATAAAAAAATCACACAGCTAAAATTTCCTGTCCATAAGAATAACATTGAGTAAATTTAAATTCAAAACATTGATTTAAAATATACAATGATTCGGGTTATCCTCTAAAGGTGCTTGACATGCAGGGGAGGTAGTGGTGAAAGCCAACACACTGTAAATGTCTCCAACCCTAATTCTCCCAAATCAGTTGTGGTAGTGGTGAAAGCCAACAAACACTGTAAATGCCTCCAACCCCAATTCTCCCAAATCAGTTGCGTAGTCTGCTAAAAATCTTTTGAGCTGTTATTTAGGTCTGTTATGATTACATACTGTACCCTTTTTATGTGTAAACCACCCTTTACTCCTTCGCTCCACAATACTAAATACATTCATTATCACTTGCCCGTTTTTGTCACTTTGCCACTGATTTTTATATCTGCATTTTGTTGCCTTGTCCACATTAATTAAAAATCAATACAACAGGGTTATATAACTAAAGGCCATTTCACACCAGCATCCATGGACGTCCACGGACACATAAATAAATACATACCGTAGTAATTGTGTTATGTTAGGGCTGGAAATTAAGTAGGCCTACTTGTATAACTGTTTATTTTGATTTGGAGTCGGTGCCGTACTTGTAACACATCATTTGATAAACAGCACCAACTCCAAATAAAAAATTAAAAAAAAACAGTTATACAAGTAGGCCTACCGGTACTTAATTTCCAGCCCAAATATAACACAATTACTACGGTATGTATTTATTTATGTAACGCTCCTAACATTGCTATATTTGAAGAAACACAACATTATTTGTTTTACTCATTTTAGCACGTTTTAAAAATTAATGGAGTCGGTTTTATTTTTTGTTAAAAAGAGTTTATTTTGTTTACTTACCATCTTGCATGGAAGTAAAGTATAAGTGTAAATATATTTTGTAGTGTTGTGAGACGCAGTGTTACGTATTTTGCAGACAAACATTTCACAACGAAGTATTTCTATTAGGCAGTAATAACAGTAAAATTGTTATTGCCGTTACAAAAAACAGTGGTCATTAGCAGTGTTAAAACAAAACAAAACAAATTAGGGTTTAATTAATATATATTAAAAAACGTTTTCTTTTTAATAATACAAGCATTTAAAATACAAGTTTACAACCTAGTTAAATCATTCATATACCAAAATAAATTAATAAATCTTGGTTTAACTAACAATTTAATGTTATTCAAACGTTGAGTAAGATCTATAAGTTGATCAACACAATAAAATGAATGCATTGAATATTACAAGATAAATATTCTTTTAATTTTAAAATACCTATAATGAATTTTTCATACGGTATATATTAATTTATTTGGTAAACTGTGATTGAGTCTTAAGGGTCAACTACACAGGGCAAGATACTACAAGAGTTACTAGCTGGCTAGATAGTCGCCGGCGAGTCAGCGAGTACGCTAGTTGACGATGACCCTAAAAGCTTCCAACACACTCACTAATCAACTAGCTGGTGGGTAAAAACCACGTGTTTTGCACTAGCAACTCTAGCTAATTTACTTGCTAGCTCGCTCAGACGCCGGCGAGTAGTGAGTAAAATAGCCCGGCTTTCAACTTTTTGGATAGTGATTGGATGACACGGAGCAAGTAGTTTACTATCAACTAGTAAACTAGCTAGCTAGTAGCTAATAAACTCACCCTGTGTAATTGACCCTTTAAATGATTGGGATGGAAGATTTAAAAGTTTTTATTGATGAATTGTATCTCAAATCATTTGAGTTAGCATGTATCATAGTTGGTAGACCGATGAAGGGTCAAAATGAACATGTGTTTTGTAATGTCCTAAGTAAAATTAACTGGTCATTTCTTTTGGGTGACAAAACTCCCAGTGAAGCTTTCAATACTTTCTTTTGTACATATTTAGAACTGTTTAATAACTGCTTTCCCATTGTTACATCTTGACTTCATCTGGTTTCCAGGAGGTTTTAGCTGGAGTTCCTCAAGGGTCAGTCCTGGGCCCAATTTTGTTTATTTTAATAGTAAATGATTTACCTAAAACTCAGTGTTAAGGAAGATAATTTTTAAAGTAGTTAGCTACAGCTACAGCTACTTTTATAAAATAGTAGCTTCGCTACAGCTACAGCTATCTTCGCTACAGCTACAGCTACCAGTAAAACGTAGTTAAGCTACAATTTTAGCTACTTTCGCGGTCCGGACCTTACTTTCTTTAATTGTCCCACACACTCATATCTAGTTTTTTAGTCATGAATTTTCACAAAACATACCTTATTCTGTTGTTTTTTAGTCTTAGTTTTTTATGAAAATGTTAACAAATTTATTTGTAAACCTATGGTTAGTGTAAACAGATAGTACCCGGTGAGGCATAAAACATCATTTAGGTAAATATTCAATAAATCATGAAAAATGTAACTAAGGTTACAAAGGTTAGGAAAGTCTAAGTTACATCAGACCTAGGTGGATTTAAGTAAGATGTGCTATTCAGAAGGATGAATTTGAGCATGTTCTGCGCAGCCTCCAGGTGACGTCACGGTGTTTATTTGATCAGCTGGTTTACAGTGATAGCTGATGTTACTCTCGGCTAGAGCCTATCCAAAAACCCAGGTCAGGATCGGAATGTCTACCCTCCCTCCATCCACAACACCGCAGCCGCGACTAAACTTGCAGAGTTTTGCTCCCACTGCCACAACTCCAAATTACGCTGATTTAATTGTAAAAACCCTTATATATTCCTGGCCTGCATGAAACAGGCTTAATAACGGTATAAGTTTTATATTCCAAACACCAAAACTGCTTATTTTAAGTAATGGTAAACTATTACCATGTTTTACTTGTGTATTGTAAAATACGAGCCTCTGTGAGACTTTTTATTTTTGTAAACGGGACATTTTTAGGTTAGCCAATTGAAACATAAATGCCTATTTTACATTTTTTGTTTCAAGGTTTTTTGTCGGAGTTTCAGTTTGGCCAGTACAAGGAAAATTTTAGGTAAATTTCATGCTGGCGCGTCAAGACCAAACGCAGGAAGGTTGTGACAGACAGCAGCAAAATCCAAAGCTTCTTTTTCCTTGAGGAAATTCGCTAGCAATGTACATATATTAGGGGTGTGCAAGTACTCAAAACTTCAAGTTTTCGGGCGAGTATTTTAATACTCGAACTCGACTCAAAATTTAGAAAACTACTCGAGAGATCAAGCGAGTATTACCCGCCGATTTCCGGACGATCGCTAATGATTGCGACTAGCCAAAACGCGTCGTAACGGCCGCAAAAGGCAATTGTATCAAGTAAAATCGGCCGAAAATTACGATCGCGAACGATTGCGCCCGGCCAAAACGCGTAGTAACGGCCGCAAAAGGCGATCGCATCACGTAAAATCGGCCGAAAATGACGGATCAGACCACGTAATTTCGGCCGTGACTAACGATTTTGCCATTTAATATTGATTATAAGCGATGTCTGGACCAGGTGAAATTGGCCAAATGACAACCGGGCCCTGTTTCATCGGCCGGAAACGAATGTTAAACCGTGTTTTGTTTGTCAATACGTAATCCAGTTTGATTGTACTGGCCAACTTTCTATAGCTACTCATGTAGTAGTTAGAAAACATGTTTAGATTATCAAATCTAGGGTGGTATCCAATTCACATTACACTATTTTAAACTACCAACTGATATGGCAAATACTCGCTCGAAAATATTCGAAACTCAAAAATAATTGACACTACTCGACTCGATTAAAAAAATCACAACTCGCACACCCCTAACATATATACAAAATAGATGACGTCCCTCTCAACGATAACGGTGTGGAGGGGATGGAGGGAGGCTAGACATTCTGTTCTCGACCTGATTTTTTTAATATAGCCGCCGCTGAAGTTTCCTATTGTTGCAAACTCGTTCCTTAAATAAACGTGTCACCGAAGTATTCTGACTACCCCATGTCCCCCACTCCTTCACATAGGATAGTCAGAATAAATTTGTGACGCGCTTCCGCCTCCAGATGACGTCACGCTACGATGCACAATAGCAAACCTCACTTAAATCCACCAAGCATCAGACTAGTTTCACAATTTACAAATACTAGGCCAATAGGCCTACTTTGTATGTATATAACTACAAGTTTCATAGGTGGTAGGGGTAGCCTATTGAAAAACGTTGGTATTTGCAATAATTTATTAAATAATTTCTTTATTAACATGATACGTGTTGTTACATCTAAACAGGATAAATAAAATACATCTTACAACACTTATATATATTTACACTTATACTGTACTTACATACAAGACGGTGAAATATACACAAAAGATGGTACAAGGTAATCGATTTCAACCAGTTACACCGGTCATCATCAGGCCCAATCAGAGAATGACAGAACCAAGATGGCAACAGCTAATATACTATTGGCTACCAGAAGTTCCGGAAACAAGTTGCGATAAGTACCACTACAGTCAAAGTTGACCTGTTCATTGATCAATTTTTCCCTGTCTTTACATTTTTCCTTAAAAATAAACAAATCTTCCCATGCATTCATTACATTTCCTTTCTTACAAATATGGAGAATAATCAAATTGTCTTCAATTGTTCCTAATGAGTGGCCATTTTCCAGGAGGTGTTTTGCGACATTCGATCTTTCCAGTTTTCGGTTCTTCCATGCTGAAACATGATTCTTGTATCTTTTTACAAAATTAACAGTTTGACCATCATAAAAATTATCACAATCATTACAACTGATGTTATATATACCGGAATTATCAAACTTATCACAATCTTCTATGTTCGGATGCAGAATTTTACTCATGGTGTTTTGTGTCTTGAAGGCACAAAATATTGCATTTCTTGGATACTCCATACTTCTTAAATCGATTTGCAATATTCTGTGTTTTATCGCCAGTGAAGTTAAATGCAACATATCTCGTACTCTCCTTCTCCCGTTCGTTGCTCAGAGTTGTCATATTTCGGAGCCGTTCTTGGTTCTTCATCTTCTTCAATATCTTCGCCCCCATTTCATCAATGAGTGTAGATTGGTATCCAATGGCTCGAGCTATAGATTTGATTGTAGCTATTTCCTTTAAACTATAGTGTTGTAAGACGTATTTTATCTAACCTGTTTAATCATTTATTGGAAAATCCTCACAAATCCTACGTAACTTATGGCCTTGGCCTAGGTACAAATTGTAAACGAATTAACCTCGATATATAGCTTTATATTTCAAATTAAATTTCTAGAAACAGTTAGGTTGCAATTCAAACATAACTTACATATCACAACGAAATACATTTTTTTATTTATTTTAAGAAGTTTGAGAATATGTTCTTGGATGGTCATGGTAGGGCTTACAGTAGTGCATTTCCAAAAGGGACATGCACTAAGAGGACCTGCATCTTTATCAACATTAATACCATTGTCAATTTTGATTTTACTTGCCATAATGTATTAAGCAAAATAAAAACAGAAAACGAAGTATCCTGTGAAGTATGACTTATTATAGTAAATGCAGCTTACATTTACATGTTATTTTATTGCAAGTTTTTAACTTTGGAAAATGTTAAGGTCAGAGATTGAGGTTATGTTATGGTTATATTATTTGAGTTTAAAGCAACGAGGCATAACTCGTTGGTTTTAAGCGCCTGATGACAGTGGATTGAAAAAAAGCAGTTGAATATAAAAGCTAAAATAACAGAAACAGCTGACTAACTATATAAATGAATGCAGTAAAAGCTTTCAATGAATAACAAAACTGTTGTACTCATGTCAGTTTGTTATTAATTGAAGTAAAATATGTATACATAATTACATCACGATTGTAAAAGTAGCGAAAAAGTAGCTACATAATCCGCTACATCTACTCTACAAATTTAGGGCGCAACAGCTAAAACTACTTTTTTCCAAAGTAGCGGAGCTACAGTCGACGCTACTAAAAAAGTAGCTCGCTACTATAGCGCCGCTGCTTGTAGCGCGCTACTCCCCAACATTGCTAAAACCATACACTGTCAGTCAATTTTATATGCATTTGACACCTCTTTTTTGTTTCTAGTGACAGTTTCTTTGAGGCTGAATCAGGGATTGACTTTGTGATTAAAAACGCCTCTGACTGGTTTCATGCTAATTTTCTTACTGCAAATAATGATAAAACTGAACGAATTTGGTTTTCACTGAGCAATTTAGAATATCAGAACAATTCCTCTTCTGTCAAACTTTTGGGAATTCATTTGGATTCAAATCTCACTTGGGAACCTCATAATCAAAACATTATTTTGAAGATTTCACGAGTCTGTTTTTTGTTAAGAAGGCTAAAATATTGTGTCTCTAAAGTATGTTGATGACTGCGTATCATAGTTTTTTGCATTCTCATCTCCTCTATGGGAACATCCTTTGGGGAAATTGTGTAGGAGCAGGCAGGATCTTTATTTGGCAGAAAAAGGCATTGTGAATCATGTTTGACATTCCAAGCAGAAGCTCATGTATAAACTATTTTTCATAGAACATCAAATCACGACTTTGCCTTGTACTTTTTTATTTTTTATAATTTATTGTTTATTAAGGAAAATGAATCTAGTTTTATTAGGCGTAAAGATTTACATAATTGTAGCACAAGAAATGTTAACAATTTGGACATTCCAAACAGTCAGGCTAAGTAAATCTATTTGAAGCCACAAATTTTAACAAATACAGTTCTTTAATAAGTTACCTGCCAATCTGAGAGAACTAAGTATGACTGAATTTAGAAATAGGTTGTCCAAGTAGCTTCTGCACTAAGGTTTTTATTCTGTTGTGGAGTTTTTAAAAGTGGAAATTTTGAATATTTTGCTAGTAACAGTTATTTCACTTGTACTTAAGATTTATTTTTAAGTTACTCATATATTGACGTTGTCTATTATACTTGTGTGTAATTAATGACAATTAAGGCTTTCTTATTCTTACAATGTTGTAATAGGACTCAGGGGAAACCAAGAAAAGATGTTGGGGGACAGTGATTTACGCCTTAACTTGCAAAACTCCGGTCTTTGATGTTGATTGCATGGGACAGAAAAAATAGCTTTTACAGTGTTGAAAATCGTGATCTCTACAACCATATACGAGCCCATTATCGTACTAATCTCATAACAGCCAAGAGAGACTACAACGCTCGACTTAGCAGCGAGTCCGACAACCCTTGTAGGGCAGCCTGGGATGTAATCAGGGAGGAATGTCCTAAGCGTTCAACTGAGGGAGATTTTGTCTCAGCAAATGAGTTTAACCATTATTACATTGACTCTATCAAGGATATATAAATAATCGCCCACCCTCAACTAAAGATCCTGTTGAATCCCTTCTGAATGCTCCATGTCATTGCCAGTTTGTTTTCCAACCAGTGTCAGAGTACGATGTAGTTAGAATTGTTCAATCTTTTAACCCTTTGAATGATAAGCTTCTGAAAGGAGTAGTGGAATCTGATGTTTTATTGATTTTTTAAATGACTTGAACGGTTAAAATTAATAAAAACGTGCTTCCGCTGGACACAAACCGTAAAGGATAGGTAAAAAGTAACAAAACACTTGATCAGATGTGCAACTCACAAAGAATCCACCCATCCCCTCAGCTTGGACCCGAGCCGTCTACCATTTGCTTAAGGTCCGCCCTCCCCTTCAACTCTGCCACAGGCAGGTGAACTCTCCATGAGTTGCACATAAAAACCACCGACTGTGACGGGATTCAAACCCTCAATCCAAGTGTTACCCCCGGCCGAGATGGTAATGCCACCACTGATCAGACTAGCAGCTGTAGCGGAACAGGTGGTATTTGAGCCTAGGCGCTGGTAGTTCAGTTTGTGCCTCTACCAGGTTACACCACATGTCAGACTCAGACTGCAGTCTGAGCGCCTAATGGTACAAACGCTTATGAAGCAGTAACAGATTCACATTTGTAACAGATTCAAAAGACGATATATCGGTCCATAGTACCACTAAAAGGGTTAAGAACTAAAGGAGCAAGGATGTTTATGGACTGTCTCCCTGGTTCTTGAAGAAAGTTGTGCATTTCATTGCTCTTTCTTTATCTTATCTGATTGGATGAACGTAGTGAATCCATATACTCAGTTTGAAATTCGAAGTAGTGTGACGCTATCTACATTTTAACGGTTTGATGGATTATCATGAAATTTTTAGGGTAACGTTTTGATGGCTAATTGCTTTAAATAAACTATAATTGACGAATTATTATTACATTTTAATAATTGTTAGTTTTTTCATTGAACATTATTTCAGTACATATTTTGAGCTTTGTGGTACCGTGTTGTTGGAGAACTGTCAAAATACATCAGCTCAGCTGCTGTCATTTTGTTTTGTTCGCAATCGCCGTTTGATGTTTGAGGTTAGAGGAGCCCAGATAAGAAACTGCACCCATAATAATTTCATTAATGTTATAGCAATAACCAAATGTAAACCTTCTGTAAGTTAAGGATGTTACCTTGTGACTTCCATACACATAACTTATGTGAAGCACTGTGGTTCAAGTTGGATTTAATACTACGATAAAAAGTGTCATCAGCGAGAATGCCAACATTATTCAGCACTACTAAAAAACAACCATACATTGGTGGTTTTGTACCTGTGTTCTTTTGCAGATAGTTTGTGTTCGAATAATACTCAGGTTTTGTATATTAGCCTATAGTTGTAGCCATAACATGGATGATTATAACACAAGGTGTGACTAAAAACTAACTCTTTATGTTATTAATAAACTTACAACGTTTGAATTGTCACAACAGACAGTATCCTTTGACTAAGTATTTACCTTTCATATAGGATAATTTAGGTAGGCCAATGCTATTGTTGTTTCTCAACCGTCCCAAGTTGATCAATCATCATATTTTAATTTTAGCTTTGCTGTAAATTTATTCTAACCATAAGTAGGTCTTGGTAGTCTATACAGGGGAATGTTATGATAGGCCTAGCTTATATTTACATTTGTGAGTTACTAAATGTCACCAATGTCCACTTACTTTTTGTGATAAACTTAAGTTTACCGAGGCAAACTGTACTTGGAATGGCTAAACATACTTAAATCAACCCACCACAACACATTGTCTTATAAACATTACCCAACCCAAGGTAGTTAACTTATTAATAAGCAACCATGTAAATCTCACCAATCAATCATGCCTGTTGGTAAATATACTTGCTGATTTCAAATAAATAAACCAACAGATAAGTTAAGTGATTATCTAAAATGTACATGATGTAAAAAATCTTAAACTCAAATACAGACCTCACAATAAACAACGGCAGTAGAACTTTTCTATGTCAGTACATTTTGTAACTTATCGCCATACCGTACTACAATATCGCTATCAACTGAGTATTTGCTTACTTACATAGGCCCTATTGTGAAAATATTAAGGTTGGTCAAACTGATAATATTACCTGTCACGTAATACCCATAAACAGAGAGGGGAGAGAATTATGTTTACCGGTACCTAAGTTATGTAGCTTGGTGGAAATCTTATAATTTCAGATCTAAATTTATCTTATTGGATTGAAGCGATTGGATTGTCATGAAATTTTTAGGTCTAACGTTTTGACGATTTAATGATTCTGATAAACTACACCGGAAATTGACGAATTATTAGTTTTAACATTCTTCAGTAAGTTACCCTACCACTTTTGACCTTAGTAGCACACCGTACACAGGCTCTTTAGAACAGTCAAAATACTTTAGTTGCTGTCATCTTGATGTTTGGCGTTTCTTTGAGGTTACGATTACGAACGAGAAGTTTATTTTTTGATAATCTGTTCTAATATCCAGTTCGACAATCATAAACTATAAACGTGACGTTCTTTCAAGTTCAATAATAATAATTTAATTTATTTCATAAGAATACCGGTAATCGAATGTAAACCTTCTGAGTTACGGATACGTTTCCTTGGTAGTTTCATACACATCTGTAAATAGGACTGTGGTTTGTTTAGTTGGATTTAATACGATAAAGTGTCATCGGCGAGAATGCCAACATTATTCCATTACTGGTTAAATAATCTGTGTGAATAACTTAAGACTTGAGGTTTTGGTATAGGCCTATAGCCTACAGTTTTATTCATAAGTAACATGTAGCCTATATAAGAGAAGATGTGACTAAAAACAAACTTCGTATGCTGTCAATATACATGAAATACTGTCTTCAACTTAATATGAACACTAAATGGTATTCTTTAAGTTACCATACCTATTTAACTTTCATATAATGTAGACACGGTAGGCCAATGCTATTGTTTGTCGGTACTTTGGTATTATACGGATGCCACTATTTTTGGAGGTTAATTTTTACCGGATACAAAGGATAACTACATAATTCGAAAAAACGTACTTTTATTGACTTACTGTAAAAATTTTACATCATTCTGATGAGCGGTCTTTGTGTTGTGCCTCCCAAAAGCCAGCGATGTCCGCTAGGATCGTGTTGAATCCGTCGCCGCCGCTAGCAGCCACACCCGATCGCCACATGTACTCCGCAAAATATACAGCGCGCTGCGGCAGTTGTGTTAGGATGGGTTATCATAAAAATACGTACGGTTTCCTCTTCATTTCGAGGTAAATCCCACACCAAAAGAACGTCACTCATTATGAAAACAAATGTAACGTAGTGCACGGCAATGAATCACTCATGACACTGACCCAGATACAGGCGGTGACAGCTGATGCGCGCGCTCCGGTTAACGACCTGACCTTGGCCTATTTGGAGGGGGTTTGGCGGGTGGAAGTATGACTCATCAGGTATCATTCGATTTGTAACGAAACAAGGAAAGTCCTACAATCATTTTTATGATAACCCATCCTAACATAACTGCCGCAGCGCGCTGTATAAGGGTGGCATCCGTATAATACCAAAGTACCTGTTTGTCAACCATCATATTCTAATTTTAGCTTTGCTGTAAGTATATTACAGTAGAGCGTCAAAAATCCGAACCAATTGGGACCGTAGGTGGTTCAGATGACCGATTTGTTCGGATTTTCAAACATAACCTAGAAATGCCTCTTAGACACATAATTAGGCCTACACTATTAAATATGCAGTTCTAGGCTATAGTAAATGAAACAAAAACAATAGTTTTTTGTACTTACGTATATTATGTACATTACTGTAGTTGGTTAAAAATAGACACGCCCAAGGTCATTTACCTGGCTCGGCGCGCTCACTCATTCCCCCGCCGGGCGCCGGCAGTTTGGCGCGAAATTTTAAAACATATGTCGTTTCCGTGCTAATTCAATACAGTACAGTATTAATAACATCCTCAGGAGAGGTTCGGATTTTTGACGTTTCGGATTTTCGACGCTCTACTGTATATCCATAAATAGGCCTTGGTTGTCTATTAGGGATGATTTTATAAGAGGACTAGCTTAGCCTATATTTGGAATTTACAAAATGTCACATATGTCCACTCGCTTTTTGTGAAAAACTTAAGTTTGCGGAGGTAAACTGTAGACCTGCTTGGAATGGCCAAACATTCTCAAATGAATCTGACAAACCACACCACCTTATACACCTTACCTAACCCAAGGTATCTACTTAATGTGATACACCCAGTGCCGTCCTTAGGGCGGCGCGACAGGTGCAGCCGCACAAGAACCTCGTGCCTACGAAGGCCTCGCACTTAGGGTTTAAGCTAGAGGCGTCATGGCCATGACTGGGATCAGAAATGTGGACTTTTGATGATTATCAATTGAGGAACTGAAGACAACGTAAAAACAGATTGTGGTACGTACATATTTTGCTAATATTGACAATATGTTTTGATTTAACGGCAAGTTCTGAAGTACATGAATTAGCCGTGTATTTAGCCAATAGCGGGTGTATTTCTCAACGAAGCAAGTAAGTCTGTGTTGGGACTATACAGGGGCCATAATTTTATTTTGATATCACAACAGAATGAGTTTCAGGTATTTTTAAGTTTATCCTAGCTATTTTTTTCTATACTTTATAACTTAGGTATTGATTTTTTGCCAAAGTCAGTGATAAGAGTGACCTCCGATGGTGAAATGGTGTTTTTGGTTTTTTTACGTCCCATCTTATACTGTGTGTTAGGTTAGGTTATCTTACGTTATTTTTAAATAACAAATCCTATTGTATCCAACGAGGTATATATCTATAGAAGTCTTGTCTGGGGTAAAAAACTGTGCTTACATGCTGACCGCCATTTTGACGCTCTATACCTTCCGGTCTTCATGGCAACAAATATGTTAACCAATCAAATCCCCTCTTCACTACTTATGTTAGTCTTTATTACTCTTTGGCTAAATGTTTTGTTTCCAGAAATGTCCTCCAATGAGCTTTTTTCAAAAGTGACAAAGCTCTATAATTATTTAAACCGCGTTAATCTTATCCTGACCACCACAGTGTGTTAACAGTTTTAACTGTTACATATTCATAACCGGTTGAAACAGAAAGTATTGGACCAATAACTTATACATAGCCTATTTTATTTTTTCCGAAAGATATTTTACTGTAGAATTCACAAATAAGGTTAGTGTTTATCAGAAACTTTCCATTTGGGTACACTTTCATAAATAATGAAGCGATAATATAAAATATACCCCCGTCGCTGCAAACCTGCATACTCAGCAAATTTACAATGAATATATAACATAACACATTAAAACACTTAACAAGATTCATAAGAAATGTACTCACAAACAAGCAATTTTTAAAATATTAATTATTCTCCATAAGAATAACATTGGGGATGAGTACGCAGGTTTGATGCAACAAGGCACACAAAATAATGGGTTTTTATGGAAATATCAATAGAACTCATCTTAGTGAAGTCACATACCAAGTTTCATCCATATACATTCATAAATAAGCGATATATAACATTTTAAATATTTTCCATAAGAATAACATGGGGACCAAGTACCTAGGTTTGCTGCTACAGGAACCATAGGAGAAAAATTGTTTTTTTGTGCAAACAACAATAAACCACAACCAGATAAATCCATATACCAAATTTTGCCAGTTTATGTTCATAAATAAGCGAGATATACAATTTTTCTTTTTCTCCATAAGAATAAAATTAGACAACGTACTGTGTTTAGCACTTTCAATATCTCGGTAACCGATTGAAGTAGAGCAATGATCAAAATACCAAATTGTTTGTTTTTTAAGCTGAATTCAATGGTATGAATTAAAATTTAATTTAAATTAAAATTACATGTGAAAACCCCAAAAAACACATTTTTGGGGTACAAAACCCCTCTTCGGATGGTGCGATTCATCTGGTTTTCGAACTCGTTCAAATAAATGGTACTTTACACATTTGTACCAAATTTAATTAAGATCAGACCTTTTTTACGAGAGTTATCGTGCTTACGGACACACACACACATATATATATATATATATACACATATATAAAAATTTGAACGAATGGTGTTTATGGCATCTGGGGACCTCAAAATGAAAAGTTATCATATGGTCTCAGGCTTAAGTCTTACCATGAGACCTACGGTAATAGCTTCTTCCCTATAGGGGATATTCTCTAAAACAGAATGAAATTGTCTGATACGGTATTGCTATTATTTAGGTTATTCGGTTATGGTTTCGGTTATGTTCGGTCTCAAAGATGTGGAAGATATCGTCGGAAATTTGTCCAGATAAGAAACGTTGATTCCAATCATACTTAAATATGTATTCTCGGGAACAAGCTTTTAACGGATCTATGGAAATCGTATGTTTTAGCGCATCTCCCCTACAGGGAAGAAGCTATTACCGTAGGTCTCATGGTAAGACTTAAGCCCGAGACCATGATAACTTTACATTTTGAGGTCCCCAGATGCCAAAAACACCATTCGTTCAATTTTTTATATATGTATATATATATATATATATATGTGTCCGTAAGCACGATAACTCTCGTAAAAAAGGTCCGGTCCTAATGAAATTTGGTACAAATGTGTAAAGTACCATTTATTTGAACGAGTTCGAAAACCAGATGAATCACACCGTCCGAAGAGGGGTTTTTGGGGGGTTTTGTACCCCAAAAAAGAGTTTTTTGGGGTTTTCACATCTAATTTGAATTTAAATCAAATTGTAATTTATACCATTGAATTCAGCTTTAAAAAACAAACAATTTGGTATTTTGATCATTGCTCTACGTCAATTGGTTACCGAGATATTGAAATTGCTAAACACAGTACGTTGTCTAATGCTATTCTTATGGAGAAAAATAAAAATTGTATATCTCGCTTATTTATGAACATAAACTGGTGAAATTTGGTATATGGCTTGATCTCGTTATGGTTTATTGTTGTTTGCACAAAAAAACAATTTTTCACCTATGGTTCCTGTAGCAGCAAACCTAGGTACTCGGTCCCCATGTTATTCTTATGGAAAATACTTGAAATGTTATATATCGCTTATTTATGAATGTATATCGATGAAACTTGGTATATGACTTTACTAAGATGAGTTCTATTGATATTTGCATAAAAACCCATTATTTTGTGTGCCTTGTAGCAGCAAACCTGCATACTCATCCCCAATGGTATTGTTATGGAGAATAATTAATATTTCAAATATCGCTTGTTTGTGAATATATTTCAGTACTTTGGTATTATACGGATGCCACTATTTTTGGAGGTTAATTTTTACCGGATACAAAGGATAACTACATAATTCGAAAAAACGTACTTTTATTGACTTACTGTACAAATTTTACATCATTCTGATGAGCGGTCTTTGTGTTGTGCCTCCCAAAAGACAGCGATGTCCGCTAGGATCGTGTTGAATGCGTCGCCACCGCTAGCAGCCACACCCGATCGCCATATGTACTCTGCCAAATATACAGCGCGCTGCGGCAGTTATGTTAGGATGGGTTATCATAAAAATACTTACGCTTTCCTCTTCATTTCGAGGTAAATCCCACACCAAAAGAACGTCACTCATTATGAAAACAAACGTAACACTCATGACACTGACCCAGATACCCAGGTGACAGGTGATGCGCGCGCTCCAGTCAACGACCTGACCTTGGCCTATTTGAAGGGGGTGTAGCGGCCTGAAGTATGACTCATCAGGTATCATTCGATTCGTAACGAAACAAGGAAAGTCCTACAATCATTTTTATGACAACCCATCCTAACATAACTGCCGCAGCGCGCTGTATAAGGGTGGCATCTGTATAATACCAAAGTACCTATATTTCTTATGAATCCTGATAAGTGTTTTAATGTGTTATGTTATATATTCATTGGAAATTCGCTGAGTATGCAGGTTTGCTGCAACGGGGGTATTCTTTTTACATGCTACTGTATACCTGAAAGCTATTTCCTAGAAACCTGTTTAGTTTTTTAGTTTTATGTTTTGTAAATCAATTATTTTGTTTATTCAGGTAAGGTTTATTTCATTTTTATTTTAAGTTTATTTTAAAAACAATCTAAAAAACAAATATTATGTTATAACTAACATACAGATGATAAAATATTTTACAGTCGATCTAATCAATATATCAATGAATTTATTTGGCTTTGAGTATTGTTCCGCTTTTGAAAGTGTACCCTTCCGTTCTCCTGGAATTTTAAAGTTCACACCACCCTGCATTAGTCAAGAAAATCCTCTCTCCAATCTGGTGTGTTCATTCGTGACAGGTAATTTTGGCTGTTTAACAAACGTTAATAGGCTATACTTATTCTTAACCATCTGATGAAAGCAAATATTCGGATCCTTTCCTTTGATACCATGGCTTTTTTGGCTGTTAATTTTGTTAAATACACTAGATACCACTGACAAAAAAAATTAAAGTAGCCTATGTTTATTTTGTAGTATATAGGCCCTATTCAATATCTAAACATAAAACGTAACCAAACTTAATTAACGTAAACCGAATTATTGGGTTTTTTATAAAATTAAATAAAAAATGCCTGACTGGAATACTCATAGGCCTATTTAGTTCTGATAGCACATTCAAACCTAACCTAATTAGGGGTAAATAGCAAATGGAAATAAATTCTGGTGTGTGGTTGGTGGGTTTGACATGTGTGCTTATTACGTTAAGTAACGTTGAGTTCGGTAAGGTATTTAACATAGGTCTAAGCACTCATACACATTCCCACCAACCAACCATGCCTGTAAATTGTTTTGAAAACTCCAAAATAACTAAATTAACACAGGCTATTACAAATCGTTTGGTGTACATACAAACCAAAGTAACGTTAAACAATTAATGTAAAACATAATTAAAATAAAGAAACACAATCCGATTTGACCCGGGGACCATACCTGGGATGCCATCTTCCCACTTTGGCCGAGTCTAGGCGAGCAAAGATGAACGCGAGTCAGTGGATGTGTAACTTAGTCCGACTCCGCTCATGTTATTCCAATTGATTATTTACAATGTCAAATTACAATGCGAGTCGCTCACCTAATACATTTGGCTAGATTGTGAAGTGTATTACTACTGAACTTGATATTATTTATTATTAAATGTGTGTGCGAACATTAATTCTTTTTAGCAGAGTGCAACTAATATTTGTCTGAAGATACCTTTGTAAAAAAATAATTTGACAAAATGTTACACGAAAGTGATTTAGTAAGTTCCATATGCTTAAAAGATGTGATATGCGGTCATTTTCCCTTTTTTTAAACTTTTTATGATATGGACGCGGTAGTTATCGTGCATAAGACACTCCAGTTTGAATCACTTCGTTAGCTGTAGAAGCATTGAAGTCAGGTATGAGGTCTCGCTCACTTTGTGAGCTCATTTGATTACAGTAGACCTCTTTTAACCGTGCTTACTTTAAACTTCCATCGTATTAACCGCCTTCTTATTTCCAGGAAATAAGTTAACTCTCATCTGCCGCCGCAGCCGTATTCCTGATACTGCACCGTAAAAAAGGATCAGACCACAAGTCGATCATATATTTCCATAGCAAGTATTCCATAGTTGGATCTTGGTACCTGTTTTTATACACTTTTTTTAACTCTCGTTTGACTTTTATAATTTTAGTGCGTAGTATGACAAATTATCCAAACATTATTTGTTTTAACCAACCTTTCAGTTATCTGACCCAGGGCTCAGTCCCAAGGAGGGTGGTTACAAGTTTGTCTTTTGTTCTTAATTTTATTTGCATAGGCCTATTGGCAAGACTTGTTTGTAAATATATTTGTTATCAATTTAGTTGTCCAGTACTACAACTTCCATTGAGATACCTGTTTTAAGTTATTTGAACGTGTCTTTCTAAGATGATGCTACCAGTACATTCAAAATAAGTGAGAATCGCCCATTTATGTTGTAATTTTTGTGGTTTTGAATTCTTTATTTTACACATTTAATGGTAAAAGTATCTTCAACATGATAGCTCAGTTATTCGTTCCGATGGTTTATTAAGAGAAATATGGCTTAACTGCAAAAAAACACAATTTGAAATGATTTATGTCCAATCTTTAATGTTCATATAAGGGACCATGCATAAATTACGTCACGCTATATTCAGCCCTTTTTGACCCCCTCCCGCCCTTTATCACGCTCTGTCACGCTGCTCATTACTCCTCCCCTCCCCCATGTCACGTCACACATTAATTTTTAAGTATTGGATTGTGGCGTACGGTATTTCGTCTCTGTAACTGGCGATTTTGCATACTTTAACAGTGACATGTCACGCAGCCCATAACCTCCCCCCCTCCCCCGTTTCACGGTCTGTCACGATGTGCCGCACCCCCCACCCACCCCCCAGGAAGGCGTGACATAATATATGCACGGCCCCTAAAACTTAGTTCTGGAATAATAAAATACTGTTTGAGAATTAAATATTTAAAGCAGTTATTGTTAGTTTATTTCTCTTTTGCCACGTTCTTTTTTAAACGTGATTTTTGTAATTCTTTCAAGCACTCAAAGTTTTCCCTTATAGTATACTACCCGACCAAGCCTGGCTTTGCACGGGTGCAAATTATATGTGGGAGGACAACGTTTGATTCAAATTTCAGCTTTCTTTTTTCTGTAGTTGGGTGAGCGATAATTAGAATATGGGAATAATAAAGGCCTGTTGGGTGGGACCCTACAAAAAATGCATTTGGAGTAAGTCTGTCCATCCTGCTTTGAGTGCTTTAGCCATCATCCTACTGACCTTCGGCTTCATCAGTCCAGTAGTAGGTGCAAGGTGGTAAACATAGCGTGAAGTACCAGTGGGGCGAGACCCCAAAGGGTCTTTGGATTTAGGGAATGTGTATTTTGATTCTGGTGTATTATCTATTTTTCTAACAAATTTCAGCTCCTTCAGCTCCGGGTCATTGGTGTATAATGTTTGACATGAGTATATTTATTTATTTATTTATTTTTTATTCTGTGGCAATGTTTAACAATGTATTGGAATTTACAAAACAAAATATTAAATTTATGGGGTAATCATTTTACCAGGTATCATATTCCAGTGGGGCTAAGTATTATATTATGATGAGTAGGTTTATGTCTGACGTTAACCTCTCAGCTTTCTTTCTACTGAATTTTACCCCTCAGTCCAGTAGTAGCAGCAGTAGTAAGCTGGTTGGAATAGGTATTTTGAATGTCAAGAAGGCAGAGCCCTAAACCTGCAGAACATGATTTGGCTTATGTTTGACTCTGATATATTAGGTACATTGCTACTGCTCAAGAGGATCCCTAATGACCATAGGATTTCCAAGCGAGTCCAGTGGAGCGAAGCCCTAGGTTTTAAGTAAATTGGCCATAAACCTTCCCATAATACCCCTGGATCACTATGCAATGTTTCATCGCAATTCGATGTATGGTTAAGGAGCGCGTAAAGTAAAAAGAAACCAAAAGTAATTTAGAGAGAGATTATGTTTTCCAGTCTTGATTTGTTTTGACACTAAAAAAATCGATACCATTTACATTACAGCTTGCTACCTAAATAAATAGACAGGTTTTTACAACATTTTATAGTAGTTACCTGTAAAAAACATAACAAAATTTTCTTTCATATGATTAGCATGGTAACATTGAAGTCCAGTGGGGCAAAGCCCTATAGTTCTAGGACTTTGATTAGTGGCTTCCCAGGGTTAACCTGAATGACCATGCAATGTTTTATCGAAATCGGATGAGTGGTTTAGGAGGAGGTAACAGATAAACATTCAGATGCGGAGAGAGACTTCAATTTATATTATGAATATATTTGTTTAATTTAAATTTAAAGATATATTTCCACTTCACAATATAATAGTTTAAAATTGTTCACTCAGAACTCCTGATTTAAAATATAAAACAATAACACAATATTTCTACTCTTTTAGTATGCAATTTTTATTAAAATGCACGCTAATGGGCAATACTATATACAGATAAGACCCTACTTTAATATCAAAATATGAAGTAGCTTTCTGAATTACTGCTACAAAGTGCTATTTCCTCTAAAGTGTATTATAAGATTTGAAAATTATTGTTGATATCCTTTACAGACAACTGCATGATTTTATGATATTTATTTGATACATCATTTAAATGTTTATTACACCTCATTTTGTTTCTTTTATACTTTACTATAATATGATTATAAATAATTCAAATACCCCGTCGCAGCAAATCTGACTCAGCGAATTTCTAATGCATGCATAATGCATATGTTTCTCACTACCACATAAAGCTACTTACCAAGTTTCATAAAAATCCATGAATAAATAAGTGATCTGTAGGATTTTATTCATTCTCCATAACATTAGGGCTGAGTACGCAGGTTTGCTGCTACAAGGAACACAAAATTTATGTTTTTGCAATTGTCAAAATAACTTAACCAGTTGAAGCTGCATACAAAGTTTTAGTGAATTTCCCCTATAGGGAAGAAGCTATTACCGTAGGTCTCATGGTAAGACTTAAGCCCGAGACCATGATAACTTTTTGTTTTGAGGTCCCCAGATGCCAAAAACACCATTCGTTAAAATTTTTATATATGTATATATATATATATATATATATATATATATGTGTGTCCGTTAACACGATAACTTGAGTAAAAAACGTCCGATTTTGATGAAATTTGTCTCAAATGTGTAAAATGACATTCATGACTTTAAGTTCGAAAACCAGAAAAATCGGACCATGGGAAGGGGGGTCTATGGGGGTTTTAAATTTTCCAAAAATCAGTTTTTTGCATTTTTTACCATAAAATTTTTAAAAAACTTAATTTTGGTTTTGACAAAGTTATAGAGCTTAAAAAAACAAATAATTTAGTATCTTGAATTATTAACCTAGGTTAAGTGGTTGCGGAGAAAATCCAAAAAAACCTGCTCATAAAATCTCCCATGTTAATCTTATGGGAAAAAGGTTTTTGGCTTTTCCTCAGTTTATTTTAATGTAAACTTCACATTTGCTTTTACCAATCTGTTCAGTTCCACAAAAAAATCATTTTGGTGTTTAAATTGTGATTCTACGCCCAACCGTTGCAGAGATATTCGAAGTGCTAAACACAGTACGTTGTCCAATGTTATCCTTATGGAGAATAAATAAAATGTAATATCTCGATTATTTATTAATGTATGTTGATGAAACTTGGTATGTGGCTTCAAGTAGTACTGGTATATTGATATTTGCACCAAAAATTGATTTTTTGTTGATTATTCCCGTAGCAGCAAACCTGCGTACTCAGCCCCCATGTTATTCTTATGGAGAATAAGTAAAATGTACTGACTCCCTTAATTATGAACATAAATTAATAAAACTTGGTATGTAGCTTCACTTGGTTGAGTTATATTGATAAGTATATAAAAACCCATTTTTCTGTTCCTTGTTGCAGCAAACCTGCTTCCTCAGCCCCCATGTTATTCTTATGGAGAATAACTAGAATGTCATATATCGCTTATTTATGATTGAAGATCGATGAAACTTAGTATGTGGCTTCGCCTAGTTAAATTCTATTTATATTTGCATAAAAAACAATTGTTTCTGTTCCTTGTTTCAGCAAACCTACATACTCATTACCAATGTTATTCTTATGGAGAATAATTAAAATCGCTTATATGTGAATATATTTTTATGAAACTTGGTTTGCGGCTTTATGTGGAATTCAGACAAATATTATGCATTGGAAATTCGCTGAGTCCGCAGGTTTGCTGCGACGGGGGTATTATTAATTTATCATCATAATTAAGGGAGATATAAAACTTAACTTATTCTCCATAAGAATAACATTAGGGCTGAGTATGCAGGTTAGCTGCTACGGGGATAGTCAACAAAAAAATAAATTTTTGTGCAAATATCAATATACCAGCACTACGTGAAGCCACATACCAAGTTTCACCAATATACATTCATAAATAATCGAGATATCAAATTTTATTTATTCTCCATAAGGATAACATAGAGCAATGTACTGTGTTTAGCACTTTGAATATCCCTGCAACGGTTAGACGTAGAATCACAATCTAAAAACCAAAATGATTGTTTTGTAGAGCTGAACTGACTGGTAAAAGCAAGTGTGAAGTTTACATTGAAATGAACTGAGGAAAAGCCAAATACCCCCGTCGCAGCAAACCTGCGTACTCAGCAAATTTTCAATGCATGCATTTGTTTCTCACTACCACATGAAGCCACTTACCAAGTTTCATAAAAATACATAAGTAAATAAGTGATCTATGGCATTTTATTTATTCTCCATAAGAATAACATTAGGGCTGAGACGCAGGTTTGCTGAAAAAAAAGAAGAAATATGTTTTTGGGCAGTTATCAATATAACTCAACCAGGTGAAGCTACATACTAAGTTGAATTAATTTATGTTCTTAATCAAGGGAGATATACAAATTTATTTATTCCCCATAAGAATAACATTAGGGCTGAGTATGCAAGTTTGCTGCTAATCAATAAATAATAACAAAAATTATTTGTTTGTGCAAATATCAATATACCAATACAACGTGAAGCCACATACCAAGTTTCATCAATATACATTCATAAATAATGGAGATAACAAATTTTATTTATTCTCCATAAGGATAAACATTGGACAATGCACTGTGTTTAGCACTTTGAATATCTTTACAACGGTTGGAAGTAGCATCACAATCTTAATACCCCCGTCGCAGCAAACCTACATACTCAGCGAATTTCCAATGGAGATATAAATATCTTAAGACTACATAAAGCCACTTACCAAGGTTCATAAAAATATATTCACAAATAAGCGGTATATAGGCTACAATTTTAATTATTCTCTTGTAAGAATAACATTGGGGCTGAGTACACAGGTTTGCTGCAACAAGGAATACAAAAAATGTGTTTTTATGCTATATCAATATAACTCAGTTAGGTAAAGTCATATACCAGTTTTCATTCATTTATGTTCATAATTAAGGAAGACATAGCATTTAATTATTCTCCATAAGAATAACATGGGGCTGAGTATGCAGGTTTGCTGCAACGGAAGCCTTTGGCAGTAAATTTTTTTTGAGCAAATATCAATAAACCACAACCAGATGAAGCCTTATACCAAGTTTCGTCAATATACGTTAATAAATAAGCGAGATATAAAATTTTTTTTTCCTCCATAAGAATAATATTAGACAACGTACTGTGTTTAACACTTTCAATATCTCGGTAACCAATTGACGTAGAGGAATGATCAAAATACCAAATTGTGGGTGTTTTTTAAGCTGAATCCAATGGTAAAAAATAATATTTTACTATTTCCAAAATTATATGTAAAAAATTCAACAAAAAAATTTTTGGCGTACAAAACCCCCCCAAAATACCCCTTCGGAAGGAGCGATCTGGCTGGTTTTCGAACTTTAAGTCATAATTGTTGCTTTACACGTTTATACCAAATTTCATCAAAATCGTATCATTTTTACGAGAATTATCGTGCCTTCGGACATATATATATATATATATATATATATACAGTTTTGAACGAACAGTGTTTTTGGGGTCTGGGGACCGCAAAACTAAAAGTTATCATGGTCCCGGGGCTAGGTCTTACCATGCCGACTACGGTAATAGCTTCTTCCCTGTAGGGGAAATTCGCTAAAACCAAAATGATTGTTTTGTAGAGCTGAACTGATTGGTAAAAGCAAATGTGAAATTTACATTAAAAATGAACTGAGAAAAGCCAAATACCCCCGTCGCAGCAAACCTGTGTACTCAGAGAATTTCCAATGCATGCATATGTTTCTCACTACCACATAAAGCCACTTACCAAGTTTCATAAAAATACTTAAGTAAATAAGTTATCTATGGCATTTTATTTATTCTCCATAAGAATAACATTAGAGCTGAGACACAGGTTTGCTGCTACAGGGATAATCAACAAAAAATATTATTTTGGTGCAAATATCAATATACCAATACAACGTGAAGCCACTACCAAGTTTCATCAATATACATTCATAAATAATGGAGATAACAAATTTTATTTATTCTCCATAAGCATAAACATTCGACAACGTACTGTGTTTAGCACTTTGAATATCTCTACAACGGTTGGACGTAGCATCACAATTTAAACACCAAAATAATTGTTTTGTGGAGCTGAGTTGATTGGTAAAAGCAAATGTGAAGTTTACATTAAAATTAACTGAGGAACAGCCAAATCCTTTTCCCCATAAGATTAAAATGGGAGATTTTGTCAGTAGGTTTTTTGGATTTTCTCCCTAGATTTTTTGGGATCACTTAACCTAGGTTAATGATTCAAAATACTATATTATTTGTTTTCTTAAGCTCTATAACATGGTTCAACCCAAAATTAAGTTTTAAAAAGTTTTAGGGTGAAAAATGCAAAAAAAAAACTGATTTTGGGACAATTTTAAACCCACATAAACCCAAAAACTGATTTTTGGAAAATTTTAAACCCACATAAACCCCCCTTCCCATAGTCCGACATTTCTGGTTTTCAAACTTTAAGTCATAAATGTCATTTTACACATTTGAGCCAAATATCGTCAAAATCGGACTTTTTTTACTTAAGTTATCACATATACGGTTATATATATATTTACATATATGTATAAATTTTAATTAGTAATGTTTTTTCATCTGGGGGCCTCAAAACAAAAAGTTATCATGGTCTCGGGCTTAAGTCTTACCATGAGATCTACGGTAATAGCTTCTTCCCTACAGGAGAAATTCGCTAAAACCTTTTTCCCAAAAGATTAACATGAAAGATTTTATGAGCAGGTTTTTTGGATTTTCTCGGTAACCACTTAACCTAGGTTAATAATTCAAAATACTATATTATTTATTTTATTTTTTTAGCTCTATAAAATGGTCAAAACAAAAATTGAGTGTTTTACAAATGTTAGGGTAAAAAATGCAAAAAAATGATTTTTGGAAAATTTATAAACCCCATAAACTCCCCTTCCCATGGTCCGATTTTTCTGGTTTTTGAAGTTAAGGTCATGAATGTCACTTTACACATTTAATCGAAATTGGACGTTTTTTACTCAAGTTATCGCATTCGCAGACACACACACACATATGTATATAAATTTGAACGAATTGTGTTTTTGGCATCTGGGGACCTCAAAACAAAAAGTATCATGGCCTCGGGCTTAAGTCTTACCATGAGACCTACGGTAATAGCTTCTTCCCTATACAGTAAATTCGCTAAAAGTCAATATTTTATCATGCAATTCACTATATTAAACTGCTCAAGTGTCATTTAACTATCAAAATAAGGTAGTAATTTAACTCTTCGTTCATCCTCTTACGCGACATTAGAGCGTACTCCTAGTAAATAACTGTAAGACTAGGTATGCCATCTTGATGAAGTTTGTTTTTGTTATATTGTTTTGTTGCATGTAAATTTGCATTGAATTGCCTTGCCTGATGATAAGTTTTGAGATTATATGTGTTATTTGGGAGTCCCAGAACAATTTATTATCAAGGTGTAATCCCAAAAGTTTAACTTATTTATTTTCAAAAGCGATATTTTTAAGGCTAAAAACTATTTCTTCAGTCTTTTCTGAATTAATTTTAAGATTATTTGATTCAAACCAAAAATTTGATTTTAAAAAGTTTGTTTTGAGTTTTGCTTGTGCGGTCAATGAGTCATGGTCAATTTAAAAAAGTAGTATCATCAGCAAAAAGTACAGTGTTTTTTTAAATGTAGGATGGAAGGTCATTAATAGCAATTACAAACAAAAGCGGGCCTAAAATAGACCCTTGGGGTACTCCCAATAATACCTCTTTGAGATCGGATTTATCACCAACAACAACTACCATTTGCCTTTGATTTTCTAAGTAGGATTTGAATAGCTTAAGTTCAGTATTTTTTATCCCATAAAATTCTAATTTCTGTAAAATAATATTGTGAGATATACTATCAAAAGCCTTACTAAGATCTACGAGAACAGAACGCACTACCTTCTTACTCTCAAAAGCGAGAAGAATTTAATTTTCAATTGTTTCTACAGCTTGGACTGTAGACCTCCCAGGGATAAACCCAAACTGAGATGAACTAAACATGTGTGTATTCAAGAATTGGAAAGTTTTGATTTTTAATCTTCAACAACTTTACCAAATATTGGTATCAACGAAATTGGCCTATAACTTGAAGGATTATCTTTGTCATTTTTCTTATAAAGAGGTACTGTTTTAGAAATTTTCCATAAAGTTGGGAAAACACCTGAATTTAAAATGGTATTTGCAATATATGACAAGGGAAAAGAAATTTCACAAATGATATTTTTAAGAACATAATTAGATATGCCAAAATAGTCATCACTTTTTGAGTTGCTAAAATTTTGAACAATGCGTACGACGTCATTTGGTCTTACTTGTGAACAAAGAAATAACTGGTCACCACAATTACTATTCTTAAGTGAAGCTGTTAGCAGTTGTTGTGCATTATTTAGGTTGCTTTGTGATTAAATATTTTGGGAACTATGTCGAAAAAATCGTTGAATACATTAGCTGTTATGTTTGGAAGGATATTATTTCCCAAATTTACTTCAACTTCACCTTCAATTATGGACCAGGAAGCCTTACATTTATTGTCTGAACCTAATATATATTTTTCATTAAATCTATTTTAGCCAATCCAATTTATTTTCTGTAAAAGTACCTTGATCTTGTAAACATTTTTTTATGTTCAGGACCTAAACATGATCTGTCTCTGAGAACCATAACCAAAACCCTAATCTGAGCACAAGCTTAGGTGTAAACCACTTAGTTTTATTTTTATTGTTCTTAAATTTAGATTTTAGCTTAATTGTAATTGGCAAGTATTATTAAAGTATGAAATAAACATTTTGGAAAATAGTGTACACATTTCATCCACATTTTCACTCCAATTTTCAGCTGATAGCTTGTGTCTAAAGTCATTCAGATTATCAGTGCCTAGTTTTCTAAAAGTAATTTTCGTGTTACATTTTCCCCCTAATATTTTATCTTGTGCATTGTTGATTAAGAAGCCAGCTGTTCTTAACCATAAAATATTATGATCAGCAATGCAAGTTTTTACAACATTTTTCTCCAATACAGAACTGTTATAATTGGTAATTACATTATCTATGCATGAATTTTTTCTAGTATTTTGTGAAAACAAACAGTATGTGTCATAAAATCTTAGCATATTAATTAGTATATGTACAATGGGTTTATCTTTTCTTATGTCTATATTAAAATCAATAAGAATAAAGAACTTTTCTTTTACAATTGAACCAAGCAATTTGTCTAACCTATCAAAAAAAACAAGGCTGTCCGATCTAGCACAATAAACAAAAAATTATAAGCACTTTAGAAGGGAATAATTTGACTGAACATACCTCAAAGTCTGACTCAAGTGCAAAGTTTTCAATATTAAATTTCTCAAAGCCTAGGTCCTCTTGGATTAAAATTGATGACCCACTATAGCCTTCAGTTCGGCAATACGATGAACCTAGCTTGTATCCTTTTGGAATATAAAAATCAATTTCATAGGTTTGAAGCCAGTGTTCATTTAAGGAAACTATTTGAGCAGGGAAGTCATTGAGAATAATCTGCAGTTCATTGAAAGAGTTTCTAATGGACAGAATATTTAAATGAAATCAAAATAAATCTGACTATTTGATTTTTGGAAATTTGTTAGAATTAAAAGTGGATTGTGTTTGATTGTCTATCAAGCTGAAAAAGGAGGCTTGATTTTTTTGTAAAAAAGGTCATTGTTTACACTTGAGTCACTATAGTTCTATTTATAGGCTGGTTTTGACTTTTTAGTCCTATTTCATTCAATGGTATATCATAATTAGTAACAGTGTTTTGGACTTCAAAGTCGAGTCAGAGGTCAATGACAGTAAATCATATATAGGAGAAAGTACTGAGGATCCACACCAAACACATCACTAACACCATCAACCCCAGAGAGAATCAACCCCCCATCACTTAACACAGGCATAGCAGTTGGGTAGGAGGAGATGATACATCCTGACTCTGTGACTGAGGGAGCCGACCGCTGTCAGTGGGTAATAGCGGGTCCGTTGTAAATCTGGTGATCTCAACTGCAGCTGGAACATTGGGTCTCATTCGGAGGACTTCCAGTGGCAATACCTTCTTTAAGACGTTTTAATAGCTCAGGGTGTGGCCAGCTATTTCTGCCTGTATACGAATCAGATGTTACAATGACCATTGAGACACCTGTGACACTTTGAAATCTAACAATTTTGTTGGCGAAATGTTCAGGTACAACTCGATCTCTACAGCATCCCATAGGTGAGCATATGAGGGTTTGTAAATTTTGCTTGCAAAATTCCTTAGCCAGTTGGTCAAAAGCAGCATTATAAAAAGTGTAGTTACTATCCCTAGGTTTTTGAAAAAACTGTGATTTTGTTACCAAACTAAATATTTTTGCACCATTTGTTTCTTTCTGTAAGGTTAAGTTAGAATTACAGTAATCTGCACTAGTAGGTTTCCTAAAAAACTTTTTAAAAGCTACAGCCACTCCCTAACTCATATTTTTCTCATGGTAGAGACCAGCTGACACACAATGAGCAAAACCGACATCTGGATTATTTCTGTGGTGTTTAATTATTTGTCTCATGTCAGTTTCAATTACTTTAATGTTAGGATGCACTGATACAGAGAGTAAATCTGGTAAAAAAGGGGTGATACACTAGTGTTATTTTGAATTTGTAAATCCAATTTGGAGGAGGAAACTGCAACTAGACCCGATGAAAAACTTGTACTTTAGAGTTCCATCTTGTTATTGAGCATCAATGGCAGTGAACGCTAGTTTTGATTTCCCACGACGATTAAGATGAAGTCCTTGTGATGTAAAATAGAGGCCTTTAAAATTGTCTAAGTTGATCACATATAGATTATCAATTCTAAAACATAGTTCTGTGATATAATTATTGAC
This sequence comes from Allygus modestus, assembly GCA_963675035.1. Classification (NCBI taxonomy): domain Eukaryota; kingdom Metazoa; phylum Arthropoda; class Insecta; order Hemiptera; family Cicadellidae; genus Allygus; species Allygus modestus. Next base: position 322,028,244 of record OY776111.1, read on the forward strand.
TTCAATTAAATCCAAATTAACTTGGTGCGTCATAGGTCTGTCATACCTAAACGGTATCGTAAACAGAAAGACTGGTCTCATCTTGCAAACTTGTAATAATTTGCCTTCTAAATCACTGTACAAGATTGATAATGTCCCATTTAAGCTATCATTTGTTCTTCCCAGTATGATCAGAGGGGTCTCTTTCTCAATAGAAGCCGAGTCTATGACTTGTATCAGGGTGGTGTTTGCTCGCACATACCCAAAGGTTTTTATTTTCCCTGAGCTGTAGGCTTCAATTTTGTTCGCTATGTCTCTACCCTGACTGTCGGCACAGAGTGTCACTTCAATTTCAGGACATGCAGTTGTTGAGTATGTTTTACTTCTATTATTATTTATATTATCTTGGTTCTGCAATTCATTCCCTACTTTCCTCCCACCATCACCACAATTTTTTATTTTTCTATGGTTATTAGGGAGTGACACTTTTTCAATAAAAAGCTTTTCAGGGTGATCATCTTGACTATTGCTACTTTGCTCAAGTTGTTGAAGGACATCAAACCTGTTTTTAGTCACTTCAGTGTTGTTGCCTGTTTGCAAATATTCGATCTGGCTGTGATTCTTTGACTTAAGGTTCACTTGAATCCAGGTGTTTGGTTTAACAACAGATGATGTGTTCTCCGTCTGGTATGCTAAGTTACCATACCTAAGATAATCCTAAGGTATTACCGGCGTTGCCCCCTAATTTGCATTTCAATATTCATGCATAATTCCAGGTTTTCCAGGTCAAAATCTCAAAATTCCAGGTACACTCGGGCGGCATTTTTATATATATGTGACATCTATGTCTAGCACTTTTTTATTTAGCCTATGCTATAGAGGTGTGCAAATAGTGAATATTTAGTTCGGATCGGTTTCGGTTCGGATAGCTTAAGTTCGGATCGGATAGTAAAGGTTTCGGATCGGATAACTTTCGGATTCGGATATTTAGCCTACTTTACCCCGATCTCTAAAACTACCATATTTTTAAGTTGGAACTTAACATTTTCATTTTTCTTGCAATATATAATATATAATATATTTAACCCTTTGTACTCTGGACAACAATTTTTGGCCACTGCCAAAAACTCCGGGCCTTTTTAATCAATTATGCAAGGGTTTGGGAAAATAGCTTTAAATTTTATGTTTTAACAGATAGATATAATTCTTTTTTTTGTTTTATTCCTTACGAGTTTTCGAACAATATAAAAATAGTTGTGACTAAAAGAAAAAAGAATTTTTTTTATTAAAATAATTTATAAAAAAAATGTTGTTGGAAAAATTAACTTTGAGGTGTAATAGCTAAAAAAAACCATTGACCCCTCACATTATATTGATATTTTCAGATTCCTCATCTATATCTATAAAAGGCAAAGCCCTGGCTGACTCACTGACTGACTGACTCATCACTAATTCTCCACCTTTTTATGTAGGTAGAGAGCTGAAATTTTGTACACTGCTTCTTTAGGCATAAATATAGGAAAACTAAATGGTTTTCATCCTGATCTGACCTTAGGGCTCTGCCAGAGACCCCAACAAAGTTCCCATGTATTCCTTATAGACATTCATTTTTGTTTGAGCTGATGAAAATACAAACAGCTGATCGTGATTCGTAGTAGTTCCACGGGCTAACCACAGAATGCAACACACACAACTGTGATAGTTTTTATAAATTATTTGCAGGGCGAAGCCTGCGGGAACAGCTAGTTTAGTTATAAACATGCACACAAAATGTCATGCATTTATATCGAAAAACAAGCAAGTAAAAGGGAAAAAAATGAAAATTGTATTAAGCTTATTTATAAGCGGTCCTCCAAATTTTAACTTTTTTGTGACACAAAAAATAAATATACATTTTTTTCTAGAAATTTTACTGCAACTTTGTTGTACAACTCTTAACTATAACATAAAATATAGTAAAACTTCCAAAAGTAAACAAATATAAAAATAACTATGCCTTGGGCTTAGCCTAGTCTAGGCCTACGTCAACTAGGCTAGGTGAACGTCAAGTCGGCGATTTTAAAGTCCTACTCCAGAAGAAATATCATTGTAATTCATTTTAGACTAAATATAAATAACGCACATAAAAATAACCTACAACTTGAAATAACAACAAAGTATGTCAGTGTAAACAACAAACACCTGATTCTCAATGAAACCAAAACATATGGTGGGCATAACATCAACAAAACAACTCACCACACAACAAAATGACATAGAATAAATCAATACTGACTGCACAGTGATACTCCACAACTATCTGGCTTCCATTTATCGCCAAGTAGCGCATTTTAATGTTTTATAAAGCCGGTAAGATTGGTTTCGCAGACGTCCGAAAAATCGGACGTCGGAGTTTTTCGCACATTTTGCGAACGGCCGATATATTGGACCGCGGAGTTTTTGGCCGAAACAGCGATGGCCGATATATAGGACGTCGGAGTGCAAAGGGTTAAGCTCAGTAATTTTATTCAAAACACAACTGGTTATTATTTTTACAAATGTATCTTTCTGAGTAATTGAAAACTGTATTACACATAACCTCACCAGAAAACAGCATCTCTAATTGGAGGAGCAATATACCAACCTCTGTATATCCTCAAGAATATTATCTTCTCTGCAGTGAAAAATACAAGAAGTATGTTTACTGGGTTTATAGGTATAAGTTAAAAGTATACCATAAAACTGGCTAAACCCGGACACTATTTTATGTATTTTATGTTAAAATGCCTTTCAAACAACGATGCCACCAATAAAAACCATACCATTGTAAAGTGTGTGCATCATTTACTATATCCTTGTACCTTTCTATGTGTTCGATGTTATTATAAAATAAATAAATACCCCCGTCGCAGCAAACCTGCGTACTCAGCGAATTTCCAATGCATAATAATGTCGTAATACCACACAAAGCCGCATAGCAAGTTTCATAAACATATATTCACAAATAAGCGATATATACAATTTTAATTATTCTCCATAAGATTAACATTGGGGATGAGTACGTAGGTTTGCTGCAACAAGGAACAAATACCCCCGTCGCAGCAAACCTGCGTACTCAGCGAATTTCCAATGCATTTATATGTTTCTCACTCCTACATAAAGCCACTTACAAAGTTTCACAAAAATACATTTATAAATAAGTGATTTATAACATTTGATTTATTCTCCATAAGAATAACATTAGGACAGAGTACGCAGGTTTGCTGCAACGAGGAAAATAAGAAATGAGTTTTTATGCAATTATCAATATAACTGAACCAGGTGAAGCTACATTACCAAGTTTTAGCGAATTTCCCCTATAGGGAAGAAGCTATTACCGTAGTCGGCATGGTAAGACCTAGGACCGGGACCATGATAACTTTTCGTTTTGAGGTCCCCAGACCCCAAAAACACCATTCGTTCGAAACTGTATATATATATATATATATATATATATATATATATATATTTATATTGCATTCATTTGTTAGGGATACTAATATAATAATAATCAAATGAAACATTTTTCAACTGAGTACCCTTAAGGAATTTCTTTATTTTTATTTTTATTTTTAAGACTACATGTTTCGGGACATAAGCCCATCATCATGGTCAACAAATACCTAACCTAGTTTTATGATATTAAAAATATTACAAAAACAGACATATGAGGAAATTACTTAGCAGATGTTTCACTTTGATGAACAAGTTTTTTATCTATATCTATTCTCATTTTCCTTAGCTTTTCAAATATTGGATTACTTGTATTAATTTGAGTATTTAGTAATTCTTGAGGCATTTCTTTGTGAGCGATAAAGATATTCAATTCTTCTGCTGAGTTCATTTTCTCACCTTTGGACATATAGTTTATTATCTTTAAATTCTCGTCTATGTTCTTATAACTATGGTTTGTTGTCAGGATTCCTTAAGGGTACTCAGTTGAAAAATGTTTCATTTGATTATTAATATATATATATATATATATATATATATATATATATATATATATGTGTCCGTGAGCACGATAACTCTCGTAAAAATTATCCGATTTTGATGAAATTTGGTATAAACGTGTAAAGCAACATTTATGACTAAGTTCGAAAACCAGCCAGATCGCTCTATCCGAAGGGGTATTTTGAGGGGGTTTTATACCCCAAAAATGGGTTTTTCAAATTTTTTACATATAATTTTGGAAATAGTCAAATTTTAGTTTTTCCCATTGGATTCAGCTTAAAAAAACACACAATTTGGTATTTTGATCATTTCTCTACGTCAACTGGTTACCGAGATATTGAAAGTGCTAAACACAGTACGTTGTCTAATGTTATTCTTATGGAGGAAAATAAAAATTTTATATCTCGCTTATTTATGAACGTATACTGACGAAACTTGGTATACGGCTTCATCTGGTTGAGGACCATTGATATATGCTCAAAAAAACTATATTTAACCAAAGGCTCCCGTAGCAGCAAACCTGCATACTCAGCCCCATGTTATTCTTATGGAGAATAAGTAACGTGTTATCTCCCTTCATTATGAAAATAAATTAATGAAATTTGGTATGTGGCTTTACCTACATGAGTTATATTGATATTTGTATAAAACCCCATTTTTTGTGTTCCTTGCTTCAGCAAACCTGCATACTCAGCCGCCATGTTATTCTTATGGAGAATAATTCAAATGTCATAAATCGTTTATTTATGAATGTATATTGATGAAACTTGATATGTGGTATTAACATACATATATATGCATTGGAAATTCGCTGAGTACGCAGGTTTGCTGCTACGGGGGTATTATTAATTTATGTTCATAATTAAGGGAGATAACAAACTTTACATATTCTCCATAAGAATAACATTAGGGCTGAGTTTGCAGGTTAGCAGCTACGGGGACAATCAACAACAAATCTATTTTTTGTGCAAATATATATATATATATATATATACCAGTCAGTATAACATGAAGTCATATACCAAGTTTCATCAATATACATTCATAAATAATCGAGATATCAAATTTTATTTATTGTCTATAAGGATAACATTGGACAACGTACTGTGTTTAGCACTTTGAATATCTCTGCAACGGTTGGACGTAGAATCACAATTTAAACACCAAAATGATTGTTTTGTGGAGCTGAAGTGATTGGTAAAAGCAAATGTTAAGATTAAAGTAAAATTACCTGAGGAAAAGCCAAAAACCTTTTTCCCATAAGATTAACATGGGAGATTTTATGAGCAGGTTTTTTTATTTTTTCCGCAACCACTTAACCTAGGTTAGTAATTCAAAATACTATATTATTTGTTTTTTTTAAGCTCTATAACATAGTCAAAACCAAAATTAAGTGTTTTAAAAACTTTAGGGTGAAAAATGCAAAAAAACTGATTTTTGGAAAATTTAAAACCCCCATAAACCCCCCTCCCCATGGTCCGATTTTTTCTGGTTTTCGAACTTTAAGTCATAAATGTCACTTTACACATTTGAGGCAAATTTCATCGAAATCGGACGTTTTTTACTCAAGTTATCGCATTCACGGACATATATATATATATATATATATATATATATATATATATATATATTTAACCCTTTCAGTGCCAACGTCCTGGGAACCGGACGTTTTTAGAACGAGCCACAAGTGCCAACGTCCGGGTGACCGGACGTTTTTAGAACGAGCCAAAAGTGCCAACGTCCGGTTAAAAGGACGTTTGTAAATAGCGATGTAAAATCACGAAAAATGCATTTTTATGTATATATTTTATATTCATTTGAAAGAGAAAGCATTCCTCTTTGTAAATAATGTATTGAATCAGCGATATTTTGAAATATATGCTTGTTATAGTACTACGTTTTCATGTGTTATAACTCGGTGATCAAGATGGCGGTCACAGCTGATGCGTGATTGTTGACGTCTCGTTTCACTGTTTGTAAACAAGTGTTAGGTTATGTGCGGTGTTTTTATGCGATGTTTTGTGAGTAAATATTAGTAATGGATCGTTCGAGATCTCCTCTGAGTGACAATGCGATAAGTAGAACCCTAGAAGATGAGTTTTTAGATGACAATTTCGTTAGTGATGTTTCTGAGATTGAGAGTTCCGACTCTGAAACTGAAAGTGACACAAACAATCCATCTCCTGCTGATGATACTGACAGTGATCCGGATTACGATCCCTATCAAGAAGGTAACAATCGACGTAGGATAGATAGAATATTACAATCATTTGGTAATGGTAACCTTTCTGCCGATGAAGAAGAGGCTACAGTAGACGATCCTAGGCCTAGGCTCACTTCACCACCACCAAACCCTGAACCTAGACGTAGGGGTAGACCGAGGTTAGATGCACCTAACCCTGAACCAAATCATGAAAATGATGTAGATAATGAGGATGGAACTGGCTGGACCGAAGTTAATGAAGAAAATGACCCTGGCTGCAATAATCTGTTTACTTTTCAAGAATTGTCTGGTGTGAAACACTGCCCCCCCAGAAATTCATCTCCAATAGATTATTTCAAACTTTTTTTTACTGTTGCCTTGTTTGATATGTTTGTAAAATACACAAACAAATTTGCTGAAGAATTCATTACTTCGAATGCCCACAGATTAAAAGAAAATAGTAGGGCCAAGTCCTGGAGACCAGTCACTAGAATTGAAATGCAGGCTTTTGTAGCAGTTCTACTAAATATGGGCCTAAATGTTAAACCTACAATATATGGATATTGGTCAAGGACTAGCAGCCAGTTTATGCCTTGGTTTCCAAGAATGTTCAATAGGAACAGATTTCAAGCCATCCTCCAGTTTTTCCACATGGTTGACACAAGAGAACTGCCTCGTCCGCGCCAACCTGGGTATAACCCGTGTGCTAGATTTCAACCTGTAGTGGACCACATGAATAGGGTATCTAGGTTTCATTTTATTCCTGGTGAGAACCTTTCAGTTGATGAGAGTATGGTAAGTACCAAGGCCCACTCCCAATTGTTACAGTACTTGCCAAAAAAAAGACACCGATGGGGCGTTAAATTATGGTGCATTTGTGACGCTGTGACCCACTACTGCATGTCCTTCTTTGTCTATCGTGGAGCTCAAGGGCCTGACAAAAGAGAGATAAAACAAAAGGGCCTTGGTTTCTATGTTGTTGAGAAACTATTGACGATGACAAATTTACTTGGCAAGGGGTACCATGTATTTGTTGATAATTTTTTTACTACTATAAATCTAGCAAAATATTTGCTTAGGCAGGCAACATATCTTACAGGTACTTTGCGAAAGAGAAGGAAAGGCATACCAGAAGTCATGAAAGATAAGTTTGAAGTAGGACAAACAAAGTATTTGAGGAAAGAGAACCTCCTCATGGTAGGATACAGGCAAAAAAAATCACAGAAGAACCAAGTCCTGTTACTCACAACCAACGGTAAAGCGGAGAGTGAGCGAAGAGATAGGGTAAGGGGAACATCAGTCCAAGTTACTGACAAACCAAAAGTTATTAGAAACTATAATGACTTCATGGGGGGAGTTGATGGATGTGACCAAATGCTTTACCAATACTTAGATGACCGCAAAACACTAAAATTTTGGAAGAAGGTAACTTTTAATATTTTCAGCCGAATGGTTCTCAATTCATACTTACTATACAAACTTAACACTGAAAAACCACTAAATAGGCTAGATTACACAATTTTTATTGTGGAGGAACTTTCTAAAGAGTGGCTAATAATCCAAGAAATGAGGCCAAATATAACTGACATTACAAACATCACTCCGACAAGAGTTTCCCGAGGTGGTGGCGATGCAGACAGTGCATTTGTAGAAAAAATTCCTGAAAATCGTGAAAAAAACTGTTGTGTGTGCAGTAAAGCTAGCACTAGAGAAGGAGGAAGAAGGAAGAAGTCCACATTTATGTGTATAAGGTGTAAAAAAGGATTACATCATAAATGTGTTCCCCATCACAACTGCTGAAATTACAATGCGCAAATAGTTTTGCCACAGTGTACATAGTTTTTTATATATCTTACTCTCATGTTTATAGATAGGCCCCCTACCCTTTATTACCTTTTTATTCATATTTCTAAACTAATTTATTCTATAGGCCTAATTCTATATGGACTAATAGGCCATAATGACTTTGTTGTGTTTCGATAGGCCTATATCCGTGCAGCCGAGTAAAAATGTATTGTTGTTTGTTCTTACAAATAACATTGTAAAATCATTATTTGACATTATTTTCTTATCAAACTCGGAATATGTGTAGCCAGTTAAATTTTAAAAACAGTGATATGAGTTTTATTGAGTGAACTATTTTTTTTTTCTCATGTTACCCAGCGTAGAAGCGGAAGTTTATCCAAAAAAATTTTCAAGGTATGTATTTTTTATTACTTTTACAACCCCTACTATATGAAAAATACTTAGAAATTGTATCATGTCATAGAGTAATTCTTTCTCTATAAATAACAAAAAAAATTAATAAAATTGGTTAATAAATAAAAAAGTGGTAGCGTTTATTCGGAAGTCTTGCAAAAGCCACAACAAGGGCCCGGCATTTTAGGTTAGGCCTAGAAAAAAATCACATGGCACTTTGGTACAATACCTGACAAAAGGCCTTCGGCACTTAAAGGGATATATATATATATTTATACATAAATATAAATTTGAACGAATAGTGTTTTTGGCTTCTGGGGACCTCAAAACAAAAAATTATCATGGTCTCGGGCTTAAGTCTCACCATGAAACCTACGGTAATAGCTTCTTCCCTATAGGGGAAATTCACTAAAAATATGGATTTTCATGCAAATATCAATATAAATCACCTAGATGAAGCCAAATTCCAAGTTTCATCAATATACATTCATAAATAAGCGATATATACCATTTTGATTTTCCTCCATAAGAATAACATGGGGGATGAGTACGCAGGTTTGCTGCAACAAGGAACACAAAAAGTGGTTGTTTATGCAAATATTAATATAACTCAACAAGGTGAAGCCACATACCAAATTTCATTAATTTATTTTTATAATGAAGGGAGATAACACGTTACTTATTCTCCATAAGAATAACATGGGGCTGAGTATGCAGGTTTGCTGCTACGGGAGCCTTTGGTTAAATATAGTTTTTTTGAGCATATATCAATGGTCCTCAACCAGATGAAGCCGTATACCAAGTTTCGTCAGTATACGTTCATAAATAAGCGAGATATAAAATTTGTATTTTCCTCCATAAGAATAACATTAGACAACGTACTGTGTTTAGCACTTTCAATATCTCTGTAACCATTTGACGTAGAGAAATGATCAAAACACCAAATTTGGTGTTTTTAAGCTCAATCTAATGGTGAAAACTAAAATTAGACTTTTTAAAATATTACATGTAAAACTTCAAAAAACCCATTTTTGGGATACAAAACCCCCCCCAAAATACCACTTTGGATGGGGCGATCTGTCTGGTTTTCAAACTTAGTCATAAGTGCTGCTTTACACGTTTGTACCAAATTGCATCCAAATCGGACCACTTTTACGAGAGTTATGGCACCCACGGACACACATATGTATATATATACAGTTTCGAACAAATGGTGTTTTTGGGGTCTGGGGACCTCAAAACGAAAAGTTATCATGGTCCCGGGCCTAGGTCTTACCATGCCGACTACGGTAATAGCTTCTTCCCTGTAGGGGAAATTCGCTAAAAGTAAATAAAAGTGTCCGGATTAACCTCCACACACGGTCTAATCCCGGACACTGACCTAAATATCATTAAAACGCCTAAAAACTAATCTCTGCTGTCTGTATTAGGACGGTGTTTTGAGGTCTGCAGAAGCCTTTGCACCAGTCAAAAGGCTTAAAAATGAAATTTAAAAAAATGTTAATGGTTGGGGATGAAGAAAGAGTATTCTTACATCACGTTTTAAGCCGTTTATTCTTTGCAACTAAAATGAAACTAAACAAAGAACCGTAAGGGGAAAAGGCGTTTAAAATACAGTTTGAAACAAAGAGTAATGCTACCTATATATTTATATATTTGTTCAATATGACCAGCGAAGACATTTTCTTCCAGTGGCCTGAAAACTGTCTGCTTTCCATGGGGCCCGTTATATTTTCTATAACATGATCACTTATGGTAGATTTAGGCAAAGAATACTTGACACCCACCTAAATAACGTTATAACGTATAAACTAACCTCTCTTGTTCATATCATATGGTGTTCTGAGGTCTGCAGATGCCTTTGTACCAGTCAAAGGCTTAAAAATAAAATAAATAAACATTATTAATGGGTTGGGGATAAATAAAAAGTATTCTTACGTCACGTTTTTAACTGTTTATTCTTTTCAGCACAAGAAACTAAACAAAAACCATAAGGGGGGAAAGGAGTTTAAATGAAACAAAGATTAATACGACTTATATATATATATATATATATATATATATATATATATAGATTTGTTCAACATGATCAGCGATGACATTTTCCTCCTATGGGCTGAAAACTGTCTGCTTTCCATGGGGCCCATTATATTTTCCACAGACATGATCACTGATCACGATCATGACATTAACTTTTCTCCTTTACTGCCTGCTCTAACATATTGGCTCTTGATTTATTTTCGTTCATCTTGGAGGCTGTACAAACAATTTTTCATAAATTAAAAGCACAAATTTTAATAACTAACACAGATAGGTACCGTATCAGTGCTAAACATCACAATGTTGTTATTAGTTACGGCTTGAAATCTGCTTTTTACGTCAGTAACGGCAGGCGCTAGTCGCAACATCCGGCCTAATAGTCACATCCACGGAGTATTATTAGTGCCCGGGATTACAATGGAATACGTAAATGTGATATATATTGTTTAAATATATGTTGTATATAGCTTTAAATAGAATGGCATTATGCGTTCTTCAATTTTGAATAAAAATATGCCTTCGCGTAAAAAATCTTGCAAACTTGATAAAAATTACATGTCTTAGACATACTTTTTTTTCTCGAAAAGTCGTAAGTTGGTAAACCTGCAAAATAAAACAAAAAAACGACCGTACGCAGTTCTAACCTATACAGCTGTGTAGAGTGTCTTCTGCTCTAAACGAATGTATAACGATCGACTTCTCAACTTTGCAGGTTAGTTTAGAAATGTTTATGTTTTCAAAAATGTTCACAGTGTCCGGGAATACCCCCCCTGTCCGGGATTAGCCGGTTTTATGGTAGGTAATTTAATAACTTAACAGTAGGCCTAGGTTAGGCTACTCAAATCACGTAATGTCACCTTGAAAATCATGAATTCATTATCATTATGCTATAACACCTTAGCCTGGGTGTAGGCCTGGTAAAAAAACAATCATAAACATATTGTCAGACAAGAGAACCAACAAGGACACATTTTAATATTATTACAGCCTATTTAAAAGACTGGAATCACCGATGTTGATAGCAAAGCAGACATCACATCATACAAAGGCCTAGCACGACATAGGCAATCAGACCCTACTGAAACAAGAATCAGTATAGGGCGGCTTCAACTCTGTATGAGTTAACCAAAAACTTCCATAACCAAAAGATTTTCTTTGTTTTATAAATTTACTAACTAGGCCTAGTTTGAATTTATTTTTTGTACTACAAATTAGAAACTACCTAGTTTAAACCTATTATTTTAAACCTAGTTTGTCATCAGAATGCAAACAGACTTCAAAGTGTCAGCTTGCATTTCAAATAAGCGGCAACTTCACTATCGGCTTCGTTCTTTTTAAAGATTTTACATACCGGTATCATTCTTTTCTTCCTTTTCAGTTCCATTGAAGTACATGAATTCAACGAAATCAAATAATATCCGAACGATGAAATCTGTGTAAATAAATAATAGAGATAACAAAGCGATGCCTACTTGAATCTGTCGTCAGGTCGTCACTGCTTAAACGTCGTCGTAAAGATACTCGACGAGCTTAATATATCTTGAGGTCTCGTCCGGGGGTAAACAAGTGAAATATTTTCTTGGAGTATAAAAGCAGATTAAGCTCATTGATCATAGCGGGAAACTTTGCCGTAGAGAAAGCTATGTAACTTGTTTTGCGCAAGTCAGCAATATTCTACTCAAGTAGTTTTTAATTGTATTGAATGGAAGGAAAATATCAGTAGCAGCAATTTTATATTTCATACACTAACATTTCCGTTTGCATTATGCAACTTTTGAATTACAGCTTACTCTATGAGAGCTTGCTCTTTGCATTCTTGAGAAGTTGATACTAGTGAGGAGTCAAATCAAGTCAGTTGGAGTGTTTTTTACATTCAGTGGTGACAAGTAAAACTTTAAATTTTTTAGTGAATTCAAAAGTTTAATGTGCCAGACACATAGTGGATACATTGGTAAAGTGTAAATCTCATGGCTCAATAATCAAGTTTAATTTTATTCTGTATATTAACATTAGTTTTCAGATAATACTCCCATCTCAGCATGAAGAAAAGCACATGGTTTTGTTCTATACTTAAACGTTGGTAACATAACTAATGGCATAACACTTTAAAATCACTTATGAAAAATTAAAATGGTATTCCATTTTGTATGAATTTAAGACTTAAAGAATTTACTCTGCTGCGATATAGCAAGTGGAAAGTTGTACAAATATAACCAAGTTGACCGGTTTTGAACAGTGCAGTATTTCCTGTTTGAGGATTCATAACCCACCACCCACGGCTAACTACATATATGTGAACTCATCAGTTGCAGCAACCTACATCAACAACCAACTCTTTTCAGTAGTGGACTAGTAGTAACCGCTCACCATCTCTCATCAGCAGTGGACTACTCACAATTCTTATCATATCATTGACCGCCTATGATCTCATTTATTCACCTTCAAATGATCTTTTTTGTAAAAAATATCCTTATGGACATTATAATATGTAATTATAATTTCTGTGTGGCAAATAAAAAAGAATATATTTACTTCTGTACATTTTAAGCTTTGTTTAGAATTTCTGGGACACTTTTAAAACTTTTAATTTGAACACAAATATTTATGTGAAATACATTTTTTAATATTGTTATTGATTTATTTTTGAAATATTGAATATAAAGTATTGAGATACAAACAATATGACAACTGATGAAAAACTTGTCCCTCCTGGATGGAAACGAACTGAGGTAGTTAGGAAAAGCGGTGTCAGGGTTGGCAAAACAGATATACATTACTTCTCCTCGTGGGAAGGTTTTTCGCTCAAAAAAGGAATTGTTAGCCTATTCAAAGGAAAATAACACTAAATTACAAATTGAAGATTTTGGTTTCAGTACTGCTAAAAATAAGTTAAAAGGTGTGTGTCTGTAATTCTGAAAATTTATCCCATGAATCTGGGAACTACACTTCTAGTACACAGACCCTGCAGGAGGCAGATAATAGCATAGTAAATTTAACCTTCAATGATCGAAGGAATATTTTAAATACTAGTTATACAGATGCTGAAACTAATACAATGAATAATTCATCGTGTTTGTCACTTTTGGAAGGAGACTGGTTGACAGATGACACTCTTCGAGTATATCTCGATATTCTTGGTTCAGTTATAGATAGGAAACACTCTATTCTACGACTAAATCCAGTAATTGGCCAGGCTATTAAATGCCTTGAAGCTATATTATATATGCCTTGATAATATATTGTCTCCATTGAACTTAAAGGATAAAGCATTTATTCTCATTCCAATAAAAGATGCTGAGGCAATTATAAGTACTAAAGATTTTCAAAAAGGTGGAAGTGGATCCCATTGGATTTTACTTCTATTCACAGAGAGCAAAACACATGGCATTATTTTGATTCCATGGGATTGAGCAACCTTGCTGCAGCAAAAATAGTAGCAAATTAGCTGGCGAGTTATGTATCTCCAGAAAAGGCAATGCCATTTAAAATCTGCCAAGCCCCACAGCAGAACACTACATCTGACTGCGGTATATTTGTGATACTGATGGTAGAAGTGATAGTAGCACGCATCATAAATCAGAGAACTCAAGACGTGTGCAGTGAAATGAAGAATATTGATGATCTAGTAGTATGGACCAAAAGGGCTCAGTTAGCCTCAGTTATCTGGAATGTTAACCACAGTTATCACACAATGAGTAATCTGATATCAAAGGTTCTGAGTTCACTCCAGCTAGGAAATGAACCCAGAGCTCTTGAGGGTAAACTAACCACTCAAAAGTCTCCCTCATTGTCTGATGGAGCTATACAGAATAGCAGGCCATGCCACAATCTCAAACCACCACCCCCAACTCAAAGGATAGAAGATTGTAAAAGAAAGATGAATGATAACACAAACTGGAAACAAGTAAAAGTGGGAAACAAAAAGAATTTAGAGGTGTGCGACCATATAACTCTGACTAACAGATTCAGCCCTCTGACCAATTCTGTAAATGAAATTCCAGAAAAGCGTTCTTATAATAATTCCATACAAAATGAAGATGAGTTGATGTAAAGCTAAAGAAGAGGTAACATGAAGAATGACAGTAAGAAACAGAGCAAACATGAAAACAAACAGAATCAAATCAAATCAAAGATACAGTTGGGTAAATTTCAGACACATTGGAAAAGCAGTTAATAAAAACCTGACTGTTGTATTTGAAGAGTCAATGGTAAAGTATGCGTCATTAACTAATTGTGTCGTAAAATCATATAGAGGAGTAACGGCTATGCAACTGAGTGAAAAACTTATCAAGGAAAAGGAGTCTAGAGAGCAACCTAAATCGGTTTTCTTACATGTTGGAACCAATGACTTGGGTAATGGTCAAAGTCCAGATGATGTAATGGGATCTGTAAAAGAAGTAATAAAGCAAACAAAAATACTACTTCCAAAATCTCGACTGTTTGTAAACAGTATAGTATTAAGTAGAGATATGCAACATAAAATCCTTCAACAAACAAATAAAAACATCAGATTGTTATGTCACCAGAATGGAGCAATTTATGTTGATTTGAGTAAACACATAGATGACTCTTGCCTCGCAAAGGATGGTTTACACCTAAATTGGAAAGGTACAAACATCTTGAGCCAAATAATAAGTAAAGTGGCATCTTTGAATTGTGACCTAACAACTTGTCCGGCGAAAAAGCCCACCTTGGAAACACCGAGCTATGACAAGGGCAACAGTATTTTGGTTGAAGAAGGCAACATGTAGAATGCAATAAAAGAGTATCGCAAGGGCAAACTAACTGCGTTTGCACATTGCATATCCGCTGACTTTGAGGATGACAGACACATGAGTGCCGGTGTTGCGGTCGTGTTCAAGGCGGAGTTTGGTAAACCCTCAGTCTCAGAATGCCTGAGTCAACATCTGTCATACCAAGAAAAAGGGAACGAAGCCTCAATTTATAGTTTAATTACCAAACAAAATTTCTATGGTAAACCCACAACACAAGATTACGACACAGCCTTTAAACACCTCACTGAAGATTTCAAAAAGAAGGGATTAAAACATGTCCTCCAATGGGGTGTGTGAGGGACAATATTAACTTATCACAGTTAGCTGTCAATTTAGTTAAATTTCAGAGTATCACAGGAGCTAAAGTTATTATGATAGTGTACAATTAAAAATCTTTTCGAGTGATAAGAAAGGGACTGCCACACCAAGTCTTCCTTCGAAGAATTAAGAAACTCTTACATATTGAAACCCTTCGTCATAGCAATCAAGTCACACACCACTGCAGCAAGAGTCAAGACCAAAATGTTAAAAAAATTACACTTAATTCTTTGGAAAAATACCCTCCTCTGCTTTTGCCTCGAACTACGGCTGCCAGAACCAATGTATCAACTATCAACGGAATATATGCCAACGGAAATGTACGAAGTTCTCTAAAGGACTGTTTATCTCAGTCCTGTACCAATCAGCACCCAAGTTAACACTAACAGCCAGATGCCTCACATTTAAACTACCCTTTAACACTCCCTCCACCCCCCAAGTAACTAAGCCAACAAAATCACTCAAAAGTACAATATTATATCAAAATATCATGGATTTAAAAACACGAATTGAAGCCTTGAAAATAACCTTGTCTGAACTGGATCCAGATATTTTGGTTTTGACAGAGCACAACATGACCGAAATTGAACTAGACAAATTAAAAATAAAAAATTGTTCAAGTGTTTCTAATTTCTCTCGCACCACCACTTCGGGAGGTGTATTAATTCTTAAAAGAGAGGGATTACATGGGAGGCACCTGGTTTCTCCTGATATCGATGGATTGTGTGAGGATAAATTCTTTGAATGTTGTGTAGAAAATTTAAGATAGCAAATTTTAGTTTTTTATTGGCAGGAGTGTATAGAAAACCACAGTTTAAAAATAGAGATTTTTGGATAGGCTAAGTTTCTTAATAGAATTCCTTTTAAGTAATGCAAAGTTTATAATAATTACTGGCGATTTTAACATTAATTTATTGGAAGATTCAATTTATTCAAAAGATTTATAAAACATACTTAATAGGTATGGAATGAATACCATGGTTGATTTTCCAACTCGTGTCACACAGACTTGTGAGTCCTGCCTTGATAATTTTGTTACTAACATCAATAAAAATTAACTAAAAATTTCTGGTTTGATAACATTGTTGTCAGACCATGGCGGACAAATTTTAGAACTTTTAAAACGTAAATTAGCAAATATCAATAATTTAACCTTTAAAGGATGAAACTTTTCATCTGACAATATAGAACTTTTTAAAAGTATGTTAGACAGAGATCACTGGCTATCGGTGTACTGTTCGCCAGTAAATGATAAGTATGACTGATTTGATAGTATATTTAAATTTTTGTTGATCTTTGTTTCCCTTCTGTTATTAAAAGGAAATGCTATAAAAAACAAACCTGGATAACCCAGGAGTTGAAATAGGAAAAAGAAAATATCATAAGATTAAGTCAGTTAGCCAGAGAAATAAAATGTAATGATCTTAGAAGTTAAAAATAAAGACAAGTTGTATAATGTGAAATTAGTAGAAGCCAAGAAAAACAATTTTGACACAAAAATTAGAGAATCTGATAATATATGTAAAACAACATAGGATATTGTAAATAGTGAAACAAAAAACAATTATAAAACTTATAAAGGTAATGTTATTTTAGAAGTTGGTGACTTAGTTGTAAAAGATCCATCAAGTATCAGTAATTTTTGTAATGACTATTTTGTTAATGAAATAAATCAAATACTTAAACAGCTTCCTCAGGTACAGCCAAAATCTAAAAATACTCATGACCATCAAAACCATACAAAAATTTACCTCCATCTGTAAATGAAATTGAAATAGTCCAAATTATTGATTCACTAAAAAATAAATGGTCAAGTCGTTATGATGAAGTACCGACTCGAATCATACAAATTATAAAATATCAGCTTGTATAAACCATTGTTACATCTTATAAATTCCTCTTTTATCACTGGTGTATTTCCAGGAAAGTTGAAGGTAACCAAAGTGATCCCGATTTATAAAAAGGGAAGCAGGTCTGAAGTTCAAAATTACCGTCCAGTTACAGTTTTACCATCAATCTCAAAATTGTTTGAAAAAGCAATGTACAACCGACTTTATACACATCTGAAAATAAACAACCTTTTAGATAATGAACAACATGGCTTTCGGAAAAATAAATCTACCACCACTGCTTTAGTTGACTTCACAGAACTGCTATTGGAATCAATTGACAAAAACAACAAAACAGTTGGAATTTTTATAGATTTATCAAAGGCTTTTGACAGCATATCTCATGAATTACTTCTTCAAAAATTGCAAAATTTGGGGATCCACAATTTTAATTTAAAATGGTTTGCCTCTTATCTTTCTGAAAGGCAGCAATATGTTGAGATTTCTCAGATAAAAAAAAAAACAATAAAACCCATAAATATCAATCAAATACTCAAGTAATAAAAAATGGAGTACCACAAGGTTCCATTTTAGGCCTACTGTTGTTTATTTGTTACATAAAAGAGATGCCTAAATGTTCAAGTGACCTTCAAAACATAAAAATCCAGCTTTATTTATATGCAGATGATTCAAATTTAATTGCATCAGCTAAGAGTGAAACTGATTTAGAAGTTGCAGCTTTCATTCAACTTTCAAAATTACAACACTTTTTTATTGAAAATAAATTTATCCTGAATACAGAAAAAACAAATTTTATGTCTTTTCATACTAAAAAAAAAACAGAAACCACCCAAATCCTTATTTTTGCTGACGCTAAAGAGTTGGATAAAGTGAATCTTACTAAATTCCTTGGGTTAACAGTAGATAAAAATCTCAGTTGGGATATGCATGTTGAAAGAATCATTAAAAGGATCAATTCTGGTGTTTTTGCTTTAAAGAAGATGTCCTTCCTTTGTAATTTATCTGTTTTAAAAACTATTTTTTATGCTCACATACAATCCCATAATGCATATGGAATAAGATACATGGAGGGACTTCGAGCCAAAATTTGAAAAAAGATTCTTGTCCTGCAAAAGAAAGCTATAAGAACAATGTTAAATCTTAAAACTGATGTATCCGTGAAACATCACTTTGTTGAGCTAAATAGTTTAACCATTCATAGTCTCTACATACTTGAGTGTATTATGCATTGTAAGACACACATTGGCCAATTCAAGAGTAACAATGATTTTCATTCATATAATACAAGAAACAAACATGATAAAATGTTACCACAGCATAGACTAAAATGTTTCACAAAAAAAACCTCCTATGCTGGAATACAATTTTTAAATTATGTCCCAAAGGAAAAAGATATTAAAGAATGGTAAATTCAAGAAGTCATTAAAGGAGTTCCTGATGCAGAATACAGAGATTTCTCAATAGATGAATTTTGCATGGACAATTTTGAAAAGAAATAGTAATTAAGTATTATTTAGACTAATCATTATTTATGTTTTGACACTATTTATTGTACCTTTGTGCAAGAGACGAATAAAGATATTTTGATTTGACTTGATTTGATTTGATACTATCGGAAATCTACTATCGACGAAAATTTATCGACTTATTCGCCAGTAATCTACTACTGTTGTCTCGTTGTCTGTGTTTATCCCGTGAATCGTGAATAGAAATCGAGTTGCAATATTGTATAAATTTGCGGTTGTTTACTATCAAAAACATTCGCTATCGCACATTTCTATTTATAAACCGTATTCATTCTGTTTGCTAAAATGATGTACGATAAACCTCCTATGCTGGAATACAATTTTTAAATTATGTCCCAAAGGAAAAAGATATTAAAGAATGGTAAATTCAAGAAGTCATTAAAGGAGTTCCTGATGCAGAATACAGAGATTTCTCAATAGATGAATTTTGCATGGACAATTTTGAAAAGAAATAGTAATTAAGTATTATTTAGACTAATCATTATTTATGTTTTGACACTATTTATTGTACCTTTGTGCAAGAGACGAATAAAGATATTTTGATTTGACTTGATTTGATTTGATACTATCGGAAATCTACTATCGACGAAAATTTATCGACTTATTCGCCAGTAATCTACTACTGTTGTCTCGTTATCTGTGTTTATCCCGTGAATCGTGAATAGAAATCGAGTTGCAATATTGTATAAATTTGCGGTTGTTTACTATCAAAAACATTCGCTATCGCACATTTCTATTTATAAACCGTATTCATTCTGTTTGCTAAAATGATGTACGATCCGGCCGTGTATCGTGATACGATACATGATTACACAAATATTGCATTGATGAATTGATACGAGTTACGTACCGAAAACAATCAAAGCGACAGGAATAATTGTGTCATGTTACCTTGAACAACGTCAAGAGTCAAAACGTTTATTTAATGGTCCAAACATATTTATTGTTTCGTTTCTACCTTTTTATCCCCAGATATACAGTCTATCCGAATAAGTCGGATTTGTACTAGACTTTATCGGATATCGATAAAGCCTTCGGATCGGATTCGGATATCCGAACCGATCTGAAACCGAACCTGCTTTTCGGATATCTGCACACCTCTACTATGCAATATCTCATAGTTTTTATCCTATCCACCAAAATGAGTATGTATCCTGAGCGAATTATTTACATTAATGAACTTTATTTTTCTCTATATATGAAAAGATTAAAATAGGTATTTTATCTGACAGGGGAGGGGGGATTATAGCAATAGATACTGGTACCCCCAATTATACAATTAACAACGAAGAAACAAAATATATGGTACACTCTTGCATGTCCTTGGAATTCAATATGCTGGACAGCTGGGCTGGATAGCAAAAATAACTGGCGTGTTGGGAAAAGGCACACCTTCACCTTCATCCTCATCTGTTCACTCAATTTAACTTTGTCAGTATGAGAAGAGAAACTACACATATTCACACATGATAATTCTTACCAAACTGACAAAGTTAATTAGGGTAACAATATGATTATATATAAGCCTACTACTAAAAGAATTTCTTGATTGTTGTTCAGCGATTTTCGACCCCTAAAGCAACATTTTGTAAACATGTTTGGTATCAACAAAAAGCTTTGGACGTGCCTTTTGGGGTATTGAAAAACCTCCACCTTTAGAGCTTCGTCCCATAGGCTTACAAAATTCCAATGTTAATCTTATGGAGTTATATTTTATTCAGTTAGTCAGCTGATTATGATGTAAATAAACTTTTAAAATGTATGGCTCTATGCCTGCTAAATTCCCGTGCGGAGAACAGGACATCAGCTTGTCAAGACTTAATAAAATAGTTCCAAAATTGGAACATAATCTTACATACCGGTAACTATGACTTACACATTCTCCTTTTCCTCATCTTCTTTGGCGGTGATGTCTCAACAATTGTGGTCTCTGAGTCGATGCCGTGTGAGAACTCTAGTTGGTCCTGTTGTGGTTCCTGCACCTCTATCAGAACTGTCCCCTCCTGACTACTGGGACCTGAAGTTGATAAAATATAATTAAATGCAACAACAAACAGTTGATAATATACATCAAATATATTAAACCTTTTATTTTGATAATTTATTTATTTGACTTCCAAATTTTTGTTAATGGTACAGAGCAATTTACAATAAATTCAAGACATAACAAACACAATAAATAAGAACAAATTATGAAGAAACGGATGGTGACTTAGTGAAGTAAAGTGCAAGCATGTATTATGCCAGTAATAATCTTATATATTAAAACACAAAATTAAAAATCTAACAAAAAGAACGTGCGAGACTTCCACTGGACCGATTTACACGCGGGTGGTGTCAAATGAAAGGAAATAACCCCCATATTTGCATATTCTGCCTTAAATGTTGGTATCTGTTCGATCACTATTTAAAAAACAAGATTAAAAGTTTTCTTATGGCAATTTATTTAACATGAGGTAAAATTTCAACTTTGCACTTCTTTTGGTCAGTTCACTTGAGGTTTCCACTGAACCGTTTTACACACAGTTTGTTTTAAATGAAAGATCAATCTCTCTATATTTGCACAATCTAATTATATTTTTTAAATAATTCATCTAGAATACAAAAAATAACTTTTTAAAACCTATTTATCACTATTTTTACTTTTTCTAACCAGCTAATTATTATTAAAACACGCATATTGTGTATCTGAGAACAGACAAAAGAGAATCAGCTGACTTAGAGAAAATCATAGTATCTTTCAACGACGCACCGCATATAATGCAATTACCGAAGTCGATTCCAGCTGGATCGAAGAAGAAGGTAATATTTTATTTCATATGTTGCAATAATTACGGTATTAACTGACACAATCTATAATGTATACATGAACCTTTATGCAGTGATATCCCATACATTTAGTAGTTTCGTCCCTTGACCTCAGAGTAAACAATAGCGCTGATGTCAATAGGCCTGTTATTTCTCCATGGATACACGAGGGGCGCCTAATTACACCCATCAAATGTCAAAATACCCCCGTCACAGCAAAGCTGCATACTCAGCGAATTTCCAATGAATATATAACATAACACATTAAAACACTTAACAGGATTTATAAGAAATGTATTCACAAACAAGCGATATTTAAAATATTAATTATTCTCCATAAGAATAACATTGGGGATGAGTATGCAGGTTTGCTGCAACAAGGCACACAAAATAATGGGTTTTTATGCAAATATCAATAGCACTCATCTTAGTGAAGTCACATACCAAGTTTCATCCATATACATTCATAAATAAGCGATATATAACATTTTAAGTATTTTCCATAAGAATAACATGGGGACCAAGTTCCTAGGTTTGCTGCTACAGGAACCATAGGCGAAAAATTGTTTTTTGTGCAAACAACAATAAACCACAACCAGATCAAGCCATATACCAAATTTCGCCAGTTTATTTTCATAAATAAGCGAGATATATAATTTTTCTTTTTCTCCATAAGAATAACATTAGACAACGTACTGTGTTTAGCACTTTCAATATCTCGGTAACCAATTGACCTAGAGCAATGATCAACATACCAAATTGTTTGTTTTTTTAAGCTGGATTCAATGGTATAATTAAAATTTGATTAAAATTAAAATTACATGTGAAAACCCCAAAAAACACATTTTTGGGGTACAAAACCCCCCAAAACCCCCCCTTAGGATGGTGCGATTCATCTGGTTTTCGAACTCGTTCAAATAAATAGTACTTTACACATTTGTACCAAATTTCATTAAGATCGGACGTTTTTACGAGAGTTATCGTGCTTACGGACACACATATATATATATAAATTTGAACAAATGGTGTTTTTGGCATCTGGGGACCTCAAAATGAAAAGTTTTCATGGTCTCGGGCTTAAGTCTTACCATGAGACCAACGGTAATAGCTTCTTCGCTATAGGGGAAATTCGCTAAAACGACGTTTATTTTGTAAAGAATAGCGTATCAGGTTATGTCTGTCATCCGTCATGAAAACCAAATCCAGCAATTTGCAAATGTTTTAGACCAGCCGACTGAATTGAATATATCCATAAATGCACTAAAACCAGTAGAATTAAGAATAATTTATGTGTCTCGGTTGTTTATAAATAAAAGCCGATCAAACACATAAGCATTATAAAGCTGATCAATAATTTAAGCAGTTAAACAATGTTTAATTTAATTACAATGACGATGAAAATATGGTGCGTACGATAACTATCGTGTTTACACAATACTGCAGATTGGATTGGTATTCATGTGACCTAACAGCTGTTTTACGAGGTTAGCTAGAAAAGCTTAAAAATATTGACAGCGCAGACCTTTCCGAAGTATATTCTATAAGGACCTTAGGATATTTTTACGATAATTATCTGCAGTCGTGGCTCTATATATGTTGTAGGGGCGGCGTTTGCTTTATAAAATACCTTTCTATAAGGCTGTCACTAATCTATATACTTAATACAATCAGGGTTTTCTCTGTTACATCTCTTTTTCACTTGTCCTACTTCACCGATTTTTACGATTGAGATGTCATTTTAAAGCTTATGATCTAGCGCACCGGCGAATGGTAATTAAAAAGGTAATTTCGTTTAGGGCTTCACCCCCCTAGCCATTGAATTATTTCTAGAGGACGCTTTCAAAGGTCCAGTGCTGACCAACTTTCCTTATAACAGTTTTAAATGTGATTTGTAATTTAACATCTGATTACCTTCAGATGAAATTTTAACCCTAGCAGTGGCCAACCATCGGATTTCGATGGTTTGCTATGTCGCCTTAGAGTGGCCACTGTCAGAATCCGATGGTTTAGGATCAAAAATTTTGTAATGTTAAAAAACCACTAATAATTACTACAAAAGTGAACAATATATATATATATATATATATATCTATATATATCTATATATATATATATATATATATATATATATATATATATAATTTGAAAGATCGTATCCTGAACTTTCTTTTATTAGGAGCCGACATAAATGAACAGTGTAGCAGCTGTTTAACATTGGCACAACGATTATAAATCAATTGAATTTGTCACGCTACGCGATTTCTGCAGCTGACGCTCAAACAACTTTTTTTAAATTACCCAGCTCGTGTAATTTTTATCGCGGGAAGCTGCGGTTGGTACCAATGTACTGCTAAACAGCTGTGCTACATTCTGGTATTGATTTTTAGAACGAACAGATCATATGATTTTATAAATAGGTGTTTTAGCGAATTTCCCCTATAGGGAAGAAGCTATTACCGTAGGTCTCATGGTAAGACTTAAGCCCGAGACCATGTTAACTTTTTGTTTTGAGGTCCCCAGATGCCAAAAACACTATTCGTTGAAATTTATATATATGTATATATATATATATCTATACAGGGTGAGTTTCTACTCGCAACATTAACTTCGCCAGTGAGTTCTCCTTACAAAAAGGAACAAAAATTGTCCTATGGAGCCATGTCCGATTCTCAACCGTTTGGCTGTATGGGGAATTTTGTATTTTTTCAAACTCACATGACTTGGTCTCATTAATTGAGCTATAAAATTGTAACCAGTCACTATAACCAATTTTAATTATTACCAGTAGGAAGAGCATTAAATTTGCAACAAATCTGAGGTTTAACGAAATAATAATTGATTGAAACACCAGGTAGTAACGCAAATTATGCAAAAAATACGTTTAAATAATGTTTTCATTGCAATTTTAATGCCCAATTTCATCACCTAAAAGTTATGCTGCGTGATGTCAAGTTAAATGAAAAACTTTCTTTTTTAATAACCTTTAAAATTATGTGCTATAATAAGGTGTTGAAAGAAAAAATACAGTATAAATACCTAAATATTTAATAAAAAACTTGTTTTCATTTATTATTTTGTTCTTTCAAAGTTACAATTTGCTGTATCTTTGAATGTTGTAAAATCAGCTGTAACTGTTAACAGAATGAATCAGCTGCTATTATTTTGTTTAGCTAATCAGCTGGTATGAACCAGCTGTTGAAAACATCCATTGTTGATTAAATTGTTGTTTTCATTTAGTGTATTACATGTTTATACATGTGTTTTTCGTATTGTGTGGATTTAGTATTTTACAATGGAACCTTTTTCTAATCAAGAATATGCTGACATACATTTAGTGTACGGATTCTGTTCCTGTAACGCGACTGAAAGCCGTCGCGAGTATAGTAGACGTTTTCCTAATAGAAGACTTCCTAATGTTAGAACCTTTATTAGGGTACATCGATGTTTGACCGAAAATGGAAAGTTTCCCACTAATGGGCGTTCAGTTGGCAACGTTGTGCAAGATGTTGGTGTGGAAGAAGCTGTGTTGGACTGCGTAGAAAGAGATCCAAGAACTAGTACTAGAGCTATTGCTAGAGAAGTGGGGGTGAGTCAGACGTTTGTTTCGAAACTTTTACGCAAAGAATGGCTACATCCTTACCATTTTACCAGTGTTCAAACTCTAGAGCCAAGGGATCCCCCTCAGAGGCTGCGGTTTTGTAGATGGATCCAACAGAATGATCGTGGTGATTTTTTAAAGAGAATTTTGTGGACGGATGAGTCTTCATTCACGCGAGATGGCGTTTTCAACTATCACAATGAGCATTATTATGACATTGAAAACCCACATCTTGCCCGAGAATCGAGCAGTCAGACTAGGTTTAAAGTAAATGTGTGGATTGGTCTGATTGGTAACCATCTTGTAGGTCCATATCTTGACCTACCTACGTCACTAAACGGCGTTCAGTACCTTCAATTCCTCCGAGATGATCTACAAGAGCTCCTTGAGGACTTGCCACTGAATTTGCGCGAGCAAATTATTTTTCAAGCAGATGGTGCACCCCCGCACTTTAGCCTTGATGTACGGGAGTACATCAATAGTACCTTTGTTATGTGGATTGGAAGAGGAGGGACTGTTTCTTCGCCTCCACGGTCGCCAGACCTAACTCCAATCGATTACTATGTATGGGGTTTTATCAAAGCAGTCTACCGTACCCCTGTACACTCTGCAGAAGAAGTGAGGCAGCGAATTGTGAGAGCAGCTAATCATCTTCGGGATGAAATAAACTTGAAGGCTTGTGTAAGAGAACTGAGGAAGAGGGTCCGTGCGTGCATCAATGCTAATGATGGACATTTTGAAAATTTATTAAAGTAACTTTGTTAACCAGCTGTACGTTGAAACGTACTTAAATTTGTTAATTTTTTTTTGTTTTTGTAAATAATAAACAAGGTTGTTATTAAATAATTTAGGTATTTATACTGTATTTTTTCTTTCAACACCTTATTATAGCACATAATTTTAAAGGTTATTAAAAAAGAAAGTTTTTCATTAAACTTGACATCACGCAGCATAACTTTTAGATGATGAAATGGGGCATTAAAATTGCAATGAAAACATTATTTATTTAAACGTATTTTTTGCATAATTTGCGTTACTACCTGGTGTTTTCAATCAATTATTATTTCGTTAAACATCAGATTTGTTGCAAATTTAATGCTCTTCCTATTGGTAATAATTAAAATTGGTTATAGTGACTGGTTACAATTTTATAGCTCAATTAATGAGACCAAGTCATGTGAGTTTGAAAAAATACAAAATTCCCCAATACAGCCAAACGGTTGAGAATCGGACATGGCTCCATAGGACAATTTTTCCTGTATATATATCTATATATATATATATATATGTCCGTTAACACGATAACTTGAGTAAAAAAGTCCCGATTTTGATGAAATTTGGCTCAAATGTGTAAAATGACATTCATGACTTTAAGTTCGAAAACCAGAGAAATCGGACCATGGGAAGGGGGGTTTATGGGGGTTTTAAATTTTCCAAAAATCAGTTTTTTGCATTTTTCACCCTACAATTTTTAAAAAACTTAATTTTGGTTTTGACCATGTTATAGAGCTTAAAAAAAACAAATAATTTAGTATTCTGAATTATTAACCTAGGTTAAGTGGTTGCGGAGAAAATCCAAAAAAACCTCCTCATAAAATCTCCCATGTTAATCTTATGGGAAAAAGGTTTTTGGCTTTTCCTCACTTTATTTTAATGTAAACTTCACATTTGCTTTTACCAATCTGTTCAGTTCCACAAAACAATCATTTTGGTGTTTAAATTGTGATTCTACGCCTAACCGTTGCAGAGATATTCAAAGTGCTAAACACAGTACGTTGTCCAATGTTATCCTTATGGAGAATAAATAAAATTTGATATCTCGATTATTTATGAATGTATGTTGATGAAACTTGGTATGTGGCTTCACGTAGTACTGGTATATTGATATTTGCACAAAAAAATGATTTTTTGTTGATTATTCCCGTAGCAGCAAACCTGCGTACTCAGCCCCCATGTTATTCTTATGGAGAATAAGTAAAATATAATGACTCCCTTAATTAAGAACATAAATTAATGAAACTTGGTATGTAGCTTCACTTGGTTGAGTTCTATTGATAATTATATAAAACCCCATTTTTCTGTTCCTTGTTGCAGCAAACCTGCTTTCTCAACCCTCATGTTATTCTTATGGAGAAAAACTAGAATGTTATATAGCGCTTGTTTATGATTGAATATTGATGAAACTTAGTATGTGGCTTCGCCTAGTTAAATTCTATTTATATTTGCATAAAAACCAATTGTTTCTGTTCCTTGTTTCAGCAAACCTACGTACTCATTACCAATGTTATTCTTATGGAGAATAATTAAAATCGCTTATATGTGAATATATTTTTATGAAACTTGGTTTGCGGCTTTATGTGGTATTAAGACATATATTATACATTGGAAATTCGCTGAGTACGCAGGTTTGCTGCGATGGGGGTATTTTGTTTCCTTGTGGAATGGCTAACCATCGGAACCAGATGGTTTGGAAAATTGGATTTTATGCAGTGTAAGTTATAGTTAAATAATATGTAATTTTGAAGAGGAAGAAATGTAGAATAATTTAGTTTTGCCGTTCTCAGCACTGCTTGCAGTATAATGACAGCCTTCACAAATATATTTCGTCATATTTTTCCAGTCATTCCCGTTTGCGCTAGGCCATCTTGGAATATATCTCAGTTCGTGTTTGTAATTTTTTATCCGTGAATTATTACTACATCCTTCATTATTTCGGAGTTTTAGTGTTAGTGAAATGTTTGTGTGTACAGTCAACTCCCGATTATCCGGGAGCGGGTTAATCGGGTTGTGGTTTAACCGGGGTCACGAAAGGTTTATTTTTATTATTTTTAATGCCCTTCTAAACATAAATAGAGCAATAATAACAATTTATTTTGCTAAATAATCTCCAGAATCTTCTTTAATTTACTTTGTTTATGAGAATTAATACTATACAAACAATTTAGTAACCACGAGAGTCTGTCAATTCGCTAATGAGCCATGGGTGCGTGATGGGGAGCGATGACCTTGACACTGCACGGACGGTCAGACTCGGACGTCAAAACAAATAGAAACATCTCAAAACAATCACCCTTCCCGCCACTGTTCACCCTCAGCGACGGACGGACAGATAGACGGTCGGACGCGGACGTCTAAAAATAGAAACATCTAAAACAATCACCATTCCCGCTGTTGTTTACTCTCATTGGATTTTTCCCCCAGAGCGGAATTAATTAGCATACAGTACTGTTCGGTATAGTTTCTAGTTCGGTGTTTGGAGATTTTTAACCTATTAAATATCATTTGGCGTTTTGGATAGTATTTACTACTATCAACCATTGCTAGTATTAATTATTATTATCTTGATTGTTTGTAGATGTTATCACAATTTAAAGATTTTCAAAAGTATTTAATCTATATAAATATATCTTAAATAACATTAAAAACAATTTTGTAGTATAAAAATGTTGATAAACCTTTATTATATTTGTAATATTCAATTTATTAAATCCCTTTGTTTTAACCGTGGTTTTGGGTTATCCGTGACACTCCAACCAGTCATTACCCCGGATAATCGGGAGTTGACTATATAACAGTAGTCTTAATGCATTATATTATGCATAAATATTACTGAAGTGTGAGAAATAGTGTTTATAAAAAGTGTTCTGTTTTGTTTACATAACAATGTTGACATTATTACATAACACATATAAAAAAAATAATTTACCCTAAGTGTTGGTATACATTTTTATGTAGGTAATTGAATATACTACAACATGTTTATATTGGTTTTGGGGAAGTGAATTTGAAGAAAAAGTTATATACTAAATACTGTGCAATTTATTTATTCCAAATACCCAAAAATATCAAAACATTCTTTTATTTACAAATATTTATACGCGATAATCAATTTTGACTATCAACTTTATGACTTTTTTAGATTCCTTATTTCATTAGCTTTACAAAGATGTATATACCATTATTAGTATATGTATATATTTCATAACATTTTTACAACACAAACAAACACTGTACAGTTTATACTTTTTTCGGTCTTCCGTTTATTATAATATTATGCCCCTAACACTTTGCCTATAAAAAAAACCCTTTCCCCAACTTGTTATATTTCTATGTAGAGAATTGAATTTACTACAAAATGTATATAATGAATTTTCCATAAAAAATCTGTAGAAAAAATTTTACCAAGGCTGCTTTTGAAATTTTAAAAAACATTTTATAATTTTGTTATCTTTTCACTTTACTGAACAAATTACCTTCTAGATCTTTTTTATTTTACATATTGTAAATTAGTATTTTTATTTATCTAAAAATTGTCTTAAACATTTATTTTATTTTTATTTTCATATGATGAGGTTTTTCTTGAATGTTTAATGTTTTTTTTAGCTACGATGTAACTTTTGAAAGGTAAAAGGGTATTTCATTATTCGTTATGCCTCGGAGACGAGCTTTGAACCCTAAAACAGAAAGAAGAAGAAGGCAAAGAGGAAACCGAGTAGACGAGATTAGGGAAAACATGCGTAACCTTTGGCAAGAACAGAGAACTGACGAAAGACAAAGACTGATTGAACAGAGGGAAACTGTACCACCTATATACTTGCAGCCATGGTGTAAGTGATAAGGTGTGCTATTGCGCATGTCACACTGCAAGCGGCCCGGCATTACGTCATCTTGGGGGCAGAATACGGCGCGCATACATTCATCAGATTGACGCAACGTCAAATAACTAGTGATTTAAGTAACTTAGGCATGACGAATATTTCTGGAATTTTGTACAATTGTTATACATTAAAAAAGGCAGGTCATGATGCAAAAATAATTCCGTTTTATTATTTTTTCAGTGAGATATAATTAAATGAAAATTATATTATTAGTTTCCGAACAAGAAAAAGTTAGTCGGCTACCAAATCACGTATTGTTCGGTCAGAGGTTTCAGACCTGTGAGAAAGTTTTAGAAGAGGGATCAAATTGTACAACAACGAAAACCAGATTTTGCTAGAGCATTTCCTTTCCGAACAGTAACAGTAACAGGAAACTGTAAAATCTAACATTTTCAGGCAAACTCTTACTTTTCCAGCTATTATTGCAGCCGTAAACTGCGCAGCTAGGCATTTTAAAACTATAAACACAGACGGTGAGTACGCCGTGAACATCTTTACCAGACTAACATCAACTGATACTGACTTTAGTAAGACAGACCCTAGTCCTGCGCGACTCCGTGTCTCGCCACACCGCAGCGATAGGCGACGGACGGGTCAAGATGACGACGCGACAGATGTAAAGAGATAGTATAACATAATTTTCGTTCCTTTATCCTTTTGGTTCATTTTTAATACTCTAGAGGATCTTTTATTTAAGTAATGTAACAACACCGGATGCTTTTCCGGCACTGTCCGGGCCGGTCCAACAATAGTTATTAAATTACATATTCCTGCTGTCTAAGACGATTAAGTGTTAACAAAGTTTAACATTTTTACATAATTTTTCGGGGTTTATTATACTAAAACACATTTTTCAAATAAATTGTATGCAAAAAAGAAATTGTTTTCAAATTTAAAACGTATTTCAAACAGTAAATCTATATACATAATAATGATTCACGAAGACGCAGGAAATTTACTACTATTGTGGTATTTTCTCTCAAGAAAAGCTAAATTTCAATTAATACATTCGACCTACATGTTTTTGAGTTTGAAGTTCGCTGTAAAGTTATGAACAAACTGTTTTGTTACTGTTGAAATATACTAAGGTATAGCCACCGTGTGCGACACAACTAATGAGATCCGCTGCCTCGTGGGGACTGGGGCTGAGCGCGCGTGGTCTGAAATTACTCAATACACTAGAAGTACGCTCTTATATCGCGTATACGGATTGAGTGATCGCGTAAAAAAAAAAAAAATGTTTCAATTGACAATATACCTCATGGGCCCTCCATTATAACTGCAGCTTGACAATGACATACAAATCCAGAACATGACAAACAATGAGGCCTGAAACCTGTCAATCAGTCAAACAAAGTGCATATGAAGTAGTTACTCACCCCTCAGTCTCACTAAGGGCTGTATCATCTAGGCCCTCATAATAATATTAGCTGAAGATTTTGATAAAATGTAATATGTTGGCGGCAATAAAGGTCCCCAATCAGTGAGAGCACGTGGTTTAAAAGTAGTTATTTACACTTTGGTTCCACTGGAGGACCCATCAGGATATTTATTTTATTGTAGCTTAATATTGCTGTAAAAATCTATAAATATAAATACAGAACTTGATGAACAATACGTTTTAAAATCAGTCAATTGGTTTTGAATGCCTAAATATTTTAAACTCTAATCCAGAGGTTTTAATGTAACACATTAACCTTACTGGGGGGAGGGGGGCTGTGCCCCCCAGGCCTCCCATTGTTATTGTAGCTTTATATGGTTGTTCAAATACATAGGCAACCTATAAATGCAGAACTTAAAAAACAATAAGGCTTAAATCATTCAATTTGTTTTTAAGAAGAATAAATTGCCTCATTTTAAAAAGAAAAGAAAAGTAGTACCTTATGTTAAATATAATCTAGGAAGAAATTAAAACTCTTTGACCCACTTCTTAGAATCCACGAGTCATTTGTGTCAAGGTCCAAGATTTTGTATACATCTTAATATATAAATACCCCCGTAGCAGCAAACCTGCGTACTCAGCAAATTTCCAATGCATAAATATGCATATATATGTATCTTAATGCCACATAAAGCCACATATCAAGTTTCATCAATATACATTCATAAATAAACGATTTATGACATTTTAATTATTCTCCATAAGAATAACATGGCAGCTGAGTGTGCAGGTTTGCTGAAGCAAGGAACTCCAAAAATGGGGTTTTACACAAATATCAATATAACTCAAGTAGGTAAAGCCACATACTAAATGTGAATAATTTATGTTCATAATTAAGGGAGATAACATGTTACTTATTCTCCATAAGAATAACATGGGACTGAGTACACAGGTTTGCTGCTACAGGAACTATCGGTCGAAAAATGTTTTTTAGTGCAAATATCAATAGACCACAACGATATGAAGTAATATACCAAGTTTCATCAGCAAAAGTATATAAATAAGCTAGATATACAATTTATCTTATTCTCCGTAAGAATAACATTGGACAACATACTGGGTTTAGCACTTTCGATATCTCTGTAACCATTTGGCGTAGAGCAATGATCAAAACACTAAATTGTGTGTCTTTCTAAGCTGATTCCAATGGAAAAAAAAACTAAAATTTGACTTTTTCAACAATTATATGTAAAAAGCTCAAAAAACCCACTTTTGGGATACAAACCCCCCCCCAAAATACCTCTTCGGATAGGTCGATCCGTCTGGTTTTCGAACTTAGTCATAAATGCTGCTTTACACGTTTATACCAAATTTTGTCAAAATTGGATTAATTTTACTGATTATTTTATTTGGATTATTTATATATATATGTGTGTGTGTGTGTGTGTGTGTGTCCGTGAGTACGATAACTGTCGTAAAATTAATCCAATTTTGACAAAATTTGGTATAAACGTGTAAAGCAGCATTTATGACTTTAAGTTCGAAAACCAGACGGATCGACCTATCCGAAGAGGTATTTTGGGGGGGGGGGTTTGTATCCCAAAAGTGGGTTTTTTGAGCTTTTTACATATAATTGTTGAAAAAGTCAAATTATATAACAGTACAGTTATAACAGTATATTCTTATTATACAGTTCTAAGTCAAAATTGGATTAATTTTACGACAGTTATCGTACTCACGGACACACACACATATATATATATATATATATATATATATATATATGTGTGTGTGTGTGTCCGTGAGTACGATAACTGTCGTAAAATTAATCCAATTTTGACTTAGAACTGTATATAGGCCTATATATATATATATATATATATATATATATATATATATATATATATATATATATATATATATAGGCCTATATACAGTTTTTGAAAGAATGGTGTTTTTGGCATCTGGGGACCTCAAAATGAAAAGTTATCATATCATGGTCATGGGCCTAGGTCTTGCCATGTCGACTACGGTAATAGCTTCTTCCCTATATGGGAAATTTGCAGAAATGGATCCCTATTTCCCTTGGTCACGCCATTACTTGAGAATTAGTGGACCAAATTGAATAATTATTTCTTGTTGAGTTCGTTTATGTCAGGACAAGGTTCTTATAAAAGACAATTTTTAATCTGACCTAAGAGCTCTGCCCCACAGGCCTTCAAAGTTTGTATTGATTTTATCTAAGTTCAGTTAGTTACACCAAGCAGCTGTAAACATACTTGAAAGGCATATACATATGTTGATTATAGAAATAAAAAGCTACTTGAATGGAAACTCTCATTTTGGAAATAAAAAGAGTACTTGAATGGCAACTCAAACTCTTTTTTAGCGAATTTCCCCTATAGGGAAGAAGCTATTACCGTAGTCGGCATGGTAAGACCTAGGCCCGGGACCATGATAACTTTTCATTTTGAGGTATATATATATATATGTATATATGTATATATATATATATATATATATATATGTGTCCGTGAGCACGATAACTCTCGTAAAAATGATCCGATTTTGATGAAATTTGGTATAAACGTGTAAAGCAACATTTATGACTAAGTTCGAAAACCAGCCAGATCGCTCTATCCGAAGGGGTATTTTTGGGGGGTTTTGTACCCCAAAAATGGGTTTTAGCGAATTTCCCCTATAGGGAAGAAGCTATTACCGTAGTCGGCGTGGTAAGACCTAGACCCGGGACCATGGTAACTTTTCGTTTTGAGGTCCCCAGACCCCAAAAACACCATTCGTTCGAAACTGTATATATATATATATATATGTGTGTCCGTGGGTGCGATAACTCTCGTAAAAAAGGTCCGATTTTTGATGAAATTTGGTACAAACGTGTAAAGCAGCATTTATGACTTTAAGTTTGAAAACCAGACGGATCGAGCTATCCGAAAGGGCATTTTGGGGGGTTTTGTACCCCAAAAATGGGTTTTTTGAGTTTTTACATACAATTTTTGAAAAAGTAAAATTTTATTTTTACCATTGGAATCAGCTTAAAAAGACGCACAATTTGATGTTTTAATCATTGCTCTACGTCAATTGGTTACTGAGATATTGAAAGTGCCTAACACAGTACGTTGTTCAATGTTATTCTTATGGAGGTAAGAAAAATTGTATATCTCGCTTATATATCAACTTATCCTGACGAAACTTGGTATATTGCTTCATTTCATTGTGGTCTATTGATATTTGCACAAAAATCCATTTTTTGGCCGATAGTTCCCGTAGCAGCAAACCTACATACTCAGCCCCATGTTATTCTTATGGAGAATAATTAACGTCTTATCTCCTTTAATTATGAACATAAATTAATAGAACTTAGTATGTGGCTTTACCTAGTTGAGTTATATTGATATTTGTACAAAAGCCCATTTTTAGTGTTCCTTATTTCAGCAAACCTGCATACTCAGCCGCCATGTTATTCTTATGGAAAATAATTAAAATGTAAAAA
Organism: Allygus modestus; assembly: GCA_963675035.1. Taxonomy (NCBI): domain Eukaryota; kingdom Metazoa; phylum Arthropoda; class Insecta; order Hemiptera; family Cicadellidae; genus Allygus; species Allygus modestus. Next base: position 322,063,062 of record OY776111.1, read on the forward strand.
TCGTTTATTTATGAATGTATATTGATGATACTTGGTATGTGGCTTTATGTGGTATTAATATAAATTAATATGCATTGGAAATTCGCTGAGTATGCAGGTTTGCTGCTACGGGGGTATTTTGAATTTTTTACATGTAATTTTTGAAAAATCAAATTTTAGTTTTTATCATTGGATTCAGCTTAAAAAAACACACAATTTGGTATTTTCATCATTTCTCTACGTCAATTGGTTACCGAGATATTGAAAGTGCTAAACACAGTACGTTGTCTAATGTTATTCTTATGGAGGAAAAAAAATGTATATCTCGCTTATTTATGAACGTATACTGACGAAACTTGGTATATGGCTTCATCTGGTTGTGGTATATTGATATTTGCTCAAAAAAATTTTGTTTGCCAAAGGCACCCGTAGCAGCAAACCTGCGTAATCAGCCCCATGTTATTCTTATGGATAATAATTAAATGCCATATCTCCCTTAATTATGAACATAAATTAATCAAATCTGGTATATGACTTCACCTAGTTGAGTTATATTGATATTAGCATAAAAATTCATATTTTGTTTTCCTTGTTGCAGCAAACCTGCGTACTCAGCCCCAATGTTTTTCTTATGGAGAATAATTAAAATTGTAATATCGCTCATTTGTGAATATATTTTTATGAAACTTGGTAAGTGGCTTTATGTAGTATTCATGAACGGGTTAAAGGAAAGGATCCGAATATTTTCTTTCATTAGATCGTTAAGAATAAGTATAGCCTATTAACGTTTGTTAAATAGCCAAAATTACCCGTCACGAATAAACACACCAGATTGGAGAGAGGATTCTCTTGACTAATGCAGGGTGGTGTGAACTTTAAAATTCCATGAGAACGGAAGGGTACACTTTCATAAACGGAACAATACACAAAGCCGAATAAATTTATCGATATATTGATTAGATCGACTGTAAAATATTTTATCATCTGTATGTTAGTTATTACGTAATATTTGTTTTTTAGTTTTTTTATCAAATAAACTTAAAATAAAAATGAAATAAACCTTACCTGCATAAACAAAATAATTGATTTACAAAACATAAAACTAAAAAACAAACAAATTTAAAAGGTTTCTAGGAAATAACTTTCTGGTATTACAGCAGCATGTAAAAAGAACATACGATTTCCATAGATCCGTTAAAAGGTTGCTCCCGAGAATACATATTTAAGTATTATTGGAATCAACGTTTCTTACCTGGAAAAATTTCCAGACAATATCTTCCACATCTTTGAGACCGAACATAACCGAATAACCTAAATAATAGCTATACCGTATCGAACAATTTCATTTTGTTTTAGCGAATTTCCCCTATTAGTCCAGGAGCTGAGGGGGTTTGAGCATGCATAAAAGTATAACGCAATATTTTTGCAGATTGTTGTATTATGGACTTTGGTGATACCGGAAACGCATGTCGTCACTTTCCCAGGTGGTCGATAACTTGGGGGGAGGGGGGCAAAGATGGCGGGGGGCACTACGCGTTAAAACGCCGATATCTCGAAAATGGTAAAAGATAGAACATCGGTTAAACCGTTGTTATTTTTGTAAAAATATGGGCAATAAAAAAGATTATCTGGTCTGAAGTCGTATCTCCATTAATAAAAGAGTTATGGAATAAAACATGAGAAAATGGGATATTTAGGTTGATTTTTTTAACGACTTTAGATTAAGTTTATAAGTATTGCATGCAAGTATAACCAAATATAATTACGTATTATTGTTATATGTAGTGTTTTGATACCGGAAACGCATGTCTTCACTTTCTCAGGTGGTCGACGACATGAGGGGAGGGGGGCAAACATGGCGCGAAGCGCAATGCATTAAAACGACTCTTATCTCGTCAAGGGAATGAGATAGAACAACGGAGAAAACGCCATTTTAATCACAATAATTAGTACAATAAAAAAGGTTATGTGGTCAAAGGTTGTATATCCTGTAATAAACGAGTTATAACAATCATGCATTTCAAAAATTAGTGTTATTATCATGATTTTTAACGAACAACACGATTTATTTTTATATTGTCGGTTGAAATTAATAATAACGGCAACCACTGTATACTAGATACATTTTAGAACACTAATAGAGTGTATTAATGCATAAATGGTGTCTTAACATGTAAAACAAGTTATGTTAGTTACGCCCAGTAAGTGAGATCGCTGCACCATAGGGAGATAAATGGTAATAACTACTTATACGAATAACATTTTAATTTTAATCGTAATATTATATGAACTTACATTTTTTATTACGTGACTTTATGTAGAACAAACAGTGTCTAAATCTAAAGAATTGTATACAAACTTTGATGTTTAATACCTTTGTTAAGAGCTAAAATGAACTTGGTAATTGGCGACGATTGCTTATATACCCTTACTTGGTTTGAGTCTATGTTCTTATCAAAAACCATTTTCTTCTGTTTATTAATAAATTCTTCTTTTGACCTTAAATGAAAAACAACACGTAAATTCCTTCGCAACTTTTATATAAAAAGTATATCCATGTTTAATTTTGTATATCGTTAAAATAGCCACAGCTGATTAATTGGAATTTTTACATTTCCATTTCCGGTGAAATTTTTTAGTCATAAGTTGCAATACCCTTAAATATAATACAATTTGTTTCGCTATAATTAAGATCAATGACAGGCACACACTTGGTGTTTGCAATTTTGGGGTTTTGATATCTCTGAGGCAAATTAAAAAAAAAAATATTATCAAAACATATGAAAATATTACTTGCCACAAATTTTTTAAAAAACATGATAAGCTTAATCCATGGTTTAGATATGAGGATATGCGATAACTTTTACTTCGGTTATGACTAATTAGACTTTCAATTAAGATAGATACTTACATTTATAATTTATTTTCTGCTAAGCATGCGGTAACATCCTGTAGTAACCTTTGATTTTTCCTTCTTAAACTTCGTCAAATAGATCATTTTGAACATTCTTGCAAGATTCCTGCAAGTACAATACGAACAGCAAGATATCCCATTGCCAATACATATGCAACTTTTACTTGAACAGTTTCGACATTTGCAAGGCTTGATAAGTGATTCTGGTAACGGAGACTTCAGCATTAACTTGGGACGAAGTTTTTTTTCGTACACGTAATAACAAATGTAAGTTCATATAATATTACGATTAAAATTAAAATGTTATTCGTATAAGTAGTTATTACCTTTTATCTCCCTATGGTGCAGCGATCTCACTTACTGGGCGTAACTAACATAACTTGTTTTACATTTTAAGACACCATTTATGCATTAATACACTCTATTAGTGTTCTAAAATGTATCTAGTATACAGTGGTTGCCGTTATTATTAATTTCAACCGACAATATAAAAATAAATCGTGTTGTTCGTTAAAAATCATGATAATAACACTAATATTTGAAATACATGATTGTTATTACTCGTTTATTACAGGATATACGACCTTGGACCACATAACTTTTTTATTGTACTAATTATTGTGATTAAAATGGCGTTTTCTCCGTTGTTCTATCTCATTCCGTTGACGAGATAGTCGTTTTAATGCATTGCGCTTCGCGCCATGTTTGCCCCCCTCCCCTCATGTCGTCGACCACCTGAAAAAGTGACGACATGCGTTTTCGGTATCAAAACACTACATATAACAATAATACGTAATTGTATTTGGTTATACTTGCATGCAATACTTATAAACTTAATCTAAAGTCGTTAAAAAAATCAACCTAAATATCCCATTTTCTCATGTTTTATTCCATAACTCTTTTATTAATAGAGATACGACTTCAGATCAAATGACCTTTTTTATTGCCCATATTTTTACAAAAAGAACAACGGTTTAACCGATGTTCCATCTTTTACCGTTTTCGAGATATCGGCGTTTTAACGCGTAGCGCCCCCCGCCATCTTTGCCCCCCTCCCCCCAAGTTATCGACCACATGGGAAAGTGACGACATGCGTTTCCGGTATCACCAAGGTCCATATTACAACAATCTGCAAAAATATTGCGCTATACTTTTATGCATGCTCAAACCCCCTCAGCTCCTGGACTATATAGGGAAGAAGCTATTACCGTAGTCGGCATGGTAAGATCTAGGCCCGGGACCATGATAACTTTTCGTTTTGAGGTCCCCAGACCCCAAAAACACCATTTGTTCGTAATATATATATATATATGTGTCCGTGAGCACGATAACTCTCGTAATAATTATACGATTTTGATGAAATTTGGTATAATCGTGTAAAGCAGCATTTATGACTTAAAGTTCGAAAGCCAGACAGATCGACCAATCCGAAGGGGTATTTTGGGGGGGTTTTGTACCCCAAAAATGGGGTTTTTGCGTTTTTTACATATCATTTTGGAAAACGTCAAATTTTAGTTTTTTTTTTAATCAGCTTAAAAAGACGCACAATTTGGTGTTTTGATCATTTCTCTATGTCAAATGGTTACAGAGATATTGAAAGTGCTAAACACAGTACGTTGTCCAATGTTATTCTTATGGAGAATAAGAAAAATTGTATATCTCGCTTATTTATCAACTTATCCTGATGAAACTTGATATATTGCTTCATATCGCTGTGGTCTATTGATATTTGCACTAAAAACACTTTTTGGCTGATAGTTCCCGTAGCAGCAAACCTGCGTACTCAGCCCCATGTTATTCTTATAGAGAATAAGTAACGTGTTATCTCCCTTAATTATGAAAATAAATAAATAAAATTTGGTATGTGGCTTTACCTTCTCGAGTTATATTGATATTTGTATAAAACCCCGTTTTTTGTGTTCCTTGCTTCAGCAACCCTTGCATACTCAGCCGTCATGTTGTTCTTATGTAAAATAATTAAAATGTCATATAAATCGTTTATTTATGAATGTATATTGATGAAACTTGGTATGTGGATTTATGTGGTATTAAGATACATATATATGCATCGGAAATTCGCTGAGTACGCAGGTTTGCTGCTACGGGGGTATTTTATATGATCGCTCCATCATTTATGAATGTGTACCCGAATGAAAAGTTTCTGATAAACACAGAACCTTATTTGTGAATGCTACAGTAAAAATCTTTCAGAAAAAATAATATAGGCTATGAATAAGTTATTGGTCCAATACTTTCTATTTCAACCGGTTATGAATATGCAACAGTTAAAACTGTTAACACACTGTGTTGGTCAGGATAAGATTAACGCGGTTTAATTATAGAGCTTTGTCACTTTTGTTAAAAAAGTGAAACCTCACTGGAAAACATCTAGCCAAAGAATAATAAAGACTAATATAAGTTGTGAAGAGGGGATTTGATTGGTTAACATATTTGTTGCCATGAAGATCGGAGGGTATAGAGCGTCAAAATGGCGATCAGCATGTAAGCACAGTTTTTTACCCCAGACGAGACCTCTATAGATATATACCTCGTTGGATACGATAGGATTTGTTATTTAAAAACAACATAAGATAACCTAACCTAACACACTGTACAAGATGGGTGGTAAAAAAAAAAATACCATTTCAACATCGGAGGTCACTCTTATCACTGACTTTGGCAAAAAATCAATTCCTAGGTTCTAAAATATAGAAAAAATAGCTAGGATAAACTGGAAAATACCTGAAACTCATTCCGTTAATATCAAAATAAAATTATGGCCCCTATATAGTCCTGACACAGACTTGCTTGCTACATTGAGAAATACACCCGCTATTGGCTAAATACACGGCTAATTCATGTACTTCAGAACTTGACGTTAAATTAAAACATATTGTCAATATTAGCAAAATATGTACATACCACTAACTGTTTGTACGTTGTCTTCAGTTCCTCAATTGATAATCATCAAAAGTCCACATTTCTGATCCCAGTCATGGCCATGACGCCTCTAGCTTCCATGAAAAAAAACCCTAAGTGCGAGGCCTTTGTAGGCGCGAGGCCTTCGTAGGCGCGAGGCTCTTGTGCGGCTGCATCTGTCGCGCCGCCCTAAGGACGGCACTGGGTCCTTATCACGATAAGTAGATACCTTGGGTTAGGTAAGGTGTATGAGGTGGTGTGGTCTGTCGGATTCATTTTAGTATGTTTGGCCATTCCAAGTAGGTCTACAGCTTACCTCAGCAAACTTCTCACAAAAAGCGAGTGGACATATGTGAGATTTTGTAAATCCCAAATATAGTCTAAGCTAGTCCTCTTATAAAATCCTACCTAATAGACAACCCAGGCCTATATATGGATACTTACAGCAAGGCTAAAATTAGAATGTGATGGTTGACAAACAATAGCATTGGCCTACCGTATCTGCATTATATGAAAGTTAAATAGGTATGGTAACTTAGTCTTAAAGAATACCATTTAATCTTCATATATTATTAAAACGTTGTAGACAGTATTTCATGTATATTGACAGCATCAGAAGTTTGTTTTTAGTCACATCTTTCTTATATAGGCTACATGTTACTTATGAATAAAACTGTAGGCTATAGGCCTAAACCAAAACCTCAGGTCTAAAGTTATTCCCACAGATTATTTAACCAGTAATGGAATAATGTTGTCATTCTCGCCGATGTCACTTTTATCGTGTTAAATCCAACTAAACAAACCACAGTCTTATTTACAGATATGTATGAAACTACCATGGAAACGTAACCATAACTCAGAAGGTTTACATTTGATTACCGGTATTCTTACAATGTAAATTAAAATATTATTATTGAGCATGAAGAACGTCACGTTTATAGTTTATGATTTTCGAACAAGATGTAAGAACAAATTATCAAAAAATAAACTTCTAGTTCGTTATCGTAACCTCAAAAAAGTAATGCCAAACATCAAGATGACAGCAACTAAAGAATTTTGACTGTTCTAAAGAGCCTGTGTACGGTGTGCCACTAAGGTCAAAAGTGGTAGGGTAACTTACTGAAGAATGTTAAAATAATTATTAAAATGTAATAATAATTCGACAATCTCCGGTATAGTTTATCAGAATCATTAAATCGTCAAAACGTTATCCTTAAAAATTTCATGACAATCCATCCACCGGTGGAAATGGAGAGCGTATCAGGAATTAGATTTTTAGACTGAGGTATAAGGATTTTCGCTTCGCTTCAATCCAATAAGATAACTTTATATATGAAATTATAAGGTTTCCACCAAACTACATAACTTAGGTAGGTACCGGTAAACATAATTCTCTCCCCTTTCTGCTTGTGGATATTACGTGATAGGTAATATTAACAGCTTGACCAACCTTAATATTTTCACATTAGGGCCTAACTAAGTAAGCAAATAATCTGTTGATAGCGATATTGTAATATGGCAATACAAAATGTATTGACACCAAAAGTTCTACTGCCGTTGTTTATTGTGAGGTCTGTATTTGAGTTTTAAGTTTTTTTTTTTACCTCATGTACATTTTAGACAATCACTTAACTTATCTGTTAGTTTATTTATTTGAAATCAGCAAGTATGTTTACCTACAGACATGATTGATTGGTGAGATTTACATGGTTGCTTATTAGTACGTTAACTACCTTGGGTTGGGTAATGTTTATAAGACAATGTGTTGTGGTAGGTTGATTTTAGTATGTTTAGCCATTCCAAGTACAATTAGCCTCGGCAAACTTAAGTTTACCACAAAAAGCAAGTGGACATTGGTGGCATTTAGTAACTCACAAATGTAAATATAAGCTAGATCTATCATAACATTCCCCTGTATAGACTACCAAGACCTACTTATGGTTAGAATGAATTTACAGCAAAGCTAAAATTAAAATATATTTATGAAGATTTACCAACTTGACGGTTGGAAAACAACAATAGCATTGGCCTAAATTAACCTATATGAAAGGTAAATACTTAGTCAAAGGGTACTGTCTGTTATGACAATTCAAACGTAAGTTTATTAATAACATAAAAAGTTAGTTTTTAGTCACACCTTGTATTATAATCATCCATGTTATGGCTAAAACTATAGGCTAATATACAAAACCTGAGTATTATTCGAACACAAACTATCTGCAAAAGAACACAGATACAAAACCACCAAAGATGTATTGTTGTGTTTAGTAGTGCTGAATAATCTTGGCATTCTCCGCGATGAAACATTTTATTGTATGAAATCCAACTTGAACCACAGTGCTTCACATAAGTTATGTGTATCGAAGTCACAAGGTATAACATCCCTAACTTACAGAATGTTTACATTTGATTATTGCTAAACCTTAGTGAAATTGTTATTATTATTGAATTAAAAAGAACGTCACGTTTTGAATTTAGAACAAATTAAATAAATAAACTGTTTGTAACGTAACTTCTAACCTAAACACAAACAACAAACAGCGATTGCGAACAAAACTAAATGACAGCAGCTGAGCTGATGTATTTTGACAGTTCTCCAGCAACACGGTACCACAAAGCTCAAAATATGTACTGAAATAATGTTAAATGAAAAAACTAACAATTATTAAAATGTAATAATAATTTGACAATTATAGTTTATTTAAAGCATTAATTCATCAAAACGTTACCCTAAAAATTTCATGACAATCCATCAAACCGTTAAAATGTAGATAGCGTCACACTACTTCGAATTCCAAACTGAGTATAATGATTCTCTAACGTTCATCCAACAAACATATAAGCTATTAAATATTAATCAGTGTTAAAAATAGCAACCTAATTAACCCATTGGCGTAGACATACGAGCAGGTCTCGTTCCTTACTTGTAATTTTATTAACGTGTGAATTGGAGTATAAAATTGGTGTTTTTAAATGGATTAATGGCATATTTTAATTAAAATATTGTTTTATTTCAGTTTAGAGAGTCGCATTGGCACACACACAGTAGACATAAGTAAAAATTAGCAAAATCAGTGTTGACCATGTGCAAGTCTCAAAGAATTAACCGATCCCGTCAACTTCCAAGCAAGCCTGCCACCGTTTATTTTACTTGGGCCCTCCCACTAACGTTGCCACAGACCGGTTAACTCATTGAGAGTTGCACAACTGGTCAGTTTTGGTCGTGTGCGGGAATCAAACCCACGAACATCGTATCGCCACCTGGCCAAGGTGTTTCCACGATGTAGCCAACTCAGCTAACACGACCAAAGGCCTGGCGGCGATATTAAGGGTTTTCAGTCAGTCCGCGCCCCTAGCGGATAGAACCGTAGACGCCCGCGGTCATTAGTTACATATTTTGCTACTAGAGTGCAACACCAATCAATTCCTGTTATAGGCTACTACAAATAGAATAAAATTACTACCTCAATGGGTTAATATACCGTAGCCTATCGAACAATTTCATTTGGTTCTTTATTTTGTTCCACTTATGAAAGTATACCCGAGCCGAGTAAGACCGAAACCATATTGGATTCGGGTAAATTAAATGTAAGTTAAACAAAAGTCAAAGCCTATTTTGGATTTAAAATTTGTATCACTTTACCCTTGTTTCTGAAAAAACAAATGTGATTTCCAAACTCTAAAGGTAAATTTACATGAGGTTAGTTCAATGAAAATGATCATTTTCAATCGAAAAGTAGGCCTAGGATGAACTTGTGCCAAAAGGCACAATTATCCAGAGACAAAGTTTTACCTTACCGAACAATTTTATAAAATGTTTATTTTGGATAAAAATGAAGAAATCTAGTCAAAAATTGGATTAAAACAGTGGTGTATGGGCATCATAAACTATGCCTAGAAAATTAAAGTCGATAGGCATACCTTACAAATATTAACCTCCAAAAAGGACCAAACTTATTGAGTTTGCCTTGTTGCCTTATTGAGTTTGAATAAACAAGTTCTGGTAATGCAATTATCATTTTGTAGGAAAATAAATTTATATTAAACTTCAGTTTTCAATCTGACAAAAAGGAAATAGGCTAGTCCCAGAAAATGGTGAAAAGTAATGTGCCACATAAGTTTTAATAACATACCATCATAGTTAAAAGCACGATGTATAGGTAGCTATAGTTTGTTCTGTTTTCTGTTCTTACAAATGTTAATTATTGTAATATTGTAAAGTTGCATTGGTGATAGCCGCCAAATAAAAAACCAAAACATTAATTTTATTTGGTAACTTACCGTAAGTTTTATAAGCGAGATAATAATGTTTTTAACAAATTAAGACTTTCTACTGCTAATGAGTGGAAATTATAATGTAAATAATTACATATATTAGCGTATAATCACTTTAATAATAACTTTAATAATTTTCTTGTTGACATCTTTACTTTCGGTTATAATTCTGTCGTCTGGAGTCTGGACTGGCCAAAGTACCATTAATAGTGCAGCGCTCAGCCTGCATTTCTTTACATAGAGTACGGTACCAATAAAGTTATTTATTATAATAGTATTTAAAATAATAATGCATCTTTTAATTAGTATAAAATAAAATATACATACAACTTTTAAAAGCTAATAAAATTTAAAACTTAGTTTTTGTGTTTCAAGTTACGAAAAGAAGTTTTTTCCTAGTCAACATGAACATGAATAACTACAGTTCTGTAGTGAATCTATGGCACTGTGACTTACGTTACTCTATAGTTGAAACATAGACGTTGGCTAAATATCAACGATTCAAGTACCACTAAGATGGCTCCCAATGTTAATCTTATGGGATAAAAAATAGATTTGTTTTAAAGATAATTTTATTATCACTTAACCAAATATTCCCAATAACGAACTTGACCGAGATTTCGTACTATAGAATCTATCTCTAAAGTTTGAAGTGGATCTGTAGAGGCGTTTTTGAGTTATTTATGTCACAGACACGCCAGTTCGAGTTGATTCTCTTACCACTGTAAGCAGTAAAGTTATGTATAAGGATTTTGTTTCACTCAATCCAATTACACCTTCCTGTTCAAAAAGGAATTGCTCTAGCAACATCTGGGTTTCGTTGTTGTAAAATTTGATCCCTCTTCTAAAACTTTCTCACAGGTCGAAAATCTCTGACCAAAAAATACGTGATTTGGTAGCCTACTAACTTTTATATGTTTGGAGACAAATAACATAGATTTCATTATACTATATCTCACTCAAAAATTAATACAACGGAGATGTTTTAGCGAATTTCCCCTATAGGAAGAAGCTATTACCGTAGGTCTCATGGTAAGACTTAAGCCCGAGACCATGATAACTTTTCGTTTTGAGGTCCCCAGATGCCAAAAACACCATTCGTTCAAATTTATATATATATATATATATGTGTGTCCGTAAGCACGATAACTCTCGTAAAAAAAGGCCCGATCTTAATAAAATTTGGTACAAATATGTAATGTACCATTTATTTGAACGAGTTCGAAAACCAGACAAATCGCACCATCCGAAGGGGGGTTTTGTACCCCAAAAATGGGTTTTTTGGAGTTTTTACATGTAATTATCATTTAAATCCAATTTTAATTTATACCATTGAATTCAGCTTAAAAAACAAACAATTTGGTATTTTGATCATTGCTCTACGTCAATTGGTTACTGAGATATTGAAAGTGCTAAACACAGTACGTTGTCCAATGTTATGGAGAAAAAGAAAAATTTTATATCTCGGTTATTTATGAACATAAACTGATGAAACTTGGTATATCGTTTCATCTGGTCGTGGTTTGTTGTTGTTTGAACAAAAAACTAATTTTTCGCCTATGGTTCCCGTAGCAGCAAACCTAGGTACTCGGTCCCCATCTTATTCTTATGGAGAATAATAAAGATGTTATATATCGCTTATTTATGAATGTATATGGATGAAACTTGGTATGTGACTTCAGTTAGATGAGTTCTATTGATATTTGCATAAAAACCCATTATTTTGTGTTCCTTGTTGCAGCAAACCTGCGTACTCATCCCTAATGTTATTCTAATGGAGAATAATGAATATTTTAAATATCGCTTATTTATGAATATATTTCTTATGAATTCTGGTAAGAGGCTTAATGTGTTATTAAGACATAAATATTCATTGGAAATTCGCTGAGTACGCAGGTTTGCTGCGACGGGGGTATTTTCATTATGACCTGCATTTGTTAATGCTTAACAACTGTACAAAATTCCAGAAATATTTGTCATGCCTAAGTTACTTAAATCATGGGTTGATTGATGCTGCGTCTAACTGTAATTTGAATGCGCGCCACATTCAGCCCCCGTCGCGCATGACGTCATGCGCACAACGCTCCTAAACTCGTCTACTTGAATAGCACACCTTACTACTTACACCATGCTTGCAGCGAATTCGTTAAGAAAAACTTCCGGTATCGTACTGTTGTGCAAGGTTATTTCCAGAAGACAATCAAATTCAAATACACAGTGTTGGGGCGATGAACAATGTGTGTGTGTTTTGTTCTTCTAAGCTTTATTTCGGTGAGGTGCGTAAAAGATCTTCTATTTGCTGTCACAAAGCTTGGACTCTATTGAGCTTGGTCAGCTTGGAGCCTATTGATATTTGCGATGAGCTAAGGCAGTCAATTGAGAGGAGTGACCAAGATAAATTACTTAGACCAAAAATACCATAAATTATTTAGACAATATCCGCCGTTTTAACCCATTGGCTTACCTGAAATTTGCTACCTGACAAACCGTTCAGTTTCCTAAGAAAAATTACATAAATGTAGACTTTTACTAAAACTGTCACTATAGCGTCAATTTTTGCTCAATTTACTTAATTTTTGCAGTAATCTTTAGAGAAATAAATTATCTACAAGAAGAAAATACTGTTGACAGCATTTATGTATAGTAAATATTATATATATATATATCATTTATATATATATATATATAGTTCATAAAAAAATTAATTTTGAAAGGAGCTCGCATGTAAAAAATATGTTTCAGCCCAATATTATTTATTTGTCAGTTATTTATTTTTAAACATGAAAATAAAACATTTTAGTGATACATTTGCATTTGACCTAGATATAACATACAGTAGAGCGTCAAAAATCCGAACCAATTGGGACCGTAGGTGGTTCAGATTACCGATTTGTTCGGATTTTCAAACATAACCTAGAAATGCCTCTTAGACACATAATTAGGCCTACACTATTAAATATGCAGTTCTAGGCTATAGTAAATGAAACAAAAACAATAGTTTTTTTGTACTTACGTATATTATGTACATTACTGTAGTTGGTTTCTTAAAATAGACACGCCCAAGGTCATTTACCTGGCTCGGCGCGCTCACTCATTCCCCCGCCGGGCGCCGGCAGTTTGGCGCGAAATTTTAAAACATATGTCGTTTCCGTGCTAATTCAATACAGTACAGTATTAATAACATCCTCAGGAGAGGTTCGGATTTTTGACATTTCGGATTTTTGACGTTCGGATTTTCGACGCTCTACTGTATTTTCCAAAATCATATCTTTACGAAAGTTTCCCCAAGAATGGGCATATGCATTCAAAATACATAAAAACAAAAAATAAAAACAAATGAAAACAAATAAAAGATCAAAAATTAAAAAAATTAAAAAATTAAAAAAGTGCAATCCCGAGTATACCCGGGGTTGCACGTCCGGGTTACTTACGGTGGCCACGAGTATACTCAGGGTTGTGACCCAATGGGTTAACAATGATTTTGCGTTTGCATCAGTTCAGGTATATGTCGTTCAAATTCCTGGCCCTTTCGCTTTAAACTAAATGTTAAATTATAATAACTGTGAGTTTATAGTGATATAATTTCTCCGAATAGTAGGTGAGTTTCTCCCAAACAGAAAAAATTTATTAAAATGCGCAATTTGCGCACGGGCCTCCTAGTAATAATAATAACAATTAATTACACTACACATTAGAAGTTACAGACTTTCTTAAAGCATCAATGATCCAGAGGCTATCCATAATGAAATTGAAATATATATTACCAAATTGTAAATAGGAATTACAAAGTGCAATTATTATATTTAAATATGGATAGATGATTTGTCGTTTCAATGTGTTTTATTTAGTGATTTAAAATTATCCAAACATATTTCGTTTAGAGTTGTTCTTAATTTGTCCATAGACAATGTATTAGGTTATTAGTACCAGAATTACATTTTTATACTCATTAATCAACATAAAACTTGCCTTCCAGAAAAAAGAGTATGATTTATTTGGCTCAATCCTCATAATTTATTCTCTGGTAAACAGGTATGCCTTACACATAAGACAATAAGAATCACTTGAGAAATTCAATTAGCATAGCCTAGATGAAATTTATTAAAGGGAGAGTATATTATCTGCGGTTATTGACTTTTATAACTATTATAGTTTTTACAAGCTATAATTTTGTCAACCCTAGAACTGCCCTTGCCTGATCAATGCTAAATTGCTCGGTGCCCTAGCAATTTTTGCCATTTTGCAGAGGTCTTTTTAACAATTCGAAGTGCCTCAACTACTGTTGATATCCTAGTCATATTTATATTCTATTTGTTCAGAAAAAGAATTAGATTTGGAATAAAATAAAATAAAACAAATCCCTCTTGATGATTTTTTTGCAAAATGTGAAAACCAAAATTGTATAAACATTTTTGAAATAATTTTCAAAAGTAGAGTCCTAGCATTTTTACACTAATTTTTTACAGACAATCAAAGATATATAAAATGTAGGGAATTTATTTCCTTACGTGGAAATGTGTTTGATTTATTTGAAAAGAAAAATATTTATTCGAATTACGGAAAGAAATACGGAAACCGGGGAAAATCGACAAACTTATGCTGTACATTTGAAAAATAAAAATAAAATCTAAAGTATAAAAATAATATACCAATACTATTAGGCTATATTACTAGGTAACAATAAAAATATTGGAAATAATGCACTTTTGTACAAAGTAATAACTGTTTTGACGACTTTTTATTTGATGCTAGATATAATTTTTGAAAAATAATAACACACACACTTCACAATACACTTGATTAGGTAGGCCTATCACTAAAACACTAATATTTGACAATAAAATACGGATTATAACCTAGTACGAGGATTCACGAATTTACTACCTATTTACATTTATGTATTTCCACGAGTCACGTGACGCTCCATAGACAAAGGCAGCACTACAAAGAGGAAGAACTTTTTCTTGGCTTCAAAGAGGTAAGATTTACGTCACGCTAAATCAATTATCGATCTATTTATATAATAGTGATTTATAAATGTCCGAATGTCGGCCAATGGGGCAATAACGAGCCTGACATAACAGCTGATTTCAAAAATTGTTTCTCAGTCTTTATGAAGTCGTATATGACAAATTTATCTTATGAAAAGAAATAACAACTAATGCTGTTTCCAATGGTACCAACCGCTTCCTGTTTGGGCCAAAATATAGACACTATGATTTTTTTTAAGAACACGTGTTTTACAAGATTTCACTGCTTGCGATTCGAAAATGTTTTGCGCGCTAAATTTAGTTCAAATTATAAATAGCAATTTGATTGATCTGTTACTGCTACGAGGTTTGTTTACATATGAAAATTACTCTTTAAAATGGTATCAATACTATTACGTTTCTGGATCATTTTCAATGCATTATAAGCAGTTGACAAAAATTACCCAAGTGTCCGAGTATCGGCCATAGGCCATCCGGCGCACACATGCAATGGCCGAGTACTCGGACAATCGCAGTCATAGGGTTAAAGATTATATAATATTGTAGGATATTATATATATGAATATTAAACATTTTCAAAGACTTTAAACTTAGGTGCAACACTGCTCAAAGATTACACACGTTTCACCTTGCATTAACGTTGAACTTTTGTGATGGTGGACTGCACAAAAATGAAGCCAATACAAATGCAGCCTGTAGTAATCAGTATTTGCAATTGATTTACTTGGGTAAACAGCCTTGAGGTGTCAACTTTGCATATTTCTTCAGGCTTAACATATTTTGGTTGCCCAATTACAAATTAGATAAATTACAAATGGACAATTTCCTGGTTATAAAACCTCCATTGTGTGATTCCTTTGAACTTTTTTTTTAGGATTGAACCTTTGAAACCCCAGTCCAAAGCTATAGTTGTAATTTTACCTACTCACCAGGTAAGCTGACATCGGTTTCACTAGCATCAGTTTTGATGATTTCAACTTGACTGAAATCAACTTGACTGTATTCAGTTTCACTAATTTCCAATTGCACTTCATCTCCAATGACAGGTTCCATGTTTTCAGGTTCCACGTTTTCTCTGTTTTGAATTTCATTTTTCTCAATGTCTTGTTTAGATTCAACACTTTCTTCTGAAAATTATAACAAATACTAGATAATCTACAGACTTTCTAAGTAGGCTACTAATGAATTTATCTAAAATTAAGAGTAATACCTATCCAAAATAAACATGTTCCACGGGTCATCAAAGTTCCAATGTTATCCTGATGGAAATTTACTCTTATTTGAAATGACCATTAGGCTACTTTGACTGATGTTAATTATTCAAAATTATAGTTCAGACGGTTAACAACAGAATACAGCACAAACAACTGTTGCATTCAGGTGAAGCTGGGAATTGCAGGTAACTTAGGAATTTTTCGCTACCGTACCAATATGTTAAAAAACCTGCCTCCTAAGAACAGCGTCAATATAGGTGACATGGAAATCCTTCCCATAGAACAGCGTCAACTGTAGGTGTTGTGTGGGCAGAGTCTAGCGGACCGATTTCAACTATATTCATAAGCCAGGCATAGCAGTAGTGTTGTATACAAATACAGTAGTGTTGTTATTTGGTCAAATTAATTTCAAGACACCTAAACTGAAACATACCGGTAACAAAAACCTAAATAACCGAATCCATAACGAAATAACCTGAATAATCGTTCTGTATCGAACAATTTCATACGGTTATTTATATCGTTCCGCTTATGAAAGTCTATCCGCTCCCTACCTTTTAGAAAGATTTGGAAGCTTTCAAATAGTTACAAGGGTCCATATTAGTAAAACTATAATAACTTATAAGAAAATAAAGAAGAATATAGTATTAGTGTTTAGTACTTGAAAATTTAGCATGATACAGCTACATACTAGGCCTACATTTTCTAAGGTAGCGGAGCTAGATTGACGCTACTTTAAAAGTAGCGATGACAACTCCCCAACACTGCTATCACCATAAGGAACTGCTCCAAGGTAATACAACAGAATATAATGTCACAATGTTGCATGTAGCTGTATGAAATTTTGTAATGGACGTTTTCCGTTGAAATAGGCCTAAATAAAAAATAAATCATATCATGGACTGCCATATCACAATACCGGGTATCCGATACTATAACATAAGTTTATCACACATCACTTATCATATTCCTTACTTCTTCTAAACATAGTTTCCCAGTTCATTTTTAACCTTCAACTAGCCTACTAACCTGGAGTATCAACTCCAACGATATGAAGTTTATCTCCAAGCAAATCATCCATTTGAGCATAATAGACACATTCCTGTTTAGCTATTAAATTACCGGACTTTGTTTCTGCTTTAGCATGAGCATAAGTAAGACGTAGTTGCTTCCATTTAGTGCTTATTTGCTCTGCAGTTCTAATGTATCCCATTTTCTTTAAATTTGCAGCAACAACTTTGAAAACATCATTTCTCCTGTATTTCCCGCCATACAAAAGTGATAAGATATCTTTCTCTTTAATTATTTTGAGCATCTTGGTTATTTCATCACTTGTCCAAATGGGTCGCTTTTCTTTGACTGGTGATCGAGGATTTCCCCACGCGGCCTTTCGAATTCTTATTATAGGCACACCATCTATGTGATCTATGACTGCACCTTCCATCCTAATGATTTATGAACAAACGGTTTAACCTTTGAAATTGTAACCCTATTCAATCCACTTGACTTCTGACATACACGAGCACAAACACACCGATCCCAGACCCAACATTTACTTCAAAATGGCGGAAGAATACGTTTACGGCTCTAAATAAGTCTGGCTTGGTCTATAGAAAGCAGTCGGGCGAAGTTTGGGCCGTAGATATAGACCAGACCATTGGTCATTGGTATGCCTGTTATGTCTCGGATGTAAACCAGGATTCGTATAGAACGTACTTTGTAAACAAGGTTCGTAGAGCCATGGTAGAGCTGTCAGCCCAAGGTTCGTAGAGCTTTCAGACCAGGGGGCCTATTTTTGAATCGGGTGAGTGGTGAGTAAGTGAGCGAGTCACTCAAACCACTATTTTTTACTTTCATATAAAAAGGTAAACGTACAGGTATTATTAAGGTAACCGAACAGTTAATTACATCCAACCACACACAATTTATATTAGTATTTTCAATCCACGTTTATATTTAACATTGATAGATTTTCTATGGATAAATATTTTTACTGAATCAGTCACCAAGTCACACATTTCTACTCCAGGCAAAACGCTGGTGACTGAAAATGGTTGAATTGACCAGAAATAACCTTCTTTTTCTTCATGACAGAAGGAAATGAAAGAAGTAATCAATAGTAAACTGCCTAACTAGGTTATGTTTACTTGCCAATACAAAATTTGTAAATACACTTGAATGACCTATGGTTGGTTATTAAAATGCTCTTAGTAAGTAAATGTTAACAAATTTACCAATTGATTCAGCTAAAGCAATAGAATATTTATAAATCTGTATATTTGTCAGTGTTTACATTTGGCTATTTGACCTGAAATCTCACGTAGTCAATTTAAACAATGCAAAAATCAGCTGGTAGGTGAGTTGACTTACCACTCACTGTTTCAAAAATAGGCCCCCAGGTGTGCTTACTTACATAAAAATAATTTTCTCAGCAAAGATCTTTGAAAGATGTCTTACGAGGGCGTCCAGCTGAATACAACAACATACCGTAAAGTGTTGCCAGCCTTAAGGGTATAATAATGGTACAGCTATTTTTAAATTGTCACTGGACATGAAGAAAGAACATTTAAACCCTTATTCGATTAATCTAATAACACAAATAAATCTAAACAATATATTAGTTTCATAAAATTACAGCTTATCATAGAATGTAAGCAGTTAAACAATGTTAATTATCATTACACTGATGAGGAAAATATGATACTCTTACGATAAATATCGTGTTTCCAGCAACACAGCAGATTGGATTGGTGATCACATGACCTTCCGGCTGTTTCACTTCCGGTTAAGTAGAAAACCTTAAACAGATCGACTCAGCACACCTGGTCTGAAAGCTCTACGAACCTTGCTGTCAGCCCAGGTATGATAATTTCCATAAGAGTAATGTTCACAGCAAAGATGTCTTGCGAGGTCGTACAGCTGCAAGGTCCATGCTGAGTCGATTTGTTTCAGGTTTTCTAGTTAACCAGAAGAGACACTCGTAAAAACAGCTGTGAGGTCACGTGATCACCAATCCAATCTGCAGTGTTGCTGGCAACACACGATTTTATCGTACGCGTACCATATTATCTACATCATTGCAATTAAAATTAACATTGTTCAACTGCTTAGACTCTATGATGAGCTGTTATTTTATTATACTTATATATTGTTTTGATTTATTTGTATTATTATATTAATGGATTAAGGGTTTAAACTTTCTTTCTGCATGTCTAGTGGCAATTTAAAAATACCCCCGTTGCAGCAAACAAGCGTACTCGGCGAATCTCCAGTGCATATTTTTGTCACTACATAAAGCCAGTTACCAAGTTTCATAAAAATATATTAACAAATAAGCGATATTTTAATTAGTCTACACAAGAATAACATTGGGGATGAGTATCTAGGTTTGCTGACACAATTTTGATGCAAATATCAATACAATTCAACTATGGTGAAGTCACATACCAAGTGTTATCAATATTCATTCATGAATAAGCGATAAATAACATTCGAATCATTCTTCATAAGAATAACATGGGGGCTGAGTAAGCAGGTTTTCTGCAAAAAAAGCAAAGTATGGGTTTTCATTCAAATATCAATATAACTCAACTAGGTGAAGCCACATATCAAGTTTCATCAATCTACATTCATAAATAAGCTATGTATACCATATTTTAATTATTCTCCATAAAAATAACATGGGGGGATGAGTACGCAGGTTTGCTACAACAAGGAGCACAACAAATGGGTTTTTATGTAAGTATCAGTATAAACACAGATAAAGGACCTATAGGTCCTTTATAAAACATATAAATCAACAAGAGGTGAAATTTATGTCATAATTAAGGGAGACATAACATTTTATTTATTCTCCACTAGCTGTGTACCCGTCCTTCGTACGGGTTTTATATAAATGGTAGATGAACTAAAGCAAATAACAATCCACATTATTTTACAATATTAAAATTACATTTTACACGTTTAATGTACAATTAAATTAAAGTTAACGAAATAAACTGGCAGATAGTTCGAGTATTACGCTAACGACCTGATCAAGTTTTATTTTTTTAAACTTTAATAATTTAACAAGTGACAATAGCCTAATGATTTATAGACCGGCTATCCGAAATTAAAACAATCAAGATGATATTCAAAGAAAAATTTCCCAATGAAATATTTAGGGAGAACCAGTCTATCATTGGAAATTGGGTGAGTTGTTTTAGCTAATATTAAGCCTGCAGTTCTTAGTTTGTGTAAGCTTCTGCTTAGCTATACGCGGTACTCATCATAGCTCTGATTCAATATTGTTCTGGTGTAATGTTGCTTTGATTTGATATATCTCTAAAACTTAGTTTCGGTTGAATTTGCCCATTGCTAATAATTTCCATAGTAATCCCAAAGCCTACCAATAATTAATTAGTTCCTTTCTAAATTGATAATGAATAAAACCTAACCAGTGTATAATTAATTGTTCAGGGACAGTGGGTAAAAGACCAAACCAGATTGGCAACCAGTGCTGCCAGATTGAGGGTAATTACCCGAAAACGGGTACTTTTAAATCTTGAGAGTATTATTTTATTGAGGGCTTTTTGAGGGTAATCAGTGTTGACTATTTTAACGGCTAACAAGTCTACTTTCTCAGTAGCAATCGAACGTTTGAATGGTTTTTAATATTTAATATTCCATTCTCTTTAAGAAAATTACTCGAAATAATTAAATTATAAAAATAACGGCCTCACTGAGAAAAAGTGTACCGGTACTACTAAAATAATTGCTACTTCATGGCGTGTTTTTTTCTCCTCATTGGACTGTTATATTAATTATTAATACAATAGTTTAGTGATGATTAGTTTTAAGTTAAGAAACACAATGTTAGTTGTATAGGCAACCCTTAAATTTACGCTCTGATGTATTACATATTACATACTACGATTTGTGGGGTACAATAATAACCTAAACGAATACCCCCGTCGCAGCAAACCTGCATACTCAGCGAATTTCCAATGGAGATTTAAATGTCTTAATACTAAATAAAGCCACTAACCAACTTGCATAAAAATATATTCACAAATAAGCGGTATATACAATTTTAATTATTCTCCTTAAGAATAACATTGGGGCTGAGTACGCAGGTTTGCTGCAACAAGGAAGACAAAAAATTGGCTTTTATGCTAATATCAATATAACTCAACTAGGTGAAGTAGTATACCAGTTTTTATTAATTTATGTTCATAATTAAGCGAGACATAGCACTTAATTATTCTCCATAAGAATAACATGGTGGCTGAGTACGCAGGTTTGCTGCTACGGGAGCCTTTAACAAAAACATTTTTTGAGCAAATATCAATGGACGAAAACCAGACGAAGCCTTATACCAAGTTTTGTCAGTATATGTTCATAAATAAGCTAGATATAAAATTTTTCCTTTCCTCCATAAGAATAACATTAGACAACGAATTGTGTTTAGCACTTTCAATATCTCGGTAACCAATTGACGTAGAGAAATGATCAAAATACCAAATTGTGTGTTTTTTTAAACTGAATCCAATGGTAAAAACAAATATTTGACTCTTTCATAAATTACATGTAAAAAATTCCCAAAACCCATTTTTGGGGTACAAAACCCACAAAATACCCCTTCGGATGGAGCGATATGGCTGGTTTTCGAACTTAAAGTCATAAATGCTGCTTGACACGTTTATACTAAGTTTCGCCAAAATCGGATTATTTTTACGAGAGTTATCGTGCTCACGGACACACACCCACACCCACACACACACACACACACACACACACACACACACACACACACACACACACACACACATACATATATATATATATATATATATATACAGTTTCGAATGAATGTTGTTTTTGGGATCTGAGGACCTAAAAACGAAAAGTTATCATGGTCTCGGGCCTAGGTCTTACCATGCCGACTACGGTAATAGCTTCTTCTCTATAGGGGAAATTTGCTAACAGTCATATTATTCAATTATTTATTTCATTATTTTTGAGGGCTATTACATAATTTGTTTGAAACAAAGTTAAATACGTGAATATAACTAAAAGAATAAAGTCAATACATTGTTATATTCCATGTTATCAGGTACATTAATAGACAATATTTCATCCAGAAGGAATATGAGAGTTTTTATTTTTTTGTGATGATTTTAGAATGGTAGCCTATTTCTAAAACAGTTTCAGACCGTAAAATTGTAATATTGTTAGGTGCGTTGAGCTGTTAATTAGTGTAACAACGGATTTTGTCAAAGTATACATATAACAGTTTTCCCTCGTTGAGGGTATTTGAAGGTATTTTTCATATTGAGAGAGGGTAATTTTCAAGATGTCTTGTGGCAGTACCGTTGGCAACATTGGTAAAGTTTGCACTTGCACCATAAATTAATATACCTATTATCTATATCTTGGAAGTCAGGTAATTTGATTTTTGCTCTCTAGTGAATTTGCTCTTTTACATTTGGTAGGCAAATCATCCATTTTAAATTCTATCAGTTTGCTAGTGAATTGATGTCAATAAAGGTACTAGCCTAATTTAGGATTCGTGCTTCAAAGCTTGACAGTAGCTAGGCAGTTTTTGGCAGCAAATTGAAAATCGAGACATCGGGACGGTATGTGTTCAATTTTCCTCCCTGATCATTATTTTCTTATATTCATGAATAATTAGATGCTCTGTCGTTATCACAGCTCAATATTATTACCGGTTTGTAAAAATGTAGGTAATGTAAACTAAACAACCCTTTTTATAAAGGCAGAGGCTACATACACGTCCGATGTGAGCCGGTCCAAATGACTGTATGTTACTTTCCCTGTGATTTTTAAAACAGATAGAGAGCCAGTGACACATAACTTAACCTAACATAAGCGGTAGCGGCTTACATCGGACGTGTACGTAGTCACTTCGTTTTGTAAAAACACCATTTCTCACACTTCAGCAGTGGTGTAAATACACATTTGTCAAGGGGGGATATCTCATTAGGGAATACAAAACAAAATACCCCCGTCGCAGCAAACCTGCATACTCAGCGAATTTCCAATGCAAAATATATGTCTTAATACCACATGAAGCCGTATACCAAGTTTCATAAAAATAAATTCACATGTAAGCGATATATACAATTTTAATTATTCTCTATAAGAATAAAATTGGTAATGAGTACGTAGGGTTGCTGAAACAAGGAACACAAACAATTGTTTTTTTATACAAATATAAATAGAATTTAACTAGGCGAAGCCACATAGGCCTACCAAGTTTCATCAATATTCAATCATAAATAAGCGCTAGGTATAACATTTTAATTATTCTCCATAAGAAAAATACCCCCGTCGCAGAAAACCTGCGTACTCAGCGAATTTCCAATGCATAATATATGTCTTAATACCACATAAAGCCGCATACCAAGTTTCATAACAATATATTCACATATAAGCGATTTTAATTATTCTCCATAAGAATAACATTGGTAATGAGTACGTAGGTTTGCTGAAACAAGGAACACAAACAATTGGTTTTTATGCAAATATAAATATAATTTAACTAGGAGAAGCCACATACCAAGTTCCATCAATATGTAATCATAAATAAGCGCTTTATAACATTCTAGTTATTCTCTATAAGAATAACATGGGGGCTGAGAAAGCAGGTTTGCTGTAACAAGGAACAAAAAAAATGGGTTTTTATATAATTATCAATATAACTCAACCAAGTGAAGCTACATACCAAGTTTTATTAATTTATGTTCATAATTAAGGGAGTCATTACATTTTACTTTTCTCCATAAGAATAACATGGGGGCTGAGTACACAGGTTTGCTGCTACAGGAATAATCAACAAAAAATCAATTTGTTGTGCAAATATCAATATACCAGTACTACGTGAAGCCACATACCAAATTTCATCAACATACATTCATAAATAATCGAGATATCAAATTTTATTTATTCTCCATAAGGATAACACTGGACAACGTACTGTGTTTAGCACTTTGAATATCTCTGCAACGGTTGGGCGTAGAATCACAATTTAAACACCAAAATGATTGTTTTGTGGAAATGAACAGATTGGTAAAGGCAAATGTGAAGTTTACATTAAAATAAACTGAGGAAAAGCCAAAAACCTTTTTCCCATAAGATTAACATGGGAGATTTTATGAGTAGGGTTTTTGGATTTTCTCCGCAACCACTTAACCTAGGTTAATAATTCAAAATACTAGATTTATTGTTTTTTTAAGCTCTATAACATGGACTAAACCAAAATTAATTTTTTTAAAATTTTTCGGTGAAAAATGCAAAAAACTGATTTTTGGAAAATTTAAAACCCCCATAAACTCCCCTTCCCATAGTTCGATTTTTCTGCATTTCGAATTTCATGAATGTCATTTTACACGTTTGAGCCAAATTTCATCAAAATCGGACGTTTTTTACTCGAGTTATCGTGTTAACGGACACATATATAGATATAGATAGGGTGAAGTGGGGTAAGTGCAACCACGGGGCAAGTATGGCCACGGCTGCTTATGTAGCTAAAAAATTATTATTTTTGAGAAATAACCACTTGGTTTGTAATTTTAGAATGTTTTCTTTATATATTCAGCAAAATGTTTGAAAAAAATCAGCTTACATGCATTTGTTTTTTATTTTTATAAAATGCTTACATTTTGAATCTTAATGCAAGTTCAACCCTGAAACTTTGACATTTTTTAAAATTTTTCTTTTTCAACCTATGATAACCAAAGTTGGCAATTTTATGAAGTTTAATATTTAGTTTTCAGAAATATGCCTTTTTTTGGTGTTGGATTAATAACTTTGAAATGAGAGCCATGGCTACACTTGCCCCGTCGTTTTTGCACACGGGGCAAGTGCAGCCACGGAAATTGGGGTAAGTGCAACCATGCAACCGTGCAACCTTCCCGGTAGCCTTTTCTTCTTACAACCTTCAATAAATCCGCAAAAACTCTTCTTGTAAATAGTGTTTCAAAGTGTAGAACAGTTTAAGTTTTAAAGTTGAGTTGCTGTATTTTAATTTTAATTAATTTGGTCAAAAGTGTGAAAAAACAAAAGTACTGGTACCATTAAAACAAGAAAAAACATGAGGCCTACAATCTCCTAATAGGCCAAACTATAAAAATGGTTTTGTAAATTAGTGTTTTAGAGTGTAGAACAGTTTAGTTTTCAAGTTCAATTGCTTTACTTTAGTTTAGATCATTATGATAAAAAAATTAATATGAGAAACTGTGCCATTAATATTTTGTCAGAAGTATAAAATTAAGGAAAGATAAGAAAAAGAATACCATTAAAAACAAGAAAAACATGAAAAGTTGTAGAAATGATGTTCTAACCGGGTGTGAATCATGTAAGTATCCTATATATTTTCATTCAAGCAATAACGTAAAAAAACTTATCTTTGATATTTTACCCATTTTCCCGATTATCGCGTGTTGACTCGCGACAAAGTTCGTATCTCCCAAACGGTTTAAGATAAAAAAATGAAAAAAATATTGACATAATCAGTGAAAAACAAGCTATAACACACTTGCCCCAGTTGTCATTTACATTGCTTCTTATGGAGGATTCTATTCTGTGGTTGCACTTACCCCGGATGTATGGGGCAAGTGCAACCAGTGGACATGCTTTTTTATTTTATTTATTTATTTATTTATGGTAAACAGTAAAAATATTCTAATTGTAGGATATTGTAGCTAGATAAACCCTAATACTGTGTGCTGAGTTTTATTTATCTCTCCTTAATAGTTATTTCACAGTAACAGTTCAAAATTGAAAAATAAATAAACCTGGTTGCACTTACCCACTTCACCCTATATATATATATAAATTTGAACGAATAGTGTTTTTGGCATCTGGGGACTTCAAAACAAAAAGTTATCATGGTCTCGGGCTTAAGTCTTACCATGAGACCTACGGTAATAGCTTCTTCCCTATAGGGGAAATTCGCTAAAATGGGGGCTGAGTAAGCCGATTTGCTGCAACAAGGGACAAAAAAATGGGTTTTTATGCACATATCAATATAACTCATCAAGTTGAAGCCACATATCAAGTTTTATTAATTTATGTTCATAATTAAGGGAGTCATTACATTTTACTTATTCTCCATAAGAATAACATGGGGCTGAGCACGCAGGTTTGCTGCTACGGGAATAATCAACAAAAAAAATTTTTTGTACAAATATCAATATACCAAAACTACGTGAAGCCACATACCAAGTTTCATCAATATACATTCATAAATAATCGAGATATGACATTTTATTTATTATTATCCATAAGAATAACATTGGACTTTGAATATCTCTGCAACGGTGGGTGTAGAATCACAATTAAAACACCAAAATGATTGTTTTGTGGAGCTGAACTGATTGGTAAAAGCAAATATGAAGTTTACATTAAAATGAACTGAGGAAAAGCCAAAAACCTTTTTCCCATAAGATTAACATCTGAAAGATTTTATGAGCAGGTTTTTTTGGATTTTCTCCGCAACCACTTAACCTAGGTTAATAATTCAAAATACCATATTATTTGTTTTTTTAAGCTATATAACATGGTCAAAACCAAAATTAAGTTTTTCAACAATTTTTGGGTGAAGAATGCAAAAAACTGATTTTTGGAAAATTTAAAACCCCCATAAACCCCCCTTCCCGTGGTCCGATTTTTCTGGTTTTCGAACTTAAACTCATGAATGTCACTCTACACATTTGAGCCAAATTTCATCGAAATCGGACTTTTTTTACTCAAGTTATCGCATTCACGGACACACACACACACACACACACACACACACACACACACACACACACACACACACACACACACATATATATATATATATATATATATATATATATACATCCTATTTAAATTTGAACGAATAGTTTTTTGGCATCTGAGGACCTCAAAACAAAAATTTATCATGGTCTCGGGCTTAAGCCTTGAGTCATGAGACCTATGGTAATAGCTTCTTTCCTATAGGGGAAATTGGCTAAAACTGTGTTTGTGAATAGCGTGGATACCGGTATACAAAAATTAAAGGCATCATTGACGTGTCCCTTACATTCATAATTATTGATAGGCCTACAATCCAAGACTTAAACCATTGATACAAAGTAATCAGTATTTGTAACCAGGACTAAAAAGTACTCGTATCAGTTGTAATCAGTACTGGAAAGTAATCGTTATGCTAGGGTTGCCGCTGTAAGTCACCGGATATCCCCGGAGATTACAGGAGTTTTAACTCTAGGACTTCCCTGACTTGATTTATGCTAAATTGCTCCAGCAATTTTTGCCATTTTGCAGAGGTTTTTTTTAACAATTTGTAGTGCCTAAACTTCTGTTGATATTCTAGTCATATGTTTTGTTCAGAAAAAGGAGATTTTGAGTAGAATAAAATAAAACAAATCCCTGTTAGTGGTTTTTTTTGCAAAATGTGAAAAACCAAAATTTTATAAAAGTTTTAACCCTAACAGTGGCTAATGGTGTGTATGTGGGAAATGGCCAAGCAGATTTGGCGAATTTTCAGACCTTTTTTGGAAATTTGTAGAAATTCAACCACAGAAGTAAACCTAGCCAACCTTATATTCATTTTGATCGGAATGAACAGGAGATTCTAGAAATAGTAAAATAAGTAAATAAAGGGTACTTTGGTATTATACGGATGCCACCCTTATAAAGCGCGCTGCGGCAGTTATGTTAGGATGGGTTATCATAAAAATGATTGTAGGACTTTTCTTGTTTCATTACGAATCGAATGATACCTGATGAGTCATACTTCCGGCCGCCAAACCCCCTCCAAATAGGCCAAGGTCAGGTCGTTGACTGGAGCGCGCGCATCACCTGTCACCGCCTGTATCTGGGTCAGTGTCATGAGTGATTTATTACCGTGCACTACGTTACATTTGTTTTCATAATGAGTTACGTTCTTTTGGTGTGGGATTTACCTCGAAATGAAGAGGAAACCGTACGTATTTTTATGATAACCCATCCTAACATAACTGCCGCAGCGCGCTGTATGTTTGGCGGAGTACATGTGGCGATCGGGTTTGGCTGCTAGCGGCGACGCATTCAACACGATCCTAGCGGACATCGCTGCCTTTTGGGAGGCACAACACAAAGACCGCTCATCAGAATGATGTAAAATTTGTTCAGTAAGTCAGTAAAAGTACATTTTTTCGATTTATGTAGTTATCCTTTGTATCCGGTAAAAATTTAACCTCCAAAAATAGTGGCATCCTTATAATACCAAAGTACCAAATAGAGATCTAGAAAAGTAGTTTTTTTTTTCGGTAAAGTGAAAAGAATTAAAAAATTAGAATTTTGTTTAATTTCAAAAGTATAAAGCCTCGGTGACATTTTTTCTTCAGATTTCTTATGGAAAATTCATTATATACATTTTGTAGACAGTCTAATTCCCTACATATAAATATACAGTGTGTAAATTAAGTATTGAAACAAATCTGTATTTTTCCAGCTGAAATAGATGGAATTATTATGTTCGTGGCATTGATTGTTAACAAACGTTCCGGAATTTTTGACATAGAAAAATTTTTTTGCCCCCCTTACAGGGTGGGGGGTAGGGGGTAACTTATTTTTTTCAAATAGCAACCCCTATTGAGTGACCCCTCATTTTGAAGGGCTTGTAAAAAGAAATACAATGGTGCAAATCCGAGGTCGATATCTCAGCCCTAACCAGAATGGCAGCCATTTGAAATTTTGAGACGGGCACACGAGATTAAGTATGGATACCCCAATTTACCTTTTAAACAGGTTACATTGGGTGAGCCAAACTCTGGATACGATTATTAGATGGAAAAGTGGACTTTTTGTCATATTCCCAATTTTGCCTCAGCCCTAAAATTTGGGTAAAAATTTGGGTATTTTGGGGGCAGCCCCAAAATTTCAAATGCAAAACCCTATTGAGTGACCCCTCATTTTGAAGGGTTTGTCAAGATATAGGCAGTGGTGCAAACTTGAAGTCGATATGTCACCCCTAGCCAAAATGGCAGGTATTTAAAAATTTGACTGGGTGAAAAAGCACCCATTTCACCAATTCAAAATGTTGAATGCCTGACAAAGCCACTCTTATTGAGTGACCCCTCATTTTATAGCCCGTGTCACACTAATAACAATGATTAAAAAAAATTGAAATCCGTTGATCCTAAACAAAATGGCGGTCACAAACGTCTACGTTTGAAGCACAATTGAAACAGGTAACAAATACTTTGAAGCTATAAATAATAACACAAAATACTAATTTACTACTCTAAAACACACAAGTAGTACAGGTATTACTAAGTAATGTTTGATATTACCTTGATAATTTCTAAATGCTCGAACTGATGGCCAAGAGCAACTTGACAAAGTCCTAAACGATTGTAAAATTCATTTAACACTCTGCCAATTCTTTGTTGATCAATTGACCGTGCTTCGGTCAGAATCCTCTCTGAAAGCTCTTGTAAGTTTTCTGGTTGGTTTACATACACTTTACTCTTGAGATATCCTCATAAAAAATAATCCAAAGGGGACAAATCGGGAGATCTTGCGGGCCATTCGATAGAACCTCTTCTACCTATCCACTTATCAGGAAAAGTTTGGTCCAAATAGTCCCTTACATTTACAGCGAAGTGGGGTGGGGCGCCATCTTGCTGAAACCAAATACTTTCATGCACGGCATGTTCTTCATCTTCAGGAGGAAACTCTCTAGAAATAGCGAGTACAATAGATTCACGCAACAGGTCCAGATAATGATCACCATTTAAATTACCTTCAATTATAAAAGGTCCAACTATCTTAAATCCAACTATTCCTGCCCAAACATTAATTTTCTGAGGTCTTTGTGTATGGCATTCTTGAGCCCAATGTGGATTTTCATCTGACCAGTATCTCGAGTTTTGTCTATTGACGTGTCCATTGAGGCTGAATGAGGCTTCATCGGAAAATACTATCTTCGTTTTAAATAACGGATCTTGGATACACCGCTGCATCATTTCTTCACAAAATTGAATTCGACGATCAAAATCATCCTCGTTCAATTCATGAATTAGCTGTACCTTATAAGGATGAAATTTTTCAGCTTTCAGAGCTTTATGTACCGAAGTGTGACTCATACCTAGATTACTACTGAGCTGACGAGTCGATGTGTGAGGATTTTCTTGAATACTCAAAAACACATCCAATGCCATGTCCTCTGTTACAACTGATCTAGGTCGACCAGTTTTAGGTTTATTTGCTACATCCCCTGTTTCCAAGAACTTAGTACAGATCCTACTTACTTGTAGATCGATTTATTTGATGATCGGGGTACAGTTCATTAAATAACTCACAAGTTTCTTGATACGTACGTGTCCTATCCCCATACCCAACAATGCGGAGAATGTCAATCTTTTGCTGAGTACTTAAAAGAACCATTGTGAACAAAACTAAAGAAGCATTTTAATACCGACCTCTCTATAAAATTAACTAAACCAGAATGAGTAGATGAAATATTATTGAAAGTATGAGCTTCAGAAACACAAACAACTACTAATAAGAAAGGGTAAGTGGGAAATTCCAACTTAGGTAGTCTTCGTTCAACAAACCCCTCTTCATCTACATTGTGCATCTGCATTTCGAAGGAGCTGATATAACCAGAGCTACTTAATTTATTTATAAAATTCAAATTTCTTATTTCAGCTATTACCTCTTTTACTTATGAATTCCTATAATTGTTATAAAATGTCTTTTTTCAAATTTTAATACATTATTTCACCCAATCAAATTTTTTAATACCTGCCATTTTGGCTAGGGTTGACATATCGACTTCAGGTTTGCACCATTGCCTATGTCTTGACAAACCCTTCAAAATGAGGGGTCACTCAATAGGGGTTTGAATTTGAAATTTTGGGGCTGCCCCCAAAATACCCTAATTTTAGGGCTGGTACAAATTTGGGAATATGACAAAAAGTCCACGTTTCCATCTAATAATCGTATCCAGAGTTTGGCTCACCCAATGTTTAAAAGGTAAATTGGGGTATCCATACTTAATCTCGTGTGCCCATCTCAAAATTTCAAATGGCTGCCATTCTGGTTAGGGCTGAGATATCGACCTCGGATTTGCACCATTGTATTTCTTTTTACAAGCCCTTCAAAATGAGGAGTCACTCAATAGGGGTTGCTATTTGAAAAAAATAAGTTACCCCCTACCCCCCACCCTGTCAGGGGGGCAAACAAAATTTTCTATGTCAAAAATTCCGGAACGTTTGTTAACAATCAATGCCACGAACAAAATATTTCCATCTATTTCGGCTGGAAAAATACAGATTTGTTTCAATACTTAATTTACACTCTGTATAACATGTTTGGGAAAGAATTTTTTGTAAGTTCTAGGGGCATATTATATTAACATATATGGAGAAACAAAAAAATTGTAAATTGTACAGTGTTAGTTTGTGTTGTAATAAAGTTATGTAATATATATATAGGGCCTATACTACTAATGATATACATATATTTGTAAAGCCAATGAAGTAAGGAATCTAAATACCCCCGTCGCGGCAAACCTGCTTATTTAGCGAATTTCCAATGCATATATATATATGTCTCACTACTACATAAAGCTAATTACCAAGTTTCACAAAATTACATTCATAAACAAGTGATATATAACATTTTATTTATTCTCTATAATAATAGCATTAGGGTTGAGGACACAAGTTTGCTGCAACGAGGAAGTTAAGTAATGTGTTTTTTTTTGCAATTATCAATATAACTGAACCAGGTGAAGCTACATACCAAGTCCTCTTAATTTAGGTTTATAATTAAGCGAGATATACAACTTTACTTATTCTCGATATGAATAACATGGGGGCCGAGTATGCATGTTTGCTGCTACGGGGACTATAAAAAAACTTGTTTTTTGTGCTAATATCAATATACCACAACTAGTTGAAGCCACATACCAAGTTTCATCAATGTACATTCATAAATAATCGATATGTATCAAATTTTATTTATCCTCCGTAAAGATAACATTGGACAACGTACTGTGTTTAGCACTTTGAATATCTCTGCACCGGTTGGACGTAGGACAACGATTAAAACACCAAAATGTTTTTTTTTGTTGTTGAGCTAAATATATTAATAAAAAGAAATGTGAAGTTTTTAATAAAATTATCTGAGAAAAATCTAAAAACCTTTTTCCCATAAGATTAACATGGGACACGTTTTTTTTGGATTTTCTCCGCAACCACTTAACCTAGGTTAATGATTCAAAATACCAAATTATTTGTTTTTTAAGCTCTATAAAATGGCTATAACCAAAATTGAGTGTTTTTAACATTTTGGGGTAAAATTTGTAAAAAAACGATTTTTGGAAAATTGTAAACCCCAATAAAACCCCCTTTCCATAGTCCGATCGATCTAGTTTTCAAACTTAAAGTCATAAATGCTACTCTACATTTGTACCAAATTTCATCAAAATCGGGCGTTTCTTTCAAAAGTTATCGCGGTAACGGACACATATATATAAATTTGAACTAGGTGTTTTTGGCATCTGGGGACCTCAAAACGAAAAGTTATCATGGTCTCGGGCTTTAGTCTTACCATGCCACTTACAGTAATAGCTTCTTCCCTCTCGGGGAAATTCGCTAAAAAGTCATAAAGTTTTTGGTACAAATTATTATCACTTATAAATATTTGTAAATGAAAGAATGTTTTGATATTATTGCGTTTTTGTGAAGAAATAAATGGCACAATATTTATTATATAACTTTTTTATCAAAATTTGTGTACACCAGACCAATATAAACATGTTGTAGTGTATTCAATTACCTACATAAAAATGTACAACTCCTAGGGTAAATTATTTTCTTTATATGTGTTATGTAACAATATGTTATTTAAACATGGTTATGTGAACAAAACACAACACTATTTCTCACACTTCAGTAATATTTATGCATAATATAATGCATAAAGATTACTGTTATATACACACAAACACTTCACTAACACTAAAACTCCGAAATAATAATATATATTTAGTAATAATTCACAGATATAAATACCGAACTCATTCCGTTGATATTCAGTACAAGAATACAAGATGGCGTACAGACAACCTGGACAAAATATGACGGAATAATTCCTTTTGGGAAGAAAAAAATTGCAACCATTGCTGCCATCGGCAAAACCAAATTCTTCTACATTTCTTCCTCTTCAAAACATATTATTTGACTAGTAACTATAACTTACACTGCATGTAGGCCTACAGTGCCCGGCAGCAAAGAAGTCCGTTGGGCTGCAGCCAATAGGACGAGAGCGCGGCGTTGACAAGTGTACAGTAGCCTCGCACAGTCCCGGCACCCTGCTAAAAGCCGCTCGAGGCTACAGACACAACTAAGCTCTGTAGCAGCTCCGGTGTGGCATGAACTGTTAATACTGAGGGCGATTTAATTTATTCTCTTTAAATGATTAATGAGAATACATATAAATAATGAATATAATATTAGTATAATTTGCAAATTGCTGTACTATTAAATTATATAAATATTGTTAATATATATATGAATGAACAATGTACAAAAATACCTTAAAAGGTTCCGATATCCTCCTGTGTTATTTATTGTAATAGTTTTATTTTACACAAATCAAACAAACAATAAACATTGTACACAATTTTGCGCTCACAACTATGCACCGTTTCCCTTTTTTTACCGCTTGTAGACGGTTGTTCCATGGTAATAACACAAATACTAAGAAATAAAAAACAAAAACACAACTACCATATAACACTCAATATTAACTAAAACGTAGAACTGTCTTAAAGCATTATATGACTATTGTAACACAGTTTGTACAAATGCAAATTAAAATCGACGTACAAAACATGAACTGTCATCTGACTTATTCCCGTGACGATCGGTAGATTTCTTGGAAACCGAGTGCCGGATATAAGTACAATACCCCATCGCCCTACTTTTATTCATTGTTCAGAGATTTATAGGGAAAGTAATTGCCTCAATGGTTTAAATTTGGATTATAACGAGAAATAGTACTTTTATCTCGCTGTTTATTTGAACTTTACTTTACTAGAACTTTACTAGATTTGTAGATATTTTAGAGTTCAGACGTTTAGTACATCAAACAAAATCAAAATAACATCCAAGAACTCCATTTGCTAGCCTTACAATCAAAGAATCTAATCAAATTATTTATTAATATAAAAGGAAAAAAGCTATCGCCCTCAACTTTTTTTAAAATGTTCGTAATTTATTGTTCTTTAACACAGTGTTACAAGATTTGTTGCAGTTTTACATGTTTTACCCGAGCGCCTTGATTTAATGTAACTAGTACAATGATTCGGCGTCAAGCGCTGTTAGAGCGGGGAAACAGCTTGGCAACCACGCGTGATGCGTATTGGTTTATTCAAGGTCACGTCGACTGCAGGCTCCGCCTCCAACGGACTTCTCTGCTGCCGGGCACTGTAAATCCGATTTTCCTGACATACTGATTTGGATAGCTGGACATTTGTTAGAGAGACCAAATAACACCTGTTTAAAAAAATCATATCTGTCCAATAATTATTTCATTCTAAAAATCAATACCAAACTATAGTACAACTGTACAATTCCAGGTCAGCAAAACAAGTTATTGTTTGATAATAATTCCAGCCTACTCACACAACATACCCAATACTTCCTCCTTACACGATCTTGGCTTCCCTCTTGCATATTTAACTACAGAAATATTATAATAAACTAACTAACTCACTTCCCCTCCATTACAGTACCAACCGTAACTTCCCGCGACAAAAATTACCCGAGCTGGGTAAATTAAAAAAATATAATGTTTTTCCATTGTCTGAGCATAGGCTGCAGAAATCGTGTTACGCCAAAAATTCATTCGTTTTATAATCGTCGTGACATTGTTATACAGCTGCGACACGGTTCAATTATATAATAAAATGAAAGTTCAGAATATGTTGATTATTTGTGGTTTTATAACGTTACAAAATTTTCAGTCCCGACTATTCGATTTGGATCGTGGCCACTTCAAGGCAACAAAGCTGACAGTCCGAATCAGACAGTCGGCCACGGCTAGGGTTAAAAATAATTTTCTAAAGTAGTGTCCTAGCGTTTTTACACTAATTTCTTTACAAAATATACAAACTACTCAAAGATATACAAAATGTAAACAATTTATTTCCCTACGTAGAAATGTGTTTGATTTATTTAAAACAAATTTGTACCCCAATTACGGAAAGAAATACGGAAACCGGGGAAAATTGAGAAACTTACGCTGTACATTACAGGATGTAATAAAAGACGTCTTACAACACTTAAAGAATTTATTTACACTTATACTGATTCACATACAGACGGTAAACATGTATAAAAGATGGTACAAGGCTATTGATTTCGACCAGTCACACCGGTTATCATCAGGCCCTGTAACATTTGAAAAATAAAAATAAAATCAAAAGTATAAAAGTAATATACTATAGGCCTAACTGTTATATTACTAAAGGTACACTTATTGGAAATAATGCACTTTTGTACAAAGTAATAGCCTACCTGTTTTTATGACTTTATATGAGTTGAAAAACAAAATTTGAGTTTCGCCGTAAGCCAAAATTAGTTATTTGAAGCTAGATCTAATTTGTGTACTTTATTATAATATAATAAATGGTACATATGTTTATAGTAAATACATTTCTGAACAAGAAAATATATACATTTCTGAACAAGAAAATATATATGTATAGAGAAATGTAAACAAATAAAGGTTCCATAAGCACTTGTTGATTTTTGAACCTAAATTTGCAGCATAGGCCTAGCCATATTTGAGCACAATCTGCAGAGGTTACTACAGACCATAAAAGATAACCCTATCAAATGCAAACCGATAATCTTTTTGTTCACAAAAGAACAGAGAATTTGAATAGAATAAAATAAATAAAACGTGATTGGGTAGATTTTTAGATAAAAAGTAAAAAACATGAAAATTTACAAGTTTCTATAAAAACCCTCTACATTTTCAATAACGCACATTTGAACATAAATAATAATATTTACCCATAGTAATAGGGATAAATATTATTACTAACTCACACACTACACGACAATACGCTTCTTTTACACTAAGACTTTGACTTTTACACTGGGAGATTTGACAATAAAAAACGGATAATAACCTAGCCACACTAAAAACCGCACATTGCTTCAGGCAATCAGAAACATAAAAAACTCATATTTCCAGTTACGTAAAATGAGTCACCTAATGCTCAATACAGGAAGCTACCACTAAATAGAGGAAGAATTTTTTCTTTGCTTCAAAGAGATATGACTTACGTCACGCTACATCAGTTATCGATCTATTTACTAGGGATTTTTAATTTGCTATATTTCTGGCGAATGGGGCAAATAAACAGCTGACATAACAGTTGATTTCAAAAATTATTTCTCAGGCTTTCTGAAGTAGTAAGCCAAATTTCTCTTTACGAAAATAAAGAACAATGAATGCTGTTTCCAATGGTACCAACCGCTTCCTGTTTGGTCCAAAATACAGACACTACATTTTTTTTAAGAAAACGAGTTTTACAAGATTTCGCCAATCGCGACTCAAAAATGTTTCGCGCGCTAAATTTTGTTCAAATTATAATAGCAATTATATTGATCTTACTGCTACGAGGTTCGTTTATGTATGAAAATGAAAGTTTAGAATCTACTCTTTTAAATGGTATCAATATTATTACAACTCTTGCCGGCGATTATCCATCTGGCGCACACATGCAATCGCCGGCGAAACGACGGAAGGTAGTCCTAGGGTTAAGATGAAAACAATTTAAAATCCCCGCTTTTTGAAAATGTTCCCGAAAATATGTTGAGTAACGCAAATTTTGTGTTGAAATCCCATCTGTGAACGAAAATGTATTTACGCTTGCAATTTCATCGTCATGCAATGATTGTAAATAAGCTAAACCCTTGCATCCCTGTTAACTCTAACTTCTATTATTTGTTGCTCTTGGCTTTATCTCGTCGGGAACAATTGTTGACTTTTACATTATTTGGCATTATAGAACGCTCAGTATGAAGATTTATGGCTCCCTGTAGTTGATTAAATTACAAATCTAATATGGCAACTGTAAGTTAAGCACATCACTGAGACCGTCTAGACGTCAAGGTCAGGTGCGCTAGTTGCTAGGGGGTGAGGGTAGACTGTTCGGTGACTCACGTCCCACTTGTGGCACGCAAATACCCTGCTGCGTGCCAGTGCAGTTCCTCTGATACTATTAATTGTACGCGAACAATGTTCTTATTACACACATATTTGTTTGTTTTCCAGTAACAGCATTTCTTTTTAACCAAAATACATAAACTTGATTTCAGGAGGATATAAATTTTAATTTTTCCAAGTTACAAGGGGGGATATATCCCCCTGATCCCCACCCCGCATCTACCCCACTGCACTTCAGTAATATTTATGCATAATTTAATGCATAAAGATTACTGTTATATACACACTAACACTAAAACTCCGAAAGAATAAAGGATTTAGTAGTAATTCACGGACAAATATAGCTTACGTGTACCGAGAAATTGACAGACAAGATGGCTATGCAGATAAACTGAGGAAAATGCTACGTAATACATCCGTGCGGGAAAATGTTACCCTGCAAGCAATGCTGCCATTAGCAAAACTAAATGCATCTACATTTCTTCCTCTTCAAAATGATATGTTATTTGACTAGTAACTATAACTTACACTGCATGTAAATACGGTTTTTCGAACCGACCCGTTGGGTCGGTTGGCCATTAGATAGAGATTCAAAAAAGCACCAGATTCGCTGCCATAAGCAAAACTAAATGCATCTACATTTCTTCCTCTTCAAAATTATATGTTATTTGACTAGCAACTATAACTTACACCGCATGTAAATACGGTTTTTCGAACCGACCCGTTGGGTCTGTTGGCCTTTAGATAGAGACCCAAAAAAAAAGCACCGGGTTCAGTTTCATAAGCGGCCACCAACCAATTGGATGCGATATATCAATCTTTAACATTCGATATATCGAATCGCATTTTAAATCGATCTTTAAACTAAATAACACAAACACCCAAACATTCGGGTCCTCATAGCATATGCTGAAACAGTCTCTGAAAACTGGGCTTAACACGTTCACTGCGTCACGAGGTCCCGAGGTCTCGTACCATAACCTATATTTGGTGCGCTTGCATAATATTATATTCTTCCCTCAGATATGGTGTCGATAACTCTACGTAAATTGATATAGAGAATATAGAGAAATAAGATAAATATCGTCCCTAAAGCTTGTTGATTGCTGGATCGATTGGTAACCGTGACAACAAATGAGATCTATAATGCACTGAAGTAATAACTGATTACTTCAATACGACACGAGACCCCCGGGCCTCGCAACGAAGCTTAGTTACTCAGAGCGCCGCTTGGAGCTCTTGAGTACATTCCGTTCACAACATTACGCCAAAAGTTGGTTGTTGTTATTGCAATTACCTAAATTTAAAAAAATTGCCTAAAACTTGTGGTGTGTTTTGGTATGTCTTTTTTCTCATAAATGTGCAGTACGAGATCTCGGTATCTCGTACTATTGTGCCATATCCACATCTTGAACAGGCTATAGGTTGGCAGCAGTGTGCTAGTTCACAAAATACACCAGAGTACTCTGTTTCTATTCGTTTCAAAGTTATGATGCCCAAATTATCGTCTGTGCAACGAGATCTCAAGGTCTCGTATCAGACAGCTGTAATCACA
Organism: Allygus modestus; assembly: GCA_963675035.1. Taxonomy (NCBI): domain Eukaryota; kingdom Metazoa; phylum Arthropoda; class Insecta; order Hemiptera; family Cicadellidae; genus Allygus; species Allygus modestus. The sequence continues at coordinate 322,102,137 of OY776111.1, forward strand.
CCAAATGAGAACCATAGGTCTCGTAACGCACCACCGTAATCATACACAAATATGCTGTAACGCAGTGAACGTGTTAAGAGCGATGATGTCAGTTACAAATATATTTTAATGAAATATTTAACAAGCAACAACTCAAACGAAAACTTAAATAAATAAAAAAAACGACAAATAATAAAGAAACGTATAACAATAAAATTATTACAATCATACTTATCCAATCGTAAACAATAAACTATAATAACAAGAAATTCAACTAAATATTATTCTAAACCCCACTATAAGATATGGCGAGCCTCAAGGCTCTATATTGGGCCCATTACTGTTTATAGTATATAATAACAACTTGCCAAATTTGTTTTCTAAAAACACCTGTGGTTTCACTCTATTTGCAGATGTTACAACTGCTCTTTTGAAAGGAAAAACTATTAATGAAATTAAATTTACTCTTGATGACACCATTACAAAAATTTAATGAATGGTTTGAGAACTATCGTTTAAAATTTAATGAGGATAAGACCAATATTTTTCAATTCAAGCTAAGAAGTAGCTTAATGGATCCTATGATTAGTAATACTAAACTAGTAAGTTTTTTGGTTTGTATTTGGATTCAAAATTGAGTTGGTCTGACCATATTAATTTTTTGGGTAAGAAATTTTCAACAAGGTATGCAATTAGTATATTAACTAAAGTCGCATCTATGGAAGACTGCTTGACTGTCTTATTATGCATATGTCCACTCGCTGTTGACTTATGGAGTTACCTTGTGGGGTAACTCTGTAGAAGCCGGGAGAGTGTTCGTGTGTCAAAAGTTCATTCTTAAGACAATTTTTCATTTAAACCAAGAACTAGTTGTAAGCCTTATTTTAAAAACTTTGTATTTTAACATTACCTTCTCTTTACATTCTTGAGATAACAAAATTAGTTCATACAAAATCATCTGTTTAAAAAAAAAATACAAAATAAATCACAGCTATCATACCAGAAACAATAATAACTTTTTTCAATATCCAAATCATCATCATCATTCATCATCATTGTTGCGGATTAGGAAACCCCAGCATAGCTGCTAGTCACATCTTCCACAAGCGGGAATATTGCGCAGGTTACCGGAAAGATAGGATATAGCAGAAAAGGAAAGGGTGGGATGGGACGGCAGCCAAATCGACCCTTCAGAGGGCCAATTCCTGTGCCCCTGTGACAGCTGGGATGAGGCTCTCAAACAGGGGACCCACATTCTGCCCTCCAACTGGTCAACTCAGCTGACAGGATATCCATGTACAACAGCCAGGGACCATTCATTCTCAGGTTGGCAGGTGGGGACCAAACCCGGAGATTCTGTCCTTAACCGCTGCAAATGGAGGGACCAAAGGTGAAAGGGAAATTTGTCATAATGGACAGCCAAAAGACTTACCATATTTAATGACAACTTCATTTGCTGTACCCAATATCAGCCTCAAAACTGGTATAGACCAGTTTTAAGGTAGTCCTGGGATGATATCCAAATCATAGTTATAACAAATTTGAAACTGGACCTCTTTATATGGGATTAAAAAGTTATAATCGTATACCTGAATGATTCAAAAGCGTAACAATGACAAATTTTGCATCTAAATTGAAAGAGACATTGAGCCGTAAAGCTTATTATAGAGTTATTGAGTTTTTGTGGGTAAAATTTAGAGTATAATTAATACATAGTTTTATGCATACATATTCTGTATGGTAGGAAAACTTGAGGTAGGAAACTTAAATGTGTTAGGTCTAGTTAATAGTAAACAAACTTGACCATGTACCTGCTTGAAAATTACTTATGTAATCATTGTTAGCGCTATGTACAATAGATTTTTCTATTGTCTATAACCAAGCTAAAACTTAGTTATCTTTGCCAGGGTTCCGTTCATTCAATTCATGAAAGCAGCCCATAAAGTTTCCCTTGCTTAGTCATACATTTCTTTATTATTTGTTGTTTTTTACTGTAGTTTTTGTTTGTTTTTTATTTGTTAAATGTTTCATTAAAATATATTTGTAATTGGCCTCGCAAATTATTATTGACGATATACAATTTGTTGATTTTAAATTATAACATAAATTTTATGGGCATAATTTTCGAGTGAATAATTTTCGATGCTTAATATTCAAAATATCTTGTGTTCCGAATCAATATATCGAATGTTTAAGATCAATATATTGCATCCGATTAGTTGGTGGCCGCTTATGAAACTGTACCCAAAACACCAGTTTTCATAAAATCATATAACCTGTCCAATCAATATTTCGTTCTATAAATCAATACCAAAATGAAGAACAACTCTTTAGCTGTGCATTGGTATGTACCGCATCTTCCCGCAACAAAATTACCCAAACTGGGTAATTAAAAAAAATTGTGTTTTGACGTTTTCGGAGCGTCGGCTCCAGGAATCGCGTCGCACCAAAAATTCATTCGATTTCTAATCGTCATGACATTGTTATACAGCTGCTACACAGTCCATTTATAAAATGAAAGTTCAAAATGTGATCTTTTGAATGATATAAATATTGTTCACTTTTGAGTTGATAATTAGTGGTTTTAGCGAATTTCCCCTATAGGAAAGAAGCTATAACCGTAGGTGGCATGGTAAGATTTAAGCCCGAGACTATGATAACTTTTTTTTTGGGGTCCCCAGATGCCAAAAACACTATTCGTTCAAATTTATATATTTGTATATACAGTGGAACCTTGATAACTCGAATCTCAATAAGTCGAATTCCTTGATAGCTCGAATTTTTGTCATTCTCCTTGAACTTGCTTACCTAATGCTATGTTATTCTACCTCTATAAGTTGAAGGGTTTATAGGAAACACCTCGATAACTCAAATTTTAGCAGTATTCTTAGCCTGTCGTCGCACCTCTATAAGTCGAAGTTTTAGCTGTAGAACCTCTATAACTCGAATATGTACAATTCCCGTACCTCTATAAGTCGAAGTATTGACTAGAGAACCTATATAAGTAGAAGGTGTTTATTCACCAAACCTCCAGTGACTTTGCAGCCGGATATTTCAACCCTCTCTCCCTACTAAATCTCTTTCCCGGGTGCTCCTGGTGTCGGTAAAACAACCAACAAATTTATGTTGAAGAGTAACACACATATCAAACACACTCATTCTTACACACGGGTTTCACCTATGTGAGGATTTCATTTCATAAATAAGGAACAGTCTCATATTGTTGTAAATTACATATATTTTTTAAATAAAATGGTTTTGATTTGATTAGATTTGTGTTCTGAGTCGTTAGTGTGAGTTCAGAGGTTCTGGATGTAGTACGTGAAACATAGTTTTTAGGTTGTTTTTACTTTCTCCCTTTATACATAGTATATGGCGAAAGTATTGTTTTCGTCAAAATTTTCGAATTTGAGGTGTTAGTGGAAATATTCGTTTTGACGCTCCCTGAACCCAACAAAGTGGTTTTTACGTGATGTCTGTCTGTGTCTGTGTGTGTGTGTGTGTGTGTGTGTGTGTGCGTGTGCGTGGTGCGGTGTGTGTGTGTGTGTGTGCGTGTGCGCGTGTGCGTGTGTGTGTGTACGCGCGCGCATGTGTGCGTGCGTGCGTGTGTGTCTGTGTAGATGTGTACAGAGCTAGAGCCCTAACCATTGGGCCGATTTTGATGAAATTTGGTATGTAGGTACTAATCCACGATATCTCCAGGCGTTTTTTCATTTTTTTTTTAATTTTTGATTTTTTAGGGTAATTACCCCCCAAAAACCGCCAAAAAACATGAAAAATCAAAATTTTTCAAAAACGGCTCAAACGATTTTGATTAAACTTTAGTCGTTTGTAGAACTTTAGTTTTCCAACAAAATGACACCACCCGCATTCCTGTAAAAATTCGGGTTCAGAAATTACAGGACTTAAAACATCCAAAATTCAGTTTTTTGGATTTTTCATAAAAATGGATAAATATAAAAGAAATATTACTATTCACCATTAAAAAGAGCTCAAAAAACTAAATAATTCAGTATTTTGAATTACGATTCTACGACTACTGGTTTAGGAGAAAATTGAAATTTTAATTTAGCGGTAAACATAGTACGTTGTTCAATGTTATTCTTATGGGGAATACAAAAATTACTATTTCTCTCTTATTTACTGATCAATTTCATTCAAACTTGATATGCTTGTCAATATAGCATTGAGTTAATTCGAAATATGTTGCCCCTTAATAACCCTGGGGGGGGGGAATAGGGGGCATTTCCCCTCTTAAAACCACGAGTGTAGCAATTGATTCTGTAGTGCCTCCAAAGCAGGGATTTGGGTGGATGTTTTTTAAAACAACTTGTTCACAAGATTTTCTGTACATTTGACCGTGCTTTGAATTCTATATTTAGTAAATAAAAAGTAATTTATTCATTAAAGTTGGGCTAAAAGGGAGAAAGTATGTGTCAGTTTCCTGATACCGTTTATTTACGAAGTGTCTGCATTTTGGTAAAATGTGTTGGCAAAACTCTACCCCATGAGAAGTTCAAAATTATTTGAGGCTATTGACACAGGAAATAAAAACAGTGACATCGGGAAGCAGTTTGGAGCACCAGTGAACACTGTTGATAATTTTAAAACAAAAAGAGTGTCGTACTGCTTCACCCTAATTCCAACAATGTTCTGCAATTTCAATTGTTATATCATGTTTTGATCCTTTTTAGTTTTGCAAATTATTTTAATAGCCTACAGTACATTAATGTTCAGCTAAATGAAATTTATGCGTAGTTGGTCAGAACTGACTTCCGTAAGGGGGAGGAATTTGTTTGGGGCAGGTGATAAGAAGTGAGTGGTAAGAATGTGAGAGGGGGAGCAAAATATGAAATCGGGGGGGGGGGGAAGGAAGTGTCTGTAATCATTGTTTTTTGCTCAAATAAGAATAGACCAAAACCAGATGAAGCCATTAGTATTTTTGTTCATTTATATTAATTAATAGCTAGCTGACAGACCCGTTCTTCGCACAGGGGTTTTCTCTACCCGTTCTTTAGTCAATGAAATTTCCATTTTAGTTAGCTTGAACAGCTGTTCTTGCTTCTGCTCTTTAAGCTGTCAAATGGAAGTGTCCACAGCTGATTGCATTACTGATTCTGATTCTGAAAACGATAGTTGTTTTTGTCGGGCAATCCGGGAATAACATTTTTTTGCAATATAGCTTTGTGGGTACCTACTCAAATTGTGCGTAATTTTATTTAGGCTATAATTTTGTTTATAATTTAATAAGTGAGTTTTTGTAGAAAAGGTATAAACTCCAGTCAATCTAGGGGGCCAGGTGGGAATCCAAGTTAAATGGGTGGGGAATTTTTGCTTTAAAAGAATTTTTTGTTACCATAACCGAACCTAACCTACCTCCACAGAGGGCTGTATACAAATTGTTCCTTTTATGGGAATTTCCCCGTTTTCAGGAAATTTCCCAAAATTGCAAAAATTGCAGTAAAAATAAAATAAATACTTAGTACCCCAGTCACAGCAAACTGCGTATTCAGTGAATTTCTAATGCATATATACAGGTGTCTGGCAACCATTTTATCAAATTTTACCATGTTGTTCAGCAGGTAAAAAAGAGCATAAAATGCAATATAACATATGTCCTACAGTAGACCCTCGCTTAACCCTCCGCCTGGCAGCCACTTTTTTTGCAGTGTTTTCTGTAGTGGCAGGACCATTTTAGCGATTTTGCATGCTATTTAAAAAAAATTTGTATTAATTCCAATTTTGCAGTAGGTGGCCTAAACATATCAATGTGCATATTTGTTTTGTTCACAAAAGACAGGAGAATTTGAAAATGGTAAAATGAGTGACATTTAGAAATAATTGTCAATAAAAAATAATAAAATTGAAAAAATTGGAATTATTTTTATAAATCTTGAAATTAAAACCTTACTAGCCTATAACCAAACCAAATTTTGTAGGTAAAATGGTAAATGTACCAAATTTTGTTAATCTAATTCCCTACATAATATATATATATATATATATATATATATATATATATATATATATATATATATATATATGTCATTGAAAAACAAATTTATATATGAATTGCATTGAACAATTTGGGAAGATTGCAAAACGGCTATTTGTACGAACCCAGTTTTCTATGCCAAAAGAAAACCTTAAACAATATATAAATATAATAAAACTTTATTTAATTTGAAGGTTATAAAGACAATAATATAAGAATGAATGGTCTAAAAGTTGTTTTTCAAAACATTACTAATATGAAATTGCTAAATTATTTTTTGGAAAACAACATTTTGATATTCGTTGCAAATTATTTTTTTGAAAACAACATTTTTGTTATTCAAAGTGTATTACACTGCACAATTTATCACTTTTAGTACGCATAAATGTTACTATTCAGACACACATTACACTTCACTGCATATATTCAGGGGCGGCCCTTCAGTTTTTCAGCTCCCTTGTAAAGACCAAATTTTCCGCCCCCGCCCCCCACCAACAACCAAAACCTCCCTACCCCATAGTTCTGAGATAGACTGACACTTGCGCGCCTCGCTCCCTCGCTTGTTGTTGCGTTTGTGATGTTTCTGGTTCCGTGGTATGCTGATCACCTGAAATGACAAGCTATGGAACACATTCAGATAAGAGACTTGTGTAGTTCAAAATCTTGATTTTATATATTATCATCCTGGAAATGTATCCCGTTTCTGATCTTCCGCGCCACTAAACTTTTTGCTATACAAAAACTCAAAACCTCAAATGATTAAAAAATCTAAATTTTTAAAACAACAAATGTGCACACTTGTAGTCAATGTATCACAATACACTGTGTATCATAAAACAATTATATGTTTCTTTAAGAAAAATAATAATTAAAACAAACCCTTAAAACTGAGTAGGAGCGGTAAAGTACATACTGATAACAGTACATCTGTCTGAGCGTGGGAAAGGTGGAAAATTCTGACGGTTCCTGGGAGGCTGAAGTTTACGATGGATACAGCAAAGTTTGTTGTTCGAGTTATTTTTGTTTTTGAATAAAAAAACTAATGTTGTCTGAATATATTTGTTTATTGATTCTAATGTATAACACATTTTTCAGTTATACGGACTCTATCTTCGAGTATTTAATCTTTAAGGTTTTGTATAGCTATAAAGCATATTTAAATTTTTGTACCCTGTGATATATTGAATCTTATCTTCTAAAAGTGTTTGGATCAATTAAGTTTAATACCAATGACTCTAAAAACTCAAGTTGGTGCAAACATGTTTTTTTCGTCATTACTATACTGTGATATACTGTTGCAACTTATTTAAAGTATTGCAAATTTGTAATAAATACAGATGATTAGTCAATTAACCACGACCAGAGCTCAAGTAATCTTAATCTGTAATGAGGAGAAGTATATGTTTAATTCTTAACATTTCTCACTCCATCTCCAATACTCCGAAATAAATCAGTTAATAAATAAGAACTTAGTTGAAATGGTTACTAAACAGACGTAACGATAAACTATATTTTTCAAAGTAAGCTAAACGAGTGGACCTTACAAGTAACGATGAAAGAAGGCGCCAAAATCTGAGGAGGATGCATCATATTTCCCCCTTATTTCATATAATACTAAACTCAAATAGATCAAATCCCTATTCAATACTCTCCAGTCTCCAAACCATATCTTTCCTCATCTATAGGAACTAGTTTAAAACAATCGACGTGGGCGGATTAAAACAATTAGTTGCATTGTGTTACTTTATATTTAAACATTTCAAATTTCTTGCATCATATTGCGAGTTTTATTCAAACTCTCAATACCAATCAGAATGCCCTGAAGTTGTCACAAACCGATAGAGGTCAAAACAACTGCTCGTTTTGGAATAGAGGGGAGCAGAAGTTGTATTATCTGATATGTAAATTTAATGTTTAAGTATGATGAAGGTACAAAAAATGGTGAATACTCATAAATTTCTTTCAAATATTGCCTTTCAACAACTTATAATACTAATATACAACAAATTTACAAAATAATTTTGGTTTTTAGCGAATTTCCCCTATAAGGAAGAAGCTATTACTGTAGGTCTCATGGTAAGACTTAAGCCCGAGACCATGACAACTTTTTTTTGAGGTCCTCTGATGAATAAAACACTATTCGGTCAAATTTATATACTTGTGTGTATATATATATATATATATATATATATAGACATATATATATAGACATCCTAATATCACTGTGAAAGCCGTAAAGAAAGAATCGTTATGGCAGCCACTTATAGGAATGTAGTATATGTTATTTTTAAAGTGAATAATGTTTATGAACCTCCTATTTAGGTTCAAAATGAGTTTTTGATTTGAAACATTTAAAAATATGCAAAACTTCCTACCATTGTACAAGTGTGATATCATTATGACAGCCATACATACCAACATCATTGTAACAGCCGGTGTATATATTTGTTTTTGCCATCATTATAGCAGCCGTTTTATATGGTCTTGATATATCGCTATCATTAAAGCAGCCGGCAATGTTGCCAAATTTGTCAAAAACATTAAATTCCTATTCCCTTTACAGGAACACTTTATCCTTCATAATAGGCTATCTCAGTCATTTTTTTGCGATAGTGGCACTGCAAATTGAACTCTTATTACTAATCAGCTGTCGTATAATCTATTATCAATTGTTAACATTTTTCCAATGAATCTACACAACAGGATTAATTTGTGTTTGTTGAGTTTATTGTTACTGTGAAACTAATAAATGGGTGAGGGTCTGCTTCCACTGAACCCTGTTCCATCTATGGTCTCAGGTGGGGAGGGGCACAACAACCCCGGGGCGGGGCCTATTGCAGCGCCCCTACCTATTTCTTGGCGTCACGTAAGGGCTGTGAGACATAACGTGGACCACACAGTTTAACACACGAAGGTGTTGCGGGGTCAAATTGGTTACAACCTTTTTATTTGCTATCTTAGCAGGAGTGGAACTAGGGGGTCTTATCTTGGCTCCACTATCTTATCTTCGTCATGTGTACTATAAACACCATCTGGGCTCGCTACCTACTTGTTTTGTTGAGATAGACCTGTGTTTATAATCAAACGGAAAAAATACACCGGACCAAAGTTTACGGGGTTATTGTGACAAAACCATAACATATTGCATATCAAAATGTTATTTTTTTCTTACAAGTATCATAATTCAAGAAAATCCCAAATTCCATCGGGGCTTTGCGCCATTTGCCATAAAATTAGGAATTTATATTATTAAGTAAAGTGATTTGATAAACATGAGTATGTTTGTCGAAAAAGTTAATTAATTTCATGACAGAATGCAAACCAATGTTTTTCGCTTACAATCAATCTTTTCGTCAGGGGATCGTCAGTGCTAGTAATCTTTAGTAAGGATCTTACATATTTAAATCGCATATTTGTTGAAGTAATTCTTTGTTATTAAAACAATTGCTAAAACGCTTCTGGTAACCTTTTAATCCAAAAAGCGTAAATATATACTCCGAAGTGTGATGTAAATTTAATGTTGTAAGTTCAAGATTCAAGATATTTATTGCAACATAACATTCACACAGTTTACAAACAATACATTATTTGTAAAGTAAACAGGTTGCTCGTCAATATCTCTTATAAAATAAACTAATTCTATATATGAACAAGATATCAAATAAATTTGTTGTTTAGACCAACTCCTATGTATTGTCATTTAAAAAATCATGTACTTTATAATAAACCTTATCAACTAAAATTTCTTTTAAGGCACACTTAAATTTTACTAAATTTAATTCCTTAAAATGATTTGGCAATTTGTTGTAAAACCTTAACCCCATATAGTGGGGAGTATTTTCATATAACTTTAGTCTATGTATGGGATATTGGAGTTGATCCTTAGACCGTGTGTTAAATATAAAATTTTAAATGCTAAGTAAAATGTGTACTTAGGTAAAAATACATTCATAGGCAAATTGCGTATGATCACTGGTTATTTAATAACATTTTATAAAAATGTTAGAAAATTAAATTTAACCGAATGAATCTCTGTACATCAAAATAAATGTTTGTCTGTTTATCTATACCACTCATCAAATTGCAATGAAACTGGGCATAGTCATTCACTTCAACCATAGGAAGGTTTATCTAAGTCCTAGGAATTTAGAGTTTTGCCTCAATGAACTTCAAAGTTACAACGTTATTATAATATGGAGGAAAGATTAGTGATAATTGTTACAGAAGACTAATATATAATATTGTAAACAGCGGTATATTTAATTATGTAGCGACCTGTAGGGTAAATCTTGTGGGATTATGGTTGATGTTAAAACAAATCAATATTAAATAAACAATCATTTGAAATTTCACCCAACGAATCAAACATTGGAAGATGTAACGTATATATCCAGTATTTAAATTAATCTTTGTTTCTTTGTCCTTTATGCTCTCCTACACTATATTTCCAATTGCGTTCAATATTTACATGGTAAACCAGATTAACCATTAGAAGGATTCTAGCCATTAGTAAAAGTCCTAAACCTTAGGGGCTCTACCCTACTGGACTCTTATGAAAATATTGTAGATATTAGTGATGATTTTGATCTATAATTCGGTAGGAACGCAGCTAAAATAACAGGGTAAATCATAAGCCTATAACGCAAATGTTGTAGGGATCTGCCCTCCTTACCTTCAACCATCTTGCACCTACTATTGGACTAATGGAGCTGAAATTCAGTAGAATGATAGCTGACAGCTAAAAAATCACAGGCTGTATTATAATTAAAGGCTACGCCCCGCACTAGCCTTTAGTATACCCATACCAATCATCACACACCAACACAAAACAATAGATAAACACAATAATCAAAATTAACGTTTCCCTAATCCAAAGATCCCTTATGGCTCTGCCCGAGTGGGATGCATAGATATCTATACTATTTCACACCTACCACTGGAATGATAGACCTAAAGCTTGGTAGAATGATATAGCTATATAATTCTAAGAATAATAGGCCTACTCCTCCGCAAAGTGAATCTTTGTTATTCCCATTTTAACTATCACAACCAACTATTGAACACATTAAGCTAAAATTATAATCAAATATCGTTCTTATTCGACAGTCCTATGAAGCTACACCACACTGGCATTCATAGTTACGTTCACTGACACATGTATAATAATGGAATGATAGAGCTGAAATACGATAGAAAGATAAGTAGATTAGAATCAAACCTATAGGGTACTGACAATACTCAACATGTTTTGGGCTCCACCTTGTTGGCATTAAAAATTTATTTTTAATTCGTTTGTCAGTGTTTACCTTATGGAGTAATGATTTTATTTGAGTTTCTTTAGTAAAAATATATTTACCAGCGAGAAAAACAGGAATCTGATCCTAATGAAGAAAGATTTTGCGAACGAAGTCACGTCGGGTACCAGCTAGTTTTACTATATAAATATCTACAGGTGTTAAAAAAACGTTCAGGACTCTGGAATATGAGTCCTCATACAAAATAAATAAAAAAGTTCATATAAAGGTATATATCCTAAAACGCTTATTTTCATCCCGTCTATCTGTATGTGTATATCTTTTACTTAAATACGTTGTATCTTAGGCAAATTTGAAGATATCACCTTAAAACTCGGTACATATATTACACATAATAAGACCCATTTTGGTATGGAATATCAAGTTTCTACTTTGTACTATTTCAGAATAGCGGCCGTTTTTATTTTTCAAAGCTAAATATATTAAAAACCGTAATATTTAGTGTATAATCACTATGATTATAAAAATGAGGTGGTGATATGTGATATACGACATATGGTGATTTACATAATATGATAAGCCTATATACACTGTTTCTGGTGGGGAATAAAAATATATTTCTCATACCTAAACTAAAGGGGAATTTAATGTTTAAATTATAGGGTAAATAGATGAAATATTGCAAGGTTTACTTTATGTAACACCAGCTACAACTGTTATTATTACACAGATTTATCTTACGGGCGAGGACGCGACTGGCAGCTAGAAAAACTTTAAACTTTAATTCATGTTTAACTATCACAACTTTAAAGGCCAAAATACTAAATAAATTAGTATTTCGAATTATTATTCTATGACCAATGGCTGCGGAGAAAACTGACATTTTCATTTAGCGGTAAACTAAATACGTCGTCAAATTATTGTATTCTTATACAGATAAACACTTGTCATTTATTTATTATTCGATTTTAATTTTAATAACATTTGGTATGTTCCTTCAAGTTAGCATTAAACAATAGGAAGGAAGGGGCTTCGTCTCTCTTAAAACCAACATGTAAAGCAAGTGATTCAGTAGAGCCTAAAATAAAAATAGATTTAGGCTAATATTACGAACATTGTATTCAATACTAGCTGTGTACCCGTCCTTCGTACGGGTTGTATGTCTAAATAATATATGAATTTGAAAAGAATAACTGTTTTCCAATGTCCTATTCCCACCTTTTAAAAAGGACCTAGTAAAACTCCTCAACCCCTTAATCTTATCCAAAAATAATTTTCAAATTTAGTGTTAATTTGAGACACTCAGTAGTTGGCTTCTTAAAAGATCTATTTAGAGAGGCAAAGATCTCGTCCCCCCATTTCTCAAACACACAAAGTGTCTGTATGAAATCTCTAGAGAAGAACACCATGACTCCCCATTGTGGACCTTGTTGTTGTTGCTGATGTCCTTTAAAGTACCAAATTTTAGCTCTATTGGTTGAGTAATTTGTGAAGATTATATTAGAGGTCAGTGGGGCAGAGCCCCATTTGACATTATTTTATCTGCTTTTTTTCTACCGAATTTTATCTTCATCAGTCCAGTAGCATGTGCAAGATTGTTAAAATAAGTATTCTGAAGGTTCGGGGGTGGGGCCCTAAAACACGATCTTAACGGGAATAGGCTTGTGTTTGTTCTGATATATTAAGTATTTTCCTACCGAATTTCAACTAAAAAGGTCCGAACTAATGCTCATAAGATCGCCAGCAATAAAATATTAGAGCAAACAATAAGGGCTAAGCCGGGTACGATTTTGTTTCAAACCTGTACATCTGCAGAATAAGGGGAACCACTATACAAAATTTCAACTTCTTAGACATTGTCGTTTTTTAGTTACAGTGATCACAATGCAAGCAAGTGAATGTGTTTGAAAAATATAGATTTAAATAATATGTCCACTCTGTATACTTCTGTTATTTATTACCAATCTTCACTCAACATTTTAAATGAGAACTACAACAGCTGATTAGGAATAAATATTCTTAAGTTATCAACTGGCTTAGTAAAATCAATGCTTTGTCCATAACCATAAGATGGTATCTTGAAAATCCCGTGGTTTGTAGCCCTGAGGTGAATTCAAAGTGTTGAAGTAGCATATAATCTTCTAACGTAAGTGTAGAACACAGAACAAAGTTTCATCTAAATTAGTTCCCCAGTTTCCCTATGAAAAGCGAGCAAACACGATCAAACCCGCGCGAAAACACGTTTTTGAGCGGCCTCAATAATTTAAAAAAAGGCGCATGACAGTTTAAAATAACCTAAAACCTTCTAAAAAATGTATTGAACAAAGAAACAAAGATTCAACGAAATCAGTGCAACCATTTTCCCGGGAAAAGCGAAAAAAAAACACGTCCTTGAGCGTTACTGAAGGACAGACAGACGGACAAAAATTGAGAGAAGACTTGTTTTGGCTCCGCTAGGGTGTAAAACGCGAAATTATGCAAAAATGTCATAATTCCAAGCAATGTACAGACAAAACTTTAATTTTGTATATAGATATCTTCTTTGTATACTTATATAATTTATTACCAATCTTGATTCAAAGTTTTAAATAAGATTTACAACATCTGTTTATAGAATAACTATTCTTAAGTCATCATCTAGTTCAATATAAATAAATATTGCTTTGTGCATAAGAATAACATAGGATCTTTAAAACCCGGTGGGAGAGAGTCCTAAGGTGATCTAAAAAAAATAATTTAACCTAAAACCTTCTAACGCACATTTAGAACATAGAAACAAAGTATCATCGAAATCAGTGAACCCGTTTCTCTGTGAAAAGCGAAAAACCGTGACCGAAATCGCATGAAATTACGTTTTTTAGCGGCCGCCATTCTTTTTAAAAAAGGCTTATGACAGTTTAGAGTAGCCTAAAACCTTCTCACGCACATATAGAACAAAGAAACAAAGTTTCATCAATGTCAGTGCACCCGTTTTCCCGTGAAAAGCGAACAAAAACCCGTCCTTGAGCGTTACCAACAGACAGGCAGACGGACAGACAGACAGACAGAAATTGATATAATACTTGTGTTGGCTTTTTTAGGGTGTAAAACGTGAAAATATGCAAAATTTCATAATTCCAAGCAATGTACAGACAAAACTCTAATTTTATTTATATGTATTTAGTAAATATAAAGCCATTTATTGGTTAAAATTGGTAAAAGGAAGAAAGTAGTCCTATGTGCCAGTTTCCTGATACAGTTTATTTTATCATTCAATTCTCAAATTTTAATGTCAAATATGGAAATAGGATTAGTTATTATTGTTTATTTGATTGACTGATGTAATAACAAATCAGTTTTAAACATGCGTGGTCTTCTGGTCTATATCCATACCAACAGTCATGGATATAATCTTAAATAAACGGTATCTTAAATAAACGACTCATACTTTCTCCCTTTTAGCCAAACTTGAATGATAACAATATTTGTTATTTACTAAATATAGATTATGAAGTATAGATAAATGTACAGAAAATTTTCTAAAATAGTTGGTTTCAGAAATATCCACCCAAATCCTTTTTTGGGATGCACTATAGAGTCCGTTGCTACACACAGTGGTTTTGAGAGGGGAAATGCCCCCTTGCCCCCCCCCAGGGCAAAATAGCAACACATTTCGAACATCCTCTGTTGGTCAATGCTAACTGGACCTGCATATCAAATTTTATTGAAATTGATCAGTAAATAAGAGAGAAATAGTTATTTTTGTATTCCCCATAAGAATGACATTGGACATCGTACTGCGTTTACCGCTAAATGAAAATTTCAATTTTCTCCGCAACTAGAAATCGTAGAATAGTAATTTAAAATACTAATTTATTTAGTTTTTTGAGCTATTTTTAATGGTGAATAGTAATATTTTTTAACATTTATGATTTTTCATGAAAAATCAAAAAAACTGAATTTTGGATGTTTTATGTCCTGTAATTTCCGAACCCGAATTTTTTCAGAAATGCGGGTGGTGTCATTTTGTTGTAAAACTAAAGTTCTACAAACCAATAAAGTTTAATCAAAATCGTTAGAGCCGTTTTTGAGAAATTTGGATTTTTCATGTTTTTTGGCGGTTTTTGGGGGATAATTACCCTTAAAAATAAATAATTCAAAAAAATGAAAAAAAAAAACGCCTGGAGATATCGTGGATTAGTACCTACATGCCAAATTTCATAAAAATCGGCCCATAGGTTAGGGCTCTAGCTCTGTACACATCCACACAGACACACACACACGGACGGACGGACACACACACACACACACACACACACACACACACATACGCGCGTAGCACTCAATCTGAGATCCATGGTTTTACACAGTATTGTGAGATCCGGCATAAGGAATGTTTTTTCCGAGAAAATAAATAACACTTCTTTAGAGTCTGTTTCATGCTTGACTTCGAGCATTTTGCTTTTAAGATTGCATTACAATTTCAAACTTGAATTTTGTAATATAATGTGAGCTCCGGCATGTAAGTCGACGTGAGCTCCGGAAATGTGTAAGTTGATGCGAGCTCCAGTTGTGTATAGGTCGACGTGAGCTCCATCCCAGATAGCAAGGAAAATTTGCAAAAAATTTTCAGAAAATTTGCAAAACATTTTCAACCGCAAACCAAAATGTTTGCAGAAAATATGCATTGTAAACATATTTGTTTACAAAGAACTTTCCGCAAGTATGGAAAATTCCGCTGAATGTTTGCGGAAAATGTTCACTGAATATTTGCAGCAACTATGCAAAAAATGTTTGCAGAATGTTTTCATGATAGTTTGCTGCAAATTTGCAAGATAAGTTTGTGGCATATTTGCAGTGGAATATGTGCAGCTAATATTCATTGATAACATGTTTGTTTGCAAAATCTTTCCTGCAAATACGCAAGTCTACACTGTTCACACTTCTAGCAAATTTGCACAGGGCCCATTTTCTAAAGTAGGCCGCGGCCTACGGCGCGGCGGCAAATTTCTGGGAGCATATTTTTAAATATAAATTTGTCTACAGATTAGATGGATTTAAAATATTGTAAGCTTACTTGCAATACTAGTTTTACTTTTTTAAACTTTGTAAATCATCTTTAACATTGAGTTAAAATAATTTTTTTCTATTTGATATGTTATGCCGAAGGCAGGAAGGACGCGTGGATCAAAGTGTTTAATATGTTTATTCGTCTTTGCCAGTCATGAAGGGCGACGTCACCGCGATTGTTCACACGGCTGATGTTCACCGGCGAGATAGCGGCGAGTATTTCTCGCGCGAAGTATCGGACAAAATAAACAAATGGTGCATTGTTTCTTACCCAAAACCACTGAATAAAAACGAGGTATGAGGTTAATTAGTTTAAGCTATGTGATTTGAATGGCATTTGGCATTAGTTGCGTAGGTAAAAGTCACCTAAGTGAACATTTCTCACTTTTAAGAATTGTATGATGACTGTTGGTAGTATACTTTCCAAAGTTTAAGAAAATCACCATCCACTTTGGTCGATTTACCCCACCGTTTTTGAGTTGCAGGTAAAAAAACCTAAAATACCTCTAATTCTTTGGTTACATATTTTGAAAAAATATAATTATTGTAGGGGTATTTTTGTACATTTAACTTGAGTTCCATCAGACGGATTTTTATATTCAACCCCTCACTGGAAACCCTTATTATGTATATTGAAAAAAATATAAAATCGGAATTATTTTAAAATGAATGGACGATAAACGTAAAATATTATATTATAAGAAATACATTAGAAATTTATTGACAAATTAAAATATTTTGTACAGTCAACTAATGCTTTATATAGATTTGTAGGAAATTGCATAAGCTTAAAGCCATTGTGGTCGATCAAAATCAAAACAACCTCTGACGAAAAATGTGTTATAACTTGAAGGAATCAACTGACTAAGCTCAAACATTGTCTAGACATTAACGTGTTACTCACCCGTAAGGTAACAATAATAATATTTTATTTATATAAAACAACCTCTTAGTTGTGGATCAATGTAATAAATATATAGCCTACATTTTGATATTAGGCTAACTAATGGTTATAACTATGCAGTATTTACAATAATTTCAACCTAACACATCCTAGATGTATAAAAAAATTAAGAAAAAGTTTAAAACAAACCCAACTATTTATTTAAAAATAATTTAATTGTTTCCTAAGCGGTCCATAAACTCATCTAAGTTATAAAATCCACTATGTAATAGGAATATTTCAAAAAATGTTGATTTGAATAAATTCCGATTGGTTTAGACTTTAATATAATTTGTTAGTTTGTTCTAAACCGACACCTGTATAATGTAAGTAATATCTCCGTGATTGCCGCGTTATCGCTCCTGTGAATCGAGCCTCGTGTGAAGATTGAATGCAACACATTTTGTCGGTAACTAAAGAAACGATCTGGATGACAATTTTGTCGATGAGTTTAGCTTTTAGTTCATTAGGGAATTTCCTTTGGAAAGTGAACTATTAGCATGACCCGCACGGTGAAACTTAAGCCCGGGACCACCATAGAAGTTCCTAACGTGACCCCCTGAACACGTTTTGGGGGGTCGTTCAAAATTGTATATATATATTTATATATATGTATGTATGGATATAGACATATATATATATATATGTTTGCACTCTAGTGGTCGTATTTTTTGTCCGATTTACTTAAAATTTGGTAGTGACATTTCTTTCTGTAATCAATTGGACAAGTTCGTTGGGCAAAACAATCGGAAAGCTCTAAACCCCTTTTTTGGGGATTTATCTTTAAAATTTCGAGTTTTTGGGCCCAAAAGGGGTCAGAAAAGCTCTGGATGTCAAATAAAATCATTTAAAAATATGGGAATTAGAAAGGCGGAAGTTTTAAGCCCTCTCTCGTCATCCTATCATTAATATTTACCGAGTTATTATAGAAAGTGTTTGTCGACTAAACACAGTACGTTGTCTTATGGGGGTTTTATACTAGAAAAGCCTGCCATTCCTTTGTTAGAGTACTTTTATCATCCACAGAAATCTCACGCTTACTTTCAAACCTGTCTGGACCTTCTCCTAACCTCGTAATGCGCAAAACTGTACTCCCAGCTTTGCAAGTAAATGAAACCAGGACTATCAGAACAGCCAAAAAATCCATGTTTTCAGATTTCAATAAAAATTGGACTAAATGTGTTTTTTTACACTGATTTTGATTTTTAAAAGTTGTTATGTGGAAATTCACTTCCCTCTCGTCAGCGTGCTGCGTGCGAACTCGTTTATTTTTTAGCATACTGTGAAACTACAGTTGAATAAATTCTAAGACTATTCGTTGATATACATTTTAAATTACCTGTGGTACATTAGCTTTAGGGTGTATATCCAAATATATACATAGCACTGAGAATTTGCTTATCAATTCCAGCTGCTAATTGCTCTGGTGTGAGGAGTTTTCCTGCCTTAAGGGGGTGCAAAATAACTTTAAATCGTCGCTAAACGAAGATAAATAGCACTTATTGCGGGCCTAGATCACTCTCTCGACCACCGCCAACGCGGTCCCTTTGCGACAACTAAACTTCGACTTCTTTCCTTGTCCCTAGTTGTGGGGGGAAGGGGGCGGCAAGCTTCATATGGTCTAGGGGCGGCACGAAGCTAAAATGGGCCCTGATTTTGCAGCAAGGTTCGTAGAGCTTTCAGACCAGGTATGATTATTTCCATAAGAGTAATGTTCGCAGCAAAGATGTCTTACAAGGGCGTCCAGCTGATGCATAAATCAACAACATACTATAAAGTATTGCCAACCTTAAGGGTATAATAATGGTACAGCTATTTTTAAATTGTCACTAGATATGCAGAAAGAAAATTCAAACCCTTAATCCGTTAATCTAATAATACAAATAAATTAAAACAACATATTAGTATCATAAAACAACAGCTGATCATAGAATGTAAGCAGTTAAACGATATTAATTTGAAGTACAATTATGTAGAAAATATGGTACGCGTACGATAAATATTGTGTTTCCAGCAACCCTGCAGATTGGATTGGTGATCACGTGACCTTACAGCTGATTTTACCATGCAAACTGTCTCTTCTGGTTAAATTTAAAACCTTAAATAAATCGACTCAGCAAACCTGTACAAAGTATGTATGAACCTTGATTTTGCAGTGGATTTTTTCATTGAACTTACATGTTTATATGATGGTTTGCAAGTTTTCATTGTAACTACAAATTAATATTGCTGCCAACAATAATAATGATACTAGATTGAGTTAAAACTAATTTACACTGATTGTTGTATGACAATTAGCAACAGCCTCATACAATTGTCTTAGCGTAATGGAACTAACTGTTTAAATGTTAATGGATATTCAACATACAAACAAAATTATATATTTGAGATTCAGCTCAAAGTATAGTTTATCATACTATAATTTTAAACAAATTTATTGTGAATCATAGATTAAGAACAAAAGTTACCTGTTACTCAAAAATCCTGAACTTTTGCCTACTATACATTTTTAAACAATCCACGATTTGTTTGTAAGCATATATGATTGTTATTTACAAAAATATTTGAAATTATTGATGTGGTATTTTTTTTAAATTAGAATAAGTCAAGAAAATACATTTTAAAGCATTCACACACCTACTTACATGATTTAATCTTAATAACCAAATTGTATTGTCAGGCAAATGAAATATAGACAAATTCAAAGTAGCCTAAGGGAACTTTATCAATAAAAGGAAATCGTCAAATAAATATAATTTTATATTTTGTAAATTATTATTTATTAAAAAAATGTTATAAATAAAGGAAAGCTATACAATATTTTATATACTACTGAAGTTCGCCATGTAACTGCTGTGTCCTTAAACCTTGTTCGCTGAAACAAATACAAAACTTATTAACGAACAATTTACATTATGTTAAACAAATCTTGAGATGGTGCTCCAGTCCTTTGCTTATTAGTGGATTTCCTATGGAAAGTGAACTATTAGAATGACCCTCATGGTGAAACTTAAGCCCGGGACCACCATAGAAGTTCATAACGTGACCCCCTGAACACGTTTTGGGGGTCGTACAAAATTATATACATATATATGTGTATGCACTCTAGCGGTAGCATTTTTTGTCCGATTTACTTTAAATTTGGTAGGAACGTTCCTTTCTATAATCAGTTGGACAAGTTCGTTGTGCAAAACAAGCGTAAAACGCTAAACCCATTTTTTGGGGGTTATTCTTTAAAATTTCGAATCTTTGAGCCCAAAAAGTATCAGAAAAGCCCCGGACTTAAAATTAATGCATGTATTAAGATAAGAATTAGTGAAGCAAAAGTTTTAAACTCTCTCTCCTCATTCTAGCGTATATATTTACCGAATTATTAAAGAAAATGTATATCGGCTAAACACAATACGTTGTCTTATGGGGTTTTTACATTAGAAAAGCATTTTATTTATGTGTTGGTTATTTGTATCTTCCCCAGCAACCTCGCACCTACTTTCAAGCCTGACTGGACCTTCTCCTAACCTTATAATGCACAAAATTGTATTCCTAGCATTGCAGGGAAATTAAACCAGGAGCATCAGAACAGCCAAAAAATTAAAGTTTTCATATTTCAACAAAATTTGAATAATTGTATTTTTTACACTGGTTTTGAGTTTTAAAAGTTTTGTATGTGGAAATGCACTTCCTTCACGTCAGCGAGCTGCGTGCGAACTGTTCTTCCATTAGACCAATGTTAACTTTCAAAGCCCATCCCTCTTCATCCGATTATCCTAAATCAAATGTATTGTTTATTTTAAATAGCAATAAAAACCTAAGGAATTCATATATTCATACCTATTTCATATCACATATAGTTCATTCATAAAAAATCGTAAATATTGAACATTTTGAATTTTTTTAATGAATATATTATATATACAAATTTTGATCGTTGAAATTACTAGGTATTTTTTGCTATTCAAAATGACGGGCTTTTAATTGGCCTTATGGGGGAAGCAGGTAGAGACGTAACAAGTTTTGTGACTCGAGCTTAAATTAAAAAATACAAGTTATTATACCCCTGTCTTCAGCTTTAAGTTAACCAGGACTTAAGTTCAGGAACTACGATAAGGCAGTCCAAATTCCAACAGGAGTTTCATCTTCCGCTCTGCCATGTCCACCTCAGTCGGCGTTCACCTATCGGCCAGTACGCATTAACAGTGCACTTAAAATGTTTTTCGCTGTCGTGTGTCGTGTGTTTATGTTCGGTGTTGTGAGGCTTTTTTAAACATTTGATGACAGACATGCAAATTCAGTAAAATTTTATTGAACTTCAAGTCCTGAAGATGGAAGAAAAATTAAGCTTCTGAAACCGCGGTAGTCCATTTTGGATTAACTTAAAGCTGAAGACTGAGGTAAAATAACCTGTATTTTTTAATTATCTTATCAGCTTTGGAGGATATTCAATATTAATAGAGCTTACACATTAAAAGTGAGTCAGTTAACAATCTTCTGAACAGTGACGAAGCCAGGATTTTATTTTATTGATAGTAGGTTGGGGTCTCGCCCACGAGGAAGTAAAGTGGAAGGAGGGGAATCCCTCCATAAAAAAGTATACTACTGGAAACAGATTTTATGATATGCTAGCGCTTAAACAGAAGGGAGACAATAAATCATTTCTGTAGACCTTTCAATAGAGAAAAAGTTATCTGTTTTTCCATCGGAATCATACAAAAATGGGAGAGTGTATACAAATTATCTCCAGTACTTCAAGTTCTTGGAAACAGTGGTTAGGCCAGGGTGTTGCAGTGAAGTTCACTGGAATACTTTCTTACCTAATTCCTCGTTGGAAAATAATCAATGTAACGAAGACAGAATAATACGAATACAACAAAAACCCGCCATAAATTATGAAAATTGGACTAAGTGCAAACATTTATATAAACTTACTCTTGTATAATTCTAGTTTTGGCCTGATTTAGGAATCTCTTCACGTGTTTTTTGGTAGCTCCTCAGTTGCCTTTGGGAACACGCTCATCACTGGATCTATAAATACAAATACAAAGTCTGTTTGTACTGTAATGTCTGGAAAGTGAATATTTTGAAAACAATAAGTTAAATACCCTCGTCGCAGCAACCTGCGTACTCATCCAATTTCCAACGCATAATATATATGTCTTAAAGCACATAAAGCCGCATACCAGGTTTCATAAAAATATATTCACAAATAAGCGATATATACAATTTGAATTTTTCTCCATAAAAATAACATGGGGGATGAGTAGGCAGGTTTGCTGCAACAAGGATCACAAAAAATGGGTTTTTATACTAATATCAATATAACTCAACAAGGTGAAGCCACATACCAAGTTTTATTAGTTTATGTTAATAATTAAGGGAGACATTACATTTTACTTATCCTCCATAAGAATAACATGGGGGCTGAGTAAGCAGGTTTGCTGTTACGGGAATTATCGGTAAAATTTTTTTTGTGCAAATAACAATAGACCACAACCAGATGAAGCCGTATACCAAGTTTCGTTAGTATATGTTCATAAATAAGCGAGATATAATTTTGTTCTTATCCTCCAAAAGAATAGCATTGGACAACGTACTGTGTTTAGCACTGTCAATATCTCTGTAACCAATTGACGTAGAGAAATTATCAAAACACCAAAATGTGTGTTTTTTAAAGCTGAATCCAATAGTGAAAACTAAAATTAGACTTTATAAAATATTAAATGTAAAAACTTCAAAAAACCCATTTTTTGGGTACAAAATCCCCCCACAATACCACTTTGGATGGAGCGATCTGTCTGGTTTTTGAACTTAGAGTCATAAATGCTGCTTTACACGTTTGTACCAAATTTAGTTCATATCGGACTACTTTTACGAGAGTTATCGCACCCACGGACACATATATATACAGTTTCGAACGAATGGTGTTTTTGGGGTCTGGGGACCTCAAAACGAAAAGTTATCATGGTCCCGGGCCTAGGTCTTACCATGCCGACTACGGTACAGTAATAGCTTCCTCCCTATAGGGGAAATTCGCTAACAAACCGGTCATAAACAGACGATATTAAAATCACAAAACAAAATGTAAGTGTTCGATATCGCACTTATCTACTGTATTCCCTGGCTTAAATCTATTTTAGAAAGCATTTCAACAGAACCTTTGGCTGATACAGTACACTGATATAAGTACGGTATGGATTAATTTTTTAAAACTGAATTTAAGTTAATGGAACTATCTTTGCTTCTGCAACAGGCCTTAGGCTATTAAGAAATAGTTTTTGGTTATGAGTACTTATTGAGAAATCGCCTCAAATTTAAATTATAAATTAAAATAGCTCATTATGAATTGGCTGAATCATTTGAAGTTTTAATTATGCATTTAGTATTCAAGAGTATACAAACTGTTTCAAAACTGAACTTACCAGGATGTCCACTCACCATGAATTCAGGAAAAAAGCCTTAGGTACCAGTAAGTTAATAGGAAATATGTGTCTATCCAAAATTGCGGAAATTTAGTTTAAATTAATAGCCAACGTTCCAAACTCCCTAAAAAGTGTATTTAACACTATTAAAATGTAAAATGTGAAAGGGGCCCATAAAGTGGGGAATATAAGCGAAAAAGTAACTACCGTACGTCTCATAATTAACTCATCGACCAAAAATGACAATCATATACTGTGTGATGTCGGCAGAAAATAAGGGTTAAATAAAAAGGTATTTAAATTCATTAGTTGATAACTAAATAATTGCATTAAATTATTATTTGCCAGTCGAAAAATCATAGAAATTTTGCAAGTCCAACCAATAAGTTAAATAATAAGCTAAATTAGGTCAAGACCTTATTTGGTATTTGCATGAAAGTAGGCCTAGCTATGTTTTCCATAGATCCAGAAAAATTAAATAAAAATAAAAATTGGACTGTCAAGTCAAGAAAATGGAAGGGCCCCTCTCGTGAATTTTGCCTTGATCCCCGCAAATCCTAAGGCCGCCACAATTCCAAAATAAATATTTCCAACAAATGATAATTAGACCTGCTTTAGAATCGCCCTGTAATCTAATCCAATGTCTAAATCTCATCTACACTAGTCTGACAGGGAAATATGAACATTTTATGAAACATTGTATTTTTAACGAAGTGACTACGTACACGTCCAATGTAAAGGCAAATTCACATCGCTACCGCTTAGGTTAGGATAGGTTAGGTTACGTTACGTTACGTTACTTTAGGTTATGTTAGGTTACGTTACGTTACGTTAGGTTAGGTTAGGAGGTTTTCTGGCTCTCAATCTGTTTTAAAAATCGCAGGAAAACTAACGTACGGTGCATAATTTGGAACGGGCGTGAACAGTAGCGGCTCACGTCGGACGTGTACGTAGCCTCTGCCTATTTTTAACACCATACCAACAATCTTAACCAACTATTAATTTTAGGCTAAATCAGCTATTTAACCTAAAAAAAAAATCTACTAACCTTCAAGGTAAAATTATCTAAAGATGTTATGATACTCTAAGCCTCTACGTATTAATTATTTAGTATTCATAATGACTAATTGTTAAATACATTTTACTACATTATTATAGTTTAAACAAAAAAACTGCAACATTTAACCTCGTATAGGTTATTGGTCTTGTAGTAGTCCTACCCACCGAGTTAAACATAAACAAATCTAGGAACAACCCAAATGACAGAGATCCGTCTAAGCTTTTTTATTTTTCTTCCATAAACCGATTATTTTAAAAACAAAGTCGGCCTATTACCACTGTTATGACCGTACTATAAATAATTAATTAAATCTGAAGGCCTCTTTGAATTTGAAATTATTTTATCACCTAAGTATTTTTACTTTAAAACTTAACCTTTAGATACATCAACAATAACAGTATCAGTAATATAAAAACAAACAGTAAACAATTGTACAGTAATTAGGGTCAATAATAATAATTTGTACCGGGGTACTTACCAAGTTTACACAACAGTTTTCCTCTTCCACTCATTGTATAACATTATCCAGTTCTTCGGCATATCCCCACGACCAGGGAACTGCAAAATCTCTCACAGTCCCATGCGCCAAAAACTTTGATCATGGATCCCACTTCGACCGTATGAAACTTTTCGTGTGTAATCTAGGAGTGTAAAAGCGATGCTAGCGCGACGTGGTGTCACTTTCTGGAAGCTTATACACTCGCACACTTTGGGAAAACGCATGATAGTGAGCTCCACCTCATTTCGGCTGATTTCGGGTATTTCCGTGATTCTCTATTCGTCAGGATAGCCAATTAGAGGCTAGTTCAATCCGAGATCCGGGGGGTCGGAGCTCACATTGAAAACGGAGCTCACATTGTTGGTGTGTATCCATATAACGGATCTCACGATGTATGCCGCGCAAACACAACACACACACACACACACACACACACACACACACACACACACACACACACACACACACACACACACACACACACACACACACACACACACACACACACACACACAGACAGACATCACGTAAAAACCACTTTTTTGGGTTCAGGGAGCACCAAAATGAATATTTCCACTAACAACTCAAATTCGAAATTTTATACGAAAACAATACTTTCTCCATATACTATGTATAGGGGGAGAAAGTAAAACTACCTTTTTCTGATTCAGGTAACAATTTAAATCGCTATAAACATAGGCGTAATATACAGCCTTAAGAGTAGATGTGTCAATCGAATGTGAAAGTGTTAGCAAAACATAAAAAGCCTTGTTGAGTTTTGACTGAATTTAATTGAATTAATTTAATTAAATTTTTTTCGTGGTTTTCTCGTGGTTTTCTTGTAATGGATTAATGCTGAATAAGGAAAAAACCGCTATTGTAAATTTTCATCCAAATTATAGCAATAGTAGCAGAGCTCGGGCAGAAGTCATCAATCAATCTATCCACTTCTATTAATTTTCTTGGTGTCATGCTTGATAAGTCGCTTACTTGGTCCGAACACATACCCAAGCTTCAGTCAAAACTCAACAAGGCTTTTTATGTTTTGCTAACACTTTCACATTCGATTGACACATCTACTCTTAAGGCTGTATATTACGCCTATGTTTATTCACATTTGTCATATGGAATTGTATTCTGGGGTTGTTCCTCTGAAAGCCTAAAAGTGTTCCGTCTTCAGAAAAGAATTCTGAGAGTGATGGCTGGTGCTCGTGTAAGGTCTTCATGCCGTAATATATTTAAAACTTTTGAAATTTTGCCCTTACCTTGTGTCTTTATCCTAAACATTGTCATATTTGTGAGATTGAATGCTTCACACTTCAATTCCAAAATTGAAAGTCATGGTTATCACACTAGACATAAACACTTACTACAAATACCAGCACACAAGTCATCATCTTTTGAAAAATCAGTTCTATACACAGGTAGCAAATTTTATAATAAACTCCCTCAGAGTATCAAAAACATTTCCAATATAACAAAATTCAAAGCAGAAGTGACAAAGTATTTAAAAACAAAGTACTTTTATAGTGTCAATGACCTTAACAGCCTGTCATTATAGTTATAAATTTTATTTTGGTTTTTAGCATTATTTGTTGACGGGTGACTTTTGTTTGTTTTAATTGTACTGTTTATTTACATTTTGATTGATCATCGAATGTATTGTATATATTGTTAGGTCTATGTATTTTAGTATAAGGAAACTTTGACAATTTCACCTGTCTAAGGGAAATTCCCTATAATAGATGTTATGTGATGTAATAAATAAATAAATAAAATAAATAAATAAATATATCTACTAATAACTCAAATCAAAACATGTTTGCAGAAAAATACTTCCTCCATATGCCACGTATAAGGGAAGAAATAAAAACTATGATTAACTGGGAGAACATTAATTTTTAATGAAACAACACGAGTTTGTTTGACAAAACTATTAAGCTTTTTGATAAATGTTTCTTAATTAGTTGTTATAAAACTCATGATTTGATGGTAAAAATTAAAATCATTTACATACTTTACAGTTAGTTTGAAAGGTTTTTGATTATTTCTATATGACTGCACATAATTGTTTTGCGAAGGACGAATATGATCAAGAATCAAGAATCAAGAATTTTATTTGCCATTAAATAAAACATCTTTACAATAGGCATCGTCAGAGTACATTTAAAATCAATAAACCTAACAATAGCAAAAGAGCATAAACAAACTTATATAATACAATAAAAAAAGAGATATTACAAGCATTCCTTACTCTAGTTAAAGTCATTCATATTAAATTTTAAATACTCTTCAAGTGTATAAAATCCTTGTTTATTAAGCCAATTGCTTACCATTGTTGAAAATTTCCTTGGCGGGAGGGACCTAACTGTAGTGGGAAGCCTATTAAAAATCAAAATTTGTTGATACTTGTAACTTTGATAATACTTATTTAATCTTATATTCGGTTTAATTAAATGTCCTTTGTCTCTTGTGTTGTAACCATGTATTGAGGATTGTTCATAAAAGTCATCAATATTATTTCTAACATAAATGAGATTTGAGAGAATAAAACTACATGCCAATGTCATAATCTTAAATTCTGGAAAAACTAATCTACAAGATTCAGTTGATGCAATACCTGCTATTATTCTTAATGATTTTTTCTGCCATGTAAATGCTTTTCTTGCTGATGCTGAATATCCCCATAAACGAATACCATATGTCAAATGAGAATGAAAAAGACCGAAATAAACCATGATAAGGACTTTATTGATGGTATTCTCTACAGAGTTTAATTACTATCTTTAGTCTTTTATATATTGTAAATTATTCAGTTATATCATCTAAATTATCTACCTTTTTGTTAAATTAGCACATTAATGAAGGCACGATGCACGGTAACAATAAATTGTCCCTATACCTAATAATAAGAAAAAATAAAAAAACTGATTTCTTTGTAGTCTTAATATTACATAAATGAATCAATGGCAGCAATTAGAATACAGTATCTACCTTTTTAAAAAATCGCCATGGTCATGGAATCGCAATGGACAGTTAAAATAAATACTATTACTCTAAAAATAAAAGGCAATTTATAATAACTCGAATTCAAGAATATCATGAGAAACTTTAAGAAATTAAATTACATGATCGTTTATTAATATGCTGGAAAGTTGCAGAAATCCAATATTAATTTACAAATGTTAAGTTTTGTCCACTCAACGATAATTAGGACACGAAATTATTACTACACATTATTTAAACAAAAATGCGTCAAACACGAGTTATTCTAAATAGCAAAAGGGTTTTTAGCAAGATACACCAATGTTCACTCCCTACGTCACAAAATGTCAGGCGGTGTTGTTTTGTTGACGCGTCCACATGTGGAAGTGTGGGGGTCAAGGCCGGAAATGGAGCATCGCGTGGTACGTCACACGTCACGATGTCGGGTTGGGTCACGCGGTCGGCTTCACGCAGGTGACGTGACGCCTCAGTCGCAGACAAGAGCTGAGCACTGGCTAAGAGCGGCTGGCGAACGATAAGGCAAGATGTGACTCATGACATAGTTGCCATATTTACAGCTGCCATAATGATGCCGTGGTGTACAAACTCTATACACGGCAACTTATACGGCAACCGACGGTGGTGCGGCTCTGGCGAGTAAACATGGAACCTTAAACGTATACGATTTTTCACACCAACATCACTATGGCAGCCAATTTTAATTTTCAAAATAAAGCTAAATGTGTTTGTTTGCCTTCAGAAATCTGTTTAGCACTGAGAAATAAAGTGGCAGCCGTATTCGGCTGCCACAACCAGGTGGCTGCCACTTTAAATGCAAAATATCCTATGTATGGCTGCCGTTTTGTTTGCGAGCTATACATATATATATATATATATATATATATATATATATATATATATATATATATATATGTATGTATATGTATACTGCCCAACTAAGGAAAAGTGCCGTATGTCACATAGGTAAGCCTTTGAGAAATCAAGGCCTAAAGTTTAATGATTAGCCCTGATTGATAAAACTCAATAAATTAGTAACAGTTGGCACTATTGTGTCACTGAAATATTCAAAAACATTTTTAATCAAAGTTTGCTCTCAAAGTATCCCGGGAAACGTGTTTTTTTTTTTCAACAAAATGTGCACATACTGAATTTTTGCTTAGTATTCTCATTATATCGCCAAGAAACTAAAACTAAGCAAAAATGCAGTGACTTTGTTATTATAACTTCTTACCCAAGTAGGCTATTTTTTTAGCAATAAAAAAGGTGAGTACCTAATGAGTAAAAATAGGCTTGGTTAGTTTAAGACCCTCATTTATTTAGTTTACAGTTAGTTTACTTTAGTACAAAACATTTCAACTGTCATATTTAATAGAGTTTTGGCCAGTCCTGCACGATTTTAAAGTTTACTTTAGTACAAAACATTTAAATTGTCATATTTAATAGAGTTTTGGCCAGTCCTGCATGATTTTAAACACACTTCACACTTTAGCGGATTAATAAGTCTTTCCAGAATGTTTTCCTGTTTTCGGGAAGAACTTCGAGTGCTTCTAGGATATTATCCCTCTTTTCTTGAGGAAATCCACATGGGGACTAATGGGACTTGGGCATCTTGATTCCCTTCATAGCCTTTTTCTGTAAGAAATCCAATTCTTGGTATGGACTTATAGGATCGTAGTTGGATTTACAATATAATACATAATCTCCTCTTCTTGCACTCACATGGACAATGTCACTCAAATACAATCTACAAGGAGATTTCTTCAATTTATGTTGTGATGTTAAATTAGGCCAGTCAAAGAAACAAAATAATGCATTCGCAGCACTTCAACATGTCCCGAGTTTGCGGTTGACACTGCAAGCACAAAGTCTTCAAAATCGTATGTTTTTGTTGTTTTATCAAGGATTGTTCCACCTGGTAGTGCAAACTACCGGCACTCATGAACGAATGGCCTGGTTGAAAATAATTCAAAACAATTTCTTCTGCAGCAATATCAGATGAGTTAATAACATTCACGAGAAATGTGAAAAGACACCAGTTCTTGTTTTGAGACGAACAGTTGTCTAGCCAAAGGATGATTTTCTTAACATCTCTATTTTTTTTAGAAACATATAGAGAGCACTTACATTATCCTCTTTGTTCCTTTTGTTCTTTGTTCCTCTTTGTTTCATTTTGAATATCACCTTCTGAATGTGATTTATAGGCTTCTCTTGCAGCAACCGCTAATTCATGGTGATGAACCCATTTACTACATGTTTCACACTCAAGATCCAGTGTATTGTGTTCATAGAGAGGAAACTCTTCGCATTTTTCACATTCCTCGTGACCTAATTGGGCAAATGATATTTTCTGTTCCTTAACAAGTCTTCTGTACAGATCATAAGATACTCTATTTTTGTAATCTGGGTACTTTTGGAGAAAATCACCGTGCATTAGTAAAATATTGACATCAGAGGGTAAATATTGCACATTGGGCGCATGTTCTCTTCTATAATGCGAGATTGTTGCGTGAAAAGACTCAATATGTGTTATATCTCACGATGAGGCCCCTTATTTGAAGATGGCTGTTTTCCTCTTCGGTCAGGGGGAGGAGTCAAACTTCCCTGAGTTGTGTTTGTTAAGGTATAGTGTACAAATCTATCATTGGTAGGTTTATAACCTAATGTAGTAAGAAAGAACTTTTTACATACCTCAAATGCTTTATCGCTGCTGGCTTTCAAATGATACTGAATAGATAGCATTCTTCTTTCTTTTTCATTATCATTCTTATTTATTCTTTTTCTTTTCACATCTAGTTTTTGGCAAGAAGTTAGGATAAAATGTCTGCGCTCACCCCATGTCATGTTCCAAAATTGCTCATTTATTTGATTTCTTCTGTCTTCACTGATACTTTCACCACACTTCTTCTTGCAACCATTGTTGTTACATGGACTCTCTAAAACATTGTGAGCCCTTTTCAATTCTTCGATCTTAATTTTCTTCCTTTCCTTTAAACTAACATCATATTTTTTCCTTTTCTTGCGGTCGCTTTCATCTTGGCCTAGGTTTACTTCCTGTATCTCCTCAACTCCTTCATCTATCACTGCCTCTTGATAAGATTGAGTGTCCTCAAATTCCAAATTATCCAGAAAACCTACGTCACGCTCATTTTCTTCTATTGTTAGATCTTGGCCTAGGTTTACTTCCTGTATCTCCTCAACTCCTTCATCTATCACTGCCTCTTGATTAGAACGAGTGTCCTGAAATTCTAAATTATCCAGAAAACCTACGTCACGCTCATTTTCTTCTATTGTTAGAGCTAGGCCTGGATTGACTTCTTCTATATTTGAATCTAATCCAATCACATTAGTCTCTACATCACCTAAGTCATTCTCAGTAAGTTCTCTTTTCGTTAAAGTATTAGTCTTTACATCAAAAACAAGAACTTGATTGCTTTCTACAGTTATTTTGTTTAACCCTTTGACTGCCAAGAGCCGACTAGATCGGCATTTAATTACATCGCGAAAACTGCCAGCTGCCGATGTGATCGGCATCGCCTTTCGTCGCGAGAACTGCCAGCTGCCGACGACATCGGCGCCGGTCGTCTGCGCGAGAACTGCCCGCTGCCGACCTAATCGGCATTTCGCAAATTCTTCGTAGTTGACACATATTTAGCAGTAAACGTTTATACCGCTACTCAAATTAAAGCTAAAGAGTTGTAGTATTTGATAAACATGCTTTTTTTTATAAACAAGCAGATAAATTTTGTATAACAGTTTTAAATCATGATTGTTGAGGTTATACAGATGGCTGTGGCATTTGGCGCCACGCTGTCTGCCGCTCCCAGACTGTTTGGCGCCAACTTTTTTTGCAGGTGATTTGTCATTCCGCGGGAATTCCTTGTTATTATAGGCGTGAATATTTATTAGTCTGGTGTTTGGTTATGTAATGTAAACATTAGCGTGCGTCGTGTTTACAGTGTAGTTGGTGTTACGGTTACGCGTGTTTTACGTGCATTTATTTTTTGATTCACTGTGTTATTTTATAACACTACCGTTATATTATTTCAAAATGAATGTAAATAAACGGCCACATTCTCCTGTGAGTGAGGAAACACTTATTAGTGATTTACGTGAAAATGGTGTAAACTATGTAGGCATAAACAATACAAATAGTGACGACGATTCGCTAGATGACATTCCGTCTTCTGACAGTAGTGATCAAGTGGTCGACGACACGGATGAGGACCCGGATTATGATCCGAGAACTAATTCGCTGAGAGGCCTAGATTTGAGTTCGCCTTGTCTCGCCAAAGGTTGCCAGTTACTATGCACAGTTCTGACGAGGAAGAGGATGCAGATGACCCGGCACCTGTTATACCTCCTGTGGCCGGTACAAGCGGCCGCGGCCGCGGCGTGACTGTACGAGCAAGACGAGGACGAGGTACAGGGCGTGGTAGAGGAGGAAATAGTGCACCGAGAGTTCAAAGAGATAACAGCCCAGAAAGCAGCGATTGGGAGGAAATAACAAACGAAGACCCTGGATTTGAACATTCTTTCGCGTTCAATGAACTGACTGGACCGAAACATTGTCCCACCCGAAATAGTCCTCCCATTTCCTACTTTGATTTGTTTTTTACAGCAACCTTAATAAACATGTTTGTCGTAGAAACAAACAAGTACGCCCAAAGTTTTATCCAGGCAAGAGGAAATAATGTTTCACCGAACAGTCGGGTCAAGAAATGGGTGAATACGACCGTTGCTGAAATGAAGGGATTTATTGCGGTTATTTTAAATATGGGCATCATCCAAAAGCCGTCAATTGAAAGCTATTGGTTTGTTTCTTTGTCCCAAAGCACCAAGTGGTTTTCGAATATGTTCACAAGAAACAGATTCCAGATACTTCTGAAATTTTTCCACATTGTCGACGCTAATACCTCAGTACAGCATGGGACTCCAGATTATGATCCGTGTGGACGATTTCAACCGTTGATCGACCACTGCAACAGACCGTTCCGTTCTTTCTACACTCCTCATCAGAAATTATCCGTTGATGAGTCGTTGGTCGGAACAAAAAAAGAGTCGTCCTCACACAATACATCCCAAAGAAAAAACACCATCGATGGGGAATCAAGTTGTGGGTGTTGTGCGACGCTGTCACCAACTATTGCTTCCAATTTTATTGCTATCGAGGTGCTACATTTGAAGATAGGAGTGTCTCTGAACAGTTTGGTGTCGGCTATGCCGTAGTAAACAAACTTTTGGAAATGGGTAACCTTTTGAAGAAAGGATTCCATTTATATTTGGACAATTTTTTCACGACAACTAAGCTGGCTAGGTTTTTATATAGTAATAAAACACATTTGACGGGAACAGTGCGAGTTGACAGAAAAGGGCTTCCCAGACAACTTCGAGGGAAATATCATGTAGGAAAGAAGGTGTACGTTCGGAAAGGGCCAATTCTCCAGATGGCATTTAGGGAAAAACCAACAAATAAGTCCCAGTTTATATTATTGTCGACAAATGCCAAAGCCAAAGACGTCAGGTACACTATAAGAAGATGCGGGAAAATTACCATCAAAACCAAACCCCAAATTGTTTATGAGTATAATCATGGCATGGGGGTATTGATGGCACAGACCAAATGTTGTATACCTATTTGGACGAGAGGAGGGCAAGGAAACGCTGGAAGAAAGTTGTATTCAACATTTTTGGTAGAATGTGCCTCAATAGCTATGTAATTTATAAGATGACCACCGACAAACCAATGCCCAGGCTGCAATTCCAGATATCCGTCATCGAAGCTTTAGAAAAAATTTGGCTTTCAGAAAAAAATCAAGTGCGAGGCGAGAACGGAGGAGGAGATGCGCAAGGAAACAGAACGTATGGAGTGGAAAAGTTAGACGGAAAAAAAGAAAAAGATTGCATTGAATGCAGTGGACCTAAAAATGAAGAGGGGAAGAGGAGGTGATCCAGGACTGTTTGTGTCAAGTGTAAGCGGGGTCTGCACTTGGACTGTGCGACGCTGCACAACTGCAAGTTTTAGTTTGGAAAGATCAAACAATGTAAATAGTAGTTATTTAAGAAATTTTTGTTATTGATTTAACATTTTTATTTGTATTTCAAGATCTCAAGCTTTTCTCAAGAGTTTCTACAACTAATGTGCTCTGGTTCTTCAACTACTTTACTTATCTGTAAGTAAAATAAGTTTTTCAAATTTTGTTTATTTACTGAATTTTTATTTGTACTATTTATAAAATATCAGTAATATATATGTAAATACTACAAACATTACATTTAAACGTCTTAAAATATTACTTTGGTGTTTATTTTAGGGTGTTTTTTAAAAAAACTGATTTTTGCAATTTTGCTACTATTTTCTAAAATATATTTTTTTAATTATTAATTGTTGGCAAAAATGGATGAAAATTTGTGTACTAAGACAGAAAAACATGCTACATCCAAATATTGCATGGATTTTGGAGTAACATGTAATTTTGACAAAAGTTAATAATTTTAAAAATAATTTTTTTTATCAAATAAATTTGTATATACATTTTTTTTGTGTTGTATTGTAAAATAGATTCTCTTATTAATTCACATATACATCAGTGTTTAGATCACATATTTACCTTCAAAACAAACAAAAAATTAAGGTTCTATCTTTTTTATAAGAGAAGTTATGATTTTTAAACAAAAACGTTGTTAAATCACATGATTTAGCTTGGCAGTACTGGGTTGCCATATGGCTAATAGCGCTGGCAGTTGAAGGTCACGCACTAGTAAACTCAGCTGACAGTTCGCACAACGAAAACAGCAAAAGTGCTTGGCAGCCAAAGGGTTAAGATATCAGTTAATATTTCATTTGAAGAATCAATAATTATAGCTGAACAATCATCTTCAACGCTATTATTTGGATCGTTCACTACAAAAGAACTGCAATCCTCTTGCTTACTACAACCTGGACCAAGTTGAGCTTTTTTACTGGAAATACTTTCATTACCTTGTAAAGCTAAATCCATCATTTGTCTCGTTCTTGAGGATACTTTATTTGGTATCATGTCGAAATATTCAAATTGTCAAATAATGTTCACTTAAAATAAATAAAACAACTAAAATGTTCATCCGGTCACATCACTTCACATTTGTTGCAAAACAAAACATAACCTAAAAAGTAAAACATGAGTCAGCTGTGAATAAAAGAGTAAATGTCGTATGTACAGCCACAGTGGTAATATTGTTAAGCAAAACTGCCGTATGTACTAGAGCTAAGCAAAAGTGCAGTATGAGCATTGTAGTTACTGCATTTATGTTTAGTGTTTTGTACTTACGACACTTTTGCTTAGCAATGGAGGGATTTTAATGTACTTACGGCAAACTACATATGGATAAAACAGTTGGAGATACGGCGTTTTTGACTAGTTTATTGGATTCCTCTTGGTCTAAAACATAGGAATCAATGTTTAACTCAGTCGATAATTTTGCACATACGGCATTTTTTCTTAGGTGGGCAGTATATATATATTCATATTATTATTAAAAGAAAATTACCAGACTACCCTTCAAAATTAATTTTTAATTCACTGACACATGTTTCGGGGTTTACCTCATGATCACAGTGCAACTAATAACCTTAAACTTAAAATTAATTAGTCTGTAAATAAACAAAACAGTATGATAATTTTGTTAACATATCCTAAATTATCTATCTATAAATGATTAATTACTTTTGATTTTTTATTGTTTCAAAGATTGGATTTTTTTATTGCGCCTGCATTATATTTAGTATATTAGTTTTGTCTTCCGAATAATTCATGTAAATGTGCTCTTCTTTGGCATTCATTTTGTCACCTTTCTTTTCAATGGGCAAAACTTCTAAACTTTCTTGCAGTGTACCAAAATTGTGATCTGTAGTTAAAATATATTTGGAAAATTTTGATTTTTGTGTGGTTTGGTTATTTGATTTTATAGCTTGAATATGCTCTACATATCTACATTTAAAATTACATCCACTTTGCCCAACGTAATATTTTGGGCATTCCTTGCAAGTCAATTTATATATTCCTGATCGGTCAAAAATGTCGGCGTTTTGATTATGAGAGCCGTTTGAAAATTTTGTTATCAAATGAAATGTATTATTACTGGTTTTATAGCCGACCTTTAAGTTGGTATTTACGAAGGTTTTTGTCATAGCTTTGTTCAACACAGAACTATAAGGCATACAGATAAAATCTATCTTGTTTTGGCCATCAAAATTTTGTCAAGTTTTATTTTTAATTTTTCTTATGATAGTATCAATTACTTTAGAGTTGTATCCATTTCTTATAGCTATCGATTTGATTGTACTTCTTTCTTCCTCAAAATGTTTTTCTGTCATCGGTATATTTAAAAGCCTATGTATCAATGAATAAAGACTAGACATTTTTTGTTGCCATGGGTGGTTGGAACTTTGTTGAATTATCAGGTCAGTTTGAGTCGGCTTTCTATATATTTTGAAACCGTGTTGGGTTCTTTCCTTAAATATAGTCAAGTCCATAAAGTTGATTTGTTCTTTTTGGGTTTTTATTGTGAATTTAATTTTCTCAGATAAGGAATTTAAATATTGCAATAAATCGTTACACTTGTTTTCATCACCATTAAAAAGACAATAACGTCATCAACATACCCATACCAATATATTATGTCGTTTTTAAATGGGTTGTTTTCATTAATAATTTTTGATGTTTCTAAATGATTCATGAATAAGTTTGCAAGCATTCCTGTTAATGGTGATCCCATAGCAAGTCCGTCATCTTGTTTATAGTATTTTGAGTTGTATTCAAAATAATTTTGGTTTAAAGTTGTTTTTGTTAACTTTAATAAATCTTCTACTTTGTTTTTTGGAATTTTATTTTTGTTTAAGTTGTTTTTAAGAATGTCGAGCGTTTCATTAGTTGGTATGTTTGAATACATATTTGAGACATCAAATGATATAAACATTGAGTTTGTTGGAATTTCCACATTTGTTATTCTTTCTATTAAGTCTAAGCTGTTTTTTACACTATAGTCTTGTTCAAAATTCAATTTATTTTTGAGTTTGCTATTAAGAAACGTACATAGTTGTAAGTAGGTGCATTTATGAAATTCATTACAGGTCTTATTGGTATTCCATCTTTGTATAGCTTTGGTTGGCCTTTTAGTATAGGAGCTGTAGGATTTATACTTTTTAATTTGATTTTCTCAATATTGGATAACGTTTTGCACTTAGATATTGAATTGTTGGTGTTTTTATTGAACTCTTTGAGTTGGGTCTTTGTTTAGCATTTGAAATGAATTGTTCGTTATGAAGTTGTCAACTTTTGTATTGTATTCATTTTTATCTATTATCACTGTGGTGTTACTTTTGTGAGCTTTTGCTAACGTTGCTCCATTTTCATGTAGTTTTCTTCCTATGGATTCCTGTAAATAAACAAAACAGTATGATAATTGTGTTAACATATGCTAAATTATCTATCTATATATGATTAATTACTTTTGATTTTTTTTATTGTTTCAAAGATTGGATTTTTTTGTTGCGCCTGCATTATATTTAGTATATTAGTTTTGTCTTCTGAATAATTCATGTAAATATGCTCTTCTTTGGCATTCATTTTGTACGCAGGTTTGCTGCGACGGGGGTATTTATTATATTTTTACAAATACTTTATGTTAGCGCTATGGCCTATGCCGCCCACCCCACACCAGGTGGCGTACCGATGGGGGGGGACCGTGGGGCGCGGTCCGCCCCAGGCCCCCGCTTTGGCAAAGGCCCCCAAATTTTGAAAAATGTTCGAAAGTCTGAGCGAGTATTTCCCGCTGATCTCCGGAGAATCTCTACCGATCTACTGTCGTATTTTCGGCCGTTATTGCGTAGTAAAGTCATCATTTTTGGACAGTATTTTGTTTTCCGTCCACTTTTATAGCCAATATTATGCGGCAAGGACGTTAATTCCAGACTATATCATCTGTAATGTCTTCAATTACGGCCGATAAAACGTGGTTCGGTCGCCATTTACACAGTTAGGATTTTTTATGTCCGATTCATGTGTATTACATAATGTTATGTCTCACAATTTTCGGCCGATTTTACGTGTTGTGATTGTCTTTGGCGGCCGTTTACTACGTGATTTAGCAGGTCACGATCGTCCAAAGATTGTCGGGAAATACTCGCTCGATCTTTGGATTATTTTTCCAAGCTTTGAGTTCATTTGACTATTTAAATACTCAAATTTTGAGTACTCGCACGTCCGTAATACATCGTATACATATATATGAATAGGCTTTCCTCTTCAACTCCTAATGTATATATAGGCCCCTACAAATATATCCGCCGCCCCAGGCTCCCAACTACGACAGTACGCCACCGATCCCACGACCCGTTATGAGCGCTGAGCGCCGCCCCCCCCAAAAGCGCCGCACCCCGTGCTGGAGCACAGCTCGCACTGCCCTAGAGCCGATACTGCACATATTTCACAGAAACACTGTGGATTTACAGCAAAATCATGGATTATAAATTACTTACAATGAATAAACAAACCCATCGAACAGCTGTTGGAGCAAAACAATAACAGGCACCTTTTTACGCCATGCACGTTTTTCTGATTGGTGAGACAGGCTGCCAATGTTATAGAAAATATTCAGTGTTCTTTCCTCTTCCAATTGATATAAGAACATACGTGTAATATGAATTTACACTACATATTATATATGTGTTTTGCATATCATCTCGGAGTGATGAAGTTGCCAGTTGTTGAAGATGTAAAATATGACAATTTTATAACTTTTCCACAAAGTATGAATGAATATAACTCGACATTATACTGAATACCTCCAGAACGGGAATGTCTCCTGATTCCATTGGAACCACTCGTTTCTGGCTGGAAACAAAATTAACCTTACTATGATTTTTGGAAACTTTACCGTGTTTTGAGATTTCTCAACACGTACATGGCGGAATCGACTTCGCGCACACTTTTCATTTGAATGTAACTCTCGATTAGGCTACATTGATCTACTGCTGCTATAAGGTTCATTTATGTACTGGTAATAAAATGAAATTTCAGAATGTTATCTTTCGATTGGTATAGCAATTATCCGATTCAAGGCGCTTTTTCAATGCTTTTTGCGCAGTTGAACAAAAAGACCCAAATTGTCTCGGAGAAATGAATGCCAGTACAGGAAACACTTTGCATTCGTCTCTAAAAGACGAATACCAGGCGGAGGGTCAACCGACCCTCACGGGACCAGGCTTAGTCGGATAACCTAAAAGGTCGGTTAAAACAGGCAACTACATCAACATGTAAAATACTATAGAAATAAATGCATCATTGATATTTTATGAATACAAAACTAGGCTGTACACAAGCGCGACACAAAAGCAAAAATGCTCTGTACTGTACTCGAGGCAGAGTTGGATAAACTGACATCAAGTGAAGTTTTACAATATTGTGAGGTTCCCATGTGATTCATAACAAAATTTGACCTTAACGGATACGTTTATATTTTAGTAAAGTGATAAGGATGGGAACGGAAGTCTCTCGATTCCTAAAAAAGGTCGGTTAAACCGACCAGTTTTAAAATTAAGGGCAGATAAACCGACCTCGATTTTGTGCCCGAATAGAGTCGGTTGATCCGGGATCGGTTAAGAGAGGGTTTACTGTATCTCTTCTCGTTTTCCGTCTGTCGGTAAATTAACATAACTTTTAACCCCTTAAGGTAGGCTATCAGCTTCAAACTTGGTACAGATATTATGACTAAGGGGGCTTAATTTGGTACGGAGTATCAAGTTCTTAATTTGTTAATTTGTAGCAATTAAAAATGGCTGCCATTTTGATTTTTTAATCTTACTATCTCAAAGTCTTCATATTATTATTTCTAGAACAAAATGATGCAATTTGTATAGTTCTTACGGTTTTTTAAGCTAGCTTAGTAAGATTTGAAAAATAATAAACGGTATCAGGAAATTGACACATACTTTCTCCCTTTTAGCCAAACTTTAATGACAAAAATATTTGTTATTTACTAAATATAGAATATGAAGTATAGATAAATGTACAGAAAATTGTCTAAAATAGTTGTTTTCAGAAATATCCACCCAAATCCCTTTTTGGGAGGCACTTTAGAGTCCGTTGCTACACACGGTGGTTTTGAGAGGGGAAATGCCCCCTTGCCCCCCCAGGGTTAAATAGCAACATATTTCGAACATCCTCTGTTGGTCAATGCTAACTTGACCTGCATATCAAATTTTAATTAAATTGATCAGTAAATAAGAGAGAAATAGTTATTTTTGTATTCCCCATAAGAATAACATTGGACAACGTACTGTGTTTACTGCTAAATGAAAATTTCAATTTTCTCCGCAACTAGCAATTGTAGAATAGTAATTTAAAATGCTAATTTATTTAGTTTGTTTAGCTCTTTTTAATGGTGAATAGTAATCTTTTTAACATTTATGATATTTTATGACAAATCCAAAAAACTGAATTTTGGATGTTTTTAAGTCCTGTAATTTCTGAACCCAAATTTTTACAGAAATGCGGGTGGTGTCATTTTGTTGGAAACCTAAAGTTCTACAAACCATTAAAGTTTAATCAAAATCGTTCGAGCCGTTTTTAAGAAATTTTGATTTTACATGTTTTTTGCGATTTTTTTAAAATCAAAAATTCAAAAAAATGAAAAAACGCCTGGAGATATTGAGGATTAGTACCTATATACCAAATTTCATAAAAATCGGTCAATAGGTTAGGGCTCTAGCTCTGTACACATCCACACAGACGCGCGCGCGCGCGCGCACATACACACACACACACACACACACACACTGACATCACGTAAAAACCACTTTTTTGGGTTCATTGATGCTCAGCACGCAGCACGCTGACATGAGGGAAATTAATTTCCACATAATAAACTTATAAAAATCAAGATCGGTGTTAAAACATGCATTTATTTTAATTATTACGAAATCTGAAACAATTTATTTTTTTTGGCTGTTCTGATGCACTTGATTCTATTTATCTGCAATGTTGGGAATACAATGTTAGGCATTATAAGGTAGGAGAAGGTCCAGTCAGGATTGAAAATAGGATTTTAAATAGTCAAGATTTTCTCACTAAACGATAACGTCCCGCAGCAACGGGAGGCAGTTGTTAGTACTCGCTAAATTCAATTCAATCATGATTCTAACAAATAAAACACCACATTGTATCACTTATTTCACAATGAAATGTGTAATATTGATGTATTCCACTGATACAATAAACAGTAGGTACATAAATATACACATTTTATACAACTACTACCTCGAAAAACAAACATTTTACACCGATTTACTTACTCACACGCACTACTAAAGGCTAAACCAACGCGCACAAAATGGCTAAGGTAGAACGCAAAATTCAGAAAAGAAGATGATTGAGGAAGACTGCAGAGCCGGTGCTGCTGTGTGTGCCACTAGGGCAACCAAAGGCAATATTCCGGTGCTGTGGTGTGTTACCCTAGGAATGCTCGGCCCAAGCCCCTAGGCCGGTGCTGCGGTGTATTCCCCTAGGGCAGCAAAAGGCAATAGTCCAGTGCTGTGGTGCGTTACCTAAGGAATACTCGTCCTTAGCCCCTAGGCTAGTGCTGTGGTGTGTGCTCCTAGGGCAGCCAAGGGCCAGTGTTGTGGTGCGTTACCTAAGGAATACTCGTCCCTAGCCCCTAGGCCAGAGCTGCGCTGTATACCCTAGGACGGACTAAGGCAATAGGCCGGTCCTGCGGTGCGTTACCTAAAGGATGCACGGCCCAAGCCCTAGGCCGGTGCTGCGGTGTATTCCCCTAGGGCAGCAAAAGGCAATAGTCCGGTGCTGTGGTGCGTTACCTAAGGAATACTCGTCCCTAGCCCCTAGTCTAGTGCTGCAGTGTGTGCTCCTAGGGCAGCCAAGGGCAATAGGCCGGTGCTGTGGTGCGTGACCTTAGAGATGACTGGCCCAAGTCCCTAGGCCGGTGCTGCGCTGTATTCCCTAGGACAGACTAAGACAATAGGCCGGTCCTGTGGTGCGTTACCTTAGGACTGCTCGGCCCAAGCCCCTAGGCCGGTGCTGCGGTGTATTCCCCTAGGGCAGCAAAAGGCAATAGTCCGGTGCTGTGGTGCGTTACCTTAGGAATGCTCGGTCGTTCCCCTAGGCTTGTGCTACGGTGTGTGCTCCTATGGCGGCCAAAGGCAATAGGCCGGTGCCATGGTGCGTTACCCTAGGGGGTGCTCAGCCCTGGCCGGTGCCTTTACCTGACAGTTAGTAAGTTGTGTATGTTGGATTTAAGGAGCTCAGTAACTCCCTAATTTTACGTATCGATCAGCAACTGTTTATCTTTCAAATGTTTGGATGCAGTAAGTTACTTAACACTCATAAAGGACGTATAGTTATATGGCGACTTGCTTCCTTACCTTCCTACCAACGTGGTTCACTATCTTGGCCTACACATTCTATGATAATTGTACTGTTAAAACTATTCGTAGCGACCCGTTATAGGGGAAGCTCCGTTTTGTAGAGCATCGCCCAGTAGGTAAGACGTGTTGGTGCAAATAATGTATTTGCAAATATGGAAAACAAAAACTTGTACAGCGATAGACAGAGTCACACTATTACCATTGACTATACACCTGTAGAGTTACGTTCAACATTGCGTGCGATGGTGGCTATCCTGTGCTGTCAGAACTACGTGGAGAATCCCGCCTCTTTTGTTTTCAGTCCATAAGGCCCATAAGGTTTTCAGTCTAGTAGTCAATGAGTCAATGCTATTACCCATTAATTAAACATTTTCTGAGTCCAAGGGGGGGCGCCCCCTGGCTGGATCCGCCACTGAGCGGCGCTCTGAGCAACTAAGCTTTTTTTACGAGGTCTGGGCCGGGGGTCTCATGTTGTATAAAAGTAAATTATTATAGTAAATTACTTAATAAAGTTAATTTATTATTTCAGTGCGTTACGAGATCTGTAGATCTCATTTGTTGTCATGGTTACCAAACGATTCAGCAATCAACAAGCTTTATGGCCATATTCTTTATATATTTATCTTAAATTTTGTCAATTTACATAGAGTTATCGACACCGTATCTGAGGGGAAAGAATATCATATTTTGCAAGTGCACCAAATATAGGTTATGGTACAAGACCTCGTGATGCAGTGAACGTGTTAATACCTCGGTAAATTTGTGCTCCATTGATGAGAGAGGGCTTAAAACTTTCGCCCATCCAATCTCCATCTTTTTCTGGCACAAATGTGGAGAGTAGCATTTATGACTTAAGTTTGAAAACCAGATCGATCGCACTATGGGAAAGGGGTTTTATGGGGGTTTACAATTTTCCAAAAATCGGTTTTTTACAAATTTGATCCCAAAATATTAAAAACACTCAATTTTGGTTATAGCCATTTTATAGAGCTTAAAAAAAATAATTTAGTATTTTGAATCATTAACCTAGGTTAAGTGGTTGCGGAGAAAATAAAAAAAAAACGTGTTCCATGTTAATCTTATGGGAAAAAGGTTTTTAGATTTTTCTCAGATAGTTTTAATAAAAACTTCACATTTCTGTTTATTAATGTGTTTAGCTCAACAAAACAAACATTTTGGTGTTTTAATCGTTCTACGTCCAACCGTTGCAGAGATATTCAAAGTGCTAAACACAGTACGTTGTCTAATGTTATCCTTATGGAGAATAAATAAAATTCTATATCTCGATTACTTTTGAATGTATATTGTTGAAACTTGGTATGTGGCTTCAACTAGTTGTGGTATATTGATATTAGCACAAAAAACAAGTTTTTTGTTGATAGTCCCTGTAGCAGCAAACCTGCATACTCGGCCCCCATGTTATTCATATGGAGAATAAGTAAAGTTGTATATCTCCCTTAATTATGAACCTAAATTAATAAAACTTGGTATACAGCTTCGCCTGGTTCAGTTATTTTGATAATTGGAAAAAAAAACATATTACTTATCTTCCTCGTTGCAGCAAACCTGCATCCACAACCCTAATGTTATTCTTATGGACAATAAATAAAATGCTATATATCACTTATTTATAGATGTATTTTTGTGAAACTTGGTAAGTAGCTCTATGTAGTAGTTAGTCACATATATATGCACTGGAAATTCGCTGAGTACGCAGGTTTGCTACGACGGGGGTATTATTATTTTCCGTGTTATCCGACCTTGGTGAGGCCGGTTTAGGTCGGATAATTGAGGCTCTACTGTATATACAGGGTTTTTATAAAACACCCTTCAGAATTTCGGGATATGATTACTTGCATAAAAACTAAGAAAAAAGTTCCTGTGAAGGTATGTCCTGAAACGCTTAGTTTTCCGTATATCTGTCAGTATGTGTCTTTTAGCGAATTTCCCCTATAGGGAAGAAGCTGTTACCGTAGGTGGCATGGTAAGACTTAAGCCCGAGACCATGATAACTTTTCAATTTGAGGTCCCCAGATGCCAAAAACACTAGTCGTTAAAATTTATATATATGTATATATATATATATATGTGACCGTTACCGTGATAACTTTTGAAAGAAACACCCGATTTTGATGAAATTTGGTACAAATGTGGAGAGTAGCATTTATGACTTTAAGTTCGAAAACTCGATTGATCGCACT
The DNA here is from genome assembly GCA_963675035.1 of Allygus modestus. Lineage (NCBI taxonomy): Eukaryota > Metazoa > Arthropoda > Insecta > Hemiptera > Cicadellidae > Allygus > Allygus modestus. Next base: position 322,146,959 of record OY776111.1, read on the forward strand.
ATGGGAAGCGCGTTTTATGGGGTTTACAATTTTCAAAAAATCGGTTTTTTGCAAATTTTACCCAAAATGTTAAAAACATTCAATTTTGGTTATAACCATTTTATAGAACGTAAAAAAACAAATAATTTAGTATTCTGAATCATTAACCTAGGTTAAGTGGTTGCGGAGAAAATAAAAAAAAAAACGTGTCCCATGTTAATCTTATGGGAAAAAGGTTTTTAGATTTTTCTCAGATAGTTTTACTAAAAACTTCACATTTCTGTTTATTAATGTGTTTAGCTCAACAAAACAAACATTTTGGTCTTTTAATCGTTGTTCTACGTCCAACCGTTGCAGAGATATTCAAAGTGCTAAACACAGTACGTTGTCTAATGTTATCCTTATGGAGAATAAATAAAATTCTATATCTCGATTATTTTTGAATGTATATTGTTGAAACTTGGTATGTGGCTTCAACTAGTTGTGGTATATTGATATTAGTACAAAAAACAAGTTTTTTGTTGATAGTCCCCGTAGCAGCAAACCTGCATACTCGGCCCCCATGTTATTCATATGGAGGATAAGTAAAGTTGTATATCTCCCTTAATTATTAACCTAAATTAATAAAACTTGGTATGTAGCTTCAGCTGGTTCAGTTATATTGATAATTGCAAAAAAAAACACATTACTTGTCTTCCTCGTTGCAGCAAACCTGTGTCCACAACCCTAATGTTATTCTTATGGACAATAAATAAAATGCTAGATATCACTTATTTATAGAGGTATTTTTGTGAAACTTGGTAAGTAGCTCTATGTAGTAGTTAGTCACATATATATGCACTGGAAATTCGCTGAGTACGCAGGTTTGCTACGACGGGGGTATTATTATTTTCCGTGTTATCCGACCTTGGTGAGGCCGGTTTAGGTCGGATAATTGAGGCTCTACTGTATATACAGGGTTTTTATAAAACACCCTTCAGAATTTCGGGATATGATTACTTGCATAAAAACTAAGAAAAAAGTTCCTGTGAAGGTATGTCCTGAAACGCTTAGTTTTCCGTATATCTGTCAGTATGTGTCTTTTAGCGAATTTCCCCTATAGGGAAGAAGCTGTTACCGTAGGTGGCATGGTAAGACTTAAGCCCGAGACCATGATAACTTTTCAATTTGAGGTCCCCAGATGCCAAAAACACTAGTCGTTAAAATTTATATATATGTGTATGTAGCTTCAGCTGGTTCAGTTATATTGATAATTGCAAAAAAAACACATTACTTGTCTTCCTCGTTGCAGCAAACCTGCGTCCTCAACCCTAATGTTATTCTTATGGAGAATAAATAAAATGCTATACATCACTTATTTATGTATGTATTTTTGTGAAACTTGGTAAATAGCTCTATGAAGTAGTGAGTCACATATATATGCATTGGAAATTGCTGAGTACGCAGGTTTGCTGCGACGGGGTATTTGTCTTTTACATAATTAATGATATCTCAGGAACCACTTAACGTATAAACTTCAAACTTGGTACGTGGATGACTATTAATAAGACCTATTTAGGTATGTAGTATCAAGTTTCTACTTTGTGCCATTTTAAAATGGCAGCAATTTTTAGATTTTAAAGCTTAATATCTTAAAAACTGTAAATTTTACGAAGAATTTAACAAGAGATAAAAAAGTTGTTTAATTTTATCTCCTAAACAATGGTTTAAAGATGATTAAGATCGGGCCATAAATAACTGATTTATTATCGGACCATTTTTACGAGAGTACATGGACATGAGAGCTCATGGACACACATTTATATATATAGTTTTGAACGAATGGTGTTTTTGGCATGTGGGGCCTCAAAACGAAAAGTTATCATGGTCCCAGGCCTAGGTCTTCCCATGCCAACTCCAGTAACCTATAGGGGGAATTCGCTAAAACAACAAGAACATGTTTTTAACACCCATATAAAGTGTGTGCGTGTGTTGGTTTGTGTTATATGTTAATAGATGGTTACTAGAATATGTAAAAATTTTAGTTTATGCAGCTAATAAAGCAAGAAAATACTATAAATACCCCCGTAGCAGCAAACCTGCGTACTCAGCGAATTTCTAATGCATATATATGTTTCTCACTACCACCACTACCACACAAAGCCACTCACCAAGTTTCATAAAAATACACGATTAAAAAAGTGATTTATAGTATTTTATTTATTCTCCATAAGAATAACATTGACAGCTGAGTACGCAGGTTTGCTGCAACAAGGAACACAAAATATGTGTTTTTATGCAATTATCAATATAACTTAACAAGTCGAAGATGCACACCAAGTTTTATTAATTTATGTTCATAGTTAAGAGAGACATTACATTTTACTTATTCTCCATAAGAATAACATGGGGGCTGAGTATGCAGGTTTGCTGCTGCGGGGAAAACCGGCAAAAAATTTATTTTGTTGTGCAAATATCAACATACCAGTACTAGGTGAAGCCACATACCAAGTTTAATCAACATACATTCATAAATAATCGAGATATCAAATTTTAATTATTCTCCATAAGGATAACATTGGACAACATACTGTGTTTAGCACTTTGAATATCTCTGCAACGGTTGGATGTCGAATAACATTTTAAATACCAAAATGATTGTTTTGTAGAGCTGAACTGATTGGTAAAAGCAAATGCGAGGTTTACATCAAAATTAACTGAGGAAAAGGAAAATACCCCCGTTGCAGCAAACCTGCATACTCAGCGAATTTCCAATGGAGATATAAATGTCTTAATACTACATAAAGCCACTTACCAAGTTTCATAAAAATATATTCAGAAATAAGCGATATATACAATTTTAATTATTCTCCATAAGAATAACATTAGGGCTGAGTACGCAGGTTTGCTGCAACAAGGAACACAAAAATGGGTTTTTATGCTAATATCAATAGAACTCAATTAGGTGAAGTCGTATACCAGTTTTTATTCATTTATGTTCATAATTAAGGGAGACAGAGCATTTCATTATTCTCCATAAGAATAACATGGGGGCTGAGTACGCAGATTTGCTGCAACAAGGAAAACAAAAAATGGGTTTTAATGCTAATATCAATAGAACTCAACTAGGTGAAGTCGTATACCAGTTTTTATTCAATTTTGTTCATAATTAAGGGAGACAGAGCATTTCATTATTCTCCATAAGAATAACATGGGGGCTGAGTACGCAGGTTTGCTGCTACGGGAGACTTTGGCAAACAAATTTTTTTTGAGCAAATATCAATAGACCACCACGAGATGAAGCTGTATACCAATTTTCGTCAGTATACGTTCATAAATAAGCGAGATATAAAAATTTTCTTTTCCTCCATAAGAATAACATTAGACAACGTACTGTGTTTAGCACTTTCAATAACTCGGTAACCAATTGACTTAGAGAAATGATCAAAATACCAAATTGTGTGTTTTTTAAAGCTGAATCCAATAGTGTAAATTAAAATTTGACTATTTCAAAAATTATATGTAAAAAGTTCAAAAAACCTATTTTTGGGGTACAAAACCCCCCCAAAGTACCCCTTTGGTTAGGTCGATCCGTCTGGTTTTCGAACTTTAAGTCATAAATGCTGATTTACACGTTAATACCAAATTTCATCAAAATCGGATAATTTTTACGAGAGTTATCGTGCTCACGGACACATATATATATATAGATATAGATATATATATATATATATATATATATATATATATATATACAGTATCGAACGAATGGTGTTTTTGGGGTCTGGGGACCTCAAAACGAAAAGTTATCATGGTCCCGGGCCTAGGTCTTACCATGCCGACCACGGTAATAGCTTCTTCCCTATAGGGGAAATTCGCTAAAACCTTTTTCCCATAAGATTAACTTGGGAGATTTTATAAGCACGTTTTTTGGATTTTCTCCGCTACCACTCAACCTAGGTTAATAATTCAAAAAACTATATTATTTGTTTTTTTAAGCTCTATAACATGGTCAAAACCAAAATTAAGTTATTTAAAAATTGTAGGGTGAAAAATGCAAAAAACTGATTTTTGGAAAATTTAAAACCCCCATAAACCCCCCTTCCCATGATCCGATTTTTCTAGTTTTCGAACTTAAAGTCATGAATGTCATTTTACACATTTGAGCCAAATTTCATCAAAATCTGACCTTTTTTACTCAAGTTATCGTGTTAACGGACACATATATAAATATATATATATATATACATTCATCTGCGCCCGGTAAGTCAGTCACCGCGCTGGTATATTACACGGTGTGGCAGTCAGCTGCCCGAAAGCCAGTCAGCCCTCCCGAAAGGCAGTCAGGTACGGCTTGCCGTGCATCCTTTACATACCGAGACGGCTTACTGGTGCTGCTGTGGTGTGCCGGTATGTGGAACTACTTATCACATTCGCGCTCAGTCGAAGAAAGGAAACTAGTTTAACTGCTGTATGACTGTCAAATACAAAATACAGTACTTAGATTTTAATCCCGTTGGACACGCATTCAATTATTTTGTTAATAATCTCACAAATACTATACGATACTAAAATCATATCTTTAATTAGCTAGGAGTACTTTTGTAGTGTAGCTTTATTTACAAGAATTATATCTGTAAGCAGATTTTGTCGGTTTGTTTATATTTTTTGTATGAAGCAAGATACAAATGCATGAGTTTGCTTCTCCTTGTAATAAAAGGTTTTATATTTTTACTGTACTCTTTAAGTAAAATTACCTAACAACGAAAACGAAAAGATGTTAGTACAAATTAGGCACTTATTTTAAGTTTAATTTTTTACCCTTTATATCTTGAAATTTAAAAGTATTTTGTATTTTTGCATTATTTATATTTATCCTTCCTCACAAAAGGACAGAAAACCTCAAAACCGACAAAAATGGATAGTGTACAATTTTACATTGCATATTCATTTTATTTTTCCCCTCCATTTGTTCTCAGAATCGTCATAATTTGCATTACACATTTTACAATTTAAGTTTTATTTAAGGGACAGAAGTGTAGGTATGTTGGGACTTCTCTTTCTGTAGACAGACATCCCAACCTTTGCACAATCAAACATAAAACATACTCTATAAGACCGCTGAAATTTTTAATGACAAAATTCAATGATAATAAACTATTCAATACTATAAAACATGAGGAAAGTATACCATAATGACAAGGCCTAACAGAACTCTTTAGTTGAAAGTTCACATATTTAAAATTATTAAGAGTCAATCTAGTAGACTGGGGCATAGTGGTTAGTTTACCTTTCTCTTTTATAAAACCAGTTCCGTTCAATTTATTGTACTAACAAATATCAAACTATGTTATAAATTTAAGATTTACTTTAATACAGTTCCTAACGTGAATGCGTTTCGTCAACACAGTGACATCTTCGGGCAATCTAGTGCTGCTTAAATTTAGGAACTTTGTGAGGTAAATTTAACATTTTTAGTATTGATGACATTCCAGCAAGAAATTGTTATTGAATTGGGCTTACTATCATTCTATATCTTATATATTATTACGCTAAGCTCGATTTTTGTTAAGATAACTCCTCCGTTATTTCTGAGCCTATTTTGTCGATTGAGTCATCAACATATTTGCCCTGATTTCCAGTTGTGCATATAGGTTTTTATTTTTCGATATTTTCAATCTGAAGGGCACGGGCCGGCCTCAAAAGTTCGTTTTTCGTCTTTACGATAAACATGAGGAACAATGTTATTTGAATTGCAGATGGACAGATTATTAGCAATACCAGATGTTACAAGTAAGGAATGTATTTATCGATAGAAATCAAATAAGTTTTGTTTCTACATCGCTTTGAGCAGTGAAATGTTTTATGCAGTGGAGATATTTAAATTTAATTTGTTTTGTCATTTGTTTATCTGTCTGTCTTTTAAAGAGCCAGTTTTTTTCTGAATTTCACAAAAAATACTGTACTGAATTATATAAAATACTTTACCTATCATCGTTTGCAGCATGACACGTTTAGGCTGTTTCAAATCATCGTACAGTACGTCATTAGGGTTATGCCGCCGCCCCTTGGTCCGTCAGTGCTCCAAAGTAATTCTTATATTATGGGTACAGGTTACTTAACCTTTAATTATATAATGCACAAATTTTTTCTAATGAGCATTTAGTCAGCTAATTGTATTTTACCACAGAACAGAGGAAACACGCCTGCTTCACTATTCTACAACGGTATACTAAACCATATAACCACACGCAATAACATATATGACAGTAAGGAACACATAAGCTCTTACAACATGCAACATGGACTAAGGTGACCAGATCCGTTGAAGCCTAAAGCGAGGTATAAATTAATTATAATACCGGATAAACAGTGCCGTGGATAGGGGATCCCCCACAACAAAAATAGGTCCGGTGGCCCTCCTAGAATATTTTAGAAAATTAGATACCAAATTGTGAGTTTTGGTCAAAATATTACTCAGTGTTGTAAAAAACAGGTTTTTTAATCACATTCATAAAATTGTACAACTATTATTTTAACTGTGGTATCCAAAACTTAATTAATAAAATAAAATACCGTTCAAAATTATATACTAAAGAGGAGTGAATAGCTGTCACTAACTTTGAAATTTCTTTAGTCTTATTATGAAACTGAACACAATTAACATGGTCAGGGCCTGATTAAGATATGTGGCGCCGATAGGCTTGAGCTGATTTAACCCCCCCCCTCTCGACTCTTGAAGGGGGATGTGAGTCGAAGTGACTCCATGAACGAACCCTGAACGCGGCCCAAGGTAGCTTCATTTTGTGGTGCGTTAAGCGTTAAGGGTACACCAGCGTTACAGAGGCGGATCCAGAGGTCATGTTTGGTGGGGGCGGTCACCGAAAGTTACCTCTCCCCCTTCCCTGTGTACCCTTGGTAGGCGGGCGAAATCCCGTAAAATATAATCACCGAATACAACTGTAGCAACCTGTGCTGCTAAAATTGTCCCTGGCACCCCCATTATTGTTTTTAACTATATGAATTTATACAACGAATGAAAGTAAGTTAACATAATATATCAATTACCTTGTACTCAAAAAATAATAAATCTTAACTTTATAAACAAGCTAAACAAAAATTACTTTAGTTCTACTTCGCCCGACCGTAAATAAATATTAAATATTTAGGCATTACACTTTTCTCTACGTCATCTGTAGGCGTCTTAAGAACAAGTAATATGAATTTGTTTTACTATTTACCCACACGAAAAACTATTTACAAAACGTATTTGAAATCTGCAACACTGAACTAAACTACGCGAAGATACAATTAGGAATGAGGCTGATAGCCAGGGTCAACCACTCGAAAAATTAAATTTCGTACCACATTTTTACAAAATAAAATACTTGGCGTATGAGCTTCTGCTTGCACGCAATTTAACCTTTGTTTCCTCTTATTTCATTACATATAATTCGAGGCACTTTTTGTTTCTAGCCTAGCCACTGGATATTTATTCCCTAGCAACGGATTACGCGGTTTTAAACAAAAATCAAACCTACCCTGTAAAAAAACACCGCTGATAGCAAACGACGGTAGGCGGGCGAAATCCAGTAAAATATAATCACCGAATACAATTGTAGCAACCTTTGCTGCTAAAACTTACCTCCAAGACTATGTTGAAAACACTGTATCGGTCTGTCAACTGGCAAAACTGTAACAACTTCACGATCCTGGGAATATCCATGTTTTTGTGAGACGCTTTTAGGTTAAATACATGGATATAAGTAATGTGTTATATACTAAAATGGAAGTTTAAAATTTCACCTGTCTAATGGTGAGTATTTTATTTCATTTAAAGAAACGTTTAGGTTCGTTAGTTTGAATTTTATGTAAGCTTGTAGACGGGAGCGGCAACATTTGACTCACGGAACCGAAAAACGGGGTTTCGGGAGGCTTCTGATGCTTACATTTTCATTCAAATTTATTTAAAATTTCATCGTATGCCTGAATAATAAAATAAAACACAACAATTCTTAGGTTTGGGGGGCGACCGCCCCTACTGCCCCCCTTGGATCCGCCCCTACAGCGTCAGGTAGCTTTGTCTCTTATCAATCTAGAGTTTCATCTCTTTCTAACCAATGAGTGGTTGCCTAAACTCAGGGGTAGCTCTGGAATCCCCTTAAAGCACATTGTCTGATCTAAAGGGTCCTAGGCCTATGTCTCTTGGTTTCAGTCCCATGGTAAATAACTGCCGCATCGCGTAACATCGGCTGTGAATGACAATCGCACCGTATGACATTGGCCGTAATTGACGATCGAAAAACGTAATATAGTCCGTAAAAGAATACCGGACCATGCACCATCATCGTAATAGATACAAGCGTAATTCGGGGGTGGTAAGGGGGCAGTTGACCCCCAAAAATTTGGCGAAAATATTCTTGTAATATATGAAAAGTCGCAATAGTCATGATCAGGACCATGTTTGCCCTCCAATAAAAATACAGAAATCACGCTTATAGTAATAGATGACCGAACCGTCTTATAGTTGCCGTAAATTATAATCGCAACATGTGCCATTGGCCATAAATGACGATCGGACCACACTTTATAAAAAAATAATGACGACCGCACCGATATCCGCCGAAACAGACGATTGGACCACCGGCCGTAAACGACGACCGTAATCACGGCCGTAACTGACGATTGTTCCACTTGATATAGATCGCAAATGATTATCACACATTAAGTTTTGTCAGCCATAAATGACGATTGCACCGCGTAATCATGGCCGTAAATGACGATTGCACCGCGTAATCATGGTCGTAACAGACGATCGCACTAGAGATTACCGTTTCGAGTACACAATCCTGCCTCGAAATAATATTGAGATCAAATAAATCCCGCCAGAAAAGCGGAATTATTTTTTTTCAGGACATTCCCCAAAATTCTGGGAAACGACCATCTCTCATCACGAGCTTAAGGAACAACTAAACTACAGCTGTTCAAAAACAACCATTTCCTAAATTAACACTCACTTGGTAAAGTATAATAGTTAGATTTTTGTGAGATTAGTGAACTTCTCGAATAACCTATCTTTTTCTCCTTTTTCTCTCTCCCTTTCTCCTTTATCGGCCACTTCCCCCCCTCACACCCAGGTTTATTTTCTGCGTTTACTGCAAAATGAAAATTTCAATTTTATCTGCAACCAGTAATAATAGAAAAGTAATTCAAAACACTAAATTATTTAGTTTGTTGAGTTCTTTATAATGGTGAATAGTAATGTTTTTTATATTTATGGTTTTTATGAAAAATATAAAAAAATGGATTTTTGATATTTTAAGTCTTGTAATTTATGAACCCGAATTTTACAGAAATGCGGGTGGTGTAATGTTGTTGGAAAACTAAAGTTCTACAAACGGCTAAAGTTTAATTAAAATCGTTAGAGCCGTTTTTGGGAAATGTTGATTTTTCATGTTTTTTGGCAGTTTTTGGGGGATAATTACCCTTAAAAATAAAAAATTCAAAAAATGAATGAAGCGCCTGGAGATATCGTGGATTAGTACCTACATACCAAATTTCATAAAAATTGGACCATTTGTTTGGGCTCTAGCTCTGTACACATCCATACAGACAGACAGACACACAGATATCACGTAAAAATCACTTTTTTGGGTTCAGGGAACACCAAAACGAATAGTTCCACTAACAACTCAAATTCGAAAATTTTGTCGAAAACAATACTTTCTCCATATTAGAGGTAAAATGGGTCAAACCTCAAACTAACGGTAATAGAAATTAAAGTTATGCCGATATGTCAGAAAAAGTATCCTCAATATCATACTGAAAATCGGCAAAAATCGGAGTGGCAGAAAGTCGCCATTTTGGAAAAGAGCTTCCGCCATGTTGGATTTAGGTAGGCTTTTCGTAAAATGGTAATACAGTGACACCTAATTGAAGAGTGCTAATTTTTGCATCGCTCATTTTGTAATTAAATTTGCTTTAAGAAAATAATAACTTATGCAGTAATTAGTTCGTTTATAATTGGGTTTATTAGGCTAAAACGTTAAATAATGTAAACATTTTCAAAATCTTTTTTAAACTCTTGGGATTTTGTGTTGATTAAAACGCACAGAATATTATCCTACACACTTGGAGTGGTGCCTCAAAGATGCCGAATTGAATAGTGTACAGAATCACATACACGTACAGTTTTATTATGTCTGGTAGGTGAGATATAAATAAGGGCAATGATTAGCGACGTACAGGTGACTTTTGAACGCGTAACACTGGCCGTGGCGCCGGCGCGGCCGCGGCGCCGTGCCACTACAGCCACGATGCGTTGTGAGCCGCGTTGCTGTGATGGTATTGGTTGGTTACTATTTTATGTGAAGTAATTAGAAAGTTTTCTTATTAAATGCCATGTAACTGCAGGTTATAGGTGCTGCAGTAATTATTAATTGTTATTATTTCTGTTTTTTTATGAATAAAATTACATCTTGGAGTTCTTTAGAATTGCAGAGTGAACTTTCAAGATTTATAAGACGTTATAAATAAAATTTATGGAATACGTGGGAGCTTCAAAAAACCCCTTGATATAATGCCACACACATTATCAGTGAAATATGCTTTATCGCTTTAATTAAACAACAGATAAGCAAAGATATATTTCAGGGTGTAACTGACTGGCTTCCCAGTGCAGATTTTCAGTGACTGACATCCCGGGCACTTAAGTCCAATATATGTGACTGGCTTAGCAGTACAAACTTTACGTGACTGGCCTTCCGGGCAAAAACTCCGGTGACTGGCTTAGCATAGGAATTTTTACGTATAAAAAGTGTTTATTTTTGAAATATATATGACATATATATAATCGGAAATGGCCAACGACAATATTTGAGCAAATGCAAAAATGTATATATCGCATATTTTCCAAATATATGTGGGGGTGTTACTGACTGCATTCCCCGGGTATATTTTCAGTGACTGGCTCTCCGGGCATAGCCGTGTGTATATATATATATATATATATATATATATATAAATTTGAACGAATAGTGTTTTTGGCATCTGGGGACCTCAAAACAAAAAGTTATCATGGTCTCGGGCTTAAGTCTTACCATGAGACCTACAGTAATAGCTTCTTCCCTATAGGGGAAATTCGCTAAAAAGGTCTATATATAGTGTATCCAAAAAGTCATGTCAAACTATTAATTAACTTTATTTACAAAAGTATAAACAGCACAAAAATGAGATTTCTTTCTTTCTTCTGGTTGGCACTCCTTGTAGGCTCCCTGATAGTGCTCCTTAACCAGTCCGGTTTGTCACTGGGCTGGAGCGGGCCTGTTGTGAGCTTGCTCTACCGAGGGGAGTCTGCGAGGAAGTGTCTAAGGCAAGTCACTTCGGGCCCTGACCAGGGAGTACGGTATGGATGCATGGTGTCGGACCAGCATTGTCCCGGGTGACTCGAGGCGGCCATCACGTCAGTTACCGATACCAGGCAAATGGAGGCCAGGCCTCGGGGAACTGAGGTAGGGACAATGTCTCCGAGGGGATACCCATTCCTGGCTACTCCGGGCTGCCCCATGCCGCAAGATGCTGCGGTACAAAACAGTGAATGGAGACCACCGACAATTTAAAATTTTAAGATCAAGCAGGGCTTGGGAAATTTCTTTGCCTGAATCGCTATACTTTCTAGGACGCAAATGGACTCAGACTTGATACTATTTATTAATTTCTTGGTGTTAATGATTCAAGATTTGCAACTGTCTATTGTATTATTTTGGTATAATTGAATTTTGATCATTGATTTTTTTATTAAATCGGGCTTCCCCATGATCCAATTGTCTATGAATGTTTTAATTTGAAGCCTTCTATGTTATACGTTAGCTTCAGTAACCTTCAAAAGACACGGATTAACCATTTTTCTCCTTAAGCACTTACAGTAGAACCTCACTTATTTGAAATTCAGGGGACAGCCAATATATTTTGAATTAAAGGACGTTGAAATATTCAGATTTTGAATTATAGAGGTTAATGTGAATGAAATTTGAATTATAGAGGCATAGAAAACAAACGACAATGAATTCAAATCTGGAGGAAACTATGAGTATATGCATTAGTTCATGTTTCAACAGGCTTGTTTTTTGTGCTTAATTCGAATTCCAGAGGCTTACGGAATCATAGTTTGTACTTAAGTAGAGGTTGACTTTGAATTTTAGCAACAAATTCAAATTCTAGAGGCCAGACTATAAACATATTTGAATTTTATAGGTTACATTATACGTTGCAACACTTTGAATAGTCGATATATTATTTTTTGAATATAAGAGATTTTCTGAATGTACAGTTTTTGCTTTGATTAAAGACTGGAATTAAGCTTTTAAGCTTTTGACCGAAATATATGACGTCTTTTATGACCTGCAGTTTTTTCCCCCCTAATAATCTGTAGTGTACCACACTTGATTTAATTGCATATTCTTATTCTGTAAACTTTCTTTAATTAGATTGATCTATAAAAGAAAATAAACTTAAAATTTGTGTCCTGTAAAATAAACTTAAAATTTGTGTCCTGTTTCAGAAATGGATGTGCCAAAAAAGAACTTTGTTGGGCAACTACAAGAACTGTGTCAATTGGCTCACACTGCTTTGCCAAAATACCTCGATGAGTCCTCAGAAAATAATTTCATTTTCACATGTCAGCTGAAAGACTGGGTTTGTCAAGGCATAGGTACATCAAAAAGATTTGCCAAACAAAATTCTGCGAAGCAGATGCTTGATAAAATAGAAAATGGAAAATTACTATCAAATACTTCAGAAGAAAATGATAGAAGTCCACAAAAAAGTTCAGTGTCAAAACTCCTTGAGTATTGTACAAAAGAGAAAAAAGAGTCTTTGTTTTCAGACCTTCCCAAAGAGGGCGACCTGTTTTGCTGCAAATGCTCACTAAACGGTTTCTCTGCAGTTGGAAAAGGCAATTCCAAAAAAGAGGCCAAGGAAAAGGCAGCTTATGAAGTCGCTGAACATTTTGGTGTTCACAAATACTACGATAATTTGGTCAAATCTAAGGAGCGAAAACTGGCGAATATGTCTTCAGTGCAAGAACTCTCCATGTTTTGCCAAAAAAAGGATCTGGCAGCCCCAATTTATGAGGAGGAAGAAATTAAAGAAAATAATGTAATAAAATACAAAGTATCCTGTTCTGTCGGTGACTTAAAAGAAGAAAGTGGCTTGGCACATTCTAAGAAATCTGCAAAATATGAAGTTGCAACCTTATTGCTTCAGACTTTAAAAAGTAACACTCCCCAAGCTTCTCCAGCAAGGGAAGATTTAAAGCCTGTAATGAAAAGAGAGTTATCCGACTCAGAAGAGCCTTTCTTGGAACCTTTGAAAAAACATGCAAAATAAGTTTTATAACTTAATTAAATATATTAACCCCATCTATATTGCCTGCAACAGTAGCTGTGTGTTATAGAGCACGTAAGAAAAAGTAAAATGGTATTTTAAGCTACCTTTATCATAAATTTCCCATCATTGGGGTCATGCACATATTATGTCACGCTCCAGATGAGGAGGGGGGTCAGGCGATGTGTGACCGGGGATGGGGTTATTGCCAAGCATGACGCGTCACACTTTCAATTTAAATTAAGGATATGTCCATACAATAAATGGATATTCAATTATGTGCAATATAATTTAGAATCTTAAATTAAAATCATTCGAGTATAACTGTTCAGTTTTAAATTCAAAGAAGATAAAATATATGATAAAAAAAATATATGATATGTTCAAGATAAAAAATATGATGTGTTCCTCATACTCACTAGACATGGGTACATCACGTTTTCCTTTTCCCTGTTTTTTTTTTCTATGTTTCTTACTTTATTAGCTGCATACACTTCTAACATTTTACATATTTTCTAGTAACCATCTGTTAAAAACCATATGCTTAAGTTTCCTTTGTTTTTATTCTGTATTCGTTGTTCACATAACAACCCCAAAACTGATTTTTTCATCCTTTCACAAAACTTTCCATATTATTTTAAAAACTACATTTTCTTTAATTTCATAATTAAGGGTAAGGGCATTTTAAGGGTAAGATTGAAATGGTCGCCGGGCGACCATTGGCCACGGCTAGGGTTAATTTCATAATTAATTCGTATAATTCCCTCAGTAAAGTATTTACCAATTTTCGAATCATTTCCCTTTAGTACTAATATTTGAATATGCATTTTTAACTTATACAAACTGTGATTATTGTGTGTGAAACTTTCCTTATATGAAATGAATGCAACAACCAACCATGGACCTACCTTTACGATCTACTGAGTGCGGGGTAAAAATTAACTTCATCCTTTCGTGAGTGACTTGAATTATCCATTAACCCTCCAAGCGACAGCAAATTTGTTGTCAGTGGTTTCTGTAGTGGCAGGGTCATTTTGGTGAATTGCAGACGATTTTTTAGAAAATTGTATAAAATTCAATTTTGAAGTAAACATATCATCATGCATATTCGTTTTGTTCACAGATAACAGGAGAATTATAAAATGGTAAAATAAATTAAATTTAGAGGGATAGTTTTAACAAAAATATGAAAAGAATGAAACAAATTGGAAGTTTTGGTTATAAATTTCAAAAGTAAAACGTTACAGTAAGTAAACTAATTTTTTATGTAAAAATAAAAATGTATCCAAAATGTTACTTATCTAATTCGCTACGTAGAAATGTAGATAATTCATAAAAGAAAAATGTTATATATGAATTATATAGAATAATTTGGGACAAGTGCAAAACGGATATTTGTGCGTCACCAATTTGGTATGGGAAAAAACCTCTAACAACACATAAATATACTAAAACCTAATTTCATTTGAAGGTTATAAAATTCTAAAAACAATGATATAAGAATGAATAGTATAAGAAATGTTTTTCAAAATATTATTATAGATGAAATTATAAAATTTATTTTTTGAAAACAAAATTGTTATTCAATATAAGATAATTTGTTTATAACACCTAGTGCTCCTAAATGAACTATGTAATATGATTTAGTAGTTATTTCCCTACTAGAAAATATATAGTTACCTGTACTAATATATTAAAAAAACATTCTTATCATGTACTTTATGATAATGGAACATACTTTTTCAAATACCGGGCCAAAAAAAAACCCCGAATGGTCTAAATGACGCAATTTCCTGTCTGACAACCTTGGCAATACGGGCTGCCAACCTCATAGATAAATATTCTGCGTTCTTTCCTCTATAAAATGATATAAGAACATACATGTAATATGAATAAAAACTATTTATAACAAGTATTTTGCTATTCGTTCTAATTGCCGTTTTTTGAAGACGTAAAATATGACGATTTTCTTATTTTGCCAGAGTCTGTCTGATTATATCTCTGCGTTATTCCGGATACCAGCAAAACAGGAATTTTTCCCTGATTGCAGTGGTACCAATCGTTTCTGGTTAGGAACAAAATTTACCTTGCCATGATTTTTTGAAACGTACTGTGTTTAGCCATTTCGTGATGCAAACATGGCGTAGTCGACCTCGCGCCAAATTGTCATTCAAATGTAACTTTGGATTACATTGTTCTACTGCTGCTATAAGGTTCATTCATGTAATAAAATGAAAGTTTGGAATGTTATCTTTAGAATGGTGTAAAGATTATCCGATTTCAAGCAAATCTTCAATGCTATTTATGCAAATGAAAAAAAAATGACGGAATTAGTTCTAATAGAACTAATGCCGTTTTACAGAACACCTGACATTCGTTCTATTAGAACGAAATGCCGCTCGGAGGGTTAACAAACTTTTCAACCATAAACCTTTTTGTGACATCGAGACCTTTATGTAAAATTATTAGTTCATACCTTTGGAAAATACAATATTCAAACAATTTTGAACTCTATTCTTTCTTTTGTTCAACTATTACTATTGGTTTCACAAGGTACCAAATTAACCTTGTGTGGTCCTTCATCCTACAGTCTAATCTATAACCCCCCTCAATATACAATCTTAGCAAATTATATAATCCCCTCATCCAATAACAAAAGTAAGTACACACTGATAAGAAATATTAAGTTTAATTACTCAGAAATAAAAAAAAATTGGAATGAGACATTTTGAGGAAGTCATTAGCTAAAAGTGAATTTGTTCTATGCAGAAATTGTGATCTGTCCTCTACTTATGAGATGAAATCCTTTTTAATTTCTAATGTACTAAATTAAACAGAACAAAATAATGAAGGCATGATAATATATTTTAGAGCGTGACACCATGACAAAGAGGGGAAGGGGGTCATGACTAGCAAATCAGCGCGAGGGGGGGGGGGGGGTTAAAAAGGCTGAAAATAGCGTAACGTAATATGTGTATGCCCCTTGAATGTATGTGCTGAAGGTTGTAAATTTACCATTTAATGCTTAACATCAATAGCATGGATGATTTATATAACAGATGTATTTAATAAATAATTTTAGCTTATCTCTATCCACACACTTTCCTATGAATTATGTCTGCAGTGTAAATATTTTCCCCCATAAACCTGAAGTGTCAAAAGTTGTATCTGTCTTGCAAAGGAACAAAATAAATATTTATTTTTTAACCAGGTTTATGAGAGTTTTTTTTTTAAGTAAACATTTTGTACATCTCGTCTAGGAGCAGATGTTCAAGCTTTCAACTGTGTTCGTTACTCTGATTTAGTGGCTAAGATGCATTTCTATGGCATCCGAGGTTCTGCCATCGATATATGCTAATGGATCGCGTGCTGTCCCAGGACTACCTTAAAACTGGTCTATACCAGCCAGTTTTTGAGGCTGACATTGGGTATAGGAAATGAAGTTGTCATTACATATGGTAAGGCTTTTAGCTGTCCACTATGACAAACTTCCCTTTCACCTTTGGTCTCTCATTTGCAGCGGCTAGGGACAGAATCTCCGGGTTTTGTCCCCACCTGCCAACCTGAGAGTGGATGGTCCCTGGCTGTTGTACTTGGATACCCTGTCAGTTGAGTTGACCAGTTGGAGGGCAGAATGCGGGTCCCCTGTTTGAGAGCCTCATCCCAGCTGTCACAGGGGCACGGGAGTTGGCCCTCTGAAGGGTCGATTTGGCTGCCGTCCTAACCCTCCCTTTCCTTTCCTGCTATATCCTATCTTTCCGGTAACCTGCGCAATATCCGGAAGATGTGACCTGCGCACTTGTGGAAGATGTGACTAGCAGCTATGCTGGGGTTTTCTAACCGCAACAATTATGATGATGATGATTGCGCACTGGGCCACAGAATCCGTTCGGGGTTTGAAGGCACCGCAAGTGGGCAAGAACACGCTTGCGCACACTGCAGGCATTACAATAATGCTGTAACAGTACTTTAAAACACACTGAATATTCTTTAATATTGTTTTATTTCTCAATGAAATTTTCGTAAATGTAACTCTTTATTAGCCATTGGAGTTTTTTTACATTACATTATAATTTAAGATTTTGAGTTACTAGGCGGCCTATGACATAATTATAAAAATACGTACCAGATAAAATAACGTAAATTTTTATTGATTTAGGGCCTATGTTAATTTTAAAATAAGCACAACAATGCACATACAAGACAGTGATTCGACCCCCAAGGTATAATTTTCTTGCCGGCCTGGAACTTATACAGCTGAATTAGATGTACCAAAGGATGACAAAAATGTATTTTATAAACTTTTAAACATGAGTTTAACAAGATTGCAGATTTATGATTTTAATAAATTAGTCATATCTCGGCTGTGCATTATCCAAATTTGCGAAATTTTTTTGTTCTATAGTTAATTTTATTTTACAAATAAAGTGTTCTGACAATATTTTATTTGTATGGCTTGGTTTTGTATTTATTTAATTAAATATGTAAAAAGTACATGACATTAGTTGGTTTAACTATCTCCTAAACTGTACATTTTATGTAAAAGTTACTAATATATAAAAGATACACAATATTATAAGCTTTACAATGAATAAGGGGGACTAAACTACACATGTAAATATAAGAGGTGCAGAAGGGGTGTATGGCAGCGCTCGGCGCCAAGTGGTGACGCGTACAGGTGAGGCATGCACAAAGTGGCGTGTGGGCGAACAGTCGCACATGCCACCCCTCGCATGTACGAATGGGCGCCTACCTGCTTTCTGATGGTTTTGGTCTCAATGGCACATATGCTACCCCTCCGAATGGGCGCCTACCTGAGTCCTGTCAGCCGCGTTTGTCACACGTCAATAGTTTCTTTTGAGACTTCTCTGTCTTTGCCTGTACTTGTGGGGCTAACGCGTGCATTCCAATAATTGAATATTAAATTTATAAGGAAATCGGTTAACCAGGTAATGTAGGCCTGAGTCCGATCTTTCTCTTCCTAAAGTAAGATTGTAATTAAATGACAAAACTAATTTGAATTTATGTTAGTTTCTTGCTTCAAATTGTACACATTATTGTTCGAATTATGGAAATATTATATGTTAAGATAACTAACACCCTGAAAAAAACATTGTCATATTAACTCTTATAAAATAATTTAAAACTTTACCCTATCGGCCGTCACATGTTTGATTACCATGTTAATGGCTTTTATTGTGGGATAAAGGGAATGAAATATTAAACAAGTATAAATTGGAGGACCAGGGTAAAAACACCCAAAATTGAAGGAAAGGAAGGATGGCAAGTTAAGAAAAGACGAACATTTATTCACAAGAAAAGGAGAATTGACAGGCACAAGCTAAAAAAACATACAAATGCCTTCACCCTTCAATGTTCATTAAGCCAGTAGCATTCCATAC
Source organism: Allygus modestus (assembly GCA_963675035.1). Classification (NCBI taxonomy): domain Eukaryota; kingdom Metazoa; phylum Arthropoda; class Insecta; order Hemiptera; family Cicadellidae; genus Allygus; species Allygus modestus. The sequence continues at coordinate 322,165,702 of OY776111.1, forward strand.
TATTCGCTTGCTAGTTCATAATGTACACTCTTGTTATCCCCAACTCACCAGTTGTAACTGAGTCCGGTAGGTGTGGGTGGGTAGTTACTTTCACCTTCCATAATGTCAATTAACCGTCACTTCTATGTCCAACATCACTTTTCACTGAATTTACGTCTGCAAAATAAAATACTTGTGCCTCCAAAAGAAGCTAAATTACTTTCATTGTGTTTTGGGAACTAAGAATAATAGAATAGAAATATAAACAAACAGTCAGGTGATAATAAAAACATATGAGAGATTAAGGAAATAAATAAGAACAGCTGATAAGAAAATACAGAAGGTTGAAACAAAATTAAGAATTCTTGGGGACAAGGGGGGGGGGGGGGTTTGCTCACTCTCTCGACGGCTAAAACTAAACAGCATTTATTATCATTGTATCAGACTCCTGCACTTCCATCAATGATGTTTCAAACTTGGAGTGTAGTCATCACAGCCCGCACCAAAGCTGGCCTCCTCCATCTTAATATTATGAGGCTGATTTGACCGTGGAAAGAAGGGGGGTTAAGGTGGTTTGCAACATTTCAAAAATAAGTTTTTCGTATTTTGTTAGCCTATAATTTTCTAAATCCAATTTTGTTTTTGACCATTTCACAGGTTGTTTGTAAACAAGAATCAGGATTATTTTGTTTTGTTTTAATTTCAAATTAGTTCATTTCGCAAAATTTGTCTAGGGAGGAGATATGCCTACAACTTATTTATAACCCAGAAGTAATTCATAACAAAATAAATTAATGGATACAATGTATTTATGTAATTAGGTACGTAAACAAATTAACAATGGGGTTATGAAGTGTAAAATAAAAAATAATCATAAAAGCTGTTTACAACCAATCAGAGTAGCCTACTGTCAAAGTGGTATACATATTACGTATGGTTTCCTAAGAAAAATGACTGAAATAATTTAATGAAGATAACATATAGAGTGGTCACATTCAAAATGAATCAATTGTGCATATATAATCAAAATAAAACCTGAACGGACATTGAGCTAAAATAAAAACTAGACTTAAAAAGGCAAATGAGCTAAGAAACTCTGCTCATCTTGCAACAGATGTATGTCTGTTCCAGGTCATCTTAACAGACTGACCTTCCCAAAGCAAAGATCAGTCCCCCAGGTACGATATAAAATAAATAAGCCCCTAATCAAGTATTTGAACCACTCCCAAAGTTAATCGCGATACTTAAACTGAGGTTATAACCTAACTCCTTATAAATATGCAGTTTCTCAATACAGGGAACAAACGTTATATAATGCCATAAAATCACAGATATAATCTTTTAACCAAAATTAAATATTTTAATGATTGTTTTGTAACAAAACATACAAAGATTCCGTTTGTGTATTACGGAATTACATCATCCAAATTGTAATTAATCGTGTTGTATTTTACCTGTGAACGCTTCAGTAGTGTAAGAACTAAATATTCAATTAAAATGTATACTACAATTTTTCAAAATATTTGTAATGACAAATGAGATTGTCACTTAAAAAGAATTTCGGCTTAGTTAAAGTAGTAGCACTAAGAAGTTTAAGTTAAAAAAAATCACCACGCATAGGCGTGCGCAGAGTCCAGTCAGCGTGGGTGCCGAAACACACAAATGCGCCCCTTCCCCCAAACTTGCTGCTCTAATAACCTATTTACCTGCCAGATACTTGAATATTTAAATTTTTGTATGTAATCTAATAGTTTTCTCCTCTTTGGCAGAAATATGTGCTAATCTTATTCGATGCAATAAATATTGTATCTGCATAGGTATATTTAGTTTAAAAATTAACATAATTAGGGAATCTAATCCCGGATGATATTTTCAATCCCGGGATTTCGGGATTACGTTGAAGGATTCCTGGATCCCAGGACTGCTCCCGGGGTTAACATTAATCAGCGTACAAACAGTGACAAATTGTTTTTGGTTTTTCGTGTTAAACGTTAATAAGTTATAGCATTGTAATCTATCTAGGTAATGTTGTACACATTTGGAATCGATTTAATCAGGTAGGTGCTTAGAAAAAAATTATTTTTCATTGTTAAAAATTTAATTTTTAGCGAATTTCCCCTATAGGGAAGAATTAGCGAATCTCCCCTATAGGGAAGAAGCTATTACCGTAGGTCTCATGGTAAGACTTTATCCCAAGACCATGATAACTTTTCATTTTGAGGTCCCCAGATGCCAAAAACACCATTCGTTCAAATTTTTATATGTGTATCCGTAAGCACGATAACTCTCGTAAAAAAAGGTCCGATCTTAATGAAATTTGGTACAAATGTGTAAAGTACCATTTATTTGAACGAGTTCGAAAACCAGATGAATCGCACCATCCAAAGGGGTTTTTGGGGTTTTCACATGTAATTTTTGTTTAAATCAAATTTTAATTGTTACTATTGAATTCAGCATAAAAGACAAACAATTTGGTATTTTGATCATTGCTCTACGTCAATTGGTTACCGATATATTGAAAGTGCTAATATACAGTACGTTGTCTAATTGGATGAAGCGAGCGAAGCGAGTTAAATCATTCATACTCGCGTGTTTCGTTACACTCTTGTTACGCTTACTTCTTTTTAACGGTTTAATGAAATGATTTGAAATTTTCAGGGTAGCTCTTAATTGTAAAAAGGGTGGTAATAAACTATAATTTGATTATTATTTTGGTATATTTATATTTTTTCATTTTCCGGAAATATTAATATGTATAGATGTTGATAGATGTGTAGATGGTGGTTGGGTAGTAGGTGGTAAGCAAAAGTCGCTCAACTGATTTTGCAGTCAAACAGACTACGGCCGGATGTTGACAGTAGCAGCTCAGCAAGCACAGAATAAACTAGAGTGGCCACGCGACTCGGATAGCATCAGGCAAGTGAAGCTATATCCGCCATCTTGCTGTAGGGGCTACATCAGAAAACAAGACGCGGCCAGCGTTAGAATTTAATAGTTAGCACTTCACTCCAACGAAGTTTTCACCGTGTTAAAGTGGTACAACTTTTTTGAAATTTTCCTACTTAATAGCTTGTAGTATGTAGACCATGTCGGGGAAATAATTATAATTTTATAGTATGTTTATCATATTTTAAATTATCATTAAATTATTACATTTCTAAATGAAATTGCAAAATGACTTGAAATTGTTAGTCGGCTACGGTTTTTCGTATTTCTTGGTCAGGTGAAAAGTGTCTGTGGCAAAGTTGGGGGATGAGATTCCAAATTTAATATTGGTGAAGAGAACGTTTCTCTACGACATCTGGTTTGGTTAGGACGTTAAGGTATTTGAACGGAAAAATTAGATTTCATTGGCGGACAGCGCGGACCGTTCGTTCTACGTACACGCGATGCGAGTTTCTCAACAAATACGGTAAGGACACATATGGGAAACAACTTTGCCTTTTTAACCCCTTCTTTTAAAAGGTTCGGTACATAGTTTTATAAGTACAATATTTATTGGAGGAACACTTTAATTAAATGTAACGTTGAAAAATAACATCTGAGTGTTGAAAAAAATTAAACAACAGTTGTTTGAGGAAGAAACTCCCATTTTATTAGTACAATACACAATAAAAAAATAGATAATTAACGTATATTGGCTGAATTGTTAGATGTAAAGTTAATATAACTATTGGTTAATAAAATAAAATAAGTATCGTATGTAAAAAGAAAAAATACAACATAGAAAATGTATTTACATTGTTAAAGAAACTAACTGTGTACTTATTGTACAAATACTAAGTCCAAAATCATGTAGTAACTCAAATTGCTATTATTGACCTCAAATACATTGACCTATTATTGGCCGATCCGGAAATATCTTGGGTATAGCACCAGCTATGATTCGTACACATGAAAGCGACGTCCTGTCGATATCTGCTTCTTGGAAGTGAGAAGAACATAATATTATAGAAAACGGGCTAGGCGTCCACGTGGCTGCATTGTTGTTAGGTCCTTGAATGCGCGGTACCTTTTAGATGTTTCTGATATGGCGGCAAGTTTGAGTTTGAACTTGTAACATGGTAGACTAGTTGAAGTTTTAATATGGGCCTAGGTGAGCTTTAGTAAGTTACTTGTAGTCAATTAATCTGCGACACGTTACAAATATGATAATGTTTGTTTAGATTTCAACCAACGAGAATACTTTCACATTTGGCCTAAGTTTTACCGGATACTGTACTCGCTTTTTCCCTGGCAATAATTTTAACCATAATTATTTCCTGATTCTCAAATGTGACATTGACTGAAGTTGTGCATTGGTAGGTCAAAAGTAAGTGGGCTTTAAAGACTTGTTCAAATATATGCCTATTTATATCCACTTCAAATTAACAATACAGAATTCCAAGAAAAATTGTTTACACAATGACTATTTGAAGCGGTGGCTTTCTTTTTATTTATATTTGTATTGCTTCTTTATACATTTCAAATTATTGTTTGTACAGACTTGGGTCTCAGTTTCCACTTTATATCCACAAGTACTGTCAACTATCAGCAGAGCTCTTTTACTTTAAAATTATCTCAGGGTCGCAAAATAAAATAAGAATTTAAAATGTATTTAAATAAAAACAATTGTTAAGTTTCAAACTATGATTTCTTTATTACAAATTGCATGTGAAATGAAAGCAGTGAAAATTAGAATTTACCAATATTGAAATTTATGTTAAGGTTAAAAGTATTATTTTAACATGATTAAAAATACACAAAATAAGTTCGATGAATGGTGATTTATACACTCCACTTAGCTGTATATCCCAGGTCTGCAAACATCGATGTGGTCCGCGGCCATGAGGAGTGCGATGGGTGTCTGGTGACGCTCAACGCTGCTTGTCATTATGTACGAATTAAAAGTTCAATGTTTATAATTGCTTTCGCACTGGAATTTAATTTTGTTATTCCACTTTTTAATGTTCGTAAAGTTATAAATTAACTTGTAGTATTGACTCGAACTTGAGTTAATGAAAATTTGACTACTCTATACTGAGGTCTCGTTCACGATGTTTAATCTGGTGTCTCTCTGAGATCACTCCGACTAATAATTATAATACTGATTCAAACGACGATCGACTACCCCGGGGTCCCACTGCAGAAAGATACTAACACACGACCTGTTGCCCCGAGGACTTCTTGTAGAATGCCCGGAGCACCGCTCCTCTCCAAATCGGTTGGATGGGTCATGTGATCGCTCAACCAATGAGATACGTCCCTTGGGGACTATGTTCATAGAACCGCTGACGGTAACTCTCCGTTCCCGTGATTCCCGCGTTTCAGATCACTATACGCGTGTTTTGTGAATCCCGTGGCTCCTGTTAAGACTTGAAAATATTCTAACCGTGATGTTGCAACTAAATAAATCTTACCCGACTTTCTGATTCTATATTTTAATATTATTTTACGCTGTTTGTTTAAATGAATTTAATTATTGTAATAAATTAGTTAATTACTTTTAGGGTTTTCGAACCATCACATATTCTGAGAGGAATGTTTATGTGGTAAGTAGTTATTTTTCAGGGCGAATAAATGTTGGTTCTTCACCATATAGGCATACTAGATTCAACAATAAACTGGAATGTGGTAGGCTAGTCGAAGTATTAATGTGGGCCTGGGCGAGGTTAGGTAAGTTACTTTTAATTAATTAATCCGGCACCTATACTGCCTATTATGGTGGTATTACAAATCCTCGCTTCATCCTATTACGGGACATAGGAGCGTATACCTAGTGTTATTCTTATGGAGAAAAAGAAAAATTGTATATCTCGCTTATTTATGAACATGAAATGACGAAACTTGGTATATGGCTTCATCTGGTTATGGTTTATTGTTGTTTGCACAAACAAATTTTTTCACCCATGTTCCTGTAGCAGCAAATCTAGGTACTTGGTCCCCATGTTATTCTTATGGAAAATACTTAAAATGTTACATATCGCTTATTTATGAATGTATGTGGATGAAACTTGGTATGTAAAATCAAATCAAATCAAATATCTTTATTGCCACAAAACAAAATAAATTGCATTAACATACGTCATTACAAACATTTTTTTTAAACTAAACAAATTTCTTGTCAAAATAATCCTTAACATTATAAAATCTACTTTTAAGCAAGAACCTTTTTACATTTCTTTTGAAGGTGACTAGATTACATTCTTTACACTCTTGTTTAAGAGTGGTCGGAAGGCTATTGAACATTTTTATACAATTATAAACTGTGTGGTTTTTGAAAAATGTTGATTTGTGTGGTGGTATGTTATAATTGTGCTTGTTTCTGGTTTTACTATTTGACAATGGTAAAAATTCGTGAAAAATGTGCTGGTTCTTTAAAAACAAAAATAATTCAAAGATATAAATAGATGGAAACCCAGATAGCAAGAAAGTGTGCTGCAAATATGCGTTTGGTTCATTTTTCGTTCGCTGTTGAATACTTCCAGTATTATTTGCAGCAAGTTTGTCAGATATATGCTTGCAAGGAACTTCGTCGTAGTTACCAAAGGCGCCGCGTTGTTGCCCGAGCGCGCTGCTAATCTATGCGCGTAAATCTTTCAACACGTTTTATGCAAACTTTCTGTTGAGAAGTTTGTGGCTCTAAGTTACTAAAACCGCCACTTCGCTAGCGCTAACGTCGCGCGTCGTCGTCGGCCGTCGCCATCTTATTTCTTCTCGCTATTCAGTGAGAGTGAGTACCGTTTCGCCGGGTAAAGAATTATTGAAGGTTAAAGGTTAAAGTTGAGTATCATTGTTTTTATAGTGGCTTCTTTTGTGACTTTCATGTTTAAGGTAAGTGAAATCCCAGCTCTGTTAATTTATTACCGCTTTTTGGTATAGGATTCTCAAATTTTGTTTTCAACTTACCAATGGGAAACTAATACTGGCTATCCAAATACTACGGACTGTAATAAGTTATCAAAACATCGTTTTGTGTTCACCGAGTGTGTTTGCTAATAAAATATTTATAACTTTTAAAATTTTCATACACTGTATTGCTAAGTAATTAATGAATTGGAGGTGTTGTCATGGCCATAGCAGTTAATTAACAAGGACGATTTGAAGAATTAAACATTTGTTTACTGAATATATTTAGATATTTACAAACTTTGTCAGGCTTTATTTGTTGTTAAACTATTTGAAAACCAATATTTAATTAATTATATAAATTCCTAATGATTTTAATCATTAGAGTGTACCGTACTAACTTATACTCTCATAAGTTAGCCCTATATGCCTAATTTAGTTTTTTTTTTAAGACAAGGAATTATAATTTGTGTTTAAGTTAGTACCTCTAGAAAAATTCTGTCCAAAATTCTTAACAGTGTCTGATTAGTAAGTTTTTTATCATGTAACTTACGGTATGTTTGCATTTTGCATACTTCTCAAAGGTCGAACGAATATTGCTTCACTAGAATATCAGTTAACGATTAAGTTACTTCGTCGTAATGAAGCTAGTACTTTTTTTCAAAGGCGGAACAAACGGACAGCATCGTGTATTAAAGTGTGAAAGTTAAAACTACCGGTACCGGTAATTAATACATGGGTTGAAATAGGTACCAATTCAAGTGTTTCTCATAAATAGTGTTGAGCCTTAAAAAATTCAGCCCGAGAAAGTACGATTAACTAGGCCTAACTCATTTAACAACATTTACGATATTGTTCTTGATTAGGCCTTAATATTTCCGGGGAATATTTTTTTCTTATATAACAACTCGCAAACTTGCAAGTTATTTTCGCTTTATTATTTACATTTGTACCTTTTTATTTGGGTAGAATTGATAACCGTTTTAATCATTCAGTAGTTAGTTATATTTAAAAATTCACCGTTAATGGTGTATTATGTTACTAACATTTGTAATATTGGTGCAGTACAATAAGCGTCCACCAGAAAAATCAAATAGCCTATAAAATATCAAACCACTATGATACGTCAATATTACAGATGAGAATATCTACACCTTTAAAAGAGAACATCACACATAAATTCTCCTACTTTCCATTTACTTAGAGAGTTGAAATTCTGTACACTAATTCTTTTGGCAGAAAGTAAATGGTTTTCATCCTGATCTGATCTTAAGTTAGTGTTCCGTCAGAGACCCCGACAAAGTTCCCATGTCCTTCTTCCTTATGGATTTAGTTTTGTTTGAGCTGATGAAAATAGAAACAACAGCTGATCTTGATTATACTAGATCACGGGCTATCCCGAGAATGCAGCACACAACTGTCATCAGGTTTTATAAAGCATTTGCGAGGCGAAGCCTGCGGGTAACCGCTGGTCAAAAACAAAATGAAAAATCCGAAACAAAGCAAAAACAGTACTCTGCGGGGTTAGGTTTGGTTAGTTTATGTTAATTTAAGCTAACCTTTCACTATTGACTTAGATTAAGTTAATTTATTGTAAAGTAAATCACTTTGTGATCGAGTATTAAAAACTATAACAATCGAATGGGAATATGGTTATCGGTGCATCAATCATGGTAAACGAATATTTTATAATCGATTGTTTTGGACGCTTATCGTACTGTACCCTTTAAAATAAATGTATCAGAGTATTAGAGTATTGTTAGATTTATCATAGTGTTAAAATGTATTTAACTTCCTGTTACAAGTTTATCATATTTGGTCTATTGACAGTAAAATTAAATCAACATAATTTATCTGTTTTAATGATTGAATGTAATAATTTAACAGAACTACGTTTTAAATTACAACATTTTTTAAATTGTTTATGAAATATATATAATCTTATCTTTGATAGCATGTAGGGCCTACTGAATTAGAATTCTTTATTCATTGCAATATCATATAGGTGAGCAGATCAAAAGCCTTGAAGTAGGAAGCACATGATACTGCTTTATCGATTCCTGCAATTATTCTCACAGCTCTTTTTTGAAGAATGAAAAGAGTCTTCGTATATGAGCTCTCAGACCCCCAAATCACAACTGCGTATGAAAGAAATGGATAAATGAGGGCATAATATACTGAGAGAAGAACTTCAGTACTGGAGAAGGTAGATAGACGTCTTAACACAAAAACACCTGAAGACATACGGCTAGCGACATGCTCTATGTGAGAAAAAAGATTTTAAACTTGAGTCTAGGTGAAGCCTCAAAATGTTACGTCATCTGCTGCAGTAACGACACTTTCACCTATGGACAATTTTAGAAGAGATGTTTCTTTATGGCCAATGGATAAATCAAGGAATTTGGTCTTATCAGAATTGACACACAACATATTTCCATGGAACCATTGCACAATACTATTTGATTTAACATAAGAGTCAATTTCCAAATCTGTTCTTGCCTGATGCGATATGACAAGTGAGGTGTCATCTGCGAAAAGACACAGATTAACATTAATAACACATGATTTTAAGTCATTTATGTATAAAATGAACAGCATCGGGCCCAGGATTGAACACTGAGGAACTCCGGAGATGATAAGCTTCTCATCTGAGTATGAGTATGTCATACAATCTTTATCTATAGAAGGTATCTTTACTATTTGTCTACGTCCAGTAAGGAAGGAGGAAAACCATTTTAGAGCAGTTCCCCGTATTCCAATGCTCTCAAGTTTCTCAAGAAGCAGACCATGATTTACCATGTCAAATGCCTTTCGGAGATCAAAGAAGACACCCACTACGGATTTCTTTAGATCTAGCTCTTGTACAATAAAGTTTATGAGGGAAAACATAGCATCAACAGTAGACTTCCCCTTTAAAAAGCCAAATTGACCAGAAAATAAAAAAACTATGTTTGTCAATAAAAGAAATCAACCTATTTAAAACTGCTTTCTCAAAAATCTTGGAGAATGAAGATGTTATCGCAATAGGTCGATTATTTTTTCCCAATTGTCGAGCATTTTTTTCCTTTTTTAAAAATTGGACTTACAACTGAAAGTTTCAGAAAATCAGGGAATACTCCAGTTTCAAAAGAGCTATTGATTAGATGTACGAGAGGATTTGCTAGGGAATTAGAGCAGTATTTTAGGAGTTTGGATGACACATTATCAATTCCAGATGAAGTTTTGGGCTGTAATGAATGTATCAAATCGATAACTTCTGCTGCGCTTACTGGTATTAAAAAGAAGGACTTTGAAGTGGAGCTTTCATTTGAAGAGTAACTCACATTCTTGCTATTAAAAGTGTTACACTGTGATATATGTATGAAGAAATCATTGAAAATGTTGGGAACCTCCTTTGGATGAATAACTAATACTCATATGCTATTTTTTACAGCAAAAATAAAATCATGATGAGACTTTGAAGTGACCCTATTTTCATTTATGATGTTCCACATAGTCTTTGACTTGTTTGAAGAGTATTCGTTTGGATACCTTGAGAGACTTTGAATATTTTATACTCTGGCGATATTGAGCTTTCAATCTTAAGAAGTGTTGCCTCAGTGGATTGGATCTCTCTAAATCCTTGGTAATGGAGTACCACGATCTGACTAAATCCCGAAGATTAGCCTGTTCTTTGCTTAAAGAAATATTGCTATTAAACCTTTTTTTTCTTGCACCTTACTTTCTTTGGGAAAGCCTGGTCTATATTAAAAAATATAGTAGAGGTGAAGTTCTTCATTTTTGATTGAACATGATGTGACTTTACTAAAATGAGTTCTATTGACATTTGCATAAAAACCCATTATTTTGTGTGCCTTGTTGCAGCAAACCTGCGTACTCATCCCCAATGTTATTCTTATGAGAATAATTAATATTTTAAATATCGCTTGTTTGTGAATATATTTATTAAGAATCCTGTTAAGTGTTTTAATGTGTTATGTTATATATTCATTGGAAATTCGCTGAGTATGCAGGTTTGCTGCGACGGGGGTATTGTGTTAGTATTCCCCACGATCACTTTCTGAATACTTAAACGGTTTAAATGACCTTCTTCCGTCAGTAAAACTATTCGTCCTCAATATAGGAACACAACCGCTTCGCCGTGTCGTCGTCATTTAGTTTGGCCAAACATCAATGTCAATGTGCAGTTTCATTAATTCGGAATCCGTAGGATGTATAATCAATGGTACCAAGTACTTAAAAAAACTAAAATACAAGAAGATATCATCACAGAATTGATCTTTTCTAAGAAAACTATTTAGTTGTACTAAATCTAATTGATGACAGCGATGAAATTATTATTTATATTGATATTTTCAGTGTCGTACTCAGGGGGGGTAGGTGGGGACAACTGCCCTGGGGCCCGGGCCCGTCAAGACGGGTACGGTAGGCCGGGCCGGTGTCTTATTTAGGACACTGTTGTCTAAAAAAATGTGACCAACTTCGGGAACGCGGAACTGGCTAACCGCGGAACTCGCTAACCCCATGTTAAAATGCCCTATATTGAAAAGTTTTCGTTGGCGGAACTCACTAACTTGGTCAATCTCAGGAATTGGCTAACCTTGGAACCCGCTAACCCTGTTTAAAGGTGGTTAGCGGATTCCGGAGTCGAGCAGGGAACGCGGAACTGGCTAACCACGGAACTCGCTAACCCCATGTTAAAATGCCCTATATTGAAAAGTTTTCGTTGGCGGAACTCACTAACTTGGTCAATCTCAGGAACTGGCTAACCTTGGAACCCGCTAACCCTGTTTAAAGGTGGTTAGCGGATTTCGGAGACGAGCATGTACGACGGCGGAACTGACTAACTTGGTCTTCCACTGGAACTCGCTAACTACCAATAAGAGGCCTCGAGCTCTAACCAATCGGAGTACCGAAAGGTTGTTAATGACCCAAGTTGGACAGTGCCACGACTTTTCGTACAACAAATATTATTGTGTTGATTTCATAATATTGTACTTGACAAATATTACGTAAATAGTATTATTATCGTTTCAGTTTTATATCTGATATAGATGAATATGTAACTGCCTAAATGGATTAGGCCCCTTCATAAATTAAAGTTGTTGAAATTTTGTACATTGTAAACAATGAAATGTGTTTGTAATATTGAATTCGATCATTATTTTTCTAAATCAAATGTTTTTGTTGAATGTTTTATAGTTTTGTATCCTCCGTAATTGAGATGGTTGTATTTTCTAAATATACATATTTAAAAAATGATCTTTATATACTTATGCTCTGACGATTATCCGTACGTACTTTTACACCTCTCTTTCGAAATCTGATAACTTGAAGCCAAGGCCTATTCTGGTTTTAACAATTTTCAAATCTGAGATCTTTTTATTTACATTACGTCGCTTGCTGCGTTTATAGTGTTTAAGATGAAATTCCATCTCCTCTTTCTCCATTTTTACTTATTTGACTTTAACTTTTTAGATTTCCTATTTTTGCTCGTTGCTGCTATTTAATCGGAATCTCAACCACTTTAGTCACTTTTAGGCAGCGTTGCCAATTGGGTGGTAATTACCCCATTTGGTGGTAATTTAAGGCCCTCGGTGGTATTGTGGGTGGTAATCTCTGCTTGGTGGTAATTTGGTGGTAATCTAATTGATTAAAATAGCAGTATTTTTACTGATTTATACTGTAAATAAGTCTATTTTCTTAAGTAATTTTTACCTAGAGCTAGAATTTAATTTCAATATAAGTTATTATATATAGGCTTGGGAATCCTTTATTTTCTGTAACTTTTAACATAAAACAATATAGCTGAGGACTGTTTTACTTATTCATATATGTTCTTTTGACTTTCTGCTTTAGTTTACAGAATGACTACATGCATATTTTTCAGATACTTTTTCTCAAATTGATTATTTTTCATACCTTATTCTTATTACTTATTATACCCATATTATTACCTCCTCCTTCGCTTGAAACCAGAGGATTTCTCGATTAGCTGCTTCACTTTTCTAAAATACTAGAAAGAAAACCCGAATATTTACAACTATACATGGAACTTCCGAGGATGGAACTAACTTCCGTGGATATTCATAGAATATTAGTAACTGTTGCACATTTTATACTAACTTCACTAACATTGATTTAATGTAATACTTATGTATCTATAACAACAGCATAACATCTACTTATAGCTTACAGCCCGATTTGAAAATTGCCGTGCCCTTTTTTAGTACTTTTGAAGAAGGGTGGTAAAAGGTGGTAATTTTGGCAGGAGCTGGTTGTAATTTCCCTAAATTGGATTGGCAACACTGCTTTGGAATTTTATTTTAATATTACGCTTAATTTACCTTAAATAAATCACTTGATATAACTTAAGAGTTTCCAGTTTCGCTCATTGCAGCTAAAGTATATTATCTCAACTTGGACAAAGTCTCTACGCCCTCGTGTCATACCTTATTCCCTCTTCCCTCATGTCATACCTTGGCAGTTGGCACTTGTGTGAATAAACTACCAATTTATTGGTGATTGGTGTTGTCTCCCCCTCTCTCCATTCTTCCCCTCTCTCCACCAGTCTGCCTTGAGTGTGAGAGTGTTTTTTTCTTTCTATATTTCTTTTTATCTTTTCCCTTCTTTTGTCTTCCCCTCTACCACCCCTCCACCAACACATATCTTCTCTCTGTTGCCTCCCAGCATGCCCCATCAATATCTCTCTCCCTCTCTTTATTTCGTTAATAATTTTCTCTGTTCCCTCCTTCCATCCTACTCACAATATTTCTAAACACACCCTCACCATTGTCACTGAATGAACAAAGGAGAATGAAAGCGGCAAAACTGCTTTGTTTTGGTAAACGCTTGTAAATGTGACTGAGTACCTATCAACTTATGAACTACTTTATTACATTGTTTATCGTAATGAAAATATGCCTAAAACATTAACTTCGTTGTTATTGACCAGACTGATCAATTAAAAGTAACTCATGTATGTTCACATGCCACCTAATTTTATTACTAGGAGTAATAATAGGCTAAAATTATCCCGTAATTAATTTTATTACTAGGAGTAATAAGAGGCTAAAATTATCCCGTAGTTAATTTTATTACTAGGAGTAATAATAGGCTAAAATTGGATGGGGGAACTCAACAAATGTAGATGAAAATTACGCTTAAACTAATGCCAAAATCCGTTCTTAAATATCTGTTTTCGTTGTCATAATAGTGACACTTTTTTAAATTTTAACACAAAAATTAAATTGAATACAAAAGGTGATTGTTTTAAAACGGATTGCGGCAGTGGTCTCTGCAAATTTTGAAAGATGTAGGGGAGGGAATTATTAAAACTAACCCTGCGTACATGCAATTGCTGCGAATTTATTTAGTCATGTAAACTTTTATCTTTAAAAAATTTTAATTTATAACTCAAAATACACATCACTAGACCAACCTTTTTTCATGGTAATCAGTAAACCCGTTTCCCTGTGAAAACATGACCAAAACAGCACGAAATAACAAGTTTTTACGGCCGCCAATCTTTTTCAAAACTCATAGGACCTTTTAAAATAGCCTACTACCTTATCGCGCATGTATAGAACAAAGAAACAAAGTAGTGTCATGAAAATCAGTGCACTCAGAAGCTAACAAAAACACGTACTTCAGCGTTAACGAAAGAGAGGCTGACAGTAATAAAGTGGAGAAGATTTTTGGGCTTCGATAACTGTATAACGTGAATATATGCTAATATTTCAAAACTACCAGCAATTACAGACAAAACTAGAATTTTACTTTTATAAAGTAAATTTTATCAGTAAGGGAATTTTTTCTACAGCGGATTGGCAGTACTGATTACTGATTGACGGTCACTCAGTGTTGCCACTTTTAGGGTAATTACCCTTTTTTAGGGTAATTTTAGGGTAGTTTTAGGGTAATGGAGTTTTTAAGGTAATTTTAGGGTAAAATCTAGAGCCCCTTTATAATTTAAATTTAGATGTTTTGGCAATGTAAAATGGGTTTTCCAGGAATTAAAACATTTACATTAAGTGCTGGGTAAATTAAAAGTATTATAAAAGAGATATAACTAGCATGTACATCATATATCCTATTCAGTATTAGACTAAAGATGCATGTAATCACAGATAAAATTGAGGCACATTATGTTATGTGTCTAAAATTGGGCACAACATAATAATATAGAAAACCCTAAACAGTAAAAATATATTATCGGGTTAATTTGGTTAAATATAGGTTGTTAGATTTACAGCGCTGTTGTATAAAATATGTTTACTGAATATTGTCTCTATTTTGACACATATTTGTATGAAGGAACTAAATTGTATTTATGCCTGTGAAATCCCCATGGTGAGCCAGGTGAGCACAGAAAAAACATCACAACAAGGTATAACATGTGTAAATTTGTGTGATGTGGTGTATTGCAATGAAACCTATTGATCTAATCAAATAGTACTAAGATTACTAATAATAACTCTTTTGGCAGTTTCATTCTTACTTATGTTTTTTATTTTTATTTTATTTTATAGGTAAAAATAAAAAACATAAGAAAGAATGAAACTGCCAAAAGCGTTATTATTAGTAATTATAACAATGGCTTACTTAAGTTTAAGAATTGAAATAGTAAAAAGATGTCAAACATATTCTTTGGACATTCAAATTTAGAAAAAATAACACTAACAAATTATTTGTACAACTGAAAAAAGTTTATAAAACAATAAAGTACTCCCACTCCCAACAACTAACTGTTACAATAACATGTATCAGCAAGTTTCTATTATCAGCGATACCAGCACATTAAGTATAGCGCTTAATAAAAATATTGCAACAGAATATTTAATTGAATTTGTTAATACATATTTCGTTTTATGTGTAATATAGAGCAAAAGACGAGTTTTAAATGCCATGTTACCTTACTTTTTTTGCCTTAATCATATTTTAAAACCAATCTCGAGTGTATTTTGAGCTTTTAGAGAAGAAAATCAACTCTTAGGGTAATTTTAGGGTAATTTACAAAAAGTTTAGGGTAATTTAGGGTAATTTCATCACAGGTTTAGGGTAAAATTTCATCTACCTGGTGGCAACACTGCGGTCACTCCGCCATAACAACGCTCCATGAACACGCCTCCCGCTATGAAAAGCTGGGAATTGGGCGGTGTATAGGCGGGGAAGGGGAACGTTGAACTAATGTCTTGCCGCATAAATGGTAGTCCCAGTTATTATTATTGAATTTAAAGTCGGTCACATTGATACTCGAGCAAGTAACTTGTCGATATGTTGGTGTTTCTGCTTATATACTGAATTATTTTAAAAGTCGCCAATATGGTCATCCGGGCAAGTGTCATGTCGATAACTTGGTTTCTGCTTATTTCTTTATTTATTTTAAATGTCGATAATATGGTCATCTGGGAAAGTGTCTTGTTGATAACTTGGTTTCAGCCCTATTAAAATTAATAATTATTAATTTCTAAAAAGTCGCCAATATGGTCATCCGAGCAAATGTCATGTCGATATCTTGTTTTCAGCCGTCTTTTTAGTAATAATTTATAATATTTGAAATGTCGCCCAAATCGTCATCCGCACAAGTGTCTTTACGGTCAATTGGTGGGTCCCCTGTATGTTGAGCTTTTCAAGAAGTTAATCAACACTTTTTAGGGTAATTTACAACAAGTTTAGGGTAATTTCATCACACATTTAGGGTAAAATCTCATCTACCTGGTGGCAACGGCAACACTGGCCGTCGTAGAAATAAAATTAGCAATCGCCTGCAAGAGTAGAGTAATTCATATTTTAAATCAGAAATGTTTGTATTGTTTAAATTGATGTGCAACTTTAATTTTTAAATTGTGAATCATCTATTTTTACTTTTGATAACGTGATAGCTTTATTCACCAGAGTAGTCTTGTTCTAATTAATGATTACTAATATTTATGTAATCATAACTTTATAGGTTATACTTCCATCTGTTTACTCTTCCACAAGTTACTAACACAACTTCAGCAAGATAATTGCGTTAAACCTACAGAATTACTTGAAGTATTTATGGATTATTGTCAAAAAGCTTGTTTAACCAAGAATCAAAATATGACCATCTTGAGAATCCATAGCATGAGGGCTTGATCTTGAGGTCTAGTCCTACCAAGTGCCATTCGAGTATTGCTCTCAGTTGGAATTGTATGTATTTGGCTGTATTGTATGGTCGTGATATTGTACGCAGATGTATCTAACATGTCTAAAACTGGACAGTCAGTGGGCATAGTTAAATTAATCTATCAGCTTGAAAAATCTGGTTCGTCTCAGTCAGTATATAAGCTTTTAGTCCAGATTCGAACTGATGTAATAAAAGACGCTGAGGGTATCAAGCTTTTAAGAGATAAAGGAGGATTAAAACGCATAGTAAAGCTACTTAACAAGCCTAATGAAAAGATTCTTAATGTTTCACTGAGTATCCTGGCTAACTGTTGCATGCAAGAAGAATGCCGTGATCAGGTAAGTTTGTGCTTATATAGGTCCTAATATCAGTTGTGCTTATAATGGTTTTCCCAGTATTTGTTATGCTATACCAACTAAGCAATTAGAATTCAATGAATTCTATTTTTCAAATTTATTTTTATAGTGTAGACTACACATATTATAAAGTGCCTTTAACCCTAGATTACAAAACCAAAACCTCTTAAACCTATTCACAAAACCTTTATAATTTTGATTACAGTTCATACTTTTTTTGGTATTCTAAGCAGCCTATGGTCTTTATGAAGTTATGAAGTTAGGTGAACTCATGGGAGAGTTCACCTGCTTGTGGCAGAGTTGAAGGGGAGGGTGGACCTTAAGCAAATAGTGGACGGCACGGGTCCAAGCTGAAGGGATGGGTTGAATCGATACAGCTGACTTATTATAATCGTAGTAATATATTTTTTATTTCATATTATTTAAATTTTATTTAGGCTAGGCCTACTTTGTATTTTGTTTGGAAAATGGCGGATAATCTAAATGAAATAATTAACTATCATTCTGTCGAGTTTTTGAAAAATCGTAGTCGCAGACCATTTATCAGAATACCAATCTAATAGCAATGTACATATATAACAAATATGTGATGTCACTTAATGGTAATGTTGTAGTGGGGATGTAGGGATAGAAGACGTTCTGATCTCGACCTGATTTTTTGGATATGCCATAGCCGCCGCTGAAGTGCCCATTGTTGTAAACTCATTCCTAAAAAAGTGTGTCACCGCAGTATTCTGACTACCTCATGCCCCCTACTCATTCACATAGGATAGTCAGAATACCTTAGTGACGTGCTTCCGCCTCCAGATAACGTCACGCTACGATGCGCAATAGCACACCTAACTTAAATCCACCCAGTGTTGCAACTACTGTACATCTGTTTCTGATGCATTAAACCTATTGCCTATAAGAATAACATTTTAACCTTAAGGGTCAATGGGGCAGAGCCCTAAGGGATTGCCAAGATGGGAATATGCCTATATGTAGCCCAGATAATTCATCTAGGCCCTACCTACATGCAAATTTTCAGCTCGATTGGTTCACAGTAGTTTTACATTAAAACAGAACATACAAGTCGACAGACAGACATCACCTTTCATTATAAATGTATAGGATATGTAACGGTGTTTAAATATCAGCTGTGATGATATCTTGCAATAAAAACAAATTAAATAACTTTGTACAATGGCATAAGTAAGAAAGGATTGTGGTGGGAAAAATTTCCCCTCACCCCTTTGTTTACAAGCATCAAGCCATCTCTGTACAGTTCAAAGTTTTTACTAATCCTGTGAAAAATGTCATATAACTGATCAAATTTTGTTATCTTACCATACAAAATGTTGTATAGAAGTTATCATTATATTAGAAGAATAAGGCGATTTTTGTGCAAAAGGTTTTGGCCAAACTACTGGGTCGATTTTGATGATTTACATGTCGTTTGAAAGCCCTTAATGTCTAGATGTGCCTTTTGGGGTCTCAAGTTAGTGAGAGGAACCAGAAACCCTTGGGAAGCCCTAAAAGTACGGTTTTGGCCCATTTAAATAACATTGGACAGCAAATCAAAACAAAAGAAGCAGAACAGCTGGGATTAAAGATACAAACATATGATTTGCTAGTTTCTTTTAAATTAGAAACAGTCTTATTTAAAATAAATTGCTTGGAGATCGATGATTTTATTTTATGTCTTATCTTAGAGGGTTTATAGAGTTGTCTGTAAGAAATATTTGTTTAATGAATGTGTTCCATATTTGATTTGATTACGTGAAGTGGACTGTACGTGTAAATACATCCGTGAGGAGAGATGTATAAACAGCAATTATACTTTAACTTTACATTAGGCTTTGCTCATTATACAAGTTTCAACATTAACTGGTGGTGCAGAGCAGCGCAGGTTCTCTATGTTGCGCTAGTCTTTACATTTAATTCCGTAAGCGAATCGGTCCCCATGAAATATCTCAAGCTAGGAACTAGTTAAGTTAGGTTATGACGATTCATTTTAAAGCTTGAGGGCCAAGGACAGTAGGAAAATATCAGAAATGTCAAAAATTACGTGGGCTACAAAAATCCAATGATTTGTTTTTATGGAAATATCACTACAGTGTTTTTATTAATAAGCAAAATGAACTAATGATCAGCTGTAATAATTATCCACTTACACAAAAACCTTATGTTAGGGGCTATAGCCCATAGCCCCTGTAAAGCCACTAGAGTAGACCGCATGAAAATGGTCTGATGGTTGATTGCTCATGATTCCCCCCCAACCCCTCTCATCCAACACTGTTGCCATATGAATTTCACAAACAATGATTCAGTCTGCTGTTTTTTTTTATGTTGTGTACGATAGGAATGGATTTCAAAACAGACGACAGATATACATTACCATATGTTTTATTAGATCAGAGCGATTTGGCATTACTGTATTGACATTGATTTTTAATACTGACTTCCATCGGACTATTTTGGTGCTACTTCTTGTAGTTCTATTTTCCTCAACATGGAAATTAGACGAGGCAGAGTGTTGGAGAAAGGTTTGGGGGCTTTGGCCCCTTCAAGCCATTACATTGTATACATAAATTAAATGTATAGATTATACATAGGATAGGTTATGTGTATTAATTTAAGTGTATTACAAATTAAGATAGAATAATTGAATGTAAAGCAGAGATGTCCAAAATAAAACGAAACGAGCAAATAAAGTAATATGCTCGCCTTGGAGAGGAACCGTTAAGGTAGCCATTTTGAACAAACTGACTGTGTTCCTTGTTGCAGCAAACCTGCGTACTCAACCCCAATGTTATTCTTATGGAGAATAATTAAAATTGTATATACCACTTATTTGTGAATATATTTTTATGAAACTTGGTCAGTGGCTTTATGTAGTATTGAGACATTTATATCTCCATTGGAAATTCGCTGAGTATGCAGGTTTGCCGCGACGGGGGTATTTTCTTATAGAATTCTAGTTTGTGTTTGTGACGTGAAGTTACAATATCTCTATTGTACCTAGTATTGTGACAATAAATTAAAAATACCCCCATCACAGCAAATCTGCGTACTCAGCGAATTTCCATTGCATATATATGGGTATCACTACTACCTAGAGCTACTTACCAAGTTTCACAAAAATACATTCATTAATAAGTGATATATAGCATTTTATTTATTCTCCATAAGAATAACATCATAATTGAGTACGCAGGTTTGCTGCAACAAGGAAGATAATAAATGTGTTTTTTTGCAATTATCAATATAACTCAGACAGGTGAAGCTACATACCAAGTTTTATTAATTTAGGTTCATCACTAAGGGAGATATAAAACTTATTCTCCATATGAATAACATGGGGCCGAGTATGCAGGTTTGCTGCTACCGGGAAAAATCAACAAAAACTTTTTTTGTACTAATATCAATATACCACAACTAGTTGAAGCCACCCACCAAGTTTCATCAATATACATGTATAAATAATCAAAATATAACATTTTATTTATTCTCCATAACATTGGACAACGTACTGTGTTTAGCACTTTGAATATCACTGCAACGGTTGGACGTAAAACAACAATTAACATGCCAAAATGATTGTTTTGTAGAGCTAAACTGATTGGTAGAAAGAAATGTGGAGTTTTTAATGAAATTATCTGAGGAAAATCTAAAAACTGTATTCCCATAAGATTAACATGGAACATTTTATAGACACATTTTTTTACTTTTCTCCACAACCACTAAACCTAGCTCAATGATTCATGATACTAAATTGTTTGTTTTTTTAAGCTCTATAAAATGGCTATAACAAAAATTTAGTGTTTTTAAAATTTTAGGGTAAAATGTTCAAAAAACTGAATTTTGGAAAATTTTAAACCCCCATAAAACCCCCTTCCCATAGACCGATCGATCTGGTTTTCGAACTTAAAGTCACAAATAATACTCTCCACAATTGTGCCAAATTTCATCAAAATTGGGCGCTTCTCTCAAAAGTTATCGTGGTAACGGAAACACTCACACCATGAACAAAACCCACCACCATCACTGAGTGACATACCACCATCCCTAGTCAAATTTAAGGAAAATAGTTGTGAACCGGAAATCTTGCCACCAGACCATCCTATTGAACAATTTATAAACATCATCACAACAAATTTAGCTGATCCCTTATTCCCTGATAATCTGCCAAAAACTAAAAACCTAACTAGTAAAGAATATAGAGCAATTAAATCACTAAAATACCCCCGTCGCAGCAAACCTGCGTACTCAGCGAATTTACAATGCATATATATGTGACTCACTACTACATAGAGCTATTTACCAAGTTTCACAAAAATACATCCATAAATAAGTGATATATAGCATTTTAGCGAATTTCCCCTATAGGGAAGAAGCTATTACCGTAGGTCTCATGGTAAGACTTAAGCCCGAGACCATGATAACTTTTCATTTTGAGGTCCCCAGATGCCAAAAACACCATTCGTTCAAATTTTTATATATGTATATATATATATATGTGTGTCCGTAAGCACGATAACTCTCGTAAAAAAGGTCCGATCTTAATGAAATTTGGTACAAATGTGTAAAGCACCATTTATTTGAACGAGTTCGAAAACCAGACGAATCGCACCATCCAAAGGGGGGTTTTTGAGGGGTTTTGTACCCCAAAAATGGGTTTTTTGGAGTTTTCACATATAATTGTTATTTAAATCCAATTTTATTTTATACCATTGAATTCAGCTTAAAAAAACAAACTATCTGGTATTTTGATCATTGCTCTACGTCAATTGGTTACTGAAATATGACAAGTGCTAAACACAGTACGTTGTCCAATGTTATTCTTATGGAGAAAAATAAAAATTTTATATCTCGGTTATTTATGAACATAAACTGACGAAACTTGGTATATCGCTTCATCTGGTTGTGGTTTATTGTTGTTTGAACCAAAAACTAATTTTTCGCCTATGGTTCTCGAAGCAGCAAACCTAGGTACTCGGTCCCCATGTTATTCTTATGGAGAATGATAAAAATGTTATATATCGCTTATTTATGAATGTATATGGATCAAACTTGGTATGTGACTTCACTTAGATGAGTACTATTGATATTTATATAAAAACCCATTATTTTATGTTCCTTGTTGCAGCAAACCTGCGTACTCATCCCTAATGTTATTCTTATGGAGAATAATGAATATTTTAAATATCGCTTATTTATGAATATATTTTTTATGAATTCTGGTAAGAGGCATAATGTAATATTAAGACATATATATTCATTGGAAATTCGCTGAGTACGCAGGTTTGCTGCGACGGGGGTATTATTTATTCTCCATAAGAATAACATTAGGGTTGAGGACGCAGGTTTGCTGCAACAAGGAAGATAAGTAATGTGTTTTTTTACAATTATCAATACAACTGAACCAGGTGAAGCTACATTCTCTTAATGTAGTTTCATAATTAAGGGAGATATACAACTTTACTTATTCTCCATATGAATAACATGGGGGCCGAGTATGCAGGTTTGCTGCTACGGGGACTATCAACAAAGAACTTGTTTTTTGTGCTAATATCAATATACCACAACTAGTTGAAGCCACATACCAAGTTTCATCAATATACATTCATAAATAATCGAGATATAGAATCTATATTTTTAATACGCTAGGCATATTTTTGTCATAATTGTTTTGGAGCGGTGGTGCTACCGATCACCATGTCCAAGATGTCGTTAGAAAGGTCTTAGCATGTAGTTTTGCCATCAATTAAAAAAATTTATAAAAGTCACCGTGGACATGGGAAAATATGGGGTCAAAGTCGCGATTTTCCCCATAGACATAATATGCAGTTACAAACCAACGATCGAGAAATCAACTGTTTATTTAAGGAAGTGGTTAAACAAATAAAATCTGACCCTGAAAAATGGTTATTGAACGTACAGCTGGCAACAAAACACCAGTTTTTATTTGCACAAAATCAAAACATAACCAAAAAAAGTTTGACATAATGGAGACTATAAGACGTCGACCAGGACGGCCAAGAGGAGGAGGCCGACGAACTTTAACTGGTAGACGCGAACGAAATTCAAATAATACTATTGTCGTTGATAGCCGAATACAGCAAGCACCCTTCCGTGTTGGGTTTAAGTGTGCTCTCCAACAGCCGCCTGAAGATTTCACATTCAATTTAGGACTGTTGGATAATCGCTGCATAAGCTGTTCCGCATATAATTTCAAAGCCGAACAAACAAGTGGTGATCGCCGAACCTTCAGCCTTTAATGTCATAAAGGTGTTTGGTCACGGCCAATTGTATGTCGCAGTAAATAGAGCCCGATCATTTGATGGACTTAAAGTCTACATAAAAGATGGAGAACACCAAGGCCGACTTCGTCGAGACAACCGTATTTACACTCGCAATATTGTTTATAGAGAAATTTTATAAGGTTTATTAATAAAGTAATTTTTATCATTATTGAATTAACTTGATTTTTTTAAATAGCAACACTTAAGATTAACTGCCTACACGCATTGGTGGACAGAGTTTCTCCTTGACAGCGCACGATTTCGTGCGCAAGGTACGCTAGTTTTATTTATTCTCCATAAGGATAACATTAGACAACGTACTGTGTTTAGCACTTTGAATATCTCTGCAACGGTATCTCTGTAACGTAGAACAACGATTAAAACACCAAAATGTTTGTTTTGTTGAGCTAAACACATTAATAAACAGAAATATGAAGTTTTTAGTAAAACTATCTGAGAAAAATCTAAAAACCTTTTTCCTATAAGATTAACATGGGACACGTTTTTTTTGGATTTTCTCCGCAACCACTTAACCTAGGTTAATGATTCAAAATACCAAATTATTTGATTTTTAAAGCTCTATAAAATGGCTATAACCAAAATTGAGTGTCTTTAACATTTTGGGGTCAAATTTGCAAAAAACCGATTTTTGGAAAATTGTAAACCCCCATAAAACCCCCTTCCCATAGTGCGATCGATCTGGTTTTCAAACTTAAAGTCATAAATGCTACTCTCCACATTTGTGCCAAATTTCATCAAAATCGGGTGTTTCTTTCAAAAGTTATCGCGGTAACGGACACACACACACATATATATATATCAAAACATTAAATTCACAGATTAGGGCTACTGATAAATATAATAAACAAAAAGTAAATAAACGAGTACCCTGGTAAAATCATTTTAATTACACTTACACGTGTTTCGGCTCTTAGGCCATGCTCACAGTGTTAGATAATACCTAACCTTATTTTAAAACTAATCCTTATCAACAAGAATAAAGATTTTCACATGTGACTATAAATCATATGATGAATTTTTATCAGTGCAGGTTGTTAGGAGCACTTCTAATACGTATTATTTGGTCGAAAATTGGGTTTTTTGTCTGGACTTGCATTGAGTTTAAAATGTTATCTTTGTCAATTTGATAATTTTGATATATATATAAAACTCTTCTTTGATATCCATTTTGCACGCTTTATTTTGGATGTCAAGAACTGTCATATTTTCTTCAATATTTTTGTAATTATGATCAGTAGTTAGTATATAGTCAGCAAATGCAGACTTTTGACTTGTCCTATGGTTTGATTTTATGGCCTGGATATGCTCATTGTATCTTTTTTTAAAGTTTCTGCCTGTCTGACCTATGTAATATTTATTGCAGTCGCTTCAGTTAATTATATAAACTCCTGAACTTTCATAAATATTGGATGTTTCTTTCTTATCACTGGAAAACTTGTTTATGAGTTGAAATGAGTTATTCCTTGTTCTGAAGCTTATTTTATAATTTGATTTCTCAAACGTCTTTCTGATGGCTTTATTAAGTGTTGTACTATAAGGAACACACATATACTCACTTTTTGGTTCTAAAATATTTTTTCTTTTTCAGCTTTTTCTCTGCTTGATCTTATCATTTTGTCAATCAATTTTGTGTCATAACCATTTGCGGTGGCAATGGACTTTATAGTTATTACTTCTTTATTGTAGTTTTCTTCATTCATCAGGATTTTTAATAATCTGTTGATTAATGAATGGAAGGATGCCATTTTTTGTTGCCACGGGTGATTTGAGTTAGCTGGTATTACAAGCATTGTTTGAGATGGTTTTCTAAATATGTTAAATTCATGCTTTCCGTTCTCTTTCGTTATTGTAACATCAAGAAAGTTTATTGATGTGTTATTGGTTTCCATAGTAAATTTGATTGATTTTGATATAGAATTTAAATATTCCAAAAGTTCGTCTGGTGAGTTTCGATCATTTTTGTATAAACAAAGAATGTCATCGACATACCTGTACCAATATACAATGTTTTTTCTTTGAGGGTTCGAAATGTTCATAATCTTTGTTTTTTCTAAATGTTGCATATATACATTTGCTAAAAGGCTTGATAGTGGCGAACCCATGGCTAATCCTTCTTTTTGTTTAAAAAACTTTGAGTTAAATTTAAAGTAGTTTTGACTTACTGTTTCTTTTGTGAGCAACATAAGATCTTTAATCTCAGTTTTTGATAGGTTTTGGTTTTCTTTTAGGTAATTTTGCAGAATGTCAAGAGTTTCATTCACTGGTATATTCGAATACATATTGGAAACATCGAATGAGACAAAAACTGATTTTTCTTCTATAGCAGTATTCTTGATCTTATCTATAAGTTTGGAGGTGTTGGTGAGACTAAAATCTTCAATTACATGTATATGTTTTTTTATCTTATCATTTAGAAATTTTGCTAATTTATAGCAAGGGGCGTTGCGATAGTTTTCTACTGGTCGTATTGGTACATTATTTTTGTGAGTTTTTGGTAAACCTCTTAGCTCTGGAGCTAATGGTTTAATAACTTTCAATTTATGTTTTTCATTATTTGGGATCAGTTTGCTTTTTTAAATGATGCTGTTGGTTTTCTTGCTAAATTCTTGTGTAGGGTCATTGATTAGTTCTTGAAATGAGTCATTACTTAGAAAGTCTTTAACCTTTTCGTTGTAGCTGTCTTTTTTCATTATCACAGTTGTATTGTTCTTGTCAGCTTTGGCTATCATTGCATTGTTTTCTTTTAGCTTAGTTGCTATATCTTTAATTATCTTAATATCCTTTTTAGCTTTATTTAGTTTATTCTGTTGTTTAATCTGGATACCAGTCTTGTCTAATTCGTGTATAACATTAAATCTTATGGGATCTTGATCATCCTTATTTTATTTTTATTTATTTTTTTTTTACTACATATAGCTGTTTCAAAATCAAATAGTTGGTCTTCTAAAACCTTTGGTTGGTAGTCTAAGTTTATATTGTATTTAATGGACTTACTTAACATTGTAGTTTCTTCATTAGTAAACTCAATATCTGTTAGATTTTCAATATTCGATCGCAAAGAATCGCCTTCTTCAGTATTTTCTGTAGGCCTGTTTGCTAAAATCAATTTCTGGATTTTCTTCTCATGTGTTGCTCTCTTTTTTCTTAAGATGGATTGACTCCAACTTTGAATATATTGTGAAAATTCATCAATAGAATCGCGATGATATGTTGCATTGATTTCGGTTTGGGTGGCGATGATTTCATCATTCACAGTTTTCAGTTTAGAATAAAGGAAGTTAATTTCATCTTTGATCCAAATTTTCCTTGCAATTCTAATTGTCTTCACAGCTGCAGGAGTCGTTGATTTAGTCCTCAATTTGACATAGTTTGGTACAATATCTTCTTGTAAACATCTTTTGTTGTACTGAATATCTTCTTTCACTGTGTCATGTTTCAAAGTTAGGTATTTAAGCTTGTGAATAATCTTTGGGTGGTTAGCCATTATTATCAAAACATTAAATTCACAGATTAGGGCTACTGATAAATATAATAAACAAAAAGTAAATAAACTTGAGTACCCTGGTAAAATCATTTTAATTACACTTACACGTGTTTCGGCTCTTAGGCCATGCTCACAGTGTTAGATAATACCTAACCTTATTTTAAAACTAATCCTTATCAACAAGAATAAAGATTTTCACATGTGACTATAAATCATATGATGAATTTTTATCAGTGCAGGTTGTTAGGAGCACTTCTAATATGTATTATTTGGTCGAAAATTGGGTTTTTTGTCTGGACTTGCATTGAGTTTAAATTGTTATCTTTGTCAATTTGATAATTTTGATATATATATATATATATATATATATATATATATATAAAATTATTCTTTGATATCCATTTTGCACGCTTTATTTTGGATGACAAGAACTGTCATATTTACTTCAATATTTTTGTAATTATGATCAGTTAGTATATGGTCAGCAAATGCAGACTTTTGACTTGTCCTATTGTTTGATTTTATGGCCTGGATATGCTCATTGTATCTTTTTTAAAGTTTCTGCCTGTCTGACCTATGTAATATTTATTGCAGTTGCTGCAGTTAATTCTATAAACCTGAACTTTCATAAATATTGGATGTTTTTTTTCTTATCACTGGAAAACTTGTTTATGAGTTGAAATAAGTTATTCCTTGTTCTGAAGCTTATTTTATAATTTGATTTCTCAAACGTCTTTCTGATGGCTTTATTAAGTGTTGTACTATAAGGAACACACATATACTCACTTTTTGGTTCTAAAATATTTTCTTTTTCAGCTTTTTCTCTGCTTGATCTTATCATTTTGTCAATCAATTTTGTGTCATAACCATTTGCGGTGGCAATGGACTTTATAGTTATTACTTCTTTTTTGTAGTTTTCTTCATTCATCGGGATTTTTAATAATCTGTTGATTAATGAATGGAAGGATGCCATTTTTTGTTGCCACGGGTGATTTGAGTTAGCTGGTATTACAAGCATTGTTTGAGATGGTTTTCTAAATATGTTAAATTCATGCTTTCCGTTCTCTTTCGTTATTGTAACATCAAGAAAGTTTATTGATGTGTTATTGGTTTCCATAGTAAATTTGATTGATTTTGATATAGAATTTAAATATTCCAAAAGTTCGTCTGGTGAGTTTCGATCATTTTTGTATAAACAAAGAATGTCATCGACATACCTGTACCAATGTACAATGTTTTTTCTTTGAGGGTTCGAAATATTCATAATCTTTGTTTTTTCTAAATGTTGCATATATACATTTGCTAAAAGGATTGATAGTGGCGAACCCATGGCTAATCCTTCTTTTTGTTTAAAAAACTTTGAGTTAAATTTAAAGTAGTTTTGACTTACTGTTTCTTTTGTGAGCAACATAAGATCTTTAATCTCAGTTTTTGATAGGTTTTGGTTTTCTTTTAGGTAATTTTGCAGAATGTCAAGAGTTTCATTCACTGGTATATTCGAATACATATTGGAAACAATTATAAATATAAAAACAAAAATAAATTATAAAGAAAAAAATACAAATCACCCGTGGCAACAAAAAATGGCATCCTTCCATTCATTAATCAACAGATTATTAAAAATCCCGATGAATGAAGAAAACTACAATAAAGAAGTAATAACTATAAAGTCCATTGCCACCGCAAATGGTTATGACACAAAATTGATTGACTAAATGATAAGATCAAGCAGAGAAAAAGCTGAAAAAGAAAATATTTTAGAACCAAAAAGGGAGTATATGTGTGTTCCTTATAGTACAAGACTTAATAAAGCCATCAGAAAGACGTTTGATAAATCAAATTATAAAATAAGCTTCAGAACAAGGAATAACTCATTTCAACTCATAAACAAGTTTTCCAGTGATAAGAACGAAACATCCAATATTTATGAAAGTTTATAGAATTAACTGCAGCGACTGCAATAAATATTACATAGGTCAGACAGGCAGAAACTTTAAAATACCCCCGTCGCAGCAAACCTGCGTACTCAGCGAATTTCCAATGAATGTATATGTTTCTCACTACCACATAAAGGCACTTACCAAGTTTTATAAAAATAAATTAATAAATAAGTGATCTATAGCATTTTATTTATTCTCTATAAGAATAACATAGGACTGAGTATGCAGGTTTGCTGCAACAAGGAACATAAAATATGTGATTTTATGCAATTATCAATTTAACTCAACCAGGTGAAGCTACATACTAAGTTTTATTAATTTATGTTAATAATTAAGGGACATATAAAACTTTACTTATTCTCCATAATAATAACATTAGGGCTGAGTATGCAGGTTAGCTGCTACGGGGACAACCAACAAAACATTTGTTTTTTGTTCAAATATCAATATACCAGTACAACATGAAGCCACATACCAAGTTTCATCAATATACATTCATAAATAATCGAGATATCAAATTTTATTTATTCTCCATAAGGATAACATTGGACAACGTACTGTGTTTAGTACTTTGAATATCTCTGCAACGGTTGGACGTAGAATCACAATTTAAACACCAAAATGATTGTTTTGTGGAGCTGAAGAGATTGGTAAAAGCAAATGTGAAGTTTAAAGTAAAATTAACTGAGGAAAAGCCAAAAACCTTTTTCCCATAAGATTAACATGGGAGATTTTATGAGCATGTTTTTTTGGATTTTTTCTGCAACCACTTAACCTAGGTTAATAATTCAAAATACCATATTATTTGTTTTTTTAAGCTCTATAACATGGTCAAAACCAAAATTAAGTGTTTCAAAAATTTTAGGGTGAAAAATGCAAAAAACTGATTTTTGGAAAATTTAAAACCCCCATAAACCCCCCTTCCCATAGTCCGATTTTTCTGGTTTTCGAACTTAAAGTCATAAATGTCACTTTACACATTTGAGCCAAATTTCATCAAAATCGGACGTTTTTTACTCAAGTTATCGCATTCACGGACACATATATATATAGATATATATATATATAGGTATATATATATAGATATCTATATATATATATATATATATATATATATATATATATAGATATATATATACATATATATAAATTTGAACGAATAGTGTTTTAGTCATCTTGGGACCTTAAAAAAAAATCTGTCACGGTCTCGGGCTTAAGTCTTACCATGAGACCTACGGTAATAGCTTCTTCCCTAAAGGGGAAATTCGCTAAAAGATACAATGAGCATATCCAGGCCATAAAATCAAACAATAGGACAAGTCAAAAGTCTGCATTTGCTGACCATATACTAACAACTGATCATAATTACAAATACCCCCCGTCGCAGCAAACCTGCGTACTCAGCGAATTTCCAATGCATTGATATGTTTCTCACTAGTACATAAAGCCACTCACCAATTTTGACAAAAATACATTCATAAATTAGTGATTTATTACATTTTATTTATTCCCCATAAGAATAACATTAGGACTGAGTACGCAGGTTTGCTGCAACGAGGAAGATAAGAAATGAGTTTTTATGCAATTATCAATATAACTGAACCAGGTGAAGCTACTTACCATGTTTTATTAATTTATGTTCATAATTAAGGGAGATATAAAACTTTACTTATTCTCCATAAGAATAACATTAGGGCTGAGTATGCAGGTTAGCTGCTACGGGGACAATCAACAAAACATTTATTTTTTGTGCAATTATCAATATACCAGTACAACATGAAGCCACATACCAAATTTCATCAATATACATTCATAAATAATCAAGATATCAAATTTTATTTATTCTCCATAAGGATAACATTGGACAACGTACTGTGTTTAGCACTTTGAATATCTCTGCAACGGTTTGACGTAGAATCACAATTTAAACACCAAAATGATTGTTTTGTGGAGCTGAAGTGATTGGTAAAAGAAAATGTGAAGTTTAAAGTAAAATTAACTGAGGAAAAGCCAAAAACTGTTTTCCCATAAGATTAACATGGGAGATTTTATGAGCATGTTTTTTGGATTTTTTCCGCAACCACTTAACCTAGGTTAATAATTCAAAATACCATATTATTTGTTTTTTTAAGCTCTATAACATGGTCTAAACCAAAATTAAGTGTTTTAAAAATTTTAGGGTAAAAAATGCAAAAAACTGATTTTTGGAAAATTTAAAACCCCCATAAACCCCCCTTCCCATGGTCCGATTTTTCTGGTTTTCGAACTTAAAGTCATAAATGTCAGTTTACACATTTGAGCCAAATTTCATCGAAATCGGACGTTTTTTACTCAAGTTATCGCATTCACGGACACATATATAGATATATATATATATATATATAAATATACATATATATAAATTTGAACGAATAGTGTTTTGGACATCTGGGGACATCAAAACAAAAAGTTATCATGGTCTCGGGCTTAAGTCTTACCATGAGACCTACGGTAATAGCTTCTTCCCTATAGGGGAAATTCGCTAAAATACCCCCGTTGCAGCAAACCTGCATACTCAGCGAATTTCCAATGAATATATTACATAACACATTAAAAAACTTAACAGGATTCATAAGAAATGTATTCACAGACAAGCGATATTTAAAATATTAATTATTCTCCATAAGAATAACATTGGGGATGAGTACGCAGGTTTGCTGCAACAAGGCACACAAAATTATGGGGTTTTATGCAAATATCAATAGAAGTCATCTTAGTGAAGTCACATACCAAGTTTCATCCATATACATTCATAAATAAGCGATATATAACATTTTAAACATTTTCTATAAGAATAACATGGGGACCAAGTACCTAGGTTTGCTGCTACAGGAGCCATAGGCGAAAAAATGTTTTTTTGTGCTAACAACAATAAGCCACAACTAGATCAAGCCATATACCAAATTTCGCCAGTTTATGTTCATAAATAAACGAGATATGCAATTTTTATTTTTCTCCATAAGAATAACATTAGACAACGTACTGTGTTTAGCACTTTCAATATCTCGGTAACCAATTGACGTAGAGCAATGATCAAAATACCAAATTGTTTGTTTTTTTAAGCTGAATTCAATGGTATAAAATAAAATTTGATTTAAATTAAAATTACATGTGAAAACCCCAAAAAACACATTTTTGGGGTACAAAACCCCCCAAAAACCCCCCTTCGGATGGTGCGATTCATCTGGTTTTCGAACTCGTTCAAATAAATGGTACTTTAAACATTTGTACCAAATTTCATTAAGATCGGACCTTTTTTACGAGAGTTATCGTGCTTACGGACACACATATATATTTATATATATATATATATATATATATATATATATATATATATATACAAATTTGAACGAATGGTGTTTTTGGCATCTGGGGACCTCAAGATGAAAAGTTATCATGGTCTCGGGCTTAAGTCTTACCATGAGACCTACGGTAATAGCTTCTTCCCTATAGGGGAAATTCGCTAATATTGAAGAAAATATGACAGTTCTTGACATCCAAAATAAAGGGTGCAAAATGGATATCAAAGAAGAGTTTTATATATATATCAAAATTATCAAATTGACAAAGATAACATTTTAAACTCAATGCAAGTCCAGACAAAAAACCCAATTTTCGACCAAATAATACATATTAGAAGTGCTCCTAACAACCTGCACTGATAAAAATTCATCATATGTGAGGTAGAATGCGAAAAGGGACCTCTTGTCGGCAATTTCCGATTTTGAGTTATTGATATTTTTATTATCACCTTAAAATTCCTAACAGTTTGGTGCAAATTTCATGTCTCTACGATTTTTTTTGTTTGAGTTATGGACGTTTGAACTTTCTCGAAGGGTGAAGGGCATTTTCAGGAAAACGCCCTCAAAAAGTTTAAATAAACTCAGAATCTATATTTTTCATATTTAAGCGATGCTTTTGGTATCAATGCAAAGCTTATAATGTCCTCTTTAGGAAGAACACTAGTAGTTTCCTTAACTAACGCTAGAATTTAGGCTTATACTGTGTTTATTACAACATGTAGTACACAAGGGTATTTTCTGAAAAGGGACCTCTTGTCGGCCCCGTGTTATATCTCCATAACGACAAGAGATACCTTTTCAAGGCTGAACATTTACTGCTGCCACATTGTTGTTTAAGTGTTTTATCCAATAATTAGTTTAATATAGTCAAAATGAAGTATAATTAACATCCTAATTAGAAAATAATATCGATAGTCCACTGTTTAAAGGACTGTATAGGAAAGTCAACGTTTTTTAACCAAAACCTCGGTTATAGAAAAGGTACCTCTTGTCGGGGCCGTATTAAAATAATCAGACGATGTTCTGCTTTTACTAGAACTTCGTCCTAGTTCTCTAAGTGTCCGCTAGAATTCAGGAGAGACTACTTTTTGAACCAATGTTTCTTTACGAAGTGTGTTGTGCAAAAGGGACCTCTTGTCGGCCATGTTATTTTCCCATAAGCGACAAGAGGTACCTTTTCTCAGGGCATGCAGTGACTAACAAAATGATTTATATCGACTTGTTTAAGCTTTGATTCGACTTTTTAACCGATACACGCCTTTTCTACTCAAAATATCGAATAATAATCGATAAAAAACCGAAAATCGATGATTTGGACCGAAATTGCTGTATTTAGCTGTACTGAAAATTTTACTTTGCCGACAAGAGGTCCCTTTTCGCTTTCCACCTCACATATGATTTATAGTCACATGTGAAAATCTTTATTCTTGTTGATAAGGATTAGTTTTAAAATAAGGTTAGGTATTATCTAACACTGTGAGCATGGCCTAAGAGCCGAAACACGTTTAAGTGTAATTAAAATGATTTTACCAGGGTACTCAAGTTTATTTACTTTTTGTTTATTATATATATATATATATATATATATATTTATATATATATATTTATATATATAAATTTGAACGAATGATGTTTTTGGCATCTGGGGACCTCAAAACGAAAAGTTATCATGGTCTCGGGCTTAAGTCTTACCATGTCACCTACGGTAATAGCTTTTTCCCTATAGGGGAAATTTGCTAAAACAATGAAAATCTTGTTATATTACCTGCAGACAAAGGAAACAGTATTGTTCTTCTTAACAAAAATGATTACATTGCCGAATGTGAACTTAAGCTGAATGATCCTTCCACCTATCAAAGACTAGACGAAGACCGTACTGTGGACTTTAATGAAGGAATTCAAGAATTTTTGAACAACTGTAGCCCTAATGAAGATCTGTCTGTGAAAACCTAAAACCTATTAACTCCAAGTTCTCCAAAAACTCCAATGTTTTACACTCTCCCTAAAATTCATAAGCCTTCAAGACCACCACCAGGAAGACCAATTGTGTCGAGCATCGGGTCACCAACCGAAAGGATTTCTGCCTTCGTTGATGATCACTTACAACCACTGGTAAAAAATCTGCCATCTTATATTAAAGACACAAATGACTTTCTGAACAAAATTTCCAATGTAAAACTACCTCAAACCTCTGAAGTAATACTTGTAACAGCTGATGTTGAATCACCGTACACAAATATTCCTCACGATGAAGGCTGCCAAATTCTTTCTTAATTCTAGACCCACTAACTCTAAACCATCAACTAATTTTGTAACAACTCTCATGCATATTATATTGACCATGAATAATTTTAAATTTTTGGACAAACACTTTTTACAAATTAAAGGTACAGCGATGGGTACTCGTATGGCCCCATCTTATGCTAATCTGTTCATTGGTCTAGTTGAACAAAATTTTCTATCAAACTGTCCTTTCTCTCCTCTTGTTTGGTTCAGATACATTGATGATATTTTTATTATTTGGCAGCATGACATAGAATCCTTAAAACAGTTTTTGCAAAATTTAAATCAATGTTGTTGCTTAAATTTTACTCGGAGTTATTCTAATAAAACTGTCACCTTCTTAGATGTGGACGTTTTGATTGACAACACCAAACTTAAAACTAAAATCCATGTAAAAGATACTAATAAAATGCAGTATTTGCATAACCAGAGCTCCCATTCTATGTGTATGAAAAAGTCTATTCCAAAAAGTTTATCAATTCGTGCAAAATTTCTTTGTAGTGACAGCTCTGACTTTGAAAAATACATATCTAAATTGAATTCTGCTTTTATTGACCGAGGTTATCCTGGAAAACTTTTAGATAATCAGATGAGAAAACCAAAGAATATTGTTCAAAACACACATTTTTCTAACGATCCAAAGTTTATCACAGAATATTTTACTGGGCTTCAAAAAATTAACAATATAATGAAAGCAGCTTTCAATGTTTTAAAGTCATACCCTACCACAGAAAATTTGTTTTCCAGACCACCATGTGTGATGTTGAAATGGCCACAAAATTTGAAAAATATGTTGGTGAGACCCAAAATTCAAAATTCTCGGCCTGAAAACAATTTGGAAATCAATCACGGCTGCAAACCTTGCCACAAACCTCGGTGTGGCATTTGCAAAATTATGTATAATACAACTTAATGTAAAAGCAGTGTCACAAACAAGACTTACCCAATAGTTGGTAAATCAACCTGACACTCACAATGTGATTTACCAACTATCGTGTAAACACTGCCCAAAAGATTATGTTGGTCAGACATCGAATTCCTTGCGAGTACGTATGACTGGCCACCATTTTGATGTGGTACATAAAAACAAACGAAAACAAATTTACAATCATGCAACTCATCACAACCAAAATTTTGAAGGGTTCTATGAACTAAAAGCACTTCACAAAATTAAACCACATCAAAATCCAAAATATAACCATCTGATATTAAGAAATTCTGAATTGGCACATCAGTTGGTATTGAAGACCAAGGTTCCTTCTGGGTTAAATCTCAGGTAATTTTTTCTTAAGTCCAAAATAATTCAACTCAGCTGACTTTAATTTAAATTTTATTTGTTTACCTGTACCTAAAATCATATGTTTTAGTTTTTAAAAGTCAGATGCAAAATATTTGTTCATTTTAGCGAATTTCCCCTATAGGGAAGAAGCTATTACCGTAGTCCGCATGGTAAGACCTAGGCCCGGGACCATGATAACATTTCGTTTTGAGGTCCCCAGACCCCAAAAACACCATTCGTTCGAAACTGTATATAAATAAATATATATATATATATATGTGTCCGTGAGCACGATAACTCTCGTAAAAATGATCCGATTTTGATGAAATTTGGTATAAATGTGTAAAGCAACATTTATGACTTTAAGTTCGAAAACCAGCCAGATCGCTCTATCCGAAGGGGTATTTTGGGGGGGTTTTGTACCCCAATGGTTTTTTTGAATTTTTTACATATAATTTTGGAAAAAGTCAAATTTTAGTTTTTCCTATTGGATTCAGCTTAAAAAACACACAATTTGGTATTTTGATCATTTCTCTACGTCAATTGGTTACCGAGATATTGAAAGTGCTAAACACAGTACGTTGTCTAATGTTATTCTTATGGAGGAAAATAAAAATTTTATATATCGCTTATTTATGAACGTATACTGACGAAACTTGGTATACGGCTTCATCTGGTTGTGGACCATTGATATTTGCTCAAAAAAACAATCTTTTACCAAAGGCTCCCGTAGCAGCAAACCTACGTACTCAGCCCCATGTTATTCTTATGGAGAATAAGTAACATGTTATCTCCCTTCATTATGAAAATAAATTAATGAAATTTGGTATGTGGCTTTACCTACATGAGTTAGTTATATTGATATTTGTATAAAACCCCATTTTTGTGTTCCTTGCTTCAGCAAACCTGCATACTCAGCCGCCATGTTATTCTTATGGAGAATAATTAAAATGTCATAAATCGTTTATTTATGAATGTGTATTGATGAAACTTGATATGTGGCTTTATGTGGTATTAAGATACATATATATGCATTGGAAATTCGCTGAGTGCGCAGGTTTGCTGTTACGGGGGTATTTATTTATTTACTGTTCAAATTCCATTCTTTCTCCTTTATTGCTTGAAAACGTTTGTATTATGCGTTTGAAAATTCGCTAAAAACTTCTTTTTCAACATTTATATCTATCTGTTTTAATGTGTTAGTATATTTATATACATATATATAAATTTGAACTAATAGAGTTTTTGGCATCTGGGGACCTCAAAACAAAAAGTTATCATGGTCTCGGGCTTAAGTCTTACCATGCCACCTACGGTAATAGCTTCTTCCCTATAGGGGCAATTCGCTAAAAAAGGCTCTTTTGTTTTTAACCTTTGTTCTCTCACTATAGGCTACATATTGTTTTAAAATACATGTTCCATAAACTATTAGAATATTAAGATATTTAAAATATAATTTCACTGATTCATAAATTTTAGATGTATAAGAAATATGTTTTAATTTGCAAGCTCACATGACCAATTCTAGTAGAACTTTATTAGGTAGCGAGTTTATGAATATTTGATTCGGAAATGTGTCAGCAACATGGTAACAATGTTGAGCTTTTTTGCCTAAGAGAATAATTTTGGTTGTTTTTTCACAGATTTCATTTCCTCTCCACTAACTTTTAGGAGAGAAATTGAGAAAATCTATTTTGAATGTGTTATTTTTGAATAAGAAATAATGAAGTGTATGTCTTGGCCTCTGTACAGTATTACAATTTAGGATAAAATTGTTTAAAAATAAGGAAGATGAAAGAAGGTTTGTATTTAAAAAAAGTCTAAATACAGAATGAAACTTAAATTATTGTTTCAGGTAGTCTTACATGGAGTTATTCCCTTGATCATTCCAATTTTGAAAAACATAAATCAAGACAGCATTCAAAGTCGAGCTTGTCGGCTGATTGGAAATTTAACCCAATCCTATAAGATTGCAGAGAAGTTTCATGAGCATCATGTTGCGCCAGTTTTAGTAAATGTTTTGCACACAAGTTCTTCTTTGAGCACCCAACAAATGGCAATAAGAGCTCTCAGGTGAGTGAATAGGGCGTGAACGTGCAGATTATAATTGCGTTTACAAAAGTGAAAAAAGTAATAAATAGCCTAGTACTCAGCCAATCTCAAATGTGTATGTATGTACTTCATTGTTACATGAACACATAATAACATTAGAAATAAGTACGCAGGTTTGCTGCCACAGAGAACCCAGAAAATAACATTTGTATGCAAATATCATTATAACACAACTATATGAAGCCACATTCCGAATTTCATCAATATCTATAATATTATAAAGAAGAGGTGGTTTCTCTCTGTCTGTCTGTCTGATGTTCCGGGTGAACGTAAAAACTACTGAACCAAATGGGCTGAAACTTTACACAAAGGTAGATCTTGAACCCAGGCAACACAGGCCTATTCACTTCCTTAAAATTGTGACGGCCCAAAATCCCTAGACTGTTAAAAGCCATTAATATGACACTGTAATTAAATAATTACAGTTTACCGTTCCTAATAATTGAATTCCTACCGTCACTAAAATCTATAATTAGAAAGAGGAACGGTACTTTTAGAATTATTCCCAATAATTAATTTATTATTCCTTTCTGAAGAGTTGGCTGGTATAAAAATATAAGACCTCCTTCTAGAAGACAGAATATTTTTGTCTCGAGCTAACTTCAATCCGACCACGCCTCGGAGCCGTCTAGGCCCCAAGAATGCGATAGCGTCAGCATTTCATCTCTCAACGGCTGCTTCAGAGTCCATTCTCAGTGCCTCTTAGTTTGAGTAATGACAACGTAAATCGTTTGGCTGCAGCACTGAGTGGG
Organism: Allygus modestus; assembly: GCA_963675035.1. Classification (NCBI taxonomy): domain Eukaryota; kingdom Metazoa; phylum Arthropoda; class Insecta; order Hemiptera; family Cicadellidae; genus Allygus; species Allygus modestus. The sequence goes on from OY776111.1 coordinate 322,204,517, forward strand.
TGAAGTGCTTCACGGTTCCCGTGACCTCACGCGTTGAGAACGGCTCTGATTGGTTGAAGGGGCTCGATCGTCGAGGAACCGAGCAGGATGCTCGCCTCAGTCGCCGTGTTGTTGATGATTAATTACAATGATTAATTACAATTAACTACAATCTGTGTGTGCATTCAAGATAATTATGATTTTATGTAGTAATGAAACATATGAGACAATTAACAAAATTGTTATTTATTTATAGTGGCAGTTAAAACTCATTGCTACTCACCTTACAAACGGTATTTACAACAAACTGACCTAAGTTTTATGCAAATCGGTCAAGTAGTGCCTGAAATGTGAGATGTTATGTGTTCGTGTGCCCGCAATCTTTGATGACGTCATAGCTGGAAAATGTACCGGTGGCCAATGTCCTCCCAAGTCCACTTACTAGGACACCTACTAAACATTCCTGAAGACAAATTCTCCCTACTCAAACATTCCCACAGGACCCTAGTCCAGGGGCGGAATTCACCGACGCTCCTACAAGCTTCCTTACCTTTAACCTCCCTTGATCCGGTCTCCAACCTTCCTTCAACCTTCCTCCAACCACCCTCCAACCATCCTCAAATGAAAATCCTGAATTCACAGATGTTCCTTAAAGATCAATCCATCGTAAGTGCTGGAATCCAAACAAAGCAAAATTAATGTACTCCTATTTTCGTTTCCTGATGAATTGCAATAATACACTCGTTAAGATAACTTTCAATGACAGTTATGGTAATAGCTAGTTTTATTTTAATTAAATACATATAAACTATGCGATTTCTATGAAAATTGGATATATCCGTCAGTAGCTATTTTCTAGTTTCTCATTTGTTAGTTAAACACAGTTGGCCATTATGTATGCGTATTAACACATTTGTTTATTATTTATTTACATATTGTACGTCAAAGTTTAAAGTGAAATGAATCAACTGAAATTGAGTTGCTAAAAACATGTTTAGGGAGAAAAAAGTAATTAAGTTCTTTGATTGCAAACATAAAAATGCCATTGTTAGTAAATAGTCAAAATCGTTTTTCCTGCACTCAAAAAAGTGCATATTTACAAATTTAAGAGGAGTTTAACCAATATCCTGGCATTACTTAAACAATGTTACATTTTTATTTTAAAACCCGTCTCAAACAAATATGAACATCCACTAATACATTTAATAAACCGTTGCTAGACTATATGATATCTTATAATATTACACGTGAAGCCTAAGCCTAAATGTACATCAGTGATGGTTTATATCTTCCAATATAGCTTAATTAGGCCTACGCCCTTCTTTCCTCATGTTACGCCTATATAAATACTGCTATCTCTAATGTAAAACATTTTGGGAAATCCCCCTTAAAAAAGCTATAGTTATGCTTTTTGTTTAACAACTTAGTTTTAGTGTTAAACCGGTAGAAACGTATACCAACTGAGCATCTATTTGCTGTCAACAACATAATCTATATAAGCTTTGTTTTGATTTAACAAATCAGCTGTAAAACCATTTTCTCCAACCATCTTCCAACCGGCCTTTAACCTCCCTTAAACGCTCCTTACACAGTTCCTTGAGGGAGGTTGAAGGAAGGTCGGAGGACGGATCAAGGAAGGTTAAAGGTAAGGAAGCTTGGAGGAGCGTTTGTGAATTCTGTCCCAGGTCCTGGACTATGAGATATTACTGTAATATTTATTTTAATGACCACTTGTAATTTTTAATACACATGTGACAAAAATAATATATTTCATTGTTTTTCCAGTTATTCAATTTTAATTTCCTGTAAAATTTACATTTTATTGCTTACAACGTTACTGGTGGGAGCCATTCAATTGAGCCTACAGTAAGGGAGATGCAGAACCCTTCCTTCGGCGTGCAGAGGACAGGTAGGGCGCACCCTTAAAGGTTGTTTTGTCATTTATAACCTTTTAAGTTAAATCTTTGAACAATTGTATTCTTGTTTTTAAAACTTTAAAAATGTTGGTTTTTAGGTCACTGTGGGAAGTACCTAAATACCGAATTGATATGCTTAAATCAGAAGCCATCAAGGCTGTGGCATCCCACCTTGCATCACAAGACAAGGATGTGAAATCAGCTGTTTTGAAAGCCTTGGTAACATTCACCAAAGGCTTGAAGTCTTTTGGGCTCGCTATTCAGGTGAGTTGGTGCTGCTGTTATGGCAAGCAGTCAGCAATATGTTGAAGTACTGTAACTTTTAAAAATATAAAATTAATGATTATTTGACCGACACAAACAAAAGTTAAAATAGTTAAATAACCCACAGTTTGTTATATTACCCCCAAAACAATTTGTGTACAGGAAAAGCATTTACATACTATTGTATGGCAAGCTAGGACTAGTTAGTTTTGTTTATAGAAAATTACCTATCCACTTTTTAAGGCCAATGGGGTGGAGTCCTAAGGTTGCAGGGGGGTCATATCCACAGTTGGGGCATCATTCAAGACATGCGGCTTTGTAAAACAAAACCAAAGAACCATCCCTCGTCCAAATTGGACGTCGGGAAGTGGTAGAAGAAGCCAGTTGGGCGGAGCCCTGAGGTCGGGGAAAAAATTATCCAAAGACTTTTAGTCCCTCAACAACGTGGTATGGTACGGGAGCAGATTTAAAGAGCCATTTTCGAGCCATTTAGGAAAAGCCTTTTCTCCATAAGAATAACATGAAAGCTTTTGATGCCACTGGGGCGCAGCCCTGAGGTATGAGGGAAAAACAAAAAAATATGTACCGGTATCTAAAATATGTTGGTCCTCTACAACGTGGTATGGTCCTGAAGCAGCTATGAGGTGCTGTTTTCGAAATCGCCTGGGACACACACATACACACTACTACCTTATTATTATAGATACTTGCAGTATCTTATCCGGTCATTTCCTCAGTTCCCCTAATTAATTACCTACAACATCGGGCACATTTTCACCGATGCTTGAGACGATATGAATCTTTGCAGATAGAATGTTTCTTGGTATAAAATAACAGGATAAATAAACTACTAATAAAAAGGTTTTTAATACCTGGTTGACGAGTGATTTATAATAATACAATTTATCAGATTACGATTCATTTGGGAAGAAGATCCCTTCTTCAGATCTTCAGAATATCGATCTTCACTCATATCAAGGTCGTCAAAACACTGAAAAACGCACATTGAAGACATAATATAGCAAACAACTTTAATTAAACACCACTAGACCACCAAAGATGACACAAATGTCAATGATTTATGACATACTACTAACGACGATCTACCAGAATCCGAAGTGACTGTAAATGAGGAAGACCCAGCTGAAATTAAATCGTCTCATCTATCAGAATCTACATCCCATCCTTGTGATCTGAATAGTGCCTCTCCTGACCACTCAAGATGGCTGTCCTATAAACGCTCCCATCGTGCGCACAGACCACCTAATTACCTCAAAGATTATGTAACTTGCAAACAAAGCGGGGAGGAGTGTCATAAATTTTACCTTTAAGGGTGTTTGGCCGCTAGGCTAGTCTGGCGGTGAGGAGCAGTAGTTCTAAAAGTTGCCACCGTGCGCCGCTAGGAAGACAACTCGGGCAGTGCTGTGAGTGTGTGTGATCTGGCTGGGGGGAGAGAGGAGCGCATTCTCCTCGTTTCTCCCCCTCCCCCCACGCAGCACTGTCCAGCACTGAAGCACATGCGTCTACTCGTTCTTCTTCAGTCCGGGGCGCACGGCTCGGCCCTTGGCTCTACTGGTTGAGTAGGGTTGGGTTGCTTACTATTTTCCACTGATGTGCCTTTCAATGTCGCCGACAACTAATCTTAAATTTATTTTTATTTTGAGCGTTCACTTTATAGTTTTGATGAGTACATTTCTTGTAGCCTATACAGATTTATCATTAAAAATCTTTGACACAGTTGTGAGCACATTTAAATACAGTGGAACTCGGATAATTTGAATCTCAAGGGAGCGCGGTAATAAAATTCGAACAATCCAAAAAACTGAATTTATATACCGTAAACCAGGCTAAACCCGGACACTTTTTTACGTTTTTTAGGTTAAAGTACCAGTCAAACATCGATGTCACCAATAAAAACCATACCATTGTAAAGTGTGTGTATCATTTACTATATCCCTGTACCTTTCTATGTGTTAGATGTTAGTATTAAATAAATAAAAAATAAATAAAAGTGTCCGGTTTAACCTCCACAAACGGTTTAATCCCGGACACTGACCTAAATATCATTATAACGCCTCAACTAACCTCCGTTGTCCGTAATAGGACAACGTTTTGAGGTCTGCAGATGCCTTTGCATCAGTCAAAGGCTTAAAAACGAAATAACAAACAAATTTGTATGGGTTGGGATGAATAAAGAATATTCTTACGTTACGTTTTCAGCTGTTTCTTCTTTTCAACTGAAATAAAACTTAACAGAAAACAGCAAGGGGAAAAGGTGTTTAAAAATGAAGATTCAAACAAAGAATAACACAACTTATATATATATATATATATATATATATTGGTACCTATTACAAAGGTAGGTAACTAATGTTATGGTAAACAGGTAGGTAACAAACAAATTTGTATGGGTTGGGATGAATAAAGAATATTCTTACGTTACGTTTTCAGCTGTTTCTTCTTTTCAACTGAAATAAAACTTAACAGAAAACAGCAAGGGGAAAAGGTGTTTAAAAATGAAGATTCAAACAAAGAATAACACAACTTATATATATATATATATATATATATATATATATATATATATATATATATATATATATATATATATATATATTGGTACCTATTACAAAGGTAGGTAACTAATGTTATGGTAAACAGGTAGGTAACTATTGTTACAGGAAGGTAGGTTTAAACAAACAGTTGGCTTAAGAAATGGAATATCCCGCAAATTTGTTGCTGAAGGAAAATGAAACAAGACGATCATTCCTGTAATTGAATTTCGGCGGTTCCAGCCTCCGTTCAATTTGGTCGTAGTCGATTGTGCAACGGTCTTCAGGATTCGGCCACTTGAACTGACAGTTCCCAATGTTTCGGGCACATCTTACTGACAAGTACACGTCTTTTTCCTCCACGACACCAACGTAAAAACGCACAGACCTTTTCCCCGGAAACTTTAAGAGGAGATAGTCCCCGATCTCCGGATCTTTGAAGACGAGATGCTCGTCGTCTTCAAGTGGTTCCAGTTCTGCTGCCAATTCATCTGAAGAATCGTTAAGGTAGAAGTTGTCTGGCTCGTCAGGATCTGAGCTCAGCTCAGCTTCCTCTGCTGTCCTCTTCTTTTCTCGCTTACCGGCGCTTTTATTTGTTATGCCGCTTGTTGATGGCCCGTCACCTGACGGCACCGGTACTTCTCCAGTTCTTGAGGTTCCTGCACCAGGATTCTTCGGTACCGGTAGATCACTCTGAGAAATACTGGTCCCAGGGGAAACATTAATTTTCTTCTTCCTCGGAGCTTTTGCCGATGGAGAGTCATAACGCAGTTGTGACAGCATTTCAATTACTGTCTCACCAACAAGCTGTCGAGCTCTTTTCGTTGGCGATTCCGTTACCGGCGATTCTGTTGACGGGAGTTTTTTTATGACCTGTTCAGGGTCAAGCGGATGGATTCCACAGGTCCTAAATCCACTTTGCAGATTTTTGGCGGCATTTGCACTGATCTCCTCACAAAGTTGTTTCAAAAGTGAGGGGAAATGGTTTTTCGGGAGGGTTTGTAACCTCCTATCAGCCCCCATTTTCCAGTCAAGCAGAATCTTCCTCCAGGCCTGCTTAAGAGGACGGAAAAAAGCCACATCCAACGGTTGCAGAAGGTGTGTGGCATTTGGGGGGAGGCATACAAAACGAATGTCGTTTTGTTGACAAAGTGTTATAACTTCCGTTGAAAAGTGTGTCGACAAATTGTCGCCGATCATTACTTTCGACCCTTCCTTTGTTTTTGACCAGGGCAAAACAATGGTTTTGAACCAATCCCTGAATGTTTCCTCGTCAATCCAGCCACTTTTTGAGCGATTGTACCTCGCTCCATCAGGGCCTCCAGTTACCCAAGTGTCCCACAAACGCTCTGCCTTGTAGCACACATACGGAGGAAGAACTTCTCCCCCAGCACTACCAGCAAACATGATGGAAATGGCAGTTTTGGATGAGTTGAGCACTCGTTCAGGATACTTTGTTCCTCTCTTAAAAATACATTTTTTAGATCCCGGGTCATCAGACAGGTTTGTTTCATCATAGTTGATGATGTTCTCTTTAGGTATTTTGTCCAGCGAAACTTTTAGGTTTTCAAAATATAAAGTAACGCACACTGCATCAATCTGAAAACAAAATCACTTTGTTACAATTTCGTAAAACAACTACCGTTATGCCCTGCTCTGAAAAGAAATATACTTACCATAGGGAGGTAACATAGAATGAACAATTAATTCTAGGCTATGCAGGTAGTTTATATAGTATACGGTATAAGAATTTACAGGTGGGTACCTATCAGGTAGGTGAAATAATAATTTAGGCTGTGAAATTACCTATCTTTAGATTTTAATTAAGGTAAGCTACAGAATAATGGTAGGTACTAGGTAGTTAAAAGCAAAAGCAAACATACCGGTAACTGAACTTTATTAAGATTTTTCTCTTACCTTGGCTCGACGAGCTGTAATATTTCGGCACATCCTCAAACGAAGAGCAGTGTTCCTCCTCAAAAACCCATCAACCCAATCTTCTCCTGGAAGATTGTTTTTGAATATAGGGACATTTCTCCCGGTTTTTTCAAGGTAGCACTTTACCAGTAGCCTAAGTTCCAAACGTGTAAAAGGAAACCCCCAAGAAGCCACTTGCTCCACATGAGCAGCTATCACATTTTCTTCTTGCGTGGTGAAAACTTTCGGCTTTCCTCGGGGTACAGCACAGTACCTTCCGCTTACATGATCCCCTAAAGTTGATTTCGGTACACCATACTTAATCGCAGCTGCCCTTACACTCAACTTCCCTTCCTTTACGTCTTTTACTGCCTGTTCAAGAACTTCGGCCCTATCGCCCATTATGACGAACTCACAATAATTCTGAATCAACTTCACAATCAATTATAATTAACTTCACAAACAATTTTATCAGTGGTTAACACGGCTAACAACACAATGACAGTTGACAGTTAAGGGCAGATACGGCGGGAAATAGGTACGGTATTTTATGTCATTAAGGGCAGGCGCTAGTAGCAGCAGCCGGCCCAATAGAGACACATCGACGAATTATTAGTAAAGTGTCCGGGTTTGTGCTGGAATACTTAAATGTGATATATTTTTTTACATATATGTTGTATATAACTTTAAATAGCATGGCATTATGCGCTCTTAAATTACGAATAAAAATATGCATTCACGATGAAAATCGGACAAACTTGACAAAAATTACATGTCTTAGTTAGACATACATTTTTTTTTGTTGAAAAATCGTAAGTTGGTATACCTGCAAAATAAAACAAAATACCGATCCTACGCAGTTCTAACCTATACAGCTGTGTAGAGCGTCTTCTGCTGTATACGTATTGATAACGATCGACTTAATAACTTTTCAGGTTAGTTTATAATTATTTATGTTTAAAAACATGTACACCGTGTCCGGGAATAGCCCCCCTGTCCGGGATTAGCCTGTTTTACGGTATAGAGGTTCGAATTATCTAGGCCTAAATAAGCCAGAATAGCTTTACTGTATTAAAAACAAATAACATTATTTATTATATAACCATTACAGTAGAACTCCGGTTATCCGAATTAATTGGGGATCGGGCCGATTCGGATATGCAGAAATTCGGATAATCAGGTATACCTCGGGAATTAAGCAAAAAACATCACCATATATTAAAGAACGGTGAAAGAACAGTAGCGACTGATGATGAGCAGGGTGGAAAGGGGGTATGACTCATTGTTCTCTGCGAAAATATCGCGCTGGAAGGTAACAGCGCGGGCTTTTATTTTAGCGCTCACGAAGCCTCAGTCTCATTTGGTTTAAAAGGGATCGGTGATTCCGGCAACCGCGGAGCACGAAGCACGCAGCGTAACAGGCTTAATCGCGTCGCTAGGAAAACGCAGCTTAACGGAACGGCGCATTATCGCAACACGCGCTCCCGCGTATTTCTATTATTTCACTCAAAATCTATTCGGATAATTGGAGATTCGGATAATTGGGGTTCGGATAGTTGGATTTCTACTGTAATTATAAATATAAATGGGTTTTAATTTTAAGAATTAAAATTTAACAAATATATTTACTCATAGTACATTTATCTTATTAATTTCTTAAAATACTGTATTAAATAAATGTGCAGGGTGTCCCCGCACTATTCCATAACAATTTTTCCATAAATATACAGTTGTGGGATACTTTACTCCAATCACCAACATACTTAACCTTTGTTAGATGTAAGTTTTCGCTGTTGTTGGAATTTAGTATCCGTTTGTTATTAAAGCTAAAAAAGAATTTGTTACTTACTGTTACAAAGTAAAATTCAGGCGCGATCAAGGGCGGATCCAAGGAGTCACATTGGGTGGGGGGAAATGCCCGGGTTTTTTTTGGGAGGGGGTGTATAGAATACCCCTCAGGGGTAGGGGGTCCGGGAGTCCTCCCCCAGAAATTTGATAAAAATTCCATATCAATAATAATTTGATCGGCCGTAAAGAATAGCCGAACGCGTTTTATTGACCAACATGTGTGTTGTCGGCCTAAAAAGACAACTGTTTTGAATCATGGGCAAAAATAAGCAATTTGACCGGTTTTTTTTTTTATAAAAAATTGCAATTTGACCGCAATTTATGGTCGCCGTAACTTTTAAACCGAAAACGACAAGTAGGCCTAAACGTAGTTTATCGGCCAAGGAAAACCGCAATAGTTTATACCCAAACCGTAATTTAAAGGCAGCCACAAACTACCGGACCTTTGCTCGAACAAGACGCAGGACCGAGCAGGGAACAGGGCACGAAGGTAGCTAAATTAACTCCGAACTTCTTCTCGATCAAGACCCCGAACAAGACATCGGATCGGACAGATTGAGCGCGAAAACCACGGAGCGGGGTAAAAACGGTGGGGACGACTTTTAATTGCCGTTGTGTAAGTCGGCAGTGTACTTGTCCGTAGATTTCACCCACTTCACGCATGTCACCCATCTCCCCACGATTTCACCCACTTCTCTCCAAGCGTCATTCCTCTTCACTTTGTGGTAGTGAAGGATGGGACAAGTCCCACAAAACTGGCCGACTGTTGTACTCGGAAATAAACATCAGTGTTTTCCTCAAACCACTCCATCTTGCAGACTACTTTATATAAACTAGTGAACTGGAAACTAAAATGGCAACAGTCAAGACCAGCTGTATTATGTGCTCGCTGGTCAAGACCGCAACCCTCACCGTCGTCGTATCGCTAGCGCTCGGAGCAGCGTATGGAGGTACCACACACTACCGAACACCGAACGAGAACCCGAACAAGACATCGGACCGATCTTTCATTGATCTTTCCTCAAAAAACCGCCTCGAGGAGCGCTCGGTCTGATGTCTGGTTCGGGGGCCCCACTAACTACCGGATTTTCTCCCTTCGACCCCAAATCCTGCTTGGTCCGATGTTTTGTTCGGGAAAAAGTCCGGTAGTGTGTGGCCGTCTTAAAGGCTAACACGCCAGCGGAATAAATCAAAGTATGTAATCCTCGAAATCGAAGATTTTACCAAAACTAAGATCAAAACACATTTTATCGGCCTAAAATAGCAATATCTTCTCATTTTGCCATCTAAGACGTCAATCGAGCCGCATTTTAGCCTGAAAATGGTCAAACTGGGTTTTTAGAGAAATTTACTGACCGGGCGAGTGTAGTTATCAGCCAAAATTGGTAATTTTTTCGATCATTTTACAGCATATTACCATTGACTATATACATGAGTCAAAAATACGACAACAGTTTTTGTTATCGGCCAAAAATTGAGTACAAGCCGTATTTTATGCCGGAAATGTACTTAATCGCTCAAAAACGGCAATCGGACCGCATTTTCTCGGTAATGTATAAAGCCGGGTCTTTTTTTAAATACCAAAAACGACGTCCGAAACGCATTTTAGGCCGTGTTTTATCGGTAAAAACATAAATTTTGCCGCAACATGGTGTTCAAAACACCAAAACGACTGAATTTGTTTGGTATAGTAGACCGCGTTTTATTGTCCTGAAGCGGCAAGCGAACCGCATATTATCCACGGAAATGCAATTGTTTGTTGAGGCAAAACAAAATAGGCCATTTCACAGCATTATATTTCCCGAAAATAATCGTTACTCGCATTCTAAAGTCCAAAATCGACGGCCACAGTGTGGTGTTTATTAATCAAAAATGATGACAGAGCCTCAATATATGCCAAAATTCACAATCTAACCGTGATTAATCATAACAATTGGCAATCGGGGATCCAATCGGACCACATTTTCCCAGCAAAAATGAAGCCGGATCCCGTTTTATAGGCCCGAACGACTACCGGAACGTATATTTTACGCATACAATCGGCGATTCGACCCCGTTCTATCACCAATAAGTGCCTATTTTTACTATTTACTGATTTAAAAACATATATACACAAATCAAAAATATACAATGCTTGGAAAATAAATGGATTTTATGGTTCTCTTTATTTATTTATAAAAAATATTAAAAAGTTATCAGTAAGGCTTCAGGAAATTAATTAAATTGAATTTAAAATTGAATTAAATCGTAAATTTTCACTTTCCTACCACTTAGTTAAATACATCTTCAGAAGAAGCTGGATCTTCAGTTACATGACAGGTAGAATTAAATTGAATTTAAAATTGAATTAAATCGTAAACTTTCACTTTCCTACCACTTAGTTAAATACATCTTCAGAAGAAGCTGGATCTTCAGTTACATGACAGGTAGGCCCTAGCCTATAACTTGTTTCACACAACAATGTTTTACCCGCAATTGCTTTTCTATTTATTGTATGCCTGTATTTCTTACAAGGCATTAATTGCTACGGTTGCAGTAATACAATAATAGTGTACTCTGAAAACTGAAAAACGGTGACACACGGTACTCGTGTTGAGCGAGTGGCGGGATTCGTGGAGGGTGTGGCTGAAGAGAGTGTAGGGGGCGGCGCGACCTTGGACTACGCGCTCGTGCGTGGGGTGCGCGTGTGGTGGCGCTGTGCGTGTGAGTTTGTGTTAGTGAGGCGTAGTGCGGCTGGCCCACTTTGCCCCGAAAGGCAATTCCAAGAACCAAAGGAGGAGGTCACAGACCAAACGAAAATAGATACAAACTTCAAACTAATTTTAATATGTATATCATACTGACCTGCACAACTACATCTATTATTTATGCCACAAAATTGTATAAATATATTTTTAAAAGTTTTTAAAGTAAAACATATATTTCTGATTTTTATTTTCTCCCCTTATACATAGTATATGGAGAAAGTATTGTTTTCTTCAAAATTTTAGAATTTGAGTTGTTAGTGGAAATATTCATTTTGGTGCTCCCTGAACCCAAAAAAGTGATTTTTACGTGATGTCTGTGTGTCTGTCTGTCTGTCTATCTGTCTGTGTGTCTGTCTGTCTGTCTGTCTGTATGGATGTGTACAGAGCTAGAGCCCTAACCAATGGTCCGATTTTTATGAAATTTAGTATGTAGGTACTAATCCACGATATCTCCAGGCGTTTTTTTTTCATTTTTTGGAATTTTAGCGAATTTCCTCTATAGGGAAGAAGCTATTACCGTAGGTCTCATGGTAAGACTTAAGCCCGAGACCATGATAACTTGTTGTTTTGAGGTCCCCAGATGCCAAAAACACTATTCGTTCAAATTTATATATATGTATATATATATATATATATATATACCTATGTAAACTTCACATTTGCTTTTACCAATCTGTTCAGTTCCACAAAACAATCATTTTGGTGTTTAAATTGTGATTCTACGCCCAACCGTTGCTGAGATATTCAAAGTGCTAAACACAGTACGTTGTCCAATGTTATCCTTATGGAGAATAAATAAAATTTGATATCTCGATTATTTATGAATGTATGTTGATGAAACTTGGTATGTGGCTTCACGTAGTACTGGTATATTGATATTTGCACAAAAAATTGATTTTTTGTTGATTATTCCCGTAGCAGCAAACCTGCGTACTCAGCCCCCATGTTATTCTTATGGAGAATATGTAAAATGTAATGACTCCCTTAATTATGAACATAAATTAATAAAAATTGGTATGAAGCTTCACTTGGTTGAGTTATATTGATAATTATATAAAAACCCATTTTTCTGTTCCTTGTTGCAGCAAACCTCCTTTCTCAGCCCCCATGTTATTCTTATGGAGAATAACTAGAATGTTATATATCGCTTATTTATGATTGAATACCGATGAAACTTAGTATGTGGCTTCGCCTAGTTAAATTCTATTTATATTTGCATAAAAACTAATTGTTTCTGTTCCTTGTTTCAGCAAACCTACATACTCATTACCAATGTTATTCTTATGGATAATAATTAAAATCGCTTATATGTGAATGTATTTTTATGAAACTTGGTTTGTGGCTTTATGTGGTATTAAGACATATATTATGCATTGGAAATTCGCTGAGTCCGCAGGTTTGCTGCGACGGGGGTATTTGATTTTTAAGGGTACTTATCCCCCAAAAACCGCCAAAAAACATGAAAAATCAATATTTCTCAAAAACGGCTCTAACGATTTTGATTAAATTTTAGTCGTTTGTAGAACTTTAGTTTTCCAACAAAATGACACCACCCGCATTTCTGTAAAATTTCGGGTTCAGAAATTACAGGACTTAAAACATCAAATATTCAGTTTTTTGGATTTTTTATAAACAAAAACATAAATATAAAAAATATTACTATTCACCATTAAAAAGAGCTCAGAAAACTGAATAATTTAGTATTTTGAATTACTATTCTACGATTACTGGTTGCGGAGAAAATTGTAATTTTCATTTAGCGGTAAACGCAGTACGTTGTCCATTGTTATTCTTATGGGGAATACAAAAAATAGTATTTCTCTCTTATTTATTGATCAGATTTGTTCAAACTTGATATGCTTGTCAAGTTAGCATTGACGAACAGAGGAAATTCGAAATATGTTGCCCCTTAATAACCCTGAGGGGGGGAACAGGGGGCATTTCCCCTCTTAAAACCACGTGTATAGCAAATCAGTTTTTTGCATTTTTCACCCTAAAATTTTTGAACAACTTAATTTTGGTTTTGACCATGTTATAGAGCTTAAAAAACAAATAATATAGTATTTTGAATTATTAACCTAGGTTAAGTGGTTGCAGAGAAAATCCAAAAAACCTACTCATAAAATCTCCCATGTTAATCTTATGGGAAAAAGGTTTTTGGCTTTTCCTCAGTTTATTTTAATGTAAACTTCACATTCGCTTTTACCAATCTGTTCAGTTCCACAAAACGATCATTTTGGTGTTTAAATTGTGATTCTACGCCCAACCGTTGCTGAGATATTCAAAGTGCTAAACACAGTACGCTGTCCAATGTTATCCTTATGGAGAACAAATAAAATTTGATATCTCGATTATTTATGAATGTATGTTGATAAAACTTGGTATGTGGCTTCACGTAGTACTGGTATATTGATATTTGCACAAAAAATTGATTTTTGTTGATTATTCCCGTAGCAGCAAACCTGCATACACAGCCCCCATGTTATTCTTATGGAGAATAAGTAAAATGTAATGACTCCCATAATTATGAACATAAATTAATAAAACTTGGTATGTAGCTTCACTTGGTTGAGTTAGATTGATAATTGCATAAAAACCCATTTTTTTTGTTCCTTGTTGCAGCAAACCTGCTTTCTCAGCCCCCATGTTATTCTTATGGAGAATAACTAAAATGTTATATGGCGCTTATTTATGATTGAATATTGATGAAACTTGGTATGTGGCTTCGCCTAGTTAAATTATATTTATATTTGCATAAAAACCAATTGTTTATGTTCCTTGTCTCAGCAATCCTACGTACTCATTACCAATGTTATTCTTATGGATAATAATTAAAATCACTTATATGTGAATATATTTTTATGAAACTTGGTATGCGGCTTTATGTGGTATTAAGACAAATATTATGCATTGGAAATTCGCTGAGTACGCAGGTTTGCTGCGACGGGGGTATTTCTTATCTTATATACTAATACGATAAGCCAATTTTTGTTAAGAGAACTCCTCTGTTATTTTTTAACCGATTTTAACGATTGAGGTGCCAAAATATTCGTCCTGATTTGTAGTTGTGCATAAACGTTTTCATTTTTCGATATTTTTAATCTGAAGGGCACGGGCCGCCCTCAAAGTTTGTTTTTCGCCCATAAGATTAACATGGGGAATAATTTTATTTGGATTGCAGCTGTTAATACATTATTGACAGATTATTAGGAATACCAGATGTTACGGGTAATTTGTCTATCTATATAAATAAAATAAGTTTATTTTCTACATCGCTTTGAGCAGTGAAATGTTGTGTGCAGCGGAGATATTTAAATTTGTGTTAAAATTTAGTCAGCTAACTATCTGTTGTCACAGAACAGAGAGAACATGTTTGCTTTACTACTGTACTATACTAAACCGTACAAAATAACGACACGACAATGAAACATTATGGAAAACATAATCCCTTGCAACATGGTAGGGGCCTAAACTCAGTTTATCTAGGTAGTCATTATGATTATAATATTAAGTATTGTATGAATTGTTAAGCCCACCTTCAATAAGTACAACAAACTAAAGGAATTATTGAGCAGATATTTGGAAGAAGATGGGTCCATCCCAAAAAAAAGGTTATGGGCTTATTCCCGCTCCAATGAAGCTCGGCCTTAATGACCTTCAACATTTCCATGTTAAACATATACTACTAGACCGATTGAGCAAAGATTTGGTAGAAAGACAGCAGGCAATACAATATAATCAGAAACAGGTCTTTTAGTCAGAAATAGACTTATCTGCTCCGTCGGCGTTTAAATTTTTAATTTAATCATCACTGACTTTAGTAGTTAAATGGTCCGATTGCGCATACATTTGTTAGGATAGTTATACATCAGAATAAAACCTTTGCCTACTCCTGCTCCAAAAATATTTTATTTTAGTGGTCTCCAAATGTTGGAACTATCAGGTTGATGGGTTAATAAATGTGTGTTCTAATCAGGCCTCATCCATGGAAAAATTTAGTCTTGTATAGAAAATTATTCGAAAAACTAACATTCGGGTTATGGTTAAGATTTGTAAATAAAAACAAAAGAATAGTAACAGCTGTTCAGAAGCAACCATTGAATTCTAAATCAAACACTTAATTGGTAAAGTATCATGTGATTTTTCTGAGAATAGTGATTAGAACCAATGTAACTTTAAATGTACATGATTAGGTTATGTCTAAATTGCAAGAGTCATTAAAACTAAAGATTAAAGCGGATAAAGCGGATATGTCCAAAATGAAAAGAAACAAAAACAAAGCAAATATGGAGAGGAACCGTGAATATAAGTACTCTAGGAATTTGTAACAAACTGACTGGCTTTTCGAGCAAAGTTCAGTTTCCCAGGTGCTTCAACACAATTGTAACTTCTCACAAATAATATTGTACTGTGATCGCGAGTGAAGCCGCGATTGGCAACTAGTTTTATATTGATCATCTGATCAGCTTTTGGTTCACTAGATTCTAATTAATATTAACTACAGAGTATGTCATGAAGGTTTTGATGTAAAATAAAACCTATTTGGAGGTGTTTTAGGTTATTTCACATCATTTCCAAGAGTGTCAATAAAATCCATTTCAAACTGTTCCAAAAAAATACGTAGTTGCCATCTGACATTTTTTTAAAACAATTAAACTTAATCAAGAGTGAGAAAAACAAAATTAGTATTATCTACATATTTTAAAAAAATCCTGATTTTTGTTTTCACACTTCCTGAAGTTAATACTTAACTGATTTCGATGATTCTTTTTTTATTTAAAAGATAATTTCACGTTGTTCTAAGTCACTGCCGAGCCAGAATTTCAATTTAGGCCCCAGGGCTCTGCCCCACGGGACTTCCCATGTTATTCATATGGAGGAGAGTTTTATTTGGTTTATGTCACATGTGTTTTTTCTTGATTCAATAAACAGCTGTTAAAAGGATTATATCCGCAAAGGGAGCAGCTTGTTAGTGAATTTCCTTTGGAAAGTGAACTATTAGCATGACCCGCTCGGTGAAACTTAAGCCCGGGACCACCATAGAAGTTCCTAAAGTGACCCCCTGAACACGTTTTGGGGGGTCGTTCAAAATTTTATATATATATACATATATATAGACATATATATATATATATATATATATATATATATATATGTGTTTGCACTTTAGCGGTCACAATTTTTGTCCGATTTACTTCAAATTTGGTAGGGACGTTCCTTTCTGTAATCAGTTGGACAAGTTCGTTGGGCAAAACAATCGGAAAACTCTAAACCCCTTTTTTGGGGGATTAATCTTTCAAATTTCGAGTTTTTGGGCCCAAAAATGGTCTTTAAAGCCCTAGATGTAAAATAAATGCATGTAAAAAGATGGAATTAGAGAGGCGAAAGTTTTAAGCCCTCTCTCGTCATTCTAGCATAAATATTTACCGAGTTATTAAAGAAAATGTGTGTAGACTAAACACAGTACGTTGTCTTATGGGGGTTTTTCACGAGAAAAGCCTGTTATTCCTTTGTTAGAGTACTTTTATCATCCCCAGCAACCTCACGCCTACTTTCAAGCCTGCCTGGACCTTCTCCTAACCTTATATTGGGCAAAATTGTATTCCCAGCTTTGCAAGTAAATGAAACCAGGAGTATCAGAACAGCCAAAAAATCAATGTTTTCAGATTTCAATAAAAATTGGACAAATGTATGTTTTTACACTGATTTTGAGTTTTAAAAGTTTTTATTTGGAAATTCACTTCCCTCACGTCAGCGTGCTGCGTGCGAACTCGTTATATTTTTAAACTCAACTATTAGCAAACTGCAGCCATCTTTGTTATTGGATGCATTATACTTAGATTTGCGGATACTTAGATAAAATATTTTTCTCTGGGGATAAGATATTTGGAGTAAAAACCATTGTTTTCTGTAGCTTATTTTTTACCTTTTAGTTCTGTCCATAAATGCCCTGCACTTCCTGAATATAATTCAGTAGGTACTTAAAATACTGAATTGATATTTTCATTTCAGTTCAAATGGTGTGGTCAATTTTAAAACATTTTTTAAATAATGAGCTTGTTAAAAAAATGTTGATTTTAACTTTTATAGAAACACACTGATACTTAAGTTTGTGTTTCGTCAAAGTCAGATTGAGAATGTGAACTATTGAATCTTAACCAGCCAAATCTGTTATTAAAATACCCCATAGCAGCAAACCTGCATACTCAGCGAATTTCCAATGCATATTAATTTATCTTAATACCATATAAAGCCACATACCAAGTTTCATCAATATACATTCATAAATAAATGATTTATGACATTTTAATTATTCTCAATAAGAATAACATGGCGGCTGAGTATGCAGGTTTGCTGAAATAAGGAACACTAAAAATGGGCTTTTATACAAATATCAATATAACTCAACTAGGTAAAGCCACATACCAAGTTCTATTAATTTATGTTCATAATTAAAGGAGTTAACACGTTAATTATTCTCTATAAGAATAACATGGGGCTGAGTATGCAGGTTTGCTGCTACGGGAACTATCGGGCAAAAAATGGGTTTTTGTGCAAATATCAATACACCATAATGAAATGAAGCAATATACCAAGTTTCGTCAGGATAATTTGATAAATAAGCGAGATATACAATTTTTCTTATCCTCCATAAGAATAACATTGGACAACGTACTGTGTTTAGCACTTTCAATATCTCAGTAACCAATTGACGTAGAGCAATGACTAAAACATCAAATTGTGCGTCTTTTTAAGCTGATTCCAATGGGAAAAAATAAAATTTACTTTTTCAAAAAATGTATGTAAAAAACTCAAAAAACCCATTTTTGGGGTACAAAACCCCCCCCAAAATACCTGTTCAGATAGGTCGATCCGTCTGGTTTTCGAACTTAAAGTCATAAATGCTGCTTTACACGTTTGTACCAAATTTAATCAAAATCGGACCTTTTTATGAGAGTTATCGCACCCACGGACACTTATATATATATATATATATACAGTTTCGAACGAATGGTGTTTTTGGGGTCTGGGGACCTCAAAATGAAAAGTTATCATGGTCCCGGGCCTAGGTCTTACCATGCCGACTACGGTAATAGCTTCTTCCCTATAGGGGAAATTCGCTAAAAGAACCGTCTAAATAAATAAAAAAACTTTGTTTAGAAAACAATTTGTAATTATGTCATGTTATGGCCTCAACTTACTTCAGTCAGCAAAAGAAGAACTTTAATGTTTTATTATTCTTAAAAATGTACCATCACATTCTTTCTTCACAAAATCATTTTGTAATATTATTTCTATTTCCCTGTCAGAAAAACATTTTCCAGCGTTGTATAATCAGTGTCTGATGGCAGGTGCAAGGCGGGAGGCAAGATTTCCGTTTCCTAGTGGAGGGGGTGGGCGAGGTCCAGGCCAACCTGTGCCTTTACAACTTGTGCTCTGTCGACATGGCACGACTGCAGCTGGTCAAGGATGGTCTCGTGGAGGCGGTGGTCACCAAGCTCACATCCACCATTGAACACTGTAAGTCTGTTGTTAAGTTATGGAAACAAATATTTGACCCTCTATTTTTTTTTAAATCTACAGGGGTGGCTGGCTCTTTACGTTTCTATTGATGATACTGCGCTTGAATGTATTGCAGCATGTGCTATTCATTCTTTAAAGAAAATCTATCGATTTTGATTTCCTCTACAGATTTTTTTACTACAAAACTGTCCCGAAATTGCAATTGTGTGCTTGAAATAATTTACTCGTGGAAGAATTTACCTTGTCATAACCAAGGAACTTAGTTGAAATTAGATTCTATTGCAATTATTTATGTATAATGTAATTGTATATGTGCTGCTAAATGTAAATTTACTAATGCTGCTCTCATTGCCAGCCAATGCTCCATGGTGTCCTTTTTGCCTTTCTTAGATGATCCTTTCTTGGCATGGTAGTGGTCAGTGGTAAGAAATCATTCCCTTCTCCCCCCCCCCTCTGGTGCATACATCGTCTGATAACTGAGATTCCTACAATAAGTTTGCTCGCCTTATTTTGAAAACTTACTTGTGTACTTGAAACAAACGTTACATTTTAATAAAACTAGAAAAGATATATATAGAAAAATTTTAAATACGGTACCGTACCTTATAAAATAAAGTACTATTCTTCAGTACCATTAAATATTTCATACCTTCCTCCATAATATTACATTGTGAATTTGCTTAAGTTTTCAGGCTTAATTTTTGGTTAAATTTTCTATGACTGATTTTCTATATTATTAGAAGAGGTTCTTGATTTTTGTTTAGCGACTCGAGGCCTCTATTAATTTTTTTGCATATTTAGTAACAGTTGAAAGCTCTTATCCTCAAGAAGTGCTTTTGGGGGGTTTAAAAATATACACCCTAGGGCTCCTCCCCTTAGACTTTTATATGTTATTTGGCCAAACAGCTGTTTATAATGGAAGTTTCAGAATATGCCTCCTAGATCCCCGTGCATAGAATGGGAGATCAACTAGTTATTATTAAACTGTTTTATTCTGCTTTGTTCTGCGCCCATAAAATGTTTGTAGGTTTCTCATTGCACTTTCCACTCTTTTTCCAGGGTTGGCCATGATATTCTGCTTGTTGTGTCAAGACTCCATTGGCAGAGCTCACGTCCGTAACTGTCCCGGTGGTCTAGAAATGCTCCTGCGACTCCTTCAGACGACAAAAAGCAAAATCATCCAGTCAAAGGCACTCAAAGCTCTCAATCATTATCTATATGATGACACCAGTTTGCACGTACGTATTTGTTAGTGAATTTCCTTTGGAAAGTGAACTATTAGCATGACCCGCACGGTGAAACTTAAGCCCGGGACCACCATAGAAGTTCCTAATGTGACCCCCTGAACACGTTTTGGGGGGTCGTTCATAATTATATATATATATATGTGTGTTTGCACTCTAGCGGTCACATTTTTTGTCCGATTTACTTCAAATTTGGAAGGGACATTCTTTTCTGTAATCAGTTGGACAAGTTCGTTGGGAAAAACAATCGGAAAACTCTAAACCCCTTTTTTGGGGATTAATCTTTAAAATTTTGAGTTTTTGGGCCCAAAAAGGGTCATAAATGCCCCGTATGTAAAATTTATGCATGTAAAAAGATGGGGAATTAGTGAGGCAAAAGTTTTAAGCCCTCTCTCGTCATTCTAGCATACATATTTACTGAGTTATTAAAGAAAATGTATCGACTAAACACAGTACGTTGTCTTATGGGGATTTTACACTAGAAAAGCCTGTTATTCCTTTGTTAGAGTACTTTTATCATCCCCAACAACCTCACGCCTACTTTCAAGCCTGTCTGGACCTTCTCCTAACATTATAATGCACAAAATTGTATTCCCAGCTTTGCAGGTAAATTAAACCAGGAGCATCAGAACAGCCAAAAAATCACTGTTTTCAGATTTCAATAAAAATTGGAATAAATGTATATTATTACATTGATTGGGAGTTTTAAAAGTTTTTATGTGGAAATTCACTTCCCTCACGTCAGCGTGCTACGTGCGAACCCGTTTGAATTGTAATACAGTTTTTATCTAGATGATATTTCAGCACTGTAGCCCAAACAAAATTAATGAGATTTGATGTCCTAAAACTTTTAACTATTAATCGAACGGATTATTTTTGTGAAAAACTCTTTCTTCACCTTAACCAGCTTTGACAGAAGGGGGCTCGATAGAAGGTTTTGGCTCGAATTAATAGGTTTGTGAGAATTATAATAAATAGAGTGAGAGGGGGAAGGGCTAATAGTTCAATTTGATTTGCATTATTTGGTAAACGGTTGGTTTTTAAATGTTTACTTGGTATTAGCGAATTTCCCGTATAGGGAAGAAGCTATTACCGTAGATGGTAAGACTTATGCCCGAGACAATGATAAATTTTTGTTTTGAGGTCCCCTGATGCCAAAAACACTATTCTTTCAAATATATATATATATATTTATAATATATTAATATATTTAATATATATATATATATATATATATATACGAGGGTCATCCAGAAAGTAAAGAACGTTTGCTTGCTGCGTCTAGCACAGCTCCCCCATCACCGCCATTGCGTGTGCGGCAGTTCACTCACCTCTCCACCAAAGTATGAGCCGAGTCTCGTTGCTGTGCGGTCACACGTCTTATTTCTACAGCGATTCAAAATGGCGGTGGCAATCGAAAATCCCGCCAAATATGGGATAAGCAGTTTTATTCGGTTTCTGAGTTAAAAAATGTCTAGACCATCAAATTTTTTAGAAAAACACCAAATAAAATTGGTGGTGAAAGTGCAAACAAGTCTTCATGTCGAGTTTTCAGGGGAAAAAATGGTGCCACAGGTTTAATGAAATAAAATCCATTATGCACGACGAGGATCGGAGTGGCAGGCCATTGCTAGCAAAAGACGATTTGAAAGAAAGACTTAAGGGAAGATTGGAGGAAAACAGCTGCTAAAATCTTAGCACATTACATCAATTTTAAGAGTTGTTTTTTTGCACTTTCATCATTAACTTTCTTTGGTGTTTTTCTAAAAATTTCTTCGGTATGGACATTTTTTTACTCAGAGACCGATTAACACTGCTTATCTTAGATTTGGCGAGATTTTCTATTGCCGCCGCCATTTTGAATCGCTGTAGAAATAAGACGTGTGACCGCACAGCAACGAGTCTCGGCTCATACTTTGGTGGAGAAGTGAGTGGACTGTCGCACACGCAATGGCGGTGATGGGGGAGCTGTGCTAGACGCAGCAAGCAAACGTTCTTTACTTTCTGGGTCGTGTGTGTGTGTGTGTCCGTTACCGCCATAACTTTTGAAAGAAACGCCCGATTTTGATGAAATTTGGCACAAAAGTGTAGAGTAGCATTTATGACTTTTAAGTTCGAAAACCAGATCGATCGGACTATGGGAAGGGGTTTTAAATTTCCCAGAAATAAGTTTTTTGTAAATTTTACTCCAAAATGTTAAAAACACCCAATTTTGGTTATAGCCATTTTATAGAGCTTAAAAAAACAAATAATTTAGAATTTTGAAACATTAACCCTTTTGAGTGCTAAGCTTCTGAAAGGAGTAGTTGAATCCGTGATGTTTTGTTGATTTTTTTAATATATTGAACAGTTAAAATTAATAAAACGTGCTTCCGCTGGACACACACAGTAAAGGATAGGTAAAAAGTAGCAAAACACCTGATAAGATGTGCTACTCACAAAGAATCCACCCATCCCGTCAGCTTGGACCCGAGCCGTCCACCGTTTACTTAGGGTCCGCCCTCCCCTTCAACTCTGCCACAGACAGGTGAACTCTCCATGAGTTGCACATAAAAACCACCGACTGTGACGGGATTCGAACCCTCGATCCTAGTGTTACCCCCGGCCGGGAAGGTAACGCCTTAGACCGCACAGCCACTGGTCAGGCTAGCAGCTGCAGTGGATCAGTTGGTATTATAGAGACTAGGTGCTGGACGAGGTAGTTCAATTCGTGTCTACCAGGTTTCACCACATGTCAGACTCAGACTGCAGACTGAGCGCCTAACGGTACAATCGCTTATGAAGCAGTAACAGTGTTTATTGATAACAGATTCAAAAGACGATATATCGGGCCATAGCACTGAAAGGGTTAACCTAGGTTAAGTGATCCAAAAAAGTGATCCAGAGAAAATCCAAAAAACGTGTCGCATGTTAATCTTAGGGAAAAAGGTTTTTAGATTTTTCCCAGATAATTTTGCTGAAAACTTCACATTTCTTTTTATCAATATGTTTATCTCAACAATACAAAAATTTTGGTGTTTTAATTGTTGTTCTACGTCCAACTGTTGCAGAGATATTCAAAGTGCTAAACACAATATGTTGTCCAATGTTATCCTTATGGAGAATAAATCAAATTTGATATCTCGATTATTTATGAATGTATATTGATGAAACTTGGTATGTGGCTTCAACTAGTTGTGGTATATTGATATTAGCACAAAAAAACAAGGGGTTTTTGTTGATAGTCCCCGTAGCAGCAAATCTGCATACTCGGCCCCCATGTTATTCATATGGAGAATAAGTAAAGTTGTATATCCTCGTTAATTATGAACCTAAATTAATAGAAATTGGTATGTAGCTTCACCTGGTTCAGTTATATTGATAATTGCAAAAAAATACATTAATTATCTTCCTCGTTGCAGCAAACCTGCGTCCTCAACCTTAATGTTATTCTTAAGGAGAATAAATAAAATGTTACCACTTGTTTATGAATTTATATATGCATTGGAAATTCGCTAAGAAAACAGGTTTGCTGTGGCGGGGAAATTTTTGTAATGATTACATTATTTATTGTGTGCTATAATTAATTGATTTACAAACCCTGAAAACATGACACTCACCACTCTTAACATTGTATACTAAGCAAAATCTGTGTCATTACAAAATCCAAGTTTTTTTACATGTTTGAAGTTTGCCCTTTAATGAAGGTCTACGCTACTTGAAAGAATTTGTTTAACACACTTGTATTTGTCCAAGCTGAAACCTTTTTTACTTACTTACAGTAACAATTTTTAGGCCTATATGTTTTAGTTAAATTGAGTATTTTCATCAGCAGTTTTGTTACAAAGTAACTTTATTTTACACTATAACAAAAGCAATATTTTTCATGCTGAACACGATGTATTATTAAGAAAACTTAGTTTACTTATGCCCATCAGATTCTGCTGATGAACGGCCTGGTGCCTACGCTGATCAAGACACTAGCAGAGTATGTCACCAGGGTGGGACGGGCTCATGACAAGAGCGTAGGTCCTCCAGAGCCCCCCGGTAGCATGTCCCCCTGCAGTAGTGGAATGTCCCCCCAGTGTGGTGGTGGCACCCTAGGAGCCTGGTCCCCCATCAGCGAGGACTGTTCCCCCCCTGGATCCCCCGCTAGCGTTTATTCCCCCTTGTGTCTCAGTGAGGACGAACTAGAACCTACACCTCGGCTGCCTGATGACGACTTAACCTTGGAGCAGAAGGTTAGTATTAACTAAAGTTATGAGTACATCACCTGGAAGAGTTATCTTATTCCAATCTTCGTTACTAATAATTTTAGTATTATTAAATATTTCACACTTATATTTACTCACATTTAACAAGTAAATGTACTACAGACAGAAAGAGGCTAAAATTTATTTTGTTTGGTCACTTTTTAGACCTACTGGGCCAACTGCCGCATATATCAGTTATGTCTCACAGTAT
Organism: Allygus modestus; assembly: GCA_963675035.1. Taxonomy (NCBI): domain Eukaryota; kingdom Metazoa; phylum Arthropoda; class Insecta; order Hemiptera; family Cicadellidae; genus Allygus; species Allygus modestus. The sequence goes on from OY776111.1 coordinate 322,228,951, forward strand.
GCACACACAGCCCAATTTTCTAAGGTCTTGTTGTAAGCCATAACCTGTCACTTATTTTGACTTGTATATAAAGTTATACTCACTGATTTCCCCTACCGTCTGTGCATAGTCGACAGTTGCTCTGTGTAGTGAGTGTTGTCTGCCGTCCATCTTTCGATTGTTCCTTACTGATGTTGGTTTGTTGGTTATGTTTGTGGATTTATCCGTGGTTTAGTGAGTAAAGTTTTGATGTCATTATGAAAATGGACAAGCGGAGTAGATGGCCAGTAAGTGAAAATACCATCGTAAATAGGTGTTCACCCTACCTGTTTCGGTGAGTACAGGTAATGAAAGGTTTTTTAATTTTCTTCATTGTAAATATTTTTGTCATTGTTAGTTTCATTATTTTAGTCTGTTTTTAGTGTTATTTTATGTACCTTACAACATTTTGCAATTTAGAAGCCAAATGTCCATGTTTTATGAAAAAACTGATAGTGTCAATTGTATATGCAACAATGTTCAATTTTGAAAATATGAATAAATTTTGAAAAAAAACATCAGAATTCTTGCATTTATCAAGGTAATGGCATGACAATTTGGGTGTGTGTTTACTTATGCCTGTTTTACAACATATATGTCTAAAATTGGTGAGGTATAAGTTTTAGAGGTAATTTTTATAGTCCAAATTAAAAATATATATTTTTTATTTGTATATATATATTTTTTTTACTAAAATATACTACATACACCAAAATATATATTTTATTTGAAACAAACAACTCAATACAAATAAAATAAGACCTAAATTATAAATTTCTGATGAAAAATAAAGTTACAAATTTTTTAATGTGAGCATAAAATTTGCTCTAATTGAACCTGGCAGTCTTGACAAGTAAATCTTAATAGTAGTCTAGCATTTTTAATAGTGTTGTTATAGATTGGCCACCTTAGAGCCAGATTTTCATTTCCTTTTTATTTAGCCGATTTTGCTTTCCCAAAAAATAAAATCTACTAGACAATTTATTTGCCATTAATAGTAGCTGTAGTCAGTTCAGTTGAACCACACTTAAGAATTTGTAAATTATTTAATTTGCAAACTTTTTTAGATGGAAGATGATTCAGGAGATGTAAAGGAGGAAGAGATGATTTTGTCTTTCTTGTATCACATCACCAATTACGTCCCCATTCCCATTCTTGACTTTGTCAACAAGGGGACTATATCCACGCTTATCGATTACATAAGCCTTATAAGAGATGCAAACCCTTGTGCAGGAAGGCTGCTGTGTAACATTGCCAAGTAAGTTCTTTTCCATCTATTTTTTTTAACTTACCACTCCTCTTATTTACAAACTGCAACATTTGTTCAGTATCGAATAGGGGTCTGCGGTACCAAAAATTTCAGATGGGTAGGTTCGGTACCCTAAAAGATTTTGTACCTCGATTCTTGGTACAAATTCGGTATGGTACAATGTAAAGTCATATATACTAATTTTTACTAAATATTAATTTGTATGTATGATAAAAAATTATTGAGTAATACTTAAGGGTCATATAGAGTTTTTATTGTTAATTTGGTTAAAAGAAAAAAATGGATACAACATTTTTTGTCAACTGCATCTTTGGAGTATTGCGTTTTAACATTTTTATTAATATTATTAATACAAGTTCTTGAAATATTAATGATAAATTAATTCAAAAATTACTTGAAAATCAATCAATTGCATAAGTTGCTTAACTAATTAATTATATTGATTTCAGTGTAAATTAAAACTATTGATTTAAAACATACAAACAGCAAAAACCAAACTTTGATAAATACCATTGTTCCCATCTCCCCCAAATAAGATAACTTTAAAAAAAACTGTGTGTAATGTGAAACTAAAAAAAAATATATAAATTAGACCTTTAAATACTGAAGATTAATATCAAAACACCCTCAAATTACTTAATTAGGCTACTAAATTCAAAATTGAAGTCCATAAAAAAATATTACAGTACATTTATTTAAACGTAAGTACCATGTAAAACTGGGAGAGAAAGAAAGAAAGTAATAAAGTACAGTGATATTCTGTTAATTTGGCTATCTCACCTTTAAAATAATTAGCTATTAACCCCATCTAAAAATAAATTTAGTTTGTTGATATAATTAGTTTTCAACCATTTTTGAAACCTTTTTTCATATATAATTTAAAATTAATTTCACTAGTATACAGTCAACTCCCGATTATCCGGGGTAATGACCGGTTGGAGGGTCACGGATAACCCAAAACCCCGGTTAAAACAAAGGGATTCAATAAAATTAATATTACGAATATAATAAAGGTTTATTAACATTTTTATACTACAATATTGTGTTTTAATAAAATGAATATTACGAATATAATAAAGGTTTATTAACATTTTTATACTACAATATTGTGTTTTAATGTTATTTAAGATATATTAAATACTTTTGAAAATCTTTAAATTGTGATAATGTCTACAAACAATCAAGATAATAATAGTTAATACTAGCAATAGTTGATAACAGTAAATACTATCCAAAATGCCGAATGATATTTAATAGGTTAAAAATCTCTAAACTCCGAACTCTCTAAACTGCACCGAACAGTATGCTAATTAATTCCGCACTGGGGGAAAAACCCAATGAAGGTAAACAACGGCGGGAAGGGTGATTGTTTAGAGATTTTTATATTTATAGACATCGTCCGTGTCCGACTGTCCGTCTGTCTGTCCGTCCGTCTCTGAGGGTGAACAGCGATGGGAAGGGTGATTGGAGATGTTTCTATTTTTAGACGTCCGAGTCCGACCGTGCAGTCCGTGCAGTGTCAAGGTCATCGCTCCCCATCACGCGCCCACGGCTCATTAGCGAAATGACAGACTCTCAGATTATGTTGTGGTTACTAAATTGTTTGTATAGTATTTATTCTGATAAACAAAGTAGATTATATACGATTCTGGAGATTTATATACGATTCCGGATAATCGGGAGTTGACTGTACTTCAAAAACAATAATAATAATACATAAATAAAAGCAGTTTTATTTGAAATCATAATGGAAAAAGAATGTGATATAAGATAGTGTTCTTTTCTCACTCAAGGTTGGACAACAACTGGTTTATAGCTAATTAACAGACCCCTCCCCATCACGCTTTCCTAGACTAAGCCTTTCTTATCTTCAAAGACAAATCTTTTGTGACCTTACCCAGCCCCTTCCCGCTCCCCTTGCCCACCTTTCTTATCTCCATTCTTGTTCAGCTATAAATAACACCTGCCAACGTAGTTTTGGGGCTTGTTTTCCTTAAAGGAAATTACTAGTTATCAACAGGAGTCTGTCTTATTTCAACCTCTTATTTTGCCAAACATTGTTTAGCTTATCTCTGTTTATTGTTTTAATCACTAAACTGTACCGCACCGAATTTGTACCGGGGTTATGTTCTGTACCGAACTGATGACGGTAATTAGTTTTGTACCGTACCGGTACCGTTTATTTGGTGCACCTCAGACCCCTAGTATAGAATACATAAACGTTGTTAAAGTCCTGTATGGAGAGGTTTTACCATAAAGTACCCCCGTAGCAGCAAACCTGCGTACTCAGCGAATTTCCAATGTATATGTATCTTAATACACTTAAAACCACATACCAAGTTTCATCAAGATACATTCATAAATAAATGATTTATGACATTTTAATTATCCTCTATAAGAATAAGATGGCATCTGAGGATGCAGATTTGCTGAAACAAGGTAAAAAAATGAGTTTTTATGAAAATTTTGTTATAACTCAACTAGGTGAAGCCACATACCAAATTTTATTAATTTATGTTCATAATTAAGGGAGATAACATTTGACTTATTCTCAATAAGAATAACATGGGGGCTGAGTACGCAGGTTTGCTGCTACGGGAACTATCAGCAAAAAAATCATTTTTCATCAACTAACCACAATAGTATGAAGCAATAGACCAAGTTTCGTCAGTTGATAAATAAGCAAGATATACAATTTTTCTTATTCTCCATAAGGATAACGTTGGACAACGTACTGCGTTTAGCCACAGATTAAGCATACTCCTTAGTAGATAGCCCATCGTAACGGGAGGAGCCCATCTACTTGTACGGTGAAGTGTAAGGTGGACCTAGTTCGTTCCTATGCTATTACCGCGCCACCGTCGCTGTCCTTCCCCTCCCCCCCTCGCCCGTCCCTTCAGTCCCTCCGCTACCACCTCTCAAGCCGAACTCCCAACGGCCAACACACCAGTGTTTCCCCTTGAGGGATCTTTATCCCATATATGGGATATTTTGACTGCTTGTGGGATAAAGTGGGATATTTTGGAAATCTGCATTAAGTCTGCTAGTTCGCTTACGACCAGACCACCTTAGCAGTAGCCTAGCACTTCTAGTCTAGTAGATTTTGTCGTCGTACTGGCAGTTGCGAGGTTTCCAATTTCCCACGTTGTTATTATTTGACCTATTTTATTGCACCTACAGTATTATTATTTTATAAACGTGACAGAACGAAGACTAAATCACACCAATGAATGTTGCTAGCCTGGCCATGTTGGAATTAACAAGGAAAATATTTGCTATTATTATTACCTTTGTTGTACTCTTTAGTTCTACAATACCGTTACCGTACCGCGATGCGGAAAAATAGGCGTTCATTAGCGATAGAAAGAGGATGAATCGCCGGTTGTATTCGTAAAACTACGTTTCGGTTGTTGTTCGGGCCTTTAAAACGCGTTCCGGCTTTATTTTTTGCTGATAATATATCTCGGGTGTCTTTTAAAATCGCCGTATCTCAGCCGATAAAATTAGTTTCGATCTTAGTTTCAGTAAAATCTTTGTTTTCGTCGATAACATATTTTGACACCTCCCTGCTGGCGTGTTGGTCTTTAAATTTGGGTTGGGTATAAACTATTGCGGTTTTTTTTTGCCGATAAACTACATTCACTTGTCGTATTCGGTCTGAAAATTACGGCAACCATGAATTGCGGTCAAATTGCCATTTTTAATCCGAAAAAAAACATGTAAAACTGCTGATTTTGGCCAATGAATTCAATACATTCGTCTTTATAGGCCGATAACACACATTTTGGCCAATAAAAGGCGTTCAGTTCGGCTATAATTCTTTACGGCTGATAACATTAATGATTTAACAAATTTCCGGGGGAGGACTCCCAGATCCCCACCCCCTAAGGGATATTCCATACTCCCAAAACCCCCGGCATTCCCCCCCCCCCAATGTGACTCTCTGGATCCGTCCTGTGTCGCAGCAAACCTACATACTCTACGAATTTCCAATGCATATATATATATATATAAATATATGTGTCGTAATACCACATTTAAGCCACATACCAAGTGTCATCAATGTATACATGCATAAATAAGCGATTTATAACTTTCAATTTATTTAATTAGTTTAAAATTTGTATAAATACTTTGTATTAATGTTTCTTAATTATTAAAAAAATACATTTTATTTGAGTTTAACATGGGTTTTCAAAATTAATTACTCAAACCAAAGAATTACTTTCTTTATTTTAAAATTTTTTTAATTTTTCGCGGAGTTTTTAGCCTGTAAAAGTCCGGCACTATTCTCGAATACGGAGTTTTGAGTGTCCATGAGGATTTCATCTTCGGCCGATGTAATCAAAAGGAACGAAATATAAATTGTGAAAAAGTATAAAGGGATTTTAATAAGGAAATATCGGTCGTGATTATCTGAATCATTGGTAATGAAATATCGTTCTAACATATACACCTTTTACGCTAATTTGTAATTACAACAGTAAGATCATTTTCACGAGCGAACGTAAAACATTTATCAAGGGAGAAGCCGCTATGATTGACGAAAGGATGGCACTGGGGCTGGCGGCTGGTGGACGCCCTGCGAACAAGCCACGGCGTGAGCCATGGCAGTGTCGTCGGCAGCGCTGTTCTCTCGCACTCCCTCACTCTCTCTCTCTCTCTCTCTCTCTCTCTCTCGCACAAGTACTCCCGCTTTCTCTCGCACACGGATGCCGTCTCCCCTCCTAGCCCGCCATTCATTGGTTCCTCACATGACCACAAGCTACGCCACTGCACTGTTGCCTTCGGCACTGATTCTATGCTAGTACTAGAAAATCCCACAAGTGCGTGCCACTGTTCACCCGTATTCATCCGGTAGCATGCCGATAAAACATCTCTTAAGGAGTATGCTTAATGTATGGTTTAGCACTTTCAATATCTCAGTAACCAATTGACGTAGGCAAAACACCAAATTGTTTGTTTTTTAAAGCTGAAGTTAATGATTAAAACTAAAATTGGATTTACTAAAGTATTATATGTAAAAAACTAAAAAAAAAATAATTTTGGGGTACAAAACCCCTCAAAAATATCCCTTTGGATAGAGCGATCTGGCTGGTTTTCGAACTTAAAGTCATAAATGTTGCTTGTTTGTACCAAATTTCACTCAAAATCGGATCTTTTTACATTATATATATATATATATATATATATATATATATATATATATATATATATATATATATATATATATATATATATATACATATATAAATACTACAGTTTTGAACTAAACTTGTTTTTGGCATCTGGGAACCTCAAAACGAAAAGTTATCATGGTTCCGGGCCTAGGGTCTTACCATGCTGACTATGGTAATAGCCTCTTCCCTATAGGGGAAATTCGCTAAAATCTGGTAGTTCTGTATGTGTTTATCCTACACTCTAATATGAGTAAGGCTTGTTTAGTTGGTTGCTTGCTTGCTTGCTTGCTTGCAACTGTGATCTTAAAAACGGCTTCAACGATTTCCTTTTTATTTTGGAAATAACTCATTTCTGCGATAAATCCTAGACAGGTCTCATCCCCAGGGAAAAAAATTATGTAAAAATATGAATATGAAAAGTGAAAAATTAACATTGGACAAGTTTCAAATAAAAAAAAAGAATAATACCCCTGTCGCAGCAAACCTGCGTACTCAGCGAATTTCCAATGCATATACAGTATATATACAGTTAGTATCTGAAATACTCCGACAAACTTTTGGGATATTGTTCCTGAGGTCAAAACAAACAAAAATGTCATATATGTTATAGCCTATCTAGCTTCATTTGCCGTATGTCAGGCTGTATGTGATTTTTACTAGAAAATTCATAATTTACGAACCGCTTAAGATATGTTTTTAAAACTTACAACGAAAATTGATGGGTATAAGGACTATTGCCCTATGAAGTTTTAGTTTTCTAACCTTAACCATTTCAAGATGGCGGCCATTTTAATTATTTTTTAAACAATAACTCCGAAATCGGTAGGTTTTAAACAAATGCATAGCAGTGACGTTTTATTGTAAATGTTATTACAAATGTAATGAAACTTACATTTTTAAAATCGGATGAAAAATAAGTGAGCTATGATTGTTTAAATGTATCACGTCACGGCAATGCTAGATTTTTAAACTTTAGGTGTCATTACATTTGTAGTGACATTTTACAATAAAACCTTACTGCTACACAATTGTTTAAAACCTACCGATTTCGGAATTATTGTTTGGCGAATAATTAATATGGCCGCCATCTTGAAACGGTTAAGGTTTGAAAAACAAAACATATCTTAAGCGGTTTGTAAATTATTAATTTTTTTGTAAAAATCACATACAGACTGACAGACAGAAGACAAAGCTAGATAGAATGTTTACTTATATGACATTTTTTGTTTCTTTTAACCTCAGCAACAATATCCCAAAGTTTGTCGGTGTATTTCAGATACACCCTGTATATGTCTTAGTAGCGCATAAAGCCACTTACAAAGTTTCTTTAATATACCTACATTCATAAATAACGAATATTTAATTTTTTAATTATTCTCCATAAGATTAACAAGGCGCTGAGTACGCAGGATTGCTGCAACAAGGAACACAACATATGTATTTTTATGCAAATATCAATATAACTCAACTAGCATAAGTAGTACCAAAGTAGTCCGATGGAAGTTATAATACATTGTTGCCAAATTGCTCTGGACTAATAAAACACATGGTAAAGTATATCCGTCGTCTGTTTTGAAAACCATCCCTATCGTACACAACACAAAACTAAACAAGCAGACTGAATCATTCTTCATGAAATTCAAATAGCAACAGCGTTGGATGAGAGGTGGTGAGGGGGGAATCATACGGGCAATTAACTATCGGACCATTTTCATGCAGTCTACTCTAGGTGAAGACACATGCCAAGTTTCATCAATATACATTCAGAGCGATGTATGCCATTTGAATTATTCTCTATAAGAATAACATGGGAGCTGACTACGCAGGTTTGCTGTAATAAGGAACATAAAAAAGTTTGTAGGCATAAATCAGTATAACTCAACTATGTGAAGCCACATATCAAGTTTTATTAATTTATGTTCATAATTAAGGGAGACAAAATATTTTACTTTTTCTTCATAAGAATAACATGGGGGCTGAATTCGCAGGTTTGCTGCTATGGGAACCATCAGTAAATATATTTTTTTGTGGAAATAACAATAGACGATAACCAGATGAAGCCATATCCCAAGTTAATCACCATTTTGACCCTCTGAGGACTCTGTAACCAAACAAAACCTCTGTTTATAAGTTATTGTTAGTCTTTATTGCTCTTTGGCCAGATGTTTTGTTTACAAAAATATCCTCCAGTGAGGCTTCACTTTTACTTTCTCTCCCTTATGCATAATATATGGAGAAAGTACAGTGGAACCTTGATAACTCAAACCTCAGAGGGAACGGGAAAGATTCTATTTATCGAGTATTTTGAAATATCGAGGTTCAACTTATCAAGATGATTTTTCACAGACTTATTGAGGGTCACGGGAACGCAATAGATGGGTCATGAAAGTATAGAATCCTTTCGTAATTTTGTGCTTTGTATCATAGATAATCATACATACCATGATAATTATTATTAAAATTAAAAATTATTTTTAAATGTCTAAAATAAGCCTGGAAATATTTTGAAAAGCTTCTTTCATCAACGTAGTAGAAGATGAAAAACGTCCTTCAGTGGACATGTTGTAGAGTAGGAAAGTAAACAAACAATGACTCACAGTTTGGTAATTTGGTCAACACTTCCTGCCTATTTTATAGATGTTTATTGCTCACTTCTTATTGTGCGCCCCAAACAAACCCCTCCCCCTTATAAACCAAGTCAGTTCTGACCAACTACACATAAATATTAATTTAGCCGAAAATCAATGTAGGCTATCATTATCATCATCATTGTTGCGGATTAGGAAACCCCAGCATAGCTGCTAGGCACATCTTCCTCAAGAGAGAATATTGCGCAGGTAAGGAGGGGTATTGCAGGGAAGGATAAGATATAGCAGGAAAGAAAAGGGTGGGATGGGATGGCAGCCAAATCAACCCTTCAAAGGGCCAACTCCCATGCCCCTATGACAGCTGGGATGAGGCTCTCAAGCAGAGGACCCGCATTCTGCCCTCCAATTGATAGGGTATCCATGTACAACAGCCAGATACCATCTATTCCCAGGTTGGCAGGTTGGGGACCAAACCCATAGGTTCTGTCCCTATGGAGACCAAAATGCAAATGGAGGGACCAAAAGTTAAAGGGAAGTTTGTCATAATGGACAGCCAAAAGACTTACCATATACTTCATATACTTACCATATGTAACTTCATTTGCTGTACCAAATGTCAGCCTCAAAACTGGTATAAACCAGTTTTAAGGTAGTCCTGGGAAATGTACTGTAGTTCAGGTTAGCATTCACCAACAAAGAATTCTAAATATGTTGCCCTTAACCCATTGGCGTAGACATACGAGCTGGTCTCGTTCCTTACTTGTAATTTTATTAACCTGTGAATTGGAGTATAAAATTGGTGTTTTCAAATGAATTAATGGCGTATTTTAATTAAAATATTGTTTTCTTTCAGTTTAGAGAGTCGCATTGGCCCACACACAGTAGACATAAGTAAAAATTAGCAAAATTCCATGTGCAAGTCTCAAAGAATTAACCGATCCCGTCAACTTCCAAGCAAGCCTGCCACCGTTTGTTTTACTTGAGCCCTCCCACCAACGTTGCCACAGACCGGTTAACTCATTAAGAGTTGCACAACTGGCCAGTTTTGGTCGTGTGCGGGAATCGAACTCACGAACATCGTATCACCACCTGGCCAAGGTGTTTCCACGACGTAGCCAACTCAGCTAACACGACCAAAGGCCTGGCGGAGATATTAAGGTTTTTCAGTCAGTCCGCGCCCCTAGCGGATAGACGCCCGCGGTCATTAGTTACATATTTTGGTACTAGAGTGCAGCACCAATCAATTCCCCTTATAGACTACTGCAAATAGAATAAAATTACTACCTCAATGGGTTAACCCTGTGTGGGGGTAGGGGGCATCTCCTCTCTTAAAACCACTGTGTGTAGCAAAGTATTTGGGTGTGCATTTCTGAAAACAAGTTTTTAGAAGATTTCTGTACATTATACCGTATTTTATATTCTATTTAGTAAATAAAAGATAATTTATTCATTAAAGTTGGGCTAAAAGGGAGAAAGTATGTGTTGGTTTCCTGATACCGTTTATTTTAACCTCCTGAGACCTCTATAGATATATACCTTGTTGGTGAACTGTCAAAGTTTAAGCATTAACATCGATTAACCCATTAAATTAGTAATTTGATTCTATTTGCAATAGCCTATAACAGGAATTGATTGGTGCTGCACTCTAGTAGCAAAATATGTAACTAATAGCGTTTACGGTTCTATCCACTAGGGGCGCGGACTGACTGAAAAACCTTAATATCGCCGCTTGGCCTTTGGTTGTGTTAGCTGAGATGGCTACGTCGTAGAAACACCTTGGCCAGGTGGTGATACGATGTTCGTGCGTTCGATTCCCACACACGACCAAAACTGACCAGTCGTGCAACTGTCAATGAGTAAACCGGTCTGTGGCGTCGTTGGTGGGAGGGCCCAAGTAAAATAAACGGTGGCAGGCTTGCTTTGAAGTTGACGGGATCGGTTAATTCTCTGAGAGTTGCACACGGTCAACACTGATTTTGCTACTTTTTACTTATGGTCTACTGTGTGTGTGCCAATGCGATTCTTTAAACTGAAAGAAAACAATATTTTAATTAAAATACGCCATGAATCCATTTAAAAACATCATTCTGTCCATTAAAATTCTTAGGTTTAAAAATTTAATGTTAATGCCAGCGCCAGTCCATCATTTTAAGCTAGTGGGTTAACATGTGGTTTCTTGAGAGCAGTAACTAACACCATTGAATGAATATTACATACAGCGTGGTCATGTCATATGCAAAGTGAATCAAAGGAACATTGAGCTATGATAACAACTGGAGATACCTTAACCCTTTCAGTGCCATGGACCGATATATCGTCTTTTGAATCTGTTATCAATAAAAACTGTTACTGCTTCATAGCCGATTGTACTGTTAGGCGCTCAGTCTGCAGTCTGAGTCTGACATGTGGTGAAACCTGGTAGACACAAACTGAACTACCTCATTCAGCGCCTTAGCTCTAATACCACCTGGTCCGCTACAACGTCTAGTCTGATCAGTGGCTGTGCGGTGTAAGGCGGTGTGTGGCTGTACCTTCCCGGCAGGGGGTAACACTTGGATCGAGGGTTCGAATCCTGACACAGTCGGTGGTTTTTATGTGCAACTCATGGAGTGTTCACCTTTCTGTGGCAGAGTTGAAGGAGAGGGCGGACCTTAACCAAATGGTGGACAGCTCGGGTCCAAGCTGACGGGATGGGTGGATTCTTTGTGAGTTGCAAGTCTGATGCAGCGGCTGGGGACGAAAACTCAGGGTTTGGTCCCCAACCTGAGAATGTATGGTCCCTGGCTGTTGTACATAGATACCCTCTCAGTTGAGTTGAGAGTGGTCCACCTGTTTGAGCCTGATCACAGCTGTCACAGGAACACGGGAGTTGGCCCTCTGTGGTAAATTTGGCTGCCTGTCCCATCCCATCCTTTCCTTTCCTGCTATATCCTATCCTTCCGATACCTGCGCAAATTTCCCGCTTGTGGAAGACGTGCCTAGCAGCTATACTGGGGTTTCCTAATCCAGCAACAATGAATGAATGAATGAGTTCCTGGTGTGAGTTTTGCTCATAGGAAGGTCAGTACAGTATTTATGTACAGATGACTTGGAATAATTTTTCACAAGTCCCCCTACTAACAAGTAGATTTACTTAGCTCATTAGCCTATTATCTGCATGTTTAAAGTCTCTCTCTAGTTGATATTACAGCTCGATGTCCATTTGATTCATTTTGGATATGACATTACCATTCTATATGTAATCTTCATTCAATGGTTTGAATCGCTCTCAGGAAATCACATATTAACCATTCACTGCTGTTCGTAAATTTAAAGCAATAAAATACTTGATTGAGTTGGCTACAACCAACACAATCACCACAACCAGATGAAGCCATATTCCAAGTTTACCACCATTTTGACCCTCTGAGGACTCTGTAACCAAACAAAACCTCTGTTTATAAGTTATTGTTAGTTTTTATTGCTCTTTGCCCAGATGTTTTGTCAACCATAATCACCAAACATAGCAGCTTGCAACTATGCAAACCTCCAACTTAAAGTCATAAATGTTGCTTGTTTGTACCAAATTTCAATTAAAATCTGATCATTTTTACATTTTATATATATATATATATATATATATATATATATATATACAGTTTTGAACTAAACGTGTGTTTGGCATCTGGGATCAACAAAGCAAGCAGAGGACAAAATTTAGATTATGGTACATTGTGGAGGTGAGATTGGTGTTGCATTTGACTGTTATTTACTTTTATGTGTTTTTAGTTGAGGAAATTTGGTGAAGGCTCGATAGTGGATCCATTTGTCATTGGTCATTGGGCTATTAATTAATAATCCTGGCTAAAGAATCATTCGGTCTTAGTCAGTAACAAGGCTACACAAGGCATCTCACCCATTCTACACTCATCATTCATTCATATTTGCCTTAAAATACGCCCTATTGCGTCAGCGTCTTACACACTGATTCAATTTAAGGTATGCAAGTTTATTTTATGCTTCATCTGCTTAAAATGTGGCACACATATTCTAATTTATAATCCTTTCTTTTCTATCGCCAATCAAATAAAAATTGATTATTTCATGTAATTTTTCAGGAACAAAAACTACTATCGCCAGTTGCTGGATGACCAGTTTGTGCTGGAAGTGCAGTGTCGTTTGTGTCGCCCCAATCACGAGGGATGTGGAGAGTGTGCGAGGATGCTGGGGGAAGGGACACGAGTTTTGGGCGAGGTGGCGACACTGGCGCAGACTGGACTGGGGGAGGGAGAGATCACATACAGGCTGCTTAAGGCTGACGAAAGTGTCAAACTTCTAGTCTCCCTGTCTATTCCTCATGTTATAAGGTACAAAAAAGTACAATAAACATATTATTTCAGTTGATCCCAGTTACCTGAGCTGTTTCAGCGCCACAATGTAATCTATACTTTTTGGCTCAATACATCACAGATTAGACATTAATTTAGACTTAGCCCTCTATATACAAAGTTAGAATTATCTTGTAGGTATTACAAAGTTATCACAAATGAAAACTTCAGATTATTTTCTAGAGTTGTAGTACATTTCAGATCCTCTCTGTTTTGAGCATTTTCTTGACTAAATATCAGTTACCTCTGGGATTCAGGATCAATCAGATTTAACCCGGATCTATTGTCTTATCAGTATTTTATTTTTTTAAATTTTGTATTGTGTTGTATGATACGTATTATACAACTAAACACGATAAAATAAACTATGTTTCACAACACTTCAAAATATCTTTACACTTGTACTGTTCTTATCCAAAATAATGACAGGATCAAAATGGAATATGTGATTGGGCCTGATGATGACTGGTGTAAATTGATCGCTGGTGTAAATTGCCATCCTTTTTAATTTTAAATGAATACATACAACAATCAATAAGAAGGCTATACAAGATGAATACTTTTTAATATTTACCATCTTGTGTGATGTTTTTTATTTTATTCTGTTCTGTTCAATATTGTAAACCAATATTCAAAGTTACACCTTTTTGCAAAACTACTTTTAATGACTAAATTTTAACTATTAATTACAGTTTGCATAAAAAAGGCAAAAAGACAAAATCTTTGAGCACAATTCTGCATAAATGTATTAGTTTATGACATTTTTATAATTTGAGAGTATTTTTTTGTAGCCTAAGTTATAGGCACACTAGACGAAAGGGATGGCATTAAAATGAAAAGATTTTACATGTATTAACCTGGCGTAACAGAGTTTGATATTTTAATCTATGCAAAATGCTTTGTACAAAAATTAACTACTGAAATAGTAGTTTTCATCACAAGGAGCAAAAGTGGTTGTTTTTTGTGCGCAATCGTGTTTTACACGATGATGAAAAAGATTAAAATGGAAAAATGATTAAGTACCAAAAACCCACTTTTGCTCCATGTGATGACCTTTTTGTTATCATGTGGCCCATTATAAACCTTTAATAGTTGAAAATTTGGACCAAAAACTAGGTGATTTGTATCTTTTTGGTAGTTCACATAGGTTAACTTTACAATATTTACATTTCTTTTATTTACAAAAAAAAATGTAATTACCTTTGAAATACACAAACGTAAAAAGGAACAAGAACAATCTTTGAGGTTAGCACACTAAAAAATGCACAGCTAATTTTTCGGTGCGCTAATTTAAGGTATCAGAAAAATAAGATTTTACGGATTAATTACAGACCCAAAAAATAGCTGCTTTTCGTGCAGTATTATAAAAAATGATTAATGGTGATTCCCACAGATCACCTGTAAAGATTAACACAGTTTTTGTTATAAACTATTTGTTCTGTGTTCATGTTATCAAGTTTTTTTTGTGTTCGATTTGAATGTGGTTTTGTAAATCTTCTATATAAATAAAGCAGAGTAATTGTCTGTGTGTGTGGATCGCCGTACCGCTAAACTACAAGGAGTTGAGGCAAGAAATTTTCAGGGTGGGTTCCTTTAGGTTACAGCTGTTGTACCTGACTCAGCTTTCTCTAAATCCTCTAGGGCTACTTCCCGTGGGACATCAAAAATTCCAATGTTAATCAAATGAGACTATACAGTTACAGTGTTCTACTATTTATTTAATGTTATTCAAATAAACAGCTGACATTAGTAATTTACTTTTTTAACTACATTTTATACCTGGATGAAATTGGTATAATCAGCTAGTTATTAATAAATCATGTGTTTCAGTGAGAAAGACCTGCTTTTAAAACTGCTATTCAAACGACAAGCCATAAACTACCTAATTGACGCATTAGAAAACAAACAGGACGATGCTGTGGCAAGTCTTCATGCGCTCTTCAAGACTTTAGAAGTGAAAAACCCTCAGCGACCAATTGAGATCTGTTCTCACTGCAATGTCGGCAGTTTACGGAAAGAAGGCACTATAACTTTTGTTCTAGACGATGGCTCAACAGTTTCAGCAAACAAATCTACTCTTTGCAACAACTCACCTGTGTTTGAAGCAATGTTTCGTGGAGGCTTCAGGGAGACCGATCAAATGGAAGTGAAATTAACAGATATTTCGGCAGATTGCGTAACATACTTTTCCCGGATTATCGATACTTACTGTGAGTGTATTTTACCCAAAGATATTCGAACATTGTTGGAACTTATCGTGGCGTCGGACCGATTTCTAGTTCCAGAATTAACAACAAAAATCCTGTCCGTAATTATGAACCATGCTCTAAGCCATAAAACGTGTTGTGTGGTATACGACTGGGCGCTCACGGTGGGCTACAAGTATCCGGTGCTGGGTAACATCGGGACTGACGTAGTCAAGTACGCTTTGACATCGCAGATGACACCGCGCCAAAGGGTTGAGGCTGTGAGCCTCATGCTAAAAGGCCAGCATAAAAAAGAACTGCTGGAAGATATTTTGGACATAATTAAAAGTAAATTGTTTTACTAACTTGAGAAAACCGTTTAAATTTCAGGTACATAGCTTTAATAGAATTAGATGCTGAGAATGATTTGAAACCTATTATAATAGTCAATAGTCAAAGATCCTTATTCATAATATGCACATTTTTTTGTACAATGAACAGTGTCAAATAAGAGACAGAAAGAAAAAAAAGTAATACAAAAAACATGGCAAAATAATTCAAACAACTACTTTATACTAAAAATTACAAAAATGCAATAAATCATTTTATGCTATATCCATTATCCATGGGAGGTAGAAAATTCTTCAAGAGTATATAGTGGATTGTTAAGCAAGTACAATTTTAATATTTTTTCAACTTTCTATAATTAGTTTCCTTTTTTATTTCGTTAGGGACATATTTAAGAAATTTTTGTCCTGCATAGGTTGGTTTTTTTTTCAAAAAACTAACTTATGTGGCTGTATAATTTCAAATCGTTGCCTAGTATTATAAGTATGTGCTTTTAGTGTTACCTTTAATTTAGTTTTTTTTTGCGAGAAGAATGCACTCGTAGATGTACTGTGCATAAACCGTATACATTTGCAAATTATAAAGTGTTCCTTAACTGATTCATCATGTTTTAATTTAAGCATAATTCGAATGGCTCGTTTTTGTTCCTTCAAGATACCATCCATGTTTTTTTTTTGTTTTTTTTGTAGAGCCATGTAAGCCATACAGGCTTATGCAATAGGAGATGTGAGAATGGACATGGGCAAAATAGATATTTCTTGAAGTTTTTAAATCACAGTAAAATGACATTTTTGATAAAGCATAAATTCCCGAGTTCATTTTTCCTAAAATTTGTTGTACATGATTATCCCAATTCAAATGCTGATCTATTCTCAAACGAAAGAAATTCTCACTATTTTCCTGTTGAATATAACATGAGTCATGTATTATTGTTAAGTCTTTCAGAACTCTTACTTTGCAGTGTCTTAAAAGTCATAAATTTACTTTTATGGGAATTTAAAAGTAAATTATGATTGAATAATTAATCTCCAATATTTTCTAATTCAAAAAAGCATTGATTTCAGTTTCTTCGGGACAGTTTGATGATATTAACAAATTAGAATCATCTGCATAAAGGCAGAGTTTACTATTGATATTATCAACTGGTGAATTATCTATACCCTTTGGGTAACCCAAAAAAAAAACAGGTCTTGAAATTGACCCCTGGGGCACTCCAAATCTAGGTTGCTTATAGTCAGAAGCTATTTTAATTTATTTATTATACGTTGTTAATGAGAAATTTCCACATACTGATATCTATTGGTGAGATAGGAGCTGAACCAGTTCAGAGCTGTTGTGGTTACTCCAAATACCTTAAGTTTGTCTATTAATTTAGAATAATAACACTGTCAAAAGCCTTTGAAAGGTCCAAAAATATGCCAGCTGTGTGTTTCCCTGTTCTACATATTCAATTATAGATTCAGTAGATTCACAACTGATTTCCCTTGTCTAAAACCATGTTGGTGATCATCCAATAAATGAAAAGTTTCTAGGAATTCTGATAGTAGCTTTAAATAAGCTGCTTTTTCATATACTGTAGATAGGGAAGGGGGAACTGAAATAGGACAGTAGTTAGTAACATTGTCCTTATCATTTTTCTTATGTAAAGGTATTATTTTTGCATGCTTTAGTTTATTTGGAAAAATGCCAGTAACAAATGAAGAGTTAGATTAATTGGCAAAGAACTCTACTAATACTGGATTTTACTGCTTTAATAACTGTCTGGAATTTCATCGTATCCACTAGAATGTTTACTTTTCAACGAACCTATTATTTGTTCTACCTTCAGTACATCTATTGGCTTGAATCTAAACTGTGGTTTTGTAAGCAGATCAGTGCTCAAATTAGTATTTAAATCTACCTTACTAACATAATTATAATCAATACGGTATCTAAATTTTTACTGCACTGACAAAATAAAACTTTTCAACAAATTATTTTTTCTACCTCCCGTACATCTATTGGCTTGAATCTAAACTGTGGTTTTGTAAGCAGATCAATGCCCAAATTAGTATTTAAATCTACCTCACTAACATAATTATAATCAATCCCTAAATCTTTTACTGCACTT
The DNA here is from genome assembly GCA_963675035.1 of Allygus modestus. Taxonomy (NCBI): domain Eukaryota; kingdom Metazoa; phylum Arthropoda; class Insecta; order Hemiptera; family Cicadellidae; genus Allygus; species Allygus modestus. The sequence goes on from OY776111.1 coordinate 322,247,018, forward strand.
ACAAAATAATCATTTAACATGTTTGAGACAATCTTGGGGTCCGATATTGTTTTCTTTCCATCAGTCAGACTAATGTTTGTATATTGTTTCCTTCCCTTTCCTCCCACTTCAAAGTTTATTACGTTCAGACTGTTTTCTGAATATTTGTAGATTTAAAATTTTTCTTTTGTAAATACTCATTTTTTGCTTGATTTAGTTTTAATCTATAATTTTTCTTTTCACATCCTGGATTTATCTTCAAATCAAGATTTTTATTATCTCTATATATCTTGTAGCGAATTTCCCCTATAGGGAAGAAGCTATTAACGTAGTCGGCATGGTAAGAGTTAGGCCCGGGACCATAATAACTTTTCGTTTTGAGGTCCCCAGACCCCAAAAACACCATTCGTTCGAAACTGTATATATATATATATATATATATATGTGTGTCCGTGGGTGCGATAACTCTCGTAAAAAAGGTTCGATTTTGATGAAATTTGGTATAAACGTGTAAAGCAACATTTATGACTTTAAGTTCGAAAACCAGCCATATCGCTCTACCTTAAGGGGTATTTTGGGGGGGTTTTGTACCCCAAAAATGGGTTTTTTGAACTTTTTACATATAATTTTTGAAATAGTCCAATTTTAGTTTTCACCATTGAATTCAGCTTTAAAAAACACACAATTTGGTATTTTGATCATTTCTCTACGTCAATCGGTTACCGAGATATTGAAAGTGCTAAACACAGTACGTTGTCTAATGTTATTCTTATGGAGAATAAGAAAAAATTATATCTCGCTTCTTTATGAACGCATACTGACGAAACTTGGTATATGGCTTTAACTCGTTGTGGTCTATTGATATTTGCTCAAAAAAACAATTGCAAACCTGCATACTCAACCCCATGTTATTCTTATGGAGACAAATTAAAATGCTATTTCTCACTTAATTATGAACATTAATTAATAAAACCTCTTATATGACTTCACCTAGTTGAGTTATATTGATATTTGCCTAAATACCCATTTTAGCGAATTTCCCCTATAGGGAAGAAGCTATTACCGTAGTCGGCATGGTAAGACCTAGGCCCGGGACCATGATAACTTTTCGTTTTGAGGTCCCCAGACCCCAAAAACACCATTCGTTCGAAACTGTATATATATATATATATATATATATATATCTATATATATATATATATATGTGTCCGTGAGCACGATAACTCTCGTAAAAATTATCCGATTTTGATGAAATTTGGTATAAACGTGTAAAGAGCAACATTTATGACTTTAAGTTCGAAAACCAGCCAGATCGCTCTACCCGAAGGGGTATTTTGGGGGGGTTTTGTACCCCAAAAATGGGTTTTTTGAATTTTTCACATATAATTTTTGAGATATTCAAACTTTGGTTTTGACCATTGGTTTCAGCTTTAAAAAACACACAATTTGGTATTTTGATCATTTCTCTACGTCAATTGGTTACCGAGATATTGAAAGTGCTAAACACAGTACGTTGTCTAATGTTATTCTTATGGAGGAAAAGAAAAATTTTATATCTCGCTTATTTATGAACGTATACTGACGAAACTTGGTATATGGCTTCATCTGGTTGTGGTCTATTGATATTTGCTCAAAAAAACTATTTTTAACCAAAGGCTCCCGTAGCAGCAAACCTGCGTAGTCAGCCCCATGTTATTCTTATGGAGAATAAGTAACGTGTTATCTCGCTTCATTATGAAAATAAATACATGAAATTTGGTATGTAGCTTTACCTACATGAGTTATATTGATATTTGTATAAAACCCCATTTTTTGTGTTCCTTGCTTCAGCAAACCTGCATACTCAGCCGCCATGTTATTCTTATGGAGAATAATTAAAATGTCATAAATTGTTTATTTATGAATGTATATTGATGAAACTTGATATGTGGCTTTATGTGGTATTAAGATACATATATATGCATTGGAAATTCGCTGAGTACGCAGGTTTGCTGCTACGGGGGTATTTTCGTTCCTTGTAGCAAACCTGCGTACTCATCCCCCAGGTTATTCTTATGGAGATTAATCAAAATGGAATATATCGCTTATTTATGAATGTATATTGATGAAACTAGGTATTTGGCTTCACCTAGTTGAGTTATATTGATATTTGCATAAAAAACAATTGCTTATGTTCCATGTTTCAGCAAACCTATGTACTCATCCCCAATGTTATTCTTATGGAAAATAATTAAAATTGTATATATCGCTTATTTTTGAATATATTTTTTATGAAACTTGGCATGCGGTTTTATGTGGTATTAAGTTATATATTATGCATTGGAAATTCGCTGAGTACGCAGGTTTGCTGCGTCGGGGGTATTTGTTAGTTTAATTACATTTATGCGCATGGCCTTTAATTCATCAGTTATCCACATATTTTTCCTATTTTTTTGTGTAATTACAGTTTTGGGAAAAGCCTGGTCGAAGTAAAAAACAAACTTACAAGTGTGCTGTTTTAAAACTTTTGAAATGTCCTTGTTGACCACTTCAATGGAATCTGAGTAGAGAGGTTATAGTAAGAGCACCCTTGTCACTAGACTTCCGATATAAGATTTCTTGAATTGTTTTGGCAACAGATTTATTACCTCTTCGGTTTATATGGAAACCTTTTTTATCATGCTGAAACCTTTCCAGCAATAGTAGGTAAGCATTGCAATGTTTGTAAGCTATTTTCCAGATTCCATCATTTATTTCAGAAGTAATTTTGTGTCTACAGTCAGTGTTATGCAAATCATAACGATAAGGAATAGACGAAAATATAACAGGTGTGTTGGCAATTCATGACTATATCATCCAAAGCTTCAATAATTTCTTGCGTGGAAGTCAAGTTGTTGTTCTTAACAATCTGTTTAACATTATTAGTACCGCCCATTATTACTATCAAGTCATTTTTACCAAACGAGCATAGGCAAGAGTCTTTCATCGCTGTTTTCTTGATGTTTGCTATCAGTGCTCCTGGCATTACATGACCATATCAGACATCTGTTGATATTTTGAATGATGTCTATTTTATTTTACTTAAAAAATTGAATCAGTTACATATCAGGACTATGTAATAGGCAGGATTTGCTGCTAGGTCTGCAAAAATATGCCAGTGAAATTAGGCTAAAACAATTGCAAGCAGAAAATATTTTTGCCGGAAAATGTCACACCTTAGATTCTCTGATTCAACTACCAAGTTGTATGCTTTAACCCTCTTTCTGTTCTTAGACATTTCTTAAACGTTAAGCCATTTTTATGATTTTGCAAAGTTTACCACAATATTTTGAAATAAATTAAATACATATGCTTTATTATAAATAGGTATATAAAATGCAGGGTGAGTCAGACCACCTGTCCAACATGTATAACTGAGAACAGTTTGGTCTAAAGTCGTCGAACAAATTTCTTCCCAATAAAATGCATATAAGCTATCTATTAAAACTATTTCATCAAAATATATGTCACTCCAAAACTGAAAGTCACGGGTTTGAATCTAAAAATGTTCTTATGTAAACATACCATAAGGCAAATTATACATAATTTTAAGTGTCTTGTTAAACAAATTTTGGTAGAAATAATTCAATTATCTTTATTCATTTCAAAATGGTGTCCAATTGTGTGTAATATTTATAGAATGCATTTCCTAAACCACTAGTCGTATCTTTTTCTGGTTCAAATTTCTTACTCGTAATAAATTCAGCTTTACTCTGGTACGCTAAATGACAAGCTCTTTTGAAAAATCAATATTTAAATAAAATAGGTCCAAGAAATATTTTTACATCTTAATACCACAGTTTAGCAAAAACAAATGAAAGTTTAATGTTTTATGGCACAAACCATCCAAACATCTTGTCCGCCATTTTCCAATATGGTGGCAAAAGCTCACCTGTCCCGAAGTAGAAAATTTGGTATTTGAATCAGAAGGTCTTAGTGCACATTTTCCAGCTAGAATATTTCTGCTTGCAATTTTGTTCATATTTAAAACCTATTTTCACTGGCCTCAGATAAAATTGTTTAAGGCCAAATATTGCCTAAAAAAATCCAGACCTATTGGCTTCTAAATAGATATTGGTGTTTAAAAGTTGATATTTTTTCATCTAAGATTTATAGTTTGTTTTATTGATTATTTATGATCTTGATTTGAATTTTTGATTACTGATATTTCATTCTATTGATTAAATATTAATTTTAGTTTGATTATATTGATTAAATATTCATTTAAGAGATGTTAATTATTTATTATAATCATAATTTTAATGTTATTGGCATTATTTATAAAGACATATCTTAACCATTCACAATGTAGGTCTGTTATTATTAAAAAATACAAATTCAGCTGAGGAACTTCTTTTAAATATTTTAATTTAGATTTAAAATATATACAAAAATGGTGCTTATTTCAGTTTTTATTTTTAATATTAAATTTACATAGATTTATACATTGCAATCAATGTTAAGCTTCAGTGGCTGTGATTATTTTTATTGAGTAGGTTTTATTCCTATTCAATATGACTTTGTATTATAATTTAGTTGACAAATGGTAGAATTACTTAAATTAACATGTCTTCATTGTTCATGTGCAATTGTTCAATTATTGTGATTGTTATGTCTTGTGAATAAATGTTGGAAAAATAAACTTATGGTGAATCATATCCAGCCGCCACCATCTTCTGGGGCCTTCGCTCTAAAACTCGCTGTACCTTTCAGAGCAGTATGCTCTGTCTATTGGTGATCGCTGGCCATGACCTTAAATCAAGCGCCACATCACTCTACCAACTTCCCAGCACGCGTCTGCTCATTTCTGAAATGCAGACGATAACTCTACCCCTTGCCAAATGAACTCCCAAACATGATGCACCAATACAGTTGAAACCTGTCTGCATAGTACTCAACCCTTATCCAAAAGGAATTCACTAATTTACAGCCCATCAGAGTTGTAGAGTGGAAAGAGGTGGTTTTTTTAGACAGTCAAAATACGCAAATTTTCAATTAGAACTTGAGCCCAAACGGGTGATTTTATAGTCAATATCTGAGGGAGACACTTCAGATTGTAAATTATAATTAAGATACGTGAGTTTACTTTGCCTTTTGAAGATGACTTAAGAACTAATGTGAGTATATGACTAGAATGTCAGCCTACTATTGTGATGCGTTATGACTTGAAACAACTTAGCTCAGTTACAAAAAATTCGCCTCGGAAAACTTTTAATTGCCTCTTAATAACTATACACTTTGGGTTTATGTCTATATAGAAGTTCCTTTTTCTTGGGTAGTAGGTAAATAAATAAATCCATTTTAAAATACCATGTATTAACTTTGCACCAAATACGTACCTTTTTATTTAATGAAAAACATAGAAATTTCTCTAGTGGAAAGCCATAACAAAATAACTACACCAGTAGTCATGTTAAGTGTAGTATTTTTTTGAAGATTTTACCGCAGGCTGGTGTCTCGTGGTTTGTAGATGATGCCTCTACTTTTAAGATCACGAATCACCCCATTTGGAAGTTTACCTGCGACTGATATGGCATAGATTCCTTTAGTAAACCTGTTAATTCTTTGCCACTTTGCCACCCAACTGTCTTCCGGGCTCATTAAGGCAATCATTCTGAAACAATGTAATCTTTTTTTATACTACAGAAGAAAGATTAAATAAGGTTACTGGTACAAAAACTTCATATAAACTAAAGCTGTATATTGTAAGGAGAAGACTTGAGGCTAACTGTAAACAAGAAATTTACCCCTCCATTGTTTTGGCAAAGCCATAAATGAAACCTGTAACAATCAGATGTAATAAAACCTTGCAATAAAAATCCAATTAAATCACTTGTATAAAGGCATAAGAAATAATTGTGGTGGGGATAATTTTCCCCTTACTCTTACTAACTAGCCATTACGTCATTTCCTTACAACAAATATTAATCAATTTGCAATTCAAATTTTAAAATTGTATAGCAAACATTATTTTTAGTTAAAATAACGGGAAAAAAATTAATTTCATATTGTGGCGGAGCTATGAGTTTGCTTGGTTAACTTACTAATGACTGTATTAAAGATTCAGAATTGTATTCTGTTACATCCAAGAACTGCAACTGTTAACAGCTGATATTATTTTAGTTTTTACTTGTCAGTTGTTTTGAGATTTTTTTTATTGTTTATCTTGTGTTTTTATGCATTTCATTAAAACCATGTTTTACAATTTCTTAGATTCTTTATTGGCGGCGAGTGTTACGGATCAAGAACTTTTAAAATATCTAAAACAATGTTTAGATAATCAGAATAGAATAATTGAGACACTTATAAATGGAAAACAGAATATCAATAAATATCAAGATAATAAACATGAGTGTCAGCTTTGCAAATGGTACTTATAAATGGAAAACAGAATATCAATAAATATCAAGATAATAAACATGAGTGTCAGCTTTGCAAATGGTCCCATCTTTTCAACCCTTTTCACCAAATGAAGATTGGGAATTGTACTATCTACGCCTTGACCAACATTTTAAAGCATACAATGAGGAAAATGAAGATAAAAAAACGGGCATTTTTCCTATCTTGGGTAGGATCAGACATTTTGCCCTGTTACAAAAACTTTTTGGTTGCAGTGATGTAGGTGGTTAACCTTATAAGGACATTATTGATCAACTCAATGTGTATTTTTCATCAAAAATACATGTTTTAGCATCTCGATATAAATTACATTATTGATCAACTCAATGTGTATTTCTCATCAAAAATACATGTTTTAGCATCTCGATATAAATTACATTATTGATCAACTCAATGTGTATTTTTCATCAAAAATACATGTTTTAGCATCTCGATATAAATTTCTAAAAACTGTCATGAAACCAGGACAATAATATTCAGAATGGGTAACGGAACTCTGTGGAGTCGCTCGCTCTTGTAATTGAAATTGCACAAAATCAGGTTGCAATTAATCATTAGTAGATGATTGTCAGAGATGTTATAGTTCTTCATACACCACATGATTTTGTACGCTCGCAAGCTTTACAGATGACCAATCCTTCACTCAATGATGTTCTCAAAATCACCTTTACTTTGGAAACTACTAAGGCTGCGAAACAGATAATTACCGACAGCAATTGCATCCCAGATTCCAACGTTTTGCAAATCTACTCACCTTGTAAAACAGGTTCCGGTCACCATCAAGGTCTTCACATCATTTTTCATCGAACCACAATTCTGGTAAGCCTAATAAGAATGTTTTGTCAGGTCAGTTTAGGGACGGATATAATCTTGTTGAGCGACAAGTGCCCAATTTTCCTAAGTCTTGCCCTCTTGCTTCTCTACTCATCAGAGAAAAAACTGTCGTTTTTACAGGGAAACTTGTAATAAGTGTGGAAAGGAGGACACACCTCTAAAGTATGTTGTTAGTGAATTTCCTTTGGAAAGTGAACTATTAGCATGATCCGCATGGTGAAACGTAAGCCCGGAACCACCATAGAAGTTCCTAACGTGACCCCCTGAACACGTTTTGGGGGGTCGTCAAAATTTTATATATATATATATATATATACATAGACATATATATATGTGTGTATGCACTCGAGCAGTCACATTTTTTGTCCGATTTACTTCAAATTTGGTAGGGATGTTCCTTTCTATAATCAGTTGGACCAGTTCGTTGGGCAAATCAATCGGAAGGTACTCCTCTTCATCGAAACCAGCATGCCTATCAGTCTGGTAAGTCCTGCGAAACAGCCCTGCATCAACTTGTGAGTAGGGTGGAGGACAGCCTTGCTGCTAAGGAAATCGCTCTATGCACCTTCATGGACATTGAAGGTGCCTTTGGCATATGTTACTCACACGGCCATGGTCCGGGCGGTGCGTGGGCGTGGTCTTGAGTCTGCTGTATGTAGGTGGATTGAGACCGTGCTCTGCTCCAGGCGGATTAGAGCCGATCTTCAAGGTGAATCGATAGTGATCGCACCCACGAGGGGTTGTCCGCAGGGAGGTGTACTTTCGCCTCTTCTGTGGAACCTGGTGGTGGACGGTCTCCTTCGTGAGCTCACTAGCAGAGGCGTCTTTGTCCAGGGCTATGCAGACGACATAGTCCTAATGGTACAGGGAAGGTTCACGAATATTGTTGCTGATGTCATGAATGTCAATCTTCAATATGTCAATGTCTGGTGTCTTGGAGAGGGTCTAAGCATAAACCCCTCAAAGACAGTAGTTGTTCCGTTCACAAGGAAAAAGAACCTGGAGTCTCTTTCCAGGCTGAGACTTGGACCAACACGGCTTGAAGTATCAGGTACAGTCAAATACCTAGGGCTGACAATTGATTCTAAGCTGACTTGGAATGATCATTTGAATAATACACTGCATAAGGCGAAATGGGCGCTCATGACGTCCAGGAGATTTGTAGGCTCCACGTGGGGGATCAAGCCTCACATAGCACTGTGGCTGTACAAGGCAGTAATAAGGCCTCAAGTCACATATGGATCACTAGTCTGGTGGACAAAGGTGAACCAGACTACAGCCATAGCCAAACTCACAAGTTTACAAAGGTTGGGCACACTTCTAGTCACTGGAGCTTTCAGGAGTAGCCCGTCAGCAGCTCTCGAAGTTGCTCTTGGATTACTGCCTTTGGATATCTTCATCAAGGCAGAAGCACGGAAATCAGCCTATCGATTAAAAGTCGCAGGCCAATGGAGGGAAGGCCTGTCTGGAACAGGCCATTGCACCATCACCAAAGCTGTTGCTCAAAACCCTGTGCTTGATATGACATCAGATGTCATGAGTACGGAGATGGTTTTCACTAAACCTTTTTCTGTTGGATTCTGCTCCAGAGAAGAGTGGACATCTGAGGAAGGGCCCTATTCCAGGAAGGGTAGCCTTGTCTGGTACACGGACGGCTCTCTCACTGAAGGAAAATCTGGCTACGGGGTGTACAGTGAATCACCTAGAACAGAACTCTGTGCAAGTCTGGGACAACACTGTACTATTTTTCAAGCAGAAATTTGTGGCATCATGGTTTGTGCCAATCTCGGCATTGCCAGACGCTATTGCGACAGGCATATAGTAATCTTGTCAGATTGTCAGGCTGCCCTCAAGGCTCTTGACTCCAACGAAATCAAGTCAAAATTGGTGTGGGAATGTTACAACACTCTCTGCAAACTCGCGACACGCAACTCGGTGCATCTTGGTTGGGTACCTGGCCATGTAGGCATAGGTGGCAATGAGTGTGCAGATAAGCTTGCTAAAAGAGGTTCCGGTATGCCATTCTTTGGTCCAGAGCCAAGCTGTGGCATAAGCAAAACAACTGCTTTTCACACAATAAACAAATGGTCCAGGGACTTACATCGCCAGCAATGGCAAGGTCATACTGGTCAAGCACTTGGCAAAAGGCTGCTAGCAGATACTAGCTCTTACTTCACTAACTGGTTGGTGAGGTTGGGCAGAGGTCGGGTTAAGCAGTTGATTGCTCTGATAACTGGACATGGCCATTTCAGGAAACATCTCCACACTCTCGGACTCAGAAATGAAAGTCAGGTGTGTAGGCTCTGCAATCAGTCTGAAGAGACTGCCAAGCATATCATACTGGACTGCGAGAGACTCGGGGCAAGGAGAAGGGCTCTGTTTGGTTGTAAGCAACCAGGTGATGAAAGGGACGCTAGTATTGGTAAAAAACTCCTGGATCTCGTAAAGGGTACGGGCATTGGTTTGCCATACTAACGTACAAGGGACACACAATAAGCTTCGGTTGACGTGTGAGGATCTTTGAATCTTTGGATCTCTGAATCCGTCCCTTTAACAACACATAAGCCTAATAAGAATGTTTTGTCAGGTCAGTTTAGGGACGGATATAATCTTGTTGAGCGACAAGTGCCCAATTTTCGTAAGTCTTGCCCTCTTGCTTCTCTACTCATCAGAGAAAAAACTGTCGTTTTTACAGGGAAACTTGTAATAAGTGTGGAAAGGAGGACACACCTCTAAAGTATGTTGTTAGTGAATTTCCTTTGGAAAGTGAACTATTAGCATGATCCGCATGGTGAAACGTAAGCCCGGAACCACCATAGAAGTTCCTAACGTGACCCCCTGAACACGTTTTGGGGGGTCGTCAAAATTTTATATATATATATATATATATATATATATACATAGACATATATATATGTGTATGCACTCTAGCAGTCACATTTTTTGTCCGATTTACTTCAAATTTGGTAGGGATGTTCCTTTCTATAATCAGTTGGACCAGTTCGTTGGGCAAATCAATCGGAAAACTCTAACCCTCTTTTTAGGGGATTATTCTTTAAAATTTCGAGTTTTTGGGCCCAAAAAGGGTCAGTAAAGCCCCGGACGTAAAATTAATGCTTATATTAAGATGGGAATTAGTAAAGCGAAAGTTTAAGTCCTCTCTCGTCATTCTAGCATAAATATTTACCGAGTTATTAAAGAAAATGTATATCGGCTAAACACAGTACGTTGTCTTATGGGGTTTTTACATTAGAAAAGCATGTTATTCATTTGTTGGTGTATTTGTATCATCCCCAACAACCTCGCGCCTACTTTCAAGCCTGACTGGACCTTCTCCTAACCTTATAATGCGCAAAATTGTATTCCTAGCATTGCAGGTAAATAAAACCAGGAGCATCAGAACAGCCAAAAAATCAATGTTTTCAGATTTCAAAAAAATTGGAATAAATTTATGTTTTTATACTGGTTTTGAGTTTTAAAAGTTTTGTATGTGAAAATTCACTTCCCTCACGTCAGCGTGCTGCGTGCGAACTTGTTCTCAATCAAACCAGGTAGTAAATTTAAGAAGTTCATTCCCTTTTACAACCTATTACGGAAACTGACTCTTGATACTATATAGATGTGCTAATTAATGGTAAGCCGATTTCTAATGGTGCCAATATTTTTGGAACACCATGGTTTCATGCTTTTGGTATAACTATATCAACTCCCTACTCAGATGTTGTCAACATGTTACCAGCGAAATCCGGAAGTGATTTGGAAATAAAAAGTAAATTGCTGAGATTTCAAAGAAACATGCGTCTATTTTTGAGACAGGCTTAGTACGTGCACAACCTTTGGGGGGGCTTCTTTTCATCTCAAAGGAGCTAGGACGAGATTCTTCAAGCCGAGGCCAATTCATTTCTCTCAACACGAAGCTGTGAAGGCAGAAATTGATGGACTTTTGGGTTTAGGAATAATCAAACTGATTCAATTTAGTCAGTGGGGTGCACCTGTAGTTATAGTTTCGAAACCTGATGGTAAAGTTCGCTTGTGTGGCGATTTCAAAGTTACAATTAATCCTCAGATTGATGTGGAACGCTATCCTATACCACATTTTGAAGAACTTTGTAAATTAAAAGGTGGAAAGAGATTTTCAAAAGTGGTTCTGATGCCTATCTACAGCTAGAGCTTGACGATGAAGCTAAAAAGTTAGCTATTATCAATACACCATTTGGAATTTTTCAATATCAACGGTTGCCTTTCGGAGTCTCTTGCGCTCCAGCCATATTTCAATCTTTCCTTGAGCAGACTATTTCTGGAATTCCAGGCTGTGTCAATTACCTGGATAATCTAATTGTAACTGGAAGTAATACTTCAGAACACTTACAGAATCTAGATCAGTTATTTAATCGGTTGCAAGAAAATGGGCTCCGATGTAATCTGAAGAAATGTGATTTTTTTCAAGAAGAAATTAAGTATTTGGGCAATACTTTATCTGAAAAAGGTGTTCTTCCATCTGAATCTAAGGTTGAGGCATTGAAGTCCTTGCCACGGCCAAAGAATCTAACTGAACTTCTCGCTTTTATTGAAAAAATTACATATTACCATAGATTCATTCCTAACTTTGCCACTATTGCTGCTCCTTTGAATAAGCTTAGAAAAAGGACACCTTATTTAAGTGGGGGGGATGAGGAGACTGCATTTGAAAAATTAAAGGAATCCCTAGTAAATGCAACAAGGCTTGTTCTATATAATAGTGATTTTCCAGCAGTATTGGCTACGAATGCATCTTCATGGTGTGGGAGCTGTTCTGTCATTAAGATACCCAGATCGTTCAGAACGCCCCATAGCATTTGAAATTAAGACCCTAAACGATGCAGAGAAAGGTTACAGCCAGACTGAAAAAGAAGCTCTGTCAATTATTTTTGGGTGAAGAAGTTCCACCAGTTCTTGTATGGAAGATCTTTCAAACTAATCACAGACCATAAACCTCTTGTGTCACTTTTTGATCCTGACAAGCAATTATCTGTGTACACATTAGCAAGACTTAAGAGAAGCACAATCACATTAATGAGCTGCCGTTTCACCATTCGTTACAGATCAACAGTCAAACATAAAAATGCTGATGCTTTGTCCTGCCTTCCATGCGGCCCTGATAAGACTTTTGACAAATTAGAAGAGTGTTTCAGTTGGATCACAGAAGATCTCAAAGACAATATTGCTAGTTTTCCAATAAGCTATAAACAAGTAGCTCAAGAGGCACATAAAGACCCAATCCTACGACACGTTCATTTCTACACTGCACATGGATGGCCTGATTCTTCCCCAAACAATTAATTAAAACCATATTTTGATCGTAGGTACTCTCTAATTGAACAATCTGGTGTACTATTACTTCAGTTTGAATATCCTCGAGTTGTAGTTCCATCAATACTTCAACCTTCTGTTCTTCAGTTACTGCATATAGCTCACTGGGGAATTGTTCGCGTGAAACAAATGGCAAGACGTCACTGTTGGTGGTTTCACATGAATCAAGACACATAAAGTCTCTCAAAATCTTGTGTACCTTGTCAGCAGTTGCAGCCCAATCCTAAACAAAAATTCTGAAGCTGGCCTACTACAAATAAACCTTGGGAAAGGGTGCATATTGATTTTGCCGGCCCATTCTGGAATAGTATGTGGTTGATCGCTGTGGATGCATTTTCTAAATTTCCTTTTGTCATCAAGATGAATAACATTACAGCTGAAACTACAAATGTACTTTGTCTAATATTCTTGTTGGAAGGACCACCTGATATCCTTGTGTCTGACAATGGAGCACAATTTACATCCACCGCTTTTAAGGATATCTGTGCTGAAGCAGGAATATCACATTTGACAACAGCCCCATTTCACCCCTCATCTAATGGAGAATCAGAGTGTTTTGTGAGCACTTTTAAAGTTGCAATGAAGAAATCGCGGCTAGACATGAAAAATAAGATGCCTTGAACTCCGTCTTGTTTACTTATCGTACAACACCAAATCCAAGTAAGGGTAAATCTTCAGCAGAAATTTCTCCATGGTCGTCAACCAAAAACTTTACTGACTTTCCTCCAACCACCCTCTCCTACTAGTTTTGACCTCAATGACAACCAAAATAGAAAATTTCAAGTTGGTGGTAATGTTCTGGCCAAGTTTTTTAGTGGACCGAAACAGTGGATAAAAGGTACTGTCACTGATGTTTTGGGGCGAATGATGTACAAAATAAATACAGAGAAGGGAATAGTTAGAAGACATCGAAACCAAATTCAGCCTCTACAGACGTTTTCAAAATCCTATAACAGCAGGGAGTATTCAAATAACTAAGGTACCAAAGTCATAACTGCACCAATGCTGATTGAAGTTCAGGACACTCAGGGTTTAAGCTGCGGTCGCATTTGTCGCAAAATGTGACATGCACCACGAAAATGCGACAATATTTGGGCAGGCTGTCGCTTTTTTGCTACAAAGAAAAGTATAAGAAATTGTTTTAAATTTTATTGCAGAAAATCTGGTTTTAACAATACAAATTGCATTAAAAGTCCATGATCACGATCCACAACCAAAAAGATTAGAAGAGTAGTTGGGATGTTGTAGAGGCTTAACGTTGCGTTGGTTGCACTAAGTCACTTTACCGATCGCCTCTGAGCGAGTGGTAGAGGAGACGAGCCTACATTACATAAACAGTGTCTGTCGATTTCAACTGCGTACCTTGTAAACAGAACGGACGAGTTACTGAGAACGGGCGAGTTACTGATATGACAGTTGTAGTGACAGTAGCTAACCCCCTAGCAGACGTCATGCGCTGTGACTCAAGTTTGGCGCGCACTCTGTAGTAGCCGAGTCTAGCCGAGCGAATCGGCGAATGCGAGAATGTCGAGGGCTAGTTCGCCACCGAAGGGATGATTGCGCTCGCCTCGCAATCACACCGATTCTTGTCGGTTTTTGTGACCGAGTCAAAGGAGACGAGCGGCAGGTCCTCCATACTTAGTGCCGCTCGCGGTCTCGACTCGCTGCAGAATGTGGGCGGTTACACGAGCACGAGTCGCTCGAAATCGCAATGATCGGGCCAAAGTGTTGAGGTACCTTAGCGAAAACAGACAACTCAAAATCGCTGATGCGCAAATGCGATCGCGATATGCTTTGAGGTTATGTTTCAGGTAATGTTCGGGGTGTGTGAGTTTTAGTTGTTCTGGTGCCATATTAGGCCTATTCTATTAGAATGTTTAGTATATTTCCATTACCGACTTTAATGGTTAAAATGGATAAGATAAGTTTCCAAGAAAAGTAGACTCTGCTGAATTATATATTATTAAAATGTTAAACCTTAAAACAAATACAAGCAAAAACAACTTAAGACCAAAAAATAGTATAATGACACGCGATAAAAATGCGAAAAGGAAAATATTTTTGCTACAAGTCTCTAAGAGCTTGTAGCATTTTTGCTCAAAGAATTTTTATCCCAGCTGAATCCCTGAGGACAATCCACAGCTGCAGCTTATAACAACACCAGTGCATAAAGAATCTTATCAAGAAGCGTCTTCTCATGTCAGTTTTGAAAACAGTGATATGTCGACTGGTAATGACCCCTTAGGAGCAGAGGAATTACAAGATAACACTCTCTCAAGCCTGGATAGAACTGGGAGTCTAGGAAGAACCCCATCTCCAGTTGAACAATGTAGCCAACGCCAAGTGAAATTTCAGTTACCAACACCTGTAGTAGATCTAGAGGGGGGGAGAGTACCCTGGCGTTCAGGAAGAGCACGTATTATACCCCAGTAATATTATCCCAAATAAAAGGGGAGGAAATGTTACATCCAAGAACTGCAACTATTAACAGCTGATATTATTTTAGTTTTTACTTGTCAGTGTTTTTTAGATTGTTTTTGTTATTGTTTATCTTGTGTATTTATGTATTTCATTAAAACCATGTTTTACACTTTCTTACTTATTTTCTAAGATTCTTTATATTCAACATTCAAAAGGCATTCTTATTATGTTTAAATAAACCCATCATGCAGAAAAAGTTGTTCTCTAGTAAAATCTCTTTTAAAACAAGCCCCCATATAACTACAGTAATAAAATTTGGCACAAACTTTCTAATAAGAAACACAAAAAATACATTATTTAAAAAAGCTTATTTTTAAATAACAAAATTTAAAAGAAAACTAAAATAAGAACTAGTGGCTTACAGGGGCTATAGCCCCTAACATAACGGTTTGTGTAAGTAGATGATTACAGCTGATTATTAGTTCATTTTGCTTATTAATAAAAACACTGTAGTAATATTTCCATAAGAAAATCATTGGATCTTTGTAGTCCAGTGGGGCGTAGCCCAAGTAATTTTTGAGATTTCTTATATTTTTCCCACCGTCCTTGGCCCTCAAGCTCTAAAATGAATCGTCATAACGTAACTTAACTTCTTCCTAGCTCGAGATATTTCGTGGGGACCGATTCGCTTACGGAATTAAATATAAAGATATGAAAGATGTGCATTTGAACCAGTGTCATTATGCTGAACTTCACTTTCTCCCTCTCCTTCACCCCTCCCTCTTCCTCTCCCCCTCTCTATCCTCTCACCCCAGGATTAATTTTGTTAGTGAAGTTTAAACGGATATCAGAAGAAACGGATATTACCATTTCAGTTGTAGGAGTAATTTGTTTAAATTAGTTCTGACACATTTGTTCTTACTTGATACTTGAGTTCTTTATCGATAACTAATAATCCAGATAGATAGCATCAAAAAATATGTTCCCTGATTTTAGTTGGCTTCCCTGTAATGGCGGCGTAACTAAAATAGTGCCTCCATGTCCAATTCACTGAAGGAGTAAATAGGCCTATTTAATAACCTCATATGAATTTTGCCTTTAACCTTAATCTAGTGCAACTGCCTAGTTTCTTCAGGTAGGCTATTGAAGAATTTCATTCTGAACAATGGGAACTATGTTGTGTTTTAGACAGTCTAAACAGAGGGATGTTGATAATCCCGCTCTTCGAGTATTGTATCAATGTAAATCCTGTCGTTTTACAAATGAAGACAAGTTTTCTTCAGTGTGCAGTAGGGAATTTAACTGGCATAAATTTAGCCAATTTAGCCTACCTATTTAGACAATTTGGCCATGAACTGTAAGAATACCTAAACATTGAAATATAGGCCTACAATGATCCAGATGGCCAGCTGACGCAATGACTCTCAATGCCTTTTTCTGAAGCAACAGGACTCTAACACAAGCTGCAAAGAAGTAGTCTGTATGTTACATGGCTATAGAAAAGTGTGTGATATTACTGTTACTAGATAGCACTCAGTAACCAAATATTTAAGTTTCTCGAGTAGGAAGATTACTCTGGAGAGCTTGATGCATATCTGTGAAACATGTTGATTCTAGCTTAATTTGGGGTCCAGCCAAAAACCAAGGAGCTTAACTGCCTGAACACAATCAACACGGGCATCTCGTTTGAGAGTACATAGTATGTGGTGGGTCTTATCCTCATTTAGTTGAAGCTTATTCGCTGTAACAGATTTTTGTAGCTGATAGCAGGTCATCAGCTTCCTCGAAGACTTCTTCGATGATTTCACCCCTAGCCACCAGTGTTGTATCATCTACAAATAGCAAGGTCTGGCCATTCAACTTGAGATCATTTATGAGCACAAGAAATAACAGGGCCCACGAACGGGGCCCTGTGGTTCACCATGCAAAACATCTCTGCTGCTCAAAGCAGTACCAGCAATGGAAACTACCTGTTTTCTGTTTTTTTTTTTTTTTTTTTTTTGTTTTAGCGAATTTCCCCTATAGGGAAGAAGCTATTACCGTAGGTCTCATGGTAAGACTTAAGCCCGAGACCATGATAAATTTTTGTTTTGAGGTCCCCAGATGCCAAAAATACAATTCATACAAATTTATGTACATTTTATGTAAATACATATGTATTTTATGTAAATTTATGTATTATGTATATATATATCTACATATGTGTCCGTGAATGCTATAACTTGAGTAAAAAATGTCAGACTTCGATGAAATTTGGCTCAAATGTATAAAATGACATTCATTTCTTTAAGTTCGAAAACCAGAAAAATCGGACCATGGGAAGATGATCATAATCTGTTTTTTGCATTTTTCACCCTAAAATTTTAAAAAAACTTAATTTTAGTTTTGACCATGTTATAGAGCTTAAAAAAAATATAGTATTTTAAATTATTAACCTAGGTTAAGTGGTTGCGGAGAAAATCCAAAAAACCTACTCATAAAATCTCCCATGTTAATCTTATGGGAAAAAGGTTTTTGGTTTTTCCTCAGTTTATTTTAATGTAAACTTCACATTTGCTTTTACCAATCAGTTCAGTTCCACAATCATTTTGGTGTTTAAATTGTGATTCTACGCCCAACCGTTGCAGAGATATTCAAAGTGCTAAACACAGTACGTTGTCCAATGTTATCCTTATGGAGGATAAATAAAATTTGATATCTCGATTATTTATGAATGTATGTTGATGAAACTTGGTATGTGGCTTCACGTAGTTCTGGTATATTGATATTTGCACAAAAAATTGATTTTCTGTTGATTATCCCCGTAGCAGCAAACCTGCATAATAAGCCCCCATGTTATTCTTATGGAGAATAAGTCAAATGTAATGACTCCCTTAATTATGAACATAAATTAATAAAACTTGGTATGTAGCTTCATTTGGTTAAGTTATATTGATAATTGCATAAAAACTCATTTTTTTTGTTCCTTGTTGCAGCAAACCTGCTTACTCAGCCCCCATGATATTCTTATGGAGAATACCAAAACGTGGTATATACCATAACTAAAATGTTATAGGCCTAAGCGCTTATTCATGATTGAATATTGATGAAACTTGGTATGTGACTTCGCCTAGTTAAATTCTATTTATATTTGCATAATAACCAATCGTTTGTGTTCCTTGTTTCAGCAAATCTATGTACTCATTACCAATGTTATTCTTATAGAGAATAATTAAAATCGTTTATATTTGAATATATTTGTATGAAACTTGGTATGCGGCTTTATGTGGTATTAAGATATACATTATGCATTGGAAATTCGCTGAGTACACAGGTTTGCTGCGACGGGTGTGTGTGTGTGTGTGTGTGTGTGTGTGTGTGTGTGTGTGTGTGTGTCCGTGAGCACGATAACTCTCGTAAAAATGATCCGATTTCGATGAAATCTGGCATAAACGTGAAAAGCAACATTTATGACTAAGTTCGAAAACCAGCCAGATCGCTCTATCCGAAGGGGTATTTTTTTTTAAGAAGCTACAGAGTGTCTGATGTGCAATACCCTCAATACTGTACACTTTTGAGCTATTCAAGAAGGATATTGTGAGGCACACTCTCAAAGGCCTGACTTAATCACAAAATGTTAATGCCAGAGTGTCTCCACTTTCAAAGGCATCAGTAATTTCAAAGGCTAATGACAATAGAGCAATAGTTGTGGAGCGTCCTTTCCTGAAACCATGCTGATTGTCATTGAGCAGACGATGTAACTCAAGAAAGCCAGTTAACTAAAGCTTTAAAACTGTTTTGATCACCTTTGACATAACCAGGAGAACAGAAGTAGGACGGTGTAAGTTCCTCAGTATTTCCTTTTTTATGGATCGGGACAGTTCTTGCCACTTTAAGGGGATCTGGGAAGACTCCCGTCTCAGTCACCTGTTTATTACAGAGCAAAAGGACCTGCTATAACATCAATAACTGCCTTAAAGATTTTACATGAGACATCATATATGTCAGGGGTAATTGATGGCTTAAATTCTTTACTATGTGGACAACTTCTCAAGGGCGCACCTCTGGCAATACTGTAAAAAATTATGAAGTACACGCCTATGCTCAACATCCACAGCAATGATCAATGGGTCCTAGACTACTGCCGGCAAGTTACATCCTCAACAGCATCCTTAAAAAAAGTGTAAAAATGATCTGGATTTGCTGGGCTGCTTGCTTTTGGTTTACTATGTCTACAGTTTCTTATGATATCCCATGCAGTCCTGCATACATTTGGAGACTCTTCATACACTTAACGTTGCAGGCTCTTACTATTGTGCTAGCATTTGTTATTATATCGACAGCTGTCAAATAATCTATTTCATTGATTACTGTTCTTCCAAAAGATTAACATTGAAACATTGAAGGCCTGTGGCGCATAGCCCGGAGGGCCGATGTTAATAACAAGGGGTTTCTATACATCTACACAACCAATACCTTTCTAACGGAATGTGTGAATTTTTTTTATGATGCATACCCATTGAGAAAAAAGGAGGGACAGTTTTGTGCTTGCCTATTAATATAATGTTAATTTTAACAGTTGGGAAACCTATTATTAAATCATTTATTCAGTTCCACAGAATATAAAGTAAACTATTCATAAAGCCTTGAGATGAAATAGTAATATTCTATCAAGTTTTCAAAATCTATTCAGATATTAACGGAATTGATGGAGTACACTCCCGTTTATGTGAGACTCAGGGTTATCCGAAGTCACTATTGGTAAACATACCAATTAGTATCACTAGAATTACTGATGCTAATTACTGTTATAACTTGACATAATTTGTTATTTCAGTCCATCTTACCTTTTATTATCATTGCTTGCTTTAAATAATAGTACTATATATGTATATATGTAATTATATTGTGATGTGTTGTATTGGGGTGTATTGTGTGGAATCTAGTGGATAAATAATAGGGTGGGTTCTGTACTTAAAATGTGGAACTATATAAAAAATGCTCCCATTTCAACTTATTCATAAATACTATTATTTAAAGCAAACAATGATAATAAAAGGTAAGATTTAATGAAATAACAACTTTCAAGTTATAACAGTAATTCTACTGATAATAATTGGTATGCTTGGTAACGTTTATGCACAGCCTTCTCAGTAAATTTGTGTTTTTTTCCCGATTTTGAGGACCTATAACTTGACTTGTACACAAATCTCAAAGAAGAGATTTATACAGTGTCATGACCTACAGTAGAGGGTTAATGTGTAAAATTTTCAGATTTTTTAATTTTGTTCCAACAGAGATATTGAAATTCAAAAATTGACTTTTTTGAAAATTTTCCGATTTTGAAATATTGCAACTTTTATAGGAAGTAAATATCAGAGTTGGTATTTTGGTTAAATACAGTAAGCTTAGGTAGCTACACACACAACAAAAATATGAAGCCTGAGATTACATTCAATCTTGAGGTAACATGTCTTTGAAAATTGATATTTGTTAATTTTAATCTCAAATGTTTGGGTGGATCTAGGACTATGAAGATCAAAAAATTTATAAAATATGGGCAGAACATAATATTTAGTATACTTCTTTCTAAACAAAATAGTTTTTTTTCATCACTTTAGGGGTCACCGTTTTTGAGTACTGTTATTTCCTGCAAACGCTTACAAATGCAAAAATCTGTGTGTCACCAAAAAAAAAAATGGCTGCCATCGGAGTTAGGAAGGATATAACAAAAAATAAAATATACTTTTGTACTCTATAATGATATAGGATTCTACTAACTAAAATTAATTTAATTATAAAATGGTCAAGCAACCATTTTTTTTCTGGATCACTTGATATGGACAGACCCTTTGAACATTTTAAACCGTTGTTTTATTTGATCAAATAATGAAAATCTTCAGAATTTTATGATTTATTGAACTCAATCCTGTATTGACTGGATATAAATATATTACTGCCAACCTTAAATACAAAGCTGTTTGGTAAAAAAACACTATCCACTTTTAAGTCTAGCTTTCTCAGGCTGCGTGAGTTGTTTAACTGGTAGCAAGAAATGAACATTTCAGGTTGCCACCGCTGTGCTGCTGAACACCAGTGTCCCACCAGTCACTTGGCCTGGACCCCCCACTGCCACATCAATCGTCAGTCTTGCCTGAGCACAAGCCCTGTACACTTGTGCAGTACAGTAGCCGCTCTTTTTATCCGGCACTCTATGAACCGGCACATTCTACTAACCGGCATCAGCCGAGCCATTCAAGGTCGGCTTTTTCTGGTTATGTTCGAGCTCTCTCAGACCTCTACCGGCATTAGCAACTGGACTGTAAACGTCATTTGCAATGTTTTAACTTGACAGTATTTTTCATCCTACAAAAATCATGTAAAATATGTTTTTTGTTCATTTGGACATTGTATGGAGTTAATTATCTTCAGTATCCCCTTTAAAAACTATGTATCTTTTATTGTCTGGCAAAATCAGTTATCTGGCATGGCCATGGTCCCAAACATGCCGGTTAAAAGAGCGTTTACTGTAATATTGTCTTGTTTGTGCATTTCATTTTGGTGTTTATTTTAGTTTTATTTTTTTGACTGCTTAAACAAGTTCTGTCTTAGCTTCCCTGTGATTTTTCCAGCTTTGCCTGGATTGTGCCACTAACTTTGATGTGTTCTAGGTACTATTTTCAACTGAAGACGAAATAAGGTTCCAGATACTGAAATGTCATGAAACATTGTTTTACTAATTAGCAATGGAAAATGTCCGCAACAACATAAACTCGCCATCACCAACAATATATCTTTGGTCCTTTCTGTGTTCTCTCGGCCAATTCCGTTTTACTCAATCACTATCCTTGGAGCCTATAATGAAAATCTTTTTGTGCTGTTGGTACCCTGCCAGAGGTAATTGGTTGGCATAGGTTTGTATACATTTTTAAATGATTTGTCATATGTGAAAAACATAAAAGGACGGTCGTTTCAGTTAAATCCAAAGTATATAGCCTTATAGAGACTAGACACAGAAGAGTCAATAAGAGAAGTAGCTAGTGAATTAGGAATGAGAGAAATGACAGGTGGAGATTGCAAATGACAAAAGTGATAGGCCTATTGAAAATTGGTAAGGTACTGTAGATACAAATTGTACATTATAAATTATCTTGATGCGCTAAATTTATTTTCAGGCTAATAAAGATATTTTATATATAATATTTAAAATGTATATTTTTATCAAAATGATCTGAAAATACAAGTTACCTCTGTATTTTCTGAGGTTTATAGTATCCGAGGTAGTGAGGTAGGTATTCTAGTTCCCGATGGTACGTAGGATGATCAGGAATGTACTATAAGAAGACTGTTTCTCTAATCCCTTTGAAATGCTTCCTATCGGATTCTACTTTGTAAAATGTTTAAAAAATTGGATTCATATTATCTTGGTATTTTTGAATCAGAGATCACAATTAACAGGGCATTGAATTGTTTTCGTGCAGTAAACCTTCGACAAATATTGGCCTACCAATATAAAAATTCATAAAATGTTAACTCACCCATCAAAATTTGAACTTGTGCAGTCGTATACATTATCACGATTATTCTTCATTCTTAGAAATGAATCACAGTTATCACATCCATCAAACTCAAACTGATCAAAAGTCTGAAACAGATTGAAAGAACGCAAAATCATCAAAGATTAAATATCAAATTTATACCTACACCAGACCATGATGGTGATACAAACAAACATGTTAAATTCAATACTCCTCTTTAACACGTTGGCTGCGGGCTACTATAAAATATAGTACCTCGCCACTAGCCCGCCAAGCGGCCGACTATAATGCTAGTAGCGCGCTATCCAGCCAAACATTGCTTCAGTGTGAGCTCAGCACTTGACGAGAACGGACTATACGCTGTTCGCAGTTTAGATATAACTATGTGACATTTGTGGCGTTGGTTGGCACAAAAATTTCCCTCATTTCCCGCAACTACGGGTTAGGGAAAACTACTTTTTTTGCTAATAAAATCCCTCGAAATGGCAGTATTGACCCTCTACATCTACATGTCATGTGCTGCTATCTGTTGGCGCTTTTTAGAACTACATTCAGCTATATTGTAATGTAGTACAGCGCCTTCGAGCGCGCTATAGCCATTAGCCAAGATTTAGAAATGTGACCCCAGCCAGCGATTGGCGGACCGCATTTTGCGAACGACCCGCCTCGAGGCAGTCACAGCGAACGTGTTAAGAACCTTTTTACGTTTCCCTGGAAATACTTGATTTAATTTTTTTTATAAGTAGGCCTGGGGTAGGTTATTTATAAAGAAGTGTTGTACACATACATTGTAGTCTGTGGCTGGGAAGCATGCTCAACGAGCAGCTCCTGTGATGCTATTCACAGGGAAGTGTCAACGGGAGTCCATTTGCTCACCGTAGGGGGGAGGAAACATGTAGACAAGTGGCTTATGGAGAGTAGCGATGGGCTGCCTTTGACGCAGCTCATTAGTCTACGGCTCTTGGGACGCAAAATGCAACACATACTTGTTTGACATAGAGTACCTATCATAAAAACTGCATGTGCTAAACAAACAGTTTAGGCTTAATTGGATAATTGAACGAAGTGAAGTATCCCTATACACAACTTTACTGCTTAGACTGGTAAGAGAATCAACTCAACTGGCGTGTCTGTGACCCCAATAACTCGAGAGTGCCTCCACAGTTAAACTTAAAATTTTCCAGAAAAACTTAACAGGTCAAAATCTCAGTCAAGTTCGTTATTCAGATAATTTCGTTCAGTATTAATCAAATTATCTTAGAACCAAATTTATTTTTTTCTCTATAAGAATAACATTGGAAGCCATTTTATTGGTACTTGAATCATTAAAATTTAGCCGACGTCTATGTTTCAACAACAGAGTAACAATAGTTAGTTTACTAGAGTATACTTTGTTATACTGGATAACAACAGTTTTTTTACCAACAAAAGACACACAAGAGAGATAAATCAAAGTATATTTTTAAATTGTGAGCATATTTATTATTTTATAAATTATTAAGTGTACGTTTAAAAAAAAATATCCATACAGTTAATATTCCCTTAGTACGCCTACTCTGTGTAAATATCGTCACTCGGTCAGAGGCGACGATTGTAACGGTGGCAGACGACAGACAACGCGTGTGGCAGGTCCAAAAACTCAAAATAACTTTTTGATGACTGTAGATACTAAGATATTAACTTAACTTATAAATTAGTTTGTTTTATTACATTTTCTTAGACAATTGGTAATATTGTGATTGTCATGTGTAAAAAGTATATAAAGCCTCAATTTGTCTTGAAAGCGTTGATGAAGTTAGTCACAGTAAGCGAACAACCTTAAAATTTATTTTGTAGGACAATTATTTGCTAGGTTATATTTTCACTAAATTAATAATAAAAATTGTCTACATTACCTAAAATACATTACCAGTAATGTAGTATGTAACCACAATAAAAGCTATAGATTATTCTAACCAAACAGCCTTTTTCGGAAGGTTATCTTTAATGATTTGACATAGCCTAGGGTTTGATTACAGTAAGAGTAAGCCAACATTAATCTGGTAATACAACTGTTGTAAAATACTTTAAACACATTACCAGGAATGTTGTAGCGAACCAAAATAAAAGCTTTAAACTACTCTAACCAAACTAAGCCTTTTATACAGGTTATCTGAAATGATTTCACACATCCTAGGTTTGGATTACAGTGAGCTGTTTTCATCATAAACTTGGACCTATGGCTATAAAATGTAGGCCTATACACTTAGGCTACTTGCCATTTTAGAAGTCTCATGTACGGTCTTGGACCAACCCATGTTTATAGAATTTAATTTCCTGATAGCCCAGGCTATTGCAACAATATATTGAAATATCATTTTGTAAAATACAACTGTTGTTAAATACTTTAAACATTACCAGGAATGTTGTAGCGAACCAAAACAAAAGCTTTAAACTATTCTAACCAAACTAAGCCTTTTATACAGGTTATCTGGAATGATTTGACATATCCTAGGTTTGGATTATACTGAGCTGTTTTCAACATAAACTTGGACCTATGACTATAAAATGTAGACATATACACTTAGGCTACTTGTCATTTTAGAAGTTTCATGTACGGACTTGGGCCAACCCATGTTTACAGCATTTAATTTCATGATAGCCTAGGCTATTGCAACAATATATTGAAATCTAATTTTTTCATCTAAATAACTGGGCCTGACGATTTATTGTTAATCCTTAAGGATATTTTGACTTGGCCTATAGAAATTGTTAACATTAGTTCATATAAGAAATCCGCTGTTCTCTTAAAAGTTAAATTAACCACACTGCTAAAGTCACTGCTTAGCCCAAAATGCTCTGTTTGTTCTAAGATAACGCACCCATGCCAATCCTAACAACAAACCATGCCTGAAATCTTCAATTTATTTTAAAAATAAATAAATTTACGTATTTATACAACATTTACTTTGATAAAAACAAGTGATAAATGTATGTATGTTTTTCTACGGATAAAATGTTAGGTTGGCGGCGGGATCCGAACCTGCGACCTTTCGCTCCAAGAGCCAGTGCGATACCTCTCAGCTACCTCGATAATTGATTCTTAGAGAAGTGACTAAAACTATAGCTATATAGACATAAAATCCGGATTCTGTCGGCAGATAAATGATAACGGAATGTATTCTGATGATGTTACTCAAATCAGATATTGAATTTTTTATGAGACTCCATTTAAGTTTGATCATGTGTTTCAATTATCCTTATACGCGAGGAATGAGCGTACACCTAGTTTATATATTTTCTATTACAAAAGCAATCTTAATGCTCAAATAGAATATTAAATTAGGATAAATGTTTTTAAGAGAACCCCCTGTAGATGTGCTTATTAGCTTTCACTGTTCCCAAACTAATACATTGTAAAGGTGGTTTACAAAAATACTTTAATAGGCTACCCACTCTGCTCAATCAAAAACTATTTTGAGCTTTAAATTTGGAAAAAATTGTGGATTTAACTTAAGCTAATGTGTGGTGACAGGATCTGAAAAATATTCAGGCCGGCTACTACCTTTTCACTCATCCCCTAAGAAATAATATAAGTTAGAATAAATACAACTTGTAAGGGTTATTCAGATTATAACAGGTTATAACAGATTTATAAATGTGCAGAAGTTCCAAATATTTCATCATCGGATGTGCTCCAGACACTGGAGAGACAGTTACAGGTTGCTTTGCTGATCGTACCAAGGCGTCTGACTGTCGATTCCTAGCCGTTAACCCTAGCCGTCCAACCAATTTGGTCGGATTTTTATGTCGCCTAGAGTGGCCACCGACCAAACTGGTCGGATATGACTAAAAATTTTGTAACGTTGAAAAACCAATAATAATAAACTCAAAAGTGATCAATATATATATCATTTGAAAGATCACATTCTGAACTTTCATTTTATAACATAAATGAACCGTGTAGCAGCTGTATAACCAATATTAAGGCGATTCAAATTTTAATGAATTTTTGGCGCAACGCAATTGCTGCAGTCGACTCTCTGACAATGACAAAACACATTTTTAAATTACCAGCTCGGGTAATTTTTATTGCAGGAAGATGCGGTTGGTACCAATGCACAGCTAAAGAGTAGCGTTTTATATTGGTATTGATTTTTAGAATGAAATATTGATTGGACAGGTTATATGATTTTATGAAAACAGGTGTTCCTGTTTTTTTTTGTGGAATGGCCAATCCGACCAAACTGGTCGGATCAGAAAATCACGTTTATATGCAGTGTATGTTATAGTTACTAGTCAAATAATATGTTATTTTGAAGAGGAAGGAATGTAGAGTAATTTAGTTTTACCGTTGGCAGCACTGTCTCGGGGCATCAACACCAAGGAAATGTTTCATTACGTCACATTTTTGCCTGATCGGCAACTGCACAGCCGTTTACGAAGTCTCCGTCAGTTTGTTTGGCTCGCTCCAAACTGGACTGTATTTGGTATCACTGCAGATTTCAGGATTTCTTCCTATGTCTGTCTCGATGTTATTCTGTGATGATGTTGTTGATATCTGAAATATTCAACGTCCAAAATGGCGCGCTATGTTATTGTTTGGCCGTTGTAAGTTGTGTGAGAATGTTTGTCATTTATTTAGCCGAATATACGCAAAAATGGATAGTAGTGACATTCGGGGTGCTCTTGAAGAAAGCATTAGTGACATTGATAACGATTTAGAGGGTGATATTGAGTTGAACGACTTTCTTGGCCCTAATTGGATTGTTCATCTGTCAGTGGTAAGTTGTATTCTCTGCTTGTACACTCCACTTACAAAACAAATCGTTTCCCAACATGTTATATATTTCCATATAGAGAATTGAATGTACTACAACGTGTTTGTATTGATTTGGGGGTAAAAAATTTGGCAAAAAAGTTATATACTAAATACTTAAAATCTTTTTCTTCCAAATACGCAAAACTTGCAAAACGTTCTTTTAATTACATTTATTTTTAAGTGAAACAATTTTTTATTATCATCTTTATGACTTTATTGGATTCCTTACTTCATTAGCTTTACAAATATGTATATATAATTATTAGTATATACATATATTACATGACTTATTTACAACACAAACTAACACTGTACAGTTTACACATATTCCAGGTTTTCGTTTATTATATTATGCCCCTAAAACTTCCAAAAAAAATTCTTTCCCCAACATGTTATATATTTCTATGTAGGGAATTAGATTGTTTACAAAATGTATATAATGAATTTTCCATAAAAAAATCTGTAGAAAAAATGTCACCGAGGCCGTTTTTCAAATTGCCAAAAAAAATTTATTTTTTTCACTTAACCGAAAAAATATTTTCCTAGAGCTTTTTTATTTAAGCCTAGTATTTCTAGATTCTCCTATTCTTTCCGATCAAAATGAATATGAGGTTGGCTAGGTTTACTTCTAACGGTTGAACTTATGGTACCCTACCGTAATTGTGATATAACCATTACTCCTATAGAAATTGAAATTTTTTTCAAAACGTTCTAAATAACGTACTGATTTTGAAAATAATAATTTATTCCTGCGGAAAACCGGAAGTCAGGGAAACTTGGAAAATGTGAAAAAATATTTTTCCCCAGAATATAGCGATGTGGGTACTCAAATTGTGTGGAAATTTACCCTGAACACGAATATGAAACCCGTTTCACGATTTAATATTTTATATGCGAGTTATCATAAAACAAACGTGTAAAATCTGCACAATCTAGGGGGCCCAGTGGGATGACATATATACAAAAATTATTTACCTAATACAGCCAATTTTTATTTATTTATCGAAACCTAACCTAACTCCACAGAGCGCTGAATGGGAAATTTTCCCTTTTTCTGGAAAATTCCCCTAAAACGGGAATTTTTTTTAAATTGGGAAATTTCCCCTTGAACGGGAATCCCACTATACAGCGCTCTGCGGAGTTAGGTTAGGTTATGATGTATATACATACACAAATTATTTACATAATACAACAAATTTGTATTTATTTATCATAACCTAACCTAACCTAACTCCGCAGAGCGCTGTACGGGAAATTTTCCCTTTTCTGGAAAATTCCCCTAAAACGGGAATTTTCTTTAAATTGGGAAATTTCCCCTTAAACAGGAATACCGCTATACAGCGCTCTGCGGAGTTAGGTTAGGTTATGATATATATACATACATACACAAATTATTTACATAATACAGCAAATTTGTATTTATTTATCATAACCTAACCTAACCTAACTCCGCAGAGCGCTGTATAGAGGAATTCCCGTTTAACCCTAGCAGTGGCCTAATGTTGAAGTGGGATATGGCCAAGCAGATTTGGCGATTTTGCAGACCTTTTTTTGAAAATTCGTATAAATTCAACCGTACAAGTAAACCTAGCCAACCTCATATTTATTTTGACCGGAAAGAACAGGAGAATACTAAAATAATAAAGATTCAGGCAAATAATTTTTCGGTGAAGTGAAAAATAAAAAAATATGAATTTTTTTATAAATTTCAAAAATAGCCTCGGTGAAATTTGTTCTACGGACTTTTTATGGAAAGTTCATTATATACATTTTGTAGACAATCTAATTCCCTACATAGAAATATATAACATGTTGGGAAAAGAATTTTTTTGTAAGTATTAGGGGCATAATATAATAATAAACGGAAAACCGAAAAAAGCATAAACTGTACAGTGTTATATTGTGTTGTAAATAAGTCATGTAATATATGTATATACTAATATATATATACATATTTGTAAAGCTAATGAAGTAAGGAATCCAAAAAAAGTCATATAGTTGATGGGAAAAAATTATTATCTCTTATAAATACAAGTGAATAAAAAAATGTTTCGCTATTTTTACGTTTTTTGTAAACAAATATTTCACAATAGTTAGTATATAACTCTTTTACCAAATTTTTTACCCCTAAACCATTATAAACATGTTGTAGTACATTCAATTCCCTAAATATAAATGTATAATACCTAGGGTAAAGTATTATTTGTATATGTGTTATGTAGCAACAAACAAATAGTCGCGGACTTGGCAAATTTGTGAAAAGTAGTATTTTTCAATGAGATCTTTGTAATTTGTATAAACATAAATAATGTCATATTATATCTATTTATTATTACTACAGGTATTTATAAACAATCAAGTATATATATATTTACATATACATAGGGTAGTGGCGTGTTATGTACGAGATAACGTGCGGTCAATAGGCCTATGTAGGGGTTTACGAAATAATTGTTCTAAATTATATTAGGCCTACCCAATAATGAAAAAGAGCCAACATTACAATTATAAACATTTATTATAAACATAAAAATCAAACATTTATTATACATAAAAACCCATAAAAACAAACATAAAACTCACCCTCCCCCTATAGTCCTCATTTCGATGACTAGTTAGGGCGCGGGGGCCGCCCTTGACCAATCTGGAGGACGCAAGGGATGGAGCTCAACATCCTACTCCTGCAGGTGGCGTGGACCCCTTTTTGGCATTCAGTGCAATGGTACAATCCCCTTTGTAAATTTTTTGTCCCTCAGCCTTGCACACAGCACACACTCGCTTAGAGTTCTTGGGCAGCAGAACGATGTTGTGGCGATGTTGAATAGGCCTAGGGTTGTCCCCACCTGGACCGACACTGGGCAGAAGGGGACGAGGCGCACTAGAGGTTGACAGTTGTTCAATTATACTGATATTGAATTTAGACCTGATGTTGGTGGGGGGAAATCAGGCCTATGGCTAGGCCCGGGGACCGCATCAAGTGAAAAAATTGTTTGGGGGACTGTCTCTGTAGTAGAGGGGGATTTTTCATTTTGATCAATAACAGGATTAGGCTCCTCTACAGCTTCAGGCTCGTCTACAGCCTCCTCATCCTCACTAAAAGGTTCTAAATCAAATGTTGGGAGAACTCAAAAGTCCATCTCCAATAAGTTCTGGATGTAGTCATCCTTATCTCGAGACAAAGGAAACACAACACTTTAACACAAATTTCTCACACTTCAGTAATATTTATGCATGATATAATGCATAAAGATTATTGTTATATACACACAAACACTTCACTAACACTAAAACTCCGAAATAATACCTAATTCATAAATGGTTCATGGATAAAAATCATCTAATGCTTAGAAATGCTTATACCAATACCGCAATGGCGAACAACTGATCAAAACATATGACGAATTGTTGAGTATCTGACAGGTGTTCTGCTAGGAGCAGTGCTGCCAACGGCAAAACTAAATTACTCTACATTTCTTCCTCTTCAAAATAACATATTATTTGACTAGTAACTATAACATACACTGCATATATACGCGATTTTATAGTTCGACCAATTTGGTCAAATTGGCCATAACACAAAAAAAAACAAAAACCCCTGTTTTCAGAAAATCATATAACCTGTCCAATCAATATTTAATTCTAAAAATTAATACCAACATAAAGCGCAACTCTTCAGCTGTGCATTGGTACCAACCGCATCTTCCTGCAAGAAAAATTACCCGATCTGGGTAATTTCAAAAATATCGTGTTTTGCCATTGTCAGAGCGTCGGCTACAGCAATTGTGTTGTGCCAAAACTTCATTCAATTTCTAATCGTCGTAACATTGTTATACAGCTGCTACACGGTTCATTTATGTAATAAAATGAAAGTTCAGAAGGTACTTTGGTATTATACGGATGCCACTATTTTTGGAGGTTAAATTTTTACCGGATACAAAGGATAACTACATAATTCGAAATACCCCCGTCGCAGCAAACCTGCATACTCAGCGAATTTCCAATGGAGATATAAATGTCTTAATACTATATAAAGCCACTTACCAAGTTTCATAAAAATATATTCACAAATAAGCGATATATACAATTTTAATTATTCTCCATAAGAATAACATTGGGGCTGAGTACGCAGGTTTGCTGCAACAAGGAACACAAAAAATGGGTTTTTATGCTAATATCAATATAACTCAACTAGGTGAAGTCGTATACCAAGTTTCGTCAGTATACGTTCATAAATAAGCGAGATACAAATATTTTCTTTTCCTCCATAAGAATAACATTAGACAACGTACTGTGTTTAGCACTTTCAATATCTCGGTAACGAATTGACGTAGAGGAATGATCGAAATACCAAATTGTGTGTTTTTTTAAGCTGAATCGAATGGTCAAAACTAAAATTTGACTTTTTCAAAAATTACATGTAAAAAATTCAAAAAACCCATTTTTGGGGTACAAAACCCCCCAAAAATACCCCCTCGGATAGGTCGATCTGTCTGGTTTTCGAACTTAAAGTCATAAATGCTGCTTTACATGTTTATACCAAATTTCGTCAAAATCGGATCATTTTTACGAGAGTTATCGTGCTCACGGACACATATATATATATGTGTCCGTGAGCACGATAACTCTCGTAAAAATGATCCGATTTTGACGAAATTTGGTATAAACATGTAAAGCAGCATTTATGACTTTAAGTTCGAAAACCAGACAGATCGACCTATCCGAGGGGGTATTTTTGGGGGGTTTTGTACCCCAAAAATGGGTTTTTTGAATTTTTTACATGTAATTTTTGAAAAAGTCAAATTTTAGTTTTGACCATTCGATTCAGCTTAAAAAAACACACAATTTGGTATTTCGATCATTCCTCTACGTCAATTCGTTACCGAGATATTGAAAGTGCTAAACACAGTACGTTGTCTAATGTTATTCTTATGGAGGAAAAGAAAATATTTGTATCTCGCTTATTTATGAACGTATACTGACGAAACTTGGTATACGACTTCACCTGTACATATACTGTATATATATATATATATATATATATATATAGTATCGAACGAATGGTGTTTTTGGGGTCTGGGGACCTCAAAACGAAAAGTTATCATGGTCCCGGGCCTAGGTCTTACCATGCCGACTACGGTAATAGCTTCTTCCCTATAGGGGAAATTCGCTAAAAACGTACTTTTATTGACTTACTGTACAAATTTTACATCATTCTGATGAGTGGTCTTTGTGTTGTGCCTCCTAAAAGACAGCGATGTCCGCTAGGATCGTGTTGAATGCGTCGCCGTCGCTAGCAGCCACACCCGATCGCCACATGTACTCCGCCAAATATACAGCGCGTAAACTCTCCGGCTGAAGAGGGCCCAAGCGCCCTAAAGCAGCATCAGTGGGCCAGGGACTTTCCCGCCCACTGGAACCTCACAAAACAACAACAACAGCGCACTGCGGCAGTTATGTTAGGATGGGTTATCATAAAAATACGTACGGTTTCCTCTTCATTTCGAGGTAAATCCCACACCAAAAGAACGTCACTCATCATGAAAACAAATGTAACGTAGTGGACGGCAATAAATCACTCATGACACTGACCCAGATACAGGCGGTGACAGGTGATGCGCGCGCTCCGGTCAACGACCTGACCTTGGCCTATTTGGAGGGGGTTTGGCGGCCTGAAGTATATCAGGTATCATTCGATTCGTAACGAAACAAGGAAAGTCCTACAATAATTTTTATGATAACCCATCCTAACATAACTGCCGCAGCGCGCTGTATAAGGGTGGCATCCGTATAATACCAAAGTACCGTTCAGAATGTGATCTTTTGAATGATATATGTATTGATGACTTTTGAGTTTATTATTATTATTGGTTTAGGTTTATTAACGTTACAAAATTTTCTGTAAAGTTCGACCAATTTGGTCGATGGCCATGGCTAGGGTTAAGGGAAAAATTACCTCAACGACAAATTTCCCGTTTTTAGGAAAATTTCCTGTTTAAGGGAATTTTCCCGTTTTTGGGAAAATTCCCCGTTTTATGGGAAATTTTTCTTTTATTACATTTGACCTAGTCTGATGATAATTCCCCACCCAAGTACCCCGGAATCCCACTGGGCCCCCTAGATTGATTTTACACGTTTGTTTACGATAACTCGCTTATAAAATGTTAAATTGTGAAATGGGTTTCATATTCGTGTTCAGGGTAAAATCCCACACAATTTGAGTACCCACATCGTTATATTCCGGGAAAAATATTTTTTCCCGTTTTTTCCATTTTCTCGGTTTTCCTGACTTTTCCGTGGGAAAAAATTAAAATTTTTCAAAATCAGCACGTTATTTAGAACATTTAAAAAAAATTCCAATTTCTATAGGAGTAATGGTTTTATCACAATTACCGGCTACTGCTAGGGTTAATTGAAAAGCTCAGTCTTTTTGACATACCGGGCATTGCTTTATTTTGCAATTGATCCTACTTGTCTGGTAGAAGCCCAGTATCTTAGATCCACCACAAAACAAAATCCAAAATTAAGTCTGTCCTGTCCAGCCAATAATGCCTTTTGAGGTCCCCAAAGATCAATAATGAGTCCACTCCTTTTTCTTGTCTAAATGAATGATTTGGCATACCGTTACTTAACTTAATCCTAGAGAGTAAGTTAGCCTTTTATTAATGTTTTATGACAACCCAAAAACCATCACTAAAAAATAAATATTTTTGTTTTGAAGAACAAATCAGGCCTATGTCTGTTTTCAGACCCTACAAAAGCAAAATCAAAATAATTT
This sequence comes from Allygus modestus, assembly GCA_963675035.1. Classification (NCBI taxonomy): domain Eukaryota; kingdom Metazoa; phylum Arthropoda; class Insecta; order Hemiptera; family Cicadellidae; genus Allygus; species Allygus modestus. The sequence continues at coordinate 322,281,111 of OY776111.1, forward strand.
AAAAAACTGGACATTTTTGTTGGTGTAAATCTTTGAATGATATAGAGATGTTAAACTTAATTGACTTTCAGGGTGTGAGACTGGATGGTGCTGTGGACTGGAATGGGCAGTTGGACCAAGATTGCTGAGGAGACACTAGCTAAGGTCATCTTTGTTCTGAGGAGAAGCCTTTCAAAATTCAACAACACTAAACATCATAAGTTTGCATATTACTGCAATTTCCAGTTTCACATCTCTTAGTCCATTGTTTTTTTATGGAACGACTGAATAAAAATATAAGCAAATTTTCAGCTCTGGCAAAATAAGGTTCTGAGATGAATACTTAGGTTACCTCCACATTCTCACTGTAAAGATCGCTTAAACTTGGTGAGATTGGGACTATTAACAGTCCCCATCATGGTAAAAATCAGCATTCAACTTACATATAAGTTAAGCAGTGACAGTTTACCTCAAAACGCACACTCCACAATACATCAACACGGTCCATAGATATAACACTAGACATAAAAAACACTTCAGTTCAGCACAATTTGTAAATTTTTGAAATAAAAAACACATAGCCTCTATCTAAATATTTTTACCAAATATTTTCCAAAATTTGACTTCTTCACACAAATATCCAAGTCAAATTCACAAACTATCTGAAAATAATGTTCTTTTTAGTTTTTATAGTCTGTAAGATGTTTTTGAATTGTACAGCCAGATATCACCCTAAATAAACTAACCTCACCATCGTCAAGACAATAGGCCCTACTGCAATGACCAAGGCCTATCTCAAATTTAGACAACATCCAACTGGATGAATAACATGTAGCTTATCCAAGTGTGGCAGTGAAAGGGTTAGGGCCTAGGCCTGCAAGCAAGAGAGATGACAGTTAAGGGTGTGGTTTACAGGCCTCTCAACCTAGACTCAAGGCTAGTAAAAAAAAGCCTTGACCAAGACCAGCCAGTAGTAGGTAGACGTGCTGCATTGCCAATCTGCAAACCAGCTGATCATAAAATAACACTCGAGTGAAATTTTTCTTTGGCAAAATCGCAACAGTGTCAGCATACAGCCATATTATTGGCTGTAGCCCAACTGTTATATTTTTCCTGATTACAATTATAAACCCATCCTTAAAACACATTGAATTTAAACCAGGACGACAGAACAATATTCCCAGACTTGATTCGCATTGTCTGAGATGGCAACAGCATTCCCGTGTAACTGCATAAAAGGGACGGATAAACCAACAAGATACTAGGTTAAGTTACATTTATTCCTCAAAAAATTTAACAACTCTAACAATGCAATGTTAGCTCATAATGAATTCAAAACAATAAGCCCCTATCATCTAACCAACCAACCAACCTAAATTAGTGGTAGAACAGGTAGGCCCTAAGTTCTCATTACTGACGAAACCTAACGTACAACCTGTACTTGTACTTAATGGAAAATAAACATTTATTTGATTTGATTAAATAAAAACAATGGAAGTGTGGAAACAATGAACTCCTACCTTGATCAAAGAGCAAAATAAACATGCTCTTGCAGTTCTCAAATCTTTGGGTATCATATCCATCGACATTTTGAGGGCTAATTAATAGTTTTCAAGAAAGAATAAATAATTCAGAGAATATCTCGAATGCCCAGTATTGAATTAGCAAATTGGGAACAGTAACCACAACGGTAGTGTACAAAACTAAAAAAGGTAACAGAGAATGAGAAGCGACGAATCGATCGAAGTCGACGACAACAACACACAACACTATAACACACAATGAACAGAACACAGTAGTACACGAGAACTGAGAACACAGAAAACACTAAAACAAACACAATACAACTATCAACCAGTGTCTCCACCACAACCATGCAATACTAATATTACCCTGAAATGAAATTGATAGTAAAATAATTACCCTAAACACTTTCACCAATATAAACGGGAGTCACTACTCTATGGAAAATAAACCTCAAAATGCATGTCATCTTATTTCGTATTTGGTATGTTGTTGTGGTGTCATCTTGTTAGTGGGATGCTATCGTTCAACCTTGTTTACAACACTATTTCCAAACCACATTACAAGGGTGTTTTCATTTAACTCAAAAAATAACTTTGCTTAGAAATAAACAATTCAATTCCATCAGATACATATGTATCAAGATTATAAAGTTAAGTTTACCATCAAGTTTCACTTAAAATGCGACAAAATTTTAATATTTGAAACACTTTGAATATCACCGTTTTTACATTGAATGTGAGATTTTGACATCTTCCCACCAGAACACTGCCAAAATAACAGAGCGAAATCTGGCTTTCACAACGGCACACTTGTTACTTTCTCCCCCTATACATAGTATAAGGAGAAAGTATTGTTTTCGTCAGCACTTTTGGATTTGAGTTGTTATAGTGGAAATATTCGTTTTGGTGCTCCCTGAACCAAAAGTTATTTTAACGTGATGTGTGTTGTGTGTTTATGTCTGTGTGCATGTGTACAGAGCTAGAGACGACACCTGTGGTCCGATATTTATGACATTTGGCATGTTGGTACTAATCCACGATATCTTCAGGCGTTTTTTTTTATTTTCATGAAGTTTTGATTTTTAAGGGTAGATCCCCCCCCCAAAAAAAAACAAAAAAAAAACACTAAAAACATGAAAAATCCAAATTTCACAAAAACCGTTTAAAGATTTTCATTAAAATTTAGTGGTTTGTAGAGCTTTAGATTTGCAACAAATTGACACCACCCGCATTTCTGGAAAAATCGGGTTTTGAAATTACAGTACTTAAAGTTCCTAGATTTTTTCATAAAAACGATAAATTATAACAAATATTAATTATTACTATTAAAAAGAGCTTCATAAACTATAACTTAGTATTTTGAATTATTATTCTACAATTACACTGGTTGCGGAAAAAATTGAAACTTTCATTTAGCGGTAAACGCAGTTCGTTGTCCAATGTTATTCTTATGGGAAAACAAAAATAACCATTTCTCTCTTATTTATTGATAAATTTCGTTATAAATTGGTATGCAGGTCAAGTTAACATTGACCAAAAGAGAATACTCGAATATGTTGCCTCTTAACCATGATGGGGGAACTAGGGGGTATTTTCCCACTTAAAACCACTGCTTTGTAGAAAAGGATTCTGTAGTACTTCCAAAATACCCCCGTCGCAGCAAACCTGCATACTCAGCGAATTTCCAATGAATATATAACATAACACATTATAACACTTTATAGGATTCATAAGAAATGTATTCACAAACAAGCGATATTTAAAATATTAATTATCCTCCATAAGAATAACATTGGGGATGAGTACGCAGGTTTGCTGCAACAAGGCACACACAATAATGGGTTTTTATGCAAATGTCAATAGAACTCATCTTAGTGAAGTCACATACCAAGTTTCATCCATATACATTCATAAATAAGCGATATATAACATTTTAAGTATTTTCCATAAGAATAACATGGGGACCAAGTACGTAGGTTTGCTGCTACAGGAGCCATAGGCGAAAAATTTTTTTTGTGCAAACAACAATAAACCATAACCAGATCAAGCCATATACCAAATTTCGCCAGTTTATGTTCATAAATAAGCGAGATATACAATTTTTCTTTTTCTCCATAAGAATAACATTAGACAACGTACTGTGTTTAGCACTTTCAATATCTCAGTAACCAATTGACGTAGAGCAATGATCAGAATACCAAATTGTTTGTTTTTTAAAGCTGAATTCAATGGTATAAATTAAAATTTGATTTAAATTAAATGTGAAAACCCAAAAAACCACATTTTTGGGGTACAAAACCCCCCAAAAACCCCCCTTTGGATGGTGCGATTCATCTGGTTTTCGAACTCGTTCAAATAAATGGTATTTTACACATTTGTACCAAATTTCATTAAGATCGGATCTTTTTTACGAGAGTTATCGTGCTTACGGACACACATATATATATAAATATATAAATATATATATATATATATACCCCCGTCGCATCAAACCTGCATACTCAGCGAATTTCCAATGAATATATAACATAACACATTAAAACACAACAGGATTCATAAGAAATGTATTCAGAAACAAGCAATATTTAAAATAATAATTATTCTCTATAAGAATAACATTGGGGATGATTACGCAGGTTTGCTGCAACAAGGCACACACAATAATGGGTTTTTATGCAAATATCAATAGAACTCATCTTAGTGAAGTCACATACCAAATTTCATCCATATACATTCATAAATAAGCGATATATAACACTTTAATTATTTTCCATAAGAGTAACATGGGGACCGAATACCTAGGTTTGCTGCTATAGGAACCATAGGTGAAAAATTGTTTTTTTGTGCAAACAACAATAAACCACAACCAGATGAAGCTATATACCAAATTTCGTCAGTTTATGTTCATAAATAAGCGAGATATACAATTTTTCTTTTTCTCCATAAGAATAACATTAGACAACGTACTGTGTTTAGCACTTTCAATATCTCAGTAACCAATTGACGTAGAGCAATGATCAAGATACCAAATTTTTTGTTTTTTTATGCTGAATTCAATGGTTAAAATTAAAATTTGATTTTAATAAAAATTACATGTGTGGAAACCCCAAAAACCCATTTTTGGGGTACAAAACCCCCCCAAAACCCCCCTTCGGATGGTGCGATTCGTCTGGTTTTCGAACTTGTTCAAATAAATGGTACTTTACACGTTTGTACCAAATTTCATTAAGATCGGACCTTTTTTACGAGAGTTATCGTGCTTACGAACACATATATATATATATATATATATATATATATATATATATATATATATATATATATACATATATAAAAATTTGAACGAATGGTGTTTTTGGCATCTGGGGACCTCAAAATGAAAAGTTATCATGGTCTCGGGCATAAGTCTTACCATGAGACCTACGGTAATAGCCTCTTCCCTATAGGGGAAATTCGCTAAAAGGGATTTGGGTGTAAATCTTTTAAAACAACTTGTTTAGAATATGTTATTTATTACATTCGACCGTACTTTATATTCTATATTTGGTAAATAAATACCCCCGTTGCAGCAAACCTGCATACTCAGTGAATTTCCAATGGAGATATAAATGTTTTAATATTACATAAAGCCACTTACCAAGTTTCATAAAAATATATTCACAAATAAGTGATATATACAAGTTTAATTATTCTCCATAAGAACAACATTGGGGGTGAGGACGCAGGTTTGCTGCATCAAGGAACACAAAAAATGGGTTTTTATGCTAATATGAATATAACTTAACTAGGTGAAGTAATATACCAGATTTGATTTATTTATGTTTATAACTATAAGGGAGACTTAGTATTTAGTTATTATCCATTAGAATAACATGGGGCTGATGAGTACGCAGGTTTGCTGCTGCAGAAGCCTTTGGCAAAAAAATCATTTGTTTGAGCAAATATCAAAATACCACAACCAGATGAAGCCGTATTCCATGTTTCGTCAGTATACGTTCATAAATAAGCGAGATATAACATGTTTTCTTTTCCTCCATAAGACTAACATAAGACAACGTGCTGTGTTTAGCACTTTCAATACCTTGGTAACCAATTGACGTAGAGGGAATGATCAAAATACCATGTTGTGCGTGTTTTTTTAAGCTGAATCCAATGGTAAAAAAAACTAATACCCCCGTCGCAGCAAACCTGCATACTTAGCGAATTTCCAATGGAGATATGAATGTCTTAATACTGCATAAAGCCACTGACCACGTTTCATATAAATATATTCACAAAGTGATATATACAGTTTTAATTATTCTCCATAAGAATAACATTGGGGCTGAGTACGCAGGTTTGTTGCATCAACGAACACAAAAAATGGGTTTTTATGGTAATATCAATATAACTCAACTAGTTGAAGTCATATACCAGTTTTTATTCATTTATGTTCATAATTAAGGGAGACATATCCATAAGAATAACATATAGGTCTGAGTACGCAGGTTTGCTACAACGGGAGCCTTTGGCAACAAATTGTTTTTTTTTAGCAAATATCAATAGACCACAACCAGATGAAGCCATTTACCAAGTTTCGTCAGTTTACGTTCATAAATAAGCGAGATATATTTTTTTTATTTTCCTCCATAAGAATAACATTAGACAACGTACTGTGCTTAGTACTTTCAATATATCGGTAACCAATTGACGTAGAGTAATGATAAAAATACCAAATTGTGTGTTTTTTAAGCTGAATCCAATAGTAAAAACTAAAATCTGATTATTTCAAAATTTATATATAAACAATTTTAAACAAATTGTTGGGGTAAAACCCCCCCCAAAATACCCCTTTGGATGGAGCGATCCTGGCTGGTTTTCGAACTTAAAGTCATAAATGTTGCTTTACACGTTTATACCAAATTTAATCAAAATCGGATAATTTTTACAAGATTTACCATGCTCACGGACACACATACACACACATATAAATATATACAGTTTCGAACGAATGGTGTTTTTGGGGTCTAGGGACCTCAAAACGAAAAGGTATCATGGTCCCGGGCCTAGGTCTTACCATGCCGTCTACGGTAATAGCTTCTTCCCTGTAGGGGAAATTCGCTAAAAGTAATTAATTCGTTAAAGTTGGGCTAGAAGAGACAAAGGGAGAAAGTATGTATCAGTTTCCTGATACCATTTATTTTAACCTATGGAGGCCTATTTTTGAAACGGGTGAGTGGTGAATCAGTCAACCCACCTACCAGCTGTTTTTAGCATCGTTTAAATTCACCACAAGAGATGATATATGAATCGGCAGATGATTTATCTGTAAAATCATAAAGCCAAATGTAAACATTGACCAATATACAAATGTATATACAACTTCTATTTAGTCAGGCTGATAATGAAAACATGTGGACACTTCTGACAAAAGCACCCTGATTCATATTAGTTCCACGGCTAACCACAGAATGCGGCACACACAACAGTCATAGTTCTTATGAACCATTTGCGGGGCGAACCCTGCGGGTAACAGCTAGTTTCACTATAAATTCCTCCATGTTTCCCTCAACCATTTGGATTAGATTTGCTGACATTTTAGGACTCAATAGGACTTGAAAAAAATAATTCCACATGTTGTAATTTGAGTTGCTTATAATACAGACAAGCTTTATTTCCTTAGCATTTACATAATTACAAATAACTGCTAGTAAGCTTAATTTTTTCAGTTGCACAAATTAGAAAATGCATTAATTTTAATCGACTTTAAATCAGTTATGTAGCCGTGTTGCCCCGGTATCACGCACGCAGTAGTGACAAGTATGAATTATTAGGAATATTTCATCTCAGTTGTACCAACGGTTGTACCGTTTACCTCAAATCTATAGAAATGTATTGTACGCGATCCATATAGCTGTATTTAATATCATGACCAACAGACCAACAAGCATGACGTTGTCAATGCTTTTAAAAATCGGATGATCATAAAGATCTGATTTCAGTGAGTCTCTAGTACAGATACTATAATTAATATTTATTTATTTATTCATCAACAGTTGCACCATTTTACATTTGTTAAACAGAATAGAAAAAAAAACAATATGTAGCTAAAAAAAACAAAACAAATAAACACAAAATGTCCAAGAAAGTCTGTGATCCAAGTGTGATCCATGCTTAATTAATATGTTATCACTAACTATATAGATACAAAAAATAATACAAGAATAGATTTATAGTATATAATATAATTGGATTTAGTTAAGTGCTACAATTTCCCTAACTTCGTTTTCATGATAGGGAAATTGTTTTTCATTGTTGGATACTCTGTTTGGGGAAATTGTTTTTCATTGTTGGCACTCTGTTTAGTGTATCAATCGTCGTAAATCAGTTGTCAGTCAATTGTTTGTGTTGTAAGGGCAAGTGTTATTATGAATTTTGTGTCGAGGTTCGTTTTTCGAGTTCAGCCGCAAATCTTCAAGACAAATGTGATGAGCAATGTTTTAAATTTATCAACGTCAATGCGGCTCTCAGCTAAATATGGAAAGTTAATAAATGACAATGTATCATGTGCATTTTATTTACCTATTGGCGATGGATCCGGTAAGGAAACATTTCTCTAACACTTACACACTTGTAAGCCTCAATTGTGTGTCCTAAGTAAGAATTAATAATTGTATGCAGTTAATTTATATGTTTTTGGATACGGTAGTTAGCAAAGAATTGTTACATAGCTTTGCATGCCTTATCGAATCACATTATATTGACATATAGAATACAAATTAATAAATAGGCTAACTAGCAAAAACCCTCCTATCCTTTGTGAGTGGTCACACCCTTTTACCATCAACCAAAAATCCAGCTTTACACTGTCAAAAACAACCCAAATCCAAACTTTATATATATATATATATATATATATATATATATATGTTTTGTGATGTGGTGGTCAATTTTCTCTTTCCATTCTTCAGTTACAGTGCTCTCCTACCTCAAACATATCTTATGTTTGGCAATAATTGTAATATTCACAATAGAAGTAAACTTTCTTAAGCTAGGCTGTTTATCAAAGCTATACAGTTTATTTTTATTTTTTATTATATCAATCTATTTTTTTGCAGTTTTCTTAAAAAAAAATAAAAAATGGAGAGCTTTGAAAGAAAAATACCTAACAAAAACATGTAAAAATGCACTTCATATGTCGACATCAAAATGGTTAATTTTTGTACTAGGTCTAAGTTTGTAAACTTTTTACCCTTTTGAACAAGAAAATCGCTTCCATTTTTGTCTAACATAGATTTTATGGGAAAAACAATCATTAAAATTATTCTATATAAGTTATATCTATAAGTTATAAGTTATTCTATATATAGTTCTATATAAGGTATAAGGTGACGGGTCCATATTGAATCGTCCACAATTCCAGTAGGCCTATTCGTTTGTATCTATCAATTGGTAGGGAGTAATGATAGACTTGCAATAGACCCCTGTAAGATCTAAAATTAACAACACAATCAACTCCAATCATTTAAAGCAATTAATAACGTAACGAGTTTAAAATAAACTTGCTTGAGCATGAGCATGGCTGTAATAATTTTGGGTGCAGTTCCGTATCTGGGCTACCATACTATCGAATGAAAATATCAAATTTTTAACAATCGATATATCGATTACTCTAATTCTTCAAATTTGCTGTCGATGCAGCAAAAGCAGACCTCTCTACAAAACGACATCCAATCAGCGATAGATTTCCTGCTGGTTTTAGATGTTGATGTGCTTGTTTCTCTTATTAAAAAATCATAATGTAACTTACAACATTTATACAAAGAAAATAAACTAAATTTAGGATGTTAATCAATCCAAACTTGGCATTTTCAGAAAAAGTGTTTTCTAAAGCGTGCTTTCTTACATCGTGTCCGCGATTGACCTTTTTTTGGCATCGAAATTCGACCGAATTTTCACCACGTATTAGTATTTTTATTTTGCCTCCACACACATCACAATTTGGATTATTAGGTATTAGTTCTTTGTCTTGAAGAAAACTAACACATTTTTCTATTGAATTGAACCCATTTGTACACTAAGTAATATCTACAATTCACAAAATCACAATCACGTTCTACTTCCATTTTTATGTACTTTATTGTAAAATGTAAATAAACCATTTTAATTAATAGTGTTTAAAAACATATGATTATTAAAAATCGAATACAGTTTAATTATTTGATATATATATATTGATTGTTAAACTTTGATATTTTCATTCGATAGTATGGTAGCCCAGATACGGAACTGCACCCATAATTTTTGTTGGCTAAAACATGCAGGGGTACAGAATATGATTCGGCGAGCCAGGCTCGGGGTAAATTTTGATTTTGGCTGCCGGGAAAATTCTGGGCCAACGAACAAAATCAATTTAAGTCGCAAGTTAATTTCCCGGAAAATTAAAAAAATCGTAGATAACACAACAGCAACGGCATTGCATAAGCATTTACAATAAACTATAATTTAATCGTCATTGGTTAAGTTAGATAATACATAAAATACCGGCATTGACATTTTCTCTGTAGTTTACTGTCTATAGATGCAAGTTAGGTGCAAAATTCAGATTTTTATTCTTAGCCCCACCAGCGATATTAAGCCTAAAATTTTCCTAAAATTTATAAATTTCAGTTTAAAAAAATTTATATTAAAAAAGGAGACACATTTTATAGGTACTTCTTATTCCAACAGTGGTTGGTATTCTTTCATATGTAATTGTAATCAGAAAATTAGCTTCGGTATTCTATTCCTTGATTTGAAATTTTAGCTCTAAAAAGTGTATTTTGTTTGAATTTGAGTTAAAATGTTGGTGGCCATTGTCACTTATTATGATTAATTTAATCGTATTAGTTGTAAGGTCCTTAATTATAGAAGAGACTTTCCTTAAAAAAATAGTTAAAGTTTAATTATTTTAGCATTACCCAGTCTGGAGATAATGTTGTTTATTTAATGTTTATTTCATTTCTGGAGATAATGGAGATAATGTTTATTTCATTTACCGCTAATGTTTGTAAAGCCTAAAAATGACTTGCATCGCAAAATATCACATTCTGTAATGGGCCAAGATAAAATTATTTTTTAAACTGTTCTGAACTGCTAATTTGATATACAATATCATACCGGTAGCAAAAAATTTAAAATGGGTAAGCAAGCCTCACTGGACCTCGTTACTTAACATGGATTGACCCTTTATTGAAATGTTTTATAACATCATGGTTATTCACAGTTTAGTGGCACATCCAATCTTGGTGCCTATATTTTAGATGATTAGTCAGCTGCTCATTCCCTGAACATTAAATGGTGGCCAAAGCAGGGATGGAGGGAGAGTAGACGTTCTGATCCCCGTTGAGTATTTTGGGTCCGGTCTAGCTACAGCCCACGATCTGGTTACGGTTAATTGCATCGCCATATATCACTAATCAAATCGAATCAGGTGTCGATATTGCATCAGTATAATTATTCAAGGTGCTTCTCACACCTGCAGTACACACCTTGCGTTGCACACCTTGCAGTGCACACCTTGCAGTACACACTTCACTATGTCATTGTCTAAACAATCATCAATAAGAGCATACTAACATAAACTAATATTTTTTATATTATCTTAGTTCAATTTGTTTTCAGAGATGGCAGCTGTGTTGTATGAAAAACAGAAAGGTGGACTTTTGAATCTTCATCACACTGAAGTTCCTGAAAACTTGCAAAATAACGGGATCGGACATGATTTGGCCAAAGTAAGATTTGAGAACATGGGTTCTGAATATTTATTCAAAGTCATATAAAAGTAGATGGGTGGTTTTATGAAACTAGGTTTCAAAACCCAAAAATGTTTTATTCCTATCCAGATGCATGATGAGTATTAAGAGGAAGATTCCCCCTCTCGATGTTTTGTTTTCGGGTGCATAATTCACCTCTGTAATTTTTCAACACTTTGATAGGGAATGGTTCAGACCCTGGTCTTACTATATAAGGCCAACCGTTTCTTAAAAAGCATGATAAATTAAAAGGATGAATAAAATTGCAATTGGCAGCTGGGTCCAGTATCGAACCTTCACAACATTTTCAGATTTTGCCGAGAATCAATTGTGTTGGATTTAATTTGGAGGAAGAGGCTGTAGCTAGTCATCACGACATAGCAAAAAGGAAGAGAGGACTGTAGTTTAGTTCCCCCCATTTAAAGATTTGCCCTTTAATCAACCCTTTAACCCTTTGGATGACAAAAAGAATAACAAAAAATCAGACTGACTTTTTACCAGATAGGCCAGATGTAAAAGTTAGGCCTCTCAGATTGGGATATCATGTAGGCCTAGCCTCTTTTTCAGTTTTAAAATACTACTACCAAATTTTACTGTGTTTAAATTATTAACAGGTTAGCTGAGGAGGATCTGGTTCTGGACTCTCTGAGCCATGCACAGTAGTTGATCGCCCAGAATCGTTCTCAGTTTTGACCTGTGTTTTAAGTTTTCAAAACATGCGACAGGGGCAGCACTTGCTGGGTGAAGTTTTGTTGATGTGCTGGTGCTGCTTCTTCTGGAGCTCCATGGAACCTTATATTCTCATACTTCAATTTGCAGTATGGTTAAAAAAAATAGATTGCCACAACTGGAAAGCCCAGTTTTGGCATTCAGCAGTGAACATGTTAATGTTTGTGGCATTACACATCTTTACTTTAATAAAATTAAATCTCAATTTAAAACTTAAAATCCAATTAGGTAAACCTAATTTCATCATCATAAGTCAGTTGTCATCATAAGTCATAATAGTTCAGTTGTTTACAATTTGATAATAAGTTATTCAAATCACGTCTATACAGTTTGAAGTAAAAAAACCCTGTTTGAAATGTTGGAAGTAGTTTAAAATTATTAATTTATTAGTAGGTAGATTAAAAGTTGTTTATTAATCTATACTATTAGGCCTATAAAAGGAAGGTGGTGTTTGTCCTGTATATGTTCCATTCTAAAGTAAAGAATTCTGAACCAATTGATCTGAAATTTTGCATGAGTGTTGTTAATGTATATGAGCTGTGGAGACCCATTTGTGATTAAAAAATCTCCTAGGGCTTTACCCCACAGATCTTTAAATTTCCAGTGTTATTCTTATGGATATTGGTTTTCATGGCAACATTTTAAACATTTCAAATCATGTGTGTTTTATGGTTTACCAGAGCCCCGTGCAAGGTGCGGGACTCCAGACAGTAGGCCTATTACATAAATATGTATACCGGTCCATATCATATTTTTTTAAATCCTTTTTTCCATATTCTTGTTTTAAAATTTGTCTTCAGGTTTCACTAATTTCAAAACTTGGAGTACTAGATACGATTTCCAATACATGTCATACTCTTCTAAATATACTATGTTCAACCTGTAAAATGTAATTAAATATTATGATTTTTATTACATTTGTGGTAATTTTGAGTTATAATTTTAATAAAGGGAAGATACTTATACCACAAACATTAACAAACTAAGTTTATCCGTCTTTAAGAAGAATATCTTTCAGAAGAGAAATTACTGTGTTGTCATTGAATTGTTACATAAAGCTTGTTTATTTTTAAGTGATTGATTATCTCATAAAAAACTAAAACAATACACAAGGCTAACTTTTCCTATTCCTGTTGGCCTTCTGTATTGTTTTAATTTTATGTGCTTATCTTTAAAATTAAAACTATATTTTTTAACAAGAAAATTGTACTTTCTATTAAACAGTTTGTGCTTTCAGGAAGTGTTTGAATACTGCTCTGCTCGAAACTTGAAAGTTCTCCTGACCTGTGAATTTCTTCAGAAGTACCTTGAAGAAAATCCAAAGTATAAAGTCTTGGTAGTGGTTCGTGAGAAAATGAATGTGTAAACACGCCAAAAAAAAAACTGGGATACATTTACTGTTATGTTTTGTGTCGGTTTATTTTAAGTTACTCATGTATTTGTTTCATTAGATCATAACATTCATAATATACTGGAACACTAATCGTAAGAAGTGCTAAGATGGAGAGTGACTGGATTGAATATTATTGTCGAGACAAACTATTTACCAAAGTGGTTGAAGTAGCTCAGCGGAGTGGGGGGGACGCAAAGTGGAGGTTTTACCGAGGGCTGGCACTAGTTTTGGGGGGTAAAACTTTGGAAGGGATCAGCTTTTTGGAGCCCCTCTTGTCACATTCTGATTTAGGATTAGCCTCTGCTCATCTCAGTCTCATCGCCCATCAGTCGTGTGAGGTTTGTACTTTTAGCTGGTAATTTAGCAGTATATAATATTACAATGCCCCCATTATAGCAATCCCGTTTACTCAGAGAATTTCCAATACATCTTTATCAGGAAAGGAAATAAACCTTTTTCTTAGGGCTATACTGCATCTTTATTGTTTCAATTGTTTACATGTTTTCCTAATAAAGGTATGCTAAAGCAGGTAACGTTAACAAACATTTGAAAATTATTTTTACCTCGCAGTTTCTTTTAGAACTATTGTATCAGATACAGCCAATTACCATGTTTTATAAAAATATATTTATAAGTAAGTCAGATATACATTTTCTATATACTCTAATTAAGAGTAACTTAGAACTTGCTAGTATACATTTTTGCTCAAATTTGAACATTTGTTCATTTAAATGAGTGTGGTATAAGTGCAAGGTGAGTCTGACCACCTCTCCAGCATATATAAAGGGAGAACAGTTTAGTGAAAAGGCACTATACAAATTCACCCTAAATCACATATCTATTAAGAATATTCTTATCAAAATCTATATTCAAGATGCTCTAAAACTGACGGTCATGGGGTTAAATCTTAAAATGTTCTTATATGAACCTAAGGCAAACATAGGTAATTTTCAAAGTTTGTTGGTAATCCTATAACGTATATTGGTGTGAATTAAAGAAAAAAAGGTGTTTAATGTCACTAAACTTTGGCCAATCGTGTCAAAGCAAAAATCGGTTGATGATACCCTACTTATAACTTGATTCACATGCTTAGTCCAATATAAAATCTCATCAGTTATCATCTCTAAAAAAGTTGTACTTTGAACATGGTTAATTTCTGTATAGGTACTCTGTTATAATTTGGGCTTCTTGAACGGATTGGTTTTGTTTAGTCAAAAATTGTACACAGAGTTAGTTTTATCAAAGTTTACAAGTAAATTATTCTCAAGAAAGCATTGTGTCATTTGAGCTAAATTTATGAATGTGTGAGTCAGCGTCTGTAATTAGGTTAACATCAGCATAAAGACATGATCGAGCATAATCTTTTGTGAGAACCCTAGGAAGCCCCTTTAAAAAGCATAAGAATAAGAACGGCCTAGGTATAAATGCTTGGGGCTCTCCAAACTTGATATTTTTTTAAGTACGATATATATTTTATTCTTTAAGAATTTCTTAAATAAACTATTTCTACAAACTGTTTTCGATTTTGCAGATAAGTCTGAAACCATTTTGAGACTCTGTCTTTAATACCCAGCCGTTTCAGATTGTTCAACAGTTTATGATGCTAAACACTATGAAAAGCCTTTGTCGTGTCCAAAAATATTTTAACAATTTTTTTCCTCTATATTCAATAATATACCTTTTGAATAAAATTCAAAAATGCTGAGAAAACGGACTTTGTTTAACAAAAACCATGATTTTCCAAGTACAGTATATAAATAGTTTGATTTGAAATATTCTGAAAATTGGACTATTCGATCATAGATTTTAGAAAAAACTGGTAATAGTGACAACGGTCTATAGTTTGAAATGTCTAGTCCATCTCCTTTTTTAAAGATAGGTTTAATTTTAGCAATTTTGAGTTTTTGCAGAAAAATTCCAGTTTTGACGAAAGAACAATTTATTAAGTGATTGAAGGGTTTGAGAAGCAAGTATTAATTTTGTTTTAAGACTGTGATTGAAATTTCATCAAATCCAGTTATTTGTATGTATACGCTGTTTTAAGGATTCAATAGCTGCTTGAATTTGTTCTTCGCTAACTGTGATAAGTTCAAATTGTTTAAGCGTGATTGGTGCAATGATTTATTTGCAAGATCCAGTTTTTACTTTTACAATTTCTGGTATCACATGTTTTTCTACAACATTTGTTAAACATTCATTAAAATATCAGTAACCTAAGGTAACCTAATTTTTGGTAACCTAGTTTTTACAATATTTGAAGAGTTTAATTTGTTTTCCTCAAAATAACTTTTATAATAAAATATTCTGCCTTAAGGTGGTGCAATCGCCTCTATTGACAAGCTATTCCGCCTAGAGGTCAGGCCAGTCGCTGCTCACTCACACAAATGCAGAGCCCCGGATGCTCACTCACACACACGCAGAACCCTTCCCTCAACTATCCCCAACCCGCAACTTTCCCAAGTGGTCAAACCATTTTCACTCAGCTGGGCTTGCTACCCGCCAGCCCTGAACCGCCATCGGGCACCAAGATTCTGAAATGGCAAATAGCAAGCAGCACAGTGGCAACTCGACTCAACCAGCCTCTCTGCATGTGTTATAAACATATTTATTTGTTATACAATTTTCCGCGGTTAATATACCATTTAAAAATGTCATATTTAATGAATTCAGTCAAGTCTCTCAAATCTAAGATATCATAGATAAAATTAATTATAAAACATATTTTAACAAGTTGTAAACGCTCTACTAACATACAAATAACCCCATCACAGCAAACCTGCGTGCTCAGCGCATTTCCAATGCATAAATATGTGTCTCGCTACCAAATAAAGCCTCTTACCAAGTTACATAACAATACATACGTAAATAAGTGATATATACAATTTTTATTATCGATTTATTTAGACTTTACCTATCACTTCTAGTGTTTAAACTACTAGAAACACTAGAAGCGATAGGTAAAGCCCAAATAAATCAATAATAAATTAAAATCCATCGCTATTATGAGTTTCAAAAATACAGTATAACATTTTATTTTAGGGCTGAGTACGTAGGTTTTCGCTTGAACAAGGAAGATAAGAAACTTTTTTTATGCAATTATTAAAATAACTCAAGAAGGTGAAGCTTTATTAATTTAGGTTCAAAACTAAGGGAGGTTGGCCATATCAAACATTAACTATTCTCCATAAGAATAACACTAGGGCTGAGTATGCAGGTTTGCTGCGCCGGGGAAAATAAAAAAATTGTTTTTTATGCAAACCATATAAATAGGCCAGAACTAGGTCAGTCACATACCAAAATTTCACTAAAATATGATCACTTTTAAGAAACTGGAAAGAGTATTTTTATTTGAATTAAACGACAGATAATTTTAATAAAATATTTTTTTACAAAAATTGAATTAATACAGTTCATATGATAACGGTTTTTAACAAGATCCAGTATAAAATACGATTGAGTCACGGATAAAATATTTGATAACAATTAAACACATTAACTTTGAAACAAAGTCTATGCGAAGGCATCAGTAAACTACTGGTAGTAATCCTAACAACATACTAAAATATCAGAGCTAACCGTTTGTTTGCGATTTTAATGTACTATATATATGATTGGTCTAGTAGAGCAATGGTTAAATATTTTTCTGCTATAGTGAAGTTTGTAAACTTCAGAAGTGCCCAAAAAACGGGTGGCAGTTTGGTAGTACCCAGATAGGGAGGGAAGCAAATGGTTTCCAAAAATATACATTATCACCAAGAGATATCCTGGTAAACCATGTTAGTCAGGTCCCGAATTTTGTATTGCTTGAATTCCTTTACAGCAACTTTAGAGACTCATATGGACAGTTAACATAAAATCAATAGTCACGGTCCGAGACAGTCCGTAGAAACCACAATACACCATGTTTTAAGAGCAGGACTGGCTGTCTTTACCCAAAAACAGACTGTGAGGGTAAGAGTAATTTTTTCTGTTAATGTGCAGTGTGACAACTTTAAAATGACACATCGATTGCTCAAATCGGTTGAGAAATAACGACGTAGCGGGCTGAAAACGAAATTCCTTAGCGATTTAATATATAAGACGGCCGTATTTAGGACCTCTGGGGCCCTGGGCGAATACGAAAATGGAAGCCCCTAACATAAATACAAGCATGTATGTAGATATATATACAATAGTTATTTATCTATTCCGTAATATAACCTTTTTAATTTAAATTGTCTAGTCTGTAATAAATACACCAAATATACAAATAATTAACAAATTTTAGTTTGTTTAAAAATTTGCAAAATAAAAATGTTGTATTTAATTTTTTTTACAAGATTTAGTCTGGTTTTAGCTCTCAAGCCTATATCCAACAAGCTACTAATATATTAAGTTAATATACAATAAAAAACATGAATAGTTAAACCAACAACTTATAAATTTTAAAAAAATCTCGTGTAATTTCTTTACCACAAAAATCATTGTACTAACATAATTGAAAAAAATCAAAATATAGCACATGTGAAAGCAATATGTTTGAATTCAATACACATTGATTTGGAACTCTTTAAAAGGTCGTTGATCAACATACTGCTGGGTAGAATTTATTAAATAGTATTTCATGCAGTATAGACGGTAAAAACTCCTTCTTTCTCGGCATTTCTTGGCTGAAAAATCATAAATTATATGTTCAAAGTAACATAGGCAACGCCAACGCAAAATATAATTTTCTAAACTCTGGTTTAATGATAATTCAAAGGTAACTTTTTACAAGTTTAAACTTTAAAACATGTTCTTTTTCCGGATGCATTTTATATTATCACACATAAAAATATTCTTAAAGAGATTTAAATATTTGGAAATGTAGCTAAAAGTCAGCTATATTGTAGACGTTTGTACATTATTTTCGTGATAAGTTTACGTGATGTTGATACAATGAAATATTGTCGTTATAATTGGGCCTTGTTTCTTCCTGCGTTAAACTTGGTGTGGGGGGGGGGGTAATCAGAGGATTCAGTGTTGGCAACAATGATAAGCATACATCCCGTAACACTCACTGATACCAGTGTTTCCACTTGAGGGATTTTTATCCCACGTATGGGATATTTTGACTGCTCGTGGGATAAAATGGGATTGTGGGATAAAGTGTATTATTTGCTTCTTAAATTATTTAACTAACGTGCAAAGTTTAGTACCTATAGCTTGAATATTTCTTGAGATATTAATTATTTTTAAACATACTGGCAAGCGGCTAAACGGAAAAATGTTCGCTCTATGTTTAAATCAAATTTTGTGTTCAATTTGATACATCCTACAAGCCCCCGAAGTTTGTAATGACCCTTTCTGAACACCCTGTATACCAAGTGTCATACAAATATTGTAACAAATTCTTTAATTATAAAGTATTTCCAATAAATACAAAATGCTTGTTTTGTAAAATAAATTATATATTAAAAAAATTAATTGAAATGTAATAAAATGTTCTGTTTGTTTTGGAGGTATTGTACAATCCTTTGTACTCTTGTACATTCATCATCCATATTGCTTAATAAACATACAATATTTCACCAAAGAAATACGGTGATGAGCTGTCGGCCGTAGAGCTGTCCTCGTGGTTGTCACATGACATCGGAACCTCCCGAGCGTTGCCGAAAATGCTGCTGGAGGCACTGCCAAAACTCTTAGGAGGGTGGCTACACTTGTCCGATTCGGTCCCATCCTCTCTTAATCCTTCTGCTCAAATGCGGATGAATGCTCTCTCGAGGATTCATCAGAATCGGTTTGGAGAGGACAGGACCAGAGCGGACAAGTGTAGTTGCTTCCATTTAAAAGCATTGTTCCGCATTTCTTCGACGCGGAGAGGACCGGACCGAATCGGACAAGTGTAGCCCTAGCCTAATCCAGCAACAATGACTGAATGAATAGGCCGACTGAAGGTCTTTTTAGCGAATTTCCCCTATAGGGAAGAAGCTATTACCGTAGGTCTCATGGTAAGACTTAAGCCCGAGACCATGATAACTTTTTGTTTTGAGGTCCCCAGATGCCAAAAACACTATATATATATATATATATATATATATGTGTGTGTGTCCGTTAACACGATAACTTGAGTAAAATACCCCCGTCGCAGCAAAACCTGCGTACTCAGCGAATTTCCAATGCATATATATATATATATATGTGACTCACTACTACATAGAGATATTTACCAAGTTTCACAAAAATGCATCCATAAATAAGTGATATATAGCATTTTATTTATTTTCCATAAGAATAACATTAGGGTTGAGGACGCAGGTTTGCTGCAGCAAGAAAGATAAGTAATGTGTTTCTTTTTGCAATTATCAATACAACTGAACCAGGTGAAGCTACATACCAAGTTCTCTTAATGTAGGTTCATAATTAAGGGAGATATAAAACTTTACTTATTCTCCATATGAATAACATGGGGCCGAGTATGCAGGTTTGCTGCTACGGGGACTATCAACAAAAAACTTGTTTTTTGTGCTAATATTAATATACCACAACTAGTTGAAGCCACATACCAAGTTTCATCAATATACATTCATAAATAATCGAGATATAGAATTTTATTTATTCTCCATAAGGATAACATTGGACAACGTACTGTGTTTAGCACTTTGAATATCTCTGCAACGGTTGGACGTAGAACAACGATTAAAACACCAAAATGTTTGTTTTGTTGAGCTAAACACATTAATAAACAGAAATGTAAAGTTTTTAGTAAAACTATCTGAGAAAAATCTAAAAACCTTTTTCCCATAAGATTAACATGGGACATGTTTTTTTGGATTTTCTCCGCAACCACTTAACCTAGGTTAATGATTCAAAATACTAAATTATTTGTTTTTTTAAGCTCTATAAAATGGCTATAACCAAAATTGAGTGTTTTTCACATTTTGGGGTCAAATTTGCAAAAAACCGATTTTTGGAAAATTGTAAACCCCCATAAAACCCCCTTCCCATAGTGTGATCGATCTGGTTTTCAAACTTAAAGTCATAAATGCTACTCTTCACATTTGTGCCAAATTTCATCAAAATCGGGTGTTTCTTTCAAAAGTTATCACGGTAACGGACACATATTTATATATTGATATATATATATGTGTCCGTATAAATAAACGGACACATATATATAAATTTAAACGAATAGTGTTTTTGGCATCTGGGGACCTCAAAACGAAAAGTTATCATGGTCTCGGGCTTAAGTCCTACCTGCCACCTACGGTAATAGCTTCTTCCCTATAGGGGAAATTCGCTAAAAAGTCTGATTTTGATGAAATTTGGCTCAAATGTGTAAAATGACATTCATGACTTTAAGTTTGAAAACCAGAAAAATCGGATCATGGGAAGGGGGGTTTATGGGGGTTTTAAACTTTCCAAAATCAGTTTTTGCATTTTTCACCCTGCAATTTAAAAAAAAAACTTAATTTTGGTTTTGACCATGTTATAGAGCTTAAAAAAACAAATAATATGGTATTTTGAATTATTAACCTAGAAAAGTTAATAATTAAAGTTAGGGCTACACTTGTACGATTCGGTCCGGTCCTCTCCGGTCTGGTCCGTGCAGAATACGGAGGCGGAAGCCAAAGAAATACGGTGATGAGCTGTCGGCCGTAGAGCAACGGAATCTCTACACGGAGTTTAACAAGGTACAAAAAAGATAAACATTCTTATTAAAAATCTATAATGATCCTTTATCATTAGATTTGCTATAAGAATGTTTATCGTTTTTATCCTGTAAAATGTTTATAATATTTTTTTTTTATTTGACTTTAAAATATTCAAATGGACGTCATTTTGAAAATATTTAAGACAATTTAATAATAATGTTATATTATTTGCTTATATGTTATATTTATTGTGTAACTCTTTGCTCAGAATGGTAGAATGCAGAGTGCGCGCACAACCTTCCGAATATTCGTGCAAGTGTAGCCACCCGCCTCCGTATTCTGCACGGACCAGACCGGAGAGGACCGGACCGAATCGTACAAGTGTAGCCCTAACTTTAGGAAACCCCAACATAGCTGCTAGGCATGTCTTCCATAAGCAGGAATTTTACGCAGGTTACCGGAAGAATAGGATACAGCGGGAAAGGGTGGGATGGGACAAGCAGCCAAATTGATCTTTCAGAGGGCCAACTCCCGTGCTCCTGTGGGAGCTGTGATCAGACTCAAACAGGCAGACCCACTCTGCCCTCCAACTGGTCAACTCAACTGACAGGGTATCCATGTACAACAGCCAGGGACCATACATTCTCAGGTTGGGGACCAAACCCGTAGTGTAGTGTCAGTAGGCCTATTCCCTCTGAACTGTTTTATTTACAGGAGCTAATGGTTTCTTTTGGTTTTCAATTACATTTACATGTTTATTTATTTTTCTGCTATGAACAAGGCAGTTTTTAAATATATTTAAAGCTACAGCTTTAATCTTTGCTGGGCTTAGGCCTGACCTCGCATGTTAACATAGTTGAAAGGCTCTCAGTACTCTGTTACTACAGGATGTGGACAAAGATGCTGTGACCCAGCTGGAGTGGAAGATTGAGGAGGGGAGTGGAGCCAGTGAGAAGTCGCTGCAGTACACAGCTGCTGCTCTGTTGCATGCAGGTGCTTACGATAGACTCCGCAGCTACGTGGACCGCTTGTTGCGGCTCAACTCAGCTTCCATAGACACCCTGGTGCTGAGTGGATGGTTTGAGCTTCGCACAGACAACAAGAGAGGAGCAGCACGTGCTTTTAAGGCCGCTCTGAACTTGGTGAGTAAATTAATTGTTACAAGTGTCATTTGGTATGTTATAGAATGTTTTGTAAAAATGTAAACAAATGTATGTGTAAATGTAAAATTTACTGGTATGTAATGTACCGACAAACAAATCTACACAGTTTAGAAATTTGAACTGTGCAATTAATATACTGTGTTTGCCACAAAATAAAACTTCCAATTCACTCTGCAACCACATATTATAGCATGATAATTCAAGGATAAGTAGATAGTCGATTATCTAAACTGGGTCCAACACCCAGTCAGATAAGCTAAGTAGAAGTAAAATTATTTGAATGATTAGACTTGGAACTTAAAACCATTATAAACCACACAAGAACTTTAAAATACATCAACAAATTGCCTAATCAATGTGGTAGCAGATAAAACTGGTTGAACAAAAGCTTTGTCTTTAATGAGATTTGTTTTCACTGTGCAGTTTTGTGCTTCTTTATCATAAATAGTTTGCTCATAAAAAAATCGTAAATATTGAGTATTTTCATTTTGGAATTGTATTGATTGATTATTATTTGCGATATCAAAATTCTGCTTAATGAAATCACTAGGCATATTTTTGCTCTTTAAAATGAGCCATAAATCAATGATATCGAATAGTTCGTTGAGGAGGGACGGGCTTTGAAAGTTAACATTGGCCTTATGGGCGAAGCAGGTAGAAAAGCGAAAAGTTTTGTGACTGGAACGCCTCTCTTAAGTCCCTCTTAAGTCTCTTGGGGTTTTTTTAATGACTTTGATATATATCAGTTAATTGACATGTTGTATTTTTTTAATTAAATAATGCTCTATGTATTTTTGAAATTAAATAATGCTCTACTGTACTAATTAGTTTCAATTGGATTTATATTTATATGTGCATATACAAGGTGAGTCAGATCACCTGTCCAGCATGCATTATGGATTACGGAATAACGTTATAACCTAAAGTCATCATTCACAATGCTTTCTCTCTAAATCGCATACTGTATGGGCAATCCATTAAAAATATTATATGTTTATGTCAAAGTGTTATGAGCTAATCAAAATAAGTTGTGCAATTTACAAAAGAACCTAGGATTTACAATTCCTTTAAAATGGTATGCTTTGTTCCATATGATACTATGTTACTTTTAAAAATTCTGGGCTTAAAAGTATTAAAAAGAAAGATTTTTGTTAAAATATGTTTTCAAAAAAGATTGCTTTGACAGATTAAAGGTAAGTTTATCATAAGAAAAAATATTATCAGAAAAATATATATGTCTGGTGGTTTAAAAATACAGGCCTTCCATGAATATTAATATTGTCACTAAATGGACGTCTTTGTTAAAAAGAAAAAGGTTAAACTGAATAAAGGTTTGAATTCTGTTTTTGCCTAAATGTTTATTTTAATGAGACCTTTGAATGCATGATTTTCCTGAGGGTCCTATAAGAAAATTTATGTTTCAAATCCATAACCTTCAGTTCTGGAATACTCTGTACATTTGATAAGAATATTTTAAATTTGTATTATGAATTAGCTGGTCCGACAGACATAATAGGCTGGCTTTTTCCTGTCATAATGTCATTGAATTTGTTTTATGTCAAATACTCATTCATTTTCAATATGATCTCGTTCGCTTCGCTCACTCGCCTCCCATATGAGCTCGTTCACTATGCTCACTTGCCTATTTTTATATATAGTGCTGACTTCTGCATCGGAAAAAGAGTTTGCATTGCCATTCAAGTAGATTTGTTCATTCCGTAATGAACATATGTTTTTTAAGTATGTTTAGATATAATCCTTGCTAACCGCTGTTTGGTGTAACTAACTGAACTTTGATCAAATCAATGGGAACTTTGAAGGCCAGTGGGACAGAGCCCTTAATTCGGATTAACAATTTTCTTTTATAAAAACCTTGTTCTGACATTAACGAACACATCAAAAAGGAATTATTCAATTTGGTGCACTCATTCTCAAGTTATGGCGTGACCAAGGGAAATAGGGATTCTTTTTTATGTATTAAGATTCAGCATACTGTTCTCTTGTTGTTCGTACAGGACGGAGGTCTGACTAACTCTGTTTTTTACATTTGAGCAAATGGAGTTTTTTTCATCTGGGGATCTAAAATAGTTAACGCAGTAAGTTAATTATATTAGCGAATTTCCCCTGTACGGAAGAAGCTATTACTGTAGGTCTCATGGTAAGACTTAAGCCCGAGACCATGATAACTTTTTGGTTTTGAGGTCCCCAGATGCCAAACACACTATTCATTCAAATTTATATGTATTCCCAGGACTACCTTAAAACTGGTCTACACCAGTTTTGAGGCTGAAATTGGGTACAGCATATGAAGTTGTCATTACATATGTTAAGTCTTTTGGCTGTCCATTATGACAAACTTCCCTTTCACCTTTGGTCCCTCCATTTGCATCGACTAGGGACAGAATCTCTGGGTTTGGTCCCCACCTGTCAACCTGAGAATGGATGGTCCCTGGCTGTTGTACATGGATACCCTGTCAGTTGAGTTGACCAGTTGGAGGGCAGAATGCGGGTCCCCTGTTTGAGAGCCTCATCCCAGCTGTCACAGCTGAAGGGCCCTCTGAAGGGTCGATTTGGCTGCCGTCCCAACCCACCCTTTCCTTTCCTGCTATTTCTGGTAACCTGTGCAATATTCCCGCTTGTGGGGGATGTGACTTGCAGCTATGCTGGGGTTTCCTAATCCACAAAAATGATGATATATATATGTGTCCGTTAACACGATAACTTGAGTAAAAATCGTCCGATTTTAATGAAATTTGGCTCAAATGTGTAAAGTGACATTCATGACCCTTTCTTAACACCCTGTATACCAAGTGTCATAAAAATATCCTAACAAATTCTTTAAGTATAAATTATTTCCAATAAATACAAAATGCTTGTTTTGTAAAATAAATAATATATTTAAAAAATTAATTTAAATGTAATAAAATGTTCTGTTTGTTTTGAAGGTATTGTACAATCCTTTGTACTCTTGTACATTCGTCATCCATATTGCTCAATAAACATACAATATATCACCAAAGAAATACGGTGATGAGCTGTCGGCTGTAGAGCTGTCTTCGTGGTTGTCACATGACATCGGAACCTCCCGAGCATTGCCGAAAATGCTGGAGGCACTGCCGAAATTCTTAGAAGGGTGGGTACACTTGTCCGATTCGGTCCCATCCTCTCTTAATCCTTCTGCTCAAATGCGGATGAATGCTCTCTCGAGGATTCATCAGAATCGGTTCGGAGAGGACAGGACCGGAACGGACAAGTGTAGTTACTTCCATTTAAAAGCATTGTTCCGCATTTCTTCGACGCGGAGAGGACCGGACCAAATCGGACAAGTGTAGCACTAGCCTAATCCAGCAACAATGAATGAATGAATAGGCCGACTGAAGGTCTTTTTAGCGAATTTCCCCTATAAGGAAGAAGCTATTACCGTAGGTCTCATGGTAAGACTTAAGCCCGAGACCATGATAACTTTTTGTTTTGAGATCCCCAGATGCCAAAAACACTATTCGTTCAAATTATATATATATATATATATATATATATATATATGTGTCCGTTAACATGATAACTTGAGTAAAAAATGTCCAATTTTGATGAAATTTGGCTCAAATGTGTAAAATGACATTCATGACTTTAAGTTTGAAAACCAGAAAAATCGGACCATGGGAAGGGGGGTTTATGGCGGTTTTAAATTGTCCAAAAATCAGTTTTTTTGTACTTTTTCCCCTAAAATTGTTAAAACACTCAATTTTGGTTCCAAGCATTTTATAGAGCTTAAAAAAAACAAATAATTTAGTATTTTAAATTATTAACCTAGGTTAAGTGGTTGCGGATAAAATCAAAAAAACCTGCTCATAAAATCTCCAATATTAATCTTATGGGAAAAAGCTTTTTGGCATTTCCTCAGTTCATTTAAATGTAGACTTCACATTTGCTTTTACCAATCAATTCAGCTTACAAATCAATCATTTTGGTTTTTAAATTGTGAGTTTACGTCCAACCGTTGCAGAGATATTCAAAGTGCTAAACACAGTACGTTGTCCAATGTTATTCTTATGGAGAATAAATAAAATTGTATATCTAATTTTTTTATGAATGTAAATTGATGAAACTTCGTATGTGGCTCCACGTAGTACTCCTATATTGATATTTGCACAAACAATTGATTTTTTGTTTATTATCCCAGAAGCAGCATCCTGCATACTCAGCCCTAATGTTATTCTTATGGAGAATAAGTCAAGTTTTATATCTCCCTTAATTATGAACATAAATTAATAAAACTTAGTATGTAGCTTCACCTGGTTGAGTTATATTGATAATTGCATAAAAACACATATTTTGTGTTCCTTGTTGCAGCAAACCTGCGTACTCAGCCCCATGTTATTCTTTTGGAGAGTAAATAAAATGCTATAGATCACTTATTTATTTATGTATTTCTATGAAACTTGGTAAGTGGCTTTATGTGGCAGTGAGAAACATATGCATGCATTGGAAAATCGCTGAGTACGAAGGTTTACTGTGACGGGGGTATTTTAACTTAAGTCCTATAGGCTAAGTTGAAAGCTCATATTTAAAAATACCCCGTCGCAGCAAACCTGCATACTCAGCGAATTTCCAATGAATATATAACATAACACATTAAAACACTTAACAGGTTTCATAAGAAATATATTGACAAACAAGCGATATTTAAAATATTCATTATTCTTCATAAGAATAACATTGGGGATGAGTACGCAGGTTTGCTGCAACAAGGAACACAAAATAATGGATTTTTATGCAAGCATCAACATAACTCATCTTAGTGAAGTCACATATTAAGTTTCATCCATATACATTAATAAATAAGCGTTATATAACATTTTAATTATTTTCTATAAGAATAACATAGGGACTAAGTACCTAAGTTTGCTGATATGGGAACCATAGGCGAAAAATGGTTTTCTTGTGCAAACAACAATGAACCAGAACCAGATGAAGCCATATACCAAATTTCGTCAGTTAATGTTCATAAATAAGCGAGATATACAATTTGTCTTTTTTTCCATAAGAATAACATTAGACAATGTACTGTGTTTAGTACTTTCAATATCTCAGTAACCAATTGACGTAGGACAATGATCAAAATACCAAATTGATTTTTATGCTGAATTCAATGGCAAAAATTAAAATTTTATTTAAATAAAAATTACATGTGGAAACCCCAAAAAAACCCATTTTTGGGGTACAAAACCCCCCAAAAACTCCCCTTTGGATGGTGCGATTCGTCCGGTTTTCGAACTCGTTCAAATAAATGGTGCTTTACACATTTGTACCAAATTTCATTAAGATCGGACCTTTTTAGGAGAGTTATCATGCTTACGGACACATGTATATATAAATATATAAATACCCCCGTCGCAGCAAACCTGCGTACTCAGCGAATTTCCAAAGTATATATATGTCTTAATAACACATTAAGCCTCTTACCAGGATTCACAAGAAATATTTTCATAAATAAGCGATATTTAAAATATTCATTATTATCCATAAGAATAACATTAGAGATGAGTACACAGGTTTGCTGCAACAAGGAACACAAAATAATGGGTTTTTATGCAAATATCAATAGAGCTCAGCTAAGTGAAGTCACATACCAAGTTTCATCCATATACATTCATAAATAAGCGATATATAACATTTTAATTATTTTCTATAAGAATAACATGGGGACCGAGTACCTAGGTATGCTGCTACGGGAACCATAGGGGAAAAATTTTTTTGTTCAAACAACAATAAACCATAACCAGATGAAGCCATATACCAAATTTCGTCAGTTTATGTTCATAAATAAGCGAGATATACAATTTTTCTTTTTCTCCATAAGAATAACATTGGACAACGTACTGTGTTTAGCTCTTTCAATATCTCAGTAACCAATTGATGTAGAGCAATGATCAAGATACCAAATTTTTTTATGCTGAATTCAATGGTGAAAATTAAAATTTGATTTTAATAAAAATTACACGTGGAAACCCCAAAAAAACTATTTTTGCGGTACAAACCCCCCCCCCAAAACCCCCCTTCGGATGGTGCGATTTGTCTGGTTTTCGAACTCGTTCAAATAAATGGTACTTTACATATTTGTACCAAATTTTATTAAGATCGGACCTTTTTTACGAGAGTTATCGTGCTTATGGACACACACACACACATATATATACAGTAGAACCTCACTACGACGACCCTCAATAAGACAAAAACCTCGATAATGAGTCTGATTTTCAAATCCCCGTGAATCTCTCATAACGCTCAATGTTATAAACACCTCTATAACACGACTCATTTTCAAATAAATACCTCGATAGCACGTCTTTTTGTAATTTCATATTAATAATAAATAAACCTCTATAGCGCGTCTTTTCAAATAACTGAACCTCTATAGCACGACTCCCACCTCAATAACACGCTTCTTTGGGTAAGTAAACCTTTATTACACGACTCTAACCTCAATAGCGCGCCGTTTTGCGTTACGGAACCTTTATAGCACGACTAAACCTTTCTCACGCATAGTTCTCCCACGGTTAGAACGGATGTTTTGAAGTAAACAACGTCTTGGGCTCAGGTCTCAACAGGAAAACCCCTTCCCCACCCCCTTCCCATTCCGGCCTTTCCTTGTCTATCACGGGTCAGAAGATGGTCTTTCACGGGAAAAACTAAAATGTTTTCTATAATGTAACTTTGATGAAATTGTTACTGTACCTACTGTACATTTATTGACTAGTTGAGTTATAGAAGACCTGACTTACAATATGTAGATTTTCATTTTCTAACATTACAGTATTTTATTGCGTATTTCACAATAGGTTAAGTTTTACTCTATTTCGAGCTTATTAATTCTATACAGTACTTTAGTGAACTGAGTCTGTTGATTTTTTTCTTACTGTCGCAATAATAAAGAAGTTTGTTTTACTTGTACGTTTGTTCTTTTATTTATGAATGATTTATACAGTAATTTTATCGAGGTTCTACTGTATATATATATATATATATATATATATATATGTTACTAAACAATTCACAGTATAGGGCTGCTATTATTATAAATATTAGAAAATAAAAATTCAACTGAGCACCCTTTTTAAAATCTTTTAATAAAGCTACATGTTTCGGCACTTTTAAGGCCATTTTCAAGCTAGACTTAACCTAACACAATTTATTAATTTTTGTAAAGCTGATCAAATAAAAACATGCTAAATTATTTCTAAAATATCATATGTTTTTTAATTTTGAGGAATGGTTTTTGGTTTTCTTTTTATAAATCAAATTTAATTAACTTTTCATATTAACTAAGAATGAAATGCAAACTGACTATATGACAAATCTGGCATATATAGAATTAATTGCTCAGATTGTGAAAAGTTGTATATTGGCCAAAGAGAACGTACTTTTAAATCTAGGTTCAGGGAACATTTAGAAAGCAATAACCGTACATCCATGAAGTCTAACTTTGCTAAACATTTACTATGTACAGGTCATAATTACAAAAACATGACTGAAAACATGCAAGTTTTAGAGATAATGGATAAAGGTCACATAATGGACTCAAAAGAAGAATACCTTATATATATGGGCAAAAAAAAATAACCAAACAATATATTAAATAGGCAGAGGCTACGTACACGTCCGACGTGAGCCGCTACTGTTCACGTCTGTTCCAAATTATGCACCGTACGTAAATTTTCCTGTGATTTTTCAAACAAATTGAGAGCCAGAAAACCTCCTAACCTAATCTAACGTAACGTAACATAACCTAACCTAACCTAACGTAATGTAACGTAACCTAACCTAACCAAAGCGGTAGCGAAGTGAATTTGCCCTTACATTGGACGTGTACGTAGTCACTTCGTATTAAATACTCATATTGCCACAAGCAACGCCATATATGAAAAGTTAATTAAATTGGATTTATAAACAGAAAACCAAAAACCTTTCCTCAAAATAAAAAAAAAACATATAATATTTTAGAAATAATTTAGCATGTTTTTAATTTGATCAGCTTTACAAAAATTAATAAATTATGTTAGGTTAAGCCTAGCTTGAAAATGGCCTTAAAAGTGCCGAAACATGTAGCTTTATTAAAAGATTTTAAAAAGGGTGCTCAGTTGAATTTTTATTTTCTAATATATATATATATATATATATATAAATTTGAACGAATGGTGTTTTTAGCATCTGGGGACCTCAAAATGAAAAGTTATCATGGTCTCGGGCTGAAGTCTTACCATGAGACCTACGGTAATAGCTTCTTCCCTATAGGGGAAATTCGCTAAAATACTCATACAAAAATAATTTTGCTTTTATTTACCAGTGGATTAAAAAAATGTTACAATAAGTTAACTCAGAGTTTAGTAATTCAACTTAATACACAAAAAATGTGATATACCAACTGTTGTGTAAAAATGTTCCAAAAGATAATGGCCAGACATCAAACCTTAGTGAGTTAAAGTTACTGTCCATAATTTTAATGTGGCCCTAAACACATTTATACCTCAGCATCTCATCACAATAAAAAATTTAAAGAGTGATATGAGCTTAAAACCCTTCAAAACACAAAATGCCACAAACTGATTCATAGTAATTCCGAATTACCACCCATGTGGTGTTAATGACCAAGTTTTCTTCCATGCTAAACCTTAGGTAGCTTTAGTTGAACGTGATCTAACTTAGCTAAAAATACTTTAATTAATTGTGATGTGTGAAAAACACATCACTTTGCTTTTGAACAACCATATGTATATTTGAATTTTTTGTTAACTGTTCAGGTTAATTTTTAAAAGTCTTATCTTATTAATTTTTAAATATAGCAAATATACTACTGGTATTTACATTAGTTTTAGCGAATTTCCCCTATAGGGAAGAAGCTATTACCGTAGGTCTCATGGTAAGACTTATGCCCGAGACCATGATAACTTTTCGTTTTGAGGTCCCCAGTTGCCAAAAACACCATTCGTTCAAATTGTTATGTATGTATATATATATATGTGTGTGTGTGTCCGTAAGCACGATAACTCTCGTAAAAAAGGTCCGATCTTAATAAAATTTGGTAAAAATATGTAAAGTAACATTTATTTGAACGAGTTTGAAAACCAGACAAATCGCACCATCCAAAAGGGGGTTTTGGGGGGTTTTGTACCCCAAAAATGGATTTTTGGAGTTTTCACATGTAATTATCATTTTAATCAAATTTTAATTTATACAATTGAATTTGGCTTAAAAACCAAACAATTTGGTATTTTGATCATTGCTCTACATCAATTGGTTACTGAGATATTGAAAGTGCTAAACACAGTACGTTGCCCAATGTTAATCTTATGGAGAATAAGAAACATTTTATATCTCGGTTATTTATGAACATAAACTGACGAAACTTGGTATATCGCTTCATCTGGTTGTGGTTTGTTGTTGTTTGAACAAAAACATAATTTTTCCCCTATGGTTCCCGTAGCAGCAAACCTAGGTACTCGGTCCCCATGTTATTCTTATGGAGAATAATAAAGATGTTATATATCGCTTATTTATGAATGTATAGGGATGAAACTTGGTATGTGACTTCACTTAAATGATTTCTATTGATATTTGCATAAAAACACATTATTTTATGTTCCTTGTTGCAGCAAACCTGCGTACTCATCCCTAATGTTATTCTAATGGAGAATAATGAATATTTTAAATATCGCTTATTTATGAATATATTTCTTATGAATTCTGGTAAGAGGCTTAATGTTTTATTAAGACATATATATTCATTGGAAATTCGCTGAGTACGCAGGTTTGCTGCGACGGGGGTATTTTACTATAAACTGATGGGATAATTGGGCCTAACTTGTACTTTGCTGTGGAGTTTGAATATATTTTCATAACTGATTGTGAATTCCCAGCCAAAATTGTTTAGGAATCACTGGAGAAGATTATTCTTATAACTTTCATCAAAAGATAAGTTGGGTTTATCTGAGAAGGTTATTACGACACAACATTATCTTAAGATAGGGCTTATGAATAATTTAGCAATATTGACATTAAATTGTTACCATAAGCCATACACCAACTTAAATGTGAACAAGATGCACTATCTTAATAGTAACTGAATATGCATAGTAACCATCATAATCAAATAATATGTCCTCTCTTAAGTGAAATTTAATAAAAAATAATATTTTAATTATGATAAATATTGCTTAGTATAATCTTCCTTGAGTATAAACAATTTGGAATTGTGTTTTTCTTCAACTGTTTTTATTCTTCATGACTTAAAAAGCTTATCATGACAGATTGAAAACAGCCAGCATACAAATTTTTAATAACAAATTATTTCTTGTAATTTGATTGACATAAAATACTAAGGATGAAGGCAAATACTTTTTAAGGCCCTTGACTTTTATAAATGTATACATACTCTGGATGCTCAAAAATGCATATAGATGAAATCATATTCAATTACAAACTCATTTCAAACCTTATCTCATATGTTTTTATAGGTATGGTAATACCAGTTGAATACTGCCACAAACAATAATTTTTTATGTCTTAACAGTAATTCATGTTGTGTTGATTATTGTTCAGCGGTGAATTGTGTGGTGCCAGTAAACAGTCTATTATCGGTTGTGTTCTTTTGCTGCAATAAATTCTGATCACTCCCCGCCGGAGGCCCAGACAAACTATTTTCGTTTCTTCTATCCAGGCGTCAGGCAGAAAGGAATTTGTTTGTATTCTGATGCCCTGACAATGTTTTACTGTTTCCAATCTTAAAATAGGATAAACTATTAATTGTTCCTCATACTTACTTGAACATTTGTTTAAATGGCTTCATTTGGTTTTTATATGTGTTGCGGAAAGTTTAAATTTTTTCTCACCTTACAATTAAGTAGAACAATAACTATATCAATCAATATAGGTACTTCAAGGCTAAATTTGTACAAGTAAAAAAGGTGATATAAAAAATAAATACCCTGTAGCAGCAAACCTGCGTACTCAGCGAATTTCCAATGTTTAAATATGTATCTTAATACCACATAAAGCCATATACCAAATTTCATCAATGTACATTTATAAATAAACGATTTATAACATTTTAATTATTCTCCCTAAGAATAACATGGCGGCTGAGTATGCAGGTTTGCTGCTCCGGAAACTATCAACAGAAATATAATTTGTTGTGCAAATATCAATAGACCACAATGATATGAAGCAATATACCAAGTTCCGTTAGGATAAGTTTATAAATAAGCGAGATGTACACTTTTTCTTATTCTCCATAAGAATAACATTGGACAACGTACTGTGTTTAGCACTTTCAATATCCCTGTAACAAATTAACCTACAGTCAACTCCCGATTATCCGGGAGCGGGTTAATCGGGTTGCGGTTTAACTGGGGTCACGAAAGGTTTATTTTTATTATTTTATTTATCCCCTTCTAAACATAAATAGAGCAATAATAACAATTTATTTTGCTAAATTATCTCCAGAATCGTGCTTCATTTACTTTATTTATCAGAATAATTACGATACAAACAATTTAGTAAACACAACATAATCTCACAGTCTGTCATCTCGCTAATGAGCCGTGGGCGCGTGATGGATAGCGATGACCTTGACACTGCTCTAGACACTGTACCTGGCTGGCTAGCTGGTTAGGCCACTCTGTCTGTCACACTTGACAGACGGACGGTCAGTCGGACGTGGACGTCTAAAAATAGAAACATCTCAAAACAATCACCCTTCCCGCCGATGTTCACCCTCAGCAACGGACGGACGGTCGGACGCGGGCGTCTAAAAATAGAAATATCTCAATCACCCTTCCCGCCGCTGTTCACCCTCACGCTGTTCACCCTCACGGGGTTTTCCCTCAGTGCGAAATTAATTAGCATTCTGTTCGGTGTACTTTAGAGAGTTCGGTGTTTAGAGATCTTTAACCTATTAAATATAATTCGGCGTTTTGGATAATATTTACTGTTATCAACCATTGCTATTATTAACTACTGTATTATTATCGTGATTGTAGATTTTATCACAATTTCAATGTTTTTACAAGTATTTAATTTACATAAATATATCTTAAATGATATTAAAACACGATATTGTAGTATAAAATATTTAATAAACCTTCATTATATTTGTAATATTAAATTTACTGAATCCCTTTGTTTTAACTATGGTTTTGGGTTTTCCGTGACCCTCCAACCTGTCATTACCCCGGATAATCGGGAGTTGACTGTATAGCAATAACCAAAACACCAAATTGGTTGTTTTTTAAGCTGAATTCAAAGGTGAAAATTGAAATTGGATTTATTAAAATATTATAAGTAAAAAAATCAAAAACCTTATTTTTGGGGTATAAACCCCCCTCCCCCCCAAAAAAATACCTCAGGATGGAGCGATCTGGCTGTTTTTCGAACTTAAAGGCATAAATGTTGCTTTACATGTTTCTACCAAATTTCATCAAAATCGGACCATTTTTACAAGAGTTATCGCACCCACGGACATATATATATATATACACACACACACACACACACAAGTGGTTTTAGGACATACCTTCACAGGAATTTTTTTATTAGTTTTTATGCAAGTAATCATATCTCACAACTTGGAATATGATTACTTGCATAAAAATTAAGAAAAAAGTTCCTGTGAAGGTATGTCCTAAAACACTTACTTTTCCGTATATCTGTCTGTATGTGTCTTTTACATAATTAATCATAAATAATTTCTTTATTAGCATGATACGTGTTGTTACAACTACACATGATAAATAAAATATGTCTTACAACACTATAAAGTATATTTACACTTATACTGTACTTACATACAAGACGGTAAAATATACACAAAATCACCTTGTACCATCTTCTGTGTAGATTTTTCTGATTGGGCCTGGTGATGACCGGTGTAACTGGTTGAAATCGATCGCCTTGTACCATCTTTTGTGTATATTTTACCGTCTTGTATGTAAGTACAGTATAAGTGTAAATATACTTTATAGTGTTGTAAGACGTATTTTATTTTTCTTGTATAATTAATCGTATCTCACAAACCACTTAACTTCAAACTTGGTACGTGGATGACTATTAGCAAGACCTATTTAGGTATGTAGTATCAAGTTTCTACTTGTACTATTTCAAAATGGCGGCCATTTTTAGATTTTAAAGCTTAATATCTTAAAAACCGTAAATTTTACAAGAGAATAAAAAGTTCTGCAATTTTATATTTCAAACAATGGTATAAAGATTATTAAGATCGGGCCATAAATAACTGTTTTATTGCAATTTGTTTAATAGAATACATGCTTATTTTCTCAAACAGTTACAGATGATCTGATCTTGATTAAGTTTCGTAAGACATATGTAGAGGAGTGTTTGTACCTAAAATACCCCCCGTCGCAGCAAACCTGCGTACTCAGCGAATTTCCAATGCATTGATATGTTTCTCACTAGTACATAAAGCCACTCACCAATTTTGACAAAAATACATTCATAAATAAGTGATTTATTACATTTTATTTATTCCCCATAAGAATAACATTAGGAGTACGCAGGTTTGCTGCAACGAGGAAGATAAGAAATGAGTTTTTATGCAATTATCAATATAACTGAACCAGGTGAAGCTACTTACCATGTTTTATTAATTTATGTTCATAATTAAGGGAGATATAAAACTTTACTTATTCTCCATAAGAATAACATTAGGGCTGAGTATGCAGGTTAGCTGCTACGGGGACAATCAACAAAACATTTATTTTTTGTGCAATTATCAATATACCAGTACAACATGAAGCCACATACCAAATTTCATCAATATACATTCATAAATAATCAAGATATCAAATTTTATTTATTCTCCATAAGGATAACATTGGACAACGTACTGTGTTTAGCACTTTGAATATCTCTGCAACGGTTTGACGTAGAATCACAATTTAAACACCAAAATGATTGTTTTGTGGAGCTGAAGTGATTGGTAAAAGAAAATGTGAAGTTTAAAGTAAAATTAACTGAGGAAAAGCCAAAAACCTTTTTCCCATAAGATTAACATGGGAGATTTTATGAGCATGTTTTTTGGATTTTTTCCGCAACCACTTAACCTAGGTTAATAATTCAAAATACCATATTATTTGTTTTTTTAAGCTCTATAACATGGTCTAAACCAAAATTAAGTGTTTTAAAAATTTTAGGGTAAAAAATGCAAAAAACAGATTTTTGGAAAAATTAAAACCCCCATAAACCCCCCTTCCCATGTTCCGATTTTTCTGGTTTTCGAACTTAAAGTCATAAATGTCAGTTTACACATTTGAGCCAAATTTCATCGAAATCGAACGTTTTTTACTCAAGTTATCGCATTCACGGACACATATATAGATATATATATACATATATATAAATTTGAACGAATAGTGTTTTGGACATCTGGGGACATCAAAACAAAAAGTTATCATGGTCTCGGGCTTAAGTCTTACCATGAGACCTACGGTAATAGCTTCTTCCCTATAGGGGAAATTCGCTAAAATTGTATTATGACATTGGATTCAGCTTAAAAACAGACTAGTTTGCACACAGCATGCTGACGTGAGGGAAGTGAATTTCCACATTATTCAAATTTTTATTAAAATATGAAAACATTGAATTTTTTTATGTTCTGATGCTCCTGGTTTCATTTACCTGCAATACTGGTAATACAATTTTGCGCATTATAAGGTTAGGAGAAGGTCCAGTCAGGCATGAAAGTAGGCGTTAGGTTGCTGTGGATGACAAAAGTACACAAACAAATGAATAACAGGCTTTTCTAATGTAAAACCACCATAAAACAATGTACTGTTTTTATTCAATATACATTTTCTTTAATAACTCGGTAAATATTTATGCTAGAGTGACGAGAGAGGGCTTAAAACATTCACCTCACTAATTTCCATCTTTTTAATTGCATTAATTTTACATCTGGGGCTTTTCTGACCCTTTTTGGGCCCACAAACTCGAAATTTGAAAGATTAATCCCCAAAAAAAGGGGTTTAGAGTTTTCTGATTGTTTTGCCCAAAGAACTTGTCCAACTGATTATAGAAAGGAACGTCTCTACCAAATCTGAAGTAAATCAGAAAAAAATGTGACCTCTAGAATGCATACATACACACACACACACACACACACACACACACACATATATATATATAAATATAAATATATATATATATATATATATATATATATATATTAAAATAATTGTAACAGAGTACCCTTTATATTTTAGCACTTTCATTATCTCGGTAACCAATTGACATAGAGAAATGATCAAAATACCAAATTGTGTGTTTCTTTAAGCTGAATCCAATGGTAAAAACTAAAATTTGACTATTTCCAAAATTATATGTAAAAAATTCAAAAAACCCATTTTTGGGGTACAAAACCCCCCCAAAATACCCCTTCGGATAAAGCGATCTGGCTGGTTTTCGAACTTAAATTCATAAATGTTGCTTTACACGTTTATACCAAATTTCATCAAAATCGGATAATTTTTACGAGAGTTATCGTGCTCACGGACACATATATATATATATATATACATACAGTTTCGAACGAATGGTGTTTTTGGGGTCTGGGGACCTCAAAACGAAAAGTTATCATGGTCCCGGGCCTAGGTCTTACCGTGCCGACTACGGTTATAGCTTCTTCCCTATAGGGGAAATTCGCTAAAAACAAGTTTCACGATGTTTCGGGATCTGGAATCTGATCCCATCTTCAGGTAAGAGAAATATGTATAAAATAAACAAAATTACATAACAAATTAAAGGCACAATCCAGACAAGGCTAGAAAAACACAAAAAGCTAAAACAGAGAACTGTAAAAGCAGTAAAAATAAAGCAAAAGGAAATACCCCGTCGCAGCAAACCTGCGTACTCAGCAAATTTCCAATGCATATATATGGGTATCACTACTACCTAGAGCCACTTACCAAGTTTCATAAAAATACATTAATTAATAATTGATATGTAACATTTTATTTATTCTCCATAAGGATAACATTGGACAACGTACTGTGTTTAGCACTTTGAATATCACTGCAACGGTTGGACGTAAAACAACAATTAAAACGCCAAAATGATTGTTTTGTAGAGCTAAACTGATTGGTAGAAAGAAATGTGGAGTTTTTAGTGAAATTATCTGAGGAAAATCTTAAACCGTATTCCCATAAGATTAACATGGGAAATTTTATGGACACATTTTTTGACTTTTCTCCACAACCACTAAACCTAGCTTAATGATTCAAAATACTAATTTGTTTGTTTTTTAAGCTCTATAAAATGGCTATAACCAAAATCTAGTGTTTTTAAAATATTAGGGTCAAAAGTTCAAAAAACAGATTTTTGGAAAATTTTAAACCCCCATAAAACCCCCTTCCCATAGACCGATCGATCTGGTTTTCAAACTTAAAGTCATAAATGTTACTCTCCACATTTGTGCCAAATTTCATCAAAATCGGGTGCTTCTTTCAAAAGTTATCGCGGTAACGGTCATATATATATATATACACATATATATTAATTTGAACGAATATTGTTTTTGGCATCTAGGGACCTCTAAACAAAAAGTTATCATGGTCTCGGGCTTAAGTCTTACCATGCCACCTACGGTAATAGCTTCTTCCCTATAAGGGAAATTCGCTAAAATCAAACCAAACACAAAAGCCAGACACAAAACAGAACACACGGTGCGGTACAGGACTGCACAGCGCTACTACTCGAGACTGTTTTTAACTAATTTTAATAAAAGCGAAACATGTTTTTACTAATCAGTGATTGAAAATGTCCGCAATAATCACTTAAACAACATAAACTCACCATCACCAACAATGAGTTTTAAACAAATAATTACAGTAAGTTGTAATTAGTTAAAAGGTCTTTTTTCATGGAATCTTTCAGGATTTAGACTAAAAAAACTACGGTTTTTCTAGTATTTAGAAAATTATTATTTGTTGGCAAAATTTTATAATAAGTTACAACTAGTCGACCCGCACTGCGAACCAAGTCTTGTCAGTTGATCAGATGTTCTTTTGTTTACATTTTCGCTCCTGTCAAAACAAACTATTCCCTTTACTTATCTTTCGAATTATTCAAATTTCCGAGAAGCGGTACATTTTTAGTCTGTGGGTCTATTTTTCGGCAATACCCGGCTCGATAAGCTTTAAAATGAGGGGTAAATCATGGAATTTGATAAAGGAATAAGGAAGATCTCGCAAACTGACAGAAAAACAGGCTAGAGAAATAAAGATTTCATATTATTAAAATTTCCGAGAATCGGTACATTTTTAGGCCGTGGGTCTATATTTCGTCAATAGCCGGTACAATAAGCTTTAAAATGAGGGGTTAATCATGGAATTTGATAAAGAATTAAGCATGATCTCGCGGACCGACAGAAAAACAGGCTAGAGAAATAATATATTAGATTATTAAAAAGTGGCTGACGACTTTACTGTCAAAAATTAAATGTTGTACATTGATTTATGAGAGTTTTTAGTCAAATACATAAATAAAGCTTTACAATGTCAAGGTATAGATGAACGTTAACAATTTATGATTTATATACGTGCAGAATTAATTGACACTTAACTTTAAACAACTCTATTTTTTGGCTGGATGTATTTAACAGTCCCTCAAAAGTTGCCCAATTTATGTCAGTGAATCCTAAAAAAGTCAGCTGTAATGTAAAATACCCCTGTCACAGCAAACCTGAGTACTCAGTGAATTTACAATGCATGCATATGTTTCTCACTACCACCATAAGGCCACTTACCAAGTTTTATAAAAATGCATAAATAAATAAGTGATCAATATCATTTTATTTATCCTCCATAAGAATAACATTAGGGCTGAGTACGCAGGTTTGCTGCAAAAAGAAAGAGAAGAAATATTTGTTTTTGTGCAATTATCAATATAACTCTACCACGTGGTTTTACTCATACTAAGTTTTATTAATCATAATTAATGGAGATTTAAAACTTTACTTATTCTCCATAAGGGCTTATTCTACATTAGGGCTGAGTATGCAGGTTTGCTGCTACGGGGATAATCAACAAAAAATAAATTTGTTGTGCAAATATCAATATACCAGCACTATGTGAAGTCACATACCAAGTTTTATCAATATACATTCATAAATAATCGAGATATCAAATTTTATTAATTCTCCATAAGGATAACATTGGACAACGTACTGTGTGTTAGCACTTTGAATATCTCTACAACGTAGAGTCACAATTTAAACACTAAAATCATTGTTTTATGGAGCTGAACTGATTGGTAAAAGCAAATGTCAGGTTTACATTAAAATAAACTGAGGAAAAGACAAAAACCTTTTTCCCATAAGATTAACATGGGAGATTTTATGAGAAGGTTTTTTGGATTTTTTCTGCAACCACTTAACCTAGATTAACTATTCAAAATATGATATTATTTGTTTTTTAAGCTCTATAACATGGTCAAAACCAAAATTAAGTGTATTCAAATTTGTAGGGTAAAAAATACAAAAAACTGATTTTTGGAAAATTTAATACCCCCATAAACCCCCCTTCCCATGGTCCGATTTTTCTGGTTTTCAAACTTCAGATCATAAATGTCACTTTACACATTTGAGCCAAATTTCATCGATTTCAATCGGACGTTTTTTACTCAACTTATCGCATTCATGGGCACATATGTTTATAAATATATATATATATATATATATATATTTATTTCTATAGACTATGTATATACGTATAAATTCGAACTAATAGTGTTTTTGGCATCTGGGGACCTCAAAAAAAAAATTATCATGGTCTCGGGCTTAAGTCTTATCATAAGACCTACGGTAATAGTTTCTTCCCTATAGGGGAAATACGCTAAAAGATCAGACACTTGTTTTGACGCTTGGAGTGCTGGAGACGAAGTTCTGCACAAGATAGCAAGATAGCGCCAGCATGCTTGGTTCAGCTGATGAATCTCATGCAATATCTCTTGTTTTAGTGCAAAACTACTAAAACATCTGTTTGAATTTTGCCCAAATGACCCTCTAACCTTCTTAGCATTAGCGAATTTCCCCTATAGGGAAGAAGCTATTACCGTAATCGGCATGGTAAGACCTAGGCCCGGGACCATGATAACTTTTTGTTTTGAGGTCCCCAGACCCCAAAAACACCATTCGTTTGAAACTGTATATATATATATATATACATATATATATATATATATATATATATATATATATATATGTGTGTGTGTGTGTGTGTGTGTGTGTTCGTGAGCACAATAACTCCCGTAAAAATGATGCGATTTTGACGAAATTTGGTATAAACGTGTAAAGCAACATTTATGACTTTAGTTCGAAAACCAGCCAGTTCACTCCATCCAAAGGGATATTTGGGGGGGTTTTGTACCCCAAAATAAGTTTTTTTGAATTCTTTACATATAATTTTTTAAATAGTCAAATATTAGCTTTTACCATTGGATTCAGCTTAAAAAAACACACAATTTGGTATTTTGATCATTCCTCTACCTCAATTGGTTACTGAGATATTGAAAGTGCTAAACACAGTACGTTGTCTAATGTTATTCTTATGGAGGAAAAGAAAAATTTTATATCTCGCTTATTTATGAACGTATATTGACGAAACTTGGTATAAGGCTTCATCTCGTTGTGGTTTATTGATATTTGCTCAAAAAAACTTTTTTGCAAAAGGCTCCCGTAGCAGCAAACCTGCGTACTCAGCCCCATGTTATTCTTATGGAGAATAATTAAATGCTATGTCTCCCTTAGTTATGAACATAAATGAATAAAACTCGTATACGACTTCACCTAACTGAGTTATATTGATATTAGCATAAAACTCATTTTTTATGTTCCTTGTTGCAGCAAACCTGCGTACTCAGCCCCAATGTTATTCTTATGGAGAGTAATTAAAATTGTATATACCGCTTATTTGTGAATATATTTTTATGAAACTTGGTAAGTGGCTTTATGTAGTATTAAGAGATTTATATCTCCATTGGAAATTCGCTGGGTTTGCAGGTTTGTTGCGACGGGGGTATTTTTGCATTATTTATATGCAATGTCTTATTCGACCATGAAGTTAAGACTAGTGTTGTAATATAATGTTTATTTAGTTCTGTTATAAATTAACTTGAACTGTATTCTCTTTTTTTTAATTAGCTATAGTCTGGCATTTTATATGTATTTGGCATTGTATTAGAAGTGTTTTATGTGTATATATATATATATGCATTATAACATATTTTACATAAAATATGTGCTGATTTCTTACATGGATAGCCCCAATTTAACAATGAACCAAGAAAATATTGCATAAATTGGACATTTTTGAGGGGTTAATAAACACTTTAAATCTGGTTCAAATGTATAATTCTTTTGAGTTTTAAATTTTAGAACTGTGTAGAACAATATACATACAATTCATTAATCATAAATATTTATTTTTATTCTTACCCAAGTGTCATAAAATAAAATCATTTTCATGCTTTTGGTTCTCTGGCACAAACTATTATGGGATAGTTAGTTTTAACAATTCCTTAAAAACAGAGAACATTAACAACACTTTCAAGGATGTTTCTTGGATAACATTCAGTTTTCTTTAAGACACTATATTTTGGAGTATTTACACATTTTTTTCTATATTTTACAGTGC
The DNA here is from genome assembly GCA_963675035.1 of Allygus modestus. Lineage (NCBI taxonomy): Eukaryota > Metazoa > Arthropoda > Insecta > Hemiptera > Cicadellidae > Allygus > Allygus modestus. The sequence continues at coordinate 322,323,989 of OY776111.1, forward strand.
CTGAAAAATCAGTGATCAAATTTATGTGTATATAAATGCTTAATTAATTAGGTACCATTTATTTATAACTTAAAATTTAAGCTTTATTTATGTATTTAATTAAAACATCCTTATAAATCATTGTATACAATTATAATATTTATAGCAAAGTTGTAAATCATTTTAGCGATAGCGATCATTTTATCTTTCATGTCGAAATTTGACCAAACAAATTGATAATCGTCAAATGCCAGATAAAACGTCAGGCTTTCATAACAATTCTAAAAATACTCACAAAATAGTTTCTAGGTAACAAACAAGTTACCACAATCACACATATAATAGTCAAGTTATAGCTGGATTTATGACCAAGTGGCTAAATTGTATCAAAACATGCAAGATTTTTATGTGTACCCCATGTACTATATTTCATAAGTCTAAATCATAATCATAATACTATTCTCTTTTACACTAACTTGTACTAAGTTTGAGTTAATTACAGTATTATTTTTACACCTGAAATGCTCAAAGGAATCCAAGGTTTCATGGAAATCCTCAGACTAATGTTACATTTTTTCAAACAAAAAAAATTAACTATCATTTGCTTAAGAATTTAGGGTTTTGCTAATTATTCAGTTACTGATTGACACCGAACCATCCTTCGGTTCTGAAGGTCAGGAGGTACTAGTACTGGAACGTAATGAAAACATAATGTAACAGCAATAATAGCTGTGATGAGTTGTTGACTGCGGGCGCGGGCAGCCAATGTTACGTGACCAAGTTTTAATGTGCTAAGCAGCTGCCTTGGTTGTGGCCTCCACAATCTCCTATTTCCACTTCATCCGTACATCTGTCAGCACTAGGCTAAAGTTATTTTCAGCTAACAAATTTGTCTTTAATCTACATGGTAAATTAGTGTATGGAATGGTTTAAAAGAATATTATTGTTTTATGAGCAATCACTTTTTGAACATTTTGATTTAATTAAAAAATGTCTTCATAGTTTACTTTATAAAACTACCTCAAATTTACTTTAAAAAAAATTCTGATAGTAAGAAAGAATATGCATTATTGAAGGATTATGTATTAATTAATTACTAATTTGTTGACACTTTTTAAAATGCCTGATAAAACTTGCTGTTCTATTTGAGTAATTTAGTTAGAGTACCTATCCTGGTTCGTTGGTATTCACAGCTCAATATTTAAAGTCATTACAGATTTTAACAGAAATTTAAAACCAAAACCACTTTATGGATATGTTTGAGCAATGTTTTTGAGATAAAGAAATAAGTTTAATAAATGTTCATATGTCTATACTCTGTCCCACGTTTGCCATGCAGTATGGAACACCTATAATCAATGTATTAAAAATGGCAATTTGAATTGTACTAACCATCCAGAAAACATTTCCTTGAGTGCCTTCACGCGGGAACAGTAGATGCAACCCGCATAACATCAGCAACAATGTACTCAGCTCAGGTAGTAACATGGCCATCTTCCATAAACCTGATTTGCACGTGAACAGTGAAACAGAATATAGTGTCTCTTGTTTTTCATGATGGAAAAATGGTTTCCCTGAAGTTCTTTCCTTGTTATTAAGTTCAATTATAGTGACGTTGTGTATAAACAAGTTTTACATCGTTGACTTGCAGAATTCTAGGATCCTAACAACTATCATAAAAAAGGTTTGGTTGAGGATTTTTATGCACCTTAATCTGTTGCTTGTTGAGATGCACAGGCTTGTTGAGATACACCTGTGAAAGGGCAGTAGAAATATATTTATATAAAATAATAATTTGTGAAAAATATCTTTAGTAAATAAAATTGTATTTACTGGTTTATTTTAATGATTTTTCCTCCATAAAGTTTATTGTGTAGTGAATTAAACTTAACAGGGTGATTCTTTTAAAATTCAGTCCAGGAAATTAAGTAAACATTTGAAATACTTCATAGCTAAAATCCTATATATTAATATGCTAGGGGTTTTTCTTCACAGTCATAACTCGATAATGGCTGGACGGATTTTAATGTTTGAGGTGTCAAATTAAAGGTATTTTTACGTAGATTTACCAATATGTCTCAGAACTTTAAGAAAGGACATCACTTAAATATAGTAAAGGGCTGAATTTTTGGAACAGTGACGCTTTCCGACGGCAGAAGTCTAATCCATGTGTTGATTAAAAGTACGTTATCTGCATTATTCTCAGATGTTATAATCCGTTTTAATATCAGATGATTTGTTATGTTTGTTTACAACTGAAGTAACCTTTCGTTGGGTTCAAACTTGCTCGGATTCGAGCAACAGGACAACTAGTAAGTTTTATTACTTTTGGTACTTCCTAAAACAAATTCCTATAACTTCATAATTCAAACTATTATTTTTTAGTCCAGGTGGTCAAACCTTAAGCATTTATGTAACCATCCACTATTTTCAGCAAATAAAAAAAAAACACTATTTCATCAATGCAAACCAGTTAGTATGATGGAGGATGAGGTAAAGGAAATAGGTTTTCCAACCTAGTAAAACTAAAAAAATACCCCCATCGCAGCAAACCTGCGTACTCAGCGAATTTCCAATTCATGCATATGTTTCTCAGTACCCAAAAAGCCACTTACCAAGTTTCATAAAAATACATGAATAAATAAGTGATCTATAGCATTTTATTTTTTAGGGCTGAGTACGCAGGTTTGCTGCAACGAGGAATATAAGAAATGTGTTTTTTTTGCAATTATCAATATAATTCAACCAGGTGAAGCTACATACTAAGTTTTATTAATTTATGTTCATAATTAAGGGAGATATAAAACGTTATTTATTCTCCATAAGAATAACATTAGGGCTGAGTATGCGGGTTTGCTGCTATGGGGATAATCAACAAAAAATAAATTTTTTATGCAAATATCAATATAACAATACTAAATGAAGCCACATACCCAAGTTTCATCAATATACATTCATAAATAATGGAGATATAAAATTGTATTTATTCTCCATAAGGATAACATTGGACAACGTACTGTGTTTAGCACTTTGAATATCTCTGTAACAGTTGGATGTAGATTCAAAATTTAAACACCAAAATGTGGAGTTAAACTGTTTGGTAAAAGAAAATGTGAAGTTTACATTAAAATGAACTGAGGAAAAGCAAAAAAACCTTTTTTCCATAAGATTAACATGGGAGATTTTATGAGTAGGTTTTTTTTTGGATTTTCTCTGCAACCACTTAACCTAGGTTAATAATTTAAAATTATATATTGTTTGTTTTTATGCTCTATAACATGGTCCAAACCAAAGTTAAGTGTTTTAAAAATTTTGAGTGAAAAATGCAAAAAACTAATTTTTGGAAAATTTAAAATCCCCATAAACCCCCCTTCCCATTGACCGATTTTTCTGGTTTTCGAACTTAGTCATAAATGTTACTTTACACATTTGAGCCAAATTTCTTCGTAATCAGACTTTTTTTACTCAAGTTATCGCATTCACGGACACATATATAGATATATATATATTTTATTTTATTTATTTTATTTGTTTATAGTTTATTAGGTTATAAATATTTAGACTTGAAAATGACCTAAGAGTTGAAACTAGTCGTCAAAATAAACTAAATGAAAATAAAAAAGGGTACTTTGTTTCAATCATTTTTACAATGTTAATAAAAGTAATATATATATATATATATGTATATATATATACATATATAAATTTGAACGAATAGTGTTTTTGACATCTGGGGACCTCAAAACAAAAAGTTATCATGGTCTCTGGCTTAAGTCTTACCATGAGACCTACGGTAATAGCTTCTTCCCTATAGGGGAAATTCGCTAAAGGCAATATTTTTAGTAGCATAGTACATGTTGTTACAATTAAACTGAATATATTACGTCTCTAACCATTACAAAATATAATTATATGTATTTATTCTGAACTTGTATACAAGACAGTAAATATACGTCAAATATGGTCAAATATTTCCAAGAGCTTAGTAACCTCGCCTGGAAATTGATATGCAGTGATTGTAATAACATGCAATACTGTTATCAGACAGTATAAATTCATTACTATAGATAGTTCACCAAGTTATTCTTGTGGAAGGTACTCATTATAACACTGCAGCATAGAACAAATTTGTATGTATTTGTATGTTATGTATACAATGAGTTAAGTATTACAACATCAACAGGGTTATTTATATATATATATTTAACGTCTTGTAGGTAAAGTATAATATGAGTGTAAATATATTTTGCAGTAATGTGCGGGGATGTAATTTATTTCACTCCGTTTAAAACTCAATCACACAGATTTGACAAGGCAATTGATTTTTACGTCACTCCTGTCTAAAGTAAATTGATTTTGTGACGCTTCAAATTAAATGTTGTTGATGTGGCTTCCAACCGGATGATTGAAATTGCACGCAAGTGTTGCTTGACAAACAACAGCTTGTTGATGGGTTATTCAACAGCTCAACTAAGCAGGTCTTTGTATGAAACAGCACGAGGTTACATTCATAACAAAATAATCTCTTTACGCAATGTTGATCAAAAGAGTTATTCCTTTAATTTGTTGTGTTTTAAATAAATAATGTTTTGCATTTTCCAATTTAAGTGCAGATTTTTTAAGCAATAATTATTTGGACATTTTTGGACCAAAAAACAAGGATTTTCCTTGTTTATTTAGGCTTGATAAAAGTAAATGTTAAAAATTCATTGTTGGTGATGTGAGTTTGTTTCTTAAGATTGCGGACATTTTCCATCACAGATTATTTAAACAAAACTTCACAACATTTCGGGATCTGAAATGCGATCTGAATTTATTTAGTTTTTATAATTTATTGGCATGAATTAAATAAACAGTACCAGGAAACTGACACATAATTTCTCCCTTTTAGCCCAACTTTAATGAATAAATTACTTCTTATTTACTAAATATAGAATACAAAGCACGGTCGAATGTACAGAACATCTTGTAAACAAGTTGTTTACTAAAACATCCACCCAAATCCCTGATTTGGTGGCTCAACAGATTCCCTTGCTACACACGTGGTTTTAAGAGGGGAAATGCCCCCTATTCCCCCCCCAGGGTTATTAAGGGGCTACACATTTCGAACATCCTCTGTTGGTCAATGCTAACTTGACCTGCATATCAAGTTTTAATGAAATTGATCGGTAAATAAGAGAGAAATAATAATTTTTGTATTCCCCATAAGAATAACATTGGACAACGTACTGCGTTTACCGCAAAATGAAAATTCCAATTTTCTCCGCAACCAGCTACCGTAGAATAGTAATTCAAAATACTAAATTATTTAGTTTTTTGAGCTCTTTAATGTTGAATAGTAATATTGTTTTATATTTATGTTTTTTTCTGAAAAATCCAAAAAACTGAATTTTTGATACTTTAAGTCCTGTAATTTCTGAATCCGAATTTGTCCAGGAATGCGGTTGGTGTCATTTTGGTAGAAACGTAAAGCTCTACAAACCTCTTAAGTTTAGTTAGAGCTGATTTTCAGAAATTTGGATTTTTCATGTTTTTTAGCTGTTTTTGGGGGACCCTTAAAAATAAAAAAATAAAAAACACCTGGAATTATCGTAGATTAGTAAATTATACCAAATTTCATAATAATCGGACCATTGGTTAGAGCTTGTGTGCACATCCATTACAGACAGACACACAGACATCACATAAAACTCACTTTTTGGGTTCAGGGAGCACCAAAACAAATATTTCCACTAACAACTCAAATTCAAAAATTTTGACAAAAACAATACTTTCTCCATATACTATGTATACGGGTGAGAAAGTAAAATGTATCTGGTATTACATGAAAAATGAGTAATAAATAACTGGCCAATATATGACTTCTATTTATTATACGGTGTTTTATAGTTTACATTCAAAAAAGACAACCTCTCACAAAACGTGTTTAAGACTCAACGTTGTAATTAATTGTTTGAAAATTTATTCATGACGTTTTCCAATCTAAAGAAGACGGTGAAACATTCTATTAAGCTCAGAAGATCTTCTTACCTTTTAAAGTCAAAAAGAATGTTTTGGAGCCAAAACACAAAATGTGTAGTTTCACAGTCTATTAATTTAGAATTAGTATAGTATAATTCTGATGTTATAAGCAGTCAGTCTCAATATAGATCAGTAGTGGTCATAGTCATGATGCCCTGGATGACGTACTCTAGACGTCAGACAACTTACATCTGGACTATTTTTGAAACATAGGATTAATTCTAAATAAACTCCCCATCAATCATGGTAGTGGCAGTAGGCCAGGAGTGGATTTGAATGTTCAAGGTCACCCCTTCAAAGGCCCCACTGACCACACCCGACAAGATGAGAATAACGTGATGAATGAGTTTACCGAGCGACAGTTACGCTTTCTTGCACTCACTTCCTGTCTCATCAATATTTCATGTGTCTGGTCTTGTTTTCTGTTTTAAACTTTGAGTTATAATTATAGTTTTGATTAAATTATTCTTTAAACAAGTTTTAACGTCAATGTCTAATCAGATGCTATCAAGTTTATTCTAAAATAAAAAATTTTGACCAAAGTACACTATGTAAAAATCAAAAAAAATACTTCCAACGTTCTGCGGCTGCAGAATTGGTTAGCCTATTGCTGACTTCAAGTCAACTACACTTCTAACCTTATGTATTATTATTTGTTAAACTTTTTTAACAATCTAAGGGGTTTGTAAAATTTTTGTATTGTTTCTGTGAATTTACCAAAGTAAGGACCATAAGACAATCCAAGAGCTTGGTAACCTTGCATGAAAATTGATATGCAGTGATTGTAATAACATTCAATACGGTTATCAGGCAGTATAAATTCATTACTATAGATAATTCACTAAATTCTACTTATCAAAGGTGCTCATTTCACATTCACAATTCGTCACTGCATAGAAATGTAAAAGTAAAAGTTATTTGTTTGTAAAAAGTTAGTATGTTTTCAAATAAATACTTTTATGATATTACTTGTTTTGTTTAGGAAGCTGCATTTTGAACCCTTACTTTTCTCTTCTAAATAGAATAAAACCTTAAATAATATGCCATGCATTTTCAGGCATTTAATTACAATAGGGCTTCACTGATATACTCAAATTTATTTGTTATCTATTATACTAAAACTTAGTAGCTTACTTGTAGAAATTTATATTACAAATATACCTCATTCTCAACTTAAAAAACCATATGTTTTCAAAAATATAATGAGTGTTGTTATGTAATTGCATAAATGTGTTGTTGATAATTTTAATAATTGTTAGTTTTTGGCAACTGTGTTGCCCTGGCCAGTGCAATGGTTCAGTTTCTACTCGAGACAAAGATAGTTGATAAACAACACTTCTTTGTATTATTATTAATGACCACCAGATTTAGCAACCAATGGCTGCTCTTGACTTATATAAACTCATTGGATTAGGGGAAACAATTAAATTAGTTAAATTAACGTAAGGACAATTTTTGATTTAATCCTGAGAGCTACTTTTTCTGTTTGATGAATTTGAACCAATTTAAAAATAAAAATAGCATTTTAAGTTTTTTTTTGGGTCAATTGAAAGTGGTAGAGACAGTACATTATCTAATGTTATTATTATTTAGAGTAAATAAAATTGTATGTAATGCTAATTAATGAGTATATATTTTGATAAAATATGATGAGTAGCTTGATCTTGTTTTGATTTATTGATATTAGCATACAATTCTTTAATTGCAATAATAATAATCTTGATTTGCCTTCAAACACAAACATTTGGAAATTAACATTGATTGTTGTACTGATTTAAACCTAAATACCAGTAGATAAAATAACTGTACCTTACCACTAATTCTTCTCTGCTTTATCTTCTTAATATATAAAATCCAAATACCACTGATTGACTCACACACGAAATCTCAAAAACCACAGAACAGATTGCAATGAAATTTGGAACATACCTTCCTCTTGGATCTTAGGTACTCACTAAGAAAGGGGTTTAAGAAATTCTTATAGGGCTCCGCCTCACGGGGAGTCAAAGTTCCAATCCTGTGTTCAGTGTTGGGGAGTAGCGGCGCTACAGTAGCGCGCTACTTTTTTAGTAGCGTCAGCTGTAGCTCCGCTACTTTAGAAAAAAAGTAGCTTTTGCTGTAGCGCTACATTTTTATAGTAGATGTAGTGGATTATGTAGCTACTTTTTACGCTGCTTTCAAAGTTTTGATGTAATTGCGTTTACATACTTGACTTCAATTAATTAACCATAACATAACCTCAATCTCTGACCTTGATGTTTTGCAAAGTAAAAACTTGCAATAAAATAACATGTAGTTGTAGGTTACATTTAATGTACGTACATCATACCACAGGGTACTTTTTACTTTCTCCCCCTTAAACGTAGTATATGTAGAAAATATTGCTTTCATCAACATTTTCGAATTTGAGTTAGTGGAAATATTCGTTTTGGTCCTCCCTGAACCCAAAAAAGTGATTTTTACCTGATGTCTGTGCGTCTACCTGTCTGTCTGTCTGTCTGTCTGTATGGATGTGTACAGAGCTAGAGCCCTAACCAATGGTCCGATTTTTATGAAATTTGGTATATTGGTACTAATCCACGATATCTCCAGGCCTTTTTTCATTTTTTGGAATTTTAGATTTTTAAGGGTAATTATCCCCCAAAAACTGCCAAAAAACATGAAAAATCAAGATTCCTCAAAAACAGCTCTAACGATTTTGATTAAACTTTATTCGTTTGTAGAACTTTAGTTTTCCAATGAAATGACACCACCCGCATTTCTGTAAAAATTCGGGTTAAGAAATTACAAGACTTAAAATATAAAAAATCAGTTTTTTAGATTGTTCATAAAAAACACATAAATATAAAAAATATTACTATTCACCACTAAAAAGAGCTTAAAAAACTAAATAATTTAGTATTTTGAATTACTATTCTACAATTACTGGTTGCGGAGAAAATTTAAATGTTCATTTTGCGGTAAATGCAGTACGTTGTCCAATGTTATTCTTATGGGGAGTAAAAAAATTACTATTTCTCTATTATTTATTGATCAATTTCGTTAAAACTTGATATACTTGTCAAGTTAGCATTGACCAACAAGGAAATTTGAAATATGTTGCCCCTTAATAGCCTTGAGGGGGGGGGAATAGGGGGCATTTCCCTTCTTAAAACCACGTGTGTAGCGATGGATTCTATAGTGCCTCCTAAACAGGGATTTGGGTGGATATTTTTTAAAACAACTTGTTGAAAGAAGCCAGTACTTCTATAGGACGGTGGGTATACTAAAAGCCCTACCATGCCCAGCCAAGAACATTTTTATCAAACTTGTAAAGAAAAGTAATTTTGTGGTATCATGTAATTTATGGTGGAATTGTGGCCTAACTGGTTTCTAGAAACTCAACACTTAATATGAAGCTGCATATTAAGGTTAGTTCTTTTAAAATTGGTATGTAGACCAAGTCTGTTAATGCTATGAGTTACTTTACAAATAAATTATTGCAAAGACCAACGTTTTTTCAGTACCACATACATTATGCAAAGTATGCCTGTGGGCCTAGTATTTATAAATTGTGAAAAACCAGTCTGATGTAATTTAAGTATGCCTATGTATTTGTCATGGATTATTGAGTATATTATGCTTGAAAATTGTTTGGTTCCCAGCTGTTTCTTTGATGTAGGCCTATGTATTTGAATTAATTTTAAGGCGTTATTTTGTCATGTTACTAATCTGTTTACACCAATCATAGATTTAAAAATACCCCCGTCGCAGCAAACCTGCGTCCTCAGCGAATTTCAATTGCAAAATATTTGTCTTAATACCACATAAAGCCGCATACCAAGTTTCATAAAAATATATTCACATATAAGCGATTTTAATTATCATCCATAAGAATAACATTGGTAATGAGTACGTAGGTTTGCTGAAACAAGGAACATAAACAATTGGTTTTTATGCAAATATAAATATAATTTAACTAGGCGAAGCCACATACCAAGTTTCATCAATATTCAATCATAAATAAGCGCCATATGACATTTTAGTTATTCTCCATAAGAATAACACGGGGGCTGAGTAAGCAGGTTTGCTGCAACGAGGATAAAAAAATGGGTTTTTATGCAATTATCAATATAACTCAACCAAGTGAAGCTACATACCAAGTTTTATTAATTTATGTTTATAAATCATAATCATTAATATATAAAAACTGACAGTTGTGTGTGCTGCATTCTGTGGTTATCCCGAGGAACTACTACAAATCAAGATCAGCTGTTTGTATTTTCATCAGCTCAAACTGAAAGTGAATGTCCATAAGAATAACTCAGGCAGTGTTGGGGAAGCTCCTTTTTATAAGTAGCCAGCTACAGCCACCAGTAAAAACCCCGTAGCAGCAAACCTGCGTACTCAGCAGGTACATATATATATATATATATATATATATATATATATATATATATATATATATATATATATATATATATATATGTAATAATTAAATGTATCTTGTAATGAGTTTTTATTTTGTAGATTTAACTGAAATGTTCATGAAACTTTTACAGTATTAAAATTTATAATTTTCAAATGAGTTTTTTACCGAAATTTGAGTTTTTCCTGGCTTTAGGTTTTTACCAATTAATTGTTGAGGCCCGAAACCCCCAATCCCACAATTTAAGCAGAATCCTTCCACTGGATTCCAAGATACATTTTGCAAACAAACCAACATCCTATGTACTAAAGTAGGATTTCCACTGAGGACTGATAACATTGTCGACCACTAGCAACTCGTCATTGTTTATGGAAAAGTCAAACAATTCTGTTTTATTCTGAAAAGACTAAACATGTTTAACTTCAATAATTCAATCGTTCAATAATTGTTGTACAATAATGTTGAAAAATTGCTATACATGTTTTACTTTTTTACATAATTGGTTCAAATAACCCTTGTTTATTTGTCTTAGTATATATCTTTTGCTGAATAAACAATTTAAATTTCAATAAAAATCAAATAGATTAATACAAAATACTGAACGTTGTGCCAAATTCATCAATAATGTTAATTTTTCTATTTACATAGAGTATATCTATGATCACTTACCACATACTCTTAAATAGTCTACATTCTTGATCGATGAAACAAAAGAGCTTATGAGTAGAAGAGAAGTCAAAACACAGAAGACTCTACAGAGAGAAATTTGCACCCCCCTCCCCCCCACTCCGTGGTAACTGGAACGTTTACGAGTATTGACAGTGACACCCGAACGAAGAGCCCTCAATCTTTGCTTACCTTTGAGGTTTTACAAAGTTTGAACAGTAAATTTCTCTACTCAAGATAATTAATGCTTTAGGTCACACTTTTAGCGGCATTTTTTCAAAAAAAAGAATGAAACTATAGCCAGCCTATCATTTCCACGCCAAATTCTGAGCCTTTCCAGTTGCTTCCAAGAAAAAATCTTTGTAAATATGTCTCCTGATCAAATGTAAATTTGAAATAAACATAAAAGTATATTATCCATAATCTATGGGGGCTCGAACTGCGAATCTTCATTGTATCAAACTCATGTCTTAACCATTGACCCATTTTGACTTTTCTGCTGCTAATAAATTTACTACAAATGAAGCGACAGAGCTGAGTCTAAACCAACTGCTCTTTTTATGTTGTCAGTAGTCGAGTTTAGGGGTTCAATTTCCTATCTGTAGAGTCTTATTTTAAACACACCAGAATCCATTTCCTAGGATTTAGAAAATGATATAAAATTTGTTCCCTTGGTAATTGTTTTACCACTGTCGGGATCTTAGTTATTTGTATCTGTAAAATCAAGTCTATATTGGAAATACAATTTTTATTTTGTTAATACAAATCATTGTAAAACATGTTTTATTAAAAAAGTCAATTTGGCTTAGTCAGTAGACAAATAATAATTTAATAAAATTATAGTATTTTTTCGTACCTTAACCTAAACCTTTACAGATTGTGCTTTTGGTATGAATTGAAACTGAAATGTGGACAAATAAGAAAATAACAAATACTCTAATATGTAAGAAAAATTTATTTTAGCAAAATTGGTTCTAACTATTTTGATTGGAATTTGATTGTAGAGCTTTAGGCCTGTAACAAAACGGACATAAACATTTCTGAAAAAAAAAACAGAGTGGTCAGAAATAATGTGAATTAAATGCCTCCAAAATTAAGGTTTTTTTATTTTGCTGAAACAATTACATTTAAATAAAGGTAATTCAACACTATTAAAAGGGACTACGTAGTGATATTTCCTCATGACTCTGTGTGGTCTGTAGTTGTAAATTTTTCTTGTAACTGTTATTTATTCAGATGAATTTATTTAGATAAAACAAATGTGACACAAATTTTGTTTGATAAGAATAACTCGGGAACTTTGAGAGGCAGTGGGTTGGAGCCCTGAGGATTGAGGATTGAAGAGGAATCAGTCATATCTTAAGGGAAATCCCTTTATTTGACACTTCAGTCGTCAAAACAAGTCTTGAAATATAAACGTGGCTGACTGGACAAGTCAATACTCAGGGAATCAAGAATTAAGAAGATTACAAAACTATGTCAGTTAATTATCATTATCTTAATAGGCAAGCACAAAACTGTCCCTCCGTTTTTCTCAGGGTGTGTGCATCGTAAGAAAAATTCACGCATACCGTTAGAAAGATATTGTCATGTACATGTGCAGAAATCCCGTATCATTTACATCAGCCCTCAAGGCTACACCCCTCAGACCATCAAAGTTGCAATGTTAATCTTATGGAAGAACTGTAATCAATTGAATTGTATATTTGACAGCTGTTATAATAAAAAAATATTAGCACAAGAGCAAGAACAGATGTTTTCGGGCTATTGTAAATAAAAAATACTACTGAATACTAAAATGGTAACACCCTAATATTATCTGTTTTAACTCTACGTTAAACAAAATTACACCTGAATGTGAAGAGGGAGTGGGTGATGGAGGGAGAGAGGGAACCGTGGACCTTCGTGAAGTTTATCAAAGGACCCTGGCTGGCTAAAATGCATTTATTTTACTGCCCATGCAGGATGTGGCGAAACATTCATACAAACAGCCATTGTTCGTATGTGCCACATTGGGTTTGCATAGAATTATTTTTGGTTGAATCTCAACCTCTGGGCGATCGCTAGTATTAATTAATATATTGAATTATTACTCTACCAGTAATTGTTGTGGAAGATGTTGGATCTTTCAATTAGCGGTAAACGCAATACATTCTCCATTTTTGTTCTTATGGAGAACTAATAAATAATTACTTCCCTGTTATCTACAGATAAGTTTGTATTAATTAATATATTGAATTATTACTCTACGAGTAATTGTTGTGGAAGATATTGGATCTTTCAATTAGCGGTAAACACAATACATTCTCCATTGTTGTTCTTATGGAGAACTAATAAATAATTACTTCCCTGTTATCTACAGCTAAGTTTGTATTAATTAATATATTGAATTATTACTCTACGAGTAATTGTTGTGGAAGATGTTGGATCTTTCAATTAGCGGTAAAGGCAATACATTCTCCATTGTTGTTCTTATGGAGAACTAATAAATAATTACTTCCCTGTTATCTACAGATAAGTTTGTATTAATTAATATATTGAATTATTACTCTACGAGTAATTGTTGTGGAAGATGTTGGATCTTTCAATTAGCGGTAAACGCAATACATTCTCCATTGTTGTTCTTATGGAGAACTAATAAATAATTACTTCCCTGTTATCTACAGATAAGTTTGTATTAATTAAAACTTGGCATATAGTTTAAGCTAAGATTGGCCAATAAATAATGTACAGAATATGTTACCACTTAACCCTGGAGAGGAGAGGTTCAAAACCACTGTTTCTAGTAAACAAGTTTGTAATTAAGGGATTTGGTGAAACTTTATGAAAAAGGCTTATTAGAAGGCTTTGTATATATTGAAATAGTTTATTTATTTCCACAAAATAAACAAATGACAGAACATAAAATTAGACTACAAATTAACTGACAACTTTATCCTGTAACGGTGGCCGGTACACACAAATCTTAATTTAATTTAAACATAATATGAGTCCAGTCTTATCTGTCATACACTTATTAGATCAGTTTCGCTGCTGTCTGTCAGTGTTTATACTTCGCACAATTTTGATTTTGATCAAATGTAATGGTTTCTTTGTTTTAATTTTTTCAGCCAGATTTTTGTTGTCATTTAGCCTCTGCTGCTAGTTTCCTTGATTTCAAGATGTACGTCTCTTTGGAGGATAATCTTTTTTTATTTCCCGTCAGTGTCATTGTTAAGTTTATATTTAATTTGTCACACAAGTTACAGGTGTCTTTTTGGTAGTTTTGCAACAAAGGTGGAAGTTTTAATTAAGGATTTATCTATATTTTGAGACTTTAACTGATTTTATAGAGTTTCAGTTGTGTACAAGCCATGCATAACTTGAATGGTTATATGTGAAGGCAAATACTCCCTATCCGACTTTCTCCGTAAATAGTGGCGTTTGTGTTTAGGAATTTTGTTTAATGGTTAATCACAACTTGCATTCGGTGATTAGATATTTCGTCCAATAACAGTACTCCTGCAGTATTATCACCTTAATCCATTCATCTGTAGCATAGAATATTAATGCAATACAGATCCAAGCACCAAGTGATGTGGGTTTTTTTTTAACTATCAAGTCAACTGGACCTTTTTTGCGAATCTGAAAGTAGCAAAGAAGTGGGATGGATCCAAGCGAGTTTTACTGCTTTAAATCAACTGTTTTTGGTTGGATAATTTTTGCATATTGTAAATAAATGTTTTTTTTCATCAGAAGGTTACCAAAACTCAAACATTTTATATTTATGGGTTGTATCTGTATTGCATACTCAGCTTTCACCTGTAATCTCAAATAGATATTTTAATATAAATTATAATTTATCTTGTTAGTCTGGTTGTAAATTTTACAGAGAATTCAAAATTTTCTTAAACAGTTCAAAACAAGCTCAAATATGCTGGAAAAAATAAGTGTTATTATACAAAATTAACCAAATTTCAAAAATTGGAAAAAATTCTTGTTATTGCATATATGTTTTTTCAATAGGAATTTTTTAAGTACACGTTTTTATTACATTTAGGGTCTATTTTATCCATACAGAAATTTAAATACTAACTTCATTCGACCCTAAAGGACATATTTTTCTCCACTTCCCATGTGAGCCTCTATGTATTTTTGAATCAATAAATTTTTCTTAGGAACAAGTTTAGGTACTGACTTGAAACTTGGTAAGTGTATTATACTTCTCAAACACTAATTTTCTATTGAATTTAATGTTTTAAGCTTTAACCGTTTCAAAATGGCAGCTGTTTCAAATTTTTAAAGCTTAATATCTTTAAAACGCCAGTAAAAAATGTATTAAGGTATTAAAAAAACTGTAGAATTGTAAATGAAACAAAATATTAAATATCATGAACCCACTGCTGAACAATTGAAATTGTTATGAGTAATATTGTGCAAATTGACAGTAATATCAGAAATTATCATATCGTTATTTAGAAAAAATACTGTTATTCAGCTTATTTTCTGTGGAAAGTAAAATTGGGGAGTTTTGGAGTAATTTTTGCGAACCTAATTGACCCTCGTTACGTTGTTGAGCAGGACAAGAGCAGTGTAGAGGCCACCCTGGGGGAGGTGGCAACCTCGGTTCCAGCTGATGCCATCACTCGCCTCAATCAGCTGATTGTTCGCTACCCAAAGTCTCCAGCTCCTCTGGTGGAGAAGATGAGACTCCAGTTGTCCACTAGAGACTGGCCTCAAGCCCTGGACACGGCCACGAGGGTGTTGTCCCTGGAATCTGCCAACCTTGCGGCTCTCGAGGTCAGTTTTGGGGGTTGCAAGGAGTTAGCAGTCGTACAGTGAAAATCATAGTGTCTTAAACTGAATGAACTTACATTTAGATAGTTTGATAAGGTAAAAACACATGGAAAGCAAGGCATAGCGCAGCACAAACACATGGAAATCTAGGCATAGCGCAGCACAGACACATGGAAAGCAAGGCTTAGTGCAGCACAAACACATGGAAAGCAAGGCATAGTGCAGCACAAATACATGGAAATCTAGGCATAGCGCAGTTCAGACACATGGAAAGCAAGGCTTAGCGCAGCACAAACACATGGAAAGCAAGGCATAGCGCAGCACAAACACATGGAAATCTAGGCATAGCGCAGCACAGACACATGGAAAGCAAGGCTTAGTGCAGCACAAACACATGGAAAGCAAGGCATAGTGCAGCATAAAGTTAACATGTGAGGAGCTGAGCTGCAGATCTCTGCTTTAGTGGACGGTCTCATTAACAAATGTGGGTTTGTATCTTCCACTGCATTTTTCTACGATCCGCTCCTCTATATTGTGTTATCCTTGTGTTAAGTATGTTTAAAGCAACTTGAAGGTATGGCCATAAGGTATTTATTAAAATGATCTTTTCGCAGCTTTATGTCAATTTCTTCAACCACTGACTCTTGCATACAATTTACTAACTAATTAAGGTAATTTAACAAACTTTTGCTGTTCTGTTATAGTTTTTCCCATTTATACTTTTTTTATTTCATGTGCTTGTGTTACAAAGCTACTGAAAACTAAAAATAAAAAGCTTTCACGACTTAATATTAATGATGAAGATCAAACAAAGACTATAGGTATTACATTCTTTCGGGCCAAGAGATTATAGAGACAGCCAACAAGGTTAATTTAATGCCAGGTTTTTTTACTATTTGACTGTATATATTGACAATTATATTTTTCTCTATTTGTGCTGAAGATTGCAATAGTATATGTAAAATGTAACAACCTTTATAACTATTTCCAACCTTGATTAAATTTCATTAATTGTATTAACAAAAATTAAATACCCCCCTCGTTGCAAACCTGCATTCTCAGCGAAATTAATTAACTATATGTACCTAACTAACACATGAAATGACATTCCAAGTTTTATAAAAATATATTCGTTAATAAGTTTATCAATTCTCCATAAGATCAACATTAAGCTGACTACGCAGGTTTGCTGCAACAGGGATCCCCAAAAATAAAAGATCTGCAAAAAACAAAATGGGACACAACCCAAAAAAGCCACATACCAAATGTCATTAAAATGTATTAAAAAAGTGAGGTATAACAGTTTACTTATTCTACATGATTAACATCAGACTATGTACTGTGCTTAGCACTGTGAATATCTCTGCATAGCTCAGCTGTTCCTCTATGTAATTTATACCGTTAGGAAGGTGCAAGCCATACATCACCTATGGTTGAGGGTAACCACACCTAAGGTTTGGTAGCTCTGCGAAGATACATGGCCAAGCTGAAGGTAGAGGTAGGTTAAGGTGAGCTTGTCTCTGCGGCTCAGCTAAAGCTACTCTCTCTTTTGCTTTATACCGTTAAAACAGGTCCCAAGCTCTTCATAACCTGATGGCCGAATGAAATCACTCAACGGGGTTGGTAGGCCTGCGAAGGTACATGGCCAAACTGAAGGTGGTGGGAGGTGAAGGTAACCTTGTCCCTGCGGTTCAGCTACAGCTACTCTCTTTCTTGCTTTATACCGTTAAAACAGGTCCCGAGCTCTTCATAACTTGATTGCCAAATGTAATCATATAAAGAGGTACCTGCAAAGGTAAAAGGCCAAACTGAAGGTGGTGGGAGGTGAGGCAACCTTGACTCTTGAGTTCAGCTGTTCTCTCTATTACCTTATGCCGTTACACAGGTCCGGGCCCTACATCACATGGTGGTCGAAGGTAACCATGCCAAAGAGTTGGTAGCCCTGCAAAGGTACAGGGCCAAACTGAAGATGTTGGGAGGTGAGGGCAACCTTGACTCTTGAGTTCAGCTGTTCTCTCTATTACCTTATGCCGTTACACAGGTCCGGGCCCTACATCACCTGGTGGTCGAAGGTAACCATGCTGAAGGGTTGGTAGCCCTGCGACGGTACAAGGCCGAGCTGGAGTTGGTGGGGGGCGAGAACGAGCTTGTCTCTGCAGCTCAGCTATTCTCTCGCCTCTGTGGCCGTCATCCTCCTCTGCTAGTCGAGACCACTGCTTTGGCCAACAAGTAAGTATCTGTTTATCGCGTTTGTTGCAAGAATGGTTTGTTCTGTTGTAATGGTCTTAAGCAACCTTGTGAAATTAGGATTGCACAATGACACATAATAAAGCTGATTCATTTGATCAGTTAATGTGGAACCTTAACTTTTAACATGTTATTTTGGAATAAATTAGTTTAATCGAGGTATAATCAAGTATTCTTAAAAACTACATATATTCTTAAATGTATTACATAACATTTTTATGTTTCACTTATCTGTCACCCTGTATTAAGTAATCACTAAAAACTAATGTAGTGTTTCAATTCATAGTGGGTTTCCTTATTAGCCAGTTTATATTTCCCAATAGAAAATCCATTATTGTCTACAACAGGTGTTAGATAACCAAAATTGTAAAGTAAATGAGGCACAGTCACTCTTCTGAAATCACTAGTGTCATTCCCTTTTTTAACAATCCCATTAAGTTCCAAAATGTCTTCCTTGTAGAAAGGCTCTCTTAGGTCTAGGTGCACTTGTTTCCCTTCAAGTAGATTTTTCACGTCTTCAATGACTTTATGATGTCTAAAAATGGTTTTAAACTGGTCATAGTACTCTGGAATGCAGAGATAGTTGATTATGTAGTGGTGATGGGTAACAAAGTAAATGACTGACCAGATACAGTAAATGTTAGTGTAAGAATCGGTCAGAGTGCAGTTTTTGTTGTAAATCTTGTAACCTCCGTAGAATTCATTGATGGACTTCTTCAGCTCCCCTCTCTTCACATCATCGGCAACAAGTCTTTCCAGTAGAAGATCGAGATCATTTTCAGTCAGCCCGTAGTACAGGCTGAATTGGAAATCTTCAAGGAAATGGTAATCGTAGATTTCATCAGCTAGATCACCTCTGTAGGTGTTTAACACTCCAGTCATTAGCCCTCTGTCTATATGTTCATTAGAGACCAGTAAAGATTCTTCAGTCTTTATCATGAACCTGCTGATTCTACCCAAGTCGTCAGAACTCTTGAAAATCAATGGATAAACAAAAGCATCACACTCATCAATCAAAACTACCGGATTTCTACCGAACCTTTTATGCAAAAGTTGGCTCAACCATTTGAAAACAAAAGGCAAATCCTCCAACTTCAACTCTTTGCTTTTTGGCCTGATTATGTACTTGACAAAAGTTTCTTTCTCGGCCTCATTTTTCCAAATGGATGCGTTCTTCACTAAGTACGTGTGATAGGCGAATGTGTTGGTTACAATTGTTCTAAACTCCTTCAACATTTCCTTATAGTTGTCAATCATCTTGAGAGAGTTAAAGTTGATGTAAATCACTGGATGTTTGCCAAAATGGTCTTTGAAGAATGGTTCGTCTTTGGTGATTTGCAAATTATTCTCTACAAACACTTTGTAGTTTGAAGTACTTGTGATATTCTTAGGTTGTCCATCGGTATCCATCTCAATTTCCAAAAATCTTTTGATCATGTCAAGGTTAGTGGATTTCCCAAACTTCATTGGAGCTGCGACCATGTTCACTTTGGCTGAGAGGAAGATGTCCTTAATAAATGGAGTTTTATCAACAAAGTGGGATGTTTTGACAACCTGTGCAAAGTCTGAGGAATCCATACAAGTCTGAGTTGTCTGCGCACTCACCTTGTCTTGCATATTCTGAGCCTGGAATATTAAGAGATATGTCAGTCTTTTGAGAAAAAGGTTATATATGATTATGGTAGTAAGTCATCTTTTTTAACCCTTCCCAAATTATAACTGCGGGGCGAAGCCTTACTCAGTACGCTATATTTTTTTGTTGGGGTCAATAAATAGATTTTGAAATATTTTTATTTTCCACTGGTATCCGACGGTTAAAATAAACTATTTTCACTTTCATGGTAAAATTAATTTGTTTACAAGATCTATGACCAAAATTAGTTCGGCTTATATATATGTCAATCATTCACTGAGAACATCATTCTGAAAAATAACATGGCACAGTTTGATGCACATCATAATATGCAAAACATCATTAGGTACTTTACAGTTCACACAAGCATTTAAACAACTGACTGAACGTAAACAATCTGCGCCAGACACTAACAAAGGATTGCATAAGTCGACCAGTCTTTAACAGCTGTTGGAAAAGCGGTGTCGCCAACTCAACCGAATGTAAATGTATTAATTATTACTAAAATTAAATAAAAATAGCCTAATGGCTTAAAATAATTGTACATAATATTGAAACAACCTTGCAATACCTAAGTTACATTTACATGTTTGGTGTATATTTGCTTGTAAGTTTCAAATTGAGTTACCAATACTTTGGAAGGGTTAATTTGATTGTATTGTGATTTTCGTAGTCTTTTGTATTCAATATAGTTATAGTTTTTATAAACTTTCTGGTATATTCAACTTAAGAAAATTGGTTATAATGCACATTGGTTCCTTACTTGAAAACATATAAAAATACTTTGTAGCTCAAATAATTATGAAAAAACAAGATTTTATTCAGGCCTATTTACTAAGTGAACATTGATGGGCACATTTTAATAATTGTTTAACCTTCCGTCCAAACAATATTTTTGGATGACAAATTGTATACAGTTAATCCCTAATTAAAAAATTATTGTTAACTTAAAACTTCATAGTCATTTACCTTTGCTGTAACGTTGAGCAATCCAAAAATCATCACTGTAATCCATTTTGTTTTTAATGTTGGTTCATCCATTTTCAAGAATAAGGAGACATACAGAACACAAACAACATTGTAAATTACATGCGCCTCTTGTGTTTGAACCCTAAAGTAGAGCAAAGACTGATCTTGTCATGTCCCTTATCAGTGAGATCAACTGATAAGAATTTTGTTAGCTGATAGTGAAAGTAGGTGTTTATAAAATAATTAATGTATTTTATTATCACTTTTTCACTTGTGCAAATTTAGTCATATTTAATGACAGAATATATAAAAGTAGGTGTTTATAAAATAATTAATATATTTTATTATCACTTTTTCACTTGTGCAAATTTAGTCATATTTAATGACAGAATATATAACTATAATACTAAAAAATTGTTTGAAATAAATTGCATCAGAAAACTTGACACTTGTTTAACTTTAAACTCCTTTTCATCTTTTATTCTGTTTCGGGAAATAGTATTGCTTATTGAATAATCCAGTAATGTATATTCAGTGTTTAGTACTGTTAATAAATCACAAATCATAATTAACACACATTTAAAAGTGTTTAACTTAAAACAGAGTACTTTTGCTTTCAACAGTTGTGCTTAGTCAGCTGAGCTATTTTTGGCCAGTTAATTGTTGCAGACTGATGATCTATATATACTACATCATACAACTCCTGGATCACTCGATCAATGTCGGGTAATTTGCCTCATTCTTAGAAGGCCTAACATTTACCACTCTTCTCTAAAAATTTTGTTGTTCCACCGATGAATACTGATACTGTCTCGTTGTATCTTGGGTTACTGACTTTTAAAAATACCCCTGTTGCAGAAAACCTGAAAACTCAGAAAATTTTGAATGTTACTTCACTACGTCATGAAGCCACTTACTAACTTCCATCAAAGCATATTCATAAATAAGCGAGATATGACATTTGATTTATTCTCCATAAAAAACATTAGGACTGAGTATGCAGGGTTGCTGCATCAAGGATCACAAAAATGTGGGTTTTATGCAAATACCAATGGATCACCATGAGATGAAGCAACATACCAAATTTTACCAATTTATGTTCATTAACAAGCAAGATTGGCTTTAAAAATAGTTATATGTAAAAATTTCCAAAACCCCCCTTATAATGAATTGTACGGTCTGGTTTTCGAACTCATGAAAATAGATGCTGCCTTACACGTTTATACCAAATTTTATCAATATCAGACCATTTATACAAAAGAGGTCATGCCTACGGACACATAAACAAACACACACACACACACACACACACACACACACACACACACATATACAGGGTGTTTCAAAAAGAATCATCCGATTTTAAAGGTTTATAATTTCAAAACTAATGATCATATGGACATGAGGTTAATTTCATATTAAAGGGCAACTAATAAAGTTTTTTTACATACCATTTACAGGTGCTCAATATGGCCCCCTTTACATGCACAGCATATGTCTATACGATATTCAAATTCGTCCCACACCTTAGCTAGCATATCTTGAGTGATGGATTCGATGGCTGCTCTAATGCGGTTCTTCAGTTCAACCAATGTTGTTGGAAGGGGAGGGATATAAACATTGTCTTTTACAAACCCCCACAAAAAGAAATCACAAACAGTAAGGTCCGGTGACCTTGGAGGCCAGTGACAACGCGGAATCGTTAGGTCCAGTACGGCCGATCCATCTTTGAGGAAGCCTACCATTTAAAAACTCTCTCACATGAAGATTCCAGTGTGGTGGGGCACCGTCCTGTTGGTATATGAAGTCATCAGAATCTGTTTCCAATTGAGGGAAGAGATAGTTTTCTAACATATCGAGATATGTTATTCCCGTAACTGTGTTCTCAGCAAAGAAAAAGGGACCATACACTTTATTCCGTGAGATTGCACAAAAAACATTAACTTTTGGGGAATCTCGCTCATGCTGTACAATTTGGTGTGGTTGCTCGGTCCCCCATATTCTCACATTGTGGCGGTTAACTTTTCCACTCAAATGGAAAGTTGCCTCGTCACTAAACACTATGCGTGATACCAAATCTCGATCATCATTTTCCTCATCATCTACTGCCATCTGGCTTTGGATAAACTCACAAAACTGAACACGTCGTACTTTGTCACCTTCATGCAAAGCTTGTAGTAATTGAATCCTGTACGGTTTAAAACGCAAACGGCGGCGCAAAACACGCCATACAGATGTCGAAGGAATGTTAAGTTCTCTACCAGCACGGCGAGTGGATTTTTGCGGGCTACGGGTGAAACTCTGGCGGATGCGCTCCACGTCTTCATTGGACACACGGGGACGACCTGATGATTTGCCTTTACAGAGACAGCCTGTATCACTAAATTGCTTATACCATCTTCTTATGCTCTGGGCTGTAGGAGGATCAACACCATATGTGGTACGAAATTCACGTTGCACGGAAATCACAGACTCGCATCTAGCAAACCGTATAACACAAAACGCTTTCTGTTGTGCAGACGCCATTTTGACAACTACTGAGCTGGGCGTTGACAGAAGCGCGCTACTGCTACCTGGCGGAAATGACGTTAAACTCCAGAGCTTCCTCTTTCTAACAGTACATTGTTCGAGCACATCGGATTCACAGATGAATAGCTATGATTTTTCTAAATCGGATGATTCTTTTTGAAACACCCTGTATATATATGTGTATATATATGTAGGGTGTTTCGGGATAAGTGTAACTAACTTCGCCAAATGATTCCTTACATCAAGGCAAGAAAAATCTTTCCTGTCAACATGGGTACGGAAACTGTTAGTTTCGGACTTACAGCCAAAATTCGGGTTTTTCCGATTTTCAATGTATTTTATTTTTGTTTTGGACAAAAGAGACTGATCCTATAGCATTACCTTCATTATTCCTATATGAAAAGATAGGTAATTAGCAGTAGAACGGAGGCCAATAGTTATACTTTCCACAAAAGTAATAGGTGCACGTTAGTCTCACTTTAAATGTAATTTATTTTCCAAAAAAGTCAATTTTAAAGTCAATTTTAATATTTGTTGAAACGTCAAACGAAAATTATGATGACCAATCACGCTGCAACTTCACCAAAAGTTCCCTTTTTTATGGAGAACAAAACTTCATCATTGGTTTATAAGAAATATTTCAATTTAAACTTGGAAAAAACACCGGTACCGGTTAACTGACAACGGTAAAGAATTTTCTTTTAAAATTGCATATGCGTTGAGCATTTGCTTAGGGGTTTCTGCCATTGTTCAGATGCACAGAATGAGACTGTTGATATGTATTTTTAAATTTGTTTGATACTTATTAGTGTGTGTTTCAAAGAAGTAAATTATAAATACAAAATAAGTTATAATGTTTATTTTTCTTAATTCTGAAAATAAGTATCAGAAATTGATACTGTAGTTTTGTTAACGTTGTCAACAATTTGTAACAACAAAGATTTTAAATTGTTGACACCGAAAATGTACTATTATGTATCTAATGGTGTGAATTTAAAAAATGACATCCATTTTCGTATAATAGATGTTTATAAAAAATTTTTTCATAACTCTACAATAATTTACACCCAAATAAACCCAGTTCTCATACACTTCAATGTTGTTCATGGGCTTATTTTCCAACTACAAATTTTATTATATATAAGAAAGTACCATTAATACAAAAACTAAAAACTAATGAAATTAATAAAAGAATAAAAAAATACTTATCTACAGTCTCATTCTGTATACTACATAAGTTCGTTACATATTATTGATAGTTAACTTTACAAAACTATCAATTTCTGATACTTATTTTCAGAATTAAGAAAAAGAAACATTATGTTATAACTTATTTTGTAATTATAATTTACTTAATTTGGAACACACACTAATAATTTTCAAACAAATTTAAAAAAGTACATATCAACAGTCTCATTCCGTGCATCTGAACAATGATGCAATCCCCTAAGCAAATGCAAAGCGCTTATGCGATTTTAAAAGAAAATTCCATACCGTTGTCAGATATCGTGTTTTTTGCAAGTTTAAATTGAATTATTTCTTATAAACCAATGATGAAGTTTTCTTTTCCATAAAAAAAGGAATCTTTTGGTGAAGTTTAGTGATTGGTCATCATAATTGTCAGTTGACAACGTTTTAAAAATTAAAATTAACTTGAAAATTGATGTTTTAGGAAAACAAATTACATTTAAAATGAGACCACCGTGCACCTATTACTTTTGTGGAAGGTATAACTATTGGCCTCGGTTCTACTGCTAATTACCTATCTTTTCATTTAAGAATAATGAAGGTAATGCTATAGGATCAGTGTCTTTTGTCCAAAACAAAAATATCCTGAAAATTGTAAAAACCTGAATTTTGGCTGTAAGTCCGAAACGAACGGTTTTCAGACCCATGTTGATAGGACATATTTTTCTTTTCTTGATGTAAGGAATCATTTGACAAAGTTAGTTACACTTATCCCGAAACACCTTGTATATATATGTATATATATATATATATATATATATATATATATATATATATATATATATATATATATATATGAACTTGAACGAATGTTTTTTTTGGCAACTGGGGGCCTCAAAATGAAAATTGATCATGGTCCCGGGCCTAGCTCTTACCTGTCAACTACGGTAATAGCTTCACCGAACACCCTATAGGGGAAATTCGCTAAAAGGTTGATATGATTTATCACCATTAAAAACATCCATGAAAAAGGTTCTTTTTGTATTTTAAAAAAAGCTGAATCATTACTTAATTTATCAATTGTATACCTTGATTTTCTGCAGAGCCAGCGAGAAGAAGTTTGGAAGTGCTCAAGCATTGTTGGAGCTAGCAACACAGCACAGGTTATCAGGGAAATTTGGAGAGGCTGGGAAACTGTACCGTCAAGTTACAAAGCTGGACCCCACGGGCACAGAGGCTCTCACGGGGCTCACAGCCACTCAGCTGGCTCAGTCTGGACCTACTGATCAGGTATACCACTTGGTACACATATTTGTCACTTGTTTTTTTTGAGCACTTTGAATATCTCTGCAACGGTTGGACGTAGAATCACAATTTAAACACCCAAATGATTGTTTTGTAGAGCTAAACTGACGTAAAAGCAAATGTGAAGTTTGCAGTAAAATTAATTGAGGAAAAGCCAAAAAAAATTTGTTTTTTAAGCTCTATAAAATGGTTGAATAAAAAATTGTGTGTTTTAAAAATTTTAGGGTGAAAAGTGCAAAAAACTGATTTTTGGAAAAGTTTGAAACCCCATAACCCCCTGGTCCGATTTTTCTGGTTTTCAAACTTAAAAGTCATGAATGTCACTTTACACATTTGAGCCAAATTTCATCAAAATCTGACGTTTTTTACTCAACGGACACATATATATACATATATATATATTTGAGCTAATAGTGTTTTTGGCATTTGGTGACCTCAAAACAAAAAGTTGTCATGGTCTCGGGCTTAAGTCTTACCAAGAGACCTGTGGTAATAGCTTCTTCCCTATAGGGGAAATTCGCTAAAAACTCTGCAAAAAAAAAAATGTAACCTTTTCCAGTATCAAAACATAAAGGCTAAATTATTTAAAGATAACGTAATTTAAGTGGTGGCCATTCTTCAGCATACATCTTCTATTTTCGATTTGAGGTAACCCCAAAGAAAAAATTTACAAACACTGAGGTCGGGGGAACGAGCGGGCCAAGCGATGTCGTTGTTGCAGAGATAAAGCGGACATGAAACTTCATCCTCAAGTAGCCCATTACAGCATTTGCTGCATGGGCAGTTGCTCCATCTTGTTCCAACAACATCTTCTTCAAACCAAGACATTTTCTTTTCAGTTCAGGAACTAAGAAAGTGTCCAACATTCTCAAGTAGCGTTCTTGGTTTACCATAACTGTTCGCCCTTCTTCCTCAAAAAAGTACGGCCCGATAATACTTTTCTTAGTAACCCCGCATCACACTGTGACTTTGGAACTATGCAGGAGTCGTTCGTGTAACTCTTGTGGTTTTGTGTCTGACCAATAGCGAAAATTTTGTTTGTTGACATACCCATCAAGATGAAAATGAGCCTCATCACTCATTACAAGAATTGTTTCATTATCAAGCAAATCAATCATTCGTTCAGAAAATCTTTGACGATTAGCGTAGTCATAAGGCTTAAGCTGTTGAACATTGCAATTTTATAAGGGTGAAAGTGTAGCTCTTCATGCAGTATTCCTCTCACTGAGCGGTCGGACATTCGAAGAGCAGCAGCTTGTCTACGCACGGGTCGATGCGGGCTAGTCAGCACGGCTTGCCTCACTCGCTCGATGTTTTCCGGCGTTCTCACTGACCTTTGGACCTTGGACTTTCAGGCTATTGTTTTTACGTTGAACCAGTTGACCTGAAGTTCTTGACCCACAACTTAATAGTGTTTCGGGATGTAACTTATCCCCTACTACTCACATGAAAATGTCTGCGAAACTGACGTTGTGTGACAACAACAGAATCACCACTTTTAAAATAACGTCTCAGTGACGAATGCGCGATGCTCACTGGACCACTGCTCCATGGCAACTGAAACTCCGTTGAGTGGCCTTGAGAACTCCGTGCTCCCCACCACCCCCCTCCACGTGACTGCCGTACTGTGCATGAACGAAAACCATCAGGTATTTCTGCCGCTCCCTGTATGATGTACAACATAAAAATAAATTTTAATTCCCTTTGCATCACCTGTCTTCGTTAGAACGTGGCCCTTATTACAGTGGTATAAAAATGTTCAGTCTCTTGCCAACTGAAATTACCTTTGTAAAGAATGTTGTTCAGGGATTTAGATCCAAACTAAAAAGAATATTTTAATATATATGTTAATAAGGGCCTATAAAATGTTGAGAAGTCTTATTTTGAAGTTTATTTTGAGTCTTCAGTCTTCAGCAGGGAAATTAAGGATATGACCATGTTAGGGTTATAATGTTTTATGATTTTAAATAAATTAGGATGTATTTTGTTATGTCTTATGGATGTGATATATTGGATCTGTAAATGATGTAACAAACAAAATAAATAAATAAATAAAATAAATAATAATTAGAAC
The DNA here is from genome assembly GCA_963675035.1 of Allygus modestus. Taxonomy (NCBI): domain Eukaryota; kingdom Metazoa; phylum Arthropoda; class Insecta; order Hemiptera; family Cicadellidae; genus Allygus; species Allygus modestus. Next base: position 322,351,784 of record OY776111.1, read on the forward strand.
GCAAAAGACTACAAAATAACTTTTTACTGAATATATTCTTCGAAGTTTGAATATAATCCTCAAAGCTTTTTTTCTGTGATAGCAAAATTCCGTCTGAATTATTTGTTGTTGTTACTTCATAAATGCTTATTACCATATGCTAGATGTGATTGTACCAAGGAAAAGAATTTGATTTTAAAGTATCATTGTTACATATTTATTTAGCCATTTGACGTTATAGTCCTGATAATTTTTTACTACAAAGTCAATATAATTATCCCAGAGTAAATTGTTATCGATTACGAGTCCGAGGAATTTAGTTTGTGTCATTTTTGAACTACATTGATTTAATGTGGTTCGATCATTTTTTGCGGCCATTACTACACAATTTGGTAGTTGGAAATCATACAGCGATCCTCTAGAGATCGGCGGGAAATACTTGCTCGAACTTTTAAATATTTTTCAAAACTTAGAGTCGAGTCAAGTAGGTATCTAAATACTCGGCAAAAAACTCAAATTTTTGAGTACTTGCACACCCCTAATATATATACGAGGGTCATCCAGAAAGTAAAGAACGGTTGCTTGCTGCGTCTAGCACAGCTCCCCCATCACCGCCATTGCGTGTGCGGCAGTCCACTCACCTCTCCCCCAAAGTCTGAGCCGAGTCTCATTGCTGTGCGGTCACACGTCTTATTTCTACAGCGATTCAAAATGGCAGCGGCAATCGAAAATCCCGCCAAATATGGGACAAGCAGTTTTATTCGGTTTCTGAGTTAAAAAATGTCTAGCCAATGAAATTTTTTAGAAAAACACCAAATAGAATTGGTGGTGGAAGTGCAAACAAGTCTTCAAGTCGAGTTTTCAGGGGAAAAATGGTGCAACAGGTTTAATGAAATAAAATCCATTATGCACGACGAGGATCGGAGTGGCAGGTCATTGCTCGCAAAAGACGATTTGAAAGAAAGACTTGAGGGAAGATTGGAGGAAAACAGCTGCTAAAATCTTAGCACATTACATCAATTTTAAGATTTGTTTTTTTTCACTTTCATCATTAACTTTCTTTGGTGTTTTTCTAAACATTTTTTCAGTATGGACATTTTTTTACTCAGAGACCGATTGACACTGCTTCTTAGATTTGGCGAGATTTTCGATTGCCGCCGCCATTTTGAATCGCTGTAGAAATAAGATGTGTGAACGCACAGCAACGAGACTCGGCTCAGACTTTGGTGGAGAGATGAGTGGACTGCCGCACACGCAATGGCGGTGATGGGGGAGCTGTGCTAGACGCAGCAAGCAAACGTTCTTTACTTTCTGGATGACCCTCGTATATATATATATTTAAAGTTCCTGAATAAGTGTGTTGATGAAACATTTTCGCTTAGGTCCTACAACAAGTGGAGTTCCTCCTAGAGGTGTGCGGTTCATCTCCCACCCCAGAGCTACTGCTACTGAAGGCCCAATGTGAGCCCAGTGCTACCACGATGCTGGATACCCTCGACCAAGCTGTCGCGTTGGTACACTCTGCTGCCGTATCACTCCTGTATGGACCACACTACTTGCGCACACTCAACCCAGACCTACTGGTGCAACTGGCTGCTCAGTATCCTGAGACCGTAAGTGTTAAGACATTTTATTTTGTTGTATTTAGACTTATGGACTTGTAGAAAGATTTGAGTAGGCACAACTGGCAATCCTCCAACCTTCCAATTAGGATTAACTCAGTGACACCCCTTGTGATTTTATTGGTCACATACTGACATGCTGTTAATTCAAAAATGTACAAAGGTGTTTTGATGGACTGGAAAACAACCCAAGAATGTGGCGTCATTGTTTATTATTTTTTTCTGATACTATGTTACAGTCTTAATGCATTTTACCACTAGAAACTCAAAAGGTTCACAGTTTGTTAGTATGAATTGGTAATGACAAAAATCATATGAGCATTTCTGATCGGTCTCAACTTAGTCACTGAGGGGCTTCAAAATAACTACGAAAAGTTAGCAGTTCGATGAAGAACTTAACAACGCGTTGATAACGAAAATCCAACTTGGTATTTCAAAATAGAATTGATGCTTAGTATAAAAGACTGTTCGTAGGCTTGGTGGGTATTCCCCAAGATTAATTACAGTGCCTTAACCATATTGGGGCAACCAAGCTGAGAAGTCTGGGTCATACTTAGCAATAAAATTACTATAACTCTAGTTTTAGTAAGACCACATCACTGCAAAATTGACATCAAATCAAGAATTCAATGAAAGACAGTTGCTCATTAAAAATACAAATTTATATAAACTGAATTTCAATACCGATATTGACAAGCTGCTATTTTTTTATGGAATATTCCTTTTGAAAACAGTTTTTGCCAGTGTATTCAACCAAGAAACTTTAAAATAAGGTGTTATTTGACCCATGGATCCTTCAACTTGTATACTGCCTTGGTAGTCCAATCTGGAGTGCATTATTACACCAATCAGTGTTGTGGAGACGTAGCTTATGTAGTCTAATATTTGATAAAACAACTTTCGATTAACATGTTTGTTTAGAGTTAGTAGTTGAATTTATCTGCCTTAGGCTTAATCTGTAGCAGGGGTGCAGAAAATGTTTAGACCCTTGAAAATTACCCTGATCCTACTATTACGAACCAAAAATTTCCCTTAAAATTTGCGACATATATCTTTACATTACAATCTACCAGCTTTTCATAAGAAAAATCAATAACAATCAAATAAATCTTTTAAATTTAATTCATTAAGGTTAAATTCCACAAAAATATATTTGTCACTTATAAACTTACCTCTAACATTGTGATAAAATCATGTTACTAATAAATTCAAATAAACTCATAAAAAATAAACATTTAAACAATTTAAGTTGAATTAAATGTTTTTATTTTAATTTATTAAGGTTAAATTCCAAAAAAAATTTGGTAACTTACAAAATTACCTCTAATATTGTAATAAAATCACTTTACTAATAAAATAAATTTCATAACAAAATTATCAAACAAAATCTAAGTTGAATTGCATGTTTATTATAACTTCTTGAGGAATGAAGGAATGTAGTCAGATTTATCACACAATCTTAATATATAAAAATCCCTATTTCCCTATGACACACCATAACTTGAGAATGATTGCAACAAATTGGATAATTTTGTTTGTGTTCGTTAATGTCAGGACAATGTTCTTATAAAAGAACATTTTTAATCCGACCTAAGGGCTCTGTCCCACTGGCCTTCAAAGTTCCCATTGATTTGATCAAAGTTCATTTAATTTATTTACACCAAACAGCTGTTAACCCATTGGATACTTAGTTTTTTAATGACTGCATGGCCCCAGAACTTCAATTAAATTTCAATATTTTGCAGTGTTTTAATAAATAAACTGTAAAAAAAAATACTTTTGCTGCAAATTGGGTAAACATAGTGTTTTTCTTGAATCTGTATACATTTTCTCTTTAGTATCTTAATAGAAAACAAAAAATAAAAAGTCATATTTAAAATTTGTTGTTATAAAAATAAAAATAAATTTTTTAAATTTGTTTGAAAAAAAAGAATATTGTAAAAATTAAAAAAATAAATAAATGTGTAATCAGTTGTCTAGTAAAGTGCAAAAACTATTTCCTTACATAAAACCTTTTAGTTTTTACTTTATCTAAAAAACAAATTTTTTATGATTTTTTTGCAAAACCACTTTTTTCTTGAAAATCTATATTTTTACCAGTTTGCCAAAAATGGACCACAATGCAATATTTTACCTAAAAAAGACATTCATGGATTTAAGCTTAAAGTTAAAACAATTACAAGAAACAAATAAAAAAATTTAAAAAAATAAAAATTTTCTAAAAAAAAAAATATGACATTACATCATCACGGAACCACTTCGTGATAAATATTTTGGGCCAAAACGGCCATCACGGAACCGTTCCGTGAAAAGTATTCAATGGGTTAACAAGGATTATATCTAAACATACTCATACATTGCATGTGTTATGAAAATATCAAATCTACTTGAATGGCAATGGCAATTCAAACTCTTCAGGGAGGGGAGTGAGCGAAGCAAAGGAGCTCATTTCGAAAATAAACGAGTATTTGACATAAAACAAATTCAATGACATTAGGTCAGGACGTTTGTCGACCAGCTTGTCATCAATAAAAATGAGACACTGAATTAAAAAGTCTGCTAAAAATATATTAATCAAAGAACAAAATTATATGTTATACATTTTCAATTTGTATGTTAACTATTCTTGATCGATAAAAATTACTTTTATAATGTTAAATTTAGGGTTTTAAATTTTGTAAAACATTAGAAAACAAAATTTGTTTACAATAATTAATTTTAATTGATTGTAGATTAACGTTTTTAAATGTACTGTAATGTTAAATTTCTAATTTAAAGAAATTGAATAAAAATCAGATTTAGGGCAGTTGGTAAAGTTGGGAGGGTCGGGAATTTGAATAAAAACTAATAAAATGTCGGGAAAGGAGGAAATCAACTCAGCAAATTTTGAATAGTCGTGAATATTGATTTAGCTCATAAACAGTAATGGTATTATTACTTGTAGTGGGATTGGTAGCACTGCTGCCTTTATGGTTTTTCTGTACTGTTTATTTACAAAAATAATTATTTTTAATATTTGTTTACAAAAAATAATACCCCCTGTCGCAGCAAATCTGTGTACTCACCAAATTGCCAATACATATATATGTACCTCACTACTACATACTGCCACTTACCAAGTTTCACAAAAATACATTCATAAATAAGTGATATATAGCATTTGATTTATTCTCCATAAGAATAACATTAGGGCTGAGTACGCAGGTTTGCTGCAACGAGAAAGATAAGAAATCTTTGCAATTGTCACTATAACTCGACCAGGTGAAGCTACATACCAAATTTTTTTTAATTTTGGTTATAACTAAGGGAGATATAAAACTTTACTCATTCTCCTTATGAATAAGATGGGGGCCGAGTATGCTGGTTTGCTGCTACGAGGAAAATCAACAAAAATATCTTTTTGTGCAAATATCAATATAGAACAACTAGTTGAAGCTACATACCAAGTTTCATCTATATATTCATAAATAATCAAGATATCAAATTTGATTTATCCTCGATAAGGATAACATTGAACAGCGTACTGTGTTTAGCACTTTGAGTATCTCTGCAACGGATGGACCTAGAATCACAATTTAAACACCAAAATAATTTTTTTGTGGAGTTGAACTGATTGGTAAAAGCAAATGTTAGGTTTACATTAAAATGAACTGAGGAAAAGCCAAAAACCTTTTTCCCATAAGATTAACATGGGAGATTTTATGAGCAGGTTTTTTTGGATGTTCTCCGCAACCACTTAACGTAGGTTAAAAATTCAAAATACGATATTATTTGTTTTTTAAGCTCTATAACATGGTCAAAACCAAAATTAAGTGTTTTAAAAAGTTTAGGGTAAAATATGCAAAAAACTGATTTTTGTAAAATTCAGTCCTTCTCATAGTCTGATCGATCTGGTTTTCGTAAAGTCATAAATGTTACTCTACACTTTTTGGCCAAATTTCATCAAAATCGGGCATTTCTTTCAAAAGTTATCGCGGTAACGGACACATATATATAAATTTGTACGAATAGTGTTTTTGGCATATGGGGGCCTCAAAACAAAAAGTTATCATGGTCTCGGGCTTTTTTTAGTTCCAAGGCCATCCTCATGGACGGCACACATCCCATGCCACCTACGGCAAGTCTTACCATGCCACCTACGGCAAGTCTTACCATGCCACCTACGGCAAGTCTTACCATGCCACCTATGGCAAGTCTTACCATGCCACCTACGGTATTAGTTTCTTCCCTGTAGGGGAAATTCGCTAAAAATAAAAAAGCTCTAGATCCTAACTTTTATTGTATCAAAATTGTATTAAAGAAGAAAAATAAATTTCAAATTGCATGATCACAGAAATTAAACAATTTTACTCCATGTAAAATAAGTATTACCTATGTATTCTTTTTCTCAGCTCCTTTACTGCTCTTCTGCTTTATTAGACATGTCGATCATCATTATAACATGTATTTTCCAGAAGGAGGGATTGAGCAAGAGGGTAAACGTGCTGAGACAGTTGGTAGACGTGTGTCCTGGTCTGGTGACTGTGTCACTGGCTCTGGCGCAGGCCTACACTACACTGGGTGATCACAGCAAGGCGACTCTCACTGTCAAACACATCCTGACACATGTGGACTCCACCAACCCTGACGCCCACCTCATCCTGGCTCAGATACATCTGGCACAGGTGCGTTAACGAACGAATACATTTGACCACAGAGTTTCCCAAACTTATGCAACTTACTGGTGGGAAAAGTATTCGGCATAAATGCTAAAATAGTTTTGTAATTATTAGTATAAATATTGTTCATATCATTGCCAAAATTTATGATTTTAGCGAATTTCCTTTATAGGGAAGAAGTTATTACTGTAGATCTCGTGGTAAGAGTTAAGCCCAAGACCATGATAAATTTTTGTTTTGAGGTTCCCAGATGCCAAAAACACCATTCGTTCAAATTTATATATATATATATATATATATATATATATACTTTTATATATCCGTAAGCACGATAACTCTCGTTAATGAAATTTGGTAATTTGGTCACAATCTGATCTTAATGAAATTTGTTAAAAATGTGTAAAGTATCATTTATTTGAACGAGTTTGAAAACCAGATGAATCGCACCATCCAAAGCGGGATTTTTGGGAGGTTTTGTACTCCAAAAATGGGTTTTAGCGAATTTCCCCTATAGGGAAGAAGCTATTACCGTAGGTCTCATGGTAAGACTTAAGCCCGAGACCATGATAACTTTTCATTTTGAGGTCCCCAGATGCCAAAAACACCATTCGTTCAAATTTTTATATATGTATATATATATATATATATATATATATTTATATATATATATATATATATTTATATTAAAATAAAAAGACCAACTTACTTATAAATTCGTAATATTTCGGCTTATGCCATCTTCAGACGAAACTACATTACAAAAACAAATAATAATACTGTAACCTACAAATTTAAAAATAACACATGATTCTTGAAATTTTTCGCAAAAAGCTTTCATGATTTTTGATGAACAGATGTTGGATAAATGCTTGTAGAAATCTGTGCTTTCATTGAATATCATATATGAAAATGATATGGTGCAGGAATGATCAACGAAGATTAAGGCCATGAGGTGCTTTTGAACGAGTGATGATTTGATGGGCTTGTTCAAGGCACCTCAGAGATGGTACACTAAATTTCTTATTCAACTGACGAAGAGGTTTCACTTTATATGTTTCTTCAAAGTTGTCTTTATGTTCTAACCCATGTAAAACCAGTGGCTTCGTCATGTCTTGATGTTTGTAGTCAAAACGATGGCCAGTCATTCTTACTCTCAAAGTGTTTGTCGTGGAACCTATGTAATCTTTCGGACATTTCTTACATTGTATTTGATAAACAATATTTTTGGAATCACACGACAAACTCCCTTGGATCTTGTAGTTTTTTGAAGTCATACTGCTGTTGAAACTGGACGCATCTTCAATACAAGACATCTCGGCTTCAGACATGGGTGAGAATCTGTGTTTCTGTTCACCTCTTCGCCAGTTGGAAGCTTTGGACGTGAAATCATCTCTTTCAGAATAGGTGGTCGCCTGAAAATGACCCTTGGTGGTGATGAAAATAATGAGTGAGTCATTGATGAGTTTTGAAGGATGTTGAAGGCGATCTTGATGACGTTGTTGAGTTTGTGTAAACCGGGATGGAATTGGGTAATAAGTTTAGGTTCGTCATTTGTAAAACGCACTCCTTTTGGTTGAGCGTTCATATTCCTTTGATCTAGTTTCTCATCTAACAACTTCTTTGGGTAACCTCTGTTTAGGAAAGCGTTCTTCATCGTTGATATGTACTCTAGTTTGTGTTCATTCTCACTGCAAAGTTTTTCAGCTCTAAATAACTGACCTCTTGGTATTGACTTTTTTACATATAATGGATGACAACTTTGGTAATGTAAATATTGAAACTTGTTGGTCGGTTTAATATTTATTTTATTTTTTAAGAATCCATCTTTTATAAATATATCTACATCCAAGAACGTTGCATCATTAGGAGAAATTTTCCATGTAAAATTCAAGTTCCCAAAGTTATTAAGTGAGTTTAAGAATTCGTTTAGTTTATCCGCCCCGTGTGTCCAAATAATGAAAATATCGTCGATGAAAATATTTATATATATATATGTGTCCGTAAGCACGATAACTCTCGTAAAAAAGGTCCGATCTTAATGAAATTTGGTACAAATATTTAAAGTACCATTTATTTGAACAAGTTCGAAAACCAGATGAATCGCACCATCCGAAGGGGGGTTTTTGGGGGGTTTTGTACCCCAAAAATGTGTTTTTTGGGGTTTTCACATGTAATTTTAATTTAAATCAAATTTTATTTCATACCATTGAATTCAGCTTAAAAAAACAAACAATTTGGTATTTTGATCATTGCTCTACGTCAATTGGTTACCGAGATATTGAAAGTGCTAAACACAGTACGTTGTCTAATGTTATTCTTATGGAGAAAAAGAAAAATTGCATATCTCGTTTATTTATGAACATAAACTGGCGAAATTTGGTATATGGCTTGATCTGGTTGTGGTTTATTGTTGTTAGCACAAAAAAACATTTTTTCGCTTATGGCTCCTGTAGCAGCAAACCTAGGTACTTGGTCCCCATGTTATTCTTATGGAAAATGTTTAAAATGTTATATATCGCTTATTTATGAATGTATATGGATGAAACTTGGTATGTGACTTCACTAAGATGACTTCTATTGATATTTGCATAAAAACCCATAATTTTGTGTGCCTTGTTGCAGCAAACCTGCGTACTCATCCCCAATGTTATTCTTATGGAGAATAATTAATATTTTAAATATCGCTTGTTTGTGAATACATTTCTTATGAATCCTGTTAAGTTTTTTAATGTGTTATGTTATATATTCATTGGAAATTCGCTGAGTATGCAGGTTTGCTGCAACGGGGGTATTTGGGAGTTTTCACATGTAATTTATATGTAAATCAAATTGTAATTTGTATGTAAATCAAATTGTAATTTGTATGTAAATCAAATTGTAATTTCCACCATTGAATTCAGCTTAAAAAAACAAACAATTTTGTATTTTGATCATTACTCTACGTCAATTGGTTACCTGCTGAGATATTGAAAGTGCTAAACACAGTACGTTGTCTAATGTTATTCTTATGGAGAAAAAGAAAAATTTCATATCTCGCTTGTTTATAAACATAAACTGACGAAACTTGGTATATGGCTTCATCTGGTTGTGGTTTATTGTTGTTTGCACAAAAAAACATTTTTTCGCTTATGGTTCCCATAGCAGCAAACCTAGGTACTTGGTCCCAATGTTATTCTTATGGAGAATGATTAAAATGTTATATATCGCTTATTTTGAATGTATATAGGTGAAACTTGGTATGTGATTTCACCTAGATGAGCTCTATTGATAATTGTATAAAAACTCATTATTTTGTGGTCCTTGTTGCAGCAAACCTGTGTACGCATCCCCAATGTTATTCTTATGGAGAATAATTAATATTTTAAATATCGCTTATTTGTGAATATATTTCTTATGAATCGTGGTAAGTGGCTTAATGTGTAATTAAGACATATACATTTATTGGAAATTCGCTGAGTACGCAAGTTTCCTGCTATGGGGGTATTATCAATTTATGAAGTATGAGTCAGGATGAGTTTGCTGAAAACATAATGTGTCATCTTCAGCACTACTACGCAGAACTTAAACATTTCAAATATATGTTACTGTTAACAGTTTGTGACGTTCTTTATTTTTGTTTCAACCTATATGTCTAATAAAGCAAGCGTGTCATGTAAACTATAGTATTGCGGTACTAGTAAGTGGGGTGCTTCGCTAGCCTACAGTAAGCACCTTGGATTTTGGTGCAAGAGTCACGTGTTCGATTCTCAGAGGGTGCTCACATTACATTGAAAGGTTTGGACCTTTGTCCTTTATTAAGTTTAAAATTTCACTAGAGTGTAAAACAAATATCAAAAAAGCAAGTCTTTTTTGGTGTGAACATGCAGCAATTTGAGCTCTTAAGAAGATATTTATTAGTGATGTGTCGGTACCACTTTTTCAAAGTCGGTACCGGTACCTGACCAAAATTGATTCTCGGTTCTCGGTACCGGTACCATCGGTACCAAAAAAAAAAAAAAAAAAAAAACTAAACTAACTCATTTCAAAATATTATTTATTTTTATTTACATTACTCAACGAAATTGCTACACAAATCCGACAAACTAAGCTGTTCAAAGTTCAAATACCAATCAAAAACTACGTTAAAATAATGATCTCACACTAACCTCACAAACCAAACCAAAACATTGGTCGAGTTGTCGTCGTAGCTGACGCAGTGTTGCCACGTCAATACGGCGTTGTGGATTTCCCCACTCGTGGGTTATTAGTAAAATAGCCCTTCGCAAAGCTTTAATAGTTCTTCTTTGTCTAATTATCGCTGCCGCGAATCTACATCTTATCTGATGCCTTAAAAATATTATTGGTTACGTTACAAGTAGAGGCTAATTTTTTGACTGATAAAGGGTATATGTGATTGCAATTTTGTAATCGAGAGCAGGTACTTTCTAAAGTATAGTTCGGGAATTTGCTACTGGGACCCCGGCAACTGGCAACACTGCTGCTTGTTTGCAGTTTAACAAAGGCACATATCTGCCGTTCCCTTTTCGTAAATAATAATAAATAGAAGTCAAATTAACGACTTTTGAAAATATTGTAGTTAAAAATAACTTTGTATTTATTTGTAAATTTGCGTGACAGAAATAATGTCCATTTTTAATTTTAATTATCAATAATGAACTTAATTTCAGGTGAGGAAAGGATGATGGTATAGTAATAAATAAGAAACAATGAAACAACTTTGTTTTGGATTCTGAATAAAACATTTATTTGATTCTTCAGAACTGGCTTGATTCTTTCTTTTGCACTGCCAATATACACGTAGTTAGTAGTTGGTTTGCTGTCTTCTGTCTTCACAATTATTTCGGCTGATGAGGCTGTCAACTGTCAACTTATTGGAGATTTATACGTTTTTTGAAATTAGCACTCTTCTTAGGCCTACTGCAAATACAATTTTATTTTAATTTATCGTGCAGGTACCGAGGTACCGGTACTGACATTTCAACATCGATTCTCGGTACCGGTACTTTTCCCAAGAACCGGTGGTACCGAGAATTGACTTCAGGTACCGACACATCCCTAATATTTATATAATAAACATCAAACCGTACCAGGAACTTTGGAAAAAATTGTGATTAGATATCCCTTAACCCAAGGTGTCCACAACTGGGAATATTCAGAATTATTTGGGAATTTCACACTCAAGTGTTTTTGGCCAACGAAACACTTTCCTGTTGGTGTTTTTGGCTTATAACATGCATTCCGGCTTCAATTTTTGGACGATAAAACATGTTTTGATCAATGTTTACAGTTTATTAAATGTGTTTAAAACCCCGTTCTCAACCAAAATAACACGGTCTAATCACTGCTTTTGGCCAGGAAAAACCTGTTAAAAGTTAAGATATTTTCTACAACTATTACTGATAGCACGGAAAAATTTAAATTGACAGACAAAATGTAAATAATTCTTCAGGTATCTATTTAAATAATTTAGACTTACAATATAGCATTAATAAGTACATTTAAAAACGGTAGAATCTCATGTAAATTAACTAGAATTCAAGTTTCAGTTTACCAGCTTTAGTAAGTAAATCCTACTAGGAGGGATGAGTCCATTTGGAGCATGATTCCAAATGTCGATTCTCGACTCCACTGATTTTCAGGCTTAGAATCGTAATCGAGAATCGATGGCTCAAAAGTTGATTCTGATTCTATCGATTCCAGGCCGCCAGTAACAACAAAAAAAACTTAATGTGGAAAAACAAAGAGAGATAAGCTAAACAACATTTAACAAAATAAGTGGTTGAAATAAGACTCCTGACAACTAATCATTTTCTTTCCAGTCCCAATACTAGTCTCAACCAACTTGAAAAGAGAATTGACAGGAGTTCTATTTATGAATGTACATGAATCAGAAGGGCGCGTGGAGGGTTTGGGTCGGCGACAAAAAACCTGATCTTGAAGATAAGACAGGTTCTTCATAACAGGTTGAGGATAACAGGTTCGTCCTGTTGATCGCAATTATCAGTCACTGTCAAAAATCTTACTCTTTGAGTGAGGAAAAGAAATAATGAAATAAACTCTCAGAGGCAATGAATGACAGGAACAGATAGTGATTTATTCATGAATGTTTCTAATGGAAGAGGTCTGGAAGTGAGTAAAAAGTATCTTGAGCCTAGACACAAAAAATATCCTGCCACAACAAAATGCTGGTCTGTTATTATTTGAGATCACCTACATGTTTAAAACGTTCTGGCTGTGATTTACTAATCCACAAATCTTTGATGGGTATATGTTTAATAATTCTCTTCTGTTTAGGATTGTCTCAATTTATTAAATAAAAATCAATTACTAACTAACTTATTGTCTTTAAACCATTTTTAACCCATTAAGGTAGTAATTTTATTCTATTCGCAATAGCCTATAACGGGATTTGATTGCTGCTGCACTCTAGCAGCAAAATATTTAACTAATGACTGCGGGCGACTACGGTTCTACCCGCTAGGGGCGCGGACTGACTAAAAAACCTTAATATCGCCGCTAGGCCCTTGGTCGTGTTAGCTGAGTTGGCTACGTCATGGAAACACCTTGGCCAGGTGTGGATTCGATGTTCGTGGGTTCGATTCCTGCACACGACCAAAACTGACCAGTCGTGCAACTCACAATGAGTTAACTGGTCTGTGGTAACGTTGGTGGTAGGCCCAAGTAAAACAAACGGTGGCAGGCTTGCTTGGAAGTTGACGGGATCGGTTAATTATTTGTGAGTTGCACATGGTCTACACTGATTTTGCTACTTTTTACTCAAGTCTACTGTGTGTGTACCAATGTTACTCTAAAAACTTAATGAAAACAGTATTTTAATGAAAATAAACCATTAATTTATTTAAAAAACAAATTTCTATTCCGATTCATAGGTTTAAAAAAATTAAAAGTAAGGAACAAGACCAGCTCGTATGTCTACGCCAGTGGGTTAAACCATTACTTTGCTATTTTATCTGTTATTAGGAATCGATGGAATTAGAATCGAGAATCAGGAATCAATTTGTTAGAATCGGAATTGAAAAAAATGGACTCGAGTCATCCCTACCTACAAGTATAATTAAATCAAGATTTGACTGTTGAGTCAAGTTTATTGATACATGTTTATAGTTTATTAATAGATTTTTCCTGTTACTTGTACAGGAACAATATGATGAAGCGAATAGCAGCCTGGAGCTGGGGCTGAGCTACAACCTGCAAGTGAGGGAGAGACCTCAGTACCACGTGTTGCTGGGAGCGATCCAGCGCAACCACAGAGACAACGCGGGATGTGTGCAGTCCATGAGGACGGCCTTGGAACTCAATAAAGGTAAGGTCCTGTAGCAGGTAGGGAATGTGTCCCTTGAGGTTGCTATAGTTGAGTTGCTTTATCAGGTGAAAAATGACTGCAGTCACCAAAAATGGCTCTGGAGCTCAATAAATGTGATTGCTGTAGCAGGTAAAGAATGACTGCAATCACCAAGAATGGCGCTGGAGCTCAATACATGTGATTGCTGGAGCAGGTAAAGAATGACTGCAATCACCAAGAATGGCGCTGGAGCTCAATACAGTGATTGTTGTAGCAGGTAAAGAATGACTGCAATCACCAAGAATGGCGCTGGAGCTCAATACATGTGATTGTTGTAGCAGGTAAAGAATGACTGCAATCACCAAGAATGGCGCTGGAGCTCAATACATGTGATTGCTGGAGCAGGTAAAGAATGACTGCAATCACCAAGAATGGCTTTTGAGCTCAATACATGTGATTGCTGTAGCAGGTAAAGAATGACTGCAATCACCAAGAATGGCTTTTGAGCTCAATGCATGTGATTGCTGTAGCAGGTAAAGAACAGTGGCGGATTTAGGGGGGGGGGCTATAGGGGCTGTAGCCCAGGGTGGAAATTTTTTAGGGACAGCAAATTCACAGAAAAATTAACTAGTTGTTTACAAAATCGGGGAACATTTGGGCGAAAGCGGATGACAATGACAGTGTGCCGACCTTTTAAAGGTAAAGGTAGTAATCAGAGACTAATGTATTACGCTTGCAGTCCCTCACACTGCAGTTCATCAAAACAGTCATAATGCATTTGTCATTCATCCGTACTAGCGACAAGACGATTACGCTACAGAGAAAGGGCGGCAAGCCACGAACTACAGTTAATTCAACTTCTCCCCTCCGCTCATCAGGTACTGCGCCACTATGAGTATGTCCAACTCATGGACTTCCAAGTTTACCTGGACATTCGCATAGCATTAAAACTATTTTTACACGATATCAATTATGACTAAGGCACAAGGCTGAGAAATTTTGCAACAATCGAATTTTAGATCATAATAACAAAATTTAGACTATAAAGATATTGTTGATTCATTTTCAAACTCAAGGTAACAAAGAAAGTTATTTAAGCCAACGTATATTTACCATCAAAGGCTACCACACATGATCGTTCATTCTGGAGTATATTTTTTTAACAAAACATCTGACCAAAGACAAATAAAGACTAACATAATTTGTGAAGAGAGGATTTGATTGGTTGTTGCCATGGGAGCATAGTTGATAGAAGGTTAAAATGGTGGTCAGCATGTAGGCTGCAGTTTTTTACTCCAGGCGAGACCACTATATATATATTTTGGGTGGGACGGTGTCAAAATATCCCATTTCATTAAATGAAAAACTGATATTCGAAGTCTTTAAATTAATAACTTGTCGCATTTTAGGCGAATCATGATGTTAAACTTAACTTTATAATCTTGAGACATATTTAAGATGTAATTTTATTGTTTATCTCGAAGCAAAGTTATGTGTTGAGTTAAATGAAAACACCATTGTAATATGGCTATGGAAATAGTGTTGAAAACAAGCCACCTTGCATGTCGAATGATACTGTCCCACTAACAAGTTTGATGAAGTATAAGGAGGGATTTTTAGGCCTTTGCTGAAGGATTTTCTTGTTATTAAAAGTAGGACTGTTTTACTCCTTTAACACCAACATTTGTCCCTAGGGTTGATTGTCATTGAGTATATTGAATGTTGAACTGAGTTTATGTGAATCAAGTCAATTATACATTATTTTACTGTTTTTTTTTTCAACTAGGAAACAACAGAAATTTCTTAAACTTATTCATTCAGTAAATTTGTAACTTCTTTAGATACTGTCTCAAAATAACCAAACAAGATATATAACATGTGGGTAAACCTGGGCGGTGAAAAGGACAAAGATTATAGGGGGAAGGGGGGGACAGATTTCCTAATAGCCTTTAGGCGGCAATTGTTTAAATCTGCCACTGGTAAAGAATGACTGCAATCACCAAGAATGGCGCTGGAACTCAATACATGTGGCTGTAGCAGCTAAAGAATGACTGCAATCACAAAGAATGGCGCTGGAGCTCAATAAATGTGATTGCTGTAGCAGGTAAAGAATTACTGAAATCATCAAGAATGGCGCTGGAGCTCAATACATGTGATTGCTGTAGCAGGTAAAGAATGACTGCAATCACCAAGAATGGCACTGGAGCTCAATAAATGTGATTACTGTAGCAAGTAAAAAATGACTTCAATCACCAAGAATGGCGCTGGAGCTCAATAAATGTGATTGTTGTAGCAGGTAAAGAATGACTGCAATCATCAAGAATGGCGCTGGAGCTCAATAAATGTGATTGCTGTAGCAGGTAAGGAATGACTGCAATCACTAATAATGGCGCTGGAGCTCAATAAAGTTAAGTTGCTGTAGCAGGCAGGAAATTTGTTGTTGCTTTTTGTTTAGATTGTGTTTACAACAATCCAAACAAATCATAAAATCATCCAATGAAGGAAAAATGAATCATAATAATTAGGCATAGTAAGGAAAAAATAATGTTTAAATGTTAATGTGACTGGAGAATGGACCTTATAGCTTTTAGTGTAATAATTTTAAATCAAAATGACTCCAATACCTTAAAAAAAACCTTACAAGCATAAGACTTGGTGTGTGACCATACAACTATAAGTCTTATGCTTGTAAGGGGTTTTTAAGGTAATTTGTCTAAAATGACTGGACTATTTTTAGGTCCTATAGGTACTAGTTGAATGATGGACTATTATTGTGTAGAAGCATTAAGTTGCTACGTGATTTTCTCTTATGTGATATACTCTTCTATATTATATATTATATTATAATCTATGTTAATCTCAAAACTTTTAAATTTTAGTGTCACGTCGGTGTCTCATTTTATTAGTGATCTCTTCCACTAAAGTTGACACTACATTGTGTCTTGTGTATTACCCATAGGTGGAGTAGCCCTGTCAATGAGTGAATTGGGAACATTATATTTGGAAATGGTGGCAGCCCTGACAGCATACAGTCGTGCAGATGAAGCATCACAAGCCCTTCGGGAGGCTCATGACAGGTGAGGTTGCTACTCAGTAAAATTTTAGTTGTGAAGGATAACTTGGCAAGACACAACGTTAAATTTGTTTTGTTTCATGCAGAGTTGTTTTGAGTTTGATAGCTATTAACTTTTAATAACTAATAGTGTAAAAAATATGTATTTAAAAACATTCTCAAATGCCAAAGTTACTAACAAACACAAAATGGGCTGTTGCCAGTTTTTGGTTCATTAGTTAAGCATTTGGAAATTTTATTTGGATCTTATTCCACTAACGTCTCCAAAGTTCCTTTTGGATAAGTTTTTGGTTTTAGGTTTTTCAAATGTGTTAATAACCTATTTTTCCCCCTTTTCAAGTTGCATTGATAAGATTAGTATGCTTTGAGGGTTTAATTTATACATTTAATTTAAAATTGCAGGAAGGATTTGACAGGAAGGCATCAGGTTGAGGACAAGGCATTAGGTTGAGCTGGCCATAGTCGGGGGTGATTTTATGGGAATGCTGGCACTGATGGGGACCATCAGACCTAACCATTCCTACTACCTGCAGGTAATGTGATGGATGTTACAGGCTTGGCGGGTCAGAGCAGGAAGGCAGGTTGAAAATTGCACAAGAAGAGCTGACCATAGTTAGGAAAGATTTTATTGGAGCGCTAGCACTGATGTTGACCATCAGACCTGACCATTCCTACTACCTGCAGGTAATGTGATGGATGTTTTACAGGCTTGGCGGGTCAGAGCAGGAAGGCGGGCTGATAGTCGCACGAGAATAGCTGACCATAGTTAGGAAAGATTTTATTGGAGCGCTGGCACTGATGTTGACTATCAGACCTGACCATTCCTACTACCTGCAGGTAATGTGATGGATGTTACAGGCTTGGCGGGTCAGAGCAGGAAGGCAGGTTGACAGTTGCACGAGAAGAGCTGACCATAGTTAGGGATAATTTTATTGGAGCGCTGGCACTGATGGGGACCATCGGACCTGACCATTCCTACTATCTGCAGGTAATGTGATGGATGTTACAGGCTTGACGGGTCCGAGCAGGAAGGCAGGCTGACAGTCGCATAGAAGAGCTGACCATAGTTAGGGATGATTATATTAGAGCGCTGGCACTGATGTTGACCCATCAGACCTGACCATTCCTACTACCTGTAGGTAATGTGATAGATGTCACAGGCTTGGCGGGTCAGAGCAGGAAGGCAGGTTGACAGTTGCACGAGAAGAGCTGACCATAGTTAGGGATGATGTTATTGGAGCGCTGGCACTGATGGGGACCATCGGACCTGACCATTCCTACTACCTGAAGGTAATGTGATGGATGTTACAGGCTTGGCGGGTCAGAGCAGGAAGGCAGGCTGACAGTTACATGTGGAGAGCTGGCCATAGTTAGGGATGATTATATGGGAGCGCTTGCACTGATGTTCACCATCAGACCTGACCATGCCCACTATCTGCAGGTAATGTGATGGATGTTACAGGCTTGGCGGGTCAGAGCAGGAAGGCAGGTTGACAGTTGCACGAGAAGAGCTGACCATAGTTAAGGGTGATTTCATTGGAGCGCTGGCACTGATGGGGACCATCGGACCTGACCATTTCTACTACCTGCAGGTAATGTGATGGATGTTACAGGCTTGACGGGTCAGAGTAGGAAGGCAGGCTGACAGTTGCACGAGAAGAGCTGACCATAGTTAGGGATGATTATATAAGAGCGCTGGCACTGATGTTCACCATCAGACCTGACCATGCCCACTATCTGCAGGTAATGTGATGGATGTTACAGGCTTGGCGGGTCAGAGCAGGAAGGCAGGTTGACAGTTGCACGAGAAGAGCTGACCATAGTTAAGGATGATTTTATTGGAGCGCTGGCACTGATGGGGACCATCGGACCTGACCATTCCTACTACCTGCAGGTAATGTGATGGATGTTACAGGCTTGACGGGTCAGAGTAGGAAGGCAGGCTGACAGTTGCACATGGAGAGCTGGCCATAGTTAGGGATGATTTTATGGGAGCGCTGGCACTGATGTTCACCATCAGACCTGACCATGCCCACTATCTTCAGGTAATGTGATGGATGTTACAGGCTTGGCGGGTCAGAGCAGGAAGGCAGGTTGACAGTTGCACGAGAAGAGCTGACCATAGTTAAGGATGATTTTATTGGAGCGCTGGCACTGATGGGGACCATCGGACTTGACCATTCCTACTATCTGCAGGTAATGTGATGGATGTTACAGGCTTGGCGGGTCAGAGCAGGAAGGCAGGTGTTGACAGTTGCACGAGAAGAGCTGACCATAGTTAGGGATGATTTTATTGGAGTGCTGACACTGATGGGGACCATCAGACCTGACCATGCCCACTATCTGCAGGTAATGTGATGGATGTTACAGGCTTGGCGGGTCAGAGCAGGAAGGCAGGTTGACAGTTGCACGAGAAGAGCTGACCATAGTTAGGGGTGATTTTATTGGAGCGCTGGCACTGATGGGAACCATCAGACCTGACCATTCCTACTACCTGCAGGTAATGTGATGGATGTTACAGGCTTGGTGGGTCAGAGCAGGAAGGCAGGTTGACAGTTGCACGTGGAGAGCTGGCCATAGTTAGGGGTGATTTTATTGGAGCGCTGGCACTGATGGGAACCATCAGACCTGACCATCCCTACTACCTGCAGGTAATGTGTTGGATGTTACAGGCTTGGTGGGTCAGAGCAGGAAGGCAGGCTGACAGTTGCACGTGGAGAGCTGGCCATAGTTAGGGGTGATTTTATGGGAGCGCTGGCACTGATGGGAGCCATCAGACCTGACCATGCCTACTATCTTCAGGTAATGTGATGGATGTTACAGGCTTGGCGGGTCAGAGCAGGAAGGCAGGTTGACAGTTGCACGAGAAGAGCTGACCATAGTTAATGATGATTTTATTGGAGCGCTGGCACTGATGGGGTCCATCGGACCTGACCATTCCTACTACCTGCAGGTAATGTGATGGATGTTACAGGCTTGGCGGGTCAGAGCAGGAAGGCAGGTGTTGACAGTTGCACGAGAAGAGCTGACCATAGTTAGGGATGATTTTATTGGAGTGCTGACACTGATGGGGACCATCAGACCTGACCATTCCTACTACCTGCAGGTAATGTGATGGATGGTACAGGCTTGGTGGGTCAGAGCAAGAAGGCAGGTTGACAGTTGCACGTGGAGAGCTGGCCATAGTTAGGGATGATTTTATTGGAGCGCTGGCACTGATGGGGACCATCAGACTGACCATGCCCACTATCTGCAGGTAATGTGATGGATGTTACAGGCTTGGCGGGTCAGAGCAGAAAGGCAGGTTGACAGTTGCACGAGAAGAGCTGACCATAGTTAAGGATGATTTTATTGGAGCGCTGGCACTGATGGGGACCATCGGACTTGACCATTCCTACTATCTGCAGGTAATGTGATGGATGTTACAGGCTTGGCGGGTCAGAGCACGAAAGCAGGTGTTGACAGTTGCACGAGAAGAGCTGACCATAGTTAGGGATGATTTTATTGGAGTGCTGACACTGATGGGGACCATCAGACCTGACCATGCCCACTATCTGCAGGTAATGTGATGGATGTTACAGGCTTGGCGGGTCAGAGCAGGAAGGCAGGTTGACAGTTGCACGAGAAGAGCTGGCCATAGTTAAGGATGATTTTATTGGAGCGCTGGTACTGATGGGGACCATCGGACCTGACCATTCCTACTACCTGCAGGTAATGTGATGGATTTTACAGGCTTGGCGGGTCAGAGTAGGAAGGCTGGCTGACCGTTGCACGAGAAGAGCTGACCATAGTTAGGGATGATTTTATTGGAGCGCTGGCACTGATGGGGACCATCGGACTTGACCATTCCTACTATCTGCAGGTAATGTGATGGATGTTACAGGCCTGGCGGGTCAGAGCAGGAAAGCAGGTGTTGACAGTTGCACGAGAAGAGCTGACCATAGTTAGGGATGATTTTATTGGAGTGCTGACACTGATGGGGACCATCAGACCTGACCATGCCCACTATCTGCAGGTAATGTGATGGATGTTACAGGCTTGGCGGGTCAGAGCAGGAAGGCAGGTTGACAGTTGCACGAGAAGAGCTGGCCATAGTTAAGGATGATTTTATTGGAGCGCTGGTACTGATGGGGACCATCGGACCTGACCATTCCTACTACCTGCAGGTAATGTGATGGATTTTACAGGCTTGGCGGGTCAGAGTAGGAAGGCTGGCTGACCGTTGCACGAGAAGAGCTGACCATAGTTAGGGATGATTTTATTGGAGCGCTGGCACTGATGGGGACCATCAGACCTGACCATGCCCACTATCTGCAGGTAATGTGATGGATGTTATAGGCTTGGCGGGTCAGAGCAGGAAGGCAGGTTGACAGTTGCAAGAGAAGAGCTGACCATAGTTAGGGGTGATTTTATTGGAGCGCTGGCACTGATGGGAACCATCAGACCTGACCATTCCTACTACCTGCAGGTAATGTGATGGATGTTACAGGCTTGGTGGGTCAGAGCAGGAAGGCAGGTTGACAGTTGCACGTGGAGAGCTGGCCATAGTTAGGGGTGATTTTATTGGAGCGCTGGCACTGATGGGAACCATTACACCTGACCATTCCTACTACCTGCAGGTAATGTGTTGGATGTTACAGGCTTGGTGGGTCAGAGCAGGAAGGCAGGCTGACAGTTGCACGTGGAGAGCTGGCCATAGTTAGGGGTGATTTTATGGGAGCGCTGGCACTGATGGGAACCATCAAACCTGACCATGCCTACTACCTTCAGGTAATTTGCAAATTCATTCAACCTGGATTGGTACTGTATTACCACGTCATATGAAGTGACCAGGCTTACTGGTGGTTTTTGAAATGTATTAGCATTTACAAAAGAAAATCAATAAATAATATATTTTGGATGCTGAATAATATTAACTAATTGAAAAGAGCTAATAAACATATACAAATTAAAACTTTCAACTATTTAATTAGTGGACTTTTTTAGCACAGTTGATTACTGAAAAAAACTATAATTCAATTCAAGGAATGATATCTACTTTTCCATACTTCCATACTTTTTTTTACTTGGGAAGTTCCTCTTTGTAAATAAATCACCAAAATCACAGCTTTTATCGTAACTTTTTTATTATTTTTGATGGTCTTGTTTACCCGTGCTATGTGATAGCTCCAATCAGTTGATACAAATCAAAAATTATATAAATCCATAAAAACAATGACCTATAAACTGTGTCAAGCTGCTGCTAGTTCCCTCTTTCCAGTAGTATTAAAGATTCATGAAAAAATCGTTACCAGTCAGTTATATATTGATAAAACTTGGTATATAGCTTTATCTGGGTATGATATATTAATATCCACATAAAATACCCTCACAGCAGTGAACATACGTAAACAGCCCTATGTAAACATATGGAAATTGGTATCTCATGTTAATCTTATGGAGAATAATTCAAATTGTGTACCTCCCTTATTTCTGCATTTATGGTTCACACTTTCTGGACAGTCAGGGAGAGTCAGGCAGGTTTATAAAATAATAAACAGGAAAGTAATCGGGAACGTGGAGTCCAATAATTTTTTTTAATAATACCCATTGTAGAAAGTGTACATTCCGAGTCGAGAGTCATGGAAATGGACTTTTTTGGTCAGGGAAGGTCAGGCAAATTGTTAACCAGATAAAAGTGTGAACCATTTTATGAGTATAATTTGGTAAAAATGAGTGCCTTCGTGTCAGTGCTAAAATTCCCTTGTTTAGTCATCCTCGTTACAGCAAACCTGCATAATCTGTTCAGTGTTATTCTTATGGAGGATAAATACAATTTAATATCTCACTAATTTATCAATATATTTATATGATGAAACTAAAAAAAAAAATATCCTGGTAACATGGTTAATGAGTTGATGAGGTATACATACTTTCTCAGTCCCTACCTCACCATTGTGTTGGGCAGTTTGCATTAGAAATTTGCTGAATAAACATGTTTGCTACTACCAGGGTGTTATTAATTTATGTAGGGACTATTGAATCTTGCATAATCATTCTATAAAAGTTAATAATATTCATTTATATTGATTGATCATTGAAACACTCCTACAGGCGCGTAAGAAGATGGCAGAAATCCACCTCCACAAGCTTAAAGACGGAAGAGCGTTTGCCGAATGTTATAAGGAGCTTGTAAGCCAGAAACCCTCTACTGAGAACCTCATACTGCTCGGAGATGCATACATGGCCATTCAGGTAATTTGCTCTGTCAGTTGTAAGCTAAGAATGTAATTCTTAAACATGGTTCACACTTTCTAGAAAAGGTCAGGGAAATGTATTGGACAACAACAAACTGTAAACATTATAATAACAAATATAGATAAAAAATAATGGACAACAACAAACTGTAAACATTATAATAACAAATATAGATAAAAAATAATGGACAGATATAGGCAAGATGGAGGCCGATAAAAGCTATGTTTTTAAATTATCACTTGTTGTAAAAAAGAGTGCATTCTGAGTCGTGACTCACGGAATATTAACTTTTTGGTTAGATGATGTCAGGGAAAATGAACTTTTTTGGCCAGAGAAAGTCAGGGAAATAATTAACCAAATGAAAGTGTAAACCATGTTAATCTTGCCCAAAATAATTAAAAAACCTTTGAAAACTAAATAACAAAATAATTTTTTGATATACTTTTATAAACATACTCATTCAATGTTTGAAATGCATTGTTGGTGGTGCTGAGTTGATGGTATTTAAGAAATTATTGTGGACATTTGCCACCACTGACTAGAGAAAAAGCATTTTTCAGATGATTCAGCGATCTAATATCTGACCCCGTCTTCAGGTGCAAAGAATACCTTGAACATAACAAGATTAGTGACAACAATTAATTATAACTGTATTTTATATATTGTTTACTAAACAAGGACATAACTACAGTTTAATAATATTAAAAACAATCAGTATAGGCCTAAACTGAAAAGGACAGTATGAAACTAGAGAGACTATAGCCTATTTAAGCACCATAATAGCCCATTATAAAATGAACTATATATATTAGGTCCATATGTTTAGTTATAATTAAGTTTAGATAAGTTCCCTAAGTATTGTAACACATTTAACCTAGGTACTGAGAAATAGGTAATCCAAATTTTATGAACTAGGCCTAGCGCACCATAGAACAATTTTGTAAAAAGTAATATGTTTATCGAATTGGCCCTGACACATTATATTTGCGTGTCAGAACAATAATAATTTTGTGTGATATAATCTTTATTAATCACCCATATTGTACTTATCACTTGTAAAACTTATTTAATTGAATGTAAAAGCGTTAGATATTCAACACTGTAATCTCACTGCAACACCAACATAAAAACAATGATTTTGTAAATAAACACGAAAGGATAGATAAAGATTATTGTATGTAAACATTCACTAGATTAAGCGCAACCTTTTACTAACATTTAAGTAAACTCAGAATATAATTGAAGTAAAGAATATTGTAAAATAAAAGTAAGGTTAAAACAGCGTAAGGCCATCCGAAAACAAGTGTCCGCCATTTTGATTATATTTCCGTTCTACCAGGGTCTGTTTGCAGACAGTTAGTCTGATGTTATGACAAAGCAATTCGCGCAAGCGCACCAACAAATCTTAATACCTACCGTCTAGTGCTGCAACCTAGCGACCGCCAATGCAACTATGATCGCAGTTCAAATAATAATGAGTTTCCCTAAGATTTCTTGATTTACATTTTTTAATTAGATGTATTGTTTTGAGTAGATACTAATGTTATTATAAATTCATAAAAAATAATCTGAAACTTTTAGGAACGTATAAATAATAGGAATATGTATGTAATTTAAATATTCGATGATTGAATGCAAATATTATCTTTGTTTACATAAACAGCTGTTTGTAGGATGTTAGAATAAGATGCAATTATGAGTGATTTACACTAAATGTGACCTATTTTATTAACTTATTATTAACTTATTATTAACTTATTTACGATTGGAATCATTATTTTATTGTATTTTTGACCAAAACTTACGTTTTTCTAAATTAAATTAAATTAAATTAAATAGAGAAATATTATTTAAATTCAGTGAAGTGTCAACCAATCAGAACTAACCATTTCAGCTGTTAACCAATGAAAATAGTACAGAGCTAGAATATTTTAGAAGTGAACCTCATTGGTTGAAGTGGCCAGTTTCCTGCTTCTTCACCATTTTGAGCGTGGTGACGCCGCCCAATCCCAAGGAAGCCACTGAGAGGACCAGTTGAGCAAGGTCCATTTTGCTCAATCCTAGGATGAAATAATTAGATAACAAGAAGATTTTTTAATTCAGTGTGTGATAAAAGTATTTTTATTGAATCCCTGAGCTGTATAGCCCAGCAGCATCCCTTAAATAATTTGTATTCGTAAATTTGGCACATTTTGAGGACAATTTTTCGGTGAGATCCATCTTTGCTCACACTAACCCCCTTTCAGCATACCAATTGGAGAACTTTTGCAACATATATTTAAAAAAAGTATATTTTAAACTTTGGTATTTTTATTTTGTACATTTAATATCAATACAAAATTTAAATTCACCTCAAGATAAAATATTTACCTTACCTGAAGAAGATTTATTGTGTTTTACAGAGTTTTTTGAAGATTTCTAACTTTATTCTAATTTTGATTCCCTATTTGATTACTAATTAACAATTTGAAATATTAATTATCAAAATTTTATTATTATTGACGAGCCAGATGCTTATGAACCATTGATTTTGAACCCTGAAATAAGAGACACTCATTTGCTCAATGTTTGTAAAGTATAGAGGTGTGCGGATATCCGAAAAGCTGGTTCGGTTTCGGATCGGATCGGATATCCAAATCCGATCCGAAGGCTTTATCGATATCCGATACTAGACCTTTACATATCCGACTTATTCGGATAGACTGTATATCTGGGGATAAAAAGGTAGAAACGAAACAATAAATATGTTTGGACCATTAATAAACGTTTTGACTCTTGACGTCGTTCAAGGTAACATGATGCAATTCCTGTCGCTTTGAATGTTTTCGGTACGTAACTCGTATCAATTCATCGATACAGTATTTGTGTAATCACGTATTGTATCGCGATACACATCCAGATCATAGATAATTTTAGCAAACAGAATGAGTACGGTTTATAAAGAGAAATGTGTGATAGCAAACGTTTTTAACAGTAAACAACTGCAAATTTATACAATATTGCAACTCGATGTCGATTCACGGTTCACGGGTTAAACGCTGACAACGAGACAAGAGTAGTGGATTACTGGCGAATAAGTCGATCATTTTTTGTCGATAGTCGATTTCCGATAGTTTCACTTTCTTACGAGTGCAATGAACAAGCTCTCATAGAGTATTCAAAAGTTGCATAATGCAAACAGAAATGTTAGTGTATGAAATTTAAAATTGCTGATACTGATATTTTCCTTCCATTCAATGCAATTAAAAAACGCTGAGAAAAGTATTGCTGACTTGCGCAAAACGAGTTGCATAGCTTTCTCTACGGTGAAGTTTCCCGCTGTAATCAACGAGCTTAATTTAGCTAGAGCTCTTATGCTCCAAGAAAAGACTTCACTTGTTTACCCCCGGGACGAGACCTTTAGATATATTAAGCTTGTCAAGTATCTACGACGACGACGCGACGTTTAAAGCAGCGACGACCTGACGACGGATTCAAGAAGGCATCAATCAATTAATCAATAAAAACTTTATTCATTTAAAGTACATGGTACATTTGAATGGTTTCAAGAAGAACATAGTTGTCTTAATAAATACTTCTTACAACTAAACAAACCCGAGGGTATCACTTAGTTATCTCTATTATTTATTTATACAGATTTTATCGTTCGGATATTATTTGATTTTGTTAAATTCATGTATTTAAAATGGAACCGAAAAGGAAGAAAAGCATGATATGTAAATTATTAAAAAATAACGAAGCCGATAGTTTGAAATGCAAGCTGACGCTGACCCTTTGTAGTCTGTTTACATCCCGGTGACAAATTAGGTTAAAAAAAGTTTCCAATTTGTATTAAACAAAATAAATTTGAACTAGGCCTAGTTAGTAAATTTATAAAACAAAGGAAATTCTTTGGTTATGGAAGTTTTTGGTTAGCTCATACAGATTGCCTTTGTCGTGCTAGGCCTTTAGTGTGTTGTGTTGTGATGTCTGCTTTGCAATCAACATCGGTGATTCCGGTCTTTTAAATAGGCTGTAATTATATTAAAATGTTTCCTTGTTGATTCTCTTGCCTGACCATATGTTTATGTTTGTTTTTTTACCAGGCCTACACCCAGATAGGCTAAGGTGTTATAGCATAATGTCAAGGATTAATGATATTCTAGGTGATTACATGATTTGAGTAGCCTAACCTAGGCCTACTGTTATTAAATTACCTATACTTTTACCTTATACCTATACAACCAGTAAACATAACTCTTGTATTTTCCACGGCAGAGAAGATAATATTTTTGAGTATGCACAGAGGTTGGTATATTGCTCCTCCAATTAATTAGACATGCTGTTTTCTGGTGCATTTATGTGTAGCACAGTCTTCAATTTACTCAGAAAGATACATTTGTGAAAATAATGACCACTTGTTATGTTTTGAATAAAATTACTCTGCTTAAATATTGTATATTTTTCATCTTGCAAGAAAAATTAAAATGTTAAGTTCCAACCTGAAAATACGGTAGTTTTAGAGATCGGGGTAAAGTAGACTAAATATCCGAATCCGAAAATTATCTGATCTGAAACCCTTACTGTCCAATCCGAACCTAAGCTATCTGAACCGAAACTGATCCGAACCTAAGCTATCTGAACCGAAACCGATCTGAACTAAAAATTCACTATTCGCACACCTCTAGTAAAGTAATAATTGTTATCTAGATGTCAAAGTAATACTCATTTGAATAAACAAGGTTATTTTTATACAAATTGTAGTCTATGTTATTTATTTATTATACAATCCAGTCAAATCTGGGTAAAAGCACAAAAATCTGAATTAGAACTGTTAAGCAGTCGGAGCATCAGAGAAACCCCAGAACAAAATTATAATACAAAAGCGAAGTACACTTAGTAATATACAATACGATCACATAGTGCAATGATTTATAAAAGTCTGACGTAGTGCATGAGACATGTGAAGTGGTAAACCTTTCAGTGCTATGGACCGAAATATCGTCTTTTGAATCTTTTATCAATAAACACTGTTACTACTTCATAAGCGATTGTACCATTAGGCGCACAGTCTGCAGTCTGTTTAACATGTAATGAAACCTGGTAGACACAAACTGAACAACCTCGTCCAGCGCCTAGGCTCTAATACCACCTGCAGTCTAAGGCGTTACCTTCCCGGCCGGGGGTAACACTTGGATCGAGGGTTCGAATCCCGTCACAGTCAGTGGTTTTTATGTGCAACTCATGGAGAGTCTATCTGCCTGTGGCAGAGTTGAAGGGGAGGGCGTTGAAGCAAACGGTGGATGGCTCGGGTCCAAGCTGATGGGATGGGTGGATTCTTTGTGAGATGCACATCTGATCAGGTGTTTTGCTACTTTTTACCTATCCTTTACTGTGTGTGTGTGTCCAGCGGAAGCACGTTTTTATTAACTTTAACTGTTCAGGCCTTCAATATATTTAAAAAAAATCCACAAAACATCACGGATTCAACTACTCCTTTCAGAAGCTTAGCACTCAAAAGGTTAAATAAAAATGACAACAACAAATACCACCCATATTTTTCCTTTAAATACTGCTGAGTGCCAAATTTCCTTTCAGACCAAGAATAACAATAACTCAATAATTTATCTATCCAAACCACCGTGGTACTTAACAATAAGATTTATATTCTGCTTGAAAAATGTCCAGAATACATAAAAAAGAGGATGATTATAATACATTTAAAATTAAGAACACTTAGAAATTGAATCACAGCACGTACTTCACAGTCGACAGGATTTTCAATCGGCAGTGTCATTTTGAATGCTCAAAAGAATATGTAAACATAGTCGATTTTTCCGCAGTGGGGTCCCTGGCTTGCCAATCAATGCAGGTACACAACGCAGGAACATGAATGCCAATCGCAGCGCTTCAACGGCGGAATTAAAAATATTACTTATTTTAAAAACAGGCCTTGTATATTTTAAACCTTACCCTCACTTCTATTTAATATAAACCTTATTTTGTCTTTTTTAGGAGCCTGAGCTAGCAGTGGAGACATATGAGAAAGCAATGAAGAGTTCATCTTCTGATCCCAAATTGTCAGCTCGGCTGGGGAGAATCTTGGTGCGAACACATCAGTACGGCAAAGCCATCAAGTGCTTCAAAGATGCAGGTGGGAAAGTTGTTTGATAATGGGCTGACTTGAAACAATTATATGTTTTAAGTAAGTGATTTTCCCAAATATAATATGAGTTAAATTAGTCATCATCTTTAACTATAGAACAAGCCAAGAAATTATTAAAGCCTCCAATCTGTGAATATTAGTTTTAGAGAAACGGATGTGCAACATTGGGCCTTTGACATTAAAAAAGCTTCACTTTATGATTGGCTTTTCAAATATGAAAACAGATAAACAATTGATGATTAGTGTTTTCATGATTGAACGACAAATATATTGTTAAGGGTGCGCCGTACCTCCCTTCCGCACGCTCAAGTAAGGGGTTTGCATCCCCCTCATTGTAGGCTAAATTGTTAACCAATTAAAAATAATTTGATGTTATTTAATTCAATAAATGTTCATCTAGAGATCATACGATTTAAAAATCGTGATTTTTATTCAAAATAAGTGGTAGGCCATTAGTAATGTTCTCAAATTAAGCGTTTTTCTAAAGATTCCTAACGTATGGAGAAAAATTATTTTGGATAAAAGGAACCGTATGATCCCTAGATTGGAATCTGAAAAGTGTGAAACTGCAAATAGTTTGGTAGAAATCTGTAAAATAACAGTGCGATCGCGGAGAACAAAATGGTCTTCAAGCGTAAATATGCATGGCCCTGCTTGTTGGCGGCGCCGGCGCGGCGCTAAACAACAATGAATTCAATCTGGGTAGGGCACACCCTTAATGACAGTGACTGAGCTGTATAAAATCATCTTATGATCCTTTAATGGTAATTTCTAATACCAAGTAATGACTGATTTGTTTTTGTAATATTGTTTTCTACAAAAAAGCTTATCATAATCCTGAAATTTTTGCTTCCAACAATATTGACGGTTTAATATATTTTATTGTATGTATGATTTCATCCATCATCGTGTTTAAAGCAAAATATGGGGGACAGCTACTTTTTCGGCTATAATTTATAAAATAAGAAATAATATCTGTATTCTTTCCTAGAAAGCAATCATATATTATTTAGTGTGCAAAAATATAGATACCGATGAAATTCATAGGAACCCTTTGTTTATTTTTAACACACATATCTCTGTTTATAAAATTTCCACTCTGTACTTAGCCTGTACATTGTTGTACACAACTTAAAACAACACCTTTATTTTCTGAGCTCCGAGGATGCGCTTACAACCTCCCTTCCTAGATAATTTGTTACCACCAAATTAACAGATCCACTTTTTATGACAAGTTTGTGAACAATGGGTAAAACTTTATAAAGTTCTAACAAGAAAATTTAGACAGACCGCCATATTTTTGTGTTTTCCTCACTAATTTCCTTGCAACTTTAGTTTATTTGATTTTGTTATAGATTATTTCCCAGCCACTGTATCGTAGAGCTCAATTTAGGCACTTGTCAGATCATAGTTTTTTTTCGAATATAGTGCCTCGAATTAAATGTTGGATGTGCAGGAGCAGAAGGCAGTTTGGAGTTGGCCCAGCTGTTGGTCAGGCTTGGTCAGTTGGATGCTGCAGAGACAACACTTGCCGTTCTGCCCAACTCTCAGAAAGCTCTGCTCCTGGCCAAGGTATTTTTTTTATTAAAGTATTATGAAACTTGATTCATTAATGTTAGCACAATAATATAAATTGAGAATTTGTTTGCCAATTTAACTTAAATTTACATTTTTGGGAACTTAACTTTAGCTGTTTAATATTGGATCAAGTGGACCATTTAGTCTGTTTACCCCTACGTAGAAAGGAATTAGCAGGTAATAATTTTAACTGTGTGCAAAACCCTCAATGGCGCAGTGTTACTAATTCGAGTAACTAACCATTTATATCTATATATATTTTTAAACTTTCCAAGATTTGGCAGGGTTTACAACTAACTGTATTTCCAGGTAAAAGTGTAATTTTTTAGGCGTTTGACAGACAGTTTGGGAACACTGTAGAATAGTGTCATTGTAACCAAATTGTTTCCTAGGTGAGGGAGAAGTCTGGAGACATCCCGGGAGCAATGCAGGTGATCAGGGAGGCGAGAGAGGGGTTGGCAGCGTCGGAGGTGACACTCAACGCCAAGATGTGCGCTCAACTGGCCGAGTATGCGAGTGTGACACGCGACCATGACACAGCCATCAGCTACTACAAGCGAGCGCTGCAGTACAAGCCCAACGACACTCGAGTGGAGATAGCTCTGGCCAAGCTGTACATGCAGGCGAGTTGTTGGTGACGATATGGTTGTAATGATGTTTGACTAATTGATGTCACTTAACTTGAAATGAGTTTTTAAATTGATTGTGATTAGGGAATTATAGTTAAATTAAATGAAAATCATATTTATTCCAATTAAAGAAATACAGAATCACATTCAAATATGTTTGAAATGTTATTGCCATGTAAACCAGTACTGATGGTACAACGGCCTTCAATTTCACTATAATCAATCGCAAATCCTTATTTGAGAAATAACGCAGCTCACTGCGAAGTCCCTCCTTGGAATATCCACTCACTGTAACACTACCTACAGTTTACAAAACCTCTTACATACACATATTGAAAACAACATTGTGATTTTTTAGACCAATGCTTATAGTTTGTAATACGAATCCTTGTGATTTTTTTTAGATTAATAATTAGTAATATACAATACAAAGCCTATTGCAAAATATTGCATTCCAAAATACAAATATAGGCATTTAATTTAAGCACACTCTGCAGTTGATCAGTATGATGTCCCAATTGATTTGTCATCCAAACTAATCTAAGTATTTAGAATGATTGACCCTCCCTACATTTTTGTAGGCTTTTTTGTACCTACAAAAAGTATTCATCGCAAAATCAGGTTGGTGGTAAAGCATACTCAAAGGAGAATCTAATCATGTCCTTAACTAGTTGTGTCACATTTTTGTTATTTGTTACTGGTATTCCCATAATTTTGACGTTAGTTTTCGTACAGTACTGTTCAAGATTTCTCATTCTTGTCTGAAGCAATTTTACCTCTTTTGACCTTTTGACAACTTCTTGATCTTAATTCATAGTTCTCCTTCTTGATGGCATTACAGCTCTTCATGATTTCGTCTATAGTTTTATTTCTTTGGTTCATTTTCTCTGAGAAAAATTCCAGTTATGTTGTGAATTTTTCAAACTGTTTACAACTAGATCTAATCTCTAACTTAATTTAATTTGTTAATTACTGCAAGATTTTCAATAAAAACTTCTTTGTCTACTCGTTACTACAAGAAGACTTAATACTCACAGAGGATGGCAATTTATTTTTACCATCTTTGTATTGATCGCAAATCCAATCCTGTTTTGCTCCATGTGTTTTTTTTAGATCTTCTTGGATTAAATTTGTTAAATTTACACACCTGTAATATACATTTTCACATTTTCCAGAACACTTTAACACTGTCACCACAGCTGCTTGGCATAATTGTGCTATAACAACTTTTAATCATTTATTAACAACTCTTGATGATTTTTAACCTTGATAACCTTAGGTGTGAAGCATGAGAAGCCCGAGATTCACATGGCTTGAGGGACTGATAACGACTGTTTATTAGTATTAGTTAACTGAGCCATAGATTAATGTTTAAATGTTCAGTTCTGAACGTACAACTTAATTTCCATGCCACCAGAATAGTTGCCTCAAACTCCACCTTGTAAAAAAATCATCTGCATTAACCCATTGGCGTAGACATACGAGCTGTTCTCGTTCCTTACTTGTAATTTTTTAAACCTATGAATTGCAATAGAAATTTGTGTTATTAAATTAATTAATGGTTTATTTTCATTCAGATACTGTTTTAATTCAGTTTTTAGAGTCGCATTGGCACACACACACACACAATAAACATAAGTAAAAAGTAGCAAAATCAGTGTTGACCATGTGCAACCCACAAAGAATTAACCGATCCTGTCAACTTCCAAGCAGGCCTGCCACCGTTTGTTTTGCTTGGGCCCTCCCACCAACGTTGCCACAGACTGGTTAACTCATTGTGAGTTGCACGACTGGTCAGTTTTGGTCGTGTGCAGGAATCGAACCCACAAACATCGTATCCACACCTGGACAAGGTGTTTCTATGACGTAGCCAACTCAGCTTACATGACCAAGGCGATATTAAGGTTTTTCAGACAGTCTGCGCCCCTAGCGGATAGACCGTAGTCGCCCTCGGTCATTAGTTACATATTTTGCTACTAGAGTGCAGCACCAATCAAATTCCCTTATAGGCTATTAATTGTTATTAGAATAAAATTACTACCTTAATGGGTTAATTTGTCAACAACCAAATCAAATTAAACACCCTTGTTAACAATGTCTATAAATGTACATAATAAATTGTTTTACCTAATACAAATTTAAGTTCAACACAATTAGAATCTGAAGTTTCTTAAAATCAGATGCAAAAGGATAAAATATGTACAGTAAAACCCTGCTTAGCCGGACCTTGCTAAACCAAATCCCGGGTTAACCGGAACGGTCTACTGTACAAGAAATAGATAAAAAATAGAGGGAATAAATTTGGCGTATGACTCACAGCGCGCTGAGATACTGCCTGCCTCGGCGGTCACTGAACTTGAGGGTTGTTTTGGCGGGTTTTGCCACATACCTTATCCGCCCGCGAGGGGTGGGGGTTGACCCATACTGCATTTTCCGCATTCCATTATCGCACTAAAGGATCAGTGTACCGTGACTCACACCTGCACGTGGTGACAACGCAGTTACTGTTGTGGATATGTAGGGTAGTGTAATTTGCCAAAGTTATAAGTTTGTCCAGTAGATATTTGGAGACCGATTTCCACGATGTATACAAAGAGAAAACGTGTAGTAGTGAACATTAGTGATTAGTTGGAAGCTATCACACGTATAGAAAAACAAGAATTTGATACACTCGCTGATTTGCTACTATAAAAAAGATGGCGAAACAAGGCTTTAAAGACAAATTGCAGAAAAAGATTGTTGATTACTCCAAGATGTATGCTTTTTTCTGAAATTAACCTTAAAATACCAACAGTTGATTGATTATCTGGAAAAATGGGTTATCCGAAACGGTCTCGATCCCATTATTTTGGTTATGCAGGGTTTTACTTGTATTATATATGATTTTTTTTTTTCATCAGGCTCGTAACTTCTAACATCTAGAGATTTGTTACTGGCACTGGTCCATATATGATTCTCAATTAGATTTAATTGGTTGTACACACTCTAATTTGTTAATACAGCTAAAATATGTAAATAACAACACGTAACCTTATCCAGTCCTTGTTGTCTTGTCACAGGTCAATGACTGGGGCTCATGCCAGTCTGTGTGCTCGTCTCTGCTAGGTCGTGACCCGGACAACGAGCCCGCACTGTTGATGTTGGCGGACCTGGCGTATCGCAGGGTCGACTTCCACGACGCGTCTTCTCACTTCTCCGCCCTCCTCGCCCGTCGGCCGGACCACTGGGTGGCTCTGGCGCGACTCATCGAGGTAGGCATACTCAACACCGGTTCATATCTCTGTAATAATTAGGGACATGTCAGCTACAATTTTCTTCATCAGCGATTTTGTTTTAACAGAAATTGGTTCTTAGTTTCTGGTTTTAAGTTGTTTTTAAAATCTGTTTTCATAAAGTCTATGAAATGTACATATACAACACTAAATTTAATTTATCAGTATAAGGGCTGTCATACATGCCGTTTTGCATGGGATAGTCCCGTTATTCCAAGCTTTGAAGTGTGTCCCGTCAGTTTCCAAAGATGTCCTATTTTTGACCAATCATTGAAAAATACTTATTTAGTTACTAGTCGACCCGTGCGGAATTCCGCACTGCGAACCAAATCTTATCAGCTGATCAGATGTTCTTTTTTTTACATTTTCACTCCTGTCAAAACAAACTATTCCCTTTATTTATCTTTCATTTTACTCAAATTTCAGAGAAGCGGTACATTTTTAACCTGTGGGTGTATTTTTCGTCATTAGCCAGCACGATAAGCTTTAAATTGAGGGGTAAATCATAGAATTTGATAAAGGAATAAGGAAAATCTCGAGGAGTGATAGAAAAACAGGCTAGAGAAATAATATATAAAATTTTTAAGCATATCAAGCCTGCCATCGTTAAGAAAATATGGAATTTGCGTGAATTTTGGGTACCGGAAAACTGTGTGTAGACATGCTAGAATTATCGGCCAAACTGGGAATTTTAGTTGCGATAATGATATGGTCTCATTTGTCAAAGTCATTACAGATATAATTGCAATCGTTGGCAACTTTCCACGATGTCATAGCGATTATCCAAAACCACATGAAGCGGTCTCAATCGTCGGTGACATTATCAATGTATATGGTAGCGATCGTTGAACATGTTGGCCGAGCTTGTTGAAATCATGATGCTCGACCAACATGTTTGATAGTTTTGATAGTGTATGGGTTCTTATAGCAGTATAAACTATCAATGTTGTATCAAATTCGAGCCAATTTTGATAAATTTGAACTTTTCAACAGTTTTTGGAAGAAAAAGTCCCTTAAATAGCAATAAATAGAATTACATCTTATAGTAGTAGAATTGTATCAGCATTCCATTTTGTTATCATGAAAGCTATTGTTGGGATCTCTAGGTCTGTACACATCAATGCAGACGACAAAAACTACTTGTTGGGTTTCAGGGAGTAGATGTCAAACAAATATTTCTTATAATAACTCAATTTCAAATATTTTTACAAAAATCAATGCTCTTTTTATTTGCATAAGGGAGGTAGTAAATAGTATGTGTTTAATGTGATCTACATATTGCAAGTCAGTGTACAGACCAAGAATGTTCATCTGTTGTAGGTCAAGCGTCGCACAGCTCAACTGTCGGATGCCAAGCCGTATCTCGAAGCTGCCATGGAAGTTGCAGCTGGGGAACCTGGTCTGAGCTACTGTACTGGTGAGTCAGAACAGAGGTCTATCAAGTATTTGAGCTAACTACTCGAGTAACTACATTTTGTATTTTTTCAATAAAAATGTATATCTCAAAAACCATTAAATATTACTTTATGAAACTTGGTATAGTGTTTAAGGTAGAAATAAAATAATTGCAAAAAAATTTTGTTAAAAAATGTTTTATTGTTTCAAAATGGTGGCCATTTTAATTTTTCAAACTAAAATTACTAAAATACAGCTGATTTTATGGAAAAAAGACAAGAATACTTTTTTCTAGTATTTTTAATTTTCTATCAAACGACACCAAGTTCAGAAGGATCGAGCAACAAATAGCTGAGAAATAACGATTTTTAATTGTACAGGCCAGGCGCACCCTGACAGCTTCTCCTCATTGTCTGCGACAATCAGCTGATTAACCTGCACATATGGCTCCATTGTTGGTAACATTATGTTTTGCTATTTTTTTCACACAACATTTGACTATAATTATCAACTAAGAAACAACCAAGGGTGGCTAATTTCTAAATAGGTAAAATGGCAATTTTAGTTGTATGGGTCATTCTAAATTGCTACTACGTACTTTTTTCATTGCTGTTGTTTAAGGCTGTTGTTTCATCATTACCTGTTGTAATGCTGTGCATGGTTATTACTCCATAAATAAAACTTTATAATAAGTATGAATAGCATAGCTTTTTTTTGAAATTTACTTTAATCGAATGAATTATTAATTATTTAAAAACTAAGATGAATCACACAATTTATATAAATGTGGAAATGAGGTTATAGTTTTCCCATAAATTATCTAGTAATTGGCTTATAACCTGCATTACAACTAACAATGGTTATACTTTTAAGTGCCTAAAACTAAATAAAATTAATACATAAACATCAACAAATTAGAAAACTTAAAATCTCTAAAGCTAAAATAATGCCTAAACTAAAGACAACTATCCTAAATTTACAATCATCAAGTTCGGACACATAAAACTTACATCCCTACAGCATGTGCTCAAAGTGTCCACCATTCATGTCTATACATCTATCAAGCCGATTTCTCATAGAAACCCTCACCCGTTCAAACACCCCTGGTATTTGTCTGATCACATTACACCCATTTACTATTCTTTCCCTTAATTCTTCAACATTTTCAACAGGGGTTTGGTATACCAATGATTTCAGATAACCCCAAACAAAAAGGTCGAGTGGGTTAAGGTCTGGGGACCTGGTAGGCCATGCAACAGGACCCCCGCGAGCAATCCAACTATTTCTAAAAGGCAAATTTAAATGACACCTTACATCTAAAGTAAAATGTGGTGGTGCACCATCCTGCATAAACCACATGGTAGCTCTCTCATGGAGTGTCATTCATTCAAGTAGTTCGGGCAACATGTTTCTCAGAAAGTCCAAATACGATGCTCCATTCAGTCTATTTGGCAACACAAATACACACAGGTCCTAACAAAACATCCCCAATAATCCCTAACCGAACATTGACAGAAAACCGTACTTGATGTTTTCTTTGAGAAATTTCATGAGGATTCACATAATCCCACAGGCGATTATTGTGGTAATTAAAAATTCCTTCTCTTGAAAAACCAGCCTCATCCGTAAATAAAATCTTGGAAAGGAAAAGAGGGATCAGTGCTATTTTTATTCAAAACCAGTGGCAAAGTTCGATCCTTGATCTGAAGTCCCTTGGAGAAAGCCCTTGAACCCTTTGAATATGGTAAGGATACAAAAGTTGGCTCTTTAAAATGCGCCAGACTGAGGTTTTTGACACTCCCTCTTCACGTGACAACCTTCTTACGCTAGTGCTGGGGTCTGCTTCAACTGCATCTAGTATTCTTTGTTCAGTTTGCACCGTCGTTACTGTAGCTGAACGCCCTGACTTCTCTGTATTTCTTAAATTACCTCGCTCCCTTAGTGTCCTGTGTACTCGTACAAATGTTTTACTGTTTGGAAGTCTTCGGTTAGGGAATCTCTGCGCATAAACTCTTTGTGCCTGCAACGAGTTTCCATCACCCAATTCATAAACGAAATGAATATCAGTCAACACTTCAAATGAGAAACTAGGCATTTTCAGAAATTAACATAAAAATGTTTATAAATTACAATTTATCACTATCACAGTAAAACTTGATCCAAAAAAGAGTTCAATCACTGACTTTGTTTCGAAAGTAACAGAAAGTGTCAACAAAATAGCAAAACATAATGTTACCAACAATGGAGCCATGTGAGCAGGTTAATCAGCTGATTGTCGCAGACAATGAGGAGAAGTTGTCAGGGTGCGCCTGGCCTGTACAATTAAAAATCGTTATTTCTCAGCTATTTGTTGCCCGATCCTTCTGAACTTGGTGTCGTTTGATAGAAAATTAAAAATACTAGAAAAAAGTGTTCTTGTCTTTTTTCCATAAAATCAGCTGTTGTTTAGTAATTTTAGTTTGAAAAATTAAATGGCCGCCATTTTGAAACGGAAAAGTTTTTTAACAAATTTTTTTGTAATTATTTCATTTCTACCTTAAACACTATACCAAGTTTCATAAAGTAATATTTAATGGTTTTTGAGATATAAATTTTTATTGAAAAAATACAAAATGGCAGATATATCGGTAACAAGGCGTTTTTAGAAAAGAGATTATTCTTGATTTTATTTTTATTTTGACCCATATAACCTATTCCCAAAGTTTTTGTACTTACTTACGGGACACCCTGTATAATATAATTATATAAGGGGAAAGTAAAATAAATTATAAAACTAGAATAGGCTATTACTTCAGTCATAAATTGCCTATTAAATTGAATAAAGTGGTATAGATGTTTGAACATTTTACAAAAAATTTGAGTACAGTCAACTCCCGATTATCCGGGGTAATGACCGGTTGAAGGGTCACGTATAACCCAAAACCACGGTTAAAACAAAGGGATTCAATAAATTTAATATTACGAATATAATAAAGGTTTATCAACATTTTTTATACTACAATATTGTGTTTTAACCCTTTAAGTGCCGAAGGTCTTTTGTCAGGTATTGTACCAAAGTGTCATGTGATTTTTTTCTAGGCCTAACCTAAAATGCCGGGCCCTTGTTGTGGCTTTTGCAAGACTTCCGAATAAACGCTACAACTTTTTTATTTATTAACCAATTTTATTAATTTTTGTGTTATTTATAGAAAAAGAATTACTCTATGACATGATATAATTTCTAAGTATTTTTCATATAGTAGGGGTTGTAAATATAATAAAAAATACATACCTTGAAAATTTTTTTGGAAAACTTCCGCTTCTACGCTGGGTAACATGAGAAAAAAAAAAATAGTTCACTCAATAAAACTCACACCACTGTTTTTAAAATTTAACTGGCTACACATATTCCGAGTTTGATAAGAAAATAATGTCAAATAATGATTTTACAATGTAATTTGTAAGAACAAACAACAATACATTTTTACTCGGCTGCACGGATATAGGCCTATCGAAACACAACAAAGTCATTATGGCCTGTTAGTCCATATAGAATTAGGCCTATAGAATAAATTAGTTTAGAAATATGAATAAAAAGGTAATAAAGGGTAGGGGGCCTATCTATAAACAAGAGAGTAAGATATAAAAAACTATGTACACTGTGGCAAAACTATCTGCGCATTGTAATTTCAGCAGTTGTGATGGGGAACACATTTATGATGTAATCCTTTTTTACACCTTATACACATAAATGTGGACTTCTTCCTTCTTCCTCCTTCTCTAGTGCTAGCTTTACTGCACACACAACAGTTTTTTTTCACGATTTTCAGGAATTTTTTTGACAAATGCACTGTCTGCATCGTCACCACCTCGGGAAACTCTTGTCGGAGTGATGTTTGTAATGTCAGTTATATTTGGCCTCATTTCTTGGATTATTAGCCACTCTTTAGAAAGTTCCTCCACAATAAAAATTGTGTAATCTAGCCTATTTAGTGGTTTTTCAGTGTTAAGTTTGTATAGTAAGTATGAATTGAGAACCATTCGGCTGAA
Organism: Allygus modestus; assembly: GCA_963675035.1. Lineage (NCBI taxonomy): Eukaryota > Metazoa > Arthropoda > Insecta > Hemiptera > Cicadellidae > Allygus > Allygus modestus. The sequence continues at coordinate 322,391,704 of OY776111.1, forward strand.
AATATTAAAAGTTACCTTCTTCCAAAATTTTAGTGTTTTGCGGTCATCTAAGTATTGGTAAAGCATTTGGTCACATCCATCAACTCCCCCCATGAAGTCATTATAGTTTCTAATAACTTTTGGTTTGTCAGTAACTTGGACTGATGTTCCCCTTACCCTATCTCTTCGCTCACTCTCCGCTTTACCGTTGGTTGTGAGTAACAGGACTTGGTTTTTCTGTGATTTTTTTTGCCTGTATCCTACCATGAGGAGGTTCTCTTTCCTCAAATACTTTGTTTGTCCTACTTCAAACTTATCTTTCATGACTTCTGGTATGCCTTTCCTTCTCTTTCGCAAGGTACCTGTAAGGTGTGTTGCCTGCCTAAGCAAATATTTTGCTAGATTTATAGTAGTAAAAAAATTATCAACAAATACATGGTACCCCTTGCCAAGTAAATTTGTCATCATCAATAGTTTCTCAACAACATAGAAACCAAGGCCCTTTTGTTTTATCTCTCTTTTGTCAGGCCCTTGAGCTCCACGATAGACAAAGAAAGACATGCAGTAGTGTGTCACAGCGTCACAAATGCACCATAATTTAACGCCCCATCGGTGTCTTTTTTTTGGGAAGTACTATAACAATTGGGAGTGGGCCTTGGTACTTACCATACTCTCATCAACTGAAAGGTTCTCACCAGGAATAAAATGAAACCTAGATACCCTATTCATGTGGTCCACTACAGGTTGAAATCTAGCACACGGGTTATACCCAGGTTGGCGCGGACGAGGCAGTTCTCTTGTGTCAACCATGTGGAAAAACTGGAGGATGGCTTGAAATCTGTTCCTATTGAACATTCTTGGAAACCAAGGCATAAACTGGCTGCTAGTCCTTGACCAATATCCATATATTGTAGGTTTAACATTTAGGCCCATATTTAGTAGAACTGCTACAAAAGCCTGCATTTCAATTCTAGTGACTGGTCTCCAGGACTTGGCCCTACTATTTTCTTTTAATCTGTGGGCATTCGAAGTAATAAATTCTTCAGCAAATTTGTTTGTGTATTTTACAAACATGTCAAACAAGGCAACAGTAAAAAAAGTTTGAAATAATCTATTGGAGATGAATTTCTGGGGGGGCAGTGTTTCACGCCAGACAATTCTTGAAAAGTAAACAGATTATTGCAGCCAGGGTCATTTTCTTCATTAACTTCGGTCCAGCTAGTCCCATCCTCATTATCTACATCATTTTCATGATTTGGTTCAGGGTTAGGTGCATCTAATCTCGGTCTACCCCTACGTCTAGGTTCAGGGTTTGGTGGTGGTGAAGTAAGCCTAGGCCTAGGATCGTTTACTGTAGCCTCTTCTTCATTGGTAGAAAGGTTACCATTACCAAATGATTGTAAATGATTGTATCCTACGTCGATTGTTACCTTCTTGATAGGGATCGTAATCCGGATCACTATCAGTATCATCAGCAGGAGATGGATTGTTTGTGTCACTTTCAGTTTCAGAGTCGGAACTCTCAATCTCAGAAACATCACTAACGAAATTGTCATCTAAAAACTCATCTTCTAGGGTTCTACTTATCACATTGTCACTCAGTGGAGATCTCGAAGATCCATTACTAATATTTACTCACAAAACATCGCATAAAAACACCGCACATAACCTAACACTTGTTTACAAACAGTGAAATAAGACGTCAACAATCACGCATCAGCTGTGACCGCCATCTTGATCACCGAGTTATAACACATGAAAACGTAGTACTATAACAAGCGTATATTTCAAAATATCGCTGATTCAATACATTATTTACAAAGAGGAATGCTTTCCCTTTCAAATGAATATAAAATATATACGTAAAAATTCATTTTTCGTGATTTGTCATCGCTATTTACAAACGTCCTTTTAACCGGACGTTGGCACTTTTGGCTCATTCTAAAAACGTCCAGTCACCCGGACGTTGGCACTTTTGGCTCGTTCTAAAAACGTCCGGTTCCCCGGACGTTGGCACTGAAAGGGTTAATGTCATTTAAGCCATATTTATCTAATTAAATACTTTTGAAAATCTTTAAATTGTGATGACAACTACAAACAATCAAGATAAAAAATTTTAATACTAGCAATGGTTGATAGCAGTAAATACTAGGGATGAGTCGATTCTCGATACCACCGATTCTTGGACATTGGTATCGGTATCGAGATTCATTCGTTCAATGTCGATACCGATACCATCGATACTCCCGCCGTTTACCCGCATACCCGCACAAAAGCCACAAAATCCACATGGAGTGTTTGGGTCGGGGGCAAAAAATCTTACCTTGGAAATAAGGAAGGAAGAGTGATGGAGGGGAGGGGTGGGATCCGGTTGAAAGCAATAAATCAGTCGGCTGACCAACATTATTTCTTTGAGTCATTATCTTACAACCAAGTTTTTCCCAATTATGAATTTATGATAAATAGTTTTTGTTTTTCTATATTACTATAGCATACTAGTGAAATTAACATTAAGTTTTGTAAAAAATTCCTTAAACAATTTGTTTGATAATTAACTACAAAATACTATTAAATAATTTTAAATGGTAGACTAACATAAATTTGTAACTTTTTAACAAGAGTTTTAACAACTATAGGTACTGAAAAATCGTAGGTGCCGATAGCATCGGAATCGAGAATAGATTTTTCTGGTATTGGTATCAGTATCAAGAATCGATAAATTTTGGTATCGACTCATCCCTAGTAAATACTAACCAAAACGCCAAATGATATTTAATAGGTTAAAAATCTCTAAACACCGAACAGTATACTAATTAATTCCGCAATGGGGGAAAAACCCCATGAGAGTGAACAATTGCGGGAAGGATGATTGTTTTGAGATGTTTCTATTTTTAGACGTCCGTCCATCGCTCTGCCCAGCCAGGTGCAGTGGCTAGAGCAGTGTCAAGGTTATCACTCCCCATCATGCACCCATGGTTCATTAGCGAAATGACAGACTCTCAGATTATGCTGTGTTTCCTAAATTGTTTGTATAGTATTTATTCTGATAAATAAAGTAAATTAAATACGATTCTGGAGATAATTTAACAAAATAAATTGTTATTATTGCTTTATTTATGTTTAGAAGGGGAACCTTCTTAAAATTTTCTGAAGGTTCTAGCTAGAGTCCCACAGGGGTCAGTTCTGGGCCCCATTTTGTTTCATTTAATGATAAATGACTTGCCCAGTAGCATATCATGACAATCACTTTTATATGCCGATGACACCTCTTTCTTTGTGTCTAATAGTAGTTTTAGTGAGGCTGAATTAATTATCGATGATGCAATTAAAAATTCTTCTACCTGGTTTGACGCTAACTATCTGGCAGCTAATAATGAAAAAACCGAACGCATTTGTTTTTCCTTAAGACATGTAGGTAATCAAAATATTTCTTCGTCTGTGAAACTTTTGGGGATTCATATTGACATGAGGCTCACTTGGGAGACTCACACTCATTATGTAATCTCTAAGATCTCACGTGTTTGTTTTATATTAAGAAGTCTAAAGTGATGTGTCTCTAATAGTATGCTAATGACCGCCTATCACAGTTTTTTCCATTCTCACCTTCTCTATGGAAACATCTTATGGGGAAATAGTGTAAGAGCCAAGAAGGTCTTCATTTGGCAAAAAATAAACACTGAGAATAATGTTTGATATTCCCAGCAGAAACACTTGCAAGCCTTTTTTTATTAAACATAGAATTATGACTTTGCCCAGTATCTTTATTTTTTACAATATATTGTTTGTTAGAGAGAATATATCTAGTTTTATTAAACACAATGAATTACACAGTTATAATACTAGGAAATGTGATCACTTAGAAATTCCAGCAGTAAGACTAACCAACTCTATCAAAAGCCACAAATTTCTCCAAATAAAGTTGTATAACAAATTGCCTGCTAATTTTCAGAATAATAGTTTAACCAAATTTAAGAACAGATTATCTGAGTGGCTCCTGGACCAGGGTGTTTATTCTATTGAAGAATTTTTGGAATTTGATCCAATTAATATATAAGTTTCCATTTAATTTTTGTTTTGTTTAAGAACAGTTTATTAGTGTATATTTTGACGTTGTCCATTATACTGTAATATGTGTTAAACAACAATAAAGATATTATTATTATTATTAATATTATTATAAATATAAATAATAAAAATAAACCCTTTGTGACCCCGGTTAAACCGCAACACGATTAACCCGCTCCCGGATAATCGGGAATTGACTGTACTTGTGAGTGATCTTTTTATGGAGTGCTAGAGTAAGCATTTTATAGGGAGTTACTGTAAAAGTTTAAGAGTAGACTTGGAGTTGATGTGTAGATAACTAAAAAATATTCATAGCCGTAATTATATAAGTAACAATCAACAAAGATTTTAGGGAGACGTGTAAAATAATTAACATATAAATAGGTCTAATTAGAAATAAAATAACATCAGAAAATTCAAACTCTTTTTCACTATGACAGGTTTGCTGGACTGGTACAGTGGGGATATGAACAGCGCCCTGCACCACTTCAATAGTGCTCGGGGGGACGGAGAGTGGGGGCAGCAAGCTGTGCACAACATGGTGGAGATCTGTCTGTCGGGGGAGGACCCGGGCGGCACTGCCACGGCCACACGACTGCTGGCACAGATGCGACCTCACTCTGCCGACGAGGAGAACAGGTGATAACAAGTAACAGAAGCAATAGAGCCTGAGGGGACGGGGAATGGGGGCAGGAAGCCATGCATAATATGGTGGAGATCTGCCTGTCGGGGGAGGATCCCGGTGGCACTGCCACAGCCATACGACTACTGGCACAGATGCGACCTCACTCTGCCGACGAGGAGAACAGGTGATAACAATTAACAGAAGCAATAGTGCCTGAGGGGACGGGGAGTGGGGGCAGGAAGCCATGCACAATATGGTGGAGATCTGCCTGTCAGGGGAGGACCCGGGCGGCACTGCCACGGCCATACGACTGCTGGCACAGATGCGACCTCACTCTGCCAACGAGGGGAACAGGTGATAACAAGTAACAGTAGGGGATGCATGGCAGGGTGGCCACTCAACTGGGGATACCGGGAAATGGGGAGTAAGCTGGGGGAAAACCGTGAATGAGCTAGGGATGTCATCGTGGAACGGGGAGAAAGTAATTATTTGATAGGTTTTGAAATCAATAAAATACATATATATTTTTGTTTTTTTTCACTAAGTAAAATTACAGTGTGGCAATACAATACTTTTATTTTGTCATCAATTTAAATAAACAACAAAAATAAGCTGACGGAGGGAGACCGGACAGACGACACAGACGGGTATGGGGTTATTTGAACAAACATCTATGGAAAATTATAGGGATTTCTACAGACGATAAATGGAAAGCTTGCCTAGGAACAATTATCGTGAGACAATCAGTCAAGGTCTTTTTGGTGCAACATTGTCGTAAATATCAAAATTTTATCATATCCACGTTTCACGACTATATGGGATTAGGGAACCGCTCTGGCTTGTTAGGCCATAAAATGTTTGTAGGTTATGAAAAAGAATCTAGATCTTTCATTTTAATGTGTAATAATATTGCAATTTTGGGCGATACCATTATTTGTTAAGCAGCGTTACCCCTAATTGAGGTCATCTTCGATTGGTTTGTTAAGGCGCAAAATTGTATTTGATTCATATATAGAAAAACAGACACAATTAATGCAACAACGAAAATGGTATGGCCATTAGACCACTCATGTTAGCCGAAATACCATTTTTAGTAAAACTACTAATGCAATGCAATAATTTTAGATAGCTCAGCACTAAAATTTTGCATCAGCTTTAAATAAATGTTCTCCGTCAAGAAGCTAGGGTTCCAGTGATTTTCGGTTAGAAACATTCTGTCTGAGCAATACTAATAGCAATTATTATAAAATGGTTCTTCATAGACAACAATAGGATTTTGCTAGCAAAAATGCCCGAGTGGTGTGACTTTAAGGGAAGCAATAAATGTGCCTAGTTTATAATTTATTCTCCTGTCATAATATGCATCAGGGTTTGTTTATTGAATTCTAGAGGTAAAATCAATAAGGACTTATAATTACTGTTTGTCTGACTGTATATATGTCATATCTGTAAATTCCCCTTTAATACTTAGAGTTTCCTAAAAATTGACATTGTTCTGTATTATGGCTTGCCGTTCTGAGATAAAAATATTAAAATGGCTTTTGAAGGCATTTATAAATAATTATAACATACTTAGTTTATCATTCATGTTGTAGTCATAGAACCTCCGTGTACCTAATTATTAGTTACTTTTAAATATTTATTTTTTTGTGCCCACAAGCTTGTTATTCTATAACATAACATTTGATAGATACAACAATTGTTAATGCTGATGTACAGTCACATTTTTTTTAGAAATATACCATGCATGTATATTTTAGTAACATAACTCTCAAATAATAATGTTGCCTATTGTGGCAGACATTAGGAGGAAAAAATACCTGAGGAGAGCGTGAATCATTACTTCCGCCTTTCTGGCAAACTAATTATGACGATATACATTTATGTTTCTTTGCTAACACAAGATAAAGCAACTGCAACAATGCTATATACTCCGTAGTAAATTAAACACAGTATTATGTTGACAAGTGACATAAGAAAACTAAATAAGGTGGTGAAAATGTACTTTAGATAAACATAGTAAAAAAATAGACTGCCAGAACTATTTTGAAAATTAACTTTAAAAAAGTAAAGTATTAAAGTGAATTGTAAAAATGTACTTAAAACAAACAGAAAATTAAAGTAAACTTAAACTTACAACTTAAGTTTTGAAAAGGTCCTGGATACGAGTCTGTTTCCACCTTCTTAGCTCTTTATTGTTGAGCAGTAGACAGCCTTCACTCTGTGCAGAATACCATGTAACTCATAATCTTACAGCAACGTTAATTTTGTTGCAACACAGACCACCAGAAAACTTCTAAATGCTACCTTCCGACAGTTGTATACTACGGTTTAAACGCTCCATTAATAAAGGTGCTAAAATATCAAAATTGGTTAATCTATTGTTAAAATTCAAGATCACAAATCAAAAGCCGGTTAATGAGGTTATTTCTGGAGCCAGATATTCTTAAGTTTACTGAACAGTTATTATCACTGTTGCCACTTGTTGGGTTGACTGGGTGATTTAACGCCGTTTGAAGAAATGGCAGACCGGGAATTTAGAAATTTTAAAACCAGGAAAATACCGGGAATTTTAAAGTATTATTTCAGTGGCCACCCTGTTTTACTACGTCACAACTGATTCAATCTACAAAAGGCCTATAAATCATTTAAAATATTCCAGAAATCTCAACTTCAATACAGGAAGTCTATTACCAATAAATACTCCAAAACTCTTTTATCTTCAGACCAGCGTTATTGGCTGCCAGACAACAGGAGCAGTTGATATAAAAAGAGTCTTGTGACGTTGTGCAGAGTGGGAAAAGAGGACAAGAGGCCTGACACAAACTGCTCACTTAGTGATCTGTACCAAAGTCGTGTTTGTTGCCAGCTTTACATTTCCAGGAGGAGGTGTGAAGAGGAGGTTGGTGAGTGTGTATTGGGGGGCCGAGGGTGCGCTCATGGAGTATGTAATTTGAAGATGCATCTAGCTTGCAGGTGGTGGGGGATAAAAAACTGTAAAACCACAGCCACTTTAGATGGACTGTTTCAAAAGTGTTTCTGGAAATTCAACCCAGGCTAGGCAGTGGTGAGGGGTAGGCAAAGACAGAAAGTGAAAGGTATTGAAATTTTCAGTGGCATGAAACGAAGCTAACTTGACTAACTTGTGACAGTTTTTCCCATTTTATAGCCTCTCTTTGGGTTTTCCTAATTCTGACTTACGTAATTAGGTATCCTCTGAGTATTTATTTTGTTTAGGACCAGATTAGTTTTTTTCAGTCATTGCTTTTGACATCTCTGGTCCCTCCTCTGACAAAGATCAAAGTCAGCTGCAAACTGCAATTTTTAAGAACAAATTAAAGAGAGCTTGATATTCACATTCAAACTCAAGAATTTGTTTATTCATTCATATAAGTTTGTTACAAGAATAGCGTCACATATGTACATAAACAAATAATAATTGTGAAAAACTTAAAATTAAGTATAAAATTACAAAATTTAATTTCTCCTATGAAGAACAATAAAGATAATATTATTACACTTTCAATCAAGTAGAAAATAAAAGCCATCCCAGCCACAATAGAAACACATTTTTATTATGTGGTAATATTTAAGTTCCAAAAATCATCTAGTGAATACACGGATAAGGTTAATAAATAATTTTTAAGTAAATTTTTGAGAGTTTTAAAATGTTGCTCTTTTAAAATTATATAAGGTAAATTAAATAAAAACTTTGTGCCTATGAAACTAGTCTTCTTTTCAAAGAATTTTAATCGATGTTGTTCCACATACCTATTATATCTGGTGTTATTGTCATGAACATTTGTATTCTGAGTTGCAATATTTAATTTTGTTACATTCAATATAGATTCAAAAATGTACAAATCGTATACTGCTAAAATACCCATCTGGGAAAAGTATGGTCTTACAGACTGTTTTTTCTTAATATTAAAAATTATTCTTAATGCTTTTTTTGTTGAAGAAGAATTTGGTCTACATTTTTCTTTGTTGTAGCTCCATACCATAAGAAATTGTGAGTTTAAATTATTTTCAAGGTGTTAAGGCTACAAACCCTTGACATTTGTCGTAAAGCATATAAACCTGATGACATTTTTTTAACCACATGATCTACATGTTTAAATGCAGGTTTGACATCTACAATCTACAGGTTTAACATCCCAACATAAATTTTGGTCTAGTACAGGTCCAAGGAATTTTGAGTTTTCAACTTGATTAAATTTTGAATTGTCTAAATAGACATCTGGTTCTAATTTAGATCTTGTTTGTTTAGTACAAAATGATATAAAATTTGATTTATTAAAATTTAATGAAAGATTTTTGCTGTCTGAAAACTCTTTAGCACTCAAAAGACTCAGAAAAACTTTAAATTCAATATCGTCTTGACTTTTGCCTGAAATATTAATATTAGCATCGTCGGCGTAGAGACACACTGAGCCTCCTGCTTGTACTACACCAGGGAACCCCTTCAGATAACAAAGAAATAGTAAGGGACCCAGTATAGATCCCTGGGGGACACCTCGTTAACTATTTGCAGATTTGAGTAAAAATTTTGAATATACATACTCATATTTATTGTTGGGATAACTAAGTTTATGTTGAATTTGTATACATTGTTGTCTATTTTTTAGATATGACTTGAACCATTCATATTCTTTATTTGTAATATTCAAATCATTGAGAACATTAAGCAATTTCTCATTTGACACACTGTCAAAAGTAATAGCAATATTATAACTAATATTATTTGTCATCTGTCTTTTACTACTACCCTGCACTTGAATCTTTAACAGTCAATAGCAGTAAAGTTTACATTACTCACGATGCCAACAGTGTGAGGCTGCTTCAGAACCTGATCCTGTTGTCATCCAAGGACAAGCAGGACATTGAGTTGGCTATGACGGACTTGACTCAACTTGCCCAACACGAAACTTTCAGGTTAGTCAATGTTAACAGAATCAATTCATACATTTTTTTAACCTACAAGACTCAAATCAAATCAAATCAAATCAAAACATCTTTATTTTACAATATACATGCACAGTTGTACAATAATAAATAGCGTCAAGACTTAGCCTATCTATTTCAAATACAAACATAAATATTATAACTACTTTTCAGAGTCGAAAATTCAAAACCAAAATTCAAAAATACATTAAGTTGGTCTCATTAAAAGATAATCAGTTACAGTATTCCTCAATTGAATATAATGACTTCTCTATTAAAAATCTTTTTAATTTGGTTTTAAACAATCTAGTATTATTTTCATTCTTTAAGCTTGCAGGCAATTTTCTCAAAAATAAATATCCTGCATAAGTTGGTTTTTTCTTATAAAATTCTAATTTGTGTTGATGGCGTGAGGTTACAATATCTCTTTTGAACCTAGTGTTATAGTTATGAGTTTCCAAAGGCTCTATTCTTATATTTTCTTCTCTCGCAAGACATATTGTTTCATATATGTATGCTCCATAAACTGTTAAAATATTCAGGTCTTTAAAATACAATTTTACAGAGTCATCAAACTTTAGGTGTAATATAATTCTTATTGCTCTTTTTTGTACGATTAAAATTTTATTTAAATTAAGTTTGGAAGTGGCACCATATAATGCTATACCATAACATATATGTGAATGAATATGGGCAAAATATATTTTTTTGAGTGCATCTAAATTACACAAATATGACATCCGTTTCAATGCATATAATCCTGAACTGAGTTTTTTTAACAAATTTTCAACATGAAAATTCCAATTTAAATGTTCATCTACATGAAGCCCCAAAAACTTTGCCTGGGAAATTTTCCCTATTGGCTCTGAATCCATTTCTAAATTAGGTTGAGGATAATTTTTTCTATTTTTAGCAGAGAATGTCATAAAATTTGTTTTTGATGTATTTAGAAAAAGGTTATTTTGTTGAAGAAATTGTTTTATATTTTCTAGTTCTATGAATGCTGATATTTCCAAGTCATCCACTGTTTTCCCAGACACTTTTAAATTTGAATCATCAGCATACAGGCATAATTTACATTTTTCAGGGTGTACAATAAAATGGTGCATATCTTTTATATAACATAGAAATAAAATTGGGCCTAATATTGAACCTTGAGGCTAACTAGATTGTGCTGCTCTGAAATAGTTGTTTTAACATCTAACATTTTTATGTCTATTTTGAGAATTTTGAGTATTGTTCAGTTTAGCTTCTTTTCTTTTTTTTTAGTTTATGTATGAAGTGTATGATAAATTTGTGAATTTGATATATAGTTTTTCAAATGTAAAGGTGAATAAAGCCGGGTTCCACACTTTAGAAGCCCGCACAAAATTGGTCTGATAGTAGTTAAGGTGGTGGTTGCCAAACTGTTTGTCTCTGAAAACACTTTTGGCAACTGAGGTGAGGTGCCCCACTGACGCGATAGCAATCGTTAGACTGCTTTTGTGCAGGCTACGCCACCGACCGGGAAAACCTGAAAAACCGGGAATTATGCGTGAACTTTGGTGACCGGAAAAAAATGTGTGGATTATGCGGGAATTTTTGGCCGTCCAGGAATTTTAGGTCTCGATCGTCAGCGATTGCGTAATGCGTTCTGAATAGTAGGCGAAGTTAGCGGTACGTTCTCGATGACCGGCGAAGTTAGCGGTACGTTCTCGATGATCGGTGAAGTTACCGATGCATTCCCGATGGTTGGCGACGTTAGCGATATGTTCTCGATGGTCGGTGACATTAGCGATGCATTCCAGTTGGTCGGTGACGTTAGCGATGCGTTCTCGATTGCCAGCATCATTAGTGATGCGTTCCCGATGGTCGGCGATGTTAGCGATACGTTCCCGAGGGTCGGTGACATTAGGGATGCGTCCCCGATGGGTGACGACGTTAGCGATGCGTTTCCGATGGTCGGCGACGTTAACGATTTGTTCCCGAAGGTCGGCGACGTTAGCGATACGTTCCCGATAGTCGGTGACGTTAGCGATGCGTTCCCAACAGTCTGCAACTTTAGCCATGTGAGTGTGAGAGCTATTGTTGAGGAAACTACGAAATGCAGCCGCGATTGTCGGTGAAATTTTGTATTAAGATCAATAAGATTAATTTGTATGTTGTTACAAACTGTGGGTAATAGAACTGGTTCATTTGTAATTAATTGTTGTCTAGTCAAAATTGTTAATCGTTGATATGGAGCTTAGTTTCTGTTATGAAGTCTTTGGAGTCGCTGGATAGTTTGTTAAAGCATAATTGGCTGGGTAGTGAATAAATGGTCAGGTTGCTCGCTTCATAATCTGAGGTTTGTTCTTCTCAGATTGATTCCTAACAAAAATCTTGAAAATGTTCAAAAATTGAAAGTTCAAAACTGGATCCAGCTGTCATAATAACCCTTTCTAAGAAAATGTTTAATTCATGTAGTAACGAGATCAGGGTTTGGGCCTACTCCCTATCGAGAACATTGAAAAATGCCTTTGTTGTCGATAGACACACAAACAAAATTGGTATATACTATTTTCTTATTCTTATAATATATTGCCAAAGGTTAAATGGAGTTTTATAAAATTGGGTTGACTTAATTTCCCCATCCTATCGATTAATATTGTAATGTTTTTGTATAGAGAGAAAAATTAAGTTCATTACTATAAATAATTGGCCCAGCCTGTATACAGGGTGATTGATATAAGTGTGCCAGCTGTTTTTCTTGAAAAGTATAAGAGCTATTTAAAAAAGTAAAAAAACAACTTCCCTGGATTTTTGGTTGTTTAATTTTATGATTTTTAATTTTTAATTTTATCCGCCATTTTTCCAATATGGCTGCCAACTTTTGTTTTTCTAATAGAATGCCCATAGTTTTACTATTGAATCGGGTATAAAGTGGAATTTTAAAACAATTTCATTCTTTGTACTTCTTTGCTAAATCTAACCGTTAAGGTGATTTTTATTGTTTTTAGCAATGAGTATCTAACCTTATGAGTAGCTCTGGAGGCTAAAAAGCTAGGTTTAGGAAAGAAACACTGAGAATAAAAACATTTTAAAATTACATTTTCTACCCTATTATTTAATATTATTAGGGAAAAGTTATAATAAAAAAATCAAATTGGGTGCCATATTGGAAAAATGGCGGGAAAATGTTAGAAATTAGATTTCCCCTAATTTTATTAATTAATCTGGTATAAAATGTAATTTTAAAACTTTTTTATGCTTGGTGTTTCTTTCCTAAACCTAACTGTTTAGCCTCCAGAGCTACACATAAGGTGAGATAGTCATTGCTAAAAACAATAAATCACCTTAACAGTTAGGGTTAGTGAAAAAAAGAATAAAAACGTTTTAAAATTGTATTTTTTACCTGATTCAATAATAAAACTATGGGCATTCCATTAGAAAAACTAAAGTTGGCCGCCATCTTGGAAAAATGGCGGATAAAATAAAAAAATCAATATCATAAAATTAAACAGAACAAAAAATCCAAGGAAGTTGCTATTTAACTTTTTTTAATAGCTCTTATACTTTTCAAGAAAAACAGCTGGCACACTTATATCAATCACCCTGTATACCCATTTTTTTTAAACAACAAATATGAGAAATAACTTTAAAAAATTATTTATACCTTGTAAAAAGTTATAATTTGTTGTTGAAATAGCTCTTTAATTTATATTGCAAATCGTTATAGGTGTCACAATTACATAAAAATGCTGCACGAGTTTACCTGGAATTTTGAGATTTTGATCTGGAAAACCTAGAATTATGCATGAATTTTGAATTGCAACTTTGGAGGCAACCCTGCTACAATAGTTGAGAAAGTTCAGGACTAAACTTGGTACCCTTATAAAAATTTTTATCACTTTAAGGAAAAACATGTTCTGTAGCTATATTTTCCTTAAGAGAAATTTATTTTACCTTAAGAGAAAGCCAACTGAGCTATACGTGACAGTTTTCTTTTGTTTATTTAATGTGCATGTACGATGAAATTTAGATATAGATAGTTTCATCTTTATGGCATTCTCCTCACTGATTTTATATCAATTTAAAATCAAAGTACAGTCAACTCCCAATGCGGATGTTGCATAGTGCCCAATAGCATAGTATCCAAAACTTGTTATTGTGTTGCATAGTATCCAAAAATTAAATATTATTATGTGTTGCATAGTGTCCAAAGGTACACTCTGTTTAAAAAGTGGAATGCCGAGGAAGAATTAATATTTCTTATTTAGACTGTACTTTTGGATATTCTGCTCTTTGGATACAATGCAACAAGCCCAAATTTTATAATTATTATTATTTTAAATACTGTTGAATAGTGTCAAAATGGCATAGTGTCCAAATCAGTTATTCTGTTGCACAGTATCCAAAAACTAAATATTATAAAGTGTTGCATAGTGTCCAAATAGCATTGTATCCCGAGGTAATCTCTATTTCAAAAGTAGAATGATAAGAAAAAAATCCTGAATCAGACTGTACCTTTGCATATTTTGCTATTTGGATACTATGCAACATTCCCAAATAATTAATGAATAGTTTGTATAATACTGTTGCATAGTATCCAACAATAGAATCATTGCATGTTGCTTGAGCAAACCTGAAGGCTAAATAAACGGTATCAGGAAACTGACACATACTTTCTCCCTTTTAGCCCAACTTTAATGAATAAATTACTTTTTATTTACTAAATATAGAATTCAAAGCACGGTCGAATGTACAGAAAATCTTGTAAACAAGTTGTTTAAAAAAACATCCACCCAAATCCCTGCTTTGGAGGCACTACAGAATCCATTGCTACACTCGTGGTTTTAAGAGGGGAAATGCCCCCTATTCCCCCCCAGGGTTATTAAGGGGCAAAATATTTAGAATTTCCTCTGTTGGTCAATGCTAAATTGACAAGCATATCAAGTTTGAATGAAATTTATCAGTAAATAAGAGAGAAATAGTAATTTTTGTATTCCCCCTAAGAATAACATTGAACAACGTACTGCGTTTACCGCAAAATTAAAATTTCAGTTTTCTCCGAAACCAGCAATCGTAGAATAGTAATTCAAAATACTAAATTATTTATTTTTTTGAGCTCTTTTTAATGGTGAATAGTATTTTTTTTATATTTATGTATTTTTATGAAAAATCCAAAAAACTGATTTTTTGATGTTTTAAGTCCTGTACTTTCTGAACCCGAATTTTTACAGGAATGCGAGTAGTGTCATTTTGTTGGAAACCTAAAGCTTTACAAACGACTAAAGTTTAATCAAAATCGTTAGAGCCGTTTTTGAGAAATTTTGATTTTTCATGTTTTTTGGCGGTTTTTGGGGAATAAGTACCCTTAAAAATCAAAAATTCCAAAAAATGAAAAAAACACCTGGAGATATCGTGGATTAGTACCTACATACCAAATTTCATAGAAATCGGCCCATTGGTTAGGGCTCTAGAGCTCTGTACACATCCACACAGACACAGACACACACACACACACACACGCACGCACGCACGCACGCACGCCCGCATGCGTATCTTAGTCGGGACACCTGAATATAACACACTTGTCGGGACTTTCAAGCTGAAACATATTTAATGTTCATCCTTAAGTACAGATTCCTTATATGTGGTCAGATTTTTGTTACACTCCATTTTGTCTGTGTGAACTAGGAAAACTTACTGTCGGGATGTCTCGACAAACACGATAGTGTGTTTATTGTCCCGACAAACATATAGATCGAGGACATGTCCGTTTGTGTGTTAAAATACGGTGAATCATAGCCAGATGAGTCATCCCAGTGTTGCCATATCGCCCTGGAGCTTGGCGCGCTTGGCTTGGAGCTGGAGCTTGGCGCGCGGCAATAGCAGCCCCATGGCCACCGCGTTTTCAGCGAGGTCTGCTCCTGTAGGCCCATACCTTACTTCCCCCACCCCCCTCACCGGTGATGTGGATGGGGGGGGTCAGGGGGATATATTCCCCCTTGAAACTTGAAAAAATTACAATTTATATCGTCCTGAAATAAATCTTATGTTTTTTATTAAAAATAAATGCTGTTACTGAAAAACACAGAAAAGTGTGCAATATTTCTAAACTAAATTTTTAGTGAATTACCTATGGAAATTTCAACTATTAGCATGACCCGCAAGGTAAAAATTAAGCCCTGGACCACCATAGAAGTTCCTAACGTGACCCCCTGAACACGTTTTGGGGGGTCGTTCGAAATTGTGGATATATATATATACCACACGCCCCCTATATATATATATATATATATATATATATATATATATATATATATATATATATGTGTGTGTGTGTGTGGGTGTGTGTGTGGGTGTGTGAGTTTGCATTCTAGAGGTCGAATTTTTTGTCCGATTAACTTAAAATTTGATAGGGACATTCCTTGTAATAATCTGTTGGACAAGTTCGTTGGGCAAAGCAATAGAAAAACTCTAACCCCCTTTTTTGGATTTTATATTGAACATTTTGGGGTATTGGGGCCAAAAAGGGTAACAAAAGTCCCGGATGTAAAATACAAGTAAAATGATGGAGATTTTTGAGGCAAAACTTGAGAGCCCTCTTTCGTCATTCTAGCACAAATATTTACCGAGTCATTAAAGAAAATGTATGTGGACTAAACACAGTACGTTGTCTAATGGGCGTTTTACATTAGAACAACCTGTTATTCGTAAGTTGGTGTATTTTTATCATCCCCGTAATCCATACACCTACTTTCAATCCTGACTGGACACTCTCCTAACCTTATAATGCGCAACATTGTATTCTCAGCATTGCAGGTAAATAGAACCAGGAGCATCAGAACAGCCAACAAAATTATGTATTCACTTTAAAATAACACAGCATGGCCTTCGGTGTCTTTTTAAAGAGAGATTAAAAAATTAACAGCATAATACACTACTGTATTAGAACACCTACTTATTGAAGTATGCTTATGATTTTATGAAAAATTCTTTAACCTTACCAATTTCATAACAGATTACAAGCAGGAAGATGATTGTTATTATTTCTTAAACCAAACTGGTAATGAAATAAATATTGTACAGTTTCAAGTTATTAACTCCTAAAATGTTCTCTATGAGAGTTGTATTGTAGGCTCAAAAAGTAAACTGTAATGCAAGGTAGCACTGGTAGAGAGTATGAAGAGTCAATCTTAACTTAAATAATCCAAACCCTTGATTTATTTTGAATTGTGCTAAATAAAAGCAGCTTGCAGTGTATTTAATTCTTGTATACTGTGATAAACATAAGGCATTTCTTCCTTGTCCTCATATTCTTTCAATGGAATAAAGTGGCATAATCTGATCAGCAGGGAAATATAAGTATATCCATAGATCATGTAGTGATCCATGGACAGATTCCTTATGTGTGGTCAGATTTTTGTTACCTCCATTTTGTCTGAGTGAGCTTAGACAAAACTTTTCAAAATTTTAAATTTGAATTTGCAGTTTCTCTTAACATTAATTAGGACTTAAAAAGTGAAATTTGATTACCTGAACTGGACAGACAACTGGATCTCAATTGTTTAGGATGATTGATTTTTTTTATTACAGAGGGAGAATCAGGAAGTAAAATGTAAGTGTTAAATAATGCAGATAAATTTACATATAGAAAAAGTTTATTACTCTACAAAATTAAAATAGTCATACAACTAACAATTTTAAAATTGTGTTTTATATGTTCTAGTGTAAAATATAGGTTTTACAAAAACTTCAACTAAGTTCATATATTCAACAATATAATAACTATAAACAAGGTAAAACTAGAAAATATCCCGAATTTTTTTTAAGACAAACTATACTTTATCGCAATCATACCAGGGAGAAGAGGGGATGTTAAAAGGCATGAAAAAGGGATTAACATCGGTGTTGTTTCTCTTGTAAGTAACCAGTTTAGTTATTTTCTAGCCTCACTTTTTAATTCTTACAATTTTAAATATATGAATAGGAAAATCAGAGTTAAAAAAATGTTAATTTAGGTGAAGTGTGGTAACAGTAATAGTGGAGAATATGTTTTACAAAAATTAATTTTATTGATAAAAAATCTAAACAAATACACTATACCGGCTGTCTCAAAAGTCCCACCCCACATTATAATTTTATTTTGTATTAATGGAGGTAAACTACTTTGTGGAATTTTTATGTTACCAAAGGGACTTTCTTAAGTATACACATTTTCAACCCTATTTTGTTAAAAACATTTAAAATTTGTGGGTAAGCCAAAGATTTTAAATGCAAACCCCTACCTTGTGATACTTAATTTTAAAGCTCTTGATAAAATAAGAAGAATGACACAATTTAGAGGTCTGTATGTTGACCCTATCCAAAATGGCACTAATTTAAAGTGTAAATTTTTAAATAAAATTGCCAATAAAAAGCATTTTAAAGGGGTAAACCCCACGAAAATGTACGTGAATTGCATTCAAGTTAGGTACCTGAAGTCATGATAGAATCATACCCAGGACTCAAATCAGGTCGTAACTCAAACTTTCATTATTTAGAAAAAAGCAAAATAAGGTAACATTTAGGAAATTTAGGGTATGGTATAAAGTCCTGGATGTGATTCTGTCAACTCGAAGTTACTTTGGGTACTTTGAGTGCAAATTACGTACATTTTCGTGGGTTTTATCCCTATAAAATACTATTTAAGGGGTATTGCATAGAAAATCCCAAATTGAAATGGCCGCCATTTTGGATAGGAACAACATAGAGTCCTTTAATTTGCACCATTCTTCCTCTTTTAACAAGGACTTAAAAGTGATGATCACATGTAAGGGGTTTACGTTTAAATTGTTTACTTAGACTTGCCCCCAAATTACCCCATTTCCAAAATAGGGCTTGAAAATTGTATACTAGAAAAACCTCTTTCTTCGGTCGGTCACATAAACATTCCTCACAGTAAAGCTTTCTATCTCCATTAATAAAAACATAAAACATAATATGGGGGAGGGGGGAGTTTTGAGACACACTGTGTATTTATTCCATTATATCAGTTTTAAAATGGTTTCCAAATCCTTTTGAAATATTTTTTGGTTTATTCAAAAATGTAGGCTATGTCTATTTTATTTTTGGAAAGGTTAGGAAGCTGTTTTTACTTTTTCAAGACTGATTTCCTGATTAAAACACTCCACTTCACCCTAGGTTAAATTAAGACGTAAGATATTTATTTTTTTAAAATAGTCTTAAACATATTTTGGATTTGTAAAGATTGTTTACGAACATAAGTCTTACATTTATATGTTAATATATTAATACAAAGAGAGAAAACCATAATTTTTTCAGAGGTTAAACCATCGATCAACGATCTCATTCGAATTTGAAAATTGTTTTACCCAAATGTAGGAAATTTCACGGTGGATTCTGGATTCTGGAAATGATAGTTTTTTTTAGCAGAAAAGCTAGGAACGCCCTGGAATATTAAAAAATCTCGTCGAAAATGGCACATGTGGATTCACGAAAATGATACCGGGACAGCGACTAGATTAAGAATATCAACGAATTTGTCCGATTCGACGTAAAACAACGGATATATGGCCGGAAAAGTGTAGGGGAATTCTGGAAAATGGCTCGAAAAATTTGTTTGGGGGATGGCATGTGGGTAGTCAAATAAAACTGCCGTTCAACCCTGAACCTCATCATAATATTATTTTTTTCATCCGACCTATGTTTACCCTAAAAATACAGGAAAGGTTATTTTAGGTTAGGTATTGTTAGGTTAGGTTTCTTGGGTTGGAAAAGGTCAGGTAAGTTTAGTTTACCATACCAAACCTTAAAAACCCTAACCCAACGTAACTTTACTTCCAAGGATGCCAAGTACAAGGTTATGTTTGTTCACTTCAAAGGTTATGTTTGTACAAGGTCAAATTCATTTTTGTTCACTTGAATGTGGGTGTCAACTCAATAGAATTAGGTGCTTTTTCATACCTCTTTTAAGTAGATTTTTAGTCGTCTGTTGATAGTTAAGAAGAGATGTAAATTAATAATGCAAGATCTGTGGATGGTTCCTCTTTTTAAGTTAGAGGATGGCTGCATAAGTTACAGCTTATAATGGCTTTAAGGTTGTTCGTTCAAAAAATAAATTTCAGATTTTTATGTATGAATGTGTTTGTTACAATGTACTAAACACGAGAATGAGGTTTAAAAAATTTTAAAAAAATTCAGGGGTATATTACAAGGGGCGATTTGTGGGTGTTTTGTTACCAATAAGCAAAGCAACCCGTTGATATTTTTTAAAATAAAAATAAATTTTTTGCTTTCTAAATGCTTCCTTTATGCGTTAAAATAAAAATAATAAAAATCTGAAAAACAGTTTTTAATTTTTTTTGTTTTACACCTTATTTTAAAATTAAGATTTAAACAATAAAAAACGAGTTTTGTTTTAATAGATGTGGGTTTTATCTGATATTGTATAGGCGTTTTTAAATCTTTTCTATGTATAACAGTTCTGCTTCCTTATTGGTAAAAGTAGCACCATGTAGGGTCGGCACGCTGCACTGCAAGTGTAGTGGTGATCACCTACAGTGCCCGCACGCGTCGAGGGGCGAGGTGCGTCGCCGCTCAAGGTCATACCGTACTCCGCGCGCTTTCTGTGTTTCTCTCTCTCTTTCTGTCTCTCTCCTCTGCACTCCCACCACTTCTTCAGTTTCACGCGTAAAATTCCGGCAAAACGGATTCTGCGGCCCTGCGGCAAATTGACAGATTCACCTGTTTTAGCGAATTTCCCCTCTAGGGAAGAAGCTATTACCGTAGTCGGCATGGTAAGACCTAGGCCCGGGACCATGATAACTTTTTGTTTTGAGGTCCCCAGACCCCAAAAAACCATTCGTTCGAAACTGTACACACACATACATATATATACATATATATAATATATATACATATGTATATGTAATATGTAATATATTATATTATATTATATATGTGACCTTTTTTTCATGAAATTTGGTATAAACGTGTAAAGCAACATTTATGACTTTAAGTTCGAAAACCAGCCATATACCTTTATCCAAAGGGGTATTTTGGGGGGGGTTTTGTACCCCAAAATTGGGTTTTTTGAACTTTTAACATATAATTTTTTTTAAGTCAAATTTTAATGTTTACCATTAGATTCAGCTTAAAAAACACACAATTTTGTATTTTGATCATTCCTCTACGTCAATCAGTTACCGAGATATTGAAAGTGCTAAACACAGTACGTTGTCTAATGTTATTCTTATGGAAAATTATAAAAAAAATTATATCTCGCTTCTTTATGAACGTATACTGACGAAACTTGGTATACGGCTTTATCTGGTTGTGGTCTATTGATATTAGCTCAAAAAAAATTTCTTGCTAAAGGCTCCCATAGCAGCAAACCTGCGGACTCAGCCCCCATGTTATTCTTATTGAGAAAGATTTAAATGCTATGTCTCCCTTAAATATGAACATAAATTAATTAAACCTTAGACATGACTTCACGTAGTTGAGTTATATTGATATTTGCCTAAACACCCATTTTTTTCGTTCCTTGTTGCAGCAAACCTGCGTACTCATCCCCCATGTTATTCGTATGGAGATTAATCGAAATGGGATATATTGCTTATTTATGAATGTATATTGATGAAACTAGGTATGTGGCTTCACCTAGTTGACATATATTGATGTTCGATTAAAAACCAATTGTTTATGTTCCTAGTTTCAGCAAACCTACGTACTTATCCCCAATGTTATTCTTATGGAAATAATTAAAATTGTATATTTGTGAATATATTTTTATGAAATTTGGTATGCGGCTTTATGTGGTATTAAGACATATATTATGCATTGGAAATTTGCTGAGTACGCAGGTTTGCTGTGACGGGGGCATTTGATATTAATTAAATGTAACCTAAGTAATATACCTCTGGGATTGAGTTTCTTATGCCTTCAGACGGTCTCAGTGGCGCGGTTTTCGCTCATTTAGAGCGCGGTCCATTTATAATTAAAGAAAAATTATAGGTTCAAGGAAATATTACGTTTTTAAAATTTTAAATATTGGTTTAGTTTCAATTTTATTATTGAACGTTATTTTACATTTATGTTAGCTTTATAACCTCCTTATTTATTATAAAAGGGGGCTGTTACGTATAAAATCGGGACTATAAAAAGTAATAAAGCGTAAACTTTTTTTATTTTTAAGATAGAAAGAAACTTCCAGCGGCAAAGTTGTAGCAAATTAGTTGATCTACATGTTTTATTTCAAACATTTTTCAGTCAGACGTTCGGTTTGTTCAAAAATGTCTTTCAAACAAACGCAACAGTAGGTGCTACGCTTGTACACAGTCGCACCGCGTAGCTCTGTATGTTCGTCATTCAAACTAAACAAGAACTGTGACAGCAATGTATTTATTTATTACAGAGTAGTAATTTCCACTAATTTAAAAATGCTTTCTGATTATGAAACTTATTGTGTAGAAAGCTTTCGAATCGGTTGGGGACTAAATAATACGATTTGCATTGTCTTTTCTGAGTTTGTGTTTTATTTCAGTACTCTAAGCACAATAAACATTTTATTTGTAGGACAATGTAAGTATAAAAGAAAATTATATTTAATATTTTAAACTATAGGTCTACCTTATACTATACTAATATATTTATTATACAAGGTCATTTATTCAGTATACAGCAACGAGGTCTATGATATACAGACAAGACATTGTTAGATAACTAGACATTGCTGAAAAGCACTAACTTATTCAGTTTTTGCCGAATTCCCAGTTTTCTACAATTTTGAGCCAATGTTTTTTCCCTTGCGATTTTATGACACATAACTTTAAAAATCATTTTTCCAATTAACCTAATTAATCTAATTTCATTAGTGTCTTCTCCAAACTCAACATTTGAATGGTGAGTAACAAATACTTCACCAACAAATGCTCTGCAAGTTAACATAATCAACCTATCAGTTTGAATAAGAGAATCAGAATTATTTACCGTGTGGTTAATAAATTTCACTATTCTAATTACATCTGATGACACCCTTACTAATTTGTGGTCTTTCCGGCGACGAATGCGTTGTGCGTCCGGTAGGACCGTGGGCGCGACGCGACGTACCTGATAATATTTGCTGCGCTTATTTGCAAGCGATTTGTGGACAAACCAAACATCTGACTGAAAAATGTTTGAAATAAAATATGTAGATCAACTAATGTTCTACAACTTTGCCGCTGGAAGTTTCTTTCTACCTTAAAAATAAAAAAAGTTTACGCTTTACTACTTTTTCTTGTCCCGATTAAAAAAATCGAAGTATTTGTTATTGTATAAATTCCGAACATTTACCAAACTGGAAGATATTTATACTGTTAGTTGCAACATATTACGCAGATAACAAATATATAAAATTTGTCCTATTTAAATAATCCTAGTACTGTGCAGAAGCTTGTAATTGAAAGCTCGTCCAACGCTAAAAATTGCTCGGTGGCCCTCTATACGCCTATGTGGTGGGGGAAACGGACCGAAAATCACTCACCTACGGCTACTCGGCGAGCGATCCATATGGTTTATATATCGATGGTTGGCCTTACTGTAAATTGCTGTTTGGGTATAAACTGATGCGGTTATTTTTGGCCGATAAACTATGTTCACTTGTCGTTTTCGGTCTAAAAATTACGGCGACCATGGAATGCGGTCAAATTGCCAAGGTCAAAATGTCAAGCATTTTTCGTATCAACGGTTTTTATTTACTTTAAAATTAGATTCAACAAAAAATTAAAACAATTGTAAACAACACAAATCTGATTATACTAGTATTTAACAAATTGTATACCATAAATGTTTATAACAAGTTTAATATAAAATTGAATCATCAGTATTATTTGTAAGAATATTCTTATTTATTCTAATTAATAATATTTGTATATATAAAACGATTAGTCAAAAAACTTTTTACATTTGGAAATTATTTAGATGAGAGTCACATAAATAAGTTTGAATAGCAAACTCTTTATTAGTGAATTTCCTATGGAAAGTGAACTATTAGCATGACCTGCACGGTGAAACTTAAGCCCGGGACCACCATAGAAGTTCCTAACGTGACCCCCTGAACACGTTTTGGGGGGTCGTTCAAAATTGTATATATATATATATATATATATATATATATATATATATATGTGTGTGTGTGTGTGTGTGTGTTTGCACTCTAGCGGTCGCAATTTTTGTCCGATTTACTTCAAATTTGGTAGGGACGTTCCTTTCTGTAATCAGTTGGACAAGTTCGTTGGGCAAAACAATCGGAAAACTCTAAACCCATTTTTTGGGGGACTAATCTTTCAAATTTCGAGTTTTTGGGCCCAAAAATGGTCATAAAAGCCCCAGATGTAAAATAAATGCATGGAAAAAGATGGGAATTAGAGAGGCGAAAGTTTTAAGACCTCTCTCGTCATTCTAGCATAAATATTTACCGAGTTATTAAAGAAAATGTGTATTGACTAAACACAGTACGTTGTCTTATGGGGGTTTTACACGAGAAAAGCCTGTTATTCCTTTGTTAGAGTATTTTTATCATCCCCAGCAACCTCACACCTACTTTCAAGCCTGTCTGGACCTTCTCCTAACCTTATATTGGGCAAAATTGTATTCCCAGCTTTGCAAGTAAATGAAACCAGGAGTATCAGAACAGCCAAAAAATCAGTGTTTTCAGATTTCAATAAAAATTGGACAAATGTATGTTTTTACACTGATTTTGAGTTTTAAAAGTTTTTATTTGGAAATTCACTTCCCTCACGTCAGCGTGCTGCGTGCGAACTCGTTTATTTTTAAAGTAGTTCACCGTTTATCAATCATTATGTTTGGTGTTGGTAATTCAATTGGTAACAATGAAAGGGCTTTATAATAATAGCACCAATATTAGTAACCGTTAGTAAAATATTTAAATCAAAGGCGAAAAGCTTGCAATGAGCGAGTCAGCCCAGCCCAGCCCCAGCCGGCCGCCCGGCCAACGCAAGGTAAAAGGTATGCCTCGATGACAAACACGGTGAGAGGGGGAGAGAGAGAGAGAGAAGGAGCAGAAGGAGCCAGTGCCTCTCTCCCTACCCCCAGCCAACCCACACAAGCACACTCATGCCCGCATCAGCCGAATTGACGTCCTAGCGGTGTGCGCGGCAATATGCGGAACTACTGCTCCTCGCCGCCAGACTAGCCTGGCGGATGCACAACCTTAAGCTCAAGGTTTGATAACATCACATTTATTTTCTTAGCAATTTTAAATTGGCACTGGTTTTAATTAAACGGCTTTAGCACTTTTCACTGTCATTCAACTTTAATAATTAAGTTTAAGAACTGATACCTAGAAACTATAAAACTTCAGATGAAATAATAAAGAGAGCCAATAAATGATGTACATTTACAGACATTGCCAACTACAGTCTAGCCTAATAGACAGTAATTCCAACAGAGGCCTTATGTTTGAGATTTTAAGTTCAATCTATATTGTGTCTAAGTCAATCAAAGACACTCCATTATTAATTAAGTTTAATAGCCTACACTAATGTTTGTGATTTATTGTAATACTTTTATACACACTGTAATGAATATTATATTAATTTAACAATACATTTTAATGTTATAAAGCAGATAACTTAGTGTTTAACGACATAACTGTATGATAAAAAAATTTGAATAAGGGTTATTCTCACCTTCTATGAGGTTTATAATGTAACTTACTTCCCTTTTGGGGAATAATAAAAAATAAATCAGAACCTAGGTTCTAGGTTAGCCTTCTTTAGAGAATTTGAGAGGAAACTTGGTAACTGGTAGATTTTTACAGAATAGCCCTACAGGCCAAGATAAAAAATTAACTTGCTACATTCTTCTATGAAAATACTGACTTAGAAGAGAGCAAAAATAATTCTAATTTTTTGCACCAATAAAACTGACAATATCCCCTCCAACTAAAAAAATATTGTTTCTTTGTGAACTTTGAAATTAGGTTTATGAAAATACTACGGGTACTATCAGAAAGTTTAAAATATCAACAGAAAGTAACATTATTAGCAATTAATTGACCAAATACAATCTCAGAGCAAAGATTTCTAGCCTGTAGGTGTACAGTGTGTTCATTTTTAGCGAATTTCCTATATAGGAAAGACGCTATTACCGTAGTCGGCATGGCAAGACCTAGGCCCGGGACAATGATAACTTTTCGTTTCGAGGTCCCAGACCCCAAAAACACCATTCGTTCGAAATTGTACATATACATGTATATGTGTGTGTGTGTCGGTGGGTGCGATAACTCGCGTAAAAAGGTCCGATTTGATAAAATTTGGTGCAAACGCGTAAAGCAACATTTATGACTTCGAAAACCAGACAGATCGACCCGTCCAAAGTGGGATTTTGGGGGGGTTTTTGTACCCCAAAAATGTTTTTTTGAATTTTTTACATATATTTTTTGAAAAAGTGAAATATTTGTTTTTACCATTGGACTCAGCTTAAAAACACACAATTTGGTATTCTGATCATTCCTCTACGTCAAATGGAACAGAGATATTGAAAGTGCTAAACACAGTACGTTGTCCAATGTTATTCTTATGGAGAATAAGAAACATTGTATATCTCACATATTTATCAACTTTTCCTGATGAAACTTGGTATATTGCTTCATATCGTTGTGGTCTATTAATATTTGCACTAAAAATCATTTTTTGGCCGATAGTTCCCGTAGCAGCAAACCTGTGTACTCAGCCCCATGTTATTCTTATGATAAATAAGTAACCTATTATCTCCCTTAATTATGAACATAAATTAATAAAATTTGGTATGTAGCTTTACCTACTTGAGTTATACTGATGTTTGTATAAAACCACATTTTTTGTGTTCCTTGCTTCAGCAAGCCTGCATACTCAGCCGCCATGTTATTCTTATGGAGAATAATAAAAATGTCATAAATCGTTTATTTATGAATGTATATTGATGAAACTTGTTATGTGGCTTTATGTGGTATTAAGATACATATATATGCATTGGAAATTTGCTGAGGACGCAGGTTTGCTGCTACGGGGGTATTTTGTATCTTGAAAATAAGAGTTTTATAAGCAATTTTTGTTATTGGTCAAAAATGTTTTTTTGAGCGTAGCGAACGAGTTTGGTGGAATATTTTTGATTTCTTTTTGCCATTTTATTAAGTTTTTAGTTACGCACTACTTTACTTGTTTAACCTTCCTTGTAACTATTAAGGTTTACGAGATCCCAATAGTGAGCATAAATAAACGGTATCAGGAAACTGACACATACTTTTTCCCTTTTAGCCCAACTTGAATGAATAAATTAGTTTTGATTTAATAAATATAGAATACAAAGCACGATCAAATGTACAGAAAATCTTGTAAACAAGTTGCTTTCAAAAATATCCACCCAAATCCCTGTTTAGGAGGCACTACAGAATCCATCGCTACGCACGTGGTTTTAAGAGGGGAAATACCCCCTTTTCTCCCCTTCAGGTTTATTAAGGGGCAAAATATTTTGAATTTCCACTGTTGGTCAATGCTAACTTGACTCGCATATCAAGTTTGAACGAAGTTTATCAATAAATAAGAGAGAAATAGTAATTTTTGTATTCCCCATAAGAATAACGTTGGACAACGTACTGCGTTTACCGCAACATTTAAATTTAAATTTTCTCCGCAACCAGTAATCGTAGAATAGTAATTCAAAATACTAAATTATTTAGTTTTTTGAGCTCTTTTTAATGGTGAATAGTAATATTTTTATATAAAAAAAATGAATATTTGATATTTTAAGTCTTGTAATTTCTGAACCCAAAGTTTTATAGAAATGCAGGTGGTGTCATTTTGTTGGAAAACTAAATTTATACAAACGACTAATGTTTAATCAAGATCGGTAGAGCCGTTATTTAGAAATCTTAATTTTTCATGATTTTTGGCTGTTTTTTGGGGGATAATTACCCTTAAAAATAAAAAATTCCAAAATGAAAAAACCGCCTGGAGATATCGTGGATTAGTACCTACATACCAAATTTCATAAAAATCGGACTATTGTTTTGGGCTCTAGCTCTGTACACATCCATACAAACAGACAGACACACAGACATCACGTAAAAATCACTTTTTTGGGTTCAGGGAGCACCAAAACGAATATTTCAACTAACAACTCAAATTCGAAAATTTTGACGAAAACAATACTTTCTCCATATGTATGAGGGGGAGAAAGTAAAAAATTAACACACTGTATATAGGCAAAATCATATCCATGACATGTAATTAATTATCAGTAGTGTAGTAGGTAATTACGTTACATTACTCACCTTACAACAGTGACGACTGACACTGGCAACTGCCCAACTGGCACTTGTCATAAGCAAAATTTCCAATTTCCAATCCTTCTCAAGGGAATAGATCGAATTGGCAACGCTGTATTACGTAAAGAGTTTCCAACCAATCACAAGCGTTTATTTAAGTCAGCATTTGAAGCGAGTGTCGGGCCACACACTCTAGTTCGGGTAGTTCGCCGCAACGCCACTGGCGCGCCACTGTACAGTGATATTTTGGGCCCGACAAAGATATGCAAACGTGAAACCGGTTTCGTACAGAGCTTGTCGGGTCATTTTCAAATTTTGTTTCTAAGTCTTTCTGGAGACCAACTAAAACGTTTGATGCAGTATTGGTTGTCGGGACGTGTGTGAGTCCCGACAATTGGGTGTTTGCCCGACTGTCTGCTCCCATGCAGGTGTGTGTCCCGACAAAGATATGGATGCGTACGCGCGCGCGCGCGCGCGCACACACACACACACACACACACACACACACACACACACACACACACACACACACACACACAACATCACGTAAAAACCACTTTTTTGGGTTCAGGGAGCACCAAAACGAATATTTCCACTAACAACTCAAATTCGAAAATTTTGACGAAAACAATACTTTCTCCATATACTATGTATTGAGGGAGAAAGTAAAAATGATGTAGGCTAATTTGTTGTTACTATAATACTCCAGTTACTACAATTTTTTTTTCACCACACTACGCTGATATCATCTGTTTTCGGAACGTCATTTGAATACCGAAAGTAGAGTTTTTCCGCCCAAGGGCCAAAAATTTTCCGCCCTAGGGCCGAAAGTCAGGTGATCTATTTAGCCAGAGTTGCCAACTTGTTTTCAAGCGTACACAACGTGACCTGGTTAATACGTGCATACTATTTTGTGTTCTTTGGTTGAAACACTGGAACAAATAACAATAAAATTCAAAACATTGTACGATCGATGATTTGTTTATTGGTTAACTGTTTTTAGTCCGAGATTGCATGAGGCCTTTCGTGTTTTATGACCGATCACATTTAACCCGTTAATAATTGTAGTATGGTGAAAAATAGCTTTCACACCTCTGCCGAAAGGGTTTTATACACCATAGCCCTCGAACGATTTATGACCTCGACTTCGTCTCGGTCATAAAATACGATCTCGGGCCAGCAAAACCCCACTTTCGGCCCTTGGTGCGAAATATACGATTTCATGAGTCAAATATAGTGTACATTTTTTACCAGACCTAACATATGATTTATATTTTATATACAGTGTACATTCTTTACCAGACCTAACATATGATTTATATTTTATATACATATGACTAGCTGCTACCCGCGGCATTGCTCGCGACAAATTAAAAGACATTGAAAATACTAACCTGGCCAGCACTATCGAATCTTTGTTTAGTTTTTTACCATCTGATTTCCTATGCCCTAACTGACAAACAACTTCAGCTGGTAATTTTATAAATGATATCATTCTGTAAGATTTGCTTTGGAACTTATAGGAGCCGGGGGGGTGGGGCCTCAAAATTCTATCAGTTATTATTAGCATTACATACTCTGTTAATGTAATTTAGTCTTAACCATAATTTAATCATGGCAATTAAGATACTTACCAATAAAGAAATAAATAAAGAAGTCGTATACCAGTTTTTATTCATTTATGTTAATAATTAAGGGAGACAGAGCATTTAATTATCCTCCATAAGAATAACATGGGGGCTGAGTACGCAGGTTTGGTGCTACAGGAGCCTTTGGCAAAAAATATTTGTTATAGCAAATATCAATAGACCACAACGAGATGAAGCCGTATACCAAGTTTCGTCAGTATATGTTCATAAATAAGCGAGATATAACAATTGTCTTTTCCTCCATAAGAATAACATTAGACAACGTACTGTGTTTAGCACTTTCAATATCTCGGTAACCATTTGACGTAGAGGAATGATCAAAATACCAAATTGTGTGTTTTTTTAGGCTGAATCCAATGGTGAAAACTAAAATTTGACTATTTCAAAAATTATATGTAAAATATTTTTAAAAATTTGTTGGGATACAAAACCCCCCAAAATACCCCTTTGGATAGAGCGATCTGGCTGGTTTTCGAATTTAAAGTCATAAATGTTGCTTTACACGTTTATACCAAGTTTCATCAAAATCAGATGATTTTTACGAGAGTTATCGTGCTCATGGACACATATATATACAGTTTCGAACGAATGGTGTTTTTTGGGTCTGGGGACCTCAAAACAAAAAGTTATGGTCCTGAGCCTAGGTCTTACCATGCCGACTACTGTAATAGCTTCTTCCCTATAGGGGAAATTTGCTAATAAGCCTTATGATTTGGATTTATATTAAAAGAAATGTGGATAGATCACAGATTTTTTTTAATTACAAATACATTCAGATTTATTTTGGAAGTTTAATTAAGTAACATTATTCAATCCTCTGGAATTAAAATTAACGTGGTTATTTTACAATTATTTTTTATTATTTATTATCTTATATAGTAACCATATTACAGTGAGGAAGAGCATTGTATTAAATATTATATATATTATATGTGATGTAGGCCTACTGGAGGGAAACCTTTGTTTTTTGTTAGGGTATGAGGATTTATTTAAAAATATGAATACACGTAAAAAATTTCTACCAAGTTGTTTTTAAAGTATATTATATAAAAAGGATTTACAAAGAACATTATATTTCAAACAAAAGTATGGTTCGGCGGAACGCCTGGCACAGCCAAAGTCGTTATAGGTTGCTAAACTCGAAGTCGGTATCGGCTGCTAAATTAAACTCGGTAAGTGGACAAATTATTACAAGCTTGGTCTGTGCTAAACAGATTAGGGGATATGGTTTTATGATTTGGCCTTATTATAAATATCTTATACATTATTTCTCTAGCCTGTTTTTCTGTCAGTTCGCGAGATCGTCCTTATTCCTTTATTAAACCTTTATTATTCCTTTATTATTTTAACAACTGGAGCGACCTCCAGTTTAGATCATACCTTGAGAACCGGAAACAAAGTGTGGAGATGCCATACTGTGACCAAAGGAAATGGATTAGGAAGCTCTATTCAAATAAATTGGCAGTAGCTATGGGAGTTCCTCAGTGGTTGGTATTAGGTCCTGTTCTTTTTCTTCTATTTATTAACAATATTGACAGTGGTATAAATAATGGTAAATTATGTATCTTCGCTGACGACACATCTCTAGTTGTTACTGGTCATCAAACGAAGGATTTAGAGGTAGCTGCATTTGTTCAGTCAAATTCCCTTCTTCAATGGTTAAATGAGAATGGTCTTTTTGTAAATACTGACAAGACAGGGATGATTGATTTTCAGATTCGTAATCGGACAGCCAGCGTTTTGAATCTGCTAATTTCTGAAAATGCTATTTCATCCACTGATACAGTAAATTTTCTTGGTCTTTTGATTGATTCGAGATTAAGTTTTTCTGACCACATCAGTAAATTGGCTGGTAAACTCAGTCCGATAATTTATGGAATATGGAAATTATCATTTTAGACTAATTCAGATGTACTGCTCACAGCTTACTATGGTTGCTTTTATCCTCATCTCGTTTACGCTGTAACCATTTGGGGATCGGAAAAGATTAGTATGAGATACATCTTTACTCTCCAAAAGAAGATAATCAGAATTGTTTTTGGACTCAAGCAGCTTCAATCTTGTAAGGAAACTTTTCGTCAGTGTGGCCTGTTAACATTTCCTTCCATATATATTTTTGAAACGCTAATATTTTTTAGGAAAAACCGTGGGCTTTTTGAGTCCAGAATCTTTACAGTAAATTCTCTTTGCCAAAGTTTAAGTCTCCCAATTCCAAAACATAAATCTTCATTTTTTTAAAACAATGTTTATTATTGCTCTGTCAAACTTTTTAATGCGTTGCCTGATTGCCTCAAGGTGGAGATGCCACATGATGAATTTAGGAGGAATCTTAAGACCTATTTGTTGAGAGGAGCGTTTTACAGTGTCCATGACTACATAAGGAATTTATAATTTAGAAGTGTTGACTATTTTGTTGTTGTAATAGGTACATTTTGTAAATGACTCATGCCAATGCTTGTACAAGTTTTAAGGCAATAAAGGAATGATTGATTGATTGATTGACCTCAGCGGGGGTATGGGGGCGGAGCCCTCAGCGAGCAAAGTGAGTAGTGCTATACAATTACTTATTTAACAAATAAATATTCGTACACACTTTATTAAAAAGATCACGGTCCGTCAAAAAATCCAATCTACACATCGATCAATACCTTTTTCAATGTATGCGTTAATTTCTCTAACGACGCACACAACCAGAATTTCTAACCGCACGCGCGGATGTCAGTTCTTCGCGCGCTGCCGTCGCGTCGTCGCAGACCACGGTGGCTTCACGCTGTTCTACCACATAACATAAACTCTCCTAATTTTACTTAGATCTTCACTTAAACAATATAACGTAAGTGCATTTTATTTCATATTGTGTGAGATTATTGTTATATAACATAGCTTTCAATGTTGATAGAAAAATCAGCTCCCCTAAACGACGCCTCGTACAAAAAATGTTGTACTTGCCAAATCTAAGTACTTGTCGTACTTGCTAAATCTAGTGTACAAAATTTACCATAAAATGCACAGGTCAGATATTTTATTATGTCGTATGGTTTATATTTTACATAACTTTGAAATTCAACGAAATTTGCACCGCGCAAATCTTTTGCACTTTTTTCATTTTGTTGCTGGTAACCCCTAAACGACGCCTCGTACAGAAAAATGTTACTCTTGCTAAAGATTGTGCTGCCGTGCGCACTTTCTTATAAATATATCGGAAATCATCTGATTCCACTAGCCGCTAAAATACATTCGCAAAATACCTCCACACAATTTTTTGTTTATAAAACACTTATGCCAAAATTATCTAAGATATAAAATTGCTTAAATATACCTAATTAAATGAAATCATGTATGAGTGCCGCCGGGGTGAAACTAAAAGTTCTTCCCATGGCTTTCGAGGTCGCAAACTAGTTACACAACCCCCGTACTATACCAAACAATACTATAAAATATATTTGTTAACGGATTTAATGTAAGCTGGCCACCTCTCAGGCTACCTATATAAAAATATTAGGTTTTATCTATTAGTCAAGCATGTTTCCCTCTGGTATTTATTGTATTTTTAAATTTGATATTTAATTATTTTTTAGTTAATTTTTATTTAGATATTTACAATTTTACTTGTTCTCAAGTTTAATTTTCTTCAGTTGGTTTACTTAAGAATATTTTATGATTTTAATCGTGAAAGTTAAAACAGATGAGAATCAAAATCTGTGTATACAACATTAAAAGTTATATCTCTCTAACAGCAATTCAATTTCTTTGTATATAATCTGTTTTGGTGTGAATAATTAAAGAATACATCGGGGTACTTAACAACGAAGGCTTCTTAGTCGTAAATTAATTGGTGTATCTAAAAATGTAATAAAAATAGCTTCTTCCCTATAGAGGAAATTCGCTAAAAATGAATAAATAAATATTGTTATGTACAAACCCATAGAGTTTTGCCACATCCTGCATTAGGCTGATGAAAGAGACGATACATACATGATTTTTGTAATAATCAAAATAAACTTATTAAATTACTAGCCAACACATTGCAGCTACAACTGCGTAAACTAGGATAGTTATGAGTGCTAAATTCTGAGGTTAGCCCGTGGAACTACTAAGAATCAAGATCAATTTTAATTTTCTTCGCTACTAGCAATCGTAGAATAGTAATTTAAAATACTAATTTATTTAGTTTTTTAATGGTGAATAGTAATCTTTTTAGCACTTATGATTTTTTATGAAAAGTCCAAAAAACTGAATTATGGATGGTGAGACTAGTGAGAGTGGTACAAATTAGCTCGTGCATATTTGTAATGTTGGGAAAGGTATTCAGAAATAACTTAATTTATGCCAATTTTTAACCTTGGTTTATCATGGTCTGATTCGCCCAGGGATTCACATTTGTATATACTTGTTAAAAATTTGCTATACAAAATAGCCGATATTCACGCCAAAAATGTGAAAAATTGTAGTTTTAACGTTTGACATTTAATATAGATCACAAATTGTAATCATATTTAATGATGTATGTACTTTAATGTAAATGTAACTTACTCGTTCTACAATTTATCCGTGATCCATCTACTGGTCTAGTTAATTTATCACAAGCAGGGTAGTATAGGAAAAATAAAGTTATTTCATTTTTTATTCGGCTGTAGTTTTTCCTCTAACGTTTTAATTTAAATCACCCGGTGTTTTAAAAATCTGTAATGTTCTTGTAT
Organism: Allygus modestus; assembly: GCA_963675035.1. NCBI lineage: Eukaryota > Metazoa > Arthropoda > Insecta > Hemiptera > Cicadellidae > Allygus > Allygus modestus. Next base: position 322,425,943 of record OY776111.1, read on the forward strand.
GTATAACAATAATTTAATTAGAAATCCAAATACATATCTACTAGATTTTACAAATATTTACCGAAGGTTACCTAATTACCGAATCCACCAGTTAATTATCTAACTGTAGTAACAAAATTGCAGTTCAGACATCTAATATCTGTAAATCATTATAATCAATATTTTAGATTTAGTAAAAGTGAATCATTGCACGTATGTTCTCCCATTATTTATATATTAAATTTCCTCGGGAGTTTCTTCATTGCTATATGTCCATTTTTTGCATTAAACAATTTTGAAAAAATTAACGGTTAGGCATGGCCTGGACCTTGGTTCCCTCAGCTCGCCTACCCTCTGCCACACCCCCACTCGTTTGCTCCATCACTGTTGCTGCGGTCACTCCCTCCATGATGACTCGCTGCTCAACCCCTGCCCCCTCCCCATCACTACTACCATTCAACATCAAACATTCTTTTCCCTCCTCCCCCGTTGTAGCCCAGTCAATAAAGGTAAACAAATATGCTTTGTTGCAACTAATTAGGGTAAAGCTGAATTTTTGCAGGATGTTAGTAAACAAAGTATAACATAAAAATACACAAAGTCCCAACCCCCACCCTTCTTGCTCAACCCCCCCCCCACCACAACCTTACTAGAGCAGTACTCTGCGGTTAAATTCTTAAAGCTCAAAAACTAATGAAGTTATGGACGTGTTTTTTCTCTCATTATTTTACGCTTAACAATATTCTAAGCAAATTATGTTACATACACTTTTTATGTAGACAGCTTAATTTTACCGTAATCTATCTATCTATAATATTATAAAGAAGAGGTGGTTTCTGTCTGTCTGTCTGTCTGTCTGTCTGTCTGATGTTCCGGGTGAACGCAAAAACTACTTAACCGACTAGGCTGAAACTTTACACAAAGGTAGATCTTGAACCCATGCAACACATAGGCCTATTCACTTCCATAAAATCCCCTCGGCCTACGCCCCATGAAGTTCTAAGTTTCAATGTTTACATTTCATAAGATAGTAAACATTCAGAAACTGTAATGCGAACAGTTGAGGGCACTTACATTTGACAGCTTAAAGAGCAGAAGCAAGAACAACAGCAGTTTTAAACTAACTAAAATGCAATTTGCATTGACTATAGAACGAGTATGGAAAACCCCGGTGCGAAGAACGTGTACATCAAGTATATATATATTTATTTCAATATACCGTATAGTGAATCTATATAAATAAAATTAGAGTTTTGTCTGTACATTGCTTGGAATTATGAAATTTTTGCATATTTTCACGTTTTACACCCTAGGGAAAACAAAATAAATCTTATCTCAATTTATGTCTGTCTGCCGGTAACGCTCAAGGACGGGTTTTCGTTCGCTTTTCACTGGAAAACTGGTACACTGACATTAATGAAACTTTGTTTCTTTGTTCTATAAATGGTATGCGTGAGAAGGTTTTAGGGTACTATAAACTGGCATACACCTTTTAAAAAAATAATGGCGGCCGCTCAAAAACGTGATTTTGTGCGGTTTTGGTCATGTTTTGTTCGCTTTTCATAGGAAAACGGGTGCACCGATTTTTATCCAACTTTTTTTCTATGTTCTATATGTGCGTTAGAAGGTTTTAGGCTAATTGGATTGTTTTAAATTACCTTAGGTCACTGCCCCATAGGGTTTTAAAGATCCTATGCTATTTTTATGGACAAAGCATTTATTTATATTGAACCAGATGATGGCATAGTTATTCTATAAATAGGTGTTGTAGTTCTTTTTTAAAACGTTGAGTGAAGATTGGTAATAAATAACATAAGTGGATATATGATATAAATCTATATTTGTCAGACTCATGCACTCACTGACATAGTGATCACTTTATCTAAGAAACGACAATGTCTATTGAAGATGAAATTTTGGATGATGGTTCCCCTTATGCTGCACATTCACAATAAGAATACGTTTAAAAAAGTCCTATAGGGCTCTTCGCTAATTACTTTTATGGAAATTTTAAGAGTATTAGTATTTACTGGACCTTTGTAAGTTACATTTCGGTAGGAACATAACTAATTCATTAGAACAAAACGCAAGCCTATTCCTGTTACGAAAATGTTTAAGGGCTTCGCCCCCCGGAATTTCAAAATACAGTATTTTAACAATCTTTCACATACTCTTGGACTGATGGATCTGAAATTCGGTAGGAATGTAGCTGACAGTTCAGTGCTCATTTACCTACTCCAGACACAAATATACTCAAGGACTCTGGCCCAATAGCCTTTAATATAAGCGTGTTAGTCATAACACACCAACTACTCAACCAGTAGAGCTGAAATTTAATGCCTTAAAGGAAATAAGAAACAACATCATGGGGAGTCACGGAGTTGTTCTCTGGAGATTTCATACAGACCCTTTGTCGTAAGTGAGACATGAGTGGACGAGTCTACGCCTCTCTAAAAATATATTTTATGTAGCCGACCACTGAGCGTCTGAAACAGTAAATATGAAAATGTATTTTTGAGAAGATTAAGGGGTTGAGCAGTTTTCTTATGCGCTTTTAATAGTTGAGATTGGGACATTGAAAAACAAATTAAGTCTCAGAAACATCTATCCTTCACTCGGCACTGAAAAACAAATTAAGTCTCAGAAACATCTATCCTTCACTCGGCACTATCGATGAATCACAGGATTTACTGATTGACAGTTTGTTACACTGAGGTTCATAAACAGTTTAATCTGGAAAGTGCCTGGCTCTGTGATTGTGCCATCCTCACGTCCACCAATGAACAAGCAACGGAGATCAACACAAATGTAGGTCTATTCCAAAGGGAGGAACGAACATATACAATATTTAATACCATTCGTTTAACCATGACCACTGTTAGAACAGTTTGAATATATTGATTTACAGTTATTTAACCCTAGCCGTGGCCATATGTCGTAATACGATAGATTTACGTGATGCCTGAAATTTTTTTAACGGTAAAAAAAACATTAATAGTCAACTCAGAAGTGAACAATATTTATACCATTCGAAATATCACATTCTGAACTTTCATTTTATTACATAAATGAACCGTTTACAAGTTGTATAACAATGTCACGACGATTATAATTACAATGAAATTTTGCCGCTACGCCATTCCTGCAGTCGACGCTCGGAAAATGTAAAAACACGACTACTTTGGAATTACCCTGCTCGGGTAATTTTTGTCTTAGGATGTTGCGGGTGGTACCACTGCATAGCCAAAGAGTTTAGTTTCACTGTGGTATTGATTTTTAGAACGAAATATTGATTGCACAACAGTTACGATTTTATGAACACAGCTGTTTTCTGACTTTTTAACAGTTGGCCAACAGATGTAATACGATAGTTTTTAAAATACGAATTACATCCAGTGCAAGTTATAAATACTAGTCATATAATATTTCATTTTGAAGAGGAAGAAATTTAGCTTTTGACATTGGCAGCCTTGCGCATCATCTTTTCCGCCTGCGCTGTGGAAGACGAAGGAAATGCGTCACTCTTCTGACATCTAATGCGTCGTAGAAGTCGCCATCACATGATTCTTTCGCCGTGCTATGTGAGTTCGCGCTCGCTTGTTATTCGCGAATTATTGCTAAATCCTGTATTATTTCGGAGTGTTAGTGTTAGTGAAGTGTGTGTGTGTATATAACAGTAATCTTTATGCATTTTATTATGCATAAATATTACTGAAGTGTGTGAAATATTGTTTGTAAAAAAACATTGTTTTTCGTACAATGTCACGAATATACTAGTGCGATATAAACCAACAGGATAACATAATAATGGGACGGGGGTGAGTAATTATATTTATTTTTATTACTTTTACAATTGTAAGGTAGGATATATTTCATTATTGAGTAGGCCTAATATAAAAAATAACAATTTTGTAATTTTTCCTATATGGTGACCGGACCTACAATCACACGTTATCTCTTATATAATATGCCACTACCCTGTGTATATGTATATTTATATATGTTATTGTTTCTAAATACCTGCAGGAATAATATATAGATATAATATACTAAATGTATATGTAGTATTTGGAGGAATAAATTTCTAAAAAAAGTGATATACTAAATACCGTAGAATTTTTTTTCCGAATACCCTAAAATTTCCAAAATTCATCTAATCATAAGTGATAACAATTTTTTACCTTTAACTTTATGACTTTTTTACATTTCTTATTTCATTATCTTTACAAATATATACATATTATTATTAGCATATACATATTTACATTACCTATTTACAGTACTAACTAATACTGTACAATTTTCACATTTTGCGGTTTTCCGTATATACTTACATAATACTTACAAATAAAATTCTTTCCCCAACATATTATACATTTCTATGTAGGGAATTGAATGTCCTACTAAATGTATATATAGTATTTGGAGAAATAAATTTCTAAAAAAAGTTATATACTAAATACCGTAGAATTTTGTTTTTTCCGAATACCCTAAAATTTCCAAAATTCATCTAATCATAAGTGATAAAAATTTTTTACCATCAACTTTATGACTTTTTACATTTCTTATTTCATTATCTTTACAAATATATACATATTATTATTAGCATATACATATTTACATTACCTATTTACAGTACTAACTAACACTGTACAATTTTCACATTTTGCGGTTTTCCGTATATACTTACATAATACTTACAAATAAAATTTTTTCCCCATCATATTATACATTTCTATGTAGGGGATTAAATTGTCTACAAAATGTATATAATGAATTTTCCATAAAAAATCTGACAAAAAAGTTTTACCGAGGCTGCTTTTGAAATTTCAAAAAAAATTTCAATATATTTTTATTTTTTTTACTTTGCTGAAAAAACTACCTCTTAGATCTTTTCTATTTTACTATTTTCAGATACCCCTGTTCTTTCTGAACAAAAAGAATATGTGGTTGGCTATGTTTAGTTCTCATTTCAATTTTATACGAATTTTCAAAAAAAGGTCTGCAAAATCGCCAAAATTGGTTGGCCATTCTACAGTTTTTGGCTGGCCACTGCTAGGGTTAAATAAAATGAAGTAGTCATATGTTTTTAAAACATATGATTTTTCCAAGTTTAAATTGTTTATTTACAATTATAATGAAAACAGGACCTGGCAAGAATGGTGATTTTAAAAGTGATTTGTCAATGTTTTTATAGTTTAACGTTTTGTTACATTACTATTAATTTATTGGAATGTAAAGATTAATGTATCAAAGTATTTAAAATGTTAAACTAAACAGGGTTAATATTTTGTTGTACTTGAGTTCTTTTATTTCTAAAATCGAATCCAAAGTGTTACGTGTACCGATTTGGAGTCGCAAAAACCACACCGTTCACTACCCGACAGAGTTCCTCGACTTGGCAACAGTACCCGAACTATCTGCCATAGTATATTTTGTTAAATTTAATTCTACTTTAAAAGTGTAAAATGTGATTTTAATATTGTAAAATTATGTGGGTTGTTAATTTTAGCGAATTTCCCCTATAGGGAAGAAGCTATTACCGTAGTCGGCATGGTAAGACCTAGGCCCGGGACCATGATAACTTTTCGTTTTGAGGTCCCCAGACCCCAAAAACACCATTCGTTCGAAACTGTATATATATATATATATCTATATTTATCTATATCTATTATATGTATATATATATTATATATATATATATTATATATATATGTGTCCGTGGGTGTGATAACTCTCGTAAAAAAGGTCCGATTTTGATGAAATTTTGTACAAACGTGTAAAGCAGCATTTATGACTTTAAGTTTGAAAATCAGACGGATCGAGCAATCCGAAGGGGTATTTTGGGGGGGTTTTGTATCCCAAAAATGGGTTTTTTGAGTTTTTTATGTACGATTTTTGAAAAAGTAAAATTTTATTTGTTCCCATTGGAATCAGCTTTAAAATACGCACAATTTGATGTTTTAATCATTGCTCTACGCCAATTGGTTATTGAGATATTGAAAGTGCTAAACACAAAGTATTGAAAGTACGTTGTCCAATGTTATTCTTATGGACGATAAGAAAAATTGTATATCTCGCTTATTTATCAAATTATCCTGACGAAACTTGGTATATTGCTTCATTTAATTGTGGTCTATTGATATTTGCACAAAAACCCATTTTTTGGCCGATAGTTCCCGTAGCAGCAAACCTGCATACTCAGCCCCTTGTTATTCTTATGGAGAATAATTAACATGGAGAATAATTAACGTGTTATCTCCTTTAATTATGAACATAAATTAATAGAACTTGGTATGTGGCTTTACCTAGTTGAGTTATATTGATATTTGTATAAAAGCCCATTTTTAGTGTTCCTTATTTCAGCAAACCTGCATACTCAGCTGCCATGTTATTCTTATGGAGAATAATTAAAATGTCATAAATCGTTTATTTATGAATGTATATTGATGAAACTTGGTATGTGGCTTTATGTGGTATTAATATAAATTAATATGCATTGGAAATTCGCTGAGTATGCAGGTTTGCTGCTACGGGGGTATATTTTTAGTTAATCTACCACTTATATACAACCCGTACGAAGGACGGGTACACAGCTAGTAATATTATAAAGAAGAGGTGGTTTCTGTCTGACAGTCTGTCTGTCTGTCTGATGTTCCGGGTAAACGCAAAAACTACTGAACCGACTGGGCTGAAATTTTACACAAAGGTAGATCTTGAACCCATGTAACATATAGGCCTATTCACTTCCTTAAAATCCCCTTGGATTACGCCCCGTGAACGTCCTAAGTTCAATATTTACATTTGAGAAGAAAGTAAACATTCAGAAATTGTAATGCGAACAGCTGAGGTCACTTACATTTGACGGCTTAAAGAGCAGAAGCAAGCACAGCTGTTTCAAGGTAACTTACCTTTCTAACCCGTGCGAAGAACGGGTACATTCTACTAGTACTCAATGTATACCAAAAAACTGCCACTGCTAAAACAAAATGTAATAACCTCAACTAATTTTACATTTTTATTTTTGCGTCATGGGATGAAATGTTTTCAACAAAACTTATAGATAATTTAATTAAATTTAAAATTATAGGTATAGGAAGGATATTTGTTAACATGATGGCTTCTCAGAGAGCGGACACCGCACCGCTGCGCCGGGCCTAGCATCGCCGCGTATTGCGTGGTGACCATAGAGTAGGTGTAGGTGTGTTAATAGAGTTCTATGGTGGTGACTCAGGTGCTTGTTTGTCTGCATGACTGCATGAGTCAGACTGCAAGTTTCTACTTGTTTGTTTAATGCCTCTCTAAGTTGCTTGTTTAATACTGTCTATGTTCATTAATAATATGTATCATCTTATAAGGTTTGTATTCATCGTTAATCGTGGGCCTTGTCAATTTAGTGTTCAGTTGGAATTGATCAGTTTGTTGGCATTTTGTGTTTCGTTATAACGTTTTATTTTTTGCACGTAAATTTGGCTGTGTTGTGCCAAGTGCAGTTAAATGCTGATAGTTGTGCTATTGTCATGGATTGTTGAATGAGGGGAAGTAGAAATTCTTCAGCCTGTTTCCCACGGTAAAGAGTAAACATAGGCAGACACAGGTGGTATTATCAGTAAGGAGCCAACACATTGCGATTTCCTTAAACCAGTCTATACTAGGTTGCGTGCGCAGCACTGTGCAAAGACACTGTGTCTCGAGTGTCGCGTATGTACCCGTGTTTTTTTTTTTTCAATGGAACACTGCGCGGACACTTTCTAAAGACACCTCCACACCTCGCAATTAATCAGTCCTCATAAGAAAATCTGGTTTTTAAACTTATTTACCAGTATATATAAATAAAGATAGTTTATTCATAATATAAATAAATTAACAATCTTCTTACCAATGTAGGTTGCACTAGCACAAAGAATACAAAACAAATGATTTTAACTATTGCTGTAAAGATGACTTCTTAGTATTATTAGGGAGTGTTTCATAGCCGTTGTTGCAACCAGTTATAATTTTGATTGATCTAGTTCTAATTATTTCCAAAAATCGTGAACAAAACTTGGGATTGTTCCTCTTGAACCGATGAGCAATCAAGTTACTTCAAAGTTTTCAAACTAGGCATTATCTGTTAAAGTTTTTAGCACCTAAGCTAAACAGTCTTATCGACAGTCTATATAAATAAAGCAGAGTTCTTGTCTATGTGTGGATCGCTGTACGGCTAAACTATAAGGAGTTAAGGCATGACATTTTCAGGGTAGGTTCCTTTAGGTTACAGCTATTGTACCTGACTCTCAGATTCCTCTAAATCCTCTAGGACTACTCCCCGTGGGAAATCCAAAATTCCAATGTTAATCAAATGAGACCATACGGTTATAGTTTTCTTAATCTATCATTTCCTTCTTAAATCTAAGAACTTAAAACTTATTCTTCTAAGGAGTATGTTTAATCCATGGTGGAATGTAGGCGAAGACGTCTGTCAGGTCCCAGGTCTCAGTAGCACATGCAACCTCAGTGGCACATGCCCCCTCCTTTTACAAACGGGCACCTACTTGAGTCGGGTCGGCCGCGATTGTCACACTTCAGTGGTTTCTTTTAAGACCATAAACTTCTCACTCATCATTTATTCTCGTGGGTGGTTTATGGTGGTGCTGATGGCGACTACATCTCTGCCATTTGCCTTGTCCGGGAATTCACCTTTTCTCACTGCACTGGCTAACAATTTGCAGCAGTGATATGTATATCATTAACTCGAATGAAAACCATCACAATCATTGTTTAGTTAGTGGAATGTAAACAAAAATTAGGAGAAAATAAAATAAAATATAGTACTTGATGCTCAAGCATAACATGAATAGCGGTTGCAGAAAAGATTGAAAGTATCAGTCTCCATTATTAGTTATACAACTTTGTAAGCACTATAGGGAAACTATAGTGCTTGTTTAATACTGTCATTATATACTGTCATTAATACTGTCATTATAATGGCATTATAGGGAAAATAATAAAAAACTAAAACATATTATTTTAGAGTTATGAGTACAACTATACTAAATATGTATGTATTATAAATTTATTTTGAAGTTTAACCATTAAGTTTAAGTCATTTAACAGATTTTTCAATAACTGTTTACTCTTCGGTCTTGGGTCCTATTTTATTAGTATGTTTTGATTAATAACCCTACAAAAATTGCAGATACGGATTTAGACGTTAAAACCATTATTGTTTACCATAATATTACAATTATAACGACGTTCTATCCGGTGGTATATCTCATACAGTTACCGAGATAGTGAGGGTTTTCCTACAAGGCGCCGTCCGACTCTGACGCTGCGGTTAACTTGAGCGGACGGCTGTTCAAAGACTTGGTTGACATATCTTGATAAACTATTCATATATTTACACTATAAAATGTACCAACTAACTCGTGTTCTAAGTTATTTTCATTAAAACGGGAAAAACTCACATACTGATTACATTTTCCATAAAAAGTGTACCTTAAAGATTTTGTTATGACGTTTTATTATGTAGCTCTTTTATTAATCGAGATACGGGTTCTGACCTAATAACATTTATTGTTGTACATATTGTTGTGAGTATAACAATGCTTAAACCAATGTTATATCTCATACTGTTCCCAAGATATCGTCATATTCACGAGTAGCGGCCACCACCATCTTTACCCCCCTCCACCATGTTGTTGACCACATAGGAAACTGACGACATGCATTTTCGCTATTACCTAGATCCATATAACATATAACAGTAATCAGCAAAAATATTGCGTTACCCTTTTATGCATGCTCAAACCCCCCCTAGATCCTGTACTATTAAACTTATAACTTAGACGTTAACAGGCCATAGTCAAGGAAAATAATCAAACTGCTCGAGTTGTTTTAAGTCCCACTATGTGAGCAATAAGAACATGCAGATTGTATGATTTACTCCCAAATCATCGAGTGGTGAACTCTAGGTGTGAAATTACAGTGAAGCGGGCACAATACGTTAAACTTATAACGTAGACGTTAACATACTGCAACAGGCCATAGTCAAGGAAAATAATCAAACTGCTCGAACTGCTTGTTTTAAGTCCAACTATGTGAGAAGTAAGTACATGCAAATGTATGGTTTATTCCGTAAGCGTCGAGTAGGCTAACCGACCTCTCGGTGTTATGTCACAGTGAAGCTGGCAGGAAAGTATGCAGGCTCGGAAATATCGCGGGCCTCGAGTGAGTACAGGAAATGATGATGGAAGATAACAATCTTTGAACATCTAAAGGTGATTCAGGCCAGATGTGTTTTGGCTGCCACATCCGCGGCAAAAATTTATAATCGGAATGCACATTCAACTTGACAGTGTTGCCACTTATGGGCTGCCGAGTCCACGGCATTTATTTATAGGAACATACTTCTGGTGTATCTTTTGAAAACATCAGCGTTCCATGTGGTAGAATGGCAAACTACATTTTGTCATACACCTATCAAAAATAAGTTATTTGGCTGCCACTTCAAATGCTCAAAATGTGTTCCTGCCGGCTTCCTCAGTTGATATAACATGTGATGTGCAACTGGCGGCCGGATACGGCAGTCAAGTGCACCGGCCGCCAAATTCAATGCGGTTTTCACCATGAAAGGCAGCTGAATGCCGTACGAGATTTATATATATATATATATATATATAGACATATATATACGTGTATGCTCTCTAGCGGTCACATTTTTTGTCCGATTAACTTCAAATTTGGTAGAGACATTCCTCTCTGTAATCAGTTGGACAAGTTCGTTGGGCAAAACAATTGGAAAACTCTAAACCCTTTTTTTAGGGATTAACCTTTCAAATTTCGAGTTTTTGGGCCCAAAAAGGGTCAGAAAAGCCCCGTATGTAAAATTAATGCATGTAAAAAGATGGGAATTAGTCAGGCGAAAGTTTTAAGGTCTCTCTCGTCATTCTAGCATAAATATTTACTGAGTTATTAAAGAAAATGTGTTTTCACTAAACACAGTATGTTGTCTTATGGGGGTTTTACTGTAGAAAAGCCTGTTATTCCTTTGTTAGAGTACTTTTATCATCCCCAGTAACTCACGCCTACTTTCAAGCCTGCCTGGACCTTCTCCTAACATTATAATGCGCAAAATTGTATTCCCAGCTTTGCAGGTAAATGAAACCAGGAGCATCAGAACAGCCAAAAAAATCAATGTTTTCAGATTTAAAAAAAAATTGAAATACATGTATGTTTTTACACATATTTTGAGTTTTAAATTTTTGTTGTGGAAATTCACTTCCCTCACGTCAGCGTGCTGCGTGCGAACTCGTTAATTTTTAAATTGCCTCTAAAATAACTGATTAACCAAATAAATTGAAGTATAGCCTGATATAGAATGTTGTTGTTGCCTGTGGCAGGGTGGGAGCCACTCTGGGCCTAGCGACGGGCTACATGCTGCAGAAGCAGGTGGCGAGGGCCCGCAACATACTCAAGCGAGTGGCTAAGGCGGCGTGGACCGTGGAGGAGGCAGAGTATCTGGAGCGGTGCTGGCTGATGTTGGCAGACCTGCAGGTGCAGGCTGGCAAACACGACGCGGCCGCCGAGCTGCTGCGCCGCACCCTGGCGCACAACCAGGGCTGCCACCGAGCACTGCAGCTGCTGGCGCTGATAGCTGAGAAGGAGCAGAAGTATTGTAAGTGAAGGTGGAACTGGTGTGATTTATGTTGTGGATGAGTGTGCAGTATGTTATATAAAAAACATCTCGGCAGCTTTTTACCTTGAGTCGACAGGTGTCATCTATAAATAAAATAAGCCATAAGAATTACCAATTATGACATCTTAATCACCTTAATGTCCTAAATGAAAAATCACATAAATAAATACTATAAATACTTGTAACAACTACAGAGCATTGTAGTTTATGACGTATCATAATAACTATCATTTTGGTTTATCTCAAGGAAATAAATAGCTGCTCTAGTTTTAATCTGTCAACTGAGCTAAGTGTTAAATGTTAAATGTTCTGTAAATTCAAGACCTGATAGTAAAGTTAACAAAAATATACAATTTATCAAAAAAATATGTATAACCGATATGTTAAGATGTTGAATAGTTTCATTTTTAACTAAACCAGGGCTGCAAAGTCATATAAACCATAGTTTTTTGTTATGTATCACTTAGTTAACTGCAGAGAGATAGTTGTTTAACACTTATTAAATATTTGGGTTTTTACCTTTTTGATAATTTACTGATTTCAGCTATTACAAAATAAATCAAATGAATAAATTTCTTAAATAAAGACCCCATCAGTAAACGATGTTTGAATAGTTCCGAAGCATTATGGTGATGTTGACATGACACTGTTTGCCCACAGTGGAGGCGGGAGTGCAGTACAGGCAGGCGTGGAAGCTGAGTGGGGAGAACGACCCAGCACTGGGCTTTAAACTGGCGTTCAACCAGGTGAAGGCCAAGCGTTACGCGGACGCCATCAGCACCTGCCACGCCGTGCTACGGCTCAGCCCCGACTATCCGAGGATACGCAAGGAGATCCTGGACAAGGCTATGACTCACCTGCGCACCTGAGGTCGACTAACACGTACTAGCTTGTGGCTATAATCAGGTTGTAGGCTGTTATGAAACATATTAAATGAAGAAATACTCCATTGTGTTAGTTGGGGGCCATAACACATATTACGTAACACTTTTGTTCACCATTTAAAACCCCCTCCCACCCCTTCACAACACATTGTAACACCTGAGCATACCTCTACCCTCCTCATATGAAATGAAATGAAAAATGTTTTTATTTAAGAGGTGAAGTTAGGACTTAACCTCTAACAAATCAAGTAATTGTTTACTCTTAATAATAAACCTTATTCTATTTTCTTGTGCTTGATAAAAAATAGAACAGTTAGAAACATAATGTTAATTTACTAATATAAAGCAAACCGAATAATCTTTCCTCAGAACACATGTGTTACATTCTACCATGCCGCCTGTTTCATTCTTCATTCTCACGTGGTATTCGTAACCGTACGTGCAACACCAATGCCACAAAACATCACTCATGCTTGACTCACAGGATTAAGAAATTTTTTACTTACGCCCCGAACTGAGCACGTCATTTTGGATGCTGTCAGGAAGTGGATTCCAAAGTCTAGAAGCATACACAACAAAAGGTTTATTAAAGACAGTTGTTCAGTGTATGGGAATAGCTAGAATTCGAGAGCCCCTGCGAGTGTCACGAGTATTAATATCATGAATAAGAAATTTTCAGAAATATACTTGGGAACTTTAGAACTGATAATAGAGTGTAACAAACGAAGGGTGTGAAATTCACGAAGATCTTTTATCCTTACCTAGAAATTACAACTTAATACAAATATTTTATAATTTTGTACTCAAAGCATTTATCTTGATCCGTTACTAGATATGTGTGACAGTTAAGCTTAAATAAAAATGATTCTTTAAATTTGATATCTTATTTTCAGGTTGTGAAAATCCTGGGCACATCATAGTACTGCAGTTAGTATCTGCTCTCCTGTTTTCACCTGAATTAGTAATGGAGTGATCGATTACAGCAGCTGTAACGACATAAGCACTCTAGCTCTTGCAATTGGCTTCAGCTTTGGTAAAAGGCAACCTCCACACTGTTAAACAAAACTTGATGATGATAACTGTAAAACATATTCCGTTCTTAGACTCAGTCAAAACAAGTTCACCTTATTTATGGCCTATAATTTGTTCTTTATCTTTGAGAGGCAAGAAACCACAAACCATTGCTGAAAGGTTTTGTAATGTTATTGCTTTGAATTTTATAAAATATTCCAATTTTTGCTTTGTTACTATTTTATTGCTTACTTAATATCCTTATTTGTGAGGTGGAAAGCGAAAAGGGACCTCTTGTCGGCAAAGTAAAATTTTCAGTACAGCTAAATACAGCAATTTCGGTCCAAATCATCGATTTTCGGTTTTTTATCAATTATTATTCGATATTTTGAGTATAAAAGGCGTGTATCGGTTAAAAAGTCGAATCAAAGCTTAAACAAGTCGATATAAATCATTTTGTTAGTCACTGCATGCCCTGAGAAAAGGTACCTCTTGTCGCTTATGGGAAAATAACATGGCCGACAAGAGGTCCCTTTTCCACAACACACTTCGTAAAGAAACATTGGTTCAAAAAGTAGTCTCTCCTGAATTCTAGCGGACACTTAGAGAACTAGGACGAAGTTCTAGTAAAAGCAGAACATCGTCTGATTATTTTAATACGGCCCCGACAAGAGGTACCTTTTCTATAACCGAGGTTTTGGTTAAAAAACGTTGACTTTCCTATACAGTCCTTTAAACAGTGGACTATCGATATTATTTTCTAATTAGGATGTTAATTATACTTCATTTTGACTATATTAAACTAATTATTGGATAAAACACTTAAACAACAATGTGGCAGCAGTAAATGTTCAGCCTTGAAAAGGTATCTCTTGTCGTTATGGAGATATAACACGGGGCAGACAAGAGGTCCCTTTTCAGAAAATACCCTTGTGTACTACATGTTGCAATAAACACAGTATAAGCCTAAATTCTAGCGTTAGTTAATGAAACTACTAGTGTTCTTCCTAAAGAGGACATTATAAGCTTTGCATTGATACCAAAAGCATCGCTTAAATATGAAAAATATAGATTCTGAGTTTATTTAAACTTTTTGAGGGCGTTTTCCTGAAAATGCCCTTCACCCTTTGAGAAAGTTCAAACGTCCATAACTCAAACAAAAAAAATCGTAGAGACATGAAATTTGCACCAAACTGTTAGGAATTTTAAGGTGATAATAAAAATATCAATAACTCAAAATCGGAAATTGCCGACAAGAGGTCCCTTTTCGCATTCCACCTCACATTTAGTGATGAAACTGTTGTACATTGAAAGTGTTAACTTAATTTGGAAAGTTCCAAATTCCCAAGTAGTGAAACAGTGTTTTTTGTTCAATTACTGCACAACATAAAGACTCGTTATTTGCGTTGTTATAGTAGTATTTAACCTGTAATTACATATATATGAATTGTCATTTGAGTTCACGCAAGGACACAATAAATACAACTGAGATATTATTAGGAAGATGTTTTTACTTTACAGTTCACTAATATATATTTTTCTATACCAAATGCTCATCAAATCTCTCAACTAGTTTATAGAGATCTGATAGACTAGGTTGTTGGTTAAATTAAACATCTTAATTTGTTGAAATCGTTATTTTTTATGGTTAGAAACTCAAATTTTGGTGAGTAGTTTTTATAGCAGAAGCTAGAGCTAAGATTGATGTTAGATGTTATGTGTTTATATCTAAGCCATCCATGTCAGTGCCATAAGCTTTAAAGTAGCCTATTACATTTTGTTCAAACTAATCTGGTTCAAAACTTATCATAGTTAGATTTCTATTAGCTAATTTCATATAAGATATTTTTAATTTACGTACATGTCACTGGTTGTGTACTTTAAATTAGTTCTATCTGGCTATTTTCATTAATATTTATAAGTTTTCATGAAGTAAAATATATTTATAACTATATATCAATTTATAAACATTTCCTATTTTATTGTTTTTAGTTTTGGCCATCTTTGTCAATTATACCATAAATTAGACAATAATATTTGTTTGACAGTTGAGATAGTTTTTGGGATTTTATCAAATTAGCAAAGCCTAATCCAAAATTTATTTTCTTGGATTTTAACTTGTGAAAATTACTTTTTTCTTATATATATTGTAATATCTTAATAAACTTGTTTTAATGTCACCGTATATTACATTTATGTTTACTTCTTGAAGTCTTAATCTGTACATACACTATGTATTTGGTTGCAAAAGTGTAATTACTGTTGTTAGTTTTACCATTGGCATCCCATCTATATGGCCCAGCTGTCCCAATTTAAATATTTTCCAGAATTTGGAGTGGACATAGTTTGATTAGGTCACCGACAAATTGTGCTGCTATCAACTATTTATTTTAGTTATTTACGTTAACTTTTAACATAGCTCCACCCCAGAAATCAAGTGATAACCAACTTATGTTTGCTTCCTAACACACCAACTGTTGTATTGTCCTCTGTGAATCATAGGACACACAAAACTAGGGATATATTTTACAATGGCAATGATAAGTCTACTTCAGTATTTATAGTCAGTGATTTTATTCTTTAAGAGTTACTTCTTAAAAGCAAATATTCTTTAATCACAAAATTTCATAACCTTTTTATACAGAAATTTTATTTCTCGACTTTTGACATCTTATTCAGTCACTCTCTTCTATGCACTTTGATGTAGTTTGTACTATAACTCGATATTTAGCATTCGCACTAGATGAAAATAAGACTGGGTTAGGTTTAACATGTTAAAGCTTGCAAAATAATAGTATATTGCACAACAAATGCATTTAAGCTATATTATATACTCAAACCATTGGTTAGCTTTTGCAGTTTTGCACGTTTGTATTTTACCCAATAAATGCTAGCAAAGACTGAAGGTTTTTCTGTTTACCCTTTGATCCTTAATGTGTTAAATCCACAGACATGACAATGGTTTTTAGAAATATGTTTCAAGAAATAATGCATTTGACAGTTCTTAACATATTTTTGCTAAACAGATCACCTACCGTAAGGTGATAACTTGATTGCAATGAAGTTGCAAGGGGGTGTATGTGTAAAATCCAGCAATACTGACTTTAAACATGCCTAATTTTACTCATACTCATGCTCATTTTACACATGCTGACAATTACTCTCAGTTTAAATATGAACCCTATAGTTGGGCTCGCAACAGTGTAAGACACACATTTGTAAAAATTTAAACATGACTTAGCACTTATGCTGCATTTGACATGTTTAACACAAATCTCATATATGTTTCAATGATGAGCTATGTTCCGATTCCGGGACACCAGCAGCGAATGCGTTGTAACAGTATTTAGCTTGAAGAGTAAAAAATAATGATTTTAGATGCCGGCAATGTGTTTCCCCTTGCTAGTACACGGGCAGTGAGACACGTGGTAACTCCTCTTGCGGCGTTGCCAATTCTACTACGCCGCAGCCTTCTTTAAAGGTGGCTTTGGGTAGAGGCGCTGCTACAGCCTCCATATATCTATGCACGATAATTATTGATGATTGCAAACAATTTTTAATGTGTTTTTCTGTTTCTTTGATTTTGGTAAAAAAATGTCTTAAATTGTAGCTGGGGGAACACAATTTAAAAAGTTTGCACGCAGTACGCTGGTGAGGGAAGTGGATTTCCTCATAAAAAAACTTTTAAAAATCAAAATAAGTGTTAAGTCACGGTTATTCCAATTGTTATGGAAATCTGAAAAAAATTTGGCAGTTCTGAAAAAACTTTGTTAAGTGTAAAATTACTTGAAATTGCTTAAACTGCACAGTTTCAACAATTAAATTGATATATTGAAATGTGTTTACTAGGTTTATATTATAAAATTCTATAAAAAAGCTTAAAAATCCACAAAACTATGGAGTTGATTTATTTTTTATGATATAATATCTTAAGTGATGGCCTAGTTTTGTTTGGTCAAAACTGTTACATTCTATTTCTCACTTTTAACGAAAAATTATAACTCAAATGCTCCCCAGTTTATTTAACCAATTGCAGCCACATATTACAGCATATAATGGACATAGTCACACTAGCAGAAAATATTACTTGTAAACTCTGGTAAATTAATTGATAGCTTAAATGAATACTCTCATCAAGATACAAGGCCCTACAGATAGTTTTTGGGTAACCGTCTCAGCTAGAACTTTAACAGGCTTCTTGGTTGGGGCTTTTACAATAAATAAATATACGTGCAGTTATTTATTTATTTTAGATTTTTAAGTAAACTAAGCACTGTCGGTTATTAAGTTTTTTTCCATTAAAGGCTTTTAGTAGACTGGTTGTGTTAACTATCCTGTATTAAAAACATAAGAAGTTGTATTACCTATTTTTCAGTAGTCTTAGATTGTCATCATTTTTAGTAAATCCTACTACTTTTCAATGGAAATGTCCTACTTTTCAATGGAAATGACCTACTTTTGAATGGAAATATCCTACTTTCCAACAAAAATGTTCTAGTTTTCCTACCTTTTAGTCCTCAAAAACCACTTGGACCCCAATTTAAAATTGGACAAAAAATGTGACCGCTAGAATGCAAACACACACACACACACACACACACACACACACACACATATATATTATATATGTGTGCAGAATGCCAAAAATATTACATCGGACAAACCGGCAGGACGTTCAACTGCAGATATAAAGAACATGTGCAAGCATTTAAATCAAAAAACAAGACAAGCATGAAATCAAATGTTGCAGAGCACATGATAAAGTACAATCATAAATTCAAAAACATAGAGATGATTTGCAAATAATAGAATACGGGTCAAAAGGAGACAAACTCGACGTTAAAGAAGAATTCAACATTTACTCCAGCTACAAAAAAGATCCACAAAATATTATTAACAACATGCAGATTCATATGTAAAACCAAATATATGAAAAAATATTGAAACTAAGATCTATTAAGCCACAATAGTTGAGAAGCATGTTAAAATAACTGTGTAAAAAGTCATATGATTATATTATCAACAATTTATTGTTTACATTTAGATTTCTTTTTAATAATTGTGAGGTTAAGTTTTGTTTACGACCATGACTATGGCCTTAAGGTCCGAAACATGTCGGTCTTCAAATAAAATAATTTAAACCAGGGTACTGTGTTTAAAATAATAAATAAATATATATATATATATATATATATATATATATATATATAATTATTATAATTATATTTTATACGAAGATAAACTTTACCATAAAACTAACACTAACTTTACAATTAGTCCAACCAATTAAACTCTCATAATAAACAATTTTTATATCCTTGGAGTTCTTTACTTCTGTACAGTGTACTGTGTTCACAGGTTAGTTTTACACTCTCATACAGATGAGCTAAATTTTCTGTGTGTGTGTAGCCAACCAGCTGTAAGTTTGGTAAAGGGGGGGAGAGAGTGATCTTTCCCAAAAACATTTTGATCCATTACTAGAATTGTGGCAAACAAATTTAAATAAAAAATACTCAACACGTTAAATAAAAATTGTAATCTCTTTTTATTTACAAACAGCAGCCATTATCTTAATACTAATATAATAATTGAGTAAGAGGCTTCCTTGTACAAACAAATCTAGATTTTCACCAGACTGAAATTATGCTGTAATTTGAAAAATCTCAATTGGTTCAGATGGTAAAAAATATATGAAAGTTGTAAAATTTGTATTATTAATGGAGTAAGAAACAAAAAATCCCTATAAAAATATATGGTACTTTCAGTAAAAATTGATTTTTTGTTATACAGTACTTGATTTTTTGTTACCTATGTACCACCAAAACAAGAGACAAGCGACAATTACTCATTTAGAAACTTCTGGGTATGCAGACTTGCACATTGTGCAATAAACGGTATCAGGAAACTGACACATACTTTCTTCTTTATAGCCAAATTTTAATGAAATTTTGTTTATTTACTAAATATAGAATATGAAGTACAGATAAATGTACAGAAAATTGTCTAAAATAGTTGTTTTCAGAAATATCCCCCCAAAATCCTTTTTTG
Source organism: Allygus modestus (assembly GCA_963675035.1). NCBI lineage: Eukaryota > Metazoa > Arthropoda > Insecta > Hemiptera > Cicadellidae > Allygus > Allygus modestus. The sequence goes on from OY776111.1 coordinate 322,445,545, forward strand.
GGTTGCACTATAGAGTCCGTTGCCACACACAGTGGTTTTGAGAGGGAAATGCCCGCTTGCCCCCCCCAGGGTTAAATGGCAACATATTTCGAACATCCTCTCTCTGTTGGTCAATGCTAACTTGACCTGCATATCAAGTTTTAATGAAATTGATCAGTAAATAAGAGAGAAATAGTTATTTTTGTATTCCCCATAAGAATAACATTGGGCAACATACTATGTTTACCACTAAATGAAAATTTCAGTTTTCTCCGCAACTAGCAATCGTAGAATAGTAATTCAAAGTACTAATTTATTTAGTTTTTTGAGCTCTTTTTAATTGTGAATAGTAATATTTTTTAACATTTATAATTTTTTATGAAAAATCAAAAAAACTTAATTTTGGATGTTTTAAGTCGTGAATATCTGAACCCGAATTTTTCCAGAAATGCGGGTGGTGTCGTTTTGTTGGAAACCTAACGCTCTACAAACCATTAAAGTTGAATCAAAATCGTTAGAGCCGTTTTTGAGAAATTTGGATTTTTCATGTTTTTTGGCGATTTTTGGGGGATAATTACCCTTAAAAATCAAAAACTCAAAAAAATGAAAAAAACGCCTGGAGATATCGAGGATTAGTACCTATATACCAAATTTCATAAAAATCGGTCTATTGATTAGGGCTCTAGCTCTGTACACATCCACACAGACACACACACACACACACACACACACACACACACACACACACACAGACAGACATAACGTAAAAACCACTTTTTTGGGTTCAGGGAGCACCAAAACGAATATTTCCACTAACAACTCAAATTCAAAAATTCTGACGAAAACAATACTTTCTCCATATACTACATATAAGGGGGGGAAAGTAAAAAGTTGTGCATTGTATGCAAGTTGGATATTTGTATAGGTCGTAATATAAATGTGTAAAATGTAAAATTGTCCGTGTTATAAATAAATTTCAATGAAAATAGTTATTTTTACCACTCAATTTGTTAGTGGGTTCTATTAGTTATTTCAAGAAATTCACAGGAACAGTTTGTAGAAAAAGGTCCATGCCTTCAAGGAAATCACCATCTATTTTGGTCAATTTCCAACTGTTTTTTAGCTAAAAAAACTGCCATCACCACTGTGATTGCAGTAGGGCTAGTGCTAACAAACCACCATCAAAACTGTGTATGTAGTAGAGGTGGCGCTGACGAAACGCCATCAAAGCTGTGTATGTAGTAGAGATGATGCTGACAAACCGCCATCCTCGCTGAGTATGTATAGTAGGGCTAGCGCTGACAACCTACCATAATTACTGTCTCCGTATTAGGGATAGTGCTTATGAACCTCAATCAACGCTGTCTTGGTAGTGGGGATAGTGCTCAAGAACTATCATCAACGTTGTGTATAGTATTGGTGTAACGCTGACAAACCGCCACCATCAACATTGTTGAGGATTAGGAAACCCCAGCATAGCTGCTAGTCACATCTTCCACAAGCGGTAATATTGCACAGGTTACCGGAAAGATAGGATATAGCAGGAAAGGAAAGGGTGGGATGGGACGGCAGCCAAATCGACCCTTCGGAGGGCCAACTCCCGTGCCCCTGTGACAGCTGGGATGAGGCTCTCAAACAGGGGACCCGCATTCTGCCCTCCAACTGGTCAACTCAACTGACAGGGTATCCATGTACAACAGCCAGGGACCATCCATTCTCAAGTTGGCAGGTTGGGGACCAAACCTGGAGATTTGTCCCTAGCCGCTGCAAATGGAGGGACCAAAGGTGAAAGGGAAGTTTGTCATAATAGACAGCCAAAAGACTTCCCATATGTAATGGACAACGTCATTTGATGTACCCAATATCAGCCTCAAAACTGGTATAGATCCGTTTCAAGGTATAGTCCTGGGACGACAAACCACTATCAACGATGTCTTTGTAGTAAGGGTAGCACTGACAAACCGCCATCAAAGCTGTGTATGTAGTAGAGGTGGCGCTGACAAACCACCAACAAAGCTGTGTATGTAGTAGAGGTGGCGCTGACAAACCACCATCAAAGCTGTGTATGAAGTAGAGGTGGCACTGACAAACCACCATCAAAGCTGTGTATGTAGTAGAGGTGGCGCTGACAAACCACCATCAAAGATGTGTATGTAGTAAAGGTGGCACTGACAAACCACCATCAAAGCTGTGTGTGCAGTAGAGGTAGCGCTGAATTATCTATCAAAGCTGTGTATGTAGTAGAGGTGGCGCTGACAAACCACCATCAAAGCTGTGTATGTAGTAAAGGTGGCGCTGACAAACCACCATCAAAGCTGTGTATGTAGTAGAGGTGGCACTGACAAACCACCATCAAAGCTGTGTATGTAGTAGAGGTGGCGCTGACGAACAACCGTCAAAGCTGTGTGTGCAGTAGAGGTGGCGCTGACAAACCACCATCAAAGCTTTGTATGTAGTAGAGGTGGTGCTGACGAACAACCGTCAAAGCTGTGTGTGCAGTAGAGGTAGCGCTGCAAACTACTTTAATTACTGTCTCTGTAGTAGGGCTAGCGCTTATGAATCTCAATCAACGCTGTGTGTGTAGTGGGGATAGTGCTGAAGAACCAACATCAACGCTGTGAATAGAGTTGTAACACTGACAAACCGCCAGCTACTCTTTCTAGTAGGGCTAGCGCTTATATGCACCTCAATCAATGCTGTGTATGTAGTAGGGCTAGCTCTGATGAACCGCCATCAATTCTGCACATTAAAAACCACGTATCATGTAGAAATTTAACACCCTTATTTCCAGTGGCGTAGATAGACCTTTGTCAAAGGGGGATATCTCATTAGGGAATACAAAACAAAAACTGTGTTCGTGATTAGCGTGAATACCGGCATACAAAATTGGAGACATAATTGACGTGCCCCTTACATTTAACTTTTGCTGATGCTGATAAGCTCCCACACTCACGTGCTGGTTGACGTTGTTGGGGCTGTGTGGCCATACTATAGGGGGCGGTACTAGTAGTGAATGCATTGTCACCTAAAGCACTGATTTTTTGCGTCACTATCTATAGCAACACCTTCACTTTAAGTAGGTAACTTAATCGCCAGCAAAAGTATCAGATACCCGAAAATAAAAGTATCAAGTACAGAGAAAGCATGAGTACATTCAGTAACTGGTATCAGACTAACCTACCAAGTACTAACGAGTACTAAATACTAAGGAATCAGAAATGGCAGCTGGGACTCATTGATAAAGGAACTCGATACTTTTGGGCCTATATATGAGCGCTAGACTCAAACACATATGACTTTAAATGATTGCATAACGTCTGAAATTGTTACTTCATAAATAAATATTTTTTGTAAATTAAATTTACTTTGATGGTTTAATTTCCTTAATTTTAAACATTTGTTTTAACCTAAAACATTTGTAATTCGGGCTTAGTTGAAGTACCGAAATTATTTCTAACCGAGGTGGGTTACTCACTGGTGTCTCAGACATAGTGTCCTAAGACATTTGTCTTGTCTGAGGCATGTCTCACCTGAACCAACCCGTGTTATTGAATGGGAACTTACACACTGCTCGAGTCAGCTGTGCGACGTGACACATCTGCTTCAGACACGTGTCTCGCGACTCGCGAGTCCGGTTGGTCGGTGTTTGGTTGGCAAGACATGTCTCACGGGAAGCAGGTCAGCGCATGCGCACATCGCAGAACGGACCAGTCAGCCGTCTGCAAGAGCACCCGCAAAGGCAACAATGCATGCTAAATGAAACACGAGACACGACACACGCATGAAACATACATGTCGCATTCAATTTCATCAGACAAGACAGATGTCTGAGACACACCAGTGTGTAACCCGCCTAATTATTGATAGGCCAACACATCCGAGACATGAACCATTGTTACAGCGAGTAATCATGATTACAAAGTAATCAGTTGTAATCATTACTGGTACTGGAAAGTAACCGTTAAGCACATCACTAAAACCGTCTAAACGTCAAGGTCAAGGTCAGGTGTGCTAGTTTACGAGCCGGCCGTTGGTGGTGAGGGTAGACTGTTCGAGTGTTCGGTGACTCACGTCGCACTTGGCGCCAGTACTGTGCCGGTGCAGTTCGTCTGCTTTGCCTACTATTTATTGTACTTTAACAGCATTCTTAACATAAATTAGATATATTAGAGATATCGCACACACATATATAATTATGTTTTTCAGTAACAGCAAGTTTTTTATCAAAAGACATAAGCTTTATTACAGGAAGTTAGAAATTTTCATTTTTCCAAGTTACAAGGGGGGGATATATCCCCCTGATCCCCCCCCCGTATCTGCGCCACTGCTTATTTCCGTGACAAAGTTATTGGTTTATGACATAGCCTAATATGCCCTTGAACAAATCTCTTTACGAAGGCACACATAAATGTACTCCCCTCTAGTTTCATCTGGATATCACACAAAGCGAAGACGAGGACTGAACAAACTCGCGATAAAAAGCTTCACGATGAAAATCGCCGCCGGTCCCTGAGATCAATAAGACGGATTGGTTCCGGTTCCGCTGTTATTGGTAATGGTTCGATTTGATATCGCCGTTACTTCTTTGTTGTGTGGGCGGATAAACTACCAGTGTCATCTTTCAGTTTAGCTGACCAACAATGGGCTGAGGCGCGAACGAGTCGGTCATCGGGAGTTGGAAAACACCAGCCAGTTATTGTCTCTGCTACGAACAGGTGTGATTGTGGTTCATGCTTGCTTATGCCTATATCTGACTATTCCAAATGTGAATGTGATTATTATGCAATCCGCACACACATTGAGTTCATATAATCGAATAATCGTAAATAGTGTGTGCCGCTTTATTATAGAAGTGCAAACACCATATCTATCATTAAGCAACAAAATAACCTAAGAATAACTTATTCAGAAGGTTTTAAGAAGCTAGGAGGAATTTGAACAATTTAGCTTCATGATTGTCAACGTAATTACGTATCTAATATATATAAATAAATAAATAAATATATATATATATATATATATATAATGGCCGCCATATTGAAACGGCTTGAGATATTGGAACGAAATTTGTCAAGCTATTTTTACCTTTTAAACTACACATTTGTACCACTTTTGAAATTTCTATCTCGAAAAATGCCCAAAATATAAAATAATTTTTAAAAATCACAAACAGACCGACAGACAGAAATCTAGGCATTTTAGACCCATACTTATACGGCATTTTATGTTTGTCTTAGCCCAAGAAATAAGTCCACAAAATATATCCAGACAATTTGGAAACACCCTGTATATACACAGCCCCCGATGTGTAACTGACTTACCCTGAGATACAAATTCTAAACCACCTCTAGACGAGCAAGGGACATGAAATTTGGCATGCATGTAGCTTCGGCCTTGAAACCCCCGGGAAAAGTGCTAAAAGCTAAAATTTTCAGTTTTAACCTCCTCATAAAAAATACAAATTTCTCAAAATATTACTTTTTTATTTGGGCTCTAGCGGCCGAACGGATGGTCCTATCGAAAAACTGACACCACCACGACACACGGATTTTAGACTTTTTAAATTTCGGAAATTTTTCAAGATTCTTTTCGCAGTTGTTTGTTTTTTGTCGCTCTAATATAGTGCCTGGAGATTTAATATTTTTCACACAGCGTTTGTTAACCGCATGTAGTATGTAGCTATTCATACACCCTGATTTGACCATATAAACCTCTTAAAAAATCAAAATCTTTTAATTTGTTAGTGTTTTTTTGTAATTATTTCATGTTGGGCTCCCGCCAAGGGTAAAATACCTTACAAATGATGTTACATTTGTTGAAGGAGGTTTGTAGGCATTTAAATAAATCGTAATTTTCGGTTTTAATGCTGGTTTAATCCCTATGTAAATTAAAAGTTCGTATTTTTACGAATAATTTTTGAAAATGTAATGAGATTTTAATTATTTTCAAGCACTTCGATACTATTTGGTGGCATATAAATTAACACACACCACTTCCCCATATCAAATACTTTTAAAAGCAGGTATATGGCCAGTTTTGGCGTTTTAAACCCTTTAAAAGTAATCAAAGCCTCAGATTTTTTTGTAATTACGTCTTAAATAGAATTTGGCGCAAGATAGATCCTTGAGGGACTCCATATTTAATTCGTTGAACATTAAATGACATTATTTTTTTAATAGAACTATCCACCGGTTTTAGTTTTTGGTATTCTTATGACTAGTAGTAATAATATCTCGGTTATGGGACAGTTAATGTGAGACCTACTACAGAGCTAGGAACGTGATATTTAGCATGCATGCGAGTTGTACCCTCAAATCTCCTTAAATATTCCCAAAACCTATTATTTCAATTGTTTTTATACTCTTAAATAAAAATATCTGCTGATTTGTCTGTATTCTTACTATGAGTAGTAGCAATATGTCGATTCTGGGCCACTTAATTAACCACTACTTCTACTTGGGCTAAGAATGTGAAATTTGGCATTGTTAACCTAGGATAACAAGCAATTTGGGGGCGAAGCCCCCCAAAGGGGTCTGGGGGCGGAGCCCCCAGCGAACAAAGCGAGTTGTACCATTATAATGTTGAATGAAGATTGTACTTAAATATAACTATATAGCGTGAGATGTTAATGATTTTGGGTTGCCTCCAAAATGTATTCATTGTAAATGTTGTGCAATTGGCATATAAGGGTGCTAGAACATCGAACTGGTAGCGCTATAACAATACAATAGTGTCAATTAAAGTTACACTGCTTCTCACCACCACCGCCGCCGTAGTGACTATATAAAACCTTACCAAAGAAACTTACGGTTGGTGTGAAAACTAATCTAATGACACTAGCGATCCGGACGGCTGGCGGATGAAACAGGCTAGTGACGTGCCTTCTGAGAACTCTGGTTTCGGGCGATAAATGGGTAACTACTGTCGGATTCAAAATTATGGATACTCGAGTTTGACTTGCCACCAAAAATTAACCGATTGAGCTACAACAACGGCGGTTACATCAAAATTGCCCTTGTCTTATTCTTCGTGTTTCGGTGTAAACAAAAATTTTAAATTTTGATTGTAATTAATTTTTATTGCGGGTAGAATCTAAAAAGTACACGATTCTTGCCGTTTTTCTAGCAACTAGGGATTTAAAAAATTCATATTTCCGAAACGGGTCAACTTATCGATTTCAAATTTTGATATGTCATAGATAGGACATGTCTTTAGTTTATTTGTATAATTTTAGATTTTTAAACTTAATTTCATGAAAGCTGTTATCCATTTCGTAAAGTGATGATTTCTCAGCACTTAAAAGAGCTAAAAACTTGTTTAATGGCTTGTTATGAAGCTCGTGATTTATAGTCTAATTTTGAAAGTACTTAAACCAAATATACTTTGAAACGGTTTATTCAGAGTGATTATTAAGTAAAAAATCAGTGCGCGCACGAGGCTGGCTACCGCTGCGGCGCACGGCGTGTTGAAAAGAACGGAGTGCGACGTTGCCGCGATAAGCGAGTTGGCGAGCGCTCCGCAATCTGCAACCAAAGACTTAAAAGTAGTTTTACCTCGATGTCTGCAACCAGTTTGTAAAGTGTTTGTCAAAATGTCTTTTTTGATTTACATTTAACCATTTCCCATCACCATTGTCACCTCTTGTCACCCAGCTTATCCCCTTCACTCTTGAAAAAAACAAATAGCACTTAAAATCATTCGCACTTCCTGCTCACTAAAATGTAAATACAATAGGACAATTTTGATGTAAACACCGTTGTTGTAGCTCAATCGGTTAATTTTTGGTGGCAAGTCAAACAGTCAAACTAGAGTATTGAGTATCCATAATTTTGAATCCGACAGTAGTTACCCATTTGTCGCCCGAAATCAGAGTTCTCAGAAGGCACGTCACTAGCCTGTTTCATCCGCCAGCCGTCCAGATCGCTAGTGTCATTAGATTAGTTTTCAGACCAACCGTATATATTATATTAATTATTAGTGAGTGTTTAGCTACTGATTTCAGTTGGTCCACCAAACGTATTGATCACCATCGTTTATATACCTGGGCCTACGATCGGTTTTACACTAGCGAGTTGTGGGCGGCACATTACCTCACGTACATATTTCTTTACTGCCTCTATCCTACAATTATACTAGCCATCTGAATGATTTTGTTTATGTAGTATTGTCTTAATAGTTGACTGCCGTAGACACGCGGTACCTTTAACTAATATAACCCCTTCTCGTTTACATTTACCTATGCCGTCTTTCTAAATGCATATTTTTAAATGTATATTACATATATTTAAATTATTATATTCTATGTTTCCTATCTTCAATCAACGGTTATACAAACCGAGGTTGACGTTCAATACATTCTACTTCACTTCATACATTCTTGTGCTACTAGGACAACATTGGAATTTCGAGGATCGATCTAACTACTAGTTAAAATACGGAAAATCCCAGATAATAGGGCTACATTAAACTGCTTCTCCCTTATCACCAATCAGATAATAGGGCTACAGTAAACTGCTTCTCCCTTATCACCAATCAGATATTAGGGCTACAGTAAACTGCTTCTCCCTTGTCACCAATCAGATAATAGGGCTACAGTAAACTGCTTCTCCCTTAACACCAATCAGATAATAGGGCTACAGTAAACTGTTTCTCCCTTAACACCAATCAGATAATAGGGCTACAGTAAACTGCTTCTCCCTTAACACCAATCAGATAATAGGGCTACAGTAAACTGCTTCCCCCTTAACACCAATCAGATAATAGGGCTACAGTAAACTGCTTCTCCCTTAACACCAATCAGATTATAGGGCTACAGTAAACTGCTTCTCCCTTAACACCAATCAGATAATAGGGCTACAGTAAACTGCTTCTCCCTTAACACCAATCAGATAATAGGGCTACAGTAAACTGCTTCTCCCTTAACACCAATCAGATAATAGGGCTACAGTAAACTGCTTCTCCCTTAACACCAATCAGATAATAGGGCTACAGTAAACTGCTTCTCCCTTAACACCAATCAGATAATAGGGCTACAGTAAACTGCTTCTCCCTTAACACCAATCAGATAATAGGGCTACAGTAAACTACTTCTCCCTTAACATCAGTCAGATAATAGGGCTACAGTAAACTGCTTCTCCCCTAACACCAGTCAGATAATAGGACTACAGTAATCTGCTTCTCCCTTAACTCCAGTCAGATAATAGGGCTACAGTAAACTGCTTCTCCCTTAACACCAATCAGATAATAGGGCTACAGTAAACTGCTTCTCCCTTAACACCAATCAGATAATAGGGCTACAGTAAACTGCTTCTCCCTTAACACCAATCAGATAATAGGGCTACAGTAAACTGCTTCTCCCTTGTCACCAATCAGATATTAGGGCTACAGTAAACTGCTTCTCCCTTGTCACCAATCAGATAATAGGGCTACAGTAAACTGCTTCTCCCTTGACACCAATCAGATAATAGGGCTACAGTACACTGCTTCTCCCTTAACACCAATCAGATAATAGGGCTACAGTACACTGCTTCTCCCTTAACACCAATCAGATAATAGGGCTACAGTAAACTGCTTCTCCCTTAACACCAGTCAGATAATAGGGCTACAGTAAACTGCTTCTCCCTTAACTCCAGTCAGATAATAGGGCCACAGTAAACTGCTTCTCCCTTAACACCAATCAGATAATAGGGCTACAGTAAACTGCTTCTCCCTTAACACCAATCAGATAATAGGGCTACAGTAAACTGCTTCTCCCTTAACACCAATCAGATAATAGGGCTACAGTAAACTGCTTCTCCCTTGTCACCAATCAGATAATAGGGCTACAGTAAACTGCTTCTCCCTTAACACCAATCAGATGATAGGGCTACAGTAAACTGCTTCTCCCTTAACACCAATCAGATAATAGGGCTATACAAACTGCTTCTGCCTTAAAACCGATAGCATCTTTCTAATTCCGTCCCTCCTCAAAACGTTAATCAAATCGTTGATTTATGACTTATTATATAGAGCAAAAAATACCTAGCGATTTTAGTGAGCAGAATTTTTATCACGATATATATTCGTGAGCAGAATAATCGTTCAAAATATTCCAATATATTTAATATGTTCAATTTTGTATGGGTTGATTATTTATGATACTGTATGAAAAGTCTGCTTACTGTAATCTCTATAGGTATTTTCTCTTTAAAATCAATAATTTCGGATATAATCGGTTGAGGAGACCGGAATTTGAAAATTATCATTTGTCTTATGGGAGAAGTAGATAGAAACGCAAAATTTTTCGTAACTGAAGACCCTCCCCCCAAATTAAGAATTAGGAGCTACTTCAGGCCCACAGCTGATGACACAATGGTTTCAGTACAGCATTCAAATCAGGTTTTGGTTTGTGGAACTTGTTTCATTGCCGATTCATATCTTTGGTTTGTGGGCTTATACAGCAAACATAAATGATTTAGAAGACAAGTGGATTTCAAACAGTAATTGAAGTAAGAGAGTTTAGTTACATATTTGTGGAAAGCGGCCCAATGTGTGACCCTCATGAGCGTCAAACGATCATGCGGGTTGTAAAATCAAGTTTCCCTGTTCCAGAGAGCAGGAAGAGAAATGCGATTGCGATATGATCCAAGTAATTCCACGGTTATTGTCATTGAATAAATTGAACACACTTTTTTATTGTTCACGTCTATTTAACATACATATATCCCATTTCTGTGTCTGTTATAAAGTTCATCTAACCAAGGAAACTAAAACAAAGATTCCTTGCTTCAAACCATAACGATTGTAATTTATTAGGTTACAAATGTTTTCATGAATGGCTTAAGATCACATGTACGATATTTATTCCAAAACACCTAGGTAGTGTTCATGTACAGCATAAAAACTTGAACATGAGGATACATACTGCAATTCATTTAGACCAATTGCGTGTAAATCTTATAGTATACTTTTAAGCCTCTATCCAGTGTTTTACAACCAGTTATTATAAATAAATAAAAGGTATCAGGAAACTGACACATACTTTCTCCCTTTTAGCCAGACTTTAATGAAAAAAAGATTTTTTATTTACTAAATATAGAATATGAAGTACAGATAAATGAACTGAAAATTGTCTAAAATAGTTGTTTTCATAAATATTCACCAAATTCCCTTTTTTGGAGCACTATAGATTCCGTTGCTAAACAAAGAGATTTTGAGAGGGGAAATGCCCCCTTGTCCCCCCCAGGGTTAAATGGCAACATATTTCGAACATCCTCTATTGGTCAATGCTAACTTGACCTGCATATCAAGTTTTAATGAAATTGATTAGTAAATAAGAGAGAAGTAGTAATTTATGTATTCCCCATAAGAATAACATTGGACAACGTACTGCGTTTACCGCTAAATAAAAATTTCAATTTTCTCCGCAACTAGCAATCGTAGAATAGTAATTCAAAATACTAATTTATTTATTTGTTTGAGCTCTTTTCAATGGTGAATAGTAATCTTTTGCAGCACTTATGATTTTTTATGAAAAATCCAAAAAACTGAATTTTGGATGTTTTAAGTCCTGTAACTTCTGAACCCGAATTTTTCCAGAAATGCGGGTGATGTCATTTTGTTGGAAACCTAAAGCTCTGCAAACCACTAAAGTTTAATCAAAATCGTTAGAGCAGTTTTTGAGAAATTTGGATTTTTCATGTTTTTTGGGGGTTTTTGGGGGATTTTTGCCCTTAAAAATCAAAAATTTAAAAAAATGAAAAAAACGCCTGGAGATATCGTAGAATAGTACCTACATACCAAATTTCATAAAAATAGGTCCATTGGTTAGGGCTCTAGCTCTGTACACATCCACACAGACACACACACACACACACACACACACACACACACACACGGACACACACACACACACACACACACAGACAGACATCACGTAAAAACCACTTTTTTGGGTTCAGGGAGCACCAAAACAAATATTTCCACTAACAACTCAAATTCGAAAATTTTGACGAAAACAATACTTTCTCCATATACTATGTATAAGGGGAGAAAGTAAAAATATATACCACAGCATAGCAGAAAAGGGATCGATTTCCTGATTACACATCTCGGAATTGCCCAAAAACTCTTTCTAAGAGATGGACAAAGTATTGTACACCCTGTATTATGACTATAATACATATCAAAGCCCTTAGCAAATTTGCAAAAGGTTGTACTGTATTAATAACAATGATATCTGATTAAAATTAGAAAGTTTCTTTATCAACCGATAAACGCAAAATGAAAATACCCCCGTCGCAGCAAACCTGTGTACTCAGCGAATTTCCAATGCATAATATATGTCTTAATAAAAACTACCAAAAAGCCGCATAGAAAGTTTCATAAAAATAATATTTATATATAAGCGATTTTAATTATTCTCCATAAAAATAACATTGGTAATGAGAAAGTAGGTTTGCTGAAACAAGGAACACAAACGATTGGTTTTTATGCAACTATAAATAGAATTTAACTAGGCGAAGCCACATACCAAGTTTCATAAATATTTAATCATAAATAAGCGCTATATAACATTTTAGTTGTTCTCCATACATGGGGGCTGAGTAAGCAGGTTTGCTGCAACAAGGAACAAAACCCCCTTCGCAGCAAACCTGCATACTCAGCGAATTTCCAATGGAGATATAAATGTTTTAATACTACATAAAGCCACTTACCAAGTTTCATAAAAATATATTCACAAATAAGCGATATATAAAATTTTAATTATTCTCCATAAGAATAACATTGGGCTGAGTACGGAGGTTTGCTGCATCAGCGAACATAAAAAATGGGGTTTTATGCAAATATCAATATAAATTATCTAGGTGAAGTCATATACCAGTTTTTAGCGAATTCCCCCTATAGGGAAGAAGCTATCACCGTAGTCGGCATGGTAAGACCTAGGCCCGGGACCGTGATAACTTTTTGTTTTGAGGTCCCCAGACCCCAAAAACACCATTCGTTCGAAACTGTATATATATATATATATATGTGTGTGTGTGTGTGTGTGTGTGTGTGTGTGTGTGTGTGTGTGTGTGTGTGTGTGTGTGTGTGTGTGAGCACGATAACTCTCGTAAAAATGATCCGATTTTGATGAAACTTAGTATAAACGTGTAAAGCAACATTTATGACTAAGTTCGAAAACCAGCTAGATCGCTCCATCCGAAGGGGTATTTTGGGGGGTTTTGTACCCCAAAAATGGGTTTTTTGAATTTTTTACATATCATTTTTGAAATAGTCAAATTTTAGTTTTTGCCATTGGATTCAGCTTAAAAAAACACAATTTGGTATTTTGATCATTCCTCTACGTCAATTGGTTACCGAGATATTGAAAGTGCTAAACACAGTACGTTGTCTAATGCTATTCTTATGGAGGAAAAGAACAATTTTATATCTCGCTTATTTATGAACGTATACTGACGAAACTTGGTCTTCATCTCGTTGTGGTCTTTTGATATTTGCTCAAGAAAACAATTTTTTGCCAAAGGCTCCCGTAGCAGCAAACCTGTGTCCTCAGCTCCCACTTTATTCTTATGGAGAGTAATTAAATGCTCTGTCTCCCTTAGCTATGAACATAAATGAATAAAAACTGGGATACGACTTCACCTAGTTGAGTTATATTGATACTGACATAAAAACCAATTGTTGGTGTTCCTTGTTGCAGCAAACTTGCGTACTCAGCCCAAATGTTATTCTTATGGAGAATAATTACAATTGTGTATATCGCTTATTTGTGAATATATTTTTATGAAACTTGGTAAGTGGCTTTTTGTAGTATTAAGACATTATATCTCCATTGGAAATTCGCTGAGTATGTAGGTTTGCTGCGACAGGGGTATTATTCATTTATGTTCATAGTTAAGGGAGACATAGCACGTAATTATTATCCATAAGACTAACGTGGGGCTGAGTACACAGGTTTGCTGCTACGGGAGCCTTTGGAAAAAAATTGTTTTTTGAGCAGATATCAATAGAACTCAACCAGATAGAAGCCACATACCAAGTTTCGTCAGTATACGTTCATAAATAAGCGAGATATAAAATTTGTCTTTTCCTCCATAAGAATAACATTAGACAACGTATTGTGTTTAGCACTTTCAATATCTCGGGAACCAATTGACGTAGAGAAATGATCAAAATACCAAATTGTGTGTTTTTTAAGCTGAAACCAATGGTAAAAACTAAAATTTGACTATTTCAAAAATTATATGTACAACATTCAAAAAACCCATTTTCGGGGTACAAAACCCCCCAAAATACCCCTTCGGATGGAGCGATCTGGCTGGTTTTCGCACTTAAAGTCACAAATATTGCTTTACACGTTTATCCCAAATTTCATCAAAATCGGATCATTTTTACAAGAGTTATCGTGCTCACAGACACACATATATTTATCTTTTATACATCTTTATCTTTCAGTTTTAGAGAAACTAATCATCTACAACTTTCCTGCTGGAAGTTTGTTTCTAACCTAAAAATAAAAAACTTCCTCGCTGAGTAACATTTCCATGTCCTTCTTTAATAACACGTAAGAGTTTTTAATTATTAAAAATATTAAAACACGGTCAAATAAAACAATATTTATACTTTCGGATTCCTTAGTTCACGCACACAAAGGATATATAAATTTCATTACAATTCAAACATGGCAGTGAAGTCCAGGAGCGTGTAAACGACAGCGCGTTCAACGCCAGTAATAGCTCTGAGCACACAGTGGCCCACCATTTCTGTTCCGCACAGTCCCACGAGGACCGTTTTTAGCTCACTTAGCGATCTCTCCAGTAGTTTTACCTCGATGTATACAACACATTACTTAGGTCCATGTCTTTCACCTAAAATTGACTTACAAAAACATTTATATTCCCGATTATCGCGAAGGTTGTTGCAGTTTTGCCAGTTCACAGGCCAAAAATTCAGTGTTTTCAACATGGTCTTTGAGGTCAATTTTAACCGCAAACAGAAAAGGTTGGTCCCATTATATTCGTTCGTTATTTTTTACTGGATTTCAACACTGATCTCTGCTCTATGTTATCTGGAGTCACTAGTCTTTGACTAAATAATTCCCAAAAGCGTGCCGTCTAGATAATCTTTTTGCTTTGTTGTGTTGTCACCTTGCGTTAGCTGGACCAATCAAAATTCATCGGGTGGACGCTATCAAAATTAAAAGTCGCCGACCGATTTTCCGCTGTAGTTTTTACTGTCAACAGTTAATGGATTTGAATTTAATATTTGAATCATCCATTATTAATAATGTTGCTGCGTTGATGTTTAAGTAAAATAAATAATTAAACCGACCACCCAAGTGTACGATTTTCAATGTAATTCACCAACAACCCTAAACCTAGAAACAAGACCATTTTTATGTTACCTAAATCATTAATTAGCTTAAAGATGATTGGTTACTTTTTATTTTAAAATATTCACAAGGTTTCAATTTTAAGTTTATAACACCAGGTTTCGACTCGTAATGTACTTAAAAACAATAATAAAGGTTTTGAAAAATCACAAAAATTAACATTGATTTAAATGGGGAATAAAATTACCATACCGCCAAAACTCAAAACGTCAAAAACTCCCATAATTCGTCAGTAAAACAATTTGGCCAACATAACGGCCGAAAAATACAGTGACAAGCTTTTCTGACACTGAGTGGTGACTCTAGACAACTCAGTGGATTTCACCTGTCGACCGCCGTTTGCTTCAGCTGTAGGTTTGGTTTTATTTTTGTGTAAACCTAATCCATTGTTAGGTATTAATATCCATTGGCTTGGTTATAGGAGCAAAAATTGCCTCAAGTTATACGTAATGAAATAAAAGGAAACAAAGATTAAATTGCGTGCAAACGGAAGCTCATACGCCAATTATTTCATTTTGTAAATGTGGTACATTTTCATTTTTCAAGTCGTTGACCTTGGCTGTCAGCCTCATTCCTCATTGTATCTTCGAGTTGCACAGTTCAAATGCAGATTTCAAATAAGTTTTGTAAATAGTAGTTTTTCATGTGTAATAACTGAAATTAATAGTTGCTTTAATTAGGCATCTTACTTGTTCATAAACGTCTACAGATAACGTAGATAAAAGTTTAATGCCTAAATATTTGTTATTTTTATTTACGATCGGGCGAAGCAGAAATAAAGTTATTTTTTGTTTAGTTTGTTTTGTTTAGAAAGGTATGATTGTTTTTTTCTTGAGTACAAGGTTATTGATATATTATTTTAACTTTCGTTTCATTCGTTTAATAATTTAATATAGTTTTAAATTAAATAATAGGGGTGCCAGTGACCACCCGTGAGGAGGGGGGGCTAATTTCGGTGACCGCCCCCCCCCCCAAACATAACCTCTGGATCCGCCCTTGGTGGTGTGACAGGTTAAAAGCTAATTTATTGAATTTGTTTATGTTTATGATCTTTATTTTGTGTTGTGGTTTGACAGGTTAAAAGCTAATTTATTGAATTTTATGATATTTTAGTTTTTTTGTTTTTGTCATGAATACTCAATTTTAGTAATATTTTTATTGGTTTCTTTTATATATATTTTTTTGAATTTTTGATATGGATACAAAATTAACACTATTTGGACAAACAGACCCACAGTTTAGAGTTATTCACATGACTCCAGATGGTTCGTGCCTCTTTCATTCTATATGCTATTCATTTTAAGGAAATAATTTCTAGAGCGATCAAGTGTGAGAGAAAATTGTTAACTATGTTTCGACTAATTGGGCAAAATTCCAAATTTTAACTCATGATGTTAAAGGGGATAATTACATCTCCCCTGAACACTACCGTCGCGAGATGTTGAAACCATCAACTTACGGATCAGCATGTGAGTTGATTGCCGCATCTGAGCTCTTCCACTGCATATTCAGAGTGTACCATGATGGTCATTTACTCCAGAGCTTTGGTGTAGAGGGAACAGCATCTGATCGTATAAATTCAAACGGGGCGAAGCCCGCGGTTAACTGCTAGTATATATATATATATATATATATATATATATGCCCGTAAAAGTTATCGCATTCACGGACACACACACACACACACACACACACACACACACACACACAACACACACACACACACACACACCACACACACACACACACACACACACACACACACACACACACACACACACACACACACACACACACACACACACACACACACACACACACACACACACACACACACACAGAGAGAGAGAGAGAGAGAGAGAGAGAGAGAGAGAGAGAGAGAGAGAGAGAGAGAGAGAGAGAGAGAGAGAGAGAGAGAGAGAGAGAGAGAGAGAGAGAGAGAGAGAGAGAGAGAGAGAGAGAGAGAGAGAGAGAGAGAGAGAGAGAGAGAGAGGAGAGTGAACGGTGTTTTTGGGGTCTGGGGACCTCAAAACGAAAAGTTATCATGGTCCCGGGCCTAGGTAACCCATGCCGACTACGGTAATAGCTTCTTCCCTATAGGGGAAATTCGCTAAAAAAATGGGTTTTTATGCAATTATCAATATAACTCAACCAAGTGAAGCTACTTACCAAGTTGTATTAACTTATGTTCATAATTAAGAGAGTTATTACATTTTACTTATCCTCCATAAGAACAACATGGGGGCTGAGTGCACAGGTTTGCTTCCACGGGAATAATCAACAAAAACTCAATTGTTGTGCAAATATCAATATACTAGTACTACGTGAAGCAACATACCAAGTTTCATCAACATACATTCATAAATAATCGAGATATCAAATTTTATTTATTCTCCATAAGGAAAACATTGGATAACGTACTGTGTTTAGCACTTTGAATATCTCTGCAACGGTTGGGCGTAGAATCACAATTTAAATTCCAAAATGATTGTTTGTGGAACTGAACTGATTGGTAAAAGCAAATGTGAAGTTTTCATTAAAATAAACTGAGGAAAAGCCAAAAACCTTTTTCCCTTGAGATTAACATGGGAGATTTTATGAGTAGGTTTTTTGGATTTTCTCTGCAACCACTTAACCTAGGTTAATAATTTAAAATACTATATTATTTTTTTAAGCTCTATAACATGGTCAAAACTAAAATTAAGTTTTTTTAAAATTTTAGGGTGAAAAATGCAAAAAACAGATTATGATCTTCCCATGGTCCGATTTTTCTGATTTTCGAACTTAAAAAAATGAATGTCATTTTACACATTTGAGCCAAATTTCATCGAAGTCTGACATTTTTTACTCAAGTTATAGCATTCACGGACACACACACACACACACACACACACATACATATACATATATATATATATATTAACGAATAGTGTTTTTGGTATCTGGGGACCTCAAAACAAAAAGTTATCATGCTCTCGGGCTTAAGTCTTACCATGAGACCTACGGTAATACCTTCTTCCCTATAGGGGAAATTCGCTAAAAGTGTGCTTGTAAAATTTACTCATGATGCATCAATGCCAACAACCTACAATAATTTAGTTGTTCTTGTAAGGAATGCCTCACTTCAGAACACCAGGAACCGTTGGCGGAAGAGAGACGTCGCGTCGGCACGGGGCATTTCCTCGTTATCGTTCCTCCTCCTGTATCCCTGCACTGTGCGATCTGAAGGAAGGGAGACGGTCTCTGAGATGATGCGAAACGGAACGGCCGGAGCCAAGAATGCAGCTAACAGGACCGAGGACCGAATGTAGACCAGGATAATAGAGCCGCTAGACGAAGGACCATAGCCGCATTGGCACTGGGCTAGTGAGAGTGCTCCTCTGTAGGGACCGGACAGTAGCCCCGGGTGGCGGCTTGCTTTGACGAAAGGCCCGTGGATAACCTTGGTAAACCTACATGTCTATGACAGAACTATTATCCAAGTGGCTGATGATGAAGTAACCTAACTTAATGGAACGTTCTGTTTGAATAAACTATATAAAGCAAGGGTTTACCTCTTAACAAATTGTTGTACAAATATAAGGTTTGGATTGTGAAGAGAACCTATTGAATATTATCATCTGGAAGGGATCATCAGTGTTAGTAGAAAAGGTATGAATAAACATGAAGGAAAAGAATCCCAATGTTAAATTTCAAACAAGATTTCTAGAGCCCAGTACCGAGTACACTGGTCACAAATGAGGAGTATAGGTATTTTGAGAAATGGTAAATAGTACTGTAGCTGTTGGTCACTCGGTTAAGGACCAAAAATCGCATATATTAAGGGAAATGGCTTTAAATGCTTCTGACACAATCGCCAGGGCCAACCGGTATTCTTATGGAGAATAAGTAACATGTTATCTCCCTTAATTATGAACATAAATTATTCACATTTGGTATGTGGCTTTACCTACTTGAGTTATATTGATATTTGTGTAAAACCCCATTTTTGGAGTTCCTTGCTTCAGCAAACCTGCACACTCAGCCGCCATGTTATTCTTATGGAGAATAATTAAAATGTCATAAATCGTTTATTTATGAATGTATATTGATGAAACTTGATATGTGGCTTTATGTGGCATTAAGATACATATATATATATATGCATTGGAAATTTGCTGAGTACGCAGGTTTGCTGCTACGGGGGTATTTATATATTAAGATGTATACAAAATCTTGGACCTTGACACAATGACTCGTGGATTCTAAGAAGTGGGTCAAAGAGTCTTAATTTCTTCCTAGATTATATTTAACATAAGATACTACTTTTCTTTTCTTTTTAAAATGAGGCAATTTACTCTTCTTAAAAACAAATTGAATGATTTAAGCCTTATTGTTTTTTAAGTTCTGCATTTATAGGTTGCCTATGTATTTGAACAACCGTATCAAGCTACAATAACAATGGGAGGCCTGGGGGGCACAGCCCCCCTCCCCCCAGTAAGGTTAATGTGTTACATTAAAACCTCTGAATTAGAGTTTAAAATATTTAGGCATTCAAAACCAATTGACTGATTTTAAAACGTATTGTTCATCAAGTTCTCTATTTATACTTATAGATTTTTACAGCAATATTAAGCTACAATAAAATAAATATCCTGATGGGTCCTCCAGTGGAACCAAAGTGTAAATAACTACTTGTAAACCACGTGCTTTCACTGATTGGGGACCTTTATTGCCGCCAACATATTATATTTTATCAAAATCTTCAGCTAATATTATTATGAGGGCCTAGATCATACAGCCCTCAGTGAGACTGAGGGGTGAGTAACTACTTCATATGCACTTTGACTGATTGACAGATTTCAGGCCTCATTGTTTGTCATGTTCTGGATTTGTATGTCATTGTCAAGCTGCAGTTATAATGGAGGGCCCATGAGGTATATTGCCAATTGAAACATTTTTTTTGTATTTTACGCGATCACTTAATCCTTATACGCGATATAAGAGCGTACTCCTAGTTATTTATTATTGTTACCGCTTAGGTTACTTAACACTGTGTAAGACGCCAACGCACCTCGGACGTAAAACAGTTGTATAACGTTCCATTTAGCTACTTATGTTACTTACCTATATACAAAAATAGTTATAAAATTTAGTCCCCACTTATACAATCGAAGCTCCGCAGTCCGATCCCCGCGATTCGTCAGTGTCTTACACTGTGATTAGGAGATCAAGTGATGATGATCTGAACTGCCTTCAGTCGGTACCATTATATACTCAAGGTGCGGCAAAGGTCAGTCAACGAAAATGCTATTTAGATGTAACATGTCTTTTTCTAAATTATAACAGTACAATTGTAATTTACCTATTACATAAACTGCTCCAAGTTACCACCTTCGGTTTCATACACTTTTATAATGCATTTTTATCACTAGTTTACACATTTTAAAAATAAGTCTTAAAGAAAAATAAATAAATTTATATTTATCTTATTTAGGAATATATTTTGATGACACTTGGTATAAGCTTTCATATTGCTGTGGTATATTTAAATTTGCACGAAACTAATCCCATTTGAAGTCGTCTCCGACACAGCAAACCTGTGTAATCTGATCATTGTCCAGAATAATGAATAAATAAAGAATAAATAAAATGTATATCTTGCTCATTTATCAATACTAGCAATCGCCCAGAAGTGGAAATTCGACCACAAATAATTCTACGTAAGCCCAAAGCACATCTTTTCGTAATACGATCCACCTTGCCCAATGCCATCTTTGTCACTGAGGGAAGAGAAAACGCGCTAGACGCGCCACTCTCTGTGTGCGAGGTTGATGCTCGCACGAATAATAGTAGTTTGCGTGAATGTTGTACCACATCCTTCGTGTGCAGTTAAATAAATGCATCTGAACCTGTGTCCTTATGATAAACTTCACGAATAACCACTCTTTCTCTCTCTTCCTCTCCCACTCTCCCCCTCACGCCCAGGTTTAATTTTTGTAAGGGTACAAACACAGAGGACGCGGCAACCTCGCACACAGAGAGCAGCGCGTCTTGCGCGTTTTCTCTTCCCTCAGTGACAAAGATGGCATTGAGCAAAGTGGATCGTACTACGAAAAGGTGTGTTAGGGGTTTAGTATAAAGAATAACTCTAGTAAAGAACAAACAACAAATCCAACCCTCTGTCCTATTGATAGAAAAAAGGAAAAAATCACAAGAATTTATTGAAAACCTGAGGAATTCTCGAATTATTCAAGTCACTTCAGCGTCTAAAATTTAACTACGAAGATAGATCTGTTTCGCCCTAAACTACAACACAAGTTTTGGCAAAACAATTTCTATTAAATTTATATTCCAATCTCATTTTAGCGAATTTCCCCTATAGGGAAGAAGCTATTACCGTAGTCGGCATGGTAAGACCTAGGCCCGGGACCATGATAACTTTTCGTTTTGAGGTCCCCAGACCCCAAAAACACCATTCGTTCGATACTGTATATATATATATATATATATCTATATATATATATATATATATATGTGTCCGTGAGCACGATAACTCTCGTAAAAATGATCCGATTTTGATGAAATTTGGTATAAACGTGTAAAGCAACATTTATGACTTTAAGTTCGAAAACCAGCCAGATCGCTCTACCCGAAGGGGTATTTTGGGGGGGTTTTGTATCCCAAAAATGGGTTTTTCGAATTTTTCACATATAATTTTTGAAATTTTCAAATTTTAGTTTTCACCATTGGATTCAGCTTAAAAAAACACACAATTTGGTATTTTGATCATTTCTCTACGTCATTTGGTTACCGAGATATTGAAAGTGCTAAACACAGTACGTTGTCTAATGTTATTCTTATGGAGGAAAAGACAAATTTTATATCTCGCCTAGTTATCAACGTATACTGACGAAACTTGGTATACGGCTTCATCTGGTTGTGGACCATTGATATTTGCTCAAAAAGACAATTTTTTACCCAAGGCTCCCGTAGCAGCAAACCTGCGTACTCAGCCCCATGTTATTCTTATGGAGAATAAGTAACGTGTTATCTGCCTTCATTATGAAAATAAATTAATGAAATTTGGTATGTCGCTTTACCTAGATGAGTTGTATTGATATTTGTATAAAACCCCTTTTTTTGTGTTCCTTGCTTCAGCAAACCTGCATACTCAGCTGCCATGTTATTCTTATGGAGAATAATTAAAATGTCATAAATCGTTTATTTATGAATGTATATTGATGAAACTTGGTATGTGGCTTTATGTGGTATTAATATACATATATATGCATTGGAAATTCGCTGAGTACGCAGGTTTGCTGCTACGGGGGTATTTATATTTCTAATATTTAACTTTGAATGTACAAGTTAACATCAAATATATACATATAACTTTAAATTATAATACACTTAAATCATCAAAAACATTAATTTACTTTGAAAGGAAAAACTTCCGTCGCCGAGTGCTTATCAATAAAAAAAGAAATATTAGGCGGCATTTGAAAGTTTTTCTCAGACACGGACGGATATTTATAAAACGAACTAAAACGAAATTGTATATTAGTTTTTGCTTGTTATATTGGCTACTCCAGATGCAGTTTGCAGTTTACCACTGAATAGAAAAATAGTGATGACGTTAAAGTGTAAAAATAGTGTGATTATTCCCTTTTTAGCCACGAATTAAATTTTCAGTCACCCACCATACATTGCAAGACGCTTCAAAAAATCAAACTCAACTGTTCCAAATGAAGACGCGCCGTGACGCGCCGTGCCGTGCCGCGCCGCGCCGCGTCCTGTGTGTTCGTCCCCTAATGTGGAGTTAACACGGATAATAGAAGGGTGTTACCATTCCAGTAGTCAGTAGTATTATTTATCTACATTCGTCCTGCAACATCAGCTTTCCTTGCTCTTGTGCTATCATTATATCAGCTGTAAAATGTACAATTTCATTGAGTACTGTTCTTCCATTAAATTAACATTGAAACTTTGAAAGCCTGTGAGGCGTAGCCCTGAGGGCCGATGTAAATTGTAAGGGGTTCCTGCTCATCAACGCGACAATACCTTTGTAACGGTGTGCGTGATTTTTACTACGATACACTCACGCTGAGAAAATAAACAGTATCAGGAGACTGACACATACTTTCTCCCTTTTAGCCTAACTTTAATAAAAAAGATTACTTTTTATTTACTAAATATAGAATATAAATTACGGTTGAATGTACAGAAAATCTTCTAAATAAGTTGTTTTCAAAAATGTCCACCCAAATCCCTTTTATGGAGGCACTACAGTAAACTTTGCTAAACACAATGGTTAAAAGAGGGAAAATGCCCCCTCATCCCCCTCAGGGTTAAGTGGCAACATATTTCGAACATCCTCTGTTTGTCAATGCTAACTTGACCTGCATATCAAGTTTTAATGATATTGATCAGTAAATAAGAGAGAAATAGTAATTATTGTTGTATTCCCCATAAGAATAACATTGGACAACGTACTGTGTTTACCGAAAAATTCAAATTTAAATTTTCTCCGCAACCAGCAATCGTAGAATAGTAATTCAAAATACTAATTTATTTAGTTTGTTGAGCTCTTTTTAAAGGTGAATAGTAATATTTGTTAACATTTATGTTTTTTTTTATGAAAAAAATGAATTTAGGATGTTTTTAAGTCCTGTAATTTTGTAACCCGAATGTTTACAGAAATGCAGGTGGTGTAATTTTATTGGAAACTTAAATTTTACAAACCACTAAAGTTTAATGAAAATCGTTAGAGCCGTTTTTGAGAAATTTTGATTTTTCATGTTTTTTGGAAATTTTTGGGGGATAATTACCCTTAAAAATCAAAAATTCAAAAAACTGGAAAAAACACCTGGAGATATCGTGGATTAGTACCTATATACCAAATTTAATGAAAATCGGTCCATTGGTTAGGGCCCTAGCTCTGTACACATCCACACAGACATACACACAGAAACACGCTCACACAGACAGACATCACGTAAAAAACACTTTTTTGGGTTCAGGGAGCACCAAAACAAATATTTCCACTAGCAACTCAAATTCGAAAATTTTGACGAGACAATACTTTCTCCCTGTATTATGTATAGGGGGAGAAAGTAAAAGGAGGGATAGTTTGTTGCTTGCCTATTAATATAATGATTTTGGCGAAACTATATAAGTTAGTTAATGTGTTGGTAGGGATGATATTTGAATTGAAAATTCGCTTTGTACACAGGTTTGCTGCGACTGATAAATAGTGTAATTTTTAAATTGAATTTATGTTTTAGGAATATTAAGTTCAATGTTTTAATATTCTCTTGCTAACTCGAACATTTTGAAAACCCGAACATCTTGTTAACTCTTGAAAACCCAGACACCTCGAGCAAACAAATATTCGGCTTATTGAGACTTGCCTGTATAGAGATAGTTTTCGCTTGTATTTCTAGGGTTTTCTATAGCTGAACCTTAAAAAGAACATCAATGCATCAACAACAATCAAATCAAACACAAATCAATTCCGATACATACACTCTCAGAACTTCAGATTTATTCATGATGATTTCATGATGATTCATTATATACCTCATTCTGTGTTGCTATCTATCGATTCTTATTCCATTTCGAGCGCCAGCAAAAAAGCCTAACCTAAAAACCCACAAAAATTGATACTTTCAAACTCTTAACGAACCTCTTGGCGACCTTCATTCTTAATAGTCGTCACCAAAGCTTTTATCAATCAAGATGGAAAAAATTACCAATGAATATGAGTGTGAATGTCTGAATCCCTTAATCCACAAATTCTGCGTTTTCGGCACGTTTGATCAGGCACGTGTGATGGTGGGGGGGTGAGAATTGTATTGATTACAGCACTTGTCGCGGTGACGTCACCGAGGGTGAAATCTCAATTATGACTGGGGTTGGGCTCCCCTAGACTGGAAGTTTCCGGATCACTGCCTCAAAACAGAAGCGTTGTCATTCATGAAAGTGCCAACTTCATACTTCAACGCAATTATGAACTCCAAAAGCTTTGTTTTGAATCTTCCTCTTGTCTCGATGGGGGCGGGTGCAATGTTGGTTTGTTTGAAATGTCTTCGCTCACGTCTTGTTATCGTGTTTCCTGACACACCCTCCTCAACAGCAGACTCCATAGACTAACTCTGTACATTTTGGATTGTTTGTCCGTTTGTTTTTTGTTGTTTATTGTAGCTTTTAAGTGTTATTTTATCGTAATTTTAAGATGTATTTTGTTGGGATCCTTGTTTTACAATACAAATTATTGCTATATGTTTATATTTATTGTTAGTTTATCTAGTTAATTTTACTCCGTTTAGATTACTTCCTATTTTGTTTATTAGCTTACATTTTAAATATTTTATAATATTTGTTCAAGTTTTTATTGCAAGATAGGATTACATTTGGAGTTTCCTGTTTTTTTGTTTTTTTTAATTATAAACTTAAAAATACAACCAATTGCAGGGTCAGGGGATTAACGTTAATTCCATAGGGTGTTACCACAAAATAAAAATGTCGACCTCTTAAGACTGAACATTATTATAAAGTTATGTTTAATATGATATGTGAATAAACTGTCATATTAGTTCGTTGCATGTATATAACAAACTTAAAATTCAAATGTGATAACGATAACAAGCAGGCGATAGCTCGTAGAAGGTCGGGTATCTTCGGCGAACACCGGCGATTGTCGGTCAATCCCGTATGTCATCGGCAACAATGGGTAGCCGCGGCTTGCCGGGAAGATGGCAGTGACAGTTTGTGCTAACATGATCGCGGGGGTTTTCCTCCTCGCCCTGCTCCTATACCAGGTACGAACAATTTGTTGATACATAATTAAATGTGAATTACATGATTTTGTACTTCGTGCAAATATTGTTGGCAATTATCGATCCATTTATTTTATTATTCTATGTAATACTTATCACTGTAATCAAAAGATTTTCTCAATTATACTACCAAATTACAAGTTTTTTTCGGAACATTTTAAATTATCCTTTAATTATTAGATTCATAATATTCACATAGCGAAGTGAATGGATTCCGAATAGATTCATTGATAGAGTGTTTTCCTACTTCATTTTACATTCGTCTTATATCCTTGAACAAGTATAATTCAACAACACAAAGTATCCTCAACAATTTAGAAAATTAGTATATAGGGTCTAACCGCCTTAAACACGTTTTTAATATTCAATAACAGATTTATAAACAATAAAATGTTTTTCTAATTACTCTAAATATATTGTAATATTTTAAAAAAATCCTTTAAAAAGCCATTTTTAGGAGAACACTGTTGTAAATTTCTCTCTTGTAAATTGTTAATGTACAATCAAATAGAATACAGTTTACTGTACAGTGCGGTCGCACAGTTTTTTTCCTTTTGTTTCTAGGAATATGGAGTGTTAATTTCATTTTAAATATGTAATCTGGGCGAGGGGGTGATGAAACATTGTTATGTACATTAAATAATGACAATTAATATTAATCGAGCGGAGTTCACTGATGAGTTTGGGACTTTTGCAAATTTGAAATCGTAACACGCAAAGTGGGTGAACATCTTAATCAAACCTTCCACGGTAATTAGTAAAAACAGTGGACAGATTTTAAACTAAACCGAATTTAAATCCGATGTACTTTTAGGATAAAACCGGTCAGTAAAATGTCTTTATTTACAGTTGTTGACACGTGTGACGTGTTTATAACATAAACAAAATCTTACGTTCTATTTTAACTAACACACGTTTCAACAACTGTAAAGTTGGGTTTAAATTTAGTATTATTTACTTTCGTGGTGTCGCATCCTCGCTCCACTCAACTGGCGAGCCAGAGACCTCCTTCACATTTACGTCCTCCTCATTCACTATTACCGTTGAACATTCCAAAACCAATATTCTAAAAGCTTGATACACTATAACTGGAACTAATGAAATTGTGGATTCCAGGATCCAAAATAAAGACGTCGAAATACATTAAGTAGAACTGCTTTATTATAATAAGTTATTTTAACTTTACTTTGAATACCAGTCTACGATACATTAAACATAGGAAATGTTGCACAATTACAGATTTGAGAGGCTATAAGAAGTAACAAAGTGATTAAATTATTTGTTTTAATCTTAACAATAATAAAGAATTATAACCCTAATACTAGTGTTAGTGTTGTACTAGAATGCTATATTATTATTCAAAATTTAAAAATAATAATAATAGAGTTCCTCAATAACAAACTTTTTTTAAGAATAGGTTCATCCTCAGTAGATAAAAACAAGAAAATGGTACGACCGTTTCTCTATAAGACGTTTAACAATAAACATCGCATTGGTTGTTATACACATAAAACTAAATAATTACAGCAGAAAAAAAAACGATACTATAAGTATCATATACATGTTTATGTACAATGTCTTAACGTAAATTAACATTTATAAAAACAAATAGTCTTCATTAACTGCAATAAAACATTAAATCATTTAAGCAACGTGGCCAATATAATATACAGACTTAAGAAGCACAAGAAGACTAGAATATGAGGAAGATTACCGCAATACCTTAATACATTACAAACTTGTCAGCCAGGATCATTATTAATAAACTAACGTTCGAAAGTGTCATACAGTTTATCGATGACCCCTACGAAC
Organism: Allygus modestus; assembly: GCA_963675035.1. Classification (NCBI taxonomy): domain Eukaryota; kingdom Metazoa; phylum Arthropoda; class Insecta; order Hemiptera; family Cicadellidae; genus Allygus; species Allygus modestus. The sequence continues at coordinate 322,473,532 of OY776111.1, forward strand.
TGCTCCAGACTTAAATTTGATAATATTGGAGTTATAGATAACCATTAAAATGTAATATTATTGACTAAACAAATCATAAAACCTTTATTTAGGCATTTTTACAACTAACTACAATTTAACGCATCACATAGAATGCGAGCGGAAAAAACTAATATTTAAAAAACTAAATATTTAAAACAAACAATGCAATCTGCAACTGTACAATCAGAAATATATGGCCCTAGTTGCAAAGTTTTTAACAATTAGTTCATGCACACAATCAGAATAATATGGCGCTAGTTGCAAAGCTTTTATCAATTAGTTCATGCACACAATCAGAAGAATATGGCGCTAGTTGCAAAGCTTTTAACAATTAGTTCATGCACACAATCAGAAGAATATGGCGCTAGTTGCTAAGCTTTTATCAATTAGTTCATGCACACAATCAGAAGAATATGGCTCTAGTTGCAAAGCTTTTAACAATTAGTTCATGCACACAATCAGAAGAATATGGCGCTAGTTGAAAGCTTTTAACAATTAGTTCATGCACACAATCAGAAGAATATGGCGCTAGTTGCAAAGTTTTTTTAACAATTAGTTCATGCACACAATCAGAAGAATATGGTGCTAGTTGCAAAGTTTTTAACAATTAGTTCATGCACACGATCAGAAGAATATGGCGCTAGTTGCAAAGCTTTTATCAATTAGTTCATGCACACAATCAGAAGAATATGCCGCTAGTTGCAAAGTTTTTAACAATTAGTTCATGCACACAATCAGAAGAATATGGCGCTAGTTGCAAAGCTTTTATCGATTAGTTCATGCACACAATCAGAAGAATATGGCGCTAGTTGAAAGCTTTTATCAATTAGTTCATGCACACAATCAGAAGAATATGGCACTAGTTGCAAAGCTTTTAACAATTAATTCATGCACACAATCATATCATAGTTTGAAAATAAACAATACAATATAAATATTTATTTTTGTATTCATTAATTATTAACAACTACAATGGAACATATACAAATAAAATAATAACAAAACATCAGTGGATTAAGTAAATGTATTATAAACTTAAATCACGTTATATTCCCTATATGCACAATCGACTACAACAATTCAATCAATGTCTAGGAACATTCCATCCAATACCACACCACGGCCAATAACCTACCATTCCAAATGCAATAAATATATTAAGTTCGATGACAAATGAATGTTCTTGCGTCAAAAACTGAGATAGATTGTGAGGACCAGTTTTATTTGATTTTTGGTTTCCTTTCAAACAAAATGTCATTACCACATTACTGAACTAACCTATTGAAAAGTTTGGGTGTAAGGTAACGCAATTAATTGATGCCTACCACTTTCTTTCACAAATGAGTACTAGGGTTATCCAACGAGCAGAACAGTCCTTGCTATTTCTTTCAACTGGTAGTTAATCAAATACTTATGCACATACGTTTGCAGTCAATAAATTATTCTCTCTAAATACATGGCTTAGCTTATCCATTTTTCTTATTCTAAATATTATGAAGTTGTCTTTGGTACATAAAACAAGAGGTTTAGGGTAGAGCGATATGTACCACCACAGTGCAGTGGATTAAACCTAACCATTGACTATAAACACAAGAAACCGATCATCCCCCAGGCCAAACCTCTACTCCTACAACAACGAAATTTGGCACGTTTACACTTACTCTTTTCGTATGTAACCACTAAGAAAGGATTTCAAGAAATTCCCATAGGGCTCCGCCGCAGGGGGAGTCAAAGTTCCAATCCAGTGTTATTCTTATAGACTACACACTACTACACGCTACTTTGGTTGAGCTGATGAAAATTTAAACAGTTGATAATAATGTTTCATAGTAGTTCCACAGGTTAACCACAGAATTCAGCACACCCACAGGTTTTATTCCCGGGTGAATCCGGGTACGATGGGAGATAGTATACGATGGTAAAAAATGATAAGGTCACCAACCAGCTAATGTATCTCAAAGTCAAAAACATAAACAAAACAAAACAGGATCTATAGTCAATGACCAATCGTCATTATGCTTCCAAACAGTGACGAATACACATTTAAAAGATGCTATTTTTAACTTGTTATATAATATAATGCATACTTTATCTTCCTCAATCGTTTACTGGCTAACTAAATAAGTAGGAAAAGCAAATTTTTTCTTCAGAAATAATCTACGAAAAAATACATTGTATTAAAGCAAAATTAAAATCCATTAGACCTCAGAATTTCAACAGATTTACTGGTTGTAGAAGCCTATGGTGTGTCTTACAACTTGTTTGGAAATTACTTTAATGTCCATATTGTCAGCTGTTGTAATTTTCTTCGACAGTTCCCTGTTGGAAAATAGGGAGAAAAGAATTTGAGGGAAGCCGCCCTCCAACCACACGACACCCACACGTGGTGCCACCACACGACAGCCGACAGGCTTGCCTATTGCCATAAAATGGAGCGTTAAAAAAAGTTACAGTTCATTACACCCGATCATCATCCATTACGTTTGATTAATATAGTGTCGTGTTTGGCACTGCGTCACTGCGTCACTGCGGTGACAACTGGAGGGTCTTTCCGGGGCCTACGATCGTATAGGTCTTCCCGGTTTTTCCCGGTAATCCGCCCCCATCAGTCTCTTTCAAGTCACAACTACAAGCAATTACTAGCAACTACTAGTAATTGTTGAACATAGTGATACACATAGAATTCTAATGGCGGAGCAAGTAATACGCAGGTGATATACTATCAAATACTATCAATAAATAAAAATTCTATAATAAATAAAAATACTATAAATATTCTACGTTAAATTCTATGTTAACTGAAGGTATCCGTTTAGTTATAATTTGGGTATTAACGTTGAAAATTCGAGTAATCGAAACGTGTTTGAGTTTTCCACTCCCTATCATATTCATACCTATTTGATATTAGAGAATAACGAAGTTATCAGGACAGCCGAAAACGCAAAAATTGTATACTATATTTATACTTTTGGTATTCGATTGTTTTACATTTCCAGTTTATTTTATCTATAGATAATATCGTCATGTTTTATCGCTACCTTTGCTTGTCTTACAGGTTTTTCACAGCTTCTTCCTTCCCCAGTCCAGGAGGTCTTCTAATTATTGTTTTTACTTTCTCCCCCTTATACATAGTATATGGAGAAAGTATTGTTTTCGTCAAAATTTTCGAATTTGAGTTGTTAGTGGAAGTATTCGTTTTTATCCTCCCTGAACCAAAAAAGGTGATTTGTACGTGATGTCTGTGTGTCTGTCTGTCTGTATGGATTTGTACAGAGCTAGAGCCCTAACAAATGGTGCGATTTTTATGAAATTTGGTATGTAGGTAGTAATCCACGATATCTCCAGGTGTTTTTTCTTTTTTTGTGATTTTTTATTTTAAGTGTAATTATCCCCATAAAACCGCCAAAAAACATGAGAAATCAAGATTTCTCAAAAACGGCTCTAACGATTTTGTTTAGTCGTTTGTAGAACTTTAGTTTTTCAACAAAATGACATCACCCGAATTTCTGTAAAAATTTGGGTTCAGAAATTACAAGACTTAAAATATAAAAAATTCAGGTTTTTTGGATTTTTCATAAAAAACCATAAATATAAAAAATATAACTATTCACAATTAAAAAGAGCTCAAAAAACTAAATAATTTAGTATTCAGAATTACTATTCTACGATTACTGGTTGCAGAGAAAATTTAAATTTTCATTTTGCGGTAAACGCAGTACGTTGTCCAATGTTATTCTTATGGGGAAAACAAAAATTACTATTTCTCTCTTATTTTTTGATCAATTTCGTTCAAACTTGTCGAGTTAGGATTGACCAACAGAGGGAATTCGAAATATGTTACCCCTTAATAACCCTTAGGGGGGATTAGGGGGCAATTCCCCTCTTAAAACCACGTGTGTAGCGAAGGATTCTGTAGTTCCTCCTAAACAGGGATTTGGGTGGACTTTTTGGCTGTACATTCGACCGTGTGTTGTATTCTATCTTTAGTAAATAAAAAGTAATTCACTCATTAAAGTTGGGCTAAAAGGGAGAAAGTATGTGTCAGTTTCCTGATACCGTTTATTATAAATTCGTTCCGCTCACCTCAGCGTGCTCCGTGGTGAACTTATCTTTTGTTTTACTTATCTTTAGTTTAGTTTACTCGTCAAAATGCCTATTTTGTGGGCTACCGTAACGAACTTTCATGTATCCCTTTGTTTTACACGTTTTTAGTCTATATAATACAATTAAAGCGTCCAGATGCGTACATCCGCCCCTTGCGTGGGCTGTGGGATGTTATATTGTTTTTAGGAAAAAATTGATATTGTTTCAATTACTAATTCACCGTGATTATAATTTCTTGAATAGCATAGTATAACGTGTCAGTAATAACTTACCACAAACTAAAAAGAATATAATCAAAATATATTAAGTTTTATAAGTCGTCTTATATGACATCCCATTGTTGGGTTGTTTTAACACACCAGCGGCAGTGGTGGAAAAGAATGTAAAATCAGCATTTCTGTATTTTTAGTTGAGATTTAACTTAGCAAAAAAACAAATCAAAGTAAAAGAGTAATTCCATTGATTAAGCTTGTCTATAAAGGTGATTACATACATCATGTGAGTTACGAATAAACGTTGTTAATGAACTTAACCTTATAATAATTATATATAATAATAAACTTTATAATAATATAATTAACTTTATTTTATAAAATAGTGCGTCCCACGCTCCAACTGTAGGCTATGTGGCTGAGCTATTAACTCCCAACTATAACCAATCTGATATTCATGTACTCGTATGTAGCATAGATACACAACTGAATGTATAATAAGTGCTTCAACGATTAGCAACAAGAACCAACAAATCTCTCTAAACAAAACTGCGCATTATTGAATAATTTACTTGTCGATTTAGGCCCTATTTCTATATTGTTATTCAACTTCACCAAGCTCAATTCCGATTCTTAAATAAACAACAGGACTCGCAAAAACACGTCGGAAACGTTTAAAAATAAACCACTTAAAAACATTTCAACCCTTTCGGAGGCAGGAGAGTGTGTTAAATGTTTATGCACCTGTTTTTGGTTTCGCCACCCCTTTATTTGCTCCCCACGGCGCGTGTTGTTTTAATGGAATTCGCCTGAAAGGGCTGGATATAATTTATCAGCGATTGTAGCGAGGGGAGAGCTTACAAACGATGTTTAGCTGCTGTCAGCAAGTATGGCGAGTGTGTGTATATGATTGTGTGTGTGCGTTCGTGTGTAAGAGTGCATCGGGGCGAAGGGTTGACAGTGTGGTTAAACACCGGGGTGTTGATTGATGAAGGGCGTACGTCATTCGTTGCTTGTTACTCGGTGGAAACATCGATAAATTGTTTTGATTCATTAAGAAGTACTCTCACTTATAGAATTATATTACGAGCTACTCCCTAATCTTTATATGATGTCACGCATTTGGTAAAAATACGAGATCATTAAATTCATGGTTTGTTTAAAGGTACTATCTAATACAACAAATTTAAGGAAAAAAGTTTATAATATTAAGTAAAACTAGCTGCTTGTAGCGGCCTTGCCCGCATAAATTAAAATACTGTATAGTCTTTGTACCTAGACCGAGCACCTTTCGGCGTTCCAAGAATAATCTGTTCATAACCGGGGCAGAGAAAAAAGTAGCCATACTAACAACGTGTGTGGTATGGTCCAGGAGGAGGTTTGAGGAGCCGTTTGTGAATAATTTAGATTATGTTTTCAAAATCACCCGGGAGACACACGCAGAACTACTTTTACTAGTGCAGATAACATGCGATGATTACTTTTTATCCTTATGTTTACAAACCATCACAACTTCTTTTCCATAAATCGATTTTTTTACGGTTTACACCGTATCATTTGGAAGTTCTTTGAAAACAAACATAAACAATTTTCGTTGGTTTCAAGACTAAAATCAATATTGTAAAAAGGTTATATTTATACAAATGGAAATTGTTGCTTCGACATTCCCTTCTGCTCAAAATTGGTGTTTCTTTCAAAAGAAAAATAATGAATATTAAAATTTTGTTTATAATTGTTCAATAAGTTAAACTACTATTAGACCTGATCTAGTTTCCCAATTCTGAATTCAAGAGGAGATTGTGTTGTGAGATTTTTTGAAGCCTAGAGCTGTTTATAAAATACCCCCGTCGCATCAAACCTATGTACTCAGTGAATTTCCAATGCATAATATATGTCTTAATACCACATAAAGCCGCATACCAAGTTGCATACAAATATATTCATAAATAAGCGATATATACAATTTTAATTATTCTCCAGAAGAATAACATTGCGGATGAGTACGTAGGTTTGCTGAAACAAGGAACACACACACAATTGGTGTTTATGCAAATATAAATATAATTCAACATAATGAAGCCACATACCAAGTTTCATCAATATTCATTCATAAATAAGCGATATATACCATTCTAATTATTCTTCATAAGAATAACACGGGGGATGAGTACGCAGGTTGGCTGTAAAAAGGCAAACGAAAAATGGGGTTTTACGTGAACATCAATATAACTCAACTAGGTGAAGCCACATACTAAGTTTTATTAATTTATGTTCATAATTAAGGGAGACATTACATTTTACTTATCCTCCATAAGAATAACAGGGGGGCTGAGTACGCAGGTTTCCTGCTACGGGAATAATCCTTAAAATTTTTTTTGTGTGCAAATAACAACAGACCACAACCAGATGAAGCTGTAAACCAAGTTTCGTTAGTATACGTTCATAAATAACCGAGATATAATTGTTTTCTTATTCCCCATAAGAATAACATTGGACAACGTATTGTATTTAGCACTTTCAATATCTCTGTAACCAATTGACGTAGAGAAGTGATCAAAACATCAAATTGTGTCGTTTTTAAAGCTAAATAAAATGGTGAAAACTAAAATTTGATTTCAATAAATATTACATGTAAAAACTTCAAAACCCCAATTTTTTGGTACAACCCCCCCCCCCCAAATACCACTTAGGATAAGGCGATCTGTCTGGTTTTCGAACTTAAAGTCATAAATGCTGCTTTACACATTTGTACCAAATTTCATCAAAATTGGACCTTTTTTACGAGAGTTATCGCAGCCACGGACACACACACACACACACACACACACACACACACACACACACACACACACACACACACACAGATATATATATATATATATATATAAAGTATATAAAGTCGTTTGGCATCTATACCGCAAGAAATATATATTCAGTTGATATACAGTTTTGAACGAAAGGTGTTTTTGGGGTCTGGGGACCTCAAAACGAAAAGTTATCATGGTCCCGAGCCTAGGTCTTACCATGACGACTACGATAATAGCTTCTTCCCTATAGGGGAAATTCGCTAACAGGTTGCATGATCTAATGGGTGATGCATAACGGAAGGTTAACTTCTCCCAGTCTTCTCCGAACAATCGACCAGTGTGTTCAATAGCTCGAAAAGACTAACCATGCCCTAAAACCATTGACTATATGCATGACTATACTCATGTATATAGTCAATGCCAAAACTCAAATACGTTAGGAGGCCTGATGGAATGTCTAGACTTATTTGCTGTATACGATGTTTTCACTAATAATTTTGGATATCGGATTTGAACCCCAACTTTCCTCTGAGTTATATCAATTTAAATGCACTTAAAACTTCGGGCATACTGAGCATATTGAAAACAGACTGTAAATTCTAAATGTAAGTGCTAAAAAGTAAGATAACAGTAGCACCAACAATATCGTGGAATGGCTTGTAGTATCAGTAGAGGTTTAGTTTAGGTAGTTAATTTGTATATACAAGCTTCTATATTGTGAAATCTATTTTTTTTATTTAAAAAGTTTTTTTGTGACATCGTGAGAAGGCAGTAGAGAGCAGTTTTTTGCTTCCCGACTTATCGACTGGCATCCAAGTTTATGTCAATGAACCCCATAGTCACGACAATGACGGGCATAAAGAAGGGAGAAGGTGATGGCAGAGTTAAGTCTAAGTTGCACCCTCTGAAATATGAGTTTGGAGGCAGAAGTTAAAGCCCTAAAAATGTAGGTACTTAGTGGAACATCACTAGGAGTATGACTAACCAAAACATAAAAGCGAAAAGATCGTAGAAAAGTGGCAAGCGCACTTGCACAATTGGAACAGAAAACGTATTCCGGCAGCTTCCGCAGAAAGCCGGGGTTAAACTTTCTATAAAATAAATAATATCGTGAAAATAGCAAATAGAAAGTCAAAACTGTGATTGCATCCATCACTTTCATTACTAATGTTGATTAGCTGTCTGTATGCTGTCCGCAAAACCGGAAGCGCTGGCAGTGAGAGGAAGGAGGACTTCTCAGCTGATTGACAATCACGCAGGCAGCGGCTCAACGGCCGCGGCCGGCTCGATCACAATTGTTGAGTTTGGCTGTTTTTATTAGAGAAATTCCTATGGAAAAGTATGAACTATTAGAATGACCCGCACGGTAAAACATAAGCCCGGGACCACCATAGAAGTTCCCAACGTGACCCCCTGAGCACGTTTTTGGGGGTCGTTAACAACTTTATGTATATATATATATGTTCGCACTCTAGCGGTCACAATTTTTGTCCGATTTACTTGAAATTTGGTAGGAAACTTCCCTTCTGTAAACAGTAGGACAAGTTCGTTGGGTAAAACAATCGGACAGCTCTAACCCCCTTTTTTGGGGATTTAAATTTTTAAAATTTTGAGTTGTTGGGCCCAAAAAGGGTCGGAAAAGCTCCGAACGTTAAATTATTGCACATTGAGTTGTTTTACTTAAAATTCCAAACATTTTAAGCCCTCTCTCATCATTCTAGCATAATTATTTACCGAGTTATTAAAGAAAATGTTAATTGTCTTAACACAGTACGTAGTCTTAAGGGTATTTTACACTGGAAAAGGCCGTTTTCCCAAACTTTATGTAGTTTTATCACCCCCAATACCCCTATACCAACTTGTTCTCCTGACTATACCTCCTCCTAACCTTATAATGTACAACTTTGGCATCCTAATAGTGAATTTAAATATAACCAGGATATAACAGACAAAAAATAACATTTTTCAATTTTCAACAAAATGTTACCAGTGTTGTTTTAAACCATTTATTATATTTTTTAAAGGTTTTAATGCGGAAATTCACTTCCCTCACGTCAGCGTGCTGAGTGCAAACTCTTTTCTATAACAAACTTCGGAATTTAATTATCTTCCATTTCAGCCTTAAATATCTACTACAGTATCACGTGAACTAAATATATATGGAATTTACTAAAGGTTTAACTTTACAGTTAAATTTAAAATTGGCGTTCAGCTTCAATTTAATATATAATCTGAAATTTAAAATAAACGGTATCAGGAAACTGACACATACTTTCTCCCTTTTAGCCCAACTTTAATGAATAAATTACTTTTTATTTACTAAATATAGAATACAAAGCACGGTCGAATGTACAGAAAATCTTGTAAACAAGTTGTTTTCAAAAACATCCACCAAAATCCCTGTTTAGGAGGCACTACAGAATCATCACATATATACATATATGTGTTTGCACTCTAGCGGACGCATTTTTTGTCCGATTTACTTCAAATATGGTAGGGACGTTCCTTTCTGTAATCAGTTGGACAAGTTCGTTGCGCAAAACAATCGGAAAACTCTAAACCCCTTTTTTTGGGGATTAATCTTTCAAATTTCGAGTTTTTGGGCCCAAAAAGGGTCATAAAAGCCCCAGATGTAAAATTAATGCACGTAAAAAGATGGGAATTCGTGAGGCGAAAGTTTTAAGCCTTCTCTCGTCATTATAGCATAAATATTTACCGAGTTATTAAAGAAAATGTGTATCGACTAAACACAGTACGTTGTCTCATGGGGGTTTTACACTAGAAAAGCCTGTTATTCCTTTGTTAGAGTACTTTTATCATCCCCAGCAACCTCACGCCTACTTTCAAGCCTGTCTCGACCTTCTCCTAACCTTATAATGCGCAAAATTGTATTCCCAGCTTTGCAAGTAAATAAAACCAGGAGTATCAGAACAGCCTAAAAATCAATGTTTTCAGATTTCAATAAAAATTGGACAAATGTATGTTTTTACACTTATTTTGAGTTTTACAAGTTTGTATGTGGAAATTCACTTCCCTCACGTCAGCGTGCTGCGTGCGAACTCGTTTTCATTTTCATTTGTTGGTATATTGAAAAATAATGTCCTGTAACTGTATATGTTGCATTTATGTAAAACTAGCTGATGTACCCGTTCTTCGCACAGGGGTTTTCTTTACCCGTTCTATAGTCAATGCAATGTGCATTATTTTAGTTAGCTTGAAACATCTGTTCTTGCTTCTGCTCTTTAAGATGTAAAATAGAAGTGTCCTCAGCTGTTCGCATTACACTTCCTGAATGTTTACTTTCTTCTGACATGAAAACGTTGAAATTTAGGACGTTTACTGGGCGTAGCCCGAGGGGATTTTCATGAAGTGAATTAACCTCAAGCCCGGGAACCACCATAACACCAGAACATCAAAACTCAAATACAACAATACTTCCATTTCAGCTTTAATGAATAAATTACTTTTTAGCGAATTTCCCCTATAGGGAAGAAGCTATTACCGTAGGTCTCATGGTAAGACTTAAGCCAGAGACCATGATAACTTTTCATTTTGAGGTCCCCAGATGCCAAAAACACCATTCGTTCAAATTTTTATATATGTATATATGTATATATATATATATATATATATATATATATATATATATATATATATATATATATATATATATATATGTGTGTCCGTAAGCACGATAACTCTCGTAAAAAAGGTCCGATCTTAATGAAATTTGGTACAAATGTGTAAAGTACCATTTATTTGAACGAGTTCGAAAACCAGATGAATCGCACCATCCGAAGGGGGGGTTTTTGGGGGGTTTTGTACCCCAAAAATGTGTTTTTTGGGCTTTTCACATGTAATTTTAATTTAAATCAAATTTTAATTTATACCATTGAATTTACCTTAAAAAAAACAAACAATTTGGTATTTTGATCATTTCTCTACGTCAATTGGTTACCGAGATATTGAAAGTGCTAAACACAGTACGTTGTCTAATGTTATTCTTTTGGAGAAAAAGAAAAATTGTATATCTCGCTTATTTATGAACATAAACTGACGAAATTTGGTATATGGCTTGATCTGGTTGTGGTTTATTGTTGTTTGCACAAAAAAACAATTTTTCGCCTATGGTTCCTGTAGCAGCAAACCTAGGTACTTGGTCCCCATGTTATTCTTATGGAAAATACTTAAAATGTTATATATCGCTTATTTATGAATGTATATGGTTGAAACTTGGTATGTGACTTCACTAAGATGAGTTCTATTGATATTTGCATAAAAACCCATTATTTTGTGTGCCTTGTTGCAGCAAACCTGCGTACTCATCCCCAATGTTATTCTTATGGAGAATAATTAATATTTTAAATATCACCTGTTTGTGAATACATTTCTTATGAATCCTGTTAAGTTTTTTAATGTGTTATGTTATATATTCATTGGGAATTCGCTGAGTATGCAGGTTTGCTGCGACGGGGGTATTATTTACTAAATATAGAATACAAAGCATGGTCGAATGTACAGAAAATCTTGTAAACAAGTTGTTTTCAAAAACATCCACCAAAATCCCTGTTTAGGAGGCACTACAGAATCCATCGCAACACACGTGGTTTTAAGAGGGAAAATGCCCCCTATTAAGGACAAACACCCTATGAAAATAGTAGCTTTGTTGCGACGGTAAAGTGACTGTAATGGTTTTACGAGGAATGTCATATTGTTATAAGTTTTAATGCAGGTAGGAGTCCTATCCTTTTATGTTTAGTAAGTTGTGCTGTCCACGAAAACGAATCGATCAAACGTCAGGCTTTTATATGCTTAGGACTATCTAATTATTACACATTGTCGGATTACAATTGCTGTAGATATTGTACCCCGAACATTTTACCACGGGTGCATTACAGTATTGCCTATATGCAGGCCGCGCGGCGCTACGCACAAAGCTGACAATAACGCAGCTCTCATTTCAAGCGAGTTGAGCTTGGAGATTTTCTGTACATTCGACCGTGCGTTGTATACTATGTGTTGCATGGGTTCAAGATCTACCTTTGTGTAAAGTTTCAACCCAGTCAGTTCAGTACTTTTTGCGTTTACCCGGAACATCAGACAGACAGAAACCGCCTCTTCTTTATAATATTAGTAGATAGATGTAGCAATTTATATGCAACTTGAATTTTTACTTTCTCCCCTTATACATAGTATATGGAGAAAGTATTATTTTCGTCAAAATTTTCGAATTTGAGTTGTTGGTGGAAATATTCGTTTTAGTGTTCCCTGAACCCAAAAAAGTGATTTTTACGTGATGTCTGTGTGTCTGTCTGTCTGTCTATATGGATGTGTACAGAGCTAGAGCCCAAACCAATGGTGCGATTTTTATGAAATTTGGTATGTAGGTACTAATCCACAATATCTCCAGGTATTTTTTTCATTTTTTTGAATTTTTGATTTTTAAGGGTAATTATCCCCCAAAAACCGCGAAAAAACATGAAAAATCAAAATTTCTCAAAAACGGCTCTATCGATTTTGATTAAACTTTTGTGGTTTGTAGAACTCTAGTTATCCAACAAAATGACACTAGCCGCATTTCTGTAAAAATTCGGGTTCAGAAATTATAGGGCTTAAAACATCAAAAATTAGTTTTTTTTTACTTTTCATAAAAATAAAAATATAAAAATATTACTATTCACCATTAAAAAGAGCTAAAAAAACTAAATAATTTAGTATTCTTAATTACTATTCTACGATTGCTGGTTGCGGAGAAAATTTAAATTTTCATTATGCGGTAAACGCAGTACGTTGTCCAATTTTATTCTTATGGGAAATACAAAAATTACTATTTCTCTCTTATTTACTGAAATTTCGTTCAAACTTGATATGCTTGTCAAGTTATCATTGACCAACATAGGAAATTCGAAACATGTTGCCCCTTACTAACCTGCGGGGGGGAATAGGGGGCATATCCCCTCTTAAAACCACGTGTGTAGCAGTGGATTCTGTAGTGCCTCTAAACAGGGATTTGGGTGGATGTTTTTGAAAACAACTTGTTTAGAAGATTTTCTGTACATTCGACCGTGCTTTGTATACTATATTTAGTAAATAAAATGTAATTTATTCATTAAAGTTGGGCTAAAGGGAGAAAGTATGTCAGTTTCCTGATACCGTTTATTACTCTAGATTTTGGAAATCCGGAGTTTTTGCTTTCTATCTGACTATTTATCAGAGAATGCACTTTTATTTGGCGTTCCTGAGAAAATACTGTAGGTAGCTGTAGACGTTAGGACGGTTACAGCGCATCCTTACTAACGAACGGCTGACCTTGTACTTATTAACTTCCAAAAATCGATCAAGAGTATTGTAATTTGTTCACATTGCACAACCACTGATTAAAAATTTAACTTTGTTGTTAAATTAAGTTTAAGGGACAACAAACGAAGATTGCCCAACCCAGGTCTTACCATTCCAACAAACTAACAAATTGCTTATTACCAATTAACTATATTATGACAGTCGTAAGTAATGCTAGCAACCTCCAGGAAAGTGACGGGTGCATTACAGTATTGCCTATATGCGGGCAGCGCGCCGTTACGTTCGGCGCGGCGGCGGCGGCGCGGCGGCGGCGGCGGCGGCGCGGCGGCGGCGGCGCGGCGGCGCTACGCACAAAGCTGACAATAACGCAGCTCTCAGACGCAAGCGCTATCAAACAGTCATCAGCAGACACTTCCGCCATCAGATAAGCGTTAAATTACCTTTAAACCGAGCTTAAAAATACCCACGAGTTGAGATTCAATTGTGTGCCGACGTCGCGGTGCACCGGGGACCGCTAGGTCAGATTTTCGTTACGAATTCCCTGGAAAGGGTCTCCACGATTATAAAAGCGACGGTAAAGTGACTGTAATGGTTTTACGAGGAATGTCATAGTGTTATAAGTTTGAATGCAGGTAGGAGTCCTATCCTTTTATGTTTAATAAGTTGTGCTGTCCACGAAAACGAATCGATCAAACGTCAGGCTTTTATATGCTTAGGACTATGTAATTATTACACATTGTCGGATTACAATTGCTGTAGATATTGTACCCCGAACATTTTTGAGTTGGCCAATTTTAACACAGATGAATGGGTAAGATGTGTAAATATCGTACTATAAAATGTAGACATATAATTTATGCTGAATGTGTTGATTGACATACAATATGGATCAAGACAAGAAGAGTAATATTGGTCACACGTCACACGAGTGAATAACATTTCGAAATAAGTATAACAGTTCGAGTGTATTAAACAATCGGTTCTTTTATCGAGCGATTTGTTGAGATAGAGTTTAATACTTTGCAATTTCTTATTTCACTTGCGGTTTATTTCGCCCGGATGTAAAGTACAGGGATTTGGCTGAAACTGACCACATTCCCAGGTCCGGCTCGCGGTGTCGGACCGTATGGAAGGATTACACGGTCCAGCGGGCTCGAGCTCTGACTTACATTCTATGGTCTGTCGCCAGTCGCGTCATTGATTGATTCAGGACACCTGGCATTAACTTACAGAGGTGCATTAGTCAGTATTGGTGTCATTGGTACTTTGAGAAGGGTATATTACACGAGCTCGGATAATTTAAATACTAGTACGGATCAGTTTGGGTCTCATTGCAAATGAGTCTCCTTTCCACAACACAGGGCTGTGAAAGCATTTAGACTGATCAAGTGGATTAAGTGGAAATTGAATCTTAAGACGGGAATAAGCCTAAGGATCCATGAGCTTATAAAATAGTGAGTCGTTGGCGTAGTGGTCAAGGCAATGGACGTTGACACCATTCCAGCGACCCTGTTGTGTGTTCGAAACCCAGTCCTGATAACGCAATTTTATCAGAACTGTTAAACTCTTAATGTAACGACTCGCCCCTTTGCTTTGCTGGATACGTTCCACGCACAAATCTCTAGTCTATGGACGGGCAAAGCAAGGCAAAAAGAGGCTGCCAACCTCTTTACAAAAAAGGATGCCGTAAGAGAGTGGAATATCAAGCCAAAAAAGAAACCAATAAACCAGAGGGAATCTGAGTTAACACGAGATGGTACTTTTATCATACAAAGTTATAACTATCAATATTGATTATTTTGAACGAAATAAATTAACTCAATTTACTAAAAACAATGGCTATAAAATGATTATGAAAGTAGTTAAGTGACAGTATACGAATCGAAACTATTAAGCAGGGCTTAGAATGGACGTCTACTGCAAGAAGGGGTGACATATTTAAAATGTGGAAATCACAGTTGGTAGGGAGCAATAAAATGAACAATCGCTTCATTGTAATTGGGTGGTGTAATCTGGTATATACCAAATCAAATGCCTGTATGCGTTTTAGTACATCTCCCGTCACTATATACGATAATTTCTTAATTTATCTTCCGGGCTCCCAAATATTTTATCATACTCCTATATTCCATTTTACGTAATCTTCTTTTCATCCCCAGTTCATTTATTTAAAAATAATATTCTCATAATTCTCATTTTCATAATATACCACTCCCTCCCAATTTACTACCATTCCCATGGGTTTCCCAGCCAAAGATTTTCCCGCGCCTTTTTGTGTGTTCCCCAGTGCACATACCCAGAATCTCGCCCCTTTACACCCCGCACGCACAACCCTCTTGGACGGTGCTCCGCGG
The DNA here is from genome assembly GCA_963675035.1 of Allygus modestus. NCBI lineage: Eukaryota > Metazoa > Arthropoda > Insecta > Hemiptera > Cicadellidae > Allygus > Allygus modestus. The sequence continues at coordinate 322,489,330 of OY776111.1, forward strand.
CCTCTGAAGGCCACCCGACCGTTCTAACGGGGCCGTGGGAACTCTGCTCCTTGTCACGCTCTATTCTACCTTTGTGGCGAGTGATCAGCTAAACGTGTCGCTGTCTAAGCTGTATCAATAGGTGCAGCGGTCTCTAGGTCTCGATACCCCTGGGGCTTCGATTGCGGATCATCGATGTTCGTTGCAAACGGCCTCAGAGCAACTACCGTGGAGCCAGACCGTAGAGTAGGTTGTCTAATAATTGGGGCACAACCAAGTGGGTGAATGGTGTTATTATCTTGAGAGGAGAGGAGAGGTGTTTCCCGTTGTTGCATATCACGAACCTTTATCATATTTGCTAGCATATTTTGATGATGGATTGTTAACTCAAATACAACCCTTACTATGTTTAATCGTGCATAAGTGATGAAGAAAATCATTAAACATTTTTCCAAGACATTTGTAAAGGAAGATAAAAAGACATATTATAATTGAGAACGATGATTAGGGACACTATAACACGTATTTTTGCTAATGTTGCTGCTGCTGGGGTGGGTGATGACCAATGCTCAACACAATACTCCAGGTGTCATCAGGGCCGATGCTCGTGCCTCCCTTACTACGCCCTGCGTGCCAATGTTACTGATGCTGTTCAAAATGTTCCAGTCAGGAGCGACGCTAGGCTCAGGGCTGGACTCGCAGTGTTAAGGTGATGACCAATGCTCAACACAATACTCAAGGGGGCCTTCAGGGCCGGTGCTCGTGCCTCCCCTACTACGCCCTGCGTGCCAATGTTACTGATGCTGTTCACAATGTTCCAGTCAGGAGTGACGCTAGGCTCAGGGCTGGACTCGCAGTGCTCGGGTGATGACCAATGCTCAACACAATACTCCAGGTGTCATCAGGGCCGGTGCTCGTGCCTCCCCTACTACGCTCAGTACAACGGCACGCAGTGTTTGCAGTGTAAGTAGCTACAAGTAAGTAGCCTGGAAATGGTTTTCAAGTACTTAATGATAATAATGCTAACTAGCAAACCATATGTTTGTATCTTTAATCCCAGCTGTTCTGCTTCAAGCTGTTCTGTTTTCAAGCTGTTCAGCTGTTTTGAATTGCTGTCCAATGTTATTTAAATGGGCCAAAACCTACTTTGAGGTCTTCCCAAGGGTTTCTGGTTCCACGCACTGACTTGAGACCCCCAAAAGGCACATCTAGACGTTAAGGGCTTTCAAACGACACGTAAATCATCAAAATCGACCCAGTAGTTTGGCCATAATCTTCTGCACAAAAATCGCCTTATTCTTTTAATATAATGAATGATGAGGCAAGCGCGTCATAATTTAGGTAAAATGATAAAATTACTGTATGAGATTTTACACAGCTGTACATCGTAATGCCATATATATCAACAGTCTTACAAGGCATTTCGATACATACCTTTACGAGAGCTAATTGTGAACTTTGAATAACAAATTAGTCGAGTTTTTTCACTAAGTTAGGCTATTTATATTGTTTTAACGCTTACAAGGTGAGTTTTAAGAGTTTGGCATCGTTTTTTGTGGGTAAAACGCAGCCGTTCTGTTCTTCTCACTGGCGATTGCCACTACCCTGTATCATAGTTCATTTATTTTGGCAAGACAATAAAAACGGCTGTAAGTGTAAGTGTAACGATCATATTATGGTCGTTAAACCAATTTCTTGGGACGATATTATCGCCTGTAATTTAGCTAAGTTACATCAGTGTTATTGCCTTTCAAAGTTTGAAACAGCACAATCAGAAGAACTTTTGAGAGGACAACAAAGACGATGAGCATCTGTTGATTGTGTTAGCGGTTGTATTGCTTTATGTAGGAAGCTTTCTGATCTGAAATAAAATAGATACAATTAAGTTTTATGCTTTAAAAGACTAGGGCAGGTAGTAGTTAGAGTGCTTGCCTGGAAAACTGGGGTTCGCCAGATCGATCCTCAAAATCTGAAACTGTTGTGCCATTTGTTATTGGGTCGTTGTAACAACAGGACGACCTAGTCTAGTAACAAAGACCAAAGATTGTACCGCTCCTCATTAAAATGTTCCAAATCTTCCAATGACACGAACAAAAATAAATACAAACCACAACATTTATTTCCATAAACATTATTTAAAACTACTTTCAAAGGTTACTAGCCTGCAAGAAATAACTAAATTGGGAAGTAGTTTTAGCAAAAAGAACAATTAAATTACCTTGGTGTCCTCCGGATCTGGCTGCACACTCCTGACCCCAAGTTGAATGGTAATATCTACATCAAATTTGGCCAAATAATATACTAAAATAACATTTTTCAACCAGAACCACAGGGATGCACTCAAAGTATCGCTTTAGAGTTTCCCACTACTCTAAATTCATACTGTTCTAAAATGGCTGCACGATATTTTAACAATTCAATATAGAATATTTCAATTTAATAACTACTTGTAAATGTCTTTTAATATTATAACTTAATACATTGTACTTGGTGAGAGGATTTCAGCATTTTGCCGTTTGACAAAGATGATGTTTGGGGTGTTTCAGGTTTAGTTTGTTAAACTTTCGGTAGACAGTTTTAATATTAGTTTAAAAGTATCATTATTTCCTCGATAACATAATCGCTTTAAACGCCGTGCAACCTAAGTCGTATTTTAAAGCAAATATGAATGCATTTTGAGTTAAGAATGAGTTAGGTGCCTTGTGTAGCTGACAACCGCCTTGCCCGACTGATTTTATAGCCAAGATTATTAATTAAATTAACAGCCCAGTGGCCAACGTCAACGGGCTCCAGTTTCGAATCCCCTCAACATTTTCGTCTTGCTTCAGGACCGATCTGGCTTAACATCAGATTATGAGGCGAGCGTTCTAACCACTACACTATTTTAAGTCTCGTTGTTTTTCTATTTATTTTAATTACATATTACCCGATCGAAAATCGATATAGACTAAACCTAAACAAATAGATGGAGAAAGGCAAGTATATTTATCCGTAGACTAAAATTCCCTTTGTTCTGAATTGAAATGCTGAATCTAATTGAATATGATTGATTTGAATATAAGTCGTCGTCTAGGTCGTGGGATCTCAGTGTTAGAGCCTGTTCCTTTAATGTCTGTCCAATTACTTCCAATCCGACCCCAAGTGATGGTTGGTTGCAGCCACCCTGCTGGGGTTCGAGTGCCGCGTGGCAGAGCAGTGCTCGCAGAAGGTAGCCAACAGCACGTGCCTGGCGGGCGTCTGTCGCTGCGAGCCTGGCTTCCTGCAGTTCCGGAGGCACACCTGCCTGTCTCGTGAGTACCGCATATTCGTCATAGTCATAATGAACAAGCGCTCAATAATAATACCAAAGTAGAATTGATAGTATGTATCGGTATATCTCGAATCCGATTTACGAAAAGTGTCTAATTACACGTATGTGAATGTATTTTGTTTTATTGCAAATACAATTATCAAATGCAGTTTTAGAGGTGACTCTATAAACCTTTACGCCATACGCATATCAGTGATTTATCCGAAATCACTTATTTATGACTCGTTAAAAAACAAAGACAGTCTATAGACGTTTAATATAAACAAAACTTGTTTAATCAAAAATCACAAACATTGAATATTTTGGGATTCTACTGCACACTAGGCCACTTGGCATACAAAATCAAAATTACCTCACTGAAATCGGCTGGTTTTTGTTGGTATTTTTAAAGACAGTTAAATTATGATGATCCGTTAACGTAAAATTAAACTTTGATGAGAAGCAGGTAGAAACGCTAACTCCTTTGAAACTAGACCCTTTCAAGAGATAGTTGTATTGGCAGTCATTCGAAAGTTATGTATAGAATGAAACGACTAAAATGGCAGCCCACTCAGTTTTATTGTATCAATGGAGCAACAAAGATCCAGACAGTATAATACAACTAGTATAAAAAATAGAGTGTTTGTTTGTCTTATTGCTCCATCACAAACAAAGTACAGTAGTCAACCAATTTAGCTAAAATGTTTAAGATGGTACGCTAATCCACCACTTAGGGAAAATATGGATTCACTACTTTTGAAACCCCTTAGGGCTCTGCCCCATCGGTCTTCAAATTTACAATATAAATCTTACGTACATTAATCTACCTTTGTTAGGTCGTTTGGTAACTTAACAAATGTTTAATTGCTGTCCAAGATATTTCAAAATAGATGCCACATAATGCAGCACATAAACTTTGCCATCTATGTAAGAGGCCGGGTAATGTAAAGCTAGTATATCTACTTGAAAAAAGCTGGATTATTTCGCACGAAACAGCGAAGTTCTCTCGCTGTATAACAAAAAAACAAACACAACAGCAGAGCAGACGGTAAAAAGTTCTCCCAGACTTTGAAACGAGAGCGGGCGTGGGGTCGTGTTATTGCAGCTAATGACTACCATTATGCGCCTCTGATGGTTTGATTGTAACGTACACTTTGCGCCTTTTAATTACCTGTGAACCTCAGGGGCTGGGAGAGCACCTAGTCTTGATATGGGTTATATAATCTCAACACATCTTCAGTCCTAATAGATCCAGTTGCATAGGCTTTCTCGGAGCACCGCAATTCAGGAGTGTTATGTTTACAACAGTTATGATATTCTGACAACAGGAAATAATGGGCTTAGATAAAATTACAAGATTATCAGGCATATCCGAATTGTCTTATACTTTTGACTTTTTAATTGCATGTGATGACACATCCAATAAGGGTCCACTCGATCAATATATTGAGTAAATCCAAAAACAGCGACTAAATGTGACTAAAATTAGAATAAAAGTAAAACATCTATGCTGTTGACGTCATCAGTGCGGTTTAAAAATATTAGTATACTAAACGGAACCTCAACTTTAAATGAAAATTAATTTAGCACCTTCTGGATGTTCCTTGGTTGTGAATAACAAGAGTTGCAATTATATCACTGCTGATCATACTATCAGTATAAACACTTAATTAATTACATTCCCATGTAGGAGATAAAATAATAAGAAAATCCATTATCCTGTGTGATTTATTTACTCGCGTAAAAACCTTCTCAGGTAATTTTATGGAAAATTCAGTTAGTTTGAATTACCTGACACAGAAATTAATTACGTAACGTGTTCGATATACATGAACAGAACAATTCTTTGAATATCGGCTTAATTTCTTAGAAAAAAAGTAAGCAAATGTACAGCTTGGAGCGCTTTCCCGGCGATAGGCGATACCTTTCGGGGGATCGGTTGCGGTCAAGGAACCACAGAACCGACGGCCGGCGCGGCGCGTCGATGTAGGTCGTGATCCCACCGTGCAAATTCACAGCTTCAGTTAAAAAATAAAACATAACAAATTATAAACTGTGGATGCAATCAAAGAATAATCAAGTTTTGAAGAGGCAATAGTATGTTTTAAAATATAAAGAAACAATTCAATATATAATTTAAACGTCGAGTCCAAATATAAGGAGAAACACGTTAGGAGGTAATAGTATGTTTTAAATATAAAAAGAAACAATTCAATATATATAATTTATACGTCGAGTCCAAATATAAGGAGAAAATGGTTAATAACATGACAAGAATAATTAAAAAGTATAATGCAAATTGAAAAATTGCCTGATTTTAAAATATAATCTTTTGTTTATTCGTGCACATGGCACGAATTGCAAGAGAAAGGAGTCTTAACAGTTTCTTTATCAGCTTTTGACAACTCAGCAATTATTATGTTCTGCTGCATTTCCATTTGTTATTTCCCGCAGGACTCCTTTGATTTCTTATTCAGTAGGGGGATTACCAGTCACATCTTTTCATTCCACGTTTGATACGGGGTTCTGCCTCATATTATTTTTGGTGATTCTCATTTTCACGATTTAAAATCTCTAAAATGGTTCTTTCTATCTCTGTAGCTAGTTTTCTGCGCTTGTCAATGTTTCTTATTTCTCGATTTGTATTTCTCCATTACTTCTCCAGTCTTTTCTTGCCTCTGCTCTTGTATCATACGATTCTTTTAGGTCACCTCTCTGGACTGCATTTGTCTTCGCAGCACGGTCACATATTACCACCTCCACCTCCTCTTGTCTTCCCTGGCACTTCGTTTCACTTTCCAGTTTGATTAGTTGTTAATAGTGTGCTGCTACTTTTTATTCTAGTTTTAGCTTGGCGTATTTTCTGTTTAAAGTTTATTAATCTTTCTATTTCTTAACAAGATTCTTCACTAATCCATTCCTTCTTATGTGGACTCTTGAAACCAAAAACTCCTTCTGTCACGTCTTAAAACTTGTTTGAATACTTCTCCACTTTTGTTCTAAATCCACCTTAAAGTAAATATTTAATTCCTGATAAATAAATATTCAACTGAAAAGTTATCTTTAAGTTTTGAAGAATATTTATTTTTTTAATTTGAGTTAGTTAAACTAAATTTTAATGAGCCTTTTAACCTATGTAAACCAAACGTGTTCTTGTTTTTACCCGAGTTATATCAGCGAGAATATTGATCCTAATTTTAGATACTTACCGGTGGTGATTAGAACTCATATCCGGTGCTATTTTATTTCGGTCGAGGAGAGGGTCTGAGATTCTACTTAATCCAATATAGTCAATTTTGTTTTGTTTTTTCATTCAATGCTCAGAAGATACCCGAGTTACATTTAGCATGTTTTTTGTGAAAACAAAGTTTCCCCAGTAACAAAATCCTGACCAAGGCAGAAGTCAATGGACATTCCCCAATTTGTATTTCTTTGTTCTAGTTCATGAATTCCAGACTAAACTCCAATCGCTCGCTTTCACTTATAACACTCGCATTGAAGCCGCCCATCACAATGAGGATACAATTGCTGCTGGTACTGTTCACTGCTAAACTAAAGTACCTCTCAAGACATAAAAATACTCTTTTATTGTGATATCAGCAACCTCCAGTAACGTTTCTTGCAATTGTTTTTAATCAATCTGAGATCTGAGATTATTCTTTCAGGCACTGAATATATTAAGTGATTTAGTCGGGGTTCAAATGTCAACTCTATATTGTCTATCATTTGCTCACCACCCTCCTTCTAACCAGAGTAAATAAACAAGCCTCTATTGCTAGTTTGAACTCCTCCCTGTTCTTGCCATCTTACTTCTATTATACCCGAAATATCTAACTTGCACTTTCTATTCCCATTAAACTCCTAATCCTCATAGTTTCCTGAGAGTACGATTATTTCAAAAACAAATTCGCGCCTTTCTTTTGTGTTAGTCTTCGCTTCAGTTTCTTTAAAAGTTATTCGTCTCGAATGTTCGGATAACAGCTTAATAATCTACAGCATCCCAAGCTAAGTAGAGGGGCTTCATCTTAAGCCTCCAACCGCCAACCCTGAGAGAGAGTTACTTCTGCTGTTTTAAGTGTCACAGCGAAGCCTACTCCCTAGGACAAGTCTATTCACCAACCATGTTACAACTCCTCAGGCTCCTCTAACCTTGGAGATTCACCCTCGCGTGATTCCGTAGGTGGGCCAACCCTCAGTGGCAGGGGACATCACTCCGCAGCCGCAAGTGGGTGTGCTGGTGGGCACCGGTCTGCCGAACCCAACCGAAGGTGTGGCTGATGCCTATCAAAAGGTACTACCAGTCCCCGAGCATCCGCACCTCTCGAGGCAACAGCCTAGCCCGTCTCTAAACATTTCCTTGTCCGTTAACGATTATACTGGGTCTATTTTTTCCCTTAAATACAAATGGATACCAAGCTATAATACTCGGTATACAAAAACAGGTGACGGAGCACGAACCAGAGAATCAGTATTCCATCCTTCACAGTGCTGCCGGAAGCTCAAGTCCGGTCTCCGTGTTCGCGCGCCGCAGCAACTCGTGACATTCCGATTTAACGACGAATTTTTTAAACTCTGAAATCCCCAACAGTTATTAGGTATTATTTTGCTTTTTAGGTGTTTAAATTGTGTCTTAGGAATGTATGGTAACATAAATTTACATTCGTTAATACAATATCATTATGTAATACTATCATTATATAATAGTGTGACGATTGTTCCTAGATTCGTTTATAAAAATGTTTATTTCTTAGCTTTTTTTTCTTTGAATAAATCTACATTTTGGTCGGAGAGTTTATTTTTCAGTTCTATTACCTCATGTTTTCTAATTGACAAATATTTAAAAGAAACTAGTTCTTAAGAAACTAAGTAATTAATAAGTAGTTCAGTGAAGTTGTTAAGCATCATCAGTAAAATATTAAATCTTACCTATACGACGTTAAAGTCTCTCAAACCTTTACATAAATGAATGGTGCCTGAAAATCGTCTGTTCACTTTTTCATGTTATATATATATATATCAAGTAAAAATTTGTATAACAGCTGTAACAATTTGACTAAAAACTAAACAAACTTAATTGAATAAAATATTTAATAAGAACATTGGGTTACAGTTAGTTAAATTATTCACATGATTCAAGGAAATAAAAATAAAAATTATCAATAAACAAAAGTTGTTGTTATTTGAACCACCTCAACAGTCTTAATTTATTCATACATCGAACGAATATGTAACATAATAAGGTTAATTTGCATGCATCACAACTAGATGAAATTAATTATCCAAAGGAAGTACTCTAAACGCTTCGGTTGGTTATTTACGATTCTAATTATATTAAAAAGTTCGCGGGAACTAAAGAAAGTTCCCGTTACTTGGTTGATGTCTGATTAAGAGAACTGACGGTGGTCGGAGTGGGAATTGTTGGAATAATAGTGAGTGCATAACGGGAAACATTCTATACGAATGGTGTTATGTTGTTGCACAGTTAATATAACTAAAAATACCATTTCAAGATCAAGAACCGGATAACATCCCTCAATTATTCACTAAAACCATTTATGTTAAACATTTCCTGCGTTGTGTCATATCAAATTACAAATTCCTGCACAAATAATTATTTGTCGTGTTTAAATATTTTAGTTGTTCAACTGCATTAGCCATCCTATTTATTCTTAAGGGTTAACATGCTATTTTAATTCAATAGTAAAATATATTATCTCAGCTAACAATTAAAATAGCAGATTGTTGTGGCTAACTAGCAGCATGGCAACACAATTTCTTACAAATGAGTTTCCTCCTTATTTATAAACCGATTTTCTCCAATTTAGTATAGTTGGATTTGTAACTAAAAATGTTGTAGAACTAACTTTTTTTAAAGCTTGATCATTAATTTGTATTACAGGATCCACAGAGGGTTTACTTTTTCCAGCTTTGAACATAATATAGTTAGTTTTACTTGTATTTAATAATAATTTGTGATTATTTTAAAAATTGTTTATACCTGTTAGACTTTGAATAGCACTATTTTCCAAGTTATTTAGTATACTATCACTTATTTTAAACTGGTGTCATCGGCATACTGACACAAATTCTTTGATGGACTATTCAGAAATGAAAGTGGAATACCTCTTAAATAACAAAGAAACAACAGTGGGCCAAGGATTGATCCTTGCGGTACACCATGATGAATCTGAGCTAGCGAAGAATGGCTGCAAACTATTTGTTTTTAGCGAATTTCCCCTATAGGGAAGAAGCTATTACCGTAGGTCTCATGGTAAGACTTATGCACGAGACCATGATAACTTTTCGTTTTGAGGTCCCCAGATGCTAAAAACACCATTCGTTCAAATTTGTATATATGTATACATATATATATATATATATATATATTTATATATATATGTGTCCGTAAGCACAATAACTCTCGTAAAAAAGGTCCGATCTTAATAAAATTAGGTACAAATATGTAAAGTACCATTTATTTGAAGGAGTTCGAAAACCAGACACTATCCGAAGGGGGGTTTTGGGGGGTTTTGTCCCCAAAAATGGGTTTTTGGAGTTTTCACATGTAATTGTTATTTAAATCAAATTTTAATTCATACCATTGAATTCAGCTTAAAAAAAACAAACAATTTGGTATTTAGATCATTGCTCTATGTCAATTGTTTAGTGAGATATTGAAAGTGCTAAACACAGTACGTTGTCCAATGTTATTCTTATGGTGAAAAAGAAAAATGTTATATCTCGGTTATTTATGAACATAAACTGACGAAACTTGGTGTATCGCTTCATCTGATTGTGGTTTGTTGTTGTTTGAACAAAAAAACAATTTTTCGCCTATGGTTCCCGTAGCAGCAAACCTAGGTACTCGGTCTCCATGTTATTCTTATGGAGAATAATAAAAATGTTAGACCTATATATCGCTTATTTATGAATGAATATCGATGAAACTTAGTATGTGACTTCACTTAGATGAGTTCAGTTGATATTTGCAAAAAAAACATTATTTTGTGTTCCTTGCTGCAGCAAACCTTTGCACTCATCCCTTATGTTATTCTTATGGATAATAATGAAGATTTTAAATATCGCTTATTTATGAATATATTTCTTTTGAATTCTGGTAAGAGGCTTAGTGTGTTATTAAGACATATATATTCATTGGAAACTCGCTGAGTACGCAGGTTTTCTGCGACGGGGGGTAATTTTATAGTACTTTTTATCTCAACAAACTGTTTTCTATTTACTAAATACAAACTTAACCAATTTAAAGAATTGCCACTAATACCCAGGCTTTCAATTTTGTTCAAAAGAAGAATATGAGACACACTGTCGAACGCTCTGCTTAGGTCCAAGAAAATTCCTACAGTTTTCTCTCCTTTATCTACAGAGTTTATGATTGAATTAATAAAATCAATACCAGCAGTTATTACAGATCGTTTTGGTCTTAAGCCATGCTGTTCCTGATCATGCAAACAATGTGTTTCAAGGTAATTAACTAATTGATTGTAGGCTGTTCTTTCAAAAATCTTAGAAAAGTAGGTTACAATGACAATGGCCTGTAGTTGGAAAGATCTTTCGAATCACCTTTTTTGAAAAGAGGAATCACTTTAGCTATCTTAAGTTTATTTGGAAAAATACCGCTAATAAAAGATGAATTTACCAGGTGAACTAAGGGTTTAATTAGCTGTTTGCTTGCATACTTCATCACTGTCATTGGAATCTCATAAAATCCTGTTGAAAGCTTATATGGGAATGAACTCAATACTTTCAAAATTTCAGTATCTGTAACTGGTCTGAATTTAAAAATTTGATTTGCAAAGTTGTTGAACCAAGGCAGAGCATCATTGTCACTTTGACCTCTTGTCACTAACTGTGGAATGATTGACAGTTCAACATAATTAGAAAAAATCATTAAACTAACTACTAATCTCTTGAGGTTCAACATAAGTCTCACCACCTACTACAATTTCAATATTGTTAGAGGGTTTCTTTTTATTTCCAATTTCTGAATTAAAAATACACCAAGTTGTTTTGCTTACATTACTGGTTTCTTCAATTTTATTTTGATAATAAACTTAATTAAACTTTGTTTGTAATTTTTTTTCAAAATTTTAACTCTATTAAAAAATTCTTGATCAATTAGTAGCTCTAGCTGAATGACTTAACTCTATAATTCTTAACCTATCTTGTTTCATATTCTTGTGTTATCCAACTTTTTTTAAATTTCTTGAACGTTTCTTTACTTTTGGAAAACATATATCAAAGTAGTACATAAAAGTCTCGTGAAATACATCAAACTTGATATCAATACTAGCATTATATACATTAAACCAATTTTCTGTATCTAAAAATTTAACAAATAAAGCCAAATTAGCATAATTAAATACTCTAGTTTCTTTTATCACAGACTTATTTTCGTGTTTGACAATATCACCATTGACTTTATTATAGCAGTTAGGCCTATACAAATCATCTACAACCACAATCAAACCATCATGGTCCGATATTTGAGAATTTATTCCCTCTACCTCAATAGAAAAATCATTGATGTTTGTCAAAACATTATCTAATGCGGATTCTGTACAACACGTAATTCGAGTTGGAAAATTTACTAAAAACCTCATGTTGTACAATTTTAAAACATCATTTAATTTTTGGCGGTCAGAACCGTCTAAAACATTAATATTTATATCTCCTACGACCATTACATTTTTAAATTTCTTAACTAAGACTCGCAAAGAAAAGCTCAATTTTTGTAAAAATATTGACATGTTAGTAGTATTTGGAGAACGATACATTGCAATTAAAACAAAACGAAAACCAACTAATTAATATTCTACAACACAACATTCAAATTTTTTTCAGAAATAATGTCTTGAATTCATTGTAATTTAACTTTTTTGCACTCCATGTTTTCCCTACCTACCATAACACCTCCTCCCGTTGTAAGAACCCTTGAAAAAGAAGCATTTACATGGTAATCTTTTTAATTAAACCTGTCTATTTCAATAACCATCATTTTATGCTCATTTAAAACTATAATATTAGGATTTAACTCATTAACTGTTATCTCCAAAGATTCTACTCTTGATGGTAAATGTTGAATGTTAATATGAAATAGGTTTAATTTATTTGTTACTGTTGAAATTTTGCAAACATCTGAAGCGCTAGGCCTATTTAATTCATTACAAGAACTTTTCAAACTTGAGTTATTTTTTCTGGCACTGGAATCAAGTTTTTTACTTCAGCAGAATGACATGATATATTTGGTTTGTGTTTGACGAATCTAAATCTAAATTATTAATTAAGTAGCCTATTTACATTTGACTTTGTAGCCTATTTACATTTGGTGATGAGAAACCAAGAAATGGAGAGTCCGCAGTAGAGGAGTTTAGCGCAGAGGAGATGGGCGTCACTGGAGACAGGCGTCGCTGTGCTGGGGAGGGTTGCTGGTCACACGTGCTGCTTCTGGGGGAGCCTGATGAAAGGGATGTCGATTCAGCCGTTCTGTTGCTAGTGGTGGAGCCTTGTGGAGAGGATGTTACCTCAGCTATACTGCCACTGATGGTGGTGGATTCAGGTGGTCTGGACGTCGCCTCAGCTGCTGCCATTGCCGGATCAGGGATGGGCTGATGCTGATGCTCTACATTCGTTTTACGAGCAGTGTTAGTGTTGATCAAGTAATTAATGGTCCTTTTCATCATATCCACAATTCTCCACTTGCCTACTTTATTAAAATGCAACCCATGCGATGTATACATGTTACGTGATAACTCATCAATAGGCAAGAATTTTGCATGCGGAGTCCTTTTAATTATGTGTTGGGAGTTCATAATTGATGTAGTCCACACTGCCGTAATCCCAAGGTTGGTTATGACGGAGTGGAAGCGACGCAATTGTTACATTTGCATGTGCTGTTACAGTTAATATTTCTTCGACTGATTTTATCATGTTATCTTCCTTATCACATAAATCATCACTGGAGCCACCAACCACAATAACCGTATCTTGTTTTGTGTACGTTTTTATCAAGTTTTTTACATACATATGCATTGCAAATGTGCTGAGTACTCAGGTTTGCTGCGACGGGGATATTTATTCATTTATGTTCATGATTAAAAGGAGACATAGCATTTAATTATTCTCCATAAGAATATCATGGGGCTGAGTACGCAGGTTCACTGCTACGGGAGCCTTTGGCAAGAAAATTGTTTTTAGAGCAAATATCAATACACCACAACCAGGTGAAGCTGTAAACCAAGTTTCGTTAGTATACGTTCATAAATAAGCGAGATATAAATTTTGTCTTTTCCTCCATAAGAATAACATTAGACAACGTATTGTGTTTAGCACTTTCAATATCTCGGTAACCAATTGACGTAGAGGAATGATCAAAATACCAAATTGTGTGTTTTTTAAGCTAAATCTAATGGTCAAAACTAAAATCTGACTATTTCAAAAATTATATATAAAAAATTCAAAAAAACCTTATTTTTGGGGTACAAAACCCCCCCAAAATACCCATTTGGATGGAGCGATCTGGCTGGTTTTCAAACTTAAAGTCATAAATGTTGCTTTACATGTTTATACCAAATTTCATCAAAATCGGATCATTTTTACGAGAGTTATCGTGCTCACGGACACATATATATACAGTTTCGAACGAATGGTGTTTTTGGGGTCTGGGCACCTCAAAACGAAAAGTTATCATGTAATAATAACTAGGTCCCGGGCCTAGGTCTTACCATGCCGACTACGGTAATAGCTTCTTCCCTATAGGGGAAAGTCGCTAAAACAGCATTATGTCCCTTAAAAGTCACTATGATAGACGCACCTAAATCACGGCTCAAGAAACCAAATTTAAGATATGAAATTTGATCACAGGTCGGTGAGTGCCAATGTCAAGGGCGGTGCAGTTGCTGGCCGACCCAAGGTTGTGTTGTATAACCGCGTGTAACCGAACATTAGGCTTGCCCCCGCGTTTCACAGCCTTCCGATGTCGTTGACTCGGCATTGTTTGAACATCGGTGCTGGCGGATGAGTGACCAAGAGAGCGCATCGTTTTATTTAGAATTGGATCTGTTGTTAAATGGTGCTTTGAACATCTCCAGTTGCACATTTCATTTGCCTCTGACAGAAAACGATTCTTAATTACACTCAAAAGTAAATCTTAAAAATGCTATACAAATAACAAAACGTGAATTGAACACAAAAGATTAAGTTTTAGTACGATGTCGTTATATTTAGAGGATCTGTCCCGATAGTGTTCTCTGATGTAGGTTGGCAATTCCAGGCTGAGGGATTAAAATTTGGTATTTAAGTTCATTTAACATTTACCGATTAGAGGATATTCAGAATATTGTGCCACATACCCGTAGGGAGGATTGGGGGGGGGATTCGTCCTTTGAAACCACTGTTTATAGCAAATGAATCTTTAATGCTTCCAATAAATGTATTTGTGTGGACATTTCTGAAAAATGACCTAGAAAATGTCTATATAGGCTACCGTACTTTCGATTCGATTCTATATTCAATAAATAGAAAGGAATTTATTGATTAAAATAAGGTCAGACAGGAAAAAGTATGTGTTAGTTTTTTATACCGATTATTACTATATGCACCAGTAAATTACTGAACGAACTTACAATTACGATTCGCTCACCCATACGAGATCGCACATGCCTTCTTGTATATCTATTTTATTTGTAACTTGCATATTTGCTTGGGCAGATATAACGTCCTTTCTGATAAACAATAATTGAACAAATTGACAGATTTCGTTTTTCTATTTTTGAACCCTCGTGAACAAGTCTCTAATTGCTCTTGTTTCCACAGCCGATTCGCTAAAGAAGAGAACCGACTCACGGTAACCTATGGATAATCGATGATTCACCGATTGAATAAACCGGCTCGACCGTATCGACGAGGCCTCACGTCGGCGTCGAGGCGCGGTGTCGCAACGGCGTCGACGTCGTCGGTGGCATCACGTAGGGCTGGGTCCGTGCCAACAGGCCCTCACGATCATAGCAACAACCGGACCATAACGTGGGACCTGCCCAGTGGGTCACTACTGCACGAGGGGAGAATAACGTAAATTTTATCATTTTGTAGAATACGGTCTTGAACATTCTTGGCTCATTTTTTCCTTGCTGGCACTTCGACCTCTTATTACTTGGGAAACTATAAAAATAACTATCACGGACTCTTTTTCTCCTACTTAGATTTTCTAAGTAGCTATTTTGTAGTATAAATTTGGAGATTCCTTATTCAATCGGCTGACCAATAACTGCCTATTTTATAAACGCAAAATATGATATGAACAAATTTAAAATCTCGTGTAATCTTTCACTTGCAAAGTTTCATGTTAAAAGTCGTTTAAGATTAGATTTATTCGGTATAACAAAGATGATTTACACTTCATTAGATTTATGCTGTTAACCATCCAATATTTGGATCACTAGAAAACGAAACTAAAAATTGTTATAATAATTACTAGTAGCCCGTCGCGGCTTCGCTCGCGATCACAATTTTATGTTTGAGAAGTTAGTTAACATTTCTTCAGCACCTAAGGGACAGAGCTTTACTCGTGAAGCCAGTCAGTTGGTTAAAATTGCCTAGAGTTCTTATATTCACGGTTCCTCTCCAAGGCGAGCATATTTGTTTTGCTTATTTTATCGATTATTTTCATTTTGGAAATGTCGCTTTATATTAAATCTTCAGATTTAATGGTTCTCGCGATCTATAAATACATACTAGTAGGTGTTCGGCGAGCGGCTCGAAAGAAAGGCACGCCATTTTAATAACGTAAACTCGGTTTTTTAGCTTTAATATTCTAAGACTGAGATACCTTTATTCATTTGATCCAGTTAAATATTTGAATCATTCCATAGAATTGCCTCCAAATAAAGAAAATCATTTGCCAAAACAAGTGTAGATTGCAGAAAAAATAGAAGTGAGTAGTCAAATGCAGTATTTTGAATTATTCCGTAAAAATATCACATAAATCGGAATGTGATGTGGTGATGGTTGATGCAACTGTTCCAGCGGCGAAGCTGGGCGACGTGTGTTACTCGGACACCCACTGCCGCCTCTGGGAGACGGGGTCCCACTGTGACTTCCTCATCCCCAAGTTGTTCGGCCGCTGCGTCTGTACGCCGCCCCTCAGGCAGAGCAAGCAGGGGGCGGCGTGTCTGCCCCCGGTGTGGCCCGCCCGCCCCCACCGACCCGCCTCCACCGCCTCCAAGCCCCATCTACAGGTATGTAATGTGTATGTGTTGGCTGCAATAAGAGCGTTTTATGAGCAGAGGAACAGATATGATTTTGGTTGAGGACTGTTAAGGCTTAGCCAAAGTTGTAGTTTAAACATTTAGCTCTGTATTATAAATTTCTTTGCAACATTTTGTATAAATAATATAACATGTGTATTCCTATTATATTAAGCGAAACAGTATTAGGTTCTTAAAAAATCGAGGAGGCATAAGTATTTACATAATCAGACACTTTTTTCGTTTTATTCTTTTCAATGTATATTGATAGGCCATCTGCAACTATGAGTCATGGTTTTATGGTTTGTGGCTGCTCATGTCAGAGTGGAGCCAAATTTTGATGACCCCTTCTGTCTGATTTATGTAAACAGCTGAGCTCAGTCAACGAGTTGCAAAATATCTGAAGCGGCTTGTACATGTCAAATTGTTGGCATACTTCGTGACTTAGTTATATCTGCGTACTTTCCTTTTTATTGTATTATGACCAACTTTGTATTTCAATATTGGAAAAATGGTGTATTACCGTGGAAATAAATAAATAAACTCCAATTTGAATCGTATGTCTTGTTTTATAAGTAAAAATACACAAACTCAAACTCAAATTCTTTATTCTCATGATCAAGTACATGCATGACAATTGTCAGATACATAAATTCTCGCTCAAAAAATGTGTTTACATATTAATAGCTCATACACACTTACAACCAAAATAATACTTAAGGTTATAAAACTCCTTATCAATAAGAAAATAGTTCAATCATTTTTAAAAGCTACAGTATTTTTTAATCTTTTAATAAATTTGATACTACGATGTTTTTCTTATTAATTTGTTGGTAATGTTAATACTGTAGAACTATAGTATGTGTAGGGCTACAAAATTGCGGTGTTGTGGCAAGGAAAATCCAAAATATTAGTCCCTCGAAACTCTTACTTCGGGGCCGGACAGCTTGGGAAATGATTTGGATTTTTATTCAAAAAGGTCAAACTGGTTGAAAAGTAAGACTGGTTACTGGTTAAATATAAGTCAAAGTTAAAAGGTTCCCTCGGAAATTCCCTCGACAAGAAGAGGTTGCCTGGAGTCAAAATAAAATCCTAACAGCTTTTTTAGCCTTAAAAGATTTGGTTTTCAAATTGTCACATCCCCAAATGGAAAAATCCATTGTAGGTTAGAAGAGGAATATGCCTAGTCGAGAAAAATTGCATTCTCCTAAGAAGAACGATAACCCGGTTCAACGTTTTTTAGAACTGAATCAATGTAATCTTGGAAATTAAGACATGAGTCAGTGATGATGCCAACAAAGTTAGTCCTAGAGGTTGCTGTATCCTCAAGTCATCTAGAAGTATTTGACCAATGTTTGGGCAACTTTTGTTTCTTAAGGAACACTTCACTCCCTTTATTTTTTCTACATTGATGCCTAAATTGTTTTTAGTTGTCCACAGCAAAATGTAACTTGCCTCTATAAATACTTCTATCTCCAATCGCTCAAGACATGTGTTCGCAAAGTTTAAAGATGTATCGTCTGCAAACGGACAAAGATTAGCTTTAGGTACGCTATTAGAGATGCCATTTAAAAAAGTATAAATAAAATGGGCCCTAGAACCAAACCCTGTGGCACTCCTGATAGCATTAACAACTCTTTAGTTTCAGGCAGTCCATTGAGAAAAAACTTTTCTATGACTTTCGAAAAAGTTGATAAAATTGGCCTGAAAAGTTCCGGAAATTCAGCGTTTTTGCTGTAGTTTTTCGTTTTTTTGGGGGGGGAGGGGCAAGGACAGTCTTATGCAACGGAAGAAAATTTACCATACTCAAAAGAATGAATATATGTAATAAAGTGGCACTGATAGGGACTGCTTCAACACTTTTGAAGAGATGCTGTCTTTACCAGAAGAGTTACTAGATTTCAACGATTTTATTACTACTTCCTCTTAATAATGTTTTGGAAATAAGTAAATACAATGGATGACAGGTTGAAGAGCCAAGCTCGATTCCTGGGAATAAAGATCACCAGTATCCAATATTTCTAAAATTAAAGATTTCAAAATTCTTACTGAAGAAACAAACGTGTATATTAGCTGCACAAACGTGTCAACTTAGATTACGTTTGCATCATTTGAAAATGATGCAAGACAATTTATCGTCATTCCTAACCACTTCTGAGAATTTTTGTCTTAATATCCCGAGTGAATCCTGAAATGAACCCCCTCCCCCAAGGAATTAGACAACTCACTGGAATGAAATAACTAACTAGAGGACTTTGCGGATTCTCAAGTCTGTGATGGTGTTACTGCAATATGTGAATATTTATCACCAGCCACCTTTACTACTTCGGAATAAGAAGAGAAGAAACACGATGGTCTCAGCTTTATTGGCCCAAGCCTATGATACTCTCAAAACAAACTAATAAAGAGTTTTCTCCGAGGGGCTCCAAGGAATAGGTCCCAACAGCGTCAGCAAGACGAATGGTGAGTAGGAACTCACGGATCTCAGAAGGTACTGGCCAAAAAAAAACAGGAAAAACTGTAATTAAACTGTCAAAAGGGCCACCGAAATGCAGCAGAAAACATTTGTAGTTCTAATGATGCTGACACAGCCCTAATAATTTTGTTTTGGGAAGGCAAAACCATTATGGAAACTCGAAAGCTGCGAAGACAGAACAGCACACCATTATCGCTCAAAACGTGATGACAATGGGCCTGATGGATTCTGCAGACCCGTGCATGTTAAACATTGATCCAGCATTGGGTTAAATTGCGGGATGGTGTGGTCAACTACTTTACCAATCTTTATCTGCTTACGGCTATTTTGAGTCGTGTCTGAACTAAATTTGCAAGGGCTATTATATTGCACATCAGACTTTATTTACTAGTACTTAAATAATTAATGTTAAGTGTATAAGCCGTGTCAAAGTGTATATATTTGTCCCTATTATTAAAGTACCGTTATTATTGAATGTTTTTTTTTCCTGAATATACCACATTGGAAATTGGATAATCCGGAAATAAACAAAATAAATAAATTGAGTATCAAAGGGGGGCACAGAATTGACCCCGGTCAAGAACTGTCCCATCGGGGAACCGGCTTAGTAGAAAAATGTTTCGCTCCCGAATTCACCATGTGCACGCCTCCTGCCACCACGAGTGCTGCACCAACAGCCTACGCACGCCCTCTGACCGACGGACGCGACGCAACGGTCGCTCACCCGTCGTCGGTGATACCAACAGACATAAGCAGCAGAATAAAGATACTCATAAAATACGACAATTTCAAATATGAATCTCTTTTAATAGACAAATCTTTTCGTTCTTTATACTTTTTGAACTGAATTTGATACCGGCAACAATTATGTCCTTGAAAGAGAACATTTAAATTGTTTTCACGAACATGTAAAACTGTAAAGCGTGAATTGAATAAAAGTTGCCCCTTTCTATTATTTTCTCCGATTAACCGTAAGTGCAAAGCGTGAATAAAATAAAATATTGCAATGAATATGAAAAGTAACAATTACAGTTGTATACCGGGCTAAAATCTTGCACATCACGCTGCGATAGTTAGGCGAGCTTACTCTAACTTCCGTACACAACACGATGGTTTCCAAGGGTCCATAACCATTGACTATATACATGAGTAGACTGGGCAAAGCATTGTTGTCCTTGAAGACACTACTACTGGCGCGCTCCCTCGTGAAGGACACTGAACTAGGCCTCTATGACGTCATAGTCAAATTTATCTGGTGGCACGCGGGCGGCTGTGATGTGAACTATCAGGCTGTTTCCCCGAGTGCGTCTCTCCACACTCCACGTTCACGTTCACACCCGCACTCGCGCTACTCTAGGCCCGGTGCACGCATCGGCGCCGCTGCCGGCGTGCGGCGCACAGTGGCCACAGTGGTCAAAAAAGGCCTTTTTTGTGCAAAAACCTTCTTTCTTTACAAAGTATTGTGAACGAATATTAAATCTGGATGCTTATTGAACTAAAGCCGAATCAGAACTCACACGGATAATACAAGTTAAAAATACCCCCGTCGCAGCAAACCTGCGTACTCAGCGAATTTCCAATGCATGCGTATGTTTCTCACTACCACATAAGGCCACTTACCAAGTTTCATAAAAATACATAAATAAATAAGTGATCTATAGCATTTGATTTATTCTCCATAAGAATAACATTAGGGCTGAGTATGCAGGTTTGCTGCAAAAAGAAAGAGAAGAAATATTTGTTTGTGCAATTTTCAGGGGTAGATCCAGGGAGTCCCGTTGAGGGGGAAATTCCAAGGGTTTGGGGGGGTATCGAATACCCCTCAGGGGTTGGGGTCCGGGAGTCCACCCCCGGAAATTTGTTAAAAATTCCATATAAATTATTTTATCGGCCGTAAAAAAATAACCGAACGCGTTTATTGATCAAATGTGTGTATCGGCCTAAAAATACGACTTTGAAAGAATTCATGGACAAAATTCAGCAATTTAACCTGTTATTTCGGATAAAAATGGCAATTTGACCGCATTTCATGGTCGGCGTAACATTTAGACCGAAAACGACAAGTGAACGTAGTTAATCGGCCAAAAGTACCGCAATAGTTTATACCCAAACCGCAATTCAAAGGCCAACACGCCAGCGGAAGTATCAAAATATGTTATCGTCGAAAACGAAGAAGATTTTACCGAGACTATAAGATCGAAACAAATTTTATCGGCCGAGATACGGCGAATTTAAAAGACACCCGAGATACATATAATATTATCGGCCTAAAATAGCATTATAGCCTATTCTCATTTTGCCGTCTAAAACGTCAATCGGGCCGCATTTTTAGCCTGATAACGGCCAAACTGTGTTTATTGACAAATTTATCGACCGCGCGTGTGTTAACAGCCAAAATCGATAATTTTATTGGCAATTTTACAGCAATATTACTAGCCAAAAACTATGACTACCAAGTTCGTTATCGGCCGAAAATTGAGTACAAACCGAATTTTATCCCGGGAATGTACTTAATTGCTCAAAAACGGCTATCGGACCGCATTTTCTCGGCAATAAATAAAGCCGGGTCGTGTTTTATATACCAAAAGCGAAGTCCGAAGCGCATTTTATCGGCAAAATCAGAGATTTGGCCGTGTTTTATCGGTAAAAACATAAATTTTTCCGCAACTTGGTGGTAAAAAAATGACTGAATTTGTTTAGGAGTAATGGACTGGTCCGCGTTTTATTAGCCTCAAGCAAGCCGCATATTATCCACGGAAATAGCAATATAACCTCGTTTTAGCGTCCAAAAAAGGCAATTGACCGACAAACCCATCCTGCTATTTGTAGGGCAAAAACATCGACAATAAAATTAAAGACCGCATTTTACCGGCCAAAAAAGACTGCCAGACTGCAATTTATAGAAAGAAATTACTGACTAAAAATTATTTGTTTGAACAAAATAGGCAATTTCACTGCATTCTATACACAGGCTGGTGTCCAGTGAACAATATCCTTCCTGTAAATAATAAATTTAAAAATATATTTTTTATATTTAAAAAATTGAGTTTCTTCTGTCACCCAAGTGTTCAGAGCTGACTATTTTTATATTTATCTTTAACCACTATCCTAAAAATGAGGTGGTGTCTGAATGAATATCTGTCTGTCTATTGTTCCATCCCGCCAAAACCACTGGACCAATTCTGCTGATGTTTGGCACAAACGTAGTCTATATACCCAGGAGTGTCCATCGGCCTTTCCTGCCGTTTAGTAAAGTCTTCAGGGCTCTGCCCCACGGACGGGACGTCCAAGTCCCCATGTTGTTCATATGGAGGATATTCTATTTGGTATGGCGCATGTGTTTTTTTCTTAATTAATTAATTAATTAAAATAAACAGCTGTTTATTTGACCAAGTTGACCAAAGTAGCGGTGCCTACGATACTTGTTGACGAAGAAGTTAAATCTCAATTCGGTACGAATAATGTTATTATTATAAATACAAATTAACATCAAATATAATCCATCCAAAATAAAAAAATACCAAATCAAAATGATTGAAGTTAGGATGGTACAATATAAAATAATGTTACTAGCTGTGACTTCAATATAATTTTGTTTACTTGATTCGAGTTAATCTGATAACTTATCTAGATTACTGTTAACATAGTAAGATACATAATAAACTTACCATTTATTGGTAGAAGTAGCCTATAGGTGTCAAATTTCTGTTTTTGCGAGACCGGTTTCAGATTAATTACGATCGATCTTCAGTCGCAATTTTTTAACCTAGTACATTATACTACTGCAGCACACTTTCGTGGTTGTAATGTACTAGGTTAGGAAAATTTAGACTGAAGATGGATTGGAATTAATCTGAAACCGGTCTCGCAAAAACACAAATTTGACACCTATAGGCTACTTCCACCAATAAATGGTAAGTTTATAATATGATTAAAAGGTGTCATGGCTTCAGCAAATATAGTAAGAGATAGTAAAAGTGATATTTTAAAACTTTACCTAATATGTATAGAACAAATCAATGCAACTAAAATGCACTGAGTAAATAAATGGCCTTGATTATTAATATAACCACTCTCTATATTTTTTTTTACAACTGCATAATTGTAGAAATCGTAAATGTTATCCCTATAAAAGGAAATCTAACTTTTACACGGGTCTGGGATGTAAATAGGGAGCAATGATTAACCATACAGTCAGGTAAAAACGACATAATGACACCACCGAACTAGGCAAACTGTAGGCCCCACGCCACTCGAGAGTCAAGCGCCGAGCGGCACATACGTTAACACAACCACAGCGCAAGCGCGACTGACTAGTGACTGAACGAGCAACGAGAGTCGAGTTGAAGTAGAATGCGAATGATGGGTGGGTAGTTGGGTTGGTTGGGGGGAGGGGGAGGGGTTTAGAGGCGCTCTAGAGCTCCTAGCGGCAAGGACACGAACTTGGTGTTGCCGCCCGACACAGAACAACAATGGCCATGTCCAGTCTACTCATGTATATAGTCAATGCCATAACTTGATGCTGAACGCTAAGATTGTGTAGAACTGCTGTTGCTATGAACGGGAGTGGGAACGAGGGTGTGGCTTGATAGTATAATCATTGACTATAAATACTGAAGTTATATTTATAGTCAATGGAATAATACACGCAGCTGCTAGGTGTGCAGCTGAGGGAGTTCGGCCGCGAAACATTTCTTACTAGACGGGTTTCTTGCTGAAGCAGTTCTTCACTGATCCCTTTCCATCGTCTCTTCCAAAATCAAAACTGGCAAAACAGTTGGCTACTTTTCAAACTGCAGAGGTGATCTCCTGGGAAGGTTCTGGGGTTGTCCAAGGAAAGTGATAGAGAATCTGTCTCCATTTCCTACGCGCTTCTCCAAAGGGGTATAAACATAGTGTAGCAAGTTGTTAGTGGTGAGGACAGCAGATAAATTGAATAGTTCTTAAAATTGAGTCACGTTTTGTACGTAAGGGTAATTATGTCATTGTCATACCATCGATTACAACTTCAAACTTGCATCTAGAGGCATAGAACACGCTAAACGTTAACAATTTGGCACATCGACTATTCTTTGTGAGGTTGTCGTAAATAACGGTTTGTTTTTAGATAACCACGCCCTTCTACAAGCGACCAAACATGAAACTGACCTCACCCTTCCAACAGCTGACCACGCCTTCTCTCCTACAACGGCCCAATAGCAAGCCTGCCACACCCCTCGTCAACACTATCCCCGCTCTCTCCAAACCCGCACCAGTCAAGTACGTCGGTGCACCTGGACGGCCACTCCGCACAACTACCTCTTCTCCCACTACCAAAGTTCCGCCCCCTACTCCACCAACCACACCTCTCACCTCTTCCTCAACAACCACTACTACAAAGTTACCTGCCACCACCACGACAAGAAAATCTGCAGCAGTTCTTGTCTCCAAACCTTCTCAGAATGCGGTTACAACAGGTATTATAATCTCATTATCAGCTTATTCTCTTGTAATTAAAGAAGTATAATTAAAACTTTGTTAATGGGGATGAATTTGTAAATACAAATCTGCTGCTCAAGAGGACCGAAGGTTATTCACCACCAGAATCATAACTCAGCTTTCATTCTAATTGGTTTGAATGTCAGGAATTGTAAAAAAAGTTTGAGCCTCTAACCTTGTCATTCTTTATTTCTTATTTTTTAAAGTGATTATGAAGAGAACTGAGGTAGCTTAGGTCATCTAATAAAAATACGTTCCTAGGCTATGTTAACATAGCCAATAAAAATATAAACTTAAGTTTAAAAGGTTACTAGTTTACATATCTCTAGCATTTCAGTAAGATTTATGCAAGCCGTTACTGATTCATTCATTTTAATGTATCAATCAATCAATCATTTATTATCAGTAGGCATATATTAAAATGCATTTGATATTGTCAGCCAGGGTTCATGTTGTGTTCAACAATTGTCAATCTCAAGTGGTACAATACACTTTACAAATATGGACGTGGATACCATTTAAAACCGTATCAATTATGAAATAGAACACTGAAGTTTGCATTCCGCTACTGATAGCACTGTTCACCATTAGAGACGCCAACAAACATTCGAGCCTATACATTGTTACCAAGATTAATAACCCCTGTCCGGGCGCCAGGGCCGGTGCTGCGGCTGGATGAGTGGAGCACCGCAGCCTCTCTGGGCAAGTCCTGCGGCTCTGACCGCCAATGTCGTGCGGCAGACCCTGCGTCACGCTGTGTTGCCGGCGTCTGTGACTGTGTGGTGCGTAACTTCACCGGCTGCAGCGCCCGCAACACCGGCTGTCACCCTGGCACCTTCCAGGTAGGACTATTGACGTTGATAGTATTGAATAAAAGTGACAAAGGAATGATAAGAGTAAGGGTATATTTGAGCTTGTTTCATCTTTCAGGGTTAGAGATAGCTACGCAAAGCCATTTCATCAAAGGAGGGTATTTTGTTGTACTTTTTCAAATTTAGTTCTACCACGTTTAGGCTCCTACACTAACCAATCAGCTGATGGATGCCCATATCTTTAAGTTCCTCCAGCCCAAGACATTTCCTAGTATTTTCAGCCATTTCTGGGCCAAACGCTGGACAAGATGGTCATACTTGTTCAGCAGATTCCCCCTCCCTCTCACCGAATCTGCAGTCATCATACTGGCTTAGGCCTGTTCTTTTGAGGTGATTTTACAACGACCTACGTATAGTCATGTGATGAGAAAAGAAAAACATTTAAACCTTTTAAAACTAAGGCTTTATTAAAGTAAAATCAACCATTTCTATGGAACACAGAAAACTAATAAATAAACAACCCATAATTATATAATAACAAAATCAGCGGATAATGAATAAATATGTTTAGATTTTAAATTCATCCCATTCTCCCCTAGTCAACATTATGTACATAGTCTTTTAGGTACTGAGGAGGTCTTCTTTTCCTGGTGGGTCTATGTTCCACGAATTCAGATTCTAACTGATTTTCATTTGTTCCTAAATCAGTGTTGCCATGTTGTTCTAGATTGAACGTTGGGTCTTCTTTCTACACATACTGACAAGAAGGTGTAGCAGTGTCCTTTAATTCAGCAGAACATGGAATTAGAACATGTTTGAGTTGATCTGTGTGACATGGTGAATAGCTTATCTCTTTGAGAAGCTTCACATCCCCGCGTGGAGCTAAGTGTTTCAAAGATACTGTTAATTCCTGTCCATTATGATTTCGAACACGTGCGTATTAAGAATTAGCCTCGAGAATTTCAACTTCTCCTACCTACGTACTTATACAGTAGTACTTACTAGACTGGTTATAACATTTCAGTAACGCTGGACCAGGAAAGCTTAGCCAACTAGGTAAGGCAGTCCCGTTAGACGATCTTGTGGGATGTATAAAACGTTCATGGGGTGTTGCATTTGTAGCCGTACACAGTAATGATCTAATAGCATGTAAAGCCGAGTCCAGTACATTCTCCCACTGTGTAGGCATAAGATTTCTAGTCTTCGACGCAAGCGTTATTGTCTTCCATATCGGTCCATTGTACCGTTCGACTTGACCATTTCCTTCTGGGTTGTATGGTGTGGTTCGACTGGTAGCAATACCTCGGGAATGCAGAAATGAAACTAACTCTCGAGATAAGAATGATGATCCTCTATCTGAGTGTATGTAGCTTGGGATGCCAAAAATTGAGAAAAGGTGAAGCAGACACTTGATGACCGAAGAAGAACTAGTATTTCTGCATGGATAGGCAAAATGGAATCTAGAGTACTCATCCACTATAGTTAGTAAGTAATGATTTCCTGTACTTGACGGAAGAGGACCTTTGGAATCGATATTCAGTCTTTCAAATGGCGTAGTAGCATTAATAAGGTGTTGATTGACTGGTTTGTAAAAGCGCGGTTTTACCTCTGCACATACAGGACAGGATGATGTTACACTCTTTACTACTTGAAGTGAATAAGACAGATTTTTACATCGAACCCAATGGAACATTCGTGTAACACCGGGATGACTTAGATCTTGATGTAAATCAAAAAGACTCCTCGCAGCTGTAGAAGCACTTATTCTTGAGAGGGTATCAGCCACCACATTTTCATTTCCCGGTCGGTATACAATTTCAAAACTATAGCATGACATTTCTAGCCGCCAAGGCATTATTTTATCGGTTTTGATCTTACTGGAATGCTTCATGTCAAAAATGAATGAAAGTGCTTGTTGATCTGTTATTAGTTTGAGGTGGTGGCCGGTAAGAAAATGTTTCCATTTTCGTAAGGCTTCAACAATGGCACACGCTTCTTTTTCTATTGCAGGGTGTCTTTTTTCAAAGTCAGAAAGACTTCTAGAAAAAAATGCTATAGGACGTCCATCTTGGCTTAGAGTAGCAGTAATAGCGAAGTCTGATGCATCAGTCTCCACTAGTAGTGGGCTGTCTGGATCAATTGTTATTAACAGAGAATTGGCAATGTCATTTTTCAATTCATTGAAAGCAGAACTAGCAGACTGAGATAAAGGGAAGGAGTTGCATTGCACCAGGTATTGTATCTTGTCTGAAAATGTAGGTATCCACTTGGAATAATATGCAAACATTCCTACGACACTTTTTATAGAAGTAGGATTTTTAGGAAGAGGCAACTCCAATAAAGGCTTTAGCCTATCTGGATCTGGTCTCATAGTCTTGTTACAGATTAAGTAACCTAACAGGCTTATCGATTTTAGAGAAAATTTACACTTCTTGTCATTCAAAGTAAGATGGTGCTGTTTAGCTACTTCAAGGAATCTTTGTAAATTCAGATCGTGCTAAACTTTTGAGGTTCCACAAATGGTTTTGTCATCTAAATAAGCATATACTCCACACAGATTTTCTTTTGCTATTATAGAATCTATTACTCTCTGAAAGCGAGCTACACCATTAGTAACTCCAAAAGGAATTCTTGTGAATTGATATAGATTTACATTTGTTTCAAAAGCTGTAAATGGTCTTTCATTCTCAGAAGTTGGTATTTGATGATATGCTGATTGTAAATCAATAGTACTAAAAACTGTAAACTTGGCCACCTTACTTACAATTCTAGGAAGAGGGTAGGCATCAAGAACTGTATTTATTAATAGTCTGTGAATAATCTATGGCTAAACGTTTCTTGTGATTTTCATTCTGAGTGAACAAGTCAGAACTCCTATTAACTCCGTAGGCTCAGGATATTCTGCCATTCCTTGCTATATAATAGGGGTCAATCAGTGTTTGGCTGATGCCTACTAGTAGTATATCCCCCACGTTTAAGCTTTAGATAATTTCTCCCCAACACCTGATGATTCCTTTTCGCTAAAATGATAAAGGGGTCAGACTAGGGCTCTAGTCTTACGTAGACAGTTTTTGAGACATTCCCTGTCAGATCATCCGCCCTTCCCTTCCGTTGGACAAAAGTGTCTTTTGCCAGTACAGTGGCAGTAGTTAAAGCATTTCTGCAGAGCTGTACTATCTTGGATTCCTCAGCATTTACAAATAGTGCCTTTAGCGCAGCGTAGATGTCAGATAGGATATGCCCTCCTCAGCAGTTTCTCTCTCAGGATCGTCGCACAGATCTCCATTGCTAAGTTTGATTGGTACTCCGTTTTTGTGCTCCCTAGGGCCATCAAGATTTAGATCCTGTTTCCAGATCGTGTCCTGTCTTGTTTGTAGGCTTTATTTCGCCTCTCCTACTCATTTTTAAGGTGCTCATTCCTGCCCTCTTTTTGATTTCCTGACCAAGTGGTAAAATATCAAGGATCGCCTGAAAATATGTCCTGATACCTTCATGCTCTGGTCACCTCCCTAAGTTATTTCCTTAGCTTGGGAGCTAAATCTTCGCTCATATCAACGGAACCTTCCCTAGGAAAGTATGGGTTCAACAACACTTGTGTGTTTTCGCTCATATTCCGAATGCAGTTGCCACACTCAATTATGAGCGATATTAAACGGGTTGTCTTTTTAAAGAGGTTTTTTGCTTCTAGCAACTTCAAGAAATATATTTTTAACTTCTCAGTAGCTCCTCCAGGTCCTCCATTTGGACCTTCCAAGCTCTATATTATACTCTGTCAAAGATATCGCGTAAATATTCCATGCTTCCGATGTATTTCTCTTTGAATAGGTATATCTATTCTACTTAATTCATTGTGACTGATTGTTGTCGGAACGTTCTCCAGTAAAACAACTCCCTCCGAATATTCTTACAGCTTCCTCCAATTTATTTGTGGTGACACTGTCCCGTAACATCCGATTTACTAATAAGTGTTCATCCTAGTAAACGAGTAAATCTCATCGACGTCAGTGCCCCATTACTGACCCCACTGTCTCACATGTCCAGTGCAGGGCGACGGGCCAGTGTATCAGCTGGTACTTCGTTTGCGACGGCCGCCCCGACTGCGCCGACGGCTCGGACGAGGCCTGCAGTGGCGACGTCTGTCCCCCGGGCAGCTTCCGGTGCTGGCGTAGCGGCGGAGGAGGCGGACGAGGACGGTGCGTCTCGGGGGCGGCGAGATGCGACGGCCGTCGGGACTGCCCCCGCGGGGAGGACGAGAGTAACTGCAGGGATGTCAATGGTTCTGGTAAGAAATACACGGGGAAAAAATATTAAATATTATTTGTTGACAACTGTTTGGATAAACGGGTAAGCTAAAGTAAACAGTTCAGTGGGTAATGATATTTTATCCTGTTATATTATTTTTAAATAAAGTCCCATCATAGAGTGTTGATGTGTCTTTGTTTAGATGCTAAGCTACTGAACGTACCAAAAAATAGTCCAACCAATGGTTTCGGGAAAATGGTCTGTTAGAACCAACGCTGATAGAACTACTTTGCTGGGTTTCACAATCGTATTGAAGCGTATGCTCACTGAAGCATAATGAGCTCGGTGTTTGGGTAGCCGATACGAATACTTGTTCTTAATACAAGTTCAATAATTTTCAAATCATGAATAGCTATTTGTTTGATTATAGCCCTATATTTTGGCCAGAAACCTCCGCCTCCCCTCCCCCCTCCCCCCACATAAAAAACCCTCTTTCAGACATGCGTTTTGAACTCCTGAAACCTTTTGGCTAGCCGATACGTATATTTGTTCTTAATACAAGTTAATCATTTTCAAATCATGAATAGCTATTTGTTTAATTCCCTTTGTCGACTCGTTCGATTCCAGCGAGTAGTTCTTTGCCTCACCAAAATTTGGCAAAGAACGGCTCGCAATTTTGTTCATCAGTGTTGTCTCCAGTATTACCAGTAGAACTCCTTGGTTTTTGTACTTGTTGGTTTTTGTAATTTACGATTTAAATCAAATAAATTAATAATAAATACATTGTTCCACAAAGTTTACTTAAATCTTTATTTTTTAACACTCACACTAAGTTTGAGAAATGTAGGCACATTAAACTAACAAAACCTTTTTTACGAAAGTTATCGTACCCACGGACATATATGTCCACTCCTGTGGGGGCCAGGGCCGTATTTCCCTTAGGGCGCACGGGGCGAGCGCCCGGGGTCCCGGGCCCGAGGGGGGCCTCTAGGCCACGAAAATGGGTCCCCAAGGGTTACTAAAGGACCTCGCGAGGCAGTATTTTATTTTTTTCTGAAAAAGTTGATTATTCTCAATTGACAATAATACAAATAATTTTAAGTTGAAAAAGATGTACGATCAAAATATGTTTCAAACCCAAAGTCATTCACTGATGTTTATTATTTTTAATTCTTTGTGTGGATTTGATGAATTTGTCCTAATCTAGTAACAGGAATAGGCCAGGTAAGATCTGAAATGTAACTACTGACGGTATTGTAGAGCACCTTATTTTGCTGAGTATAAGTTGTAGATATTGTATATTTGCAATAGATGATCTTGATCTTGAGCTATATTTTTTGAGCATGTCCCCTAACCCCATAAATAAATTGTCTAATATTTTATTTTAATTGTGCATGCTTTGGCGTACATGAAAGTTGCATATTCCGTTCAAGCCGTTTTAAGTTTATTGTTCTTGTTGCACAAAACTTAATACGATATATATTATAAAATATTAGGAATAAACAGCCAAATAGAAAGTAATAAAATAATAGTCTCAAAATTATTATAATGTTATGAAAGTCAGTTAACGTTTAGAACACTGAGTAGTCTTAAGTGTTTGAGGATATCCTAGATATTTAGTATTATATTTATGGATTTAATACTAGTTTGAAGGTTGTTATTTTTTAATCAATTTATTTTCAATACGATGAACACAACCAGGTATACAGTATATCTATAGAGGTCTCGTCTGGGGTAAAACACTGTGCCAACATGCTCTGCGCCATTTTGACCCTCTATACCCTCCGGTCTCCATGGCATCAAAAATTTTAACCAATCAAATGCTCCCTTCGAAAATACAAAACAAACCACACAAACAAACGGGTTATGATAGTTTTTCTTTCTCTTTGACGAGATGTTTTGTTTACAAAAATATCCTCCAGTGAGGCTTCACTTTTTTAACACGAGATGAGAGCTCTATATTTATTCTACCTCGCTGAATTAGCACTGCCTCGGTCTGGAAGAGGGTTACGGGCTTATCATTGTTGCCAACACTGAATTCTCCGATTACCCCCCAGTTTAAAATAACGTAGGAATAGACGAAAGCCAATGATGAAGATTTCATTGTGTCATCATCACGTACACTTAACATGAAAATAATGTACAATATAAAATAATGAATCGTCTACAATATAACTGACTTTTTACTACATTTCCAAATATTTTAACCTTTTTAAGAATATTTTTGTGTGTGATAACACAAATACGTCCGCAAAAAGATTTTTGAACTTTGAAAAAGTTACCTTTGAATTAACAAGCATTAAAACAGAGTGATTAAAATCTTTAGCATACAGTACTGAGTATAGAAAATGAAACTCTGCGTTGCCTTGACTTTGATCATATGTAATGATTTGTCAGCCAATAAATGCTGACAGAAGGAGTTTTTACTGTATGTACTGCATGAAATACTATTTATTAAATTCTATCCATCAGTATGTTGAAAATAAAACTTTAAAAGAGTTCCTAATCAATGTGTATCAAATTCACAAATATTTCTTTCATATATGCTGTTTTTTCTTTTTTTAATTATCTTGGTACAATACTGTTTGTGGTAAAGCATCTATACGAGATTATTTTATTTATTTATAAATTTGTGTTGTCACTTTAACTAGTCATAATGTTTTTATTGTAAATTAATTGAATATATAATTAGCTTATTGGATAAAGGCTTAGGAGAGCTAAAACCGTACTAAATATTGCGAGGAAAATTAAATACGACATTTTTATTTTGTGAGTTTTTAAGTTTTTATAATAAATGACAATTTGTTACTTATTTGTATATTTAGTGTATTTATTAAAGACTAGGCTTATCGCCGTTTTTTGGAGTTCGCTCCGCTCACACTCCTCAGTCAACTCAAGTTTAAATAAAACTCAACTATTGTCGTTCATTAACCAAAGAAAAACTACACAACAATGACCTTTGGTGAGCACATTAACACCTAAACAGGCTAGAACAAACAATCGGTTGATTACATTTTCCAATATCGAAACAAACGACACACGAACAAACGATATTTGCGATATGAACCTCCCGTGTAGGAGATAATGTGCTCACCTTGTTTTGTAACAGCTGATTTATATAAACCTCACGTGAGCAAATTAGTATCGCCTACACGGGCGTTTTTTTTTTTTAAATCAGCTGATACAAACATGTGGTATTAGCCAAAGATAGTGTGCTTTCATTAAACGGCTTTCCAAAACTGTACACATTTAAATGGGCCGAAATTACTTCAAATTACTTCTTCTCCGATTAATAGCGGCTAAACGGATGATCGGATCTTAAATCTGACGGAAAATCGTTAGTTGGAAATTAAATTTTCTATCACTAAGAATATAACATTTTTTGCCATCTCTTACCGTTTACGTACAAAACGCGCTCAAAGTGGAAAAATTGAAAAAGTGGAATTTTCCCCGCCCCAAAAAAGCCCCAAAAACTCAAAAATGTTAACTTTTGGTAATTTTTCTGGGAGTTTATCGTCAAGAGCTTTAATTCAAGTATGGGATCGAGGGGGGTTCGATTACGGGAAGTGCCTCATAGTTTGTCAGTGAGTGAGTGAGTGAGTGAGTGAACCCGTCTAGCTTTATATAAGTTGACTAGATGACTAGACTATTACAAAAATAATAAAGTTATATTACCGAATAGAAAAAATGACTTTCATATGGTACATATACCTACATACATACTTGTATTTATGTTAGGGAGGGGCCCATTTTCGTATACGCCCGGGGCCCAAGAGGTCATAAATACGGCCCTGTGTGGGGCAACGGCACTTCATTTTATTGCTGAGACGTCAACGTGTATAAAGGTGGATTGTCCAAAATTAGCCTCTTTGTTGAGTTTTCAAGTACTGAAATTAATTTAACCTAACCTAATTAACATCATCAGCCTGACTTTTGCTTGGTTGAAACATCATAAATATTGCGGCAAATTATGTGTGGATCCCATCCACAATATTTAAAAGATGCCTCAACAAGGCAAAGTCAGTTTGTTGATGCTACTCCAGTTATTTATGCTTTATTTGATACATTTACATGGCGTCATTGTATCTCAGTATTATGATGCGTATTATTCTTTCTATTTATTATACAGCCAGTTATTTCTGTCATACGGTTTCTTTTTTGCCATATGAAATAAATATTGAAAGAAAACATTCTGTTCAACTAAAACTGGCTGCACTGTTTCGCGTAAATACCTTCCAACAAAGCAAATCAAAACCTGTCAACCTTTTTATCACACAATAAATCGTCCTTTGATATAGGTTATTCGAATAAAAATATATTCTAACAAAGCAATTTCGTTAGTATATTTTCGTATTAGAGGGTAAAACAAATTTCTAATATGTAATAAAATTAAAATATTATTATTAGTGAATTTCCTTGGAAAGTGAACTATTAGCATGACCCGCACGGTGAAACTTAAGCCCGGGACCACCATAGAAGTTCCTAACGTGACCCCCTCAACACGTTTTGGAGGGTCGTTCAAAATTATATATATATATATATATGTATATATATACATATATATATATATATATATATATGTATATATATACATATATATATATATTTTAGCGAATTTCCCCTATAGGGAAGAAGCTATTACCGTAGGTCTCATAGTAAGACTTAAGCCCGAGACCATGATAATTTTTTATTTTGAGGTCCACAGATGACAAAAACACTATTCGTTCAAATTTATATATATGTATATATATCTTTATATATATATATATATATATATATATATATGTGTGTCCATGAATGCGATAACTTGAGTAAAAAACGTCCGATTCGATGAAATTTGGCTCAAATGTGTAAAATGACATTCATGACTTTAAGTTCGAAAACCAGAAAAATCGGACTATGGGAAAGGGGGTTTATGGGGGTTTTAAATTTTTCAAAATTCAGTTTTTTGCATTTTTCACCCTAAAATTTTTGGACAACTTAATTTTGGTTTTGACCATGTTATAGAGCTTAAAAAAACAAATAATATAGTATTTTGAATTATTAACCTAGGTTAGGTGGTTGCGGAGAAAATCCAAAAAACCTACTCAAAAAATCTCCCATGTTAATCTTATGGGAAAAAGGTTTTCGGCTTTTCCTCAGTTTATTTTAATGTAAACTTCACATTTGCTTTTACCAATCTGTTCAGTTCAACAAAACGATCAGTTTGGTGTTTAAATTGTGATTCTACGCCCAACCGTTGCTGAGATATTCAAAGTGCTAAACACAGTACGTTGTCCAATGTTATCCTTATGGAGAATAAATAAAATTTGATATCTCGATTATTTATGAATGTATGTTGATAAAACTTGGTATGTGGCTTCACGTAGTACTGATATATTGATATTTGCACAAAAAATTGATTTTTTTTAGCGAATTTCCCCTATAGGGAAGAAGCTATTACCGTAGGTCTCATGGTAAGATTTAAGCCCGAGACCATGACAAATATTTCTTTTTAGGTCCCCAGATGACTAAAACACTATTCGTTCAAATTTATATATATGTATATATATATCTATATATATATATATCTATATATATATATATATATCTATATATATATATATATCTATATATGTGTCCGTGAATGCGATAACTTGAGTAAAAAACGTCCGATTTCGATGAAATTTGGCTCAAATGTGTAAAGTGACATTTATGACTTTAAGTTCGAAAACCAGAAAAATCGGGCTATGGGAAGGGGGGTTTATGGGGGTTTTAAATTTTCCAAAAATCAGTTTTTTGCATTTTTACCCTACAATTTTTAAAACACTTAATTTTGGTTTAGACCATGTTATAGAGCTTAAAAAAACAAATAATATGGTATTTTGAATTATTAAGCTAGGTTAAGTGGTTGCGGAGAAAATCCAAAAAAACCTGCTCATAAAATCTCCCATGTTAATCTTATGGGAGAAAGGTTTTTGGCTTTTTCTAAGTTAATTTTAATGTAAACTTCACATTTGCTTTTACCAATCAATTCAGCTCCACAAAACAATCATTTTGGTGTTTAAATTGTGATTCTACGTCCAACCGTTGCAGAGATATTCAAAGTGCTAAACACAGTACGTTGTCCAATGTTATCCTTATGGAGAATAAATAAAATTTGATATCTCCATTATTAATAAATGTATATTGATGAAACTTGGCACGTGGGGTCACGTAGTACTGGTATATTGATATTTGCACAAAAAATTGATTTTTTGTTGATTATCCCCGTAGCAGCGAACCTGCGTACTCAGCCCCCATGTTATTCTTATGGAGAATAAGTAAAATGTAATGACTCCCTTAATTATGAACATAAATTAATAAAACTTGGTATGTAGCTTCACCTTGTTGAGTTATATTGATATTTGAATAAAAACCCATTTTTTTAGTTCCTTGTTGCAGCAAACCTGCTTACTCATCTCCCATGTTATTCTTATGGAGAATAATTAAAATGTTATATAGTGCTTACTTATGATTGAATATTGATTAAACTTGGTATGTGGCTTCACCTAGTTAAATTATATTTATATTTGCATAAAAACCAATTGTTTGTTTTCCTTGTTTCAGCAAACCTATGTACTCATCACCAATGCTATTCTTATGGAGAATAATTAAAATTGTATATATCGCTTATATATGAATATATTTTTATGAAACTTGGTATGCGGCTTTATATAGTATTAAGACATATATTGTGCATTGGAAATTCGCTGAGTACGCAGGTTTGCTGCGACGGGGGTATTTTATTATTCCCGTAGCAGCAAACCTGTATACACAGCCCCCATGTTATTCTTATGGAGAATAAGTAAAATGTAATGACTCCCTTAATTATGAACATAAATTAATAAAACTTGGTATGTAGCTTCACTTGGTTAAGTTATATTGATAATTGCATAAAAACCCATTTTTTGTTCCTTGTTGCAGCAAACCTGCTTACTCAGCCCCCATGTTATTCTTATGGAGAATAACTAAAATGTTATATGGCGCTTATTTATGATTGAATATTGATGGAACTTGGTATGTGGCTTCGCCTAGTTAAATTATATTTATATTTGCATAAAAACCAATTGTTTATGTTCCTTGTTTCAGCAAACCTACGTACTCATTACCAATGTTATTCTTATGGATAATAATTAAAATCGCTTATATGTGAATTTATTTTTATGAAACTTGGTTTGCGGCTTTATGTGGTATTAAGACAAATATTATGCATTAGAAATTCGCTGAGTACGCAGGTTTGCTGCGACGGGGGTATTTATATATATGTATATGTCTGTGTATATATAAATATATACACTCTAGCGGTTTGCACTCTAGCGGTCGCATTTTTTGTCTGATTTACTTCAAATTTGGTAGGGACGTTCCTTTCTGTAATCAGTTGGACAAGTTCGTTGGGCAAAACAATCGGAAATCTCTAAACCCATTTTTTGGGGGTAATCTTTCAAATTTCGAGTTTTTGGGCCCAAAAAGGGTCACAAAAGCCCCGCATATAAAATTAACGCATGTAAAAAGATGGGAATTAGTGAGGCGAAAGTTTTAAGCCCTCTCTTGTCATTCTAGCATAAATATTTACCGAGTTATTAAAGAAAATGTGTTTCGACTAAACACAGTACGTTGTCTTACGGGGATTTTACACTAGAAAAGCTTGTTATTCCTTTGTTAGAGTACTTTTATCATCCACAGCAACCTCACGCCTACTTTCAAGCCTGACTGGACCTTCTCCTAACATTACAATGCGCAAAATTGTATTCCAGCTTTGCGGGTAAATGAAACCAGTAGCATCAGAACAGCCGAAAAATCATTGTTTTCAGATTTCAATAAAAATTGGAATAAGTTTATTTTTTACACTGATTTTGAGTTTTAAAAGTTTGTATGTGGAAATTCACTTCCCTCACGTCAGCGTGCTGCGTGAGAACTCTTCATACAGTAGCGGGGTGCACAAAGCACACATGCTATTGTTATAACATAGTTATTGTGAGTGTAAACGTTCCTTGCTGAATTCTGCTCAGCCGGAGCCTGCATTTAGATTAATGCAATATAGGTACATGCGTTTATTCTGTTGCACCGTAACTGAAGGCGCGAATCGACTGCCGCATAATTTCTCTGTTTACTAAAGTATTAATTAAATAGGTTTACATTTAAACAAGTTTTAAATTATCTAAAATATATAAAGCTTTTAGATTCTATATTTATTTATTTCAACGGGAAATACCCAATGCATGAAATGAATATACAATGAGACTTATGGCTAGATGGCTAAATCGGAGATCAACTAACAAAAATTACACAGTGATTAGTGTTTTTCTTCTCTTTTTTTCTCCAATCTACCCCACAATTTTTATAATTATTTTATTTTTAATTTTTAATATATATGTATCTTTAGATATATATTTTTAAGCAATTTCTTTTCATTTTTTCATTGTTTCAATACTCCTCTTTTTTACCACTATCATTTTTAGTTTTTTGTTTTCGCTCTTTTAGTTTTTGTTTATATTTTTTTATAGAGTAGGTATGGGTTACAGCTTTGCATAATATTGATACATATAGGATTTTGAACAAAAACAGACTGATAGTAATAAAATAATGAATAATAGTACACCACAATTATCATAACAAAAAAATAAAAACTATATATATAACGTTAACAATAAATATTATAAATACCAATGCTAGACGATCAATAATAACAACAACATCAATAACAATGCAAGAGAATAATACACAAGAACGTCAGAACATCAAGATGCAAGTACATCAGAAATCCTCGCCTTGAAGGCAGCCACTGAGTTGGCGAAAAAGTCCACATGAGGTGACACAATATTTCCAAGCCGCTATAGTGCATTTTGATTCATAATTTGATCCAATCTGACGTCTGCCAAAAAAGTCGTTCGATCTAATAGGTGTCTTATCCCTAATAAGTGTTGACTAGGAACTCAACCATTGAATTTGATCATAGCCTATTCCAAATAACCTATACATCATTTTAGTTTGGTTCTGATTGTTAAAACTATTTTAAACACAATGTGTCATACTTCATAAAACATATAAAACAGTATTAACTTTGATGTCGTTAATCTTTATATACTTCATTGTTTCACTGTAAACATAATATACAGTATACAGTACTCCTAAATTTGTATTTGACTTTACACATGTAATGCAACAAATATGCCGATATGAATTCTGACCAGGAAACTTAGTTACGTACAAAACTTGTGGTGTGGACGTCAAATGTTAATTAAATTTCTCTTGGTTTTAGAATTGTCAATGTTTCTTGAACAATGTACAATTTCGAGCTGTTGTAAACAAATAGTAATTATTTATTTAACTCAATATTACTTCAAGGATACAGCAAGGTAATAAGGAGATAAAAATTAGGAAGGAATATCTGAAAATTTCAACTCCAACCATGCATTCACGGGGTTCTTACGTAATTCATTATTTTTTGTTGCTCCATTAAGTTGATGCAAAAAGTATAAGAATAAATAACTAGATGTTTATCTTTTGTCATCCAAGGGTTTTAATTACGTTGGTACTGTATTTTCTTGTACTTCGTTCAATAGGATGGTTACATTGAAACTTACAGTGTAAACAACATGTTTACAATTACAATATATTACAATGTTGCGTTGTCTTACTTTTACAGAGATTATTACTGACGATTACAATTATTTACTTGTTAAACTCCTTGTGTAGAAAACATTGCATGGGAAAGATGGATATGTAATTTAGATTGGATACTATCTATGTGCCCACAAGGTAGGATTCAGATGATGCAATGAAAGTAAATATTTAATTATTAGGCCTACTACCATCTTCTACTGTATAAATATGAAAGCAAGGAGTAAAATGTTGTTTTAAATACAACTGGAGAGTATAAACCTATCAACCCATTGTCTTCTGACTTATTGTTTGTGCACACCAAATGTTAGTAACTGTCATTACTGCTTGTCGGCCAGGCTGCCCCTCCGGCACGCTGAGGTGTACGGAGGGCACGTGTCTACCAGCCTACGAGTTCTGCAACGCCCACCTCAGCTGTCCCGATGGCAGCGACGAGCCTCAGGCCACGTGTCAGGCCGAGGGCCTCGCCTCAGGCCAGGGAGTGTGCCCCTTCCGGTGTGCCAACGGGCGGTGTCGCAGCACGGCGGTGGCATGTTCCGGTAGAGACGGCTGTGGCGATGGCAGCGATGAGGAGCGCTGTCATGTCTGTAGTGAGTACCGAGTAGCCACTACTGTCACACTGTGATGAGCTTTTAACAGAATACTACTGTGAAATCCATTAACACCATTGCAATAGGATTGCTGTGACAACACCTGTTTGACCGGCAGGCATCAATGTTATTGCAAATAAGGCAATTTATTAAAGGCCTGTGGGACGATGCCCTAATGGATTTTTGAACCGGGAATAGGCCCATACGCTACACACATAATTTACCAGAACTCTCTGGAACTTATTAGTAAAAATTTATCCTTAACAAATGTTTTTTATATTACAAACATGGGTCTCCATAGTGTGCATTGTGTATTTTTCCGTCTGTCACATTTTTTACTGAATCCTTCTTAGCTACAAATCAAGAACGCTTTGTGGGGAGAAACTTTACATTTACTAATCAAATGTAAAAACTATGCAAGGTAAATCTTTGGTACACAATTTTAAGTTTTTAAAAAACTAATCCAAAATGGCGGCCGTTCAATTGTTTTAAAATTAAATTTCTAAAAAATGGTAAACTAAATTGTAAATTAAGTTTCACATATATGCATATTTTAAAGCCAAATCCATTGACCAAGAAAATCACATGTTACTAAACGCAATATGACGATTTTTACAAATAAATTTAATAAATAAAATAAAAAATTGAATTGGATAAATAATTAAAATTATAAAATTAATAAATTGAATAATTGAATATTATTGATTAAGTTAATCTTTTTTTTTAATCGTCATCTTGTGTTTCTTTCTCATTCTATCTAGCAGCTCAATCAGCTTAAGAGTTTTTGCGTTAAAACAGAACATCAATAGCGACAGACAACACCTTACTTCAACAATGGATTGGTCGTTAAATCAACCTTTTTAATGTACTTATTTAAAGATGTTGTCAGTAAGTACCCATATTAGAAGTTAAGTTGCTAAATAGGCAAATTGTGTGATAACCTTTGAAAGACAGTCTACATCGGCCTAACAATGTTCAATATACAGCATTCAGCTGATATAGTTCAACAGATAGAAAAACAGATATTATGAATAAGATTAAAATGATTATAACTACGGTACCCAAAAATCTG
Source organism: Allygus modestus (assembly GCA_963675035.1). NCBI lineage: Eukaryota > Metazoa > Arthropoda > Insecta > Hemiptera > Cicadellidae > Allygus > Allygus modestus. The sequence continues at coordinate 322,530,172 of OY776111.1, forward strand.
TCATCCTTCCAGGGTGATGAGTATAGGAATAAGCTAAAATATAAAATAGGTGTTTTCAAGTTTTCCATTTAGGAATTAACATTGAGGCTTCAAAGACAACGTATGAGTGCAAAGGACAACGAAGTCATACACTGCCTACTCTTTAATATTCTATTACAATGTCAGAACAGTACGGTACTTATTTTGTTGCACTTTCTGTGAGTACATCATGTTACCAAAATTATAAACCCTTCCTCCCAGGAATATGATTGAAGCAAAGTTTCATTGTCAATGTGTCTGTCTGTCGTGGTTCACGACTTAACACCACTATGCCTAATGTCCACTAATGTCTGTTGTACCATTTCCAGGGTGCCCATCGCTCTGAGGGATCTACCTCCACATCCTCCACCAACCATCTCTTTCATCCCATCATTGTGTCTTCATCGACATTCATCATTTATTTATTCATAGTGTTTAGAAATAAATGTTAAGTGCAAACCATTGTACCGATGACTTTATAATTTGTAACCCTTTTGCCCTGGATAGCTTTAATCTATTTTGATTGTAATGAGAATATTAGAGAAAGTCGTTATTGCAATATTTCATTCTTAATTCTGATAATAAAAATCAGAATTAACAATGCAACAACCAATGCAATGCAATGTTTTTTATCGGATGTTATTCATTCATAATGTTTCTTAGTGCGTTTTTTATTTTTTTTATGTAATGTTTGTATATGAGTTATTGTTGGATGAGAATTTGATTGCTAAAAGTTAAATTTCAAATCGTATAGCCCCTATTATGGCACTGTACTGTGAAATGTTAAGTAAAAATTTCCCAGCATTATTCATACAGCAAAGTTGGCGAGTGCGGCGGATTTACTAGTGTCCCACTGCGCATCCTACTATGCAGAGGATTGTGATGTTCTTAAGGTAAAAAATTGTTATGTCTTATTTAAGTGAATTACTCCCATAAGGAAAAAGATATTACCGTAGTATATAGTAAGAACTATCACTAGGACCATGATAGTTTTTTGTTTTGAGGTCCTTAGATGCCAAAGGATCATTCGTTCAAATTTTTGTGATATTTATGTTTATGTGTCCGTAGATGCAATAAATTTTGTAAAAACAGGTCTAATATTGATGGAATTTGGTGAAAACATGTAAAGCATCATTTCTGAAAGTCCAAAGCACAAATTGACTTATCCAAAGGGGGGTTTTGTAACCCAAAAATGGGTGTTTTGATTTTGTTACATATTATTTGTATTTACCCAAATTTTAGTTTGCACTATTGGGTTCAGCCTGAAAAGAATTAGTATTTTGAATTATTGTTCTACAGTAATTGGTTACTGGAAATATAGTTTGTTGGCAAATGTTAGTCTTATGGTTAATAAGTATAATTTTATCTGACACGTGTTATGAAAGTACATTGATGAAGCTTGGCTTGTGGCTGATAAGGTTGGAGTCTATACTGATGTTTTCATACAAAACTAAATTGTGTGGTCCCCATGGCAGCAAACCTATATACTTAACTTTAAAAAAAGTTATTCATTCAAATTTTTTTTAGTCATTTAGTCTATTGTTGTATTTGAGGTTTTTTCTAACTAAGTACCCTCAGTATAATTGATGACGGAATCTATGTCTTAGTAGAAACAATTTGTTGATTCGATATCCGGCAGTGTGTAGGTGTGTTCGTAATGCAATATCGTGATATCGGCTGCACAGATCGTTTTCAGATTTTACACAAACGTTTTCCAGTACACTTCACGCTTCCACTTCAAAAATGGAACAAATTCGTTAAACCGTTTTTTTTATTAATTAGGGTAACATTTAAAAGTTGTAAAACTTCCATAAGGTAAAGCATTGGATAAAGATTACTGCTTGTAAATTACGAGATACTAATAAAATATTTTTCCGTAATTACAAGAAACCACTAAAACATGGTCCAATTTATATGTTTTATTTATGATTAAATAAATAAATTACTGTCACAGAGAACGTACAGAATAACATTATGGCCGGGTACGCAGGTTGCTACCAGGAACACAAAAAAGGGTTTTTATACAAATATCAATTTAACTCAACCACTGAAGCTACATACCAAACTGAGTTAATTTACCTATGTTCAAAATTAAGGGAAATATAAAACTACTTATTCTTCACAAGAATAACATGGGGCTGAGTATGTAGGTTTGCTGCTACAGGGACAACCAACAAACGACTTTTTTTGGCACAAATATACGACAACTAGTGATGTCACGTACCAAGTTTCTTCAATATACATTAATAAATAATCAAGATATAAGATCGTATTTATTCTCCATAAGGATAACATTGGAAAATGTACTGTGTTTATCATTTAAAAATCCTCTGCAATGGTTGGATGTGGAATCACAATTTAAACACCAAAACAATTGTTTCTTAGAGCTGAAGTTATAGGTGAAGTCATCAAATGTGCAGTTTTCAGTGAATTAACTGTTTTCAGTGAATTAACTGTTTTCAGTGAATTAACTGAGGAAAAGTTAAGAACCTTTTTCCTTTAAAATTAACGTGGTAAATGTTATGTTAATTTTTTTTAATGTTCTCCTCAACCACACAACCTAGGTTAATCATTCAAAATACTAAATTATTTTTTTAAGCTCTATAAAGCGGTAAAAAGCAAAATTAAGTGATTTTGAAATTTTATGGTAAAAAATGCAAAATACTTATTTTTGGAAAATTGTAGTTCCCAATAAAACCCCCTACCCATGGTCCGATCGTTCTGGATCGTTTCAAAGTTAAAGTCAATTTGAACGAATATTTGAAAGGAATATTTGAACGAATGGTGTTTCAGGCACCTGTGGTGCCTTAAAAAAAAGTTATCATGGTCTCGCGCTTAGGTCTTACCATGCCACCTACGGTAATAGCTTCTTAAGGGAAATTTTCTAAACAGAAAAAAATAATGAACCTTCAAAATAACTATAATATGAACATTTTACCAGTGAATTTCTATTACAAATATTTATTGTGAGTAAAAATTGCAAGTACAAATGTTCAGTTCAGAATAAATTGGTTCTTCCAGCAGGGCCATACTCCGGGGTGGGGGGGGCAGGGGGGAAAATTGCCCCAGGGCCCGGCCCGGCAGGGGGGGCCCGAGCCCGTCGGTGGGGGCCCGGGCGGTCGGGCCGGTGTCTTATTTAGGCGGTTATCTAAAAAAAAGTCACTGACTTGGATCCGGACGGCAACAAGAGCCCACACCACCATGCCTGCCCAGGGGCCCGTGAAAGCTGAGTACAGCCCTGCTTCCAAGTGATACGGTTTACTGTAACTAACAATAAAGTTTCCATTTTATGTTTTCATCATCATGTATAATATATACCTTGAAGATAACCAAAACAACAAGAATGGGAACACACAAAAAACTGCAGTATAAAGTAATTGTTGATGAGAATCCAGGATCTGCAATCTGGGTTCTAAACTGGATTTTGTTGGCACCACTGAATCAATTTCATAATTTTCATCGGTTTGACTGACTGACATATCTTTTCCAGTAGAGTTAGGTGTTGCATTTGTATCTTTTGCTTCAGGTATTGAAATAGTCGTAGGAACAGAAGAAATTATGCAATTTCTGCTGTCACCAGAGAGAAGCATTTATTCTGGGCAGCAGCAGCGGACAAGGCTTGCAGCGATGAGGCTACAACTCTGAGAGCAATTCTTCTCCTTCGTGCCCACGGGTCTTTAAATCCTTTATATATTTGATATATTTTCTCCAATAATAAATTATTTTCACATTCTCCAGCTCACACTTTGAAGTCATTGTGCCACTGTAGGGAGTGTAATCGGTGCTATTTTTACTGCCCCAGGTTACTGTTCCATTAAATATATCCAGGTTAAAAGGATTTGTTCCGGACCGCTGAGACTACTTTGATCACTATCCAGTTGTAGTTTGTGCTCATGAGGTATCTTTTACTACCGCGACTGGTTTAAGACCCACTAACATAAACTGTTTCTTGTTAAATGTCAATTGTGATTTGCAATGTTTCTTTAAATAAATATTCATACAGAACAATTTAAAGAGTAAAATTATACTCTAAAAATTTCTTTTGGGTGTCAAAGAAGAAAATGTTTATCAAAGGTTTGTCAAAAGTACTCTTTGCTTTTGCAAGTCATATAATAATATATGGAACATTAGTCCCTTAATACCAGATCTATCAAAAAAATTTGCCATGTGAATTTTTCTTGTCGAATAGCTTGCCTAGTAAATCTTATCATTCAATGTAAGATAAACTACCCAGTCGATCTTATCAGCTGGATTGCAGTTTTTTTCTATCAGTAATATAGGATGATAATATGTCATTAAAACAGGAATATTTTCCATTTAAAATATTTTGTTTGATGACAAATAGTAAAATACATAGTAAACACATAGCAAATACAAGATTTTTGAGGAAATCACTTGGAGGTGTACACTTTTTGGCCTACGCTGACGTGCGGTTATCGACAAATTTTACCAACCGGTTGCTCGTTAGTGTTATCAAATGAACTTTCGACTACGATGGTTGTTTTGTGGTGGAAAAGCATAAGTGGTGATTCGATTCAAAGTCAAGCAGATATAAGTTAAATCAAAAGTTGTGGATACAATACTAGGTGTACGCTCATTCCTCGCGTATAAGGATAATTGAAACACATGATCAAACTTAAATCGAATCTCATAAAAAATTTGATATCTGATTTGAGTAACATCATCAGAATACATTCCGTTATCATTTAACTGCCGCCAGAATCCGGGTTTTATGTCTATCTAGCTATAGTTTTAGTCACTTCTCCCTTAACAAACAATTACTGCGGTAGCTGAGAGGGTATCGCACTGGCTCTTGGAGCGTAAGGTCGCTGGTTCGGATCCCGCCGCCGACCTAACATTTTATCCATAGAAAAACATAAATACATTTATCACTTGTTTTTATCAAAGTAAATGTTGTATAAATACATAAATTTATTTATTTTCAAAATAAATGGAACATTTCAGGCATGGTTTGTTGTTAGGATTGGCATGGGTGCGTTCTCTTGGAACAAACAGAGTATTTTGGGCTAAGCAGTGACTTTAGCAGTGTGGTTAATTTAACTTTTAAGAGAACAGCGAGTTTCCTATATGAACTAATGTTAAAAATTTCTATAGGCCAAGTCAAAATATCCTTAATATCCTTAACAATAAATCGTCAGGCCCAGTTATTTAGATGAAAAAATTAGATTTAAATATATTGTTTCAATAGCCTAGGCTATCATGAAATTAAATGCTACAAACATGGGTTGGCCCAAGTCCATACATGTAACTTCTAAAATGACAAGTAGCCTAAGTGTATATGCTTGCATATACACAGGTCCAAGTTTATGATGAAAACAGCTCACTATAATTCAAACCTAGGAGATGTCAAATAATTTTAGATAACCTGTATAAAAGGCTTAGTTTGGTTAGAATAGTTTAAAGCTTTTGTTTTGGTTCGCTACAACATTCCTGGAAATGTGCTTGAAGTATTTTACAACAGTTGTATTTTACAAAATGATATTTCAATATATTGTTTCAATGGCCTAGGCTATCATGAAATTAAATTCTATAAACATGGGTTGGTCCAAGACCGTACATGAAACTTCTAAAATGGCAAGTAGCCTAAGTGTATATGCCTACATTTTATAGCCATAGGTCCAAGTTTATGATGAAAACAGCTCACTGTAATCCAAACCTAGGATTTGTCAAATCATTTCAGATAACCTGTATAAAAGGCTTAGTTTGGTTAGAATAGTTTAAAGCTTTTATTTTGGTTCGCTACAACATTCCTGGTAATGTGTTTAAAGTATTTTACAAAAGTTGTATTACCAGTTTAATGTCGGCTTACTCTTACTGTAACCCAACCCTAGATATCAAATCATTCAAGATAACCTTCCGAAAAAGGCTGTTTGGTTAGAATAATCTATAGCTTTTATTGTGGTTACCTACTACATACTGGTAATGTATTTTAGGTAATGTAGACAATTTTTATTATTAATTTAGTGAAAATATAACCTAGCAAATAATTGTCCTACAAAATAAATTTTAAGGTTGTTCGCTTACTGTGTCTAACTTCATCAACGCTTTCTAGACAAATTGAGGCTTTGTATACTTTTTAAACATGACAATCACAATATTACCAATTGTCTAAGAAAATGTAATAAAACAAACTATTTTATAAGTTAAGTTAATATCTTAGTATCTACAGTTATCAAAAAGTTGTTTTGAGTTTTTCGATCTGCCACACACGTCGTCTGTCACTGTTACAATCGTTGCCTCTGACCGACTGACGATATTTACACAAAGTAGGCGTATTAAGGGAATATTAACTATATGGATATTTTTTTTAAAACGTACACTTAATAATTTATAAAATAATAAATATGCTCACAACTTAAAAATATACTTCGATTTATCTCTCTTGTGTGTTTTTTGTTGGTAAAAAAACTGTTGTTATCCAGCATAACAAAGTATACTCTAGTAAACTAACTATTGTTACTCTGTTGTTGAAACATAGACGTCGGCTAAATTTTAACGATTCAAGTACCACTAAAATGACTTCCAATGTTATTCTTATGGAGAAAAAAATATTTTTTTTAAGATAATTTGATTAATACTGAACAAAATTATCTGAATAACGAACTTGACCGAGATTTTGACCTGTTAAGTTTTTCTGGAAAATTTTAAGTTTAACTGTGGAGGCATTCTCGAGTTATTGTGGTCACAGACACGCCAGTTGAGTTGATTCTCTTACCAGTCTAAGCAGTAAAGTTGTGTATAAGGATACGTTCACTTCGTTCAATTATCCAATTAAATTGGATCAACAAATGGATTTGGGTGAACTAAATAACAAACAACTAGGTTGCAGTTCACACGGCAAAATATAGTAACCTAACCTAACCTAACTCTGCAGAGCGTTGTATGGTGGCTGTTCGTTGTGCAACACAATTTTAAACAAATGAATTAGTATAAACAAATTTAAGTAAAATTAAACAGGAATTTCAGACCTGAAAAAGTAAACAACAAAAGTAAGATTTAACACCGAACAAATTAAAGTAAAATTTAAAAGAAAATTTCAGATCTCAAAAAGTAAACATCAAAAGTGAGATTAATCACGGTTCCGCCCAATCGTGGATCTAACATCATATCTACTGGACCTCCGAGGCTTGTTGATTACTCTGAAAGATACAGTTCATCAAGCAGTGAGCAACGATTATAAATTCATTTGATAAAACAAACAAACAATCGGTTCATGAAATTGTTCGATATCGTATAAAATGATAGTCAATAGTCAAACAATCTTTATTCAATAAATACATACATCTTGTACATGGAATGGCGCCATGGTTACAATTGCATACATTTATGGTATGGTATAATTTCTCTTACAGTAACATTTTGATTAAATTTAACAATTTTTTCTCATATAAGAACTCACTCAATGAGTCAAGGTCTCTCTGTATTAAATAGATTTGTAACTTTTTTTTTTGAAAAGGTTTTGATTTGGGTCTCTAATAGTTTAAATTTTGTTAAAAATTTTTGACCCAATATAATTATTTTTTCAAATATTGCCAATCTGTGCTTACCTAATCTAATCGGTCCACTGTTTTTGGTGTTATGGTGATGAATTAAAGTACCGTAAAATGGGGTGAATAGAAACAGCAGTCTCAATAGAAACAAAACTTTAAGGAATAAATCCAAATTTTATAACTCGTTGTTATATCAACATTATGTATAGGGGCAGTATTTTTTCCCGTTATGAATATAACCTGTCTACCTGGGAAAAATTTGTTCAGCATGTTGGTATCACTGCTTTTGGTTGTTTTATGATTTACAACGTGACTTAAAAATTTGTCTGAAAAACTTTTTATCCAAAACTTTGTTTGTAAATATGAACCTATTAGATATATTCATGTTAATACCCATTTTACTTTCTCCCCCTTATACATAGTATTGTTTTCGTCAAAATTTTCGAATTTGAGTTGTTAGTGGACATATTCGTTTTGGTGCTCCCTGAATCCAAAAAAGTTATTTTTACATGATGTCTGTGTGTCTGTCTGTCCGTATGGATGTGTACAGAGCTAGAGCCCTAACCAATGGTCCGATTTTTATGAAATTTGGTATGGAGGTACTAATCCACGATATCTCCAGGCGATTTTTTTCAATTTCTTGAATATTTGATTTTTAAGGGTAATTATCCCCCAAAAACCGCCAAAAAACTTGAAAAATAAAAATTTCTCAAAAACGGCTCAAACGATTTTAATTAAACTATAGGCGGTTGTAGACCTTTAGTTTTCCAACAAAATGACACCACCCACATTTCTGCAAAATTTCAGGTTCAGGAATTGCAGGACTTAAAACATCAAAAATTCAGTTTTTGGATTTTTCATAAAAAACATAAATATAAAAAATATTACCATTTACCATTAAAAAGAGTTAAAAAAAACTAAATGATTTAGTATTTTTAATTACTATTCTACGATTGCTGGTTGCGGAGAAAATTAAAATTTTCATTTTGCGGTAAACGTAGTACGTTGCCCAATGTTAGTCATATGGGGAATACAAAAATTACTATTTCTCTCTTATTCACAGATCAATTTCGTTCAAACTTGATATGCTTGTCAAGTTAGCATTGACCAACAGAGTAAATTCGAAATATGTTGCCCCTTAATAACCCTGGGGGGGGAATAGGGGGCATTTCCCCTCTTAAAACCATGTGTGTAGCAATGAATTCTTTAGTGCCTGCAAAACAGGAATTTGGGTGATGTTTTTGAAAACAACTTGTTTACAAGATTTTCTGTACATTTGACCGTACTTCGTATTCTATATTAAGTAAATAAAAAGTAATTTATTCATTAAAGTTGGGCTAAAAGGGAGAAAGTATGTGCCAGTTTTCTGATACCGTTAATTTACTTTCTCCCCCTTATACGTAGTACTGTATATAGAGAAAGTATTGTTTTCATCAAAATTTTAGAATTTGAGTTGTTAGTGGAAATATTCATTTTGGTGCTCCCTGAACCCAAAAAAGTGGTTTTTACGTTTTGCCCGTGTGTCTGTCTGTCTATCTGTCTGTATGGATGTGTACAGAGCTAGAGCCCTAACCAATGGTCCGATTTTTATGAAATTTGGTATGGAGGTACTAATCCACGATATCTCCAGGCGTTTTTTTTTTCAATTTCTTGAATTTTTGATTTTTAAGGGTAATTATCCCCCAAAAACCACCAAAAAACATGAAAAATCAAGATTTCTCAAAAACAGCTGTAACGATTTTTATTAAACTTTAGTAGTTTTCCAACAAAATGACACCACCCGCATTTCTGTAAAAATTATGGTTCAGAAATTACAAGACTTAAAATATCAAAAATTCAGTTTTTTTATTTTCATAAAAAACATAAATATAAATAATTACATTATATAAATATTCACCTTTAAAAAGAGCTCAACAAACTAAATAATTTAGTATTTTTAATTAATATTCTACGATTACTGGTTGCGGAGAAAATTTAAATTTTCATTTTGCGGTAAACGCTGTATGTTGTCCAATGTTATTCTTATGGGGAATACAAAAATAACTATTTCTCTCTTATTTATTGATCAATTTCGTTCAAACTTGATATGCTTGTCAAGTTAGCATTGACCAACAGAGGAAATTGGAAATATGTTGCCCCTTAATAACCCTGAGGGGGGGGGAACAGGGGGCATTTCCCCTCTTAAAACCACATGTGTAGTGATGGATTCTGTAGTGCCTCCTAATAAGGGATTTGGGTGGATATTTTTGAAAACAACTTGTTTACAAGATTTTCTGTACATTCAACCGTGCTTTGTATTCTATACTTAGTAAATAAAAAGTGATTTATTCATTAAAGTTGGCCTAAAAGGGAGAAAGTATGTTTCAGTTTCCTGATACCGTTTATTTATATTGACTTAGGTATCGTACAAACAAGTGTTATAGTGGTTTAGCCTAATAATAAACTTCACTATTATTAATTTATTTGTTTTTTACGTTATGTCATGATTTTGCAAAACCAGGGTCAATAGAAACAAATAAAAAAATTAAAAAAAGACCCAAATATATAGCAATTTAGGTTATTACCGGGGCTTTTTTGCCTTAAAAGGTTCAAAATAGTTCTTTTAACACGTTGGCTACCGACGGTCCGGAATTCGGGTCACCGGGAGTTCCCAACAGACCAAACCTAATACACGAAACTCTCACCATAGACCAAGTCATTGTGACCAATTGTAACCCAGAGACCGAAATTTTTTTTCCGTATTTTTATATGTTTTGAAGTGGAATATATATATTTACTCATAAAAGTAGCAATAAAATATTATTTGAGTGCTATTTTAGCATTTTTATTGCATCACGTATGTGTGACGTCGGTCTATAGTAAAATTTTATATGAAAATTTTTTATTTTTTGCGATAGACTGACTGTTTCACATACGTGACGAGAGTTTTCAAACTTTGGATGACTGGGAAATACAACAAAAAACCGATGTTTTACATCTCTTTTAATGAGAACAAACTGAAATCGGTTTCAAAACAAAATTATCATGTAGGCAGACAGTATGGCCAACTTTGAAAATCTGTAAAAGGAAATTTGAGGTCGTATCCCGAGACCAAGCGAAATACATACGTGTCACACATTCCTATAGACCGATATACAGGCTTCAGATCGATATAGTGTACCGTATGGATGTGGCTAGTCATTTAACTGAACGGTGACTGTGTCCCGTATACTTGTCGTCGGTCCACTGGATTTGGTCTGAGCGTCCCGTATATACGTGTCATTGGTCCACTGGAATCAGCCTGAGCGACACGTATATGTGACGCTGGTCTATTTTAAGGGTTTTTTTTATTAATATTGCGTCACATATACGTAACGATCGGTAGTCAACGTGTTAAAGGCTATATCAAAAAATCAGCGTAGGGTTTCAATCTTTTCCAAGCACTTAGGTAACACAAGGAGGCTTAAGATTTAACATACAATACAATTTAACATATATTAAGTATGTCAATGTAAAATCAATAAAATGTTTGTTGTTTGTTTCTTGATCAACTCTTATTTGCATTAATAACTTTCTATACCAATTTAATACAACAGACAATCTGTTAATTGCTCTCTGAATTGTAGTGTGTTTACTCCGTTCATTTATTCCCTTTTATACCAAAACTTTTACAACGTAATCTAACTTTTATATATCACAAAAATAAAATAAACACAAGCAATACCTAGGAGTCTGTTTAATTTAAAGCCTACGGTTTACTTCTACCATTACATGCACGTTTCACTTATTTCAGGTATTTCGTTAAATTTGTTCACTTTTTTACATAAAAAGTGCATTTAAAAATTTTGTTTGCACAATTTTTATAATGTCATAAAAAATTGTGTTTCCATTCATATTAACATTGGGAAACAGAAACAAACAGCAAAACCAACTGTTTGTATTCACCCCAAAATGCATGGTGAATAGAAACACCCATATTTTATTTTTTTCTGCTTATTGCTTTAAAAAAATTTTGATTAGTGGTTTTATAGAGGAGTCCAAGACCATAAATATTAACTAGCATTGGCAATTTTAAAGTTATAAATATAGCTTTTACAGAAGCTCAAAGGTCAAAAAGTGTTTCTATTCACCCCATTTTACGGTACCAGTTAATGGGGTCGTTATAATTTAGTTAATACGGTATAGAATTGTTTCATAAACATAACGACTGTCATAATTCCCAACTCTTTAAATTTATCCTTATCATGGCCGTCTCGTTTCATATTAAGCATTATCCTAATTGATTGATTTTGCAGTTTTAGCGAATTTTCCATACAGGGAAGAAGTTATTACTGTAGGTAGCATGGTTTAAGCCCGAGACCATGATAACTTTTTGTTTTGAGGTCCCCAGATGCAAAAAATACTATTCGTTCAAATTTATATATAAATTGTATATGGTGTATATTGTGTATATTGTATATGGTGCCTCAGCTAAAGTGAACCAATAGCTAACTTTGTAATTATAAATATGACATCCAAGTTCTTACGGGGGACTCCCCTTGATTTTTTAAGATTTTTTTCGGGATGGTTTCAAATTTATTAGATATGGCCGCCATTTTCCAATATGGCGGACAACTTTAATATTTCTTATGGAACACCCTATATTTTATGATGTCCTCGGAGGCCATGCGACTGGTCCACTAAACTTGAGTAATTTTTGCGAAAACTATTGGCTCTAGCACCAATATGGTCACGTGAACGGTCACATTTAGATAAAAATTACCAAGAACAAAAACGTCTTAAAATCACATGTTCTACCTAAAAACATCATAAAATATAGGGTGTTCCATAAGAAATATTAAAGTTGTCCGCCATATTGGAAAATGGTGGTCATTTTTTATAAATTCAAACCCATCCCGAAAAACATCTTAAAAAATCAAGGGGAGTCCCCCATAAGAACTTGGATGTCATATTTATAATAAATTACAAATAAATTACTATTGGTTCACTTTAGCTGAGACACCCGGTATATACAGGGTGAGTCAGACCACCCATCCAACATGTATAATGGGAGAACGGTTTGGTCTAATGTCATCAAACAAAATTCTTCCCTCTAAAACATATATGGGCTATCTATTAAAAATATTTTCATCAAAATCTATGTACAGAATGATCCAAAACTGTAGGTCACGGGTTCGAATCTCAAAATGTTCTTACGTAAACATAGGGAATATTATACATAATTTTAAAGGTCTCGTTAAAATAAACAGAATTCACTTATCTTTATCCGTTTCAAAATAGCGATCATTTTTGTGTAAAATATTGACATTCACGGAATACCCTGTATTTTCCGTGACTCACCCTGTATATATCCTACTAATACTACTAATATTATAAATGTGAAACTTTGGATGTATGTATGGATATTTGGAGTTCCATCAAGCATAAACTATTGGACCGATTAAGCTAAAATTGTGCATGAACATAGCTTACATATCACTTTAACATATAGACCTGATAATGTCCATAACCAGAGCTCCAACGCCCCCTCCCCCCGGGTCCTGTAAGTTCCAATGCAAATCTTATGGGAGGATGTCATTTATAAAATTACCAGCTGTAGTTGTTTGTCGGTTGGGGCAAAGGAAGTCAGATGGTAAAACTAAACAAAGATTCGATAGTGCTGGTCAGGTTAGTATTTTTAATGTATTTTAATTTGTCGTGAGCAAAACCGCCGGGTAGCAGCTAGTAATATTATAAACTAGAGACCGCTCAGTGGTCGAAATTTGACCACATATTTGGAAAACAAAAAATAGTTTAATATCTAGTGAGCTCTGTGGCGCTCATATATATCTCTCTCTCCCTCTCTTTCCCTCCCCCTCCCCCACTCGAACCAACAGGTAATTTTTTTCAATGTGGAGTTAAAACGGATAGCAGAAGATTGTTAATATTCCAGTATTCAGTAGCCTTTTTATTTATCCCTCAAACCTCTCCACCTCATCATCTCCACGTCCCTCATCCTCTCCCCAACCTTAATCCTCTTACCATCCCTCATCCTCCTCTCACAAAAACAGGTTTAATTTATTTTAATGTGGAGTTAAAATGGATAAGGGAAGGGTAATATCATTCCAGTAATCATTAGTTGTTTTATTTATGCCTGAAACCTCTCCACCTCATGCTCTCTCGATCCCTCATCCTCAGACCCTCACAAACAGGTTTAATTTATTTTAATGTGGAGTTAAAATGGATAAGAGAAGGTTGTTACCATTCCAGTAGTCATTAATATTTTTATTTATGACTGAAACCTCCCCACCTCATCGGCTCCCCGTTTAATGTAGAAGAAGAAGATAGCAGAAGAGCGTTACCATTACAGTAGTCAGTAGTCTTTTTATTTATGCCTGAAACCTCTTCAACTCATCCTCTCTCCATCCCTCATACTCACCCCCTCACAAACAGGTTTAATTTATTTGAAAGTGGAGTTAAAACGAATAAGAGAAGGATTTTACCATTTCAGTAATCGCTGGCCTTTTAGCGAATTTCCCCTTTAGGGAAGAAGCTATTACTGTAGGTCTCATGGTAAGACTTAAGCCCGAGACCATGATAACTTTTCATTTTGAGGTCCCCAGATGCCAAAAACACCATTCGTTCAAATTTGTATATATATATATATATATATATATATATATATATATTTATATATATATATGTGTCCGTAAGCACGATAACTCTCGTAAAAAAGGTCTGATCTTAATGAAATTTGGTACAAATGTTTAAAGTACCATTTATTTGAACGAGTTCGAAAACCAGATGAATCGCACCATCCGAAGGGGGGTTTTATACCCCAAAAATGTGTTTTTTGGGGTTTTCACATGTAATTTTAATTTAAATCAAATTTTATTTTATACCATTGAATTCAACTTAAAAAAAACAAACAATTTGGTATTTTGATCATTGCTCTACGTCAATTGGTTACCGAGATATTGAAAGTGCTAAACACAGTACGTTGTCTAATGTTATTCTTATGAAGAAAAAGAAAAATTGCATATCTCGTTTATCTATGAACATAAACTGGCGAAATTTGGTATATGGCTTGATCTGGTTGTGGCTTATTGTTGTTAGCACAAAAAAACATTTTTTCGTTTATGGCTCCTGTAGCAGCAAACCTAGGTACTTGGTCCCCATGTTATTCTTATGGAAAATGTTTGAAATGTTATATATCGCTTATTTATGAATGTATATGGATGAAACTTGGTATGTGACTTCACTAAGATGACTTCTATTGATATTTGCATAAAAAACCATAATTTTGTTTGCCTTGTTGCAGCAAACCTGCGTACTCATCCCCAATGTTATTCTTATGGAGAATAATTAATATTTTAAATATCGCTTGTTTGTGAATACATTTCTTATGAATCCTGTTATGTTTTTTAATGTGTTATGTTATATATTCATTGGAAATTCGCTGAGTATGCCGGTTTGCTGCAACGGGGGTATTTAATTATGTCTGAAACATCTCCCCATCCCTTATCCCCCTTCCCTTACAAATCGGTTTAATTTATTTTAATGTGAATTTAAAAAGGCTAAAAGAAGGGCTGTAACAATCCAGTAATATTTTTTTCTCTTTTATTTATTCATGAATCCTCTCCACCTCATCCACTCCCCGTTTAACATAGAGTTAAAACGGCAACAGAAGGGCGTTACCATTCCAGTAGCCTTTTTATTTATGTTTGAAACCCCTTCACCTCATCCTTTTCCATCCCTCATCCTCCCCCCTCACAAACAGGTTTATTTGTTTTAATGTGGAGTTTATATTGATTAGAGAATGGTGTTCCCATTCCAGTAGTCATTAAAAAATTTTATTTATGAATCATCTGTTCTTGCTATTGTGCTACACATTTATTTTAAGTTGTTATTCCGTAACCAACGTGGCAACCCATAAGGCCAATGTAATTTTTCTCAAATTTCAAATTAAATTTGCTCAATTTCTCAGAAACTAATGTAAATTACAATAGTATTGTGCACATCTACAGAAAAATACATTTTTAACGGTGTGCTTAGATTTTTCCTACGATGCACACGAGCTGAGAAAAACGTACAACAAAATCAGACTTGCCTATTAATAATATAGATGTGAAAGAATGCATGTTTTTGCGTAACTCTGAAGTTCCATCACGTGAAAACTCTTGGACCGAATGAGCTGAAATTTTGCAGAGAGGTACTTGATAGTCCTGAGTAACATACAGGCATAATAAAGTTGTGAAAATCCTATAGGGCTATGTCCCACGGGGGTTCAAAGTTCCCATGCATTCCTTATGGACATTCATTTTTGTTTGAGCTGATGAAAATACAAACAGCTGATCTTAATTCACAGTAGTTCCACAGGCAAACCACAGAATGCAGCACACAAAACTGTCATATAGTTTTTATAAATAATTTGCGGGGCGAAGCCTGCTAATATATATATATGTCCGTTACCTCGATAACTTTTGAAAGAAACGCCCAATTTTGATGAAATTTGGCACAAATGTGGAAAGTAACATTTATAACTTTAAGTTTGAAAAGCAGATTGATCGGACTATAAGAAGGGGGGTTTTATGGTGGTTTTAAACTTTACAGAGATAAGTTTTTTGAATTTTGTACCCTAAAATTTTAAAAACACTCAATTTTGGTTATAACCATTTTATAGAGCTTAAAAAACAAACAATTTACTATTTTGAATCATTAACCTAGGTTAAGTGGTTGTGGAGAAAAGTAAAAAAAAGTGTCCATACAATTTTCTATGTTAATCTGATGGGAAAAAGGTTTTTGGTTTTTCCTCAGATAATCTTTCTAAAAACTTTACATTTCTTTTTATGAATAAGTTTAGCTCTACAAAACATTCATTTTGGAGTTTTAATTGTTGTTCTATGTACAACCGTTGCAGAGATATTCAATGTGCTAAACACAGTACGTTGTCCAATGTTATCCTTATAGAGAAAAATAAATTGTACCGGTATATCTCGATTATTTATGAATGTATATTGATGAAACTTGGTATGGGGCTTCAACTAGTTGTGGTATATTGATATTTGCACAAAAGTTTTTAGTTGATTTTCCTCTTAGCAGCAAACCTGCATACTCGCCCAGGTAACACGTAAGTTTACGGCAAGCCTTGCCCTAGAATTGCCAGGAAAAACTTTCCGAATAAAACATTTGAAACGCTTGTGCAATGCATTCTGGGAAAGTGTGCCGTTGGCTGTCCGACCACAGTTTGAGGAATACTTACCGCGGAACATAAGAGACTCCTCGATTCACCGCTTGGAGCGCTAGCGGCGTAATCTGCCGGGTGCGCTCTGATATTCCGGGGTCCGGCCGCCATTACAACGCCATTGTTTATTTGTGTTAGCCAAGGAACAAAAGTGCAGAAGTTCTCTGTTTGTTTGTTCTCTGTTTAACTTATTTGTTAATTTGATTCTTTGTTCAACGGCAAGCGGGAATAATAGCATCATAATATCAGGTAAGGATTGTGTTGTCACGTAAATTATAAGCAACTCTAGTATAATAATGTTAATAACGTCTACCGGTACGTTTTTATTGCATAGCTGTACTCGCTCATAGCTCATATGGTATCAATCTTAACAAAGCAAATCAAAATAAGTAGATAATGGGTTTGTATTATATTTCTCTCATGTATTCTGCATGAAAAATAATCGTGTGTGAAGTTGTTTGGCTAAAGAAAGTGGCAAGTTCCAACAGCCTCGGCCTAGGTTGGGTAATAGCAGTCTAAGGTAGGACCTGAATTGAGCTTGTCATCGATAATCAAGATGATGCTTTATTGAATTAATAATAAGTGTACTAGTACAACGAATGTGAATCACTAACTTTGGTGGTTTGTATTCTAGACTATTGTGAATCTACTTTATTAATATCCTTACTTAACCCAACTTTGTTTGTTCAGCTAACTTAGGCCTATCAATGTCTCTTATAGGCTAAGTTAACTTCTTATACAACTAGACTGTGTTAAGCCTATATTGGCCTAACCCAGTTGTTTAGTGATACACATACCGTACCTACACATCTTATCGTCCACTCAATTTTAGTCAACTAAGTACCGGTACTTTTAAAATTTATTCCTGGCATTATGAATTAAATGAGGCTAGCCTACTGGTATAATTTGGGGTTGCCATCACACCGGATTTCCCTAGAGATTACCCGGTTTTGAGGGTAAAAATATAAATCCGAGGGTTTTCCAAGAGACATTTAAAATTCCTCTTTTTGAAAATTGTTCCCAAAAATTTGTTAAGTAATGCAAATTTTGTGTTCAAATCCCATCTGTGAAAAAATGTAGGTTATTTACGTTTGTAACTCGTCATGGAACGACTGCAAAAGCTAACTTAAATCCTGTCTCTCTGTAACTCTAACCTATATTATTTGTTACTCGGGCTTTATTTCGGTGGGAAATATTGTTAACTTTCACGTATATTCGCCGTTATCTAATGCTGAAAATCAGTAGGTAAAGCCTATATTGTTTTAGACTATATACGGTACATTTGAGTTTTTATTTTTTTGTATGGCTAATGATTTAAATCAAACAAAAAATAATAATGTTTTCCCTCAAAGTGTACTAATCAATAGATTAAATTACTTTATTACTATCGAGTGATCCAAAATGTCGCTGTATTGGATACATAGCAGTTTGGTTATTTGAATATTAAGGTTCATGTAATGATGTGTGTATTGATGTGATGAATGACAAATTTGATTTAAAGCTAACAACAAATCTTTTAATAACCAATGTAATATATATGTTTTAGTTCAAGCCAAAATTGTACTGTGTAAAAATCCTTTGTTTTAGCAGCTTCAATTGTGAAGAAGGTTTAAATTTATTGTTAATACATTTTCTATATATATATATGTGTGTACCATAACTTTCATAAACAAAGTCTGATCATGATGAAATTTGGTATAAACCTGTTGTGCAGCATCCATTTTCATGAGTGTGAAAACCAGCCAAATCCCACCATTTTAAAAGTGGAGTTTTCTACTTCAACAATTTTTTTTACTTTGTTCATATAATTTTTGTAGCCCAAATGTTAGTTTGCTCCATTTAATTCAACTGAAAAACAAACGATTTGGTATTTTGATCATCTACAACAATGGGTTACTGAAGTGAAAGTGCCAAACACAGTACGTGGTACAATGTTAGTCTTCCAATACCACTGACGAACTGACCTATCACGAAATCTCCATAACTAAAAGGCCTACAGAGATGAAATTTGACATATATAGGTTCCTCTTGGCCCTAGGTTCTTGCTGAGAAACGGTATTACTAAATTCTCCCGTGTTTCGCCCTGCTCGGTCCCAAAGTTCCCATGTATTCCTTATAGACATTCACTTTGGTTTGAGCTGACAGAATGCAGCATTTGAGAGGATATTTTTGAAAACAACTTGTTTCGACTGTGCTTTGTATTCTATATTTATTAAATAAAAGTAATTTTTCATTAAAGTTGGGCTAGAAGGGAGAAAGTGTGTGTCAGTTTTCTGATACTGTTTATTACCCCTAACTATCTTACCTACATAAATTCTCACCTTAAAACTTAAATCCCTTATGGGCTTCCGTCACCTCACACCTTCCTCCTCTACACTAACCTACGTTACATTTCCTGACTACCTACTCACAATCCTTACCTACTCTACATACACATACCCTCCCTCCAAACATGTTTTAACAGTTAGTGACAATGTTTCTGCTTTTTGCCCTACAGACGCTGTAAGAAGACATCACAAGGAGGTCATAAATGATGAAAAAGGAGTATGAAAAGTTCGCTGCAACAAGCTACTCCGAGAATTCAAAAAAGGTAAAATTATTAATAATATAATTTTGCCAGTATTGGTGACTGACTAACTTTGCCATAAAAACTATGGACTACAGGGACATGACCATGGAAGCTTTAACGAGCAACTAGTATTTTTTTAGTAACAAATAACCATATAATGATTAGGGCTTGGCAAGATTCAAGATTTCCAGGCTCAAAGTAAACTTTTTGAGGAATTTGTTGGTACCTAAACATTTCTTGCACCCATGGGCAGTAAAAAGTATGCATAAGATTTTAATTTAAACTAGATGATTGTCACTGTCTCGCCCGTTAAACTAAAACATAGGATTAATTAATATGCAATGTTGACCCTATATCCTTATGTTTACAAATCATCCACACTTTACTACTTCTCCATGGATCACATTTTCCGTAGCTGATGTTTTATACCTTTTGGTTTTAAAGTTCTCTAAAAACAAACTTAAAATGTTTGTGTCGGCTGCTAGACTTTTTGAAAGGTAAAACCCAAATTAGTAAAACATGAAAACCCCTAAATTGTAATTTAGTCTGTAACATTATCTGATACACAAAATTATATTACTTTCAAAACTGCCTACACAGATTTCCCACACACAGATCACAGATTGGATTTTATGTCGTCTCAGAATCTTCCTAGGAAAAAACATCAGTTTCTATATCAAAATATTATTTAGGACTAATTTAAAATGATATCATATGATTCTCCCTCATAGAGGTTGATGTTTTCAGAAAACAAGTTTAAAGGCGGTTTCTTACAAACGTCTAAGTATACGTCTATATAAACAAATGTATACATTTTAAATCTTACACCTTTATTTTCTAAAAGTTTGAAATCTGAAGCTTGTTAAATCATTTTATGATTTAAATCTCTTTTGGATTGGATGTGCACTTAAAACAAGTTGTACGTAAGCAATAATTCAAAAATATTACAGGATTTAAAACCTGTAAATTTTGGTAAAACATTACAGACCTAGAATCGGCCTGAAATTTACAAGTAGGCCTACCGCTATTGGCCAAAGTCTCTGGAGAAATTTATATTGTTACATTTAAATATAAATTTAAAAATTAAAATTGTTTTAAATTAGATACACTCGGAACTGAGTTTCACGGTATTTTGTGGAATCCTTTAACATAGCCTATTACATTTGGTTGCAATTTTGTAACTAAGGTATATCTTTAATTACCGGACGTATCATCATTAATGTATAGTGTATACATTGCTCCCAATACTTATGGGATTTTGATCATTTAACCCCTAAAATGTCCTTGATGGTTTTTAGCGAATTTCCCCTACAGGGTAGAAGCTATTACCGTAGGTCTCATGGTAAGACTTAAGCCCGAGACCATGAAAACTTTTGGTTTTGAGGTCCCCAGATGCCAAAAACACTTCGTTCAAATTTATGTATATGCATGTATATGTATGCATGTGCTTATTGCAATGTATTATTACAATATTACCAAGTTTTTTTAATAAAAAATGGGAATGGTGTATATATATACCATTCCCATTTTATATATATATATATGTGTATATATGTGTCCGTGAATGCGATAACTTGAGTAAAAAAAGTCCGATTTCGATGAAATTTGGCTCAAATGTGTAAAGTGACATTCATGACTTAAGTTCGAAAACCAGAAAAATCGGACCATGGGAAAGGGGGTTTATGGGGTTTCAAAATTTTCCAAAAATCAGTTTTTTGCACTTTTCAACCTGAAATTTCTAAAACACACAATTTTGGTTTTAACCATTTTATAGAGCTTAAAAAAAAACAAATAATATAGTATTTTGAATCATGAACCTAGGTTAAGTGGTTGCGGAGAAAATCAAAACAAAACGTGTTCATAAAATCTCCCATGTTAATCTTATGGGAAAATGGTTTTTAGCTTTTCCTTAATTAATTTTACTTTAACTTCACATTTGCTTTTACCAATCAGTTTAGCTCTACAAAACAATCATTTTGGTGTTTAAATTGTGATTCTACGTCCAACCGTTGCCGAGATATTCAAAGTGCTAAACACAGTACGTTATCCAATGTTATCCTTATGGAGAATATTTAAAATTTGATATCTCGATTATTTATGAACGTATACTGATGAAACTTGGTATGTTGCTTCACCTAGTACTGGAAAATTGATATTTGAAAAAAAAAATTTTGTTGATTATCCTCTTAGCAGCAAACCTGCATACTCATCCCTAACTTTATTCTTATGGAGAATACGTAAAGCTTTATATCTCCCAATCTCCCTTAATTATGAACATAAATCATTAAAACTTGGTATGTAGCTTCACCTGGTTGAGTTATATTGATAATTGCAAAAAAACATTTTAATCTTTCTCATTGCAGAAAACCTGCGTTCTCAGCCCTTATGGAGAATAAATAAAATGCTATATATCAGTTATTTATTTAAGTATTTTTATGAAACTTGGTAAGTGGCTTTATGTGGTAGTAAGAAATATATTCATGCATAGGAAATTCGCTGAGTACGCAGGTTTGCTGTGACGGGAGTATTGTAATTTGTTGTATGAACCATGTACCAAAAACTGGATAAGAGCGTGTTAACACAAAGGTCTAATAATTTTTTGCGGTTATTTAAAAATATTGGTTGTACGGTATGCATTGTGTTTTAATAACATTTTCTGACAATAACACTAGTTGCTTGTTTGTCATAAAACCCCTTTCAGGTTGAAGAAAATTATTTCCAAACTATAAACATTGAATCTATGAATGATTAATTTGATGGTTTCGTAAAACCTTTGGGTTCAAGAATATTATTTTGTTTTCAGGGAAAAAAGACAGGAGGTTGCAGCCATTGGAGCCAGGGAGATTGAAGAAGACGGCTTGGAACAATGAAGTTTTAAATGTATTTTGATCATGATGTAAATAGTTAAATTGAAACAATATAAAACATAATATGTAAAGATTGTTGTTTATTCCTATCTTTGGTACCTATATTATTCCAATAGCCATTTTAACATTGGTTCACCAAGATTCACAAATTAACTTGTTAGTGAAGACTAATAGATCAATGGAGAAAATTAAACGTACATTGTATAGTTATTTTAATTATTATATATTTTCCATTAAATTTTACCTTCGCCTAAAAATATAATTAAAAACATTTTAATTTGGTATAACAAAATTTGGTATAATTGCAGTGGTTTTGGACAGGCACCTTTATATTTAAATGTAGTTTGTAGCAATTTGATAAGGATACTAAGGCCAATGTATTTCAGTCTACTAATGAATTAAAAAGGAAAACAATGTTATTAATCTGTTTAATAATGAAAGCTTGTAGTATAAATTAATACCATTTATAGTAACAACAATATTATGCAACTACATTTATAGTGACAACTTTATTTGTTTTCAATGAAGTTTTTGAGAATTTTGTTGAATACTAACAGACGTTTAGCCGATAGACCTAAGTATTTTTTTAAATTATCCAAGCAATCTATTATTTTAATAAAATTATCTATTAACCAAGCAATTTGTTTAGTAGAAGTCCAAAACCAGTTATTATTTCACAGGAAGTGAGTGTGATTATGAAACATTATATTAATCATTAGTAATTAAATAAGTGATTTATTTAACAGTTTATAGCAGTTGTTTTGGTTGGTAGATTTTATTTGTTGGTAAGAGCACAAAGTTGTGTTTGAGGATATTCCAGGTAGGTTCATGCACAGTAATTACAATATTACCAAGTTTTTTTAATAAAAAATGGGAAAATTTTTTATTTTTCCTAAAAGTATACAAACTATTAATTCAGTTATTTCAACTAATATTAGCATATCCATTC
Source organism: Allygus modestus (assembly GCA_963675035.1). Classification (NCBI taxonomy): domain Eukaryota; kingdom Metazoa; phylum Arthropoda; class Insecta; order Hemiptera; family Cicadellidae; genus Allygus; species Allygus modestus. The sequence goes on from OY776111.1 coordinate 322,553,288, forward strand.
AGCGAAGTACAATTTTGTGCACTAGTTGTGCAAAAATACTAATTATTATAGTATTCAGGTTTTCATTAAGGTATTACCGGTACACATAAACTTACCAGGAAAGTTTGCCAAAAGCTTACCAGGACAGTTTTCTAAAAGCTTACCAGGATAGTTTTCCACAAACATACCAGAAAGGCTTTCTCAATGTGTTTGTAAGAAAGCTTTCTGAAAGCTTAATTGAAAAGCTTTTGGAAAGTTTTGAAGGAGGGAACTAGAAAGCTCTCCTCAAACTTTTCACAAGTTTGGTTGCTTGCCACGGAAAACTTGTAGAAAGTGTTTAAGTGTGTCATGGCAAGTTTTGGGCAAGCTTGCCTCAAGTTATTTTTTCTACCTGGGCGGCCCCCATGTTATTTATAAGGAGAATAAGTAAAGTTGTGTATCTCCTTTAGTTAATGAACCTAAATAAATAAAACTTGGTATGTAGCTTCACCTGGTTGGGTTATATTGATAATTGCAAAAAACACATTTTTTATCTTCCTCGTCGTACTCATCCCTAATGTTATTCTTATGGCGAATAAATAGAATGCTATTTATGACTTATTTATGAATGTATTTTTGTGAAACTTGGTAAGTTGCCTTATGTAGTAGCGAGGCACATATATATGCATTGGAAATTCGCTGAGTATGCAGAGTCCCTGCTGTGACAGGGGTATTAACATTTTGTTTAAATTTTTAGCAGATGTCGCTCCATAGATACTTAATATTATTAATATTATATGCTAAATGTGAATGAATCATAGCATAATAGACCATTTTTAGAGTAGACAAGTCACAAGTATTTCTTAATGTTCTTAGAGCATCAAGACCTGAACTCATTTTTGCGAGCACTTTTTCCACATGGGAGTTCCAACTGAGACTGCTATTTATGTTTAGGCCTAAGAAAGTAGTTTGGTAAACTTATTCTATTGGGTATTATTTATTTGAATGTTAAAATTATTTGATTTGTTTTATTTTTAGCGGAAAAGTTGATATAATTTGTTTTTGAGATTTTTAATAATAAATTATGCACAGTTAAAATGTTCTGGATATTACTAGGTTCGGCATTTGCTATTGATTTTGTTTCCTCCAAATTAATACCAGATATCTTTAAGTTTGAATCATCGGCATAAAGAATTATCTTACTCTTATTTTCGTTAGCTATTGTTTTATAAAATATGAAAAATATAAATTTTATAAATTATAAAAAGTAGTGGTTCTAAAATTGAGCCTTGAGGTACGCCATATTTTATTTCCTCAAGACTAGATGTTACTTTTTTTCTTGTGGTTAATTTATTGTGGAAGTGTAATATTTCTATATATTGATATCTAGCTGTAACATATGATTTAAACCAATTATAAGCAACACCGTTAGTTCCAAAGCATTTTAGTATTTCTAGTAATTTACTGTGGCAAACGCTATCAAATGCTTTTGTAAGGTCTTTAAAAATACCAGTATATTTAAATTTTTATCAATTGAGTCTAAAACAGATTCAACAAATTCTGCAGCAGCAGTCTCAGTCAATCTCCCTTTCCGGAACCCACGCTGTGATCCATCCAGCAACCCCTCCGTCTCCAAAAATGCAACTAATCTTTTGTGCATGGCTCTCTCATCAATTTTGGACAGTATCAGGAGCAATGATAATGGTCGATAGTTTGATATTTCTTTAGAGTTGCCTTATTTCAGAGCAGGTATTACTTTTGCTATTTTTAGCTTCTGTAGAAATATTCCACGTACAAAGGACGAATTTATTAGATGAACCATAACCCTACATATAGTTGTACATATGAATTGAATTACCTTTACTAGTACATCATCGTAACTGCATGAATGCTTGTTTTCCATACTATTAATTATGTCAATACATTCCTTCTCGTCCATTTGCATAATTCTAAAAGTTTTCCGACTTACTAAACTAGAAACATCCAAGTCTTTATCCAACACCCTATCCCAATGATACACATCTGAACAAAACATATTCAAACTCAACCTATCATTTATGTTATTTATAATTTCAACAAAATATTTATTAAACTTAGTTGCTATTTCATATGGGTCTTATTATTTACTACTAGCTGTTACCCACGAATTATTTATAAAAACAATGATAGTTTTATGTGATGCATGCATTCTGTGGTTAGCCTGTGGAACTACTAGGAATCAAGAGCAGCTGTTTGTATTTTCATCAGCTCAAACAAAAATGAATGTCCATAAGGAATACATGGGAACTTTGAACCCCCGTGGGGCATAGCCCAACAGGATTTTCACAACTTTGATATGCCTATATGTTACTCATCAGGACAATAGTAACGATAGGACCGATTGAGCTGAAATTTTGCAGAGAGGTACCTCTCTGCAAAATTTCAGCTCAATTGGTCCAGTAGTTTTCACGTGATGGAACTTCAGAGTTACGCACAAAACCTCCATACTTTCACATTTATAATATTAGTATGATTCATTTCATATTTTCATTTCTTTTCCGGCCCTCGTCTTTTCCTGTCTCAGACTTTATAATACCCCAAGTTGTTTTCCCTATAGAAGTTGTAATTATTAATTTTTCTTTAAAGAATAGTTTTTTGTTTGGGTTAATTTTAATTTTAGGTATTTATTTTCCTGTTAGGCTATTTTATTGAAGTTTTTATTTTTTGTTTGTTTTGCTATTTTAAATAAATTTAAAACTTAATTTCTTTCTTCTTTTAGCGAATTAGTTATCCAAGTGTCCTTCATAATATTTTTTACGCTAGTTTTGGTCTTTGGAAATACAAGATTAAAATAGTACATAAAAGTACCAAAGAAAACATGAAACTTATTTTCAATATTTCTATTATAGATTTCATACCAATTTTCTGTTTCCAAATGCCTTTTAAAATAAATTTCAAGGTTTTTAAGCAGGGGGGCAAAATGGTCACCAATTTGCAACAAGGGCCCACACCTCCAGGCCCGTGAAAGCTGAGTACGGCACTATTTTTAGTGAGAATTTCCGAGTAGACATAATTTGTTTGCCTTTATCTTTTTTCCTACTGATATTAGTGATAACCGCATGTCAGCGTAGGCAAAAAAGTGCTCACCGCACTTTGAATCTCCCATCACAGTAGATAGCTCGGCAATGTAGTTTCCGCAGAAGCATGTGAAATTGTTTGCATCAATCCCGGCATGGACAGTCAGCTGGTTGTTGCATAGAGAATCACAGATCTTCCATGTAAGCAAAGGTTTCACCAAGGTTGTGTAGCTTTAAGTTGTTGCTAAAGTCACATCATAATACCCATCATGTGTTATTTTATTTGACAAAGAGCCAGTCAGGTGAGTACATTCACAAAGGCTTGTGAGCAAAGCAGATTCACCCTCACCTGAGCACCTGCGAGAGCCATGCACTGCTCCGAAAATGCGTAGCTCCAAAAGGCACTACTCCGAAAATATTTTCAGAACAGTGCATTTCGGATCACTGTTTTTGGAGTAGTGCGTTTTTGGAGTCCTGATTTTTGGAGCTACGCATTTTGGACTAATGCCTTTCAAACAAGGTATTATTTTCGGAGGACTGCCTTTCGGAGTTATGCATTTGCGGAACAAAGTCACACACTTGATTTTACAGCTCCGAAATGCACTGCCCCAGTAGCAGTGTTCTGAAATGCACTGTTCTGAAGCATTTAGCATAGTACGGCACAACTCCGGGTCCTCCCAAACGCAATGGGTGGAGGGTAGCTGAAGAGGGAGGTATTGAGGGCGGGGCTAATGTAGTTCTGAATGTATTGAATAAGTTAGTGAAAAACAAACGTATTTACCAAAGCAAGAAACAAAATATGAGAATCTTAATACATCAAATAATTGTTTTACCTGCAGATTATGATTTTAATTGGAAGATAATAATTAACGATTGATGAAAGAGTAAACTGGTTGTGTGCGTCGTTGGAGAAATTCATGCACACTGTAAAAAAAGGCATAGACGTGTAGATTTGCTTTTTTGGAGGACCACATCCTTTATAATAAAAACAAGAGAATGAATATTGGTTTGTTAAATAATTACTTAGTACCTGGGGGCCGAGCTTTGCTCGGGGGAAGACCAGTAAGTTTGTTTAGATGACTCGGAGTAATATTTCACCACTTCCCCCTACTGATAATCAGATTTGTATTATTCATTTGCCTCTTTTCTATATTTTTAAGGTCCCTCCAGTTGTTATTTATAGCTCAATGTCCCTTTGATTTATTTTACTACTCTATATGTAATCTTAACTCAAATGTTTTAATCTCTGTTCTCAGGAAACCACATGTTAATAATCATAAACAACATGAGTATTACTTTGACAGTTCCCTGGTTGATTATGAACAGCTGTTACAATTCTTTTGTTTTTATTTGAAACTCCATAAGCCCAATGTTAATTTTTTTAACTTTTCATTTTAGTTTTTTTACATTATTTGATTTTTCCTAGGGATGAGGCCTGTCTAGAACTTATTTTTATCCCAGAAATTAGTTATTTCGAACATTTGAAGGAGATCGTTGGAGCCGTTTTTGAGGTCCGTGTCGCAAGCAAGCAAGCAAACCTTACTCATATTAGAGTATAGGATAGGATATAGCACAGTAGGCCTAATATTATTCGATGGTATTAGAAATTATACATTTATTGGTACATCAATAAGCCAATTTAGGCCTCATTGCAGATATGACGAAGAGCCTGCGTGTCAACGAGGCAACATGGCGTACATTCGTGGGTGAGGCAAGTTAGTCTCTCTATTCTTTGGCCAATACCGCCATTTCAAATCCTTTTCTAACCCCTTTGTCCCCTCTAAATTAAATTGTACCACAAATGCATAAGAGGATGTTAAAGCCAAATTTATCTCGTAGTCCTGGGAGACTGGTGGCCGGGATAAAAACTACAGCATCGGACATCCGCGCCGCTGTACGTCGAAAGTAGTGCGACGTAGTACTACTATCTCCTCTCCCCCGATAACGCCGGCGCCGTCCCACGACCCCCCACCACCACGCGCCCATCTAGCCGCACGGCCCAGCTCAAGCATGGCCCCGGCTCTTCCCGCGACACGAGACGATCGTTCGCGAAATATTTTATTTACAAATAATTTTGTAAATTTCTGTGAACTGTAGAGTTTTTATGCAGTTTTTAGTGGGTTGTTCCACTGTGCCACTGCTATAAATATTCCCTAAATAGGCTACGAAGAATGGTCTTAAAATTATCTATTTACGGCATGTGTGAATGTATATGAAAACAAAATATAAATTTTGTCACCGAAAATCATTTAAACAGGACTTAATTATTTTGAATAAATTTGTTAATAATGTCTATAATCTTGGTAATAGCCTTGATATCCAACCAGGTTTTGTTGCACTGTTTACATGTGTGGGAAAATAACTGCTTGAACTAAAACTAAAATAAAATACATTTCTATTAAATTTAAATTGTTGCTTTAAAACCCATAATCAGTAGGCCTAAAAAGTAGGAACTTTTATCACAGTTAAAAGGGCGATGTTACAATAAATGTTATACACACTTCTGTCACCATCAGTGATAACGCGTACTTTACCATACATTGATTTACTTGACACGAAACCTTCGGTTATTGTAGCCATACTATAACTTCCATACTATAAGCGTAGTAGAGGATTGCCTCCAATTTTTTTTAAGGGTGGTTTTCACGGGTTATTTTTTTAGATCAGGAACCCGTTTTGTAAAAGTACTGTAATACAGGTCCTGTGCAGAGTTATAAAATAAAAAGTACAATTCCTGTAAAACCCGTTTCATAACAATTATTCTGCAATCATAAAATCTGTAAAATTCCACCTGTACATAAACCAGGAGTTGAGTCCTGGGATTTATTAGCGAATTTCCTCTATGGGAAGGAAGTTATTACCTGGAGTTGCATCGTGGAAGGATAAAAGTTCAGTATAGCGTACCATTGGCAAACATATCAATTTTTATATTATAAACTGATATATTACAGGTATATAAGATATAAAACAAATTTTGTCGGGAACACATTTGTAACTTCAATAAACAGTTGTCGTTTCAATCTTTTTCACATGTTTATATGGGAAACTGAAATTTAAGATTTTTGTGTGTTTGTGGCTCAATAAATTGGGTAAAAATGGTCTAATTTTGATGGGTTTTGGTAAAAACATGTAAAGCATTTAAGTTAAAAAAGCAGTCAGATCGCCTCATCGAAGTGGGAGTTGTTTTGGGGTGTTTGGATCCCAAAAATGTATAATTTTTTTTTACGTATATTTTAAAAAGTCAAATTTTCACCATTGGATTAAGCTAAAAAGATTTGGTCTTCTTTAAATTATTGCTCTACCTGCGTTAATTGGTTACCTATACAGTATATTAAAAGTGATAAACACAGTGGGCTTTCCAATGTTATTCTTATGGAGATTAAGTATTTTAGGAAAAGTGATAGGACCCAAAAAGGTATAATTTTCTTGCCAGCCTGAAACTTATACAGCTGAATTAGATGTTCCAAAGGATGACAAAAATGCATATTATAAACTTGTAAACTGGAGTTTAACAAGATGGCGGCCATTCAAAGATGGTGGATTTACTTTTTTAATAAATTAATATCTCGGTTATTCTTTATCAAAATTTGCCAACTATACAGGGTTTGCTTTAAACGTTTGTAACTCCTTTACCTGTTGCTTGATTTTGACATTTAAGGTGTCATTTAAAAAAAACATAATCTATTTAATATTCACCGTTAATATCAAGATCGTTAAATATTTTTTAATCTGTTTGTTCAAGTGTTAATACTGAAAATTCAGATTTCTTTCGAATTACTCTGAAAAAAATACGCTATACTGTAGTCGGCACGGTAAGACTTGGACCCGCGACCATAATAATTTTACTTAAAAGTGGTTTATATACCTGAATTTAAAAAAATCCAATTTGTTGCTTCATGCAACCGGTTTCAACTCCTTGGAGTCATTATTAGGCCGTTGGTACAAGGATAAAACAATCTCTTCATTTGAAGGTCGCCATGACGTTCATCACACAAACGATAACACATACGGACATCGAACGGACAACGGGCACGAACATTTAAAAACACTAAACACAAAAGGGGGGTGCGATGCGTACCAGGCGGAAGTGAAGTCTAGCCAATATTTCACATTTGGCTATCGGTACAAAATTGTGCTCGTTGTTTCTTCATGGTGAATGGTGAATATGCCCCCCAATTGTGTTTAATGTTTTTTAAATGTCCGTGTCCGTTGTCTGTTCGATGTCCGTATGTGTTTTTGTTTGTGTGATGAACGTCATGACAACCTTCAAATGAAGAGATTGTTTTATCCTTGTACCAACGGCCTGATGATGACTCCACGGAGTTGAAACCGGTTGCATGAAGCAACGAATTGGATTACTTGAATGCAGGTATATAAACCACTTTTAAGAATTATACAGTAATCCGGAGGCTAAAATCCATCAATAAAATAACTTTACGTTCAAACCAACCTAGCTACAATAAATATATTTTTTAGAACTTGTATATGTATAATGTTGTATATGACCCTTTTTTAAATGATTAGTTTTTTTTAGATTCGAGACCGTTTACACTGAAACTTTTTAAGTAACCCTTCGATTTTGAATAAATTTAGAATTAATATGTGAGACAGTATTTACTTTCTTGAGTTCGAAAACCAGAGAAATTGGATCAAGGGAAAATTTATGGTGTTTTAATTAGATTAACAAACAACATTTTTAGATTGCTCATATACAAGTTTTTAATATACACAATTTTTTCTTTGAAACAGGACATTAAAAACTAAACAATTTGGTATTTTCAATTATTTTATTACGGTGTGGAGAAAATCTGGGAAACCTATTCTTCATATTAATCTTATGGGGAATAGGTACAACGCGTTTATACAACCAGTGTTAATGAAAACTTAAGATATGAGTTTACTAACTAATTTAGCTCAAAAGAGCAATTTTATTTTGCCTTTCAAAATTTTTTTTTTATTTGGTTATTATAAATATGTACCTCACTACCACAACTAAAGTCTTGCCAAGGACCATTAACATTATTCATAAATAAGGTAGATAAAACAACTTGTTCATTCTCCTTGGGTAAACATAAGGGCTGAGACGGCTGAGATTGTAGATTTAATGTATAGGAGAGTAAAATTATAATTTTGTATGCAACTACTATTAGACCAAACTTCATCAAACATGCCAAGTTTCATCAAAATTTATATCTAGATACAAAAATATATAACATGTTATATATCCTCCATAGAAATAACATTATACACCGTACTGTGTTTAGCACTTTCGATAACTCGGAAACAGATTGACATAAAACCAAAATTTTAAAAGTCAAAATATTTGATTTGTTATAATAAAATTGGTTTAATGTCAATCCGTAAAATCTAAAGGATATTTTAAATATTTAAAACTCAGTAAAACCTCTTCCCTTGACCCAATTTCTCTGGTTTTCGAACTCAATACAGTATGTACTGACTCACATATTCATACAGTACTACATTTATTCAAAATTGAAGGGTTTCTTAAAAAGTTTCAGTGTAAACGGTTTCGTATCTAAAAACTGTACATTTATAAAAGGGTCATATACAAAATTATACATATACAAGTTCTAACAAAAATTATATTTATTGTAGCTAGGTTGGTTTGAACGTAAAGTTATTATGGTCACGGGTCCAAGTCTTACCGTGCCGACTACAGTATAGCGTTTTTTTTCAGAGTAATTCGAAAGAAATCTGATTTTTCAGTATTAACACTTGAACAAACAGATTAAAAAATATTTAACGATCTTGATATTAACGGTGAATGTTAAATAGGTTATGTTTTTTATAAAATGACACCTTAAATGTCAAAATCAAGCAACAGGTAAAGGAGTTACAAACGTTTAAAGCAAACCCTGTATAGTTTCCGATCCGCCATCTTGATGACGTCAACACAAGGGGTTAGGCAGCTCTGAGAGAGTGTCTCCCAGCGGATTTTAAAAGTTAATTAGATGAATAAACAACGAGCAAAATTTGGTACCGTTAGCCAGAGGTGAAATATTTTCGGCCTATAACACCTCGGACTAGGCTGAGGCCGGCCCGCGTCACCACATCGCACCGAGCGCTGCCATCCAGCAGTTCTGCACCTTTATATTTGCATATATATTTAAATACCCTTATGTTATATATCATTGTAAAGCTTATAATATTTTCTATCTTTTATATAATTAGTGTATTTCAACTGAAATGTATAGTTTAGGAGATAGTACCTGGGGGCCGAGCTTTGCTCGGGAGAAGGCCAGCCAGTTTGTTTAAATGACTTGGAGTAATATTTCTCCACTTCCCCCTACTGATAATCAGATTTGTATAACTCATTTGTCTCTTTTGACATTTTTAAGGTCACTCCAGTTGTTATTTATACCTCAATGTCCCTTTGATTTATTTTACTCTTCTATGTATGTAATCATCACTCAAATCTTGTAATCTCTTCTCTCAGGAAACCACATGTTAATAATCATAAACAACATGAGTATTTCTTTGACAGTTCCCTGGTTGATTATGAACAGCTGTTAAAATTCTTTTGTTTTGATTTGAAACTCCGTAAGCCCAATGTTAATTTTTTTAACTTTTCATTTTAGTTTTTTTACATTATTTGATTTTTCCTGGGGATGAGGCCTGTCTAGAACTTATTTTTATCCCAGAAATGAGTTATTTCGTTTATGGAAAACGTTGGAGCCGTTTTTGAGATCAGTGTCGCAAGCAAGCAAGCAAACCTTACTCATATTAGAGTATAGGATACAGGATTAAAACAATTAATGCCCTGTAATTCTTACATATTTTATTAAATAAACAGAAAACCAAGCCATACACAGATGATATTGTCAGAACACTTTATTTGTAAAATAAAATTATCTATTAAAAAAAATAGTTGGTAAATATTGATAACGAATAACCGAGATATGACTAATTTATTAAAAAAGTAAATCCACCTTTGAATGGCCGCCATCTTGTTAAACTCCTGTTTACAAGTTTATAATATGAATTTTTGTCATCCTTTGGGACATATGATTCAGCTGTTTAAGTTTCAGGCCGGCAAGAAAATTATACCTTTTTGGGTCCTATCACTTCGACTATTTGTATGGTTCCCTAATTTATGAACATATATAAATAAAACTTCGTCTACGAACAATAATATTCTCTTCATCGCTAGAACTGCCTTATGTGTCCATTTTTACAATTTATAATTACAAATCTATGCAGTAAAACACTGTTTTTACTTGATAAGCGAAACTTCTAAAACTTTTATGATGGTTTAAAATGTTAAACTTAAAAATGATAATATTTTATCTAGTTCACTCGGCCTGTAATACAGGCTACCACTAAGAAAAAATCACTTTATAACTCTTGTATAATGTACTTGTAATATAGGTTAATCCCCTGTAAATATTTTTACAGTTGTAAAACTTTATGAAACGCACTATTGTAATTTTAACCAAAAATACAGGAAAGTTACCTGTAATACACAGGCCCTGTAAATTTTATGAAACGGGCCCCAGCTCTTGTAAATTTTTTTCTTATACAGTACTTATTTTTTACGGCAATATTTATTACATTTCGGTGAAAAAAACCTACAATGGCTGCCTGAAATAAAAACAAATATTTTCAATCCACAGAATATTTATCACTCGTAAAACCTAATTTTTGAAAAAATTAAACCTCCATAAAACCCCTTTTCTAGTTGTTTGATCGTTGTGATTTTCAGACTTAAGAGCGGGCTCCAGTCCTCTGCGTCTACCTGCTTCTCCCATAAGACCAGTGTTAACTTTCAAAGTCCGTCCCTCCTCAACGGGTTATCCGAAATCGATTATTTATGGTTCATTTTAAAGATCAACAATATACATAGCGATTTCAGTAAGCAGAATTTCGTTATCATAAATAGTTCGGACATAAACAAATCGTAAATATTGAATGTTTTGGAATTTTATTAATCGATTATTATGTGCGATATCAAAATTCTGCTTACTGAAATCGCTAGGTATATTTTTGATCTTCAAAATTAGCCATTAATAAACGATATCAACTAATCGACTATCCGTTGAGGAGGGGCAGGCTTTGAAAGTTAACATTGGCCTCATGGGCGAAGCAGGTAGAAACGCGAAGTTTCGAGACTGGAGCGCCCTCTTAAAGCCACTCAACATTAGCGCATTTAATCACAAATATGCGAGAAATTACCAGGGGTGTATCCCAATTCCCCCCCCCCCCCCCCCGGTTATGTCACTGTTTCCGGGAATCGTTTTAAACATAAACTGCATTTGATTGCTTTGTTTGCCATGCGTTTGTTAAATTAAAAACTGAAAAGTAATTTCTGACTAGCTTACTAGTTTCTAACTTTTGAGTAGCTTTTTATTAAGAAACAAAATGTCAGTGGCTACTACCAAAAATATTGATACATAAAAGATGGACGGTCATTTAATTACGATGTAGGAAAATAAGATCATCTAATGTCGTCATAAATAGAACAATTGTCAGGCTCTAAATATAGCCACCTACAATAAATATTGTCATTGATTGAGTATACACTAAATTACTCTGATTATTCAATTATATAACTGCGCGATGCACGACGTTGTTGAGCGCAAGAGAGACCTAACCAAGAACAGGCGCTGGTGTTCACATAAAATAAATTCTATTATACTGGCGTCTGTTTGCGAGGACCAGAGGAAAACATCTGGCGAACTAGTGGCCACTATGGGAACACATGGCATAGGTAAATAAAATGATCAAAAATGTTGGAAAATTGAAAAATAGAGTTTTTTAGTTGCAAACTTATAACTGATTAAACTTAGGGTATCATTTCTTTTCATAATCATTGGGCTATAAGAAATCTATTGACACTAATCTGTCCGCTCTATGTTCAGAAGTTTACTCTGAAGAGATGGTTACTGTCGCCACTACATGCTATTATTATATTGGATTTGCAGTGGATACACTTTCTTCAATCATAACGTTTTGTTCAGTTATGTTGGTGTATTTATAAAACAACATCTTCTAGTAAAATATTTCTTTTCAGAAATGAAGACCAAAGTCCCTAAATTGGAGGCCCTATATGTGAGAGTAATTTGCCACTCACAGAGGTTTTAAGAAGGGAGATCCCCCTCCCACCAGGGTTAGACGGCAACATATTCTGAATATTGTCTATTGACCATTGTTAATTTCCTGCATACCAAATTGTAAATAAATTTATCAGTAAATAAGAGAGAAATTAATTTGTTTTATTCCCTATAAGAATAACACTGTGCAACATACTGAGATTACCACTAAATGAACATTTTAATTTTCTCTGCAACCAATAGTGGTAGAATAATAATTGAAAACAAGATAAAAACGGTGTTAAGACATACTGAAAAACTTACTGAGTTTAAATGATGCCCTTTCTTAAAATTCTGAGACGTATTGGCAAATCTACGTAAAAATATCTTTAATCTGGCACTTCAAATGTTAAAATCCGTCCAGCCGTTATCGAGTTATGACTGTGAAGAAAAAAACCCTAGCCTATTAATATTTAGGATACTTACTTATTTAGTTTATTGAGTTTTTTAGTCTTTTTTTAGTCACGTAATGGTGATGAGTAATTTTATTTAAGCCATGTGGTGGTATAAAACATAAAAAATGTATTTTTAAACACTCAAGCCCTATAATTTCCGAACCCAAATTTTATTAAAAATGTGGGTGATGTCGTCTTATTGAAATTAATGATTCTGGCTAGAGAATTAGTCGGTCTTAGTCAGAAACTAGGCTACAAGGCATCTCACCCATTTTACATTCATAAGTCATTCATACTCGCCTTAAAATACACCCCTAGTTGTTTCGGCGTCTTATACAGAGATTAAGTGATTATAATTCTTAAAACCTATAAGCCACCATATTTTAAATAAGAATCATTAGAGCCCATTTTTGAGAAGTTCTGATATTTTCGGTTTTTAGTGGTTTCGGGGGGATAATTACACTTAGAAATAAAAAATTCACAAAATGAAAAACACCTGATGATATATTATACTATATTATATATTATATTAATTATGAATCATTATTTTTTATTTTTTGTTTTGCTGCATTCCAAAATTTGAGAGACCACAACAATGTCCTAATTCTGATAAAATTTAAATTTAATCAGAATCATGACATTGGTGTGGTCTCTAGTATAGGACTATAATCATCCATACAGAAAGACAGCTATCACCTCAAAAACAACATTTTTGGGTTCAGGGACCACCAAAATAAATCTTTCCACTGATTACTCGAATTTTAAAATTTTGATAAAAGTAATTCTTTCCCCATAGTAGCCTGAGAGAAAGTAAAAATGAATCAAACAATAGAAAACATAATTACCATTTTTAATATATTTTATAATATTGTGATGTCTTATTTACTTAACAACATTGAATATAATTTCTTATTTGAAATTTTATCTGACACCAATTTGCACAACGTTTTTTTTTAGAACATAGAGACAGTTAGAAAACTTAAAATATATGCTTTAAGTTGAATAAGTTCAACTTATTCATCATGTATTTTTTGTTGTTGTTGTATGTTTACCGTTCACCGATCGGTAAAGTGCGGTGCGGAAAGCTGTACCGGTATCGGGTTTTTAATGTAAATATGATAATCCATCACACTAAAATTCCACCGAAAGCAGTGAATATACTTTGCAGCCTTACGTTTAACGATAAAATGTAAGAAGTCAGAAAGAAGTTGTTCAGTTGTTGTTAAACACAGAAAGGAATCCATCACAACGTAAAAAATGAACTGGTCGATCGACTAAGTGTCACGACCATGATGACGTCACAATCAGCTGGATGCCGCGCTGTGGCGGGAAACGTGCCAAACAGCTGATGCCTTGGCGGGAACGTTTCTTAACATTCACCGCTGGTTGTATTTTAGCCATTTGCATCACCTCATCGCTTACAGTACTACTATTGCAGAATAAATTGTTATTCTCAATGCTATTTTGTTGCGATGGACGGAGAACTAAACCTGAAAGATTATTCTGCAATGCAAAGATAGTTTTTAATAGCAAAATACGTAATCGTGACGTGAATAGTACTACAGAGGTACTCTGGGACTAATGAAGAGTAGTTGTGCAACTATAGCATGCCAAGCAGACTGTAATGACTCCCCCGTCACTTGATCATGTGTTTGTGGTCTTCCGCCAGCCGATAGACCAGTTCTTGGATATCAGTTACAAACAACAATCATCATCAAGATCAAGGCCAGTGGTTGCACTGTTCGGAATTATAATTTATTCATCATTTGTATCCCTTTATTTGTATCCTTTTATTTGTATCCATTTATTCTAGTTTCTAGTTGATTTGAATCGCCAAGTAAATATTTGCCCAAAGTTTTGGGAAATCTTAGTTTTAATTAGTTTTTTTTTTCTTGAAAAATGTAATCAGGGTAATTTTCTTGGGTTAACGAGAGAAAACACATTTCTCATGCGGCAAATTTAACTGAGGAGATATTCTGTGGGCGAAAAAACAAAAGGGATTTTTTAATTGAGATTGTCTTAATTATTGTCATGTAACCAAAACTGTCTCTTCTATCTAATGTATTTATTGAACGAGTTAAAGGTTATGCAGTTTTTGTGGAGAAGGAATAGCCGAAACTATTATGTCTCAAATGATAATGTATGTATTGTTCGAAAGCCTTATCGTATAATGTGCCTTTTGAGGGGCTCAAGTTAACGCAAAGAGGCTGCAAATTTGTCGGAAAGTCCGCATAGTGAGGCATAGTGCAGTATTGTACCTCCAGAACGCTGATTTTGTTTTTCTCCTATCGAGCCTAAAAAATCACTTAAACTGAACTAAACATATTTTATTTCACTTAAGTTGTGATTCAGAAATTGTCAACATGTTATCTGACTATGACTTTTATTTTAACTTTCCATACTCATCATCCTAGAAAGCCATCACTAGCATACTTGAATCAAAAATATTTTTGATTCCCAAAAAAAATCTTGAATCGTTACATCATTTTAGATAGAGGTATACACTTTAATCTTGCATAGTTCACTCAAAAATATACGGATGAGTTTTAATTTTCTATCCCCTCTAGGTTGTTTTGCACGGATTGAGTTAAACTTGAGAAACTCCACAAATCAATAGCATAGTGGACCTAAAAAACCTAGTCTTTACTGTTCAACAAGTATTCACCTCCAGGAGGGAACAGCCTGTAAGAAGTCAGAAGAAAAACTTTAATGAAAGTAAATTTATATTAACATCAAGTTAACTGTTAACTAGTTTATCGCAATGCCGCAAATCCGACCTCAAGTGAACCTCTGACTTAGAAATGGTATAGCCGGTCGAACTTAGCATGTAAGTGTAAATAGCAAAATGTAATGATTTTATTTTTATTTTAACAGCCTTGACACCTGATAATATTTACTCTAGTAAGAATGTTACTTACTGAATGCCTGAAGGTGTCAAATTTTAAAAATGAAACGGGATGCATTTCGATCTAATTACAGATCGTCTTCAGCCGCTGTTTTCTTACATTTATGTTTATTCCATCACTGATGGTCGCCACACGGGTGCCCCCGACAAATCGGTGCTACCGATCGGAGTAGGCCTACGTTCACCGATCGGTAAAGTGCGTTGCGGAAAGCTGTGCCGGTATCGGGTTTTTAATGTAAGTGTTTATACTATGTGTTCGTGTGTGTGTTTTATGTGACGGGGACACCCGTGTGACGACCATCAGTGATGGAATAAACATAAATTTAAGAAAACAGCGGCTGAAGATGATCTGTAATTAGATCGAAATGCATCCCGCTACATTTTTAAAATTTGACACCTTCAGGCATTCAGTAAGTAACATTCTTATTAGAGTAAATAAGCAAAATTTAAACATGATATTATTTCCGAAATATCCTGCCTTAAGTTTTTCCGTGTTAGAGGAATTATATTTCGAGGTCCGATTTGAAGCAGTACCTATATAATAACATGAAGTATCTTTAAAATGGGTTGTCGTCCAATAGGTGCAAGACCTGTAACACGGTAAACGTAAGGCAGGCATAGGCCATATTAACCATAATTTTAAATGCTCTTCATAGTTTTATCATTATACATTGCTTCATATCGGACATTGAAAGAACCATGAATCGGGAAATAATCACATTTTAAAATTTCGATACTGTAATAAGCAAAGTCTGACTTGCTGCCATTTGTAACTAACTCAGTGATTCGTTTGAAGTCGAATCTGCGGTCGTCTATATATAAATTCAGACCTTTAATTTTATATGGAGCAGTTAGGCTATAAGTAAATTTAAGAATGTGAAGGGATAGTGAACACTCTGAAAATATGTTTTGAAGGTGAATATCTGCGGATCTGCGGGGTTACACTTGTTTAACTCGAAATATGAGAAAAGAAACCTAGGAGGATGATTGTTCAGAATAAACTGCTCACACACCGTACTGACGAAGACAGCGCAACCCTTTTCCTATTCAAGTTTATGTGTTTCTGTAGGCCTACTGATTTAGTTTTCTGTGCAACTTCTAACCAATTGGTTTCAATCTAAAACAAACTATATGTTTTATTACTTTAAAAGAACTTTTTATTTGTAAATAGAAGATTTGATATTATAGTACAAGGGAAACCCAGCCTGTTCTTTTCTCTTATGGGTCGACTTATTTTAACTTAATTATCACGGAAATAAATGTAGTTCCAACCGCTATAAATAAAAGAAATTCAGGGTGTTTTCAAATCAATCGATTTTAGAGCCTAATAGAATATAACTTTGAAACAAATGTAAATAAATAAATTGTATTACTTTGACAAAATCTTGCATCAGCATTACAACTTATTACTTAAAATTAGATTTATTTGAAATGTTCTCTTCATTGGTTATTCTGATCTTAAAAAATTTGAAAAATATTCTGATCCACACTATAATACCATTTTTCAAGAAGATAAGATTTCAATTTCGATTTGAACTCTCCATAAGGTAAATTTTTCAACTTTTCAGGGATATTATTCATTAATTTTGTTCCATTGTATATTAATTGTAGTTTGAAAAATATTGTTCTATGATAATTTATGTGAATGGTATTCTTTTTTAGAATATTTAAATTGCACGTGTTTACATTTACGTTTTGAAAAAAGCTAGATTGTTTCTGACAAAATTTAATGTTTCAAATATATAAATTTACCAAAATGTCAATAATTTGTTTTCTTTAAAAATGTTTCGACGAATCTCTTGGTTTCATATTAAATAATGCGTAGAGCAGCTTTTTGCAGTTTAAAGACATGACATACATTTGAATTTGCCATACCCCAAATCTGGATGCCGTATTTAATGTTAGGGATGAATAGAGAATAGTAAACATTTAAAAGTACTTGTCTGTTACAAATATGGGATAATCTCCGTAATATAAATAAATTTGTTGAGAATTTATTAGACATTTGATCAATTTGCTTATCAAATTTAAGATGTTTATAAAATAATCTTAAACATATAAGATATGAACATGTTATTTACAGCTTTCTTGATTCTTTTAAATTCATAAACAATAATACCGATACATTTTTCACTATGTTTTTCCAGACCGGGCCCCTGGGAGGCCGGGCCCCCCGGATCGATCCTTACCTGCCATCCCCTCTCTACGGGCCTGTTCCGTATAGCAATCTGATTTAGAACTCAATAATAACAAATTATTTTTACTTAAATGGGAACAAATAAGATGATTTCTAACTGGTTATGTGGTAAAGTCACGCAAAACGAGCTGCATTGGCAGTACAGTGTAGTCTAGGGTATAATCTTGACTGCGATGATGAAATAGCAACGCCTCAACTGGGTAAAAACGCCGCCCGGACGCGATGTGTTGCACGTAATTTGGGGACATCAGTCTACATGGAGGCCCGCAGACCCTGACTGCGACTGTGTGTCAGTAGCGCCGGCGCTGCCAACACTAACACACTCTGGCATTACAAACCTCAAAAGAGACGAAATTTTCATTCAAACTCAAGGTCGTGTATTTTTGCGAAATTAACTTAACGACTGGGGTAAACAAATGTTTCTCATAAGAATGTTATCTCATCTGGATAACTTGTATTATAAAAGAAAAGTAGTCGTGATTTTTACATAAGTTAAAACATGTTTATGCTATTTCAGGACTAAAACATAATGTTTTACTTATAAATAACCTCGTCGCAGCAAGCCTGCGTACTCAGAGAATTTCCAATGCACGTATATGTTTCTCACTACCACATAGAGCCACTCATCAAGTTTCATAAAAATACACGAATAAATAAGTGATACCGGTATATAGCATTTTATTTATTCTTCAAAAGAATAACATTGAAATCTGAGTGTGCAGGTTTGCTGCAACAAGAAACACAAAATATGTGTTTGTATGCAATTATCAATATAACTTAACCAGTCGAAGCTGCATATACCAAGTTCTATTAATTTATGTTCATAATTAAGGGAGACTTTACATTTTACTTATTCTCCATAAGAATAACTTGTGGGCTGAGTATGCAGGTTTGCTGCTGCGGGTAAATCGGCAAAATATTATTTTTTGTGCAAATATCAATATACCAGTACTAGGTGAAACCACATGCCAAATTCCATCAACATACATTTATCGAAATATTAAATTTTAATTATTCTCCATAAGGATAACATTGGACAACGTACTGTGTTTAGCACTTTAAATATCTCTGCAACGGTTGGACATAAAATCACAATTTAAACACCAAAATGATTGTTTTGTAGAGCTGAACTGATTGGTAAAAGCAAATTTGAGTTTACATTAAAATGAACTGAGGAAAAGCTAAATAGCAGCAAACCTGAATACTCGACGAATTTCCAATGAATATATAACATAACACATCAAAACACTTAACAGGATTCATAAGAAATATATCCACAAACGAGCAACATTTAAAATGGTAATTTTTCTCCATAATAATAATATCGGGGATGAGTACGCAGGTTTGCTGCAATAATGAACACAAAATAATGGGTTTTTATGCAAATATCAATAGGACTCATCTTAGGGAAGTCACATACCAAGTTTCATCCATTTATATTCATAAATAAGTGATATATACAATTTTAATTATTTTCCATAACAATAACATGGGGACCAAGTACTTAGGTTTGCTGCTACAGGAACCATAGGTGAAAAATAGTTTTTTGTGCAAACAGCAATAAACCACAACCAGATGAAGCCATATACCAAATTTCGTCAGTTTATGTTCATAAATAAGTGAGATATACAATTTTTATTTTTCTCCATAAGAATAACATTAGACAACGAACTTTGTTTAGCACTTTCAATATCTCATTAACCAATTGACGTAGAGCAATGTTTAAAATACCAAATTGATTGTTTTTTATGCTGATTTCCCTATAGGGAAAATTCGCTAAAATCACAATTTCTCAGTTATTTAAAATCTTATAGTTAAAATCTTCATATAATTATTTTTAGGACAAAATAACACAACTTTTTTAATACCTACATATTTTCCTAAATATTACGGTCTTTAAGATATTTATCGTTGAAAAACAAAAATGGTATAAAGTATAAACTTGATATTCCAAACCAAAATGGTTCTTATTAGATGTAATACATGTACCAAGTATGAAGCTGATATCTTCAGATATCCTAAGATATAAAGCATTAAGTTAAAAGCATAAACAGAGAGAAATACGAAAAACGAAGCGTAATTCAGTGGTTAGGGGCGTAGTGCTTGGCGTCTGGTTAGTAGGTTAGCATATTAAGCTCTGAAATTACTTTTCGCCTCTATTTGGCTTAGTACCGTTGTGTTACAGTGTACTTTAGTCAATAGAAAGAAAGATTAATTAATTAAATTTTAAAACATTTGCTTTGGTTATTTTCGTTATTGTCTGCTTTTATTAACGAGAAATCTGGGTAGTTTCTCGCCTTGCCCAGGCGCCAAGCACCGACCAGCGAGCACAGAATAATATTTAATAATAATATATTATTCTGTGTTCGCTGGCACCGACCCGAACTTTAGGACCTATGTTCCCAGGAACAGTTTTGCTTATTTTAACCCAAATAACCATATTATGAAATTTGGTGGCGAACTCTACAGACACCCTGTTTATGGTCTACATTTGAACGAATTGTGTTTTTGGCATCTGGGAACCTCAAAACAAAAAGTTATCATGGTCTCGGGCTTAAGTCTTACTATGAGATCTATGGTTAATAGCTTCTTCCCTATAGGGAAAACTAGTTGATGTACCCGTTCTTCGCACGGGTTAGAAAGGTTGAGATCTTGAAACAGCATCTTGATTCTGGTCTTTAAGCTGCCAAATGGAAGTACCCACAGCTGTTCGCATTACAGTTTCTGAATGTTTAGTTTCTTCTGAAACGTAAACATTGAAACTTAGGACTTTACGGGGCGTAGCCCGAGGGGATTTTAAGGAAGTGAATAGGCCTATGTGTTGCACGGGTTCAAGAGCTACCTTTGTGTAAAGTTTCAGCCCAGTCGGTTCAGTAGTTTTTTGCGTTTAGGCTACCCAGATCAGCAGAAAGACAGACAGATACACAGAAAACACTTCTTATTTGTAATATTATAGATTTGCTAAACCTATGTCGTAAACATTTATGATGTAATTAATGAACAAACTGTTGCAAAACGTTTTAGCCATTTCATTTTTTAACGAAGCGTGTCATCATAAGATAAATTATTCACGTAAATCTAATTGATGACTAGGGATGATGCAAACGAGCGTAATCTCGAGGTGATGAAATCTACCTGTCTATTTCCATGAATGGCAGCATCTTCCGTTTCATGGCTAAGTCGTTTTAATACCAATAACTTTAAAAAATAGTATTCAAAACAAGAAAAGTATATGTCGTTTTAAATGAGGTCAAACAATGTCAAACGTGTATGTAGTCGAAGAAACACGAATTTATACATTCTGCAGTCACGTGAAGTTTTAATTTTGTTTCGCTTTTTTTTATTTAATCTAAATATATAAAAGAGGAAGTATGTATATATATGTATGTAGCCTATGGACTCCGAAACCGCTCGACAGATTGTAATGAAACTTTCAGGCATTATTAAGCATTATTCAAGGATGGTTTGTGTGAAGTTTGGTGCAAATCTGTCCAAAGGGCTCCGACCCAGAGGGCATACAAGGGTGCAGTGTCAGGTTTTAGAAATTTAGTGTTTACAAAATTAACAGCTGTAATAAAAAAAATTCAAAGTTTTGGGCGCAGCAACGCGCGCCGGGTAACTGCTAGTATAATTATATTAGTGCTGAGGTTGTATCTCTATCTTACTTATACTACTCACTTCTGATCTATATGCAATTATGTGATGCTATTACTAACATCACATAATGTATTTTCTTAAAGACGACATTACAATTACCGGACGCGGTAGCTCAGAGGTAAAGTGACTGACTAGGAAGTCAGACGTGGCCGGTTCGATCCCGGTCCCGGCCGACTCCTGTAAGATCATGAGCGGTCACCTCTGGCTTGCCCATGTGACTAATGCCGTTACTGTACCTTGCTGTCTTTGGTTCACCGCACAGGTTAACAGCCTATGGTGACGGGCAGTTAAGGTTATTTAAAAAAATAAAATATATAAAAATAGGGTATCTCCTACATGTTCTGCTCATGCTACTTAATTCCCAACACTTCAATCAACGAATTGTGTATGTTGTATTGTATTCCAGTAGTCATTTATTTATTAAAATGTATACAACGTCCGTTATTGCTGTTGTGCGTTTTATTAATGTGTCGGAACTGCTATTTAATACATCATTTAATTTATGTATAAAATATTCTTCCATAATATTTACATTGCTGCTTTGTAGGCCTGTGTATATGGGTCTGAGCACTGAATAAGCACTTCAACTATAAGGAATTTCCTGGACCTTTACCTCTTTTAATTACCACATAACAAACATCCAGCTAGGGAATAAATAGAACTAGCTGAAGCAATTGCTGCAATATCCAGCTTTACCCAGGAAATACACCGATTGGGGTTGCTGCATTCTGTGGACAATCTTTTAAACTAGTTCAAATAATGAATAACTGCAATGTATCACTATATTAAAAGAATAAGGTGGTTTTTGTGCAGAAAATTAAGGCCAAACTACTGGGTCGATTTTGATGATTTACGTGGCGTTTGAAAGCCCTTAACGTCTAGATGTGCCTTTTGGGGGTCTCAAGTCAGTGCGTGGAACCAGAAACCCTTGGGAAGCCCTCAAAGTACGGCCCATTTAAATAACATTGGACAGCAAATCAAAACAAAAGGAGCAGAACAGCTGGGATTAAAGATACAAACATATGGTTTGCTAGTATATAGTTATGTACACACTTATATCTGTTAAGTTAGCATCTGATCGAATAGAAGTGAATGCCTTTAATAATAATAATAACAAGGTAACTACGGACAATTGTGGGGCTGAGCTCTATAGGGATTTCTCGTAATGTCTTCTTGTGGTTATCTACGTTATATACAGTGTAAAGTCATACAAAGTGTATAAAGTCAAGTTTAACATCAAGTTTTACTTAAAATGCGGGAAGATAATAATATTTAAATACTTTGAATATCCCCGTTTTTACATTGAATCAAATGGGGGATTTTGACAACGTCCCAGCAGAATTACTGCCAACATAAAGGAGCAAAACTCGGTTTTCACAACGACACGCTTTCTAAACCAAGTAGGGACTCCAGATTATACATAATAGAGCTCATTGTTTACACTAAATGATTTTAAAGTTCTTTGAAATCAAACTTAAAAGGTTTGTGTCGGCTGGTAGACTTTTTCAAATTTAAATCAAATTTGTTAAAAATTAAATCTCGAAATGGAAATTATGGCTTCGACATTACCTTTTATTTTAAATTGTCTTTCATTAAAAAAGAATCATGCAAATCCGTCGAGTGGTTACCTCAGAATTGTTGTATAACAAAGTACCAGTTTCTTCTGATAGGGCAAGCCGCCATAGTGGGATATACGATATAGTACCCAGTTCTACCCCTAGTAGTACCCCAGTTGCGTTGCTGCATTCTATGGTTAATATTTTGAACTGTGTTAATAATTAAATATTATGTTTGTGTATGCTATCATGCAATCATGTGGTAAACTAAGTTGAATGCCCATAATAATTACATTAGATGACTTAGATGACCCGTGAGGCGGAGCCCTCAGTTTTCAGATCCATTTAATTTTCGTATTTTATACCTAAAGAAACAATGTACCATTGCCACTTGCTTTTTCTCCCAGGGGTATACGATATTTCTGGAAATAAAATACGTTCTTTAAATCAAGAAACTATTACCGAATATATTTAAATACATAACACATAAATGCCCCCGTCGCAGCAAACCAGCGTACTCAGCGAATTTCCAATGCATGCATATGTTTCTCACTACCACTTAAGGCCGTTTACCAAGTTTCATAAAAATACACGAATAAATAAGTGGTAATTTATTCTTCATAAGAATAACATTGAAATCTGGGATCGTAGGTTTGCTGCAAAAATGAACACAAAATATGTGTTTAATGCAATTATCAATATAACTTAACCAGTCGAAGCTGCATACGAAGTTTTATTAATTTATGTTCATAATTAAGGGAGTCATTACATTTTACTTTTTCTCCATAAGAATATCATGGAGACTGAATATGCAGGTTTGTTGCTGCGGGGAAAATCGGAAAAATTATTGGTTGTGCAAATATTGGTTTCATTCCCAGCATTGCATGTAAATGAAACCAGGAGCATCAGAACAGCCCAAAAGTCAATGTTTTCAGATTTCAATAAAATTGGAATAAATTTATGTTTCTACACTGGGTACTACGAGTACTAGGTGAAGCCACATGCCAAGTTTCATCAACATTCATTCAAAAATATTCGAGATATCAAATTTTAATTATTCTCCTTAAGGTTAACATTGGACAACGTACTGTGTTTAGCACTTTGAATATCTCTGCAACGGTTGGACGTAGAATCACAATTTAAACACAAAATGATTGTTTTGTAAAGTGAACTGCTGATTGGCAAATGTAAGGTTTACATTAAAACGAGTTCGCACGCAGCACGCTGACGTGAGGAAAGTGAATTTACCCATAAAAAATTGTAAACCTCAAAACCAGTGCAAAAACATACATTTATTCCAATTTTTATTGAAATCTGAAAACAGTGATTTTTTGGCTGTTCTGATGCTCCTGGTTTCATTTACCTGCAAAGCTGGGAATACAATTTTGCGCATTATAATGTTAGGAGAAGGTCCAAACAGGCTTGAAAGTAGGCGTGAGGTTGCTGGGGATGATAAAAGTACTCTAACAAAGGAATAACAAGCTTTTCTAGTGTAAAACCCCCGTAAGACAACGTACTGTGTAAAGTCGAAACACATTTTCTTTAATAACTCGGTAAATATTTGTGCTACAATGTCAAGAGAGGGCTTAAAACTTCCGCCTCACCAATTCCCATCTTTTTACATGCATTAATTTTACATACGAGGCTTTCCTGACCCTTTTTGGGCCCAAAAACTCGAAATTTGAAAGATTAATCCCCAAAAAAGGGGTTTACAGTTGTCCGATTGTTTTGCCCAACGAACTTGTCCAACTGATTACGGAAAGAAACGTCCCTACCAAATTTGAAGTAAATCGGACAAAAAATGCGACCGCTAGAGTGCAAACACACACACACACACACACACACACACACACACACACACACACACATATATATATATATATATATATATATATATGTATGTATGTATGTATATATTTAAACATACATACATATATATGTATGTATGTTTACATATATGTATGTATATAAATGTATATATATATATGTCTTTAAATATATATATATACAATTTTGAACGACCCCCCAAAACGTGTTCAGGGGGTCACGTTAGGAACTTCTATCGTGGTCCCGGGCTTAAGTTTCACCGTGCGGGTCATGCTAATAGTTCACTTTCCAAAGGAAATTCACTAATGAACTGAGGAAAAGCTAAAAACGTTTTTCCCATAAGATTAACATGGAAGATTTTATGAGCACGTTTTTTTGGATTTTCTCCGCAACCGCTTAACCTAGGTTAATGGTTCAAAATATCATATTAATTTTTTTAAGCTCTATAAAATGGTCAAAACCAAAATTAAGTATTTTAAAAATGTTATGGTGAAAAATTCAAAAAACTGATTTTTGGAAAATTGTAAACCGCCATAAAACCCCCTTCCCATGGTCCAATTTGTTTTTCGAACTTAGTCATGAATGTCACTTTACACATTTGAGCCAAATATCATCGAAATCAGACGTTTTTTACTCAAGTTATCGTGTTAACGGACACACACATATCTCACACACACACACACACACACACACACACACACACACACACACATATATATATATATATATATATACATATTTGCAGTGGCACACTGTTTTGTATGACAATGGTTAAAAAAGATATCAAAACAAATTCAATCAAATTAATACAATTTAGATATGTCGTTAAAACGTATACTAAACTCTATTTATTAAATTTTTAACTGAGTATAACAATATTTTGGTTCCTACCACAACTTAAACCAAGACTACGTGTATTTTCATCCGGGGGCACGTAACCGCACCTTAACTGGAAATGAACCTGATAAAACCACAGCCAACATCACGTACGAGCACGAGCAGGGAAAGAGTTGATAAACCCCGATACTGCAAGGCGACGCGACGTGGCCAAGATCTCAATTAGCAAAGGTAGCGAGTGAGTGCTCTTAAAAGAAGCGTCTATAGGGTAAATTGGTACATAAATCTCCTCTACTGTTGTTTTTAATGTCGTCATAGCGTCGAGGGTTTATTGGCACATCCTTAAAAATACTTTAAAATGTCTTCTAAAGTTGTTTTGAATGTCGACATGTAGCGTCCATGGTACATTGGAACATTTGCCTCCTCTAAGGGTGTTTTGTCTGTCGTCATGTAGCGCCCTTGGTACATTGGAACATTTACCTCCTCTAAGGGTGTTTTGAATGTCGTCATGTAGCGTCCATGGTACACTGGAACATTTACCTCCTCTAAGGGTGATTTGAATGTCATCATGTAGCGTCCTTGGTACACTGGAACATTTGCCTCCTCTAAGGGTGTTTTGAATGTCGTCATGCAGCGTCCATGGTACATTGGAACATTTACCTCCTCTAAGGGTGATTTGAATGTCATCATGCAGCGTCCATGGTACATTGGAACATTTACCTCCTCTAAGGGTGATTTGAATGTCATCATGTAGCGTCCATGGTACATTGGAACATTTACCTCCTCTAAGGGTGTTTTGAATGTCGTCATGTAGCGCCCTTGGGACATTGGAACATTTACCTCCTCTAAGGGTGATTTGAATGTCATCATGTAGCGTCCATGGTACACTGGAACATTTGCCTCCTCTAAGTGTATTTGAATGTCGTCATGTAGCGTCCTTGGTACATTGGAACATTTACCTCCTCTAAGGGTGTTTTGAATGTCGTCATAGCGTCAAGAGCACATTGTACATTGGAACATTTATCTCCTCTAAGGTTGTTTAGAATTTTGTCATAGCTTTTAGAATACATTGGAACGTCCATCTCCCTTTGTTGTGATGTTGAATGTCGTCATAGCGTCCTGGATTCATTGGTACATCTATCTCCTCTAAGGTTGTTATGGCGATCTCGCTATAGGCACCTTACGATCGAGTCATGAGGCTACGTTAATGCGTTCAAGCGTTTGTCATCCGCAACACAATTGTGTTGGCGAAGGGAGGGAACCTTCTTACCAACTAAACATAACTGATCCACGACCCCAACATTGGCATTACTGGTTGTGGAGGATGGACAGCGCCGCAGTGCAATAAGCAGTCTCGATGTAGTCTGACACCGTGCGGATACTGCTCCTCAAACATTAAATTAGCCTACGCAGCCCAAGGCGCTTCTCCGCGTTCGTAACTTGTGAATCATCTTTCCAAACAGTATTAGACATTTTAACCAATATGTGCCAGGGTCGACACAATATTTGATCGGCGATGCGATGTGATGAAAACCATGTTTACGACACAAATTAATGTCATTTAAGGATTTTTAAAGTACAAATTTTTAGGTTAAGAGTGGAATTACTGATAGAAATAGATGACAGAATAATGTATTCAGGGTTTATAAAAATAATGAGTGTTATCATTAACGAGGTTGCAACTTTAAATGTATCTCAGATCTCACTAAACATCTCCATGTTATTTGAGTGGGCTAAGCATGAATAAAAATGCTTCTTCTTATTAGGAATTGTATTTGTGCAATTCGTTTGACCGATGATTAGGTCGGTGACGGTAGATTCCATTTAAAGTATAGGTAAAATTGAATGTAAATTTTCTAATTGGAAAATTGGTGAGTCACTAAGGTTTGCTTAGGTGGGGATACACAGCAACACACACATTATTTTACTCAAAATGAAGTTGCTGGTGCTCAGTTGACGGAACCTACATGGGCTACAAAGATCCTACCAGGCACACTTGCTCAACTGACAATAGCGGTCTCAGGTTTGCATGTATAGAATACGAGACGAAGACAAGAGACATTGCTTGCCGCTTAGTCAACCGATTGTGACTATTGTCTGCAGCTGTAATTTAAACCTCAACTTCGAATGCTCATTGCTCATTACTCTTTCGCCGGGTTTGTATGTGTATGCACTCTAGCGGTCGCATTTATTGTCCGATTTACTTCAAATTTGGTAGGGAACTTCCTTTCTATAATAAGCTGGACATGTTCGTTGGGTAAAACAATCGGAAAACTCGAAACCCCTTTATTTGAGATTACTCTTTCAAATTTCGAGTTTTTGGGCCCTAAAAGGGTCAGAAAACCCTCGGATGTAACATTAATCATTTGTTGGTTTACTTTTATTATTCCCAGCAACCTCACACCTACTTTCAAGCCTGACTGGACCTTCTCCTAACCTTATAATGCACAAAATTGTATTCCCAGCATTGCATGTAAATGAAACCAGGAGCATCAGAACAGCCCAAAAGTCAATGTTTTCAGATTTCAATGAAATTGGAATAAATGTATGTTTTTACACTGGGTTTGAGTTTTAAAAGTGTTGTATGTGAAAATTCACTTCCCTCACGTCAGCGTGCTGCGTGCGAACTCGTTTGTATTTGATTTCGGTTGGGAAGCGCTTTGAAAGAAGTGATATTCGTTCAGACGTGAAGGATAAATTCATGTATAAAAATAATCGGAGTAACTGGCAGGGTTGTAATGGTTAAAGCGCTCGCCTTATAATCTCAGGGCCTTAGATCGAAACTGAGCGAAATCTGAAAATGTCGTGAAGGTCTGATCTTGGCCCCTGCTTCTATTTTTCATTGGACTATTAATTAATGATTAATTATAAGAACAGGTTAAGTTTTTACAGTAATAAAACCAGGGTGCTGACTAAGCCGGATCTCTTGGAAGGTGCACGGTGTACCCCACGTTGTTAATCTGGCACACGTTTTGTGATTGCTAAGGTTAATATTCGGTCAAAGCTGCCCCGTCATTGACCGGGCGAGACGCTGCTGCTTTAAAGTTACCATTAGTCCCAACAGGTGTTTCTAGAGACAATCCTAAACCTATTTTAAATAGACTATAAACAAATTTTGGATATATTTGTTGTAACCCCGAACAAATAGGGCTCCGCCATATCGCCTTGAAAGTTGCTATGTTGTTATTTTGGAGAAAATATATATCTTTGAACGACTAAAGGTGTTCGGTCTAGGTAGTACTTGTACACTCATCTGTATTGACGCGTGAACACGAAGCAACCCGTCCCAGGGACTTTTGAGAAAGCCATAAGTCTGACACCCACGAATCATGTAACTGAACGAAAGGTCTCGATGAGAGAAGGTTGAAGGAAAAAGTACTTTTCTGATGCAATATTTCTTAACGTATTAAATTAAGTTAAATTGTAAAGTTAAAATAGTTGGTTAGATATTGAAATTTAGTCAGCTGTGTGATTTGATTTGACTATAAAACTGAAACCAGTTGACCAAGCGAAGCTGTTGGGAGAAGCTAGTTGAATGTAAAACTTGATGTTGATTCACCAAAGGTGCACACCCCTAATTTTAATATAAACAGAGAGTTAACACATGTCAAGTGTTTCTGCAATATTACGTTCTCCGGATATTATATACTGAACAAAATTCTTGAACAATATTGCATCTATTCTAAAATAGCTTAAAAGTTCTAAAATAATAAATTCACCTTAGCGCGAATCAAAAGGTAACTACAATTAAAATCTCCAATGACATTTCTCAACACCCGAGTTCTCTACCGGCGGCTTTACTGACTTACAAGTTCAACAACAAATGATGCATGAAACAATTGGGAATTATACAACAGCTTATTCGGATTATTCCAGTTAAATAATTCATTGACGCGTGACGGAGCGGCAGCGTTGACAGTGTCCAGTAGTAGAAGTGTGGTAGCAGTAGCACGTGGTGGCGGCGATGCGCGCGCAGCTGCAGCTGCCCCAGACAACTGCCGTAAAACCGCTTGAAAACTACCGTGCATTCGTGAAAATTATCGTATGTAAAAAGTGTAATATTAAAACTGACACACCAGGGATTTAAGAGTTCAACAACACATTCATAGTTAGAGTTTGAAGACATTTTAAAATGTTCTAATCAAACACGATCCTTAACTCACGATCCTTGTCGTTTGTAACCCATATCAAAATTAAATTTTAATTGATACACCCAATTTATACTTAAAATTCCAATTTTCAGAGCTACTTAATTTTTCCGAGCTAGATGTAATGAATACACTTTAATACAAAGGAGCAAAATATTTGTTCTCGACTTCCGCTAAGCTAGACTAAGTTGACATTTCAAAGATAGCATAGTGTAACCTAATTATTGTAATTACATTTTGCATGTTAATAAAAGCAATAAATGTATTACCGACTTCGAAGCATCGCCTCCGAGACCAACTCCTAGACGTTCAAAGGATGGAATATCGGAATATCGTGCAGTACGACAATTATCGTGCGCCTGGGAACGCTTCGCGCTGGCCGCTGGCAGAGACCCGGCGCCGGGTTGGTGTTCACTGTTCGTTCAGTCGATACCCGCCACTGCTGCTGTACATTACACCCTCTGTCGCGCTACCATGGTGCCCCGGAACCGCCCCTCGCCTACCCTTCCCTCTGGATAGACCTACGTGCCACCGGTGAGTCCTAGACTGTAAATACAGTGACAGAAAGGTTGATAGTAGATGTCAAGATTTTGGTTTGTGTGGCGATATTTTATAGGTGCATGAGGCAAGGTGCCACCTTTTATAACATAGGGGATTGTTTTACTTCGTTTAATTTAGTGTCGAAATAACTTGGAATCGTGACTTTTCTACGCGGATAAGCGATTTTAATAGTTTATAAAATGATTAATCTTTAACAGGTTAGACGACCAAAACAGCTTTGTATTTTCTTACATGTTATATTGATCATATCATATTTAAAACATTTCTTGATTTTAACGGTGATTTTCGCCCTCAAAAACTACATTTCTGAAGACATAATTTGTATCATTAGGGTATTTTCCTACACTGTATTTTATAGGAATACGATATTTTATATATTGTTTTCTTTATCAACCCGTTTGGTGCTCAGGTTCAGGCCCATACGCTTCAGTGGCGTTACGGTGCTTTTCATCTATCTACTGTGAGGGTTTGTTGATTTAGAATTCCTTGCATATAAAACAGCTTTTTCGATCATAATATCCCACAAAATTGGTATATTCCGTGTGCCTGATTTAAATATTTACGAGAGGTCCTTTTAAAAGTAATAGTAGTATTTATTATATCTTCTTTCTCTTATGCCTCTATTTCATCTTGAAAATAGTAAATTTAAACCGAAACTTTTAAAGTAGCCTTCTAAAGTCAGTACCAATGTCCTCTAGATGTAATCTAAATCAATTTAAACAAATTCAAATTCACTTTAGAACTTTTTATTGCAGACATGTTTTTTTTATGATACTAATAATAATTTTGTATTTAGATCGAAGAATTTGCAATAAACTGTGAAAGACTTAATTGAATAACAGTAACTAAACCAAGTTCAGTTTAGTCGTTGAGCATGGTTAAAAATCAGTTCACAAATATTTAAAAATTATTGTTTGCAGGTTGTTCTTATTTTTTATCATAAGCACATACTTGTATACTTATAACCGCAAAGATGGCGGTGATTTCTGTGTTATTACGTATCATACATCATGAAACATTTATCCTCACAGAAAATTCAAATATTAGTGAAACACTTTTGATTGCAACTGAGCATTCAAAATATTTATATTGTTTCACTTTTATATTGTTCACTGAGCATTCGGTTAAATTGACCAAAACCAAGTTAAAGGAAAAATATATGTTTTACATTTAGGGTGCTGAGGAACATGTAAAAAATATTTAAGCAAGATAAATAAAGAATACTAGTGGATCAGTAGCTCGAAACTCAAAACCGCATTTAAATTGTTGTTATTCCTTGGATATTCCGAGTAAATTTGGATTATGATTTTTGTTATTTTGTATGGTTACTTATTGTTAGGGTATTTTTTCAAATATATTTTCTGCGGTTTCATGTCAACATGTTACACAGCAATACAGTTATGTAAATAATAATTATGGAAAATATGGTATTTTTAATTTCAATGACATGTCCTTATCTCCCTCATTGGTAGGTACAGAATATGTTTTATACAATTTTACCTGTTTTGCCAGTACAAACAAGGATACCTTCTCGCCAGTATTAACAAATAGTGCGAAATGATCTAGTATTTAGTAATTGAAACAGTAATTTACAACTAGTGGCTTGTAGGGGCCATAGTCCCTAACCTTGCTCCAATACTCTGCCTTCTGATTTGTTACTCTTTATATTCTGAGGGAAATAAAACAGTAAGTACATTAGGATCATATGTCAGTTCACAAACAAAGTAGACACTTAATCACATATTATTGTAAACAAAACAGACGTTTTTAAATCCCCGTGTTCTCGTTTGCTGGAAACTTGTTATGAATACTCTATTTTTCCCGAGTCCCTGATGGTTATCGAGACCTTTAATTTGAGAAGTCTCCCATCATCCTGCAATTTGCCGTACTTCCACAATTTTGGCTTACAAATTTCGCTTTCAGAATTGTATATTAAGATGGGTCTCTGATACAAATGTAAACTGATACCATGTAGAAACTTAATTAGGATATCCAAATTTTACAAAACTAGCAGATGTTCCGTTCTCTGGATGCGGACCTAGCAGGCATAGAGCCAGACGGTTTAAAAGTTTATTTATATTACAATTAGCTGGATAACTAAATAAAATATAACTCCATAAGATTAACATTGAAACGTCGATAGCTCGTGGGGCAAAGTCCCTTGGTCGAGAATTTACGGAAACCCCAAAAGGCTCATCTAAAGATTAAGAGCTTTCGATTGATACCTGATATGTATGTAAAAAATAATAGTTTTAGGGGTCGAAAATCGCCGAACAAAATTCAAGAAATTATTTTGATAATACAGATAGATAGATAGATTATGTAATTAACTTTTTCCTGACAGAATGTACCAAACAAATGCCTGTTAACTTTTGAATGAAACATACATATGAATGTTACATAACATTGCTTTATTTAAATAGGGGACGAGTGATGCTTTGTGGAGGAATCAGAGGGAAGGATCCAATAATAATGCTTAAAAAAATCTAACGATAAGTAGTATATTTGCTTGAATTGGAAAAGGAATTGCGGCCAAAAGACCTACCGATCTACTATAAAAGTAATTCTTGGCCCGAATTTAAAAGACCACACAAATATAGTAGCTGGTGTGATTATACAGTTTAAAAAAATTAAATAAAATTAAAGTCATTCTGAAATCTACAGCATAAATCAAACTCCAGAGTCATTATTTTTGATCATAAAATTTATATATACATTCAAAATGTTCAAAAATAGTAGTTTAGTTCAACTCAAGATTCAAATGTGAAATATCCAAAAAGCTCAACTCCACAGAAATGTCAAGGTGGTAAACAAATATAGAATCGCACGAGTGGTACGTGCAACTGGTTTGTATTACTGTAACGATTGCACACAAAGTCTACCTACCTTGCCCGTTTAGAGAGTTGAGATTATATTTTGTATTTTCTATGTCCTCAGTCTGCACGTCGTGCTCGAAACTAAGTTCAACTGAACTAGCATTACAGTAACAAGGTGTTCTTTAACGAAATTTTATTTTTCTCAAATCCTTTGTTAGTTTTGATCTAGTGTCAATTTTACTAAGTTTAACTAAATTTTTATGAAATACAACTGATTTGAAAGGTCAGTGAAGGTCAAGCAGGTTGTATATGTTGTCAGAAAACACTGTAGTTTTGCTGACTGGGGAGACTACTGCTGGTTTGATTTTCGTGCCATCATCGGCAGAAGTTTCTTCTCTAGTACCAACATTATAACACGAACATGTTCGTTGTGTTACGTTGGTTCTGGAGGAAAATATTGTGTTTCCAGCTGATGTTGTACGGCACGCTTTTTTGTCAAAGTGTATGGCAGTATAGTCTCTTCAGATTGTATAGAGCTCACTATATGTTGCCTGTTGGCATAAATAGGTTAGTCAAATAAATATCAATTGTAGTTCGTTCATTTCCCGCAGCTATCACAGCATCGACGCAGTTTTACGGTAAAAATAATTCCGTTAAGATAAGACACGTTTGAGTAACGTGGCGTTATCGCTAACCGTTCCTGGTGAAATGGAATTTTATTAGTTATAACTGAACCAAAGTTAAATTTGATTTTTAAAACGGGCTTTAACGAGGAATTTAAAATTTGCTAAAGCACGGCCTTAGAATGCAATTTAATTTCAATTGGCCCAAATGTTATCCTTATTATTAAACCATTAGGACGGTATGGGCTCTTCAGGATGGACGTATTATATAAGCCACTTTGCCAAATCATGAATTAAGTTTTTAATAATATATGTAAATAACCAAATATATACGTCAAAAACTGATTAATTGAATCACAATAACGAGGGATACTAATAATCGCCCATTCGATAAATCATTTCTAATTTAAAATTATCAATTGTATTTCTTTGTACTAATTTAAGCATTTCAAGTCTTTAATAGGCCCCATACTGTGAAGATGTAAAGCCCGTTCTCACGACGTATAGCTTGTCCAGTCACAGATGGCCTTGATCTGTCAACGGATGTCGAGTTGTCTGAGCATTTTCGAACCTTACTGTTGTCACGGCGTGGGGCGGCCTGTTGGTTTGACAAGCCACCGACGGGCTTGGAGAAAAAGGCCTAGCCAATGAGGGACGTTAAATACAGTTTCCTATAGGTCACCATTAGGTTTTCTTTTTTCTTTTTCAAATCTTTTTGGGAAAATTCAATGGTGAAACGCGTTTGAATTCGTTTCCACGCATCGTAAACTTTGTTTCTGTCTTTATGGTCTTCGTGTAGTGGATTTCAAATTATAGGTTCCTGATCATATAAGTCCAAAAACTCTATTATAGCTTCATTGTTCCACTCCATTTTTAACCCCGTACACTTAACACCACCAAACTCAACAACACAACCGACCAAATGCACTTCAGCGCTCGGCTCGACGACTGACAGGCCGTGAGAACAGTGCATGGAGCCAAACCGAGGCTGGCGGTCTGGCGGTCCACAGGCTTTTGATGTTTCATGAGTTAACCGACTTCGGGCGGGAACGGCTCGAGGCTTGACACACCACCTCGAGCTGGCTGGAAAAGTCACAGACGAACTGTTCTCACGACGTGATACTCGACAAGCGGCAGATCAGGCCGTCGGTGACTCGACAAGCTCGTGAGAACGAACACGTCGTGAGAACGAGGCTTAACAGCATTTCGTCAAAAATAATGAGGAGTTTTGCTGCCTTCAAAACAGATTGTTTTGGATCCCATTAGATTTCTTTCAAGTTTAAAATGCAGCTTAGTGAATATACTACTTTGGCCTACCGGGCGCATTATCATAACATATTTCTCCATCCAAAGAAAATGCTATTTTGTGGTAAAACCTTGTAGGAAATCTGCTGACAGTGATTGTGAATAACTGGAAATATAAAATTGTTATGTATTGTGTTCTTAGCAAATCTCATGAATTCTCTCGGTTAATACCCTTAGTAAGGTAATCGTCTAATAGAATAATTTACTCCAGAAGATTGAAGAGGTCAGAAGAAGGACGCTTCAAGGAAAGTGATAATGAACTGAGACATATCTCTGTCGCGTTATATGTCTGACACATTTTTTTCAATATGGAGGATTTATATATTCCCACGTTATTCGATCACTTTAAATCATTTATTTTGATTTATTGTTTATTAGTACGACCTAGTTTCTATATAGTTCAGGATGTATTCATTTTACACCAAACTTCAATTAAAATGTGTCACTACCCTTTCACGTCCATTTAAAATTACTCTTAGTAACGAAGCGAGCTATAAATATTAATAAACAATTAGGCCTAGCGTTGTAATAATGAGTTAGAAAATTTGTACAAGAAACTTTCAGGATCCCTTATGGTACAGGCTAACAACATTATGGTTCAAATAGTTAACTTGAACCTAAAATATCCAATCGAGAATACCTTTTGCGTTAGTTGCATAACTTTATGTTTATCCAAAATAACTGTCCAAACTCCTACGGTACCGGACACACTTCTATGTTAAAATTTCTTATTATCAGGACTACTTATGGCAGACTACTTTAAACATACTACTGAGCTATTTGCGCTTAAAAATTAACAATAATTTGAGGTTTTAATCACTTTATTGTTAATAATTAATTAAACAGTTACAGCCCATGAAACCGTCAGTCAACCGCGAGAAGGACTTTCACAACATTGCTGTGTAACTATACTGTGCTACTTCATTGTTTAAATATCTGCTTATATTTGAGAGCATTCATTGCACATTGATTGAGCATTATTTTAAAAACCCGCTTTAAAAGTTACTTTTATAGCTGCCTGTCGCGGCGATGGTCGCGGCCTCTCTCCCGTGTAAACTAACATAGGACATTATGGGCCATACACATACTACGTAACGCATTGTTTCATCATTTCAGACCTCCCTTCTCCCATATAACGCACCATAACGCTTGCCCCCCACCCCCCAATGTGTTACGTAACTCAATCGTAGTAGGCTTTAAAATAGTTTAAACCTTTTAAACATCGTTGTATTAGCAATTTTGGATATGGATTTCAATGAATCATTAAACTGTAAATTATTATCTTTGAACACAATTGTTTTATACTTATTTCAAAGCAAAATGGATACAAACAATTTCGACTGTTACTAATAATATAAACAACAAAATAAACTATCCCAGCACCCTAAAACAACACAAAACAAAGGTGTAAAGCAATACACAACTTACTCAAAACATGTTATGTATTTATTTTTAGTTGAACTGTTATTAAAATAGTATGACGGAAGTTTTTTTTTATATAAATAACTGTAACCTTGATTTAGATTTAAATTTGATTATTTTTTAATTTTTAAGATTTTTAAAGATTTATATTAGTATCAATAGACACGGGAGTGTGCCATCTCATAGGGTTAATATGTGTGAGTTACGTAACGTTGATCCAAACCCCCTCTCCCCCACATAACGCTACTCCATACCCCCTCCGCCTCTTGAATGCGTTCCGTAATATGTGTATAGCCCCTTAAAACCAATGCATTATTACATATACTGCGGGAAATTAGGGATTGGTTTACTTTCTTAATTCGTTCTACAACGAGAGGCCTTCATGGCGAGCGAATTTTAACTTGTATTGAATATTGAGTGAACAACGATTTTATTTGTTCCAAAAATAGGAAAAATGAAGAAAACTCCAATGGGCTGCGCTCATTTTCCCATCCAAATTCGCCTATAGTTTTTCTAAAACGAAAATATTATTAAATATTTTCTTTCGAAAGTTAAAGTTTCCAGCAGAGCTAAAGATAAAAAAATACAATTAATGACTATTTGAATAATAAAATGCTGTGCTTAGATTAGACTCAATATTTTGGCCAATTATATGGTCTGTCGAGACTTTACTAAATAAATCATACCTATTTTTCCACAGACGTTCAGTGCCATGTAATATAAGTAATGCTACCATTTCCTTAACACTGATAGATGAAAGAAAATCCTCTATCTCATTAAACCTTGTGTGCCTAGTAGGTGAATTTGCTTTGTGAATGCATTTCAGGTTTAATTCATATTGCTCGCCAGCGTTTGGGCTTCTCTTGGGTAACTTGACTGTAGGCGACAAATATGTATTCCAGCCCATTCGTTCGCTTATTGTGGTACTAGCAGTCCACACTGCGCGAGTTTATTAAGGCTAACAACTTTATTATGCTGATGGCACTCAAATATTGTTAGACATAAAAAACTTAGACTTTAAAGCTACACAGTGGTAAGTTTCACGATATACCAGATATTAAATTACAATATTTTTAATTTTCTAAGTGTATTATTAAAAATTCGAAAGCATAATTAGTTGAAGGGATTCCTTTTAGGCCGGTAAATTTTATACTGCCAGAAACATTATAACACCTACAAGAGGCAAGAGCAGATGCAAGGGGAGGTTTTTACCCTCCTCTACCGAGCGAAGGGTGGGAAAAATGGAGTGGAAGGGGATGCCGTGAAAGGGAAGGGGGGGTCAACGAATGATTACGAAATCAGGGTGCGACATGCACGCTCTCTGAGCAACATAAACTACCCTGCTCAAATGGAACTGCTTTTAAAGCAAGTAAATAATTTGTAAAAACGAGTATATACTTTAGCGTAGCTAATTTTTGTTTTGTTCATCATTTACCATGTACATATAATTTTTCTAATCACTACTTGTCTGCAGAGGTCCATCTAATGTAAATTAATAATTAAAACAATTATCATTTTATCTTCTTATGCATTAAAACAAAATTGTTGAAAACTTGGGACATCCCGTCATACTATTTTATCCAGCCAATTTGCAGATTTGTTTAGTGATAGGATTTTTGTGTTTATTTGTTACCATGCATCTAGAGAATCATTTTTTTAACACAAAGCTCCGCCCTATCTATCTTCGAAATTTCCATCTTAATTCTATGGACAGATATTTGTTTGATAATAATCATGGCAATGGCTATAGTCAATAGTAGGCCTACGTAAAAAGCACAAGAGAGAAGTCTGTGTTGTTCCTGGGTGTTTACATTTATGTTCAGGGACATTTTTTGAGAAGGATTTTCTCATAAATAAATACAAAAATTCCATTTCGTTTACTTATAGTTACCATGTGACTAATCCTTAAGCGTTTAAAATTAAGTACGACATGTTATTAATTTGCCACTACTGTACTAGCAACCAGCTTAGTGTGACCACTCAAACCTCTCTGTTTTGCTAGAACTAGCAACATTTGCTGTGATCAGACTATCTTTTTTCCTGCTTTTTACTAGCAGCTAACAACTAGCAGCTGGTAACCAGCCTAGTGTGACCCGGCCTTTAGATTGACCGAGATAAGTAAATGCAGTATGTATACACAACAACACAGTATAAATTACATTAATTCTGCAGCGAGGAAACAACTGATTGCCCCCGCTGCAAAGTCCGAAGTGACGGAAATCAATGGAGTCGCACTGCAGCTAATTTTAAACCCGTCAAGTAAACTGGAAACTCGGACAATTTGTTACTTTGGGTGCAACGTCTCAAACAAACAGCTTTTTACATAGGTTCTGGTTATATAATAGCGTTGTTGGTCTTAAAAGCACTTATTTTCCAGATCTACATGGAAACGTGTTAGTAGCACTTATTGGACACTTTATGAACACTTTTACAACTTTATGATTTTTTTAACTAATAAAACGTAGATGTCAATGAATCTTGGATTGAATATACTTTGTGATACTTTTGGTAAATAATACATTCCAAGTGTGTTAAAACGCGATCTGTGCAAACGTTACTGGTGAAACTGCAACAGGTTTTAATACAAAGTGGCTTGTTTCGTGGGTCTCAAGACTGTTTCCTGACCTCTAAAACATATTAAACCCTCCAAATTATATGAAATGAAATTCTTTATTTCCGCTAAGCACATACCCGGTAGATGCAATAGGACACGTCACTTAAAACTACAAGCACATCAGAAAGACAGTGTGCAAAAGTCTAAAATTTACCAAGAACCCACACAAACAAAATACAGGAAATAATGCACAGTGCTAAAATCAAGTCACACTTTTAAGAAAAGTAGCTACTCACATCCTTGGAAATGCTGAAGAACCCATTGATACTGTAGAGTCTAGAGGAATTGCCAATAGGACAGTCCGAAGGGTTACTTGGGGCGAGAGCGCCGAGTGGGGCGAGCGCCGAGTGGGGCGAGCGCCGAGTGGGGCGAGCGCCGAGTGGGGCGAGCGCCGAGTGGACTACCTGACTATGTTGTGACAGTTTTGACAGCGCCGGATTAATAAAATGTGTTTCTGCCCGTTCCATCTCGGTTAATGGTTCCACTCCAACTGACAACATACCAATTATATAAAACTATTGCAAGGCATTTGGAGAGGATTAGTTCTGAGTTTTTACATAACTCAGAATTGATTCCATATTATTTAATTTATATTTTCGGTAGATATTAAAAACTAAGTATCCTTCGTATTCAAGTTCCTTGATATGTTCCTCTTCTTTTAACGCCAAACATATTTTAATAGGACTGGTTATATTGCTGCTATAGAGGATTAGTTTTGAGTTTTGATATAAAAACATATATTTATTCATTATTTTAATTACATTTTTAGCTACAACAATTCATTTACGGCTAAGAAGCCTTCGTATTTGGAGGGGGGAATGTTTAAGTAACATATAGTTTAAAAGGAAGTAGGTTTTGTTTATATAAAAAGGCAACGTTATGTCTTCTTATTAAAGTATTTTATTTCATTATTGATTAAAACAAGTTTTTGCTTCACGAGTAAAATATAATCACTAATCAGATATGTTTATCTTATCATATAATGTTTTATTCTTTCTAACAAATAAGTATCTTATTATTTACTGCCTTATTTACTTTACATATCAAATTATAAGATTCCTCATGAGCCTAATTACATCTCGATAACTGAATTTTCTATCAAAATTGAAAGCTAAGTTAAAAAACAATAATCTCAACACAATATGAAGTAAAATGTACATAATTAATATTTTATAGGTGAAGATCTAAGTAAAATGAGGAGCATTTAACTATGCTGGATGTGGTAGAACAGCGTGGAGCCGTGGCCCGCGACGGCGGCGCGCGTAGAACTGAACATAGCGGTTATTTACATCGGATTATTGAACAAACTAAGTTGTATCGAAAATTGTTTGGAATAAAAATTTAAGATCATCTAATTCTCTACAACTTTCTTGCTGGAAGTTTGTTTCTACCTCAAAAATAAAAAGTTCTCGCTTACTGACTTTTTCATGTCATGCTGTTACAACTCTCTAATATTTTAATTATTAAAATTACATATCATTTTAAACTAAAATATATATTTATACTGTTGGATGCGGCAAATCATGCAGAAAAGGAATATATAATTTTAATTGTAGTTTTATTATTTTTAAGATGTACAGGAGCATGTAAACGACAACGCGCTCACCGCTCGGGATTACTCAGTTTTGCCGTGTCCTACACTTTTGGTCTAGTCTGACAATGCGCGGACCGTTTTCTGTCCATTTGGTGAGCTCTCCATGGTTTCTACCTCGTTGATTAACTCTCTCCTTAGAGGTAGTTGTTCATGTAATAAAAGCTACAATAGCACAACGTAATAATAAACAGTACATAAGTAAAAAATAATCGATATAGTCGGTTGTGGTTTTGCAGTTTTGGAGAATATTTCAGCATCAATTGGACAGCGTGCGGTTCGGCGTGTTTCTACGTCAAGGTTGTGCGTCTTTTGCTGTTTCACCGTCATGATAAGGTCCATTGATTACCCTCAACGGAACTCGTTAATTAATACGGGATCCAAGCCTCGAGTCTGATGTAAATTAAGTACTGTAGCTTCGTTCAAGATTACAATAGCAACTTTGTGATTAACAACGGCCACTATTAGATCGCTAATGTTGGCGATAGGTGAAAACTAAACATGTTATAAGGCCTATGCAATCCTAAACGTAAGTGAACGAGGGATCTTGGGATCAAAGCCTTCAAGATATCAAGTTACAATTTTTCTGAGGTTTGGAATTCAGTTATTCAGTTACTTCCCGTGTAATTAAAAAAATAAGTAAATTTACTTTTACTAAACACACCGGGCGTAGAGTCAGTCCACCTATCTAATGCGAAACATATTATCAAGATCCGTGTTTTACAACCAGCGCTGCGGTATTTGTTTTAGTGTTAACGTTATCATAATCCTGTGGTTCTCAGGGGACGGACGCGGCGACGGGCTGATAGCTGTGATAACTCGGGCAGCAAGGTCGTTTATGTTGTGTATCACACTCGCCCTACAAACTGACGACTTGCGTAGAGTGTAGGCCTACTGTTTGGCCACTACACCCCCTCTGCCCACGGCAAGAGGAGTTGTGTGTAATTATCACAAATTGCCACAAGTCGCCTACTTTTAGAATGTGATCACTCGGCAATCCTAATACAGAAGATTTGTGGAATTGCAAATTCTGTTGTTTGAAATTACGAGTCAGTCTTTAGGCTGTAGGTTATTTAATCCACTTATGGGAATTTTTCGAACCTACTAGCAAACTGTAAGGTAAACATAAAATAACTAGTGATATATTTTTATGGGAAGATTTATTCCCATTCTTTGATTGAATTAAAGAAACATATTTTTCGCTTGGGCCGAGAGATTATTCGTATGTCCCTTCTCCCATAATACTTTTTATTAAAATTCCTTTAATCTTTACTTCGCTTCCAGAATAAATCGTCGCGTTGTGTCGTGTCGCGTTCCTCCTTAACATCAGTTTCGCTGCCTGCTTATATTAATAATTGACGTTATTTCAATAAACCAGAGAAAACTGTTTACATAATCCGAGTCATTACCATGTTTCCATTATCGGCCATCGCGTCACCTTCACGTTTGCAAAAACTTGGCCCTCGGCTTCACCGACGCCCACCTACAAAATTTAAATATATTTATATGTTCTAAGTTATAAATTTCGTCCGGAGACATCACCTTCTGCAGCAAACGACTCACTTCTTCAAGCGTAAAGGCGCTCCCACACTTCTCGCGAACACGCCCGAACATTCGGCCGAACTCCGAATGTTCGGAGTATTCGTGAGAAGTGTGGGAGCTGCGCGAACTTTGAGTACGGGACCGAATGTTCAGTGAACATTCGGGCGAAAGTTCGGCCGAAAATTCCGACGAATATTCGGGAGGCTTCCATACTGTTCGCGAACATGCATCATTGCATCACTGCATACTTTTTCTACTGAGACAATACTATAAAACATGCGTATTTATTTGTATGCGAACCGTATTTATTTTGTCTGCTTTCAAGTAAGTATGAATACCATTTAAGTGGTCATTGATTATGTAAAATCTATGATTAAATGTCAATTTCTAGTTGCACTGACATAGTCTACTATGCGTATGTCTGTTAAATAATTATAGCCCTAAATAAGTTATTTTAAGCTTGAAGCACACTGGGCAACTCTCGCGGAAGCGCGGCGCGGTGGAAGAACTTCCACTGCTCTCTAGAAAAGTTACTTGCATGTTATCTTATGAGAGTAAGCACAACTAGCAACTCTCGCGGAAGCCGAAGAGAAGCGCGGCGCGGCGCAGTTGAAAAGTTCTTCTCGAATCCGCCGGGGGGAATTCGGAGTGGAAGTTCTTCGCCGCGCCGCGCTGCGCCTCCGCAGGGTTGCTAGGTGAGCGCAGGGTAGAGCCGCGGAAACGGTGACGACGTTGCCCTTCGGATGTTTTCGGAACGTCTCGTGTGCTCTCGTACCGGTTCCGTAGTTTCACCATCGATGTAAATACTACATACAGTATTGTAGTATTTACGTCGATGGGTACCACAGGGTCTGTACAGTATACTAAATAGTTGTTTTAGCGAATTTCCCCTAAAACATAAAAATACCCCCGTCGCAGCAAACCTGCGTACTCAGCGAATTTCCAATGCATAATATATGTCTTAATACCATATAAAGCCGCATACCAAGTTTAATCAATATTCAATCATAAGTAAGCACTATATAACATTTTAATTATTCTCCATAAGAATAACATGGGAGCTGAGTAAGCAGGTTTGCTGCAACAAGGGACCAAAAAAATGGGTTTTTATGCAAATATCAATATAACTCAACAAGGTGAAGCCACATACCAAGTTTTATTAATTTATGTTCATAATTAAGGGAGTCATTACATTTTACTTATCCTCCATAAGAATAACATGGGGGCTGAGTTCGCAGGTTCGCTGCTACGGGAATAATCAACAAAAAATCAATTTTTTTGTGCAAATATCAATATACCAGTACTACGTGACCCCACGTGCCAAGTTTCATCAATATACATTCATTAATAATGGAGATATCAAATTTTATTTATTCTCCATAAGGATAACATTGGACAACGTACTGTGTTTAGCACTTGAATATCTCTGCAACGGTTGAACTTAGAATCACAATTTAAACACCAAAATGATTTTTTTGTGGAGCTGAGTTGATTGGTAAAAGCAAATGTGAAGTTTACATTAAAATTAACTTAGGAAAAGCCAAAAACCTTTTTCCCATAAGATTAACATAGGAGATTTTATGAGCAGGTTTTTTTGGATTTTATCCGCAATCACTTAACCTAGCTTAATAATTCAAAATACCATATTATTTGTTTTTTTAAGCTCTATAACATGGTCTAAACCAAAATTAAGTGTTTTAAAAATTTTAGGGTAAAAAATGCAAAAAACTGATTTTTGTAAAATTTAAAACCCCCATAAACCCCCCTTCCCATGACCCGATTTTTCTGGTTTTCGAACTTAGTCATAAATGTCACTTTACACATTTGAGCCAAATTTCATCGAAATCGGACGTTTTTTACTCAAGTTATCGCATTCACGGACACATATATAGATATATAGATATATATATATATATATATATATATATATATATATATATATAGATATATATACATATATATAAATTTGAACGAATAGTGTTTTAGTCATCTGGGGACCTAAAAAAAAATGTTGTCATGGTCTCGGGCTTAAGTCTTACCATGAGACCTACGGTAATAGCTTCTTCCCTATAGGGGAAATTCGCTAAAACTTTTTTGAAAAAAAAAATCCTATTTCGATTAAAACTGGCACAAACGTGTAAAGCAGCTTCATGACTTTGAGTTCGAAAACCAGAAATAACGGACCGTGGGAAGAGAGTTTTATGGGGGTTTTAAATTTTAAAAAAATAAGTTGTTTGCATTTTTTACCCTAAGATTTTTAAAACACT
The DNA here is from genome assembly GCA_963675035.1 of Allygus modestus. Lineage (NCBI taxonomy): Eukaryota > Metazoa > Arthropoda > Insecta > Hemiptera > Cicadellidae > Allygus > Allygus modestus. The sequence continues at coordinate 322,597,675 of OY776111.1, forward strand.
AAATTTTGGTTTCGACCATTTTATAGATCTTACAAAAAACAAATAACATAGCATTTTGAATCATTAACCTATGGGCTAAGTGGTTCGGAGAAAATCCTAAAAATGTGTTTATACAATTTTCCATGTTATCTTTTAGGGAAAATGTATTTAGCTTTTGCTCAGTTAATTTTACTAAAAACTTCACATTTGATTTTACAAATAAGTTCAGCTCTGCAAAACAATCATTTTAGTGTTTAAATTGTGATTCTACTTCTAACCGTTACAGAGATAGTCAAAGTGCTAAAAACAGTAAATTGTCCAATGTTATCCTTATGGAGAGCAAATAAAATTTGTTATGTTAATTATTTATGAACTAGTGGCTTGAAGGGGCCATAGCTCCTAACCTTACTCCAATACTCTGAATATATGATTTGTAGGAACACATGTATGTCAGTTCGTAGTCACATGTTTTAATGTAAACAAAACAGAAGTTTTTAAATCCCTATGCTTTTCTTATGGGGGATGTTTTACGTTGTTTCTCGTTTGCTGGTAACTTTTTAGAAATACTGCTAATTTTCCGGAGTCCCTAGGATAAAGACCTTTAATTTAAGCCATCGTCCTGCGATTTGCCAAACTCCCACAATTTTGACTTTAAAATTTCGCTTACAGAATTATATATAAAGATGTATATTGATCAAACTTGGCATGTGGCTTCACCTAGTACTGGTATTTATTTGCCTAGTAGTACTTGGTACGGGTATTGATATTTGCAAAACAAATATTTGTTGTTGATTTTTTTCTGTAGCAGCAAACCTACATACTAGCTATAAAGGAGTTAAATTTCAGATAAATAATAATTTAAATATTGCACTATTTGTGAAAACAAATTACTGTATTAGTGAATAGGCAATAGGCCTACTCTTTTGGAATTCACTTAATTCATTTTGTAATTTAGTAGTAATAAATACAAATTAATATTACAAATTAATATTGCATTATTAAATTAATATTAATATTACAGTTTTAAACTTTATTTTCCGTCGCGGGTTCACGTCTGCGGAAGTGACGCGCCAAACCGCGCTACGTGTGCTTAGTCCCCTCTGGAGAAGTGAAGCTACCGCGCGCCGCGCCGCGCCGCCCCGCGCTTCCGCGAGAGTTGCCGAGTGTGCTTCAACCTTTACTGTTATTTGTGTAAATTGAAGTTTTGTTTCAAGGCGCAGGGGGTTGACATTTATTAGTATACTGTCACCGGATTCTGCTGGATTCAGGGCTTGCGTCTCATCTTCAACTCAGCTGCACTATGCGTCAGTGTGTCTAGGCAGTGTGTTGTTTCGAATTATTCTGTTCATAATATACTTGCGTTTTCGTGGTAGCAGATTGACGCCAACCTCAATAATGGAATGAATTATTTATAGAAGAGATTGAAATAAATCCTGCAATATGGAACCTTTAATTTTTGTCCCTACATATTATTTATTTAAATAGTACAGTAGTTGATTTCCTTCCACACTCCATAATCAGTGCCGGTCACGGTGGTGAAGGTGGAACAAGCTACTTGGGGGAAATAATATTTGTTTAAGTGGTCACAACATCCAAACGTATCTATTTTACCAAAGTAATATAAATGTGTCATCTCACTGTCTCAGTTGAATAAACGACAATGGAATCGATTTAATTTACCTCAATTATTTAAAAAGAGGTAAGAAGCTTCCAAGAATTACAAACGTATCGCATCGGCGGCGTGGTGCAGGTGCACAACCGGGGCCTACGATGTAGGCCCCGGCACAACCAATCTGTCATTCCCACGGTGAAATTTTACCTGAAAAGAATAGTTTTTGAGTTATCTATTTACAAATATTATTGTTCAGTATATTCCTTATTGTAAGGTAATTTTAAAAACTTGACTGTTTAAATATTTAATATTTAAATTTGTATGCCAAATAATAAAACAATTTTCAATGTTTGTTAACAGTTTTTGTAATTATTAATTATCCTATCCTATACGACATGTCTAAAAGAAAGGTGGTGACTGTCTGTCGACTTGTCTGCTCCGTTTCAACGTCTCATCTTGGCAATCCCTTAGGGCTCCGCCCCAGTCGCCCTTAAAGTTACAATGTTACTCTTATGGGCAATAGGTTTATTGAATCAGGTAACTACTTAAACATATGTAGTTTCAATAGGAATCAGTTGTGCGAAATGCTGGTATCAGCTAGTATATGATATATTTATATTTAATTTTTTTACTTCGTAAAAAATGGATTCTTATATTGTCGTTGGTTTCTTCTACACGACTAAATTATACACCTTTTATAATTAATTACATCACGACTGTATATGCAACAACAGCAACATTATCTGTAGAGTCGTCCATTTTGTCACGATATAATGCTCGTTGAACATGGCGGACAATGCGCCAACAGCTGATAAAATGTATTTAATATTTTCGAGGAAATGGTCGCCCGAACATTTTTGTCCGAATGTTCGGTGGGCGTTCGCGAGAAGTGTGGGAGCTTCAAACAGGGTGAATGTTCAGGGAACGTTCGGTAGAATATTCGGCCGAATGTTCTGGAGAATGTTCGGCTGAATGTTGAGGCCTGTTCGCGAGAAGTGTGGGACCGCCTTAACATAGATATAAACACTAAAATTCAACAAAGACAAGGTAACTAAACAAACTCTAAAGAATAATTCCTTAAGTGTTTATTAGTGAATTTCCTATGAAAAAGTGAACTATTAGCATGACCCGCACGGTAAGACTTAAGCCCGGGACCACCATAGAAGTTCCTAACGTGACCCCCTGTACACGTTTTGAGGGGTCCCTAAAAACTGTATCTATATATATATATGTGTGTGTTCGCATTCTAGCGGTCGCAATTTTTGACCGATTTACTTAAAATTTGGTAGAGATATCCTTTTAATAATCAATTGGACAAGTTTGTTAGGCAAAACAATCGGAAAACTCTAACCCCCTTTGTTGGGGATTTTAAGTTTTCAAATTTTGAGTTTTTGGGCCCAAAATGGGTCAGAAAAGCCAAATGTACATTAGCTTATTGTACGTAAAAATCCAAAGATTTTAAGCCCTCCCTCATCATTCTAGCGCAAGTACTTACCGAGTTATTAAAGGATTTTACACTGGAAAAGGCTGTTTTTCATATCTTAATATCGTTTTATCACCCCCCCCATACCCCATACCAACTCGTTATCCCGACAATACCTCCTTCTAACTTTATAATGAACAACATTGGCATCCTATTAGTGAATTTAAATATAACCAGGAGCATCAAAACAGCAAAAAATAAAATTTTTCAATCTAAAAAAGTAACCAGTATTGGTTTAAACCCTTTATTTGATATTTTTAAGGTTTTAATGCAGAAATCCACTTCCCTCACGTCAGCGTGCTGCGTGCAATCTCGTTTTCTAATTAACAAGGGTATAATTTGTCTTTGAAGAGGATGGTTGTAATGCGTAATTATTTATAAACTTCATACAAAAACGTATTACTTTATTGTATGCAAAAATTCCTTGTACCATCTTTTTCTGACAATATTTACCGTTTTGCATGTAAGGGCCTACACAGTGTATTTAAGTGTAAATATATTTTGTACTGTTGTGCGACGTAATTGATTTATTCAGTTTATAGTTTAATATCTTTAATTATTTTTGAAAGTAAATACTTCCATTCAGTCATAAATAAGATAAATAGTCTAAAGTAGATCTTCGAATGTCGCCGCGCGCGGATCGAGTAACGTGCAAATGTCGTCCCGGTCGGAATTTTAAATGTGTTGATTGTACCGTGAGCTAAGTTTCTCGTAAACCTGTGTTTTCTGTGGTTTTGAAGTGTGTCTATATTAACTTTTGACGACAATCGCGGATATGTGATGTGAACATTGTAGGCTATTTAAAGTCAACAATTGGCTGATGATGACTTGTAATTGAGTCTAAACTGGTTTCACGAGATAGGAATAAATTGCGACGCCTTAGGCTGCAAAAGGGAGTTGAGTTTTTTTGTGTATCTACTCCATGTGGTTTCCACAAGGAAAACCGATACATGCAAAGTTTCATTTTTGTATTTTTACCAGTTCTGGAGTAGTACAATTTCAAATAGACAATTCCATACAGACAGCTAGCTGGAAAATTAAGGAGTTTATTAAGACAAAATTTTCTTAATTTGTGAATTAATAATCATATTCTAAATTATTGAAAAATTTTTCTGAACACTGTATATTATGAATAAGCTGATTTTTTTTAAGAAAGCGATATCGAAGGAACTGCTGAACTGGTTTTATACTTGATGTGTTGGTTAAAATAGGTCGAGGTTTAGATTCTACTAAATTCCTTATCAATTTCATTCGACTTCAGGGCTCCACTCCTCAGGTCTTCAAAGATTCAATGTAAATATTTGTAAGAGTAGGTGTATATGTTATTGCATATTTAACAGTTGCCGTCACATTAAAAAGACTCAGCCCAACTGCATGTAACAGACATTGCAAAAATAAAACTATTATTTAAATACTGTAATGACTAATCATAATTTACTGCAGGCATGGCATCGCAAAGGATAGTAGTAATGAGCTATACTGTTATAAGTTATAAGCCAAGTAATTTTTATTTTGTTTACCAAGTGACATCAAGCCTGATTATATGGCATTGGGTCATGAGTAAATTGTTGTCTGTGCCAACATTCAGTTAAGTTTGATGTTGTAATGGGAATAAATTGAATGTAATTGTAATCGATTGGTTTTAATCGGGTTGTGTGCAGGCTGTTTTCCTATATATTTTTAATTTAGGTATAATATCTAAACTAAAAATGGCTGTACACTAAAAGATGTAAAGAGCAAACTCACAAACTTTTGTAAAACAGTTTTATAACTGGACAGAGTAAATTACATACTATTTAAATAAATTAATAACAACACGCCTTCAACAGATAGTTTACATTTCACCCCTATATTGTTAAACTGAATGCAGGCGAGCCCCCATTCTTTGCATGACAATTTGGATTCCGGTCGATTCACATCAAACTCAGCTCGAGGAAATCCCAGTTAGTTTACCCAAAGGGACCTCTAGGTATTCCGGCCTAACAATCGGCCACATCTACCCACAGGACACTTGGTGAAACTCGTGTTTATCCTAAATATTTGACTCGTGACAAACATAATTTAATTAGAACCTAGGAATCTTAAAAATAGTAAAAAATCTAAGAACATCAAAATCAAATACGAGCTTACTTTATAACTATCTTAAAACACAGAAGTAAATTTAAACTCTTTCTCAGACGCAAGCGTTTCGTTTAAACAAAAACTTCAAAGCAAACTTTGTTGACAACGTTTAATGAAAAGGAGATAATTTGTAACAATTACCACGATTTGGCGGCGGAAGCTCCTCTTGAAGGACGCCCCAAGGCTAGACCACAATCAGCTGGTCAAACATCACAGCTCTGTTGCTTTGTTTTCCCGCCAGTGTAGTCACGTCTTGACATCTTGGCGCGTATTTTGACCGCTAGCGCCAGGTTGCGGCGCAAAGCAGCACTATATGTTCAGAGTTCAGAGTAAATTACGTATAAACTTTGATTTTCTTCAAGTTTATATTACGTTATGGATCTGTAATGCTGTTACGTTAGCCGAAAGAATTCGCTTTCAATTAGTATAAGTAATTCAATCTTGCCGTCTGATGCAACTTGTCTTGGCAAGCAATCGTAATTTGGTCATTATCAGAGTTTCTAGATTTACCTACGCATGTTAATTGTTCATTCATGTGATTCTCATGCAATATGAACCACGGCAAGTGTGTATTTAAATTGATATTATATAAACATATAGAATAAACAATTTTAACTATATGCTGACTAACGGGGAAGCTGGATTATAAACTACTTTGTGATAGTCAATTCGACGAAATGATTCTTACGGTCAATCAAAATAAAATATTTTACATTAGGTTATATTTGTGTCATTCTTCAAAAATAAAAATTCCCATTGGCTGGATATATTTTACAAGAAAAGTACACTCCGTTTCTTTATGTGTTTGAAATTCGATTGTAATTTATACGCAATTTCAATCCTGACATAGCTTAACATGTATTCCTATAGTTTTTACGCAAGTATAACTGTGCAAACTATGGGAGGAAAAATTAAGTTCATAGGGAAATGATTTGTCGGGTTGGTTTCAAACATATCTTAAATTGCATTACGATAGGTGTGCTGCTTGTAGGTGTACTAGATTAAAAATGCCTGTTCTAAGAATCGTCGCCGGGCACAACGATACATTTGTATGAACATATAAGTATGTTCTAGTTAGGTCCCACTTTTTCTCTAGAGGTGAGCACTGTTTCAAGCTCGGTAACCTCGCCGGCGTCGGTCACGACAAGCAACGGATAAGGATGCGATGACGATTTTGATTAGTGACGAATTAGATCATGGTAACTTATACCATCGAACTAAACATATTAATTATTTTCAATGTTGCATTATTGTAGAACTGAAGAACATTTCCCTGGAAAGGCTGGTTCAGTGTTGGTGTTTACTCGCCACCGCGGCGTAGCGCTATCAATCAAAGTTCACCTGCTCATCGTCAATAGCCTCACTCGCCTCTTATTGTCAGGCTTCAAACTCAGCTTTGTGATTTTGACGTCTTTCTTCTCTTCAACACTCAATTTCACTGACGCTCATTCAATCTATCATATTCCTTATGTTCATACTGTAGGGCCTACGCGAGTAAGTGCAGTTATTCTAGAAACATTATTTATTAGACTTAAACTTTACTTATTCAAGAACACGCAAAACAATTCAAGAGTCTTCAAATTATTTTTATTCGTATTTAAGGCTTATATTCGATTTTTTGTGTGTAACATAAGCTACAAAATTGTAATAGGCTACCCTAGACCGTAAAGTGCATCGTCGTTAGTTCTTTGTATGAATATATCATCTTTTTGATTCTAGATCGATTTAACAAATTTAGAATATGGAACTCTGTGTAGGATCGGGGTTTTTATAGTAGGATGCTGCAGCGTAAAATAGTGTTTTTGTACTCCACCCCATATTAAGGTCACATTAACATAAAATGCGTAAACTGGTATGCAATTTTATTCTCTTGTACCACTTTTGTTGCAACATCCTACACCAAATGGCCTAATATACAAATAACAATCCTTATATATAATTCTGTAAGCGAAATTTGTAAGCCAAAACTGCGGGAGTTTGGCAAAACGCAGGATGATGGGTGACGGCTCAAATTAAAGGTGTTGATCCCAGGGACTCGGGAAGAATGGCAGAATTTATACAAGGTTACAAGCAAACGAGAAATAACGTAAAACATCCGCCATAAGTAAAACTTCTGCTTGTTTACTTTAAAACATGTGGTTAAGTGTCTATTGTGTTTACGAACTGGCATGTGTTCCTAAAAATCAGATAGGGCAGAGTATTGGAGACAGGTTAGGGGCTATGTATAAACAAAGTTTAAACAGGCCATTCAAGCCACTAGTATAATTTGATTTTCCTCAGCATGTAAATAATAAACAAATTAGATGAGACAAGAGTATTAGAGCAAGATTAGGGGATTTGGCCCCTTTAAGCCACAAGTAGTCACATAATTTCCATCAAAACAAAATGAAAAATATTTTTTCTCTCAAAATATAAATACTTACACACTATTAAAAAAGTGACATAATTTGAAGAATTTTAAAAGACAAAAACCATCATTCAAGTCAAATGTTGTGTCAATGGTAGTGTTGATAAAATAGTGTACCCATAATTAGTTGGTGGAACATCGGGAAAAGAAGATACACAATGCAAGAGAGATACAGATGCAGGAGGGACCAGAATAGTACATCGTCGCTGCCAAAGGTTAAAGCCGTGGCCTCGCGGTTCTTGCACTTGATAGCATCATTCGCAGCTTTTTGTGTAGATAAACATACACACAATGAGTTAATAAAGTTAATGTTATGTCAGGGACTAATTTGTAACTGCAAGCTTCCGCTTCCTCATGCTGTGCACCTAAAAACGCTGCACCTCTGTAAAGCTGTACACCTTTATTCCAGCTTTCGTATCCCGTACATTAGTGAGTATTTTGATATCAGTGTATTTTGTATCAGTGAAAACACATGGAAAATTAATATTAGAAAATATAGCTCTTGAAAGGCATTTGCCTTTCGGCCGATTGTGTGTTTTAAAACTGACTGGATGAAAGTTGATCGATCATGTTTTAGAAATAATTGGGATTGGCTAACCAATTTACGTGACATGTTTTTGTTTATCTAAAGGTGAATATACTGAAATAACCCAAGAATTGTTGACATGAAAATCGGTGAAGCAATGTAATTTACTATTCTGCATGCAATTGTTATCCTTCCAATGGTCAGGTACTATAGTATTAGGAACTAGAACCTGCCTTGAGCCGAGACGGGCCGATTCACTCAGGAGAGGGATTGTTCTCAATGGCTATAGCAAGATCATGAAGGCTGCAGCAGCCAAGTTTGCAGTTTGCTATCTGCCGCCTATGCTCGTCCTGTTCCGGAGATAGTGGGAATTCAGTTCAGATAACTTGTGATATTTTGTACTCCCTTCTGGTTCTCGCTGAGATATTGCTCTGCTGTAACTTTTGAAATTTAACTCCATAACTTGATCTTCTTTGTAATACAAATATACAAGAATTGTATAATATTTTAGTTCTTCTCTCTTCCAGTCTCTTGTATAGAATGGTTTACGTAAATCAATTGACTGCTTCTTGTGCAGTTTTCTAAGGAGTGTATGAATAATGTATATTTACATCGAAAATGGTCCACAATCATTTATTATTCACCCAACATTCACACATTTATTATTCTTCAGTTTTATTGAATACTCTCTGAAATTATATATCTAGCAACTATAAATAAGAATTTATACAGTAGTGGCAAAACGATCATTCTGCCTTGAGCTAGAACAAGTGCGTTCTAAAACTAAACATAAAAGGTAGCTCTACACTATTGCATTACCAGATATTAGAGAATATTGGAAGTAAGAAATGGGTATTTTACTGCAACATTTAACAGCCAAGGTAAAATTAGCTCGCAGTACGCTAAATACGCCACTGTAAGTCAGAGCGTATAATTAAACGCGTATAGATTAACCGTTGGCATAAGCGTAACCCGCTATAACGCACCAACCGCCAGCCGTATATCCGGTCGCGGCGCGCGCTCGCGCTTTATCTTGTTTATGTTGCATGCGTAAAAGCTTATCACTTCCGGTGGTTACACTTTTAATTGGGTCAGCGCAAATTTGTCACCATTATAAATCAGTTTAAATCCGTGACTTCCTGGAAACATCATGATATCTACCGGTATAGTGTGTTGTGTAGGTTACCTATTCATAAGTGAAATTGAATTCAGCAAACCGTATTTAAAAGACACAACACACATCTTTATACTAAAATAAAATTATCTATATTTTGTTTGAAAATCTAAGTTTATCCATGTGATATAATTATTAAGTATTCCATTTGTAGTAGATAGTAATTGATCTATTTCCTGTGCATAATAATGTCTTCGTATATACTCATTGTAGAAGATCACTTATTTACACTGTTCATGCCAGTCAATGACTGGTTCGACAAGAGCAAACTGTTTTGATTGAAGTTAATGAATTGTTTACTAAGAATCCTCGTCTGGTGCTGTAATACCGTCATAGCTGTTCTCAACTGCAGAGTTTCCTAACACATTCCCCTCAATAGTACAGATTACATCGATAATGTAATTTAATTAATTTTACAACTGCTGCGACCAGGACCTTGCTCTCTCTTCATTCATTGAGGTGACTTTGAGAAGAGGCTGAAGACCTTTGTTTGAGCTTATGACACTGTCTGGAGACAGGGCCTTCTGGTTAAATTTTATAGTCTAATACCATGCCCTTCCCTATTGCGTTCTCTAACTCAATGCTATCTATTAGGTTAGTCAAAGAGTCAAAGTATATCTAGGGAGCAGGGAAAGTACTTCTAGGCAGCTCAAATGGTCTGCCGCAGAGAGCAGTGCTTCACCCTCTACTAACCAATGTACACACTACTGACATTCCACTTACTCGGCCCAGATAGTTCATCTGCATCGATGCCGTTTCCTAGGCATATCAGCACAAGGAAACACAGCATGCTGAGACGGCACTAACCAACGACCTTACGTCCCTCAAAAAATATTTTAGAACCTGGAAGCTAAATCCTAACCCAACAAAAACTGAAGTTTCATGCTTTCATCCAATTAACAGGTTGGCCAGCCTAAAACTTAAAATCGTATGTGACGGTGTAGAGCTCAAGCACAATGACCAACCGGAGTACCTGGGTGTCACAATGGATGGGTCTCTCACTTAAAAAGACTGCAGACAAGGCAGACCAGGGCTAATATTGTGCATCATCTTGCTGGGTCTACATGGGGAGCCAGCGCACAAGTTCTGCGCACTGAAGATTTGTCCCTGGTCTATTTGACGCCTGAATACTGCGCTCCCGTGTGGCTGAACAGCTTCCATGTTCGAGGGATCGACGTCCAACTAAATAGGGCGATCAGTGGTACACTTACGGCAACCGCTCTCCCCTGGCTCCCAGTCTTGTGCAATATGACCGGAGGTCAGACTGAAGGATGCCCTCTGCTGAGGGAATACAACAAGATCCTACAACTACAGTTCATGGCTAACTCCCTCAGGAAGTAAGTCGATTGAAGTCCTGAAAACCACCCCTACGAACAGCCTCCCAACTGAGGACAACGAACTTTTGACCACAACCTGACTGGATGTTCTCATGGAAATCTTTCAACGGTCAGATTAGCTTCCTAATATCCTACCCTACTTCAGCGGTAGGTGGAATGAATCTTCCTCGGAAGCAGAGGGCTTTTTACTCGATCGCTTTCGCACTGGGGTGGGAAGGTGGAATTATTGGAAATTCACGATCAGTCTTGTGACTGTGGGGCGGAGCGTCAAACTGGACCACAAAGTTAATGACTGAACCCTTTGTGTTTGGAACGTTCCCTATTAAAACCTTAAAAAATACCACTGGCGTAGAAACACACACACACAAAACCCTGAGCGCATTCCCTGAAGGGTTGACCGATCTGCTTGGAACAAGTGAGGCTGGACTCTGCGCCCTGGATTTAGCTCTGTGATGGGAGGTCCTTTAATTAAAGATATATTAAGATATATTTATTTTCTAAATTTAATTAACGCAGCTAAATCATAACGAAGTTTTGTTTTTGTTTTAAACTCCGAAATAGAAGACAGCTGTGTAAGCCATTCAGTTTATAATAACAACTATCAAAATGTACAAAAGAACAAACTCAACGTTACAGGTGCACTTAATCAGAGACGCACATCATCTACATAATTTGTTATGAGCTTATTAATAAATCTATATAAATAAAACATAGTTCTTCTCTGAGTGTGGATCGCCGTACGGCTAAACTACAAGGAGTCAAGGCATGACATTTTCAGGGTAGGTTCCTTTAGGATACAGCTGTTGTACCTGACTCCGTTTCCTCTAAATCCTCTAGGGCCACTCCCCGTGGGACATCCAAAATTCCAATGTTAATCAAATGAGGCCATACGGTTATAGTTTTCTGCTATTTATTTAATGTTATTCAAATAAACAGCTGAGTGATTTACTTTTTTAAACACATTTTATAGGCCTACCCGGGTGAAACCGGTATAATCAGCTAGTCTTGTAATAATGTTATTTCCAGTTTTGTTGTGATTTACACATATTCGACACAATGTTTAATACAGCAAAATGTTAATATCAATTCATAGAATTTTTGTTTAATCCGATTTTAAACAGGGTTTGTATCAATTCACTGTGATTAACGCTATCAAATGCACGGCTTAAGCCCATCAAAATACCAACAGTTTTTTTCCTTTATCAATTACTGGCGGTAAGTCCACTATTGCAGTTGTTGTGCAATATTGTTCGTTATTGCAGTTGTTGTGCAATATTGTTCATTATTGCAGTTGTTGTGCAATATTGTTTGTTATTGCAGTTGTTGTGCAATATTGTTCATTATTGCAGTTGTTGTGCAATAGTGGCTGAAAACTATCGTGTTCCTTATCAAAAATACAGTTTGACTATAACGATCGATTACACAAAATTGCGGCTATTTCTTGCTGGTAATAAATACCTACGTTTAGGTAGGTAGCGATAGTCTATTGAATATTTTGAAATTTCAATGATTATTTCGTTGATTTTAATTGTTTATTTGCCCCTCTAATATTATACCATTAAGTTAAATGATTATACTTAGGTGATTAATTCCATGCAATACAATAGGTCTACATCATATCTTTATATTTAATTCCGTAAGCGAATTGGTTCCCACAAAATATCTCGAGCCAGAAATAAGTTAAGTTAGGTTATGATGATTCATTTTAAAGCTTGAGGGCCAAGGACGTTGGGAAAAATATCAGAAATGTCAAAAATTACGTGGGCTACGCTGGACTTCAAAGATCCAATGATTTTCTTATGGAAATATCACTGCAGTGCTTTTATAAATAATCAAAATGAACTAGTGATCAGCTGTGATTATCCACTTACACAAAAACCATATGTTAGGGGCTATAGCCCCTGCAAGCCACTTGGCCCAGTCAATAACGGTTTCGTGTCGCAACTAACTAGGGGAAAGCTGAATTTTTACAGGATGTTAGTATACAAAGTATAAACTAAAAAAAAACACAAAGTCCCGACCCCTAACCCTCTTGTTTTCCCCCCACCGCCACCCCAACCTTACAAAAGCGGTACTCTGGTTAAATCCTTACAGGTAAAAAAACTTATGAAGTTACGGACGTGGGGTTTTCATTATTTTATGCTTAACAATATTCTAAGCAAATTATGTCATATACAGGTTTTTATGTAGTCAGCTTAATCTACTACAATATATACAAAATACACCCGCCGCAGCAAATCTGCGCACTCAGCGAATTTCCAGTTCATAATAATGTCTTAATACCACATAAAGCCGCATAGCAAGTTTCATAAACATATATCCACAAATAAGCGATATATACAATTTTAATTATTCTCCATAAGAACACCATTGGGGATGAGTACGTAGGTTTGCTGCAACAAAGAACACAAAATATGGGTTTTCATGCAAAAATAAATATAAATCACCTAGGTGAAACCATATACCAAGTTTCATCAATATACATTCATAAATAAGCAATATATACCATTTTGATTTTTCTCCACAAGAATAACATGGGGACGAGTACGCAGGTTTGCTACAACAAGGAACACACAAAATGGTTGTTTATGCAAATATTAATATAACTCAACACGGTGAAGCCACATACCAAGTTTTATTAAATTATGTTCATAATTAAGGGAGACATTACATTTGACTTATTCTCCATAAGAATATCATGGGCCTGAGTACGCAGGTTTGCTGCAACAAGGAACACAAAATAATGGGGTTTTATGCAAATATAAATAGAACTCTTCTAAGTGAAGTCACATACCAAGTTTCATAAATAAGCGATATATAACATCTTTATTATTCTCCATAAGAATAACATGGGGACCGAGCACCTAGGTTTGCTGCTACGGGAACCATAGGCGACAAATTAGTTTTTTGTTCAAACAACAACAAACCACAACCAGATGAAGTCAGTTTATGTTCATAAATAACCGAGGTATAAAATTTTCCTTATTCTTCATAAGAATAACATTGGACAGCGTACTGTGTTTAGCACTTTCAATATCTCTGTAACCATTTGACCTAGAGAAATGATCAAAACACCAAATTGTGTGTTTTTTAACTAAACTAAAATTGGGTGAAAACTAAAATTAGACTTTTAAAAATAACATGCAAACATGTAAAAACTTTTAAAAATCCAACAGACACACACACATATATATACCGGGTGTCTCAGCTAAAGTGAACCAATAGCTAACTTTGTAATTATAAATATGACATCTAAGTTCTTATGGGGGACTCCCCTTGATTTTTTAAGATGTTTTTCGGGATGGGTTTGAATTTATAAAATATGGCCACCATTTTCCAATACGGCGGACAACTTTAATATTTCTTATGGAACACCCTATATTTTATGATGTTTTTAAGTAGAAAATATAATTTTAAGACTTTTGTTCTTGGTAATTTTTACCTAAATGTGACCGTTTACGTGCTAGAGCCAATAGTTTTCGCAAAAATTACTCAAGTTTAGTGAACCAGTCGCATGGCCTCCGAGGTCACCTGATCTGACACCTCTATATTTTTCCTTTGGGGGGCAATCAAGGATAAAGTATACCAAACTCGACCAACAACACCTGAGGATATGCAGTTGAGGATCCGAGCTGCTTGCAACGCTGTTAGTGACGCAACAATACTTGCACAACGAGCACACAGAGAACGACTGGAAATGAGCATAGAACAAGGAAATGTTTTTGAGCATTTGTTGTAAACAGTTCTTGTTGCTTGAGGTATCAACGCACACTGTTCTGTATGTGTGAGAATGTTTTTGATTATCACTGTTATATTTGTAAAATACCATTTTTATTTGTCTTTTTCAATGATGACATTTTCTTGAAGCATTGCAGCACTAAACTTGAGTAATTTTTCGAAAACTATTGGCTCTAGCACGTAAACGGTCACATTTAGGTACAAATTACCAAGAACAAAGACGTCTTAAAATCACATGTTCTACGTAAACATCATAAAATATAAGGTGTTCCATGATAAATATTAAAGTTGTCCGCCATATTGGAAAATGGTGGCCATATTTAATAAATTCGAAACCATCCCATTTGATATTTATTATGGAACACCCTATATTTTATGAAACACCCTATATATATATATATATATATATATATATATACAGTTTCGAACGAATGGTGTTTTTGGGGTCTGAGGACCTCAAAACGAAAAGTTATCATGGTCCCGGGCCTAGGTCTTAACACGACTACGGTAATAGCTTCTTCCCTATAGGGGAAATTCGCTAAAACTGCCACTGCGAAAAACAAAAAGTAGCTTCAACTAATTATACATTTTTATCCTTGCATCATGGAATGAAATGTTTAAAAAAACTTATAGCTAATTAAATCAGCTTAAAAATTGTGGGTCTAGTAAATATTTTTGTTAACATCTTCATAGAGAGTGATTAAACAGTAGCAGGCACCGCGCTGCCGGGCGCCGCGCCGCCGGCGCCGATATCACTCGCTGCTTAGGTGTACCGCTGTGTGAACTCGTATCCGTAATCTTGAATAGTTATTGAGTTTGAATGTAGATAAACACCTTTTAATTCAAGTTTTCATTACCACAAAAGAATCATAACAGCTGTTAAAATGCAACCATTCAGTTGAGAAAAAATACCCCTGTAGCAGCAAACCTGCGTACTCAGCGAATTTCCAATGCCTATATATGTATCTCAATACCACATAAAGCCACATACCAAGTTTCATCAATATGCATTCATAAATAAACGATTTATGACATTTTAATTATTCTCCATAAGAATAACATGGCAGCTGAGTATGCAGGTTTAGTGAAGCAAGGAACACAAAAAATGGGGTTTTATACCAATATCAATATAACTCATGTAGGTAAAGCCACATACCAAATTTCATTAATTTATTTTCATAATGAAGGCAGATAACACGTTACTTATTCTCCATAAGAATAACATGGGGCTGAGTACGCAGGTTTGCTGCTACGGGAGCCTTGGGTAAAAAAGTATCTTTTTGAGCAAATATCAATGGTCCACAACCAGATGAAGCCGTATACCAAGTTTCGTCAGTATAGGTTCATAAATAAGCGAGATATAAAATGTGTATTTTTCTCCATAAGAATAACGTTAGACAACGTACTGTGTTTAGCACTTTCAATATCTTGGTAACCAATTGATGTAGAGAAATAATCAAAATACCAAATTGTGTGTTTTTTAAGCTGAATCCAATGGGAAAAATAAAATTTGACTATTTCCAAAATTATATGTAAAAAATTCGGAAAACTCATTTTTGGGGTACAAAACCCCCCCAAAATACCCCTTCGGATAGAGCGATCTGGCTGGTTTTCGAACTTAAAGTCATAAATGTTGCTTTACACGTTTATACCAAATTTCATAAAAATCGGATAATTTTTACGCGAGTTATCGTGCTCACGGACACACACACACACACACACACACACACACACACACACACACACATATATATATATATATATATATATATATATATATACAGTTTCGAACGAATGGTGTTTTTGGGGTCTGAGGACCTCAAAACGAAAAGTTATCATGGTCCCGGGCCTAGGTCTTAACAAGCCGACTACGGTAATAGCTTCTTCCCTATAGGGGAAATTCGCTAAAACTGCCACTGCGAAAAACAAAAAGTAGCTTCAACTAATTATACATTTTTATCCTTGCATCATGGAATGAAATGTTTAAAAAAACTTATAGCTAATTAAATCAGCTTAAAAATTGTGGGTCTAGTAAATATTTTTGTTAACATCTTCATAGAGAGTGATTAAACAGTAGCAGGCACCGCGCTGCCGGGCGCCGCGCCGCCGGCGCCGATATCACTCGCTGCTTAGGTGTACCGCTGTGTGAACTCGTATCCGTAATCTTGAATAGTTATTGAGTTTGAATGTAGATAAACACCTTTTAATTCAAGTTTTCATTACCACAAAAGAATCATAACAGCTGTTAAAATGCAACCATTCAGTTGAAAAAAAAATACCCCTGTAGCAGCAAACCTGCGTACTCAGCGAATTTCCAATGCCTATATATGTATCTCAATACCACATAAAGCCACATACCAAGTTTCATCAATATGCATTCATAAATAAACGATTTATGACATTTTAATTATTCTCCATAAGAATAACATGGCAGCTGAGTATGCAGGTTTAGTGAAGCAAGGAACACAAAAAATGGGGTTTTATACCAATATCAATATAACTCATGTAGGTAAAGCCACATACCAAATTTCATTAATTTATTTTCATAATGAAGGCAGATAACACGTTACTTATTCTCCATAAGAATAACATGGGGCTGAGTACGCAGGTTTGCTGCTACGGGAGCCTTGGGTAAAAAAGTATCTTTTTGAGCAAATATCAATGGTCCACAACCAGATGAAGCCGTATACCAAGTTTCGTCAGTATAGGTTCATAAATAAGCG
This sequence comes from Allygus modestus, assembly GCA_963675035.1. NCBI lineage: Eukaryota > Metazoa > Arthropoda > Insecta > Hemiptera > Cicadellidae > Allygus > Allygus modestus. Next base: position 322,614,775 of record OY776111.1, read on the forward strand.
AGATATAAAATGTGTATTTTTCTCCATAAGAATAACGTTAGACAACGTACTGTGTTTAGCACTTTCAATATCTTGGTAACCAATTGATGTAGAGAAATAATCAAAATACCAAATTGTGTGTTTTTTAAGCTGAATCCAATGGGAAAAATAAAATTTGACTATTTCCAAAATTATATGTAAAAAATTCGGAAAACTCATTTTTGGGGTACAAAACCCCCCCAAAATACCCCTTCGGATAGAGCGATCTGGCTGGTTTTCGAACTTAAAGTCATAAATGTTGCTTTACACGTTTATACCAAATTTCATAAAAATCGGATAATTTTTACGCGAGTTATCGTGCTCACGGACACACACACACACACACACACACACACACACACACACACACACACACACACACACACACACACATATATATATATATATATATATATATATATACAGTTTCGAACGAATGGTGTTTTTGGGGTCTGAGGACCTCAAAACGAAAAGTTATCATGGTCCCGGGCCTAGGTCTTAACAAGCCGACTACGGTAATAGCTTCTTCCCTATAGGGGAAATTCGCTAAAACTGCCACTGCGAAAAACAAAAAGTAGCTTCAACTAATTATACATTTTTATCCTTGCATCATGGAATGAAATGTTTAAAAAAACTTATAGCTAATTAAATCAGCTTAAAAATTGTGGGTCTAGTAAATATTTTTGTTAACATCTTCATAGAGAGTGATTAAACAGTAGCAGGCACCGCGCTGCCGGGCGCCGCGCCGCCGGCGCCGATATCACTCGCTGCTTAGGTGTACCGCTGTGTGAACTCGTATCCGTAATCTTGAATAGTTATTGAGTTTGAATGTAGATAAACACCTTTTAATTCAAGTTTTCATTACCACAAAAGAATCATAACAGCTGTTAAAATGCAACCATTCAGTTGAAAAAAAAATACCCCTGTAGCAGCAAACCTGCGTACTCAGCGAATTTCCAATGCCTATATATGTATCTCAATACCACATAAAGCCACATACCAAGTTTCATCAATATGCATTCATAAATAAACGATTTATGACATTTTAATTATTCTCCATAAGAATAACATGGCAGCTGAGTATGCAGGTTTAGTGAAGCAAGGAACACAAAAAATGGGGTTTTATACCAATATCAATATAACTCATGTAGGTAAAGCCACATACCAAATTTCATTAATTTATTTTCATAATGAAGGCAGATAACACGTTACTTATTCTCCATAAGAATAACATGGGGCTGAGTACGCAGGTTTGCTGCTACGGGAGCCTTGGGTAAAAAAGTATCTTTTTGAGCAAATATCAATGGTCCACAACCAGATGAAGCCGTATACCAAGTTTCGTCAGTATAGGTTCATAAATAAGCGAGATATAAAATGTGTATTTTTCTCCATAAGAATAACATTAGACAACGTACTGTGTTTAGCACTTTCAATATCTTGGTAACCAATTGATGTAGAGAAATAATCAAAATACCAAATTGTGTGTTTTTTAAGCTGAATCCAATGGGAAAAAATAAAATTTGACTATTTCCAAAATTATATGTAAAAAATTCGGAAAACTCATTTTTGGGGTACAAAACCCCCCCAAAATACCCCTTCGGATAGAGCGATCTGGCTGGTTTTCGAACTTAAAGTCATAAATGTTGCTTTACACGTTTATACCAAATTTCATAAAAATCGGATAATTTTTACGCGAGTTATCGTGCTCACGGACACACACACACACACACACACACATATATATATATATATATATATATATATATATATACAGTTTCGAACGAATGGTGTTTTTGGGGTCTGAGGACCTCAAAACGAAAAGTTATCATGGTCCCGGGCCTAGGTCTTAACAAGCCGACTACGGTAATAGCTTCTTCCCTATAGGGGAAATTCGCTAAAACTGCCACTGCGAAAAGCAAAAAGTAGCTTCAACTAATTATACATTTTTATCCTTGCATCATGGAATGAAATGTTTAAAAAAACTTATAGCTAATTAAATCAGCTTAAAAATTGTGGGTCTAGTAAA